>OY856314.1:5483334-8222502 GCA_963693445.1 Agonopterix heracliana | reverse complement strand
TGTACCAAAATTCGCTGAATGTACCTAAAATTGGTGAATGTACCGAAATTAGCTGAATGTACCTAAATTCATTGAATGTACCTAAATTTGGTGAATGTGCCGAAATTCGCTGAATGTTCCTAAAATTGGTGAATGTACCTTAAATTGGTGAATGAACCTTAATTCGCTGAATGTACCGAAATTCGCTGAATGTACCAAAATTTGGTGAATGTACCGAAATTCGCTGAATGTACCAAAATTCGCTGAATGTACCTAAAATTGGTGAATGTACCGAAATTAGCTGAATGTACCTAAATTCACTGAATGTACCTAAATTTGGTGAATGTACCTTAAATTGGTGAATGTACCGAAAATCGCTGAATGTACCTTAAATTTGTGAATGTACCTTAAATTGGTGAATGAACCGAAATTCGCTGAATGTACCTAAATTTGGTGAATGTACCGAAATTCGCTGAATGTACCAAAATTCGCTGAATGTACCTAAAATTGGTGAATGTACCGAAATTAGCTGAATGTACCTAAATTCACTGAATGTACCTAAAATTGGTGAATGTACCGAAATTCGCTGAATGTACCTTAAATTGGTAAATGTACCTTAAATTGGTGAATGTACCTTAAATTGGTGAATGTACCGAAATTAGCTGAATGTACTTAAATTCACTGAATGTACCTAAAATTGGTGAATGTACCGAAATTAGCTGAATGTTCCTAAATTCACTGAATGAACCTAAAATTAGAGAATGTACCGAAATTAGCTGAATGTACCGAAATTCGCTGAATGTACCGAAATTCGCTGAATGTACCTTAAATTTGAGAATGTACCTTAAATTGGTGAATGAACCGAAATTCGCTGAATGTACCTAAATTCGCTGAATGTACCGAAATTCCCTGAATGTACCAAAATTCGCTGAATGTACCTAAAATTGGTGAATGTACCGAAATTAGCTGAATGTACCTAAATTCACTGAATGTACCTAAAATGAGAGAATGTACCGAAATTAGCTGAATGTACCTAAATTCATTGAATGTACCTAAAATTGGTGAATGTACCTTAATTCGCTGAATGTACCGAAATTCGCTGAATGTTCCTAAAATTGGTGAATGTACCTAAATTCGCTGAATGTACCTTAATTCGCTGAATGTACCGAAATTCGCCGAATGTATTGAAATTCGCTGAATGTACCTAAAATTGGTGAATGTACCGAAAAAAGCTGAATGTACCTAAATTCACTGAATGAACCTTAAATTGGTGAATGAACCTTAATTCGCTGAATGTACCGAAATTCGCTGAATGAACCTAAATTTGGTGAATGTACCTTAAATTGGTGAATGTACCGAAAATCGCTGAATGTACCGAAATTCGCTGAATGTACCGAAATTCGCTGAATGTACCTTAAATTTGTGAATGTACCTTAAATTGGTGAATGAACCGAAATTCGCTGAATGTACCTAAATTTGGTGTATGTACCGAAATTCGCTGAATGTACCAAAATTCGCTGAATGTACCTAAAATTGGTGAATGTACCGAAATTAGCTGAATGTACCTAAATTCACTGAATGTACCTAAATTTGGTGAATGTACCGAAATTCGCTGAATGTACCTTAAATTGGTAAATGTACCTTAAATTGGTGAAAATACCTTAAATTGGTGAATGTACCGAAATTAGCTGAATGTACTTAAATTCACTGAATGTACCTAAAATTGGTGAATGTACCGAAATTAGCTGAATGTACCTAAATTCACTGAATGTACCTAAAATTAGTGAATGTACCTTAATTCGCTGAATGTACCGAAATTCGCTGAATGTTCCTAAAATTGGTGAATGTACCGAAATTCGCTGAATGTAACTAAAATTGGTAAATGTACCTCAATTCACTGAATGTACCTTAATTCGCTGAATGTACCGAAATTCCCTGAATGTACCAAAATTCGCTGAATGTACCTAAAATTGGTGAATGTACCGAAATTAGCTGAATGTACCTAAATTCACTGAATGAACCTAAAATTAGAGAATGTTCGGTACATTCTCTTATTTTAGGTTCATTCAGTGAATTTAGGTACATTCACCAATTTAAGGTACATTCATCGAATTTCGGTACATTCAGCGAATTTCGGTACATTCAGAGAATTTTGGTACATTCAGCGAATTAAGGTACATTCACCAATTTTAGGTACATTCAGTGAATTTAGGTACATTCAGCTAATTTCGGTACATTCACCAATTTTAGGTACATTCAGCGAATTTTGGTACATTCAGTGAATTTCGGTTCATTCACCAATTTAAGGTACATTCACAAATTTAAGGTACATTCAGCAAATTTCGGTATATTCAGCGAATTTCGGTACATTTACCAATTTAAGGTACATTCACTAAATTTAGGTACATTCAGCGAATTTCGGTACATTCAGCGAATTAAGGTACATTCACCAGTTTTAGGTACATTCAGCGAATTTCGGTACATTCACCAATTTAAGGTACATTCACCAAATTTAGGTACATTTAGCGAATTTCGGTACATTCAGCGAATTAAGGTACATTCACCAAATTTAGGTACATTCAGCGAATTTCGGTACATTCAGCGAATTAAGGTACATTCACCAGTTTTAGGTACATTCAGCGAATTTCGGTTCATTCACCAATTTAAGGTTCATTCAGTGAATTTAGGTACATTCAGCTTTTTTCGGTACATTCACCAATTTTTTTTGGACTATATATGTTGCAGCCTATATCAGTGAACTCAACCTTACAACCATTCTTGGTCAGCTGGCTTACAGACAACAGGTTTGCACTGAGCTCCGGAATAAAAAGAACATTCCTTACCTGAATCATATGTTCAGTATTCATTACGTTGGTCTGTATGTTTACATTACCCATCTTCTGCACGGAGACGGAATCATTGTTTGCCACCATTATCTTCTGGATCGGAGGTGTTTGCAAATCATACATCCAGTCTGAACGCCTTGACATGTGCATTGTTGCGCCTGAGTCTATATACCACTCATCCTGATTGACGGTGCTGTAAGCTGAAAAAATGGCTGAAAAAACATTGTTATTAGTGTTGTTATTATTTTGAGTACACTGATTTTTGAAATGTCCATATTGGTTGCAATTATAGCAACGTGGCCCTCTTGGTTTCTGCTTTGACTGATAACTGTTCGCATTTTGGTTACTTCTGTGCTTTGTGAAATAAACCGAAGACTCGGAAACTTTTACTTCCTGCAAAAGTTTTGTCTTTATAAAATCTGAAGTAATTTTTAGGCCAGAACTCTCGATTCCCATTATCATAGGTTTATAATCGTCCGGTAAACCTGCCAGCATGAGAGTTCCCAGCCACTCATCATCAACTTTGAAATTAATGTTTCTCAATTTGTGAGCCGTACACATAATTTTATTTACATATTCCTCGATGCTCGCACAACTATCCAATGATGTGTTTATGAGATCTTTTAGTAAACCGACTTTTCTTGACAGCCCGGAGTCCTCGAATACATTTTGAAGATTTATCCACACTTCACGAGCTGATTTAGCACTTTCCAAGTGAATGTAGTTTATCGGTTCCACCACCAAAATTATTTTTGACTTGGCTTTTATGTCACTTTTAGCATCGACTTGCTCATCTTTGCCCGGCTCGACACACTTCCACAAGTCTTCGTGTTCCAAATAAGATCTTACGGCGAACTTCCATGTATTATAATTTTCTCTACCGATCAATTTCTCAATTTGGAGGTTATGTGCAGCCATTGTACACGCGGGTTTTTGGATTCCGTATTTTTCACTTTTCGGTAATAAATACTATAATCTTTTTACTCAAAGGTATTAGGGACGGCCCATAACCTGTAGAAAATACACTTTGGTTTGATTTAAAGATAGATTTATTTATAAAAGATAAAATACACCGGACTCGACATTTGACAGAGAGCAAGTGACAGGCAGCGCCACTACGGTGCCTAAACCTTAGAACTAAACACTTAAACGGATCATGTCTACATTCTTCCAACAAATGTACCTAAAATTGGTGAATGTACCGAAAAATAGCTGAATGTACCTAAATTCACTGAATGTACCTTAAATTGGTGAATGAACCTTAATTCGCTGAATGTACCGAAATTCGCTGAATGTACCGAAATTCCCTGAATGTACCAAAATTAGCTGAATGTACCTAAATTTACTGAATGTACCTAAAATTGGTGAATGTACCTTAATTCGCTGAATGTACCGAAATTCGCTGAATGTTCCTAAAATTGGTGAATGTACCTTAAATTGGTGAATGAACCTTAATTCGCTGAATGTACCGAAATTCGCTGAATGTACCAAAATTTGGTGAATGTACCGAAATTCGCTGAATGTACCAAAATTCGCCGAATGTACCTAAAATTGGTGAATGTACCGAAATTAGCTGAATGTACCTAAATTCACTGAATGTACCTAAATTTGGTGAATGTACCTTAAATTGGTGAATGTACCGAAAATCGCTGAATGTACCTTAAATTTGTGAATGTACCTTAAATTGGTGAATGAACCGAAATTCGCTGAATGTACCTAAATTTGGTGAATGTACCGAAATTCGCTGAATGTACCAAAATTCGCTGAATGTACCTAAAATTGGTGAATGTACCGAAATTAGCTGAATGTACCTAAATTCACTGAATGTACCTAAATTTGGTGAATGTACCGAAATTCGCTGAATGTACCTAAAATTGGTGAATGTACCGAAAAAAGCTGAATGTACCTAAATTCACTGAATGAACCTTAAATTGGTGAATGAACCTTAATTCGCTGAATGTACCGAAATTCGCTGAATGTACCTAAATTTGGTGAATGTACCGAAATTCGCTGAATGTACCAAAATTCGCTGAATGTACCTAAAATTGGTGAATGTACCGAAATTAGCTGAATGTACCTAAATTCACTGAATGTACCTAAATTTGGTGAATGTACCTTAAATTGGTGAATGTACCGAAAATCGCTGAATGTACCTTAAATTTGTGAATGTACCTTAAATTGGTGAATGTACCTTAAATTGGTGAATGTACCAAAATTCGCTGAATGTACCTAAAATTGGTGAATGTACCGAAATTAGCTGAATGTACCTAAATTCACTGAATGTACCTAAATTTGGTGAATGTACCGAAATTCGCTGAATGTACCTTAAATTGGTAAATGTACCTTAAATTGGTGAATGTACCTTAAATTGGTGAATGTACCGAAATTAGCTGAATGTACTTAAATTCACTGAATGTACCTAAAATTGGTGAATGTACCGAAATTAGCTGAATGTACCTAAATTCACTGAATGTACCTAAAATAAGTGAATGTACCTTAATTCGCTGAATGTACCGAAATTCGCTGAATGTTCCTAAAATTGGTGAATATATCGAAATTCACTGAATGTACCTAAAATTGGTGAATGTACTGAAATTCGCTGAATGTACCTTAATTCGCTGAATGTACCGAAATTCGCTGAATGTTCCTAAAATTGGTGAATGTACCTTAAATTGGTGAATGAACCTTAATTCGCTGAATGTACCGAAATTCGCTGAATGTACCTAAATTTGGTGAATGTACCGAAATTCGCTGAATGTACCAAAATTCGCTGAATGTACCTAAAATTGGTGAATGTACCGAAATTAGCTGAATGTACCTAAATTCACTGAATGTACCTAAAATTGGTGAATGTACCGAAATTCGCTGAATGTACCTTAAATTGGTGAATGTACCTTAAATTGGTGAATGTACCTTAAATTGGTGAATGTACCGAAATTAGCTGAATGTACTTAAATTCACTGAATGTACCTAAAATTGGTGAATGTACCGAAATTAGCTGAATGTACCGAAATTCGCTGAATGTTCCTTAAATTTGTGAATGTACCTTAAATTGGTGAATGAACCGAAATTCACTGAATGTACCAAAATTCGCTGAATGTACCTAAAATTGGTGAATGTACCGAAATTAGCTGAATGTACCTAAATTCACTGAATGTACCTAAAATTGGTGAATGTACCTTAATTCGCTGAATGTACCGAAATTCGCTGAATGTTCCTAAAATTGGTGAATGTACCTTAAATTGGTGAATGAACCTTAATTCGCTGAATGTACCGAAATTCGCTGAATGTACCTAAATTTGGTGAATGTACCGAAATTCGCTGAATGTAAATTCAAATTTAAGGTACATTCAGCGAATTTCGGTACATTCAGCGAATTTCGGTACATTCAGCTAATTTCGGTACATTCAGTGAATTTCGGTTCATTCACCAATTTAAGGTACATTCACAAATTTAAGGTACATTCAGCAAATTTCGGTATATTCAGCGAATTTCGGTACATTTACCAATTTAAGGTACATTCACTAAATTTAGGTACATTCAGCGAATTTCGGTACATTCAGCGAATTAAGGTACATTCACCAGTTTTAGGTACATTCAGCGAATTTCGGTACATTCACCAATTTAAGGTACATTCACCAAATTTAGGTACATTTAGCGAATTTCGGTACATTCAGCGAATTAAGGTACATTCACCAAATTTAGGTACATTCAGCGAATTTCGGTACATTCAGCGAATTAAGGTACATTCACCAGTTTTAGGTACATTCAGCGAATTTCGGTTCATTCACCAATTTAAGGTTCATTCAGTGAATTTAGGTACATTCAGCTTTTTTCGGTACATTCACCAATTTTAGGTACATTCAGCTAATTTCGGTACATTCACCAATTTTAGGTACATTCTGCGAATTTCGATATATTCACCAATTTTAGGAACATTCAGCGAATTTCGGTACATTCAGCTAATTTCGGTACATTCACCAATTTTAGGTACATTCAGTGAATTTAAGTACATTCAGCTAATTTCGGTACATTCACCAATTTAAGGTACATTCACCAATTTAAGGTACATTCACCAATTTAAGGTACATTCAGCTAATTTCGGTACATTCACCAATTTAAGGTACATTCACCAATTTAAGGTACAATTAGCTGAATGTACCTAAATTCACTGAATGTACCTAAAATTGGTGAATGTACCTTAATTCGCTGAATGTACCGAAATTCGCTGAATGTTCCTAAAATTGGTGAATGTACCTAAATTCGCTGAATGTACCGAAATTCCCTGAATGTACCAAAATTCGCTGAATGTACCTAAAATTGGTGAATGTACCGAAATTAGCTGAATGTACCTAAATTCACTGAATGTACCTAAAATGAGAGAATGTACCGAAATTAGCTGAATGTACCTAAATTCATTGAATGTACCTAAAATTGGTGAATGTACCTTAATTCGCTGAATGTACCGAAATTCGCTGAATGTTCCTAAAATTGGTGAATGTACCTAAATTCGCTGAATGTACCTTAATTCGCTGAATGTACCGAAATTCGCCGAATGTACCGAAATTCGCTGAATGTACCTAAAATTGGTGAATGTACCGAAAAAAGCTGAATGTACCTAAATTCACTGAATGAACCTTAAATTGGTGAATGAACCTTAATTCGCTGAATGTACCGAAATTCGCTGAATGTACCTAAATTTGGTTAATGTACCGAAATTCGCTGAATGTACCAAAATTCGCTGAATGTACCTAAAATTGGTGAATGTACCGAAATTAGCTGAATGTACCTAAATTCACTGAATGTACCTAAATTTGGTGAATGTACCTTAAATTGGTGAATGTACCGAAAATCGCTGAATGTACCTTAAATTTGTGAATGTACCTTAAATTGGTGAATGAACCGAAATTCGCTGAATGTACCTAAATTTGGTGAATGTACCGAAATTCGCTGAATGTACCAAAATTCGCTGAATGTACCTAAAATTGGTGAATGTACCGAAATTAGCTGAATGTACCTAAATTCACTGGATGTACCTAAATTTGGTGAATGTACCGAAATTCGCTGAATGTACCTTAAATTGGTAAATGTACCTTAAATTGGTGAATGTACCTTAAATTGGTGAATGTACCGAAATTAGCTGAATGTACTTAAATTCACTGAATGTACCTAAAATTGGTGAATGTACCGAAATTAGATGAATGTACCTAAATTCACTGAATGTACCTAAAATTAGTGAATGTACCTTAATTCGCTGAATGTACCGAAATTCGCTGAATGTTCCTAAAATTGGTGAATGTACCTTAAATTGGTGAATGAACCTTAATTCGCTGAATGTACCGAAATTCGCTGAATGTACCTAAATTTGGTAAATGAACCGAAATTCACTGAATGTACCAAAATTCGCTGAATGTACCTAAAATTGGTGAATGTACCGAAATTAGCTGAATGTACCGAAATTCGCTGAATGTTCCTTAAATTTGTGAATGTACCTTAAATTGGTGAATGAACCGAAATTCACTGAATGTACCAAAATTCGCTGAATGTACCTAAAATTGGTGAATGTACCGAAATTAGCTGAATGTACCTAAATTCACTGAATGTACCTAAAATTGGTGAATGTACCTTAATTCGCTGAATGTACCGAAATTCGCTGAATGTTCCTAAAATTGGTGAATGTACCTTAAATTGGTGAATGAACCTTAATTCGCTGAATGTACCTAAATTCACTGAATGTACCTAAAATTGGTGAATGTACCGAAATTCGCTGAATGTACCTTAAATTGGTGAATGTACCTTAAATTGGTGAATGTACCTTAAATTGGTGAATGTACCTTAAATTGGTGAATGTACCGAAATTAGCTGAATGTACTTAAATTCACTGAATGTACCTAAAATTGGTGAATGTACCGAAATTAGCTGAATGTACCGAAATTCGCTGAATGTTCCTTAAATTTGTGAATGTACCTTAAATTGGTGAATGAACCGAAATTCACTGAATGTACCAAAATTCGCTGAATGTACCTAAAATTGGTGAATGTACCGAAATTAGCTGAATGTACCTAAATTCACTGAATGTACCTAAAATTGGTGAATGTACCTTAATTCGCTGAATGTACCGAAATTCGCTGAATGTTCCTAAAATTGGTGAATGTACCTTAAATTGGTGAATGTACCGAAATTAGCTGAATGTACTTAAATTCACTGAATGTACCTAAAATTGGTGAATGTACCGAAATTAGCTGAATGTACCTAAATTCACTGAATGTACCTAAAATTGGTGAATGTACCTTAATTCGCTGAATGTACCGAAATTCGCTGAATGTTCCTAAAATTGGTGAATATATCGAAATTCACTGAATGTACCTAAAATTGGTGAATGTACCGAAATTCGCTGAATGTACTTAAATTTACTGAATGTACCTAAAATTGGTGAATGTACCGAAATTCGCTGAATGTACCTAAATTCACTGAATGTACCTAAAATTGGTGAATGTACCTAAATTCGCTGAATGTACCTAAATTCACTGAATGTACCTAAAATTGGTGAATGTACCGAAATTCGCTGAATGTACCTAAATTTGGTGAATGTACCTTAAATTGGTGAATGTACCTTAAATTGGTGAATGTACCGAAATTAGCTGAATGTACTTAAATTCACTGAATGTACCTAAAATTGGTGAATGTACCGAAATTAGCTTAATGTACCGAAATTCGCTGAATGTTCCTTAAATTTGTGAATGTACCTTAAATTGGTGAATGAACCGAAATTCACTGAATGTACCAAAATTCGCTGAATGTACCTAAAATTGGTGAATGTACCGAAATTAGCTGAATGTACCTAAATTCACTGAATGTACCTAAAATTGGTGAATGTTCCTAAAATTGGTGAATGTACCTTAAATTGGTGAATGAACCTTAATTCGCTGAATGTACCGAAATTCGCTGAATGTACCTAAATTTGGTGAATGTACCGAAATTCGCTGAATGTACCAAAATTCGCTGAATGTACCTAAAATTGGTGAATGTACCGAAATTAGCTGAATGTACTTAAATTCACTGAATGTACCTAAAATTGGTGAATGTACCGAAATTAGCTGAATGTACCTAAATTCACTGAATGAACCTAAAATTAGAGAATGTACCGAAATTAGCTGAATGTACCTAAATTCACTGAATGTACCTAAAATTGGTGAATGTACCTTAATTCGCTGAATGTACCGAAATTAGCTGAATGTACCTAAATTCACTGAATGTACCTTAAATTGGTAAATGTACCTTAAATTGGTGAATGTACCTTAAATTGGTGAATGTACCGAAATTAGCTGAATGTACTTAAATTCACTGAATGTACCTAAAATTGGTGAATGTACCGAAATTAGCTGAATGTACCTAAATTCACTGAATGAACCTAAAATTAGAGAATGTACCGAAATTAGCTGAATGTACCTCAATTCACTGAATGTACCTAAAATTGGTGAATGTACCTTAATTCGCTGAATGTACCGAAATTCGCTGAATGTTCCTAAAATTGGTGAATGTACCTAAATTCGCTGAATGTACCTTAATTCGCTGAATGTACCGAAATTCGCCGAATGTACCGAAATTCGCTGAATGTACCTAAAATTGGTGAATGTACCGAAAAAAGCTGAATGTACCTAAATTCACTAAATGAACCTTAAATTGGTGAATGAACCTTAATTCGCTGAATGTACCGAAATTCGCTGAATGAACCTAAATTTGGTGAATGTACCTTAATTCGCTGAATGTACCGAAATTCCCTGATTCCAGTATAACAATGCTTTCAGGTTGCTTTTGAGGCTGCCGCGCTTCTGCAGTGCGTCCGGTATGTTCGCCGAGGCGCGTACTGATGGGTTTCACGCGATAATGCGCAAGAAAGTGGCATCTCTAATGAACAGAGTTCACGGCAGCACCAACAGTATCCTGAAGGTGGTCGGTGGTAAGCACGAGTGTCCCATTGCCCACCACTGGTCTACGGTACTGGTGGGGTAGGTTTTAACAATAAAATATAACGCTGTACTACCCAATGTAATATACCTACTCAATATAATGATAATAATGATAGTTGAACTGCACTTTTCTCAATTTTGTAAATTTGTAATGTACTTATTTTATTTTAATAATTCTTAATGAGGTGAGACTACTTATTTCTTTATCAAATTTTGACATTGTTTACAGTTTTGACCACTAGTTTTTGACATTTTGCATTATTACAATATTATGAATTGAATTTTGATATACTAACTTAGTGAGTAAGCAATACTAACAATGAAATTAACTGTAACTTGTGACATACCTACAATATGGAATTTATGTTCTGAAATAAATAATGTGATTGATTGATTGATTGATTAAATTGGTGAATGTACCGAAAATCGCTGAATGTACCTAAAATTGGTGAATGTACCGAAATTAGCTGAATGTACCTAAAATTGGTGAATGTACCTAAAATTGGTGAATGTTGTAGAAAATACACTTTGGTTTGATTTAAAGATAGATTTATTTATAAAAGATAAAATACACCGGACTCGACATTTGACAGAGAGCAAGTGACAGGCAGCGCCACTACGGTGCCTAAACCTTAGAACTAAACACTTAAACGGATCATGTCTACATTCTTCCAACATCCTCCCTTAGACATAATCCCATATTGGACGAACAGAACTCCAGCTTTGACTGTGACGTCCCCTTGGTGAGTGCATCAGCTACCATTTGGTCCGTTTGTATGTAGCGTACTTGAATACAGCCTCCAAGCACTTGTTCACGAACGAAATGATGCCGCACGTCGATATGCTTTGTTCTGGAATGATAACCATCAGTACCTGCAAGTTTCAAGCAACTTTGATTATCACAGTAAATTACCATAGCTTCATTTTTCAGTTGTGGCCACAACTCTTCTTGAAATTGTTTCAGCCATAAAGCCTCTTGTACACATGACGATAAAGACATATATTCAGCCTCTGTTGTGGACAGAGCGATAGTAGGTTGACGTCTAGAGTTCCAGCTGATCGATCCTCCCTGGAACTGGAATGTGTACCCAGTACACGATCGTCTATCGTCTTCGGAGCTCGCCCAATCAGCATCACAATAGCCATGCGTCATTGACTCATCGGGCTGTTTTTTATAGCGAAGTCTATAATTTTCAGTGCCTTTTAAATATCGCATCACACGTTTAAGTGCAATCCAGTGCTCTATTTCTGGCTTGTTGTTATATTTACTCAGCATGTTGATGACAAAACTTATATCTGGTCGTGTAACTTGAGATATGTACAATAGACAGCCAATTATTTCTTGATATGGAATATCATGTAAAATTTTGTTCTCCTCAGAATTCTTATGAATGTTTGCATTTAAATCCATGGGTGTTCTTACTGATTTACAATCATTCATTCCAAATTTATGTAACACTTCTTGTATGTACTTTTTCTGGTCTAAATAAATAATACCTTTCTCCCTGTCTCTCTCTACATGAATTCCAATGCAGTAACATAGGTCTCCGAGATCTTTCATTCTGAATTTCTTATTTAGTTCCTCTTTGGTATAATCCTTGGATTCTTGATTATTTGTAAATATTAACAAATCGTCAACATAAATCGCTACAAACAGCATATTATTTTCACCATTAATTTTGTGGTAAATGCAGGGATCTAATTTAGACTGTAGTAGACCCATTCCTTTCAATGCTGAGTCTAATTTTTTGTTCCATTGCCGACTGGCTTGTTTTAGACCATACAATGATTTTCGTAATAAACATACTTGTTCACCTTCTTTATACATAGGTGGCTGAGTCATGTATATTTCCTCTTCAATGTCTCCTTGAAGGAAAGCTGATATGGCATCCATTTGGATTATGTCTAGGTCATACTTAGCAGCCGTTGCAAACAAATATCTCAGTGATGAAAGTCTTACTACCGGTGAAAATACTTCATTGTAGTCGATCCCCTTTTTCTGAAAACATCCATTTATCACAAGTCGTGCTTTATATTTAATTATTACTCCATTCTCATTCGTTTTAGTCTTAAAAATCCACTTACATGGTATAGCATGTTTGTTAGACGGTAGAGTGGTAAGGTTCCATGTATTGTTGTCTTTCAAAGATTTGTACTCTTCATCCATTGCCTCTCTCCAATGCTGAGCATCAGGGCCAGTCAGAGCTTCTTTTACCGTTTGTGGATCTGAAATCGGTGTAACACACATGAAATTATTTTCTCGTTGGCGTCGCTGATGTGATCTCAATGTGACATGGCTCTCATGAGTGTCTCCACTATCGTAGTCATCACTAGTATTCGGGTGGTATGTTTCCTCATGGTCATCTCTATTCATTACACAGCTGTCAAATGAATTATCTGTATCACTGCGAGGCGATAGGGTGCCATTTCGTGACTCATCCTGTGAACTGTCACCCACAATCAAAATCTCTTCCCTCTCCTGGCAACTACTGTTCGACCCTGAACTATTATTGTTGCCATTAATTGGGATTTCAATGTGATGAGGCAATGGTACAGGTTCCTCTTCTTCATTTTTTGTATTCTTTAAATTTTCAATGAATATTACATCTCTACTTATTAGAGTCTTTCTAGTATTTGGATCGTACAGCCTGTAACCTTTAGTATTGTCACAATAACCAGTGAATATTAACTCATGTGACTTACGATCCCATTTCAATCGTTTTTGCTTCGGTACATGTACCATCGCCTTTGATCCAAAAATCTTTAAATGAGAGATATTCGGTTTCTTACCTGTCCATTTTTCAAATGGTGTTAAATCTGCTAGAACACGTGATGGTGATCGGTTCACAACGTGAGCTGCAGTAGCCACTGCTTCCGCCCAATATGTTTTTGGCAGCTTTGCATCAAACAGCATACATCTGGCGCGCTCCACCAACGTTCGATTCATGCGCTCCGCCAGCCCATTCTGTTCTGGCGTGTAAGGAGTGCTCGTCTGGTGCTTGATGCCGGAATCTGCTAGAAACTTCAGAAAATCCTTGTTACAGTATTCCTTCCCGTTGTCTGTTCTTAGTATTTTGATTCTTTTTTCCAATTCATTTTCTACTTCATTCTTAAACCTCTCAAACACTGACTTCATATCCATCTTGTTTTTTAAAAAATATACATATACTGTACGCGAGTAGTCATCTATGAAAGTTATGAAGTATTTTGCACCACCAGCTGACGGTGTCTCCATCGGACCACATAGATCGGAGTGTATTATTTCCAGCAATGTATCTGCTCTTGAACCAGAATGTGAGAACGAAAATCTGTTTTGTTTTCCTTCACAACAAGGTATGCATACTAAATTTTCATTCCTGTTTGTTAATTTCATACCTTCAGCACAAGATTCTAACCTCTTCACATCTACCATATTTAAATGCCCCAAGCGTCTGTGCCAGGTATCAATATCAGCCTTATTTTCATTTAAAGTGGCAGCGTAGACCTTTCCAGCAACAGTTTCTAGTTTATACATGTTATTGCTTAGTCTAGCCGTTGCAGTAAGGTTCCCTTTTGGACTATATATGTTGCAGCCTATATCAGTGAACTCAACCTTACAACCATTCTTGGTCAGCTGGCTTACAGACAACAGGTTTGCACTGAGCTCCGGAATAAAAAGAACATTCCTTACCTGAATCATATGTTCAGTATTCATTACGTTGGTCTGTATGTTTACATTACCCATCTTCTGCACGGAGACGGAATCATTGTTTGCCACCATTATCTTCTGGATCGGAGGTGTTTGCAAATCATACATCCAGTCTGAACGCCTTGACATGTGCATTGTTGCGCCTGAGTCTATATACCACTCATCCTGATTGACGGTGCTGTAAGCTGAAAAAATGGCTGAAAAAACATTGTTATTAGTGTTGTTATTATTTTGAGTACACTGATTTTTGAAATGTCCATATTGGTTGCAATTATAGCAACGTGGCCCTCTTGGTTTCTGCTTTGACTGATAACTGTTCGCATTTTGGTTACTTCTGTGCTTTGTGAAATAAACCGAAGACTCGGAAACTTTTACTTCCTGCAAAAGTTTTGTCTTTATAAAATCTGAAGTAATTTTTAGGCCAGAACTCTCGATTCCCATTATCATAGGTTTATAATCGTCCGGTAAACCTGCCAGCATGAGAGTTCCCAGCCACTCATCATCAACTTTGAAATTAATGTTTCTCAATTTGTGAGCCGTACACATAATTTTATTTACATATTCCTCGATGCTCGCACAACTATCCAATGATGTGTTTATGAGATCTTTTAGTAAACCGACTTTTCTTGACAGCCCGGAGTCCTCGAATACATTTTGAAGATTTATCCACACTTCACGAGCTGATTTAGCACTTTCCAAGTGAATGTAGTTTATCGGTTCCACCACCAAAATTATTTTTGACTTGGCTTTTATGTCACTTTTAGCATCGACTTGCTCATCTTTGCCCGGCTCGACACACTTCCACAAGTCTTCGTGTTCCAAATAAGATCTTACGGCGAACTTCCATGTATTATAATTTTCTCTACCGATCAATTTCTCAATTTGGAGGTTATGTGCAGCCATTGTACACGCGGGTTTTTGGATTCCGTATTTTTCACTTTTCGGTAATAAATACTATAATCTTTTTACTCAAAGGTATTAGGGACGGCCCATAACCTGTAGAAAATACACTTTGGTTTGATTTAAAGATAGATTTATTTATAAAAGATAAAATACACCGGACTCGACATTTGACAGAGAGCAAGTGACAGGCAGCGCCACTACGGTGCCTAAACCTTAGAACTAAACACTTAAACGGATCATGTCTACATTCTTCCAACAAATGTACCTAAAATTGGTGAATGTACCGAAAATAGCTGAATGTACCTAAATTCACAGAATGTACCTTAAATTGGTGAATGAACCTTAATTCGCTGAATGTACCGAAATTCGCTGAATGTACCGAAATTCCCTGAATGTACCAAAATTAGCTGAATGTACCTAAATTTACTGAATGTACCTAAAATTGGTGAATGTACCTTAATTCGCTGAATGTACCGAAATTCGCTGAATGTTCCTAAAATTGGTGAATGTACCTTAAATTGGTGAATGAACCTTAATTCGCTGAATGTACCGAAATTCGCTGAATGTACCAAAATTTGGTGAATGTACCGAAATTCGCTGAATGTACCAAAATTCGCTGAATGTACCTAAAATTGGTGAATGTACCGAAATTAGCTGAATGTACCTAAATTCACTGAATGTACCTAAATTTGGTGAATGTACCTTAAATTGGTGAATGTACCGAAAATCGCTGAATGTACCTTAAATTTGTGAATGTACCTTAAATTGGTGAATGAACCGAAATTCGCTGAATGTACCTAAATTTGGTGAATGTACCGAAATTCGCTGAATGTACCAAAATTCGCTGAATGTACCTAAAATTGGTGAATGTACCGAAATTAGCTGAATGTACCTAAATTCACTGAATGTACCTAAATTTGGTGAATGTACCGAAATTCGCTGAATGTACCTAAAATTGGTGAATGTACCGAAAAAAGCTGAATGTACCTAAATTCACTGAATGAACCTTAAATTGGTGAATGAACCTTAATTCGCTGAATGTACCGAAATTCGCTGAATGTACCTAAATTTGGTGAATGTACCGAAATTCGCTGAATGTACCAAAATTCGCTGAATGTACCTAAAATTGGTGAATGTACCGAAATTAGCTGAATGTACCTAAATTCACTGAATGTACCTAAATTTGGTGAATGTACCTTAAATTGGTGAATGTACCGAAAATCGCTGAATGTACCTTAAATTTGTGAATGTACCTTAAATTGGTGAATGTACCTTAAATTGGTGAATGTACCAAAATTCGCTGAATGTACCTAAAATTGGTGAATGTACCGAAATTAGCTGAATGTACCTAAATTCACTGAATGTTCCTAAAATTGGTGAATGTACCTTAAATTGGTGAATGTACCGAAATTAGCTGAATGTACCTAAATTCACTGAATGTACCTAAAATTGGTGAATGTACCTTAATTCGCTGAATGTACCGAAATTCGCTGAATGTACCTAAATTCACTGAATGTACCTAAAATTGGTGAATGTACCTAAATTCGCTGAATGTACCTAAATTCACTGAATGTACCTAAAATTGGTGAATGTACCGAAATTCGCTGAATGTACCTAAATTTGGTGAATGTACCTTAAATTGGTGAATGTACCGAAATTAGCTGAATGTACTTAAATTCACTGAATGTACCTAAAATTGGTGAATGTACCGAAATTAGCTTAATGTACCGAAATTCGCTGAATGTTCCTTAAATTTGTGAATGTACCTTAAATTGGTGAATGAACCGAAATTCACTGAATGTACCAAAATTCGCTGAATGTACCTAAAATTGGTGAATGTACCGAAATTAGCTGAATGTACCTAAATTCACTGAATGTACCTAAATTTGGTGAATGTACCTTAAATTGGTGAATGTACCGAAAATCGCTGAATGTACCTTAAATTTGTGAATGTACCTTAAATTGGTGAATGAACCGAAATTCGCTGAATGTACCTAAATTTGGTGAATGTACCGAAATTCGCTGAATGTACCAAAATTCGCTGAATGTACCTAAAATTGGTGAATGTACCGAAATTAGCTGAATGTACCTAAATTCACTGAATGTACCTAAAATTGGTGAATGTACCTTAATTCGCTGAATGTACCGAAATTCGCTGAATGTTCCTAAAATTGGTGAATGTACCTTAAATTGGTGAATGTACCGAAATTAGCTGAATGTACTTAAATTCACTGAATGTACCTAAAATTGGTGAATGTACCGAAATTAGCTGAATGTACCTAAATTCACTGAATGTACCTAAAATTGGTGAATGTACCTTAATTCGCTGAATGTACCGAAATTCGCTGAATGTACCTAAATTCACTGAATGTACCTAAAATTGGTGAATGTACCTAAATTCGCTGAATGTACCTAAATTCACTGAATGTACCTAAAATTGGTGAATGTACCGAAATTCGCTGAATGTACCTAAATTTGGTGAATGTACCTTAAATTGGTGAATGTACCTTAAATTGGTGAATGTACCGAAATTAGCTGAATGTACTTAAATTCACTGAATGTACCTAAAATTGGTGAATGTACCGAAATTAGCTTAATGTACCGAAATTCGCTGAATGTTCCTTAAATTTGTGAATGTACCTTAAATTGGTGAATGAACCGAAATTCACTGAATGTACCAAAATTCGCTGAATGTAACTAAAATTGGTGAATGTACCGAAATTAGCTGAATGTACCTAAATTCACTGAATGTACCTAAAATTGGTGAATGTTCCTAAAATTGGTGAATGTACCTTAAATTGGTGAATGAACCTTAATTCGCTGAATGTACCGAAATTCGCTGAATGTACCTAAATTTGGTGAATGTACCGAAATTCGCTGAATGTACCAAAATTCGCTGAATGTACCTAAAATTGGTGAATGTACCGAAATTAGCTGAATGTACCTAAATTCACTGAATGTACCTAAAATTGGTGAATGTACCGAAATTCGCTGAATGTACCTTAAATTGGTAAATGTACCTTAAATTGGTGAATGTACCTTAAATTGGTGAATGTACCGAAATTAGCTGAATGTACTTAAATTCACTGAATGTACCTAAAATTGGTGAATGTACCGAAATTAGCTGAATGTACCTAAATTCACTGAATGAACCTAAAATTAGAGAATGTACCGAAATTAGCTGAATGTACCTAAATTCACTGAATGTACCTAAAATTGGTGAATGTACCTTAATTCGCTGAATGTACCGAAATTCGCTGAATGTTCCTAAAATTGGTGAATGTACCTAAATTCGCTGAATGTACCTTAATTCGCTGAATGTACCGAAATTCGCCGAATGTACCGAAATTCGCTGAATGTACCTAAAATTGGTGAATGTACCGAAAAAAGCTGAATGTACCTAAATTCACTGAATGAACCTTAAATTGGTGAATGAACCTTAATTCGCTGAATGTACCGAAATTCGCTGAATGAACTTAAATTTGGTGAATGTACCTTAATTCGCTGAATGTACCGAAATTCCCTGATTCCAGTATAACAATGCTTTCAGGTTGCTTTTGAGGCTGCCGCGCTTCTGCAGTGCGTCCGGTATGTTCGCCGAGGCGCGTACTGACGGGTTTCACGCGATAATGCGCAAGAAAGTGGCATCTCTAATGAACAGAGTTCACGGCAGCACCAACAGTATCCTGAAGGTGGTCGGTGGTAAGCACGAGTGTCCCATTGCCCACCACTGGTCTACGGTACTGGTGGGGTAGGTTTTAACAATAAAATATAACGCTGTACTACCCAATGTAATATACCTACTCAATATAATGATAATAATGATAGTTGAACTGCACTTTTCTCAATTTTGTAAATTTGTAATGTACTTATTTTATTTTAATAATTCTTAATGAGGTGAGACTACTTATTTCTTTATCAAATTTTGACATTGTTTACAGTTTTGACCACTAGTTTTTGACATTTTGCATTATTACAATATTATGAATTGAATTTTGATATACTAACTTAGTGAGTAAGCAATACTAACAATGAAATTAACTGTAACTTGTGACATACCTACAATATGGAATTTATGTTCTGAAATAAATAATGTGATTTATTGATTGATTGATTAAATTGGTGAATGTACCGAAAATCGCTGAATGTACCGAAATTCGCTGAATGTACCTAAAATTGGTGAATGTACCGAAATTAGCTGAATGTACCTAAATTCACTGAATGTACCTAAAATTGGTGAATGTACCTAAAATTGATGAATGTACCGAAAATAGCTGAATGTACCTAAATTCACTGAATGTACCTTAAATTGGTGAATGAACCTTAATTCGCTGAATGTACCGAAATTCGCTGAATGTACCGAAATTCCCTGAATGTACCAAAATTAGCTGAATGTACCTAAATTTACTGAATGTACCTAAAATTGGTGAATGTACCTTAATTCGCTGAATGTACCGAAATTCGCTGAATGTTCCTAAAATTGGTGAATGTACCTTAAATTGGTGAATGAACCTTAATTCGCTGAATGTACCGAAATTCGCTGAATGTACCAAAAATTTGGTGAATGTACCGAAATTCGCTGAATGTACCAAAATTCGCTGAATGTACCTAAAATTGGTGAATGTACCGAAATTCGCTGAATGTACCTTAAATTGGTGAATGTACCTTAAATTGGTGAATGTACCTTAAATTGGTGAATGTACCGAAATTAGCTGAATGTACTTAAATTCACTGAATGTACCTAAAATTGGTGAATGTACCGAAATTAGCTTAATGTACCGAAATTCGCTGAATGTTCCTTAAATTTGTGAATGTACCTTAAATTGGTGAATGAACCGAAATTCACTGAATGTACCAAAATTCGCTGAATGTACCTAAAATTGGTGAATGTACCGAAATTAGCTGAATGTACCTAAATTCACTGAATGTACCATAAAATTGGTGAATGTACCTTAATTCGCTGAATGTACCGAAATTCGCTGAATGTTCCTCAAATTGGTGAATGTACCTTAAATTGGTGAATGAACCTTAATTCGCTGAATGTACCGAAATTCGCTGAATGTACCTAAATTTGGTGAATGTACCGAAATTCGCTGAATGTACCAAAATTCGCTGAATGTACCTAAAATTTGTGAATGTACCGAAATTAGCTGAATGTACCTAAATTCACTGAATGTACCCTAAAATTGGTGAATGTACCGAAATTCGCTGAATGTACCTTAAATTGGTAAATGTACCTTAAATTGGTGAATGTACCTTAAATTGGTGAATGTACCGAAATTAGCTGAATGTACTTAAATTCACTGAATGTACCTAAAATTGGTGAATGTACCGAAATTAGCTGAATGTACCTAAATTCACTGAATGTACCTAAAAATGGTGAATGTACCTTAATTCGCTGAATGTACCGAAATTCGCTGAATGTTCCTAAAATTGGTGAATATATCGAAATTCACTGAATGTACCTAAAATTGGTGAATGTACCGAAATTCGCTGAATGTACTTAAATTTACTGAATGTACCTAAAATTGGTGAATGTACCGAAATTCGCTGAATGTACCTAAATTCACTGAATGTACCTAAAATTGGTGAATGTACCTAAATTCGCTGAATGTACCTTAAATTGGTGCCCTTATAGCATTTATTGTTGGCAGTTGGTTGGCCCACACATGTATCGTTCGTTGGGCAACGGTTAGTTTTGGCCGGCTATTTTCGTTATGGGCCAACCATGTAGGGCCTATGTATATAATTCCTACAGTTTCCCAACGGTTGGCAAATGGCTGGTTTAACCACTGGATATAAGCCTTCGGAATTATATTTAGGTAAGTATATCGTAGGGAAACTGTCACTGTTGTAGCACGGGGTAGGCCGAGACTCGTAGAATATTGAAACGCTGGTGGCGATTGGACAAAGTGTATTTGTTACAACTTTTACAATTTACAAAGTAAAAGGCGGTCCGTGGTAACATACACGACAACTATGGCTAACTTCCCTGATCTTTCTATATCTATGCTATGACTAGTTGTATAGGTCCGCGTCTGCGTACATATTACAGCTAGGTAGGTAAGATTACTTGACAAACGTGGCGATCGTCGGGGAGGTCACTCAAACCGGGCGAATCTTAACAGCGCGATGTAGAAACGGGTACAGCGCCATCTAGCGTGGAATGACTGGAACTAGGGTTTTCCTCCCCCTCTAACTCAACGCCACCCGCGCAGTCCACGCACCCACCCCCCGCACCCCCTTTACCAGGCACGTATCCAGGGGGGGAGGGATAGGTGGGATTTGTTCCCCCCCCGAAATCCCAATTTGTATGGAAAAGTGATGACAGCACTTACTTTTTCATTGTTTTTCTATGAATATCTCCCCCCGAAATTCAAATGTCCCCCCCGAACAAAAGTCTGGATACGTGCTTGCCCTTTTAGCCGGCACTCAGTAGTTATTTTTTCAATTGGGCCAACTAATATACTTTTATGGAAATACCAACGTTATATAGCCAACGGTAGCATAAGAAGTAAAGGCCCATTGATGACAATGTTACTATTGGGCCAACGTTGACACATTACAGTATGCCAACGCTATCTAGCCAACGGTAGTAATAGACATAAAGGCCCATTGTTGGCAATCGGTTGGTTATAATCATAATATTCGCCTTCGTTGGGCCAACACAAAGCCATGTAGGCGATCTAACTAACAACATTCCAACTATTTCCCAACTGTTGGCCAATCGTGGCCGACAATAAATGCTATTAGGGTGAATGTACCGAAATTTGCTAAATGTACCTTAAAATTGGTGAATGTACCTAAATTCACTGAATGTACCTAAAATTGGTGAATGTACCGAAATTCGCTGAATGTACTTAAATTTACTGAACGTACCTAAAATTGGTGAATGTACCGAAATTCGCTGAATGTTCCTAAAATTGGTGAATGTACCGAAATTTGCTGAATGTACCTAAAATTGGTAAATGTACCGAAAATAGCTGAATGTACCTAAATTCACTGAATGTACCTAAAATTGGTGAATGTACCGAAATTCGATGAATGTACCTTAAATTGGTGAATGTACCTAAATTCACTGAATGTACCTAAAATTGGTGAATCTACCTAAATTCGCTGAATGTACCTTAATTCGCTGAATGTACCGAAATTCGCTGAATGTACCGAAATTCGCTGAATGTACCTAAAATTGGTAAATGTACCGAAAATAGCTGAATGTACCTAAATTCACTGAATGTACCTTAAATTGGTGAATGAACCTTAATTCGCTGAATGTACCTAAATTTGGTGAATGTACCTTAAATTGGTGAATGAACCTTAATTCGCTGAATGTACCGAAATTCGCTGAATGTACCTAAATTTGGTGAATGTACCAAAATTCGCTGAATGTACCTAAAATTGGTGAATTTACCGAAATTAGCTGAATGTACCTAAATTCACTGAATGTACCTAAAATTGGTGAATGTACCGAAATTCGCTGAATGTACCTTAAATTGGTGAATGTACCTTAAATTGGTGAATGTACCGAAATTCGCTGAATGTACCTAAATTCACTGAATGTACCTAAAATTGGTGAATGTACCGAAATTCGCTGAATGTACCTTAAATTGGTAAATGTACCTTAAATTGGTGAATGTACCTTAAATTGGTGAATGTACCGAAATTAGCTGAATGTACTTAAATTCACTGAATGTACCTAAAATTGGTGAATGTACCGAAATTAGCTGAATGTACCTAAATTCACTGAATGTATCTAAAATTGGTGAATGTACCGAAAAAAGCTGAATGTATCTAAAATTGGTGAATGTACCGAAAAAAGCTGAATGTACCTAAATTCACTGAATGAACCTTAAATTGGTGAATGAACCTTAATTCGCTGAATTAAATTGGTGAATGTACCGAAATTCGCTGAATGTACCTAAAATTGGTGAATGTACCTAAAATTGGTGAATGTACCGAAATTCGCTGAATGTACCAAAATTCGCTGAATGTACCTAAAATTGGTGAATGTACCGAAATTAGCTAAATGTACCTAAATTCACTGAATGTACCTAAAATTGGTGAATGTACCGAAATTAGCTGAATGTACCTAAATTCACTGAATGTACCTAAAATTGGTGAATGTACCTTAATTCGCTGAATGTACCTTAATTCGCTGAATGTACCGAAATTCGCTGAATGTATCGAAATATCGAAATGAATGAAATGAATGAAATGAATGAAATGAATGAAATGAATGAAATGAATGAAATGAATGAAATGAATGAAATGAATGAAATGAATGAAATGAATGAAATGAATGAAATGAATGAAATGAATGAAATGAATGAAATGAATGAAATGAATGAAATGAATGAAATGAATGAAATGAATGAAATAAATGAAATGAATGAAATTAATGAAATGAACGAAATAAAAGATTCGAACGAAATGAATATAATGAACAAAATAACAAATGAACGAAATGAACGAAATGAACGAAATTAATGAAATGAACGAAATGATTGAAATTAACGAAATGAATAAAATGAATGAATTGAACGAAATGAACAAAATGAACGAAATGAACGAAATGAATAAATGAACGAAATGAACGAAATGAACGAAATGAATGAATGAAATGAACAAAATTAATGAAATGAACGAAATGAACGATGTGAACGAAATGAACGAAATGAATGAAATGAACGAAATGAATGAATTGAACGAAATGACTGAATTGAACGAAATGAACGATATGACTGAAATGAACGAAATGAATGAAATGAACGAAATGAACGAAATGAACGAAATGAATGAAATGAACGAAATTAATGAAATTAATGAAATGAATGAAATTAACGAAATGAACGAAATTAATAAATGAACGAAATAAACGATATGATCGAAATGAACCAAATGAATGAAATGAACGAAATAAATGAATTGAACGAAATGAATGAAATGAACGAAATGAACGATATGAATGAAATGAACGAAATGAATGAAATGAATGAAATAAACGAAATGAACGAAATGAATTAAATGATCGAAATGAATGAATTGAACGAAACGACTGAAATGAACGAAATGAACGAAATGAATAAATGAACGAAATGAACGAAATGAACGAAATGAATGAATGAAATGAACGATGTGAACGAAATGAACGAAATGAATGAAATGAACGAAATGAATGAAATTAATGAAATGAATGAAATTAACGAAAAGAACGAAATGAATAAATGAACGAAATAAACGATATGATCGAAATGAACCAAATGAATGAAATGAACGAAATGAACGAAATGAACGAAATGAATGAATGAATGAAATGAACGATGTGAACGAAATGAACGATATGAATGAAATGAACGAAATGAATGAAATGAACGAAATGAACGAAATGAACGAAATGAATGAATTGAACGAAACGACTGAAATGAACGAAATGAACGAAATGAATAAATGAATGAAATGAACGAAATGAACGAAATTAATGAAATGAACGATATGAATGAAATGAACGAAATGAATGAAATGAACGAAATGAACGAAATGAATGAAATGAAATGAACGAAATTAATGAAATTAATGAAATTAACGAAATGAACGAAATGAATAAATGAACGAAATAAACGATATGATCGAAATGAACCAAATGAATGAAATGAACGAAATGAATGAAATGAACGAAATGAATGAAATGAACGGAATGAAATAATGGAATGAATGAAATGAATGAAATTAATGAAACGAACGAAATAAAAGATTTAAACGAAATGAATTTCGCTGAATGTTCCTAAAAATTGGTGAATGTACCTAAATTCACTGAATGTACCTAAAATTGGTTAATGTACCGAAGATCGCTGAATGTACTTAAATTTACTGAATGTACCTAAAATTGGTGAATGAACCGAAATTCGCTGAATGTTCCTAAAATTGGTGAATGTACTGAAATTTGCTGAATGTACCTAAAATTGGTGAATGTACCGAAATTCGCTGAATGTACTTAAATTTACTGAATGTACCTAAAATTGGTGAATGTACCGAAATTCGCTGAATGTTCCTAAAATTGGTGAATGTACCGAAATTTGCTGAATGTACTTAAAATTGGTGAATGTACCGAAATTCGCTGAATGTACTTAAATTTACTGAATGTACCTAAAATTGGTGAATGTACCGAAATTCGCTGAATGTTCCTAAAATTGGTGAATGTACCGAAATTTGTTGAATGTACCTAAAATTGGTAAATGTACCTCAATTCGCTGAATGTACCTTAATTCGCTGAATGTACCGAAATTCGCTGAATGTACCTAAAATTGGAGAATGTACCTTAATTCGCTGAATGTACCGAAATTCGCTGAATGTACCTAAATTCACTGAATGTACCTAAAATTGGTGAATGTACCTTAATTCGCTGAATGTACCTTAATTCGCTGAATGTTCCGAAATTCACTGAATGTACCTAAAATTGGTGAATGTACCTTAATTCGCTGAATGTACCGAAATTCGCTGAATGTTCCTAAAATTGGTGAATGTACCTAAAATTGGTGAATGTACCTAAATTCGTTAAATGTACCTTAATTCGCTGAATGTACCAAAATTCGCTGAATGTACCTAAATTTGGTGAATGTACCTTAAATTGGTGAATGTACCGAAATTCGCTGAATGTAACTAAAATTGGTAAATGTACCTCAATTCGCTGAATGTACCTTAATTCGCTGAATGTACCAAAATTCGCTGAATGTACCTAAATTCACTGAATGTACCTAAAATTGGTAAATGTACCGAAATTCGATGAATGTACCTTAAATTGGTGAATGTACCTAAATTCACTGAATGTACCTAAAATTGGTGAATGTACCTTAATTCGCTGAATGTACTTAAATTCGCTGAATGTTCCTAAAATTGGTGAATGTACCTAAAATTGGTGAATGTACCTAAATTCGCTGAATGTACCTTAATTCGCTGAATGTACCGAAATTCGCTGAATGTACCGAAATTCGCTGAATGTACCGAAAATCACTGAATGTACCTAAAATTGGTGAATGTACCGAAATTCGATGAATGTACCTTAAATTGGTGAATGTATATAATGAATAAATTCATTTCGTTAATTTCATTCATTTCGTTCATTTCATTAATTTCGTTCATTTCGTTCATTTCGTTCATTTCGTTCATTTCGTTCATTTCGTTCATTTCGTTCATTTCGTTCATTTCGTTCATTTCGTTCATTTCGATCATTTCGTTCATTTCGATCATTTGTTATTTTGTTCATTATATTCATTTCGTTCATTTGGTTCATTTCGATCATATCGTTCATTTCGTTCGTTCATTCATTCCTGTGTCTGATTTTTAATTATTCCTTTATGAAATTCATTCATTTTTAGAAATTGAAAAATATTTTAGGCTATAATTCATTACGAACTCAAATGAACGATATTAATGAAATGAACGAAATGAATGAAATTAACGAAATGAATGAAATGATCGAAATGAACCAAATGAATGAAATGAACGAAATGAACGAAATGAACGAAATGAACGAAATGAACGAAATGAACGAAATGAACGAAATGAACGAAATGAATGAATGAAATGAACAAAATGAACGAAATGAATGAAATTAACGAAATGAATTTATTCATTATATACATTCACCAATTTAAGGTACATTCATCGAATTTCGAATGAAATGAACGAAATGAACGAAATGAACGAAATGAACGAAATGAACGAAATGAACGAAATGAACGAAATGAACGAAATGAATGAATGAAATGAACAAAATGAACGAAATGAATGAAATTAACGAAATGAATTTATTCATTATATATGACGGCGCCTGGTGCCATCCCTCTACGGCGCCTGGCGCCATCTCTCAAGTTAAAACAGAACAAGATCGCACACTAATGACGGTGCCTTGCTACAGCGCCGCCTGGTGTCGGTCTAGTGGAACGTCGGGTGTCGGTAAAGGTGGTTGACAGCCATGTCAAGAGGAGTTCAGTTGAAGATTTGAATAGGAATGGCTGCACCACCGCATAACTCGACGGATCGCTAGTTCTGTGTAATCTCGGTAGTTTTACTATTAAGCAGTGATCTGTTTGCGATGAAGGCCCTCCTGCACCTATATCAGAAGTGTAAACAAACTTGCGCCCAAGAGAAATAAAATCGTCTATAGAAAAATGTTGATGGTTATTTGACAGCTAAAACCTAGCTTTTGTTTCAAGAGTCAAGACCTGATGATAGTTTTATCACGAGGTTCCAAATCGATGCGAAAGAAACAGCGGCTGAATCTGCATCTGCATCAATCTGCATTCTAAATACATGGAACATGATCTAACGTATGTCCTGCCTACTCATATGGCTAGTGGCGGAACGACGAGCAGTAATTTCCAACCCCACCAGTTGACGAATGATTTACAGTAAAGTCGACGGATACATAATACAGTTCATACAGTACGGACACTCCCTGCACTTCTTCGTGGAAGACAGATGGAAGACAACTACAGTGTCTACAGTAGGCAATATGGTTTTGCTAATGCCAGGCCAGCGTTTGGCCCGGCCTTGTTGTATGAAGTGTCCAAGATGAGATAGTGGGCAAGTTATCTCCGTGTTGGTATGGTATAAATTAATGTTTGTGGTCCGAAATAGACTTTGGTCACGGATTATTGGTGAGAATTTTGTCGGATATTGCTGTGTTGTACCTGGTTTCATCTATTTAGAATGGGCTTTTGTGTTGTAAACTTATATTCCAGAAAGCACAATAGTTCTTCTAGTAAAACGTGGATGTTCTGAGGATTTAGAATGTCTCAGACTACTCCCTCGGGGAACATAGTTGTGATCATACGATACTACGATAGTTCGTTGAATGCAGGCAGCGTAGTCAGAAACATCGCTGTAGTATCTAAGCCAAAATTTTTATAAAATATGACTTTTATGGTTTCCATGCTTTTGTCATGCCGTCATGCCTGTATACACTCTATTTCAAAGGCATGTTTCTGTTGTTGATACAATAAAAACTTATTCGTATTTGCTTCTGTGTACAAGGTTACGTAACTCTGATACCTAGATGCTGCTGAAGAATTTAGGTGTCTCAATCTGCCTGTTGCTGACGCGATGTGGAACTTAATAGGCGATTAAGAGCTCTCTTTGTCGGCTCGTAAATCGCTTCATGTTCAGTTAGGTCAGGCTAAACTCCGAAACTCCTTCATACATCATCCTTCCAACAAGATTACGGCATTAATTGAAACTTGTCCTCGACTTCCGATTCCGATTTAGAAGTGAAACAAGGTCCTTATTGTGTGTTGAATTTGGGTTGTAATGTAAATGGTGGTTGTATTTGCACATTGTTGAAATTGATCGCCGAGCCCTGGGCTCTTGTGAGTGTGCACACATTTTTTTCCTAATTTATAATTGCATTTTATGGACTTGTAATTTTTGATGAAATGTTTCTGGCCACACCGAAAGTGATTATTGCCGTGAGTTTCTGTATGTATGTAACTTTTGATCAAGAAATAATGTAACGGTGGTTATTATGTGATGGTTTTCGTAGATAAAAGTCAGGATTGTGTTTTGTGGATGTCAAGTGTTACCGCAACTGCATGGTCGAGCGGGCGTGCCACCTCTTTGGACGACGACTCCAAGTGTTGTTTTTTTTATGTTGTCTTTTATTGTTGTTCTTGATTCACAAACTAATAATGTCTTGATTGTCGTTGTCACGATGACGTTCGGTTGATTGTTGATTGTTGATTCATATCGCAAATAAATAACAAATATTGAATTGAATTGAGCAAATAAATTCGTGCTGTAGGTGTTTGATGCTAAATGGCACTGGATACATCGAAGCATTGTAAGATCGAAATATCTTTGTTGTGAAATATGAACTATTACAACGAACTCGTTTAAAAGGCCTTTTTTTTAGCGGAGGAAGACAAAGTAAGGATTTACATCCCTTTTAACTGAGTGCTGGTATACTGTATGAATGAAACACAATTCTCTAATATGTTCATGGTTATCTAGTAGATTTCGATGCCGAACCATTGAGGTACTATGTTAACTAGAGAAGCTACCGAGAAGTAATGTTTTGTAACACGCGTTAGGGTGCACGCGCTCTAACCCACTTAGCCTGAGCCAGGCGCTCGTCGCAGCCTGACGCTCCCAGCACGCGCCTCACACTGCTGATCATGGTGCACAGATTTTGTTCGCGTTTTGTTCGTCACTCGCGTTTGTCAGCTGCGATAAATTTTTACCTACGGCGCCTTGTATCTCATAACCATGAGGTACAGGGTGTCGCGTATTGATATAAGTCGCATTTTAGTTCTCGTTTCTGAAGACCAAAGTTTGAAATTCGAAAAGCGCGCGAAACTGGGATGAGTGCGATACCTATCTGTTACAGTAGTAGGTAACTGTTGGATAATCTGTTTCCGAACTCGTGGTTCTGTTGTAAGATGGTGTGCTATATTTAGTTTGGACAATATTATGATGGTGGTGGTATCTCAGGTTTCCTTTTCTAACCTCGTGGTCAATGTGTAGACATAAACATGGGAGCTTTTTCTTTTGGGAGCCAATGTAAGTCAAAGAGCATAAAATTACTACGTTCTAATGTCAGATTTACACTAGGTTTCTAATTCCCTGCTTTTGTTGGTAAAGATGTTATTATTTAAACTGCAATAACACGTACCTATCTGGCATTTAATTTAAATATGTACGGGATGCATGAATCATTACAGCCAATGCCGAATATAGCCCGATGCAGTTTATGGATTAGAAAAATGTGGTTTGTCCGTACAATAATTGCCGAGGTTACAATGCCATAACCCAAAACAGAGTCCAAATAGCCATTATTATGCGGCTTTTCTCAGAGCATCAAATCATGCACATGTTGTTTTACTATTGAACATACCTAAATCGCCGAAATTATTTCTTCCAGTCACGGATTATAGAAGAGTACAGTTGCAATAACAATATTAGTTTACCTCCTTAAAAAAGTAATAATGTGAAACTTCTTCTGGTTCTGTGCGAAAGTGCATGTTAGTGCTTAGTGTCTCGAGGTTGACATAATTAATAACTAATTGCTTCGTCCGTTTCCGAGGGTATTTCTTTGTGGGTTGACCTTGAAGTGTCTTTATCATAAACTTGGTATGTTTATCCTGAAACTCTTGCTATAGGTATGATGTTTAGTTTTTTTTTTGATACGGCGTATTTGATAAACTGTTCAGTTCGCTGTGAGACCCTTTTAAAGTCACTGGCTGTTTTCGTGAGTCTTTCGGCAATTATTTCTTGACGTTGTAGTCTACCTGTAGTGGCTCCATGGTTGAAGGATAAGATAACTACAGACTTCAAAGATGTGGTTAGCATACAGTAAGTCTTGCTCTCATGTTGGCCGATGTTTGTACTTTATCAGTGGCGCAGCGCAGCGTCGTAGGTCTTGTGATTTCCGATATGGTTGTTCGTGTCCATAAAGATGTATTTTATGTTGTTGTCTAATCACCACAATGCAGGTTCGGCCTAAATTCTGGTGCTTAGGTTTGCACTACCTTGGTAATCTATGTGGGAATGTCTAAAAATAAAGATCTAATGTATACCTTAATTTGTCTGTTTAAGCGAGAAGATTCGTCGAGATCAGCGCGCACAAAAGAGCATAAATAAAAGAGACAAACGTTGTAACTTGCTTTGTGTCAACCTGTTATGTTTGCGGCAAGCCAGGACGCATGACTACCATCCGATCAGACCGAAAAGCAGTAGAAGAGTTCTTGTCAAGTGATGGAGGTTAATCAATGTGAACAATGAATGTCCAGAGGTACCTCGAAAGCATGATCCGCGGTGAGCCCGCCGTTTTCTGGATGTGCCATGACGGCGCCAGAAGACGTTACAGTTAACACGGGTCACCTTAATGGCCCGTGTTTTTGGAAACGGAATTCTATGCTATGCATTGACTACTTATATGAAGGACTCGCCTTGCGGTAGCATTTCCCCTCTGCCACGGTATAAGATCACTTGTTTACATTCAATTTTATACCTTATCACTAAACGAGACAGCCTGTAATTGCGAAACAATAACTTCAAACTTAGAACGTTTGGGGTTCACACGAGACTGCTTTTCATGATTTTTGACATTCAAAATTAGAATCTAAAATTATGGGGAATGAAATCCAAAGTTGCGGATTGCATATTACCTCGCCCGCAAAAAGTGGCAAAAATGTTTGTAAGTAGAATTATACGCGTGACAAGTCTTCATACAAGTACCTAGTCAAAGATGCTATGTGATAAGATAATTGATGGAGTAACGGCGCGGTGAAAGCAATTCTGGCGGTCGTAGTGTCGTCCGAGCCATACCCCTGGTGTGGGGGTTGGTTGGAGGGACGCACACGTCTGTCCAGGTTGTTGTGAGATTGGACGGGGGGGCTGCCGTCCGTGCCACACCTTTTTGGTTGGTAAGAAAGGACGCACCCGGCCCTACGGTGAAGAACATGTCGAGATGCAGTCTGACGATGATGCGAGATTGTTGTCAGGCTGGACGAGCGGGAATTCAGATCTGCCGTATGGTTGATGTTTGCTTGTTTCTTGCAGGGCCGCAGTAAGATACGCCCGAGGACGGTCGACAGTCAGTTTGGCCGTGACGGCGCCTGGTGCCATCCCTCTACGGCGCCTGGCGCCATCTCTCAAGTTAAAACAGAACAAGATCGCACACTAATGACGGTGCCTTGCTACAGCGCCGCCTGGTGTCGGTCTAGTGGAACGTCGGGTGTCGGTAAAGGTGGTTGACAGCCATGTCAAGAGGAGTTCAGTTGAAGATTTGAATAGGAATGGCTGCACCACCGCATAACTCGACGGATCGCTAGTTCTGTGTAATCTCGGTAGTTTTACTATTAAGCAGTGATCTGTTTGCGATGAAGGCCCTCCTGCACCTATATATACATTCACCAATTTAAGGTACATTCATCGAATTTCGAATGAAATGAACGAAATGAACGAAATGAACGAAATGAACGAAATGAACGAAATGAACGAAATGAACGAAATGAACGAAATGAACGAAATGAATGAAATGAACGAAATGAATGAAATGAACGAAATGAATATTTTTTCTTTGGGCAAAATAAACTCACGAAAGTCAGTAAAAAGAAAATCACTCACATCACATTTCACAAGCTTACTTTGGCAACACCAGTGACCGTTAGTTAACTACAATTACAAGTTAAGATTAATATATTTTCCAATTTATCTGTGTAACAAATGAGACGAGTGGCATTAATATAATTTTAGTTTTAGTTTTTTGCTTTTTAAATGTGGAGATTTTTCAATTGGCGTTTAGATTTATATAAGAATATTTAATCAAATTGTAATGCTGTAAATCTTCCTAAAATAAAATAAATAAATAAAAAAAAATCACTGACTTCACTGACTTCACTGACTTCACTCACTTCACTCACTTCACTCACTTCACTCACTTCACTCACTTCACTGACTTCACTGACTTCACTCACTTCACTCACTTCACTTCACTGACTTCACTGACTTCTCTGACTTCACTGACTTCACTGATTTCACTCACTTCACTCACTTCACTTCACTGACTTCACTGACTTCACTGACTTCACTGACTTCACTGACTTCACTCACTTCACTGACTTCACTCACTTCACTTCACTGACTTCCTAAAATTGGTGAATGTTCCTAAATTCGCTGAATGTTCCTAAAATTAGTGAATGTACTAAATTCACTGAATGTACCTTAATTCGCTGAATGTTCCTAAATTAATTGAATGTTCCTAAAATTGGTGAATGTTCCTAAATTCGCTAAATGTTCCTAAATTCGCTGAATGTTCCTAAAATTAGTGAATGTACCTAAATTCACTGAAAGTACCTTAATTCGCTGAATGTTCCCAAAATAACTGAATGTTCCTAAAATTGGTGAATGTACCTAAATATGCTGAATGTACCTAAATTCGCTGAATGTTCCTAAATTCGCTGAATGTTCCTAAAATTGGTGAATGTTCCTAAATTCACTGAATGTTCCTAAAATTGTCGAATGTTTCTAAATTTGCTGAATGTTCCTATATTCGCTGAATGTTCCTAAATTTGCTGAATGTTCTTAAATTCGCTGAATATTCCTAAATTCTCTGAATGTTCCTAAAATTGGTGAATGTACCAAAATTCTCTGAATGTACCTAAATTCGCTGAATGTTCCTAAATTCGCTGAATGTTCCTAAAATTTGTGAATGTTCCTTAATTCGCTGAATGTTCCTAAAATTGGTGATTTGTGGGGTACCCACATTTACATTTGACTCGGCGGTTCACCAGCAAAAAGGAAACCGCCAATTTTGTATATAAGAGCGAGCATTTGGAGAATATATTAGTACGCACTGATACTCACATCTTTCACTATCAACTGCCCTAGCCACCGCTACAACCCTCAACACACTGTCCCCAAAGAATTATTTTCGTTAGATATAAAGGCATCCGCACATTGCAGTGATTTTATCGAGCGATAATATCGCTGCGAGTTTGCGATAATTGTTTCCTGTACATTTTGTATGGGGACGCGCGCGATCCTACACACTGCCGCGATATTATCGAGCGATAATATCGCTGCGATTTTGTTCCGACACAATCTCTTTAGACCACATTTAGTGGTGGGGCGCATGCGTGACATATCGCTCGATAAAATCGCTCGATAATATCGCTTCAATATGCGGAGGCCTTAATGCGGATGTAAAGGTACAAGTATTACGTCAACTTTGACTTTTACGTGATAAGGGTTTAGGTAAACCTGTTTAAATCCGTACGGGTGAAACATGTTTCATACACTGTGAGTAAATAAATAACCGTAACCTACGTTTAAATCAAAATAATCCAAGTAGAAACCAAATAAATCTGTTTAACAAGAGGTTGGATCCCGAAATCATTTTTGGGAATAAAAGGATAAATAAAGTAGTAAAAAAGAAGATGTAAGTATAAATTAATAAATGAATGAATGAAATAATACTACACTACCCAAAACAATTTTTTATTCAGGGTGTAAACAGAAATGCGTCACTGTTTTCCAACCATCTTTACCAAACGTCTCAATTTCTGATTGGTGGGCATCATTGATCCTGGATTTAATTGCAAATTGAGTGTTCCAATTCCACGTCACATCTCCAATTGGTCCTCCTGGTAACTGTGGTGCGCAGGGGACACAATATAGGGTCCTCCTTCTAAAAAAAATCAGCTGTCCCATACATTTGACTCGAGTAGGTTTGCAGTTTTGTATGGAGGGACTATTTTTTTTTTCGCGATTTCGATGTTGGTGCCATAGAGGAAGTTATTCATTTTGATGGTCTGATCATCGTCTTAAAAAAGTGTCAGCATAATTAAATTGGACCCTGTACTATCTACGGAAAGTTACCTGCGCGCCAGAAGCCAACGTGATAGGAAGAAGAATCGCCAAGCCGCCTGGCCAGAGCGTGGCCTGTTATTGGCTAAAACAAGCTAAAACCCGGTATGTATGTATATATATAGGGTCCTTCTTAATATGCTGACTCTTTTTTTTGGGGATGATCAAACCATAAAACTGAAAAACATTCTCTTAGGGACCAACATCGATATCAAAATCAGGTGTCCCATACATTTGGATCTAATAGATTTGCAGTTTTGTATGGAAAAGTAGTTTTTTATTCGCGATCTCAATGTTGGTCCCATAGAGAAAGTTTTTTTTTTTTTTTTTTTTTTATTCAAAATGGGCTTGCGCTTCGCTTCAGCTCACCTGATGGAAAGTGAAGATGAATCCGAGGAGTGGTTCAGTTTGATGGTCTGATCATCCCCTTAAAAAAGTTTCTTTTTTAAGGGGATTTATTTTACAGCATTATTAAAAAGGACCCTCAATACTGGATGAAAGGGTACACAGTTTCATTACTGGGATGATTGTACCCATAATACTGTGGGGACTTGCCATAGATGTCAACACCCACAAGTTATAGCAAAGAAGCTAACAGATGGCGATACCGTCGCTCTCAGAAACATGCTCCATACAAAGACAACGTTCACCGTAAATACGTAACTCGTAACCTACTACAAATAAGGTTCACAATCGAATGCGAGACATAAATCGCGCAAGAGAAATAATCACAGAGATTCGATATATATACAAGGTCCAACTAAGAACTGTCGGACCACGGCCGGTCCCCAGGCTTCACACTAAGCCTGGTGGAAGATCTTCCCTTTTCAATGGAGGAACATTCCCAAGACGCACCTCCATAATACTGAACAACTTTCACTAAGAAACCTATAGGAAAATGGAAAAAAAATCGACTTTTCATACAAACGTTCGATCATCTCATCATCATTCAGTATGGAAAGTTCAAGAATTGGTTTGCGAATTTCCTATAGGTGTCATAGGGAAATTTCTTTAGTATCATGGGTACAATCACTCCCTAAAGTAATGCAACTATTTACCCTAACATCCTGTATAACTGTGAGAGGGAAAATATGGCTCTCCGCCTCCTACCACTCTCCATCTGTGGCTTTATATTTTCCTTCGAAAGAAACCGCAGAAAAACAGCTATGCATCAATTACTACTTGAATTTCCGAATACGATTTGCGACGACCAGACTTGGCCGTTTATTGCGCGGTTGACCAAACGAGATCGAGACAGGCTGGAAGCATTTAAGATGTGGTGTTGGAGGAGAATGGAGGGGATAAGTTGGACAGAACGAATAACAAATGAAGAGGTGAGAATGGTTAAGGAAAAGAGTAATATTTTAAGAACAATTGAAAACCGGAGAAGAAGAATGATCGGACACTTGATACGAAACGACAATTTCTTTAAAACCATACTGGAAGGGAAGATAGAGGGAAAAAGAGGCAGAGGAAGAACCAGACAGAGTTATGTAGCCCAAGTGAAGGAAAAGTTTGATATCTTGTCGTATCAAGAACTCAAGACACTAGCGGAAAAGAGACAATATTGGCGAATACTCCACCGACAAGAGCGTAGCTCTTAAATAAGATGATGATGAACTATACAAGGAACAATTTACTCTTAGCGTTTATTCCGAAATAACTTCATTCATACTAAAAGAACAAAATGTATAATCCACCTAAAGAAAGAGGTCGTTTATATCCGTACTTTTAAAGTTATAGCCCTAAATAGGTAGGACGGATGGAGGACGGAAAACGTAGACTTAGTAATAGGGTGAAACCCTTTGGGTACGGAACCCTAAAAATTATTAATTATTGCAAAATGTCTTGTCGTCAAGAATTCTTTAAGTACTTATCTATTGAAGCTGTCATTGTCATTCCTCACCCCTTTAAACGAGAAAGATTTCCTTATCCCTACGTCTCGCCTGCTTGAATAAATTCTTAAAAGCGATCCTTTTATGTCCGTTTGATAAAGTGAAATGAAAGCTCATGCCGGACCCGGAAGTCTAAAGTATGAGTTTCTGCAAGCAATTTTCTTTTTAACCGACTACAAAAATAAAAAAATTGATTCTCAATACAATTTGTTATATGATTGATGATTGTTTTGTTTGTTGATTGTTGAATTTCGGTACCGTACTATACTGGTAAAACGTGGATGTTCTGAGGTTTTAGGAAATCTCTGATAACCCCCTCAGGGAATATAGTCGTGAGTACTGCAATGGATGCATTTTGTTTTTCCCATTTTCTGAGAGGAGGTTTGAATTATTAGAAAATCGGTGTTGGTATTATTGTAAAATTTATTATGAAACGAAGCGAATAGGATTATTTTATGTTTGTCTTGACAAGAATTCAAATGACAAAAGTCTGGAGATAATCTAGATTAAAATATACCATAATGCATTAAAATAAACCGCTGATAACAATTTTAAGCATTATGCTTATTTAAATTTACGATTTTTTCAAATTCTTTGTGCATACTTTGCTTATACATAATTTTCTCTTTTATTATTCAGGGGTGGTTTTTTAAGAGGATCATCAGTTTTACGGTCTGATCATCTCCCCAAATGACCTGACGGTACTGATGTGCTATATTTGAAACCATAATATTATATAGAAAAACTCTGTACATACTTACGTAAATATGTTACAATGTGTGGCTAACTATTTGCAAACAATGGTTCCCTACACCCACTAAATGTATGAATGCAATCTCTTTGATTACCGATGTCTAGTCTGTACTATACTATATCCTCGTAAATGTCGGGTTTCTGAGTGATTAAGGGGGATCAATGAAGCACACGATTCCCTTCTAATCACCTCCGATCCGATATGTAAGGTTAGTGTAAATGGAGAATAGATCCTGTTATAAACAACAGCAAGATCAATGAAATGGTAGAGTATTAAGAAATTAATGGACGCTATCGACAATGAACGCGTATCAAGTAGACAATTACACTGCTTTTAGAATAAAGATATTAAGGACGGTACAAAATGATTATAGATAAATTTACAATATATTTAGGTAATGATCAAACTAAACAACTTTCTCTATGTAATTAAAATTCAAAACCACAAAATAAATCACTTCCATTTATGACACAAAACTGCAGACCCAAATGTATTCAATCAATTATTTCAAACTTTATTGATTGATTATAAACAATTATCAAATCCGCCGTAATAACGCATATTCCGTGAAAATTTCAACTATCCATCTATTATGGTTCAAAAGTTACAGCCCTAAATATGTAGGACAGACGGATGGACGGAAGGACACGTAGGCTGATTAATAGGGTCCCGTTTTCACCCTTTGGGTAAGGAACCCTAAAAATCGACTCGGTCTCACTACCTGTCACCCTGGAGATAGTATTCGGCTTGTGAAATGTGGATATTCTAAATGAATTGATCTGAGTTCTTGCCAAACGCTTTTCCGCCTATTCGATATTCTACGCATTATGGATTCCGCACAACTGACATTGAACACATTCTCTATTCCACGCAGTCTTCAATTTGACACAAACGCGTTTCTTCCTATTCGCGATTCTACACAATATTAATTCCACGCAACTGCCTTTCATCACATTCGCTATTCCACGCTTTGGTCGTCAGGTAAAAAATTTAAAGAAAATCAGCCCAATAAGGCATTGAGAAGTACCAGGAGAGCAGAAGAGTACAAGAGATTAAACGTTAAAGGCTTCCGCACATTGCAGCGATTTTATCGAGCGATAATATCGCTGCGATTTTGCGATAATTGTATCCAGTACATTTTGTATGGGGACGCGCTCGATCCCACACACTGCCGCGATATTATCGCAACTCTTTCGACTACATTCAGTGGTCGGGCGCATGCGTGACGCGAATCGCGGAATCGCTGCAGTGTGTAAGGTGTCGCGATATCGCTGTGGATAATATCGCTCGATAATATCGCAGAAATGTGCCTTAACCCTTGCACATAGAAAAACTGCCATGCAAAAAAAAAAAATCGGCCAAGGTCGAGTTACAATATCGTGTCCTAAAACGCTAATAAGCATTAAGAAGTACCAGGAGAGCAGAAGAGTACAGGAGATTTAACCATAGATTTATCGCTACCATAGAAAGTTTTAAATCTATGATCGCTACGGACACATTAACAGAAATGAGGTAGTATTAAAGCAATTTTACATACAACGAAAAGGTGGTTGGAAAAAAAAGAAACTAATAGTACTGTAGCCGGGGTCTTTTTAATTACCAAAAAGAGTACCGATTGCCGTTTAGAAATTGTTGTAAGGTACTAAATGACTTATATAAAAACCTAAGTCTTACAGACAGATCACAACACGCCGTAGAAAAAAAAATTAAAATAATTGTCTGAAATTTTAAAATTTCGAGGTTACTGTTTTTTTTTCTATATTGTCATGTTCTTCACCTTAGTTCAATACCCATACGATAATCGCACTCCTGAAGCATGATTTTTGAGAGTCAAATCAGCAGTAGAAACATGCATATCTCCATAGTAATTTTGACATTTTCAACTGCTGAGCTCACCGAATGAGATTCAAAAATCGCACTCCTGGTAAATAAATAAATACAAAATACTGAAATTTTTACGTTATTTGTACGAGAAAACGAGACCGGATATACGCTAATTGCACAGAAAGAGCGAGAAAAAATCTATGTTGTTTGTCCCTTTCTGGGTATGATCATAATAATCATAATCATTTATTCGCTTTAAACTGGGTATTATAAGATGATACAGACATATTTCAAGTTCTCCAAATTTAGCCATAAAATATAGCATGCAAATAAGTTGATCACAAATTGAATAAATTGAATAAGTACAGTTAAAAAGTCAAAACCTAAATTATATGCGATATTTTTGTTTGACTTAGTTGAAATTGCATACAAAATCTTGCAAGTCACGATTTCTCATACATTTTTGTAATATCTCCATCCCTTTCCGAATCTATAGAATACTCAATCTACGTCTAGAAATGACCACAACACTGCATAGGACCACACAGACTTCTATTGACATACCAGGAGAGCACAAGTGTGCAAGGGTTAACGTTTAATCTCTTGTACTCTTCTGCTCTCCTGGTACTTCTCAATGCCTTATTGGGCTGATTTTCTTTAACTTTTTTACCTGACGACCAAAGCGTGGAATAGCGAATGTGATGAAAGGCAGTTGCGTGGAATTAATATTGTGTAGAATCGCGAATAGGAAGAAACGCGTTTGTGTCAAATTGAAGACTGCGTGGAATAGAGAATGTGTTCAATGTCAGTTGTGCGGAATCCATAATGCGTAGAATATCGAATAGGCGGAAAAGCGTTTGGCAAGAACTCAGATCAATTCTTCTAAATAGCAATCTGCAATAGTTGGTTTTTCGTACTTTCCGTCGTTTGCACTTGACGGTTTCTAACCGACATAAAAAAAAGAAGTTATCAATTCGATAAGTATGGGTGTAATATTATTGGAATTGCTAAATATTCACATATGATAATCTATCAAAGCTTCCAAACAAATATACAAAATTTCATAGGTGTATGTAGATGCAGACGATGACTTTTACGTTCGCATCTATATGTTTTATTGGAGTCGGTGTCAAGCCAAGCCAAAAAATATTGTAGCCCAGCCCGGAATCGTACCGGCTTAACAGCGACTTCAATAAAACAAATTAATATTCTTAGCCCCACTTGCGCCAACCTGGGTTAGCAATAAACTCTAGGTTAAGTTGGTAACCCATGATTTTTTGTATAGAAAAACAACTGAAAGAGCTAGTTTATCCGAAGTTAATTGCAAACCCGTGGTTGGCGCAAGTGGGGCTTATAGATGTGACCGACTCATCGGCTGCAATATTATTTTTATTTTTTTAGTTTTGAAGCCGGTTTATTTTTTTTGGTAAATTTGGTTTTTTTAACTGTTGCACATATTATGTAATATTTTACTGCCGCCCGGTCATATGAGTTAAAGGTCAATGTCCGCCCATGGCCCGTGCACTGCAGCCTTATGTAAGATAATAATAATTTTGTTTATCATCAATACCAAATTATTATCATTGATAATGCAATTGTTATCATTAACAAGTGCCCTGGTTCAGTTTCGGCCTACCTAAGTTTATAAACATCTTAGCAATCTTAAAGAATGATATTCGTTTTAGAAACACAAAAAGGATAAAAATAAAATGTAGGTCGAAATCAATTACGAAGTTTCATCGTAAAAGTTCTTGAGGTTTGTATTTTATGTTTGTGCCCTGTGGCATCTGCTCCCGTCGCGTCGGGTGGGCTTTTTATTGAATGGAAATAGAAACGTGTGTGAAAGTTACGACTTTACTAGCTAACTAAGTGCGATACTAAAAAGTCGAGATAATATTATTAATAAATCTGTGTTTTTATACTAGCTTGACTTAAACTTTTTGTCTGGCAAGTTTGGAATATCAATAGCGTATACAGTTCCCCATGAAAGATGTGTTGACCTTAACCTTACCGAGTCGAAAATGTGGGAAAACTACATACAAACAGGGTTTCATGTCTGGAACAATTTTATAGTAGACTAGCGACCCGCTCCGGCTTCGCACGGGTGCAATGCACATATAAACCTTCCTCTTGAATCACTCTATCTATTTAAAAAAAACGCATCAAAATCCGTTGCGTAGTTTTAAAGATTTAAGCATACATAGGGACAGACAGACAGCGGGAAGCGACCTTGTTTTATACTATGTAGTGATTACACACCGAGGACAGGAACAAACATGCGATCTGAGGCTTTCTTATTTACTGTCCAAGATTAGTATACTATTTTTCTCCTCGACGGAACGGAAGTGGAAAGCGACAACTTCGTTTAGCGCAGCGGGACGACAATTGACGCTTTCCGTCCGGAGGTGAGAAAATATATTTTATGAACCTATGTAACAATGCAAACAACAAATAAATAAATATGAATAATAATATGCCCGCTAGTTCTTGTCGTCTTTTGGTTTTTTATAAGCCTACCATATTCTGGCTTAGAATGATCCACCCTATTTCTTCCTGTGGTCGTTGTGCGAGTGATTGAACGTTTTAGTGGGCAAAATGCATAGACCTAAACTCTAGCGATAGACTTGCCCTTCCATAGAAGCAACATGTTCCACTTGAATGAGGTGTACGCACTTGATTGATGTTCCCGAGTTCACTTCGTCACTATGGCAATGACAGACCGCAATGTGTCATTTTGTGTGACATGTTGTTTGTTTGAACGAGCTTGTCTATCGCTAGAGTAATATGTCTATGGCAAAATAAGTTTCATTTTAAAGAAAAGGCAGCATTCATTTTAAATTATGCTACTTTAAAAAAAACATTAAGTATAACAGCAAAATCGTTTACGCAAGAAATTGCAACTTGTTGAGACAATCAGTGTGTGCAGTCAAGTATTTATATAATAAAATAAATACCTCTATGAAGGCACTGAATTTATAATAATTTATTTAATAACAGTATATTGTATTTTCGTGTTTTTGGTGCGATCATTGATACAAAATTATCAAATTTATCTTGTTGTGGGGGCTGGCAGGCCAGCAACACTTCGACCCAGTGGGATCTTTTGTGTTAGCCCCAATACTTTTTGCTTTCTTCACCCTTCAAATACATGGTCAATGAAGGAGGCAATACCATTGAGGGGAAGAAACCTAAGTTCTCCCGGTTTTGGGTATCCATATCCGAGGAGGCACATGCGTTTTGCCGCCAAGACATCACAGTCACAAAGAATATGTTCCATGGTCTCTTCATCCTCTCCGCATGCTCGGCAGCTGGGATCTAGAGTGAGTTTCATTTTGTGCATCATCGCGCCTGTGGCGATCAAATTTAAATAGACCTATGTTTATCTGTTAATTTCTTACCGTTACCTTAACCCTGACTTGAAGTGAGCCTAATTGTACACGTAGTTTATGTCATGTCAGATCTGCTTTGCTATTCTTGGTATCAATCCAATTCGTCGCGACGTAGTCAGAACACAAAGTTGCCAAATTGAATTTCTTGTTGACATGGTACAACACCAAATATTAGCATGTCTTATCGTGCTCGACAAGCTATGCGCTGTAGTGCATCGTATCCCGTTGGCTTAGCATTGATATTTGATACACAAAGTGTTGTGAAAGTTAACTTTGTGTCATCCGGGTACTATCCTACCAAAACATTCGTTTATAAGCTCGTTAAAATGTTCCTCTTTAGAAAATAGAATATAAATATCTTGGACAAAATAAATATCTTGGACAGTGTCACACAAATTATCTAGTCACATTTAAAGTTCCAGAATCTAGCCTGGACTTCTAACGTGGATGTTCTGAGGTTTAAGAATATCTCTGACTACCCCCTCGGGGAATATAGTCGTGAGCATATGCATGCCCTTCTGGGATAGGCAGAGGTAATTGATCTTCATTTGCTGTTGTAAGTATGCCACCTTGCACATTTACACTGTCACTTTATAAAAAATAAAGAAAGTGATTTTCTTTCTATTTTTGGTAATCTGCTAACAACAATAACTCCCGAAGTTATTTCGTTTATGTCTCTTACGAAACTGTTCTGAAATGAAAGAACAATCTTGATGTTATCCAACGCACACGAAAAATAAGGGAAACAAAAGTTGAGTGAACCTACTTACAAGAGTTTCTAAGCTCAAGTACTTTTGTGGGGCAAATAAATTAGATAATATTGTGTTAGGGGTTTTCATCAAGTTAGGTGGACAATTTATTACTTTATCTAGATTTGGATGCTGTAAGAATTTTATGCTATTCTTTAACTTAAACTTTATAAATAACGTCTAACAAAATTTGTTGGAACTATTTTAAGGTGATGATCAGACCATTAAACTGAACAACTTTCTCTGTGGGACCAATATCGAAATCGTGAAAAAAAATATCAATCAATCCGCCACCGTGTGTGCTTCTACGTGCGGTTTCATACAACTCCTTGCCTCGCTAATGACGGACTAACGTCTGCTGCTCCGTCAGTGCGTCATCGTGTGTGACAGCTCTTAGTTTCAAAATCGACAGATTTTTATCCCAGGAAATAGTAATTTAAGAAAGCAATGTGCTTCTACTTCTTCTTACCTATACTGCTTCAAACAATCATGCAGGCATATTATATCACAATCTGTGAACAACTAAAAATATAGTAAGTAAACAAAACAAATTTAATACAACGAGAAATGTGAAAGTCCATTGTATATAAAAGTTTGAGCTTAATCCGTGTAATGTCGACGAAAGCGCTAATAAGACTAGACAGTCCGGAACAATAGTTATTTGTTATGCTAGGCTGCAAAGTTGCTTTTTGGCGCGAGTACTTGTATTGAAACCTGAGCAAGCGAAGGAAGAATCCTGAGCTCAGCAAAGGTTTCAAAGGTACGAGACGCAGAATAACTTTGCAGCCGAGCGAAACACACAACTTTTCACCTCACAACAGCTAGGAAAAAAAGTGAATTGCTGAAAAGAACATTTTAATAAGATTTTTTTTTGTGCTGGCCAGTGACATAAATCAATTTCAGTGGATTTGCGGTATAGAAAAATATTGAATAGACAGATTCGAATTTCAAAAACTCTTTCCACGCTAGCGGATAAAATGCACTTTTTGCACTCAGATTTCGAATGATAAACAGAATCTTTCCGAGCTTGTGAGGTGATAACAATATTGTATCAATACACGAATTTCAATTATACTCCTGGTTTTTACACAGTATCCTTTTATTACATTGTACTCGTATTCAAATTAGTTTGAGAAAGTTTTGGTACTTTTATTTTTAGTTTACCTACTCCAATTTTCACTGTCGCATCCTTTCGACTTGCATTAATTATCAGGAGAAGAATGTCCTACGTTTAGTTATGGCCCTATAGTAGGACGAAATATCTTAGAGACATCTTTTATTTTTCATTTTTCGACTCGATTTATACAATTCATTTATACATAGCAGTTTTTGGATGATGATTCCCTATGTGACATTAATTTTTTTTATTCACATAATAAAAAAAAAAATCACATAATAACACATAAAAATTTTGTTGTTCATTTCCATAAACGGACAATAAGAAATTTCCAAATTATGGGGATGCCAAGATTATCTGACGCTAAATAATTTAGGTACAGCCATCTGAAAGAAAGATAGAAATTTATCAAGGTAAACTTACTTATTGCATATTATGGTTAAGCGCTACCAATACCAACGCGTCACGATCAAAATCATGAGAACGTTTGAATTTTTTTTTATGTGAAAAATGCGGGCCCTGCGTTTCTGTACGTACCTACTTTTGTTGCGTTTGCGTTTTTGCGTTTGCATTGCATTGCGATTGCGTTGGTATGAGCGTTCTATGGCAGACGCTTAGAGTAGATAAAGTCTACCTCGCTTGTTACGTCACGTCTCCAACGAATACTGGGTAATAAAGTATGACGACCACTCTTTGACATGCGCCAATTCAGCTCTTCTGCCGATTAGCGTTATTCTCGCAAGTTTAAGGGTGTGTCCAAATATACAGGGTCCTTCTTAATAATTACGCTGACAGTTTTTTATGGGGATGACCAGACCATCAAACTGAACAACTTTCTCTATCGGACCAACATAGAAATCGCGAAAAAAATATCTGCTGTCCCATACATTTGGCTCGAGTAAGATTGCAGTTTTGTATGGAGCAGCTGTTGTTTTTTTTCGCGATTTCGATGTTGGTGCCAGAGAGAAAGTTGTTCAGTTCGACGTACTGATCACTCTATATAGGGTCCTTCTTAATATGCTGACACTTTTTTAAGGGAATGATCAGACCATCAAACTGAACAACTTTCTCTATGGCACCAACATCTAAATCGCGAAAAAAAATCTGCCGCTCCATACAAAACTGCAAACCTACTCGAGCGAGCCAAATGTGTGGGACAGCCGATTTTATTTTCGCGATTTCGGTGTTGGTCCCATAGAGAAAGTGGTTCAGTTTGATGGTCTGATCATCCCCTTAAAAAAAGTGTCAGCATATAAAGTTGGACCCTGTATAATATGCGCCTACACAGCTGTTATGAGTCTCGTTTCCACCAGACCGAACAACATTTTATTGACATACTAATAATACTTTAATGTTTTTCTGACACACATTTTCGTACTATTTTTCTATTTTTCTTGTCGAAAAACGGTATTACTTCTATAATTGTTAAGTATGACATTTTTATTTCCATTCTCAGACAAAAGCACTGCTTTAATTTTGTTCTACTCTCTAGAGATCAAGGGCATTAGTGTCCTTCCCTTAGTCGCCTTTTATGATGCCAATCGATTGAGATGAGCAATCCCGTTCTTTTTTGGGAGCAAATTTTTATATGTACCTACTGCTTAAATTGTCATACATAAAATTTTATTGTCTGTAAAGTCCGTTTACGGAAGATTTTTATTTATAATTTTTAAATCGCGCTATCGAGTGTTATTTGAATTTATATGAAGTGAACCGCTACTTTTTTATTCTTCATGATTTTACGGTTTTATAATAGTTCATTAGTAAAAGATAATGGACTTCTTGCTTGTGCATTCCGCATTTCCGCCAATGTCAAGTGTTTTGAGGGAGTTTCTATCCAATCTCGAGGATTGTTTTTGAGTACGAACAACTGAGAAGGATGTGGAGCCTCGTGGCAGGCTGAAACGCGAACCGCGCGAACACCACGCGAGAGACAAGTGTTCGGGGCAAACCCTGCAACGTGACTCCCTTTACGGAAGATAGTTTTACGTGATAACGTCATAAAGAAACATTGATAGGAACTGCTAGCTCTGACGTCACGCGGAACGTGATACTTTATAAGACGTTATCACGTCAAAAATGATAGGTTGTTACTACAAATACAAATACAGAATCGGGACGATCAGAACCACGAGAATAATTAATACCTTAACACCTAGGTATATTATTATTCCGAATACTAATCTGACTTGATTGCAGGACTAGTTTCGGCTCAAAAGGATATTAGCATAGGTCGTCCAGTCCTCAAATCAGGTCATTAACAAATATAAATACGAACGACGACATCTACATGGCCGAATAACTTATTTACATGAAAATTAAACTTAACCTTAAATCTGTAATAATTCGTTGCCTTTGTCGAAATTCATTATCTACAGTAACAAATCAAACCAACAATGTAGCAAAACACCCTAGTAATACTTAAGGGGGTGCTTCAGACCATCAACTGAACAACTTTCACTATGGAGCCAACATCGAAATCATGAAAAAAAAAATCTGCTATCCCATACATTTTAGTCGAGTTGTTACAATACAACAGTTTTGTATGGGACTGCAGATTTTTTTTCGCGATTTCGAAGTAGGCTCCATAGTGAAAGTTGTTCAGTTTTATGAGCTGAAGCACCCCAGGGTGTTTTGTTACACCCTGTATAGAAGTCATCATCCAATAGGTACACAGAAGTCTGTTAACATTTTAAGTTTGACATTGGCGAACCATTTTAACGAAGGTTCATGAAAATAACGCAGAACCCCTTTTATTTAACTGTTTTATTGACAGAAACGAGCCACATAAATATTTATGATGTTTCATTTTTCCATTTTACAATTTCATCATATCTCTGGGAGGGAATTAACTTTTTTTTGTAAAACATTACAAATACAAGGGCAACACATAAAACAATGAATAAAAGGTCTTAACGTACCTACAAAAATGAAATTTTTGGAGCCGATCCTTTTTAGTATTAAGGCGAGGTCGTAACTCACGCTTCAATTATTAAACGTCGTCCTCTCTTATTGGGAACGATATTTGGCACAACGCCAGATACACTAATAGATTTTTTAAACTTGGATAAGAAACAACGCTGCTGAACTGGCATTTCCTTACACAAACGATCGAAAACAAACAATTTGGCCAATTTGATTATTTCAACGACAATAACTGCGAAAAATGTATTCGAAAGTTACAAAATCCCTGCTTTTGATTACTCCAACAGAAACGGTGAATTCGAAATGAATAAACATGCAAATATTTGGACTGTCGACTCGGGAACGATCAACTTGCGCAATATTTCATAATAATGTACCTACCTACTTGAAAAGTTTAGTGTTTCAGTCATTGTAAGCCCTCAGAATTGTGTTTCTTGAACTTTCTTGTCTAAATAGTATCTTTGTCACTTTATTTGTCGTCTGGTTGCGTTTGATTAATGATCGATAGAACGGAAACCTGGCTAGGTTAGACTTAGATTGGCCTCAGATGTCTTGGCTTAATTTATCAGAAAAAGCTCTTTAAGCAACTCAGTGACTTCTTTACCACTTGAAGGGTTAACTTAGCAATCAATGAACGAACACCTCTCCATATTATTTACCAAAGAGATAATTTCACATATTTTCTGAATTTTTTCGTATTATTAAATATAGTACTCTGTGGTTGTACTTTGATTATATTATATTCGTTTTTTAATGGTGTCAATTTAAGTCCACTTTCAGAATTGAATCAAAACAAACGAAAAGTTTATTTTCCTAAAGTGTCTGTTCGCGAAATGGAACTTATTTTCAATAGTCCTTCCTATGTTCAGTCGATGACATGTAGGAAGCGGCGCACAAACAGTCTTGGCTCTCTGAGACAAAGTGTCTTAACGCAAAACTTCTTTAAAAAGGTTATCTTAACTTTCTGCCATACTTTTGATTAGTTATGGGAGAAGTCTAATGGCATGATGGATTCTCATGAAACAGTATGAGCACGAGTTTTCTAGCGGAATGTTAACAATTCGAAAGCGTCAAAATAATATACTTATTGTAGGTACATACATACGTAAACTTTTGTTGTTATTTAGGAAGCCAGTAGTGCTAGGTAGGTAGCAGAATTTGTCAAATAACAATTTATCACATTCGGAACATCGTACTCCACTGAAATTTTAATAAAAGCTAGGTTAAGTATGATAACTAGTTGAACTTCTTGTAATTATTATAATTTTAAATGCAATGTGAGAAATATTGTATAATACTCACTTTTAACTATGAATGCGTCAAACTTACTTCACTAAAAAGTTTGTTTGTGGGATACATCTTTTTAGTTTGACCCTCAAAGTCTGTTAAAGGTATTAAGTTCGAAGCTATTGTCTCAACAAACAACTTAGCAGAGGCAAACTTCCAAAGCGTCGTTTTGTTCTGCCGCTATAGAAATAAACAATGACACGGGATACTCCAATCATCGAAGTCGGGAACTTATCGATACCTATACCTACTGAAAAGTCTTGTATTTAGTTCAGTTTATAAATCTAAATTTTGAAAAGTAGACGAACAAAGCAGCAATAAAAATGGTCAAGTGCGACTCGGGTTACTCGCTCACCGAGGGTTTCGTACCACGCCACCACACAATAATAATATTTTAACTTACAAACAAGTTTTGTTTTTCTCCGGGACCTTTAGCGCTATACCGACTAACACTTGGCCAGTTATTATTATTTATTGTTATACTTACTGTATAGTTTATAATCCACCAAGTTTGACGCTTGTATGTATTACCGTTTTTACGATAGAGCGAGAGGAAAAAAAAGATGATAAAAACTAGTTTCTTGTATGAGGTGAGGTCATAGACATATTACTCTAGCGATAGACAAGCTCGTTCAAACAAACAACATGTCAAACAAAACAACACAAAATGACACATTGCAGTCTGTCATTGCCATAGTGAACTCGGGAACATCAATCAGGTGCGGACACCTCATTCAAGTAGAACATGATGCTTCTAAGAAAGTGCAAGTCTATCGCTAGAGTTTAAGTCTATGGGTGAGGTCTTGTATGTAGGATGATATACACCTATTAATGTTTTGGTATTTTATTATATGTTTTATTATATGCGGTCCGAGCAGCACGCGGTGCGAAGCGACCTAGAATCCAACAGTAGTTGGTGAGGTCCAAACCGTACGATTCAGTAAGGACAGCGCATTGCAAACAAGCAGCTTTTTTTAAACCATTCAAATTGACTAAAATCTGAAAGTCACACGTTCAAATCAGCAGGAGAAAATGTCAAAATTTCTATGGAGATTATGCATCATTCGATCATGATTTTGAATCTCAATATTAAAAAATAACAGTCCTACCTACCGCGTACCTACTTAGTTTATCACACATACGTGCGTACTTACTGAAATGTTTGCTTCATCTTCCTTTTTGAGTTTCATCCAAGATTAGAACCCATTGTCTCGTAAGTTGATTTAAATGAACCTGCTCCACTTCCAGGCATGTTTTGTTTCAAACTCGGAAAATTGTGTGGTAATTTCGGAGTATTGTGTTCTATAATTTGCTTATCATTGAAATTAACTGTACCCGGTGATTACATTTTAACGTTCTCCTTTTACGCAAACGATTAAAACAGTGAATTGGTTTCATTGACGATATTGCGTTATCTATAGTGATGCCTATTGGTATTTATATTTCCGTTTTGTCTCTAACGAAAAAATAAGTGTACCAAACATCACTAACGCTCAGTTTCAGAAACGCTCATTAGAGTTAATACTCCATTAAATCTCTTGCTAGCTTTTACTACGTCAACAAGACAAAAAGTGTTAGCAAGAGATTTAATGGAGGATTAACTCTAATGAGCGTTTCTGCAACTGAGCGTAAGTGACTCCCCAGTCTAAACAGCTAAAGAAAATTCTTCAACCTGTTCCGTCTTAAGAGAGACGTGGTGCCATCTACTGGCATTTTTACAAACTAAAACTGCAAAAATAATGTATCATCCATTCAACCAATAGCCTTTAAATTATGCTGATAACCTATAGCGCAAAGAAAGACTAACGACAAAACAATGGCGATTCTCACTCGAACAAACTTGTGAAAGCAAGGATAACATGGGTTTAGAAAGAACAACGTTACTTTAATATACAGGATGTAAGGAAAAGTACCTATCATTGACCTTTAAACCACATGCTCTACCCATCAAACTGAACAACTTTTACTACGGGAGCAAACCTGTCAGAACAAAAAACAAACAGCAGTCTCATCATAGACTTAAACTCTAGCGATAGACTTGCCCTTCCATAGAAGCAACATGTTCCACTTGAATGAGGTGTACGCACCTGATTGATGTTCCCAAGTTCACTTCGTCACTATGGCAATGACAGACCGCAATGTGTCATTTTGAGTTGTTTTGTGTGACATGTTGTTTGTTTGAACGAGCTTGTCTATCGCTAGAGTAATATGTCTATGAGTCTCATACATTTTAACAGTTTGGAACAGCAGATAGGTATTTTTTTTTTGCGCTAACAGGTTTACTCCCATAGTAAAACTTGTTCAGTTTTATGGGTAGAGTATGTGATTAAAAGGATAATGATATTTTTCCTTACACACTGTATAATTGTTTTACTATTATCAATCCTGTTTAACAAAACGAAACAAGGCGTAGTACCTATCAAATGAGATTAAACTCTTCAAACTGCTCCTCAGGGTTCGTAACTGGGCCCTGAAATCTCCAGAGGAACGGTGTCTGGACCGCCATTACTTACACAAGGAAAGGGAACGATACGGATAACGTCACTTTCCTACGTTATTTCTATTTATTTTCTGAGCTGCTCTTTACTGAGATAACAATCTGACCTGAGTTTATCTTAGCAATAAGATTGCACCTTTTTAAAAGGTGTTAGCACATGAACGGAAACTTGAAAACCATTTCTACAAAATCGAATAGCATCTAACTTCTATGGAACTAAACTAAAAGATTAAGGGCCTGTTTCACCACTTCCGAATAAGTTCTTGTAAGCTTATCCGACAGCTCATTTGACATATTCTTCATACAAAATATTATGTCAAATGAGCTGTCGGATAAGCTAACAAGAACTTATCCAAAACTGGTGAAACAGGCACTAAGGGACGGTTTCACCACTTCTGGATAAGTCATTGTTAGCAGTTTATACAAAATACGAAACAACATCGCCGCGGCTTTTGTCTAATACCTAGTTCCCTAGTTATATAAGAAATTTAATCTGAAGAGGTACAAATAAAATTTTTAGCAGACCTACCTATCTTAAGTGCTTACAGCACTTATTAAACAAAAAAAGAACCAAGAATTTCGTGCGAAAATAACGCCGAAGTTTTTATGAGAAGTATTTTCGCCAACCGTAAGTTTAAGAAGAAAACGTGATCCATTTAAAATTTAGGCATTGCCTCTACTTGGATAATACTTTTTCTACTTTAAGGAAAATTTATAATTTTGCTATGATCCTTAAAAGTTTTTGAAATCTGTTGAATACATTTTTTGCCTTGTATTTTTGATTAGCAAGATAAGCCGTGTTTTGCTTGATGTAGGTACCTACTAAATTAAAGGTTAAGGGCCTGTTTCACCACTTCTGAATAAGTTCTTGTCAGCTTATCCGACAGATATTTTGACATAATTTCATACAAAATATGTCAAACTATCTGTCAGATAATCTAACAAGAACTTACCCAGAAGTGGTGAAACAGGCCCTGAAACTACAAAATTTTAAGGTTCAGGTAAAAATGGAGTGGTTTATTCGAAGCCGGAAATTACACAGCGACGAAAATTACTCTAAACCGAATTCTACGTGAGCTGTATTCCATTACTTGTAATGTATATTATACTATCTCTATACAAGGCGTTTCATAAGTAAGAATAAATTTTTAAAACTCTTAAGGGGGTTGTTTAGACCGTCAAACTGAACAATTTTCTCTATGGGACCAACATCGAAATCGCGAAAAAAAAAATTTTATATCCCATACATATTTTAGCTCTAGTCGATTTGTAGAGTATATAACATAATTTATTTTTTTCGCGATTTCGATATTGGTCCCATAGTGAAAGTTGTTCAGTTTGATGGTCTACACCACCCCCTTAAATGTTTATTTGTAGTTTTGTAACACCTTGTATACTAACCCACTTTTCAGCAAAAATATATTCTGTGTAAACGGTTTAAAGGTTTAGAATCTGTTATCAAACGCTTTCCAAATTTTCAGGGGTGATTCAGACCAGATAGTTTTGCAATTTCAGGATTTCTGGCAAACAAAAAGTTGTTCAGTTTGATGGTCTGGACCACGTCTGATTTGGAAAGTGTCTACAAAATCACCTCATATAATATGAATTTACTTGCGGCCCGTTGTACCGACGACCTACGAAAATGGCGGTGGGGACCGACTGGATGGAGAAGGCGAGGATGGAGTTTTGTGGCTAGCTAGATGCCTATAATATGATTAGCAGTGGACAAAGATAGGAAATTAAGTGTATAGGTATACACGTTATACATGTTTTAGAGTCCTTCTTAATATGCTGACGGCTTTTAAGAGGATGATCAGACCATCATACTACTTTCTCTATGGGACATAGCTATAGGTTAAAATCGCAAAAAAAAATCTGCTGTTCTATATGAAACTGCAATTCTACTTGACCAATGATTTATTTTACATGATTTTGATGTTGGTCCCGTAGAGAAAGTTGTTCAGTTTGATGGTCTGATCATCCTCTTAAAAAAACTGTCAGCATATTAAGTAACCTGTAGAGGGTGTAAATCGCGAAAAAAAGGTCAGCTGTCCCATAAATTTTAGTCAGTCGGTACAGCAGTTTTGTATGGGACACCTGATATTTTTTTCGCGTTTTCGAAGTTGGCTCCATGTTGAAAGTTGTTCAGTTTCAGGGTTGAACTACACATGGCCGCACGCGATCGCACTTTTCCGTCGCTCCATCCTTTTCTGTCACTCAGATCAGATCGCACGCCGCAGGCGATCGCGTTCCGTCTATCTTATATGCTCTAGCAAATGATGTTCCTGAGTGACAGAAAAGGATGGAGCGACGGAAAAGTGTGATCGCGTGCGGCCATGTGTAGTTCAACCCTTACTAGGGTGTTTTGTTACACCCTGTATAGGTAGGCATTTGTATAGGTCTGTACCATACACGCTCCTCTAGGGTATGTACAACAAAATTCAACGGAAACACATTTGTCAAATACTGCAGTGTTCCATACGTTTTGCACAAGGTTGAATATGAACACAAGTTCTCATCATGGATGGATACAGTCACACGTCAAAGCTTCGCCAAAGCCTAATGCATTAATCAAGCGAATAGTTACAAGTTATGTACAATAGAACAGGAGTGCGATTTTTGAATCTCATTCGGTAAGCTCAGCAGTTGAAAATGTCAAAATTACTATGGAGATATGCATCTTTCTACTGGTGATTTGATTTGACTTCCAAAAATAATAATTCAGGAGTGCGATTTTTTAAAGTCAAATCAGCAGCAGAAAGAAACGTATCTCCATAGTAACTTTGACATTTATAACTGCTGAGCTCACCAAATGAAATTCAAAAATCGCACTCTAGAACATTTATTTGCGGTAAACGGTGCTCGGTTGATTCGAAGCAGTGCTTTGCAATTATGGACCACGGACCTGAAAAAAAGACGGACGTAATGTGACACTAAAAAGATGTGAAAGGTCCTATATTTTCGTTTGTTGTACAAGGGACCTACACTCACATAGATGCTCTAGATCTAGGCGCAGGTCCGACACCCGTCACTATTATGTACCGCGTGACAGCACGCACACAAAAAAAAATGGGTGCTTCACTCGTGATTAGACGAGATTACGTCCGTCTTATTTTCAGGTCCGTGTTATGGACTAAGTATTCTACATTTTACCAGTCCGTGTTACTGCACTACGAGCCGGCTCGCACTGACACGAAGAGGTCGGGATCATGGGGATGCTGAAGAACCAAGTGCAGTAACATGGACAGGTAATAGAAAGATTACACACCGAGGGCAGGAAAGTAAGTGACCGAGGTGAAGTCGAGTTCAACAAACATGTGATGTGATCTGAGGCTTTCTTATTTACTGTCCGAGGTTAGTATACTATTTTTCTCGTCGACGGAGGTAGAAAGCGGCAACTTCGTTTAGCGCAACGGGACGAAAATTAAAGGCCTCCGCACATTGCAGCGATATTATCGAGCGATTTTATCGAGCGATATTATCGACAGCGATATCGCGACACCTTACACACTGCAGCGATTCCGCGATTCGCGTTAAGCATGCGCCCCACCACTGAATGTAGTCGAAAGAGTTGCGATAATATCGCGGCAGTGTGTGGGATCGAGCGCGTCCCCATACAAAATGTACTGGAAACAATTATCGCAAAATCGCAGCGATATTATCGCTCGATAAAATCGCTGCAATGAGCGGAGGCCTTAAAGCTTTCCGTCCGGAGGGGAGAAAAATGTATAGAATACATAGTGCAAAATGACTATAAGTAAGTTTTATTTGAAGATGAAACTCAAATGATCAGGAAGCACAAAGTTAATCAGGTTTTCTTTTTCATTCTAACTTTCACTCAAATTTTCTTATTTGTATAAATTACGTGCATGGCGTACCTATATGGAGACTTTCTGTGAAGCTGTAAAAATAAAACACAACAACGTTATACCATTTCGTGTATTTCATTTCAGTTTTTACAGTACAACGATAACACTAATATTTTAATCATAATATCACAGTTTCAAAACTTTAATAGTCAAAATAACTAAATAAATGTTTAATGAATCGTGTTTAGTCAGTTATTTAAACCAGTCTTTACAAAAGTAGCTTAAAAAAGAAGGTTGTTTAGAGGAATATACATGGTGTGATACGGAACGCTAAAAATCAATCATTTTAGAAATCTGAATGAAACCACGGACCTGAAAAAAAGACGGACCTAATCTCGTCTAATCACGAGTGAAGCACTCATTTCTTTTGTGTGCGTGCTGTCACGCGGTACATAATGGTGACGGATGTAGGACCTGCGCCTAGAGCTAGTGCATCTGTGTAAGTGTTGGTCCCTTGTAGAACAAACGAAAATGTTGGACCTTGCATGCTTCACATCTTTTAAGTGTCACATTACGTCCGTCTTTTTTTCAGGTCCGTGAATGAAACTTATAGTTCACAAATCGTGTCGATATTTCTACAAACGGTGTTCCTATGTTTTACTGGCCATGTATTTGGCGAGTGTGATAGCATAGGGGGCCTCAGGGGCCCTAGACAAAGTGACATTCTATTGAAATTGACGCTAGTAGAAAATGAAAGAATGTTGACGTGCGATCTGGGACCTTTCTTGCTTTCCTGTCCTCGGTATGTAATCTACTATTATTATGTGTCCAACGCAGTCATAATACCTTATTTGCAAGACAAAGACGTGTTTTAATGTTCTAATATTTCTAAACACGATTCATTAGTAAAGGAATTACTAATTAACACACTTAACCCTACTTAGTGTAATTAACTTTCTCATGTCTTGGTTATTACCAGTGATCGGAATCTCGGGGCATTTTTTGAGCATACAAGTTTGGATACGCCTTGATTTCCCGGAAATATCCGGATTTAATAAATATGGATAAAAATTTCACGGGATTTATTGGGATTACCTATTTAGATGTCAAGAGACGTTTTTTTAAATCAAGAGTATTAGCAGTGCATAATGGAGGCCGCGACTTTGAAACACGCCGCCTGGTACCTTTGACATGTACCGCACTTAGGTAAATATGTTGACCGTTATTAAACAATGATATTAAGTAACTAGATTAGTAGTTAGGGCACCAAAGCGTTGCCACTTCGAAGATGTCTGCAGGCTTCTTTGACTTCAGTTCAGGCGTTTATCTATGGTGAGCGGACATATCCGTGACGTTTAAATTAAGCTACCAAAATGGGGAAATGCGCCGTAAAAATTTGTAAATCACAGTCGGAAAAGAATAATAAAGGAAGTGGTGTTACTTTTCACAAGTAAGTTTACTATATTTTGTCAAAATAACATTAAAAAACTAAATAAATTTTTCACGCATTGTTTTTGCCATCAGTGTTGCAAGTATATACGATTTTGATTTTCCCACACAGTAGGGAGTTTCGGTACCCTCTTCGTTATTTCATACAGGGTTAAGTTTTAATCAGTCCGGATAACTTCACCATTCATTCCCCTAATCAAACTGAACAACTTTCAATATTGAGCCTACATCGAAATCGTGAAAACAAAATCACCTGTTTCATACAAAACTGCAGTACCGACCGACTCGACTCAAATGTATTGGACAGCTGATTTCTTTTTTCGTGATTTCGAAGTTGACACCATAAATAAAATAAATAAATACCTAAATAATAAAAATCTTTATTTGCATAGTGAAAGTGAAGAAATTACAATATGGTGACGTTATCCGATCTGGGCTGATTAAACATCAACCCTGTATAATATGATATACAGGGTGTTTGGAAGCAGGGTGCAAATATTTAAGGGGATGATAGTTGACACCATTTAGAAAATTTTGAGCTATACATGTCTTAGACGAAGTCTGATTGTTGATTTTTAAATGCAATTTTTATTTTATTTTTGAAAAAACGCGATTTCTGACAGTTAATTGCCAACAGTTTATGTTGTTATGTTAATTGTTTTATTTTATTAGGGTTTTCAGATGTGTATTAATCTAATGAACTAAGTTTCAGGCGCCTGTCTTATTGGAAAAAAAATCTAGACGCTTTCGAAAGTCGTAAAAATTTTAACAATACTGCGAAGTTTATGGCAATTATAAAAATAAATAAAATAGCCTTGATCGTTCAAACCTTTTTAAAAACATGCTCGGCTATTGGCCTTTCTTTCAAGGTATCATTTAAGCGGATATCTTAGCAATTCTCAGAATTAGAGGTTAAAAACCAAATTGAAAGAGATTAAATTCGATTTTTAAATGGACAAACAACAAATGAAACAACATTTTTGGTAAAAATAATTGATGATTCATTTTAAAAATGTGTAGGTACCTCGATTTCCTACACACTTTTTTTACTTCGATCGTTGTTATTTTGTAAAAGAGATCCTTGGCTACTCCATCCCGAGATGTGAAAACCACAGGGTCAGGTCCGGGGAGCGTGCGGGTCAAGAGATGGGTCCCCGGATTATTAGATTAGAAATACACATCTGACAACCTCAAAAAAAAAAACAATTAACATACCAACATAAACAGGGGCACTGTTGGCAATTAACTGTCAGAAATCGGGTTTTTTCAAAAATAAAATAAAAATTGCATTTAAAAATCAACAATCAGACTTCGTCTAAGACATGTATGGCTCAAAATGTTTTAAATGGTGTCAACTATCATCCCCTTAAATATTTGCACACCGCTTCCAAACTCCCTGCATTACTTAAAGTTTAATTATACCTAAACCTGGTCAGAACACACAGAGCCTATAATCATTATGCTGACACTTTTTCAGAGGATGATCAGGAGTGCGATTTTTGAAACACTAAAAAAATCACCAAAAAATTGCGTGATGCATTATTTTTTTGGGGCGTGGGGAAACCTCTTCTATCCAGCAATTCAATTTGGCCAACGATGCCACAAACTTAAATTTTAATGAAATTATCGTTATATTTTACTCCCAAGTCCCAACATTTTAAACATTTTTAGAGAATTTTAATTAGACGGCCAACTACAACGGCAACAAAACATTATTTTATATGGTAATGAAATCTCGAAAAAGTAATTTGGGATCCAATAATAACATTGAAATTGGTTAAACGACTGATTTTATTGAGATTTTGCCCTGGGTGATTTAATAACAGTGAGCTTATACAATACTAGAGGGATAGCTTCTAGAAAACAATACTCAAAAATGCGCAACTTCAGAGTTTCAAAGATGTAGCTTGGAAATCGATACATACGCCAAAGTAAACTATATTTGTCTCGTTTCTTCTGCCGTCAAAAAAATTACGACGAAATGAGAAAGACGTTATTATTTTAAAAACGTTAGTAAATACGGCCACAGTTGTCAGTGGTTAGAAATAATTTCCCCAGAATTAATTACTGAATTTAATGAATTTATTACCTGAATTATAAACTTGAATATGTAGGCTCTGTGTGTTCTGAACAGATTTAGGTATAAATAAACTTTAAGTAATATATCATATTTTACAGGGTTGATGTTTAATCAGCCCAGATCGGATAACGTCACCAATGTCACCATATTGTAATCTCTTCACTTTCACTATGCAAATAAAGATTTTTATTATTTAGGTATTTATTTATTTTATTTATGGTGTCAACTTCGAAATCACGAAAAAAGAAATCAGCTGTCCAATACATTTGAGTCGAGTCGGTCGGTACTGCAGTTTTGTATGAAACAGGTGATTTTGTTTTCACGATTTCGATGAAGGCTCAATATTGAAAGTTGTTCAGTTTGATTAGGGGAATGAATGGTGAAGTTATCCGGACTGATTAAAACTTAACCCTGTATGAAATAACGAAGAGGGTACCGAAACTCCCTACAGTGTGGAAAAATCAAAATCGTATATACTTGCAACACTGATGGCAAAAACAATGCGTGAAAAATTTATTTAGTTTTTTAATGTTATTTTGACAAAATATAGTAAACTTACTTGTGAAAAGTAACATCACTTCCTTTATTATTCTTTTCCGACTGTGATTTACAAATTTTTACGGCGCATTTCCCCATTTTGGTAGCTTAATTTAAACGTCACGGATATGTCCGCTCACCATAGATAAACGCCTGAACTGAAGTCAAAGAAGCCTGCAGACATCTTCGAAGTGGCAACGCTTTGGTCCCCTAACTACTAATCTAGTTACTTAATATCATTGTTTAATAACAGTCAACATATTTACCTAAGTGCGGTACATGTCAAAGGTGCCAGGCGGCGTGTTTCAAAGTCGCGGCCTCTAGTATGCGCTGCTAATACTCTTGATTTAAAAAAACGTCTCTTGACATCTAAATAGGTAATCCCAATAAATCCCGTGAAATTTTTATCCATATTTATTAAATCCGGATATTTCCGGGAAATCAAGGCGTATCCAAACTTGTATGCTCAAAAAATGCCCCGAGATTCCGATCATTGGTTATTACAAACTGTCGTAATAAATAAAGATTATTCTGTAACGAATACATGTTCCATATCGTATTTTAATAAAACAACATTTATTTACACAAAATTCTAAGCAATCTCGATAGCAGAAATAAAATAACCAAAACTGTTAACGCGGTTTCATTTTATAAAATTGATATTTTTATCTTATATTACGTTATAATTTTTTTCACTAGCTACTCTTCAGTTCTTATAGAATGGTCAGTTTCACAGCCAGTCCACTGTTACCTGAGAAAAAGAAAAAAAAAACAGTTAAGTATTAAGTTTATACAGGGGTTAACGATATACCATAGTAATATTTAAAAGGATGGTTTGGTAAGACCACCAAATTGAAATTTTTTCACTATGAAGCCAACATCGAAAAAAAGTCTGCTGTTTGATACAAAATTCCATTACCTACTCGACTAAAATATATGAAACAGCAGTTTTTTATTGAGGTTGTCTCCATATAAGTTGTTCAGTTTGATGGTAGAAAGCACCCCGTTCAATAAATATGTTAACGCCTTAAATTTTACTCCCTGTATCTAATCTAAACTATTATAAAACTGTAACTGGAGTGTGTCCGTACATTGAAGATATTTACAAAAAAAACAGTACAATATGGTTTTTATGTATCCCTGACTCGAAATCAACCTTTTTTAGAAATTTTGTCTGTCTGTTTGTCTGTTTGTTTGTGTGTTTGTTTGTTTGTTTGTTCGCGCATCACGCAAAAACTACTGAACCGATTTTGATGAAACTTTTTTTGTTTGATAGCTTTATGATCTGACTTAAAATCTGGTATATAATTTGTGCGGACGAAGTCGCGGGAAAACACTAGTAGGATATATAACCAGTTGCTCTAGTAGGAATTATCTAGCATATCGTCATGTTATCAAATGAGTCAAAATAACGGTGAAGGAAAACATCGTGAGGAAACCTACATACGCTGAAGAAGACATTCCGATGCGTATACCAATAAGTCTACCAATCCGCATTTGGCACGCGTGGTGTAGTAACGCCCATACACCCTCCCTGAGGGTAAGCCTGTGCCCTGCAGTGGGACGTATATAGGCTATGATGATAAGGATACAAATATTTTAAACATTCTAAACAAATCAAATTAAAGATTGAAAAATTTGTCTCGGGCGGGACTTGAACCCACGCTCTTCCAAACCGGGGAAACGTGCTAACCAATTAAGACGTAACAGATTGAAAATTTCGTTCTCTGGGTAGTGGGCCCGGTGGTGTAATTGGTTAGCACGTTTCCCCGGTTTGGAAGAGCGTGGGTTCAAGTCCCGCCCGAGACAAATTTTTCAATCTTTAATTTGATTCGAAATAGCACAACATGGCTGTAACATGTTTATAATCAATAATATTCTAAACAAAGACGTTACACAAGGTAATTCTTAATGATACCGACGCCGACGGTTATAGGACCATGAAACTAAACAACGTTATCTGTGAGACTAACATTGAAAAGGAGAAAAAATGTTGCTGTTCCATACAAAACTAAAATCCTATCGGGCCGATACAGTATCAGCCGAAATGGGGAAAGCAGGTGAAATTTAATTTCTTCGGACGAAAAAACTCGTATTATGATTGCTAATCTCATTACTTAGGTAAGTAAATTCATTTAGATATTAATTTATACGTAATTGTTAAACAAATCATAAAATAAACTGTTAAGGTGGTTTCCGTCCATACAAAACGTTGTCGTATAACACTCGTAGACGGTGTTAATAAACTAATGTTTTATATATGGAAAAATAGCTCAGAAAATATAGTTTGCGCATATCAAATAATATTTACAATTTATAATATTATTACGAAGATATCACGCTTTGAAATTATTCATACAAAATTTCAAAATTTTTATATTACAAATTGTAAATATTATTTGATATGCGCAAACTAGATTTTCTAAGCTATTTTTCCATATATAAAACATTACTTTTATTAACACCGTCTACGAGTGCTATACGACAACGTTTTTTATGAAATTGACAGCTCTCCAACCACCTTAACAGATATTATGACATTTATCAGAATCATAATAATTCATTCCATTATTACATTATGTGGTTACACGAGATCTCAAGAATATAATACAGCACACGTACAGGGTGTTAGAAAACACCCTAGTAATACTTAAGGGGTTGGTTTAGACCGTCAAACGAACGTACAGTTCTCTATGGAGCCAACGTCGAGACAAAATTAAGTAAAATTACATTTTAGCCAAGTCAGACTGCAGTTTTGTATGGAACAGCAGATTTTTTTTTCGCCATTGCGAAGTTGGCTCTATAGTGAAAGTGTTTTGAAAAGTTTGATAGTTTGAAACAACCCCCTAAGTATTACTAGGATGTTATGTTACACCCTGTATAAACACTCCAAGTGTATCTAAACTATTATAAAACTGTTATGTAGGTAACTGAAGTGTGTAGATATTGAAGATATTTACAAAAAAAGATTACAATATGGTTTTTAGGTATCCCTGACTCGAAATCAACCTTTTTTAGAAATTTTGTCTGTCTGTTTGTTTGTGTGTTTGTTTGTTTGATCGCGCATCACGAAAAAACTACTGAATCGATTTTGATGAAACGATGTTTGTTTGATATCTTATGATCTGACTTAAAATCTGGTATATAATTTGTGCGGACGAAGTCGCGGGTAAACACTAGTAATTAATAATCTTAAACTATTATTTCACCACCGTAAAATTTACGATGATTTATGAAATTTTATAAAGCAGGCTTCATAATGACGCAAGAGTTTAAAATATCATATAACTCTGCGTAGTACCTACCTATAAGTACTAGTACCTACAAGAGAGAAAATTAATTGGCTACTAAACCGCAGACACAGAGATAAAAAAGGACATTTCAAATAGAAAAAAACCATGTAAAAACCAAACATAACGAAGATGCAACAATTTACACAACACGTATCTAAATTTGAAATGCTATGCATAGCGTGGCGCCGACTGCATCCAATACATGACCCGAATAGCGAAGTATTTTGTTTGTATAGACCTGATATTGGATGCAGAAGTGTAGTTTATTTGTTTACAGTTCACACAATTTTTATTATGACTTTCGTTTCGATTTTGAGAAATAGTTAAGTAACATTGACACAGAATAATATGGACGCTGGGTCTGATAAAAAATTCGAAAAAAAAGTGTCGGAGACTAAACTACACAAATGTTAGTACGTATATAGTACATTACTGCAGTGGCCAGCAAAAGAGGCATTGATGGACGAAAATTGCAAAGGCATTATTTGCCGAGGCACACATACGTAAGTCCATCAATGCCAAGTTGTGGCCAAGGCTTGTATAGTGCTTTTCTCAAACAATGAGCGGAAATTAAAATCAATCAACTTTTCAAAATAAATGACGAGCAACAATAATTTTTCCTACGTTAAAGCTAGTAACTTTATTATAAATCTGTGGTTAAAGTGTTAATTCGTTTTTTTTCGTTATATAGCTATCCATTTGCAAGCCAGTTCGAAATTTAAATAAAACCTTTGATAAGTTACCTCCTTGGCTGCCATGTTTCGGAGTAAAAGATCGTTCCATTTTTAAATTACACGACGGATAAGAGTTTACTATGTAATTTATTTGGCCGCTAAACCACGACAGATATTATGGATTTTCATACAACTTTTGCCGGCCGCTGCTCGCATGATTTGGCCAGTATAGCAATTTCGATTTATCTCGAAGAAGGTTTTCAAAATAATGCTCAAATTTCCAAGCATGTTTAAGAAAATAATACAAACCAACTAAAAACATTAAAAATGCTGAAATTCTTGCGCCTATTCACCGTTCAAATGAAGACTGTTACGTAATTGGTTCTCTTTTTACGTTTTGGTGCTCTTTTGGTTCGGACACTTTAAATAGCGGACCCTACGTCCAGTACTTGGTAAGTCAATGTTAAGTAGCGTATTTATTCTTTATGATCTAGCGGTGAGTATTTTATTTACATATTATTGAAATTGGATGCAGATGTATATACTTCGACACTAGCTACGTTTCCACCCCACAATTTTGTTATGAAGTTGAAAAGAAAAATTCTACGTGATCAAGTTTTTTCAGTCAACAGACCAGTCTTTTTCTTTCACTAATTGCTTCTCTTCAAACGGGGATGGCGGAAAAGCAATTAAGTAATATTAAAAAAATGTTTTTGCTTCCAGATAGTTAAAACATAGTTTGAATTCAAAATAAAAAGTGAAAATGTCGTGCACCAGAAATTGTAGCTAATTGAAAATTCTGGAATAATATAATTATCAAGCACACGAAGGTATATACCTACAGGGTCCTTCTAAATATGCTGATACTTTTTAAAGAAGACGATCAGACCATAAATCTGAACTCTATGGGACACATAGAGGTATTATACCAGGAAAAGAGGGACAGACAGCTGGGAGAGCGAGACGTACCTAGCAGCATACATACATACATATACTCACGCCTGTGTCTCATTGGGGTAGGCAGAGACAATTGATCGCCATCGGCTACGATACTGACATACCTCTTTTGCCTCTTCCACAGTCATAAGTCGTTTCATACACGCTCGTCGGTTTCGGGTACATTTGATCTGGCCCTTCTTAAGTATGCTGCCAATTTGATCTGCATACGTACGTCTAGGGCGACCCCGCTTTCGACTTTTCCATTCACACTTGCTTTATATATTTCATGTCTACTATCACTCATCCATTCCACATGACCAAACCATCTTAGCAAATCCTTGTCACTATATCCTCTTTCAGTCCACATTTTTCTCTAATTATACACTGTTTCGTATTCTATCATTCAAAGTCTATCATATCATATCAGCCTACCTAGCGGCACCACTGTATAATATGATGAAACCAATCCCATCATTTGGGTCAAGCAGATTTTCGGTTTTGTATGGAACAGCATTATCTATGTAGAATAAAAACAAATATTTACGCATACGTTATATTACTATTGTGAAATAGGTGCAATCTACATCCGTATTTTTGGCGTCAACACAAAATTTCATAAAAAGTTAAGATAGAAACGTATTGTTGGTAATATTCGCATGCCTACGAAACACATGTGAAATGGAACGCAGCTGTTTGCGCTGCCGGCTCACATATTTTAGTAATAGCTGGTGGCCGGAGTACGTTAGGTTTTCCTTTATCATGCTCTAACCCTTTATTACACAGTTTTTATTAACTGGATTTTAATGATTATAGTTGAGAGAAGCGTAAGATGGCGGTTAATATAAGAAAGAACCCTGGATTTAATACCTATGCATTGGATCATAACCTGCAGTGCGATTTTTGAAAATCATACGAGTGGTTCGGCAGTAGAAAATGTCAAAATTACTATGGAGATTATGCATCTTTCTACTGCCAAACCGCTCGTATGATTTTCAAAAATCGCACTGCTGGTCGAGTATACCCATTTCTTTTCATTCTAGAAACCATTTTTGAACAGAATCAATATCAGACCAGACAGCCGTTACCTAAATACTCGACTCAAATATCACTCAAATAACAGACAGAACAATTTCATAAGTGGTGAGCATAGACAAATTACTCTAGCGATAGACTTGCCCTTGCATAGAAGCAACATGTTCCACTTGAATGAGATGTACGCACCTGATTGATGTTCCCGAGTTCACTTCGTTACTATGGCAATGACAGACCGCAATGTGTCATTTTGTGTTGTTTTGTGTGACATGTTGTTTGTTTGAACGAGCGTGTCTATCGCTAGAGTAATTTGTCTATGGTGGTGAGTGTTTTTTTTTAAATTCGCAAATATGTTATAATACCTAAAATGCCTCTACTTTTACAATTCAAAAACCAACGCGGCCGATATATTTGAAATTGTTTACCAGTTGTGAGAAACTTGTGTTAATTTTTGTTGTCAAGTTTTGTTAAGTTATAAATTTTTTAACTACCTTAATAAATCTACTAAATACCTATATACAACTGCCTCCGTGGTCTAATGGTGCATTGAGCATTGGGCTCTTGACACGGAGGTCGTGGGTTCGATTCCCACGGGGGGCACCTAGTGAAATGTCACTTTGTGCGTTTTTCCCCAGTTGGTTAGGACATTGCAGGCTGAGTCACCTGATTGTCTGAAAAGAAAGATGATTCCGTGCTTCGGATGGCACGTTAAGCTGTTGGTCCCGGCTACTATCACTGGTGGTAGTAGTCGTTACATAAAAACCACGTCAGAGGCCGTAAGGCGGTTTGAATAAACTCTGACACCAGGGCTTTGCAGCCCACTCGATAAGAAGAAGATACCTATCAGTCAACAGAAACGACAAAAGAAGACAAGGTAAAAGTACAATGGAGCATTCAAAAGGATCCTTTTACGGAAGTATTATTTGTAGTGTTTTACTTAGGGATCAATTTTCGGAAACATTTTATACAAAGTGTACAGAGCCCAATGAAAGGGGTGATAAGGGAAGTCGTTTAGATTATGCAAAGCACCATGAATGTTGAGATATCAGCGCTTTTTGATGTTTTAGGTAACGCTGGCTCTTTTTTTTCACAAAAAAGGAAAAACGATGATATAGCAGATACTGTGATTATTTAGATCTGAATTGACTTTTTTGCACAAGAATGTATTGATAACAATTCATATAATCTAATATTCAAAATTAACAACCCTGCCTGTGGTAGGTAGTATCTGTTCTGGCGCTATATTCGATTTGCGATGATTTTAAATTAGACCGGCCGCAAAATATTCTCTGTGTACGGTTTTAGGAGTCTCCAATTTTTTGTGCGGGTTTCACTATCGAAAGCCTATGGTTAACTAAAGTTAACCAGATTAAATCTGCGTGATAGTTTAATCCTGTAATCTGAGCTTAACAATTTTTTACAACATTAGCAAGAATTAGCATTTTTATTATTTTGTTATTATTTTTATTGCGATTTTTTTTCTGATGATCCATACAAAGGCTGCAGCGTTGCTACCATCACTCGCATGATTCTCACTACTAAACAGTGAAGTCCACCGAGATCGGAAATAACTTCAAACTCTCTTGTAATTTCAACTCGCAACAAATACAATAAAAGACGATAGAGTTAGAAGAAACAAATAGCAAACTATCGATATAGAATTAATTACTTCCTCCGTTAATATTACGGATACGGTAGCATGGCAACTGAGCTACTGATCTTATAATATCTTGACAGGATATCCAATTATTCATCCTCCGTTGTGCGAAGCTGCTAATTTACATGTTAATGATTTTGTTATAATTATTATCTGAACAGCTATCTTCGTAATAATAGATAGGTACTTGATTATGCTAATACTGTAATAATTATTTCTCGAGTTGCAGGGTTTGCCCCGAACACTTGTCTTTCGCGTGGTGTTCGCGCGGTTCACAATTCAGCCTGCCACGAGGCTCCGCAATCCTTCTCAGTTGTGTTCTTACTCAAAAACGATCCTCGAGATTGGATAGATACTTCCTCAAACCACTTGACACTGGCGGAAATGCGGTGCTAACGCACAAGCAAGAAGTCCATTAAGTGTTGTGAAATTTAAATTTATATATTAAATGTGGGGAGTCCCTTAAAATGCATAGGTATATTTAAAAATCTTATTTTGAAAATCCATAACAGACATAACGGTAATTCATATAACAATTAAAATTTTTAATGTGAAAATTATACATTATAATGTGGCGAAAATCCATAATTTGAAAAACTATACAAGAAAATCCAAATCTCTTTTTTAGACCCCAGATCTAATTCAGTCGGTTAGGTTAGCGAGGAACGAAACGACAAGAACCGAATTGCTGCTGTTTACCTAGTCCACCCGAAAATATACGTTTTCTCAACCCTCTCGAAAGGGTTCAACCTCGCTCTCACATTGCGTATTAATTTTACGTTTTTTTAACGTTATGCATATTTATGTAATTCATATTAAAAATATAGCATATGCTCACGACTGTATTCCCCGAGGGGGTAGTCAGAGATATTCTGAAACCTCAGAACATCCACGTTTCACCAGTAGTACTGAAACTCTGTCCAGTGTGACAGGGGAGCCCATCGCCACTTATAATGGACAGTGGGTACAATACATGCCTCGAAATTGAAGCATGCAGGTTTCCTCCTCGGGGAATATAGTCGTGAGCATATGCTTATGCTTATGCTTATTTCAACATTACGGATTTTATTTATTTCCCAAGGGATAGATCCATTAAATGTATTATAAAATTAAAATAAGCTCAAGTCTTTTTCACAAATACACACATACATACACACATATTCATATTCATTTATTGGTTGTCTTAGATCACATGGTTGTCTTATATCTAAATACATTATTTATGCTATAGTAATAACTGTAGGATTATAATGAAGATTACTCTCTGGTATAATGATCTCCGCTTTCCAGAAGGAAATCTCTTCTGAGATAAGCTTTCCGTTTCAACTCTTTTGTATTCAGCAATTTGTCCGTGTGTACAAGAAAGAGTTCGAATAAATAAATAAAGATGGAATAGTTTGAACATCTTTTTTATTTTATTTTTTTGCATTTATTTTTGTCGTGTTGAGCTTCGGTACTACTAGAGAAACGTGGATGTTCTGAGTTTTCAGAATATCACTGACTGCCCTTCTGGTAATATAGGTACATAGTGAAAATGGTGAAATTGATATCATCGCCATGCCATCCTTTTAAATTAAGAGTCTAACCCATCAAACTGAACAACTTTTAGTATGACAGCAAACCGATTGGAGCAACAAACAGCTGTTCCATACTAAACTGCAAAGCCTTAGACAATATAGTACCTATATTACGCACGAGTTACGCGTGTAAGTCTACTAATACATTTTTCTACCACTTTTTGTGGGGGACGAGGTAGATTGAAATCCGTAACTTTGGATTTAATTCCAATACTTAAGATTCGAATTTTGATTGTTAAAAATAGTCTCGCGTGAACCCCAAACGCCAATAGTTTGAAGTTATTGTTCCGCAATTGTAGGCTGTCTCGTTTAGTGATAAGGTATTAAATTGTATGTAAATGCACATTATTTATTGATCTTCTAACGTAGCAGAGGGGAAATGCTATCGCAAGGCTTGGCTGGTCCCTAGTTATATGGTCTAAAGCAATAGCAGATTTTTTGCTCTGATCGGTTTGCTCACATAGTAGACGTTGTTCAGTTTGATGGGTACCTTTTCTTAGTTTAAAAGGATGCTAATGATATAATTTTTACCCTGAAGTTGTGAGCTTATGCATTCTTCATTGGTCTTGCATTTGTATGCATGTTATTGTAGTCTCTAGTAGAGGCATCTAATACAGTATCCATACTGTATTGAGTTAATTCAAGCAGTTTATGTAGTGTGAAATGAACTCATGGCCAGATGACTACGAACAATAGTTCGTAATAACCTCATCAAATTGTCTATATAGTTCTATGGTGATGTTAGCTAATATTTAAGCTAAAGTTTACGTTTTTATGGATTCTCAGGGCGATTCTCAGGGCGTTAATTTGTGATTTCCATATCATCGACAACCAGAATAGGCAGGACCTAATGTTAAGGGGAACACCTTGTTATACATGGTGTAAACTTAAATGCGTTACAGAACCTGACAATGAAACTAAACAACTTTTATAATGGAACCAGTAGGCCTCGCATACCACCACCCAGAAAAAGATAAAAATCGAGATGTGCCGCCATCCTTATTATTTTACGTATGCCAGAATTAGAAGCGCACTCTGCGCATGACGTTTTTGTTCTCGTTTAAACGTTTTGTCGTGGGTGGCATGCTAGCCGTGCAGCGTAGATATCGCGAAAAAAAAGCTGGATAACCTTAACCGCAATTTTGTAATAAGAAAAGGTTTTTTTTTTCATTTCAGCCCTTCAGTAGTTTCTGTTTATTTTCTAATCTAAACTATTATAAAACTGTACTTAACTGAAGTGTGTCTGTACATTGAAGATACATATTTACAAAAAAAAGATTACCATATGGATTTTAGGTAGGTATCTCCGACTCGAAATTAACCTTTTTTAGACCTTTTGTCTATCTGTTTGTTTGTTTGTTTGTTCGCGCATCACGCAAAAACTACTGAACCGATTTTGATGAAACTTTTTTTGTTTGATTGCTTATGATTTGACTTAAAATCTGGTGTATAATTTGTTCGGACGAAATCGCGGGTAAAAACTAGTTCTTATAAAAGTAGTAGGACTGAAACTTACAGGAGTAGAGGAACTGAAATGAGTTGTCAAATGAAACCGTTTTTTGGTGTTTTCAGGAGACTATCGGCAGGCCAAAATTCGAGCACTGTCTATAATTCTGAGTCTAACGTGATATAAATTTATGAAATTGTTCCCGTATATTTCATAAAATTATATTCGCAATTATTCACGGAAACCGAGTTTTTACCCTGCGATAAGATCCCCGGTTCTATTGCCTCGCGTCACGTATCTCTTTCTATTATACAGTGGTGGCGCTAGGTACATCTCGCTCTCTTAGCTATCAGTCACTCTATTAGTAACTTTATGGTATAGGTACCTTTATGAAGTACGAGAGCCGTATTGCATTTAATTAATTATTATTACTCTACCCATTAAAAAATCAAATTACCTCGGATACACAACATGTAGATCAGGATGTACGGGTACATGGGTTGAATGATGCGCGTGCGGCGACATGACAGCCGCTGCGTTGATCGCTCGTATGCGCGCGCGCAGTCGCTCGTACTGCTCCGGTTGATACTGCGCTGCTATCGTCACGGTGGCGCCTGAGTATTGCTATATGGTAAAAACAAGCCTTGTAGTAAGATGCTAGATAGAAAGATGTGTTGTGGAGTCTCTGGCTGCATCTTCTCCACAACAAAACACCAAAGACAACGCGTCTTTCAAGCTTTGAAATTATTCATACAAAATTTAATATAATTTGATACGCACAATCTAGATTTTCTAAGCTATTTTTCCATATATAAAACATTACTTTTATTAACACTGTCTACAAGTGTTCTACGACAAAGTTTTGTATGAAATTGACAGCTCTCCAACCACCTTAAGTGCCATTATACCAATGGAAACTATGGGCTATTAAGATTTAGGTTTACAGTTAAAGAAGTTATCCAAATCGTTTGAACAGAACCGAGATAACATCTAAGGAACTTTTACTTACTTTCTTGCTTAAGCTTCTCTTCGTTGAGATTGTTTTAAATGATAAAAGATGCTTTCGTGCACGCTTTGTATACTTAATTTGTCTATAGATAACATCTTTCGATTTGTTCCAAACGGTGACTAACAATGAACTGAAACTATTTTTAGAAGTGGTTTAGTACTGAGCACTGAAATCGCAACAAAAGCTGTATTGGATTGAAAACTACTGAACCGTAAATGAACGGAACATCGTACTTCGAATAAGAGTTTTCTAGCGAAGACTTTTTGTATCGGAATGTTTCTATACAATTGAATGTTTGTATGGAAATTTTATGTTTCACAATGGACCTGGAATGGTCGTACTAAGTGGGAACTAGGTTAATGGGTTCCACTTAAGGCCATAGGAGGCTCTTTGTCATATTTGAAATTGTCGTTTTCGATATTATAGCCAACTGAAATTTTTATTTTTTCAGAGAATTGCTGGCAAACTACATTTGTTTTAATTTAACTGGGCCTTTGGAACACATGTTAAAAAATATAAAATACAACACGGACGAGTTAACTTGGCACCTGGAGACAGAGAGAGAGCGAGAGATAAATATATTCAGTAGTTTGAGCGATCGCTGGAAGGACAAGGATGACAAAAGAAAAGCGGGGTGCCAAGTTAACTCGTCCGTATTGTACATTATCATACGTAGCAGCAGCACAAACAATATTATTTTAATTTTAAAGTCAACCTTCTTTTCAGCAGAGGCCGAGATCTATGCTCAGTATTGGACAATGCAGGCTGATGATGATGATGAACCTTCTTTTACCTCAATGTAGAGAGCCTCCCTGTAACGCACTGAACCCCCGATACAGGTGCACACTTGACTATCAGAGAGCTTCAGAAGCTGGTTGGAAAATCTTCATACCACGAGGGCAAGTTTGTCATTGTAATGCCATGACCTCAACATTTCTTTGTAATTATCGACAGGGTGTAAACTTAAATTTGTAAGGGCCTGTTTCACCACTTCTGAGTAAGTTCTTGTTAGCATATCCGACAGATATTTTGAGATATTTTGTATGAAATTATGTCAAAATATCTGTCGGATAAGCTAACAAGAACTTACTCAGAAGTGATGAAACAGGCCCTAAATGTGTTAGATACTTAAAGGGTTGCTTCAGACCATCAAACTGAACAACTTTCACCAAGAGTCCAACATTGCATAGCATAGCATACTCTCACGACTATATTCCCCGTCGGGATAGTCACATATATTCTGAACAAAAACAACCAACCAATAACGATAAAAACAACATTGTAATCGTGGAAAAAAAAACATTGACGTTTTTCTGCGGAACAGCTGATTTCTTATGTTGGCCAATTTGTTCAGTTTGATGTTCTAGACTCTAGACTGTGCCTACTAACAATATTATAAAACAAGTGCGGCCCCGCCTTTGCTTCATTTTACCTCTATGTGGCCCTTTCCTGCTAAAAGGTTGCCGACCGCTGGTCTAGAGCATCCCCTAAAGCATGTAACACATTTAACCCTGTATAAGGTAGGTACCTACAATCATCAACTTACCTACTGGAAAATCAATAAAACTTAGCTTACCTTCAAAGCAGCCGCGGCCTGTTCATGAGTCGCCCTCGTGAGATCTCTTCCATCCACGCTCAGAATCCTATCCCCACGGTGCAACATTCCATACGCCGCTCCACCCTGCGTGACCCCTGACACGAACACCCCACAGGCGTCATCCTCCCCCCCACTCGTACCCTCAGCGTCCCCTCCCAACCCCCCAACAATGTCCATTCCTAACCGAGAGCCAGAACGCACTAATCTAACCATGCGAACGTATCTGTAACAAAGTTCAACTTTAAGTGTCGGAAGAATGTTGCTTAGAAAAGGGTTAGGAGGAATAATCAGGCATCTTTCGATACGAACATAGGGAAATATTGTTGATCATGCCCAAAAGTAGTCTTACATTGTGTAAGAGACGGCCTGGCAAATACTTAAACGGTGAATTCAGACCATCAAGCTGAACAACTTTCACTATAGAGCCACCCTTAGGAAAAGCGAAAAATAAAAGTGTTTTTATGACATCTGGTTTTGAATAGAGCAGCCGATTTTTTTTTCGCTTTTCCTGATGCTTCATAGCGAAAGTTGTTCAGTTTGATGGACTGAATTCACCGTTTCAGTATTTGCTAGACTGTTACTTACTACCTGTATAATAGATGAAACGGAAAAATTCTTGTTTTATGAATGGATGGAATAATGAAATCGCGAAAAAATATGTTTCACAAGGACTGTCTGTTTAAGATAGTATGTACTTAATTATGGTCATATTTCGCACTGAAGAATAAAATATTCTCGTTTCAAATCAGATTTACGCAGTGATTTTGGCTTATGTCAATATTTAACGTTAATTCACACCCGAGGTTTGTTGGTGAGCTGTTTATAGTGGCAACGCATTAATAACTACATACATATTCTAATTAACTACCGTGTTGATTGCATTGTTGCGTAATAAAGATATTATTGCCCAAAATGTAATGAACAATACAGAGATTAATTAGCAGCGAAGTTATTTCAACTTAAAAGTTAACAATCACAATGAAATAGAATACAATAGTGGCACAATTCAGCAAAGCCTTTGGTAACTTAGACACACAAGAGAATGGAGAAACCGCAATAAACGTCAAGATTAATGCTCTTTTTTCAGAATATATTTGAAAATTTAATCGTATAGTGGCAGTAGTTACACCCGGCACATGCGATACGTTCGTGCCAAAAAGGCAGCTCGCTAAAAGTTAAAGGCTCATAGTTTTTGAATTAGTGCCAACTGACGACACGTTAACGGAACCGAAAGACCAAAGCGAAACGTGCAATGTAGGGAAATCTTTTGTTCTTACAATATTATATTTTTAATCTCTTCTTTCTGGTCTCATTCAGGTCGGATTAGTTCCGCTAACCGATCAAAATTTCAGTCTTAAACGCGAACGTTAGCACTTCCTTCTACACGCATGTTAACTATGGTAAATATTCAACTTTTAGTTTGTACAGAATTGATGATGATAAAAGACAACATTAGTTTTATACCAAGTAAGGAACCAAACTCAATAATTCCCCTATTATTTAGTTACGTATCTTCTATCCTAAAGGTTGTCTAAAACAAATTGCTTATTAGCGATACGTCCACTGAATTTGAGCCTAATCCTTATGACAGTATATTGGTGTTTAGTTGGTATAAATAAAGTACACTCAAAGAAATCTTTAACTAAATGTTTGTTAAATGTAAGTAACTGAACTTTAGTGACTACCGAAGTGTTTTGAAAAACATAATCAAACATTTGGTTATAAATAGCCAATTGTTTAGCTGTTTTAACCAAATGTTTGATCTGTTTTGTAGCACATACAGGGTGTAACAAAACACCCTAGTAATACTTAAAGGGGTGCTTCAGACCATTAAACTGAACAACTTTCACTATGGAGCTAACTTTGAAATCTTGAAAAAAAAAAAGGTAGTTGTTCAGTTAGATTATCTGAAGCACTCCCTTAAGAATTACTAGGGTGTTTTGTTGCACCCTGTATAAACACAAGTTTGGTTATAAATAGCAGAACATTTTTCTGTTTATTACCAAACGTTACGTTATTTAATTTGATTTATAACCAAACGTTTGTTTTTGTGCTAAAAAACAACAAAAGTTTGGTTAAACATATTTAACAAAACACGTTTTGTTCAGTGTTAATATGTTAACACGTTAATATCCACAAAATTAGTACCTAGCCAATGTAATAATAGAAATAGATCCTTGTGTTTACAGGTAAGTCCCTACGTTATTATTAGTAGTGAGATATTAGTTTACCTCGGTACTTCACTGGGTTCCTCTTCTAATAGTTCATGCAGAGTTGAACACGATGTTGCTTGGGTTTTCGCTGCGAACACATTCGAAACGTAAATTGACTGTTACAGGTTGTCAAGAAGGTGGTCAGACCATAAAACTGATCTCTTTTTTTTGTAACAAAACGTACACTTTGCTTACAACTAATTCATGCCATTAAACCATTTTGGTTTGTCTTGGCGAGACCACGCTCTTTTCATAATAATAATATTAGGAACTTTATCATATCCTTTAAGATTTAGGATTTAGGGCCTAATTCACCACTTCTGGATAAGTCATTGCTAGCCTATATGACACATAATTTGACATTATATTTCATACGAAAAATGTCAAACGATCTGTCAACCACAAGCCAACAATGACCCATCCAGAAGTTTCACTATGGAGCCAACATCAAAACCGCGAAACAAAAAACAGGGTCCACACATAAGGGCCAAGTAGCCATTGACGTTTTCTATGGAACAATAAAAAACACTACTTCGATACTGGCTCTATAGTGAAAGTTTTTCCGTTTGATGGGCATTACGAATTTAATTTTACACCCTGTACTTATAGCGAAATTCATAACGTTTGTCTTGCTTGCTGACAATAGGTACACAGAAAACTGATAAAAATAATGATGCTAAACTTATACTTACATATAAAGCGCTAATGTATGAAAAAACGATTAGGTAAGTATGCTTTTTAAACGTGGTACGATTTAACAAATTTAAAAAGCTTCAAACTTTCGACTCAAACATTTTTAGAATATTTTCGGGTTTTATGTAAGTAATTAAATTAGAGAGCCATTTTGGTTCGAAATGTTTAAACTGATTTATAGTAAATTATTAAGAGAACTTAACTGGATTTAAGGCTTCCGCACATTGCAGCGATATTATCGACGGCGATATCGCGACACCTTACACACTGCAGCGATTCCGCGATTCGCGTCACGCATGCGCCCCACCACTGAATGTAGTCGAAAGAGATTGCGTCAGGTTGCGATAATATCGCGGCAGTGTGTGGGATCGAGCGCGTCCCCATACAAAATGTACTGAGAACAATTATCGCAAAATCGCAGCGATATAATCGCTCGATAATATCGCGGCAGTGTGTAGGATCGCGCGCGTCCCCATACAAAATGTACTGGAAACAATTATCGCAAAATCGCAGCGGTATTATCGCTCGATAAAATCGCTGCAATGAGCGGAGGCCTTTAAATGTGTTACTAAGTAGGCCCGCGACTTCGTTTGCGTAGACCTCTACAATATTTACGTAGGTACCAATGCCATATTACGTTTATTTGTCCATCCCCTGGGAACCTTTTAATTTCCGTTGATAAAAAGTATGTTAATTATATAGCTACGACTTATTAAAATTCATTCAATAGCGTCTGCGTGACACGTGGCCAAAAAAATAAACAACAATAATTTCGAAAATTCTGTTCTCGTCTCGTGTCATGCAGAAAATCACGATTACCTACCATTTTACGGTGACCGCAAATCTATCCGTGGTGAAAGAGCCGAAAGAGGCGAACGAAACGAATTTCCTTTTAATTCTTCTGACGATTCGTCCGATTCGCCGCGGATAAGTGTGCGAGGTGTCATAGAATTTCATACAACCAATTCTAAAATTCGATTCTTTCGCCACCTTGAGCTCGTTCGCCTCTGATAAATGTGTGTACACCTTAAAGATTTGAATCATCTATTGACGCGCCTTGGCAGTCAGAAGAGTGCGGTATTTACAGCTTAGTTCGTGCGTAAAAATTCGGGAGAGTGCTGTATTTCGTTGTTTCACATGCAGGACGTCCCGCGACGTCCATTTTTTTTTTATAATTAGGAACTAAACTTAACAAATCCACACAAATATAACACGAAAGTATATCCGTCTGTCCTTTTCAAGCCTTAACTTATAAACCGATTTACAGAACATTAGGCATAAAAATTCAACCCAGGCAAAGTAGGTGGTAACAGCTAGTGTAAAGTACCAAAGCCTTTGAATGAATACTAATGGGCTCTAGAAAAGTAAGTACTTAAGTCCCCAAAGAATAATACTCCCTCTTTCTAAAGACGTTGAGGGTTTATACACGATGTATGTTTAACATAGCAAGAGTGATTTACTACATAACCCTCGACTCTTCTAAGTAATAATACCAGCTTAATTAACACCAATATATCATTGTCACTGATTATTTACGAGTGGATGATATTACAGTTACTAAGGATAGTGTAGTGAGAGTTATATGTAGTGTTATAAATCTCTTATTATACAGTTGTAACTGACTCTTCATCGGAAGAAAAATCTAATAACATTGTACTGTTTTTTTTAGTCGAATCTAAAGGTATCTTTTTGGCATGAGGTCTATTGACAAGTTAAAGGCCTCCGCACATTGCAGCGATATTATCGAGCGATTTTATCGAGCGATATTATCGACAGCGATATCGCGACACCTTACACACTGCAGCGATTCCGCGATTCGCGTCACGCATACGCCCCACCACTGAATGTATAGGTAGTCAAAAGAGTTGCGATAATATCGCGGCAGTGTGTGGGATCGAGTGCGTCCCCGTACAAAATGTACTGGAAACAATTATCGCAAAATCGCAGCGATATTATCGATCGATAAAATCGCTGCAATGAGCGGAGGCCTTAAAAGAGTAACACAGGGTAGTCATGAAAACAAACTGTTTTACCGTGCAAATTTTATTTACAATTTTGGGCTGAAATTATCAATTTATCAAATCAGCCTACATCAACCCACAGCTGGGTACTTATAGGCCGTTTTTATATAACGCCACTCCATTATACTTAGTATTATAAAAACGGGTTCGTATCGGAATGACCTATAAGCAAAATGTCCTACGCATCACAACGTCCTAAAAGCAAAACGACCTATTATCATATCGACCTAAAAGCAAAACGACCTTTTATCAAATGGACCTAAAAGCAAAACGACCTTTTATCAAATCGACCTAAAAGCAAAACGGCCTAAAAGCAAATGGACCTAATATTGGTAAGCTCAGCGGTCCCGACAGGTCGATCGAGCGCGGTGTGTGCGGTCCAGGGGAAGCGCGTTCCGGTACCTACCGACTTGCCCGCGCGCAGTACCGACTTGGCGAATTCAATGCTGGCCTACTAGTTTTTACTACACTATGGCCACTCCTCACGGTTCTGTGGTAATCTGATCCATTTCCGACCCACAACGCTTACAAAGGTAATTGTTTATAAGATTTTATATTCATAATGTATTTTCTAAATTAATTAAATTGTATCTATCTAGATTTTAATTTATAAAGTTTGTTGTTGTGTATGTATGTAACCATTGTAACCATTTTGTTGTATAAATGTAACCATTTGCAAGGCAACTTCATATCGTAGGTTGAATGTCTAAAAATATCCCTATATTACTCCCCTAATTTCACGGTTACTTAAAATGTCTAAATGGTTTATTCAAAATATAATATATAACTTTCTGACGTCATTTTTTTAATCTACCACCGCGTTGGAAGGTCTTCCGTTTTGTAGAGAAGATGCGGCCAGAAACACTACAACACAGATCTTTCAACTCACAAATAAAACAAAATATACAAAGTACAATTACAAAAGTAGTTTAAATTACTAACATAGTGTGACATTGTCAACACCAGACATTGTGGTCATTCGAATAATCATCGTGTAAGCACGTTTAAAACACTATAAATACTTACCTTTTCTACAGAGGACTTGTTTAACATGTGACTTAAACTTTTTGTCTGGCAACTCTGGTAAGTTAAGAATATAATATTATCTTATCTCGTTGGTGTGGCACTTCGACCCAGGGGGATCAATTTGTGTTAGCCCCAATACTTTTTGCTTTCTTCACCCTATGGTCAATAAAGGAGGCAATACCATTGTATGTGGGGAAGAAACCTAAGATCTCCCGGCAAGTTTAGAATATCCTCTGGTATCTTATTATAATAGCGTATACAGTGCGCCATGAACGATGAGTCGAAAATGTGGGCATACTAATTTATACTTACTAGAGTAAAGTGGAGTGGTTCTAGCGACGGGCGGGAACGAGCCAGCTGGAATGACGACAAGCGTGACATGTTCCCCCGTACTCCGAAGAGCTGCAACGGCTTGAGCGTGAGTCGCACCCTCTAGTGAAGTTTCTGTTCCCTGGTAACATTTTGCACAAATTAGACTCCTTCATTCTTCTTTCGTGTCAGCATGAGCTAGGTACATGGTGTAATTGATATCAATCATTGGCATCCTTTTTTACTATAGATGGGCTTGCTCTTGACTTCAATCTAGTCCTCCGGACAAAGATGGGGTCGAAGATATTGTAGCGAGCTTACCCAGAATGGCACTGGCTCCTCCTCCATCCATCTTTTTTAGAAGAAACACAACAGCCTTTCGATTGCTGCAGCTAAATACCTACTTATATCATGAAGTGCATTGTATTTTATATGACGCAGGTATATTATCGCAGGAATAATAATTTTCCTAGTAATATTATAATTGTCCGGGTTATTGTAAATCGACTCCAGTTCTAATAAATTACGGACTAGGTATAGTATAGTTTCAGCACAGATTATATAATACGTTTTAGTAACATTATAATTTTACTAAGCAAAATCAGTCATCATCATCACAGCCTATATGCGTCCCACTGCAAGGCACAGGCCTACCCTCAGGGATGTCCTCTCACAAGGTACCCCGGTCCTCATTTCTCACAGCCAGTATCTTATCCTATCGTATGGTATCCTAGCCTCAGTCTGCCGTCGTGATGAGCAGTGCGTCCAACGGCAATGTGGTATATGAAGACGCCTCCACCGCCAGCTGCCTCGTCAGCCCCTCCCGCTATGCCCAGGCCGAGTCTGCGGGATTAAAGCATTGAAACTGACCTCCTCATCTCTCACAGCCAGTATCTTATCCCCTAGCCTCAGTCTGCCGTCGTGATGAGCAGCGCCTCCAACGGCAATGTGGGATATGAAGACGCCTCCACCGCCAGCTGCCTCGTCAGCCCCTCCCGCTATGCCCAGGCCGAGTCCACGGGCTCCTCGCCATAGTGAAACGACTCTAGGTCGTCGTGCTCGGCGTACTTTCTGAACATAACAATTCGCATATATTATATCAAATAGAATCTCTAATATAAATTAATATCGTCTGTTTAATAGATGACAGTGTTAACAATATGTAATACAATATCTGAAAACAGAATTAATAATCGCAATAACGTTGAGTTATCGAGTCAGAGTGGTGTTAAATAGATAAATAGTTAAATGTATGTTTTTAAATGCGCAAAAAATGTTTTTATTATCTTTTTAAAAATTATGTTAGACTCGTCGATGTTTGAGTTTGCATGAAAAAAAAAACAATGTTGCTAATTCGCGTAGAAGATTTTTGCAGTATTTCTATGAGCTAAAGGCTATCGTCACATGATACGTCATTTTCTCCTGAAACCTTAAATATACAAAAAGAAAACCTTGCTTGGTGATTGGGGTAAAATCTGGTAAAATTGTTGACTTGCCGCCCGCCCGTCGTGAGATTATGAAATGAAAAGTGGAAAACAATTTTATTTGTTTTATAATATTGTATTCAGCTTACAGCTTGAATTAAAACAGCAACGAACAATAATTAGCTAATTCATGTCATCAGTTCATTGGACATTTAAGTATAATGTAATTAATTGCTTAATTAATGCATTTAATTTCAGTTTGGATTTAATGGTTTTATAGCGTAAATAATATGTAAAAACAAAACTGCATGTTATTTACACACTGGACACGGTTTTAGATATACATCGTGGCTGCATATTTAAAATCTACGTGTCGTTTTGGCCAAATATTTTTTTGCTGATATTTGATTTCAAATGTTGTAAACGGCAGTTACAAAAACTCCTATGTCTATCTTGTTATTTCACTAATTGAGGAAGATTTTTATCAATATCTTAAGTGCTAGCCTGCATTAACTTCAAAGATTTTTTAAGTTTTTCTCGTAACGTTACTTGAGCAAAGATATAAATATTTGCAACAAAGATATCAAAAATTGTATGTCATTTGAACTGATCACTGAAATAAATATTCAATTCAATTATACTTTATTGCACACCAATGTTATTGTGTAATGAGTCTTCATTAGATACATACCTGTATATTTCGTAATTAAAAATGTAGGTACAAATCAACACAAAAGCCTGAAAACCGTTATCGATACAAAATTTGCATTTGATATGAAAATTTTAAAATCACAAATCCCATACAAACTCTTAAACCAATATTTTTTTTTAACTACCACTTGTTCCGTCATCGATTCTGGAGAAATGACTTCAGTGGGCCTAGCATACCACATGAAAAATGGAGATGTGCCTCTGTTTTTGTTAAGTTTACATTCCAAAATGAGCACGTATGACGGTTTTCTCCCTTTATCGCGAGTTGCATGCTAGACCTACTCTTTATACAACTTCTTAACACTTTATTAACACAAAGAACTTACTAATTTGACTACATTTCCTGCCTTCTGTAATGCATCTACCGCAACGGAATGGAGAGCGCCTTCAACCGAGACGTCGTTTACCTAAACAAATGAATAAACATTGTTACATTATTTGAATAATGAGTTAATGACGCTTGCGATGTTATTCTGACCGATGTTTCTGCATTGGGACAAACTGATATCGGGTTTATCAATGCTTTTAATTCTTAAGATATTTGTTTATGAATTCGATAAGTAAACAAAAAAAATATATTATTATTAAATTAATTAGGTAGTTACTCTTAAGGATTTTACAATGGTTCTTATTTCATAATCTTTTGATTCTAAGATGCTTTTCGATTCAGTTTCAGTTTCAGGATTTTATTTTACGCCCTTCATTTAAGCTGACGGTTTTTACATAGCAACATTCTAGATAAAAATTGTACCTACTATACATACATGTTTTAGTACTTATATTATAAATTCTAGAATTAAACATTATAACGGGTCCTTACCGTGTCTTGGTATATTTGAGTCCCCGATATAAGGTTGCTATATTGAAAACCCGTTAAAATTTTTAATTCTAGATTAAATAATAACCGCGTACATGGTGTCCTTATATCCCATACAAATGAAATGTTTGTTAAAAAAATGGCAATATATGGCGTTATGGTATCGATTTGTAATTAATGTTTACGTAAAAGTGTAAATTGTTACTAAAAATACATGATCTGACTACAAAAAAATCTCATGAGCCTCGGAAAATCAAGCAATTTACTTTGCCCGAAGACTGCCCGCGTTACGGCAGTCGCGTTCCATTGTTTGACGTTGGGCATCTGTACTGTATAGTATTATATAATCTGTGCCGCGTAACTCTCAAAAACATATGACATAGCATCCTTAACGTATTTTAAAATCTTATAAGATCACATTGCATGCTCTCCTCCTTTTAAACTAAGAGTCTACCCATCAAACTGAACAACTTTTACTATGGGAGAAAACGGATCAAAGCAAAAAAAAATCAGCTGTTGCATACATTTGAGTCGAGTAGGCAGTTTAGTACGGAACAGCAGATTTTTTTTGCTGCGGTTTGTTCCCATAGTAAAAGTTGTTCAGTTGAATGGGTAGACTTTTAGTTTAAAATGATGCTAATGATAAAATTTCAACCTGTATAATATCTTATTTTTTTTACAATAATTCATTCACAGCAAAACTAGGTACGCAATCAACGCTCCGAAAATGGCGGATTTTAAAGTGCCTCAAATGGGCAACAAAACTCTGAGAGCATATTTGGCTATGTGCCTATATTGCTCCATCTCACAGTAAACATGTCAATTCGGACAAAGTAAGATTTTACATGAGATTTCTTATCTATGGCACAACACGATCAATTTCTAGATTTAAAATGCATTCGTTTTTGGTATGCCAAAATGTGAACTTTAGCACATTCAGAGTTCGTCCGTCCGTCTTAGCTTCAGAGGGCTGTATCCACTGAATCGAATTAGGTAACCAGATGAGAAAAATATTGGACTTGAAGACAAATAATAAATGAACTAAAATTAAAAAATTAAGGGGGGTTCCCATACAAGAAACTCGTTTTTATCAACGTCTTTTCTTCTCGTTCTATCGTAAAGACGGTACTTACCCAATACATAGGAACAAGCGTCATTTTGGTGTAATTGCAGTGAAAACTACAGTATAACAACAAGTAATAAAAACTGGGCAAGTGTGAGTTAGTCTCGCCCTAAGGGTCCTGGAAAAACAATATAATTTTTTTTGGTTAATTAATTTGTGGCTGTACGGAACCGTCGGTGCGTGGGTAGCCCGACACGCACTTGGCTGCTTTTTTTAAACTGTAACTCAATGTGTACAACCGTTTCACTCTCTAATCGGCAAATCCTAATACGTTTATCGGGAAATCGCCTACTAATATTTCTATTAAGCTTTATTTCAAAGACGATTTTTGAAAAAGAAAAGTTATACACCTTTGGGCTAAAAGGATGTCGTCGGTAAAATGTTATAAATATTTTTAAGGCTTGTGAGTGAGCAGGGTTGGAATTTGTCTGGAATTTTTGGGACAAAATATAAAGTAAAATACAATTTGAGGGAATGTTTTCAAAATATGACACTTAGGCTTAATAATAGGCGTAGAAATTATATTTATAATTATGCTTAGTGTAATTCACTACCAGCGAGCACACATGATGGAGTAATTCCTCCCTACGTTCTTTTTTCGCGTGGAGGCCTTTGCCCTACAGAGATTGGTGGGACAAACATAATTTAAACATGTAGCTGCTAATGATAATAATGTCATTCTTCACTCGATAAAAAATCGTCACAAAGATGACGTATTTTCATGCATTTTTAAACATTTTTCTCGTTTTAGAAGAACTTAAAATAGTTTCCGATTGTTGGTATTTATACTCACATATTCACCATTAGTTTAACTAGTGCAATCATAAATAAAATCTAGAAAAAGTACTTTGGTAAGTTGTTTTTAATCGAAAATACGGCTCACGCACACACTTTTCGGAGCGCTCGGCAATCGCGTTTCTCATAGAAAATATTCGTCGGGACCTATGGCCCCTTAACATTTGTAATCCAAAACAATCCTTATAAAATATTTCACGAGACTGCCAAACTATAAAATCGGATCGTCAAATTATTTAAAACGAAATATTGTGCAGATCAGTAGGTTCAGAGATAATATAATGTAACCATGTGAAGGGTGCCCTAAGGGTAACCCTTCCGTTAAAGGTAACTCAATTATACCTCGAAAGGTTTACATTTCCGGAAGGCTAGAGTCTTGTCTTAGGGATTATGGCTGTAATTAACTTTCTGATACGCCATGCGCGTTGACGTAAACATGACACACTTTTCATACTAATTGGAAAGGAAGGAAATTAGATTACGTTGTAATTATGAAAGTAATTATGTCATATAAGACTAAAATTAATTCATTTTTGAACTAGAATGTCTTTGAAGTGACAGTATTCATTGTAAACTGTATCACGTAGATGATAAGAATAACAATAGTGAGCGCCTGTTTCACAACATTAGTCCCAGGCTAATTAAGAATTGTTTTTCTTTTGGTTTTTCATTTAAGAGCTAATTTGAGCCTAGAAATATACCAAAATTAAGAAAAATCACGTTAAAAACAGCCCCAAATTTAAAATGTAGCATTTCTCTCGTTCTAAATAACCTGGCGGTAAATTGTTTTTTTTTTTTCACTTTTTAAGATTTTTGTCTTCGTCATTTCAAAGTTTTGAAAGTACAATATTTTTATATTTTTTTCTAATGAATGACTCATTTAAATTTCAATTGCTATTTTATTGCTCAAAAGTCATTTAAATAAATAAATAAAAATTATTTATTTCAGATTATTCATCCATATTGTGTTAAGTATAGTGTTGAAACTAACTAAAATGAGTGAATTAAATAGCCTTCCGGGAGATACAATTTATTCTGATTTCTATGTTGCGTAACAGTCGGAACCGAAGTTTTTAATCAATTTTGAGATAGGTACTTTTAACCTTTTTGTCTCTAAATGGAGCCGGTTACAGTTTTTAAACTTCCACACATAATATTACTTCCCACCCCTCCTAACCGAACTCCGTAAATTGACGGGCTATTAGATAAAATCTAAAATAACTCTAGTTTGTCCATAATTCGCTTAAAGATAAGTTTCAAACAGTTTTATTGGCGGTATTAGCGAAACCGACGAAGGTACACGGTAAGTTTACAAAGTACAATAAAACTTAACTCTGAGCACTTTCTTACTTTATTAAAATTAAAACATATTTTCCTTGGAGGTAAAACCTGTCAAATTAAAACTCCGATCAAACTTACATTATGAAAAGAAGTCATTATGAATAAAAATTTGAAGATCTATTTAAAAGAAATTATGAAAAAAAAACTGGTCAAGTGCAAAAACACCTTGGTACCCTAAAAAAATTTACGTTTAATACGTGTGCTTCAAGCTCCTATATGTATTGAATAAATTATATTGACTTTGTCTTTGACCAAATAATTGTGTTTTCTCCTGGACCCTTAGCGCTAGCCAGAGACACTTTTTATTACTTGTTGTTTTACCTTAGAGTATGCACTATAAACACACCAAGTTTGACACTTGTATGCATTACCATTTTTACAAAAGACCAAAAACAAACAAAAACTTAAAGAAAACACGTTTCTTGTTTGGGGACCTTTTTTGACTCTCTGTTTCTTTTATTTGTTAGCAAATGCTCAAATTCTGTGAAAGTTTCTACCGTCTAGCTATTAGGTTCTAAAGATACAGCCTTTTATAGGTAAGACAGACGGAGGGACGGGCGGATGGACGGAAAGCGTAGGCTTAAGCGCATCGCATACAGAAGGAGTCGAGGCGGCGCGTCTTTGTTACCTTGACATAAGGTCGGTAATTGTATATCATACCAAAGTGGCGCGCCTCTCGGATTCATGATATACAATTATCGACCGTATGTCAAGGTCGCCAAGGCGCGCCCGCGACTCGACGCCGCCTGGACTCCTTCTGTATGCGATGCGCTTTACGCTTACCACACAGATACAAGAGTGTAATTCTCCAAGCGTAACATATCGCTGTCAAAAACATCGATGAGCTCACAAATGTAACATCGATGGTAGCAATCATTTGAAAAGTATTACCCTACTTTATAACTGAGAGTATATTGCCAAGGACGGTTCGGATTTTATTGGAAAACCTATAAAATTCGATAAAGTGAATAACGCATTTTACTGGCTTTCTGTCGTGTTCATAATGAAGCTCTTTGGCCTCCGTATTTTAAGTGTTTGTGTGATTTAAAAGCAATTTTTTATTTTCTATCTCCGCGTGGCATTACATCGAACAAGAATACTGGGCTGCAATCGCGGTAAATATTCTGATTGAACCGTGATTGGACTACGTACGAACGATAACTTTTGGCACATTTCATTCGTTTGGAAATGCTAAGTGCGTTCACACACGATGACGCACTGATGGAGCAGCAAACGTCAGTCCGTCATTTTGTGAAGCAAGGAGTTGAATGAAACCGCATTTACTGACATCTGCCGCTCCGTCAGTGCGTCATCGTGTGTGATCGCATTAACTCAGTTCGTCGTAGCATGTAGCAAGGAAAAAATCGCCCTGACGTGATCGAGCGAGCGTGCTATTGGCGGATTGTTTCCTCGCTCACCGCCTCGCTACCTCGCACAACTCTGGTGGAAACGCAGCCTTAGAAGAAGAAGATCGTTTCCTTAAAAACAGTCAGTATAATTAAGAAGGACACTCTTTATAGCTTGACACCATGTTGACACTGTAGTAAAATGTCATTGAGTAAAGGTAGGTAAGTATTGAATTTCGTACTGTCGTGTTTTTGGCTGCAATCCTATCTGTCAGATAAAACTATTATCTCACAAACAATTCAGTGCACAATAAACACGAGACAGCTCGAAGTAGCTCGCAGGTCGTAAATTATTCTAAACGTGCTTTAGAGTTACTAACTGAACGTTAACGTAGTTTAGGGGCTTATGTATGCTAAATGTACTAGACAATAAACGCGCGTAGACATATCTACTTAAGTATAGATTTGATCCGATCTGGATTAAGGTTTGGTTGGTACCCTACAGTAGGTTCAAACGGTGAAAGAACATTAAAAATCAAATTTTCATAATAACAGTGTAAATTAACTTTTTTTTTAAATCTACTACCGCTTCGTCAAGTGTTATGGCTGTAGAGAATATGAGGGCAGAAACTCTATCACTTGCCTCAAAGTTTTACATTAAATAAAAAAAAGATATATGCCGTGTGGTTCTTAGAATGAACCACCCCAATTCTTTCGAGAGTGTCGTACGAAGCAACTACGGGATATAAAGTATTTTATGCAGGGTTATTGTGGGCAAAAGACCTGCATAATGTGTTTTGATTTATACAAATCAAGATGCTCAAAAGTATGATTCTGTGAGGCACTTACATACGAAATATTAAAAGCACATTTTTGACGAGCGAATAAACAGTATTTATATGATGTTACGCTCAACTATGCATAAGTAAGATAAAAAAATTAAAACACATACCTGTAAAAGAATATCGCCTATCTGCAGCCTACCATCTTTCTTAGCTGCGCCACCAACAGCAAGCCTGGTAATACTGACGTCACCGCCAGTATCTCCACCCGCTATACTGAGCCCCAGCCCGCTGGCACCCCGCTCCAGCGTGACATCGGTCGTCTCCCAAACAGACTCATCTGAATCCGAAAGGTACTGCAGAAGAAAATTGGAATTAGCTATTGTATTGATTGGATTCATCAACAAAACGTATTAAAGACGATGAACAAAGGGTTGGATGTTCTCAAAACTATATGGACAGAGGGAACAAAGAAGTATCAGAATCTAGCCCGGACTATTAGGATGACTAGACAAAGATATAATATAATACTTATAGATCCAAAATGTCATATCCATATTCATAATAATAAATATTTGCCCCATACGGGATTCGAACCCGCGTCCCTCGAATCAATTCACTATCAATTGAGCTATACTATAGGGCTGCCCATATTTTACCGTTTTGGTCTAATGTGGTTTGTTTGAGGCAAGATAGTATTGAAATCAAAGCGAAAATTCGTTGGAAATTAGTACTAAGATAGACAATACATGCAAAGCAAACTGCCTAGAATTCACTAACCGCATTACGTTGGTGTATTTTTTTTATTACCTCTAAAAACTAATATTCAAAGTGATGAACATTTACAGATTCGCATAAAAATAGAGTTTACTGTTCTTTCCAAAGCCTTTCAAAGCTTAACAAATCAAGAAATACTTGAATGAACTTTTATAGTTATTAAAGTGTTAACGGAATTCAGCTCTAGGTACTGAATTTCAGATTGAAAATATCAATACAGAATGCACATGCATTTGAAAAGCTTGAAAATCTACGCTTAACGATACCAGAGCAAAACGAATCGCGTTTTCGAAGCTTTTCCTCTTTGGGAACAATAAAAAGCAGTTAGTGAAAGAGTCACCCTGAGCGTAACGAAGCACTAAAGAAAATAAAAGTAGGAAAAAACGAGCTGATTATACAAAAACTGTATGCTCTGTATTCTCAAAGGGGTAGTCAGAGCTATTCTAAATAAAGCATATACAAAATGTCTTACATTTCTTATTCGATATTTAGAAAGGTACATACCTATTTTCGAGATATTATCTATAGACTATGCTGACACTTTTTTAAGAGGATGATCAGACCATCAAACTGAACAACTTTCTCATAGGGCATACATCGAAATCACAAAAAAAAAAACAGCTGTCCCATACATTTGGCTCATGTAGGTTTGCAGTTTTGTTTGGAACAACTGATTTTTTTTCGCGATTTCGATATTGGTCCCATACAACAGATGTAAAGGTGATGACGGTCTGATCATCCCCTTAAAAAGTGTCAGCCTATATTATTAGTATATCAAACTTTAAAAGTTTAGTGCCTGTTGTGTGCCTGTGATTATTATCAGTTTAAATTTTGTTTTTAGATTTTTAGCCTTGGTTCTTTTTATTTTGAATGCCGAAACAATACAGGAAAAATAATATAATTCTTAAATTTAATCATTTTAACGTGTTCTTAAAAACTGTAATACTATTTTTACATTAAAAAGTGTAATTCAAAATGTAACAAGGTATAAGGTAGGTAGGTACTTGTAGGTATAAGTTTTGTTATTTTAGGTTAAGTGTTATGTAATTATATTTATTTCTGTTGTTGTTTCTGTCAAATATTCACACCTCCCAATACATAAATATTAAGTTTAAATGTAACATACTCTGGAAACTAATGACAAACTACCCGTACAAAATAAAGATCTCTCGCGGCCTGGCGATCATGTTCTCTTAATGAAGCAGCATTACTAAAGAAACAAAAATTCACTAATTGAAAAACGTTCGTGTTACAAAGTTTGATACAAATTTGTTTTCCACTTCTTTTAATTGATGGACGCGTAACGTCTAAAGTTGAAACAATCCATCTTATTAAAGAACAACTTTTATATAAGTAGGTTACATTAAAACCTTTTGGAATTAGTAACATCCAAAACTGTTATTTATTATTTTTACGGAAAAGTTTCAAAATTGAGGCTAAGAATAAGAATAAGAATAAGAATTTTTACACATTTAAATTAAATATCTCCCCAAATTTTTGTTGAAAGATGATGTTGTTCGTTATTTTTTTTTTTGTTATAATTTATTTTCTTTGGCACACAGCACATGGATGTTGACGTGGCCAAAATAAGGTCAGGATAGAGAGCGAGGATAGTCCATACAGAAAAGAGTTAGCGACTCAATTATGAGGCGGCGGTACGATAACTGGCCTGTACCACTAAGTTCTTTGGAATTGATGTACGGTTGTATTTATCATTATCATCTAGCTCAGCGGTGAAGGAAATCTTCGTGAGGAAACCGGCATACATAAGAATGAAAAAAAAACACAATAGACCAGCAATGGTCGGAGTGTTACATGCTGTTGTTATGTTACCTTGCTTGCAATAGCCCAACCAACAACAATAATAAATGAGTTCTGGATCTTACGAGTAGCAACAATTTTCGAAACTTTTTCAAAACATTAGACTCTCAACGAAAATCTTTTGAAACTCGTATGCTACATTATTTAGTGCAGAAAAGGAAACAATTAGTCATTTGGAAACTTTCGGATATTAGAAATAGTTACTTTTTAAAAGAAAAAAAAAGGTTTACTTAGCATAAGAATTTATATTGTAATAGTCATTAAGTCGTGTTATGCTGTAGAGTTTCTGGCCGCATCTTCTCTACAGCGACAACACGTTCCGACGCGGTGGTAGCTTAAAAAAGTATTGACCTTTAATAAGTGTGCTTCAGGCTCCTATAATGAATAAATGATTTTGAATTGAATTGAATTGAGTTTACTTAATAAAAATCTGACAAACCACAGGCACAGAAATTAGTTCCTAGATAGTGTTTAAGAACGTCATTGAATTAAATTTGTTAGTATTGAAAATATTATTAAACTTCGTTCGCATAGAGCGCGTGTATCAGTGTCTCTAAAACTACTTTTTTAATGATATCGGACAATATATTTTCTACTTACATAAAACAAGTTAAATATAAACAGAACTGGCACAAGGCAGAGGCGGGCAAAGAACAAAAGTGTCGCGATAACATTGTTGGAGCGAACCTGGTAGTTTCCGTCGCGGCGCCCGCTTCCCGGACTATGCCGTTCTCCCCCGGACTCGTAGTTGCTGACGTTTGCTGGGGACAAACAAGAATGTTAGTTGAATAAAATATACACAAGCTGTTTCTGTTTTATTGTTATGTTGGTGAAAAAGGGTGATTTATGAAAGTTTGGGTAACATGAGAAGGGTGGCGAATCTGGACCCATTCGTTTTACGAAAACTACAAACCGTACTGGTGCCGGGTTGTAATTCTAATTATTATTTCTCAAACATTCTTGGAAATTTGAGCATTATTTTGACAACCTTCTTCGAGATAAATCGAAATTGCTGTACTGGCCAAATAATGCGAGCAGCGGCCGGCAAAAGTTGTATGAAAATCCATATAATTATGTCGTGGTTTAGCGGCCAAATAAATTACATAGTAAAATCATATCTGTCGTGTAATTTAAAAAAACCGTCTGCTTAAAAAGTGAACTTTAAATAAAAACTGAAAAGAAATCAAACAGGTCCAGTAGTCTAGAATTCTGATATGTAATATTGAAGCGACTTTCACAGTCAGGACATCATTTGGAAAAATAGATCCGGTCTAGAATTTTTAATGGGTCCCGACTGTGAAAGTCGCTTCATTATTACATAACAGAATGCTAGACTACTGAACTTGTTTATTTCTTTTCAGTTTTTATTTAAATTTCACATTTTAAGCAGACGGGTTTTTTGATTTCTTAAAATTATTTTTTTATTTTACACTTATTAGTTTTTTCAACTTTAAATCTTTATAGATCCTAAATGGTTATTCGAAATGAAAAATGATAAGATAAACCTAAAGATGATTTTCAAATACCTATTCAATGATACGTCAATGATACTCGACACTGTTAGTCAACTTAAATTTTTTTATGTTTCCCAATATGGCGTCTGGTAGTCGCCATATTTAATTTTGATTACTGTCATGTCTTTAGTGACACTCGCAAGATTAAGACAAATCGATTGACGTAAGAATCATCAAAATCGGCCCACGCCTGTGGTCTCTAGTGTGCCACAAAGGTACAAACTTACATACATACATATAGGCTGTTAAACACATTACCCTTCCTTTGTGTCGCGCTGTCGGGTAATTAAACACATTACCCTTCCTTTGTGTCGCGCAGTCGGGTAAAAATGGAACTATCTTTTACTCCGAATCATGGCAAACAAGGAGGTAACTTATCAAAGGTTTTATTTAAATTTAGAACTGACTTGCAAATAGAAAGCTTTATTTAATCTGTGGTTAAAGTGGTCATTCGTTTTATCATTATAATATAAGTCGCAGGAAAAATTTTGTTGTTCGTCATTGATTATGAAAAGTTGATTGATTTTAATTTCAGCGCATTGTTTGAGAAAAGCACTTTACAAGCCTTGGCCACAAGTAGGCATTGATGGACTTGCGTATGTGTGCCTCGGCTTTGCCTCGGTCCATATTTACACATTCATCCATCAAAAAAAGATTATCAAGATTACACCATCTTCTGCAGATCATGATCACCACCAATTTACTTATCTGTTAGCGTGAAAAATTATTTCACTATTTTTTTTTCAACATCCTAACAGTTTAGAGATTTTCAACCTCGAAAAGGCGCGGACAGTGGACAGGTAAAAAAAAAGGAAATTTATAAAAGCATTGAACGTTTTTGCTGAAACAGAAAGGCACACCACAAAAAAAGTAAAAAAGAGGAGATATAACCCGCACGGGTAACCAAAGCTGTTTGACGGTTCCCGATATGCATTGAGTGTTGGTCAGTCAGATTTTTCTATCGTATTTATTTGGTAAGCGTTCACAAACAAAGCTAACGGGATTATTTAACCGTATATGTTTGACGATATTTACAGTGAAGAATGAAGAATGTTTAGAACAAAAATATTATTATTGTTTGATTAAAAATATTATTATTAAAAATATATTGTCGTTTTATTTTGAAGACATTACTTACTTTATTTAATACCAATTGCTTTCAAATAGAAACTTCAGAGTTCTTTATCCAAGAAAATTGTTTTCTCTGAAGATTTTTAGAAATCTTGTTTTAGGTACCTATTTACCGATTCGCCGGAAAAAATTTTTTCTTGGTTCAAGATTTATGTTTTCGTTTTTATTATTGATTTGAGACTTTCAGTTCTCCGTATAAAAAAACATATTTCGTCCGTTAAAAAGAAAACTGTCATTACTCAAAATTCATAAACTTTACAGTACGAGCGTTTAAAGTTTTGAGTGAAGTTTATTGATGATTTACAAAAACGTATAAAAGAAATCTATAAGTGTAATATATAATTTTTTTCGTATTTACGTAAGGAATCAGATGGTTAATAAATTAGTAGCAATAGTTTAAAAAAAAAAACCCTATTTGCACCATTTGTCACTTTTCTATATAAATATTCCATTGAATCACACGTATTTTTTTAATAAAAAATCGTGTTTAAGGTCATAAAACACTTTTAATGGTTTCAAATTGCTTTATTTGTCGTAGGTAAAGAACTAACTGTGTACTAAGCACAAACTTTTTAAAGAAATATAAAAGTAGTCAATTGAAAACGCCAACATAAATGTTTTTTTAATCTGGGAACAGACCGAAAACATATTTACGAACTTTCATTAAGTAATTAAAAAGATAGAACCAATAAATTTAAACTAAAACATGTCTCTCCGGCCACCACTCTGACACTGCGTGGGACCACTGGCCGTCTCCCCGCCCGTCTAAACTAGTATCCTGCCCATCTTCACTTCAACTTTGTGATCAGATGACCCTGACTTCGATGACTTCGGCCCTGGTTCTTAAATGTTATCCAGTAATGCAAAAGCCGCCCAGACAGACGTTAACTGAACACGTCTCTCGATCTCCTAAACCTGGGATCTTTAGTCCAAGGATATTAACAATGCAGGTTAAACGTGATAGACGTAATCGTTGACTACATCCACGTGCTCGCTACTACATTAAATCATCACGGTGAATTATTGGAACGATTCGTCATGCACGATCTTAGTTTTGGACATGTTCATCCGCAGACTAATCTTCAGGATCATTCCTGCAATTCCCCAAGCATTATCTTGAGATCAAAGACGACCTCCCGCCAGAAAGGGTCTTTCTATAGCACAGAATCTTGGCAAACAGTTTGTAAACCTGAAAGAGTAGACTATTAAGGCTGAGTAAGAGAGCTTTTTTGTTTCCTTTCTTGTATAGGATCGTGAGAAGTGCCGTTCTTCCTTCACTTTCGGGTTGCAATTAGTTGCAACACCATGTTAAACACTAAACCAACTAGAACTGGCAGTACCAGGAGCCCTGATTGTAGCATCTCAACGTATATCCCACCGACCCTCGCCCCAGCAGGCAGGTTCACTAAAGACTGAACTAACGAGCTGTCGTTTTGCCTCCTCGAGAAGGCAATCCACACTTTCCACCCTGGAATCAGTAACGTCTCATGCGTCTGGTTTTCGTGTCTCTGACGCGTAGAATTCTGGATCAAACTCTTCAATCATATTACAAGAGTAAACTCACAAATTTACCATTACCTGCCTTGCTTGTGAGTTAATTTATTCCTGTAAAACCGTTTTCTCGAACTTTTCTCCAAAAATTAATCATTTTATGAGTAAATAAATTTGGGGGGAAAATTAAAAGTTCCCGAATTGGTCACCTATCAATATAATATTATCATATTGTAGTTTAAAAATTATAAAGAAGAATGTCATATTCCAAAATGAGTCACGTTTCAATAGAAAATTTAGTCGAAGCAAGGTTAAAATTTGAAAGAAAGGTGGCATTGTTCAAAATTTGTCACTTTTCTATATATAATAAAATATAATTATCCACTTAATTGGGGTATTTTTTCGAATAATGTCACCTTTCCACATAAACGCTTGCAAGTTCACCTCTGAGACTGGGGCAGAACTGACAAAATGCCCGTTTTCTATATACGAGACGGCAGATAACCATAGAATGGAAATGTGACACTTCCGATTTCTCGTGAGTTTAACGTGAAACTGCACAGCGACACTTTTCCACATTAATATATATCAACTTTTATACTTACTCATTTTTGCAAAAAAACATAAATCTGAAAATTTTGATTTATGTCACTTTTCTTTTTAACGGACGATTTGTTGTATGAAGAACAAAATTTCTTATCTGAATACTAATTATTTAAGTTGAGCAGCGCGAGTTCTTGCTTCAAATAATTCTAGTTTTGATACGGAGATCAAAATTATCTTCATTTAATCATTGATATTCTTCAGTGATAACGATAACGTTTTAGTTCTTAGTTCAATAATAATTAATGTGTGCTTCAGTGAAGAGGTTTAATTTGGTTCAATTCAATGATGTTTCATACGGAAATCAGGAGTGCGATTTTTGAATCTCATTCTGTGAGCTCAGCAGTTGAAAATGTCAAAATAACTATGGAGATATGCATCTTTCTACTGCTGAGTTGACTTTCAAAAATCATACTATAGGAGAGCGATTTTTGAAAGTCAAATCAGCAGTGAAAAGATGCGTATCTCCGTAGTAATTTTGAAATTTTCAACTGCTGAGCTCACAGAATGAGATTCAAAAATCGCACTCCTGATCTCCGTATGAATCGCTCTCCAGGAGTGCGATTTTTGAAACTCATTCGGTGAGCTCAGCAGTTGAAAATGTCAAAATTACTATGGAGATAATTATGCATGTTTCTACTGCTGATTTGACTCTCAAAAATCATGCTTCAGGAGTGCGATTTTTGAAAGTCAAATCAACAGTAGGTAGAAAGATGCGTATCTCCATAGTAATTTTGACATTTGCAACTGCTGAGCTCACCGAATGAGATTCAAAAATCGCACTCCAGATTGTCTAATAATGTCTAATAAATGACATAGTTCGGTTGAGAATAAATAATAATAATGAATTATTGGCAAATCATTTACTTTTATTTAGGTTTAGGTTTATTTACCTATTTAAATCTTTTACCTACTGATAAATGGTCCTTTTGATAATTTTTCTAGAAACACAACCTACCTTTCTTTGTTCTCCGTTTCCTCTACCCTAAGGTTTTCTTAGACCGCTATTTTGTGAAAAGAAAAAAGAAAAGAAAGAAATGTTAGTCAAAAGAATATTAGTTATTCTATGCTCTTGAATATTTTCTCTGAACTTTACTGCTTATGTGCTGGTGTAAAATAAAGTTTATGTATGTTTAATGTTTTATAAAGATATGTATCACTGTATGTATACATGCATTATTCTCACACGGACTCACGCCTGTCACTCAAAAAGTTTCTAATTTGATCCACTCTGCCCCTTTTTTGAGTGAAAATTTTACCATAAACTTGATTTTTGTTGTGATCTAGAATCCATTAAATAATGGATATAATTTTAAAGACTATAAATTAATATGGCAAGCACGAAATGAAGGAAGTATGTTTCTGGCCGAAATACTTCATCTCACTTCCTTTGCCAGCTGGAAAATGTAAAATCCTTTTGCAATTTTAGACTACCTGGAATCCTAGATGAATGCGAAACAAATTTTTAGTAAAGGCTTTATACGTTCTCTAATACCCTCTGAAGCGCTAGAAATGCAAATTCGTTACGACGTAATCAGTGTAGCTATTCAGTTCTTAAACAAAGATTTCATTAAAATTAATTAACAAAGAAAGTAGGTACTTAGTTACATGGAACAGAGTTGGCTTCCATTAAGAGCTTTTTTAATGGAGCTGGGTGCCACTCCCTAACACACAATTTGTGTGTTCAATCAGTTTTTGAGGTCAAGCAAGGCCTTATACTTTCCCCCGCCTCAATTAATCCCTCATTTTTTAACCTATTGAACTGAAATTTGACATGCAGATAATAGTAACCCAAAAACATGAAATGACAACCCGGTTGGTGTAATGGTTACCACGCCGGACTGCCAAACCAGGGTCCTGGGTTCGAATCTCGGTTTGGTCATGGATGTTATATGTTCGTGCCGTTGTTGTATGGTTTCCATAATAAAAGCCTTTAGTGCTAGTTTGGGATCATTACAATGTATGTGCCTATGAGCGTTATTTATTTATTATTTATTTAAATATAAGAGTTAAAATTTACGATCAGAGCGAAAAGCATAAATAAAAAGTGACGTCATGTCCTCGTATTGGATACAAATCATGACAACGACGTGTCATACAAACACCTGTTTTGATTGAATGATATAGAAGATGATAAAAAAAGTTTTTCAATCGCTTATAACTTTTTTGTTTTCTATTCGATTATAACTTTGTTTGGACATTTTGTTATTAAAATCTGTAATAGGTACAGTGTAGGCCTTCAAAAGGTTCGAGGATTATCTTCTAACGTAATTTCCTGTTTTCAGTCTGCCGTTTAATTTACTTAACCTCCCGCTATAATGAAACCGATTTAACATTTACAGCAGATTATCCTAATGCCAGGTGCTTCTGGCATAGTGTTGCTACGGTGATCGTAACGATAATGGAGTTTAAACAACATTCAGCGTGGTCGGTTGATTGCATGCTACTGTTCCTAGCTAACATTTAGATTCAGACGTAACGCGGCCAATCGTTTTAGGTTTCAATCGCCCCTCACACAAATAACGGGAATGAGTTATCTATCTATCTAGGTATCTAAATAATACCTACACATTCGGTGTGTGAGGGGCGATTGAATCATCATCGTACAGTCAGCAGCAAAAAGATGGATGCACTTTTACTACGTCGTAGTATAAAGATGTATACACTTTAGTACTACGCGTAGTAAGTACTAAAGTGTAAACATATTTTGCATGAGAAGGCATACATCTTTTTGCTGCGCCACCACATGCGTGGTCATCATACAGCGTGTTGGGATAAATAGCTGCATAATTTTAAGGGGTGTTTCTACCCATGATACTGAATAACTTTCTCTGAGAAATCGATAGGAAATTTGCAAAAAATTACTTAATACAAATCTACTGATCGAACGTTTATATGAAAATTTTGTTAATTACCTTCATGTTCCTTTGGGAAAGTTGTTCAGTATCATGAGTACCTACAATCACCCATTAAAGTCATGCAACTGTCTACCCTAACACCCTGTGTACACAACTTTTTTTTGGAGTCACGTTGCAGGGTTTGCCCCGAACACTCGTCTTTCGCGTGGTGTTCGCGCGGTTCGCGTTTCAGCCTGCCACGAGGCTCCACAATCCTTCTCAGTTGTTCTTACTCAAAAACAATCCTCGAGATTGGAAAGATACTCCCTCAAACCACTTGACGTTGCTAACGCACAAGCAAGAAGTCCATTAATTATAAATAAAAAAATAAATAAAAAAACTTTTTTTTATTTGTAGATTTTTTTTAAATTTGTATTCTGATAATGAAAGTAAAAATCTATCCCTAGGTAACGAGCGCGAGTCAAATATCGAGATTTTTTAAGTTATAATCAGTAAACTTTATACAAACTGGCTCGCTATGACAAAAAAGGTTAGCACATGTATACTGAGTTAGTTCAAGTGAGAGAGGACTACACCAATGCTTAATGTCGGTCTGCTCCCGTACAGTCAAAACAGTTTTCGTATAATAAATAATTGTGTTACCAAATAAGAAAAGAATTTCAGTTAATTTACTGAAAGTAAAACCCTCAACGATAGAATAATAAATAAAAGAACAAACAAACGGCGAGGGCGTTGAGCTAAGCAGGTATTGTATTACAAAGCTCACATGCGAGCTTGTATAGCAAGTGAAAGAAGCAGAAATTTTTTAATATCGGAGTACGGACTATCAGGTAACATAAGCAAGGGTAATAATTATGAAAGAATTTAAAAATGTATCAGAATGTACAGGATAAATTTCATATCATTGCGGATAACCTCAGCATGTATTCTACTCATCAGACTGAAGAACTTTCACTATGGAGTCGGCTGTCACATACAAAAGTGCAGTACCTACCTAATAGATACCTTTAAGGCTTCCGCACATTGAAGCGATATTATGGAGCGATAATATCGCGGCAGTGTGTAGGATCGCGCGCGTCCCCATACAAAATGTACTGAGAACAATTATCGCAAAATCGCTGCGATAATATCGCTCGATAATATCGCTGCAATGAGCGAAGGCCTTTATACAGCAGATTTTTTTTTAATGAAGAAAGTTGTTCAGTTTGTTGAGTAGAATAAGAAAGTACATGCTGAAGTTATCCGCAGTGGTATAAAATTTACTCTGTATATGGCTGTGGGAGCACACGTATTGAAAAATTCAGTGGTATATCTCATGAAAGGTATCCATTTTAACGTCATCAAAAACGTGCAATCAGTCCGATATATGAAATCAAACATTGAAGGTGCTGTTTGCGAACAAATTGCTTTGCTTATTTTCAGTTTCAAGCAGTTATTTTCCATTTTGAGTGCTTACCATTACAATCATAATATGTAGGCGTCCACGGAAAAAGGATGCAGTTGTCGGGTTTTGAGTTAAGGTTAGTTTAGACATCTGGATCAGTGACATGATCATATGGAATGACAAAAATCTAGGTCACTGGACCCTTTTTCCGTGGACACCTTTGAAGCATCATAATAACATTAAAATACATTTTTATATAGACCAACATTTTCTTGGTAACGTTCTGATCTGGTTCAATAATTATAAATTAGGACGTCTAGAACTTTTCAAGTTCATTCGTGCCGCATTTATTATTTAGCATCATAAAATATTATTCAGTAAAATTAATGTTGTTACACAATTTTGGTAGGTAGCATGAATATTATTATAAACTGTTATCTATTATGTTTTAAATAAAATTGTTGGGTCATGCATGATATTATGTTATTTTGTCTGTGATACAGCCTGAAAATGAATTGAAAATATTTTTCCACTTGTGTTTTAATTTTAAAGCTTTATAGGGTCCTTCAATATGCTGATGCTTTTTAAGAGGATGATTAGTCCATCAAACTGAACAACTCACTGAAATCGCGAAAAACAAATCATAATGTATCATTAAAAACTGCAATCCTACTCTACCCAAATGTATGGGACAGCAGTGGGCCTGCCATGCGTTTACACTATGGTATACTACAGTAAAACTACTGTAGTAGAGTACAGTTTTTTTATTGAATTTCGTACAGCGCTCCTAGTGGTTACGTTGAAAACTCATTCTGTCATACAAATTTGGCGCCGCAACTACAGTGAAAACTCACAGATTTTCTTTCGCAATTTCGATATAGTGAAAGTTATTCAGTTTCATGGTCTGATCAATGATCAACCTATTAAAAAACCTTCAGCATATTAAGTTGGACCCTATGTATAGGTAAGTAGATACTCTACATTGGATCGGTACCTAATACGTTCTCAGAATACTGTTCAGCAAAAAAAAATACCTACCACATAATAATTGGTTCTATGAAGCAGTCTGTTTTAGGTCCTTATTAAAGGAAAATTCCTTGATTTTGACAAAGTACGAGTACCTACCTAATTAAAGTACATTGCTCTCTTTGGTTTACTGTTTAATGCCAACGACATGTTTGACAGTGGAAGGCGGCTTGAAGGTATCCATTTTTTAAACACGCCAACGTTCATCGCAATAACATTGTTAAGGGTTCTTCTAAAATCATGCTGTATATTTTTTAAGGGGATGATCAGACCATAAAATTGAGCGACGAGACCCACGGCGAAAACTCGAAGGAAAAAATCTGTTTTATACAAAACTGTAATTCTGCTTGACCCAGTATGTATGGAAAACCTATTTTTTTGCCGTTTCGATGTTGCTACTAAAGAAAAATGTTCAGTTTGATGGTCTGAGCATCATCTTAAATAACTGTCAGCCTAATATACTCCACTCCAAACAGCAACGAAATGAATTTAATACCAGATAAACATAATACTTACATTCCTCCGTGATCTGCATCTCAATCTTATCCAGATCCTCGACTTCATCGTCATCGAAGTCAGTCTGGACGGTGACGTCACGCGTGTAGTTCTCGAGCGCGATGACGTCGAAAGGCGCGCGCTCCGGGCTGGGCGTGCGCGGGCCGGGCGCGCACTGCGCGTCCTGCTCGTGCCGCACGCGCCTGCACGCCGCGCAGCCGCACAGGGACCCGCGCACGCGCAGGAGCCACACTAGCCCGAACAGCGCCATCCACGTTGTCATTCTGTGACTACACCGTCCACCATTACATACGCAACGCGCTACTGTCACAAAATATTAACATTTTACGAAACACTGGTTGTTTTGATTTAGCATGGCACTTCATCACTTTTGTTTTTCATCTGTTGGGAAACAGTTTTTCATTATAATAGGTCAAGAGGTAGGTCAATACGATTTTGAAGCTTTTTAAAGGTTTTAAATTTTTTTTGGATTTTTTTTACATTTTGTCATCAATAATTATTCTTCAAAGATCGTAACGAGGCGTTTTCAATAAAAGATTGTTTAAAGACACTGGAAGGGTGGCCTCTGTTGCTGATTTGACTTTTAAAAATCGCACTCCTAAAGTATGATTTTTGAAAGTTAAATCAGCAGAAGAAAGATGCATATCTCCATAGCAATTTCGACATTTTCAACTGCTGAATTCAGCGAATGAGTTTCAAAAATCGCACTCCAGATCGAAAGTGCTCCATGTTTTTTTTGGTTCCCAAACTTTGGGGATCAATTACTTAATTAGTTTATAGGGATGATTAAGTTTATGATGTGAAAGTCGTTTTATACTAGTACTTTGAATTATAACAGTATTTTTTGGTAGAGAGCAATCTATCCATTGGCAACACCACCTGTCAGACTTGATGCAAGGAGTTTTTGGCGGGATTTGATAGCTGACGTTTGGTGTCCTCATATTTCATCGAATTTTTATTGTTTATAGTGAGTTTTGGTTCGTAAAATTGGTGTTCTTTTGCGTAACAAAGTGTCGTGCAAGTGAACAATATACAGTTCAGTGAAATATGATGGTGTGTGGGTCGTAAACAGGAAAAGCGTTTCCGAGATTTTAGCGCGGAAAAGCGGTCGGTTCACCTCTTTCCTGTGGACTTCTCTGAATTTCCTGCGTCTTTCGATTGTCTCCAAAAACTCCAAAGAACCATCAAAACGTCGAATACCAACGTTTTAATGTAAAAGCAGAAGAAGATTAAAAATTAAATAAGATTTAGCCAAAAGGTCTAGTAACCAGGCTAGTAAAAATATTGAAAAAAAAAAAAAAAAGACTTGATGCAAACCATATATACAAACAGCACTTTTTACTGTCAATGTGACAGGTTTTGTCGGTAATTTTAATATTGACATCTAGTGATCTTTCGATTTACTACTTGCGGAAAACGTCTATTTGAAAATGCCCTGGAAAGATAAGGAGCAAACAAACAGGATCCAGTTAAGAGTTGGGATTGCAGACAGCACATTACAAGATGAATGGAAAAGTTTTGAGAATGCATGCCACACAAATAATCTGGAAATACAATATTGTGTAAAAGAAAAGCCACCATATACATCGTACATAATTTCAATCTGGGGATCGAACCGTCACGCCTTATTCAAAAGGCGAGACTACAAATCACTTGACCAGCACGCTTTTTCAAGAGGTATTTACCTCTCCTCATCTCAGTAATTTTTTTATTACCTATGGGGACAGACAATATAATTTTTATGTTTTTTTGCAGATTCGAGACAAACCTACACGAGAAGAGCGACATGGCTATAGTAAACATAGCCCACTGGAAAAGGGAGGGGATAATCCCATTCCAGACCCAAAATTTAATTTATCAAACTTGTTTGTTCCTGATCAAACGCGTGACGTCATTCGCAACCTTGAATATATCGTTAAAAATAACCTATTGTACTCTGACACTGATATATCCAGGATAGAAGTAATAAAAAAACCACACCACATCTAGGCTAGTACCTACTTATGTATCGGTTTATGCCAGGACACGAGAGGGGAAGAACTCGATGAAATGATAAATGGCAGCAATAAATTGCAGCCTCCAAGATATAAATGGCAGCCCTTAGGTGAAGGACTCATGAAAAATATCAATTCGTCACAAACGATCCCCGAAATAATAATTCTCCTTCGGGGATAAATTAATGCGGAAATATTGGAGGAATGTAGCAAAATATCTCGGTTATCATATTTTAAAATTCCCTACGGCTTCTCGATTCAGACACGTAATCTTTTAAATTGAAGCATTCCTTGAGATTTACGCTCACGTTAACGTTAAAGAAAACCATCAGGATACGACAAATTGGAAACATAATTAGAAACCGCAAAAAAGATTCAAGATACTTCAAAGAATCCCATTAATTTCCAAATCAGGAAGGAGCTCTCAAAACAGTAAGCGTCCTTTGTTCAAACGACACAGCAATTTAGGCAAACAAGCGCCATCATAACCATTCTTATTTGGCTTCATTGTGCCTTCTTTTTCATGTTTCTATTTTATTTGTAGTTCGTTGGTCGAGAACCATTGCTTTTTATCACTGTCTCCTCCATTTCGCCGACATAAAGGGGCTTAAGTATTTTTTTTAAGATTTACTAGACAGATTACCCGTTGTGTTTGTGTTTTTGATATGTTAGTTTAAAGTAGTGTATATCTTAGACTACCTCAGCAACCTTCAAATTATTTTTGTTCATATGTATGCTTTTAAAAGCAGAGTTTTTATGTTTATCTGAAAATATTGTAATAAAGTTTATATTCAAGTAAAAATTATAGCATTAAACTTAACTATACAAGGTGTTACAAAAATACAAATAAACATTTAAGGGGGTGGTTTAGACCATCAAACTGAACAACTTTCACTATGGGACCAATATCGAAATCGCGAAAAAAGAAAATGATGTTCCATACTATACAAATCGACTAGAGTTAAAATAGTATGGGATATCAGATATTTTTTTTCGCGATTTTGATGTTGGTCCCATAGAGAAAGTTGTTCAGTTTGACGGTCTAAACAACCCCCTTAAGAGTTTTAAATATTAATTTTTACTTATGATACACCTTGTATAAATGTAGGTACTTATTTATATTCAAATCACAGAGTACTATATTCAAATGCAAAGTCATTCAGCGTCGTCTGTTGGACAAAATTATCATGAAAATAATTTATTCTTTTTTTCGGAATCTTTATTATGCAGAAGCATTTTCCTCAATAAAATAAAGGGATAATCTATCAGATTTGATGAATAACATTCTTTGTCTATTTTATTTGCTTGAAATATCACCAAAATATGTTTAGCAAAAAGCACATTGTGCTCGGTTATTTGGGTCATGTGTCGGCTAAAACCGTTGGTTTGGGTTGGTCTTCACAACATTTTTTACATTCATTCCATTTGCAGTATGTGAATTATAAGTATAATACTATTACATATAAGTACACAGTAAGTATACATAATTATAAGTACACGGTTCCAAACATTTAAAGTGTAAATTTTTACTTAAATATTAACCTAAAAATAATTCATTGATCCAAAAAAACCAGGATCCAATCTAAAGATTTCTTAGTTTTTTTTTGACAAGCAAGTTTTGATGAGAAAATCAAGGCTAGGAAGTGGGATTACACACGATGACGCATTGATGGAGCAGCAGACGTCAGTCCGTCATTTTGTGAAGCAAGGAGTTGTGAAACCGCACGTATAAGCACACATTGTGTGACAGCTCAAGCTCTAAGACTGCAAAACGCAATTGGCATATTACCAATTAATTATGTTTTTGTAGTCTATGTGTATATGTTTCAAGAGATAAACGTACTTTTTGTCATCATCGGCTGCAAGACTGATTCAGTATTAATAGGGTAAAGAGCATCTCTTTGATGGGGATAGACCAGGTCTGCCCGCATAACTCCAGTCAGTTTAGGAGTTACAACCGTTCAAAGGTCAGTTATGGTTGCAAAAAATGGTTGCAAAAGTTATGGTTGCAAAAAATGAACATGCATGAATCTGAAGGTATTATTGTAATATGCACTGTTGCTATGCGAAAAATACAAAAAACTGGCATGGTCTGTCAGTTGGTTTAGCAGATACAGCCGTTCAAAGGTCGCGTCTATCTCTTATACTAACATATTGCGGATTGAAGCGTCATAATCTAAATCAGCTGTTCGATACTCTTGTTGGGTCGCGTCACAATTCATGTTTTCTATCTCTCTAGGCAGTAGTACAGCACACGTAATAGCATGCTACACGTGATACGGCTGTATCACGTCTTTTGTCTCGTTCGTTCGCGTGCAAATAGAAAGAGAGCGAAGGTGTGATAGCGCTTTATCACGGTGCCATGCTACCTATGCAGGACGCACTATATTAAAAAAAAACTTCAAAAACTTTATTGCATAAAATATTAATACAAAGGAAAGTCCCAATACGATCCTTACATTCTCTTTTGCCTCATGCACATCGGTTTCGAGTACTCCGCATCTCCCCTTTTTGTAGGACGCAACCGATTTGATCAGAATACGACCAACGAGGGCGTCCTCTGCAAGCGTTACACTTTACACGTTACACTTTAGCTCTATAAATCTCTTTCGTACATCTGCTGTCACTCATCCTCTCCACATGACCAAACCAACGAAGCACACCCTTCTCTATTCTTGTCACAACATCTTCTTTCAAATTATATTTTCTAAGAAACAGCAAATAGTTTTTTTGCGTTTTCTTGGTTTTAACTTTCGAATCGTAATAGCAAGACGACAATTGAAATGTTCACAGAATGTGCAATTATGCCGGATTTGCTGACAAATAAGAAAAATTTCAAAAAATTGCAATGTCCCCATACAAGAAACTAGTTTTTATAAAAAAAATAAAAAAATCTCGCTCTATCGTAAAAACGGTATTACATACAAGCGTTGAACTTGGTGTGATTATAGAGAAAACTCTACAGTATAACAATAAACAATAAAAACCGGACAAGTGTGAGTCGGTCTCATGCGTCTCGATGCTCGTCCCGGAAACAAAATTTTTTTGTAAGTGGTACGGAACCCTCGATGCGCGAGTAGCCCGACTCGCACTTGACCGGTTTTATTAAGTAAATTGTGAACAAACATGCGGATCAAACAGAGTACCTACGTCTCTTTTTTGAAGTCGGCAAGTATAAACAAATATAGCAGGATAATTCCACTTAGAAGGCAGAGCTCATGGAAACAATCGCTCTGAAAGCCCCGGAGCGGATTTGTGAAGTTCAAGTGAAATATTAAACGTTCAAGCCACGCCTACGGCCATCATCTACATACATACGGACGCTTATTCAATTTGAAGAAACTTTGTTCTAATTAGTTGTTACACTGTTTTGTGTAACGTGGGTAATAAATGCTTGAAACAATATCATGTTTTGTGTCAGCTTTTTTGGACATAAAAAATATTATAAATCGTTATTATACACGAATTATAGGTTTGTAAACGTTGCTCTTAACAAAATTTTATTGTAACAGAGCGTGAAGCAAATACTGCGAAAATAAATTGCATAAAGCCTTTTATATAAACACAATGGAATAAAATGAATGGAGAATGAAACTACAACACCTTCATAAAGGTCTTTAGAAATGTATTTTATTTTTACCTCCAGCCCTCTAAAACCACCCACTAACCTCTTTGTCTAATTTCAAGTCCCGGCTATAAAACTATCTGCCTAAGGCCAGAACATTTTTTTTTTTTTTTTTTTTTTTTTTTATTATTGATGGGTTTGCTCTTGACCCCAATCTAGTCCTCAGGACAAAGATGGGGCCGAAGATGTAGCGAGCTTACCCAGAAGTTTTAAATGTTTAAAACCGTTTATCAAAGGTCGTAACAGTATCTTCAGAGGAGCCTCGTGAACCTTGTAGGATGAATCGTGAGCAGTCACTGAGATAACGCGATTTGTTGGCTCTCATATTATGAATATTTTATCTTTGAACCACCGTTTCTTGAGTAGTAAGATTATAATTCAGACGAAAATTAACATTAGGTACGTCATGGGCACTTCGTTACAGAAATTGCTAAAAATTTCATTATATTTACATTTTACTGCCGACTGTTAACAGTTAACGTATGGTTCACTTTTATACACTAACTAGAGTTTACCGCGATCGATATTTGAATAATAAATATTTAGAAATTTCACCCTATTACGAAATTGGCAAAACAAAATGGTTGCATCGATTTATGGAAAGTTGAGAAAAAATGTACGCATCTTGAAAAGTTACTAAGCGATTTTGTGGATGTGACTGTAAGAAATGGGTATTACGGTTATTTTACTACTCCCTCGGGGTGTAGCGTCGTGAGCATATATTCCATTATGGAATATTGGTCCGTTATCTACTTATACCAAAGAGCCTATACTGTCCATACGGTGTTCAAGTAGGCTGTAAACATAAATATGCATAACATATACTAAATGTGTTCACACACAATGACGCACTGACGGAGCAGCAAACGTCAGTCCGTCATTTGTGAAGCAAGAAGTTGTATGAAACCGCACGTAGAAGCACACACGGTGACGCATTGACGCACCGGGGGTAGTTCTATGGACTGACATCTGCCGCTCCTTTAGTGCGTCATCGTGTGTGAACGCACTTAAAGGGGTGCTTCAGTACAGACCATCAAACTAAACAACTTTTACTCCAAGAACAGCATCGAAATCGCAAAAAAAGCTGCTGTTTTGATCATGTTTGGATCATGCGTTTAGTTGTTCAGTTTGATAGTCTGTAACACCTTGTATAGGTACCTTTTTTTTAAGAAATCGTGACTCAGTTTTCACTATTTACCCTTAGATCAAAATAAAAATAAAATTAATAGATAGGCCTAAAGCGCGGTAAGTTGAAGCAAACTACTGGTGCACTTGGTCCATACAAACTAGCGCCATTATCTGTCAAATCGAGGGCACTTGCATACAAATTTGAAGTAAACCTTTAATTTGTTTTGCCTCATTTTTCTGGTTTGAAATGTTCATTCATTTTATTTTGAGCTAAGTATTTACCTCGTATAATCATTTGTCATTATAATAGACAAAATGAAAGCTTATAATAAGGTACCTAGTAAAACGTATTGTTTCTGTCTGAGCTCGGTTGTAACCGAAATATCCCCAGGCGTCCCTGCTAAGGTCAATCTGGAAAACCGAGAGAAACATAGGCACATAATAACATCTTTAATGGCCTAGGGGATTTTGGTAGTGTAGTCCATTTATACTAACGCGAAGTAATTAGATGTGGGATGAAAAGTATTTCTGTTTCATTATTTACACTAGATATATCTAGAGGGCTTGATTTTCTGGAGTGTCGTCAACGTTAGTCAAACAAGCGGTAGGTTTGCGACCATTTTAAAAAGATATATTATGAAAAAAAATTGATTCTTCAAAGCATCATATATCATGAAATACAAACAGTAGGAGTACGATTTGCGGATATGTGTAAATTGAACATAAATAAATAAATAAATAACGCTCACAGGCACATACATTGTGATGATCCCAAACTAGCACTAAAGGCTTTTATTATGGAAACCATACAACAACGGCACGAACATGTAACATCCATGACCGAACCGGGATTCGAACCCAGGACCCTGGTTTGGCAGTCCGGCGTGGTAACCATTACACCAACCGGGTCGTCATACAACAACAACATAACTATAATTTAAGTTTTGATTAGAGCAAAAACACGATTAAGATACCTTTTATCGATAAACGCTTGGAACTGCTAAAGGTGAATAATAGAAACACGAGACTTGATTTCAAAAAAGAGATTGATATTTTATAAAGTTTGATTAGAACAGAATTGAGCTTACATAAAAATAGTACAATCACAATTAAATAAAGTTTGTTTTAAGCTTGAGTCATTTCAGGCCAGCGCGCCGCCCCATCTCTTTCTCTCGCATCATGCAGTAATATAAGCTATCTCACGCCCATTTCGGTTCAATTATTTTTCGACATAGGGCCTTATATTCTATTCCCGGATAGAGAAACTTAGCTCTTTGAAATGCCAATACTACAGGGTGTAAAATAACCTAGGCATACTTAAGAGAATATTATTCCGAGAGCGAAAATTCGCGCTGCATACAAACGTACTATGGTGATATTTTCAATACTAACCAATTAAAGTCAATGAAATTTTGCAGAAACAATCTAGAAACAAATCTCTATGCATCTATAGAGTCAGATTTTCGTTAAAATATACAGTTTCAATGCTAGGATTAATTTAAGATTTGTATGGAAATCTTTGAGGCACTGTAACTTGAAAACTATATATTTTAACGAAAATCTGACTCCATACAAGCATAGAAATTTGTTTCTAGATTGTTTCTGCAAAATTTCATTGACTTTAATTGCTTAGTATTGAAAATATCACCATAGTACGTTTGTATGGAGCGCGCTCCGAATAATATACCCTTAAGGGGGTACTTCAGACTACTGTGGAGCCAACATCGAAACAGCGAAGAAAATAAGTTGCTGTCCCTCATACATTTTATTGTACTTTATTAACTTTCTTTACTTTATAAAGTTGTTGACGACGAAATGTGATGAACAGAAAATGCATGTCACAGAAATGAAAATGTTGTGCTGATGATGATGATGGTGTTACAAGGCTAGATAAAATCAGAAATGAGCAAATCCGAGGGAAATTAAAGTCGCTGAAGTACAGCATAAAATGCGAGAAAATAGATTGCGGTGGTACAGACACGTTATGTGCCGAAGCGAGAACCAATTATGACGATAGAAGAGGGAAAAAGAGGTAGAGGACGCCCAACAACCACCTGAATGCGAACCGTCTCGAAGGATAATGTTGACGATGGGCTTTACGCCAGAAATGACGCAAAACCGCCAAGAATGGCGAAATACTATCAGGAGGGATAGGGAACACCAGGGGATTGATTGATTGCATTCAATACCTTACTAAATTTTTAGCACCAATAGCACCAAAAGCACCATATTTAAAAATTTATTTTACAGCTTTGTCGGCGTGACATGTTTATACACCCATGTCAAATTACAGCTTTCTAGTACTAAGCGTCTCTCACGGACATGGTGAAACTATAAGGGTTCCTTGTTGATTAAGGAACCCTAAAAAGCTATACCAGAGCTTTGAAAGGGCATTGCAGATATACGTTCAGTTGCAGAAACAGTCAATAGAGTTAATCCTCCATTAAATCTCTTGCTGTCACTTTTTGTCTTGTTGACGTAGTATAAGCTAGCAAGAGATTTGATGAAGGATTAACTCTAATGAGTGTTTCATATAATGAGAAAAACACATTTTTACGTCAATAAATACGTAATCAATTATTTATGTCGTGTCTTGAAATTTCACGTTCAGTAAATAATTACTTAGTTAGAGAGGTTAGATAAGTTAGTCATACATAGTACTCTGTGGTCATACGTACGGTAGAGGACGATGCTTCCTTATTTACGTGTATCGTTTTCGTGATGTAAAACCCTCCTTATGAATGACCTCTAGTATTACAGTCATCAACTCATCACCTTTATCAGCTTATACAAGTTCCATTGAAGGAAACACGTCTCACTAATTAATAAGTTAGTGGGGTGGAGCCCACTGTGAGGTCCAGAACGGAGGCAAGTAAGTGGCCAATTGCTGGCAGATTACAACAGTAGTTCTTGTATTAGATGCTGGTTACAAAAAAAAAAATCAGTGGATCCTTTTCTCAGTCTAAAACTTACGGTTGATTTGCCTCTATCTAATCAACTTTCACGTAAATTATGTAGAATGTTAATTTTTTTTCCGTTTTAAAACTACATTCGTATTATTTTCACTGCTTCGAACTTTGGTCTTTCAAGACCAACAAACACCATTAATAAGTCTTAAAAATCACCTTGAACCACCACTTTCACATACTTTGTCTAATAACTTTTTCTGTAAAGTATTACTTGCGACTACTTCTGTTATTTTCAAATCGGTCGAAATTCGCGTGACGTACGAAAATTGTTAGAAACGGGACGTCCTCCCATCTCGAAATCAGCTTCAGTACTGAGTGTTCAGATAGGGCTGGACCGTCCACGCATGCGATTCGCACTGAATCCCTTCATCCCCGATGAGTGAGCCTTCGTCGAGTATCTGATACTGAAAGCCGACTGTTAAACGATTTAAGAGTTCAAAACTTGGCTCATTTTGAAATATTCTTCAATTTCGCTAACATCGTTTGTAACAAGTATGCTGAAAACTTTACTGCTCTCAAGTATTTCTCGAGGTTTTCAAGTGAAAATTAAAATTACTTCAGTGTAGATTCTATCTCATGACTCAGAGTAAACGGAGTTTTACGAAGTGTTTTTATTTCTAATGATGGTCATCTTGTAATAATAACGTAATTCGTAATGTAAACGAAGAGGTCTTTTTTTTAACTACTTTTTTACTACAGGGATTGTATGGGTTAATATTGTAACAGTAAATAAGCATAAGCATAAGGCATAAGCATAATATGCTCACGACTATATTCCCCGAGGGGGTAGTCAGAGATATTCTGAAATCTCAGAACATCCACGTTTCACCAGTAGTACTGAAACTCTGTCCAGTGTGACGGGGGGTGAGCCCGTCGCCACTTATAATGGACAGTGGGTACAACACATGCCTCGAAATTGAAGCATGCAGGTTTCCGGTTTCAGGTTTAACAGTAAATAATGATGAATATTTGAATAGTATGCAATGACATGTCATTTTGATTATAATTTCTGACATGAGCGGCATATAATAGTTACCTTGCGACAAAGCTCTTCAAATAAAGATTTAAAAAAAAACTGACATTTTGATTCTTTATAATTATTGACATTGTATTCATGGGCACCGGTACCTACAATTATTTTTAGGGGGTGCACCAGTCTTGACATTATACCAACAAATAATGTGCTTAAAATTAAAGTTGTGTTATGTAAATTTTACCTAAGATTCACAAAAAAATTATAATGATTATGATTATAAAATTAGGCTTAGATATTTTGAAAGTAGCGGATTTCAATAATAAGCGTCTAATCTCTCTCAAAAATGTTTATTTCTTTATATTGTCCTTGTATCGTCTTTCAAGACAAGTTCTCGAGCACTTGTACGTCCCTCCAGGCGCCTATAATTGAATTTATGGTTTATTATTATTGTTTTCGAAGTTTATGGTCATTTATGGTTTATGATAACTTAATGCTTATGTACATAATTGGCTAAGATTGGATTAGATTCCCATTTTGAATTTTTTGCCGTATTTTGACGGATCATGCATGATTATTCTAATGTTAGTATAATCTAATCATCTTACCGTGACCCTAGCAAATAAATGTATTCCATTTCATTTCATTGCTTCATGAACCACCACATAGAACTACCTTCACCATCCTATGGCACGAAGAAAAGTAGAAGTGGTTGGTGGTAATGAGTTTATACAGGGTATCCGGTAAGTAATGGATAACCCTGTACTTGCTGATAGAGCACCTCAAACCTGTTCAGAAAATTGACTTTTATGTACAGTATAAGTGATTCGGTTTTCTAGATATTTGGACTTTACATTTTTTTCTGGAAATTGGGACCTTTGTCACTCTTCTGATCGTCATGGCCACAAAAAAAATATTTTCGTTGACGAATTTTTAGTTACAGGGTTATCCATTACTTACCCCACCCTGTTTATGTGTGTATTTATGTAAGGAGTTCATTTCAAATCATTTTAATATTAAAACTTTCAAAAACATGTAAGTATCTAAAAAATATGACTCGACATATAAATTAAGCACAGTACAAAATTGTACATTGAATGTAATGTACAGTAACTTGCCAAGCCATAACAAAGTTATTGTCAAGTTTCATAAAATATTCGAATGTAGGAAACGCAAGTTCCTTCTGTCTGGTGGTAGCTGTCACTACTGCATAAAATATTAGAGGTAATAAATTTTCTCCAGCGGATGCAACACAATTTTTAAAGTAAAGACATAGTAGCACGAACATCCGTCACTGTGGGAAGTTTGAAGCGAAAGCAATAAATCATAAAATATAGATCGGAAGCACTTTCCAACATTTTTATTGAAAATTCTTTATGTATGTGAGTTTTAAAAATGTTTCCTAATTACGTCAAATACATAATAAATTGCTTTACCATGTCGTAGTAAGATTGTAGAATTAGGCACATCGTGATTTGCTTAAACATTTCATAATACTCCGACATTTCTTTCATCCATCCATCCATCCTCTCCCTACCTTCATCTTCTTCTTTCTTGTCAGCATGAGTTATATTCTCACGACAATGAAGTGGGAAGATTTCGCGACAATTTAATGAGTATGGACTATAAAAATAGGGATATAATACCCTAAAAATGATCCCCTTCCCTTTCCCCCGATGTCGCCCGATACAGTATAGCGAGTTTATATCGATACAGTAACGATGCTGACGCACAACTGCATCGCCACTTTTTTGTAGCGATACAGTAGTGCGCTACTGCGACAAGCACGATACAGTCGCGATGCAGTAACGTGACTGCATCGTTGTAAAAGTTGACTCTAATCTGACTAAAACTTTCTTGATTCTAACACAGAAATACGAAGCTCGGAAATATTGGTGTTAATAGTCCATCCCCATAAATCTTGCTCGTTGCTAGAACAGCGATGTGTTCATCTGGCAAGTTTATTTCCGGGAAGAGAGTGATGTACCGACACCGATACAAATCTGCAACAGAACATTTTCAATCCGTTTTTCTTTCCGATTCAGTTCGAGCCAATAGACAAGAACTGTGTTTGTTACGGAAATGAGTTTCGGGGCAGAAACGTATCAAATATTCCTTTTCACTCCACGTAGCAATACGTGTTTTATATCTCTGCATATTTTAAGGGATGGCTGTGAAATGAGATTGAAATATGGAAAATGAAATGCGAAATCAAAGAAAAGGAATTTTATCTTTTGAATAAAGAAATAAAAAGCAGACGAATTCAATTTTCACTCAGGAGATGAAACTTTAAATATCGGATCTCCCAATAAAATTGAAAAGCTTACTAGCTCAAGCCTGTAACTTATAGCTAGATTACCATAACTTAGTTTAGCTCTGATGCAAAGCGGTGCAAAATTCTCGGCCCATCTGCATTTCCACCAGCAGACTAAAAGTGCAAGATTGGAATTTAAATGTTCCTTAAAACATTGTGGAAAAACAATTTTCTCTTCGGAAATTAAACGCCTGTTGAAATTATCATTTTAATTCTGCATTGCTACCCGTTTACATGATTCCTCGAAAAAGCTAATACAAAAAATCCGTTGTGCGTCCTATTTCGAAACCAAGATGTAACAAACTGGGTGATTTTGTAAACACTTTCCAAATTTTCAGGGGCGGTTCAGACCATCAAACTGAACAACTTTCACTATGGGAGCAAATATGAAATAGCAGTAAAAACCGGCCAAGGGCGAGTCGGAATTGATCATGATAGGGTTCCGTAGCCATTGTATAAAAGTAGAATAAGAAGAAAAGTTCGTTATGGTGTTTTCATTGAAACGAAAAGCTATACCGTACCTATTGTAGAAAATTTTCAGATTTTTACTCCAATATTTTAGAAGTTGGAGGAGGAAGGGGTAAAGTATATAATTTTACACCCAGTATAATGATAGCTATAACATCTGACTTCTCATACCAATTAAAAAACAAATAATATTCTGATTCTGAAATGTTTATCAGATTTTGCGATCGTTTGTTAAGGCATCCTAAATTAACAAAGATTAATACAAAACAGTACGCTGTATTCAAGGTTTGATTGACTTAAACTTTGTATATGAAATTATTAAACGATACAATTGCTCCGTTTACTAAACAATTCAACAATTTACGTATTAAATTATTTCGTACGAGCTTACGTTCATTATTTCGCTTTCACTAGCTTTCAAAACAAGAACATAATCACAGACTAATTAAATCCTTCGTTGACTTGAACACCTGTATTTGAAATATTTGAATACCTCTGACTACCCCTCGAGGAATATACACTATACAGGGTGTAAGGAAAAGTATCATTAACCTTTAAAACTTTTACTATGGCTGCAAACCATTCAGTTCTTCCTTTCGATACAAGTGAAGACCTGGGGGTCTACCCAGACTTTCGAACTTCGCAATTGCGTGAACGTTTACGTTCCAATGTCAACTCTGTTGCGATGAAGATCAGACCGAAACGGTCGCGATATATCGAAAATCGAAAGTCCGGTAAAGCGCGATATAGCGCTATCGCACCCTACCTAGTACCTATCTTTATTTTTGCTCGCGAACGAACGTAATAGCAGGCGCGATATAGTAGATTACATACTGAGGGCAGAAAAGTATGAAAGGTCTCAGATCTCATGCAACAAACCTGTGATCTGAGGCTTTCTTATTTACTGCCCGAAGTTAGTATACTATTTTACTCCTCAACGGAGGTGGAAAGGGGCAACTTCGTTTAGCGCAGCGGGACGAAAATTTACGCTTTCCGTAGGGGAGAAAAAACGTTTATCGAGGCGCCATGCTGCGGACGCTGAGACCCTAATCTGAGTTACAAACATCTTCTTAAATGTGTCCTGACCAAGACACGAACTTTGTATAGGTAATTACATGAATTATTAACAATACCTCATTACGATGGAGAACCAAACAAGTCAACAATTATAAATTCTTATAATCTCGTTAAAAACTAATTTTGCCGTGGATAAAAGTTACATAATGTATTCGTAGCAAATTTTCGTCCTTTTACGTAATTGAAGAAAATTTTGTGTTCTTTGTTATGTCGAAGCCCTATAATGGTTACGGTTTACAGTACCCTGTTTTTTCTCGAAAAATTCGGCCTAATTATCAAAAGGGTATAAATTCACAAGCAACTAGCTTGAACTCTTTGAAATGTAAAGATGTATGTTACCCAGTCACCGAAAACTTGCCATAAATAGCTTTGGATATCTTCCAAGTCCATCGAAGTAGTTGACAGTGTAGGCTTTATGGAACTATTCTGATCAAGAAAGGCTTTTATTCGAGCTGAAATATCTGCAAGTTACTGCTTCGAATACAAAATCGCAGAATTCGCTTCAACTTTACCAAGAAATATAAAATGTATTTTCGAAGATTGGTTTTAAGAAAACCGGCTTAAATTTGAGACAAAGTTAGCCTAGACAGACTGGATTCATTATCGTTAGCTAACGATCGTAGATTAATGAACAAGGTGATTTGCGAATTAGCAGTTTATCGTGTTGAAGAATAATTAGGCGTCTTTTTCTCAAACATGCTTGGAAATTTGAGCATTATTTTGACAACCTTCTTCGAAACAAATCGAAATTGTTGTACTGGCGTTATAATTATATCCGAGCAGCGGCCGGCAAATTAAAGTTGTATGAAAATCCATATCTCTGTCGTGTTTTAGGGGCCAAATAAATTACATACTAAACTCATATCTATCGTGTAATTTAAAAAATGGGACTATCTTTTACTACGAAACATGGCAACCAAAGAGGTAACTTGTCAAAGATTTTATTTAAATTTCGTACTGGCTTGCAAATAGAAAGCTTTATAATGAAAAAAATAACGAATGAACACTTTAACCACAGATTAATAATAAGTTTACTAGCTTTAAAGCAGGAAAAATTATTGATGTTTGTCATTGATTTTGAAAAGTTGATTGATTTCAATTTCCGCGCATTGTTTGAGAAAAGCACTATACAAGCCTTGGCCACAACTAGGCATTGATGGACTTACGTATGTGTGTCTCGGCTTTGCCTCGGCCCACATTACACGTTCGTCCATCAATGCTTCTTTTGCTGGCCACTGCAGTAATGTACTATTAAATATAGGGCGTTAAATTTAATGCGTTGAAAATTGAACAGGGTGCTTAAGACCTCTGAACAATATTTAATATGGGGTCAACATCTGAATCACAAAAAAAACATCAGAGCTGTTCCATACATTTGGGTGGAGTTGTTCCATTATGGAACAGCAATTTTTATTGCGATTTCTGTGTTGGCTCCATAATGTAGGTAAGTTATTCAGTTTGATGATCTGAAGCACCCTTTTCAATAGGCTAGGTAGGTAACGCATAAAATTTTATACCCTGTATAATTTGGCAACAATGAGAGATTTTCTTAAAAAGTTGAAATAGCATCTCTTTGTTCATAAATGGCAATCTCTGATAAGATTTATATCTTAGTTTGTCAATTAACCTCCCGTAACCTCCCTTAATTACTTTTCAGACACAATCTAATTTAAATTATTTTTGCAAGGATCCGTTACTAAGTTCTTCCCTTCCTATAGTCAAACCATACACAGGGATAATATGCGATTAGAAGGGGATGATCAGACCATCAAACTGAACAAGTTACGCTATGGGACCAATATCGAAAAAAAAACAGCTGTCCCATACAGGTCGAGTAGGATTGTAGTTTTGTATGGAACTGCGTTTTGTTTTCGATATTGCTCCAATAGAGTAAGTTGTTCAGTTTGATGGTCTGATCATCCCCTTTAAAATTGTCAGCATTTATGAAATACCCAAAAATAATAACGTAGGTTTTGTAGGACTATTTGCATACCAGAAATTAATATACAAGGTGTAACAAAAGTAAAACACCCTATAGAAATATGTATACAGGTGGTTTAGACCATCAAACTGAACAACTTTTACTATTGATGACCCGGTTAGTAATGTGTGTTTGGTTTTTATAACAAAACTAGCAACCCGCCCCGGCTTCGCACGCGTGCAATGCTCATATAAACCTTCCTCTTGAATCACTCTATCTATTAAAAAAAACCGCAGACAGGCAGCTGGAAGCGACTTTGTTTTATACTATGTAGTTATACTGAAGTGAAGTCTTGTACCTTTAGTTTGGAAGCAAAACAATCAATAGATTTTACTTCAGTACTAAGTAATTCTACATTGTGAGTAAAAGGATCGGGATGGGTTTTTACTGAAAAATAACGTATCTTAGGCATTAAGGTTCGCGGGCTAAGATTTACATTCTTAGCCCGCCAACCCTTTTAAGCTTTTCAGCAAATTGTTAGAGTAGGTTCACCCTCGTTTGTGTAATAAGAGATGCCGGAGTCGGACTCGATTTCCTTCAGGAAAAAAAGAGTTGAATATAAATTATTACCTCAACGCCTTTCGTTGATTTATTCACGGGCCACGTGGAGGCGTCACACACATCCGGTCTTTGGGTGTCGTAATGTTATTTATAGTCTTATTTTTAGTTCATAAATATGTGGAATTTAGGTTCCGAATGATTTATTTTGTACAGAAAATACACTTGCAAAGTTTTTCTTTATAGTGTAAACAGTATTTACGTATCCGTCTAATAAATTATTTCTTTTTATGTTGTTTTTAACCATTATTATAGGTTTTTAACTACAATACTTATTCAGAACCTACAATCGTTATTTTATTCTTTTCCAAAAAATATCCAGGCTTAGGAAGTTTTTCTCACTGTGTTACTTCATAATATTTTTTTCCTTGAACAGTATTTCCACAATTGTCGTCCGCGTAGATAATTATGTTCTTTAAATTTATAAATAAATAAATAAATTACTCATTTATTTAAATTTACTAATATATTTCCGTTTAATTATATTTATTTTGTCCTAAATTTACGTAATAATTTGGTAATAATAATGCTTTTTTGATATAGAAATTTTGAATATATTGCTAACTAAATAATGAAAAAAAAAAAAAACATACGGGTCGAATTGAGAACCTCCTCCTTTTGTTGAAGTCGGTTAAAAAGATGGCTAGCTTTACAATTTCCAAACTGCTAAGTTTCAATCTTAATACACTTACAATTTAAACAAGTTTATTTTTTTACATTTAACAAGATTATTAAATAAGTCAACAAACGCAGATAGGTACCGCATTGAGGCATGCACAGAAGAGGCACAGACTTAAAAGAAGAACCAGACGTAATCTCGTCTAATCATGAGCACCCATTTCTTTTGTGTGCGTGCTGTCGGGTTGTAGCACCTGCGCCTAGAGCTAGTGCATCTGTGTGAGTGTAGGTCCCTTGTAGAACGAACGAGATTTTATTACCTTGCATGCTTCACATCTTTTTAGTGCAATATTCGGTCCGCATTTCTTTCAAGTTCGTGAGAAGAGGTAACGGCTCCGCGTGAAGGCGTGATTTCTAATAGGCTAGCAGCATTCCTTCTATGATTTACTAAATTAATTTTTCAAAGTAGCTGCCAGCTCTTTAGTCACTGGTGGCATTGATGAGGCGCCTTTCACGTCGTCGTCTAGCTTCTGGACTCCTTTTAATTTGTATAATTATACAATACGCTGACCAAATCAGATGCGTAGGTATACTCAAGAAGGACCAAATAAAATGTATCCGGAACCGACGCGCTTGTATGAAGAGACTTATGGATGTTGAGGAGGCGAGAGATGTGTGTCAGAATCGTAGCATGTGGCGATCTATTGTCTCCGCCTACCCCAGTAGTGGGACATAGATGTGAGCATAATGTATGTATAAGCATATACAAAACTGAAAAGATACGTTGTTTGTTCCAATAGAGCACACAAACATATGTTTAAATATTAAAACTGTAACATTCAAAATTATAGTCTACTTGTATTTACAGTTGGATTTACTTAAATAAATAAAACTATGAAAGACATTTAATAATATAGAGATGGCATTGATAACAAATATGGACGACAAACTCAACAATACAAATGGTAAAGTATTCATCACAAAGAATTACGTTTGCAAAAGATACATAGACGCAAAAACATTCTTAGATCTATTTACATATTTTTCTGAATAATTTAGCGTAAATTAGGGTTTATCTATACTGTATATCTTCTATCTATTCATATAATAAAATTGTAAACTTGACGAGGTGGACATTGAAGATAGACAAGATTCACAAAATATTCATTGGGGTGTTTAGGATACGTAACGGAATGCATTGAGACTATTTTTAGAATTTTTTCTGTTTGTCTGTTTGTTTCTGCACGCATCGCTTAAAAACTACTCAACCTACTTGGATAGAGTTTTCTCAATAGCATAGGGCTTAGTTTTGATTAACATTTAGGCTTTATTTCATCGCAATCAGTTCATTCTATCAAAAGTTATGAGTAGTAAATTCAGTGGTCTGCACGTACGAAGTTGTGGGCGCCATTAGTTTAAATTAACCATTTTTGTTTACATCTCAAAACGGTTATAAATTCCTGCATAACTTTTAAAATAAAATAATTACTTACCTACGATGTTAACATTAGATAAAATCGGTGATACCTAAAGATTCCCACGGACGTTATAATTATGGAACCTGTGTAACATCCGATTGTCCTTGATGACTTTATAGATCTAACGTAAGCACCGGGTTTTTTGTTTTTTCTTTAAAATAAAGAAAAATTTTGTCTTTGTGATTTTAGACTTTGATTTGTATGTGCTAAAATAATGCTTTTTAAAAGTGCGAAAATGCTTTGATTTAAAAAAAAATTAAGGACCCTGTTCATAAGCTTTTTCAACGTTTTTTGTTTTTAACTTTATTCTAAAAACGGTACCTTATACAAGTAAGCACCAAACTTGGTGCGATTACAGTCCAGACACTAAGGTAAAACAACAAATAATAAAACCGGTCAAGTGTGTGTTGGGCTTGTGCTAAGGAAAACACATTTTTTTGTAATATTGTACGGTTGTACAAAACCCTCCGTACACGAATCCAACACGCACTTGCCCGGATTTAAAATGAAACACGATGTTTAGATAAAATCCGTAAATCCTAAAATTTCCCACGGACGTTTTAATTATGGAACCTGTACAACATCCGATTGTCCTTGATGACTTCTCTAAGGTAAGCCCCCGGCCCCGGTTTCCGCGTCATGAAGTGCTACCATTAACTGTCACTTCATAATAAAACATTGAATGTTGTCTTAGTTAACACAATGTCGTGGTCGAGTGGAGTCGCTAATCAGGTGGCGCTTCTAGCGTGCCTTAGGTGAGACGTGAACTTTAGTTAAATTTTTCCTGAGGTTTTTTGTACTAAGGAAATTGTTATTTTTGTGTTTGAAGACGAATTTATTTGTGCTGAAATATTTTCTTTAAGTGCGTAAGTGAAAAGAAAATTTCAAAATACTTCAGATGTTAACATTTTAGTACGATCATTTACATTGAATATTTTGAAATAATTTTGGTAATGAAAATAATACATGGATACTTTTACTTTTTTGTTCAGTAGGAACATTAACTTCGTAAGATGACAGGTAGGTATTTTACAGAGGCGTTTAAAAAAAATTCTTCCCGCATAAATTTTAATACATATAATTTGTATTATGGATATTTATTGCGGTTTTTCTAGCTAGAGTGTGTACTAAAATGAACAACTTTGTCTATGGAACTAACAACGATATGGCGAAAAATATTTTTATTGTTCCATAGATATAACGTCAATGGCCACTTGACCAAAATGTATGGAACAGCTAAATTCTTTTTTTGCGATAGTTTTAGGGTTCCGTACCCAAACTGTGAAAACGGGACCCTATTACTAAGCCTACGTTGTCCGTCCGTCCGTCCTACCTATTTAGGGCTGTAACTTTTTTATCGTAATAGCTATATAGTTAAAATTTTCACATAATATGCGTTGCTACGGCGGATTTGTTAACAAATAACAGAAAGTTAAAAATTAAGGGTGGTTTAAGAACCCCCAAGAAACTAGTTTTTATCAACGTTTTTTCTTCACGCTCTATCGTAAAAACGGTAGTACATACAAACGTCAAACTTTGTGTGATTATAGAGCAAACTCTACAGTATAACAACAAATAATAAAAACCGGCCAAATACGAGTTGGTCTCGTGGTAAAGGTCCCGGAGAAAAAAAGTGTTTTTTTCCAAGTTAATAAATGTTGTGTTCTTCTGTGGTACGGAACCCTCGGATTAGCCCGACTCGCACTTGACCGGTTTTGTTTTAGTATAGTCTGATAAACCCCGTAAACGATGTTATGCATTTAAAACACCCTGTGCAAATACTATACTTCTGCTTGAAATTATCCATGAAATATTAGCTTCCTTTCTTTTTTTTCTTACCTAATTTTGTTTAACAGGTTGTGTTTTTTTTGTAAAGCTATTATTATTTAAAAACATTTATTTTTTTTCCGATAAATTTACATAGGTAACTGGTTCAATTGTCTGTAGACTAATTCAAAAGTTAATAACACGGTTAACATTTAGTTAATTCAATTACACTTACGATAATTAACCTAATCTAATCAGCATTCAGTTTAATTTGACACTTTAACACATTTTCACTAAATAATTAACAAAGTAAAAGATCGTTACAAACTGGCATGAACTTAATAAATCACTGTGGCAGTTAAATGTTTATTTGTATTTTTGTAACACCTTGTACAGGGTAAATTTTATATCACTGCGGATAACTTCAGCATATATTCTACTCATCAAACTGAACAACTTTCACTATGACGCCAACATCGAAATCGCGAAAAAAAAATCAGCTGTCCCATACAAAACTGTAGTATCGTATCGATTCGACTCAAATGTATGGGACAGCAGTTTTTTTTGTCGCGATTTCTATGTTGGCTCTTTAGTAAAAGTTATTCAGTTTTGATGAGTAGAATACAAATGCTGAAGTTATCCTCAGTGATATAAAATTTATCCTGTATGTCATTAACATACTGTTTACAATAGATACCTGTTTTTTCAGCTGCCTGCTGTTTACTTTGATCTAAGGCCAGTAACTGAAACTAATTATAGTCTTTGAATAGAGAATGAATTTGATAATCAAGGGATAATCTCTACACAAACTGTTGTTAAGTTGCAATGATATATAAGTACATTATAATTAAAATGTCAACTAGTGCAATTAACTCTGTTGACATTGTAAGTAACAATTGAATAGAGTTAATCAACTATTCATACTCTATTTACTCAGGTTCATACAGATTTTTTATACCTGTGTGGGTTAAATAAATAAAAAAAATAGCGCTTCTCCGAATTTTTCCAACAGCTGTAATAAAAATGCATCAGGATTTTGCGAATTCATAAAATGTGCAAACTATCTTCAGTAATATTTGTTTTGAATATACATGAAATAAATAGTTCAATATTAAAATCAGGTGGCCACTTTAATATTTGTTTCGCTATGTTTTTATTTTCAGTCCTTGGATGTTTTTCATTGAAATGAAACATTGAACAAAATTATAGTTATAACCTATATAATAGTATCATCATCATCAGCCTATAATCTATATACGTCCCACTGCACGGTACAGGCCTACCCTCAATGCGGATTGGTAGACTGAATTATTGCTTCAACGTATGCAGGTTTTCTAGCGATGTTCAGTATTACGTATAATATGTTATAGCAGCGGTCGGCAACCTTTTAGTAGGCAAAGGCCACATAGTGGCAAAATAAGGCAAAGATGGGCCTCACAAAGATGGGTTTCATACTTTTGTAAATAGGCTGTGGCGCGGAGCGGAGGATTTCTGACGCCCCGGGGCAACAACAGAATTTGCCGCCTATTGAATATGTACATGAAAAAATTACGGAGCGAGCGAAGCGAGCTCGAAATTTTGTAGCACTGTATTCGTATATTTCGGATTGTAGGCAGAAACTCAGAACTCTTTAACTTATACTTTACTATAACAGTTATAGTATAAGGGCGTTAATGACATAGATTTTTAAGATCACATCCTCCCTAATGCTATAAATGCGAATGTAAGTTTGTTTGTTACGCTTTCACGCATAAACTACCTACTTAACCGATTGTAAAAATTATTTCACCATTAGTTTGCTACATTATCCCTGAGTAACATAGGCTATATAAAACGGCCAAGTGTGTCAGGAAAAACGAATTCTCAGACGGTACGAAGTTCACCGGGTAGTCTTTCATAAAGCTAGAAATTTATAAACATTATTAATGTGACTTGTTTCTGTTATGTATTGTAATCTGTAATCGTTTACGACTTTGCACTAAACTACGCATGTCATACAAATAAATTCATCTTTATCTTTATCGAAATTTGAATGACATAAATTCGTTAAGGTGAATATTTTGTTAAATAAAAGTGTTTCTTTGTTTGCAGCCTGTTCGCTTCAGCACAAGCTACTGCGGCGGAATACTCAGGATTAAGCAATTACACTTTTCCAGATGATTTCATGTTCGGAGTATCAACTGCCGCATTCCAGATCGAAGGAGCTTGGAATGTTTCAGGTATATTTTAACGTTTATTCTTTACGTGTTACGCTTCGCTCGCTTGACTTTTTTTATTGTCATTATGCTCTTTCAGACTGAGTTCTTTAACCATAATACCTAGTCATTATATTTATTTCAGAGCTCTCTTCGTTTGCTCCAGCTTTTGTTTCACCTATCTAGAAATAGAGAGTACCTTTATATTATTTCAGCATGAGCTCTACAATCGAGATATTATGTATGTAGCAAAATCATAAGCTCGTTTGAGCTATTTTAATACATGAATCATCTCGATTTCGAGATTGTAAGTAAATTGAAGCAAAACCTCGGAGTCCCTTATTTATTTATTTATTTTGTAACATAACTTACACTCGCTCGCTCCAAGATTAAGATATTATTGCGATGACCTAACCTGGGCCTGCCCCGTATGTATGCTATACATAACCTCACATAACCACTCGAAGCAATAAACTAGGTATTTATGTGTATGCAAGAATTCATAATAATCAAAATCGGTTCATTGCATTATGATTATGAGATAATATAAAAGATCTTCAAAATACTCATATTAATTACGGGATATAACCGTATAATCATACATATTGTCTGGCTTCAGTGCAGAGTCTACTTTCGTAAATATCCACTGGTAGCAGAACTACTAGCAATAAAAGTATTTTTGTTAAACTATCCTTTTTACCGTTAGATAAAGGAGAGAGTATGTGGGACACGTACTTACACGAGCATCCGGAATACACACCGGACCGATCAAACGGAGACATCGCAGCGGACTCTTATCACAAGTGGAGGGACGATATCAACATTATACAGGAACTTGGAGTCAAGTACTACCGCATGTCCATTTCATGGCCACGGTAAGACCTTTTAAAATACAATCGTATGAGTAATCTTTAGAAGCTGAAATGTCGCAGTCAAATAATTTCACCAAATTGTGTAATGTTTTGTGAAAGAAGCTGAAATTTGTCTAATAATTTCACACATTTGATATTGTTTTGATTTCACGAATTTTTGACCGTTTTGACACATGAGATGTTTATTCTGACTAATAATCGTAGTCGTATTTTAAGTAACGATTAACGCAATGGTCAAAACGTAAGTATGTAAGTACAGAGAGTACTCTCTGTGTTTCCTAATGGAAGTATTACATTCAATCAGATACATTTTCAATATTACTTTACAGATAGTTCTTGATAGTATAGGAAACTTGTAATCTTGTAACAAATGGACAAGAGGTTTTAAAAATAATTATCACATTCTTGTTCTTGTCTTCCTGCTACATTAACATAATTGATAATGATATATATTTCATATGAATACCGATGCCAAAAATAAGACAATTGAAAAAACGGGTGATGGCGGGCCAATGAGATTCGATAACCATAGACTCACGACCATAATCCCATCAGGAGTGGTCAGAAACTTTGCTACAACTATCCTTTTAAACGTGTAGTTGTAGCAAGGCTCACATTTAGGATGAGATTACGCATCAACATAATATGCCTTTCAACCACTGCTTTAAAACCTCATACGACACCCACGGGTAGAAATGGAGTGGTCTATTATAATTCGATAACCAGCATCACTTATTTACCTCCTACGCAAAAAGAAGAGTATGTCTGTATGTCTGTGTCCACCTAAAGGCGAAACGGGTGGACCGATATCCAAGTGGTTTTTCATTATCGAATGTTTATTTTATTACTTAGCAACGGAAATGAATTAATTGTATTTGATTGCTTTACTTATAGTTATCTAATTACCATGCTACAACATCTATTTATATCGTAAATTCATAAAAGATTCTTATGCAATAAAAATAATAACAGGATTTTCCATAATTATGAAAGCGTTGCATGATAAAAAATTGCGATGTTATGCTAAACAATCATTGTTAAACAGTTTCTAATCTGATTTGAATTTTACATCAAAGTTTATCTACTGCAGGCAATTTTCTCATTTCGCATACTAATTAGTGCAAATAAGGTGATAAAGCTGATAATTTAAAGACTTTGTTCCAAAACAGATTGCTGCCTCAAGGAACTGACAACTACATTAGCAAAGATGGGACAAGATACTATAGAACACTATTCGAGGAACTTCAAAAAGTGAACGTAACAGTATTAGTTACTCTTTTCCACTGGGACTTACCCACCCCGCTCATGGATTTAGGCGGTTGGAGCAACCCTAAGATGGTGGATTATTTCGAAGATTATGCTAGGGTTGCCTTCACCCTGTTCGGGGATATTGTTAAAATATGGACAACAATGAACGAGCCGCACCAGCATTGCTATAATGTAAGTGTGAATTATTAAATTTGTGGGAGAATCTTCACATAGGTAACAGAAATAGGAAATTGTTTTTGCTACCTAGACATGTTGTAATATTATCAGGTCCTATTCTAGATAGACCTATCTAGATTATCAAACATGAACCCTGTGGTATATCGAATATCTACTAGTTCACTATTTGATAACAATATTAGATCATTAATATGGGCGTCCACTCAAAAAGGGTTCAGTTGTCAGCATTTTAATACCGATCTTTTATAATATCCCATATGATCATGTGACGGATTTCGATGACGAATCCTGACAACTGGCCCTTTTTCCGTGGACGCCCACATATTATCGCCTCAAAGATTATATTAGTTGTAGGTATTCGACAACAAGATTTAGAACTTCTAATTCGGTATGTCAAGTTTTTTTTGGAGGTCTAAATCGAAAACCATTTCGAGATAATTGTCTCAATAATCATATTTTCTATGTCAGAGATTTTAAAATGAACGGATTACAGATATTTTTAATAAAATAACGTCGTTTTTCGGTCCACGAGTGACGTCACTCGCTGCCCCTGCAACCTCCTTGGTAAACATAAAATGAACTTAAAGTAACTGGCCATTAAGAAAAAAAAAATACTTTCACAATGACAGAATTTGACATTTGATGTTGCCGTATCTGTTTTCAGCATAGAGTTAGAAAGAAGAGGCAGGTTTTACTTTTTTTAAATATAGCAGTAGGTAGTTTTACTCCATGGAGTTCGAATTATTTTTTCTCCACCATTTTTGCACTTAGAGATTACAGATCAAAATAATTTAAAAATTAAATTTATATCGATAAACTCGATGAATCACAATAAAAATGAAATAGGTGTCTTAAAATTATGTCTTCTATCCGTAAAAAATATAAAATGAAGACAAAAAAAAAACTTGACATACCGAATTATAATACTTCTAACTGAATAGGATTTAGAAGTTCTAAATCTTGTTGTCGAATACCTACAACTAGTATAATCTTTGAGGCGATAATATGTGGGCGTCCACGGAAAAAGGGTCAGTTTTAGAACTGACGGGTTTCTTTAGTATTTTTGCGGAAATTTTCGAAAAACTAAAATTCCTGATTATCCGAGGCAAATACTGTAGTTAAAAATTGTGCGATCAATTATTTTTTTAACTAACTTAAGTTGCATACCTCTATTAAAAAACCATGTTAATTTTAGGGCTACGGAAAAACGTACTTCGTTCCAGCCTTGAACTCACACGGTACCGGGGAATATTTGTGTTCCCATTACATGTTGTTGGCACATGCACGGGCTTACCATCTTTATGACAAGAAATTCAGACCTCAACAAAAAGGTAAGTAAAGTTCTAAAGTAGCTATGTATTTGTAAGAACATAGAAATATTGAAGACATCAATCTGATGTTGCATATTTTGAGATTGCGTATTGCAATTTGGATATCGTAGGAAAATTCTAAAAATCTGTGATCCAAAAATTTCCTAGTAATATTTTAAAGATGTGGTTTACACCATCGAAAAGAACAATGAATACTGTAAATACTGAAAAAAATGACTTACGAAACAGAATATTTTATTTTTTCTCGTTGTTTCACCATTGTGAAAGTTGTTCAATTTGATGGTCTAAAACCACCACTTTAAATATTACTAGGATGTTTGGTTATACCCTGTATTGTATTATGTAAGTAGGAATTCGTTGATCAAACTCGTATTTCCTAAACTTCTACAAATACTTCATTATAAAAATTATAAAAGTTGCATTTATATTTTCCCCTCCCTCTTTGCTATCTGCCTCTCTGTTTCATTTAAATCAGTTCATTGAATTGAAAATGTAGCAAACAGAAAAACAAACATACTTTCTTATTTAGATTGTATCATTAAACATTCCTCAAAATAGTAAATTTCAATCGTTTTATTTTAATTGAACATGTTAATAAAATTATGAACATCGCAATGCGAAAATCGGAAATACAATAACGTATTACTGTTTAAAGAGTGCTTACCATGTTACTTTTAACGATTGAAAATAGAGATAATAAATTAACTGTTAAATTATTTATCAAGGCTTAATGCGTGATTCCCAATGTGCGGAGCGTTAATAACGCGGTTCAAATTCTTGTTAAAATGGTTCAAAATAGTAGCTTTTTTGAAATGATATACAGCTCAAGGAGCACAAACTGAAGGCAAGGGAATGATCAGACCATTGTGTTCGCGTATGTGGTAGTTTGGCATCCAATTCAATGTGTTTAGAAAAATTATCAGTCTAGGTGAAAAGTATGTCACTTTCATAGTAAAGTAATCAAGCCAGATTAACAATGTGCTCGTAACTCCTGCAAAACTAAACGTGTAAATTTAACAATTTAACGTGTTTATTTATAATAAATGAATAAATAAATAATGAATTTACCGATACACAACAACGCGATGTTCTGCTATAGTGCGAATCGCGCTTTTTACTGTTACTGAACTATAAAATACAAGACCAAATGTTGTTTCACATTTTGTAAGAAAAGCTCAATTTCCTAATATTTCGCTGGTAGCGTGTCCATATCGTGCTATGAACTAGTTTATTTTCAAATCGTTAACATTTTCCAGGGAAGATCGGTATAACTCTAGATGCTTTTTGGGCGGAACCAAAAGACAGCAATAAACCAGAAGACTTTGAGGCGGCTGAGCGATATCTTCAAATGCATGTAAGATTTAATTTATTAAGGAACATTTAAGCATCATCATCAGTCTACATACGTCAAATCCACGTCCTACCATAATCGGATTCGACTCCTGACCATCATGATTGAGTCTTTATATAAGTACCTCTCCGCAACGCACTACCGACGTTCTCCATATAACATTTAGTCCAATCATTTTAAGGTTTGACCCTAACAATAATTCATCTATCGCTGAAACTTTGCAGTGTGATAAAGTAAAGTATACAGATTACGATTGAAAAATAATCTAGGTTTAATTTTTTCCGGTCCTAGACTATTTGTCAACCGTAATCTGTATACTTTACTTTATCACACTGCAAAGTTTCAGCGATAGATGAATTATTGTTAGGGTGCCCATACAAGGAAACTCTAAAATGACTGGACTAATTAATTTAATCGATTACGGACACAATATTTAGGGCCTGTTTTACCACTTCTGGGTAAGTTCTTGTTAGCTTATCTGACAGATAGTTTGAAATATTTTGTATGAAATTATGTCAAACTATCTGTCGGATAAGCTAAAAAGAACTTACCCAGAAGTGGTGAAAGAGGCCCTTAGTATCGTGTCATTATTACCCTATCAATTTATTTTACATCGAAATTATATTTCTTCTTTTCATTATTTCAGTCCTTGATTTTTAGTTAAAATATGATGAGACCTTTATAATAATATGTTGTACATCTATGTGTCGAGAACAGAAAATCTGAGATAAATAACGATGACGACAATATAAACGTACATAACAAATACATTTGTGGTTTTTCTCTCTGCACAAACCATTATTTTTATACATTACATTGTCACCACAAGGTTGTCTCGTGAATCTTTAACTATCTTCTCAGTAATATTAGTCGTATGTATCGGTATTGGTTGAGCGTGTTGGTTTTCCGCATATCAACGTCTCAGGCGCCTACTTTGTTTGGGATGGGAATGACGTGCCCTGCCATCCCAGGTCCTCCAGGAAGTCCACTAGCTTCTTAATGCTGCCAAAGATATTTAGAATATATATAGGGTCCTTGTTAATATTATGCTGAGTGTTTTTAAAGGGGATGATCAGTCCATAAAACTGAACAACTTTCCATCGGACCACCGATGAAATCGGGAAAAAAAAATGTTCCATACAAAACTGCAATCTTTCTCGACCCAAATGTCACAACTGTTTTTATGTCGCTTTTTCTATGTTGGTCCAATAGAGAACGTTGTTCAGTTTGATGGTCTGATCATCCCCTTAAAAAAGTGTCAGCATATTGAGAAGTACCCTATAGTCTTAGGTAAATATTTTTTTCCTTATGAATCATAATGTTTTTTCCATCAGTTCGGATTATACGCACACCCGATCTTCTCAGAGGCTGGAGACTACCCTGATATGGTGCGACAAAGGGTTGACAATATGAGTCTTCATCAAGGATACACAAGATCTCGTTTGCCATATTTTTCTGCAGAAGAGGTTTGTGTCATTTATCCTATTAATATTATTTAGCTGTTGATCGCGACTTGGCTTGCGTTGACTTTATAAAAATTGTATCCTGTTATAGTCCATGACATATTCTATATTGTGTGTCAAATTTCGTCCAAATCTCTGTTATGCCATTTATGTGTGATTGAGTCACATACAAAAACATCGTCACATAGGTACTTAAGTAGGTGGACAGGTAAGGGTCGTTCCGATGTAATGTTCCGGTGGAATATGAATATTTGTACCGGAGTCATGGATGTTTGTATCTATATATGTATTCTATATCGTTGTCTAGTTATCATAATACAAGTCCAGGCTAGATTCTGGAACTTTAAATGTGACTAGATAATTTGTGTGACACTGTCCAAGATATTTATTTATTTATAATACCAGGCAGCTATGGACTCAGCACAGGATACCACATGAAATAGAATTTCCGCTATGATACCACATTTAATATAACTCTCTGTCTGTCTCTCTCTCTCTCTCTCTCTTTCCACTTTTTTCTTTTTTTTTGCTACTGGTCGGATACAATAATTCGGTTGAGTATAAAGAGAAAATGTTTTAAACAAAAATGTACCTACTCATTATTTTAAACAAACGGATTTAGGATGTCAAAGTGTGTGACGTGTTTTGGATGTTTGGATAATAATTTTATTTATTTAATTTGAAATATAGCTTACTAACTTAGGTTTTGCTATTACTTCACTAAAGAAAAATATTGCAATAATACCTTCATCTTTTCTAAACCATCTAAACCACATGTGTGACTTCATTATATAAAGCGGTGACTCAACATTAGGTACAATACCGGGTGAATATTTGCTGGAAAATACCTCTACAATACCAACATTACACATTCACTTCAATTGACAATCTATCATACAAAAATAGTTCTGCCTATACTATTATTAGACTTACGAAAAACATAAATGAAATTCTCCCAAACATTTTTAGGTGGAGGCTCTACGTGGCAGCTCAGACTTCTTCGGTCTGAATCACTACACCACATTCCTGATGTCACCATTGGACTTAGACGCTACCTGGAGTATTCCATCAGTAGACCATGACACGGCAGTTCTGTTGGAACAGAATCCCGCCTGGCCGAAACCTGGAGCTGAATGGTTTACGGTACGTAGAGTCGTTTTTAATAAGGAACTTACATCGAAATCGCGAAAATGTGTTCGTTGCTTCATACAAAAGTTAACAAATGTCAACTAATCAAAATGTCATATACACCATGTTATGTTGGATCTGGTCGGTTACGTCCTTTTCCCAGAACGTCCACTATAGATCCGAACGTCCACTTCCTGGATTCGTCAAATTTCCCAAACGGCCATTTCCCCGAACGGGAATTTTCCCGAATTCATTCATTTCCCAATCGTCCATTTCCCCAGACTCCAAATTAATTGGGTGACGTCGTCTGGAAACAGAAAATATTATTGATAAAACAAACAAAGATGAAATTCTAAAATCTAAAAGAATAATGCGTATAGGTATCTACATCATTTATTTAATAAAATTAACAAACCGTAGTATAGTAAACTTTGATGAGCTCGTATAGAAGTTCTAATTTTTTTATTGAAATCCATAATTATTTTCTTTCTAACTAGATTATGTTTCAAAGCCTTTGTTCAAAGCCTGTATCTCTGGGGCTCTGCGTCAAGATCGGTAACTGAAATCTACTATTGAGGAGAAACTACGGAATGGAATAAATATAACGAAAAATAAACAAGTTTGAAATAACAAAGTGTTTTACATTTATTGTTGCCGAGACAACAGCTTGTTACGCGCCATATAATCTTCTCATTAGAGTAGCATTAGAGTACCAAGGTATTGCTACATTTTTATTGTTATGTATCACGTTATTATGCATTTGATAAACAACGAATCAGTCTGCGACATTCAATAGAGAAATGGTTTAGGAGTCAGGATTTTAGACGACGAAGTCATAATAATTATATTACTAGTAGTAGTAGTACTTTTATAGTTAACTAGTGTTTACCCGCGACTTCGTCCGCACAAATTATATACCAGATTTTAAGTCAGATCATAAGCTACCAAACAAAAAAAGGGTCATCAAAATCGGTTCAGTAGTTTTTGCGTGATGAGCGAACAAACAAACACACAAACAAACAGACAGACAAAAATATCTTCAGGGTACAGACACACTTCAGTTACAGTTTTATAATAGTTTAGATTCAACATTAATTTATGGAGAAAAAATTTGTGATTTATTAGACGTCACAAATTTATATAAACATTATCATAAGATAAAATAATCAGGATCGTAAAACATGATATCATTGAATAGCCTTTTCGTTGCAAACGTAAATCTTTAAAAACCTGAACACAAAAATGTATTATTTTCCCATTCACGCAGTTTTATCTTAAGGTGAAGGTTTACTTATAAAAAAAAACTATCTCTTAATATTTTAAACCTTTGTTTTTTTTACAGATTTATCCAGAAGGCTTCCGCAAAATCCTTAACTGGCTCACGAAAAATTACGGCAAAGATATTCCTGTGATAATAACAGAAAACGGAATGTGTGACTGGGGAGGAACCCAAGACTACGGAAGAGTATCATATTTCAACAAATATTTGTATCAATTGCTACTCGCTATGTATCAAGACGACTGCAACGTTCAAGGTTATTTTGCTTGGACGTTGATGGACGATTTCGAATGGGCTGACGGATATACGTGAGTTTTACCTTTATGTCATGTTAGTTAGTTACCAATAAATTTTACTTGGTCGATGATTGACCTTAACCAAAGCCTTAGCATAGATAAAGTAGGAAGGAATGTTGTTTTTATGGTTGTGGTGATTTTTATCTCCATATAAAGCGTATATGTTATCCGTGACCATCGAAGCTGAGAACTAAATTTCCCTTGGCACTATTGGTATATAACTGGGCAACGTGCGATCTCAATTCGAAATGTTATTCGATTGTCAAAATATACGTAGATAAATTATGTACTGAAAACTAAATTCTTGTTTAGGTCCCATAATATATTTCGAACTAACCTAGAACATATTTTGAGACCATTTGAACTTTAAAAATAAGTAGTCTGCAAAAAAACGAAAAATCTCAAGATCAATTATTAGGTAGTAGTTACAATAATTGTTGGTAATTAGCGAGACAATAAGGTATTAACAGTAAGTCGTAAAATAATAATTAACTTGCCTTGATTGTAAAAAATTAGTAGTGATTAGAGTAAATCATAAACCATTTTATTAATGTTATTGGTCATAATAAAAAACCGTGTTCCGTAAAAGAATGATTTAATCGTTCTGGGTAACAAGTCATGAAACATGTATGTTTTGTACAAACATGTACATTAACATACCATAGCAACTAGAACGATTTACATAGCAACTATGAAACCATTCGATTCAATAATGCATTAGAGATAATTCTCGTTCAATCGAAGCCTAATTAATATGAGAGATAACATTAAGCTAAAACAACATTTTTTACTTTACTTTTTAAGGGGCCATAGGTTCCGACGAATATTTTCTATGAGAAACGCGATTTCCCAGCCCTCCGAAAGAATTAACAAGTGAAGCAATTCCAATCGTGTATTCAATTTATGATTTCACTAGATAAACTATCCAAGAAATGGTTATCCAAGAATGGTCGAATGGACTTTGATTTCGGTAAATTTTTTAATTTTACCTTTATTTTCATAAAGGATGCGTCTAAGGTGTTTAGTCCTACTATTGCACCTTAAGGGATATTATTCAAGTTTTGTATTTAACGCTCGTTTAAAACGTCCTGTTAAATTTTATCATCAAGTTGTTTTGGAACAATTGCCCGTGAGTTGTGATTTTGACAAATACCAAAGAGATTCCAAAGGCATACCACATTTTCTGTTTTATTACAGAACTCTGAAAACTCGTGCTTTGTTAAAAAAATACCTAGTAAACATTGATTCTTGGTTTTAATTAGGAATTAATTACAAAATAGTTTTATAGTACGAATGGTATTAACGGTTTTTATCAATAAATGATCCATAATCGTGAGGCACGATTGACAGATAACTAGTCGCATAATGTATAATCCTTGTAGAGTTGAATTAATTAATAATTAATAAAGATCTCTGTTGCTGTCCATTTGTTTTTTCTGCTGTCTGTCACTCAACAGTCAACAATGTAATTAGGAACACATTTTTATAAAAAACAATCTGAATGTGATAAAAGTGAGCCTTGCTAATAGCTGCACGCTTAAAAATGGTAGTTGTAAAAAAGCTTCTGAACACCTCGAAAGGCGAATTATGGTCGTGATTATGTATGTATGTGTGGGTTGTTGAAGTAAAATAGTAGATTTGTTTAAATTAATAATTTGGTGTACTTAAACATTTCATTTCATTCATTGTTTTACAGTCTGAATGATATTGTATTACAAATATTGCTAAGTGTGGCAAAATGGAAAAATATTTTCTTAATAAGGAACAACAACAAAACAAACAACAACTTTTCTACAAAACTAAAATGTATATAGTCCATTAAATTTAGGACAGAATAAATACATACATTATTATTTATTCGTTTTTAATTCTGTTATTTTTTTATTATTATTCTCGATCATACATAACTAATAATAATTAAAAAAAAAACACTTTTGATGGCCAATTTTAGCGATCCAAGTAGCCAATTACTTAAGTTACTTATGAAGCTAATATAGTATTTCCATACTATATTGTAATTAAAAAACCTCATTTCCTGAACTTGAAATTAAGATTACCTACCTAATTAATTACATACCCTTTCGAAAGTCAACAAGAGTTCAAGTCGGTATATAAGTACAATAAAACCTTTTTTTTTCAGTTCCAAATTCGGCATCTATGAAGTGGACTTTAGCAGCCCCGATAGAACCCGTACTCCAAAACTATCAGCAATTAACTATCGTGAAATCGTACGCACGAATCAGATAAATTTCGATTTCATCAAACCGACCACCATGCCTTACCAGTCAAATCGTTTGTAGTCTCTAATTATTGTTATTGAAAATATTAATTTATGTTTAAAAGTACACACCCGCTAGGGAGCCCGAGAACGCTGCATACAAATGAAGTTTGATCCTATTTTTTATTTTATATATTTTTTTTAGTATTAACCAATAAAAGTCAAGTGTTTTTTTTAACAAGATCAAGGAACTGTTTGTCATATTTCCGTCATATTTCTTGTATATGTCCTATGTATATGTACTCCTTATTTAAGATTTGTCTGGAAATCTTTGAGCTACTATTACTTTGAAACTATACGTATTAAAGAAAATCGTATTAAGTATTAACAAAATATATTTTTATATCGTGTTTAAATTCACAGAATTAAATTAGTTAATATTAAAAGAATCTTTGTTTATATGGAACGAGCTAACGGGTATATAATATCATCTTAATAGATAATAAATGTATAAGTCAATTAGGTATATTGTTGTAAATATTAGATTAAGTTATTAGGTATGTTACAAAATAAATTATGTTTGAATAATTCTCGTTTACATTCGTTTAATTAACATGACCTACATAATTGTGATAGTAAGATCATTCAAATAAATTATAGTTTAATCCTTTTACTAGCTACATATTTACATACCTAGTTATCGTATAAGAAAATAATACATTGCATTATCATAAATTACGTATTGTACTAGATGCATTAGTAATCCTTAGACGATGGATAAGATAAAACATTACCTCAAATAGTTTAATCCATACCGGTCCATACTAAGTTTTTCTGTGACATAAACTCAGTTGCACAAACGCTAATTAGAGTTAATGCTCCATTAAATATCGTGCTAGCTTTTACTACTTCAACAAGACAAAAAGTGACAGCAAGAGATTTAATGGAGCATTAACTCTAATGAGCGTTTCTGCATCTGAATTTGAAACGGAAAATTATAACGTTACTGTTGTATATTACGTTACCGCGGTATGAAATAAAACCATAATTATTAATACTAAATATTAGTATGATGCTTCTTCCGTACACTTCTAATTTTGGGTTAGCCAACAGACTTCCTTGTCCAATAATAGGGTATGCAAATACCTACGTTGAGTAACGCATGCACATTCGATGCCTTCGTGATAAGCTAGAAAAATTTGAGCTACCTACTTGTTTTGTTTTGTACCTAAAATGGTGGTCCAACTTCCTCATAGATCAACATTTTTATTTACAAAATTTTATCATTATTTATATGATTTAGACCATCAAACTGAACAACTTTCACTATGGGACCAATATCAAATGGCGAAAAAAAAAAAAATGTTCTATACTCTACAAATCGACTAGAGCTAAAATTTATGTACTTATGGAATATAAAATTATTTTTTTCGCGATTTCGATGTTGGTCCCATAGAGAAAGTTGTTCAGTTTGACGGTCTAAACAAGAGCTTTAAAAATTTATTTGTACTTATGAAACACCATGTAGGTATATTAATATAATTGTTTATGAAACACCCTGTATATTAATATAATTGTGTACTTTGAAATTTGCGCATCCTTTCTCTTTAATATGTATAATAGTTACAATTATTTATCACAATATGTTTAGAATTTATAGCCCACCCGGAATATGTTTTCGTGACGGTGACTTCTCATACATAACTACCTACCTATACATATATACACCTCCATAGCGAGGGGGTAATAACTAATAAGACACGGAATTCCATGTCAAAATTCCTAACCAAATTTAATAATAAGCATCGCTCTAATTATACGGGATAAAGCACCAGAATTTTAGTCAGATTTAACTACGACAACATTTCCCCTAATTGTTACATGCCTCAAAGGAATTTACTGTGGCAGGAACTTGTAGACACTATTGCCAAAATTCTGATCGATTCTCAAATTGAGAATCGGGATAATTATTATCCCGACACCTTCCTTCACCTCTTCACCAGCAACGTTTTAAGCTGATTCAAGTTCCGTAACCCCTAGGTGCCCTTAGACTATTTAATTTAACTTTGGTTCCGTAGCGTTCGTCTCCAGGAAGTTAGGGAACCCCGCCAATTGTCCGGCAGTAATAATCAATATACTGGGTCCAACTAAATATTCTGACGGTTTTGTAAGAGGCTTATCAGTAACTGAACAATTCCCTCAATAGGACCAAGATCGAAATCGAGAAAAAAACTCATGTGACCAATAGCTAGGTTTGTTTGGGTCGAGGAGGATTGCAGTTTTGAGCTGATTTTTATTCGCGATTTCGATGTTGGTCCCTTAGAGAAAGTTGGTCAGTTTCATGGTCTGGTCATCCTCATAAAAACCGTTCGCCTATCGAGAGTACCGGACTCTATACACGGTGTCACATTAAATTCGTTACATAAATAGAACAGGGTGATTAAGCCCATCAAACTGAACAACTTTTATTAAGAAACCAACACAGAAATCGCAAAAAGGATGAAACGCATTAAGTTTAGTTTTACACACTGTATAATTATATGACCTATTGCATTAGTGAAAGGAGTTTTTAAACATTCTACAGGGTGAAATTGATATCATTAGCATCCTTTTAAACATCAAACTGAACAACTTTTACTATGGGAGCAAACCAATAGGAGCAAGAAAAAACACCCGCGCGCCGCCGCCGCTGCCTACATGACTCAAATGTATGGGACAGCTGATTTTTTTTGCTCCGATTGGTTTGCTCCCATAGTAAAAGTTGTTCAGCTTGATGGGTAGACTCTTAGTTTAAAAGGATGCTAATGATATCAATTTCATCCTATATATTAGGGATTTCAATGCCTCCACCGTTAGTTACTACGCGGAAATTACAAGCTAACTAGTTTTATTTTATCGTATTGATATTCGATACTCGATAACACTACAAAAACTAATTGTTACTCGTGACTGGTCGACCTTACGGAAGGAACGCAAATCATGAATATTTTAGCAATGCGGTGTTATTTACATAGTTATGCCTGTGGGTGCACTGACCAAGGTGTCCGTTTGTTTAGGATTACGACTTGTTTTGTTCAAATAATTGTGTGAATTTTGTGAGGAAGTGGCCTTGAGATGGTCTAGGTTAATGGTTCGGTACTATGGGAAGGCTACCAAGCATACATTAATGATAGAGATCTTTTATTTAGCACGAGGCCTATAGAAGACAACTCGTAAAGCCAATTGACTTTTTAGGGTTCCCGTACGGAAGGCCCCAAGCCACATATTTTGACCAAGGCGTACAGTTTGTGAAGTTAGGGATTGTAGAGCTAGGACGTGTAGAGTTAGAAAATGGGCTCTTCATGAGATTTGATATCTTTTTGACAGTACAAGCCATATGGTCTATCGTCTTGGCAACATTTTACATGAAAATGTTTCTTTACATTGACTCTGTCAAGGTTAACGATAGAGCTCGGTGGCGCGTTGCGGAGAAGTATGGACTCTCAATCAAGAGTTTCGGGTTCGAATCCGCACGGACATCATGCAAGTACCAATGAGTTTTTCTAACTTATGTACGTATTACCGACTGCTCTCAAACGGTGAAGGAAAACATCGTGAGGAAACCTGCATATGCAGAAGAAGAAATTCTGATGCATATATGAAGTCTACCAATCCGCATAGGGCACGCGTGGTGGACTAACGCCCAAACACCCTCCTAGAAGGAAGGCCTGTGCCCTGCAGTGGGACGTATATAGGCTGATGATGATGATGATGAAGGTTAACGAACGAACGATCTTTGCAAAAGAAGTAGTTATTGTTTATAAGTATAGGTATATACAGGTGTATAAAATGTCAACGGGTTGGTACATAAAAAAACAAGAAACAACCACAATTTGCGTAGATAATTAATTGTTTTAGGTTTTCCTTTGACGTCATAGCAGCAATTAACTTTTAATATCGTTTATGGTCAACTATTATAGACATTATATTATTAAGAGCATGACAAATTTTCAAGGCTAGTAAGTCTGGGAAATTACCATTTTAATTTTGTTCGGACTTATATACCAATCTGATTCATGATCCAATTTGCCGGTAATTTGTTTGAATCCGTCAAATACAGTACGGTTTTCTCCATGCTGCACTTAGGACGTTTTGAATATTAAGGAAACTGCGTCAATACGGGATTTTGACCTTTGTCATTAATGTGATGTTCAACTTCGGAATAAAGTCAGCGTTATTATGTAAGCATAAGCATATGCTCACGACTATATTCCCCGAGGGGGTAGTCAGAGATATTTTGAAACCTCAGAACATCCACGTTTCACCGCGTTATTATGTCATAGTCGGTATACAGTAATAACATTTTTTTGCAGTAAGATACGATTCATAAATCCACTTATGTTTTCTCTAGTGAAATAAATAATGCAGGAAAAGTAGCTTATTTTGGAGGCAAAATTTGTACATCAATGAAACTTTGTTTTTTATCTTTATCTTCGCACTAGAAATGAGGATCAGCAGAGTCCACCTAAAATTTTGGGGTCCTACCTGTTCCAGAGGGTATGGGTAGGGACAGTACCTTTTCTCGAAGAGATTCGGCGTATTTTTGAGCGCTAATAACCTCGGTCTGGATAGTACCTCTGAGCTCTAATTTTCAGGACAGCATGTGGTTGTCACTCTAATAAAATCATAGAGGTAAGTATTAGGATACTTACCTCTATGACTAAAATGTACGTAGTTTTAGCTTTCTAGAACTTCGAGAAGTCCCTGTTAGGTTTTGATAATCAACAGTGATTGAGTTAGGAATGACGAAATAAATGAAGATTGTGTATTAATAAAATCTAAAGTAGCAGGGCAAACCAGTTTTACAAAACAGTTCGGTAGTCACTATAGTTCAGTTAGATTTAACAAACATTTAGTTAAAGATTTCTTTGAGTGCTGCACGGCAGGCAAGGTGCGACGCGTATTAATTCTCCAAATGGATTCATGTAATTACCCTATTGGATTTACCGACGATTGACAATGTTTTCCAATGGAAGATTCTGTTACTAAACCGAGACAGTGACGTCAAGAAGTTTAAATTTAATTATGGGAAAGGCCTCGCGTAACTTTTATGATAACTTGTTGTACATACAAAGCTACGAGCAACAATATTGTTATGTTAGTTGAATAGGCGGGCAAAAGAGGTCTTTGCTCTGAAGTGGAATCAAACAGGCAATATTTTACTTGTAGTATGATACAACATTACAAGTGGTCGAAAAAATTTCTTCACTTCTCCTGTTATATTAAATTACGTAGTTCTTTATTATTTTGCTTCATTGAACTTACTCAGAGTTAAGATAAGAGTGGAACATAATCGTCATTCAGTCACAATTAGCAAGCTAAAGTGGCAATGGGCTGGTCATATCTGCCGAAGAACTGACAACCGATGGGGTGTCAGAGTTCTAGAGTGGAGACCGCGAACTGGTAGGCGTAGTGTGGGACGCCATGCTGCCCGCTGGACAGATGACCTAAAAAAAGTAGCGGGGAGCGACTGGATGAGGAAGGCGAAGGACAGAGTTTTGTGGCGCGCCTTGGGAGAGGCCTATGTTCAGCAGTGGACGATGATAGGCTGATGATGTTCCTTTTGATGGTCTGCAACTGAAGTAACGCGTTTAAATGAACACCCCGTAAAAAGTTTTTTAATGCAGGAAATGCATAATTACATAATTACATATTTCTGTACTGCCCATGTTTATAAAAATCAAAAGAATAAAATATAATGCTAATTTATTTCAACGTATATTGCGGCTACCGTCCCGTGCGAACGGCGCGACCTTGATTTGCTAGTTTCTGGTTTGATTCTTCGGAATTATCGGAATGTCTTCGAGTTTGATTAAGGGTATATTATTCGGAGCGCGCTCCATACAAACGTACTATGGTGATATTTTCAATACTAACCAATTAAAGTCAATGAAATTTTGCAGAAACAATCTAGAAACAAATTTCTATGCTTGTATGGAGTCAGATTTTCGTTAAAATGTATAGTTTTCAAGTTATAGTGCCTCAAAGATTTCCATACAAATCTTAAATTAATCCTAGCATTGAAACTGTATATTTTAACGAAAATCTGACTCTATAGAAGCATAGAAATTTGTTTCTAGATTGTTGCTGTAAAATTTCATTGACTTTAAAGTCAATGAAACCAATTAATTGGTTAGCATTGAAAATATCACCATAGTACGTTTGTATGCAGCGCGCATTTTCGCTCTCGGAATAATATTCTCTTAATATAAGGAAAAAAGGATTGTATGGAGCGCACTCTTAATCCTGTTCTCAAATAACTGGAAAAGTTGATGCAATAGTGCTCTGTTATTACCAGCTAAAATTAATATTCTTTGTAGTCAGTCACTTCTATATTTTCAACCACTGAGCCAGACATAATTACGTTTTATTGCCGTTACTTATTATGTAACCGGGGATGTACAATTAGGTTTACCATAACTTAACTTAACACTGTACTTATTTAACTACCAATAGTTATAGTTCTACATAATATATACTGGCTTATCTTTCCATGAGTGATTGTCATACGATGATTAGCGTATGCTTACATTTTATTGTTATGAATCAGATAATTGTGCAATTTGTATCTAATTAAACTCTTTTAAAATCCATTAAAAAAGCTGTCCAATATCCTTACAATTGCAACAAATTTATCGCGTGACCTCTGCTAAGGGACAATGGAAGCACTCTTGGCCAGCCCCTGTTATAGAATACATTCATATAGTTATCGCTATATAGCTCATATATAAATAAAAGTAAATCAAGTAAACTGTAAATGTGTTCAAACTCAAAGGGGATGCACGATTGCACGAACGAATTAATGAGCTCCAGTCTCAATGCAACAGACGTTATGTACGAATGGTAAACTAGGTAAATAACTCAAAGGATACCTATGTCTGATTTGTTTACAGTGATAGCAACGTGAGATTAAAGGACTTGGCTTCTGCATATTGCAGCGATATTATCGAGCGATGTTATCGACAGCGATATCGTGACACCTTACACACTGCAGCGATTCCGCGATTTGCGTCACGCATGCGCCCCACCACTGAATGTAGTCTAAAGAGATTGCGTCAGGTCACGACAATATCGCGGCAGTGTTTAGGATCGAGCGCGACCCCATACAAAATGTACTGGAAATAAATATCGCAAAATCGCAGCGATATTATCGCTCGATAAAATCGTTGCAATGTGCGGAGGCTTTAATCGATTGTTCGCTTCTTAGCGACCTAGACCGCCTTATTTTGTGCCAACTGTTTTTTCTTTCTGTATTTTACTGTTTATATTTCGGTGTAAAATAAAGTATATTTGATTTGATTTGATTTGATTAATATTAGATGTTATGGCCGGCAAACATCTTGAGCAGACCTTGACTGAGCTAGAATAAAATTTATAAGCGAAAGCCGGGTACTGTATTTCAACAACTAGATAATACAGTGTTAGGCTAAACAGTTGAATTACTTTAAGGGGTGATTGTACCCATGATACTGAACAGCTTTCCCTAAAGGCCCCTGTACACATTGGGCCACGGCATTGGGCCAACTAGTTGGGCCAACGAACGAATTCTAAATGGTCGCTGTTTACACATTGGTGTACCGATCATTCTGCATTGGCTCTTTAATAAAGATGGACGTGGAATCTCTTGCAGCCGCGGCAATTTGAATGCTTTGGAATCCATATTTGAGTCGATAAATATCAAACGCCGGTATGTCCCACCTCATGGAAGTCTCATAAAACACAATAAAAATAATTTGCATTATGTTTTTAGGGATCTATTCGAATAGATACGTCCCTTCAAAATCAACGAACATTTATTTTTATTGAGTTTGAAGGGACGTATCTACTCAGTCCATTCAAACTTAATACAATTAATTTTCATTGAGTTAAATGGGACGTCCCAGAGGTGGGAAATACCGGCGTTTGATATTAATTATCGACTCATTTAGGTTCATAATGTAATGACTGTAAAAAACTTTTCAATCTGCTTCCAGTTTCCCTCAACGTTATCAGAAAATTTATAAAGTACCTAACTTAAAAAAGATTTTTCTACAGCATGAACCTGATCTAGCTTTTTATAAACTTGACATTGTTATGAATGGATTATTTTGAATTTAAACAAATATTATTAATGTTAACCCTGCAAATTGTTAAACCTAAATTTATAATAAAGATTATTACTTGATACTTTAACGTGACTACATTACTATACCTAAATTATAAAATCTCATTGCTTTTCCACGACATCGTACCTAACTCGGAAACCAAAATTTAACTCACGAGCAACACTACTGTCTTTGCTGACGAATAGCAACAAACTGAATAAGACGCCAACGTGTGAACGCTGTTCCAAGAGCGCGCCAACATCCTTTGATGTGTACACGAAAAACCGACAACATTCGGATGGCCGGCAAATGTTCGCGCCAACTACCAACTTACCGCCAACTAGGCCTCTACACGATGGCCCAACTAGTTGGCCCACGACCGTGGCCCAATGTGTACAGCGGCCTTAAGAAACCTATAGGGCAATCGCAAAAAAAATATTTAAACTTTTCATACAATGTTACAATAGTACATTATGATACAAGTGAGCAAAGTTGGTCATTACAGACGAGGCGGGATTGTAGAACGAGCCGCAGACGAGTGCTGCAATATATGAGCCGAGTCTGTAATGAAATGACCAATGCTCACGCGTTTCATACGACGTTTTTCAACATACTTGCGAGGAAAAAGTACTAAAATTTCGTAAAAAACAACAATTTTAGACAAATGTTTGAGGAAAATGGCCACAGAAAAAATTATACTTGAAAATGGAGCTAGACAATTTTTTTTTATAAAGAGGCGATGACTGTAGCCGCCATTCAACCAACGATATTTTGTTGCAAACAACCTGATATGAAAAACGTTGCAAACTTAATATTAATGTATTTATAACACAAATTAATGTTAATTTGTAACTAAAATTAATAATATGATGAAATGAAGCGTTTGTTTATCATTTTTTAACTAAAACCGATTAATTAAGAGCCTACCGAGCCTATTGTGCTACCCCCAATCGTATTTTTCACAAGTGCGGAGGTAAGTAGTAAGTACATGCGTAAAATATGGGTGAGCTTGGGGCGAACACAAAGGACCAGCAATGGTCGAAGTGTTACATAACGACCCTTGCTTGCAATAGACCAGCACTAATAATACTTAATACTTAATGAAAATGTTTTGTTTTTGATTCCCTTAGGGAAAATTGTTCAGTCTCATTGGTAACAATCACCTTTTATAGTAATACAACTGTTTTCCCTAACATCCTGTAGGTATACAGGATGTAAACTTAAATGCGTTACACACTTCGGGTGGTGCTTCAGATCATGAAAATTTAAATTTTTTATAAAACATTAACTGTTTCATTGACAAATTGCTTTCAATGTATTAAACAGCTGATTCTTTTTTGGGATTTCAAAGTTAGTCCCATATTTAAAGTAGACTAGTTTGGTCTGAAGCACCCACTTTAATATGTAATGCATTTAAGTTTACATCATATACATATGGTTACATAAATGGACGCCTATTTTTAACACAGAGACTATAGATTTCTACATTGGACAGTCTTGTCCTGACATACCTCTCTCGTTTTCTCTAGATCTACAGGGTGTAACAAAACACCCTAATAATACTTAAAGGGTTGCTAAAGACCGCCAAACTGATCAACTTTAATGAAATCGAATCACGAAAAAACTGCTATTTCATGCAAAACTGCATTACCAACTAGATTCAAATGTATGGGACAGCTGATTTTTATTTGCGAATTCGATGTTTGCTCCATAGTGAAAGTTTTTTAGTCTGATAGTCTGAAGCACCCCTTTAAGTACTTATTAGTAGGGTGGTTTTTGACACCACTAGTTTTTAGTTACTAATATAACTTTAATGGTGTTTTCATACCATGAATCTAAACAACTTTCCCTGAGGAACATAGAAAACAAGACTTCCCATAGAAAATCGATCCGTACTTATGTATGGAAAAACAAATTTTTCTCGTTTTTTGTCCCATGTTTCTTAAGGGGCTACCTGCCGGTTTTGGGTAATTTTGTAACCATTTTATTCATTAACTATGGCACTTTTTGAGCTGAAAAATAAACTGGATCATCTACAGGATTTGAGAAGTGATGTGGTTTTTCTAGAAATCGATTTTAATGAATAAAACCTAAGAAGGGGAAGTCACCCCTTTTTTTCCAGTTGTAACCATTTTGCTCTTACATTTTGAATCGGAAGAAAACGAAAATTTACAATATTGTTCACAATACAATTTAGAATGATGTGTTTTTCTTACTTTTTAGAAATTTATAAAAAATCATCTAATTTTTTAAAGAAAACCGCTAAATTCTGACCGGAGCGCTCTTTCGCATCGATTAGTATGGAGAGTCGTGGTCCGGGGCAGATACGCCTTAAGGAAAGTTTTTTAGATTCATGGTCTGAATACTCACTTAAAGTTATGCTCTTAATTAAAAACTAGTAGTGTATATATTTTGTTACCCTTTAAGCCCTGTTTACACGTCAAATTCTGCAACTTTTAACTAATAACGTCCACAATCTGGTCTGGGTACGTCCTCTTACGTCGTTAACAATATTTCCTTCAAAAACCTACACTTCCTAATAATTTTGTTTTGGCGACTAAATCATAACATAGACCACATTGTAAGCAGCCATTTGAATAGCGATTTCACGAAACCATGTCCGCAAGAGTTGTCATTTCACTATCTAACTTAGGAACGATCTATTTCTGCTAGATTTCAATTTAGAGAGGCCAGCCCGTCGGGCACGGGCCAGAATAGGAACTTGGAATAGCTGAGCGGGCGAACTAACTTCACTATTTTCTGCTTATTTTGAGAGAACCGCATTTTGCTTCTTTTTGAATACGATTTTCTAAGAGCTTTCTTTAAAGCTGAATTAGTTTCATTTGGATGTAACAGAATTACCGCTTGAGTGCTGCCTTCGTTATCGCGATTTATCATCAAATTAATGAGCTGCTTTTGACTAAATTAAAATCTTTAGGAAGAGTTATTTTCTGACAGCAAGTTGACTACCAATAAGAGCCACTTTTGAGCAAGTGTGTTAAAAATATGATAAACCGTTTTTTTTTTTCGGTTTTGGTCCCATACAGACGGAAAGTTGTTTAGTTTCATGGTCTGATCATCGTCTTAAAATATTGTCTGCATATTATCTTGGACCCTGTATAGTCAGTATCTTGATCTGTTACCTTGACTCTATGTCGTCAATAATTCAATAAAATAGGACACACAAATGTCAATCCAAATAAAAAGGGACCCCAATCACGCCCACCGTAAGATTCGTTTTACTTGGATTGACACACATATAGGTAGGTACATCCACGATACTGACACAACACAAACAAATACGTGAAAATTCGAGAAAAAGTTAGACAGAAAACAATTTTAGGAGTCGTATAGTGTGATAAATTCTTTATTACATTGGCCCGCGGAGGAAAAAAAAGGAGCGGAGGTGTCGCAAGGTCTGTTGCCATTATATTAGATAATTACGTCACAGCGGGCGTGGCCTAGGTGTCCCTTAAGTTCCATATCTTCAATAATCATATTTTGAAAATCCATTACAGACATGACATAACGCTAATTCATACAACAATTAAAATGGTTAATATGAAAATATATAGCACTATTTGACATAATAATGAAAATCCATATTTTGAAAAACTCGGTTTTAGACCCCAGATCTAACTCAGTCGGTTAGTTTAGCGAGGAGCGAAGCGACGAGCATGTTAGGTTTCTTGCGACCACAGCGCACGAGCCGAGCGAGCGCAGCGAGCGCGCCGCAGCAGAGGCCGGCGTGTGCCAGAACCGATTCGCTACTGTTTACCTAGTCCACCCAAACATATATTTTTTCTCTCCTCGGGGGGTTCACCTCGCCCCCTATCACCGTTAATTCGCAGACGCCATATTCAAATAATATACTCTAAGGGTAGTCACTGTCAATATTTTTACGATACTAACATACATTAAAATCCATTTATAGGCGGCTGCAGAGCGTGTCAAAGAAATGGAAATACTTATAATACAAATACTAATGTATTAGTGTTAAAATGATGTGTATTAATTTTTAAGTTTTTTTGACGTTGTGAATATTTACGCTATTCATATTTTTTAAATCTTTACATTTCAACATTATGGATTTTAATTATTACGTGTTTTAAGTGTTAAGCGTTTTCAATTATGGATTCTAATATAGACCCGGTGCCTATCTTTTAGCTGAGAGGGGCTTTGTCGATAATGTATATCCAAAAAAGATTAAGTGCGCTGTTCCTGGATTCGATTTTAGGGGCGGAACCTGCGCACTCATCTTGTCCCCTGACCCTGCATTTTGGCGACACTAACTTAGATAAATATAAACATATTGCTTTGCGACACGTCCGCTCCTTTCGATCCTCCATGGATTGGCCTTAAATAAAGACCGGCAATATTAGTTTAATATTATGTCACCACTTTTTCAATAAAATCAACCCAGTCTCCTTCCTCATACATAACATTATATCAAGAACATAATGAAATACCTCCAAATGGATCCGGGGCACAAGATGTCCTCTGTATACTATAGACATCTCGCTTATTCTAATGGACGTTTGTCATAAGTGTGAATAAAAGTAGCGTTTTTATTTCTCGCCTTATATTATTCATCTACCCATATACTTCACCTTTTTTTTAAATAATTAGGACTACAATTATCGCCAGTGTCAAATAGTTTGTGGGTGTACCTATCTATCCCAATCTCAGGGATTGTTTTTGATCAAGAACAAGAGTAGATTGCGGAAGCCACGTGGCAAGCAAAACAGCGAACCGCGCGAACACCATGCAGACAAGTTCTCGTATCAGAACTTGCATCGTAATCCTACTTTATCCTTGGTTCATTAAAAAAGGAATTTGCTGACAGAACTGAAGTCAGTTACCACAGACAGCGTAGATAATAGCATTTAGCATTACAAACCAAGTCGTTTAACGCCTGAATGCACAATGCGAAGCGCTTAGTAGCTTCGGGTCCATCTAAAAGCAATAATGAGGTAACAATAGCATGAACTTGTAGTGAGTCTATTATCCGGCTAAATAGTGCAGTCATTACGAGTTAACGATTTGCGGGCAAGCACCTACTGCTCGTAAATGGTCATGTAATAGGATTAGAAGTCGTATTTGCTCTAGCATTATTAAGCGACCGCTAAGCACTGCTTAATTAAAATTATGAGTTTGTGATGGTGTAAGTCAGGGGATTTCGATTGAAATTCGCGGTTACATATGTTTGGTAATTATCTGTTCGTAGTTACATTGTTTATGCTGCAACATAGAGATGATTGATTGGGTTATTGAGGCATTTGTAAGTGGAGCTTTGTTGTTCGACATTATCATTGAAGTTAAGTGGTCTGGGAATCTGCCAATCTCCGTAATAATAAATTGAAATCGTTTTCACGATCCATCTTTAACGTTACTTTAACTAAAAAACTGTTCTTATAGTTTGGCCGAGCAGAGTATTGAAACTTCTGTGTACTATAAATGAACTCAATAAAAGAACTTGTTTTCAATGACGTTTTTTTATGTGTTACATGTTTGATAAAATACGCGGTAACTTTATATTTTTTCGAATTTCGTTACTGGTTTCGAGATAATGTTATATGCATTTCAATTCACGCATAGTGATGGAAAAATAATTTGATTCACACAAATGTTATTGTTTTAAAGTAAAATCGCTACTCACCTTGTATACCATCAAACAAAACAACTTTTACCACGGGAATGGGACTGACTATGATATCGCGAAAAACAAATCTATAAAAATTACAAAACTACATGACCAAAATGAATGAAACAGCAGATTTCTTTTGGGATTTCAAAGTCGGTCCCATAGTACCTAAAAGTTGTTCTGTTTGATAGTCTAAGGCAGAAGGCAGTCCTTTGGATATTCTACACCTTCTATTATAGCGTAGGTACCTACTGTATCACATGAGACCAAAACCATAGTAGGTATATTTCTGTAAGGTGCCACGTAAATTTGGCTTGCACTTGATTGGCCGCATTTTTTAGTGCGTCATAGATTTCTGGATAAATTGGGCACGTTATGTAAATATTTTCATGAAACCCCCAAAGGGCTGTATAAAACAATTTCTCAGCAACATATCAACTGAAAGAGTGTGATGTAATTCGTTCGTATTTGTGTACTCTAGCGTAAAGGCAATTTCTTGTAGAGGCGACAATGGATGGCTTGAGGAGAGAAGCAATATCGCGGCGCTAAAGAAATATCTACATTATGGAACTTATAATATATTAATATCTAGTTACGTTGAGATAACGAGTTTTTGTATAAAATCTGTTTTTAAAATTCAGAACGTATTTACAGACGAAGAACAATTTTGATATGTTTATCTATGAATGTTGCACAGGCGAGAGATGTGTCAGAAAGTTTGATGTTGGCTCCATAGTGAATGTTGTTCTTCAGTTCAGGCTTCAGTTTGATTGTCTGAAGCACCCTGTTCAATTTGTAATGCATTTAATTTTACACCCTGTAAACAAGGTGTTACAAAAATACAAATAAACCTTTAAGGGGGTTGGTGTAGACCATCAAACTGAACAACTTTCGCTATGGGACCAATATCGGAAATCCGAAAAAAAATAATTATTCTCTATACTCTACAAATATGTTATACATAATATAACATATCAATGATCTAATGTCTTTGGAATTTCTATCACCACCAATCCGCACTAAGCCCGCTTGGTGGAAGTATGGCCTACTCCCTCCCACCCTTTCGTGAGCCACCCTTTGCCCTGCAGTGGGATCTGACTGTAACTGACTTTTATATTCATATCATATGATCAGTCTATAATACTATTAACATATTCGAAATGTTCCTACCAGTATAAGGCTAAAGAATTCCGTAGCCAAAGTAGATTTCAGTTGCTCTATTTTCGGATTTACAAATTCAAAACTAAACTACAAAAGAGAGATTGGCGGCAAGAAAATTCGCTCGGTTCCGTACAATTTAAATTTACACGTGTTACAGTGGTGAGATCTAGGAAGAACTTTTACCTCAATCCTTCCGTTTCCGCTTTGCAGACAAAGTGGGAAAGTGTTTTATTTCTCTTGCAACTTCCTAATTAGTTCGTATTAGTAGTACGTTAATTAACAGAGGCAGTAATGGATAGAAATTAAAACAAAGCTTTTAAAGTGGTGGTATTAAACGTCCATTGCCTAAAGTAAAGAGTGAATGAATGGATGAAATATACTTTATTTACACCAAAAACAAAATACAATACACAACAGGAAACAAAATTGGTTATGGTACAAATAATGCTGTCTTATCGCTAATAAGCTATTTCTTCCAGACAACCTTAGGGTAGAGGAAATATAACAAAGAACGGGTGGTGTAATAAAAATTTATTACTAATAGATGTAAAAGAAGTGAATACAACAGAATACATAAATACATACATTATTACATACATAATATTACTTCATTTTAATTAAGAGAAGTTTATTCCGAGAGCGCAAATGCGCGCTGCATACAATATGGTGATATTTTCAATAGTATATCCAATTAAAATCAATGAATTTTTTTAGAAACAATTTAGAAACGAATCTCTATGCTTGTATGAAGTCAGATTTTCGTAAAAATATACAGTTTTAATTCTAGGATTAGTTTATGATTTGTATGGAAATCTTTGAGGCACTGTAACTTTAAAACTATACATTTTAACGAAAATCTAACTCCATACAAGCATAGAGATTAAATTTGTTTCTAGATTGTTTTTGCAAAATTTCATTGACTTTTATTGGGTAGTATTGTAAATATCACCATAGTACGTTTGTATGGAGCGCGCCAAAATAATAAAATGCAGAAAGTGGTTTGCAATTCAAGTAGGTACGTACAACTGCTTGGACAATTATACAAAGTGTTTCAGAAAGGTGCTGTGGTAATAATTTTACGGGATGAGTACAAATTAGAACTGAACAAGTTTTACTAGGAGCTAACATTGCATTTGAATATTGAGTATAAAGGTAACATTTTGAATAAAGCTTTACAAACAATCATTTTTAGGAATAGTTCTAGATAAAGACATTAATTTTGAAGCACACATTGAGAATGTATGTTAGGGATCCGCAAAAAGTATCGATACCTGAGTAGTATGAGACGGCCCGGTAGCTCAGTCGGTAGTGAACACACGCTATACCTAGTAATGGTAATGGTAATGGTAAAGGTAGTGAACACGCGCAACAGGCGCGCCGAGGGTCGCGGATTCGAATCCCGTAAGGGACAAATATTTGTACGATGAATATTAATATTTTTGTACGCGAGTCATAGATGTTTGTATCTATATATTTATTATATATCGCTGTCTAGTTATCATAATACAAGTCCAAGCTAGATTCTGGTACTTTAAATGTGACTAGATAATTTGTTTAAAAAAAAAGTCCTCAATATTTAATATTTATTTATTATTTTAGATCGATTCCTAGTATTTGATTTGCACAGGCGCAAGTCTGTATTCACTCAATAATAATTATAATGGGACAGCTGTCTTTTTCGCGATTTCGAAGTTGGCTCTATAGTGAAAGTTGTTCAGTTTCATGGGCTGAAAATAGCGTGTTTTGTTACAATACAGGGTGTGTTGGCGTTGCGTTGGCTTAACTTTAAGCAGTCTTATAATTTACTAGTGTTTACCCGCGACTTCGTCCGCACAAATTATTTTATAAGGTCTTACAAAATTAGGTGAAACTATTTTAAAGGGATGATCAGACCATCAAACTGAACAACTTTCTCTATGAAACCAATATCGAAATCACGAAAAAAAAATCTGCCTTTACATACATTTAGGTTGAGTAGGTTTGTATGGAAAATCAGTTTTTTTTTCGCCATAATTCCAGATTTTAAGTCAATTCATAAGCTACCAAAAAAAAAGTTTCATCAAAATCGGTTTAGTAGTTTTTGCGTGATGCGCGAACAAACAAAAAAACAAACAGACAAAATTTCTAAAAAAGGTTGATTTCGAGTCAGGGATACCTAAAAACCATATCGTAATTTTTTTTTGTAAATATCTTCAATGTACAGACACACTTCAGTTACAGTTTTATAATAGTTTAGATAAAGTTATAAATGATCTTACCTTTCGCATGACAACAAATCTTTCTTTTGTATCTTATCCAGGCAGTAGAGTAGAGTTTACCTACTTTACAAGCCAGCAAGAAGATTTCACAGTTTTACTCGTAGGTACGTAGGACCTTTATCTTTACCTATACAGGTTGTAACGAAAAGTAAGTATAAATAGCCTTTAAACAACATACTCTACCCATCAAACTGAACAACTTTTACTACGGGAGTAAATCTGTCAGAACGAAAAAATCCGCTGTCTCATACATTTATTTGAGTCGAGTTGTAACTGCAGTTTAGTGTGGAACATATGTTGTTTTTTTGCGCTGACAGTTTTGCTCCCGTAGTAAAAGTTGTTCAGTTTGATGGGTAGAGTATTGGTTTTAAAGTTATTTACACTTTCCCTTACAACCTGTGTCGGTAAAGATGTGTTCCAGGTATTTGTTGAAGCGATATAATAGTACATCCCACATATCACATCAAATGAAATGGAACTGACAACAACAATGCCACATCCATCAATATTAGCTGACGTAGCATAATTAACGGCAAAACGTGGTAATTGAATTAACACAATTCTGAACAAGTATCTATGTACAAACTTGCACATTTACGAGTTAACTAGTTAATATAACTTAGTTATGTAATATCAAATGCAAATCAGTGAATTGTATATTCATGTAGATTTTAATTTGTTATTTGAAACAACTTTGATTTGAATGTTGTGAAGGGGTTTGCATATCAATGATATCGATCAATAACACCTACTTAATTTCCCAGTGAGTTAAATAAATTTACTCAAAAAAGCTGGGCAGAAAGAGATACAAAACAAAAAATGTTGCTACAATATCGTGTGGGGTATCAAATGTAAGCTTATAAAAATACGAGTCTAAAAATATGTTTTTTAGTTTCTCTTTGATACCTTGTTGAACAAAATGTATCAATAAATAAAAAAAAACTAATACCGATATTTAAAAACCAGAGTCATGTAAAATCTGAAAATAATCATAGCATAGCATAGCATAGCATAGCATATGCTCACGACTATATTCCCCGAGGGGGTAGTCAGAGATCTTCTGAAACCTCAGAACATCCACGTTTCACCAGTAGTACCGAAACTCTGTCCAGTGTGACGGGGGGTGAGCCCGTCGCCGAAAATAATCATGAACATTAGAAATAAGGTGTATGATGAAACTGATCAGGCTGGCACTAACTTGGAATTTTTTTTCTATACCCAAAAAACTACCACCAGTGTAAAATGATATTCAGTTACTAAGTGACGAAACACTAACTAAGTAAGGCCCACTTGCGCCAACCACGGGTTAGCAATTAAGAGAATATTATTCCGAGAGCGAAAATGCGCGCTGCATACAAACGTACTATGGTGATATTTTCAATATTAACCAATTAAAGTCAATGAAAATTTTGCAGAAACAATCTAGATACAAATCTCTATGCTTCTATAGAGTCAGATTTTCGATAAAATATACAGTTTCAATGCTAAGATTAATTTAAGATTTGTATGGAAATCTTTGAGGCACTATAACTTGAAAACTATACATTTTAACGAAAATCTGACTCCATACAAGCATAGAAATTTGTTTTTAGATTATTTCTGCAAAATTTCATTGACTTTAATTGGTTAGTATTGAAAATATCACCATAGTACGTTTGTATGGAGCGTGCTCCGAATAATATACCCTTAACTCCGGATAAAATGGCTCTTTCAGTTGTTTTTCTATACTAAAAATCATGGGTTACCAACATAACCTGGAGTTTAGTGCTAACCCAGGTTGGCACAAGTGGGGCTTAGTGTCTCAACGACCCATGTTAAACAACTGGTAGTACGGAAAACTATTTCACTCGAAAACGGCTGGACAGATTGGGCTAATTTTTTTCTTTAAATGTTCGTTATAGTCCGTCCGAATTCGGTTTAAGGAGAAAAAAAATTGGAATCGTAGCCCGGTAAATTGGAAAATTCGGGAAGAACTGAAAGTGCTTTTTCTATAGGATATTTGCTACTACGAGCGCAAATGTCGTTTGACAGCTGATTGGAAAGGATAACGACTGTCGGGTCAACTAGTAAGTTGTTCAGTTTGATGGTAGAAGGACCTTTGATATGTAACGTAGTTTTATTTTAGACCACGGCACGGGTCAATTGACACAGGTCAGTTTACATTTCACTGCGAATCTTGAGCTGACAAGCTGTTTTTGCCTCAATTAACTACATCTCAATCAAATTTATTAGTAAAATCCTTTAAGAAGATAATAGAACCTTTATTTACCCGCTAGATATATCATCGTCGATGACATTTGGAAGGCAAAGCTCCGAAGAAAGCGCTTCCAATCCTGCGTAAATACCTTCGCTTAAGGGTATATTATTCGGAGCGCGCACCATACAAACGTACTATGGTGATATTTTCAATACTAACCAATTAAAGTCAATGAAATTTCGCAGAAACAATCTAGAAACAAATTTCTATGCTTGTATGGAGTCCGATTTTCGTTAAAATGTATTGTTTTCAAGTTACAGTGCCTCAAAGATTTCCATACAAATTTTAAATTAATCCTAGCATTAAAACTGTATATTTTAACGAAAATCTGACTCTATAGAAGCATAGAGATTTGTTTCTAGATTGTTTCTGCAAAATTTTATTGACTTTAATTGGTTAGTATTGAAAATATCACCATAGTACGTTTGTATGCAGCGCGCATTTTCGCTCTCGGAATAATATTCTCTTAAGGTCCATGCCACCAAATTTTGTTTCTCTTTTTAAGTAAATAATGTTAAAAAAGCATTTAATGATAAGAATATTGGATGATGCTTTGTATTTTAAATAAAATTTTGTTTGAATAAGATTAAGTTATAAAAATTACTAGATTCGTTGGAACCTCAGAAATAGAGTTGAATTTCAAATTCATTGTTGCATTATGTGAATCGAATAAAAGCGCCATAAAAAGGATAAAAAGTAAAAAGTTGGTATTAAAAAAAATCTCTTCAGAGATAAGCTTGCCCTTTGTAAATGTTTTCTCAACTATGTGTATCATTGTGTCTGTGCGTGTATAGTTACAATAAAAGGTTAAAATAAAAAATAAAAAATAACGCTTACATCAGTCAGTCGTGTTGATGTAAATGGCTTTGAATGGATTTCATGGCTGGTCATGAAAATGTTTCATTCAGACATTATAGCCTAATGGCCTGATAGCTTTGTTAAGTTTCTGCCTAAGAAACCAAGGGAGGTGCAGATCCTGCATGACGCAAAATTTTTTGATGAACACGAATATTTGTTCCCGGATCTTTGATGTTCGTATCATTTAAGGTAGCCCTAGTAAAAATGTATTAGATATCTATCTATCTATTTATAACGTCACGCCTCTTTCCCAGTGGGGCAGGCAAAGACCAGAGCGCCATCTACTACGATCCTTACATACCTCTTTTGCCTCATTCACATCCATACATCTCTTCATATATGCCCACACCTCCCCTTTTTGTAGGACGCAACCGATTTGATAATATATCTCTTTCGTACATCTGATATCACTCATCTTAGATAGTATTTCAAAAATGTCTACAAAATCAAGCAATCAGCACAAATGTTTAGTCAATCAAATATACATAATTCTACGGACATCGTAATCAGCAATAATGCCACGTCAAATCCTTAAATAAACAATCATAAAATACTAGTGTTTTCCCGCGACTTCGTCCGCTCAAATTATATACCAGATTTTAAGTCAGATCATAAGCTATCAAACAAAAAAAGTTTCATCAAAATCGGTTCAGTAGTTTTTGCGTGATGTGCGAACAAACAAAAAAACTAACAATTTTGTCAATAGATGGCGCTGCACGTCATTTAAATCGCGCTATCGAGTGTTATTTGATTGTATATGAAGTAAACCGCTACTTTTTTGTTCCTCATGATTTTACGGTTTTATAATAGTTAAGAAAGATGCAACATTCGTCGTCAACTGACCTAACTAAAATCCGCCAAATGCTTCGTCAATAATAAATAAAAACTATTTATTTATAAAGCCCTCCACATTGCGGTACGCACCCGTCTCAAAGGAACCCATTACGCTAGCTTCATTCCCATTTTGAATGGCTAGCTAGAGAAATCCTCCCTCCCTGATAATTATAACTATAATTATTTTGTTATTTATAGTCATCATCATTTTACAAGTATTGACTATACTACAGGGTGGAAAATTAAATACGTAACATAAAAGGGTGCTTCAGACCACCAACTGAACAGCTTTCACAATGAAGCCAACATCGAAATCGCGAAAACGAAATCAGTTATTCCATAGAAAATATAAATATTATATTCTTAGTCCAATCATTTTAGGGTACCTAAAATACCCTAACAATAATTCATCTATCGCTGAAACTTTGCAGTGTGATAAAATAAAGTATACAGATTTCGGTTGACTAATAATCTAGGTTTTTAGTTAGTTTTTAGATTATTAGTCAACCGTAATATGTATACTATACTTTATCAGACTGCAAAGTTTCAGCGAAAGATGAATTATTATTAGAGTGTCCATACAAGGAAACTCTAAAATGATTGGACTACCTACCCAAATGTACGAAACAGCAGATTTTTTTATCGCGACTTTCCCTGTTGGTCCCGTTATAAGAGATGTTCAGCTTGTCAGTGTGGGTTCATTATGCAGGGTGTTACGGTAAACAGTTGCTTTAATTTAAGGGGCAATTGTACCCATGACACTGAACAACTTTTCTTGAGAAACCTACAGGAAATTGGCAAAAACATGTATTTATAATTAAACATTTTAACGGGTACTTACCGCGTTATGGTATATTTGAGTTCCCGATATTTCGGCAGTGTTACAACTGCCATGATCACGGGATCTCAAACAAACTCAAACTCAAATATACCAAAACGCGGTAAGAACCCGTTAAAATGTTTAGTTCAAAAACTGTAACAAATGTGTTTACTTCCCGTACCTACTAAATGCAATCAACTAGGTAATCGAATTTTTATGAAAAGCTAAATAGATTTTTTGTGAATTCCGTTATCTTCCTTTGGGAAAGTTGTTCAGTATCATGAGTACAATCACCCATTAAATTAATGCAATTGACCACCTTAACACCCTGTATAGTAGCAGCGTAAATAAAACAATAGAAATGTCGGGCATCCATTAATTAAAAATGGTTTTCCCAAATCTAATCATTCAATCGAAATTCCATTACATTCCTGAATAAACTGGCCCTTAACCGGATAAACCCACGAATTTGGATTTGATTTATAAACCGGAAAAATAGCCGATGATTCATGGGTAACCTTTCCCTCTCAATACCAGTAGGTAGTTACCGGGAACTCAACTTTATCACAATGCCTATTCTGTGTTGATCTCAAAATTTTCTAAGGACTTTAGAAGCTATTCAGTAAATACAAAGTTGTAAATAAGTAGGTATTACATCCTTTCATTTCATCATAGTTTTTAACAAAATTATGTGAAAATGTTTGGTATTCGAAATGATCACTAATACAAGCGTACTACATATTATGTGGTACACAACTTCCAAAAGTATATTCAAACATTTGTTATTAGCGTACAGTCAGCAGCAAAGAGATGTATGCACTTTTACTACGTCGTAGTATAAAGATGTATCCACTTTAGTACTACGCGTAGTACTAAAGTGTATGTAAATCTTTTTCATGAGGAGGCATACATCTTTTTGCTGCTGACTGTACATATAATAAACAATAGCACGGATTAAGGGTCGGCACTACCTACGGCCCGTTTGACATATCTGTCAAAAGAAATAGACCGGTGGCCGACAACACTCAACCCTATGTTATAAGATTAATGAACAAATCAATCTGATAGCTTTTGGTAATAAATTTCTTGCACAAAACTTGGTCGGCTGCAGCGCGCGGCGCAGCTTGGCTGGCACGTTTACTGGTGTGAAGGAAAAAGTGAACCCTACCTGGTGACACAACATTTTACCTCGTTGAATTAAAGGACATAACTAGTCTGTTGGTCTAGAGGCCAATTAGTAAAGCCTTAAAAGTCTGGTCGCCCGACCCTATCCTGGCAGGTTCGTAGGTCCGTAGATAATTGTAAAAAAACCGGTCAAGTGCGAATCGGGCTACTCGCGCACCAAGAAGGTTCCGTATAAGACCACCGACTATATAATTATACCTATATAGGTGCAGGAGGGCCTTCATCGCAAACAGATCACTGCTTAATAGTAAAGCTACCGATATTACACAGAACTAGCGATCCGTCGAGTTATGCGGTGGTTCAGCCATTTCTATTCAAATCTTCAACTGAACTCCTCTTGACATGGCTGTCAACCACCTTTTCCTATAGGTGCAGGAGGGCCTTCATCGCAAACAGATCACTGCTTAATAGTAAAACTACCGATATTACACAGAACTAGCGATCCGTCGAGTTATGCGGTGGTTCAGCCATTTCTATTCAAATCTTCAACTGAACTCATCTTGACATGGCTGTCAACCACCTTTTCCGACACCCGACGTTCCACTAGACCGACACCAGGCGGCGCTGTAGCAAGGCACCGTCATTAGTGTGCGATCTTGTTCTGTTTTAACTTGAGAGATGGCGCCAGGTGCCGTAGAGGGATGGCACCAGGCGCCGTCACGGCCAGACTGACTGTCGACCGTCCTCGGGCGTATCTTACTGCGGCCCTGCAAGAAACAAGCAAACATCAACCATACGGCAGATCTGAATTCCCGCTCGTCCAGCCTGACAATCGCATTATCGTCAGACTGCATCTCGACATGCTCTTCACCGTTGGGCCGGGTGCGTCCCTTCTACCAACCAAAAAGGTGTGGCACGGACGGCAGCCCCCCCGTCCAATCTCACAACAACCTGGACAGACGAGTGCGTCCCTCCAACCAACCCCCACACACAAGGGGTATGGCTCGGACGACACTACGACCGCCAGAATTGCTTTCACCGTGCCACTACTCCATCAATTATCTTATCACATAGCATCTTTGACTATGTACTTATATGAGGACTAGTAACGCGTGTAATTCTACTTACAAACATTTCTGCCACTTTTTGCGGGGGGCGAGGTAATATGCAATTCGTAACTTTGGATTTTAGTCCCCATAATTTTAGATTCTAATTTTGAATGTCAAAAATCATGAAAAGCAGTCTCGTGTGAACCCCAAACGTTCTAAGTTCGAAGTTATTTATTTCGCAATTATAGGCTGTCTCGTTTAGTGAGGTATAAAATTGAATGTAAACTGCACATGATCAATTGATCTTATACCGTGGTAGAGGGGAAATGCTACCGCAAGGCGAGTCCCTCATATAAGTAGTCAATGCATAGCATAGAATTCCGTTTCCAAAAACACGGGCCATTAAGGTGACCCGTGTTAACTGTAACGTCTTCTGGCGCCGTCATGGCACATCCAGAAAAAGGCGGGCTCACCGCGGTTCATGCTTTCGAGGTACCTCTGGACATTCATTGTTCACATTGATTAACCTCCTTCACTTGACAAGAACTCTTCTACTGCTTTTTCGGTCTGATCGGATGGTAGTCATGCGTCCTGGCTTGCCGCAAACATAACAGGTTGACACAAAGCAAGTTACAACGTTTGTCTCGTTTATTTATGCTCTTTTGTGCGCGCTGATCTCGACGAATCTTCTCGCTTAAACAGACAAATTAAGGTACACATTAGATCTTTATTTTTAGACATTCTCACATAGATTACCAAGGTAGTGCAAACCTAAACACCAGAATTTAGGCCGAACCTGCATTGTGGTGATTAGACAACAACATAAAATACATCTTTATGGACACAAACAACCATATTGGAAATCACAAGACCTACGACGCTGCGCTGCGCCACTGATAAAGTACAAACATCGGCCAACATGAGAGCAAGACTTACTGTATGCTAACCACATCTTTGAAGTCTGTAGTTATCTTATCCTTCAACCATGGAGCCACTACAGCTAGACTACAACGTCAAGAAATAATTGCCGAAAGACTCAAGAAAACAGCCATTGACTATAAAAGGGTCTCACAGCAAACTGAACAGTTTATCAAATACGCCGTATCAAAAAAAAAAAACTGAACATCATACCTATAGCAAGAGTTTCAGGATAAACATGTACCAAGTTTATGATAAAGACAGTTCAAGGTCAACCCACAAAGAAATACCCTCGGAAACGGACGAAGCAATTAGTTATCAATTATCTCAACGTCGAGACACTAAGCACTAACATGCACTTTCGCACAGAACCAGAAGAAGAAGTTTCACATTATAACTTTTTCAAGGAGGTATACTAATATGGATTGTTATTGCAACTGTACTCTTCTATAATCCGTGACTGGAAGAAATAATTTCGGCGATTTAGGTATGTTCAATAGTAAAACAACATGTGCATGATTTGATGCTCTGAGAAAAGCCGCATAATAATGGCTATTTGGACTCTGTTTTGGGTTATGGCATTGTGAACTCGGCAATTTTTGTACGGACCAACCACATTTTCCTAATCCATAAACTGCATCGGGATATATTCGGCATTGGCTGTAATGATTCATGCATCCCGTACATATTTAAATTAAATACCAGATTCATGTTATTGCAGTTTAAATAATAACATCTTTAACAACAAAAGCAGGGAATTAGAAACCTCGTGTAAATCTGACATTAGAACGTAGTAATTTTATGCTCTTTGACTGACATTGGCTCCCAAAAGAAAAAGCTCCCATATTTATGTCTACACATTGACCACGAAGTAAGAAAAGGAAACCTGAGATACCACCACCATCATAATATTGTCCAAACTAAATACAGCACACCATCTTACAACAGAACCACGAGTTCGGAAACAGATTATCCAACAGTTACCTACTACCGTAACAGATAGGTACCGCACTCATCACAGTTTCGCGCGCTTTTCGAATTTCAAACTTTGGTCTTCAGAAACGAGAACTAAAATGCGACTTATATCAATACGCGACACCCTGTACCTCATGGTTATGAGATACAAGGCGCCGTAGGTAAGAATTTATCGCAGCTGACAAACGCGAGTGACGAAGAACTGGTTCGGCGCATTGAGTAATTATGTATAGAGCAGACAACGCGAACAAAATCTGTGCACCATGATCAGCAGTGTGGGGCGCGTGCTGGGAGCGTCAAGCTGCGACAAGCGCCTGTCTCAGGCTAAGTGGATCAGAGCGCGTGCACCCTAACGCGTGTTACACAACATTACTTCTCGGTAGCTTCTCTAGTTAACATAGTACCTCGATGGTTCGGCGTCGATATCTACTAGATAACCATGAACATAGTAGAGAATTGTGTTTCATTCATACAGTATACCAGCACTCAGTTAAAAAGGGATGTAAATCCTTACTTTGTCTTCCTCCGCTAAAAAAAGGCCTTCTAAACGAGTTCGTTGTAATATTTCATATTTCACAACAAAGATATTTCGATCTTACAATGCTTCGATGTATGCAGTGCCATTTAGCATCAAACACCTACAGCACGAATTTATTTGCTCAATTCGATTCAATATTTGTTATTTATTTGCGATATGAATCAACAATCAACAATCAACCGAACGTCATCGTGACAACGACAATCAAGACATTATTAGTTTGTGAATCAAGAACAACAATAAAAGACAACATAAAAAAAACAACACTTGGAGTCGTCGTCCAAAGAGGTGGCACGCCTGCTCGACCATGCAGTTGCGTTAACACTTGACATCCACAAAACACAATCCTGACTTTTATCTACGAAAACCATCACATAATAACCACCGTTACCTTATCTCTTGATCAAAAGTTACATACATACAGAAACTCACGGCAATAATCCCTTTCGGTGTGGCCAGAAACATTGCATCAAAAATTACAAGTCCATAAACCGCAATTATAAATTAGTAAAAAATGTGTGCACACTCACAATAGCCCAGGGCTCGGCGATCAATTTCAACAATGTGCAAATACAACCACCATTTACATTACAACCCAAATTCAACACACAATAAGGACCTTGTTTCACTTCTAAATCGGAATCGGAAGTCGAGGACAAGTTCCAAATGCCGTAATCTTGTTGGAAGGATGATGTATGAAGGAGTTTCGGAGTTTGGCCTGACCTGACTGAACATGAAGCGATTTACGAGCCGACAAAGAGAGCTCTTAATCGCCTATTAAGTTCCACATGGCGTCAGGAACAGGCAGATTGAGACACCTAAATTCTTCAGCAGCATCTAGGTACAGAGTTACCTTGTACACAGAAGCAAATACGAATAAGTTTTTATTGTATCAACAACAGAAACATGCCTTTGAAATAGAGTGTATACAGGCATGACGGCATGACAATAGCATGGAAACCATAAAAGCCATATTTTATAAAAATTTAGGCTTAGATACTACAGCGATGTTTCTGACTACACTGCCTGCATTCAACGAACTATCGTAGTATCGTATGATCACAACTATGTTCCCTGAGGGAGTAGTCTGAGATATTCTAAATCCTCAGAACATCCGCGTTTTACTAGAAGAACTATTGTGCTTTCTGGAATATAAGTTTACAACTCAAAAGCCCATTCTAAATAGATGAAACCAGGTAATGAGGGCACACCAAGCACAACACAGCAATATCCGACAAAATTCTCACCAATAATCCGTGACCAAAGTATATTTCGAACCACAAACATTAATTATACCATACCAACACGGAGATAACTTGCCCACTATCTCATCCTGGACACTTCATACAACAAGGCCGGGCCAAACGCTGGCCTGGCATTAGCAAAACCATATTGCCTACTGTAGACGCTGTAGTTGTCTTCCATCTGTCTTCCACGAAGAAGTGTAGGGAGTGTCCGTACTGTATGAACTGTATTATGTATCCGTCGACTTTACTGTAAATCATTCGTCAACTGGTGGGGTTGAAAATTACTGCTCGTCGTTCCGCCACTAGCCATATGAGTAGGCAGGACATACGTTAGATCATGTTCCATGTATTTAGAATGCAGATTGATGCAGATGCAGATTCAGCCGCTGTTTCTTTCGCATAGATTTGGGACCTCGTGATAAAACTATCATCAGGTCTTGACTCTTGAAACAAAAGCTAGGTTTTAGCTGTCAAATAACCATCAACATTTTTCTATAGACGATTTTATTTCTCTTGGGCGCAAGTTTGTTTACACTTCTGATATAGGTGCAGGAGGGCCTTCATCGCAAACAGATCACTGCTTAATAGTAAAACTACCGATATTACACAGAACTAGCGATCCGTCGAGTTATGCGGTGGTTCAGCCATTTCTATTCAAATCTTCAACTGAACTCATCTTGACATGGCTGTCAACCACCTTTTCCGACACCCGACGTTCCACTGAGGGCCTTCATCGCAAACAGATCACTGCTTAATAGTAGAACTACCGAGATTACACAGAACTAGCGATCCGTCGAGTTATGCGGTGGTGCAGCCATTCCTATTCAAATCTTCAACTGAACTCTTCTTGACATGGCTGTCAACCACCTTTACCGACACCCGACGTTCCACTAGACCGACACCAGGCGGCGCTGTAGCAAGGCACCGTCATTAGTGTGCGATCTTGTTCTGTTTTAACTTGAGAGATGGCGCCAGGTGCCGTAGAGGGATGGCACCAGGCGCCGTCACGGCCAGACTGACTGTCGACCGTCCTCGGGCGTATCTTACTGCGGCCCTGCAAGAAACAAGCAAACATCAACCATACGGCAGATCTGAATTCCCGCTCGTCCAGCCTGACAACAATCTCGCATCATCGTCAGACTGCATCTCGACATGTTCTTCACCGTTGGGCCGGGTGCGTCCATTCTACCAACCAAAAAGGTGTGGCACGGACGGCAGCCCCCCCGTCCAATCTCACAACAACCTGGACAGACGAGTGCGTCCCTCCAACCAACCCCCACACACAAGGGGTATGGCTCGGACGACACTACGACGGCCAGAATTGCTTTCACCGCGCCGCTACTCCATCAATTATCTTATCACATAGCATCTTTGACTAGGTACTTATATGAGGACTAGTAACGCGTGTAATTCTTCTTACAAACATTTCTTCCACTTTTTGCGGGGGGCGAGGTAATATGCAATCCGCAACTTTGGATTTTATTCCCCATAATTTTAGATTCTAATTTTGAATGTCAAAAATCATGAAAAGCAGTCTCGTGTGAACCCCAATCGTTCTAGATTCGAAGTTATTTATTTCGCAATTATAGGCTGTCTCGTTTAGTGATAAGGTATAAAATTGAATGTAAACTGCACATGATCAATTGATCTTATACCGTGGCAGATTTGCGGGGAAATGCTACCGCAAGGCGAGTCCCTCATATAAGTAGTCAATGCATAGCATAGAATTCCGTTTCCAAAAACACGGGCCATTAAGGTGACCCGTGTTAACTGTAACATCTTCTGGCGCCGTCATGGCACATCCAGAAAAAGGCGGGCTCACCGCGGATCATGCTTTCGAGGTACCTCTGGACATTCATTGTTCACATTGATTAACCTCCTTCACTTGACAAGAACTCTTCTACTGCTTTTTCGGTCTGATCGGATGGTAGCCGCAAACATAACAGGTTGACACAAAGCAAGTTACAACGTTTGTCTCTTTTATTTATGCTCTTTTGTGCGCGCTGATCTCGACGAATCTTCTCGCTTAAACAGACAAATTAAGGTATACATTAGATCTTTATTTTTAGACATTCTCACATAGATTACCAAGGTAGTGCAAACCTAAGCACCAGAATTTAGACCGAACCTGCATTGTGGTGATTAGACAACAACATAAAATACATCTTTATGGACACAAACAACCATATCGGAAATCACAAGACCTACGACGCTGCGCTGCGCCACTGATAAAGTACAAACATCGGCCAACATGAGAGCAAGACTTACTGTATGCTAACCACATCTTTGAAGTCTGTAGTTATCTTATCCTTCAACCATGGAGCCACTACAGCTAGACTACAACGTCAAGAAATAATTGCCGAAAGACTCAAGAAAACAGCCATTGACTTTAGAAGGGTCTCACAGCAAACTGAACAGTTTATCAAATACGCCGAATCAAAAAAAAACTGAACATCATACCTATTATAAGCGCAGGAGGGCCTTCATCGCAAACAGATCACTGCTTAATAGTAAAACTACCGAGATTACACAGAACTAGCGATCCGTCGAGTTATGCGGTGGTTCAGCCATCGCTATTCAAATCTTCAACTCAACTCCTCTTGACATGGCTGTCAACCACCTTTACCGACACCCGACGTTCCACTAGACCGACACCAGGCGGCGCTGTAGCAAGGCTCCGTCATTAGTGTGCGATCTTGTTCTGTTTTAACTTGAGAGATGGCGCCAGGTGCCGTAGAGGGATGGCACCAGGCGCCGTCACGGCCAGACTGACTGTCGACCGTCCTCGGGCGTATCTTACTGCGGCCCTGCAAGAAACAAGCAAACATCAACCATACGGCAGATCTGAATTCCCGCTCGTCCAGCCTGACAACAATCTCGCATCATCGTCAGACTGCATCTCGACATGTTCTTCACCGTTGGGCCGGGTGCGTCCTTTCTACCAACCACGGACGGCAGCCCCCCCGTCCAATCTCACAACAACCTGGACAGACGAGTGCGTCCCTCCAACCAACCCCCACACACCAGGGGTATGGCTCGGACGACACTACGACCGCCAGAATTGCTTTCACCGCGCCGCTACTCCATCAATTATCTTATCACATAGCATCTTTGACTAGGTACTTATATGAGGACTCGTAACGCGTGTAATTCTTCTTACAAACATTTCTGCCACTTTTTGCGGGGGGCGAGGTAATATGCAATCCGCAACTTTGGATTTTATTCCCCATAATTTTAGATTCTAATTTTGAATGTCAAAAATCATGAAAAGCAGTCTCGTGTGAACCCCAAACCTTCTAGATTCGAAGTTATTTATTTCGCAATTATAGGCTGTCTCGTTTAGTGATAAGGTATAAAATTGAATGTAAACTGCACATGATCAATTGATCTTATACCGTGGCAGAGGCGAAATGCTACCGCAAGGTGAGTCCTTCATATAAGTAGTCAACGCATAGCATAGAATTCCGTTTCCAAAAACACGGGCCATTAAGGTGACCCGTGTTAACTGTAGCGTCTTCTGGCGCCGTCATGGCACATCCAGAAAAAGGCGGGCTCACCGCGGATCATGCTTTCGAGGTACCTCTAGACATTCATTGTTCACATTGATTAACCTCCTTCACTTGACAAGAACACTTCTACTGCTTTTTCGGTCTGATCGGATGGTAGTCATGCGTCCTGGCTTGCCGCAAACATAACAGGTTGACACAAAGCATGTTACAACGTTTGTCTCTTTTATTTATGCTCTTTTGTGCGCGCTGATCTCGACGAATCTTCTCGCTTAAACAGACAAATTAAGGTATAAGTACATTATATCTTTATTTTTAGACATTCCCACATAGATTACCAAGGTAGTGCAAACCTAAGCACCAGAATTTAGGCCGAACCTGCATTATGGTGATTAGACAACAACATAAAATACATCTTTATGGACACAAACAACCATATCGGAAATCAAAAGACCTACGACGCTGCGCTGCGCCACTGATAAAGTACAAATATCGGCCAACATGAGAGCAAGACTTACTGTATGCTAACCACATCTTTGAAGTCTGTAGTTATCCTATCCTTCAACCATGGAGCCACTACAGCTAGACTACAACGTCAAGAAATAATTGCCGAAAGACTCAAGAAAACAGCCATTGACTTTAAAAGGGTCTCACAGCAAACTGAACAGTATATCAAATACGCCGTATCAAAGAAAAACAGGTACACTGGTACTATAGGTACATCATACCTATAGCAAAAGTTTCAGGATAAACATACCAAGTTTATGATAAAGACAGTTCAAGGTCAACCCACAAAGAAATACCCTCGGAAACGGACGAAGCAATTAGTTATCAATTTTGTCAACGTCGAGACACTAAGCACTAACATGCACTTTCGCACAGAACCAGAAGAAGAAGTTTCACATTACAACTTTTTAGGAGGTATACTAATATGGATTGTTATTGCAACTGTAGTCTTCTATAATCCGTGACTGGAAGAAATAATTTCGGCGATTTAGGTATGTTCAATAGTAAACCAACATGTGCATGATTTGATGCGCTGAGAAAAGCCGCATAATAATGGCTATTTGGACTCTGTTTTGGGTTATGGCATTGTGACCTCGGCAATTTTTGTACGGACAAACCACTTTTCCTAATCCATAAACTGCATCGGGCTATATTCGGCATTGGCTGTAATGATTCATGCATCCCGTACATATTTAAATTAAATACCAGATACGTGTTATTGCAGTTTAAATAATAACATCTTTACCAACAAAAGCAGGGAATTAGAAACCTCGTGTAAATCTGACATTAGAACGTAGTAATTATATTCTCTTTGACTGACATTGGCTCCCAAAAGAAAAAGCTCCCATATTTATGTCTACACATTGACCACGAAGTTAGAAAAGGAAACCTGAGATACCACCACCATCATAATATTGTCCAAACTAAATATAGCACACCATCTTACAACAAAACCACGAGTTCGGAAACAGATTATCCAACAGTTACCTACTACCGTAACAGATAGGTACCGCACTCATCCCAGTTTCGCGCGCTTTTCGAATTTCAAACTTTGGTCTTCAGAAACGAGAACTAAAATGCAACTTATATCAATACGCGACACCCTGTACCTCATGGTTATGAGATACAAGGCGCCGTAGCTAACGCTGACAAACGCGAGTGACGAAGAACTGGTTCGGCGTCGAAATCTACTAGATAACCATGAACATAGTAGAGAATTGTGTTTCATTCATACAGTAAACCAGCACTCAGTTAAAACGAGATGTAAATCCTTACTTTGTCTTCCTCCGCTAAAAAAAAGGCCTTCTAAACGAGTTCGTTGTAATAGTTCATATTTCACATCAAAGATATTTCGATCTTACAATGCTTCGATCCAGTGCCATTTAGCATCAAACACCTACAGCACGAATTTATTGGCTCAATTCAATTCAGTATTTGTTATTTATTTGCGATATGAATCAACAATCAACCGAACGTCATCGTGACAACGACAATCAAGACATTATTAGTTTGTGAATCAAGAACAACAATAAAAGACAACATAAGAAAACAACATTTGGAGTCGTCGTCCAAAGAGGTGGCACGACCGCTCGACCATGTAGTTGCGTTAACACTTGACACACAAAACACAATCCTGACTTTTATCTACGAAAACCATTGAGTAATTATGTATAGAGCAGACAACGCGAACAAAATCTGTGCACCATGATCAGCAGTGTGGGGCGCGTGCTCGGAGCGTCATGCTGCGACGAGCGCCTGGCACAGGCTAGGTGGGTTAGAGCGCGTGCACCCTAACGCGTGTTACAAAACATTACTTCTCGGTAGCTTCTCTAGTTAACATAGTACCTCATTGACGAAAACCATCACATAATAACCACCGTTACATTATTTCTTGATCAAAAGTTACATACATACAGAAACTCACGGCAATAATCCCTTTCGGTGTGACCAGAAACATTGCATAAAAAATTACAAGTCCATAAACCGCAATTATAAATTAGTAACAAATGTGTGCACACTCGCAAGAGCCCAGGGCTCGGCGATCAATTTCAACAATGTGCAAATACAACCACCATATACATTATAACCCAAATTCAACACACAATAAGGACCTTGTTTCACTTCTAAATCGGAATCGGAAGTCGAGGACAAGTTTTAAACGCTGTAATCTTGTTGGAAGGATGATGTATGAAGGAGTTTCGGAGTTTGGCCTGACCTGACTGAACATGAAGCGATTTACGAGCCGACAAAGAGAGCTCTTAATCGCCTATTAAGTTCCACATCGCGTCAGCAACAGGCAGATTGAGACACCTAAATTCTTCAGCAGCATCTAGGTACAGAGTTACCTTGTACACAGAAGCAAATACGAATAAGTTTTTATTGTATCAACAACAGAAATATGCCTTTGAAATAGAGTGTATACAGGCATGACGGCATGACAAAAGTATGGAAACCATAAAAGCCATATTTTATAAAAAATTAGGCTTAGACACTACAGCGATGTTTCTGACTACACTGCCTGCATTCAACGAACTATCGTATGATCACAACTATGTTCCCCGAGGGAGTAGTCTGAGATATTCTAAACCCTCAGAAAATCCACGTTTTACTAGAAGAACTATTGTGCTTTCTGGAATATAAGTTTACAACTCAACAGCCCATTCTAAATAGATGAAACCAGGTAATGAGGGCACACCAAGCACAACACAGCAATATCCGACAAAATTCTCACCAATAATCCGTGACCAAAGTCTATTTCGAACCACAAACGTTAATTATACCATACCAACACGGAGATAACTTGCCCACTATCTCATCCTGGACACTTCATACAACAAGGCCGGGCCAAACGCTGGCCTGGCATTAGCAAAACCATATTGCCTACTGTAGACACTGTAGTTGTCTTCCATTTGTCTTCCACGAAGAAGTGCAGGGAGTGTCCGTACTGTATGAACTGTATTATGTATCGACTTTACTGTAAATCATTCGTCAACTGGTGGGGTTGAAAATTACTGCTCGTCGTTCCGCCACTAGCCATATGAGTAGGCAGGTCATACGTTAGATCATGTTCCATGTATTTAGAATGCAGATTGATGCAGATGCAGATTCAGCCGCTGTTTCTTTCGCATCGATTTTGAACCTCGTGATAAAACTATTATCAGGTCTTGACTCTTGAAACAAAAGCTAGGTTTTAGCTGTCAAATAACCATCAACATTTTTCTATAGACGATTTTATTTCTCTTGGGCGCAAGTTTGTTTACACTTCTGATATAAGCGCAGGAGGGCCTTCATCGCAAACAGATCACTGCTTAATAGTAAAACTACCGAGATTACTAGATGAAACCAGGTACAACACAGCAATATCCGACAAAATTCTCACCAATAATCCGTGACCAAAGTCTATTTCGAACCACAAACATTAATTATACCATACCAACACGGAGATAACTTGCCCACTATCTCATCCTGGACACTTCATACAACAAGGCCGGGCCAAACGCTGGCCTGGCATTAGCAAAACCATATTGCCTACTGTAGACACTGTAGTTGTCTTCCATCTGTCTTCCACGAAGGAGTGCAGGGAGTGTCCGTACTGTATGAACTGTATTATGTATCCGTCGACTTTACTGTAAATCATTCGTCAACTGGTGGGGTTGAAAATTACTGCTCGTCGTTCCGCCACTAGCCATATGAGTAGGCAGGACATACGTTAGATCATGTTCCATGTATTTAGAATGCAGATTGATGCAGATGCAGATTCAGCCGCTGTTTCTTTCGCATCGATTTGGAACCTCGTGATAAAACTATCATCAGGTCTTGACTCTTGAAACAAAAGCTAGGTTTTAGCTGTCAAATAACCATCAACATTTTTCTATAGACGATTTTATTTCTCTTGGGCGCAAGTTTGTTTACACTTCTACACCAACCAAAAAGGTGTGGCACGGACGGCAGCCCCCCCGTCCAATCTCACAACAACCTGGACAGACGAGTGCGTCCCTCCAACCAACCCCCACACACAAGGGGTATGGCTCGGACGACACTACGACCGCCAGAATTGCTTTCACCGTGCCGCTACTCCATCAATTATCTTATCACATAGCATCTTTGACTATGTACTTATATGAGGACTAGTAACGCGTGTAATTCTACTTACAAACATTTCTGCCACTTTTTGCGGGGGGCGAGGTAATATGCAATCCGTAACTTTGGATTTTATTCCCCATAATTTTAGATTCTAATTTTGAATGTCAAAAATCATGAAAAGCAGTCTCGTGTGAACCCCAAACGTTCTAAGTTCGAAGTTATTTATTTCGCAATTATAGGCTGTCTCGTTTAGTGAGGTATAAAATTGAATGTAAACTGCACATGATCAATTGATCTTATACCGTGGTAGAGGGGAAATGCTACCGCAAGGCGAGTCCCTCATATAAGTAGTCAATGCATAGCATAGAATTCCGTTTCCAAAAACACGGGCCATTAAGGTGACCCGTGTTAACTGTAACGTCTTCTGGCGCCGTCATGGCACATCCAGAAAAAGGCGGGCTCACCGCGGTTCATGCTTTCGAGGTACCTCTGGACATTCATTGTTCACATTGATTAACCTCCTTCACTTGACAAGAACTCTTCTACTGCTTTTTCGGTCTGATCGGATGGTAGTCATGCGTCCTGGCTTGCCGCAAACATAACAGGTTGACACAAAGCAAGTTACAACGTTTGTCTCGTTTATTTATGCTCTTTTGTGCGCGCTGATCTCGACGAATCTTCTCGCTTAAACAGACAAATTAAGGTACACATTAGATCTTTATTTTTAGACATTCTCACATAGATTACCAAGGTAGTGCAAACCTAAACACCAGAATTTAGGCCGAACCTGCATTGTGGTGATTAGACAACAACATAAAATACATCTTTATGGACACAAACAACCATATCGGAAATCACAAGACCTACGACGCTGCGCTGCGCCACTGATAAAGTACAAACATCGGCCAACATGAGAGCAAGACTTACTGTATGCTAACCACATCTTTGAAGTCTGTAGTTATCTTATCCTTCAACCATGGAGCCACTACAGCTAGACTACAACGTCAAGAAATAATTGCCGAAAGACTCAAGAAAACAGCCATTGACTATAAAAGGGTCTCACAGCAAACTGAACAGTTTATCAAATACGCCGTATCAAAAAAAAAAAAACTGAACATCATACCTATAGCAAGAGTTTCAGGATAAACATGTACCAAGTTTATGATAAAGACAGTTCAAGGTCAACCCACAAAGAAATACCCTCGGAAACGGACGAAGCAATTAGTTATCAATTATCTCAACGTCGAGACACTAAGCACTAACATGCACTTTCGCACAGAACCAGAAGAAGAAGTTTCACATTATAACTTTTTCAAGGAGGTATACTAATATGGATTGTTATTGCAACTGTACTCTTCTATAATCCGTGACTGGAAGAAATAATTTCGGCGATTTAGGTATGTTCAATAGTAAAACAACATGTGCATGATTTGATGCTCTGAGAAAAGCCGCATAATAATGGCTATTTGGACTCTGTTTTGGGTTATGGCATTGTGAACTCCGTTTCAATTTTTGTACGGACAAACCACATTTTCCTAATCCATAAACTGCATCGGGATATATTCGGCATTGGCTATAATGATTCATGCATCCCGTACATATTTAAATTAAATACCAGATTCATGTTATTGCAGTTTAAATAATAACATCTTTAACAACAAAAGCAGGGAATTAGAAACCTCGTGTAAATCTGACATTAGAACGTAGTAATTTTATGCTCTTTGACTGACATTGGCTCCCAAAAGAAAAAGCTCCCATATTTATGTCTACACATTGACCACGAAGTAAGAAAAGGAAACCTGAGATACCACCACCATCATAATATTGTCCAAACTAAATATAGCACACCATCTTACAACAGAACCACGAGTTCGGAAACAGATTATCCAACAGTTACCTACTACCGTAACAGATAGGTACCGCACTCATCACAGTTTCGCGCGCTTTTCGAATTTCAAACTTTGGTCTTCAGAAACGAGAACTAAAATGCGACTTATATCAATACGCGACACCCTGTACCTCATGGTTATGAGATACAAGGCGCCGTAGGTAAGAATTTATCGCAGCTGACAAACGCGAGTGACGAAGAACTGGTTCGGCGCATTGAGTAATTATGTATAGAGCAGACAACGCGAACAAAATCTGTGCACCATGATCAGCAGTGTGGGGCGCGTGCTGGGAGCGTCAAGCTGCGACAAGCGCCTGGCTCAGGCTAAGTGGATCAGAGCGCGTGCACCCTAACGCGTGTTACACAACATTACTTCTCGGTAGCTTCTCTAGTTAACATAGTACCTCGATGGTTCGGCGTCGATATCTACTAGATAACCATGAACATAGTAGAGAATTGTGTTTCATTCATACAGTATACCAGCACTCAGTTAAAAAGGGATGTAAATCCTTACTTTGTCTTCCTCCGCTAAAAAAAGGCCTTCTAAACGAGTTCGTTGTAATATTTCATATTTCACAACAAAGATATTTCGATCTTACAATGCTTCGATGTATGCAGTGCCATTTAGCATCAAACACCTACAGCACGAATTTATTTGCTCAATTCGATTCAATATTTGTTATTTATTTGCGATATGAATCAACAATCAACAATCAACCGAACGTCATCGTGACAACGACAATCAAGACATTATTAGTTTGTGAATCAAGAACAACAATAAAAGACAACATAAAAAAAACAACACTTGGAGTCGTCGTCCAAAGAGGTGGCACGCCTGCTCGACCATGCAGTTGCGTTAACACTTGACATCCACAAAACACAATCCTGACTTTTATCTACGAAAACCATCACATAATAACCACCGTTACCTTATCTCTTGATCAAAAGTTACATACATACAGAAACTCACGGCAATAATCCCTTTCGGTGTGGCCAGAAACATTGCATCAAAAATTACAAGTCCATAAACCGCAATTATAAATTAGTAAAAAATGTGTGCACACTCACAATAGCCCAGGGCTCGGCGATCAATTTCAACAATGTGCAAATACAACCACCATTTACATTACAACCCAAATTCAACACACAATAAGGACCTTGTTTCACTTCTAAATCGGAATCGGAAGTCGAGGACAAGTTCCAAATGCCGTAATCTTGTTGGAAGGATGATGTATGAAGGAGTTTCGGAGTTTGGCCTGACCTGACTGAACATGAAGCGATTTACGAGCCGACAAAGAGAGCTCTTAATCGCCTATTAAGTTCCACATGGCGTCAGGAACAGGCAGATTGAGACACCTAAATTCTTCAGCAGCATCTAGGTACAAAGTTACCTTGTACACAGAAGCAAATACGAATAAGTTTTTATTGTATCAACAACAGAAACATGCCTTTGAAATAGAGTGTATACAGGCATGACGGCATGACAATAGCATGGAAACCATAAAAGCCATATTTTATAAAAATTTAGGCTTAGATACTACAGCGATGTTTCTGACTACACTGCCTGCATTCAACGAACTATCGTAGTATCGTATGATCACAACTATGTTCCCTGAGGGAGTAGTCTGAGATATTCTAAATCCTCAGAACATCCGCGTTTTACTAGAAGAACTATTGTGCTTTCTGGAATATAAGTTTACAACTCAAAAGCCCATTCTAAATAGATGAAACCAGGTAATGAGGGCACACCAAGCACAACACAGCAATATCCGACAAAATTCTCACCAATAATCCGTGACCAAAGTATATTTCGAACCACAAACATTAATTATACCATACCAACACGGAGATAACTTGCCCACTATCTCATCCTGGACACTTCATACAACAAGGCCGGGCCAAACGCTGGCCTGGCATTAGCAAAACCATATTGCCTACTGTAGACGCTGTAGTTGTCTTCCATCTGTCTTCCACGAAGAAGTGTAGGGAGTGTCCGTACTGTATGAACTGTATTATGTATCCGTCGACTTTACTGTAAATCATTCGTCAACTGGTGGGGTTGAAAATTACTGCTCGTCGTTCCGCCACTAGCCATATGAGTAGGCAGGACATACGTTAGATCATGTTCCATGTATTTAGAATGCAGATTGATGCAGATGCAGATTCAGCCGCTGTTTCTTTCGCATCGATTTGGAACCTCGTGATAAAACTATCATCAGGTCTTGACTCTTGAAACAAAAGCTAGGTTTTAGCTGTCAAATAACCATCAACATTTTTCTATAGACGATTTTATTTCTCTTGGGCGCAAGTTTGTTTACACTTCTGATATAGGTGCAGGAGGGCCTTCATCGCAAACAGATCACTGCTTAATAGTAAAGCTACCGATATTACACAGAACTAGCGATCCGTCGAGTTATGCGGTGGTTCAGCCATTTCTATTCAAATCTTCAACTGAACTCCTCTTGACATGGCTGTCAACCACCTTTTCCGACACCCGACGTTCCACTAGACCGACACCAGGCGGCGCTGTAGCAAGGCACCGTCATTAGTGTGCGATCTTGTTCTGTTTTAACTTGAGAGATGGCGCCAGGTGCCGTAGAGGGATGGCACCAGGCGCCGTCACCTATATATCAAAATAATTAACTTACAAAAAAGTTTGGTTTTCTCCGGAACCTCTAAGCGCGAGACCGACTCGAACTTGGCCGGTTTTTATTATTTGTTGTTATACTGTAGAGTTCTTACCGGATGCCGTGGTGGTCCAGTGGCAAATATCCTTGCCTGCCTTGGAGGAGGCGATGGTTCGATCCCCGTCCAGGCCGTCTCGTATCAATGACTTTTTCGGAATTTAAACGATTTGTAACACCACTGGCTTTTCGGTGAAGGAAAACATCGTGAGAAAACCTGCATGCTTCAATTTCGAAGCATGTATTGTACCCACTGTGCATTACAAGTGGCGACGGGCTCACTCCCCGTCACACTCACTGGTCAGAGTTTTGGTACTACTAGTGAAACGTGGATGTTCTGTGTTTTCAGAATATCTCTGACTACCCCCTCCGGGAATATAGTAGTGAGCATATGCTATGCTATGCTACTGTAGATTTTGTATAATCACACCAAGTTTGACGCTTGTATGTATTACCGTTTTTACGATAGAGCGAGAAGAAAATAACGATAATAAAAACAGTTACAGCCCTAAATAGGTAGACCAGACGGACGGATGGACGGACAGCGTAGGCTTATGAATAGCGTCCCATTTTCATTCTATGGGTACAGAACCCTAAAACGCTAGTCTACAAAGTTCATAACCACGCTATTAGGCGTTTCCATTTTACAAAACGTCTGCAAGTCTTGTGATATCCAATAATAATCTGATAGTCAAAACCTATGGTCAAAACCATATCAAAATAACGTCATCAAAAGCTACATTTGAAACTCAGTTACGTCAGAAGATGAATGACAGGAAGACAAATGCACTGGGAATAGATGCCCTGCGTAAATCAGATGACATAGCCACGTAACTCTAGCCGACCCAAATAGCTGTCGAGGGACCAAAATGATTGCCTTCGATGATTGTCAACGTTTAGATGAGATCGTTTATTTAGAGATATGTGGTTCCCAGCATAAGCGGCGATTACATTACCCAAAATGCAGGGCCGATTTCGTGCATACATTGCCTGATTTGTTCTCTATATTTTAAAGTGTAGCGATCAAAGCAAGCAATGTATGCCGAAATCGGCCATAAATGTAGGGTAATGTAATCGCTGCTTTAGAATAAAGCCCACATCTTGCCATAGGTGTTATATGACGCGACAAAGGGAAAGAGTTTCTTGTGCAGTTTTTTACCCGAGTGCGACAGAAGGAAAGTAATGTTTTTCGAGTGTATGTATGTATATCTTATTATTTGGCACGCCCTTTAACCTCATTAGCTTGATAGATTTTTGACATTGTGAGTGTCGTTATATTTGTCTTCATTGTGAGAGTAAATCAAACAAGCAGACAGACGACCAAGTGATCCTGTAATGGTTCAGTTTTTCCTTTTGAGGTACGGAGCTATAAAACGTTTTTTTTTTATAATAACTCTAGATGAAAAGAGGGGTTTTCAGAAAGTAATTAAAAAAGAAAAAGTAGTTCCTAATGGCTCGATAGATGGCGTTAACGAGACAGGGGCGAGCGACCCTACAGATAATAAAAAACAAATAAAATCGTAAGAATTTATGTTTTTAAGTAAGTAGCAAAATATGAGCATTTATATTTCGTCAACAGATGCGTCTGACTCAGTGACATGCAGTTTTGTTTACTTTTTAGCCTAAAATTATTGTCTTCGGACCCCTCTCTGGTCAACACCATCTATCGCCGGTATTTTGAACTACGTTTGAGTACCTGTCAGAAAACTCCTCATTGATACTTCATTTCATTCTGCACCAGCATGCCACTCACGACACAGCTAAATTTCAGATATGGTAGGTATTTAACCGTCGAAATGGTTTTCACGTAATGCGATAAACAGCCTATAGAATTTGGGTTGCCGAACATGTTTAGTTCCGGGCCGCTCACAATATTGAAGAGTAGGTAGATAGGCTAAAATTTATTGATATGAATTAGTGGTTTCATTTTCAGCGCGAATTGGATACCACAGCCGAAATTGTGTTATTGAGCAGAACGTAGCACCAGACCATTGTAGAGATGAGATATCCGCGTAAATAAGAAAATTTACTGTGTGCAAAACGAACTTTTAACTTGCATGTTTTCGGACACTGATTTATTGACGTTAGTGTTACGTTCTTATCTGCAGAAGAAAGATAGTTTCCAGTCTTTGCTTTCATGTACTAAAGTAGTTTAAAAGTAGGAAACTCACTCCTATAATTATTATGTAATTTTCACCGATCCCCCTTCTCACAGATATATTTATTAGGACTGACAAATACAGCATTACTCACGGAGCAGCTACTGCTATTACTGTGGGATATGGGGGACCACACAAGTAACGGCGAAGCGCCCAGGTATGTCAACCAGTCCTATGAAAGAACATAAGCAACCGGCCTAAGAGCGCCCAGAAAAACTCGCTTTGTAATGTTTGTAGCAGCTAAATAGTACTGAACTTAAGTCATTTACTACTTTTACTAAGTACCATCAAACTAACAGTATTAGTTCAAAACATGCAACAAAGAACTTCCAAATATTCCAACGGGTAGAAGTTAACAGCTCCAACTCAATCTATTTCCGTCCAACAAGATGTGTTTACTTAAGAAGTTTCACAGATTTTAGCGTTTTCCCATTAGTCCCCAAGTAGATTGCACAAAAACAACCCCAAAAATAGACTCTATCTCAAAGCTTTATGGCTATTATAACTACGACAAGTATCCAATGATGTATGAACACTGAGCTCATTCGTACTCCTCGTTAGACCCCTTTGGCTTGAAGTTCGCAACGTTTCATTAATCACTGCAAAGTTTAATGCGTGACTAATTTCAGGGGAAACTATTCACGGGATTGCGGACGTTACAATTTTAGCTTGAATTTGCATTATTTAAAGCGACTGCATTACTTTTGCTGCAACGTATAACTTGGCTTTAACTTTGTGAATTTGAAAATGTTATAACGTTCGGAGAAATGAGTAATTTGCTTTTGCAGGTTCTGTGATCTGGTGGTCGAAACGGAGGACAGCAAAGTGAATAACGGAGTCGTTCTCTTTGTACGTAATTTGTGGGAGGGCGAACAAAAAAGAAGACGTGAACGCTTCGTAGGCCACATTATTAACTGAATTGCTTTTGGCGAAATGTTTTTATGATGCAGGGTTGTTTTGATATGTGTTAACTAATAACTTGGAACACGTAAAACAACGACATAGAGCAAAAAAGAAATTGATGACTGTCCTTTATTTAACTCTGGTTTCATCTGCTTCGCTCAAAAAAGTTACAGGTTAACTGAGCCTTATTTAGGGTTTCGTAGTCAAACAATGAACCCATATAATTTCGTCCATTTTGTCTGTATGCGCAACCTCAATTAGTCAATTTTGTTTCTAGCATGTTGCGGTCAGGTATCGACACTGAAGGCGTATCGTCCCTGGACCACAGTTCTCCATACTAATCGCTGCGAACGAGCGCGTGGCTCTGGTCAGAATTTAAGTGTTTTCTTTGAATTATTTTTTATTAATTTTGAAAAAGTAAGTAGGTAATATTGTTAATTTTCATTTTCGTCCGATTAAAAATGTTAGAGTAAAATGGTTACAACTGGAAAAAAGGGGTGACCTTAGAGTCCCTTTTCTTTGGTTTTATACATTAAAATCAATTTCTAGAAAAACCACATTACTTCTCATATCGTGAAGATGGTTCAGTTTATTTCTCAGCTCAAAAAATGCCATAGTTATTGAATAACTACATAGATACCCAAACCCAGGAGATAGCCCCTTAATCAAGCGGATCCCGCGGGTTCGAATCCGTATGAGTTTTTGCATTACTTTAAGGGGTGATTGTACCCATGATACTGAACAACTTTCCCTAAAAAACCTATTGGAAATTCGCAAACATTTTTTCGACTTTTCATACAAACTTTTGAACAGCTTTAGCATAGATTGCATTTAGTATGGAAAGTTCAAAAACATTTATACGAATTTCCTATAGGTTTCATAAAGAAAGTTGTTCGGTATAATGGGTACAATCAACCCTTAAAATAATGCAACTGTTTACCTACCCTATCGCCCTGTATACGTGATACCGAGAAAACATCGTAAGGAAACCTGCATACGATGAAGAGGAAACTTTGATGCGTATGTGAAGTCCACCAATCCGCATTGGACACCCATACCCGTGGTGAATTTATGCCCAAACACCCTCCCTGAGGGTAGGGCTGTGCCTGTGGGAAAGTACCATATGCCGATAATGGTGATTGGATTATGTGACTTGATTTTGTTAACTGCAAAAAGCCATTTGTCAAAATGTTTAGTTAAGTGCGTTCACACACGATGACGCACTGACGGAGCGGCAGATGTCAGTCCATAGAACCACATCCGGTGCGTCAATGCATCACCGTGTTTACTTCTACGTGCGGTTTCAAACACTCCTTGCTTCACAAATGACGGACTGACGTCTGCCGCTGCGTCAATGCGTCATCGTGTGTGAACGCACTAAGTATACATTGTTTTCAAGAATTATTTTACGTAGTTAACACATTGTTTAAAATGATGATAGCAAATTACCTATCATGGATACCGATCATGAAGGCACTTAAGCGTCATTTTACGGAGAAAACTGCCATCGAAATATACGCTACACATTGGAATTGCAGCAATTTGTTAACTTTATGTGTCCCGAGAGCGCTTTATAACGCAGACACTTTTAAAAAATTTATTGCGTCGAATTATAGTTATAATGCGTGGTTCACACTTCCGGGTGTGACTACGCTTATTACTGACTAAATTAGTTCGAATGCATGGTTTTATTTAATTATGCTATTCATTTGCATTCAGTTTGTAATTAACACTGTTTAATTTCTGTTTTATAGTTTAGCCTAATAATTTTATTAGATCATATTGACTGATCTAAATGCCGATTTTTTGCGTGGACATACAGTAAAATTCATCATCATCATCATCATCTCAGCCGATGGACGTCCACTTGACTGCTGGACATAGGCCTCCCCCAAGGATCGCCATAACGACCGGTCCTGCGCCGCCCTCATCCAACGGTTTCCCGCCGCCTTCACCAGGTCGTCGGTCCACCGTGTGGGGGGCCTACCCACGCTGCGCTTTCCGGTACGCGGCCGCCACTCGAGAACCTTCCGGCCCCATCGGCCATCGGTTCTGCGAGCAATGTGCCCCGCCCACTGCCACTTTAGTTTAGCAATTCTTTGGGCTATGTCAGCTACTCTGGTTCTTCTGCGGATTTCTTCATTTCTGATCCGATCTCGCAGGGGAACTCCGAGCATAGCCCTCTCCATTGCCCTTTGGGTGACTTTCAGCCTTTTTATGAGGCCTTGAGTGAGCGACCACGTCTCTGTTCCATATGTCATCAGTGGCAACACACACTGATCGAAGACTTTCGTTTTAAGACACTGCGGATAATACAGTAAAATTATTACTTTTAATTAAGTTTACAGTAATTATTTTTAAAGAATCGGGTATGTTGTATCAGAGATGCAGCCGCAGTGGAGTACTTAACCCGTCCAGTGCTAGAGCTCTACAAAAAAAAAGTCCCTTGAGCGCCAAGGTGTTTGAGGGCATGACAACTTTTTTTACCATGTCTTAGAAAAAATTATTTTTCGAGGTTATGTTATGGAATTATTGCAATAAAGTATATATCTACGTAAAGTAAATAAGATGCCCTATCATTCTAAACACCTATTTTTCTATGCTAGGACTTACCTTATGAGATATTCCGTGTTCTTTGACACTATTTCTCAAAAAAACTTCACAACACAGAGACTACCTCGACTTTGTCCCAATTTTAAATATAATTACACTGCACAACGCACAAAACCTATATGATAACATGAAAGCTCATAATATTACGAGCTATTTATAAACAACACCTTGCTTCAAAACAATTGAATACCGACAAAAAAACGGCGCAAAAATGTACAACACTGCCGCCATGACACGCGCGGTCAGAAACTAAACAAAAGTTCCAAAAGTTCTTGGCTTCCTCACAAGTAATCTATCCGTATACTAGAAAACTAATACTTCACACGTAATCTCCACTTCTTTTCCAGTAAATTCATACATAAATTGACAAAAACACTCGCCGTTTTCTCCTACAATCCATTTTTATTTCAATCGCAAAAACATTGAAAACTCTCGGGCACAGCGCAAAATGGCGGTCGCTCGCCGGCCCTCCGAAATTATTTTTTTTCTAGACGGAAATGCGTTTCGTTTCTCAGCGAATTGTTATGAAACGAACCCAAGGAAACTAATAAATTTAATAAAAATATAAAAAGTATGGTGACACGAAACGCCAAACCATAGATCACGAGCCAATGGGAGCGGTTGTCTTACGGACACACGTGTGTCCGTAAGGCGCCCGAGACCAAAAAATTTCTCGGACACACGTGTGTCCGTAAAGCGCTCAAAGGGTTAAAACGTCTTGTACCTTGTAATGGCTTCTATTCCCTAAATAATGGAATAAAATAATGTCTGCAGGTGCTATACTTCCAAATTAATAAACGATCTTGTCATAACAAATTTTATTACAATTATGCAAGTGACCCCCTAGTAATAGAAATGAAATACGTTTCACTTCAAAAGCAGATTAGCAGCAACAATGTCTTCTATACATTTCAGGATGCTGCTATAATTTAAGGCCACAGCACTGCCGGTGCGATCGCATTTCCGCTATCTTTCGCAAATGACGTTCCTGAGCAACCGAAAAGGATGGAGCGTCAAAAAATGCGATTCCGTGCTGACAGATAAAGTTCAACCCTAACTGTACCTACCTTGTAAGTTGCAGAAAACTGTCTCACTCAATAAACAACATTGAATCGCAGTATCGCGCTGCCAATATCCAAACAATTTGACAGCATTCGAATCACCAACCGTCACTTACAATATCCCCAGTTACACATTTACATAGACGTCGTGCCCATTGGAGCGACGAATTGGATCCAGTGATCCGGTCTACAAGAAAAATCATGTGTGCCGATATCACGTGCCAGCAATGTCATGAATTCATGATCGAAAGCTGAAAATTGATTCTATGTTTGTTTATTTTTCACCTGTTTCTTATTCTATGCGATTGTGTATTCGTACGTTTTTATTAGGGTTCCGTACACAAACGGGTGAAACGGGACCCTAATACTAAGCTTACGTTGTCCGTTCGTCCGTCTGTCTGTCTTTCTGCCTGTCCTACATAGTGCGTTCACACAGGATGACGTATTGACGCAGCAGCAGAAGTCAGTCCGTCATTTGTGAAGCAAGGAGTTGTATGAAACCCCACGTAGAAGCACACACGGTGACGCATTGACGCACCGGGTGTGGTTCTATGGACTGACATCTGCCGCTCCGTCAGTGCGTCATCGTGTGTGAACGCACATATTTAGGGCTGTAACTTTTAAAGTGCGTTATTTAAAAAATTAAAAATTAAGGGTGGGTCCTCATACAAGAAACTAGTTTTTATCAACGTTTTTTCTTCTCGCTCAATAGCAAAAACGGTCATACATACAAGCATCAAACTTGGTATGCTTAAAGAAAAAACTCTACAGTATAACAAAATACAGTAAAACTTGGTTAAGTGGGACCTGGATAAGTGAGAAACCTCCATAGCTGGAACTCATGCTGAGGTCCCGACACTTTAGCACTGAATTACCTCTGTTAGTGGGACAAAGCAAACCTCTATATCTGAGATTCGTTCTTTCGATTTTAAACTCATAGTTACCTCTATAATTGAGACAGCAAGTGTATTCTACCTCTTTTACTGAGACTGTATTTTAAAGAATACTTTTTCTACCACTGACCTCTTTTATTTACCTCTATAATTGAGACAGCGAGTGAATTATACCTCTTTTACTGAGACTATTTAAAGAAAACTTTTCTACCTCTGAGCTCTGTAACTGAGATAACATCAATTCATCACCTCTCTATCTGGCACTTTATGTTTACTCGCACTATTTGTGTATTTCTTATTTCCGCAAATTCCGCACTTTCCAAATTTTGTGTCCCAATGACCTCCAGTTTTAGTTTTATTTTTATATCATCCAGATGTTTATTTGAAAAAAAAATCCGAAACGAAGGCTCATATCTTTATCAGTAACTACGTGAAAAAATAAAATTAATATCCGTTTATAAAAGTGGGAAGATACGCGATAAAGTCTGTGTCGAATTTAATGTGCCAAAATCTACTCTTTGTAGAATCATTCAGAAAAAAGATAAAATTCAGTCGCAATGTTCTGAAGGACAAGTAAAACTAAAACAAGTAAGTAGGTTTATCAGAATGTCCTGAACTTGTACAGTGTGTGCTAACATGGGTATGTTGTCTTATTTTTACATAATATGTACCTACGCTATTTTTATTTTATAATCACACCTCTATAACTGAAATAACCTCTATTCTCACCTCTGTTAGTGGAACCCTCTGTAAATGAGACAGATATTTAAATATACCTGGATATCTGAGACACTGGGTTAGTGGAATACCTCTTTAAGTGAGACAAATTTGCAGGTCCCTTAATGTCCCAGTTATCCAGGTTTCACTGTAATAAAAATCGGCAAAGTGTGAGTCGGTCTCACGCTAAAGGTCCCGCTAAACGTTAATAAGTAAATAATTATGTTGTGCGGTGGTGTGGTACGGAACCCTCGGTGCGCGAGTATCCCGACTCGCACTAGACCCGGTTTTATTCTTATTCTATGCGATTGTGCGTTCGTATGTTTTTATGATAATTGGAACCTCGATGTTTATAAATAGCGTTGGCGTGTAGGTACCAACCTTAGATCAAAATAAAATTAATGGATAGGCCTATAGCGCGGTAAGTTGAAGCAAACTACTGGTGCACTTGGTCCATACAAACTAGCGCCATTATCTGTCAAATCTAGGGCACTTGCATACAAATTTGAAGTAAACCTTTCATTTGTTTTGCCTCATTTTTCTGGTTTGAAATGTTCGCACAAGGCCTATCCATTCATTTTATTTTGATCGAAGGTACCAACCAAAGCTTGGCTGTAGGCGTGCAAGCGTGTATTTCAACGAACAAAATTATTAAATTAATTTATCAACTCTAAATTAATATGCATTCCATGTTAATATGGTGAAATGTGAGGACATGAAACCAATAATTATATTACCATTTTAAAATAAACCTTCGAATTTTTGTCAGTTTTCCTAGTATAGCAAAAATTCTGGGAATAAATAAATAAACGCCTACTTAAAGTTAGTACCTACCTAATTATTAGAAGGTACACTGATGAGACGAAGGCTACGTGATTTTTATACAGTTTCGTAATTTTCAGGGGTTGTTCAGAAAATCAAACTGTACAACTTTTACTATAGAAAAAAATCAGCTATTCCATATAAACTGCAATGCCTATAAATGTACTCAAATGTATGAGGCAGCAGATTTTTTATTACGAATTCAGGTTTTCTTCCATAGTAAAAGTTGTTCAGTTTAGTGGTCTGAACCACACCTGAAAATTTATTTAAAAAAACTCACCCAGTATAATAAAAAGTATAATAATTGTGTGACAGAATAAACCATTGCGTACTATTTTCAGCCACGCTTCCAACCGGTGAGGGTGAGGTAAAAATTGGTAGGTGCAGGGTGTGTCCGTATTGTATTTATATTAATACTGTATTTATATTATACTGTGGTCTGAGCATTGCTAGTGCTGAAATGTTGATTTTCCGAACATAATACAGGGTGTTTCATAAGTAACAATAAATATTTGAAACTCTTAGCCCCACTTGCGCCAACCTGGGTAAGCAATAAAGTCCAGGTTAAGGGGCTACCTGCCGGTTTTGGGTAATTTTGTAACCATTTTATTCATTAACTATGGCACTTTTTGAGCTGAAATTTAAACTGAACCATCTACAGGATATGAGAAGTGATGCGGTTTTTCTAGAAATCGATTTTAATGAATAAAACCGAAGAAAAGGGACTCTAAAGTCACCCCTTTTTTTCCAGTTGTAACCATTTTACTCTTACATTTTTAATCGGAACAAAATGAAAATTTACTGTATTGTTCACAATACAATTTAGAATGATGTGGTTTTTTTACTTTTTCGAAATTAATAAAAAATCATCGAATTTTTCAAAGAAAACAGCAAAATTCTGACCGGAGCCACGCGCTCTTTCTCATCGATTAGTATGGAGTGTGAGTGAGAGGAGAGTGGTCCACGGCTGATACGCCTTAAGTTAGTAACCCATTATTTGTATAGAAAAACAACTGAAAGAGCCATTTTATCCGGAGTTAATAGCTAACCCGTGGTTGGCGCAAGTGGGCCTTAAGGGGGTTGTTTAGACCGTCAAACTGAACAACTTTCTCTATGGGACCAACATCGAAATCTCGAAAAAAAAAATTATATCCCATACATATTTTAGCTCTAGACGATTTGTAGAGTATGGAACATCATTTTTTTTTTCGTGATTTCGATATTGGTCCCATAGTGAAAGTTGTTCAGTTTGATGGTCTAAACCACCCCCTTAAAGGTTTATTTGTATTTTTGTAACACCTTGTATAGTATTAGATTTTGCCCGCGGATTTTAGAAAACTTCTAAACCCCCTTTATGAGTCGATTTTCAAAAAATCTTCTCTTAGTGCACATGTACACCTACATCCTCTTTAGAATACATTGCCATTGTCTAAATGTCATAATATTTCTTTTATTAGTCCAATCATTTTAGGGTTTGACCCTAACAATAATTCATCTATCGCTGAAACTTTGGAGTGTGATAAAGTAATGTAAAGCCTGACCAAAAATATAAAAAACCTCTCCATGTTGCGGAAAATCATTTGAACTAATTTTTGTACTTGGAACACTAACATTTAAGGTGACAGTCGATTGCAGCGCCCCCAATCCAGGTTTTTTATTTTCCTGGTCAGGCTTTATACAGATTACGGATTACAAATAATCTAGGTGGTTTTCCAGGTTCCAGGTTTCCAGTCCTAGATTATTTGTAAACCGTAATCTGTATACTTTAAGTACTTTGTCACACTGCAAAGTTTCAGCGATAGATGAATTATTGTTAGGGTGTCCATACAAGGAAACTCTGAAATGATTGGACTATATCTTCAGCAGTTTAGACTGTGCGTTATCTGTCAGTCAGTCAGTCACGGAACTGTTTTATAAAGTACTAGTATTTCGCACAAGTTATATACCAGATTTTAAGTCAGATCATAAGCTATCAAACAAAAAAAGTTTCATCAAAATCGGTTCAGTAGTTTTTGCGTGATGCGCGAACAAACAAACAAACAGACAAACAAAATTTCTAAAAAAGGTTGATTTCGAGTCAGGGATACCTAAAAACCATATCGTAATCTTTTTTTTGTAAATATCTTCAATGTACAGACACACTTAAGTTACAGTTTTATAATAGTTTAGATTAGATAGAATATCTCGGACTATCACCTGTGGGAATATGATGCATGCATGCTTCAAAATAAAATTGAAGCTATACTGCCTATAAGCCATAGTTACCTAGCCACATAGCTACTTAATGTTGTAAAGTAGACTACTTGCTTATGCCTCTAAATGCAAACGGTTTGGTAAAGGGTTGCCGCGCGTCTTCGTGAACCGAGAAGCCTTCCCCAGTCACGTTTTTGCTTCGTCAACGAACACTCAGAACCTCCGAAGACACTACAAATTGTGCATACTACCACTGGAACTTTGCCAACAGTTTATAAATGCAGTGTTTCGAGAATAACGAGCAAATTATTCGGAACGCCACTGTAATTTTTCAAGTGAATGTTGATGTCAGTCCAATTAAACTGGCCGTTTCATAAAAGCTCTTTATAACAACATGTGTGTATTTTTTTTCAAACCTTTCTTTCGGATTTAATGAATGGTTCGGAAGATTGCCACAGGCTATATATAGCTGTGAAAGCTGTGAGTTAACCAGGGAAGAAAAAATAGCTACACGTAGTCTTTAGGGTTGTGTAGTTTAAAACTAGATTATGCTAGACTAGGTTATACAAGGTCCTTCTTAATATGCCGACAGTTTTTAAAGTGGATGACCAGACCATCAAATTGAACAACTTTCTCTATGGGACCAACATCAAAATCGTGAAGCTGTCCCATACGTTTAGCTCGAGTAGGTTTGCACTTTTGTATGGAACAGCTGATTTTTATTTCGCGATTTCGATGTTGGTTCCATAGAGAAAGTTGTTCAGTTAGACGGTCTGATCATCCCCTTAAAAAAGCTTCAGCACATTAAGAAGGACCTTAACCTAAACAAGGAAAAGTACTTTCAACCACATGCTTTACCCATCAAACTGAATAACTTTTACTATAAGAGCAAACATGTAAGAACCAAAAATATTAACTGTTCCATACGTTTGAGACAAGTGGCATTGCAGTTTTGTATCGAACATTATTTACCCCTATAGTATAAGTTGTTCAGTTTGATTGGTAGAGTATGTTGTTAGGTTAATAATAGGTACTTTTCCTTAAACCCTGTATGATTTTAAAACCAGCAATGAATTTATTCTTTTCTTGGTTCTTGGAAATTAAAAAAGTACAATGAAGGCTCTCGACGCCTTGTTATTGATTCCACTATTTTCAAAAAGTGTTTAAAAAGTGAGTAAAGTATTTAATTTCATGTTAGCTTGTCCCCATCATTTAAATCTTAAACCGTTGTTTCAAAATAAACGTAACCTACATTATAAACATGAGTTTATGCGGATGTTTGTGACGTAATCACGCCTAAAAGACTGAACGGAAGTCTGTTCCGGAATTCAACGCAGGCGAAGTTTCGGGCAAAAGCTAGTCTGAAATAATTATTATCGATAGCATTGTTATTAATTAATACGAGGTTACCAAGTTGACTAAGACATTTTTTATTATTATTGTCATTAAATTATGACATCGGACTAACTGCTCACATATTAGCTCACATCGACAATAAACTGCTCAAAATTAATGAAGTAGGTGCAGTAGATCCCCGTAACTAACAGTGATTTTACTTGCAAAGAACAGTGGCCAATTTAGAGCCAGTCATTTTTACGAAAACTTAATGCGGTCTTAATTATTTTTAACAGAAAAAATTTTGAAATTTGTTGGAAAAAATTCCACAAGTGTGAATTCTAAAGTGACAATTTACTATTAAATTTGATGATTTAGCCAAAAAGTAGTAGCAAAACACGTGACAGGACTATTTTCATCTAATTTCACCAAGGTATTTTTTTGGTCTTTAAGAAACGTCTTTGGTTTGGTTGAACTGATAATGTCACTCATTTCGTTTCCTACAATTTAGGTAAGTACCATATTGTTATACGGTTATAACAAGCACATCCACCATTCTTATTTGGTTTAAGCACAGAGGAATCCTCTGTGGTTTAAGTAAACAAGCTGACTACGGAATCCTAAATTATTCGTGGATCGATTTGCACTTTTCCGGTTTTTCAGGACAAGCTTAGTCATTGTCTATAATGAGTCTACCTTTTCACAAAATGCATACAAAATAGACAATACACAAACACAAAATACAACGGTGTATCCTCTTAAAGTAAACGACCTATCTCTGGAGGACATTTGTAAATTACAGCAGGGCACAAAGGCCTGAATAACTTTAATCTATCACAGATTGGAAATGGTGGAGGCATGTGGTATACTTGGAATATGGAAAAATTATGGCCAATACTTTAGTCGAAATTTCAGGCATATATATAGAAGTTACCCATTCTATGATTTTCTACTATTCTTAAAACCATTTCCTGTTTGTATTATGTTATAGTGTTCCAATTAGATTTTGCCTAAACCGCATGTCGGTGATGAAATAGAACATAATATGCGAGTAAGTTTATTGATAAAAAATGACAACTTGGTTCTTTTTAAAAATATTTTGTAAACATGGAGGTATAATTTTCATGTGCAAGGGGTTAGGGGGCATAAATAATACAAAGCTTTTCACTTCGGCCGGAATATTTTGAAAATAAAAGCCATATTGTGAAAAATAAACTGTTCCATAATTCTGTAGATTCCATGACTGGACTAGAGGAGCAGTGTTTAGAATTACTATTGGACCCAACGATGAACATTAATAAAGAGGCCATGTTTTTGTATTTCATGCAAAAATTCACACAGATCTGTGAGTACACAATAGTAGATTATACATCGAGGGCAGGAAAGTAAGAAAGGTCTCAGATCTCATGTAATTGTTGACCGAAGCGAAGCAAAGGTCAATAAACATGTGATCTGAGGCTTTTTTATTTACTGCACAAGGTTAGTATACCATTTTTCTCTTCGACCGAGGTGGAAAGCGTAAACTTCGTTCAGCACAGCGGGACGAAAATTTACGCTTTCCGTGCGGAGGGGAGAAAAAAAAAATCATGTATGAACGAAGACAGTGAATAGTACTGGAAGGAATGGAGAAGAAGAAAAGTGACTTCATAACCTAGTATTTGCATACTAATCATGACAACGTGTCATACAAACACCTGTTTTGCATGAAAGAGATTGAAGATGATAAAAACCGTTTTTCAATCGCTTGTAACTTTTTGTTTTCTATTTGATTGTAGTTTCGATTGAACATTTTTGAAATAAATCAGAAATTGAACCTTATCTTATGACATTGTGACTGAATCTGTCATCTGAAATCCTTAAAATGGTCATAGGGTAGTTATATTATAAACGAACCTTCTATCTGAACGAAATGTATGAAAATATATGGAAAATCGACTTCATTAGTGGTACGCGGGCCGGATTATCTTCTGTGATTCATGCTAAATTGTTCAATTGTTCTGATGCTTATATAGGGTCATTTTTAATTAGTTGGCGAAACTCAACCAGAGCACTTGTTAATAATAACAGATTGCATTATCAATGTTTATAATTAGTATTGATGATTTACAATATTACTATTATCGTACGTATCGTACGCAGTGCGCAGCCGGCGGGCGAACATTGACCTCAGAATCTTATGATCGAGCCGGGGTCATTACCACGTAATTGTGCTTAGTAACAGATACCAAATGCATAAGTTAAGTTTCGCCAACTAATTATATTTGAACTTATAGAAATGCTTACTCTCCAAAGCAATACCTAGTCCCACCGGCACTGGTGTTTGCATACATGTCACGTATTCGGGGCGCAGTGCAGCGTTCAGCGTACAGTTTTTATATCCTGTCCCGCTCGGGTGCCGGCGACAAACAATCCTCCATGTGTCCTTATGTTCTTGGTGGCATTAAAAATAAAAAGCTGTTCAGGTGAATGAGAAATACTTCTTTCTTTTAATGATTCCACAGGATTCAGCATCGAGAATAACAATGGTGTTGAATTCGGTTTTTCACGAGTTTTTCTGTTAATAAAACAGGACACCGATTTTTGAAACTCATTCGCTGAGTTCAGCAGTTGAAAATATCCAAATTACTATGGAGATTACTGCTGATTTGACTTTCGAAAATCGCACTCCAGAAGTGTGTTTTTTTAAAGTCAAATCAGCAGTAGAAAGATGCATACTTATCTCCATAGTAATTTTGACATTTTCAACTGCTGAGCTCACCGAATAAGATTCAAAAATTGCACTCCTGGTATAAACTTTTCATTTAGGTATGCAGGACTTAAAACTTTAGTAAAGTACTAAAAATATAATGGTACCACCTTTTCAGCCATATAAATCATCATCAACATCAATCATACCAATAACATAGATCGTGTGTTATCATGTAGGTAGGATACTTGAATTGCCTTGAAAATTATGTTTCGAGTGATTTCATATCAATGTTCCTCCATGGATTACATACGTAAGCATATGCTCACGACTATTATTCAGGGGGTAGTCAGAGATATTCTGGAAACCTCAGAACATCCAAGTTTCACCAGTAGTACTGAAACTCTGTCCAGTGTGACGGGGCGGGTCCTCACGATGTTTTCCTTCACAGAAAAACCAATGGTTGTTACAAATCGTACAAAAATTCCGAAAAAATCATTGGTCCGAGTCGGTCTGGACGGGGATCGAACCATCGCCTCCTGCACGGCAGGCAATTATTAGGAATTTCCAACCTCGTAAACCGGAACATAATTTATGAAATCTAATTGAAAATAATAAGCCTAAAAAGCTATTACCAATTAAAGCCACAAACGAATCTCAACGAGTAGATTATCCATCAAGCAGTACAAATGACATTCCTTTATTCACTCTTATCTAGTGTCTCCACAAAGCTTCCTAAACAAAGCATTTGAGAATAAACTGCCCCTCTTTTTACGAGCGTTAAAATGAACGGCTGCCGAGTGAGAATAGCATACTCGGACAAGAATAGCGTGTTCATGGAGCTGGAGACTACTTTAAAAGACAACAATTTACGTCATCACTGTATCTTATCTTATACGAGCTTTTGACCCGCGACTTCGTCTGCGTGGATTACCCTTTTAGGGGTAATTCGGACAAAGTGAAACCAGAACCCTTCAGTGCTGTTTTACTATCCCATACCGTTTGCCGCTGCAGATAGTAGCTGAATCTTATGAGTAGTGGCCTAGGCTTGGAAAGATTTGAGACGAGACGATGGCACACCTCAAGGTCACCAGAAGTCACCTCGGTCAGTCTCACTTGGTCGGCTAAAACCTTGGACACCACATCGATAGGGTTCTCCTCTTTGCTCTCTGGAACGCCATGAGGCAGAAGAACTTCGTCGAATCCTTTCTTAGTGCACCCCTACATTCTTTTTAGATATAAATTTCATGTTTTATAAGTATGTCAGTCAGTCACGGTTTATAAGTATAGATAGATGGGGCAAGCTAGCAACACTTCGATCCAATGGATCTTTTGTGTTGACCCCTGTATTTTCTTCACCCTTCATAAATGACTGAAATACCGTTCAGTGGAAGATATCTGTAATTTCCTGGTTTTGGATAACTATCTCACAGGAAGTACGTGCTTTTAGCCGCCAAGAAAACGCAGTCACACTGGATATGTTCCATGGTTTCTTCCTCATCTCCGCTCGGCAGCTGGGGTCTAGGGTGAGCTTCATCGTGTGCATTATCGTGCTTGTGGTGAAGTGCCCGGCGAGGGGTCCGATGATGGCACGATCTTTGCTCCTGCTGTTGTTGAGTGACCACACTGAACACCAAAGCAACTGCCACTAAAGTGGAGGAAATCTGTCTGAACAATATGTTTTAGAGTTTAAATGTACCTAAAGTGAATAAAACAACGGAAGCACAAAACGAAACAGCTGGCAGTGAAGTTCGGTTTATAAAATATTTGTTCACTTTCTAACTCGCAATAGTTTGCCAATTTTACTCAGGTTTTCACTCCATTCATTTGAGAAAATTTCTTTTCAGTAATGCTAAAAAGTCTACATCACTAAATAATTTTGTACCTACCTTCTACTCAAATACTTCTAGCTAGGCTGTCATCGACCCGGCTCTAGCTACGCTGTTGACGATCCGGTCGGTGTGATGGTTACCAGGGTCCTGGGATCGAATCCCGGTTCGTTCATGGATGTTATAAGTGTGTGCCGTAGTTGTATGGTTCCCATAACAAAAAGCCTGAAGCTTACTTGGGATCATTACAATAATGTATGTGCATGTGAGCGTAAAAAAAAAAACGTTCACTATGGGGCCAACTTCGAACTCGCGAAAGAAATCTGTTGTTTCATACATTTAGATTCGGTCGAGTCACCATTGACGTTACCTGTGGAACCGCTGTTTTTTTTTCGCCACTTTAATATTGGTCCTATAGCGAAAGTTGTTCAGTTTGTTGGTCTGAAGCAACCCTTAAAAGTATGTAACGTATTTAAATTTACTACCTGTAGTTAGTTTTTATTACTAAACAAATGGGACGTAAGATCCAACGTCAACTCACGAAAGTACAGTTTTATGTAGGTACTAGTGTTTTCCCGCGACTTCGTCCGCACAAATTATATACCAGACTTTAAGTCAGATCATAAGCTATCAAACAAAAAAAGTTTCATCAAAATCGGTTTAGTAGTTTTTGCGTGATGCGCGAACAAACAAACAAACAAACAGACAGACAAAATGTCTAAAAAAGGTTGATTTCGAGTCGGGGATACCTAAAAACCATATCGTAATCTTTTTTTTGTAAATATCTTCAATGTACAGACACACTTCGGTTACGGTTTTATAATAGTTTAGATAATTCATCGGTTTTTGTGAAAGCTGAGTCCTAAAGCGATTCTTTCAACCCGGAATCGTTGAACAATACCGCGAGAATAATATAGTATGAGAATAACACAGTTTTGCGCAGCCTACCGGAAACAGGACGTGGACGTGACGTTTGTCTGACTGCAACAGCCTTCATTGCAACAACTGCCTACGTAACTGACACAATAGGTTTACATCTTTGCAGGAACTCAGTAACATTAGTTATTAAGTTGTTATAACGATTCTATAGGATTCTATAGCAAAGCCGTTCGCTTTTGTCTTGGTCGGAGTTTGTTTCAACTACAGCTTCGATCAACAATATACAACTAGATAACGGGTCGCATACAAAATCAAAGAGAAATTCGGTCCTCGTGAATATACAACATTTTTTGTTAACGAACCGAGAAAACAGTCCGAATACATTATAATTTCGACCTCAAAGCAATCATAATTCCTAGTAATTTAAAAAAGGAACACTGCGGCATTGCGAGACGTGCTTACGTTGGCTTTGTTCGAACGCAACTAATTCAAAATAAGACCTCACTCCAATAGTGAGGCGTTATTTGCCGGGACATGTTTTGAGCGCTGACGCGTTATCTAGTTGAATATTGTTGATCGAAGAACTACAGAGTTAAGCTGGAAAGCTAGAAGAATGCCTAATATAAATCCGACGTAAAAAAGTCGATGCAAGTTTTTCTGATTGGATTCGATAGAACAAATTCGGAACTAAATCCCAGACTACTCGCATCGTTCTAGGACATGGGTGGACAGCCATGGGGTCCCGCTGAGTGTAGCCACACAGTTTTTGGATGGGTTATCGTTTTAATCGTATTTCACGCACGCCCCTCCGTACTTTGGAAGGTTCGTTAAATACTTGTTTCTGGATAGTACCGGTAGACGACTGTGTACAGCAAATTCTAAAAAATATGTCTTGCTAAATTGTATTTTATTGTTCACTAGCTGGTCAGCTACACCCGACAGACGTTGTCCTGTCTAAAAATCTTATTACGATTTTTTTTTAAATTGTATAATATAAATTAGCAAATCGGTCCAGTCGTTCTCAAGTTATGCGCTTCTAAACGAACAGCATTAATTTTTTATTTATAGTTCAAATTATAAAATTCACCGTTCCAGAAATAGCAATTCATTCATAAGCCTATTTACTATTTCAGTGTTTAATATTGAAATATGACGATGGTCGATTCATTCGCAGAAAATTCATTTCCATTGCATATCAATTAAAATTCAAATGGGATTTTTCATTGCTGAGGGCAGCAATCCTATCTGCCTATCACTTTGTATAAATTCATAAATGTTTTCACTTTATTCTGAATGTTACACTTTATACTTTGTGCCTTTTGTTTATTTTAGCGCATATTATGTTCTAAATCGGTAAGTAAGGAAGGAATTGAATCATCATCATGTGAAAGTTGTTCAGTTTGATGGTCTGAAGCACAACTGACCAACAAACTAAACAACTTTCTTTATCTATGGGACTAACCATAGGAATGGAAAAAAATACAAACATCCACACAAAACTACAAACCTACTCAACCCAAATAGATGGACTGCTCTTTTTTTTCGACCCACTATGTCATACTATAGAGCAAAGGCCTCCTCCTAGGTCTCCTCTCACGAATAAGAGAAGGAACGGGCTATACTTCAGGCTAAACTCCACTGCGCCAGCCCAGCGCGGTTGCTGCTAGATTATTTCAAGCCGCTTCAATGGGCCGCTAATTTCATTTATATTTTTAATTCAATTCAATTCAATACCACCACCTGAACTTCCACAATTAAGCCCACTTGCCCATTTGCAACTTGAACATTTTTGGAGTTACTTCAACTACTTAGATTGGTTCTTCGTAATTTTCAAGTCATTCTTGATGTGATGTCTCAGTGAAACATCGAGTAATGGTAGAACTATATACTATTATCTATTCTGTGGTCTGGTTGGAATCAATTGCCTTGTAGTAAAGAAACTTTATTCTATAGCAATTTTAGCATACTTACTAAGTAATATTCATCATTCAATGTATTCTATTATTTTGTTTTCGCTTAGATGTGTTTGTATGAAATGAAAATTTTGCATCTTTTTATCTTTTTTTCAGGTCCGTGATTTTTAAGAAACAAAATTTTACAAAAAATGTTGTCTCTATCATCATCATCATTTTGACACTTCATACGATTTCACATTTTAAATGGCTACTTATGTCAAACGCATTTATTATTAAATGTATGCCGGTATATCGCCTGAACGCAGTACCTATATTTCCTCTAATAGTTCATTGTGCAATAATATTTCAGTTGGCCATTTTCAGCAAATGAAACATAAGTGCCCTGAGGGAATATTAGGATGCGGTGAGTTAAATCACTGGGGATAGCTCGTTACACAATCGTCAAATTTTAGAAAATATCAACCCAATATCGCCACAAAATTATTTTACAATGTATTTACACACGAAGACACATCAAGCTAGATCAAGAAAATTTTCTCCCCTCCGGACCGAAAGCTTAAATTTTCGTCCGGCTGCGCTAAACGAAGTTGCCGCTTTCCACCTCCGTCGAGTAGAAAAATAGTAGACTAACTTCATGTTACCTATAATGTCATTAATCTTTTTCGTACACATGAAGCTATATAAACTGCAGCCAACTTTGCAACTGCCTCCCTCGGCTTTGCCTCGGTCAACAATTACATGATATCTGAGACCTTTCTTACTTTCCTGCCCTCGGTGTGTAATCTACTAAAGCTGGCCGCATTTTATATAGCTTCACACAGACAGACTTACTTCTTACATATTTTATATGACATTATAGGTAACTTAAAGTTTGACAATATTTTGTAGGTTAGAATGAGTTTCCCGCGCCACCACACCCTGAACGACATTATTAGGCGGGCACTGGGAGCTAGCAGTCAATATCCCATGCATCATGGAGCCTCCAGGTTTGAGCCGTAGTGACGGAAAGAGACCAGACGGTCTAACATTGGTACCTTGGGAGAAGGGTAGGTCCCTTTTGTGGGATGCGACTTGGGTCTGCACCTACGCACCATTTCATCTGTAGCGTACCACACGAGCGGCTGGATCGGCGACAGAAAGCAAAGCTCGCCTCAAGCACACCACGTATCAAGTCTTAGAGGGCCCATATCTGTTCGTGGTAGTGGCAGTGGAAACCGCAGGGCCATGGGAAGCTGAGGCCTAGAAGTTTATAAAAGACTTGGGCTTTAGATTAAGGGAAAGGGGCAACGACGCTCGCTATGGGGCATTTCTTCTCCAACGTATCTCATTCATCCAACGTGGCAATGCCGCCAGCGTAATGGGTACGTGCGATACAGACACGACCCGGGGCGGGTAATTCGCGTAAGCAGGTTTGTATAAATTTGATAATATGGATTAAAGTTTACTAATAAATGTCTCATCATCATCATCATTACCTTTCCATCTACAAAAGATAATTAAAGCAGCGTCTTGGCGGCATTTACGTATGTCTCAGGATTATTATTATTTTAAATGTCTTACGTTCCGTAATCACGGACAGTTAAGTCCCGGACCTTTGAAAGGCGTGCATGGAGCCGAAGCCAACATGCAGAGGCCCGTTCATAAGACAAGATAATCTAAATGTAAGGGATACACATGGCGGGCGCGTACCATCTCCAAGCGCACAACATGATACACACAGGGATGGTCCCCGCCAGGTGCAAAGACTATTGGAGTCCGGCGCTATGGCCGCGATGGAAAAATAAGGTCTTGGGCTATGGAGGTGAACGTTGGATGGATACTTATTATTATGTATCTAAGCTGGTATTTCACGGGCCGTAGCCCGGACCTTTGGAAGGCTTGCGTATTATTATTGTCAGAAGATCCGTACAATTTGAATAATCGTCTGGATTACTTATTATCAATCGACTACAGTTCTTATACATAGTACCTACTGGGCAATTTCGTAAAAAAATATCCCGGTTACAATATGGAATACAAAAAAAATCATAACTTTATTATAATTGGAACAACGTAGAATGATTCGCACTTATTTGAAATGTATAATACTCGTAACAGTTGCAAATTGGATAAAAAATGATTATTTTCAAAGAAAATGTGATTATTTTGGGACAAGAGAGTGGTTCAGGCTTCCATTTTGTCACTTTTTTGGAACGAAATTATATAATTATACAGTTTATTCTTAGTAAATGTGTCTTTTTTCTTTAAAAATAATAATCAGTGAACCTTAACAAGGAAGGCTTGGAAGGCATCAATTACTTGTAATAAACAAAAATATATCCATTTTGTAACTTTGTAAACTAGGTCGGTCATTGTGGGACATTACTAATAATGGGTGTTCAAAACTAACTTTAGTCTTATTTTTTAATTTATTTATCATAATCGACCAATATAACCTGCTAATTTTACAGATTATTAATTAAATATTGAAATAATCAAAACCTTCATTCAAAACGGTCTTTGGTTTCAGTGTAAATTGAGTGCAAACTGATAGACAAGACAAAATGTGTGCGGATATATTTAGAAAAAAACGCCCTACTGACTAGTTTACTAGTTGACTAGTGTACTAGTTTAGTTTACTAGGATACTCCTAGTAAGATTATCAATAGCTACTATAGCTAATAGTTAGTAGAGACTAATAGTTAGGTTATCAGCTAGTAGCTGAGCGAGAATGTTGCAGGGGGCGATGAATCTAGTAACAGATATATAGAATTGTTATTGTCCGCGTAATCCTGCGAAATACTCGTAAATAAGTAAGTTACAGCCTGCATCACAGAACTGTATGGCAAAAGCCTCCTCTTCCAAGAGGGTAGGGGGAGTAAGCCATTCACAACCACGCAGATCACTTTTTGCTTAGCGTAACGTCATAATTATAAGTTCCTTGTCACTGGGTAGATCGCAAAGTGTATGGGCATGTATGAAAGCTTTGACGCGAAGGTATATGCCGGCACAATTTACCCGGCATGCCCATATACACTTCGCTGCCGGATACCCGGCGACCGGGACGTCTGAAAGGGCAATTCATGTACTGAAGGCCTGTTTTTCGTTTCAAATAAGTTCATAATCAACTTTTCGTAATACTTACCAGGAACACGATACGGATACCATTTCGTATTCGTGCCTATCAGTAAATTTCTTTCATGACAAAAGCAAAAATTTCTCATATCATTAATTCCTCCCTGATTACGTTGAGCGCATAAATACTAACAACTTTCACAATTACCTAAGGCAGAGTTGATTTAATGTTGTTTTGTTCTTATATAGAAACGTTTGAAGTTTAATTATTTATGAGGCAAGTTGTTAGAAAGTTACCTTTCCTTCATTATACATTAAATTCATCGGAATAAGGTTAATAACGTCTAAAGGTTATAAATAACTTGTAGCATAAAGGAATGACTAATCCAAGACAGATTTTGTTTTAGACTTATTGTAGAAATATGAACCTTATTTTAATGTAAAGAGAATTGTCTTTGAAGAAAACTCAACATTAAGGTTTTAAGTTCCTGCAGGCATTTTACTAAGTATCCTTAGAAATATTAACGAGGTCCCAAACTAAGTTCGTTTATTGTATAAACTCGTGTTAAGTAGAAGCCTGATATAAGAGTTATCGAACCATCAAATCTCATCTACCTACCTTACTCTATGAGGAATAATTTTCTGTCCGTCTGTGTGATAGATTTCAGATTAACGATTTTCAGAAGAAATCAGTAGGTACATTTATAAAAATTTGCTTGTAATTTTATTTATACTTATAACCTTGAATAAAAATGTTTAAATAGGTTTTCGTATCAAACCATTATCGTTTTTCTATCTAGCTTAATGTATTTCCTAAAGTTCGCTTATATTTCGCATATATGACCAAAGTTTTATACGAGTATTATAGATTTATTGTCATCATCATCTCATTTAAGAGTTAGCTCTTGTCGATGGAATATTCGCCATTCGTGTCTCTCTTTTTCAGCTAGTGTCTTGAGTTCTTGATACAATACGACATCAACCTTTTCCTTCACTTGGGCTATTATTATTATTATTGTTGGCTGGGCTATTGCAAGCAAGGTTCGTTATGTAACACTGCGACCAACGCTGATCTTTTGTGTTCGCCCCAAGCTCACCCATATTTTACACATACATCCGAACTAATTTTTTATTACTATCGGGTATGCAGGTTTCCTTACGATGTTTTCCTTCACCGTCGAGCTAGTGATAATGTTACATACAACCGTACATAAATTCCGTAGAACTTGGTGGTACAGGCCAGGAATCGAACCGCCGCCTCTTGATTGAATCCCTAGCTCTCTTCCGTATGGACTATCATCGCTCACTTCGCTTCACTTGGGCTAGATTGCTCTGTCTAGGTCTTTCTCTTCCTCTTTATAATTTTAGTATATTATATTAATTACTCTGAGATCGTATTATCTTCCGTCATGATGAAATTGAGATAAGAGAAATCCTTTGTTTTCTAAAATAAACATTAATCCAATAGAAGGTGACGAACTACCTAGTAAAAAATATCCAGTAAAAAAAGAGGATCCATCCATAAGTTTTTCTGCTATTCGCACCTTATTTTTCATGTTCATGATTATTATTCAGATTTCACTGCGCTATATTTTTGAAATATTGGACGTGATTTTCAGAGTATATTAAAAAAGTTGTTGAACAAAATTTTTAAAATGACTACAGGTAATCAAACGGAAGGCATGTTCTATCTAAAGTTGGTTCACCTATCCATATGAAGATAAAATCTTCACCAAGCGGTTTTTTAGGGTTCTGTTGTCAAACCCTTATACTTTCGTCTTTTCTGTCTGTCCGTCTACTTATGCAAAGACTACGGAACCCTATCATGGGCAAGTCCAACACGCTCTTATTCGATTTTTTTACAAAAGTTTCATGGTAAAACGTATCCTGTCCTCTATCAGACTTCTAAATTGTCATAGATCAGATTTCCTTTGAGAAGAAGAATGTAAGTATCTACTTTATTACTTTACTTTATTTTGGAGTTATTTAAGCCTGAGGTGTTCCTCCATAACTCTATAGCCTCCTTGAAGCTGATTGTATTCAGAGATTCTCGGTATATTCTTTTGGGGATTCCAAGGAAGGGTTCAGGGCCCAAGAAGTGATCCTCCGTGCCCTTTCTAGCCAGTTCCTTCGCTCTTTCGTTCCCTTCTAAATCTGAGTGTCCCGGGACCCATTGTAGCACTAGCTGATTGCGATTACCCAGTGCATTCAGCTGTGCTACGAAGTCAGATACTAGCTCTTTATATAGTAGAGTCTAAGAATATGGGTGTTAGTGTCAAAGCATTCAAAAATAGCATTCCGAGCATCTTAAATCCTTTTTATTTCCGATCTTCATAAATCCTATTTAGTTATTAATAATTTAAAAAAAGTAAGTTTTAGCCTATTGAATCCCACTGCAGTGCAAAGGCCTCCTCTCACGAATAAGGGTGAGAGGGAGTGGGCCATACTCCACCATGCGGGCCCCGGTTAAGGCTAGGTTATCCCACTGCAAGCGTCTCTTTCTTGCAAGCATAAGTTTACAATTAGCCATCCCGCTCCAATTGAAAGCAGGATCGCAAAAAAACGTGTTTTTCGTCAATATCTTTGCTCATGGGAGTTTCTAAGCTAAAACTTCTCCTGAGTTCACTAGAAATATTTAATGTATTTAGTTAAGTACAAGAATAAAAAGTTAAATATCAGCAGTTTAATCATAGTATTGAAAAAACGTAACAAAAAGGGTAACTTTGGGATTTTTTTCTATCGAGTAAACTTAATCTAATCGTGTTATTGAGAACAGTCGCCCATCCGCCCGATCCTTAAATAAGACATAATTTAATTTCAGACTTTAAAACGCAGTTTAAATCACTTTCGTTTGTGTTCAAAAAACGGCCTCGACGGTATAACAGCGTCTTAAGAGAATTTTCAAGCCGCCTCAATAGGCATCTGACCTGGCTTAACGAATAGTTACAACGCCATCTGACGGAACTATCCGAGACCAACTGCTTAACGTGCCTTCTGAAGCTCGGAAACGCTCGAGATGAAATACCATTAAACGGTCACCCATCCAAAGACTGACCGGACCTGACGTTGTTTAACTTCGGTGATCGTTTCCAATACCGAAGCTCCACTACAACAACGAGAGCTTATTAATAATAATTTGTTTTTTTATTATCTCCATGTCACCTCTTTACGTTACATGGCGATTTATTCATGCATTTATACACGTAGTACATATTTTGTTACAGAACATGGTACGAATATCTATTCCATGAAAATGTTCACACAGTGCTTTGTCCCCTGTTCGTAGGACCTTTCGCCCGGGTTTCGATATCGAAAATTTTGATTTCAGTGCGTTTGGATGGTTATCGAACCACGCCTTCCATTTCCGTGTGACTGGCACATGGAAATTGCAACTCTCTCCTGCGTTTGAAAACATCGACACGAAATGTTTTGTATTACAATTTTTTCAACATTTGTTATTTTTTTGAAGTTTTTCTGTTCAAATAATTACCTATACTTTTATACAGTGTCCATGTACTGGGAAGAAAGACTACAAAGTGGTTGGTTGGTTGGAATAATAAATATTTTTAATTTTTCCAGTATTTACCTCCAAAATATAGGGCCTTTCCTAACTCTAAAATAAAAAATATAATTCGACTACTGAAAGGTGACTGTTGTATTATTAGGTTATACCTACAAGTTCTACTCTAATAGAAACGTACCGTATTCTTAGTTGTTTCGCTGATATGAGGCTTGCTTACTCGAGTCGAGGACGTTATTGACATTTTTATCATACAAATTATGTCAAAAACGTCCTCCACTCGAATGAGGAAATGTCAAGATAATAACTAAGAATACGGGTGTAAAAGTCGCCTCAATTACCTGCCTATGTTACATTTTTGATAAACACAACCAGTCAAAACTTTGTGAGATAAACTTTACTATTGGTATTGTAGACAAAATCCTATTAGATTTAATTAGTATTTGTAGACAGAATCCTATTAAATATCCCATAGATAAAAATTAAGTATTTATGTTACTGTAAAAGCTCGAAATACGGTAAATCCTATCATTTTCCGGTAAAACCTAACCATCTTAGTTTTTACCAGAATTTACCATACTTTCCGGGCCTTCACAGAGAAAGACTACAGTACAGAACATCTTTGATCTTTAAATATTAAAATTGAAACTTATTCACAAGCTTTCTACGAGATTACGGTCCTGTGTATGGTATCTACAATTTATGTAAATGTAAAACGTGCTAACTGCGTTAGATCAAAATTAGAAGCTAAAGTAGCGCCCTCTCGTATTAATTGCTAGCGGTATGTGTGAGGCAGACTGCGACTGTAGTGTCATGATGTGCTCTAATGTACGCTTAATGTGTCGAGGGCCTCTCTTGCCGTATTCCAACATTCAACTCTTCCACATGTAATGTCCCATTATACGACGCTTGTTTCAACGTCGTAAGGATGAAAATGATTTTATTTGCAGGTCTTCGTTTTTGAAACGAGCTGCAGACTGTCGTTAGGACAGGCGCAAATGTAAACTTGCTATGATTGCATGTTGCGCTAGATTAAAGTTGCGCAGTGAAACAAGGGAGACGGAGAGAAAAAGAAAGTGATGAAGACTTCGAAATTGTTTGACTACGGAACCCTAAAAAAGAATCGTATTGATATTTCGTTAATCCATCACGCTAAAACGGAGACGTATTAATTCGTAATAATATAGTTAATAGGTACTGTGACGGGGCTTCGCTCAGATGGTGGCGGCGTAATAATAATAAATTGGATTTATATTTTAGAAGATATTTTATTTATAGAGAAACATGACAATCCCCTCGCCCCCGGATCTCAGACATAAAACAAACGCTCTTGTTTCTTTGGATATGCGTTCCAAACTTAAACTAAAGCGGCCAGTACGGAACCCGCGATATACAACCTCCTTACATCATCCCCCTCTACTGCTGGTTTGGAACACATATCTGACTTTATACAATGCAACTTAACGCTAGGCCTACCTGCCTAACCTATCTAAATGCGCCCACCTAAGTGGGAAGAACTTACATTAAGCTAACGCATAGACACTAGTCCAGTTGCTGCTAGCTACTAGTGCATGGATACCGGCAGGCTAATGTCAGTGGTGTTCATCAGTGTCGCCCCCTGACTTACCCGTCAGAACATCCCCAAGTTTAATCTAACTGATGACGTCATATTTCACCACATAACGTGCCTACCCGGGTATGCCTTGCACTTTGGGGCTCCAAAAACCCACCAAAAAAAGGAGTCCCATAGACCAATCCCTATGCTCTATGCTGCCTACCCCTAGGAGATATTCGTGACCAAACTGATGGCCAATCGATCCAAACCGTCGTTAATTGTAATTTTACAAACACCAAAACCATCAGTGTGACCTCGTCTCAACCTACTCGTATCTTTACAATCTGAAAATATTTTTTATATAATCTCAAAGGCCTACGTTTAATCCTACCTCTACCCTACTTTGATATAATACAAATTTCCATAGACCCCAATAGCCGTGACCGTATTTTACAGAGAGGACTCAAACTCAAATTATGAGCAGCCATTCACTACATCATATTGACCACAGACAACCATGGGTCAGACCGGATGGGCCTTTCCTGGGCACGCCTGAAGGGCTAAAACCTAACCCTTGCCCTACGGCTATAATGCGTGTGCCACGCGAACCTACCTTCCTATCTACAAAACCCCCAGTACAAAAACATCATCTCAGGGTTCGTTCACCCAATCAGTGAACAATCCTCTGCTTATAGCCTTGTGAGGACCCCCTGGATGCACCCTCCTATAAATAAAACCCACATACAACAATACAGACAACAACTCTTCATTATCCCCTACTAACTTAAAAATTATTTAACTCGTTTTTCTTTCTTATGCCCAATATCTGCGAAACTTGGCCCTCTTTAAGATTGTGGTTGACCCGCTGTGATCATCTTTTCTGCTGCTCGACAGTCCTCCTTGATCTCGACGCAATGTGCTTCGAGTCACGGTCATCCGTACCCCAAATACATGAAATAAAGAAGAATATATTAGTATATCGTCGGATTTCCAAGCTAAAATAATGAACTCTAAAATATACCAATATACAAACTCCATCACTACAAAATATAAGGAATCAATAGTAAACTTTTTGGTAAAAAAATAGACTTATGATTATTCTATAAATTTAAAACTATTTTCTGAAAGACGTCAAAATAAAAATGTAAACAAATATTAATTCACAAAATATGATGAATAATTATGAGATATTTATGAATGACAAAACAAACTTATGAAACGTACGTTTATGGTGTAAATATGCATAGCGACCAAGCCTATCCCCCCCTCGAAAGAAAATGTTCGACTTTCACGAGAAAATTTCCGTTGGACATTCTGCTCTACTCTCCCAGGCACCTTCTTCCATGCAATTCTTCTTCTGATCCATCAACATCTTTATAGAGGGGTCGTGGATCACACTCAATCGACTTATACACTCTCAGAGGAAAGTCCCAGCCATAAAGGCTCTATGCAGGGGTTGTCACCTGCTGCAGCAGCTGGCTGCTTAATCAAATGACCCCTTGCCCCTAGCACTAAGGCTTATTTACCGAGTCGCTAACCGGTCATGACCGTAAAGCTTATTTAAATAACTGTGTTGTCATCTGCACATTAAAACCCATATAAAAATTTAAACATAGAGAAAAAGGCCAAAGCTGTGAAAGATCGAAGATGGAGGTGCTATCCATATTTACATGGAAGTATGAAATCTAGCTAAACATAGCGTTATAAAATAGTAAATATAAATCCTGATTGCAAAACATTTTGGAGCCTATATTATCGGCCACGTCGTTCCAATAATTTCTCCCTTCTTCACGCTCGTTCAGCTCGTACCCCATGAACGGCGGTTTCATCTCCTGCAAAACCTCCTTGACCATTCTGCAGTGTGGGACGTATGATTTTAAAACATTACAGCCTTATTCGTGAATCAAAAATACCACTTAACTTTGCAAAAGAATCCGGGTGCTCGGCCTTCGCACTGCTCCTTTTCGGTGACTTTGGCTGGGGATGTCCTCTGCCGCATTCGCTGCTACTGTTTAGCGTTGGCTTGCTGTGACTCTTGTTTCGCGTTTTGTGAAATTTTAATTACGCCCGGGATCGAATCTCCACCCTTACTGGTAGAAAATCCGCGCCTCCACCATGTGACGGGGCTTCGCTCAGATGGTGGCGGCGTAATAATAATAAATTGGATTTATATTTTAGAAGATATTTTATTTATAGAGAAACATGACAATCCCCTCGCCCCCGGAAGGGAGTAATTATATTCCTTGCCCCCGGATCTCAGACATAAAACAAACGCTCTTGTTTCTTTGGATATGCGTTCCAAACTTAAACTAAAGCGGCCAGTACGGAACCCGCGATATACAACCTCCTTACAGTACCTACAGGATACCTACAAATTCGATAAGGTCTCGAGCCAAATTTAATATTATTAAATGTAGATAGAAATATCGCCTAAATACGTATAGCTTAGCGCTTTCACACACGATGATGCATTCTGCAGACGTCAGTCCCTCATTTGTGAAGCAAGGAGTTGTATGAAACCGCACGTAGAAGCACACACGGTGAAGGATTGACGCACCGTATGTGCTTCTACGTGCGGTTTCTTACAACTCCTTGCTTCAGAAATGACGGACTGACGTCTGCCGCTCCGTCAATGCGTCATCTTGTGTGATCCCACTAAAGAGAAGAATAAAACAATATTCGTCGTAATACTTGTTACAACGTACATTTCAAATCATATTAATGACAAAATGCAAGTGAACCGTACAATTTCCATTTCTCTATCAGAACGGATTTTCACAATGTCTGCACTCAGGCAGATATTCACCGTTTAATATTCATGTCTAGTGCTCCGGCAGCTTTGCTTCCTTAGCCAGAAATTAGATATTCGTTTCTCAGCAGGAACTCCTACATTAGCTGAATACTGAAATTGCACTGTAACATTAGTACTCTCAATAAATTAATTTTTATTTCACTTTATTTACATCATAGACCATCTGATAAACCAAGTACCTACCTATTGCGTTAGTATTATGGAATAAATTTAAGGCCTCCGCTCATTGCAGCGATTTTATCGAGCGATAATATCGCTGCGATTTTGCGATAATTGTCTCCAGTACATTTTGTTTGGGGACGCGCGCGATCCTACACGCTGCCGCGATATTATCGAGCGATAATATCGCTGCGATTTTGCGATAATTGTTCTCAGTACATTTTGTATGGGGACGCGCTCGATTCCACACACTTCCGCGATATTATCGCAACTCTTTCGACTACATTCAGTGGTGGGGCGCATGCGTGACACGAATCGCGGAATCGCTGCAGTGTGTAAGGTGTCGCGATATCGCTGTCGATAATATCGCTCGATAAAATCGCTCGATAATATCGCTGCAAATTGATTCAACTCAAATAATACTCATTATGATACGAATTTCCAATCTACTAGGTAGATCTGGAAATGTGACACTACCAGGCCTTTGTCACGGCCCGTAGGTACCGAAATAAGTACTAAACTTTGGCGCATCGTAAGCGATGCGCTTACTTGATTTCTGCCACTCACTCCAGACGGAAACGACGCATGCGTCGAAAGTAGTTACAGCGCTGTGGTACGTCGTAAGCATCACTAAGTAAGTACATTTTTCCGCTTACCGTCTGGCAGTTGGTAGGTAATTAAGAGGATAGACTAGTACGGTTTTTTCCATACAAACGTATTCCCCTATTTTCTCCCTGGATAATGACATTAGAGCAAACATTTTTTTACCATACAATCTATGTTACCTCTGCTATGTCCCTATGTTTTGCTTTTTTACATAAATTAATTACTGTATGAACTAGGAACCGTTGAAAATTAACAATTTTACAGCTCGTTTTCAGACATCCAGCAAACAAATGTGACAAATATAAACAAAAAAAGCAAAACGTACAGACATAGCCAATTTTTTTTCTCATTATAATTCTTGAAAGAAATAATAAAATCGGTTTAGTTTTGGAGGAGAAAACAGGGGAATACGAAATGCTGTTTTCGTCGATTTTATGTAGATAAAATCGGTCCTAGCTGCAGTAGTCTCTTTCGCACTCTAGTTGGTGGAGTGTATGGGTGGGGCGGATCGGACAAATATAATATGTATACGGTTGGAAAAGTAACCTATTCTCCAAATTCGCATTTCAGCCCACCTATCCTCTTAAAGCGTGAGAATTTATCATTTTCTAAAGAAGTGATGTATTTGTTACGAAGTAACTTGTAATCTGTGACACTACTAAGAAGTATCCATGATATCGTCTCATTAAAATTTGGTGAGGATTTTATGAAAAGCTTCAGAGATAGACTATTAAATACCTCAACGGTTAACAGCGAATCTTCGGCGATTGAAGCAATTGTTTTGTGTCTATGTACCTGTGTACACTACCATTTCATATACCACGTTACCGCTGTACCATAAGTAGGTACAGTGTCATCATCATCATCAAGCTATCATCGTCCACTACTGAACATAAGCAGGCTGCAGGCTATCATCGGCCTTCCGCATTTACTAGCTCCCAGCTACTTTTGAATTCTTCTTCTATCGAGTCGATGGCATGTCTTTTTAAATCTTTCCAGCCCAGAATTTCGCCACACGGATAGCATTTTCGGCAGCGTTCATAAGCTCCGTTCGCGTGCAGGTGTCCGGGCAGGAAGGGCACGATTCGAGATGGGCCATAGTCTGAGGAGTAACACCGCATTCACACCCAAGGTCCGCCCCGTCTGTGTAACGTAACCCCACTTAAACAATTTGTCTTTACTCCGGCCAACCTGAGTTCGGAGTCTATTCAAGCACCTCCAAATCGGCCTGGTTGAGTTGACCACTAACTTGCCTCCACCAACACGCCCAGTGCGCGTGCGTGGTGGAGTATGACCCTCTCCCTCTCACCCCTTTTCGTGAGAGGCTATAACTTACTTACTCACAGAAGGCTGGATTTAATGCTATTTCTCACCAATAGATGGCACCACTTGTACTTTACATCGCGCTATCGTTGTTTTCACACAAAAGTATGATAAGTAAGTAGAACAAGAATAAAGTCAACAAATGCTCGATTTTTCAATTATCAATTTTTGAAACGAATAGTAAATTTTATGCTATTCGTTTTTTTAACACGCTTATATTACACCTGTATCATAGTAAAATAAAAGCCTGTTTTATAACTAACTAGAGGACCGCGGCGTACTTCGTAACGTCTTAGAATCTTCCCGACACACACTTGGCCGTTTTTTATCCTATGTTAATCACTGATAATGTAGCATTCTAATGGTGAAAGAATTATTCAGATCGGTCCAGTAGTTTCGGAGCCTATTCATTACAAACAAGCAAACAAAAAATCAAATCTCTGGAGGAGTGGCGCCACTGCCAACGTAAACATTGAGCTCCGTATTAATTCATGTCTTAAAAATACAATTTTGCAATAGTTTAATAAAAATAATAGTATACAGTCATATAAAAGTGAAAATATTATGTGACAGTGTACTCAAACAATATCTACAACAAGAAACAATAAAAATCAGTGCGTAAAGTGCAGTGTTCTCAGTAAAGTTTTAAGACTTATGGACCACTAGTGTTTTCCCGCGACTTCGTCCGCACAAATTATACACCAGATTTTAAGTCAGATCATAAGCTATCAAACAAAAAAAGTTCCATCAAAATCGGTTCAGTAGTTTTTGCGTGATGTGCGAACAAACAAACAAACTAACAATTTTGTCAATAGATGGCGCTGCACGTCATTTAAATCGCGCTATCGATCTATTATTTGATTTTATATGAAGTAAACCGCTACTTTTTTGGTCCTCATGATTTTACGGTTTTATAATATGGATCATTATACTTACGGTTAAAATTGGTAAATAAACTCTACCTTCTGACACTATATAACACAGAACAATAATTAATCACCTCACTCTGATAACTATGATCTTGAGAAAAAAATTATACGAAAATGTGAAGTCGAAAAATGTCAACTTACCTAACTCATACCGCTAATAATTTTACCAATAGAAAACATAGACATATTACTCTATAGAAAAGAAAATATTCTCAGCCACCATGATACTGACCGGATTGGTGTAGAAGACTATTAAGATCAGTACCTACGTAATAAGAATAAGTCAAGAATTTTCCGTAGAAAGTATTACTCACAAAGCTACTTAGTTTGTGATCTTGTTACTGTGTTATTACCTCCAATAGTCTGAGACTCCCAGTACAACTTTTGCTACAGGATTTTTGTTACTATTTTCATGTGATTTTTTTCTCACTTTATTTTATTTGTTTATTTATTTCTGATGTGGTGAATTTACAGCTAAATAGCAACTTGTTTTATACATTCAGATGATTGACAATCAAATGCACACAATAAACTGTACTATTTTCTTATATGCATATACATGGTGTAACAAAACCAAAACACTCTAGTAATATTTTAAAAGTGGATTAGATTAGACCATCAAACTGATCAACTTTCAGAATATGGAGACAAAGTCAGGAAAAAAAATCAGTTCTTTTTTAAAAAGTTTCTGGAGGTTGGCTTCATAGTGAAAGAAAGTTGTTCAGTTTGTTGATCTAAATCACCTCTTTCAATATTGCTAAGGTGTTTTGCTACACCCTGTTTAAGTATCAGTATAATGAACCCTGCTAAGTTGAAAGGAGAGAGATTAAGCTAATAAGGATAATAATTAACAGCCACTTAATTAATTCATCGTCACACGTTCAGCTTGAAAGCACGATCACAATATTTTCAAATAATTAACGACAAAAAGGCATTATTAACTAAGTTAAACAAAGACGTGTGTTGTTAAACAATTTCTTGCTTGAATTAAGATGACTATAATACAGGGTCCTTCTTAATATGCTGACACTTTTAAGGGGATGATTAGACCATCAAACTGAACCATTTTCTCGATGGGACCAACATCGAAATCCCTATATATGAATAGGGAGGAAACAAAAGGAATACGTTTGTATGGACTAAACGGAACCCGCCTTTCCTCTTAATATTAACGTTCATTTGATATCTGTCGTTGAGCTTCATGTCAACTTTGATCGAATGGATTCGAAAGTTGTAAACCCAGAAAAGGCTGCTTCTTCTCTATCGATCAGATTAACCCTCACATGTATTTTTTCTTTCATTTCCTTTGATTCCCCCGTGGTTTAGCGCGGTAAATAAAGGAAAGGGATTTTCAATATAAAATAGTAAAATTGTATAAAATAGTGTAGAAAGAATGGGAAAAATAAAACATAAGAATGTTCTGAAAACAAGCGACATAAAAGACGTTGGTAAGAAAAATATGCATTTTGTTCATCTAAAAAGGGTGAAATAAATAAATGCAAAATATGAAACTTTTCTCTGCTGATCTTGAAAATCTAGGATACTCTGTCGTTTGAGTGCTGAAACGACGGCAAAGAGAGATGAATGGAAGAGGATGATATATTGCGCCGACCCCAAATAATGGGAAATGGGCAAGAGAATGATGACTGAGTGTCGTTTGAAGGACCTACCTATCTATCTACAGAGTGTGAGTCTACAAATTTTCATGGGTGGTTCAGACCATCAAACTAAAAACTTTTTTATAAGAGCAAACCTGGAATCAAGAAAATTATTGCCTGCTATTACCTACTAAATAAAGAGCTGACATTTTTGGGAGCAAACATGAAATTTAAAAAAAACCAAGTCGTTTAGTTTGAGAGTCTGAACCACCCTTAAAAATGTGTTGACTCATTTAAATTACATCCTGTGCATGTTACGTTATACATCGGTAGGAAAATATTCAATAAATTATTTTGCGTTTTATTAAACCTTTGCAAATCACCACATTTCACACGATTTAATTTAACTTCAAAGTCAAACTACACTGAACTAGATAATTAATATTAATAACGTTAGAATACAATCAACGCGTGGTAATTTGTGAACAATTAATTGAACAAGATTGATCGCTTACGATAATAAGTTCCGTCGTACAATTTTCGCTCGTTTTCGCTTATCATCGTTCGATCATAAATCGACACAGTTCGATCAGCTTTTATTCGCTTTCATAATGCCCCCGTACTTTTTACCAATTTTTTTTTCTGCTAAAGGATTTTCAGATTTTTAACGATGACAGCTTTTTGGGCCAGTGTTACAACGTGTTATAAGTTTTAAACATTTTATATGTGGTTTTGGAACTATAATATGGATAGACCAAAGAAATTCGGTATTTTAAGTTATTTTTGGGAGGGCTAAATTTCACTAACAATATTTTCTATGACAGACATTTAAAAACGAAAGGATTACAGTTATTTTTAATAAAATATCGTCGTTTTTCGGTCCAACGAGTGACGTCACTCGTGTTAAGGCTGCACCGAGCCTATTGTGCTGCCCCCAATCGTATTTTTTTATTTCTTAAAAATTAAACATTATTTCCAAAAAGCAGGAATGTCACGTTGTAGTCATTGCTGATTTACAATTTATCGGGTCACTGCGGAATTGTTTTTATAATGTTTGTAGTAATTATCTTTAAAACCGCCAAAAGTGGCCACTTTTTGCGGTTTTAACGATAATAGCTACAAGCATAAAACATAATAATCCGTAATATTTCGATTAATTGAAAGCCAATCAGGACTACAATGTAACATTCTTGTTTTCTGAAAATGTTGTTTAATTGTTTAGAAATAAAAAAAATACACAATAGGCTTCGTACCCTCTTAAGGAACTTAGTGCTATGATTACCCTCCCCGTTTATACCCTGTCTCACCTAGGGCGAGGTCTAGCTTCCGCGGTCATGCTAATAAGTGGCAGAGGTTTGTGGCACTTTCAAATCCAAAATGACGTTTCACTTTTTGATGAATTCCATCACAAGAACAGCGAGAAAGTGAGTTACGGAGTTTTGTAAATTAAAACTTCAGCAATTTAACTTTTTGTGGCTCCTCGATTACTTCTCCAATTTAGTTGGAGCCTAAATCTTTAATAAGTTATGAAAGTAAATTTGTTATGACGCCCGCGCCGGCCGTGTCATGGGCAAATTTTTCTTGTAAACGCTCTGACATTTATGAGGGCAATTTGTAAGTTTAAAAAAATCTTAAAAACTAATTTACCGAAAGTTGAATATTAATCTCATTCTATATTTTATATTTTATAGGGTATATTTTTATACTTTATATTCTATATTTTACATACTTTATAGGGTGCTTCAGACCATCAAATTAAACAAGACCTAATTTGAAAACACGATAAAAAAATCAGCTGTTCCATAGATTTCGAGATGATAGAAGAGCTGATTGTTTTCGAGATTACTGCCTTGACTCCATTGTGAAAGCTGTTCATTTTAACAGTATGTAGCGCCCAATCAGATTTGCTATATATTTAATTTAACACCCTGTTTGTTACATCGTAGTTGTAGCAAAGCTGTTATTGGTACAAATAAGGCGGTTTTATCGCAAAACAACTAAGAATAATCTATTGAAATAATCACAAACAGCCTAAGATATCAGATAAATCCTCCAGGGATCGAGCTGTAGAATATGCTTTAGCAATAATTCACATCTCAGTAACAGCAAAGTGTAGAACTAGACCAGTGCACTCAGCGTAAGAAGTCTCCTTACAGAACCCTGAAACCTTCGTGATAAGTATGAAAATTGCTTAACTCGCGGGACTTAGTGTGTGAACGAACATTAAACCACGTGCACTCGGCTGGGGTTAACTTGAATATGCACAAGAATTATTTTACTGCAGCCGCAGTCTCACTTGGTTATTCATTCAGGCTGCACAAGCACCAAGTGAGCTCAAAAACGGACTGATAAGTTGAACTTAGGTAGGCAGTTTAGTATCAAAATCGCAGAACAATGACGTTGGCGACGTATCACTTGTGATTATTTTCACTTAATTAAACCTGGCAACATTCTCCTTTTATAGCAAGAGACCTTTCACACAAGCTATTTTTGAGCTTAAGCAGCGGTTACATTAGGTACCCAACATGCAGGTACAGAGCCGATTTTGGCATATTATATTGCCTGATTTGTTCTCTCTATTTTAGAGTCGCCGTGGTGGTCCAGTGGCGAGTAACCTTGCCTGCCGTGCAGGAGGCGATGGTTCGATCCCCGTCCAGGCCAACTCGTACCAATGAGTTTTTCGGAATTTATGTACGATTTGTAACACCACTGGCTTTTCGGTGAAGGAAAACATCGTGAGGAAACCTGCATGCTTCAATTTCGAGGCATGTATTGTGCCCACTGTCCATTATAAGTGGAGACGGGCTCACCCCCCGTCACACTGGACAGAGTATGGGTACCTACTACTGGTGAAAGGTGGATGTTCTGAGGTTTCAGAATATCTCTGACTACCCCCTCGGGGAAATATAGTCGTGAGCATATGCTTATTTTAGAGTCTAGCGATCAAAGCAAGCAATGTTTGCCGAAATCGGCCCAGCATATTGGGTAATGTCTGGGTAATGTACTGAGGAGTTTTCTGACAGCTACTCAAACGTAGTTCAACATACCGGCGATAGATGGCGTTGACCAGAGAGGGGTCCGAAGACAAATATTTTAAGCTAAAAAGCAAACAAAAATGTATTTCGCCGAGTCAGACGCATCCGTTGACGAAATATAATTCATATTATGCTGCTTACTTAAAACCACAAATTCTTACTATTTTATTTGTATTTTATAATCTTCAAGGTCGCTCGCCCCTGTCTCGTCAACGCCATCTATCGAGCCATTAGGAACTACTTTTTCTTTTCTAATGGCTTTCTGAAAATCCCTCATTGCTGCTTTAGGCGATGTCGCAACGCAACTGCACAGCCACGCCATGTCAACTGGATTGTCGTGATTTTTAAGCACAGGCTTTCTTTGACTGAGCGTTATCGCGGGTACATCGCATCAACACGATTCCGCCGCGCGATTGATATTAGAAATATCGCGGCGATAGGGCGGTGATATCGTGACCATAACAATATTATGTTTCCATCAAAGCCTATGCTCAAAAATAGCTTCTATAATTTGTAAGGCCTTGAGGGTGGCAGGTGAATTCTATTATTAAGGTACATACAGGGTGTAAAATTAAATGCGTTACGGGTGCTTCAGACCATAAAACACAATAGCTTTTACTATGGGACCAAAGATCCAAAAAAAAATCAGCTTTTTCTTACATTTTGGTCGAGTAGCTTATTGTAATTTTTTTATGGAACAGCATATTTGTCGATGTTCATAGTGAAAGTTGTTTTCAGTTTGATGGTCTGAAGCACCCTGTTCGATATTAACGCATTTAATTTTACACCCTGTATACAAGGTGTTACAAAACTACAAATAAACATTTAAGGGGGTGGTGTAGACCATCAAACTGAACAACTTTCACTATAGGACTAATATCGAAATCGCGAAAAAAAAAAATTTATGTTCTATAGGTACTCTACAAATCTACTGGAGCTAAAATATGTATGGGATTTAAAATTATTTTTTTCGCGATTTCGATGTTGGTCCCATAGAGAAAGTTGTTCAGTTTGGTGGTCTAAACAACCCCCTTAAGAGTTTTAAAAATTTATTGTTACTTATGAAACACCTTGTACAGACACACTTCAGTTACAGTTTTATAATAGTTTAGATAAAGTTTTAAATGATCTTACCTTTCGCATGACAACAAATCTTTCTTTTGTATCTTATCCAGGCAGTAGAGTAGAGTTTACCTACTTTACAAGCCAGCAAGAAGATTTCAGAGTTTTATGAGTTTCAAAAATGTATTGTTACTTATGAAACACCTTGTATAGGGTATATAAGGAAAAGTATCACCTTTAAACCACATACTCTACCCATCAAAGTGAACTTTTACTATGGGAGCATATCAGCACAAAAAAAATCTACTGTCTCATTCATTTATTTGAGCCGAGTAGGCGCTGCTGCAGTTTACTATGGAACAGCTGATTTCTTGCTCCCATAGTAAAAGTTGTTCAGCTTGACGGGCAGAGCATGTGGTTTAATGGTCAAATATACTTTTCTCTACACCCTGTATAGGTATCTATACATAGTTTTACCTACGTACAGGCTAAATTAATCGCTAAGCTCGCATCTTCTCTCCTTTTAAGCCCCTCACTGATCGCATTTCAACCTGCTATAGTCCTAAACCAAATGAAAGCTCCCATTTGTTCCGCTATCCGATCTATTTAGATAAAAGGATATTGACTAGTTTCGCTTTACATTTTACTTAAGGCGTATCATCCGGGACCACGACTCTCAATACTAATCGATGCGAACGAGCGCGTGGCTCCGGTCAGAATTTAGCTGTTTTCATTAAAAAATTATATGATTTTTTATTAATTTCGAAAAAGTAAGAAAACCACATCATTTATATTGTGTTGTGAACAATATTGTAAATTTTCATTTTATTCCGATAAAAATGTACGAGTAAAATGGTTACAACTGGAAAACAAAGGGGTACTTTAGATTCCCTTTTCTTCGGTTTCATTCATTAAAGTCGATTTCTAGAAAAACCAAATCACTTCTCATATCGTGTAGATGGTTCAGTTTATTTTTCATAAAATGGTTACAAAGTTACCCAATTTCATGTTAAAACCAGGAGGTGGCCTTTTAAGTACATGTATCTTTATGCTCACGATGATATTATCCGAGATGTCAGTCAGAGATATTATAAAAGTGTGACCATCCAGGTTTCACCAGTAGTACCGAAACGTTGTCCATTACGACGGGTACGCCCGTCGCGTCGCCATTTATAATAAACAGTGGGCTCTAAATTGAAGCATGCAGGTTTCCTCACGGTGTTTTCCTTCACCGAAAAGCCAATGTTGTTACAAATCGTCCATAAATGGTACTTATAGTTATACTCATTGGTGAGTGTCGGGGGTTGGGACCATAAAGTTATTATACCTTACAGGAATAGAGTCAGTCACATGAGTTGTCAAATGACACAGTTTTTGGTTTTTTTTTGGAGACTATTCGCAGGCAAAAATTCTAATACTGTCTATAATTCTGAGTCTAACGTAAAATCGTGGATAAATTAATGAAGTAGTGTCAGTATATTTCACAAAATTATCTACGATTTCACTTGAGATTCCCAATTATTCACGAAAACCGAATTGTAAAAATTTATTGGTGACTAAAAAACGGTCCTATTGATTCGCGTCACGTATCTCTTTCTATTATACAGTGGTGCCGCTAGGTACATCTCGCTCTCTCAGCTGTATGTTCCTCTATTCCTACCTCTATGGTTGGGACTATCTCCTGGATCTTCTAACACGACAAGAGTTATGCGGTTATTATTTAATCTAAAATTAATTATTAATAATATCCATTGACTTAAACTCTAGCGATAGACATTCCCTTTCATAAAAGCAACAACATGTTTCACTTCAATGCGGTACCCGCACCACATATAGATCACTTCGTCACTATGGCAATGACAGACAGCAAATTTTGTGTGACATGTTGTTTGTTTGAACGAGCTTGTCTATCGCTAGAGTATATGTCAGTGATAATACCTAACTCAAATATACCTACAGAATGTAAAGTAACACCCTAGTAATACTTAAGGGGGTGCCTCAGTCCATCAAACTGAACAACTTTCACTATGGAGCCAAATCCGAACAAAAATTTAAAAAATCTGCTGTCCCATACATTTGAGTCGAGCCGATTCTGCAATTTTGTACGAAACAGCAGATTTTTATTTCGCGATTTCGAAGTTGGCTCAATAGTGAAAGTTGTTCAGTTTGATGGTCTGAAGCACCCCCTTCACATTTCTTTGCATTGTTAATTTTGTTGCACCATCCCCGGTTTTAAAAAATGTAATTACACCGGTGTTCCCACACCTTAAGAAGGTCTAAATAAAATGTACCTGAAACCGACAATCGACATGCATTGTATGAAGCGGCTTATGGATGAAGAGGGGTGTATCGAGATCGTAGCAGGTGGCGCTCAATTGTCCTTGTCTGTCTAAATGTGAATGTATGTATTATGTTTTTGAACATAATTTGTCATATTACATAATAGCATGGCGGAAAAAGGTGTTTTTATTCGCACACCGACCACCTCGCTTCCACACAAAACTTTGGTGAAAACACAGACTTAGGTACTTACAGAAGTCTGTGGGTGAAAAGCCATCCTTAATGTCGCTCACGTAATGTTTTGGTCCCTTAAACACAAACAACCAATAAACAAAAAAAGATTCTTTGTAGGTACTTCTTCTTCTTATCGAGTGGGCTGCAAAGCCCTGGTGTCAGAGTTTATTCAAACCGCCTTACGGCCTCTGACGTGGTTTTTATGTAACGACTACTACCACCAGTGATAGTAGCCGGGACCAACAGCTTAACGTGCCATCCGAAGCACGGAATCATCTTTCTTTTCAGACAATCGGGTGACTCAGCCTGCAATGTCCTAACCAACTGGGGAAAAACGCACAAAGTGACATTTCACTAGGTGCCCCCCGTGGGAATCGAACCCACGACCTCCGTGTCAAGAGCCCAATGCTCTAACCATTAGACCACGGAGGCAGTTGAGGCACGGAGGGAGAGGTTGTAGGTACTGATATAATATAAGTAAACAACGGTATTCACTAATCATAAATAACAAAAAAATACTCTTTAAATCATTCAATAATACAAAGGTACTTTTATGTGCTAAATTCTGAACTTGGCACATTATCAATACTTACAATGGATGAAACGTGAATGAAATTTTGAAAGCGAAAATATCACAAGACTGCAATAATTTCTTCTATATTATTAACAGTTGCTTTTCTATTCTATATTTTAAAAAATGGCTGCCATCTTGGGTATGTGATGATTTTGCCAATGTCGAGTTTTTATAGCAAAAGTGCTTGACGTTGTACGGTTATATTGATATTTTGGTGACTTCAAGGGTTGTTCTTATAAAAGAACAATATTCTGAGCCACCACTGGAGTTCCACTGTGGACCGGGGATGGGGCAACCGACGCGCACGTGACCACCCAATAGCAGAGCCACAGAGCAACTCCAACAGTTGCTTTTGTGTTAAATTGGAATCCATATTAGTGGTAAATATAATATTTATGTTTTTCTCTTGTGTACTCAAGTCTTTCTGCTTTTTGTTGGTTAAAGAAATTGTTTCTGATTGTTAGTCTAGTTCAAAACTAAATATTTGAAAGCAATTATGTTTTTCGCCCACAAAAACAAAGAAAAAAAAACGTACAACTCATTCGCCTCGAATGAAACAAAAAAAATGCCGCGATTATAATAATATATTATGCCGTTATTTTATATGGATCAGAGAGAAGAATGGGGAAATTGGAACCAGCTCTTTGACGTAAAGAAAGGTCTTTCATTTCGGTCAGATGACAAGATTCGTTCGACTCTATTTCGTTACCTACTACTTGTGAAACAAGGATATTCTGATATTTCTGAATATCTGTGACTACCCCTTCGGGGAATATAGTTGTGAGCATATGCCATATTATATGCCATGTAAATGTTACCTACAGAATGAAAATTAAATCAAACTCATAAAGCTTCTAAGTACGTTACTTGGATGAACTCTTTCTTTACTTTTACTATTTGTCGTGCTGCAAAGTCCTTAAATGAAAAAGTTTTTCCTGCTTTCTACTTTTAGACCTTTTTTCTATGGGAGAATCACGAAGCAGTTTTTAATTACGTTTGATGTTTTCTCCATTAAACATGAATGTTTAGAAAAGTTTCTCTGTATCATATTGCCTTTTGACTACTTACAAAACTATACTTTTATTTTGTGATTATTTTCACCTTTGGCACAGTTAAGATTTAAGGATGTTAGTTTATGCATATGTATAGTAATTATGTAAAATAAATGCATGTAATATGTCGATGGGTATGTGATAAAACCTTTTATAAACATAAATGTATTTCCAATAACGAGTGCATTTGCAGAGTGAGTAGATCAGCAGGCTTTAATGGAGTATTCACTGAAAAATTATTGACCGAATGTAACCAAATGTTTTGTTAATTTAACCAAATGCTTTGTCAATTTAATATGTTTTTGATTAATAGCCAAATGTTCTGTTAAAACCCCAGTTAAATTTACCGAATTTTTGTCCCCATCAAACTGAACAACTTTTACTATGGGAGCAAAACAATCAGATAAAAAAAAAACAGCTGCTCCGTGTACTAAACTGCAATAACTACTGGACTCAAATGTATGCAACAGCAGATTTTTTTTGATGCTCCGATTAGTTTGCTCCCATAGTAAACGTTTTTCAGTTTGATGGGTAGCGTCTTAGTTTAGAAAAAAAAAATCGATTAAATTTAACAAAACGTTCGGTTAAGAGGATTTATGTAAAAAAAAATCATATCAATTCTTCAAAGCATCATGTTATTATATCACGAAGTACTAACAGTAGGAGTATGATTTGCGGATATGTGTAAATTGAACATATATTGAAGTTTTGATTAGAGCCAAAACACGATTAAGAGACATTTTCTCGATAGAAAAACAAGCCAAAGTAGCCTCCGTCTTTATCGATAAACGCTTGGAACTGCTAAACGGTGAATAATAGAAACACGAGACTTGATTAAAAAAAAGAGATTGATATTTTATAAAGTTTGGTTAGAGCAAAATTGAACTTTCATAAATAATACAATCACAATTAAATAAAGTTTGTTTTTCGCTTGCGTCATTTCAGGCGCGCGCGCCGCCCCATCTCTCGCATCAGCCCCTCTAGCATGCCAACGACAAAAATCGAGACGTGCCTTCATCTTTATTATTTTACGTACGCCAAAAAGAGCGTGCATGACGTTTTTCTCGGTTAAACGCTTTGTCGTGGGTGGCATGCTAGCCGTGTAGGGGTGCGATTTTTTAATTTCATCAGTGAGCTTGAACGGTTTTTAAATCTCATACAAAAGCGTTCTCATGCATCTTTCTACTGCTTATTTGACTTTAAAAAATCGCACTCCTGAATTATGATTTTTTGAAGTCAAATCAGCATTAGAAAGATGCATCTCCATATTAGTTTTGACATTTTCAACTGCTGAGCTCACCGAATGAGATTCATAGCAGTAATATAAGCTATCACACGCCGACATAATCGTGTCACCAGCAACGTCCTTAGAAGTCCTATTGTCAGCAGTAGATTCCATAATAAAAGAAAATTTACAACATTTACGTAAGCTTTGCATAATTTTCGTGATCATCATTTGCACGACGTGGATCAGTAGCAACGTTGAACACAGAGCGGGACCAGCCGACCCCGCAGTAACGAATAATGAATGTGACCGACTTCATTCCATTGTTTTATCATGACCACCATGCCTTTGTATTTTTATTTTGCCAAGTATAGGTAGGTACTTACTTAGACTCACATTGTTTGTGAAGTTGTATGGTTTCCATAATAATAAGCCTAGTACATAGTAGCTTACATTTGGGATCATAACAATAATGTAATGTATGTTTCTGTAAGTTTTTTTGTCCTTTTCAGTAGGAATGTCGTAAGCTTAGACGATACAGGATCCTTCCTTTTTTAAGAAGATGATCAGACCATCAAATTGAACAACTTTCTCTATGGGACCAACATCGAAATCGCGAAAAAAAAATCTGCTCTTCCATACAAAACTGCAAACCTACTCGGGCCAAATGTATGGGACAGCTGATATTTTTTTCGCGATTTCGATGTTTGTCTCATAGAAATAGTTGTTCAGTTTGATGGTCTGATCATCCCCTTAAAAAAGTTTCAGCATATTAAGAATGACCTACCTAACTATGGACGAGTTACTCGTGTAATTCCACTAACAAACTTTTTTGTCACCTTTTGCGTGGGACGAGGTTGCATGAAATCCGCATCTTTCGATTTTATTCCATTACTTTATGTTCTTATTTCGATTTGTTATATATAGACTTCTAGTATCGTGTGAACACCAAATGAGACAAGTTTAAAGTTACAGTGCCGCAATTATAGACGATAGGAGATTATTCCCGTTTCGTGATAAGGCATAAAATTGTGTGTATATTATGCACATGATCAATTAATTGATCGTGTGATTTGGCAGACGGGAATTTTAACGCGAGGAAATTGTGTGTATAAGGACATGATCAATTAATTGATCGTGTGATTTGGCAGACGGGAATTTTAACGCGAGGCTGGTCCCTAGTTATATGGTCTAAGGGCCTAAGGTCGTAAGATGTAAACAAACCTACCTTAAATTAAATGTCAATTTCCCTTCCGTATCTCATGAAGAAATTAATGACATCTTCCTTCCTTATCCGTATTAAGGAGAGTAATCTGTTTTTCTTTCTTTGTCGCTACGCTATACTATGCTACGTATCTTTATTGTCATTAAAGTAAGAGAATGTAACTGTATAACAAATATAAATAAACTCGACAACGTTTTTTACAAAAACATGGCATAAAATTTAAGTGGGTCGCCATTTCTAAAAGCTTTATTCCACTCTTTCCCAGTACAATGTCAGATGAGATACTGTCGTCCACATCATTAAACAAGAAAAGAAAATAAAAGATTTGTTGCTCTTCAAGTTTCGGACACAAAGCTCGTCTGAACAGTCAGTAGATCATGACATAACCCATGATGTTTATTTAAGGGGGTACCGAGTCTCCGGTGCTGTGATCCAATAAAACTAAATAATGTATGTTCTTATCATAAAGTTACTATAGAGTGACTGATAGCTGAGAGAGCGAGATGTACCTAGTGGCACCACTGTATAATAGAAAGAGATACGTGACGCGAGGCAATAGAACCGTTTTTGGGGAACTTATCGCAGGGTAAAATTCAGTTTCCGTGAATAATTTCGAATCGAAAGTGAAATCGTAGATAATTTTGTGAAAGATACTGACACTATTTCATTAATAGACAGTGCTCGAATTTTTGCCTGCAGATAGTCTCCTGAAAACATCCAAAAAAGGTTTTCATTTGATAACCCATGTCAGTTCCTCTACTTCTGTAAGGTATAATAACTTTATGGTTCTTATACATGCGAACGTAAGAGTCATAGGCTGCAATATCATGTTTTCCTTTTTCTTAGTATTGAAGTTAGTTTAAGTTTTTTGTAAAAAAATAAAAATTTTCTAGAAAGAAAACATTAGTTCAGCTCAGATATCAGGTATACATGCAAAGGGTACATAGATTAGCCCAGTCATTTTACGGAGTTTTGTTAGAAGGGGTGGGGAGTAATGAAGAATAGTACTTTTAATCTGTAACCGGTACCATTTAGTGGCAAAAAAACTATATGAAAACTTATTTAAAAAAAATCACTACGCAACATAGAAATCCTAATTATACCTCCCAGAGGGCTTTTAATTTAATAATATTAATACCGATGCACTCATTTTAATTAGACTCAACAATATAAATGAGTTTTGAGCAGTAAAAAGACATTTAATAATTATTAAAAATTAGTTATTCCTTAGAAAATACAAATGTATTTTTCAAAGCTTTCTAAGTAGACGAAAATATTTACACGGTGTTTGAAGTGTGTATAATGGTAGCCTTTAAAATGTGAAAAAATTAACGTCAGTTTTATTAGAACGAGATAAAATTAAAATTTTTAAATTTGGGGTTGTTGCTGCCACGATTTTTTTTCAATTTTTGTTTATTTCTATGCTCAAATTGGCTCTTAAATGATATACCGAAAAAATATAAATTCTTTATTAGTCCCGGCTCAAACCGTAAAATGACTGGGCTAGATACGAAGCAAATGTTACATCGCTGATGATTCTTTTGCTGTCAACCTTTTCGAAGCGCATCATCAGATCTTCACAAAATTAAAATAAGATTAAAAGAAAATTGGCCATAATTGACGAATAATCGGTGAAAATACATAAAAAATACATACAGCCGAACATAGAACCTCCCCCTTTTCGAAGTCGATTAAAAAGTATGAAAATAGCAGATTTTTTCGCGATTTAATTGTTGGTCTCATAGTAAACATTTTTCAGTTTGATGGTCTGAAGTAACACATTTAAGTTTTCACCCTGTATACATACATACCTACAAATAAAAATACAATAATGAAAAATAAATATACCAGTCTATTTGTAGAGAGAGATGCATATGCATATATTCTTACTTTCTCCCACTGGGGTAGGCAGAGACAACTGCTAGAGAGATAGTGAGTTTTAACTTGTTTTCTCGACATGTTCTTTATTTTTCACCAAATCAAAGTAAACGCGTAGTATTTTGTTAAAAACGAGAAAGGTTGGAAGGTCATTGTGATTGATTCCGGCAGTAAAACGGCAAGCCTTGTTATCACTAGATATTATGGCCCTCGCTGTGAGTTTATGTGCCGTAAAACAGCATTCGTTAACAAATGAAATAAGGCGGTGATATACGAGTACTATGCCACTCTGGAAATTTGACACGCGGATTTATGGGGCGCTATAAATGGGGAGGATGGTAATCAGGGTCGGGAAGAAGTGAGGATCAACGTTTGAGGCACGCCCTGTTATAATATTTTGCTTTGTTTCTTATGATATAAATTAAGACCTGCGGCCGTAGCATATTGTGCGTGATAAGGCTATGTCGGCTATGTAATAAGCCGTGGTGGTCCAGTGGCGAGAAACCTTGCCTGCCGTGCAGGAGGCGATGGTTCGATCCCCGTCCAGGCCGACTCGTACCAATGAGTTTTTCGGAATTTATGTACGATTTGTAACACCACTGGCTTTTCGGTGAAGGGAAACGTCGTGAGGAAACCTGCATGCTTCAATTTCGAGGCATGTATTGTACCACTGTCCATTATAAGTGACGACGGGCTCACCCCTTGTCACACTGGACAGAGTTTTGGTACTAGTGGTGAAACGTGGATGTTCTGAGGTTTGAGAATATCTCTGACTACCCCCTCGGGGACTATATATAGTCGTGAGCATATGCTAAGGGCTATGTCACGCCGTTTATCTCGTTCGTTGGCGCCCAAAAATAGAAAGAGAGCTAAGGCGCAGTACCGCTATATCACGCTGCTATTACTACGGCCATTGCATCGCATAAAAAATTTTAGGCTCTGGTAGTTGGTGTAGCACTATTTATTTTAGGTTTTCTTGATAGAGAATTAATGTACGTATGTGATGAGGTTGCCACGCGATAAAATGTACTAGTAATGGACGTCGGGTCTAAAACAAAATTCTCGAAAGAGTGTCCCGAACTAACCTATATATATAGAGACGTTTATTTACGTAGATACGTGTTAATAATACAAAGATACTAAAAACATTGTAGCTGTCGAAATTATATTTTCTCTTTGCTTGCTTCGTTTAAAAAAAAAATCATAGCACGTAAGCATAGTCGGTCGGTCAAACGGAGACGGAGCAATTTTATTGTTACTCTTTTTGCGTTTTGATACTCTTTTGGTTCGGACATTTTGTTCGTCCATTCGTCCACGTTCATTAGTTAGTACGTCAATGCTCTTAATCGATAGTTTTCCTCATAAACTTTAACATAATAATATCATAACCAATTTAATCCCAAAAATTTTTTTTGCGAAGACCAAAATCGTTGATTGTAATCTATTTAAACTAAATACCTGCGTATAAAAAAACACAGTTCAATATTTTAAACAGAATTCAGAGTGTAACTTGAAATTATGTTACCACAAACTATAACGTTATGCATGGTCGATTTAAATCACCAATAAAGCTATGGTTTCGGTTTCAAACAGAAGGCACAAAAATGTACTATAACAGCAGCATAATATTAATATAATGAGGGTGCCCCAAACTATTTTGCACTCGAACATGAAAATCTTTATTCAGTATTGCGATTTCTAACTGCTGTAGGGATTAATAGGGAATTGTAGAAAGGGCGTTCACAAAAGATCAGCGATGGTCGAAGTGGCACAGGCGCAAGTCTGTTAAGGCCCTATTAACTCAATAATAATAATACTGAAGCACTATTGACGTATTGGTAGAAATCATAAAGAAATTACACGCTCTCCTAGACAGAAATTCAGTTCTGAGATACGAGCAAAAGGCAATAAAAAATGGAAATAATTCTGCAACGAGGTACATTAAAACTGTTCATTATTATCATAATCTTATTTAAGAGCTCTTTTCCGCCAGTTCTCCGAGTTCCTGATAAGACACGACATCAACCTTTTATTTTATCTGTACTAGGTAACTCTGTCTAACACCCGCGTACCCGTATTCTTACTTAGTCGTTTTCTTGACATTTCCTCACTCGAGTTGAGGACGAGTCACGTTGCAGGGTTTGCCTCGAACACTTGTCTCTCGCGTGGTGTTCGCGCGGTTCGCGTCTCAGCCTTCCACGAAGCTCCTAAATCCTTCTCAGTTGTTCTTACTCAAAAAAAATCCTCGAGATTGGATAAACACTCTCTCAAATAACTTGACACTGGCGAAATCTAACAAGGAAACGCCATTAAATAAAAATAGAATAGAGTTGAGGACGTTTTTGACATCATTTGTATGACAAAAATGTCAAAAACGTCCTCGACTCGACTGAGGATTCCTCAAGGAAACAACTAAAAATACGGGTGTTAGTGTCTAGATCTTCCTCTGCCTATCTTCCCCTCTATTTTTCCTCGAAATACAGTTTTAAAGAACTATAAACTGTTACAAAAGTATGTTCTTAAACTAGGCTATGTAGGTATGCTAATGAGAGTAGATTTATCGATCCAATGTCAGTGGAACAGTCGATAGAGGACGCCCTCTATCCAAGAAGAACTTACCACGTCCAAATAAATGATCTTCTGCGAAAAGGACAAGTGTGTAGCACCCTCCACCGAGGGAAGTGCATGAAGAGATGTATGAAAGTGGATAAGGCGAGAAAAGTATGTCAGAATCGTAGTGTGTGGCGAGCCGTAGTATTTGCCTACCCTTGTGGGATATTGGCGTGATTATATTTATGTATGTATACTACAGTTACACATAATTATTACTGAAATTCTACTAGTATTACAATATTGCTGTAGTTTTACATAACGTAGACACACACTTTTAAAGACTTTTTATGGTATTGTAAGAGCAGGTGATTTTCCAAAATGTTTTACAATACGTGTTTATTTTAATTTCTATAAAAATTTTGAATAATTATTCAATTTTTCCCCGTAAAGATCGATCTTTCATTTCGCCAATAACAATTTCCGATTCAAATTAGCATCGAATATAAAATGTACCGTAAAAAGGCGGAATACATATAAAAGAATTATTCATAAAGCTTTCCGACAAATAGGCGTCTAAAAGAAGATCCGAGCCACATTTTCTCTTTCTGCTGGAATACCAAAGTAAACTAAAACTACAATAATAATATTATCTTCACGTGTAGCAATGATGTTCAACATCGCGCGGCGTTATTTGCTACTATAGTATACTAGAGTGCGAAAGAGACAACTGTAGCTCGGACTGATTTTATCTACATAAAATTGACGAAATCAGCATTTCGTATTCCCCGGTAAAATGCATTTTCAAAAGTCCCTAGTTCTTACAGTAATTAATTTATGGAAGAAAGCGAAACATATGGACATAGCAGAGATATACTAGACTGTATGGTAAAAATATTTTCGCTATGGAAACAGGGAATAATACATTTGTATGGACAAAACGGTACTGGACCTTTGGAGTTTACTACGGCCCTAAATATTCTGAGAGTGAACATTAGATTGCTACAAAGCTTTTAAAAACTGTTGGTAAATGTGGCAGGTTCTGATCTGATTGACTATTTAAATCCCTTATACCGAGAGTAAACTACGTAAGTCTATTTGAAACATAAGTAGGTACCTAAATATTAAATTGCTACCCAGCCTCGTTCCCGCACCACGCGTGTGAATATGGTAGACTTCACATACGCATCAGAATTTCTTCTTCAGTGTATCCAAGTTTTCTCACGAGGTGTTACGTACAGTCAGCATCAAAAGTATCTAAGCATGTTAAGAGTTCATAAATATCTGAACGACTTTACGATAGCAAACCTTATTTCAACTCGCAAAGAAATCAAATTAATTTATCTGTTATATTATTATTTGTTAAGTTGAAAACAAATGTTATCTAGCAGGAAATAGGGTTTATTTTCGTGTTTCGTGGTTCAGATGTTTTTGAACGCCGGAGATGCTTAGATACTTTTGATGCTGACTGTACATAAGGCATTGGTGTATGGCTTGTCGTCTGTGCGAATTTGAACCTGGACCCCCATGATTGACTGACCATTCGTCTGCGGCAACGCACCACCGAATGCTCTCTACTTGTATTTTACCTAGGTATTATATTGTATGGTAAGTATATTCATTTTATTTATGTGACTTATAACTTTATCAATTCAGCTCCACATCAATTAGAGTCGCAGCTAAGTCTTTTGTTTCTTTCTATAGCAAACAGTAGCACCAGAAATTGAACAATTTTCACGTTTTCTCAATTCTTAATACTTTCCTTAAATTGCAGTAGCATAAATTCTACTCACGTCAATACCTAAAGATACCTCGACGTAAAACTGAATACGCGGTCCAAATAAAAGACAACCTTTGTACAACTTGCAAGATCGAAACAGACTAAATTGATCCCAAAAGGTCGCAAGGTAGACCTTTCTTGCCTTACACCTGTTTGTAGAGATGGGAATCGAAGCATTATAAAGCTTATCAATAACGATATTTTTTTAGCCATCGTAGCAAAATTGGAATCACTCCGGTATCAGTATTTCTGTCACAGGCAATTTATTCCGACTTACAATTTGACGCAGAAAATTTTCTTTTGGTACAAAGTGGCCCACCCAATTACCTACATGGTAGGTACATTTATTTGTTGTTGGATTGTAGAGTTCGTTTTACTAAATCACAATACCGAACCGCCCCAGCTTTACTCGGGTGAGATCTATAATATAAGTAAATGTATTATATACAAAAGCCTTTCGGAACAAATTCTCTAAATGATCTCTAAACTCTTATCAAATCCATTGCGCGGCTTAGATAAAGTTAGCGGAGAAACAGAGAAATGAAGAGGACAGACCATAGAGGTATTATACCAGGAATAGAGGAACATACAGCTGAGTGAGCGAGATGTACCTAGCGGCACCACTGTATAATAAAAAGAGATACGTGACGCGAGGTAATAGAACCGTTTTCTAGTCACTAATCAATTTTTACAATTCGGTTTCCGTGAATAATTGGGAATCTAAAGTGAAATCGTAGATAACTTTGTGAAATATACTGACACTACTTCATTTATTTATCCACGATTTCACGTTAGACTCAGAATTATAGACAGTATTAGAATTATTGCCTGCAAATAGTCTCCTGAAAACATCCAAAAACGGTTTCATTTGACAACTCATGTCACTGCCTCTATTCCTGTAAGGTATAATAACTTTATGGGACAGACGCGGATAAGGAATTTTATTTAGAGTCAATTCACACAAAATAGCTGTTAAAAAAATGTGTGTTTTACTCAGGCGAGAGTATATATTATGTCAGTTGTGTTTTCTCACTATAATCATCATCATCATTATCTCTAACAAAAAAATCGGGACCTGAATCTGAATCGAATTCTTTGATTGAATGCCTGTTATTACGAGTGCGTTCCCTTTTAAAAGTTTATCGTTAAAGTAATGCCCACCTCTACCTCTGTATTGTTCAATGTTTTGAATGTAGCCTGTGACTACATAGCTTGTCCTTTCCGTGACCAAAATGCTTAAGCTCACCGAATGAATGATTTATTCGGTAAGTCCGTTTCTTTGACAAATTGCAACTCTAGCATGTTCAGCAGTTTACTACAGTCGTTATTTTCGTCGATGTTTTGTGTTTTGGTAGGAAATTTTATACTTATTTAAAATTACTCAATATTAACTGATGTAGTGTGTGGTTCCGGATTAGAATGGACCGCCCTAATTCTTCCCGTGTAGTACGAGGCGACTTAGGGATTAAAAGTTTCTTGTGCAGTATTATTCGTTGCCGAAAGGCTAGCCACCTATCATAACTAGACACGTCATTCCATCCTAAGTGTGAGCATTGCTACATTTGATTTTGACCACCCCTAAAGGGTTTACGGTCAAGAGTTTACGTAGTCAATATTTACCCTAAAAATGCTGCAAGATGCTAAATAATTATGTTCTTAAAATGTAAAATAAAACTTTTAAAATTTATTTTCATTAAAGTATACTGTGACTTGAAGAGGCTAAAGTTTTTTCTAAAGATGTGAAGACTATACTGTCCTGCGTCGCTTGCCTGGTCTTCCAGGAAAATTTAATTTAATGCTGAACTGGGTATACTCGAAGAAAGTCCCGTAATCTAATGAAAGAAAATTAAAAACATTTTGCAGAGGACACGAAGACTATTTTCGAGAATCGGAGAACTTTCCGAGGATGCAATTTCATTAACTTATTTTCGCCCATTTTTCAATTTATATTTTAGATGAAAATCGTTTTTCTTTTCTTTACAAAAGCTGATTAAAAGGAAACAATCGATTAGTATCATCGTATCCTCGAGTAAAATCTTTATTGGACAATGAACAATGCTCGATCGTCCGTGCTTTTTCAACGGCACTCAAGCTACCAGTAATTTACTATGAATGGGTATGGTGCATTTCGCTGTGTATCAAAGTTAATAGTCAAATTAGTCTGGATTAACTGCCAAAATGTCAAGAACTCCAATATGAATACAAACACGGAATGAACCCAATACAATTTTAATCATATCAGTAACTTCTCCGAAAGCTACAAAAAGTCGTAGATCAAAGTGAAATTAATGGATAGAGAACGTTTACGCGAACATTTAAAACCAGAAAAATGGGGCAAAACAAATTAATGGTATATACTTCAAATTTGTACGCAATTGCCCTAGTTCTGATAGTAGTCAAATCATTTTAGGGTTTGACCCTAACAATAATTAATCTATCGCTGAAACTTTGCAGTGTGATGAAGTAAAGTATACAGGTTACGGTTGACAAATAATCTAGGTTAAATTTTTTCCGGTCCTAGATTATTTGCCAACCGTAATCTGTATACTTTACTTTATCACGCTGCAAAGCTTCAGCGATAGATGAATTATTGTTGGGGTGTCCATACAAGGAAACTCTAAAATGACTGGACTGTAGACAATTTTGCGCTTCAACTTAACGCGATTTAGGCCTGTCACATACATACGGAATTGCGATCCGGAATTCCGAATGAAAACAGGTTTTCGTATGGAGGTTCTCCCTCTCCAGATTAGCGAACTGAATTTCAAACCTATACGAAAACCCGGTTTTCATTCGGAATACCGAATCGCAATTCCGTATGTATGTGACAGGCTTTAGGCATATCCATTAATTTTACTTTGACCTAAGCAAAAAGTACCTAAAAAATTATAGTACCCATCTTTTACTTGAGTTTGATAACACTATTGTTGTTCCTTGCAACGAACATGCATTCAGTTAAACCTGCACCGAGCAAGCTGAGTAAGATATATGACTCCTTTTGGCCCGAATCGATTCTGTAAAGTGAATGTACATGTTACCAGGATTGATGGCAGTTCTCTAACTTACCTACTACTTTACTTGCGATGGTTGCGGTTTAAATTGTTCAAACCTGTGTTACTGTAGTTTTTATTTTACGGCATTTAGTTTGGTTGAGTCTCTATTTCATATTGATAACTATGTTACTAACCCGAGTAATAATAAAATGGTGTTAAGTCTAAATATTCAGATTTTTTTTAAACTTACAATCATTATATCAATAGCCTACTTAACGTGTCACTGCAAGGCACCAGGGCTGCAATCGCGGTAAATATTCGGTGATTGGACTATGTACGAACCATAACATTTGAGCCGTTTTGACCATAGATTTAGCATATACCTACTACTACGTTAGATCGGCCGGCTACGGATTATCCATGGCGAGACCAAAAAAACCTGAGATTTTGGGGAAAAAACGCGGGATTCGTTCCGTTGAGGCTCATAGCTTGTTCGTGAATGGTCTCGTCTATCTATCTCTCTCTAACATTCGTTAATGCTATTATATTATTATAATATTGTCACGGATGCTGCCAAACGTTAATCGTAAAAAGGCATTCACAAATTCAGAGGGTTTGTCAATTAGCTTTGTGGCTCAGCGGTCGGACGTGCGATCCCGAAAATTCGAGAAGTCCTGGGTTCGAGACCTCACCCCGACGAAAATCTTTCTAGATTTTTTAAATTGTTCAAGAATGTTCCGGAGGGAAGAGGGAGAAGGAAATTTGGAAAGAATGTTTAGAAAGAGACAAAATAACCGTGTTTAGGAATATTCGAGAAAGAAGGCGGGGCTAGAGATTATTAGAAGCGTTTAGAAGGAAACAAGGGAATAACGAAAAGAAGATCGAAATTCGGTTGCCTAGAACATTCTAAGCAGTATATAAGCCGGCGAGTTTGCGGCCACAGGGCAGTACTGAGTTTAACAGTGAAAAGTGCGAAACTAAAAGGAAGAAGAGAAATAGTGAAAAGTAACTAGTGAGAAGTGAACAGTGAATAGTCAAGTGACAGTGTAGTGCCGTGACGTCGTAGCTGTGACGTGTGTCGTGACGTGTTGTGACGTGTCGTGACGTCATAGAAGTGACGTAGTGGACGGTGTAAAAGTGGTGTGGTTCCCTGTGAAGAGGACCGTGTAAGGAGAATCTCCGCGACGAGGACTCTACGAAGAGGACCCTGCGAGGAGGACCGTGTGTAAGATAAACCCAATAAACTCTGTAAATTTGGACTTTGCGTTTCACTCCAATCCCTGAACTCGTCGCTCGTAACATTTGGTGTCAGAAGTGGGATTGGAGTAGGATGCCGCTCGTGCCAAAGGAGTTAAAGGGAGTCACCACCCGGGCCATGTCGGAAGCGCGGCAGGAAGGTGCAGCCCTTGCAATCGAGGTGCAGCACACCCCAGAGAGAAGACCTGAGGGAGGTGAAGTTCAGCGTACTCCGGAGCAGAACCCAGGAAACTTCCTCTATCAAATCCAGCGCATGATGGAAGAACAGGCTCGCCGGCAGGAGGAACAGGTTCACGAACTGCGTGCAATAAAAGAAGAACAGGCTCGCCGTGAGGAGGAACAGGTTCGCCGTCAGGAGGAACAAGCTCGCCGTCAGGAGGATCAGGCAGCTCGTCGTCAGGAGGAACAGGCTCGCCGGCAGGATGAACAGGTTCACGAACTGCGCGCAATGAAGGAGGATATGCGCACGATGCAAGAGACGCTTCATAAAGATATAACGAAAGGCTTGCAGCAGGCAGTAGAGAGAGTCGAAGCCGTCGAAGGGAGGTTGGATCGTGTGAAGGGTGAGTTTGAGGAGAAGTTTGATCGTGTGGAGGGTGAGTTTGCCAAAATCCGACGAGATGTTGAGCAGAGCAAATCTCATAGGCGTGTCGCTGCTGTTTTTGACTCACCCATACAGCCAAAAGGTGTCAAAACTCCAGTTTACGATGGACTGACGTCATGGCCCGCCTTTAAGCTACAATTTGAGACAGCAATGAAGGTTAATGGTTGGGGCAAGGAGGAGGCACAGCCTGCGTTGATATTAGCACTCCAGGGACAGGCTCTCACCGTACTGGAAGCCGTAGGTGCTGGCGGAAACCTGACGTTCGACAATCTTTTCGGAGCTCTGGAGGCTAGATTCGGCGATGGACATCTCGAACACGTGTATCGGGCGCGGTTGAAGGAACGTAACCAACATGCTAATGAGAGTCTGCAACAATGGTCCGTGGAGGTAGAGATGCTCGTGCGAAAGGCTTTCCAGTCATCACCAGCAGTCATCGATGACATGCTCCTGCAGGTCTTTACGGATGGGATACGGGACCCAGAGGTGCGAGCTGTAGTGCGACTTGGGCACCATGTTACACTCAGGGATGCTGTTGCTCATGCATTGGAGGTGGAAGCCGTACGACAGGATCTTCGTTCCGTTCGCCTCAGGGAGATTGGTGTGACTAGAGCATCAGTGCCAAGAAATCGAAGCGTTAATTATGTGTGCTACGAGTGTGGTGAACGAGGGCATATTCGCCGCTCCTGTCCAGAGCGCGCAGGCCGTCGTTATGTGTGCTACGAGTGTGGTCAACGAGGACATATTCGCAGTTCCTGCCCGAAGCGTACAGGCCGTTGGGATATAGGAGTCTCGACTAATGAGCAGCAGGAAAACTGGAGGGCGTCGGCCGGTGATGTTGCAAATATTAAAGTTAAACAAATATTGGACGGAAATAGTCTGTTAGTTGAAGGAGAGGTCAATGGTAGAATCTGTCAACTAACTTTGGATACCGGAGCTTCGAGAACCGTGGTCAGTACGCGACTGTTAAGCGAAATGAAAAGTTATCAGGAAAAACGACTTCTGCAGCAAACCAACCTACAGTTAACAACAGCTACCGGTCAGCACATACCTGTTATGGGAGAGTTGGGAGTCTTGATTAACATCGGGAAAACTCCTTTCAAACATGAGGTGATTGTAGCTGAAATAGTGGATGATTGCATAATTGGCTTAGATTTCTTACAAAATTACCAGTGCAATGTAGACATGAAAAACGGAGTGCTACGGTGTAACACAGAGGAGGTTCCGATGAAAGGTGGATCATCGGGAGAAGTCTACTGTGTGAGAAGAATAGTACTCCAGTCTAGATCGCAGACCTTGGGGATACACCCGATACTTAACGTTGGGAATGAGGACCTGACGATTGAGAAGGGAAAGTTTGTTGGTCACTGCGAGGAAGATCCTCCTAGGAAACATAAGACTGAGGGGGATGCAGTATCGAAAGTTATGGAAGACTTCAGCAAGGACCTGACTAAGTCACAGGCTGGGAAAGCGAAGAACTTGCTGCTGTGTTTTTCGGAAAACGGTGCAGATATTGGCGGAACAGACCAGGTAAAGAACAAGCTGATTAATATGGGAGATGTAGCGCCAAACGAGCAACGACCTAGGCGCATTCCGTTTGTTCGAGAAAACAAACTACGGGAGGAAGTGGTCGACATCTATGAACAACTTCGAGAAGCAGGTCAAAACTCGAGGGACCGTTCGAAGACACTATATGACCGAAAGACGAGCTACAAGGGGTTTGAGGAAGGAATATCGTTTTGGCTGTATAATCCAGTTCGAAAGAAAGGGAAGTTTTTTAAGTTTCAAGCAAGTTGGGAAAGGCCGTATGAGGTAGTGACCAAAATGAACGACGTCTCGTATCGAATCCAACGATCGCCAAGAAGTCCGTTGAAGATAGTGCACGTGGATCGATTGGCTCGAAATTTAGGCAGTAATGATGCTCGGGACGAGCAGAACTAAGGGAGGGGCAGTGTCACGGATGCTGCCAAACGTTAATCGTAAAAAGGCATTCACAAATTCAGAGGGTTTGTCAATTAGCTTTGTGGCTCAGCGGTCGGACGTGCGATCCCGAAAATTCGAGAAGTCCTGGGTTCGAGACCTCACCCCGACGAAAATCTTTCTAGATTTTTTAAATTGTTCAAGAATGTTCCGGAGGGAAGAGGGAGAAGGAAATTTGGAAAGAATGTTTAGAAAGAGACAAAATAACCGTGTTTAGGAATATTCGAGAAAGAAGGCGGGGCTAGAGATTATTAGAAGCGTTTAGAAGGAAACAAGGGAATAACGAAAAGAAGATCGAAATTCGGTTGCCTAGAACATTCTAAGCAGTATATAAGCCGGCGAGTTTGCGGCCACAGGGCAGTACTGAGTTTAACAGTGAAAAGTGCGAAACTAAAAGGAAGAAGAGAAATAGTGAAAAGTAACTAGTGAGAAGTGAACAGTGAATAGTCAAGTGACAGTGTAGTGCCGTGACGTCGTAGCTGTGACGTGTGTCGTGACGTGTTGTGACGTGTCGTGACGTCATAGAAGTGACGTAGTGGACGGTGTAAAAGTGGTGTGGTTCCCTGTGAAGAGGACCGTGTAAGGAGAATCTCCGCGACGAGGACTCTACGAAGAGGACCCTGCGAGGAGGACCGTGTGTAAGATAAACCCAATAAACTCTGTAAATTTGGACTTTGCGTTTCACTCCAATCCCTGAACTCGTCGCTCGTAACAATATACTAGTGTTTACCCGCGACTTCGTCCGCACAAATTATAATATACCCGATTTTAAGTCAGATCATAAGCTATCAAACAAAAAAAGTTTCATCAAAATCGGTTCAGTAGTTTTTGCGTGATGCGCGAACAAACAAACAAACACACAAACTAACAGACAGACAAAATTTCTAAAACAGGTTGATTTCGAGTCAGGGATACCTAAAAACCATATCGTAATGTTTTTTGTAAATATCTTCAATGTACAGACTGTTACAGTTTTATAATAGTTTAGATTAGATAATAATTATTTTCTCTTTCGCATTTTCGATCTAACGTAGTAATACAGGGTGTTTCATAAGTAAAAATAAATTTTTAAAACTCATAAGGGGGTTGTTTAGACCGTCAAACTGAACAACTTTCTCTATGGGACCAACATCGAAATCGCGAAAAAAATAATTTTAAATCCCATACATATTTTAGCTCTAGTCGATTTGTAGAGTATAGAACATAATTTTTTTTTTCGCGATTTCGATATTGGTCCTATAGTGAAAGTTGTTCAGTTTGATGGTCTACACCACCCCCTTAAATGTTTATTTGTAGTTTTGTAACACCTTGTATATTAAATCTTTGGTTTTGACAGATCGCTCAGACGTTAAAGGCTGTCAGTTACATAGAGTTTAGCGCGATGCGGAATTCAGCATAGTAGAATAATAGTAATTTGATTACAATGATATGATTAGAAGATTAGAACTGAAATGGGATTAGGATTGAACTTGGATGTTTTAAGTTAGCGCAGCTCCTGGCCCCCTCTCACGAAATATGAGACGAAACGTGTATATATTCGACTATGTAGACCTAGTGCAGATTGGTGGCAAGCACGTACCTACACTTTTGTTTCGAGGGGGGACATTTAAATTTATATTCGTAGAAAAAAAAATGAAAAAGTAAGTGATGTAACCACTATCCCATACAAATGTTCGGATTTCGGGGGGGGATAAATCCCACCTATCGCCCCCCCTGGATACTTGCCTGATTGGTGGAGTCAGGATAGGTCACAGATCAAAGTATTCATAATCAAGCCGCCTCTACAGGCATCTGACTACGTGACAACAATGCTTGTATCGAGAACCAGTTGTAAATAACCATGATTGTAAATAAACAATAACATTTATAAGTAATTAGTTATATAAATATCAATGGCGCGTTGCGGAAAAGCATTCTGATGCGTATGTGAAATCTACCAATCCGCATTGGGCGCGCATGGCAGCCTAACGCCCATAAACCCTCACGCCGCGTAATCTGCAGTGGGACGTATACAGGGTCGTACAGTTTTTTACGGGGATGACTAGACCATGAAATTGAACAACTTTCTCTATAGGACCAACAACGAAATCGCGAAAAAAAAATCAGCTCTTCATAAATCGAATTTTCCATACTTACTAAACTACAAATCTACTCGAGCTAAATGTATGGGATAGCAGATTTTTATTTATCACGATTTCGATGTTGGTCCCATAGTATAGTGAAAGTTGTTCAGTTTGATGGTCTTAACAACCCTTCTTGAATACATACATTTTTTTTTTTACCAGCCTATTTCATCCCACTGCTGGGCAAAGGCCTCTCCTTTAATACTCCAACCGTCTCTGTCCTGGGCATGCTCTACTGGACATGGATACCTGGGCATGGATACCTACATATCTTTGGATATATGAAATGATAAAGCTTCAGTGGGGAAACTATAGTAAATAAATAAATAAATAAATAAATAACTTGGACAGTGTCACACAAATTATCTAGTCACATTTAAAGTACCAGAATCTAGCCTGAACTTGTATTATGATGACTAGACAACGATATAGAATACATATATAGATACAAACATCCATGATTCGGGTACAAATATTCATATTCGTCATACAGATATTTGTCCCTTACGGGATTCGAACCCGCGACCCTCGGCACAGCAGGCAGGTTCACTACAGACTGTGCTAACGGGCCGTCGTCATAGTAGATTACACACCGAGGACAGGAAAGTAAGAAAGGTCTCGGTCTCGGCTTCGCCTCGGTCTTCAATTACATGAGATCTGAGGCTTTCTTATTTACTGTCCGAGGTTAGTATACTATTTTTCTCCTTGACGGAGGTGGAAAGCGACAACTTCGTTTAGCACATCGGGACGACAATTGACGCTTTCCGTCCGGAGGGGAGAAATAGTTGATGATTTATGTTTTCAATATAATAAAATATGTGAGGTGAGGTGCTCGTAGGTTTGTACCTATAGGGTCCTTCTTAATATGCTGACACTTCTTTAAGGGGATGATCAGACCAACAAACTGAACAACTTTCTTTATGGCACCAATATCGAAATAGCGAAAAAAAAATCAGCCCCTCCATACAAAACTGCAAACCTATTAGAGCCAAATGTATGGGACAGCGGAATTTTTTTTTGCGATTTCGATGTTGGTCCCATAGAGAAAAAAAGTTGTTTAGTTTGATGGTCTGATCATCCCCTTAAAAAAGTGTCAGCATGTAATGTTGGATCCTGTATATCATTTTTTGGAGTAGTCCCCAAAACTTGTGAAGCAACTGTCCAGTAAGTGCATGAAATTTTCTTAAAACTGGACAATGAACATGTACCGGATGGTTGTCTCATTGACTTACAAAACAAAGTGCTGATAGCGGTAATCCCGTTTTCTACTCACGTAGAGAGTTACTTTTTTCTATCTTCTTTGTTGAATTCAATTACAAGTTACAGGCATCGCGGGCAAACGGTTTTCTCGATATAAATGACTTCGTTTTTCTGGTACCCTTTTGGTTTTTGTATGGATTTCGTGGAAGGTAAATGAAGCTATCGAAAGAAAAGAAGTTAAGCTATAAGTGTAATATGAAAAAATCTGCCGAACGTTTTTGCCAGCATATTTGGAGTCGAGCAGGTTCGCAACTTTGATATGTATTTGTTAGTCCAGCAGAGCACGTTTTTCAGTTTGATGGTCTGATCATCCCCTAAAAACCGTCAGCAAATTTTAAGAAAGACTCTATATACAGGGTGTAGCAAAATGCCCTAGTATTTAAAGAGGTTAAAGAGGGTTTTAACCATAGAACATTATAGGAGGGGTTAGAAATGCAAAGTAGTGCTTTTGCTTCGAAGACGGCTGTTGCCACTTGTCTTCCCGCTTCACGCTGCAACAATTACTCATGCCCTCTCGTTCGCAACACGCCGCGCGCCTTATGGTGTTATGCAAATCGTTGCATAACCTTTGGCGACACGTTCCACGCCTACTTTGCACTTCCCTGCACTTTGCCCTCGTATAATGTTCAGTGGATTTAACCATCAAACTAAATAACTTTCACTAAGGAAACAACATCGACAAAAAAATCTGATGTTTCAGTTAAAACTATACCTATTCGAGTCAACGCAAGTTATTCAGATTGGTCTGATGGAAACCACTCTTTTAAACATTACTAGGGTGATTTGTTACACCTTGTATAGCTGAAATGAACAACACTAATTCCTGTTTTAAATTTAAAGTACCTTAACCTTTTTCGTCGTGATCTTTATCAAACCGTTTATTTTACAAAGAGAAGAGGTACCTACTTATATAAAGCCTGACCAGGAAAATAAAAAACTTGGTTTGGGGGCGCTGCAATCGACTGTCATCTATAATGTTAGTGTTCCAAGTAAAAAAATTAGTTCCAATGATTTTCCGCAACATGGTGAGGTTTTTTATATTTCTGGTCAGGCTTTAAATTTGTTATTGAACATGCAACACAATTTAGTTTTCACAAACAAATAAAAAAAAGATAGTACCGCGACTTCGTCCGCCATTACCGTCATCGTATGAAATAAATTTGCTAAAAAAGCTAACGAACCGTGAAATTGGTTACATGAAAACCTCTGCAGTGCTCCATAATTTACGCCACACGAGTGTAATGCATGCCCAAGTCGGTTACAATCAAACCAATTCGCAGGTTCGAAAAATTAAATATTTTACTGCAGAAATGGAAGCTTTTATCAGTAAATTCCTTTATATATAGGTTTTTCAAGTACCAAGTGGCAAGTGATTGGAACCACTCAGTAGCCTAGGGGGGAAAATGCTCCAGGCGGCACTTTTATAGATAGGGGCGGCAAATTCGGGAAAAATATAGATTGAATAAGCTGTCGATAACCAGTTCGTAGAGCAGTGAAAAGTCGAGCTCGCTGCGCTTGCTCTAAAGTTTCTGTACACATAATCCTAAAAAATTCTGGCCCAGCTAAGACGTGGTGCTAAAAATTTCGAGCTTGCTTCCCTCGATCCATAACTTTTACTTGGGTAGCTTTACAGTTCTGTAAGTAAAAAGCTCTGACTCCAGCCGATTCGTATATCGTAGAGAAAAGTGGAGCTCGCTTCGATCACTCTATGTTTCAATTTTTGCATGGATAAACCAAAAGATGTCTGACCACAACCTGGATAGTTGTGCTAGAAAATTTCGAACCCGCTTCGCTCGCTCCGTTATTTTGCGTAGATCATCTGATAAGGGGTGACAAAATCGGTATATGCCCCGGGCGACAAAAACATACGCTACGCCACTTGAACCACTTTTATCATACTCACTTACATTTAAGACCCTGTAGAACAGATAGGTACTAAATCCTCCTAAAAGCGAATTTCATAATGATAATATGTAGGTGCTACTTGGGAATGTTCCTCCATTGGGAAGGGAAGGGAAGGGAAGATCTCCCACCAGGCCATTCACACTAAGTGAAGCCTGGGGACCGGCCTTGGTCCAATAGTTCTTAGTTGGACCTTGTGTATGTATCGAATCTCTGTGATTATTTCTCTTGCGCGATTTATTTCTCGCATTCGATTGTGAACCTTATTTGTAGTAGGTTACGAGTTACGTATTTACGGTGAACGTTGTCTTTGTATGGAGCATATGTCCGAGACCGACGGTATCGCCATCTGTTAGCTTCTTTGCTATAACTTGTGGGTGTTGACATCTATAGCAAGTCCCCAAAATAACATTGGCAAATCTTATGTAACTTAAAAAAAAAAAGTTATAGCCTGTAGAATCCCACTGCAGGGCAAAGGCCTCCTCTCACGAATAAGGGTGAGAGGAAGTGGGCCATACTCCACCACGCGGGCCCAGTGCGTGTTGGTGGAGGCAAGTTAGTGGTCACCTTGCTGTCAGAGAATTTTCAAGCCGCCAATAGGCCTCTGACCTGGCTTAACGAATAGTTATAACGCCATCTGACGGAACTATCCGAGACCAACTGCTTAACGTGCCTTCCGAAGCACGGAAACGCTCGAGATGAAATACCACTAAACGGTCACCCATCCAAAGACTGACCGGACCTGACGTTGCTTAACTTCGGTGATCGTTTCCGATACCGAAGCTCCACTACGCCAACGAGCGCTTCTGTAACTTATATAATTAAAAATAATTTACATGTTACTTATTTCTTTGTCATTAACTATTGCAAAACTGAATAGTCAACGTTTCCAGCCTAAACAGAAAAAAAAATGTCCCTCTTATACTTTCTCGTATATTTAGATGACTTTAGACAAAAAAAAAAACAAGAACCATGTTTTACTTAACATTCAAAAAGATTGACTTGTCCACTTAAAACTTATTTTCCAAAGTAAAAACCAATCGTCGTTTGAATAGTCTAGAAAATATTACGAATATAAAAGACAAAAATCAACCCAAAGTTTCTGTAGCTTTTCCGAAGTGAACCAAAAAGAAAATAAATCCCTTCAGAGCACCTTCACATTGAAATGCGTCTGCTTGCGTCACCGTCTCATCAGTCATTCGGTTGACAAGACAAATGGATCCCAACCCTATTCTGATACACATGAATAGTCTCCAGACAGTTTTACTGATCCTATCATGCCAGATGGGCACTTTGATTAACACTTAATCTAGCTTATTTTTGTTATTTCTTGCCCATTTATTTATTGTTGCTGGCAGTAATGTGACTTGATCTTGGACGTGACATTTTCTCTGGTCTAGTATTTTCACCGAAGTGCTTTACTGTAATAAATCAAATGATATAACTATCGCAGTACTTTATTCTTTTTCTCGATTTTATGTAGGTGACACACAAAGATGGAACATGTTTTTTTTTCATACCAGCTTTTTCTGATTTTTATGTAGGTAAAGGAATATATAAAAGAAGGAACAACATTTTTGTTTTCTATTCTATACTATTCTATTTTTAAAAATATGGCTGCCATCTTTGGTTAATGATGATTTTGCCAACGTTTTAATAGCAAAAGTGCTTGACGTTGTACGGTACTTTGATTGATATTTTGGTGACTATAAGGGTTGTTCTTATAAAAGAACAATATCCTGAGCCACCACTGGAGTTCCGCTGTAGGCCGGGGATGGGGCAACCGACAAGCGACACGCGCACGTGACCCCCAATAGCAGACCCACAACGCAACTCTCATTTTTGTTTTACGTCGATTACTAAAATAAGTAATATCTTGGACATTGTCACACCAATTATGTAGTGACATTTAAAGTAGGTACCTGAAACCCGCGATCCTCGGCTCTGCAGGCAGGTTCACTGTCGCATGAGCTATCGGTCCGTTTTAGTGGTAGACACTTCAAGACATATTCATTCATGACGCCATCTTGATCGATTTAACCATCGTCTAAGTGCGTTCACACACGATGACGCACTGACGGAGCGGCAGATGTTAGTCCATAGAACCACACCCGGTGCGTCAAATCGTCAATGCGTCACCGTGTGTGCTTCTACGTGCGGTTTCATACAACTCCTTTCTTGACGAATGACTGACGTTTGCTGATCTGTCAGTGTGTGAACGCACTTAGCCATTCATTCATTCATGATTGTAACAACTATTTTTTCTTTTGCATCGATCGTAATACCTAAGACATCACGTCATGAAATTAATGTCACAAAAATTACTATCCTTTTAACAAGCAAATGAACATGCCTTTTGCGAGGCAAATCCAATTGGTATTGGACGAATTACACTTCTGGTAACGAAAACTATTAAGTATAAGGAAAGTAATGGCTTCTCTGTATTTGCCCTAATTATAATAACAAAAACACACTTACTTTTCCAATAATAACATAACGAAGGAGGTCATGTTAGAAGACGTGACAGTATCGTATTATCATCCTTTTATATTATATCAAAGTGGGTAGGCAATGTTTTCCGTTGTGAATAGACTCTTTCTAAGGGAAGTCACGCTCCGAGACAACTGAATGACGGAAATAATAACAATATTGACGACAAATTATGTTATAACCATAAGCATGTGATAATAATGGATCAGTTGACAAAACATCACAAGCTCGAGCTTGAGTCCCCGTCTAATTTGTTTTCCTTTACTTTAATTCTGTACACATTTATACACAGAGGGCCGCACAATCGAATGCATCTTTAGATAGATAATATTGATACTATATAAGTACTATACGCTAACGCTCCTGGCACGCGACGTGCGAGCAGTATTACCGATGTTGCGCGCTCGCTCCCACTCAGGAGCCTTACGGGAGACCGTAGTGATGCATCGTGTTATTGTCGATTATTTGAATAAATTTTAATAAAACATTTGTTTTTCAGAGAGCTCTAGCACTTAATTGTTTCATGCCTGCGCGTGCCACGAGCGTTAGCATATAGTATAGTACTTTACTCTAGGGTTTTGGTAAAAAATAAGTATGTTTAATACATTGCGAGCAAATGTTTTAGTAAGCGATATCATTTTTAAAATGACCTTTACTACTTCCAAAAAAACAGCGATTGAATTAAAAAAATAAAAACTTTGAGATACATAATGTCCACAATGTTATGTTATTATCAGATTTAGGAATGGAATTTCAAAATACAATCTACAGAAACTTGGCAAGAAAATCAAGTATTTTCGTAGAGCAGCGTCCCCTCCACACGAGGTTGGTAATAACGCCAATGTTAAGTCAACGAAACATTTTGAATTCCATTTGTAACCACAATTGTAAGGTTAGTTAACTCCAGTAAGTTAACGTGTGCCAAGAGAAGCTTAAAATGAATAAATGCAGACGTGAGCAACGATTGTTCAACAAAGCGAACGTTACGAACGTAACGAATTAGAAATTACGGGACGGTTTAGAATTGGTTTTATTTACTTTTGAAATCCAAATACAAGACCGAAAAAATGTTTTTCTCAAACATGCTTGGAAATTTGAGCATTATTTTGACAATCTTCTTCGAGATAAATCGAACTCGATGTACTGGTCAAATAAGTTGTATGAAAATCCATTCCTGTCGTGGTTTAGCAGCCAAATAATTTACATAGTAAACTCATCTCTGTCGTATAATTTAAAACAACAACGATCTTTTACTCCGAAACATGGCAAACAAGGAGGTAACTTATCAAAGGTTTTATTTAAATTTCGAACTGGCTTGCAAATAGAAAGCTTTATAATGAAAAAAAAAACAAATGAACACTTTAACCACAGTTGATTTATTTTAATTTCCGCGCATTGTTTGAGAAAAGCACTATACAAGCCTTGGCCACAATTAGGCATTGATGGACTTACGTATGTGTGACTCGGTTTCGCCTAGGCTCACATAATTACACGTTCGTCCATCAATACCTACCTCTTTTGCTGGCCACTGCAGTAATGTACTATTGTTAAATACAGGGTCTTTTTGAATATGCTGACACTTTTTTAAGGAGATGATCAGACCATTAAACTGAACAACTTTCTCTACGGGACCAATATAGAAATCGGGAAAAAAAGATGTGCTGTCCGCATACATTTGGTACATAAAGTAAGTATAGTTCATTTTAATTTTCTTTTTTCATTTAAACTCTGCAAGAAGTCTTCAACTTTTTTTATTACTATTTTAACGAACATCTATTGTGGTCGATGAGGAAATATTCAAACTCAGATACTTACCTACGAAATATTTTTAGAAAGACAAGAGCATTCGGAAGCGCAGATTTTAAGAAATTTTAATTTTTTCATTCAACGAAAAGTAGTTTTTTACCAAACACCCACCAGTAAAATAGAAAATGCTTTTTTATTTTAATAAATATTATTTAACTAGCTTTTGCCCGCGACTTCGTCTGCGTTGACTTTAGAATTTAATTCAGAGAGGATTTAATAAATAGTGCGATAAAATACTTAAGAGAAGTTTATTCCGAGAGCGCAAAAGCGCGCTGCATACAAACGTAGTCTGTTGATATTTTCAATACTATCCAATTAATGTCAATGAAACTTTTCAGAAACAATCTAGAAACTAATCTCTATGTTCGTATGAAGTCAGATTTTCGTTACGAATTTCGTTTAGAATTCGTCTTTCTATAAAATTCACGCCTTGGTTTTGATTGTGATATATATTAGCGAAGCTTTTGAAGTCATGGTTGTGTCCTTCAGGGGGGCTCCGCCCCCCGTACCCCCGGGGGGCTCCGCCCCTCCACCTCACCGACCGGGGGTTTCGGTCAAATGTTACATAACAGAATTGGTCTTTCTGTAAAATTCACGCCTTGTTTTTGATTGTGATATATAAGCGAAGCTTTTGAAGTCATGGTTGTGTTCTCCGGGGGGCTCCGCCCCCCGTACCCCCGGGGAGGCTCCGCCCCTCCACCCCACCGACCGGGGGTTTCGGGCAAACATTCGGCAAAACTTTCTGCAACTGAATTCGTCTTTCTGTAAAATTCACGCCTTGGTTTTGATTGTGATATATATTAGCGAAGCATTTGAAGTCATGGTTGTGCCCCTCGGGGGGCTCCGCCCCCGTACCCCCGGGGGTGCACCGCCCCTCCACCTCACCGACCGGGGGTTTCGGTCAAATGTTACATAACAGAATTGGTCTTTCTGTAAAATTCACGCCTTGTTTTTGATTGTGATATATAAGCGAAGCTTTTGAAGTCATGGTTGTGTTCTCCGGGGGGCTCCGCCCCCCGTACCCCCGGGGAGGCTCCGCCCCTCCACCCCACCGACTGGGGGCTTCGGGCATACATTACATAACAGAATTCGTCTTTCTGTCAAATTCACGCCTTGGTTTTGATTGTGATATATTAGCGAAGCTTTTGAAGTCATGGTTGTGTCCTTCGCCGCTCCATCCCAAGGGGGCTTTGGGCAAACATGCGGCAAAGCTTCGTACTGTTGCGTTAGCTCAGATTGTACTCAAAGACCAATATACTAAAGAACGATTAATTATAACGATAATACCGCGTTAATCAACCAAATTTGTTAAGCTCATTAGGTTTTGGAATAAATAATTGATGCAAACTTGCTATAAAAAATACCCCTAACGCCATCTATTTATTTGAAAACGAACTACCTACTTACTTTAGAAAAGCTTAAAAGAAAGAGGATTTTTTTTGTATTTTTCCAAAAGATGATTAAAAAAATTACTTAAAACTTGGCGGGTTTAGGTCACACGAGCTATAAAATAGTACCTATATGATACTCGTGACATTATTTCACGTCGTGCAATAATGGTCTACTTAGGGCACACGTCGATCGTAGTGTACCTACTATAAGGTTATCGTACCGTTGTGTTGGCTCAGATTTGACTCAAATGACCAATATACTAAGAACGATGAATTATAACGATAAGACCACGATAATCAACCAAATTTGTTAAGCTCATTAGGTTTTAGAATAAATAATTGTTGCACACGACTTGCTTTCAAAATACGCCTAACGCCATCTATTTATATGAAAACGAACTACCTACAAACTTTAGAAAAGCGGGATTTTTTCGTATTTTTCCAATTTACCTAGTAAGTTTCTGACCATTCACCTTTTACCTTTTACCATTTACTTCAACTGATCGATCTGGAGTGCGATTTTTGAATGTCATTCGGTGGGCTAAGCAGTTGAAAATGTCAAAATTGCTATGGAGATACGCATCTTTCTACTGCTGATTTGACCTTCAAAAATTATACTGCGGGAGTGCGATTTTTGAAAGTTAAATCAGCAGTAGAAAGATGCGTATCTCCATAGTAATTTTGACATTTTCAACTACCTGAATTCAGCAAATGAGATTCAAAAATCGCACTCCAGATCTCAGGATATTACGATTGGAAGTCAGGTCCTTAGCAAATCAAGCCAAGCCATGTAAAATTTTAAAATAAAAAAAGTCATCTCGACCAAGAATCGAACCTCGACCCCATGCGCGAAAATCTAACCGCTTACCAACCACGCTAAACTGATTTTATGAAAAGTGTTGAAAAAAGGAACTGCTATTTAACACTGGAATCTGCCCAAATGCATCTGTCAGAGTCAAGTCGGCGCTAGTGAGCGTGATAAAACATTGTAAATTATCCCACAGAGTCCCACAGCTGGGGTAAAAAGTATCCTATGTGTTAATCCAGAACATATTTTGTCTGAAAACCAAATTTCATCCAAATCCGTTCAGCCGTTTATGCGTGATTGAGCCACAAACTCACAAACTCACAAACTCACAAACATACAAACATCCAAACATCGTCACAAACTTTCGCATTTATAATATTAGTGAGATTGAGCCACAAACTCACAAACTCACAAACTCACAAACATACAAACATCCAAACATCGTCACAAACTTTCGCATTTATAATATTAGTGAGATTAATTATGTCAGAAAAACAGTTTTTTAATGTATAGACAGCTAGGTATCCCCAGATTTTCAATGTACACCTCATACTTTAAAAGTTTAGCCACCCCTGATGTCTAATATTTATTTCGTACCAATCTCTCCGCACAAGAGTATCAACTTTCTAATGAGAAACTTTGATGTGTTAACCCTCCAATTACGCTGCAAAAGGCGACTATATGTCGGCAAGTAATGAAGTGTCCAAAGATCGGTAGGCGCACAACTGTCCGATAATATAGTTATTTATTAGCCCATATTTCTCCCAGCACGCCCCTACGGGACCCTGTGACGATCTAACGGGGTATATCTCTATGTTCATGATATCGACTTTTGAAAATATGGGGAAAAGTCTATAGATTCAACTGTTAGTTATTTGGTTTTTGGGTTATGTATGATCCTTTTCTCACTATCTCCAAGTTATTTTTTAAGTATTCGTTTAAATAAGTTAATTCAATAAAATAAAGGGTGTAAGGAAAAATATAATGAACCTTCAAACCACATATTATACAGGTTGTTAGAGTAAACAGTGCATTACTTGAAGGGGTTATTATACCCATGATACTGAACTATGGGAAATTAGCAAAATAATTTTCGACTTTCGATACTAAAAATGCAATCAGCTGATCGAACGTCTTTGTATAAAAAGTCGTAATTTTTTTTGCGAATGTTTTATGGGTTTTTGGAGATAGTTAGTCAATACAGTCTAACACAATCAATTGAAGTACTTCCGTTTTTTAAAAATCTGGTATTTATTTTTATTTATTTAGGTATTTGGAAAATCTACAACTTGCAGTGCTAACAGAATGGCCAATTACAGATTTACACTTTCATAAATTTCGGTCTTTTATGCGCATGACGCATGAATTGTTAACAATATATTTTTATAAAAATTATGTTTATCTAATTTAAATAAAACTTTGTACAGTTGTATTCGACTTACACCACAATTATGTGATTTAATGGTAAATTATACTTTTCCTTACACCCTGTATAGGTAGGTTTCTTTATAATTATTTCATAGCACAAGCTTATAGATACTAGCGTATCGACATCGTAAATTGATAGAGAAACAAATTTAAAATGAAGCAAATTAACGAAGCTGTAGGAGCAACTCATGAGTTCACTTTTGTAAAGTAAAGCATAGCGCGCACTGGAGATTTTAGTCACTGTGATTGTTCCGTCACTGTCACCACGTCTATAGATCCCAAGAAGTTTGGAATCCTCTATAGTGGAGTGCAGACTGCCTAACAAGACGTGATACAAATGATTATACTTCTTTGTGGTCGGTAATGATTGTTCTTTTCCGTCGCGTCGTTGTTTTTTGTGACGTTAACTTTGTCCCTTTCTAATCCAACGAACAAAATTGTAGCTCCTCTCCTGTCATTTTCGTAACTACGTCATTGGATAGAAAGGGACACACCTAAAATTGGAAATATCGACAACGCCATTGCCAATTTTCTTGTATCAATGCTTGTAAGGAGGAGTGGTATCCTTTATGATTTAGATCCATGATAGATCCTTACTCAGTTGTCACCTCAATAAGGACCCATAGACCTGGTAACAGTTACAAAACAGTCACGGTGACTATAATACCAGTGCGAGCCTGCTCTAAACGAATCGAATGTGACAAATTGTAGCAAGACAAATTGCTAAGAGGGGGCAAGCGGCAGGCACAGATGATTTTAGTTACCGTGACTGTTTCGTCACTGTCACTACGTCTATGGATCCTTATGGAAGTGCACGCACTTTAATACGTGACAACTGAGTAAGGATCCATAAACTGGGTGAGAGTGACGAAACAGTCACGGTGACTAAAATCACCAGTACGCGCCTTCACTTAAATATTATTGCCCTGACGCTTTCGACACTTTGTTGGTCGTTGACGCTGCGCTCTATAAAACTTATACCTTCCAGCTACTAGGTCTCCATCATCAATCTTGCTGGGATCATTAAAAAAATCCAAAATGTGGAGTGCATTTGAAATGCAAATCCAACGATGTCGCAATCAGTTCAACAAATCAAATTCAACAATCCGAAAGCTAGCTTGAGCAATTAAAATCAGTTCGTTTTTAATTAAATGCAGTCTTTCAGCAAAATTATTTTATTGCTTTTGTTACTTGTTTGTTGGAAAAAATCGGCCAAGTGCGTATCGGACCACGCATAAGGGTTCCGTCCGTAGTCGCTAGGAGCCGCCACTACCGTACATTGTTTTACAATGTATGATGCTGTGACAGAATGAGACGTATGAACGGAGGGATGGATGGACTGGACGAATTTATAAAGATTCCTTGTTGAAATACGGAACCTTGAAAATGAGGTCACCCTGAGTATGAATTAATTACATACATTTAATAGATAGATGGATTTGTTGTTCAAATGCAAATAATTACGCGTTTAGTGACTTTTGTATGTTTTTGGTGAGGAATAAAATTATATTTATGTTTATTATTCGGTTCCATAAAGGATACATAGGTAGAGGACTAGAACTTGCTAATGATATAAAAGCAGTGCCGCTTTCTTTGTAAATGGAAAAACGTACATAAACTTAGTCAAGTTTTTTGAACAATCCAGTTTTTTAATGGACGACTTCCGGACCCAAACTTAGTAGTCAAACTGATTTGACCACGAGAAATTTTAACATTCTTCGTGGTCAAACTATTCAATTTATTAAACAATTACACCCATGTGTCTTGAAACTCTTGCTTGTGCGTTAACACTGCATTTCCGCCATTTTATTCCGAGAGCGTAAATGCGCGCTGCATACAAACGTAGTCTGGTGATATTTTCAATACTATCGAATGAAAGTCAATGATTTTTTTTCAGAAACAATCTAGAATTTAATCTCTATGTTCGTATGAAGTCAGATTTTCGTTAAAGTATACAGTTTTAATGCTAGGATTAATTTCAGATTAGTATGGAAATCTTTGAGGCACTGTAACTTTACAACTAAAATCTGACAAACATAAAAATTAGTTTCTAGATTGTTTCTAAAAAATGTAATTGACTTTAACTGGATAGTACTGAAAATATCACCAGACTACGTTTGTATGGAGCGCGCCAACCCTTAAGAAGCTGAAATGCAATTAAATAAAATATGATTTTAATTGCATTGCGTTTCGGCATCAAAAAACTTTATCATTACTTGATGAGCGCGATATCAGGATAATTACATTTTCATTTGTCTTGATGACTTGGCCACAGCTTAATAGCTTTCTACAAACTTTTGACGATAAGTCTTGTCTTCGTCTTCTTCCACTGTGGACTGTTGAAATGATCCTTATATGGATTTATACCCATTTTTTTTTATTTTTAAAATTACATGGATACTTAAGATGATTAAAATGACCAACTTTTATTACTATGAGAGCAACATAACAACATTTGAATCGGAACAATTTCAGACGACATTGATCTTTTTTCATCACGTACCTACGTTTATTGATTAAATAATTATTTAATTACTGCTTAACTTTATTAAACTTCATAGTGATGCTCTGAGGGCATCCACGGTCGTGCCACCTACGTAGTATGCGATCATATAAGCTTTAGGGCAAAGTGATGTACTTTATTTGATTAAATTTAAAATATATAAAAATAAACGACACGAACGATTTGTTGATGAAATTTTTATATTACCTATATTTATTTTAATTATTTTTCTGGTAGTTGACGGCATTATGGCCATTGTTACCTTCGCGCAAGAAATGATTAAGAAAATTTGAGAAAAATGAAAATAAATGTCAAAAGATGATTAGATTCAGAAAGGCAAAAGAACTATTATCCATTCCTATCAAATGTTAACGAAATTTTACAAATGACTCGAAAAATATCTGTAAACTTTTAAAGCTTTTTATGACAGACACAATATCCAACTTGTTTTCGTAAGTATATCGATAATTTTCCTAAAATGTCCATTGTTTTAAAGAACATGATGTCTACGCTACGTCACAAGCGTTTCTAACGAGCTCGTTGTCATTGGGCTTGCTGGCATGCCACACTGGTCTGTCTCTTTATGACCACGAATTACCGTTTGTTCTAATTTGATATTGTCTGTCTTGCCTGGACTTTTATTCGTCAACTGCACGTAAATAATTATAATGGGCCGGGCACCGGCGCCAGTCCGACTGTATGGCCGTCGGAGCCAGTGATCGAGACTAATTATCTCATTATGAAAATTGCTATGGCCTTCTTCCTTTTAGCTCTCGCGTATTTCATCCTTTACTCATCGGATTAGTTTTAGTAGCATAGTAAATCTTTATTCTATGTGTAAATCCACTCAAGCACTAACTCATTAATATAGGTACCTAATTGTCTTCGGAACTAAACAGCGTGCAAACTAAAAATTTTGTGGGTAATTTATCACTTGTCTATCTTTACTAAAGAAGAGATCTCCACTTGAGTGTCGTTCTGTAATACCCTCCTTAGACATTTTACCTTTAAGACATCAGTAGCTGAAGCAGGAGCTTTCTAGCCTTAATGTATCTGAACTATTATAAAACCGTAAAATCATGATAAAAGTAGCGGTTCACTTCATATAAACTCAAATGACACTCGATAGTGCGATTTAAATGACGTGCAGCGCCATCTATTGACAAAATTGTGTGTTTGTTTGTTTGTTCGCGCATCACGCAAAAACTACTGAACCGATTTTGATTAAACTTTTTTTGTTTGATAGCTTATGATCTGACTTAAAATCTGGTATATAATTTGTGCAGACGAAGTCGCGGGAAAACACTAGTATCTCATAATCATCATCAGCCAACCAACGTCTATGTATTGAATGCATTGAGACAATCGACTAGCTCCACTTGCGGAAATTTTAAGCCAGCCTAAAATATTCCATTAGCGGCCTTAGTGCGTTCACACACGATGACGCACTGACGAAGCGGCAGATGTCAGTCCATACAATCACACCCAGTGCGTCAATGCGTCACCGTGTGTGATTATACGTGCGGTTTCATACAACTCCTTGCTTCACAAATGACGGACTGACGTCTGCCGCTGCCTCAATGCGTCATCGTGTGTGAACGCACTTATCATTTCGCCGTTCTATAAACTCTCAGGCTTAGCCTAGGGTCTGGGTCACTTAATACAATCGTTGTGATAATCCCAATTGTCTGAATGAGTTTGAATGAACTTCTGGTATCCGTTACCATCACGGTATAAAACTCGTGCTTTCCTTCTGTAACTCCCGATATTTTGACAACAATGATTCCAATAGCTAGAAAATTTAATGCAAAAGTTCAAAAGCTGGTGATTCACAGTGTTCCCCCAATTCTATTTAGATTGCTTTATGAATTCTGTAATGCGAAGAAAAAGAAATTGTAACAGAAGAGAGCCACGTCGCCCGAAAAACTTTGCCTTTACAAGTTAAAACCTTTTCATTAAAAGGGCATTCACAGCGTTGGTGCGAATAATTATTACGTGACTTGAAATCTTCAATTAGCAAGTGACACTAATGAGCGGTCGAAACGAGGCTGTTTTAACATCCAATCGTTTACAATTATCATGTTTAATGGTTAATAAATTAAAATCATTGTAATCGTATTTTACTGAGGACATTACATTTTATTGTTATTATTTTATTAGGTACTTTGGCATTTTTATTGGTATCAATATTAATTTGAACGCGTCTGGAATAATCAAATCAGTTTATTGCCAAAAAACACATAAAAATAAAAATACGTAGGTACATGAACAGTTAAAAAAAATCCACAAAAATACGCTTTGTAGGTACATGTGCATTAAAACCATTGACTGTCTGTGAGAAAATTTTTAGACCATTTTAGGAAAAAAAGACGATCGAATAGTTAAAATAATGCACCACTTGTTTTTAATTAGTAACGAAACTTTAAAGGTGTGTTCAGACCATGAATCTGAACAACTATCCTCAAGGAACATGGGTCGAAAAACGAAAATATTTTTTTGGACCTCTTCATCTTTGGAAAACTGCTGGTCGGCCAATCGATTTATTATGGGAGGTCCAAAAAAATTATTGTTTTTCAACCCATGTTCCTTACGGAAAGTTGTTCATATTCACAGTCTGAATACACCCTTATAGTTTCGTTACTAATTAAAAATGTATGTAGTGTATAATAAAATTGGTATTCCTTCATCTAAAATACTTTCTAAAAAAACCTGCCAAGTGCGTATCGGGCCATGCGCAGTATAGGGTTCCGTAGTTGCCCGTCACATTGTGGGGCTTTCTTAATAAGCTGAAACTTTTTAAGGGGATGATCAGACCATAAATCCGAACAACTTTCTCTATGGGACCAACACCGAAATCGCGAAAAAACTAAAAAGAATAAACACTTGAAAGTTTGCCCTTTAAAGCTTAATATTTCGCTAACTGATCCCTAAATAGAAAAATAGTTTTCCTACACCCACAACATTTTTATCGACCTATCCAACGATACCCCACACTATGGGATCGACGAGAAAAACAATATTTCATCCCCACTTCACCTAAAAAAACATATTTTAAGATTTTATTTTACCACTTTAACGACGTGATCAATATTTGTATGCACATGCCCAGTTACAGCTTTCTAGTACTAAACATCTCTAAACTAAGCCACGGTCAGATAGACGGACGGACATGGCGATCTTCGTTGACGACCTTGTCGACATCCTTGTTGACTACGGAACCCTAAAAAGGCGAATAAATAGACAAAATAATACTAAAAATATTTCTTTAAGGGGCTACCTGCCGGTTTTGGGTAATTTTGTAACCATTTTATTCATTAACTATGGCACTTTTTGAGCTGAAATTTAAACTGAACCATCTACAGGATATTAGAAGTGATGTGGTTTTTCTAGAAATCGATTTTAATGAATAAAACCGAAGAAAAGGGACTCTAAAGTCACCCCTTTTTTTCCAGTTGTAACCATTTTACTCTTACATTTTTAATCGGAACAAAATGAAAATTTACTATATTGTTCACAATACAATTTAGAACGATGTGGTTTTTTTACTTTTTCGAAATTAATAAAAAATCATTGAATTTTTCAAAGAAAACAGCAAAATTCTGACCGGAGCCACGCGCTCTTTCTCATCGATTAGTATGGAGTGTGAGTGAGAGGAGAGTGGTCCACGGCTGATACGCCTTAAGTGAACGTTCATCTAAAATACTTTAAAAAAACAGCATTAGCTTAAAAAGTCTAGACAAATGAACAGCTCTATGTTTTCACCTCCCTGATGAGGTCATGACACCGCAACATTTTCTCTTTAACTATTCCATTAACGCACTCAATTATACGAGCTACATCCCAATGAATGCCGTTTGTGATTACCAAAATGACTTTTTTGGGGATTGCTTTCATTAGGTAGGCACCTTTGCGTCTATACGATGTGGTTTAACTCATTAACATTTTGAAACGATTTCGTGAGGGATGCTTTTAAATACAAATTACAAAATGCTTTATGCTTTTAGTTAAGTAAAGCAAAATTTAATTTACAATTTTATTTTAGTACTGGTTGTGCCCGGCATGCGTAGCAATGCGGCTTCTATTTTTTCCTTAAATTTAATCCTTAAAATTTCATCGCAATCGGAAAGGTTGAAGAACGCATAAGGGACAGACAAACAAACAAACAGTGATTTTTAAATACATGCATAATTATATTAGAATACAGTAATGAAAGAAAATGAAGAGGCACGGAAAAAGAAGAGGAAATTATAGAGAACTATAAATATTAGTAGCTTTTTGGTCAAGCAGAAAAGGTGTCACAAAAAGTAGCATAGCATAAGCATATGCTCACGACTATATTCCCCGAGGGGGTAGTCAGAGTTTTTCTGAAACCTCAGAACATCCGCGTTTCACCAGTAGTACCGAAACTCTGTCCAGTGTGACGGGGGGTGAGCCCGTCGCCACTTATAATGGACAGTGGGTACAATACACGCCTCGAAATTGAAGCATGCAGGTTTCCTCACGATGTTTTCCTTCACCGAAAAGCCAATGGTGTAACAAATCGTACATAAATTCCGAAAAACTCATTGGTACGAGTCGGCTTGGACGGGGATCGAACCATCGCCTCCTACACGGCAGGCAAGGTTACTCGCCACTGGACCACCACCGCCTTTCACAAAAAGTAAATTAATAATAAAAAGTTTAATGCTCGTTTATATTCTCAATGGGCAAACAGTTTTTTCTTACAATCTAAGTACGAATAAGGAAGAAGGATAACCTACACAACACTGAGACAAATGTTTGAGGTTCAGTTGTACTGGCACGGGTTCTAACCCGCGCAGAGCAGATTTTCAGCCTAACGCTCTAACCATCTAAAGCAAATATTTTATAGCATATTATGCTAACGACTATATTCACTGAGGGGGTAGTCAGAGATATTCTCAAACCTCAGGACATCCACGTTACACGTTGCAAATATTTTATAATTAACTACAAATTTTTGTTTGTTTGGTAGTAGTCGTACAATACCTAATAAATATATCTTCAACACTTGACACTCGGCGAAATCTAACAAGGAAACGCCATTAAACAAAAATAGAATAGTAGAAAAATGCATATCTCCATAGTAACCCTGACACTTTCAACTGCTGAGCTCAACGTATGAGTCTCAAAAATCGCACTCCGGTTCGACTATAATTAGGTTGCAATGTTTTTGACCATCCAGAACAGAAAGGAAATACAGTCATCTGAATATAGAATGAAAAAAAATCGAATCTTCAAAATATTTGTCGGACCGTTTGATTCTAAAGTTTGATAAGAGACTTGATAAGAAAAAAGGTATAGTGGCTATATTGAGAAAGAAACCGGTGCTTTAGGTTTTCGGTCACGTAGAACAAATTGGGGATGTGATAAAAAAGGGTTAAATGTGCAGTATGCGAAAATCGAAGGGTACCTATGATGAATGAGGTGATTTATAGCTAAAGTAGATGAAGCGAAAAAGGACTCATACTAGACATCTTTATAACCTTTAGTGCCTTTCTTTTTATATTATATGAAAGTTTTGCTCTGCGGTTTACCGACCAATAAGGAACCGCAGTAGTGTGTAAATTAAGGGGTAGATGCTTTTTAGTACAGTACAGTTTACGTACCAAGATTTATTTCACATCGTAAAAACGCTGTGTTCCAAAAACCAGTAAACTGGAAGTAAAGATAGAAAGAACAAGGTCGGTTGATTGATTTTTACCCAAACAATCCTTCTTCAAATGACTTCAAAGTACTTTTTGAACTCTAAATGGAAGAGCTTTGATTTATCTCTGACCCTGCTCAATGTGAAGCGAGAGCGATCTATAAGAATCTAAGCAGAACTCCCTACGTATGTGTTCCTTAAATGGGATTCTCTTAAAACAATCCCAGGAGAAGCAAACGATAGTTTTGTTTTCCTTTCCAGTTTTTTGCTAGCGTTTTTAACTTCCTTAACTTCCGATTATTCGCTGGCAGTCTTTTTCTTTGTGATAAGGGGGCAAGGAATGACTGTGAAGTAGGAATTTTTCTTTACATCCGATTATTTTTAATAAATATGTTTTTAATCTTTAGGTTTAGTCTGACGTGCTGACCCGCATTCAGGGCCCTATTCAACAAACGTTGCAATTGTAATTTACAATTACAATTCTGGGTACATTGCTGAGAATGTTAGGCAAATGTTACCTACTGCAAGTTTAGCGTCATAAGTAACCAGCAATGTACCCAGAACTGTAATTGTAAATTACAATTGTAACGTTTGTTGAATAGGGTGGGCCCAGGTAGCACCAAAAATATAAAGTACGGTAGCACTATTGTGTACCTATATGACTGGCCATTGACAAGCTGGCTGACGATGTGTTATTGTCAACCCACATGCATGCAGGAACATGCACGACAGGAAATGCAGCCTTTGGATAGAAACATTATACAGGGTGTAAAGCGACAGCTCCCTAAAACTCAAAGGGCTAAACTTTACCATCCAACAATATGAACAACTTTTACTGTGGGGCCAACTATGAGATTCATAGAAAAAATCTGCTGTTCCTTACATTTTGCGCGGTAGGTATTTAATATTAGTTTGAGATACCTAGCTGTTTTTTCAGTATTTTTTTTTGTTTCTTAGCAAAAGTTGTTCATATTGATGTGTACTGTATGTACTCTAGAATACGCATGGTGAATTAAATTTAGATCCATTTTATCTGTCACCGTTACTCACTGATTCAAAACTGTTTAAATTATTACTTAATAATATCCTACGTTTGTTTACACGCCATAGACTTTTAACGCATGTTGGTGGTGCGTTATATGCCGACAGGATCGGGAGCCTCGGAGAGATGAATAATACGCCAGCAATGTTGTATAAATGGAACGTCTTTATTAGGGCCAGTGTAGTTTATATAGTAATAAGTACGTGCTATAAATACATGCGTCATTACTTATTAAGCTACGTGAGAGACGTGCAAGACGTGACTATATAAAACTACACTGCTTGCATAAATATCCCTAACAGTACTCCCCCCCTTTGAAAAAGAAAGGAGACCATAATATTTAACAATCGTAAAACTAAAAATCAACAAAATTGTTATAAGCTAGGAGTGTTAACATTTAAAAAAATATATAACAGAAGGGAATAAAAACAAAAATATAACAAACATTTTGAACTTATAAGCTAAACCGTAAAAGTTTGGGTTTACGGCATGTCCGGAGCGTGTGAGTGTCGATCCGTTTGTTGCACTCGAAGGCAGGGTCCGGGGAAGGGTCGTCTCGTCTGCTGCTTCGACGGCTGGCGACGAGAACGCTGGCTTCAAACCGGTCCATGGAGACAACTGTAGTGTAGTGCGGCCTGTAGCTGGATGGTTAAGCATTTACCATCTCATTTCAGGGCTTTGAACGGGCAATCGTAAGGAGCTGTCACGGACTTTTTAAACATGTCTCTTCTGAGGAATACATGAATGCAGATCTGCAGGTCCTTGTGAACGAAATGTAATCCCGTAGCTACTCGATCCCTCGAACACTTCGTGAAGATGCTTTTTGTGCTGTTCTTCTTTCGTGTTTGCGATGGGGACATCGTTGACGTAGCAAAAGGTGTGCTCCAACCCGTATAACACCGTATTCTTGTAACGCTAAAACGTTTGCACGGCGTTGTGTAGACCCAAACGTCATTTTGACGAATTCAAATAAATCGAAGGTCATTGTTTACATAAATCGCACGAATTGCTGACTCATTAAGTCATTAGAATGTGTCACGCTTGCAATGACGGACGGTTCCGTAACCTTGTCGGTCAGCTCTCTTGTATGTAGGTCAACAAGTAGGTATGTTTTGCTTCATGAAAAATTTGCGCCGAGATTCGAACGTTGAACATCTCTGCTGCGATGATGGTCCATTTGAAGACACGGCGCGATCCCAGATTCAAATGCATGGTTTTCTCCCCATCAGTGTGAATGGGAGTGCCGTTAGCGGCGAAGAGGTTGAATGCATCGGTCGAGGCTTCTGCTTAAAACAGCTAATACAGATACGTCTGCCCCTGTATCGATTAAAAATCGTGTTCCACTTTTGAGGTAGGTAACAACAGACGGCAGCTGCTTGTATTATTGACGCCTTGCGAACCACAGGCGTGGATGCGCGAGCCAAAAATCGGGTAACCGCGACAGGACGGTTAGCGCCTCGCTGGTCTTCTCTGGTGCTGGCGGCTGTGGTAATGCGGTTCCGGGCTGTAGCGAGACTCCGTACATCGTGGCAAGAATAAAGAGCTCACTTCAGTGACTATATTGCCTCTTGAAATTTCAACCGGTGAGACCCGCTTGTGGGAGGCCGAAAGAAATTGTGCAAATCACCAAAGCGAGAAATCTTTCACACGATGCAGCCGTTTCCTTGTCGGCTGCGACGGATCACGTCGGGCGCGATGGATCACGTCGGGGTCACCAGTTTAACGCATGTTGGTGGTGCGTTGTAGGCCGACAGGATCGGGAGCCTCGGAGAGATGAATAATACGCCAGCAATGTTGTATAAATGGAACGTCTTTATTAGGGCCAGTGTAGTTTATATAGTAATAAGTACGTGCTATAAATACATGCGTCATTACTTATTAAGCTACGTGAGAGACGTGCAAGACGTGACTATATAAAACTACACTGCTTGCATAAATATCCCTAACAGACTATCTGATTACCGAATATAGGTAATATCGATTGGTTTAGCTACTGAAGTGTGAAAATGAAATAAGCATAAGCATATGCTCACGACTGTATTCCCTGAGGGTAGTCAGAGATATTCTGAAACCTCTGAAAATCCACGTTTCACCAGTAGTACCGAGACTCTGTCCAGTGAAAATGTAATAATCTGTAATAATCAAACTCACTCTCACATTTATAACGTTTGACAGGTTTTGACGCCATAAAAACCTTATCTGATCAAAAGCGCAATAAATAAAAGTAACATAATATTATTAGGATTATGACAGATCCCATTAAAAACAAATTTGATTTATGCTCTAAAAACTTGCATAGGTACTAAATTTATGATGGAACACCAAGTTTTTAGCTATGTCGTGTCGTTATGTCGCTTTTGATATAAGCGGAAAAAACACGTAAAATATTTTGTGAAACACTCACAGATGCTATAATTATATACCTACCTGTTAGTTGTATGCACTTCACCCTCTGCATTATTTAGGGTCAACCCAATATCTATCCATATTGCATTTTAGGTTTTGGAAAAGTTTTACGGCCGGTTTATTGTTGTGGTTTTCCCGCCACTGTAGGACATGGACCAAAAATACAAGTGCCAAGCGCCAAGGTCAAAGGAACATTGCTGCCTCTCCCTTCGCCTCTTACGACCACTAGGCCACGGGTTGAGAAAATAAAATGCGGTAAAATAGTCCTATTCTTTTTTTGGCGTTTGCATAATAAATATGATATTATTATATACAATTTATAATATAAAATGGTAAAAAACCCTTTTATCCTTCCCCGTCACCTTAAGATTTTTCTCTGAAACAAATGTTCGTAGTATCTAGACAATATGTAGGTACTTTTTGAATTTCAAAACTTACTTAGCTAAGGAACTTGGATACTTGTATAAGTCCATGCAGGTACAATAATAAAGTATGCATCCTAAGCGAGTGAGAGTACCTACCTATCTCAGGGAAATAACCGTGCGTATTAGGACGAAAGCTTTTAGAGAGCTGAGACGGGTGCAGTGCATACCACGTTCTTAAATGTAAGAGACTTTACATATTAATACATTCAATGCCGCATGGAAGAGTTTGAACAATGTTACTAAATATAAATATTAACTCTTATTGTTATATTCCAAACGAATGGTTAGATAACCTATCTAAAATCTAAGCTAAAATGGTAGCCACGACATTCTTGAAATTCTTATTTCGTCAAATATCTTACAAAATTATTTTGAGATGTATGCTAGCTCGTTTATTTTACAATTATAAGGGCCTGTTTAACCACTTTTGTATAAGTTTTCGTTAACTTATCTGACAGGTCCTTTAACATAAAAATGCAATCGTTTTCTAAATGACTATGTTTCATTTTTTTTTGGTTATTGTTTTGTTTTTTTTTATTTGGTCTTTCTTACATTGCTTTTTCTTATGTAATTTTATAGAGATTGTTGTGTTCGCTTATAAGTGATGTATTCATCTTCTTCAAAACCACTGTGTGTTTAAAAATATGTATAATTGTGAATGTATCGTTAGCAAACCTTTAAATAAATAAATAAACTTATTCTGTCTGAGAAATTTAAAGAACACGGGACACGTACTCGGCCCTGGTGGCCTATTATCTTTTTGTGCCTGTCGCGGTGGAGGCCACGGGGGTTTGAGGTGCCGAAGCAAAGAGCTTCGTTGCGGAGATTGGCCGTCGACTGATGGAGCGAAATTGTGATCCCCGTTCCGGGTCGTTTCTGGTGCAGAGGCTTGCCATATCAATTCAACGTGGCAACGCTGCTAGCGTTATGGGCTCCTTTGCGCCGGGAACTACAAGGAGCGGGTTATTTGACTGAGCTTGTATTGAATTGTTTTGACGAAGCATATTATGTTGCTGATTTTTGTCTGTTTGTGAATCACTGTTATTGACAACGCTTGTGCTAACCGCAAAAAAAAAATTAAGAACTTATTCTGGTGGAACAGGCCTTAAATTTGATTAGTAGAAGAAATTGAAATGGTTAGTTTTGCTTTTGTTTTGTTCTACTGGACTGCGGTTGTGGCTTGTCTCTTACGACTTTGCTTTAGTTTTTGTTAGCTTTGTTGCGAATTGGCTTTGTCAAAGACACTGTCGTTCTGTTAGTGCACAGTACATGTTCCATAAAGTTTTGAAAAAGTTTAGCTGTACACAGTTGCTATCGGATAAAAATTCATGCTGGGTAACATTTGTTTTTCCTTTTTATACATCTTAACTGATATATCGATGTAGTCGAAAGTGCACCGCGTCTGTTTAGTAAAAGCCAATGTTTCGGGAAACACATACCTACAAGGCATTACACGCCTCACTGGTAAGCATTATCATAGCGTAATAATAATAGTGGAACCGAGCGCGGTGTGTGAGAGACGGGCGTAGGTACCCTAACTGAATTCGCTGTTAGGGTACGAACACGGAGGGATAGGGACGCGCTCCTCCCGGCCTACGCACACCCCATTCGATTGTCCTGACGCGACTGTTAAGCTATTCCATTATATTTAGGCATTCTATTGATTGAGAAAAATTGACTAGTTCGTTCTGCTGGAAATACAGGCTGTAAGGAAATGTCATTAACCTTTAAACCACCTACTCTACCCATCAAACTGAAAAACTTTTAATATGGGGGCAAACCGACCAGAGCCAAAAAAAATCAGCTTTCCCATACTAAACTCCAATACCTACTCGACTCAAATGTATGCTACAGCAGATTTTTTTTGCTCCGATCGGTTTGCTCCCATAGTAAAAGTTGTTCAGTTTGATGGGTAGAGTATGTGGTTTATGATACTTTTCCTTACACCCTGTATAGGCAGTGGTATAAATATATGAACTCTGCTAAATTGATATTCACAACAGCAAAGCTCAGAGACCGTGTGAAACACCTCTTACTTCACGGAGCTACGGGCTTGAGCGACTACATTTTCATGAATCACATTTGTATGACACTCGCAGGGATGAATGCCGCACACTTTCCGCCGGGCCGCATTGAAATATTTATTTGTCTACCGACATAATCCCAAATGTTTGTAACACAAAATGCGTAGCTCTACACTCTTTGAAAACACCCTCGCCCCCTTTACATGTTTTGACGTGAATATGTTTGAGACGCCTCTTTCAATAATTCTGATACATTAGCTTTTATGATTCAGTTCTTTAGAAATTCTTTTTCCAGTTTTATGAGTAAATATAATGTTTTTAAGTATTATATTTAACGCTTTATATCTTTGCGTCTTTACCTTTTTTTTGTCTGCCTCCATTTACATCTTCCAAAAAAGTTCACACACATGATTCAGGGCCTTTAAGGGGATGATCAGACCATCGTCAAGCTGAACAACTTTCTATACGGCTCCAAAACCAAAATCGCAAAAAAAAACTGCTGTTCCATACAAAACTGCAAACCTACTTGAGCCAAATATATGGGACAGCTGATTATTTTTTCACGATTTCGATGCTGGGCCCATAGATAAAGTTGTTCAGTTTGATGGTCTGATCATCCCTTTAAAAAAGTGTCAGCATATTAGGAAGGACCCTGTATACATATCACCCAATTGTGAAAACCATGGTGTAGTTGGCCTAAAACCTCGGCTGCAGCCAAGAAACTTTATTCCATTTACAGGAAAACTTTGAATTGTTTTATATAATTTTCATTCTGATATCTGTGTAGCTACTAGTGTTTTATTAATTTCTGTGAAACTGTACACTTTAGAAACTTACAGAACGACATATACGCAGGCCAAACACTTCCATAAAGATTATAAAAAAAACTTTTATCTCTCTCTATCTTGTTATTTATTATTTAAATGATCAAAATGCTTGGGTCTGAGGTCACTAACTTATAGTTAATTTACATTACTGTATAGTATCAACTATGTTATTACATAGACTATGTATTATTGTATACATAACCGTAGCTTATAAGAATAATTGTAATAGTTTTAAGTCGTGTTATGTTGTAGAGTTTCTGGCCGCATCTTCTCTACAGCGACAACACGTTCCGACGCGGTGGTAGCTTAAAAAAGATTTGACGTTTAATACGTGTGCTTCAAGCTCCTATATTGAATAAATTAAATTGACTTTGACTTTGGTAGTTAACGATAGCTTTACACATCTAACCTTTGCTTCTAACGGTTTTGCGTTCAATTGTTAACACCTTGTATATTGCAAAATGGTTAATAGAAAAGGACCTTTAGTAGGTACTTATTGTCAATACAGAATTCTACGCTACAGTCATTAATTTTTAGGTGGAAATCATAAAGGTATTATACCTTACAGGAATAGAGCAACTGACATGAGTTGTCAAATGAAACCGTTTTTGGAGGTATTCAGGAGACTATTCGCAGGCAAAAATTCGAATACTGTCTATAATTCTGAGTCTAATGTGAAATCGTGGATAAATTAATGAAGTAGTGTCAGTATATTTCACCAAATTATCTACCATTTCACTTTAGATTCGCAATTATTCACGGAAACCGAATTGTAAATTTTGGTAAGAGATTAGAAAACGGTTCTGTTGCCTCGCGTCACGTATCTCTTTCTATTATACAGTGGTGCCGCTAGGTACATCTCGCTCTCTCAGCAGTCAGTTCCTCTATTCCTGGTATAATACTTTTATGGTGGAAATATATATCAAAGACAGGTCAGTGAACGTTCTTCAAATGTTTTTTGATACATACACGAAGTAAACATTTTTTTTTTTTTATCTTTATTGAAGAGCTTGGCCTGAGGCCATGTCGCTCTGTGGGATTTTCTGTTGGGTAAGTTCACTTATCTTCTCGACCAAAATACCTCTGTGTATCTCAAATAAAGTATTTGACAAGTGTGTGATTGTGTATGTGTGAGTGATTTTTCTACTGTAATACCTAAGTCTGTGGATTTTTCAGAGCCGTAATTGATAACTTACTGCTCTTATACCTACATGGTAATTCACTATTGGCGTCATAAGCAATCTCTATGTAGTATCAGTACTACGAGCTATATGACCCGTCCGTTGTCACTTACATGGGAACATAGCTCAAAGCAATGATTAAGCTTGAAGTAAGGAAGTTAACGTGACAGCTGTAGACTAAAATATAATTGGCTTAACACAATGTGATTGCGGCGAATCTATCCAGTCGATGGGACACCTGCTAGAATGTTCCTTGTGTCCGAACATCTGCATGAAAGAGGATTTCAATACCGTTAAATCGGGCGCTATCAGACTCACCGAATCCCTGGCCAGTAAAATACAGAAACACCACTCTTGAATAATTGACAGGAAAAGAATAAAAGAAATGATAACGATCGGGGCACATAGCTCGCAGAACTGATGCCTAAATAAAACGCAAACGTTCTGGAGTGAAGATATCAGCCCAAAGGCACTATGTTGGACAAACCCACACCAGGTGGGCTGACGATATCGCAGATGTCACGGGGGTACCGATAGATAGAGGACTTAACAAAATAGATATACAATTTGGAGACGATTTTGAGTGGTGAATCCAACAGTAGACGTCTTTTGGCTATAACGATAGAAATAAATTAAATTAAAAAAATATTTATTTCCTTTCTCTTATAGTTATTACATAAAAGGTACATAAACAGACAAACAAACAAAATTTGTACAGATTTGTAAGATATTATCTTCTCAGGGAGTAGGTGGTGGCTGAAAAACAGCGCTGCCCGAGCCCACGGTTTCGGAACAGCACAGCTGACGCCACTTTTGCCATTTTGATCTCGAAGCATTTTCTTTTTGAATGTACAAATTTTGTTTGTTTGTCTGTTTATGTACCTTTTGCAGCGCTGTTTTTCAGCCACCACCTACTCCCTGAGAAGATATTATCTTCTCAGGGAGTAGGTGGTGGCTGAAAAACAGCGCTGCCCGAGCCCACGGTTTCGGAACAGCACAGCTGACGCCACTTTTGCCATTTTGATCTCGAAGCATTTTCTTTTTGAATGTACAAATTTTGTTTGTTTGTCTGTTTATGTACCTTTTATGTAATAACTATAAGAGAAAATGCGGGAGACATTAAGCCAATTGTGTTGATGTATTCAAAACGGTGATGATACATTATAAAACAATCAAGCTCTTAGACTGGCATTTTATAGTTGGTTATATATACAACTCTTTTGTAATTAACGTCTTCATTTGCAGACAACAAGAATCCAGTTCCTGTTTTAAAGTGCTACCTATGTCCTTTAACTCTTGCTACTACACTTCTGTTTTCACTGTAAACTAAGCTTTAAAGTAAGAGAATTGTGTAGGATTTCACACTTCATAACGTCCGTGAAGCACTTTTGAATGGAGGGGCTTTCTTTGAACGTAGTTGCATAAAGAACTCTTTCTCAAAGAATTTTTTGTTGTTCACACGGAAACTGTCTGACTGGGATTGCGGGAAACGAAGACAATTTCCCACTCAAGATTTTTCTTTAGTTTCAGTTGACATCTAATTAGATGCTCCATCTTGCAAAACTTTTATTTATAGTTCTTTCTATATGCTGGACGTTTTTTAGGGGATGTTCAGAGGGCTTACCATGAGTTTTCCCTGTGCTTTACTACTGTAGTTACGTCGCCAATTCGTATGACAGAAATTAGTTCTCAACGTAACCACTAGGAGCGCTGTACGAAATTCAATACAAAATTGGTGACGTTACTACAGTAGTAAAGTACGGTGAAAACTCATGGTAGACCTCCAGTCCAGTAGATTTTTTTTATGGGACAGCTGATTTTCTTTTTGCGATCTCAGTCATAGAGAAATTTGTTCAGTTTAATGGGTTAATGTCATCCCCTAAAAACCGTTACCATATTTTTTCGTTTTCTCATTATTGGTAATGTTATGTAATTTAAAGGTAATTTAAAGGTAATATTGTAATTGTCATGTAATTTATTAATTAATGTATTTGATTGTGAACTAACATAGTTATGAGACAATTGTTACTAACACAATATGGATGAATAATCTGAAATAAATAATTTTTAATTTAATTTTAATTTAATTATTTATTAATTTTTTTCTATCTAATTTATCAGCTTAAATTATGGTAGACATAAATAAGCGCAGTCTAAATGAGGGGTCGCCAACCGGTCGATCGCGACTATTAGTCCAGTCGATCGTGGCAAGGCAAAAAATATAAATAAGTAGACCAGACTGCGCAACGTAATTACCAACTACTACTGCAGCATCACCTTGTATCATTTTTCAATCGCTGTTCCGTCACGGTATTTATCCTCTATTCTACGCAGTAAAGTCTTAAGACTGGTCAATAAAAAATACTACATGATTTACTAAACTATGCTGTTTCATTTAAGATTTCTAGAAGTATGTAAGTGGTAGATCGCACAGGGTTTCGTTAGTAAACAGTAGATCTTATGTCTAATCACGTTGGCCACCCCTGGTCTAAATGAAGGCATGATCATTCTGTTGCAATTAACCCGACTGTAATACGTAATAAAAACTGGGGTTTCGCACAATATCTTGTGCTATTCATAAAAAAACTTTATGAATATCACAGTTAGGAAATTAGGATGCGAAATCACGCACCGATACCACGATTGTTTAATATTTTTTATTACTACACAATATTTATTTGACGCTGACTGTATCGAAGCATCGACTTGTACAATGAATTGCAATAGGAGGCGCGGAATCCAATATCGGGATCGTAACACGGATTATTTACATTCGAGACCGTTGTTCTTTATTTGTTCTCGTACAGATTCATCTTGAATATTAACGGACCTGTTAGTATTCAAGTTTTGTAGGCTCCTCTAGCTTTTTAATCAACGGTTGATATTACATCGACATGTGTGTAAAGGTACCTAGATGATTCATTATCATCTTCATAAGAAAGGAGTACTCTAGCGAGCCCGGTGGCGCGTTGCGGAGAGATATGGACTCTCAATCAAGAGGTCCGGGTTCGAATCCGCACGGACAACATGCCACGTACCAATGAGTTTTTCTAACTTATGTACGTATTTACCGACTGCTCTCCAACGGTGAAGGAAACATCGTGAGGAAACCTGCATGTGCAGAAGATGAAATTCTGATGCATATGTGAAGTCTACCAATATGCATTGGGCACGCGTGGTGGACTAACGCCCAAACATCCTCCTAGAGGGTAGGCCTGTCACCTGCAGTGGGACGTATACAGGGTAAATTTTATATAACTGCGGATAACTTCAGCATGTGTTCTACTTATCAAAATGAACAACTTTCACTATGGAGCCAACTTCAAATCGCGAAAAAAAAACAGCTGTCCCATACAAAACTGCAGTACCTATTCGACTCAAATGTATGGGAGAGCTGATTTTTTTCGCGATTTCGTAGTTGTTCAGATTGATGAGTAGAACACATGCTGAAGTTATCCGCAGTGATATAAAATTTACCCTGTATAGGCTGATGATGAGGATGACTCTGCTGGACGACACTGACCAATCCTGTGTTGCCCTCATCTAACGGGTTTCCGCTACCTACCTTTCCTAGGAGTGTTAGTCATTATGAGTAAAGTCATCCTAATATTTTTACAAAACTGCATATCTTACTCGACTCAAATGTATGGGACAGTAGTTTTTTTAACGTTCTTTCCACAGCGAAAATTGTTCAGTTTAAAGGCTTCCGCACATTGCAGCGATTGTATCGATCGATAATATCGCTGCGATTTTGTGATAATTGTTCTCAGTACATTTTGTATGGGGACGGTACGCGCTCGATCCCACACACTGCCGCGATATTTCGACTACATTCAGTGGTGGCTCATGCGTGACGCGAATCGCGGAATCGCTGCAGTGTGTAAGGTGTCGCGATATCGCTGTCGATAATATCGCTCGATAAAATCGCTCGATAATATATCGCTGCAATGTGCGGAGGCCTTAATGGTCTAAACTAAACCACCCCGTAAATAGTACAAGGACGTGTTTCGCTAGAACGATTTAACCACGTTTTTGTCACACCTTGAAAAAATTTACTAGAGCACAAAGCGACGTCGCTGAAAATTTTTATACAAATTCGTCATCAACATCTAAAAAATACCATGTTATTATTAATCATTAAGGTACCATCGTCACAACCATTTCCTGCGAGTCATGTTTTAAAACAAATTCCAAACTCATTTCCTTGACAAATTGCATCGCAGCGGAGTGGTCATAAAAGTAATTCGCTCAAAGAAATGGAGAGGTGGAATAAATCTAGTGCAGACGTAATCAAATGGCCTTCTGCCCCGGAAGAGGAATGCTTCCCACGTGTGCTCTTCACTAAATTTACTGCTTTATTTTGCAAATAACAGCACTGGCTCTTCATTAAGGTGAAATATTATAATACCAGAGTAAAAATGTTTTAATTTTTATGCTATAAATCTTTTTCGAGGAAGGTAATGGGCAAGCGGTTGAGTCACGTGGATACGACTGATTTAATTTTTTAAAGAAAATATACAGGGTGTAAGTGACAGCCTAGCAAATACTGAAACGATGAACTCGGACCATCAAACTGAACAACTTTCAATATGGAGCCAATATTTTTTTCGTGTTTCCTGAGGTAGGCTCCATAGTGAAAGTTGTTCAGTTTGATGGTCTGAGTTCACCGTTTCAGTATTTGCTAGGCTGTCACTTACACCCTGTACAGTGTAACATGACAACAAAATTCTGACCATTTTTAGGGTTCCGCACAAAATGGTGCCAGCGGGACCCTATTAAGTCTTCACTATCCATCCGAACTCTAAACAGCTCTATCTTTTGAACCGTAATACCTGATTAAATTTTCACAGAATATGGGGTCCCCAGACAAGAAGCATATTTTTCTCAAGAGTTTTTGTTTTTGTTGTATCGTAAAAACGGCAAACAAGCGTCAAACTTGATGTGATTATAGTATAGAGCATATGTACTCTAAAGTAAAACAACTTGCCAAGAGTGGGTAGTACGGAACGCTCGGTGTGCAACTCCGACTCGCACTTGGCCAGTTTTTTGGTGTTTTACTTGCTGCTTATAAAGCTGTCTCTGTAATCGTAATCGGCTTTGAAAATCATGATTCATGAGAAGGGAGCTGCCGATGTGGCATGGGTGGGGAGCGGGAATGCTGTTCTTTGAGCAGCATTGATGCTCTGATGTTTTGTCGGTATGTTCAATTCTGAAGTCACACCTCCCCGTGGTTCCCCCTAGTAACTATTGCTCGTCAAATCAAGTTTGAGAGTAATAGGCCAACGTGACAGGAAGACTCACCGAGACGCACTGGCCAGCGTGCTTTATGGCTAAAAACCCTCCATAATTATAATTTTAAAAGGCAAAATATGGAGAAGGCTTATGCCCTGCAGTGGGTAGATACAGGCTGAAAATGATGATGATAATATTCCCAAAAATAAAAAAAATACTTAAATTGAAAATAGAAATGTATTAAAAGCATTCAAGAAGATACAAAGAAAGTATTTAAATGAAACTATTTCCTTCAACCTGTTACGCTTCCCTTGTCCGGACATTCAAGGTCCCTTAAATTCAATGTAAATAAGACCTTCTGACACACAGGTCGCAGAAGTGACCGTACAAATAAAAGGGGATGTTTCAGGCATGCGTGAAATTACATTTGTTACTCATTCGCTGTACTCCTAAACGTTTGTAAGCAGCTGACTACCAGGAGAGGATTTATTATTAAATCGACAAATAGGATAGTTCTTTGTAGACATATAGGTGTCCCTAGTGGACCTACTAGTAGGACAAAATAGTAGGACCACGAGAAAACGCTGAACAAAACGCTCTAGTAATATTTAAGACGCTGTTATCCCGTCGAGGCCGTTTTTGAACACGAACGAAAGTGTTTTAAACTGTGTTTTAAAGTCTGAAATTAAATTATGTCTTATTTAAGGATCGGGCGGATGGGTGACTGTTCTCAATTACACGATTAGATTAAGTTTACTAGATAGAAAAACATCCCAAAGTTACCCCTTTTTGTTATGTTTTTTCAATACTATGATTAAACTGCTGATATTTAACTTTTTATTCTTGTACTTAACTAAATACATTAAATATTTCTAGTGACCTCAGGAGAATTTTTAGCTTAGAAACTCCCATGAGCAAAGATATTGACGAAAAACACGTTTTTTTGCGATCCTGCTTTCAATTGGAGCGGGATGGCTAATTGCAAACTTCTGCTTGCAAGAAAGAGACGCTTGCACTTGAATAAGAGAGCATTAAAGGGTGGTTTTGACCATCAAACTAAACAACTTTCAGAATGGAGACAAGGTCGTAAAAAGTATTTGAATAATTCAGCTATTCAATGTAGGTTCTGCAGTTTTGTATGAAACTGCAGATTTCTTTCTTTTTTCTTTCTATGTTTGTTCCATTGCTGAGAATTATGTTCTAAAGTTTAGACCTGGAGTTAGATACTATACAATCTAAGCTTAGGTGTTCATAAATAGCAACAAGCTAACAAATAAAACTAGCTAAAAGTGAGTTTTTCTTTGTAATATTAGTCGGATATTCGAGTTTTTTTAATTTATTGTGCATCCCTGTTTCTTAAAATTCACAATTTTATTCGCTAAATTTAGGTTTCGCTGCAAAAAAAGCTCTTTCTAAGAACGTAACAAAATGTTTTCCAATAATTAAATGAGGATAACAGGCAGAATTTGAGTGTTTATGCGGGCAACATTTCACCAGGACCCAGCTAAGGGGCGCTATGCCAGGAATAAATACGATTTACAGGGCTGCCGGAAATTACTTTTCCCCAATTCTACGGGGATATTGGTTGAGTTTCCTTTTTTTCTTAAAATCATTCTTTATAAAAAAACACTTGGTTGTATTTTTATAATGACTTGCAATATCCAAAAGATCAGAAAGTATTTATAAAATATTTATTAAAGCGTATTACGAGTAAAGTATAAAATATTTATTATCGTACGAATAAGTCAAAAAAGTTTTAAAAAATCTGCTGTCCCATACATTTGAGGCGAGTGAGTAGGTATAGGTACTGTAGTTTTGTAACAGCATTTGTTTTTCTTCTCTCGATGATGGCCTTCGATCAACAATATAGAACTAGATAACGGGTCGCATACAAAATCAAAGAGAAATTCTGTCCTCGTGATTATACAACATTTTTTGTTAACGAACCGAGAAAACAGTCCGAATGCATTATAATTTCGACCTCAAAACAACCATAATTCCTAGTAATTTTTGAAGGAACACTGCGGCATTGTGCGAGACGTTCTTACGTAGGCTTTGTTCGAACGGAACTAATTCAGAATAAGACCACACTCCAATAGTGAGGCGTTATTTGCCGGGACATGTTTTGAGCGCTGACGCGTTATCTAGTTGGATATTGTTGATCGAAGATGATGGCTCCTTTTTTTAAATATTAATTTGTTTCACCCTTTGTTACCACAGAGATTGCATGACTTACTGAAGTTTATCGACATCCGAAATATCTATAATTGCACTCCAATTGTTTTATTCAATTGGGGGAAAGCAAAAAATTATTATGCGACAGCATCCGTTGCTTGAAGATGTTGGCGGGACAAGATGCGCAATTTCACACGATGTCTTGCAAAAATCATATTAACATAATTTTTATTCCTAGTGATTAAAGAAACATCGGTAACATTAATAGGAAACACAAAACAATTATTATACACACATCAATCAAACAAACAATCTTTTTAGGGAGATAAAAAAAACCAATCAATCAATTATGCTTTATTTTACACCAAAAAACATAATAATACAGAGAGTAAACAAACAGGAAATACAGAAAGGTACAAAAATAGTAAGGGTAAAAAAACGTTATAATTAATAAATGCTTAGATCCTTTAGTGACTTAAGTAGGTACCTACATGCAAGAAAAAATAAACAATTTGCATTAATTTTCGTATTTTTATGTTGTCATACACAAACATAAGATACACGAAACATATCTTCTTAACACAGACCATAGTCCAAGATGTTGCGTCGTACAATTAATCTAGGCCGACTAGGAATATAGCAAACGTAAGACTACATTAAATTTTATGACCCGTAGACCTAAGCTACGTGCTGCTACGAACCGTAGTACCACGTAGTTCGTAGCAGAGAGTAAATGGATAATAGACGAAACTTTTGTGGACGAAACCTAGAAAATGTTTGAGTTCAGTAGAAAAGGTGGTTTCTAGGGTTTTGTACCCAAAGGGTGAAAACGGGACCCTATTCATAAGCATGCGTTGTCCGTCCGTCCGTCTGTCATACCTATACCTATGTAGGGAAGTAACTTTTGAACTAGCTATACAGTTGAAATGCTAGCAAATAGAAAAATGAGAAAAAGTTAAAAATAAAGGGTTCTCATACAAGAAACTTGTTCTTATCAACGTTTTTTCTTCTAGCTTTATCGTAAAAACTGTAATACATACATACAAGCGTCAAACTTAGTGTGATTATAAAGCATATTCTACAGCATAAGCATATGCTCACGACTATATTCCCCGAGGGGGTAGTCAGAGATATTCTGAAACCTCAGAACATCCATGTTTCGCCAGTAGTACCGAAAGCACCACGCCGCGCGCCTTATGGTGTTATGCAAATCATTGCATAACCTGTGGCGACACGTTCCACGCCTACAATGCACTTCTAACCCCTCTTATAACGTTTTGTGTGTGGGGGAGCCAAAGTTATTTAAATTACTTGTCAACTTTATGCGTCAAAAACTGCAGTACGGACTCGAATCAAAAGTAAGGGACAGATGATTGTAAACATTTTTTTATGTTGTTTCCATTGTGACAGTTGCTAAATTTGATTATTAAAACTATCTCCTGAAATATTACTATGGTCTAACTCATCCTTTAAACAAAACTGGGGTGTTTTGTTACACCTTGTATACGTTCGTAGAAACTCGCGACTGTAAATTGAACGTGTGGTCAGAAACATTCCTGAAACGTTTGTTCGTAAGTAATGTCCATAAGCACTTATAGTAGAAAACAGACATAAATTTTCATTGAAAATAATCGTCGTAGCTTACCAGACTAACAATTTCACTCAGACGTCCTTAGTGAAGGCTTATTTAATTTAAAAGCAGCGATTTCTCAGTGTTAATTGCCATCCGGCTGGTCGTGATGAAGATGCTCCTAGAGAGTTAATGGTCCGTCGCGTTTAGCACGGCCTCGGTTACCACTTATAATTCAATTCAATTTATATTTGGAACTTAGCTCACCAATCTACTACCCTCTCTGAATAAGTAAAATTGTGTATTTAAAGTAGGGTGTCATAACATTTGTTTTAGAAACAAGTCTAATTTCTAGTAGCCTAGAATCCTAGTTGTCATGTAGTATGGAGCCTGTCGTAGTAAATTTTTACAGCAGTAAACTACTCATACTCATACGTCATATTCATAGTTTACTGCAGTAAAAATTTAGAACGTAACTCACCAATCTACTGCTCGCTCTGAATTAGCAAAGGAGTATTTTAAGGTAGGTTGTTATAACATTTGTTTTAAAATTAAGTCATGTTTCTAGTAGCCTAGAAACGTAGCCTAGTTGTCATGTAGTATGGAGCCTGGAATGGTAAATTTTTAGTATAGTAAAATATAAGTAGATACTGCCTGCTCTGAATTACTAAAATTGTGTATTAGGGTAGGTTGTAATAACATTTGTTTTAGAATTAAGTCAAGTGTCTAGTAGAATACAAATCTAGTCTAGATGTCATGTAGTATGTAGACTGGCATAGTAAATTTTTACTGTTTACTCTGAAATGAAATCCGAGATCAAAAATTTCAAACAAAAGAGCCTCTTTTGTTTGACATTTTTGATCTCGGATTCCATTTCAGAGTATAATAGTAAACTATGAGTAATGCCCGCTCTGAATTCGTTAAAATTGTGTATTAAAGGGATTGTAAAAACATTTTTTTTTTCAGGAACCTTGCCTCAGGTTTCTATGCTACTAAGTAGAAACTTGACTTAATTCTGTTGTCGTGTGCAGGTATTGGTGCTTGGCATAGTAAATACCACAATTTTAGTATAGTAAAATATGAGTACCAGCTGCTCAGAATTCGTAAAAATTCGTAAAAAAGTAGGGTGTCAAAGCTAGCAACTCAATCACGATGCGGTCGGTGTGGTTCTATTCGTGGACTGTACTACTAACTTCTATAGAATTATTAAATCAAATTATTAAATAATTTGTATATTGTATTTGTCATTATCACTAGCTCGGCGGTAAAGGAAAACCGAAAATGAAAAGAAATATAAGTTAAGGTATGTGTTAAAATATGTGTGAGCTTAGGGTGAACGTCGCAATGTTATACCTATACGATCTTTGCTTGCAAAAGTCTACTCAATAATAAATAAAGAATTAAAGTCAAGTTTCTAGTTATACAAATTTCAAATACTACCCGTGCCACAACTATGCCCGCAGACCATCAAAATACCGAGGTACCTACTTACAAAAAACGTATTTTCTAAAACTTTGAAATCGGGTTCGTCTATTGAGACGAAATGCATATGTACTTACCTATACATTTGAAACGGCTCCAATAGAGAACCACCCTTTTTTAGACGCCCCGGTAAGAAAACAAGTATGACGAATCTACATCTTTGGTGTGATTCGTCTAAATCAATGGAATAATATTCACTTTGTTCACGTGTTTGAACGCTTTGTGAATCTTGAAGTGGTATCGCCATGTTGTGGTCTAAGTTATGATTTAATGGCGTTATACGGACCCTGTATATACTGACGATTTTTTAAGGAGCTGACCAGAACATCAAACTGAACAACTCTCTCTATGAGACCAAGGTCAAATCGCGAAAAAATAAACTTGCTTCTTGACCAAAATGTATAGGACAGCGATTTTTTTTCGCGATTTTAATGTTGGTCCCATAGAGAAAGTTGTATAGTTTGATGGTCTGATCATCTTTGTAAAAAACTGTTAGCATATTAAGGAGGAAGGTCCTTCTTGTATATGGACAACTTAAAATTCTACGAGTAGGTATTTATATAAAACAAACAAAAAAAACATTAATTTTAATTATTAAAATTGTTTTTAATAGACTTTTTAATAGATCCATTAAAATTTTATTACATACTAAAACAATAAGCATTCACAAAAATATGTGCAACCCTTTTAGTAAGAACATCATAATATAATCTTGTGCTTAGATTCTATAAAAGCAGCATAGGTCGTAAAATGTTAGTGATAATAGTTATAATTATGTTTTCATCCCATCTATTCAAAAAGTGTCACTTTAGTCCTCTTTAAGTGCGCCTAAAGTTGCACTTTTTGTTAAGAGACTTTTACAGCGGGCAATGATGAGTTTTGAATTTGGAACATGTATTTTTGCTACATAGGTCCGCGACCAAAGAGACCGAACGCAAATATTAAACTAGAAGCGCCTTTTATTTATTTTCCTCATAGAGGGGGATGAAAAGTAGAGTGTATCACTCGGCCGCAAAATTATTTTTTCCTCGGGCGGCATACTTTGAATCCCTCGCTGCGCTCAGGATTCTACTTTAGAATCCCTCGCTGCGCTCGGGATTCTACTCAAGAATCCTTCGCTATGCTCTGGATTCAAAATAGCGCCCTCGCCTTAAAAATATTATTTTACGCCCTTGTGATACAATCTACTATTTCATCCCATCTATTCAAAAAGTGTCACTTTAGTCCTCTTTAAGTGCGCCTAAAGTTGCACTTTTTGTTAAGAGACTTTTACAGCGGGCAATGATGAGTTTTGAATTTGGAACATGTATTTTTGCTACATAGGTCCGCGACCAAAGAGACCGAACGCAAATATTAAACTAGAAGCGCCTTTTATTTATTTTCCTCATAGAGGGGGATGAAAAGTAGAGTGTATCACTCGGCCGCAAAATTATTTTTTCCTCGGGCGGCATACTTTGAATCCCTCGCTGCGCTCAGGATTCTACTTTAGAATCCCTCGCTGCGCTCGGGATTCTACTCAAGAATCCTTCGCTATGCTCTGGATTCAAAATAGCGCCCTCGCCTTAAAAATATTATTTTACGCCCTTGTGATACAATCTACTATTGTTATCCACATGTTATAATACCTAAATGAAGTTACTTCAAACTTCAATCTACCAGGACGTATAAACTTACATACAGCCTAGATGAAGAAAAACAATTCGGCATACACTGTCACTTTTAGGAACGAGAATAATTCGACTTACTTTTTTCTATCCTTCAAAAGAGTTGGCTCTGTTTTCAAGGTCATCTTAATCTGCCCAGTGAGAAGGTCTAGCGAAGAGGTCATTCTAAAGTTACCCCTAAACTTTTCACAGTGCTCCAAGAACACAGGGTATAAATACGGCAGCACTGCGTGGTCCAAAGTAGGGAAAAGATGGTGGAGGGCGTGGTCACCGAAGAAAGTCATCACTTTGAACAGATTTCCATTTATATCTGTCCTGTCCATCACAGCTTCGAGCTCGTGCATGCCCCAGTCAGGTGTCACTTCGCTGAAACGTGATAAGACTCATAATGTGTCACTCCACATGAATAGGTACATCGTCGCTTACTACTTTCCTCGGCTCCTATCTAAGAGATAAGTGTAATAGATGATAACCTTCGAATAAAGAACATATACAATCTTCATTGCATACCACACATTGTGTCCAAGAACTGCCTGAGGAACCTGACGCACCTCCCACCTAAGATACCATTTCTTGTAAATTCACATAAGTACCTAATCTATATAATATTTATTTAATATTTTGAACAATAATATCTTTTACTAGTGTTTTCCCGCGACTTTGTCCGCACAAATTATATACCAGATTTTAAGTCAGATCATAAGCTATCAAACAAAAAAAGTTTCATCAAAATCGGTTCAGTAGTTTTTGCGTGATGCGCGAACAAACAAACAAACAAACAAACAAACAAACACACAAACAAACACACAAACAAACAGTCAACAGTCAGGGATACCTAAAAACCATATCGTAATCTTTTTTTTGTAAATATCTTTAATGTACAGACACACTTCAGTTACAGTTTTATAATACTTTAGATTATTAATATTATTAATATATTAATATTCTTTTATTATTATTATTATGTGTCTTACGATCCGTAATCACGGGCAATTAAGTCCCGGACCTTTGGAAGGCGTGCATGGAGCCGAAGCCAACATGTAGAGGCCCGTTCAAAAGACAAGTTAATCTAAATGTAAGGGATACACATGGCGGATACCATCTCCGAGCGCACAACATGATACACACGGGGATGGTCCCCGCCAGGTGCAAAGACTATTGGAGTGCGGCTCTATGGCCGCGATGGAAAAATAAGGTCTTGGGCTATAGAGGTGAAAGTTGGATGGATGGATACTGGACTATGGGAGGAGACTAACGGACGCCTGCCATGACAACTAGTCTCAAAATTGTAAATAGGGCAGGCGGTGACTCGCCGACTCGTCGAGTGGGCCCCATAAAACGGCCGCACGCACAAAGTGCGACAATGGGGCAACATCCCACTGAGCGGCTAAAGGTTGTCGAGAGGTGCGGCACCGGTTTCACCATCGCGGGGTTTACCCCCGTGAGCGGGTTTCCCCGTTATTACGCCATTACGTGCAATACACTTCCAACCTGGAGCATAGGTTCTGCTCTTGCGATTCCACTCTGGACGGCCAATGAAGGCAAGCCAGAGGTAGGGGGGGTGTGTTACTGTCTGTATGTGTGTGTGTGAGCGCATGTCTGTATGGTCCCCCTGGATAGGGGTCCGCGGTGTCACCAATAAAATAAAACCGGTCAAGTCTTTCTTTTTTTCTGCCAATCCAATTTTAATTACTTTCTGCAATGGGATTCCATTACAATTTTACAAAACTATAACGCCACAATGAACTTCAGTATGCTACTCAAAACGGATATTAAAATGGATATCATCGTCAATACAAAAAATACAAAAAAAAAAAAAAACTATTTTCGGCAGGTCCTCGAAGCTTAACACAATATTGTATTTCCACCAGCCTTGTACTAAACTTGCATAGTTTCAAACCAGTACGAATGTTTAGAAGTGAACGAAAATCGATTTGATCGCCTGTTAAAAATCAAGCTAAAGGTAGAAAGTAATTTAAAAAATTACCTGACTTCATCGCCATCTTTGAAGATATTCGGGTGATGATGAGCAGCATTCGACCCTATGCTGAAGAAGACGAAACTGGCAGTACAATTGATCCACAGCCACGCAACAATAGCCTCAGAGATGGTGCAGCCGCTTGCCAAATACATCCAAATCGGCAACAAAAAACCTATCCCGTCATGCCAGCGGTAGTGATTTTTGAAGAAGCCTTCCCGTACGAAGTTTAAGATAAACCTGAGAATAATTTTAGTGTAGTAAAAATGCTGAACAGTAGCTATAACAGGTTATAAATCGTTAAAATACTGTACAGAGTGCAACAGAAGAGTACTATTTAAAGGGATGGTTTATTAGACCATCAAAATGAACAACATTTACTACGAATCCAACGTCGAAATCTCGAAAAAATCCTTTGTTTCATAGGATTTAAAGTCGAGTAAGTACCGCAGTTTTGTATTGAACACTTGTTTTTTTCACGATTTCGTTGTTGGATCCACCGTGAAAAGATTTTAATTTGAATCACTTTTGCTACACCCTGTACACAATGTCAACTGGATAGGATGTCAACATCGTTTCGTAAGATTTATTTGTTGCGTGCTAGTTACATAAGTCTATCACCAGGAAAATCATTGGTCAGGTCAGGATTTTTAAATACCTTAAGAGAAAAAAGCTTACCGTTTCAAGAAGTTTTGAATGAATACGAAAGGAAACAATGCCAATTCGAATAAAATCGCAAACTTCGAACTCAAGGGAACGTCTTTTCTCGGGTTCCAGAAGACGATTGGTTCAAAAGCGCTGACTTCCAGATCCATAAGCGTATTGGGATAGAGGTGATGAGAAAGAGCGTGAGATACTCTGAAGTCCCTGGAATCAGAAAGTGACAAGTTTCTTAAAAATTCTTCAGTTTTTATGGATTTTGCTTGAATAAAATTATACATTATGAAAATCTATGTATTTTAGCATAAGCATATGCTCACGACTATATTCCCCGGGGGTAATCATAGATATTCCGAAACCTCAGAACATCTACGTTTCACTAGTACCGAAACTCTTTCCATGTTACGGGGAGTGAGCCCGTCGCCACTTGTAATGGACAGTGGGATCCCAAAATTGAAGCATGCAGGTTACCTCACGATTTTTTCCATGTGATGTGATGTATATTTTTTGATTTGTTTGTTTTGTGTTTTTCTATGTATTCTGATATGCATAAACCTTATCATACCTGTATAAACATTATCATAAAGTTATAACAGTTACCTATATGACCACAAACTCAGGTTAAACAAATACATCCTCCAGTTAGTTTTTCTATGAATATAGTTGTGAGATGCAACAGTCAACCAAGCTAGAGACAAAGATGCTATCAAGTATGTCAACATCCCTAGCCAATAGTTTTTAAACCAGCAAGACAGTGCCGAATTTATTAAAAGAGATGCAAATAATCCATCTGCAATCATATCTGCATTTTTCGGAATGTGATCTGGCACTTTCTTGAGCTCTTCAACGACTGATCTCCTCAATGATCTATAGAATCCGTCTTCTTTGAAGGTAAACGGAGAATTTCTGGGTGTCTTAGCTTCACGAACATAGAATTTCGGAAGTAACTTTTCTGCGGATGGTGTCAAATGATGGGATTCGAAAGCTTCAGTTATATCTGTTCCCTGGAAATAAGTATTTTTTGTGAGATTTTTACAAACAATAACACCTCTTGAGTAAAATCACTGTATTTAAAAGAGTGCTCTGAAAATACTTTAAAATATTTCATGATACATGAATTGAACCAAGAGAGAGAACCCAAGAAGTTAATACAAGAACGATAATTCTGGTATCATCCAACAAATCAAAATAATTTAAGACTAAACTAAAAAATAAATATTAATAGAAAAATAAACGTTTAAAAGTGACGAAAGGAAGTGATCGGCCTCCAACTACATCTGCATCTGTAAGCTATGAATTAAGATTACCTGATTAAAATGTTCTTCATTAACACAACTAATTAAATAAGGGAAGGTATAGGTACATTAAAATAGTAAGATTACCTTAGAAAGCTCAAGCCACTCGGCACCGCCGGGATGCCTTTTAATAAAATCATTCAAATCGTAAATCCCATTGTGAATCCGCCATAAGCCTTCCGCTCCGTCGTCCATGGCTTTCCCGGTCAGCCATTGTACCGGGTCCCTCAGACCATCGTCTCTAAGAGAGGGATACTTGAGTTGCGGGAAACTGACGTGCGTCTTTTTTTCTTTTGCCCTTTGATGAGCGATCTCTAAATATTCTGCACCTTTTGGTGCCATGTTTTCAAGATATACTCTTTACTACACTGAGCAAACACGTCCGCACACTCCAATAAATAATTAATCTCTGTCACTCTGTGTTCTTAGGCAATTGTATAAGTTTCCAACGATATCAAGAAACCTTTTGACCGTTATTATCTGTGATTGTATACAAATTATTTAAACAAACCTATCTGTTTATTATCTGTTATGAACGGGTATTATGTAATGTTACGAGTATCCTTTCTTTCCTTTTAAATTTAATTTGTATACTTAATTTAATTTGCCGACTTGTTGATGCGTAACAAATATGTGTACCTATACACATAGATTTATTCATAAGACTTGATGCTCGTGTACTTTTATTAAACGAATTTATTCAACTTCGAAGCTGTCTAACTATCTATCTAACTAACTATCTAACAATGGATTCTTGTAACCTAATTTTCACCCACTTCTTGTCAAACTATTTATGTAATGCGCACTCTGAATCAGTAAAATAGTGTTTAAAGTGATCGTAATAACTTTTTTCCAGAAACCTAGCCTAAGGTTTCTAAACTCTCTAGGCAACTAGAAACTTGACTTAATTCTGTTGTCGTGTAGCGTGCCTGGCATAGTAAATTATTACTATACAGTAAAACATAAGCTCTATACAGGGTCCAACTTAAGACGCTGTTATACCGTCGAGGCCGTTTTTTGAACAAGAACGAAAGTGTTTTAAACTGTGTTTTAAAGTCTGAAATTAAATTATGTATTATTTAAGGATCGGGCGGATGGGCGACTGTTCTCAATAACACGATTAGATTAAGTTTACTAGATAGAAAAAAATCCCAAAGTTACCCCTTTTTGTTATGTTTTTCAATACTATGATTAAACTGCTGATATTTAACTTTTTATTCTTGTACTTAACTAAATACATTAAATATTTCTAGTGAACTCCGTAGAAGTTTTAGCTTAGAAACTCCCATGAGCAAAGATATTGACGAAAAACACGTTTTTTTGCGATCCTGCTTTCAATTGGAGCGGGATGGCTAATTGTAAACTTACCGCCTGGCCACGGGACAGGGCGACCGGCGGCGCGACTTGCGATTTTAGAATACACTGCCTACGCGCCGCTGCGTGCTTGCGTAATAGTAGGGACACAACGCTCAGTGTATTCTAAAATCGCAATTCGCGCCGCCGGTCGCCCTGTCCCGTGGCCAGGCGGTTATGCTTGCAAGAAAGAGACGCTTGCACTGGGATAACCTAGCCTTAATATGCTGACACTTTTTTAAGGAGATGATCATGGGATGATCCATCCAACTGAACAACTTTCTCTATGTGACCAACATCGAAATCGCGAAAAAAACTGCTGTCCCATACCTCACGTAGGTTTGCAGTTTGGTATGGAACAGCTGATATTTTTTTCGCGATTTCGATGTTGGTGTCATAAAGAAAGTTGTTCAGTTTGACGGTCTGAGCATTTTTAAATTAGTCCCTGCTCAAACCGTAAAATGACTGGGCTATTTTGTATGTAGACAACTTAAAATTCTATTTAAATAAAAAACGAAGCAAAACATTCATTATAAAAACATTTTTTTTAGATCATATAAAATTTTATTGTATAGGTACTTAAAAAGTATTTAAAATTTGCAATTCTTTCTTCGTGGTTAGATTCTATAAAAGCCGTTCAAGTCGAAATATATCAGTGTTAAGGTGATAATAGGTAATCACGTTCGTTATCCATTATGTTAGTACCTAAATAAAATTAGGTATTACAAACTTCAATCTACCCTGACTTATAGGTATACTTTACATGCAGCCTACGTGAAGAAAATAATTAGGTATTTTGTCACTTTTGGGCACCAGAATAATTGGACTTCCTATTTTCTATCCTTCAAAAGAGTTGGCTCTGTTTTCATGGCCATCTTGATCTGCCCAATGACTAGTTCTAGCGAAGACGCCGTTCTGAAGTTTGCCTTAAACTTTTCACAGTGCTCCAAGAACACAGGGTATAAATACGGCAACACTGCGTGGTCCACAGTAGGAAAAAGATGGTGCAGGGTGTGGTCACCGAAGAAAGTCATCACTTTGAACAGATTTCCATTTATATCTGTCCTGTCCATCAAAGCATCCACCTCGTGCATGCCCCAGTCACGTGTCAGTTCGCTGAAACGTTATAAGATTCATAATGTGTCATTCCACATGAATAGGTAGGTACATCGTCGCTTACGAGTTTCCTCGGCATATATCCAAGAGATAAGCTTATTAAGGGGTCATGGGTTCCGACGAAGATTTTCTATGAGAAACGCGATTGCCCGGCCCTCCGAAAAGTGCGTGTGTGTGCCGTATTTTCGATTAAAAAGAATGAACAAAAAATTTTATTATAGATTTTTATATGATTTCACTAGATAAACTAATGGTGAATATGTGAGTATAAATACCAACAATCGGAAACTATTTTAAGTTCTTCTAAAACGAGAAAAATGTTTAAAATGCATGAAAATACGTCATCTTTGTGACGATTTTCTATTGAGTGAAGTAATTCCAATCGTGTATTCAGTTTATGATTTCACTAGATAAAGTATCCAAAAATACTGAGGTATGACTTTAGTTTCGGTAAATGGAATAAATCTAGTTGTAAAATGAAAAATAAAAGACGCCTCCAAGGAATTTCGTCCTACCATTGGGCCTGAAAGTAATTTTAAGAAATTACCTGTTTTCATCACCATCTTTGAAGACATTCGGGTGATGATGAGCAGCATTCGACCCGATGTTGAAGAAGATGAAACTGGCAGTACAATTGATCCACAGCCACGCAACGATAGCCTCCGAGAAGGTGCAGCCGCTTGCCAAATACATCCAAACCGGCAACAAAAAGCCAACCCCGTCATGCCAGCGGTAGTGGTTTTTGAAGAAGCCTTCCCGTACGAAGTTTAAGAAAAACCTGAGAATAATTTTAGTGTACTTTATTTGAAACGAAATTTTAGTAAAAATCTTTAAGCATATGCTCACGACTTTATTCCCCGAGGGGGTAGTCAGAGATATTCTGAAACCTCAGAACATCCACGTTTCACCAGTAGTACCGAAACTCTGTCCAGTGTGACAGGGGGTGAGCCCGTCGTCAATTATAATGGATAGTGGGTACAATACATGCCTCGAAATTGAAGCATGCAGGTTTCCTCACGATGATTTCTCTTCACCGAAAAGCCAGTGGTGTTACAAATCGTACATAAATCTTTAAAATGTTTAAAATAAGTAATATAAGTATTGAGTGTAACAGAAGAGTAATATTTAAAGGGGTGGGTTAGACCATCAAACTGAACAATATTTACTATGAAGCCAACTTCGAAATAGCGAAAAAATCTGTTTCATTGGATTTAATGTCGAGTAAGTACCGCAGTTTTTAATGGAACTATTTTTTTTTTTTTTTCACGATTTTGTTGTTGGCTCCATAGTGAGAGTTTTTAGTTTGACCCACTTTTTTTACACCATGTAGATGCTGGACAGATATCAACATCGTTACGTAAGATTTATCTTGTTGAGTGTAAGTTAAAATAAGTCGATCATCAGGAAAATCATTGGGTCAGGTCAGGTCAGAGTTTTTAAATGTCTTAAGGTGGTTGCAGAGTTCATACAAAACTTTGTCGTAGAACAATCGTAGACGGACGGACGTATAAAAGTATTTTTTTTATATATGAAAAAAAAATAGCTTATAAAATCTAGATTGCGCGTATAAAATAATATTTACAATTTATAATATGATTACGAAGATATCAAGCTTTAAAATTATTCATATAAAATTTCAAAACCTTATATCTCCGTAAATATATTATAAATTGTAAATGTTATTTAAGAAGCGCAATCTAGATTTTCTAAGCTATTTTTTTCCATATATAAAACATTAATTTTATTAATACCGTCTACGAGTGTTCTACGACAAAGTTTTGTATGAAATTGCAACTCTGCAACCACCTTAAGAATAAAAATAGCTTACCGTTTCAAGAAGTTTTGAATGAATATGAAAGGAAATACTGCCAATTCGATTAAAATTGCCAACTTCGATATCAAGGGATAATCGTTTCTTGGGTTCCAGAAGAGGATCGGTTCAAAAGCGCTGACTTCCAGATCCATAAGTGTATTGGGATAGAGGTGATGAGAAAGAGCGTGAGATACTCTGAAGTCCCTGAAATCAGAAAGTGACAAGTTTATTAACAATCCTATAAATGTTTATGGATTTTGCTTGAATAAAATTCAATATTATGAAAATATACAGGGTCCAACATAATACTGACAATTTTTTAAGGGGATGATCAGACCATCAAACTGAACAACTTTCTCTATGGGACCAACACCGAAATCGCGAAAAATAAATCAGTTGTCCCATACATTTGGCTCGAGTAGGTTTGCAGTTTTGTACGGAACAGCAGATTTTTTTTTCGCAATTTCAATTTTGGTCCCGTAGAGAAAGTTGTTCAGTTTGATGGTTTAATCATGCCCTTAAAAAATTTTCAGCTTATTATTTTGAAATGAAATTAAGAATTCTCCTGCTTAAAATACAGGGTGTAAGGAACTGCCTGGCAAATGCTGAAACGGTGGAATCAGAACATTAACCTGAACAACTTTCCTAACTAAAGCTGTCTCATAGATTTGAGCTGAACAATTACTGAAAACTGAACAACGTTCAATATGGAGCGAAGTCCATAGTGAAAGTAGTTCAGTTTGATAGTCTAAATTCACCCTTTCAATATTTGCCAGGGTGTCCCTTACATCCTGTATAAACATTATAATAAACGTATATCAGTTACCTATATGACCACAAACTCAGGTTAAACAAATACATTCTCCAGTTACTTTTTTTATGAATATAGTTGTGAGATGCAACAGTCAACCAAGCTAGAGACAAAGATGCTATCAAGTATGTCACCATCACTAGCCAATAGTTTTTGAACCAGCAAGATAGCGCCGAATTTATTAAAACAGATGCAAATAATCCATCGGCAATCATGTCTGCATATTTCGGAACGTGATCTGGCACTTTCTTAAGCTCTTCAGCGACTGATCTCTTCAATGATTTATAGAATCCGTCTTCTTTGAAGGTAAACGGAGAATTTCTGGGTGTCTTAGCGTCACGAACATATAATTTCGGAAGTAACTTTTCTGCGGATTGAGTCAAATGATGGGATTCAAAAGCTTCAGTTATATCTGTTCCCTGGAAATAAATATATTATGTCAGACAGAATCAAAATCTTTATTTGTGACAAGCATGGTATGAGAAGATATTAAAAAAAACTAAAGCCATGTCCATCCATGTCCCCATCACTAGCCAATAGTTTTTGAACCGGCAAGACGGCGCCGAATTTATTAAAAGAGATGCAACTAATCCATCGGCAATCATGTCAGACTTTTACAAACAATAAAACCCCTGAATAATTGCAACAATCTGGTAATTGCAACTGTGGAGCAATTGCACTTATAAGAATCACGATTCAGTTCTTCTTTAAATAGACACAAATGTCTAGTCATCTAGAAGGCAGGGCGTTGGTATAAAGAGAAGAACTGAATCGTGATTTTAATTAGTACAATTGCTCCACAGTTGCAATTACCAGATAGTTGATTTATCATTTAACAACTCTCCGCATATGAAAGCAAAGAATTAGAATAGTTCTCCGAAAACACATTAAAATATTTCAGAAGAATAATATACAAATACATAAATTGAAACAAGAGAGAGAAGCCCAGAGGTTTATACAAGAACGATAAATTTTGGTATAATCCAACAAATTGCGACACGCGACCAAAAAAGCGTCGGTGGCGCATTGCGGAGAGCTATGGAAGCTCACTGAGGGTAAGCCTGTGCCCTGCAGTGGGACGTGATATAGGCTGTGATGATGATGATGATCCAACAAATCATTATAATTTAAGATTCAAATAAAGATTAATAGAAAAATAAAGGTTTAAAAGTTCCAAAAATCTGTAAGCTAAGAATTTTATACGTCATTAGTGCAGTAAGATTGCCTAGTTAAAATGTTCTTTATTAACGCAAAAAATAAATAAAATAATGTATTTTTAGTACATTAAAATAGTAAGATTACCTTAGAAAGCTCAAGCCATTCGGCACCGCCGGGATGCCTTTTAATAAAATCATTCAAATCGTAAATCCCATTGTGAATACGCCATAAGCCTTCCGCTCCGTCGTCCATGGCTTTCCCGGTCAGCCATTGTACCGGGTCCCTCAGACCATCGTCTCTAAGAGAGGGATACTTGAGTTGCGGGAAACTGACGTGCGTCTTTTTTTCTTTTGCCCTTTGATGAGCGATCTCTAAATATTCTGCGCCTTTTGGTGCCATGTTTGCCCAAATTACGTCCGCACACTCCGATAAACAATTAATATCTGTCACTCTGTGTTTTTAGCCAATTGTATTTATTCCACCGATATCAAAAAACCTTTTGACCGTTATTATCTGTGATTGTATACAAATTATTTAAACAAATCTATCTGTTTGTCTTAATATTATGAACGTGGTGAACGTGGTTATTATGTAATGTTATTAAAATGACATTTTTGACCAATTTTATCTGTTCTGTTGACAATAATTATATAACTTCATTAAACCATAAATAACTGGCCAAGAGCGAGGTGTGTACTCGCACATAGAGGGTTCCAAACCTAATGTTACCGTAAGAAAAGATGAGAACAGTGTTAACGAAAACCGCCGTTGTTCGGAAGGTACAAAATGGTATAGCGAGCACAACATAAAAAAGTGCAACGATATAATAGAGAAATTATATCATGATAGCTTACAGCCGTTTTAATATTATAATATTACGTAAGTATTTAAAGTTTTAATGTTTAAAGAACATGATGTATTGTGACCATGCTCAAAGAAGTGGCAATGGTCTCGCTACATGAACACTTACATCGGACAAGTTTGAGTACCTACTGCACGAAAAATTTTACGTAATATTTGGAATTCGATATGATTACTAAGAAAATCCCTGAATATCCCAATTAGAGAATAGGTAGGGAGTCTTAATGCAAATGTTGTAGGTAAGACATCAATTTTCTTTAACATATTTATTTTTCAAGCGTCTGCGTGGGTCATGAATTGTTTCCAGTGAAAGAAAGTGGATGGATGATAGCCAAGAATTTTTGTAAACAAATGGGTGGGTACACCTAACACGGTAGAGAGTATATTCCTTGCCTAACATAAAACGTAGTGATTCCATTCTCTTTGGCCTAACACCCTCTAATGACTACCACCCAAGAAGATTGGAATGCTCTACTATCACCTGTATTTTAAGTTCACCAAGAAGTTTATGCGTTGCAATCTCATTCAATCATTAGCAATCTTTTTGAACTATGACTCTAGAACATGGATATAAACCATGGATTTAGAACGTAGAAAGAGAAGATATAGAAGGAAGCACGTGTCTTGTATATTCACTCAAAAAGAGACGCACATAGCAAATTCGCTCTGGTTAAAAAAGGAGATCGCTACTTATTACTGTCCTTATCGACGTAACCACTTTTTGTACTACAAAGGCTGTCTGACTCCAGAGTCAGTCATCTAGCTTCATATAAATTGAAAAGTCATTTTCACCGCCTGTACGGAAGGTGCTCTCCTCTCCAGGTGCTTATAGACAATGCCATCTTTCTGTTCTAGAAGTTAAAATTTATTGTAAAGAGGCGGGTTATTGACGAACAGAAGACCTAGGTTTATCATTTTCTCACATTAGTACTAGCACCCGAGTTGGATAGAAATACATTACTCCAGTTTGTCTTCTCGGTATGAAAGCTTAAAACCAAGAATTTTGATAGTTCAATCTTCATGCCTAAAACACTAAAAGGTGCATAAGCTAGCGTAAGCGAAAGTCTATGATCAAGAAGGTTGTAATGTAAGACACTGTCTCTAATTTCATTGCATGTTAATGATCAAGAAAGCGTTGATTGAGTATTTTATAGATTCGCAGACTGGAATGGTCATACTGGAAAGGGACGGAGATATGAAAAAAATGTATTAAATCTCGTACCTTAGCCCGACTAAGTTGTACGATTTTGATAGCAATTTCAACTTCATCAGCATCAGCATAGCGAGCGTATACGCGTGTCTCGTTTTCGCGATTACTATTATTTTAATGCCTTTTCGAGTCATTGTATTTCTACGTTAGAAAGGTATTGTCCATGATCAGCAAGGTGGCATTGGTATTGTCTATACATTGGTTTATATCCATGTCTCACAGCTCACAAGAAGGATCTCTTAATTCTAAAGCATAAAGTCCGCATCAATTTAAGATTGTAGTTAGTCTCTTTTCTCTTATGACATACCTTTAATAGTAGAAAGAGATGGAACTTTAGATATTTTGTTAATGCGGCTGTCCACTTTCCACGTTTTTTGACACTTTTCGACATGCTAGTGTAAGTAAAGTTGTGTAAAGTAGTAACTTTTTGTGCCTTTTGTCCTACCACATGACACAAGACATAAAAAAGCAAACTTCAAAAAAAGTGGACCGCCTTGCAAAAGTTATCCTCCCTCTATGCAAGTATAATCTCTTTGATCCATGTCCATGATTCACTACTGACGTATGACTGACATGTAAAGATTTTATTCCGAATTGTCCTAATCATTATGATGATAAATATTTCATTTGTGAAAATGATTCTTTCAATCCATCTTAATAACGTAGCTGTTGATATGGCTTCATATTTTGTTACTTTCCGTAATTATCTTATATTATGATAGGATTTTTTCAATAATGAAAAACGGTTTGCTGTAAAGTTCTAATTTTTAAGTTTCCTGCATTGTGAATCGGACCTCACATCCTGTCATTCAAGCAAAGTTCAAATGTTCAAATTACTATTACCTTCAAGAAAATATTTAAATACAGTTTATTCCCAACGAAATTGTGATTTTTCACAAAAATCTTAAGCACCTTCCTTTTATGCTATCTCTGGATATAGTTACTCTAACTAGCTGTTTACCAAGTTTCAAAGATACCGGTAGGTACACCCTTCTTGCATGAAACCATACAAATCACAAATCAAAATATCGAAACAATTATTCATTTTGTACTTTTTTTAATGAGTAGGAATAATTGTAGGGTGTTATGGAATAGATTTAGTGGAATTTAACAGATTTACCGTCTTTTAAAAATGTTTTAAGCAAAAAACAATGACGAAATATGGCTAACAACAAAACTTCACAACGGAGTTGGTAATTCATCGAAAAACTAGCATTTTTGTTATCTTTGTTCATTTTTATGACTTAAACTGGTGTTAATTTATTGGATTTTATTTAAAATGTAATATATAAAGTTTGTGTCTATGCTCATCAACGAAAAACATCAACTACAACCCTAAGTTTGTTTGTACTGTATTTTTTCAATTTTCTCAAAAACTATTATCAATACAGACACCGCTATAATTTTCCTACAAAATTCAATAGTTCATTGACGTGTAAGAATTATTTCAGATTTTTTGGCTTTATAAGTTCGGAGATCAGGGGGGGGGAACCAAAATTTTTCGTGCAGTCGGGCTTATAAATGAATAACTACGCATCACTTAGTAAAACGAACTACCAATACGAAATCTACGTTCAAAGCCCTTTCAAATGATACCAAACTCGGCTAGATTGGAAAACTTTTTTTTTAAAAGTCATCTGTTTTTGGACCTTAAAAATTTGTAGAAAAAATATTTTCTAAATTTTTAGTCTCGCTTTACGTTTGGGTTAGCATGATTGACCACTATGCCGAATTTCAAGTCGCTAGCTTCTATAGTTTCTGAGAAAAGTGGCTGTGACAGACGGACGGACGGACACGAGAGTGATCTTATAAGGGTTCCGTTTTTCCTCTTTGAGGTTCGGAACCCTAAAAACAAAAACAAATTGCTACCTACTATATTCTTCTTCTTGTGGTGCCATCTCCTATCGGAGGTTGGTTGATTAGGGCTATGCGGAACCTGGAGACTGCAGCCCTGAACAGTGAGGTGGTGTTCATATCGAACCATTCACATAGGTTTTTAAGCCAAGAGGACGTCTTGTCCATCTCTTCTACCAAGCATTCGTCTTCCCAAAATTTCCTCCTGCAGAATAATCAGGAGAAGTTGGTATTTATCACTTCTCATAATGTGACTGGGGTACTGTAATTTCCGGGTTTTTATAGTTTTTAGGATTTCTACTCTCTTATTCATCCTCTGCAAGACCAACACGTTTATAATTCTGTCCGTCCATGATATCTTCAACATCCTCCTGTATACCCACATCTCAAAAGTATCAGGTCATTTGCACATGGTTTGGGTGAGTGTCCAGGATTCAACACCGTACAGGAGGATGGAGAATACGTTACACCTTACAAGACGAACAGGGTCTTCTTCTTGAGAGAGCGGTTACATAGTATTTGGTTCATTTTCAAAAATGCATTCCGCGCCTGCTCTATGCGAAACCTTATCTCAACGCTGTGGTCCTCAAGATCAGTCACACGGCAACCGAGGTACTTGTAAGAGTGAAACCTTTCCAGTGGCTGATTTTGAACGCAGAGTGCAATACTACTATTTACTTGCGGGCGGCCAACCATCATGAATTTAGTCTTCTTTATATTTATGTTGAGACCATAATCTGCACTGAGGATCGTCACACGATTTAGTAGATAGGTACTGTAGATCGTTCAGAGTAGATGCTAACAGAATGGTGTCATCTGCATATCTGGTGTTATTTAAGGGCTGACCGTTTATAATTATTCCCTGTTCCGCATCTTCTAGTGCCTCTGAGAATATTTCTTCTGTCATGTTATTCTTCGTTAAGTTGAAATCAAATGTTATCTAGTAGGAAATAGGAATTATTTTCGTGTAATTGTTCAGATGTTTTTGAACGCCGGAGATTGTTAGATACTTTTGATGCTGACTGTACATGCAAGGGGAAAATCAACACGAAACATTAATTTCAATCGCCTATGATTTGCTATACATTTTTGAGGAGTTCCATAGTCTATCTCCAAAGCCCTTCACCAGATCTTCACTAAATTAAAATGAGACTACTTCTGAAAAATGACCTACCAAACAAAAAAAGAATCATCAAAATCAATTTATAATTGTCAGAATAATCGCGTAACAAACATACAAAAACATATGGGTCGAATTGAGAACTTCGTCCTTTTTTTTCGTTGTTTGTTTCATTCGTGAAAAAACCTGTAAAATAAATAGATTTTCTAACAATAAACTAGAAGGCGTTGCAGGAAATTAAATCGCGCTATCGCTATGTTTCAAAATTTTCTTTTATGTAAGATAGTCTGTGAAATTGATATTTTTCTTATTACTTATTATATACAAGGTGTTACAAAACTACAAATAAACCTTTAAAGGGGTGGAGTAGACTATCAAACTGAACAACTTTCACTATGGGACCAATATCGAAATCGCGAAAAAAAAAAATTATGTTCTATACTCTACAAATCGACTAGAGCTAAAATATGTATGGGATATGAAATTATTTTTTTCGCGATTTCGATGTTGATCCCATAGAGAAAGTTGTTCAGTTTGACGGTCTTAACAACCCCCTTAAGAGTTTCAAAAATTTATTGTTACTTAATTTATGAAACACCTTGTATACAATAGATACGGAACCCTATCATGGGTGAGTAAGACACGTTCATGGCCGGTTTTATTAAATTTGAATTTCATTATAATTAATACCTTATTTGACTAATTTATATAACGTTAATTTTGTTTTGATTGTGTAAAGCAGGGACGTTGTATACTTTATCTTTGGTTTAAAGTTTTAATTGCAAAAACTTCTTGGTATATTATGTTAAGCCTGACCAGGAATATAAAAAACCTGGTTTGGGGGCTGCAATCTATTGTCACCTTTAATGTCAGTGTTCCAAGTACAAAAATTAGTTTCAATGATTTTCCGCAACATGGCGAGGTTTTTTATATTTCTGGTCGGGCTATTTGTTATTGTTATGTAATGAAATTGATAAAGTGTTGTATAATTAATGAAACAACCCAATATTGTACCTAATCTAATCCTTTCTTTCCTTTTAAATTTAATTTGTATGTTAAATTTAATTTGCCTAATTGTTAATGCATACCAAAGAGATATGTATACCATTAGGATATATTCATAAGACCTGACGCACGTTTATTTTTTTTTTAATTTCAATAGTGAATGTGTCGTTGGTGTGCCTACCTACCTACCTAATAAACTATTAAAATATTACTAATTTTCACCATTTATTTAGGTATTCAATTCAACCTGTGTCAGTTTAAAGATTATTTTTTTCCGAGGGCGCGCCAAAATATATAACCATCTCTTTCCAATCACCGGCTTTACAAAAAAACGCATGTGAGTTTTTCTCAATTAAAATGACTTGACAGGAAGTGGGCCTTAATACCCGGATTAGCGCTTGACAGGTAAAGGGCCTGTTTCACCACTTCTGAATAAGTTCTTGTTAGCTTATCCGACAGATATTTTGACATAATTTCATACAAAATACGTCATACGTAATAAGCTAAGAAGAACTTACCCAGAAGTGGTGAAACAGGCCCTAAACCTTGTATTTTACCTTTTTTTATGGTATTTTAATTTATCGGCCGAAAGATTAGGTAAAAATGCAACCGTAACTCTATGAAATCATTATAAAAATGGACCGTTTTGACTTTTTTGCTACGATTAGCTAGATTAGAGAAAGTTGTTCAGTTTGATGGTCTAATCATCCTCTTAACAAATTTCAGCATATTAAGTTGGACCCTGTATAACTTACTAAAGGGGGTGAGGTTAACATTAGCAGGAGCAGGGAGTGGCCGTACTGTACTCGTATGAAGTAGTAGATACTCTTCCTTCTATTCTATTCTATTCTATTTTTTTAAAAATGGCTGCCATCTTTGGTTAATGATGATTTTGCCAATGTCGAGTTTTTATAGCAAAAGTGCTTGACGTTGTACGGTTATATTGATATTTTGGTGACTTCAAGGGTTGTTCTTATAAAAGAACACTATCTTGAGCCACCACTGGAGCCCCGCTGTCGAGCTGGGAGGGGGCAACCAACAAACGTGACTGCCCTATAGCAGATCGACAACGCGACTCTACTCTTTCTTATTCTGGGCCGTGGGCCTCATTATTATTTTGCAAACGAAATTCCTCTTGCGGCTTGAAGGTATTTACTAAACTTTTATCACTAAAAATGCTTTTATGTTAATATCTATTGTGATGTTAAAAACAAATTATACTTGTAAATAAACACTGCAATTAGATATAAATACTTTAAAAAAACAACAAACATTGAACGACGAGGTCACGACCGCTGATATCGGTACGGCGCCATTGGCTCCAATTTATCTGAATGAAGAGATAAAAACATATAAATTATTTTATCTAATTTCAGATTCCGCTGTATTATTCCATCGCAAGGGGTCCTTTAAGAACCACTATACTATAGTTGGCACGTTGCCATCGGAATGGTCCTTCAAAACTGGATGTGGTTTGCCAATTACTTCCTTCGTGTTTTGCACGCGTGAATTTAGATAAATCGAACTTGAAGAATTTGTTACTAATTTATTAAAACGGTAGGTACTATGCCTCCAAAAAGAGCTCGGTGGCGCGTTGCGAAGAGGTATGGACTCTCAATCTTGAGGTCCGGGTTCGAATCCGCATGGGGACAACATGCCACGTACCAATGAGTTTTTCTAACTTATGAACCTACGTATTACCGACTGCTCTCAAACGGTGATGGAAAACATCGTGAGGAAACCTGTATATGCAGAAGAAGAAATTCTGATGCGTATGTGAAGTCAACCAATCCGCATTGGGCACGCGTGGTGAACTAACGCCCAAACACCCTGCCGGTGCCCTACAGTGGAACGAATATAGGCTGATGATGATGATGCCTCCAGTGGTGCTCTCAATCGTATTTTTTAATTTCTAAACAGTTATAAAATATTTCCAAAAACAAGAATATCTTGTCTATTTTATTTTTCAATTTATCGAAATTACGGATGACTATAATAATTATGTTTCATGTTTGTGGTCATTATCGTGAAAACCACCAAAGGTTGTGACTTTTGGTGGTTTTAAAGATACTATTAGCATAAAAACAAAATCTATAATGACCCGATAAGTTGAAAAATCAGCAATGCGACATTGTAAAAATGTTTTGCAAGCATGTTTTTTTTGTAAAAATATACGATTGAAGGAGGGCAGCACCGATGGTACTTCTTGACACTCGGTTTATGACTATTATACCTACTTAGTCCAAGCGTCATACTAATTTCAGCCTTGCCAAATCATAAAAACTCCGTCTAATTATATGGGACCGATGATGCACTGACGAAGCAGCAGACGTCAGTGCGTCAGTGTGTGACAGCTCTAATCCGTCGTCACAAATACGACATAGGAGTCACGTTGCAGGGTTTGCCCCGAACACTTATCTTTCGCGTGGTGTTCGCGCGGTTCGTGTTTTAGCCTGCCACGAGGCTCCGCAATCCTTCTCAGTTGTGTTCTTACTCAAAAACAATCCTCGATATTGGATAGATACTTCCTCAAACTACTTGACACTGGCGGAAATGCGGTGCTGACGCACAAGCAAAAGGTCCATTAATAATAAATAAAAAAAATGTAAAAAATGCGCCATCGTTCTCCAAACAGCTGATTTATTTATACACCGCAGGGTGTATTCAGACAATGAAACTAAACAACTTTCCCTGAGGAACAGAGGTAAACAGCAACAATACACAATCATTATTGATTATAAACATGTTACAGCCATGTTGTGCTATTTCGAATCAAATTCAAGATTGAAAAATGCAATTTTTCAATCTTTAATTTAATACACAATTACTTCAGGCACAGAATAGGTTTGGTACTCGTATATAGTTCTATACAGGATGTTTCATAAGTAAAAATAAAATTTTAAAACTCTTAAGGGGGTTGTTTAGACCGTCAAACTGAACGCAAAATCGAAATCGCGAAAAAAAATATCTGTTATCCGATACATATTTTAGCTCTTGTTGATTTGTAGAGTATGGAACATCATTTTTTATTTTCGCGATTTCGATATTGGTCCCATTGTGAAAGTTGTTCAGTTTGATGGTCTAAACCACCCCCTTAAATGTTTATTTGTAACACCTTGTACACTTCAGGCGCCCAATTTTCTAGAAACTTGAAAAGTTTACATAGGTAAGTAATTAACCTTAATACATAATTGGATTATTATATTCTATTTCTAGGTCTATTTTTAGTGAATGTCATCTAATTGGGTCATCAAGGGATTTTATAAATGAGACGATTTGTTAAATTTTTACGTTTTCAGGCAATGTTTACAGGAGTGGAAACCCACCGAGGGTGTTATACATAATTATATTCTCGCAAAATACGTACTTACATTTATTATGGCCGTGTATAATTTCGCAGCCATTTGATTGAATGCCTACTTGCCCAGCCAAATTATTGAATACTTGGTAAAAAACTCCTAATAAAACCGGAATGGTTGGGTTAGGTTCTAGGTAGGTTCTAGGTCAGTATGTCTGGTGCCACCGTAAAAAGGACCGTAGCTTCGCGGAGCTTCGTCCGATTCGGTTTTATTTGGAGTTTTTTACCCAGTAGGTATTCAATCCAATGGCTAAGGCAAGTAGGCATTTAACCAAATGGCTGCGACATATACCTGCAGATCGATCTTTGCTCGGCGTCGCAACACCGTAAACACTCGCTGAGAACGACTTTTTCTCCATATTAATTTTGACAATATCTTCTGCTGACATCAAATTATGACTTTTTTTAAATACTTTTTAAAAAACGCTAAATACAATAAACAAAGAAACTTATGTCTCAACATAATACCATAATAAGTAAGTACCTAATAAAAGTGTTGAGATTTGTTTGAGTGCAAACAAAAATAAAAGGAAGCGATGCGAAACGTGTTCATAAAATAACTCAAAACGTAATTCAGCACAAAATGAGACTGTAATTTTTAAGAACGAGCTATTTAAAACATTTTCAGTTAATGCAATAATATTTTGCACGAAATTTATCTCCAGCTGTAATTTTATAACAAACACAGCATTTATTTAGATAATTGTTGCTTTGTGATGTTTTGTTCTCTTCCGTGAAATGTAAACCGTGGTAAAGTGGTAAAACGTTTCTAAGCAGTTTTGATTCAAAATACTTGTATATGCGGCACTGTTGAAAAAATAGTTTAGGTACGTCAACCTGTAAATTTTTATCGATATTACAGTTTCAGTGACACTTTATTAATACAATATGAGCTTTTTCCCGCGACTTTGTACACGTGGATTTCCCCTTTAGGGGTCGATTTTCGAAAAATCCTTTCGAAGTGCACCCCTACATCCTCTGTAGAATATTATAATCCATATTTCATGTTTCTGTCTTCAGCGGTTTAGGCTGTGCGTTATCTGTCAGTTTACTCTTTTATAAGTGTAGAGAAAACGATTACTATCCATAGAAACCAACCAGAAACCAATCATGGCGGGCTCCTGGAATAGCATAAGTTCATATATCATCTCTTTCTTTCTTTGTTATTTTCATCCTGTTTTCCCTTTTTATCTTTTGTCACCTATAAATATATCATTCATTAGTTATAAGTTCTTGTCTATTGTATTATTTTAGATATAGTTTAGGTAACTATATTTGTATACTTAATAATTGTTTCCACATTTGATAGAAGTTATAAGTTATATTAAAATTAATAATTATAAATTTTTTGGCAAGTTGATGCTCGTCAAATTAGACAATATTTTTTCTACGAATATGAGCACATATTCCTATTTTCAGCTTCATGTATGAGCACTATAGTAACGCCATCTTATGATTTGCTTTACCTGTCTTGGTAAACTCTTCATTAGAAGCATAAGGTATAAGCATATGCTCACGACTATATTCCCCGAGGGGGTAGTCAGAGATATTCTGAAACCTCAGAATATCCACGTTTCACCAGTAGTACCGTATGTCTGTCCAGTGTGACGGGGGGTGAGCCCGTCGCCACTTATAATGGACAGTGGGTACAATACATGCCTCGTAATTGAAGCATGCAGGTTTCCTCACGATGTTGCACTCTTCACTCACTCACTTCACTCTTCATTAGAATGTAACGTAATCAGTAAAAAGCTCATAACCCTATTTCAACCTCATTAGGTGGGGTCCGTGAAGCCGTCGATACCACCCTAATTACCATTACCAAGATAATAAATTCAAGCCGGGAAATGTATTGCGCAAGTTTTCCAACAGGCTGCGGTATTCAACCCTTTTCCTAATTTAAAAATACACACATACATCCCTCTTTGAACTCACGCCTTTATCCTAGAGGGGTAGCAGAGACTATATTGGATCGCCATTTTGGGCTGTTCTGACACACCTCTCTTGTCATGACATCCCTGATCTAGGTACTGTTCCTAGGTCTGCCTCTACAAATATTTCCTTCCTCATACGCTTTGTATATTAGTACTGGTAGCCGGGGGACTTTTTAATTACCAAAAAGATTACCGATTGCCGTTAAGAAATTGTTGTACGGTACTAAATGACTAATATAAAAACCAAAGTCTTACAGATCACAACCCGCCGCAGAAAAAAAATATTTAAAAAAATTGTCTGAAATTCTAAAATTTCGAGGTTACCGTTTTTTTCTATACTGTCATGTTCTTCGCCTTAGTTCAATACCCATACGTAATAGTAAGACTGTCTAAAGTTGCCATACAAAGCTATAAGATCAGATGAAAAAGTCAACTTTGATTGGTCTTATATGGCAACTTTAGATTGTCTTACTATTTGGGTCTTACGTTTGGGTATTGAACTACTTAAAGTGAAAAAAACATGACAGTATAGAAAAAAAACGGTAACCTCGTTTGAGAATTTCAGACAATTTTTAATTTTTTTTTTCTACTGCTGGTTGTGATCCGTAAGACTCAGGTTTTTATATTAGTCATTTAGTACCTTACAACAATTTCTAAACGGCAATCGGTAATCTTTTTGGTAATTAAAAAGTCCCCCGGCTACAGTACCTACTATATCGGTGCCTTAAAAATTTCAAAATAACCCTACTATTATTTGTTTGGATACCTACCTACTACTTAACTACACTGTAACCGACCTACGAGTTATATGAACCTTTTAATATCTGGTGTAAGGGACAGCTTGGCAAATACTGAAACGATGAATTCAGACCATCAAACTGAACAACTTTCACTATGGGAACGCGAAAAAAAAAAAAACAGTTTCATACATTTGTCGATACAGCATTTTGGTACTGCACAGCTGATTTTATTACCGATATATTGGGCTGCTAAAACTCTTATATACAAGCTGCAGGTTTCGTAATGCAACGAATGCAAAGTTATCATAGTTATCAATTGATAATACCGTTTTGAGAAAAACGCATTCAAAGTTTCAAAAGACGTTTACACATACCTACGCCTTATAATTTAATTATACATATACATACATACATATACTCACGCCTGTGTCCCATTGGGGTAGGCAGAGACAATTGATCGCCATCGGCTACGATCCTGACATAACTCTTATGCCTCTTCCACAGTCATAAGTCGTTTCATACATGCTCGTCGGTTTCGGGTACATTTGATCTGGCCCTTCTTAAGTATGCTGCCAATTTGGTCTGCATACGTACGTCTAGGGCGACCCCTTTCGACTTTTCCATTCACACTTGCTTTATATATTTCATACTTCATTCTACTATCTCTCATCCTTTCCACATGACCAAACCATCTCAGCATTCCCTTTTCAATCCTTGTCACTATATCCTCTTTCAGTCCACATTTTTCTCTAATTACACTGTTTCGTATTCTATCATTCAAAGTCAAACCACACATACTGCGCAAAGAACGCATTTCGACAGCATTTATCCTTGATTATAATTATAATTATAATTTTAATTATAATGGTAAAGTAAACCGACGATGTGTACCTATTATAAATACCCAAAAAATATTGTTATGACTCATTTTTTCCGTGACCTCCTTATTTTGTATGGGTGAGGGCTGATGTTATCTGCAGATCGGGGCAATTCATTCCCCGCAAATTGGCTATTCATCCTCACATAAGCGTGAGTTATCGAGGTACCGCCGCTTCCTAGATAAACATCTTTAACCGTAATGCGGTATAAAGCTCATAACAAAATTTTAATTTTCTTCCCCTTACACTGATGTTACTCGGTTTTATACAGGGAGTAAACTTAAATTTTACGTAATTTAGGGGGTGGTTCAGACCAGAGGTCTCCAAACTCTTTAGCGGAAGGTCCACACTGACTTCTCCACTAGGTCTCAAGGACCTACCCATCGGCCCTGGGCTCATCGTAGGCGTTCGGTTTTAATTAATATGTTTCTTTTATTTTTATTTTACTGTATGAAATCTACAGGGTGTAAGGGACAGTCCTCCGCAGACTGAAACGGTGAACTCAGACCATCAAACTGAACAACTTTCACTAAGGAGCATATCTAAGGAAACGCGAAAAAATCTGTCACCCTGTAAATTACTTAGGTATTGCAGTTAGTAACATGTTCAATGTCATTATCGAAGTTTTAAATTTGATAATTAAATAAACACGTGAATATTATTTTGTACGATTTGTTTTCATATGCCTAAGCTTACGTTAGTATATAGAGGGTGACCCTCCGCAAACTCAGACCATCAAACTAAACAACTTTCACTATGGAGCCTACCTCAGGAAACGCGAAAAAAAATCTGCTGTCCCATACATTTGAGTCGGGTAGGTCCGGCAGTTTTGTATGGGACAGCTGATTTTCGCGTTTCCTGAAGCAGGCTCCATAGTGAAAGTTGTTTAGTTTGATGGTCTGAGTTTGCGCAGGGCTGTCTCTTACACCTTGTATATTCTTTGCCAAGCTATGGCGGGCCGGATAAAGGGCATAGCCGGCGCGCTGCTGCGGGCCGGATTGGTGGTCCTCGCGAGCCGCTCTTTGCCTGAGGGCTGTAGTTTGGAGACCCCTAGGTTCAGACCATCAAACTGAATAAATTTTACTAATGGATTATCTTTGAAATCGCGAAAAAATACCGACGCAGAACATGTTGGAAACATAAACAAAAGATTTTGCCAGAACCAGTAGGTACTGAGAAAACATTACTGAGAAATTGTGTGCTCGGTTCGCTCGCTCCTACATTTTTGTCTAATAGAGCCAAGAAATATCGAGCTTTTTAAATTTAGCTTGTGCTGAAAAATATCGAGCTCGCTTCAGATGTTTAATCATAAATGATCTGGCGTACTCTTGCTACAATTGTCATTATTTATGCAATAATCATAATTTCCCAGCTGGCAGAAACATTCGATAGGTAAGCACTATCGTAGACCACACAGCCGAGCGCATAAATTCAGGTTATAAATAGGCCTAGCCCAAGATCTTGGATCCAATTACATTGGCTGCCGGAGAGGCATCGACATTCAATCCACCACTGCCACTGCCTTGCCAGTGGAGCCTCTCTAGAATTTATTCCAAATTGCATGTTGTCTCAGTTTCAGTTTCGTGTCGGTCAGTCAGTCACGGAACTGTTAATAGGTATAGCACGGCGACAGATCAACCTACCCATAGTTGGACCTTATGTCCATGAACATAGAGTTCAACTATGGGTAGGTTGATCTGTCGCCGTGTGTACAGCCGAAAATCATTGATTTCCCAGTTGTGTATTCTGTAGTCTGTAGTGCCATATAAGTGATACATTATTCTGCGGTAGGGCATTTTATATTTTATGACTTTACTTGTTTTTGTGTGATTATCATGGAATCAACTCCGGGATAAAAAGTTTAAACTTATTGTTGCATTGTTCATGTAAACCGTAGGTATATAATCGGCGAAGTGCGAATAATAATAATGTACTCGTATGTTCTGTTTTGGTACAATATAATCCTCTGTGGTTTTGGTGTGCAATGAAGTATAGGTTCAATTGAAATACATTTTTGGAAGTATTTGGCGATGTCTCTTTTTTTTTAAATGGGCTGTTCCATACAAAACTACAGTACCTGCCCGACTCAAATGTATAAAACAGCAGATTTTTTTCGCATTTTCAAAGGTAGTCAGTAGCTATAGTGGCTAGTATTGTGAAAGTTTTAAAGTTTAATGGTCTAAATTCACCGTTTCCATATTTGCCCGGCAGTCCCGGCACCCTGTATACCTGGTTTCTTCAAGTAAGAGAAGAAATTTAAATTCTGCGTAAGGTTTTTGTTTACATCGACAACTGACAAGTCCTTCTGAAATATAAATGATACGTTTTTTACTTCTTTTAATTTTAATAATTAAACAAACGTAAGGATAAATAACAATATAACAATTACAACTAAAATATAACAATAAGTACCTAACACAAAATTAATGAAAGCGCCTAGGCTACCTACTTAAAGGTAAAAAATGTCCTCTAAGGCGCCGACTCGGGGCAGAGTGCCCAGGAGGCTGGCAGCGTTGCCTCTTTGGATCGCAAGACTGATCCTTTGCGCAAAATAGCTGCCAGCCCTCCTGTCGCCTGTGGCCTCAAATAGGCGCCTTGAGAGGCATTTTAGAAACATTTTCCCCTCAGGACCCCAGCAACCTAGGGTATAAGGAATACGTTTTTTCCTTTGAACATTGGTACATAGGTACGTTGTTTTTAATCAGCGTCGATACACAGATGGGCTCCCGTAAAACACAATGCGGAGAGCAAGCGGTAACAACACCTGTGTGAATCGGGAACAGGTACGTGGACTAGACTAGATGCTTAAGTGATAAGACCGCCCTTTGTACCCTTCTCATTCTTGTTTTAAATTGTATTTTTTCTATTCTTGGTGTGCAAATAAAGAATATTTTATCTTATCTTATATCAGCTTATCTTAATAGATACGAAATGCACGGCTTTCGCGCTTATTATTACTCGTATTAAACTATCCCGATCAAGTGGTTTTAGAGACAATTCTGCTTGTTTTAACCATTCTGAGGAACCAAGGTCCCCAAGATCACCGAAACCCAACCCGAAGACCCAGGGGACCCACCTTCTGGTGGACCCAGAATAAGGTGGAGAGGTAACCTAGCTTCTTTCTTTGAGAATCGGTTGGAAGTTACACAATAGCGAGGATTGTAGATGGCCTTTGCTCAGCACACTCACATACTGAACATGCTACGTAAAAACACTTTTTATGCTTTTATTTTTTTATTTGGAGGGATCACACACGATGACGCATTGACGGAGCGGCAGACGTCTCAGTCCGTCGTTTGTGAAGCAAGGAGTTGGAAAAAACCGCACGTGACGGATTGATGCACAGTCTGTGCTTCTACGTGCGGTTTCATACAACTTGCTTCACAAATGACGGACTGACGTCTGCCGCGCCGTCAATGCGTCATCGTGTGTAATCCCTCTTATTATTAACGGACGGTTTTTCCATATGAAATATATTACCCTGATCGGAGCGGAACTCTAAGTACGCAGTTCAGGCACAGATAAAAAAAATGAAAATGAACAAACGACTTTATCTTAAATTTTACTGCTTGTTTCATGTACCAGGCCTTAAAATTGCGCCAATTCTTCGCCATTCCTTTCAACTCCTTTTTTGATAGGCTACCATTTTATGCTTACCACCTGCATATTCTAAATTGTATGAAGATTACCAACATTTTTTCTTCCGCCCTAAAAACGATGTGACGTTTTTATGAATGAAAATAATTCGTTCGTTCTCTCTCTTTTTTGCGCAAGCATTTTGACGTGAAAGGTGGTTTTATATTGTGAGACGTAAACAATAAAGAGCAGTCCTTTGGCGCTGCCTTTTGTTCACCGCAGCAGCCCCTTCACTTGCACTCCCGCTCTGTCGACTTGTTTATTTTTAATAGCTATATAAACGTACCTACCTTCCTACTCAGTTATTGTGCTCAGTTTAGTTCAGTATTAATTTAATATTGTTGATTATTAAAGTTTATTGTAATGTATAATCTATACCTACTTATAAAACAAGTTCCGTGGCTGACAGACACAACAACAGCCTTAACCAAGAAGTGTGTAGGTAATGCATTTAAGTTTACACCATATGTATTTTACTGTAGGCCAAATAATGAACATAAAACAAAATCTCAAATAGATAATCATTCCAACCACACATTTGGTGCGTTGGTACATTTTGAACATTTAATTAGCTTTCGTCACCTAGCGGTAGTTAAAAGTTTGATACGAGTTTCAGTTTAGTTCAATAAACATAGAATACAAATTGACACAACGAAGGTAATGAAATTGTTGTAAAGTACTTCAAAACTCAGTTTTCGGCATTAATTACGGTTCTCAAATCTTCAATGTTTAAATAACTTCAACTTCGAAAACGGACTTCAAAAGCTCTTTTATTATAAAGCTTGTGATGAAATATTCACATGGGGTAACGTTAATTAATTTATACGAACTTCCGAAGATAAACACATTTTCACTGCTGGTTTCTTGTTTTGTACGAGAATAATAAAACTAACGCGATCTGCGGTTGCGGACTTCAAATATATTTTTGACTTGATTTCTGTATTCTCGGAATATTTTGGAATACATTCTAATGGCCTCATCTTACAAAGGTACAAATAAGGTTGAGATGGAATGGATTATTCTCTACCATGCAGGCCTAGTGTGGATTGTTCAATAAAATCGTTTTCCTGGGTGTCCCTTATTACATGAATCTTCTTGGAACTTGGGATAACTTCCGTGCGTTCAGAGGGCCTACCATGAGTTTTCCCTGTAATTTACTACTTATCTGTAGTTACGTCGCCAATTCGTATGACAGAAATTAGTTCACAACGTAACCACCATGAGCGCTGAACGAAATGCAATACAAAATTGGTGACGTAACTACAGTAGTAAAGTACGGTGAAAAAGCATGGTAGACCCTCAGATGTGTTTGCCCTAGAAGCAAAATAAGTCATAGTTTCAGTACAATGTTAGGCTCCTCTTTTTTTTTCGTTTTTTTTATTCGTAATGTTATATTTTTAATTTTTGTTGCTTTTGCGGTAGGGTCTTCAACTCTGCCATAAACGATCTCTTGAATTGGCTTTCTATTAGCCATGCTTTTTTCTTATTGCTGTCTCCCGTTTACAATGGAGGGAAGTCGGATATTTCTTTTTCCTACTCCTCCTATCTTCTTTGATTAATTTATTGCGGGTTCCAAGACAGATTAGAGTCATATTATGGGAATGTGCGGTGGGCCCATGACCGATTAGTGCGGATTGTTGGAGGTAAGACAAACCACACAATCTATTTTTGAGCACAGGCAACAGCCATTGATATAACAACATATTATAACAACTGGATCGCAGCGATTTTAGTACCTCTGCGTTCACTGAGCGTAATCGGCACGATTCCGTTGAGGTTTCACTGAAAAACATACGCTCCAATAAGAAGTATTTTCTCTTAGTAAGCACCAAAATAATTAAAATACGTTATTATTGTTTACTAATAACAAAAGATGGTAGTTGTAACAGCAAGCCAAATTAGTTAAACGAAGTTCTCTAAGTCACAGAAGTCATGGTGTTGACAGGCTCATATGGATTCATGATGTATGCTTAGATTATCAAGATAGACAGTCAAAGCTACGAAAGCGTCGAAAAAAATAGGAACCAGTACTGGTTCCAAAACCCTATACATATACACGCACACATACATAATTAGTATGGCGCCTCACGCACACCAACCTAAGAAAGTTAGCCCCTTTTGTTTTATACGGAACAAGTGTGATGCTCATTCTAGACATATACTTTTTCTAAGGATGTATGATTATCATAAACAAGATCTTGGTTGAAGTAAACACATTTTTCTAGCTTATAAATCTAAAAATTGTACTTACTACATAGCCTGGGGCCTAGGGCGGCCAAGACTGCATATCAACCACAGTATTATTAATATGACAAAGTTTCATTATTTTCATAGGTATAGTTAGTCAAAGGCTAGGGATTCAATAAGGGTGTCCCACGTAGGTATACGTGTCCAATTAGAATGTGACTTTTCCTTAATAGATACGTCCGGTTTCAATCTTCGTACGCATCGCTCTGTTAGCATGCAAGGGGAGAAATCCCAGGTTAGTGACACACATGCCAACCAAACGTTAATAAGAATCTTTGAAGTAGGGTTTTGGACTCGCAATAGTAGAATAGGTACTTTTGAAGAAAGTTACCTACAGTTTTAATTGTCTTTTCTCACCTCCGGACGGAAAGCGTCAATTGTAGTCCCGCTACGCTAAACGAAGTTGTCGCTTTCCACCTCCGTCGCGGAGAAAAATAGTATACTAACCTCGGACAGTAAATAAAAAAGCCTCAGATCACATGTTTGTTGACCTCGGCGACCTTTCTTACTTTCCTGTACTCGGTGTGTAATCTACTATTGCTGGTTTGTTTGATACATTTTAAAACCCTTATAATTATAGTTAAGCATGACTTTACTTTCCTAATATTGACATAATAGGATTCCTAACGATCGTTAGGTAAGATACATAAAGAACAATGGCGAAATATTGTTTGTAAAATGTTTGAGCGTTTCTTCAAATATCATCATTTAAAATGTAAATAAAATAATTTCGTACAATTTTTTAAATTATATTAAGACCTAAGTCTGGAAATAAAATAATATTTTAATGAAACGCAAACGACTTCCGATGCGAGTTCGGATAGCGCAAAAAAATTGCAATTTTTGTTTTTAATTTAATATTATTTTATATGTTTCTTTTTATTTTATAAAGTACTTATTTATTAATTTTATTTTATAAAGTACTTATTTATTTTTTCACTTCAATGGATACATATTGTGTGTTTTAAAAATTACCACGTAAAAACTGTACAACAGTTTATCAGTAAAAGTGTTTACTCTATGTGGATGAACTTCGTGTCTTTTGACCTATTTGATAAGACATAACCAAAACTTTCTAGAAGTTTTACATTTATTATTTTTTAAGCTTAATGTTAAAAAAATAAACTCTTTAAAATTTATATGGAATAGAGTAAACAAGTAAAATCACAATCTTAACTATTATAAAATCGTAAAAATCGTGAGGAATAAAAAAGTAGCGGTTCACTTCATAATATAAACTCAAATAACACTCGATAGCGCGATTTAAATGACATCTATTGACAAGTTTGTTTGTTTGTTTGTTCGCGCATCACGCAAAAACTACCGAACCGATTTTGATGAAACTTTTTTTGTTTGATAGCTTATGATCTGACTTAAAATCTGGTTTATAATTTAAGCGGACGAAGTCGCGGGTTAACTCTAGAGTAAATATGATTAACTTTTTATGGGAATGTAGTCGTGCATTCACGACGTATTTATTATTATACGTACACGTATACATTATACGTACGTACGTATGTTTTAAATAGTTTTCACAATTTACAGTGTCATAATCATAGAGGGTCATAATAATAATCGCACCAAAGAGAATTCAATATTGTTAAAAAAAAAAGAATGTTACAGACTCAATCTCGATTGTGTTCGATAAAAGGGTATAATTCAGTTACCTAGACCCGTAGCGTCGACGGCAGTGTAAAAGCAAATAGAATATTACATTATGTCCACGGACCAGCTATCTAATGGATATCACTATTGAACTCTTGGGGGTAAGAATCAAAGGTCTGACCCCTTCTCACGTAACATCAGATATTACTAGATGCTATGTAGCTGATAATTATGTCATTATAAACTCTAGTACTCGTACACTTTCAATCTCTTATCATGAACTAGAAATTGATAATGACATATTTGTCAGTTATAGTCCTGGGTTTACCTGTTAAGGCTAGGTTTTCCGCGTTTTTGAGTTTTTTAATCCCATCTGAGACGTAGAAAATAGTGTTATAAATTCTGTAAAAAACATATTTCTATGTATAGTCAAAGTCGCATTTCGTACGATCTAATGAATTAGACTCGATAAAAAAGTATCCCAAAGTTACCACTTTTTGTTATGTTTTTTTTCAATATTATGATTAAACTGCTGATAATTATGTACTTAACTTTTTATTTTTGTACTAAACCCATTAAATATTACTAGACAAATTCGCAGAATTTTGAGCTTAGAAACACCCAAGAGAACTTGCTTTCAATTGAAGCAGGATGGCTAATTGCAAACTTATGCTTGTAAGAAAGAGACGACGCTTGCACTCGGAAAACCTGGCCTTAAGACAATCAAAGTAGCTACGATAAACATTTTTTTCAATGGGCTTGTTTCTGACAGCTAGTTTACACGTAGTTCAACATGCCTCAATAGACGGCGTTGACGTGACGTGGATCTGAAGCTAATAATTATATCTAAAACAATATTATGTCTAAAAAGTAAAAATCATGCATGTCACTGAGTCTCAGGCGTTGAAGAAGTACATTTTCATGATTTCCCTTCATCATCATCATCATTGTCAGCATACGTCCCACTCCAGGGCAATGCGGAATTGTAGACTTTACATACGCATCAAAATTTATTCTTCAACGTATGCAGTTTGTTGTTCCTATGTTTTCCTCGCGATGTTTTCCTTCATCGTTTATGAGCAGTCAGTAAATATTACGTACATAGCTAAATTTCCTATCTTCCTTCATTTCTTCTTCCTTTTTTTCTTTCCCTCTTTTCCTATTTTATTTGTATTTTATTAACAGCAAGGTTTGCATACCTATCTCTCATTGACGCGAGTCATTTAGAACTATTTTTTGTTTTATTGGCTTTCAGAAAATCCCCCATTTAACATCAAATAAAATTTTACCTTTTCCCCACGATGAAGCGTGAACACGATTGTAAGTAGTTTATGTGCTAGGTTATATCCCTAAGCCAACTTATCAAATTATAGAAATAGAAATGACAGAAAACAAATTAATGAATTACGGTCATCGAGAGTCGGCGTAGCAGGTAACGATAAAAATAATTAATCTATTCTTTTATATTGCGCCATACAATTATTATATTTTTATGTACACAGTTGGTACCTGGCTACAACTAGTTACTTTGTATTGTTAATGAAAATCTCATAGACACTAAACGTAGAAACCGATGTTTGTTAATGTCATTTTCTACCGATTATTATCAAAGTTGAATAATGGAAACATGTGAATATGAAAAAGTGCAATCAAATGTTGAGGATAGCGGAGCTATCAAACGGAGGCCACTGCTGAGACAGGTAATTTTATGGCAATTTTTAAATAGTTTTTTTTTTAACTATTCTACGTATATAGACAGTACTGTTCTTTGAAGTTCAATCTTCGTAACCGTTCTTGTTTAGTTGGTTTTCGTAAATTTCAGCAAAATTTGTTGTTATTCGACTCCGGTTAAAATGACGAGAATCGAATTGCTAGACTAATGTGGCATCGAGTTGGATAAAATAAATAAAAATAAATATCTTGGACATTGTCACACAAATTATCTAGTCACATTTAAAGTTCCAGAATCTAGCCTGGACTTGTATTATGATAACTAGACAACGATATAGGATACATCTTAATATATAGATACAAACATCCATGACTCATCCATGATCCATGGCTTTTATGCTTTATGAAGCAACAGCAAGTGGATTAATCCCTTCATTGTCGTTGTGACCAGGCAAGAACAGAGGAGGTCATCCAGCAGCTAAATGGGCTAATGACATTGAGATAAGTTTTTGAATAATTTTGAGACGATTAGCAAAGAAGAGTGAAGGATGAAAAAATATCGAGCAAGGCTGTACTCTGCTGAGACTAGAGACATGCTGATGATAATGATGACATTTCACTTTATCAACTTCTTCATCACATTAATTTTTAGTCTCTTCTTCTGATAGATAAATACTTACCTAGATCTACATCGATATCTAACGTTTTGTTTGGTGTGTTCCAGTTGATGGTGATCAGTTCAGCATGGATATCATACTTCCTATCTGGTATATGCACTGGTGCCCCAACTGTAATCATTCCTCAACTGAGAAGAGAAGCGAACTCAACATCAGCTGTCAGTGATGAGATGGCTTCTTGGATGTGTAAGTAAAGTAGCCTTTCTTTTCTGAGTCCTCTTAAAATAAAAGAACGTCAACAGCAACTTCGATGACGACTTGCATATGTCCGTCAGATTGAGCCATCCTTATACTTCTTTCACGCGAGGGCAGGGCAGTGAGGACTAGACAGTGAAATAGAACAGTTTAATTTCGGGCAGCTAGACAGGACAGCTCAGTCCGCGAGCTAATATAATTTGAGATTCGTTTTGATTGATGAACTTTCACTATAATAATCGGTATTCCTATCGAGTTTTTCCTCTAAATATGATAGTCCTATGCTTACATTACCACAGTAGAGCTTCTGTGCCAGAAATTATTTTTGGAAGGGTTAAAATTTCGAAAAGAACGTCAATAAGTTGGACCTTACAAATATGGCTGTTTGTGAAACAAACTCTGAGGTAGCTTAAAAATTTACTTCACTATCAGCACTGAGCCAACGTGGAAGAGTATGGTATTCTCGCTCTCACCCTTATTGAGAGACCAACTTATTTATGTTTGTGGAAATGACGTTCATTAAGTGCTTTTTCTCTATTATTTCTGTTTTCTGGAGATCTGTCTAATCAGAGAAGTTTGTAATCTTTCCATAGCATCAATCCAGAACTACGCGGGCATTCCTTGGATCATCGTTTTGGCAGTATTCACCGAGCGCTGCGGCCGAAGACTTCCATTCTTGTTCGTCCACTGTTGCCTTTTGTGCAGCTTCATCGTCATATACTGCAGTTCTACAGTCACCCAAATCCTAATTGGTGAAAGCATTCAAGGCACACTACAAGCATGCACCATTATTATCAATGCGTTAGTTGTCAGCGAATACTCTTCCCCTAAATATAGAGGAATGTTTTTTACTCTAAAGTCAGCTAATTTTACTTGGGGCCTATGGCTTTCTAATGCTTTAGGAACATTCTTTCATTGGAAAACGATCCCTATATTAGGGTTTACTTGTACTATTTATTGCATCATTTCTGCTATTTTTTGGCAGGAATCTCCTTATTGGTTGGCATCTAAAGGATATTTTGTAAAGTGTGCAGCGTCCCATAGATACTTGAGGGGTACCGATGATAATTCTGAGATGGAACTCGAAGCACTGGTTGAAACTCAAAAAGATGTTATTGAGAATTCAAAAAACCAAGCAGCCAAAATTAGAATTAAAAGAATAATTTTTAGTAAGGATTATTGTAAAACAATTTCTTTATGCATGCTTTTACTTTCATTGTATCATTTTTCTGGTAAAATGGTATGCGCTGTATATTCAATAGATATTTTAAAGAAAATATCTAACAATGAGTTTAAAGCTTACACAGGAATGCTTATATTGGATGGAGTCAGTGTGATTGGCATGTATGTAGGTTGTGTTTTATCCAAATACATTAAAAGAAGGACTTTGATAATATCTGCATCATCGATAGGTATTTTGTTTTTGTATCTCATGTCTTTATATTTATATCTGATCAAGTTATTGGTAATATCAGAAAATAATTACGTTTCTATTTCTCTTTTGTCAGTATATTCTTTAGCCATGTGTTGTGGACCCATGTTAATGTGCACATCAATTTACGGTGAATTAATACCATTGAAAATTAGAAGTTTCTCCGTACTTTTGATTGGATTTTACAATCAACTTTTGTTTTCTAATATCGTTAAATTATCACCATATCTTTTTAAATATTTTATGTTGCATGGTGCTTTCATGTTCTATGGTGTGATGTCAACAATATGTTTGTTGCTGCTGTTTAAGTATTTACCTGAAACAAAAGATAAGACACTTCAAGAAATAGAAGATGACATAAAAATTAGGAAAAGCAGTTCAGCAGAACAAAAGACTAAAATTAGACTAAATCAAGAGAGATTGTAAACGTATGAGAGACTTAATTTAAATTTATTTTAGTTTACTTAAATAAATTAGAATTAAAAACATAGGTACATTTTATATACAGTTCATAGTATGGAGTGCAAACACGGAATGTCTTAAATTATTTCATTTAAATAACATTACACGAAAAATGACATTAATAAATTTATTAAGATATTTTATTCGAAAGGCCTGCTATGTTTCATATTTTTGGTCCAACAAGTGTCTAACACTCAGTTGCAGAAACGCTCATTATATGTAATCCTCCATTAAATCTCTTGCTGTCACTTTTTATCTTGTTGACGTAGTGAAAGCTAGCAAGAGATTTAATGGAGGATTAACTTTAATGAGCGTTTCTGCAACTGACTGTGCAGCGGGAAAATGCCGCTCATTATGAAATGGACACTTTTGGTCCAGGTATGACCCGAAGTGACCTTTGGGAATATTATTTTTCCTTAATTTCGTTATTTAAATAGGTATTAATTTAGTATTACTTAAATAAATGTAATATTATTATTTTCTTCGTTAATGGAAATTTTTATTCACAAACATTAAATTTTAAATTACTCACATATTAAATTTCAGCAACATGCGTCGTCAACAAAACTGCATCAGCAACGTGCGTCGTCAAAATTTCTTACCAATACTCCTTCAGCAACATGCGTCGTCAAATTTACAAAACACTATTCAGCTACAAGCCACGTCAAACACTTAATCGAAAAGACCGCCCCTAGCCGTACCTGGCCCAAACGTTCCCATAATGCTGGCAGCGTTTCCGCGTTGTATTGCCAACGACACTCGTTGGACCAAGTACGACCCAACACGGAAATCATTTCCCCTTTCCCTTAATCGTTTGCCCAGTTCCTTCGCAAAAGCCTTTGCTTCATGTCCCCATGGACCTGCCGTCTCCACTGCGAATGGCACAAAAAGACAATTCTGTTATAAAACGGCGTATTTATTGTGCTAAAAAAATAAGATAAAAAATAAAAATAAAATAAAATGTATATATATAATGTTTATATTATTTGTTAATTATATGTTTTTTCTTATAATCCTTTTATTCAGTCACCTGCATAAAATATTATAATATAACAAAGAATAAATAACAATATTTTGTTAAATTCATACCTACCAATAATAGCAAAATTATCGAGTTTAATATTAAATTAAACCTTTCTGATGCGGGTCGCAAAAGGTCGCCAAATAATAGTGTAACTAGAATACCTACTCTATTAAATATTTTAGCCATCCAGTTAGTTAATATTCTAGCAATGACCTACACATAAATTGTAGTTTCTATGAACTTAAAATTTACTTTTTGCCATAGAGTTTCCAGATTAGAAGCTTAACTAGCTCCGTCTGCGTGAACCTTAAAAAAGTATCAATGTGTTACGGTGGTTTCAGTCCATACAAAACTTTGACGCAGAATACGCGTAGACGGTATTAATAAAAGTAATTATTAATTAAAGTTAGATTATCTATTCATATGAATACAGTTTAAATGGGTTATAACAATTTTTTTAAACCAGGACACTCAAAAGTTCAAAACATACTACCATCTGAATCAAGTTGTCTTCGTCTTTCTCATTTGACAACAATTATTCAGGCCACGAGTTGCAAATATTTGTCCATTTGATTTCCAAATAGAGGAAAGGGCGTCAAAGCGAAAGCAACTTGAATTAGAAACCCGGGCAGAGATGCAAAATTGATTGGGGCACGTTTGGGGACTTGATGGCTATTCACAGAACAGACATCAACTCGGTTTACAAAGAAACAAAATGAAAGAAACTCATGAGTCTACTCCTTCATCTATCCTTTTACTTTTACCGTTCAGTGGCACCCTCATCACAATATTAAAGATTTCTCAATAAAGAGAGCCTACATTTAAAAAAGGCTCTTCCAATATTCGATAAAAGCTATTGTAATACAATAATTTTATAGGTTCTAAACATTCCACTTTTTATTACAAATCGTAATAAATGTAAAAGTGGTCGTTTTTTAGGATTCCGTAAATCCATCGTCAAAATCCTTAAGTTTCGCTATGCCCGTCCGTCTGTCTGTCCGTCTTTCTGCGGCTTAGATCAGTGTAATTTGGCATGGGTATTCCAAGGGGTAATTCATATAGCTCACACCTACAAAGTAGTAAAAAAAAAATTTGTTTGTATGCATTGTACCTGCCCTAGTAAAGTGGTGATGCATTTATTTTTCTCGTCTATCCTATGGTGAAGGGTTGTCGTTGGATATGTCGTTCAAGTCGGTCATTTATCGATTCAGGTATCCGTTTGCCAAATATCAAGCTAAAGAGGTTAAAAACCTTAAAGTTTAATCGAAGTTAAAAGCAAATCGCAAAGCAAGTAGGCTATACAAGTTAACGAGTACCTAATAGTCAACCAACTTATAAAATGTACCTAGTTACTTGCGGAGAGGTAAAAAGACTGCATATCGTGACGGGCAACTCGGAACCCTACACTGCGTGTGGCACGACACGCACATAACCGGTTTTATTTTCCATTAAAATTTTCCATTCCAAAAGCTGAACATCAATTATCCGATTCGGAAAACAGTTCGTCGATTCAATACCGCACAAACGAATACAACAATATTCAGCAAACTCCATTATTAGAGCCACGCAAGCGAACTGCAGCCAAATGTTCGCTTATCATTGCATGCAATAATCCACAGAGCATAAATTATTTGCGGATGGCAACACATGGTGTCGCCCGCACCACATCAGTGTTGCTAGCTGCTAGTTGCAAATTCACCAAACTGACTATTGTGCGTTTCGCTTTTGGTTAGTATTATAATGTTTGCTGTGGCAGACATGATCGACTGTTGGTAACTGATTTTGAGATAAGTGACAATTCAAATAAGTAAAACAAGCCATTATCGCACTTTCATTGTTGGTACAGCCTGACCAGAAACATAAAATACCTGGAAAATCCATGGAACTAATTTTTGTACTTGAAAAATTGGCGTTAAAGGTTATAGTCGTTTGTAGCACCCCCAAAGCAGATTTTTTTGGTTTGGCTCTCTAAGAGTCCAGACCTGTATTTTGGTCCCTCTGTGAAATGAAGGCAGTCTAATTATGTATTTATATCCTACAAACGAAGAACGAAAAGTCAATCTTATACTACAGCACTTTTAATTAGTCATAGATTACAAACAACATGGATGATTTCCGCCGGTTCAAAATAGTGCTGAAATTTATTCAGTTACAATAAACACATCTTCATTTTTCATTTGTCTTCATAATTTAACTATCCTATATTTCTAACACAAGTAATACAAACATTATCATGGCGTATAGATCACAATAAAATTGTATACAACCATTACAATACAAATGTAATACTGTGTAACATAGTTACAATTTTAATAACTAGCTTTTGCCCTCGACTTCGTTGGCGTGGAACACTGAAAAACTGAAAAGTCTAATATGGAGTCGCAGACTTTTATTTAGATCTATATTGGTGACAAATATTTTTGTAGTACCTAAATATTTTCACGTATCTCTACATTCAATCGTGAAGTCAGTATACTGATAAAGCACCCAATCGGCGATTTTATTTTTTGTAAGGCTTGATTAACAAATATTGAACTAAAAACTTTATTAACCTATGCTACTCAGAAATAGTGTATCTTTTCTATTAGTAAAAGAATATTGACAATCTGTTGAGCATAGATTTCCCATTACATACAAACAAACAATGTTTTACCTCTTTATAATATTAGTGATATTAGTATGTATTATAGATATTCGTGTAGAAGTGTATAGGCTTATTGTCCCTGAAATAAAACAATTTTCTACACTTATTTATTGTTATACCTAAATTATAAACGAAATATTTCCTGCGTTGGAAGTAGTCTCTACATCATAATAATTAACTTTACTAACAAAAGTAGCGGCCCTCATTAAATAACAACAATATGCCAGCAGCGTGGGTCGAATATTTATTCAGTTAGAGGTCTATTTACCAAGTTGTATTTGTGAAATAGCGTCTATGTTCTCGAAATCCCATCGCTTTTCGCACAATATTCGCAGCGCGTTATAATTCTAAACAATTTGCCTTCGCAGAGTTCGGGGATTGCGTTCATTCAGAATAAGTGCCGACCCCAAGTTATCTCTCTGCATCATAGCAATTTAACTTCTCAAGGAAATTGTCTATTTACCATCACACATAATGGTTTTGAAAACGAAATATGCAGGGAGTGAAACATAATTATGTCCCCTCGGAAACTTAATTTACCTTAAGTTACATAGGCTTAATTTCCCTACGTAGAATTAAACGTAGCATGTAATTATGTGAATGAAAATGTCCTGCAAATGTATGAATTACAGAATGTACTCTCAGGATATGCAAACGAAATTAACCGTAATATATTAAAATTGCACTGTAAGCAAAAATTGTACACTCCCAGTTCTCCTGACAGGTCAATTTAGCAAAATTTGCTTCTTTTTCAGAGCGCTTATTTAAAATAAACTCGGAAAACCACAGTCGCTGACACCTTTTGTCAGATTACTTAATGTTTTGAGACTTCCTCGTAAAATATAAAAAACTTTGCCAATTTAAATTGTAATTCTGAAGATTGAAACAGTCACAGTTCCATTGCTCAAAATTGGATGCGTAGGTAAGTTGAACACCTCTCTACATCCACTCGTATCTCTAAACTCAAGGAAACTATAATATTGCTCTGTAACTTAGAAATAACTTGAACCGTGCGTGGTTATAGATTGCTCATATAACTATTTTCGAAGCTATTGTTATGAGTTCAAAGTTTTCCCAAATCCTTGTGGGTAAGTACAAGTGAACTAACGCCCAGAAAATGCTACGATATTAGAATTTCTCATCAAACCCTCACTATGTCTAACGCACACAATAAAGCTTCATCCAAGCCATACCAAAAGCTTAATTACGCGACGTCCTTACCACGAGTACTTTTTATGCTCGCGCTTTTTATATGTGCACTTTACGACTAATTAGATAGAGACTCGCGACCACGTTGCATGCAATGCAGCCGTTAATTTAGTACATAGATTAATATTGAGTATGCCATAGATTAATATTATGTATATTGGTTATAGATAGGTATGTCGCCTGGGATTTTAGAACGGCTTAAGAGGATAGGCGGGCTAAAATGCTAATTTGGAGAATAGGTCACTTTTCCGACTGCATACGTATTTATCAGATCCGCCCCACCCATACACCCCGCCGACTAGAGTGCGAAAGAGACAACTGCAGCTCGGACTGATTTTATATACAAAAAATCGACGAAATCAGCATTTCGTATTCCTCTGTTTTCTCCTCCAAAACTAAACTGATTTTGATAATTCTTTCAAAAATTATATGAGAAAGACTTTGGCTATGTCTGTACGTTTTGCTTTTTTTGTTTATATTCGTCAAATTTGTTTACTGGATGTCTGAAAACGGGCGGTAAAATGGGTCATTTTCGAAGGTCCCTAGTTCTTACAGTATTTAATTAATTAATGCAAAAAAGCAAAACATAGGGACATGGCAGAGGTGACATAGATTGTATGGTAAAAAAATATTTGCTCTAGTGTTATTATCCAAGGAGAAAACAGGGGAATACGTTTGTATGGAGAAAACTGTACTCGTCTATCCTCTTAATTATTGTCGTTGCCCCTTATTAGCGGATGGGGGAGCCACATTGATAAATAAATAGAAAAAGACGGCCGGCCGACACGAGACTCGAACCGTAAGCACCCGAATCATGAGCCAGTTGTCGACCACTAGACTAACAATACAGTGTTTGATATGGGTGAAATCTTCCACTACTACAGCGCAGCGGTAAGGTGTCGCGCGCTATCGCGACGATACGAACTTAGATACGAACCCAAATTTCAACACATAGTGCTTCGAAATATCACCGATAGATGGCGGAAGCTGTCTATCAGCGTTCCACTTCGTTTGTTCTAAGATAACACAGCATGGTGTATGCTTGCGGATTCTCGTGCCTTAATTTTTAATTTAAACAGGAGCACACCTTGGACACTAACACCCATATTCTAAGTCGCTTCCTCAAAACCTTCCATTAGCAAGTGAGATACTGAGTGAGTGCGAGCGAGACAGGTATACGCTATTGCCTAATACACTTTTTGCCACACTATATACCAGAGTTTCCCAACCTTTTTTACATCGTGCCTGTTGTAAGTAATATTTTCATTGAGAAATGCTGAACACGAAAAATATTGATCACTAACTGGCATTAACAATTTTCTGTCTGCTTAAAATCACAAAAAAGCTTAATTCTAGGCAGGCAGGAAGGCAGAGGCAGGGGAACTCTAAAGGCTAGCCACCTACCACAACACCATGTATAAATTTTCTAAAAGTAAACTATAAGCTACCAATGTTTTGGCAAAGATTCGGACCGCCACAAAGGGGCATAATGTATGTGAGGAAAGCGTATACAGATTTTATCGTTGACATTTCTTAAAATGAAAATAGTTTGGTCTACGATTGGTTACATAGTACATACATACATATAAAGAGTGTTAGGGTAAACAGTTGCATTACTTTGAGGGGCGAATGTACCCATGATACTGAACAACTTTCCCTAAGAAAGCTGTAGGAAATACGCAAACAAAATTTCGGACTTTCCATACTAAACGCAATCGGCTGATCTACCGTTTGTATGAAAAGTCGAAAAAAAAATCTCGAATTTCCTATAGGTTTCTTAGGAAAAGTTGTTCAGTATCGTGGGTAGAATCATCCCTTAAAGTAATGCTACTGTTTATTCAAACACATAAACTCACGACCGTAATCCCTTTTGGAGTTCTACGATTGGTTATTCGAGAATATTCCAATCAATATCTGTGAATCAATCACATCTGTTCAACGCAATTACTGTACCACTGTGTATAAACGGGACATACCTATTTGCCTATACAGGATGTATGTATGTATGAACCCTGTGGTTCAACTTATTATGCTGACGACTTTTTAAGAGGATTATCAGACCATCGAACTGAATAACTTTCTCGATGGGACCAACATCGAAATCGCGAAAATATCTAAATCGCGTAAATCAAATTGTCCTATACATTTTAGTAGAGCGAGATTGCAGTTTTATATGGCAGCTGTTTTTTTCACTATTGTGTCTTTGGTCCCACAGAAGAAGTTGCTCAGTTTGATGGTCTGATCGTCCCCTTAAAAAACCGTCAGTATATTAAGATGGACCCTATACGTAGGGTGAAATTGATATGATTTACATTCTTTTAAACTAGGAGCCTACCCACTTTTACTCCATAGTAAAAGTTGTTCAGTTTGATGGGTAGATGCTGATGCTGGGTTTGCTCCCATGAGCAATCTGCTGTTGCATACATTTGAGTCGAAAATGCACTGCAGTTTAGTGGGATCACACACGGTGACGCATTGACGGAGCGGTAGATGTCAGTCCGTCATTTGTGAAGCAAGGAGTTGTAAGAAACCGCACGTAGAAGCACACGCGGTGACGGATTGACGCACCGCTCCGTCAATGCGTCATCGTGTGTGAAAGCGCTTAGTATGGAACACCTAATTTTTGTTTTTACTCCGATCGGTTTGCTCCCATAGTAAAATTTGCTCAGTTTGATGGGTAGACTCTTAGTTTAAATGATGCTAAGGGTTGAACTACACCAGGCTTAGTAAGATAGACGGAACGCGATCGCACGCGGCGTGCTGTTCCGTGCTGTTCCGTTCCGTCTATCTTATATGCTCTAGCAAATGACGTTCCTGAGTGACAGAAAAGGATGGAGCGACGGGAATATGCGATGCGCTGCTACGTGATGTAGTTCAACCCTTAATGATATCAATTTCACCCTGTTTATTATGCTCTGTATTTACAAATAGTTTCCTACAAAGAGACTGAGAAAATAATTTATAGTTAGTCTGTTGGCCAAATTTTCGACGTCATTGGCCAAACAGTTGGAGTTCTAGCTAAGTGGATTAGAGAGCGGGACGTTGACGGACGGTCTATGTTCGACCAGCCTCCCATCCTGAATTATTGCGTCGAATTCCCGTGGAAACTGTTGTTGCGACAACTAGGTAGATATTCGAACGTGCTGGACTGATTGTTACTGTTTTATACTCCATTCCAAATTGCTACGAAATTGTAAGGCTGTTTGGAATTACTGAAACGGAGATTTTACTCTCGCCATACAGTAAAGGAGCTAAGAAAGAGTGATATCATACTAAGTGGCCTGCTTCGGAAAAGATCAAAATCCCGTCTCATAGATGGCGCTGACTCCTTGCCCGTGTACGAGTAAACGAAGGTACTATTTAGCGACTTTGTAAAAAATTTGAAGTCGACACCTTAGAAAAAGTATATTTCTAGAATGAGCCTCACTGTTTTACCTTATAAAACAAAAGGGGCCAAGTTTCATAGGTTGGTGTGCGTGAAGCGCCATACAAATTATGTATGTGTGCGTGTATATGTATAGGGTTTAGGAGCCAGTACTGGTACCAATTTTTTTCGGCGCTTTCGTATCTTCGACTGTCAATCTTGACATAAAACTTTATCAAAGGTCGACACGATAAGAAGAAGAAGTAGACGAATTGCCAATATAAACTAAGACATTTTGATTAGTCTTCCAATAATATGAACCAAACCAACTACGTAAGAGAGGAAGCTTTGGTAACTAAGCAGATTAGTAGATTCGAAATTGTTGATGCAAAATAAAATAGCTTAATGATGCTCATACAGGGTGTAAGGAAACATACTCTACCCATCAAACTGAACAACTTTTACAATGTGAGCAAACCTGTTAGAGCAAAACAAAATCAGCTGTTCTATACTAAACTGCAATAGGTACCTACACGACTCATATTTATGAGACAGCAGATTTTTTTTTGTTCTGACACGTTTGCTCCCATAGTAAAATTTGTTCAGTTTGATCGGTAGAGTATGTGGTTTAAAGGTTAACGATACATTTCCTTACACCCTGGATAACGACATCTAGCGAACTAGAATGTACTAAATTCCGGTGTACGCAGCTTAGTATGGAGAATACCACACTATGTAGGTAAAGACAAACAAAATAGGATTGAAAAATTTGTCTTGGGCGGGACTAGAACCCGCTCTCTTCCTTTCGCTACCGAGTCCACTACCCAGAAAACGAAATTTTCAATCTGTTTCGTCTTAAAGGAACGTCGTTTAATTTGATTCGAAATAGCAAAACATGGTTGTAACATGTTTATTTATAATCAATAATACGTAAAACAAAATAGGGACAAAATTGGTATGAGTAAAGTAAATAATTTCATTCCCTTGTTTGTTTTTGAGGGCTTTTGCCTGTTACGTAAAGTCGCAGGCAAAAGCTAGTTAGATACAACATGTATACAAACGTTGCACAAACACAAGTTAACATTAAAATAGAGACAAAAACGCCGTAAAATTGAACCGTGGCTGATTACAATGAACGATCAGAATTACCTATTAGTCCAGTCATTTTAGAGTTTCCTTGTATGGACACCCTAACAATAAAGTAAAGTATACAGATTACGGGTGACAAATAATCTAGAACCGGAAAAAATTAAACCTAGATTATTTGTCAACCGTAATCTGTATACTTTACTTTATCACTGCAAAGTTTCAGCGATAGATGAATTATTGTTAGGGTCAAACCCTAAAATGATTGGACTATACAGGGTGTTTCATAAGTAACAATAAATTTTTAAAACTCATAAGGGGGTTGTTTAGACCGTCAAACTGAACAACTTTCTCTATGGGACCAACATCGAAATCGAGAAAAAAATAATTTTAAATCCCATACATATTTTAGCTCTAGTCGATTTGTAGAGTACCTATAGAACATAATTTTTTTTTTCGCGATTTCGATATTGGTCCCATAGTGAAAGTTGTTCAGTTTGATGGTCTACACCACCCCCTTAAATGTTTATTTGTAGTTTTGTAACACCTTGTACAGCCTACAGGAAGGAATGAAAGGTCGATTCGGATCAGTGGTAGCAGTGCAAACATAAGCAGGATTATTTGAGTTAGTAAATTAGTTATGTACTTAAGATTAAGATTGTGCTTAGCAGAGGTTTAGATCATAGTTAATTATAATACTGAAACTGATCCCTTTGCTTCCTGCTCATTATTTAAGCAGTTTGGTTGGTTCTTATAATTACGTCGTTAATCATTATTCTATTAACACATAGATCGTAATAATAGTCCAGTCATTTTAGAGTTTCCTTGTACACCCTAACAATAATTCATCTATCGCTGAAACTTTGCAGTGTGATAAAGTAAAGTATACAGATTACAGTTGACAAATAATCTAGGACCGGAAAAAACTAAACCTAGATTATTTGTCAACCGTAATCTGTACCAATATACTTTACTTTATCAAACTGCAAAGTTTCAGCGATAGATGAATTAATGTTAGGGTCAAACCCTAAAATGATTGGACTATAAGCTTTCTGTAGCAGAATATTGTCTTCCCTTACAGAAGCCATTGCTAAAACAAATTGAGTACCATTTTTGTTTCGGCGGCAAAGATTACGCCGAATTAGATGTGTTGTATTGAATGAATGAAGAATGAATTAATTATTTGTTATTTCTAATAACAACCCGGTGATGTCCTGTATGTATGTTATGTTTGTGTCTTTGATGTGTGGTATCCATAATTAAAAAGCCAGTGGGTAGAGCTATGTACCTATGTATGATTGTTAATTTATTCTTAATTAACTACTTGTAAATGTTCTTCTTTCTTTTAATTATGGCTGGTTTCTTATGCTTGCATTGCAATTCTGCCAACGTCAAGTAGTTTGTCGATTTATAGAAAACTCAAAGATTTTTTATGTTCAAAAACACAATTAGGGCAATAGAAAATGCGGAACCGCGTTGTAAGCCAGAGAGTACCCGATACGCGGCCGCTAAATACAATTCTAACAAGGTGACTACGAAAATGTTCTTAGTACCCAAACATTCATGTTTTGTTTATAATGTCTGTGGTAAAAACAGAACACTGAAAAATTTAAACAAAAAAGCAAATACATATTATGATTATTTTGTGAAGTACAAAATGTACAGTTAATTTAATTGTACCTTCATTTCCTGGTAAAATGTAATCCTGTGTTTATGTAGAGAATGCTATGTTTAAATTAGCAGAGAAAATTAAGAGTTGTGTAGTATCAAAACATTCTGAATCCTACAAAAATGAAACACATTTTCTGCTACCAAAATGATATTTGCGTGAGCGAGTGGCTCTGTTTATTCACAAAATGGCTAAATGGCCAAAATTTACCATCAAAATAAATAAATTGAATAAGGTTTAATTTTAAACTTATTGACATTCCTGAATTTACGTTCCAAACCAAACATGTGTTGGATACTTTTCCTTGAAATACAGGGACAGAATAAATAAGCTCTTGGCTTTTTGAAACCGATTTCAAATATAAGTACTAAGCAAATTATCGGGGCAATGCTGAATTGTAACTCAAGGCGTTCGCATGGTGGGAGTTGGAGGTGAGTCGCTTGGCTAGAGGGCTCTCGAGTGGACGTCAATTCGTTCGGCTCGCGATTTAAGTGGCCACGCGGCTCCGCCTTTTTGTGAACTCTTTTGTGTTTTAACCTTCCTACCTACTCACCCTAACCACCAACCTACCCAACCTAATCACTTGAGACTATAAACTACTAACATTGGCAAAACTGCCACTCTAGACTTAATGAATACTACTGATCATTTTCATACGTATACTCTCCACATAACGAGATGTTGGCTGAATTGTGATTGATTACACATCGGATGCCATTAAACAAAAATTTAATTGGAGTTGGAGGTAGATCTAAATTTTAAAAATCATCAGATACGTTCGTTAATAAATATCTAATAGGTTACCTATTGCGAGAACAATTATATTCTGGTCAACGTTTAGCGATTTGATACTTAATGAAACATTTTCGTCAGATTTTTGTTCAAATATTTAGCACAGAACTGAGTCTTTAACCAGTCCTATCAAAATGTGTACTCTGGTAAGCATAGCATAGCATATGCTCATGACTATATTCCCCGAGGGGGTAGTCAGAGATATTCTGAAACCTCAGAACAAACCCCCCCCCCCCCCCCCCTGAACCTTTACTCTGGTAAAGTCTGGTACAAATATGATCCGTAAACATTTGTGGACAAAATGTGAAATCGATAAACTCATTACATCGTAGGTATATAACCTCACTCACGGGACACTTCAAGTTCCCATTAACTCCCAACTAAAGCTATTACGTCGACTGATTATGAAAGTTCTATTTAACTTGTATAATTGAGATAAAATTACTACGTGGCTAGGTAACTCAGTCTAAGCAGATTCCCAAGTTTAATTGTGCATTCTGCTCAGACTTCATGGTTATACGCCTATCAGAGAAAGCACTAATTTCCATCGTGTCAATTGCTTTTTGTATCTAGAATTCTTAATGCATCCTCATCCATACAAATATTTTAAAAAGGTAACATTAGTTTGTTTGTTTGTATGCAGGGGTTAATCTCTGGAACTACTGAACCGATTGTAAAAATTATTTCAATAATAGACAGTAGATACTACAGTCTTCCTGAGTAACATAAGCTTTATTTTTTTTTGATACGCGAGTCTGATACGCGAGTTTTTCTAACTTAACTTATACGTAAGTAATACCGTCTGCTCTCAAACGGTGAAGGAAAACATTGTGAGGAGACCTGCATACGCTGAAGAAGAAATTCCGATGCGTATGTGAAGTCTACCAATCCATATTGGGCACGCGTGGTGGACTAACACCCATACATCCTCCCAGAGGGTAGATAATGATAATAAAAAAACACATATTATACAGTTTGTAAGGAAAAGTATCATTAACCTTTACACCATGTGGTGTAAAGGTTAATGGTGTTAAAGGTGTGGTGTAAGGGTAAAAGGTGGTGTAACCTATGTAGGTTACACCACCTTTTACCCATCAAACTGAACAATTTTACTATGGGAGCAAAACTGTCAGCGCAAAAAAAATCTGCTGTTCCATACTAAACTGCAATACTCAAACGTATATATATGGAGCATCAGGATTTTTCTTGACAGGTTTTCTCCCATAGCAAAAGTTGTTCAGTTTGATGGGTAGAGTATATGGTTTAAAGCAAAGATTTTGCTTGGTCTTACGACTATAGACACCGTCGGCGTACTAATAAAGTGAAGCATAAAATACTACGCCGAATTCGGCTTAGTAAGTAGCAAAGGTATAGGTACAAGGTACAATAACATATTTGAAATTCGAATTTGTATTGCCTCACTTCAGAAGCTGTTGTTCTAAGGAAGGGCGGAATCTAGTGGGAGCGCAGAAGATCAAACATAATCTTTGGTTTGACGGTTAATGATACTTTTCCTTACACCCTGTATTGTCGTGTCTTGCCCTTTATAATAATAATGTGCACATGATAAGATAATAGTTTATTGACCCATTTCTTGTTTCTGAGCCGTTAAAGTTCAATTAACGTGCTCTGTGGACCGCGGAATGAAATATAAAAATGAGACCATCATATCGGCGGTAACCGTAAAATCCACAACAATAAGTATTTTATGATGCCCGCGTGCCGCAGAAAACTAATCTGTTTTAAGTCCTACATAAATGGAATTAAATTAAATTTATCGGATAATTTGTAAACAACTTTATATTTCTGCTGGTTCTATCTAAGCTCACTACATGGCTAATACATTTCGTATACTTAGATTAGTTAGTAAAGGTTTTTTAAGTTATAATGTGGAGAGTTTATATGAAGGCAATGGTTTTAAGCATGATATGCATGGGCTGACGTAACCTAAAGGTTAAAAACCCTATACAAAATAAATGAAGAATATACTTTTACTTTGTACTCACATTATAATTATGTGTATGGGTATTCATTAAAGTGTGTCACATTCAATGATATGTACCCAAATGAAGAGTAAGAGTAGGCACTAGTCATATCCTTTTTCTCAAACATGCTTGGAAATTTGAGCATTATTTTGACAACCTTCTTCGAGATAAATCGAAATTGCTATACTGGCCAAGTACATGCGAGCAGCGGCCGGCAAAAGTTGTATGAAAATCCATATCTGTCGTGGTTTAGCGGCCAAATAAATTACATAGTAAACTCATATCTGTCGTGTAATTTAAAAATGGAACGATCTTTTACTCCGAAACATGGCAACCAAGGAGGTAACTCTCAAAAGTTTTATTTAAATTTCGAACTGGCTTGCAAATAGAAAGCTATTTATTAAAAAAACATAAATGAACACTTTAACCACAGATTAATAATAACTATTACGCAGGAAATGTTGTTCGGTTCTCGTCATTGATTTTGAATGGTTGATTGATTTACTTTTCGCGCATTATTTGAGAAAAGTACTATACAAGCCTTGGCCATAACTATATAGGCATTGATGGACTAACGTATGTGTGCCGAGGCGAACGTTCGTCCTTTAATGCCTCTTTTGCTGGCCGCTGCAGTAATGTGCTATTTCCTATTCTAGCTACTCCTTTGCTTTAAGGTGCTTTAAAACTTAAGTTTTTTCTTTCTTCTTTAAACAGTAAAATTTGTATAATTTCACAGCAAAGAAGTGAAACATTTTCTAACCCCGTTCTAGGGTCGTTCTTAATATGCTGCCTATTTTTTAAGGGGATGATCAGACCGTTAAACTGAACAACTTTCTCAATGGCACCAACGTCGAAATCGCGAAAAAAAATCAGCTGTTTGCCATACAAAACTGCAAACATACTTGAGCCAAATGTATGGGAGTGGTGATTTCTTTTTCGCCATTTCAATGTTGGTCCCGTAGAGAAAGTTGTTCAGTTTGATGGTCTGATCATCCTCTTAAAAAATGACTGCTAATTAAGAAGGAAATGTATTATACAATCATAAACATTATGATTTAACAAATATATTACCAGTGCATTTTATTAAGAAAGTTTTACACGTAAAATAAGGTCCAATTATGTACGCTGTATTGGTCAATATTAAATTTAGCTTTTTATGTTTACATATGAAAATTACGAATCCCTTTTACCAAAACCGTAAAACTCAAGTAATAATGCAAATTCAGGTACAAGGTTTCCGAAGGAAGTTTTCATAAAATTTGAATTGTAAATTATTACAAATAAGTTTATAAAATACTCAGTTCTGTTGGCAGAGTCCCTTGTTAATGGACTTGGTTTTGCTTAATTTCTTGTATCTTTAACTTAATAATATTTGGTGGTTTTGCTCTGGTTTTTAACCATGAAATCTGTTGATTTGGATTGAATTATCTTTTATTTAGGTAGTTTCTCTGATTTATTTTAAAATCATAGTTCATAGTTAAGGTTTACAAGATGTTAAAAATATTGTTTGAATTGAAAACGGATGCAAAATCGATATAGCTGAAGAAAATCAGCGGCCGTAATATACCGCTATCGCGACTGAGCTCTCTTTCTATTTGCGCGCAAACGAATGAGAATAAATGCGTGATATATCCATAAAGGAATTATACCTTACAGGAATAGAGCAGCTAACATGACTTGTCAAATGAAACCGTGTTTGGATGTTTTCAGGAGACTATTCGCAGGCAAAAATTCGAATACTGTCTATAATTCTGAGTCTAACGTGAAATCGAGGATAAATTAATGAAGTAGTGTCAGTATATTTCACAAAATTATCTACGATTTCACTTTAGATTCACAATTATTAAGTAAAAATTGGTAAGAGATTAGAAAACGGTTCTATTGTCTCGCGTCACGTATTTCTTTCTATTATACAGTGGAGCCGTGTAATTAGCATCGTGTATTTATAAAATAAACTGGCAAAGTCCAGCTTGGCAAAAAGCCTTTTGAGAATAATTAAAGTAGGTACACATCTTTTTTAATTTCGAACTAAAACTAATTTGAAGACATCAAAGTAGAGAGAACATTTTGTAAACCATGTTTTTTTGTTATATGTGTGTAGAATATACGAGCTGAAGCCTAGTCCTTTGATGGCTTACGTGGACATCACGTGAAAGCCCATTGTATTAGGCACCTACGTTGATCTGAGGTTTTGATCGTAGTTTTTCTCAATTTATAAAATTTTAATAACTACATGCAAAAGTTCGGGTTAAGAGGTTCGTCAAAGATTTTCTAAATGACTGTTGAGAATATCTACACTAAACATATTTTACATTTCTTTTTAAGGGGCTACCTCCTGGTTTTGGGTAACTGTGTAACCATTTTATTAATTAACTATGGCACTTTTAGAGCTGAAAAATAAACTGAACCATCTACACGATATGAGAAGTGAGGTGGTTTTTCTAGTAAACGATTTTAATGAATAAAACCGAAGAAAAGGGACTCTAAAGTCACCCCTTTTTTTCCAGTTGTAACCATTTTACTCTTACATTTTTAATCGGACGAAGATGAAAATTTACAATATATTGTTCACAGCACAATTTAGAATGATGTGGTTTTCTTACTTTTTCGAAATGAATAAAAAATCATCTAATTTTTCAAACAAAACGGCTAAATTCGGACCGGAGCCACGCGCTCGTTCACATCGATTAGTATGGAGAGTCGTGGTCCAGGGATGATACACCTTAAGGATCTGTACCACAAAGGGTGCGAACGGGACCCTATTCATAAGCCTACGCTGTCCGTCCGTCTGTCTGTCTGTCTGTCCTACCTATAAGAGCTGCATCTTTTAAACTAAGGATCCCAGAGAAATATGTTGTATGTAGCAAATGTGGTGGTTCGGGACCCTCGGTGCGCAAGTCCAACTCGAACTTGGCCGATTTTTATTGAATATAGATCTTCTTGTGGGTGCCGCATGAGGCTGCGGTTCGATTCGTGGCCTGTACCATTAGGTTCTTTGGAAATTATGTACGGTTGTATTTATCATTTATCAGCTCGGCGGTGAAGTAAAACCTAGATTCGCGAGAATGAAAAGAAAATGTACCAGAAGTTTGGAGGTATGCGTAAAATATGGGTGAGCTTGGGGCGAACACAAAGGACCAGTGATGGTCGAAGTGTTACATAACGACCCTTGCTTGCAATAGCCCAACACAAATAATAAAACAAATACTTGCTCTACCAATAATTGCTAAAGCTTTTCGGGTAGGCGCTAGCTAACTACACTCACCTCAATGCTTCCGAATATCCTTAGTTCGGACGAAAACTCCGTCATATTTAATTTTCAGAGGCTCGAGATGCGAACAAAAGTGCGCTTAATATCTACAAACTTCCAGAGGATTTACGATGCCGTCGGTTAAGTGAGAAATTGCTTTCTTTTATGATATTTTCAACGAGTTTCTGTAGAATGTTTGACTCAAGGAAACAAGGTGAGGATAAATGAAATTTGATAAAACATGACGATTTGCCGTCATAATATCTTTTGAATGAACTTTTCACACGATCAAATACCCCTAGATAGAAAAGTAGTATTGAATCATTTATGGATATGGACACTTATATGGAGCATGCTTGAATGGTTTTTGAACCGTGTTTTATCCCCACGTATCGTACGTACGTCTCTCGCAACACCTCTAGGTGTGTGCTAAAGGAATGGGCCGTGAACCAAAGCCGTAAGGCTCTGGTCGGATACACCACATGCAAAAGAACTTGTGACCGGCTTCTCAAACAACCTCGGATGCCATCAATTCAAACCGCAGCGACTTTAGGCTCTTAGTACGAGTCTTAACACGACAATGCAAGTTAAACAAACATCTAACGCAGAATGAGGCTTGTAGATTCACCCACTTGCCAAGCTAAGCCCTTATAACCAAATAATAATAATATCGACGTAGCAGCATTTTCAACTTGAACTCAAATCAATTTGATCGGGATTATTTCATTTATGTTGAAATTACGTACCTCTACGACCTTGTATTATTCCTTATACAGGGTTAATTGAAATCATTGTCATCCTAAACCACCCTAAATTGGACCTAGTAAATTGGTAATCGCAGGAATGCAAAGCCATACGAATAATTATAATTGGCATCCTTATATAATAAGAATCCATCAAATTAAACAACATTTACATGGGAACAAACCGATCGTAGCAAAAAAAAAATTTGCATTTCTATTCAGTAGAATCTTAGTTTAAAAGAATGCTAATGATATCAATGTCACGCGTGCCCGCTATTTGCGAGGATCTTTTTCAAGGAGATTGGCTGTGTTAGACACCATAAGAACTCATCAACGCTAACAACGGAGTTCCAGCAGTCGTCGTAACTGAAACTCTCAAGAGTATTGCTCTTGTATTGTTAGCGTTGATGAGTTCTCATGGTGTCTAACACAGCAAATCTCCTTGAAGAAGATCCTCGCAAATAGCGGGCACGCGTACATCGTGACATTGATATCATTAGCATCCTTTTAAACTAAGATTCTACTGAGTAGAACAGCAGATATTTTTTTTGCTACGTTCGGTTTGTTCCCATGTAAATGTTGTTTAGTTTGATGGATAGACTCTTAGTATATAGGTAAGGATGCCAATTATAATTATTTGTATACGTATACATAAATCTTTTTCACAGCTTTTCTTTTTCGTCACATTTATCATTGGTCTAAAAGTAATACTGCCTTAATAAACCCTTAGGTCCATGTGTTCAACAAACAAAGACTACAAAGCAATATCTTTAAATCAATGTTTCACAGAGGGCTTACAAATGAATTCCAGACGCAAGCCGGCATTCGCCAAAGGGAATAGAGAACAAATTCAATAAGGTGAGGTAGGTATTGTAAATCTCTATTGTAACTCGCCTCCTATCAAGATAACGTGGAATGGGATTCAGCAAATTGCTCTAAATAAAGTGTGAAATGGTATCGATCGAGCCTGCTTTCCAATCAATGTAGAACAGACCTTTGTTAGGTTGCGAGGGAACTGGACGGTGCGACCAGACGGCACCCTTTTAGACTTATTATAACAAGGGATTTACCAACGGCTTTGTTCACACTGACAGTTGTGTTGGTAAAGTTCACAAGCCATTTTTTGCCTAAAGTTCATGGGCATTTTCCCGATACTTCCGTGTTGTTTTTTAAAGAGAAATGAGTGCCGAACCTCTACCAAATATGTGACAGTTAGTGAGCCCATACACGTCTCGAAACTGAAGCATATAACTCAGAATCTAAATTCAAAGTCGCTTAGGTAGATATGAAGACAGCTTTGCTCGGTGTTTCTCTGAGAGATCACATCAGGAATGAGGTGATACGTCAGAGAACTAAAGTGGTTGACATAGCTCTGAAACTTAACAAGCTGAAGTTGCGATGGGCAGATGAAGAACCGATGGGGAGTCAGAGGTCTAGTTCTAGAGTGGAAACCACGAACTGGAGGGCGTAGGTGTGGATTGCTCTGCGGCCTGCTGGACTGGACCGACGACCTAAGAAAGGTAGCGGGGAGCGACTGGATGAGTTAGGCCGTGGAAAGCCTATTTTCAGCGTGCCTTAGGAGAGACCTGAGTTCATCAGTGGTCGCAGTGGACGATAATAGGCTGGTGATGTTGATGAAACTTCAACGTACTCATGATATTTTCCTTTACCACTGTTTCAAAAAATATAATAAACATAAAAGTAAGTAAAATAAAACAAAATTATAGAATAACTTTATGAATAACGTTATGATTTCCTACGCACGATGACTGCAATTAAAAGAAACCGGTAGGTACCTAAACTAATTCTCATACGACTACAAAAAAAACGGCCAAGTGAGAGTCGGACTTACGAACGGAAGGCACCGTACCACCATACAATATTAACAAAAAAAATATGTTTTATCCAGGACCCTTAGCGCGAGCCCAACACACACTTGGCCGGTTTTTATTGTTTGTTGTTTTACCTTAGAGTACGATCTATAGCTAATTTTACACCAAGTTTCACGCTTCGTAATACTGTTTTTACGATAGATCGAGAAAAAAAACGTTGGTAACAACTAGTTTCTTTTATGGGGACTTGTGGGCCCCTAATTTTTTTATTATTTATCATCAAATCCAATAAAAATATAGGTACCTACATATTATGTGAAAATGTCAACTGGTTACCTTTCAGGTACCTGCACTCGTAGTATGCTACACGTGATACGGCTGTATCACGTCTTTTATCTCGTTCGTTCGCACGCAAATAGAAAGAGAGCTAAGATGTGATAGCGCTGTATCACTGCGGCATGCTAGCTATGCTGGTTAACTGTTCAGGAGTGCGATTTTTGAATCTCATTCGGTGAGCTTGAAAATGTCAATCGCACGCCTGAAGTATGATTTTTGAAAGTCAAATCAGCAGTAGAAAGATGCGTATCTCCGTAGTAATTCTGACATTAAACACTGCTGAGCTCACCGAATGAGATTCAAAAATCGCACTCCAGAAGATAAAACCCTCTGAAGCTAGGATGGACAGACGAACAGCGTAGGCTTATGAATAGGGTCCCGTTTTCACCCTTTGTGTACCGAACCCTAAAAAATTCCCAAATCATGCGCAGGCGTCACTGCGTAAGGCAGTAAGAGCCAATGAGCGGTCAGTGGCGGTTGTATCGACTATATTTATAAATGGAAATTGTTTATACATATTTGTATACTTAATTACTGAATACAAAGTGCCTATTTCAAGTCATAATCGGATTTATTTATTAAAGTATAAGTAGGTAAGTTGAATTAAATTTGATTAATTTAACCATAATGTTTATGTGTACCGATAATAATAAATGTAACAGCATTCTATTGACGTAATTTGATAATGAAATTAGAGTAAAAAATTATGAGATAAGTTTTCGTATTATCTGAATAATCACAATCACACAGATAATAATGTTGTTAATATTATTATACTAACTTCACAGTTCACACTCGATTGTTTTTATTTTTGTTACCAATGTAGTACAAAACAAACGCATTGAGCACACGTGATCGTGATGGACTAACGCCCACACCCCCTTTCTGAGAGTAGGCCTGTGCCCTGTAGTGTGACGTATACAGGGTGTTACAAAAGTAAAAATAAATATTTAAAACTCTTCGGGGGTTTGTTTAGTTCATCAAACTGAACAACTTTCACTAGGTAAGGGACCAACATCGAAATCGCAAAAAAAATTCAGCTATCCCATACTCGAGTCGATTTGTAGTTTAGTATGGAACATCAATAATTTTTTTCGCGATTTCGATTTTGGTCCCATACTGAAAGTTGTGCAGTTTGATGGTCTAAACAACCCCTTAAATGTTTATTTGTATTTTTGTAACACCTTGTTACGATTAAATAGAATAAGTTTTATATTTGGCTAAAATTTGTTTGAGAACTTGTGTATAAAATATATTATATTTATTACTTACAAGCTTCTGTTGCAGCTGCTTGCGAGCAGGTTTTTACAGATAATAAAACATTACCATTTTTTATACCTAATTACTGTCTAATGGACCTAATGGTTGTTGCCGCTATAAAGGACAGACCTAAACAATGAACAACAAAGTTTATCCTTTATAGAGTTCCGTAGTCAAACAATGAACCTTATAGTTTCGTGAATTGGATTGTATCTGCCTCTCTGCAGGTATGAGGCACCTCAATGAGTGTTTTTATTTCCTTTTTAAATTTGGTTCTTAAAAAACTCGACAGGTGACTTGCTTGCTCCATAGAGACGATCGCGAGATCCTGTCAAAATCATGTCAAGACTGTGCCTGCCTTTTTTTGTAAAGGCCAAGCTACGAATAAGGCCAAGAGATCGAGCTCATAAAACCATGTCAGACGTAAACGGTCTCAAATTGTCAAAAATGATTCGTAAATAACTTAATATTCCATCAAAAGATGCGTTGATATCTTTTTGATCATCTTTACCCTCTTTATTATTAAAACAAAACACTTTTTGAGGTGTTGACGTTTTTTCGCACATACCGTAGCGCCATCTATCGATCCCCTAGAAAACCAAAGGAAAGACGCTCATTACTCACTGAGAGCAAAAAAAAATAAAAAAAAAATAAAAAAAAATATATATATATTGAATATTTCTATTTCTATTTCAAAATTAGTTTGATAGATAAGCTTTATGCAATGCCTACGGAACTCTATCGTGTGCGTGCCCAACACGCTCATGGCCATGTTTTTTACCTTTTTGCTACAAAAACAAGTTTTAACAGTGATTCACGTCATAATTATTCTTATTACGTTATAAGAAGGTAGGTACGTTACTATTCTCACCTCATTAGTATTAATATAGGTATCATTAATATTGGTAAACCTTTAAAACAAAATGATTTCTTTTAAATACTTATTGAAAATTATTTAATTCGGTTATTCGTTTTCTTTTTATTTATAGGTATTCTATTATGTTTGCAAAGATTTCCATACAAATCTTAAATTAATCCTAGCATTGAAACTAGACATTTTAACGGAAATCTGACTCCAAAGAAGCATAGAGATTTGTTTCTAGATTGTTTCTGCAAAATTTCATTGACTTTAATTAGTTAGTATTGAAAATATCACCATTGTATGTTTGTATGCAGCGCGCATTTTCGCGTGAATAGAAAAATCGAAGAATTTTTTTTGAACATTCCTCAGTAAATTCAATCAACAGATCGAACGTTTGTATGAAGAGTCGAAAAAAAATGTGTTACCTACCTATGTTTCTTAGGGAAAGTTGTTCAGTATCATGGGTACAATAACCTCTTAAAGTAAGGCAACTGTTTTCCCTAACCTAACACCCTGTATTTGCTGAAAAGATGAGTTTTCTCGGGGATCCTAAGCGTAAGCCCGACTCACACTTGGCCTGTTTTAATTATTTGTTGTTTAACTTTACAGTGTGCACTAATAATCACACCGAGATTGATGTTTGTACCTACTTATTACCGTTTTTATGATAGAGCAAAAACGAAAAAGGTTGAAAAGGTTGAAGTACTTACATAATAAATATGTGTACTTCAACCTTTTTAGGGTTCCGTACCCAAAAGGTGAAAACTGGGACATTCATAGGCCTACGCTGTCCGTCCGTCCGTCCGTCTGCCTACCTATTTGTATCTTGTGAACCAGACAGTTGAAATTTTCATAGAATGTGCGTTATTATGGCGGATTAGCTAATCTTAACTATTATAAAACTGTAACTGAACTGTGTCTGTACATTGAAGATATTTACAAAAAAAAGATTACGATATGGTTTTTAAATATCCCCGACTCGAAATCAACCTTTTTTAGAAATTTTGTCTGTCTGTTTGTCTGTTTGGTTGTGTGTTTGTTTGTGTGTTTGTTTGTTTGTTTGTTTGTTTGTTTGATCGCGCATCACGAAAAAACTACTGAACCGATTTTGATGAAACTTTTTTTGTTTGATAGCTTATGATCTGACTTAAAATCTGGTATATTATAATTTGTGCGGACGAAGTCGCGGGAAAACACTAGTAAATTATAAAAGTCTAAAAATTAAGTAAAAGTCTAAATAATTAATTAAACTTGGTCTGATTATAGAGCAACTCTGCAACATAACATAACAAATAATAAAAACCGGCCAAGTGTAAGTCGGTCTCACGCTAAAGGTCCCTTAGAAAACAAAACTTTTTTTAAATAAATAATCGATGTTGAGTGGTGGTGTCGTACGGAACCCTCGGTGCGCGAGTAGCCCGACCCGTACTTGACCTGTTTTATTTTTTGTTATTTTGTTGCTCTGCTGGTTCCTTCATCTTTACTTTTTGTTTTTATTTTGTAATCTAAACTATTATAAAACTGTAACTGAAGTGTGTCTGTACCTACATTGAAGATATTTACAAAAAAAAGATTACGATATGGTTTTTAGGTATCCCTGACTCGAAATTAACCTTTTTTAGAAATTTTGTCTGTTTGTGTTTGTTTGTTTGTTTGTTTGTTTGTTCGCGCATCACGCAAAAACTGCTGAACCGATTTTGATGAAACTTTTTTTGTTTGATAGCTTATGATCTGACTTAAAATCTGGTATATAATTTGTGCGGACGAAGTCGCGGGAAAACACTAGTGTGTTATAAAATAATAAAAAAAACGTACTTAATTATTCTGTGGTGATAATTTCAATAGTCCGTCAAGCCCTCATATAGGTAGGTACTAGACACAATATACAGGGTGAAATTCATATCATTAGCATCCTTTTAAACTAAGAGTCTACCCATCAAACTGAACAACTTCTACTTTGGGAGCAAACCGATCGGAGCAAAAATAAAATCGGCTGTTGCATACATTTGAGTCGAGTAGGCATTGCAGTTTAGTATGGAACAGCTGAATTTTTTTCGCTCCGATTGATTTGCTCCCATATTAAAAGTTGTTCACTTTGATGGGTAGACTCTTAATTTAAAAGGATGCCAATGATATCAATTTCACCCTATATAGGGTCATTCTTTATATGCTGACGCTTTTTAAGGGGATGATAGGGCACCGATCCTCCAGTGCTGCCAACAAATCAATAATGCAAACAATGGCCATAGGTAACATTCTTGTTTCTTGGAAATGTTGTACAATGAGGTCAGCAGCAGCACTATGGGATCGGTACCCTCTTAAGGCAGCATAGCCTAATATAAATTTTTTGTTTATTTATTGTTTGCTTGTAAGTAGGTAATATAACAAAACACTACCAAAAAATTTGTTTTCGTACCTTTTCTACCGCTTTTGATACCTCTTTTAATCGCTTTAAAACCGGTCATTAAAGAGACCTTGTTTCGCAAACTTGCCTCGACCAAAATTAAATGTATAAAATTATAAATGCTATTTAAAAGTCGTCTAGGTAGGAAACCAACGCGGTTTGCGTCCACAACCGCGTGCGTCACGTCGTCGGCGCGGTCGGTCTTCTATTAGGAACTACCTACACTGGCGGACGGCAACCCACTTTATAAGGTTAAATTTAATTAGTTGGCGAAATTTAAGAAACGCATTTGGTATCTGTTACTAAGTACAATTGCAGGGTAATGCGACCCCCCTCTCGATCATATGATTCTGAGGTCAATGTCTGCCCGCGCCCGCATACTGTATGCACTGCGCGTATCTTACGCACGATAATAATAATTTTGTTAATCATCATTACCAATTATAAACATTGATAACTAACGAAGGTTCAGTTTCGCTAACTAATTAAAAATGACCCTATATGTATGCAGTTGTAACAAGATACCTACTTACGCTACATTACGACCAAAAACTTATTCCACTCGGCAATTTTCGTTTGCGCAGAGCAGACAAGAGACAAGATACAATGGGTTTTACTTACACTAAAAAGATTTTAAACTTTTATCTTTAATAAGGTATTTCATATAAATACCTAAATAATCAGTTGATACTAAATTATAAATATGCAGTGAAATCGTAACAGACCGAGGTCTAATCTGTTTTCACGGCTAAACCGCTGAACCGTAGTTTTAATAAAAATTGGCATAGAGATAGCTTCAACCATGAAAAAATATAAAGAAATAAAATAAATATAGAAAGAATTTATAGACCTATGCCCTTATTCTGGTTCACTAATGTTTGACCAAAAACTTTTTGGCAAATTATTACTTAACAAGCAACGTTTCATGTAATATTCATTTAACAAACACCTAGTTCCGCAAATTGTTCATTTGACAAATAATCGCTTAACAAAAATATTTTTTGCAAAAGCTTGTCTTTACAAATGTACCTAATGTATTTTTTTCATTTATGTATTTTTCATGTAATATTGTTACTATTTTACAAAATCACGTTTTAACAAAATATCATTTTATAGTCTGCGGCTAGAAGGTAGTTTAGATTTTTGGTTTTGATGTTTTGTTTTTTTCGCTTCGCTCGCTCGGCTCGTGCGGCGAAGTCGCAAGTCAATCCAAACCTACCCTACTCATTTTCCTTTGGATAGCCTAGTGGAGTCGGCGAAACTAGTTTAACACGAGCGATTCGGTTCGGTTCGTAACGAGCGGTTCGGATCAATGGTCATAATATAAAATTTTGAAACGCCTGCCGAATTTAAAAAGGAAACTAACATAACCATTATTAATAACAATAAATAGGTAAATAACCAAATGAGCCGAAAGTGGTAAGCGGAGGACCACGCAAAGTTCACCGACCTTGACCTTGATATTCATAAAAATGTCTATAATATGACCGCTCTCTAAGTGGTAACACTACACACCGAACCTAACCTAACTTATAGTTTTGAAGCTAGCTACCTTTCTGCCCCCCAAGCAACAAGCAAGCAAGCATGCAGCGAGCAAACAAGCATGCAGCGAGCAAACAAACATGCAGCAAGCAAGCAAGCATGCAGCATGCAGGCAAGCATGTTGATGCTCCGCTCGCTTCGCTCGCTCCGCTAAGTGTGCAACATGTTCTAACCTAACCTAACCTAGAATTTTTAAAACACATGTTTGTTTTTCTCAGGCAGGGGGCATCCGCCCCCCGCACCCCCCTCGCGGGGGGCGCAACCCCCCTGCACCCCCCAACATGCATCCAAGCAAACATGCAAGCAAGCACACATGCATGCAAGCATGCAAGCAAGCAAACATGCAAGCAAGCAAACATGCAAGCAAGCATGCATGCACGCACCAATGCAGCATGCATGTGACACACGTTTCGCTTGAGTCCACTCATTCTCTACGTGGTCACACTACCTAAATTAACCTAACCTATAGTTTAAATGGAAATTTACATACTAGTTACATAATGGTATCATAAAATAACATCAAATGATTGATATATCCAACAAGTTTTATATTAAGTAATCGTTAGTAATAATCAACATTAGATAAGTTAAAATTATAGGAAATAAGTATTATATTAAATGTATGTTATGTATTTTAAATATTAAGCTCGTAGTTAGTATTTTTTAGGTTCATTATATCATTTGAACGCTATAAAAATATTATTTTACCAAATGTTATTATACGAAACGGGACGCACCCCCTAATAATAATGCAATATGTCAAATAACGCAATACACCAAGTGTTGTTTGTTTAAATAACATGAATGATAAATGAATCGTTTGTCAATTGATATTTCGTAAAATGAAAATAAGTCATGTGATTAGTATAATACTTGAATAATTTGTAAAATGAGTAATTGTGTAAAGATGAAATAACGATTCAATTTTTTTGCCAGTAGTTGGTTGTCAAGTAAAAATTTGCAAATTGACTGTCGGTGAAATGACAGGACACCCCTTATTCTTCATAGATTTTAGTAGTACCTATAATTTACTTATCACGCAAGGCTTACTTATAGCGTCCTCTAAAATAATTTCGATAGTTAAACTCTTACTTCCCGTTCCCTTGAGTTTCTGAACATTTAAATAAAGAGCCTACTGAGCCTTTTGTGCTGCCCTGAACCGTATTTTTTTATTTTTATCCAATTAAACAACATTACCAAAAAACAAGTTTCTGATGCTTGGCTTTCAATATATCGAAACATTACGGATTATTATATTTTACGCTTGTAGCTATTATCGTGGCCACTTTTGGCGGTATTGAAAATAATAACTACAAAAATTATAAATACAAATCCGTAGTGACCCGAAAAATTTAAAATCTACAATGACGATAATGTGACATTCCTTTCATTGTTTTTTTGGAAATATTGTTTAATTGTTAAGAAATAAAAAAATACGATTGGGGGCAGCACAGCAAGCTCGGCGCAGCCTTAAGAAAACCTATAAGCATCGTTGTTTGTCCTTAACATTTCAAGATTTTTAGACTGCTATTGTGATACTTTTCCTTACACCCTGTACAGTGTCAGCCTGGCAAATACTGAAACGGTGAATTCATCAAACTGAACAACTTTTACCATGGAGGCAGGAGACGTGAAAAAAAAAACTATTTTATACATTTGAGTCGAGTCGGTACAGATGTTTTATATGCAGTAGCAGGTTTTTTTTTCGCTTTTCCTGAGGGTGGTTCCATAGTGAAAGTTGTTCAGTTTGATGGCCTGAATTCACCGTTTCACTATTTGCCAGGCTGTCATCACTTACACCTTGTATAGGTAGTTAATTAAATAGTAGATTGTTAACCAAGGGATGAAAGTCACCCATATCACACGAGATGTTTGGCGCCCCGAACGAACGTGAGGGGCGCCATAATTCGAGTTTGAAATGGGTGACTTTCTCCCGAGTTAAACACTCTGCTTTTCATTTCGAATACGAGGAAAGTAAACAAAAATTAGATGCAAAATCAATTTCTGAATCGCTCGATGAATTCATTTTAGGCTACGGTGAGGCTACGTTATAAAACGTTTGGAAATCACTCTGGTTGCCAACACGAAGGAGAAAAAATATTCGAAGATTGTGTATGCTAGAGTGAGACAGATAGACTTCCCGGGTGATTTTTACACGTTTTGAAACGGATCCGAAAAATTAAGCAACATTTCCCTTTCCCTCCTTTTTTTTCTTTTTCGCGCATCTGGCTCTTATATTTTTTTAAGCCAGCCCGCCGATTTTTTTTACTCTATTTTGAGGTTTTATTTAATCGGGATCACTTTTTTCTGTCTGCTTATAATTTTTACAAAAGTCTCCAAATGACAAAAAATATTGTTATTTAAATTAACATCTATTATAATTTAAATTTATTGATCATTATCATCATTATAAAGAAATAAGAATTAATATAATTTTATCGAAGTGTGGCTGTATATGTTTGTGCCTTTGCCCAGTATAGACGTAGGTTTTTTTTAAATTACTTTTCATCCCTAGGGATGAAATGTTTCACTTTCAACCCGCTTCATAGATAAACAATGACCTACTTTCAGAGTATGAGAGATGAAAATAATATTATACATATTATAGGTACCGTAGAACGGGGCTATTTGGAATTAAATAATTATAAATAGGTATTATAAATACCAAAAAAGTTCCCAGGAACAATTTAGAATTCGAAGATTGCAACAAATTGCAACTAAACACGAAGTCAAAACTCTGCAGTAAGCCCTATAAAGTATAGCAAATGATTTTCCAAGAATAGAACGCGATATTCTTGACCTTACACCTAGAGATATACTTCTAGCCTTACAATTATGGTAATAGTGTATAGAATAGTCTAGATTAACCATAGTTAAAAGTCATCTCACTATAGTAATAAACATTAACCGGGAATCCCTTGAAACTATGACGTCAAACAAAATTACTGATGATATTTTTTTTAGTATTGAAAGTGAAGTAGAAATAAAAGACAATTTTCCACCAATCAGACCCAATGCATATTAGTGGTTTCAAGTGGCCGTATGATGCGCTCGATAAGGCTAATATCACGCCTTTTATCTCGTTTTCGTTCGAAATACAAAACGTTGTTCAGTTTGATGGTCTGATCCTCATAAAATATTTTACACTATTTTTGTTTGTTTAAAAGTCAGCTTTTTATACATTTTGGTCAAGTAGCTATTGACATTTTCAATAGAACAGCAGATTTCTTTCGCGATTTTAAAGGTCCTTAGATAAAGTTGTTCAGTTCGATGGATCTGGTGGGTCTGATGCGCCTAGTTCGGTATGTAGCGCATTTAATTTTACACCCTGTTTATGGAAGATAACTTGGGTCTGAATCACGAGGCTGCAGATAGCTTCTACGGAATTTTACGATTTTACCTATTTTTAATTACACTAACAATCAGTTGCAGAAACGGTAATTCAAGTTAATCTTTCATTAAATCTCTTGCTAGCTTTTACTAAGACAAAAAATGACAGCAAGAGATTTAATGGAGCGTTTCTGCAACTGTAGATAAGCGGTGTGTAGGAAAACATTGCGAGGAAACTAGAATACCTACCTACCTACCCGAGAAGGAAAAGAATTACTAAAACAAAAGATCAGTAAATGGTCGCATTCGCATACAAGTAACAGCTAGATTGAACAAACAATATCTTTAGTGAACTTGCGTAGGCTCCACAGTGAAAGTTGTCCAGTTTGATAGTCTGAGTTCACCGTTTCAGTCCGCAGGGCTTACCCTTACACCCTGTATTTGGGGAAACACTATATTGCTGGACAAATACGATTAAAATGCCTCGATATCAAAACATCCGAGAGTAGATATATAGGAAAATCCGATAGTGCCCACTCCTATATACGAAATAAAATTTTAACATTCCAGGTACATCTATCTACAACCATGGCACCAGATTCTGATAGACGCCATGTGAGTTTTCCCCAAATGAAGTACCCTCCACTGCGAGATACGGAACCCAGGACAGCGTACCAGTGGTTGAAAGGGAAACGTCTTCTCGACGGAGCTGAAGATCTGTGGAGAATCGATGATAGCCTGTACGACTTGACAGAGTTCATCAAACTACATCCTGGTGGCTCACAATGGCTTGACATTACTAAGGTAATAGAAAAAAGAGTTGTATCATTGATTACAAACATGTCAAACTCAAACTCAAAATCAAAATAAATTAATCATTAAGCACACTTATTAAAAGTCAATTCTTTTTTAAGTTACCACCGCTTCGGAACGTGTTGTCGCTGTAGACAAGATGCAGCCAGAAAGTCTACAGCATAACACGACTTAATAATATTACAATTTAAATTCTTACGCCAAGGTTATGTATACATTAATACATAGTCTATTTAATTAAATAATAGATTATATATTAAACTATAAGTTAGTGACACTCAGACCCAAGCATTTTGATCATTTAAATAATCATCCAGTTTATAGTACTTATGCTTTTTTACAGAGGACTTGATTTCATTATAACAGCGTATACAGTGACCCATGAAATACGTGTTGACCCTGCTAAGCCGAAAGTGTGGAAATATCAGTTTATTTTTATTTCTATTTATAGCAATGTTGTGCTATTTCAAATCAAAATTTCAGATCTTATAGTAAAAGTTGTTCAGTTTGATGGTCCGAATCACTCCTTAAATAGTTAAGTAGTCAAGTTTACACCCTGACTAAAAATAATTTAATAACACGTCTTACTGGTTTCTGTATTTAAAATCTCTTAATGTCAAATGGCTCGAATATTTTAAGCAAAGTTTTTCCTAAGTAGGTATGTCATAAGTTGTGGTCATTATTTTGTGACGGATATTAGATTTAATTGGGTTCATTTCTTAGTACGAGTGCAGGTAATTAGTAAGTGCGGGTCATTAGGTACTACAAACGTTGAAAGTAAATCAAAGATAACAAAATATCATATTCTGTCGGTGATCGCTCAAAATTGTTGTATGACCCGCAAATACTAATCACCTGCACTCGCACTAATCAAAGTGAATTCAGGTCGGTTCATACTTATAAATTGATTAGAAAACTTGTTCGTTGCTACTGTCGTAGTGACGGTACCTATATTTTGTAAATAGTCATCAAATAGGTACTGTCATCAAAATAATGATACATTATTATTGAGATAACCTTGAGATGGTAATAATCTTCAACAATTACAAATAACTACCGGTCTTGCAAAATAGTTATTAAATCCGTGTGTTAATAACAATGTAACGTAATTAACCATCGACGAAGATTATTTTCCACGCAAGAGAATATCTATTTTCAGATAGTTTTGTACTCGTTTCGTAATTATTTTTCGGGCGCTCTGCAGCGTTCGCATGAATTTCCATATTTCACATAAAACACATTTCAGCATTTTTGTTTATTCGAATATTGGATAGAATATCATTCGGTGTAACTGAGTTATTTCCAAACACAATAAATCAAATCTATTCTATTTCCCAGGGGACCGACATAACAGAAGCGTTTGAAACACATCATCTGAACGGAATCGCTGAAACGTTATTGCCAAAATACTTCGTAAGAAAAGCCAAATTACCAAGAAATTCTCCATTCACGTTCAAAGAGGATGGTTTTTACAAGACTCTTAAGATGAAAATTTCAAAAAAAGTAAATGAAATACCAGCAGATGTAAGAAAGAAAAGCAATATAGTTACAGACTCTTTGCTCGTCGGATTGTTAATATTGAGTCCAGTTTGTTGTTGGATTTGGAGCAAGAATTTAATATTTGGGGGAGCACTGACTGTTCTGAATGGCCTCGTTCTAAGCGGGTTGACAGTGTGTGCTCACAATTATTTCCATCGAGCTGATAGCTGGCGAATGTACCTGTTTAACTTTAGTGGAATGTCGTATTAGTAAGTCATTTCCTTGCCCTTGATCTTTTTTTTGTGTGTGCTTATAAAGGTTTATTTAAGTGGCTCTCCTTGTTCTCAATATTTGTCGACCTTTTTTTTATTTAAATTCATATTTCTTGTTGTGTTATTGATACCTTGAAAACAATGTTCTTGGACCAATAACCTGTTAAATAAATCCTATATTAAATTATAATCGAGTCTATTTTTAGCCAAATTAAACGAATGCTTTGTTTACAGTGACTGGCGGATATCTCACGCACTATCGCATCATTTGCATACGAATACATTACAAGATATAGAAATAAGTATGTTGGAGCCATTTCTGATTTACACGCCTTTTAAGGACAAGCCAATCTGGGCTCAAATGGGAGCTTTCTATTGGCCAGTCATCTTCACGTTTTCGTGCTTAGCACTAATGATTAAAGAGTGAGTACTATATTTTTTATCCTTCATTATGCTAAATTCGAAGATTTAGATGTTGTTGTTTAGAATCTAAAAAGATAATCAAAGACAACGTATTGATTAATCCATAAGATAAACATAATGTGTTGTATAAAAAGATTATTAATGCACATAAGTAATATTAAAAACACGCAACAGACCTTAAAACAAAGCATGATTTTTTTCATAATATTGTCGTATTAGCGCGTTCACACACAATGACGCACTGACGGAGCAGCAAACGTCAGTCCGTCATTTGTGAAGCAAGGAGTTGTATGAAACCGCACGTAGAAGCACACACGGTGACGCATTGACGCACCGGGTGTGGATCTATGGACTGACATCTGCCGCTTCGTCAGTGCGTCATCGTCTGTGAACGCACAGGTAGGTACTTAGTTATTTTAAAACAACTTATTTTACGCTGTGATACTCGATAATCTAGTTATGCATGACCAAGAACGGGATTTTTTTTAATGTTAAGGTCACTTTCAGATTTGCGACGGGAATAACTGGATTTGAAGGAAAAAAGCTGTTATGGTCAAATGCGATACCTTTACTCCTGCCAGCTTGGATGTGGTTATGCAGCGGGTCGTTGGGCTGGACTGCAGCCACCTGGGTCATTTCATTAGGAGCCTCAAGTTTCTTCTTCATGATTTTTGGTTTGACGGCTGGTCATCATTCTCATCGAAACTTCTTCGAAGGAGATGTGCCAAGGTAGTGTTCCGTTTCTCTCTTCTCGATAAAAGAAAGTCTGTGTCATTAATTTATTCCTTGATTTCTGTGACTTTGGCGATGTCGCCCACGAGGTCAACCAAGACAGACTACGCCGCGGCGTTCGATCGATCTAACGTTCAAGTAGTAAGATACGCGGAAGTATATCTATCTTCCTATTATTTTATCTTGTTTACAAAATTTATAAAAAGACGTGGTGGTCCAGTGGCGAGTATCCTTGTCTGCTGTGCAGGAGATGATGCTTCGATCCCCGTCCAGGGCAGTCCAGGCCGACTCGTACCAATGAGTTTTTCGGAATTTATTTATGTACATGTTGGAATAACATTGTAAGGATACCTGCAATCTGCATGCTTCATTTTTGAGGCATGTATTGTACCTACTGTCCATTATAAGTGGCGACGGGCTCACCTCCCATCACACTGGACAGAGTTTCGGTATTACTTTTGAAACGTGGATGTTCTGAGGTTTCTGAATATTTCTGACTACCCCCTCGAGGAATATAGTTGTGAGTATTAATGCTTATTTACAACATTTTGTTGGTATGCCCATCGCTTGAGACCGGCTGGACAGATTTGACAGATTTTTTTTCAATGTTCTTAATAACTTCTTTGGCCGAATAAGGTTTTAGACAGGAAGTCTGTCGGGTCAGCTCATGGTCAGCTAGTGATAAATGCAGCCTCTGTGCATGCAAAGAGTGCGAGACGCGATGAGTGGTAGGTTGGAAGGTTGCACGGATTTTCGTTTTTCGCAAACAAATAAAAAGCTTTTTTAATCTCAGTATATTCAATACTTAGTTGGGATCACCTAAAAATATAAGTATTAGACATGATAACATACAAAAACCGCCAAGAGCATGTTAGAATCGTCCATGATAGGGTTCCGTAGCCATTAGGAATATAAAAAGCTGATAATATTAATATGAATGAAAATTATGTGTTAACCTTATCTTATCTTAAAACATTATTGAACATGTACCATAAAAATCTCCGTATAAACATTGTGTCGTAGGAAGTTTAAATCCGATAGATTCCGATTCAGAGAAATTTTTTTAATCATTCCTAAGTTTTGATATTGTTTTGAACTGATAATATTATAATTATTGTCATGAAAAAACGTTATTTCACAATATTAATTATTCTATTCCGTCAGATCAAGGACCTAATAATGATAAAGCAAGACCAACCAGCCAATCAACACACGTCGGTTTTATCTTGTTCTGTGGGTCTTATCATGTAACACATGCATCATGTCCATTATTAACAACAATTTTTATTTATAAAAAGCCTAGTCAGATTGTTATGAATAAGTTCTGAAATCAAACCTGTCTTGACGACAACTGACCACTCTAAATATTCCTATAATTATTACAGTTTTTATAATCTTCAAGACCCGGAACCGACGAGCATGTATGAAGAGACTTATGAATGTTGAGGAGGCGAAAGATGTGTGTCAGAATCGTAGTATGTGGCGATCTATTGTCTCTGCCTACCCCAGTAGTGGGACATAGGCGAGAGCATATGTATGTATGTTTTACAATTATCCTACGTTACACAGGTAGGTAGGTAGTTAGGTACCTACACAAGTAATGTGATAAGCAATATTATGTGGAATGTAATCCCCAAAGTGGTCTAGTTAAAAGCATTGCCAGATACCTACTTGGATAGTTCGCGTCAACCTTTTGTTATTCTATTACCTAGTTCTCTACTATGAGTTAATTACCAAAGGTCTATTATTAGCTTACTTAGTTCATTGAGCTATAATGAACTACGTACTTAGAGGTGACACTGCACTTCACTAATATCAGTATTTTCGATGCAGACCATACTGTAATGCGTCAGCACAAGGTCAAGGTCATACACATTCATATTTTAAACTGATAGTACCTCTGCGCTGTCACTGTCACATTCAATGAGGCGTTTTCATAAAAAAAAAATAGGTGCAAAGACACTGGAAGGATGGCGTTACAATCGTGCCAATTTAGCTGTCAGATCGAAAGTGTTACGTGTTTTTTTGGATCCCTAATTTTAGGGAGCAATTTTTTAATGAAGCATAAGCATAGTATATGCTCACGACTATATTCCCCGAGGGGGTAGACAGAGATATTCTGAAACCTCAGAACATCCACGTTTCACCAGTCGTACCGAAACTGTCCAGTGTGACGGGGGGTTTTCAAAAATCCATTAAAAAAGAAAAAGTTGTTCCAAATGGCTCGATAGATGGCGTTGACGCAACAGGGGTGAGCGACCTTCCAGATAGTAAATAACAAATAAAATAGTTAACATTTGAGTTTTTACCCGACTGCACGACGCAAAGGAAGGGTAATGTGTTTAACAGCCTATGTATGTAAGTTTGTACCTATGTGGCACACTAGAGACCAAACGCGTGGTGCGATTTTGATGATTCTTACGTCAATCCATTTGTCTTAATCTTGCGAGTGTCACTAAAGACATGACAGTAATCAAAATTCAATATGGCGACTACCAGACGCCATATTGCGAAAAATCAAAAAAATAAAGTTGACGAACTGTGTCAAATGGGGTATCATAGAATAGGTATTTGAAAATCATCTTTAGGTTTCTCATACCATTTTTCATTTAGGATCTAAGTATAACTATTTAAAGTTGAAAAAACTAAAAAGTGTAAAATAAAAAACTTAATTTAGAAATCAAAAAACCCGTCTGCTTAAAAAGTGAACTTTAAATAAAAACTGAAAAGAAAAAAACAAGTCCAGTAGTCTAAAATTCCTATCACCAGCAAGGCTGATGCAGTGTTTATGGGGTATAGAGCATCTCTGTGATGGGGATGGACCAGGTCTGCCTGCATAACTTCAGTCGGATTAGAAGTTACAGACGTTTAAAGGCCAGTAAAAAATTAACGATCAGCTGCTAGGCTGATATTATTGTAGTATGCACAGTAGCTATGTGAAAAGTACAAAAACTGTCATGGTTCATCAGTCTGTTTAGGAGTTACAGCCATTCAAAGGTCCGACCTTTACCTACAGACCTACAGCCCATAAACACTGAATCAGCCTTGCTGCTGATGGTTGCAAAAATACACTTATCTCTTTATACTAATAAAACTTAAAATCTTTTCTTTAAACTCCAATGAACTTTGCAAGTTAAGTAACTATAGTTAAACCTTTGTCTTTGAAAAGGTCTTGTTTGTTCAGGTTAATTAAGAAGATATTATAAACCTAGACAGACTTTGTAGAGATGGATTTATTGTACAGAGTTATATCTTGTTCAGAAATATGTAACTGAAAGAGATTTCATAGTTAAGATGTTTTGCTGAAGTTGAACAGTGAATCGAAAATAATATTTTGCAATTGAATTTTACTTACTTATACAAGGTGTTACAAAAATACAAATAAACATTAAAAAAAAGTGGTTTAGACCATCAAACTAAACAACTTTCACTATGGGACCAATATAGAAATTGCGAAAAAAAAAACGATGTTCCATCCATACTCTACAAATCGACTAGAGCTAAAAATGTATGGGATATCAGTTTTTTTTTTCGTTATTTCGATGTTGGTCCCATAGAGAAAGTTGTTCAGTTTGACGGTCTAAACAACCCCCTTAAGAGTTTAAATTATTTATTTTTACTAATGAAACACCTTGTATACCTACTAGCCAATACTAGGTATAGGTAGTAACTATACTCCATTCCAAATAGCAATGAAATGTTAAGGCTATTTTGAAACTTATTCTTAGAACAGCTTTAGTAACGTCCAAGATACGTCGGATAGATTATCTTTCTGATAAATAAATTAAAAGATTATGCCCGAAATTCTATGACAGTCAGGTTGAACTTGCGTCTGGTCAAATTGTCACCTAAAGGTAGGACATGTACAGTCAGCAGCAAAAAGATATATGCACTTTTACTACGTCGTAGTATAAAGATACGCGTAGTACTAAAGTGTATAGGTACATCTTTTGCATGAGGAGGCATAAGTACATCTTTTTGCTGCTGACTGTACTAATCATTATCATAACAAGAAAACCGTTAAATAATTGATGGGAAATACTTAAAAAATCCTAAGTTAAAAATAGATAGGTTATAAAAACAAAAGCATTCATTCCTTGCAAAAAATAACTATAAAATAGCATTTTATTTTTAAACCCCTATTCCCATAGGACCAAATATACATTTAATGGGATTCATAACTATATGAATATGAATATTTGTACCCGTGTCATGGATGTTTGTATCTATATATGTATTCTATATCGTTGTCTAGTTATCATAATACAAGTCCTGGCTAGAATCTGGAACTTTAAATGTGACTAGATAATTTGTGTGACACTGTCCAAGATATTTATATTTATATTATATTTATAAATCAGACCAAATATTTTTATTAAATAAATGATGATGACCGGACCTGACGTTGCTTGACCGTTGGGTGACCGTTTAGTGGTATTTCATCTCGAGCGTTTCCGTGCTTCAGAAGGCACGTTAAGCAGTTGGTCTCGGATAGTTTCGTCAGATGGCGTTGTAACTATTCGTTAAGCCAGGTCAGAGGCCTATTGAGGCGGCTTGAAAATTCTCTGACAGCAAGTTGACCACTACCTTGCCTCCACCAACATGCACTGGGCCCGCATGGTGGAGTATGGCCCACTCCCTCTCACCCTTATTCGTGAGTGGAGGCCTTTGCCCTGCAGTGGGATTCTATAGGCTATAACTAACTAAATGATGATGACGCATTGATGACGCATCTTTAGCCTGGATTCAGGCATTGTTCTTTGCTAATCAGATTTGGCCAGAAAGCTGAATAGGAATCGGTAAATCTCTTTATTTGGAATGAAGTATAGGGTAGCTTAGGTTATTTCATGTACCTACCTACCTAATACTATAACAATGCAATTGTATGCAAATTACATCATTCAAATCGTGTTATTTTTATTACCGAATGTTATGCATTGGCGTCATAAAAATAGGATACCTATCTACTTACTTAATAATACTTTGCACATAAGTAACTAAAACTAACTAAGTATTTCAGTAATAGGTTTAAGTATTACACGTACTTACTCGTATTTGTCGTACGCAAACGAGATTTCTTGAATTTCATTACGGTTATAAATGAAATTTGGTGATTTCAAGGGTTGTTTTTAGAAAAAAACACTATCCTGAGTCACCACAGGAGCTTCGTTGTAGACCGGGGAGGGGGCAACCGACGACCGACACGCGACGTGACCCCCCAGTAGCAGACCTACAACGCGACTCTTTTTTTTTACTATTTTCATATGTGTGTGTGGTGTGGTGTGGTACGGAACCCTTGCTGTTCTAGTAGCCCGACTTGTAGTTGACCGGTTTTATTTATATTGACTGTATCACACTGTATATTCCCTATTGACTGTATCACACGGGTGTAACAAAATACCACAGTAATATTTTAAAAGGTTGTTGTGGGTAGACGATCAAACTGAACAACTTTCAGTACGTAGACAACGTAGAAAACAAAAAATCGGTCAAGTGCGAGTCGGGCTACTCGCGCATCGAGGGTTCCGTACCACACCACCACAGAACACAAAATATTAACTTGGAAAAAACTTTTTTCTTCGGGACCTTAAGCGTGAGACCAACTCGCACTTGGCCGGTTTTTATTATTTTTTGTCATAATACAAGTCCAGGCTAGATTCTGGAACTTTAAATGTGACTAGATAGTTTGTGAGACAATGTCCATGATATTTATTATTTTTTTTTGTTATACTGTTCTATAGTCACACCAAGTTTGACGTTTTTATGTATTACCGTTTTTACTATAGAGCAAAAAGAAAAAAACGTCGATAAAAACTAGTGTCTTGTTGAGAACCACCCTTATTTTTTTACTTTTTGACATTTTTATTATTTGAAGCACCGGTTTATACAAGGTGTTACAAAAGTACAAATAAACATTTAAGGGGGTGGTTTAGACCATCAAACTGAACAACTTTCACTGTGGGACCAATAACGAAACCGCGAAAAAAATATTTGATGTTCCATACTCTACAAATCGACTCGAGCTAAAATATGTATCGGGTATCTGATTTTTTTTTCGCGATTTCGATGTTAGTCCCATAGTGAAAGTTGTTCAGTTTGATGGTCTAAACAACCTCCTTAAAAGTTTTAAATATTTATTTTTACTTATGTAATAATGTACCTATAATGCATTTAAGTTTACACTCTTTTTTCTTTCAACGTCGATGTTTCAATGTCGATTTTCGGTTATACAGACCATCCTGAAGATATTTACAAAATCATAATAATATTAATCATAAATAATAATCTTATAATAATCATAATTATATCTTATTTGCAGAGAAGAAATCCTAGATTGGGGCCTTCATGAGCTCGACACCATAGTGGAACGTATCGACTACGCCGGCAACCATTTCAAGTCTCTCACCAGGTTCGGAGACCATGCCCTACACCACCTCTTCCCAACGCTGGACCACGCGGAACTGAAGTACCTGTATCCCACACTTATGGAACATTGTGAAAAGTTCGATACTGAACTCCGAACAAATACTTTTTACCAAGCCATAATAAGTCAAAGTAAACAACTGATAAGAAATCGACCACATAATTTTAAAGATAATAATAGGAAAGGTCGTTAGTTTTATATCATACAGGGTGTAAGGAAAAGTATCGGATTTTTTTTATTTGATTGAAGTTTTTGTTTATTTATCAAAATTATCGATCGTCGTTAATTGTCGATTTGGAAAATCAGCAGTGTTATAAATGTGATTATCTAACTTACAGTGCTAACATAATGGTATGTTACACTAAAAAAAGAGTTCTCGGTGTTTAGTGTTCATTCATAACAAATACCTATTCAATAGTCAGCTCATTCAAGGATTGTTAACGAAATATTTTTATTTAAATTTTCCTTACACCCTTTATATTAAGTGTACAGGGTGAAAGGGACAGCCCTCCGCAAACTGAAACGGTGAACTCAGACCTTCAAACTGACTGGTCTGAGTTCCCCGATTCAGTTTGCGGAGGGCTGTCTCTTACACCATGTATTTGTTTACATCGCAGAGTACTATAATAAAATTACTAGTTACATTAACTTTAGAGGAATTGCGCTTATGTAAGAAGTACCTACTTTAAGGGTGCGTCCACATCTGACGAACCTTGACGAACGCACCGCGAACGCGCAGAGCCGCTCGCGGTCTGCGCGGTTGCATTTTACGCTCGTGTGTCGCTACTGCGCAGCTCATTCGCGGCGCGTTCGTCAGAAGTGGATGCACCCTAAAATAAAGGTATGATAGGTTAAGTGATCGCGTCATTTGTATGGGGACCACAAGTTTACTATTTAATCGGACAAAAATTTCTAACTATTTGATCGTTCTTTTTGTTAGCCTCATTTTGTTTTTTGGGGTTCCGTACCCATAGTGTGAAAACGGGATCCTATTACATAGCCTACGTTGTCCGTCCGTCCGTCCTACCTATTTAAGGATGTAACTTTTGAACCGTAATAGCCAGACAGTTGAAATTTTCACAGAATATGCGTTATTACGGCGGATTTATTGACAAACTATAAAACTGTAAAAAAGCTAAAAATTAAGGGGGGTTTATACAAGAAATTAGATTTTATCAACGTTTTTTCTTCTAGCTCTATCGTAAAAACGGTAATACATACAGGCGTCAAACTTGGTGTGATTATAGAGCAAACTCTACAATATAACAGCAAATAATAAAAATCGGCCAAGTGCATGTTGGTATCGCGTTTAAGAGAATATTATTCCGAGAGCGAAAATGCGCGCTGCATACAAACGTACTATGGTGATATTTTCAAAACTAACCAATTAAATTCAATGAAATTTTGCAGAAACAATCTAGAAACAAATCTCTATGCTTCTATAGAGTCAGATTTTCGTTAAAATATATAGTTTCAATGCTAGGATTAATTTAAGATTTGTATGGAAATCTTTGAGGCACTGTAACTTGAAAACTATATATTTTAACGAAAATCTGACTCCATACGAGGATAGAAATTTGTTTTTAGATTGTTTCTGCAAAATTTCAGTGACTTTAATTGGTTAGTATTGAAAATATCACCATAGTACGTTTGTATGGAGCGCGCTCCGAATAATATACCCTTAAGATCCCGGAAAAACGGCACTTTTTTCTTAGTTAATATTATGTTGTGTGGTGGTGGTGGTGTGGTACGGAACCCTCGGTACGCGGGTAGCCCGACTCGCACTTGACCGATTTTTTCATCATCATCGTATTTAAGAGCCGCGCTCTTGTCTGTTGTTTTTTGTTGCAAAGAAAACATAATGATGATGTACCTTTGTATCGAACGAGTCATTATGTTACAATGCAAGCAGCTATTCGTTTGTCCTAAAATTGACCTAAAAATATTTTGTCAATGTAATATAGGTACAAATATTTTGTCGAATTTGGTATACTTAATAGTAAACTTGTGCTCGAGCTGATATTTCGATCGTAGTTTTCCATTAATAAGGTCACCTGTATTTGCTCAATTAAGTAAAATAAAATTATAACATTTACAAAATGTTTTAGGTTAAATATGGGATAGTGATGATCACAGGTAGATATGCCATGGATGTGTTTTGTATTTTATTCGGTATTATATATTACCTACTCAGTCACAGGATTTGCCGAAAACTCTAAGGGTCGAAAGTATGGGACCATTTAAGAGAAATAAAAAAAAACTGCTTTGTATTCCATACTAAAACTAAATACAATGTTATATCAAAGTTGGTAGGTACCTACCCATATGATACCTACACCAGATTTTTTTTGAGTTCTTTTCATTGGTCCCATAATGAAAGTTGTCCATATTTGTGAATGCGTACTTTTTCACCTTTTTGAGATTTTGGAAGAGGATTCTTCTTGTAGGAATGTTGTAAACTATTAGAAAACAAAGTTAAAAATAAACCTACCTAATTATTACAAAAGGTGATAGTTTTATAAAGTTATAACTTAATAAAGCTTAAGTAGGTAAGTATAACTATTACCTATTTAACTATAACATAATATTAACTATTTAAGTTTCAAAGCAAAATGGCTGTGGGTAAGATAAATAGTATTAAAATGGTTTGCATATCTTTTTATTTCATTTCTACAAACTACCCATTTAAGGCCAGGCTATCCCAGTGTGAGCATCTCTTTCTTGCAAGCATAAGTTTGCAATTAGCCATCCCGCTCCAATTGAAAGCAGGATCGCAAAAAAACGTGTTTTTCATCAATATCTTTGCTCATGGGTTTTTCTAAGCTCAAAATTCTACGGAGTTCACTAGAAGTATTTAATGTATTTAGTTGAGTACAAGAATAAAAAGTTAGATATCAGCAGTTTAATCATAGTATTGAAAAAAACATAACAAAAAGGGGTAACTTTGGGATTTTTTTCTATCTATTAAACTTAATCTAATCGTGTAATTGAGAACGGTCGCCTATCAGCCAGATCCTTAAATAAGACATAATTGGTTTTCAGACTTTAAAACACAGTTTAAAACACTTTCGTTCGTGTTCAAAAAACGGCCTCGACGGGATAACAGCGTCTTAATATTCGGCTTATTCGGCTTAACTAAACGAGATCTCGACCAAAATTAAATAGGTGGTCAAAGTAAAGTTTCGTCAAGTGTAGCCGTTATCCTTTGCGGGTTAGCCTGCCCACAGAAAGATGTTTGAAAGGACATCCATCTGGCTGACCGCAGAACCGTTCTCGCCTGGCTGTCCTAGTTAATGTCTGTCTTATTAAAACTAGGTACTATTTCTGTAATTTGAATTTTAATTAATTTTACTTGACAGAAATAGTAGATTACATACCGAGGGCAGAAAAGTTAGAAAGGTCTCTGACCTCATGAAATTGTTGACCTCGCTCCGCCTCGGTCAACAAACATGTGATCTGAGGGTTTCTTATTTACTGCCCGAGGTTAGTATACTATTTTTCTCCTCGATCGAGGTGGAAAGCCGCAACTTCGTTTAGCGCAGCGGGACGAAAATTGACGCTTTCCGTCCGGAGGGGAGAAAAGTCTTTTTCATTCCTAGTATTTTAAAGCAGTGGAATCTATAGCACTAGCTGTATTTTCTTTTTTATTGAAAAGTCATAATATAGACTAAACATAGGTAAAAGCAACGAATAAAGTAAATAATAACCCTATAAACAAAACTACCTTATTTAAGGCCTCGTCTTGGGGCACCGTTCCCAGGAGGCAGGCAGCATTCCCACTCTGGTCTGGATTAAGGCTTATCCGCTGCCGGATGAAGCTACCAGCTCTTCTGTTGCCTGTCTATCAACCAGGCGTGCGGTGCGGACAGCTCTTTAATGAGCTGTTTTGCTTGCGGTCCCCATGGACCTAGGGTTTTCACCCCACAAGGCATAAATATATTTATCCCTCCCCTAAATCGTTCTAGTCCCTCCCCGATGTTAGCGTATTGTTGGCCTTTTGAGGCGTTCCGCAGCGACCCAGCGCACCCGCGTCTGAGGCAGTCAAGTTGGTGTGGGATGCCGCCAATGGTGTGTCCACATAGCATCCCATACCAGAGACCTGCCCAACTTCCACGTTCCCAACGTCGATCTGTATTACGACGAAACTGGAATACGACGAGTTCGGAACACGACGAATCCGGAACTAATATGGTCGCCGCCATCAGAACAATTAAATTCTATACAGGGTGTAACAAAACACCGTAGTAATAGGTACCATCAAACTGAAATACTTTCACTATGGGCCAAATTCGAAGTAGCGAAAAAAAAATCAGCTCTTTCATACAAAACTGAAGTAGATACCGAATCGACTCAAATGTATGGGACAGCAAATTTTTTGTCGCGAATTCGAAGTTGGCTCAATAGTGAAAGTTGTTCAGTTTGATGGTCTGCAGCACCCCCTTGAGTATAACTAGGGTTCTATCAGTTACATTAGTTAGATGAATAAAATAAAGGAAACGATGTGTCCTTTGTAATATAGCTTACAATGGGTAAGAATAGCCAACTCGTACATCTTTATTCCTACGACATTTCTAACAGGATAAAGCAGTACTGAACAAGACTTTAAAACAGTAGAGAACAAAGTTGTGAAGAAACATCCCTCTAATTTGGAAAATAAATTGGATACAATGCTTTCCTTTTAGCGGTCTGCGGAAACTTGTGAACAGAACTTAGATTTATAACGGAAATGAGTTAATATGGTTCGTATTAAATTAACCAATAAGCATATCAAATTGGCTTTTTTTACGTAAGTAAGTACTTCAGTTTGTTGGGCCCACCAGAAAGATGGGTTAATGATATTAGGAGACACGCGGGTCCCAACTGGATGCAGAGGGCGAGGAACAGGACGTCATGGAGAAATATGGAGGAGGCCTATGTCCGAAGACGGACTGATCAAGGGCTGTGATGGATGGATGGATGGATTTCAGTTTGTTACATAATATTCTTTTTAATAGTTTTTACTGAATTTTCATATCAGGGTAGTAGTACCTACGCGTATTGTGCTATCCATTCGTATAGTTATTTTTGCACTATTTAGTTTCATAAAGTCTTTTTTCAATAATAAAATCAAGGCAAGGCGTCGCCAAGGGGGCAGCTGCTACCTATCTAGGTTTAGTTCTATCAATACGAATATGATCGATTATTAACATCTTACAGCCATGTTGTTGTATTATATTAATCAAATTAAAGTTTAGATTGCAATCTTCCTACTTACTCGAAAAAATAGGCATGAAATTGCGGTTTTAGGCTATTTCTCGAAAAGTAAGAATTTCAAGTTATGACAGTGTTGCAGTGCAATCAGTGAAGGTGAGATAATTTGAACAGATCGTTGTCTCAAACTGACGACAACGATATCATAATATTTTAAACTTAAATACTTTTAAATACGACATAGTGCAAGTAGTAGACCTAATTAATTTTAGACGAGACAGCCAGACATAACCTTTGTTACTGTCTACATCGTCAACTTATACACTGAAATTAAGAGGATAGGCCGTCAGAAATGTTAGTTGGAGAATAGGTAACTTTACCGACTGTATACACAATTTGTCTGATCCGCCCCACCCATACACCCCGCCGACTAGAGTGCGAAAGAGACAACTACAGCTCGGACCAATTTTATCGACATAAAATCGACGAAAACAGCATTTTGTATTCCCCTGTTTCCTCCTCCAAAACTAAACCGATTTTAATCATTCTTTCAAGAATAATATGAGAAAGACTTTGGCTATGTCTGTTTGTTTTGCTTTTTTTGTTTATATTCGTCAAATTTGTTTGCTGGATGTGTGAAACCGGGCGGTAAAATTGGTAATTTTCGAAGGTCCATAGTTCAAAAAAGCAAAACCTAGGGACATAGCAGATAGATTGTATGGTAAAAAAATGTTTGCTCTTGTGTCATTATCCAGGGAGGAAACAGGGGAATACGTTTGTATGGAAAAAACTGTCCCTACTCGCCTATCCTCTTAATACCGCCTGCGTAAAAATGTCTTGCAATAAAGCACTAAGGTTTCATTGCTATACTTTTTAATTCCGGTAGACATTACAACTTCCATTTAATTTTCTCGAAAACCCTTTACATAAACTGCGGAATGAGATCTTCCTGGCACATAAAATTAAGGTATTATGCCGTAAAGTTGGAATGAGTACAGTGCTACCCTAATTATGCCGCCTCATAATTTCCACTCGCTAAGACTACAAAAACCTGACGAATGACCCCATTAGATTCGGGATACTGAAAGCAATGTGGATTCTATTTCAAAACGAAATGGATTCGAGAATTTTTGTAAAATGCTGATTGTTTAAATTTGGAACGGTACATTTTCCCATTATTTTAAAACGAACAATATTGCGCGACCGATCTCTAGAAAAAAAGCCTTAAAATAAATGATAGGGAAAGGACGGGTAAGGATGGGACGAGATTGAAAGCTAACATAGGATTCCCATCGGTAGAAAGGACAAAAAAAAATACTTCGGGTTGGTGGACTTTTTTAGGGTTCCGTACCCAAAGGGTGAAAACGGGACCCTAGGACCCTATTTATAAGCCTACGCTGTCCGTCCGTCCGTCTGTCTGTGTGTGCAACATATTTAGGGCTGTAACTTTTGAACCGTAATAGCTAGACTGTTGACGTTTTCACAGAATGTGCGTTTTTATGGTGGTTTTAATATTCTTATATTTACATTTTATTTATATTTATAAAAATGTCAGAAAGTTAAAAATTTAGGGGGTCAATACATGAGACTAGTTTTTATCCACGTCTTTTCTTCTCGTTCTATCGTAAATACGGTAGGTAAAACATACGAGCATAAAACTTAACGTAATTATAGACCAAAATCTAGAGTATAGCAACAAAAAATAAAAACCGGCCAAGTGTGAGTCGGTCTAGCGCTAAAGTTCCCGGAGAAAACAAAACTTTTTATAAATTAATATGTACTTCAAAGAAAGTGAAATAAACTGTTTTTTTCTTTCTATTCCACATTTGGTCCTGTTGACCTCAAGGTACAACGTAGTTTAAATGATTCAGAATATTCCTACTGTAAAGGTACGCATAAGAAAATTTCGCTTGACCAAGTAATTTACTTATCACCTTATTACAACAACATACTTTACAAGTTTACGTTAATTATACTCACAAAATTTACAATTTGTGAATTAGTCATTTGTTGTTTCGCTTTCGTAACTTTATTATGTTGTGAAATTTTAACGATATACCGTTTGAAAGCCACACTCATTTTCTTTTAGAACGAATAAAGTTTTAGATTCAACATTATAATGAAGCGTTTTCCAAGAGCAGTAAAATGAAAAATTTGTAGATGGCAATAATAAAATTAAAAAAAAAATGTTGGTACATAATTCACAAGAAATAAAAATTGCTTATAAAATTAGGGAAGCAAAAAACACTGAAAACTTTCGATCTAATAGCTCATATCCGGAGGGAATATTCAAGCAACTCTTAATGTTAAAGGACAGGCTGACCTTTTATTTCCATAGAGCAGAGGTAGTGCTTCGACGAAATATATTTTTATTCCAAAAAAGATGTCCCCTTAAAACACTCCTTCACCCAAAGGCTTATACGCGAAAATGGCATAATTTGCGGCACATCGTACATTCGTATCAATTATACCAACATAATTATTTTACTACTTAAGTACAGTACACTTTTGTACACCACGCTTAAAAGCTTGCATTAATATTCATATAACGGTGAACCCTGAAGTTTGGCCTACAACTTTATTAAGGTGGTTGGAGAGCTGTCAATTTCATACAAAACGTTGTCGTATAACACTCGTAGACGGTATTAATAAAAGTAATGTTTTATATATGGAAAAATAGCTTAGAAAATCTAGTTTCCGCGAATCAAATAATATTTACAATTTATAATATTATTACGAAGATATCACGCTTTGAAATTATTCATACAAAATTTCAAACCCTTATATCTTCTTAATTATATTACAAATTGTAAATATTATTTGATTCGCGGAAACTAGATTTTCTAAGCTATTTTTCCATATTTAAAACATTACTTTTATTAACACCGTCTACGAGTGTTATACGACAACGTTTTTTATGGACGGAAACCACCTTAACCTTGCTAATTTTGTATTTGTTCCTAATGATGCTTTTGACGAGTTTTTTTGCTGGGTTTAAGTAAAAGTTGAAAGGGAAAGATGCGCCTTGATTTATATTGCGTATGTAAAATAAAACCGGTCAAGTGCGAGTCGAGCTTCTCGCGCACCGAGGGTTCCGTACCACACCGACACACAACATAATAATATTAACTATCAAAAAAGTTTTGTTTTTTCCAGGACCTTTAGCGCGAGACTGAGTCACACTTGGCCAGTTTTTATTATTTTTTGTTATACTGTAGAGTTTGCTCTATAATCACATTAATCACACTAAGTTTGACGCGATAGAGCGAGAAGAAAAAAACGTTGATAAAAAACTAGTTTTTTGTAGTTTTTGTTATTTTGTTAGCAAATTTACGTACATACATACATACATACATATGCTCACGCCTATGTCCCACTACTGGGGTAGGCAGAGACAATAGATAGCCACATGCTACGATTCTGACACACATCTTTCGCCTCCTCCACATTCATAAGTCTCTTCATACATGCTCGTCGGTTCCGGGTACATTTTATTTGGCCCTTCTTCAGTACGCATCCTATTTGGTCAGCGTAAGTGCGCCTAGGGCGACCCCTTTCAACCATTCCATTCACACTTTCTTTGTAGATTTCATACGTCAGCCTACTTTGGCTCATTCTTTCCACATGGCCAAACCACCTCAACATTCCTTTTTCAATCCTTGTCACTACATCTTCTTTAGCAAATTTGAAATAAGTAAATAAAACAACGCACATTCTGTGAAAATTCCAACGGTTTAGCTATTACGGTTCAAAAGTGGCAAGGTGAGGCAAGGATACTGTTGTTAAATTTTCTCACCTTCTGTACAATTAGCGGAGTCTATCTTTCTCATAAGAAAACCAAAGCTATTTAGCGGAATATGTCCGGACCGAAGCTTATGTATGAGCTGTGACAATGTATTCCCGACTCAGCCCCGCGCCGGCAAACCAAGCCCTAAATAGGTAATACAGACGGACTAACGGACACCGTAGGCTTATGAATAGGGCCCCTTTTTGACCCTTTGGGTACGAAACCCTAAAAATGTACTAATTACAGTACCTACAGGATACCTACAGTAACCTTATACTTCCAATCAGAAAAGACAACGTTCTAGGAAAAAACAAAAAATAGTTATTTGTTATGCTAGGCTGCAAAGTTGTTTTTTGGCGCGAGTACTTGTATTGAAACCTGAGCGTAGCATAGGTCAAAAAAAATTAACGATAGATACTATAAAAAGTCAATGCAAAAAAGTTACAAAAAGACTATGAAATCATCCATAGGTTCAGATATTTTCTATGAGAAACGCGACTGCCCAGCCCTCCGAGAAGTGCGTGTGCGTGTACAAAAGCACTTTTTTAGATTTTGTTATGATTTCACTAGATAAACTAATGGTGAATATGTGAGTATAAATACAAAAATTTTAAACTATTTTAGGTTCTTCTAAAACGAGAAAAATGTTTAAAATACATGAAAATAATTCATCTTTGTGACGATTTTCTATAGAGTAAAGTAATTCCAATGTGTAAGTATTCAATTTTTGATTTCACTACATAAATTAATTATCCAAGAATACTGAGGTATATTTCGTAAAATTGTATAAATCTAGTCGAAAAATGAAAATAAAACATGCCTCGGTTTTTCGTCCTACTATTGGGCCTTAAGCTTCAATGATCGCGTAACTGAAAATTCTGTGTTAAATAGAAATTAATACTTACTTTATATTAATTTCAATTTAACACAAAATGTTCAGTATATACCTACCTATTAACTGGAGTTCGTTACTAGGACTCCATTATAACGAACGAAATCCATTTTGACCTTCCATTAAAACAAGCAAAGGTTTATTGGAAACAAGATTTTGACTTTACCTCTGGTGCCTATTTTCTATTTCCACTCATCAGCATTTTCTTAAGGGTCGGGCCGTTGAAAATCAAAGGTTCTATTTTTACCATTGAATGTTCGAAACTCCAATTAGAGTTCATGAACCATGCCACAGCAATTACACTGTAATCAGTACGAAGCAGGTCGGAGAGTACGAATTGGATACAAAATTAAAGATGTCACCTTTCGCTGGGCAATCGGGTTCTGCACTAATGAAAATAATTTGAGGGTGGGTGCCACAACCGATGACTCTATTTTAAATTTCACAAGGGATGAAATGTTTCACTGCAGAATACTGCTACACTGCTCGAGTGATTCGCAAACATTTTCAAAATGTCAGAATGATTATTTTATAAACTTTGCGAACGATCAATTTTAACTGAACTTTTGTTTTGACTGAAACGATTCTTTTACAGGGTCCAACTTAATATCCTGACGGTTTTGAGAGGATAATCAGACCAGACATTTGGGTCGGTGGGAATTCAGTTTTGTATGGGGCAGCTGTTTTTTTTCGCGATTTCGAATTTGGTCCCATATTGAAAGTAGTTCAGTTTGATGGTCTGATCTTTTCCTTTAAAACCGTCAGCATATTAAACGCGGGCCCTATACAGGGTGTGTTGTGGTCGCGTTCCTTATCAAAGGGGGCGATTCTGACCATTAGACTGAACAACTTCACTACGGGGCGGGCCATCATCAAAATCCGTGATTTGTATGAAGTTTTGTGTGAGTGTTGCAAGAGTTAGCTCTATAACGGGCCAATGAGCAGTCTGTTTGCGTGTTGTTGTTGCCTGCTTTTGTGAATTTATTTTCTCTTTAAATATCTATCTATAAGTAACATTGAGAAAAGGTGTTAGCTGTAATGCAATGTAATTTTATTTTTCTAGCCTACTTCATCCCACTGCTGGGCAAAGGCATCCCCTTTAATCCTCCAACCATCTCTGTCCTGGGCATGCTCTGGCCACGCGTCATCGAAAGCATCCAGATCGTCCCGCCACCTCTTCCTAGGACGACATGGACGCCGATGACCGTTTTCTGGGATCCAGGGTGTGACAATTCTTGCCCACCTTTCCTGATGCATCCGACAGACATGGCCGGCCCAATCCCACTTTAATCTGCAATTTAACATGCAATGTAATACATTAAAATTTGTTAAATAAATAAATACAATTGTACCCATGATACTGAACAACTTTTCCTAAGAAACATAAAGAAAATTCGCAAAAAATTTGTTGGACTTTCCATACAAAATGCAATCAGCTGAACGATTGTAAGAGAAATCGAAAAAAAATTGCGAATTTTCTAATGGCTTCTTACGGAAAATTGTTCAATATTATGGGTACAATCACCCCTTAAAGTAATGCAACTGTTAACACCCACTATACCTACTTATATCTACCCCGCATGATATTCTAAACATTTTTACCCTACAAGCCTCGGGCTTGCAAAATGATATCCTTAAAAAACGTATTTGCACATTTTCCAGCTAAAAGAAAATAACAATTGCTATTCACAGCTCAATTAAGCTAGAAAAAATACCGTAAACTCGTCAGGGAAAAAAATAATGGGGGTAGAATATGCAATTATCCCTTTTCATTGGCCGCGACGTGCTCGTCTAAAATAACAGGATAGCCGGCTCAGTTGCAAATAAATCCTAGCCACCAGGCTCTTAACAGGCTCATGGGGTCTCATTATCACGCTTAAGGGGCAATCCGTATATCATTAACGCTGTTTTAAAGAGAATAACCCTGATGTATGATTCTAATTAAATGTTCTATTGATTTTGTAGGAGACATGGTTTATAATTACCTACTTTACAGGGTGAAATTGATATCATTAGCATCCTTTCAAACTAAGATTCTACCCATCAAACTGAACAATTTACTATGGGAGAAAACCAATAATCAGAGCAAAAAACAAATCAGCTGGGGACAGAACTACAGAACTACAAACTAAACTGCACCCGCGGCCTGCCTACACGACTCAAATGTATTGGACAGCTGATTTTTTTTGCTTCGATTGGTTTGGTCCCATGGTAAAAGTTGTGCTAATGATATCAATTTCACCCTGTTTTGTTGTCAGAGAACCTCTATATACCTACTTAGGGTCTTTCTTAATAGGTATGCTGACTGACGGATTTTAAGGAGATTATCAGACCATTACGGGTCTGCTAGAAGGCGTCTCTTAAGAGAGCTCGCCTTTTAAATATACATATAAATATCTTGGACATTGTCACACAAATTATCTAGTCACATTTAAAGTTCCAGAATCTAGCCTGGACTTGTATTATGATAACTAGACAACGATGTAGAATACATATATAGATACAAACATCCATGACTCGGGTACAAATATTCATATTCACTATACAAATATTTGTCCCTTACGGGATTCGAACCCGAGACCCTCGGCACAGCAGGCAGGTTCACTACAGACTGTGCTGTCGGGTCGTCTAAGATATTTTCTGACTGCCTTTTGTATTAATTGTCTATGCTATTCTCATTTGTATAATTTCCGTGTGTACAGTAAAGTGTTAAAATTTTGTCAAACTGAACATGTTTATCGGATAATCAACGTGAAAAAAAATCATTCAATTGGATACGATTGCAGGATTGTAAGGAACAAGTTTTTTATCGCTATTTCGATGTGGGTCCCATGGATATAAAGTTGTTCATTTTGATAGTCTTATCATCCCCTTAAAAACCGTCCACATATTAAGTTGGACCCTGTACAGTATACTAGAGCCTATCTAGATTTAAAAGGAAAAACCAATCTAATTTGTAACCAATTCAATAGGTATATGAATTGGAACGAAAATCTGTCTCTAAAGAACACTTTACACTTCTCAACTTTATCGTTTTCGTGCTCTCAAGGAGTTTTTACATTAATATTAATAAACTGGACCACATGCTGAGTTCGGGTCTTTTTCTTGATACCGAATTTGAATCCAACTCTTTTTCTTTGCAGTCACATTGTGTCGAAACAAACACATTCGAAGTTAAATTTCCTGTGTAAGGAAGCAATGGTCGCGTTGCTTCAACAAACTCTCACGGATGTGTTGACTATAGAAAGGACTGAAAGCGAAAAAGTCGTAGGAGCACGGAGCAACGGAAGCATAGTGTAATAAGAACTACTAGTGGTGAAGCTCAGCGGTTGCGACAGGTCAGTCAAGCGCTGTGTGCGGGGGCCGATGGAAGCGCGTCCCGCCCCTCTAGCATGCCACCGCCGAGAAAACGACAAAAATAGAGACGTGCCTCCATCTTTATTATTTTACGTACGCCAAAAAGAGCGCGCATGACGTTTTTCTCGTTTAAACGATTTGTCGTGGGTGGCATGCTAGCAGTGCAGATAGCGACTTGCCAGTAGTGCGATCTTTGAAAGTCAGACGTTCAAATTAGCAGTAGAAAATCTCAAAAATACTACGGATGCATCACATATACTTACTACTTCACACCACCAAACTGAACAACTCTGGGACAAACAACGAAATCGCGAAAAAAATCAGCTGTTCCATAGAAATCGTCAATTTCTACCATAGTACAACTTGTTTAGTTTTTCGCTCTCAAGCATCCTGTTAAATATGTAACGCATTTAATTTTACACCCTTTTACACCCTTTATATAAGAGTATGCATCATTCGATCACGATTTTGAACGTCTGACTTATAAACATCACGCTCATGCGCGCGGTACTGACTTTGTGAATTCAATGCCGGTGCCCCGTCCCCCGCACACCACAGCATAGACCCATCCTAACCGCTGAGCTTCACCACTATTAGTTTTTATTACACTATGACGGAAGACACGTAGATCCCGAACACTCGTAAACTCTCTGGATAAAATGAAACCGTACACTGTTTGCGGTTCCTTAGGGAGTGATGTAGGTGCACCCCTCTGAAAGGATTTTAATATTATAAAAGGATCCCCATTCAAAATATTCGAGTATTGTTGAACCCTTCCTTGTAAGTGAATTTAGGCGAAGGCGAGTTTATAAATTTGATCTCTCGTTTTTTTGTAGCTTCATAATAACGTTTGTAATTTAATTGTGGTCATCAAAAGTCAATAATGAAAGCAACTGACAACTTTATTCAAAACTAGTTAGCAGCATATAGAGTTGTGACAAGAATAGAGAAGGGTATGCTTCGTTGGTTTGGTCATGTGGAGAGAATGATGATAGCAGATGTACGAAAGAGATATATGGAGCTAAAATGAGTGGATTTGTCGGCAGAGGACGCCCTCGTAGGACGTATTCTGATCAAATCAGTTGCGTCCTACAAAAAGGGGAGGTGCGGAGTACTCGAATCCGACGGGCATGTATGAATAGATATATGGATGTCAATGAGGCAAAAGATGTATGTAAGGATCGTAGTAGATGGCGCGCTCTGGTCTCTGCCTACCCGATTGGGAAAGAGGCGTGACGTTATAGATAGATAGAGATAGGTAGCAGCAGCGGCGGCGCGGCGTCCGCGACTTCGTACGCGCAGACCTCTTAACTTTAAATAGGTCCTACCTATAATTATAATTGCGATGAAATAAAGCCTAAATGCTAAGAATAAATTTTCTTTATTGGTAGCCTAAATGTTAATCCAAAATAAGCCCTATGTTTTTATGAAATCAAATTTTTGGAGCGTGCACAAACAAGCAGACAACAATTTTAAAAATGGTCTCAATACAGGGTACTTCTTGATAGGCTGACCCTTTTTTAAGGGGATGATCGGACCGTCAAACTGAGCAACTTTCTCTATGGCACCAATATTAAAATCGCGAATAAAAATCTGCTTTTCCATACAAAACGGCAACCCTAAGTGAACCAAATTTATGGGTCAAATAGGTTTGAAGTTTTGTATGGAACAACTGTTCTTTTTTTCCATTTCGATGTTGGTCCTTTAGAGAAAGTTGTTCAGTTTGATGGTCTGATCATCCCCTTAAAAAAGTGTCATCATATAAAGAAGGACCCCATATAATTATTCCATTAAATATCTTCAATGTACGCCAATATATAGGGTCCTTCTTAATATGCCGACACTTTTTTAAGGGGATGATCAGACCGTCAAACTGAACAACTTTCTCTATGGGACCAACATCGAAATCGCGGAAAAAAATCAGTTGTCCCATACAAAATTGCCAACCTATCTCGACCCGAATGTATGGGACAGCAGATTTTTTTTTCGCGATTTCGATGTTGGTCCCATAGAGAAAGTTGTTCAGTTTGACGGTCTGATCATCCCCTTAAAAAAGTGTCGGCATATTAAGAAGGACCCTATATATTGGCGTACATTGAAGATATTGTGGTGTTGGTGGTAGAGAAAGTTGTTCAGTTTGATGGTCTGTACATCCCCTTAAAAAAGTGTCAGCATATTAAGTTGGACCCTGTATACAATATACATATAATAATTATTGTATAGTTAGATAAATATTTTATAGCATTTTTTTTTTCATATCTCTCCTCATGAAGAGGCTAGGCCTCATCGCCATCGCCATTCCGTGCTCTTTGCAATTTATAAATTCTCTGTCTGTCTCTGTATAAGGTAGAACAAAAATAAAATACATGTTTGCACGTACATACACGTGCATTCAAACTGAACTGAAACGATCGCTTTTGGATTTTGTACCTACGTTTTGAGTTTATTATGTTTTATGAAGAGCGATCGCGAGCATAGATTTCTTAATTTTCCCATTATACAGGATGTTAGGGTTAAACATTTGCATTAATTTAAGAGGTGATGTACCCATGATACTGAATAACTTTCCCTAAGAAACATTATCGAAAAAAGGTGGTAAATCCAATCTGCTGATCGTTTTTTTTTTTTTAATTTTCCTAAGTAACATACCTTTGGGAAAGTTGTTTAGTATCATGAGTACTTTTCCCCATTAAAGTAATGCAACTGTCTACAGTCTACCCTAACACCCTATAGATGTGAAATGTTAACAGTGAAATTATATTTTAATTAGTAATTAAAGTAACAAAGTATATTCAAAATTTATGTAAAAGAAAACGAAGCCCTGAGAATCTCAATAATTTTGCGAAAATTTCACAAAAGGCTTACCTAAATACCAACAGACAGGCGTCGAAAAGTCTTACAAATTTTAAATGGGGGTTAATGTGTTGCTACTTTACTTATAATGGTCAAACCTTTTACGAAGGTCTGCTGGGGCAAAGTCCCTAATCTACTGACTCATTTGCCCCATGTCCCTAAAAACGAGTAATTAGGATTTCCCTCGAGAACACCGCCGACATAGTAAACTGAGAATAACTGTGCAAACGAGTGTTTGCTCTTTTCTCATTTGGTCTGCACTTATGAAATAAAATAATAAGATGTACCTACTTAATTATGATTAATTGTATCTTATATTTATTTTATTTATTTATTTATTTAGCACATAAAACAGATTACAGTTATAAAAACACCAAATATAGACAGGTTATAATGTAAAGCAAGCCATAATCCTAATCATAAACATAACACATAAACATTGTTTAAGTTAACAACTATTAGAAGCGTGTTTTTTTTTTAAATAATATTAATAAATATCTTGGACATTGTCACGCAAATTATCTAGTCACATTTAAAGTTCCAGAATCTAGCCTGGACTTGTATTATGATAACTAGACAACGATATAGGATACATATACAAGGTATTAAAAAAATACAAATAAACCTTTAAGGGGGTGGTTTAGACCATCAAACTGAACGACTTTTACTATGGGACCAATATCCAAATCGCGAAAAAAAATGATGTTCCATACTCTACAAATCGACTAGAGCTAAATAAAATGTATGGGATATCAATTTTTTTTTCTCGATTTCGATGTTGGTCCCATAGAGAAAGTTGTTCAGTTTGACGGTCTAAACAACAAATACTTAAGAGTTTTAAATATTTATTGTTACTTATGAAACACCCTGTATATTCTTAATTTCTTTTGTATGGGGTTTTTTCGGATATGTGTAATTCGGACTTGCGTTACGGACCCTTAACCTTTAGGTAACGTCAGCCCATGCATATCATGCCTTATACCATAATATTGCCTTCATATAAACTCTCCACATTATAACTAAAAAAACCTTTACTAACTAAATCTATACGAAATGTAGTGAGCTTAGATAGAACCAGCAGAAATGTAAAGTATAGATGGTTGAATATCGCTCTGATACAATCAGGACACGTACTACTTTGGTAGTACTATAATTGTAATTTTAATGAGGAATTGTCAAGTTTTGTTGTTAAAGCTATTCGTGGAATTCATACTCGGGTAGCCGCGCTCTATAACCTATATTCCTTCCTTATACATTCTCAAAGAGTTTGATATACAATTGCATTTAATCGATTCTAAAGCCTTTTAACATAGGTACCTACTTCTAGGTAGGTACCTACTATAATCATTTGGTTAAAAGACTAGATTGATTTATATTTTTAATCTAGGAGTACCTCATTCGTGAAAAGAGTTAAACAAATAACAACATAAAGAATAATTTGCTATGAACAATGAGAACAATAACAAAATTCGAAATCTGCTTTCATTATCAACTATTAGGACTAAGAACACAAAAGATAAATGTCTACCTGTAACAGTTTCTCCTTAATAGCATAAAAGATAATACCCTTTGTGTGTTCCAATAAAAATACGTGTACGAAAGAACACAATAAGGAAGTAAATGGAAGTTATATAGCTTTGAAGACAATGTAAGAACGGGGAATGCAACGTTTCTTTGCAAAATCCTCCCACGACGAAATTAACACTTGATTGTATTGGGTTTTGCAAGCTACATAACGTATTTTGCATTGATTACCTAAAAACTAGAAATAGAAGGTACCTATTCACGTGTAGATAAAAGTGAATATAAAGTTATGAGATATTGTTTGGAATAACACAGTTTCCCCTTTTCTAAACGTCTAGTATTGATATAGGTGCGAAAGAGTCTATAAATATGTACCCGTGAAAACTTTCGTTCAACCTTCACCTCATTTCAACATTCTAAATTCTTTTTCTTTTTAGGAGTGTTCTTTTTGCCGGTTCGGGCTTTTCACTGATTTTAAAGGACTACAAAGATACTTTTTAGTATATTTTTCAGCTCGTGCATTCACAAACTTTCATTTGATATCCCACACGAAAAGGATATTCAGCGTAAGCGTAACCTACTGAAATAAGTTGTAAGCCAAATTAAGGAAGACAATGGTATTTCTATAAAAAATGGGACGATTCGTGCGGCCTCCTAATTATAATGTCGCACTTATTAAACCTCTTTAATACTGGTATCAGCCCTAGTGCACTTCAAACAAATCGCTTACCAAACACTTGAAAACTCGCGTATTATAACTCTAAGATTATAACCACAGAGATACTTAACTATTAAAACCTACTTAGATAATGTTATAAGTATCCTAAGATCTCAATTCTATTAGGTATCAAGGGTATTATTCATGATTTCACTCCTGTTTCCTGTTTTTCAATTTTAATCCAGTCAATTTGTACTAAAAATTCCTGAAAAAAACAGAAATTTTTCACTTTTTTGCGATTTTGTCAATGTTGCGTCACGAAATTTTGTTAGCAAACCTCGGATTCGGATTCAGCACCCCAAAATACACAAAGAATGGAAGAAATTAGAACTACCCCAAAACTTTCCTAGTAAAAACACAATTTCACTATACATTATTTAATTTGTTGGCTTTGTGGGACGAAGTACTTAGGTATATTTCATATGCAGGTCCAACTTAATATGCTGACAGTTTTTAAGAGGATGATCAGATCATCAAACTGCAACTTTTCACTATGGGACTAACATCGAAAGCGCGAAAAAAAATCTGCTGTACCTACCATACATTTAGATTTTAGCTAGAGTAGATTTGTAGTTTTGTATGGATTTCGATGTTGGTCCCATAGTGAAAGTTGTTCAGTTTGATGGTCTTAAGCACCTCCTTAAATGTTTATTTGTATTTTTGTAACACCTTGGATGTAAACTTTAATGCATTACATACAAACCTACTTTAGGGGGTATTTTAGTTTTAAGATGAACAAAACAAATGCATCAAACTGAAAAATTTTTACTAAGGGACAAATTGAAAAATCAGCTTTTTCATAGAAAACGTCAATGACGGGCGGGCGCCTCAACCCAAATGTATGGAACAGCAGATTTTTTTTTTCGCGATTTATGTGTTGGTCCCATAGTGAAAGTTGTTCAGTTGGTGGTCTGAAGCATCCCTTCAAGCATGTAACGCATGTTAGTTTACTTACACCCTGTATAAATTGTTTTAGTAGGTACCTACCTAAGCAAACCTATACCTATGTATTTCAAAACCAAGGTTATTACAAAAACAAATTGCGAACATTTTAATTAGTTCAAAACGACAACAAACGGGCGCCTAATTACAAAAGTTTGATTGGCTCGCATTACAATATTACATAATCCCAGAATCTACCTATTAGATATAAATTAAGACTTAATTGTTGATGCAACTAAACAATTTGTTACGTGCTTTAGTTGTAAGTATTAACAATTAAAATTCATAATGAGTAAAAGTAGTTCCAGGCTGTTAAATAAAACAATTTCACAATGTTATTGTTATGCAAAATTTTACTATTTGATTTTATTCGCGCTCTTTCATTACCACCTTTCCCCAGCGTCCTATAATTACCTAACTATAATTGTTGCTATTTTTTAAATCATAGTATCTATAGGTACATTAAATCTAGAAAAACGAATAAGTATGTATGTATCTTTAGAATGTACCTACAAAAGGAAGTTGTTAGTTTTACCACAGTTTATACTTCGAACTTATCTCAAATGGATTTAGGTACAGTCTTTATACAGGGTCGAACTTAATATGCTGACGGTCGTTAACGAGATGATTCAGACCACCAAAGTTGGACAACATTTTTTGTATCCTACATAACTGCAATCCTCCTCGACCCAAATATTTGGGAAAGCCAATTTCTTTTTCACCTCACAAGCTCGGAAAGATTCTGTTTATCATTCGAAATCTGAGTGCAAAAGTGCATTTTATCCGCTAGCGTGGAAAGAAACTTTGAAATTGGAATCTGTCAAAGAACGAAAAAAAACCATATTAAATTGTCCTTCTTAGCAATTCACTTTTTTCCTCGCTGTTGTGAGGTGAAAAGTTATGTGTTTCGCTCGGCTGCAAAGTTATTCTGCGTCTCGTACCTTTGAAACCTTCGCTTGCTCAGGTTTCAATACAAGTACTCGCGCCAAAAAGCAACTTCGCAGCCTAGCATAACAAATAACTATTATCGTGTTTTCGTTGTTAGTCCCACAGAGAAATTTCTTTAGTCTGATAGTCTTATCACCCTCTTCAAAAGCCAAAGAAATACCATAATATCATACTCGTATTACGCAAAGTATAAGTACATACATAAACTAACGCTTTTTTCCCAGAGGGGTAGGCAAAGTTATAAGTACCACTCAGAATTCAACATCGCTCGCATTTGTGAGGTCTTTACACGCGAAAACTATCCAAAAACTTTAGGTAAGGTACAATTGTGGTGCAATCAATCAAAAAGTATATGGGTAAAGCAGTCTGTGAGGCTGAAAATTCCAGTACGGACTGCTGATTTACCCACTCCAAATGCATAATTATGTTTTTTGAAATAAATCTTCATTTATGTTAATGTTTTTATCTTCTTCTTCTTCCTGTTCTTACCCTATTACTTGTCGCAATATGTAGGTAGTCTTCCTCCATTAATCTCGTTTAGCCGTCATTTCAGTGTTCATTCATTTCCTACACATGCCATCTTTCACACAATCCATCCATCTTTTATTTGGTCGAAAGTCCTTAATAACCTTGGTCATATCTTGACATTGACTAACACTTTAGCGATAGACAGGCCCTTTCATAGAAGCAACATGGTGCGCGCACCGCATTGATGTTCCTGAGTTCACTTCGTCACTATGGCAATGACAGACCACAATGTGTCATTTTGTGTTGTTGTGTGACATATTGTTTGTTTGAGCGAGCTTGTCGATCGCTAGAGTATATGTCATTGAATCTTGAGGATTGAGCGATAACAAACTGCTCCAGACTATGATAATGGGCAAAGCAAAGGGCAAAAGAAGCATCGTTAGGCCACGAATATAACCTGAAGGGTGGACAGACATCGCCAAAGTCGGAGAGCTGTTTCGTTTGGATAGAGACAGACAGGGATATGCAGAGCTGACTGCCATCCTCCAGTAATGTAGAGGAACCGGAAGAAATCTGTCTATTTCACCCTTTGCTCATTATAAGTATACTAATTTAATTTAACTGGGGTACCTCAAGGATCGCACCTGGGACCCGTTTTGTTTAACATCTTTGTGAACGATATCGTAACATGTTTTCAAAATTCCAAATTCTGTCTTTACGCTGATGATTTAAAAATTTACAGAATTATTAGATCGGAGGAGGACACGGAATTACTTCAAGGCGATCTTGATAGACTGATAAAGTGGTGTATGGATAACAGAATGTCTTTAAATCACCTAAAATGCTACCACGTTTCGTTCAATAGAAGGATAAATTTTGTGAGATCTCACTTCAATATTAACGGTAATACTCTGAAATCGATAAGTGAAACCAGGGACTTGGGTGTTTTGGTTGATAGCCGGTTGAGTTTTGTCCCTCACATCGATAAAATGATAAAGAAGGCTTTTAGGGTTACTGCTCTTATAATTAGATCGACAAAGAATTTTAAAAAAACAAGTACTAGACTGGCTTTATATAACTCTCTTTCACGTAGCATTCTAGAATATTGTTCAGTGGTCTGGAATCCGTACTATAAAATCCATCAGTTGCGAATAGAAAGAGTACAAAAAAAAATCTTACGTCATCTTTGCTTTAGGGACAAATTTTTGAAAATTCATACAAGTTACAACCAGATGTTGCAAAAATATAAAACACTTTCTTTGTCTGACCGTAGAATCCTGCTTGATCTGTCTTTTTTACACAAAATTGTTAAGGGAAATGTTGATTCACCGCAGTTGGTGAGTTGTGTTGGTCTAGTAGTGCCCCGGAAGAATAGTAGACTTGTCAATTATGTACCACTTAAAAATCGGCTCGCAAGAACAAATTTGGGTAGTTCAGCCCCACTAGCAAGAATGTTTAAAACTTATAATACTATTAGTAAACAAGTGGATGTGGACATTTTTCACGACTCTTTAGCTGTATTTAAAAATAAGTTAAAAAAGTATTTTTTAAATAGTTATAATGCATAATATAATGTTTATTAGTAGGTAAGTACCTATAATCGAAATTGGCGTGACGACCCTCAGTGGTCACGTTATTTTACCATGGAAAAAACAAGAAATGTATGCACCTTCTTTAAGTTTAAATTTGTATGCATGCTGAGTTAGCCTATAAGTATGACATGTATACACTCAGAATTATAATGTAACATTGTGAATGTAAAACTATATGTGTCATGTTGGCTTCCTAATAAATAAAATAAAATAAAATAAAATAAAAATTTACTGGATCGAACGTAAATTCCTTCGAGCTTTTCAGTGACTAACATCATAAACAAACTGATTAGAACCGCTCACAATCATTTCGAAGGCTCTATCTATTCCGTGACGTCATACTTGCGTGTACGCAAGGGAAAGCACATTCTTACGCCCAATTATCACCGCCCATTCGCTATTACACAGTTCAATTGTTGACCTTATCGCGTAACTCATAAACAAAAGTGCAATATTACAATGTAACATAAATTCGAAGAATTCTGACCGTTTTATGATATTTTTATGGTTTTAGATAGCGTGATCCGCTAATATATCTTGGGTGGCCTTGTATTGACCGATTGATGGTGCTCTTTCACCGATTGACATAAACGTTCAATCCAACTTCCAAGGGAGCAAAGAACAATTCTAGACGAGCCGAGGCCGAATAGATGATAAAAAAAGAGACGGGAATTAACAACAATGGGAAATTAAAATAGGAACACCTCTAAAGTATGATCTACCAAACAAAAAAAAATCATCAAAAAAATGCATACTTTGCGGAGTAATCGCGTAACAAACATTTAAAAAAAACATACGGGTCCTCCTCCTTTTTCGTCGGTTAAAAAGAGAAATAGAATCTAGGGGTCTACTAGGACTTTTAACTTCGCACTTGCGTGAACGTGTTCATTGCAATGTAAACTCTATTACAATGAAGTTTGGACCGAAACGTTCACGATACTCGTATATCTAAAATCGTAAGTCCGGTTACAGGGCCTTAAAAAGTCTTTTTTTTAAATTAAATATTTGCTCAATCGTGGTCTTGATGATTTTGCCAATCTTCAGTTTAAATAGCAAATGTACTTGACGTTGCGTTGTACGGTAATAGATATAATATGGGTGGTCTCAAGGATTATTTTTGTACAATTACATAAATAAAATGCCACGGAGCCACGTGGCCATTTAACCCGCGCTCCGAAACATGTCCGCCCGTGAATCTTCTAGCCACGACTCCCAAAAAAACTGCTATGAATTATGATTCAAAAATTCAAATTAGCAACCGACCAACGTTTGCTGAGACTTTCGAAACCACAAATTCTACATAACGATTTATGATTACGTCACAAATAAATTTTGAGATAAAACACCTTGTAAATTAAACTTTCAGGAAAGCTCGCTCAAATATTCTGAAGGCGTGCCTCAGGTATGTTAAATACTGTAGTGGCATATATAGAGTGTGTGTAGGTATGTACTGCTTTATGCATTTGGGTGAGTATTTAGTATGGAAGCCACGTTGTTTCTATGTAGTTTCGTATACGGTTAACAGTAACTTGAGTTTGTGTGCGTGGAATGAGGCAGCGCCGTGGTTCGTGATTTAACACTTTAACTGCTGACGACCTACGTCGTAGGTCAGCGACCAATGGGCCGCAGTGCGCACGACTCACACCTTGAGTCAGAATTGTATAGCATTCCACAGTGTTAGCACTGCGCGAGGATCATTGTTTTGAGCTTAGCAGCGAAAGTGTTAAATGTGTTAAAAGAAGTTAGGCATTTTCAGACGATAATTTCTTTTGAGGCAGCTCTTTGAACGTAATCCACGTAATCCGATAATGTCTTTGTTTTGGATACTCAAAGTGGAGGAAATTAGTAAGAAATTATTTTCTTATGAATTCTTGAATTGAATTCTTATGAATTTGAAGATTAAAATAAACCCATCAAAAATAAATACCATAACCTATACTAACTTTAAAGACTATCAATCTTTAGAGTTAGGTAGTTTATTTGTAAGTTTAAGGTCGCTTTGCAAAATGTTGTTTATATCAAACTAGCTTTTGCCCGTGAAATTCTCGGCAGATCAATAAATCATAGTAATTAAAATACTATGATTGTTCAGGCAGAGCATAACACCTTTGCTCGCTTATATTAAATTTTGTTTTCGTGAGTGACAATAAGTATAATAATTATGGGAATATTTCGGACTTTCAAAGTCAAAGAGTCAAAATAATTTATTCAATTAGGAGCTTGAAGCACACTTATTAAACGTCAATTCTTTTTTGAACCTACCATCATCGTATCGGAACGTGTTGTCGCTATAGAGAAGATGCGGCGAGAAACTCTACAACATAACACGACTAAGTTAATGACTATTACGATGTAAATTCTTAAGCTACGGCACAGAACAGATAATAGTATAATAATATGGCTACGGTTACAGTAAAACATAGGCTTTTTAATTAAATAATTGATACTGTACTTTCAACATTAGATAGCTATGTGAACAAGCTGTGGAGAGAGGGTATAGCGATGTTTAACAATCCAAGCATCAAAATCGGTGTAGTAGATGTCGTGTACATTGCGAACATTCAAACTTGCACAAACACATACACATGGATCAAAAAGAGAAATTCCCTTTAAAGTGGCCGTTCAGCAGTCGCGAAGGAGCGCGCGGCGCTCGCTACACTCTCCCGCCCATTTCCATCAGCCAGTATTACAGCTTTGTACCTACATCTAGACTCTGTCCAGTGCAGGCATTGTCAACAATGTCCAGCCGAGGTTGGAGAGTCCGCAATAAATGGAGCAAATCTACTCCAGCTTAGACTTACCGACAATGCCCATTATGATCTGTACAAAGCCCGAAATAATAGATCTTTTTGCTAGATCTGCCTATACTATGTCCACAATGTTCAGGCATTGCCGATATTGCGGCTTTCGGACATTGCATATAACAAACATATTTTTGAGGATAACTTGTGCTGTAGCCGGCTACTCATATTCTGCAGCTAATGTAGAGCTTTTGTGCTACGTGGTCAAATATCACTAAAAAGGTCGACTAAATAAATCTAGCATAAGATCAGATTTGCAAGATAGTATGCAACACGTTTTAAATAAGTACATAAACCTCAAGAACATTGCCGCTACCCGGCTCTCTGCACACAAACACAACCTGCCGTTGTGGTAGTGTGCAGACACCGTAGTCTCATTCTTACCTGCGCTGCGCCCGCGCGTATCTTGACTTGAAGAAAGCCTCAGTGCTGACCTGGCGGCCGACTAGACCGCATCGGCCTGCCGACCATGTGGCAGACATTGTGACTCAAGTGTGGTGATTTGTGTTACAGCACAGTGCCCGTGCATTAACCCCAACCCCTGATAGTGTATAACCGGATTTCTTTTGGATTTGGAACGCCCCGCGGCGTGAATAAGGTACGTCTCATTTATATGTCTCTAGTCTTCTCTAGTAAAGTACTAAGAAATGTTAAACGCGTATTTTAATCTAGTATCATTGCGCGGTCGAGTGTTAATTTAAGGTAATGTGAAAGTTCTCATCGATCGTCCGAGGAGTCGGTGGTGACATACTTTTGGTTCAGGTGTGGTGGTTGGCAGGTGGGCGCGCCCGCTGTGTGTCAGTAATACGTGTCCGACCAAAATTCCGATCTTGCGAGACCGCTTTCGGCTAGCCCGACAACTTTCTTCCGTCAACGAGATTCTTGTAGATGATATCTTGACTTTTATCACTTTTCGGCTCATCTTTGATGTTCTTTTTATGTAAATAGACATAAAGCTATAAAGGTTAGTCGATATGCGTTAGTTTATAGTTAGTGTTGGCTGAAAAGAACGATAAAAGCTTACGATAGAGCGGTTCATAGTAAAGACATCAACGCGTCGCGCATCTTTCTTCGCATTTTATATCATTTTTATAGACCTCCGTAGACTTGAAAGCTAATTTGGAAGTTTATACCGAGGAAATATAAATTTTCAAATAAACAGTTATTTTTATAAAATAACAGAGAAGGCAGATAATTGAAAAAAAACAACAAGTGTTTTAGCATAGCAGCATATGCTCACGACTATATTTCCCGAGGGGGTAGTCAGAGATTTATTCTGAATCCTCAGAACATCCACGTTTCACCGGTAGTACCGAAACTCTCTACAAGTGTTTAATATGAAAACAAATACCTACCTTAATAAAAATAACGAAACCTCTTTTCTATGAAAAAAAAAATGTATTTAGTATTTATTGAAACAGTGAACATAATGTAGAGACAGTTAACAAACTAGGTACCTACCTACATAAACAAACAAAACACTACCTAGCTATAAAACAAGGTAAACGGGGACACACGGAGTACATCTCGTGACGAGGTTGAACCGGTCCCTCCCCGCTTCCCGCTCTTCCACCCTCCCCCCCGCGCATTATTAGCCCAACGCTCACGATGCGCCTGGGCACGCCTCACCGCCTGCATCCCCTGCATCTTCATAAATACCTGTGTTGAAGTACTTAATTATTAAATGTCTAATACCAACACGGTAGAGCGAACAGGTCGAGGTAATTGTCCGAGTGGATAGGCAACACAGCCATGATCTTTTACCTTTATGAAGTTTACTCCTAGGCAAGCTACACGTCCTGGATAAGCGGGCTGAATTATACAGGGTGTAAACAAATGCGTTGCATTCTTAAACGGCGCTTTAGACCATAAAACTGAATAACTTTTAGTATAGGATTAACATTGAAATCGCGAAAAAAAACAGCTGTTTCATAAAAATCTCAATAACTACAGCAACAAAATGTATGAAAGAGGAGATTTTTGTTGGTATTTCATGGATGGTCCCGTAGTAAAAGTTGTTCAATTTCATGGTCTGAAGTTTCCCTTTAAGTATTGTAATGTATTCAAGTTTACAACCTATCTATCTTTTAATATAGTCGTGAGCATATGCTTATGCTTATGCTATCTTTTAATTTGAAAAGATAGGTACAATAAAGGTATACAGGGTCAAATTGGTTTTCGCTGCGACCAAAAAATAAATCGTTGACTCTACACATCAAACTGAACAACTTTTCAAACCGGTAGTAGTAAAAAATTCTACCTGTAGAAAAATTTTATTCGAATAGTGTTGTAGATTTAAAAAATTAAGTTATAAAAGGAACTCCTAAGTTACATAAAATTTTACGCAATTTGGTAAGTATGCATTAGCAAGTTATGACGTCACCTCGCTCGGTCTATTGCAAAAGTGCAGGCTGCTGCAAATTGCAGTCCTCATTTAACTTTTAGCAAACGGTTACAGAGACATGTTTGCATATATTTGTTCTTATGGCGATTATGAATGCTAAAATACTCGTATTAATTACAAAATCTTTTTTTCTCCCCTCCGGACGGAAAGCGACAATTGTCGTCCCGCTGCGCTAAACGAAGTTGCTACTTTCCACCTCCGTCGAGGAGAAAAATAGTATACTAACCTCGGGCAGTAAATAAGAAAGCATCAGACCACATGAGACCTGAGACCTTTCTTACTTTCCTGCCCTCGGTGTTTATTCCCTGTTTCAATGTTACAAAGAGCTGTTACAAAGAATAAGCTAAAAGACACGTATACATTTTTCCCAAACCTGAAAAGTTTCAAAACATGATTATTTCTGGAATCCTTGATCCCTTCGTTAGCAACAAAACGTCAAACTTTTACCTAACGTAATACCTGTTATTGACTAATTAGGTTTTCGCTACTGTCTGTCAGTTATTGTAATTAGTGAAAACTTTCAAATATTTGTGCCCGTCAGGTTCTGCTGACGCGACGCAATTACGGTGGTAATTAAGAAAACATTACAAAACATATTTATGATACAAGTTAAACCAACAAAGACATTTACATAATTATTTTCTAGTTCGTAAATTTTGAAAACTGCAACTTGAACGTAAAAGAATCTTTCTAACTGGCAAGTTTTCTAAGCACTCATGTGAATCGAACCGGCTCGAAACCATGTTTATTTCAATATGCATTACTCGGCTAGTAATTAATTGTAGACACACTCTTCTTCATGAGCAAGTAATGGACGTGAAAAGAATCGGCTGAGGATACGGTTCTGTACAATTTGTTGGTCAGGTGAGGTATGGTATTGTTAATTGCTCAATATAGCATCGCACTCTCATTAATATAAAAACGAAGCATAATATCTTTCTCTACAATCGTTTTTATCTAGACATTATTTGATTGCCTAGCTATAGATTGAGGGGACTGACTTTTGAAGCGATTTTATATACACCTTTATCTCCATAAACCTTCTTAAAATAGTCCGTAAATTAAAAAAAAAACAAAGTAAAGCAATTAAACCTTTCTTTTGTTGTGTTGCGTGGGCAAGCGGTAAATTTTTTGAGGATCCTGAAAAAAATTGTAACCATTCTACGTCTATAACCGGTAGTTGTAATAGGTAATGTTTGACTTTGGACTTGGTCACTGAAAAAAATTATTTGTTAAATATAACCAAACTTTAGTAAGTTGGGAACTTTTTGTGGCAATAGCAGAACGATTTTCTATTTATAAGGCTACAAAATAGTTCGCAAGTTAGTAAAAGTTTCGTTGAGCGACAATTTTTTTTCAGTGTACGTTTATTTTTCTTTCCCATGCTCATTAGCCCCCGAATCCGTGTGTAGAGAAAGTGTTTACCAAACCATCAACTTGGTATTATGCAGTTAGACTTCTCTATTCATATTTAACTATCTATCGACCCGCATAGAAAGTAGCTTACTTAATACCAACCGTAAAGAGGCGATGGTTTTCGAAAACAAAATTTAGAATTGAATGTGGCATGCTCGATACGACTCGACTTCAAATACTCATAAGTTTTGATTGAATGAACTGATTTCGATGAAATAGGGCAATATAATATGTTAATCTGAAGTCCAAACTAAGCCCTTTGCTTTAGTGACCCCATTCAAATCAGTTCAGTACCTACCTAATCTTTAAGTGATATGTGCACAAACAAACATACAAAAATCCTAAAAATTGTCAATTAATATTTTTACAATTAAATTATATATGTACATCCACGCCAAGTTTACAATTTGGATAATAACTATTTTTTTTTTTTTTTTTTTTTTTATTATTGATGGGTTTGCTCTTGACCCCAATCTAGTCCTCAGGACAAAGATGGGGCCGAAGATGTAGCGAGCTTACCCAGAAGTGCAGTTGAAGTGAAGTTATTATGGATGGATGGATATGGATAGATAGTATCACGAGATTATCAAAATAATCAAATTGAATAAACTGCCCGCAAATAAAGCCTTGACAGTCCGGTAGCTAAATGTTCTAAAATTTAATCTAGCAAAATTTTGCTACAACATTGTAGTGAAATTAGCTTTATATTATAATTGACTTACACAAGTTCGAGCAGCTAAATCGTGATTCACGGTTCGTAGCGCCGAATTTTCATTAAATATATTATCTTTGTAATACGGGGTGTAAACCTGAATGTTTTCTACTGAAACGCTTCACTTAGTTACCTAGCTTAGATAGAAAACTCTCTTCCTGTGTCCATACATTCATTTATGCACTTTCAACATTCGATTTGTTCAAGATTAGTTCTAAACTTTGGAACTGGAGTGCGATTTTTAAATCTCAAAAATGATAAATTCAGCTGTTGAAAATGTCAACATTACTATGGAGATATGCATCTTTCTACTGCTGATTTGACTCTCAAAAATCATGCTTCAGGAGTTCGATTTTTGAAAGTCAAATCAGCTGTAGAAAGATGCGTAGGTCCATAGTAATTTTGTCATTTTCAACAGCTGAGCTCACCGAATGAGATTCAAAAATCGCACTCCTGATCTTGAACAGATCGTAAGTCCATAAAGTAATGTTATAAATATAAATTTAAAATCATGTAGGTTCTTGACCACCCCGCAAGGGATAATGGTCGAGTTTATGTATAAATTTAATATGAGAGACGAATATCATTAAGATACAGGAACGTAATATATTAGAAAAAAAAACGATGAGTGTAGTGTATCGCTCGCATGTACAAACTGTTTATATGTAATCAATAATCATAGCTAAGAGCGTATCGCCAACAAACTGTTCTGCAGTTTGGCGAATTTGTATTTTATGTACTTATAGCAGTGTAAGTTTGAAGTTAAAAAAAAAGCTATGCTACGTTGGTAATCTCGCATCTTCACATATATCTTATGCTCGTCTCCCTCTCATATCTTTGGTGGACGCGGGTGGGCATATAGTTTCATAGCTTCGCTACGCATTCTCGCATAGCTTAAGAGTGCCTAAATCGTACATCGGTGGACAACCATCCTTATGCTGCATTTGTCAGTTCAAGAAAATTTTAGTAGAACTATATTATGCTTCTGAATATTTTCAATAGTTAGTTAGGTACAATTATACGAAGAGGTGTTGTCCGCACGGACAACATGCCACGTACCAATGAGTTTTTCTAACTTATGTACGTATTACCGACTGCTCTCAAACGGTGAAGGAAAACATCGTGAGGAAACCTGCATATGCAGAAGAAGAAATTCTGATGCATATGTGAAGTCTACCCATCCGCATTGGGCACGCGTGGTGGACTAACGCCCATTCACCCTCCCTGAGGGTAGGCCTGTGCCCTGCAGTGGGACGTATATAGGCTGATGATGATGATACGTAGAGGTAAATAAGGTAGGTTATAGGTAAGGTAGGTATATAATGTTTTAATGCAATTTAAAATTCATTAAAGAAACAGATTCGTGGAAGGATTCATGAGACAACGAACAATAATTATCAAAATACATCGAATACCGACAGCTTTTTGGTGTGAATACGTTATACCGTTTTCCTCAATTCACTGAATCTACGTCGTCGGTCAATTTATGATAGGTAATATATGTTGTTATATTTCACCAGTTTCATTTCCCGAAATGGTGTTATTCACTAAATATATTAATTATAATTAACCATCAAACTGAACAACTTTCATTATGGGACCAACATCGGAAATCGCGAAAAAAAAATCTGCTGTCCCATACATTTGGCTCGAGTAGCTTTGCAGTTTTGTATGGAAGAGCTGATTATTTTTCGCGATTTCGATGTTGGTCCCATAGAGAAAGTTGTTCAGTTTGATGGTCTGATCATCCCTTTAAAAAAGTGTCAGCATATTATTAAGAAGGACTAAATTGATATAATTAGCATCCTTTCAAAATAAGAGTCCCCATCAAACTGAACACCGGAGCAAACAACAAATCAGCTCTGTTTCTGTTGCATACATTTCAGCCGAGTAGGCATTGCAGTTTAATGGAGTAGTTAGCTGTTTTTTTTTTTTATTTGCTCTGATCCATTTGCTCCTATAGTAAAAGTTGTTCAGTTTGATGGGTAAACTCTTAGTTTAAAAGGATGTTAATGATATCAATTTCACCTTGGACATACGGATACGTTAAAAAATCACAAAAATGTAGCACCACAGAATACTCGTACCTGTTACCCTAATAGCACGTAAATTACTCTAAATTGTATTATATGTATGAACGAACATTTCATAAAAGTTTGTAGCACCTACATCTAAAGTTTTAATTTGTTTAGTCCTGGCATAACAGTAGGTATTGTATGCGGGTAAAACGTGTTTAATAAATATGAAGATTCCCCACTAACTCTTTCCTGCAAAACAGTTCCGTGACTGACCTAAACCACTGAAAATAGAAACATCAATATACAAGGTTCCAACTTAATTTTACCCGTTTTTTAAGGGGATGATCTGACCATTAAACTGAACTACTTTCTCTATGGGACCAAGGTCGAAATCGCGAAAAAAAAATTAGCTGTCCCACACATTTAGATTTTACTAAAAGACTTATTAAGGCTTAACTACCTACTTGCAGTTTTGTATGGAACAGCTGTTTTTTTTTCGTGATTTGGATGTTGCTGCCATAGAAAAAGTGGTTCAGTTTGACGGTCTGATCATCCCCTTAAAATATTTCAACATAATTATTAAGAAGGACCCTTTTTACCTGTATACATATTTTAACGGAAAGAAATCAGACAAATGATACAGATCTTGCACAGATATTTCTAGATTGTTTTTAAAAAATGTCATTGACATTAATTGGTTAGTACCGAAAATATAATCAAAATTCGTTTAGTATGAAGCCAACTATAATAAATTTTAACACCGCCCAAACCAGTTCTATTCGTCTTACTTATACAGGGTGTTACATAAGTAAGAATAAATTTTTAAAACTCTTAAGGGGGTTGTTTAGACCGTCAAACTGAACAACTTTCTCTATGGGACCAACATCGAAATCGCGAAAAAAAATATCTGATATCCCATACATATTTTAGCTCTAGTCGATTTGTAGAGTATGGAACATCATTTATTTTTTTCGCGATTTCGATATTGGTCCCATACTGAAAGTTGTTCAGTTTGATGGTCTAAACCACCCCTTTAAATGTTTATTTGTATTTTTGTAACACCTTGTATAACAAGTATCGAATACCGCAAAATGATACATCTGTCGAAGACGCGCAAGCCAAGCGCGCAGCGCAGGCGCGCAGCAACGGTTACCAACCCGTTACAGCGAAGGGGGTCAGGCGCACGGACGTCGCGTGCGCACTTTCAACACGGCAAGCATAAGTTAGCATTAGCTAAAACTAATAAATAAACGAATAGGAGAATTGGGTCGCTTGTAATTAAGAGAATACACTCGTCAGGGCGCCCAAACGCGCTGCATACAAACGAAGTGTCATACTTAACATAAAAATAAAGGGAGTAAAATAAATGCGTTACATAACCTTATTTATGCTTCAGGTGTTTCAAGCTGTTCAGACCATCAATTTGAAAAACTTTTACTATGGGCCCAACATTGAAATCGTGAAAAAAAACAGCTGATTCATTCATTTGGGTCTAGTAGCCATTAGTATTTTCTTTTTACGATTTGAAATTCGGTTCAATAGTGAAAGTTGTTTAATTTTATGGTCTGAAGCACCCCCTAAAAAATACATTCATAAGTACAAATAAATACCTATTTAAAACTCTTAAGGGGGTTGTTTAGACCATCAAACTGAACAACTTTTACTATAGGACTAACATCGAAATCGCGAAAAAAAAATTCAGATATCCCATACCTACATATTTTAGCTCGAGTCGATTTGTAGAGTATGGAACATCAAATTTTTTTTTTCGCGTTTTCGATATTGGTCCCTTAATGAAAGTTGTTCAGTTTGATGGTCTGAACAATCCCCTTAAATGTTTATTTGTATTTTTGTAACACCATTTAATTTTACACCCTTATTGCAATGACTGCCACCACGTCATCAAACATGATGCTAGCATCGTATTCCCTGTCCTATAACAGCGTAAAAAATTTAGAAGACAATGCGGATCAACACGTTGGGTCTTAAAAGGAATGTCTTTGGTATTTTCGGAGCTTTATCTACTGGTCCTGTGGCGCAACGGATAACGCGTCTGACTACGGATCAGAAGATTCCAGGTTCGAATCCTGGCAGGATCGAAGCTCGTTTTTGGTGTTTTTTATTTTCAGTTTAGCGAGGTTTGACATGATTATGATTTTAAAAAATATACTACTTACGTTAACAGTTCGTTATTTCATAAAACCAACACCTACTTTAACATTTTTACTTTAAATTTTCTAATAGGTACTTGTTATTATTACTTACCTACATTTACAGTTACAGCACATACAAGTTTTATTCTTGATTTGAAACAATAACTAATATTGTAAATAACGTGGCACGTTCGCTGCACATTACTTATTTACCAGACTACATAAACGTCTACATAAACAAGGCAGACATTCCGCACTATTTGTACTACAAAGAGAGCTAATGAATTCGATTATCCAGAGAATCCGCGTTTCCGTTCCTGCTTCAGACAATTCAACGTAGAATCTCCACCACAGTTCATTTTTCAGTTACAAAATATTATGTTCACCCTATGATGTTGAGTTAAGGTTCAATTTTCTAGGGAAATCAATCAGAGAGTTGTAGAAATGTTTCGGTTGCAGTAAGACGCTTGATGCCGCCAAAGGCATTTTGGCGCAGTTTAACCAACAACTGTTTTGCTGACTGACTTTCTTGTTTGACATTTAATTTGATTCATTTTGTCATACTTAGGTATATGTTGGTCCCATGGAGAAGCTTGTTCATTTTGATGGTCTGATCATCGTAGCGAAAAACTGGCGGCATATTTAAAATTAAATTTCTTCTTAAAAGTGCCAATATGGGTGTAAAATTGTATGCTTTACATATCTAACAGGGCGCTTCAGCCAATCAACAACACTTTCTATTGGACTAACTCTGAAATCATGAGAAAAAAAGAATATTTTCAATAGTTAGGTACATTTATACGTAGAGGTAAATAAGGTAGGTTATAGGTAAGGTAGGTTTATAATGTTTTAATGCAATTTAAAATTCATTAAAGAAACTAGAATAATAGAAAAAACTCAGCTGTTTCATATAATTCGATCGAGTAGCTAGAAAAAGCATTCTTCTTCTTATCGTGTCGGAAAGCCCTGGTGTCAGAGTTTATTCAAACCGCCTTACGGCCTCTGACGTGGCCTATCGGAAAAAGCATTAAAATAATAATACATAGTAGGTATAGAAAACGAGACGCGAATCGCATTGACTGACCAAGAGCATTCATGTGAGCATGAAACAGCAGATTTTTTTTTCGTGATTTCATAGTTGGTCCTTTAGAAAAAGTGGTATGAAGCACCTGTTCGATATGTAAAATACACCCTGTATAGGTACAGAGTCCATTTTTATATTGGCACTATTATGAAGAAATTCAATTATAGGAAGTCTCAAAATAGAGTTACAATATAAAATAGAGTTACGAAAAAGGAAAAGCTTTTATGGTAGATACCATAACCAAAATTAAGTTGTTTACCGGGTTTCCCGTATAAAATATATAATAAAAATGTTCGTAATATACCTACTCAAGGTACGAATAAATTCATAAAGAATGTAAGAAATGGGATAAGGAAGACGAAAATGAAATTGATAAAACCGAGCTTTTCGCCATCTGTTCGCTACCGTCCGTCTCGAAATTAGGTTTCAAACGCAAAATAATTTACATCTCAATTTTCGAATTCGTTTCATTATCCAAAATTCGTGGATTCCCTTCCTTTCCTGTTCCAAGAATTACATTAAGTACTTACCTATAAAGGTGCCTAGTCCTAATCCTAAATACCTATAATTCTGATAATCTTAAATAACACTTTGCAATCATCGAACCTGGACAAATTTGACGGCCAGAGGCTGCCCAAAACAGGAACGAGTGGAAGAGCAGGGGAGAGGCCTTTGCCTAGCATAGCAGTGGGACAAAACAGGCTAATAAAAAAAAAATCTTCGATTTCCAAAAAAAAACTCTTCAACTTAAAAAGCAGAATTAGCAGAACAGTCTGGTCTGGTTTTAAAAATATCTAAATCTCATTTTACGCTGATAATCGAGAGACTGCTAGCCACTGGTTTCTCATCCTCAAAGAATCTTACTAAAATTACGAGAACATTATCTATCAAGAGACTATTGAACGAAGCTTCAAAACTTTCAAGCATAGACGAAACGAGCTTTGAAAAGTTTCTAAACGGTACTCGACAAAGTAATAGCAAAGGTTTCATTTTAGTCATAAAACTTTCATTATATTGACAGCTAACAAAGGATCCTTTGTACAAATTGCGTCTACGAGACGAGGTAAATCGAATACTTGTTCGTTCACCTGTCATTAAGTATAAAAATACACAATTCATTATAGTGGCTCACTTGAAATTAGTCGAGTCCTTCACCTCAGTATTTATCACTACCACGAGAATAAACCGAGGAATTGGCTTTGAATTAAAGAATTTTAAGTAAAACATAGGTTAAGGTAGGCTGCTATTATCTAAACTAAACTATTATAAAACTGTAACTGAAGTGTGTCTGTACATTGAAGATATTTACTAAAAAAAGATTACGATATGGTTTTTAGGTATCCCTGACTCGAAATCAACCTTTTTTAGAAATTTGCACTGTCTGTCTGTTTATTTGTTTTTTCGCGCATCACGCAAAAACTACTGAACCGATTTTGATGAAACTTTTTTGTTTGATAGCTTATGATCTGACTTAAAATCTGGTATATAATTTGTGCGGACGAAGTCGCGGGTAAACACTAGTACCTAAATAAATAAAGAGCATTAAGTCAAAGAGAAAAATAATCAAAAATGTTGTCATGACTCATAGTAGAGTTCTTCTTTAGAGAACCCCTGTAAAATAACTTAAAACAAAAATTTTACCAACAAAAAGTCTACAAATATTATTTTAGTCTAATATAAAGTTTACTTTTGGTTTTTTGGGCGGTTATTTTTATATTTTTGAACACGTCTCTCCCTCTCCTTATCCCCGACATCGTCTGCATTCTAATTGGCAAACCAATTTCCGTTGTGTCGAACACAACATGCCTAAAGAAGGAGCATTCGGTATGAAAGAAAATATTAATGCAGCTGCCTATATAAAGCTAGAAGTAGTTTCCTATGTACTTCAGCTTATCCTGTCCCCTTCACCAACGCGACCTTGTCGGTGGCAAGACACGCTGTCGTTCACCTCGCTGGAATGCGACCAATAATGCTGTTTTGTTGATACTTATAGATAATTCCTGTTCTAAGAAAAATGCCCTTTTTCGTGGGCTTATAGGCAAGGCACCCGTTCGTAATTGATGTGGTAGTTCGATGGAATCTCTAATAATGATTCGATAAGGCTTTGGATTTCGGGTTTTAAAATGGGTACTAACCTACATATTGTTGAGGTTTTGGTTCTCGTGTCTGTGTCAATAATTTTTGGACTAGGTACTTTGTTTCAAAATGATTTAAGAAGCGCGTTTTGTGTTTACATAACTTCGTCTTTAATCTAACTATACTGCATTCCAAATAAGGACGACGAAATTTTCCGATTCCTATTTAGCTTTCTGGCCAATTCTGATAAGCAAATATAATTTATTTATGAGAAAGATGTACTATTCAACATATCTTGGACGTTACTACCTATAAAGCTGTTCTAAGAATAAGTGAGAGTAAGCGTTTTAAATCGCTGTTTCTGTAATTAAAAATGGCCTTAATTTTTCGTTGCTATTTGGAATGGAGTATAGGTAGGTCTTTATTTCATGTAATTATTACGTATTTAAAACACAAATTGTATAATAGACATATTGATATGAAGCCCTTAAGGGCCCTTACAATAAAACTAAAATAAGAAAGAAATAAAAAGAAATTACTTATTATTATGTTTCTTTTTTATGTCTTCGCCTTCGCCTCGGTATGAATAATCTTTTGTACGATTACTAAGAACACAACAATGCTGTTAATAACATATTCTAAGTAGATATTTAAATATTCAAATCCTAATGCATATTCAAATAAAACGAAGCTTATTGTAAATGTTCAATGCAGTCGACCTCTGTAAAGAATGCTGCAACGTTGCTAAATGAACCGGTCCTATAATGTAATATTGAAACCAATAGTGAGGTACCAAGTATTGTGTCACTTGTTTCTAATTATTTCTATGTTATGTTGCTTGAAACCTGTTTTGCAAGCTTTGCAATAATTTAACAAAGATTAATGCAGCTTAAATATGACATCAATCAGCAGGTACCTACTACTATTGAACAGAACCCTGATGTCAAACCTACGCCAAAGTAAATCCGAAACATTATGTAGAGATCAATCTTTTACTTTCGTACCTAAAAAATTGTTACATCTTAACAGTTGTTTAGAAACTTCACAAGCCGTAAGAAGTTCGTATAAGATTCAAATCTAAAACTTTTAAGGAACATTTCGACGCCCCCACGTCCGACACAATGGCTTTCCTCTTACGACAAAACTGGTTGTCATTGTGTACCCAAAATTATACATAATGCATATAGTTATAATCGTGGAAGGCGCAATATCGACCTCAGGCATGTTGCAATATTGCACGAAGTTATTCTGAGGCATGCCCACACTTCAATCACGCTGGATCTTGCCTCAGCCGTATTAGCAATATTATACGGTGTACTGTACTTGTGTAGATATTTCCAAAGTACATATAATAATAATCTGTTATACACTGAAGTCTCGCAGTGGGAAGTCAATGAGGTATTGTCGGTAAGCTTTCTCCTTTACCACAAATTCCTTCGTTTACCTTTTCCATTGTAAATAAATCTTATTCACAAACTTTACTAAGTTCAACGTTTTGTTCTTTGATTACTTTCTTTGAAGACTTTTAACTCCGTTGTCTGAAGAATTTTTTATTAAGATTTCCAATGAAATCATTCATATAACCTATGATGTAACCATATTTTCTTATAGAGCGTTACGTGGAGTTACGTTTCCGTACCGCGATGTTTTTTTACAAAATGAGTTCATACAGTTAGTATCAAAATTCATGCTTGAAAGTTCATTTCAAAACGTTCCATAAATAAAAACAGTATAGGACTTAGGTATGTAGGATGTTAGACAAAGCATAATATAGTACCCACAATAATAATCTAGAAAATTGCCTTCCACTCCCACTTGCCTCGTTCAACTTTCTGTTCTCCCGAGGGTAATCGTACATTTCAAGAGTATAACATACATTTACTTCTAGAAATGTTGGCTATTAGACAGAAAAATAGATAGGTACCTACTCAGAAGTAATATGAAATATATCTAGTTGCTAGCAAAACATAATTTAAGATGATATACCTGCGATTCGCGCTGTATACAAAAGAATTTTCATTTTATTTTCAATATTAACCATTTGGAACCAACGATTTTTTTAACACATTTCCGTAGAAAATAATGTAGTTTGAATACTGGGAATAAATTAAGATTTGTATGGAAATCTACAATCACTGTAACTTTGAAACTATATTTAGTTTCAAGATCGTGTTTAAATATTTAATCGAATTAAATGTTTTAATGTTCAAAATAGAATTCAACTTCATTTGTATAGAGCGCGGTATCGGGTTTACCCTCTTAGTCCGCAAGAAATATTAAAATTTAGACAATTTTAAATCTTTATAGTATCCTACATACTATCGTATTGTGCAAGTAATCTGAGATTCATCATCATCATCATATCAGCCGATAAACGTCCACTGCTGGACATAGACCTCCCCAAAAATGGGGGGATCGCAGTTGGATTGAATGTGTGTACTCAGAGGATGCTGCTGCCCATCCTCCGGTAGATCCCTTAGTCGCCTTTTACGACACCCACGGGAGGAAATGGGATGGTGCTACTCTTAGCTCTTAGCTCTTTACCACACGAACAAATCTGAGATTATTCGAACTAAAATTTTCAGAAAAACATTTGTCCGCCGAAAGCGAACAAATAGATACAGCAGTTGTGAATTGAACGCTCGTTACGAAATGTGTTTCGTGAAATCGGGTATCGAACCGGTTTCAGTGACAAACGTGAACCCACTTATCCGTTGAAAGCTAGGTAAAGGTGCTACCGCATTTACGGTAAGACCGGGATCGTACCTTTCTTAAGCAGCAGGGGCTAAAGGTTCGTTGAATGTTTCGGGTAGGTATTCCGATACGTCATGTATGGAAAACTAGGATAACGGAGGTGTAAATATAATATTATATTTACAAATCTAAACTATTATAAAACTGTAACTGAAGTGTGTCTGTACATTGAAGATATTTACAAAAAAAAGATTACGATATGGTTTTTACTTATCCCTGACTCGAAATCAACCTTTTTTAGAAATTTTGTCTGTCTATTTCTTTGTTTGTTTGTTTGTTCGCGCATCACGCAAAAACTACTGAACCGATTTTGATGAAACTTTTTTTGTTTGATAGCTTATGATCTGACTTAAAATCTGGTATATAATTTGTGCGGACGAAGTCGCGGGAAAACACTAGTATAATATAAATAAATATTAATAACGGTGAAGAAAAGCATAGTGAATACGATGAAGAAGAAATGCGATGATGCGTATGTGACATCTACCAATCGCGTGGTGGACTAACACTCATACATAGGGAAGGCCTGCGCCAGTGGGACGTAAATAGGTGATGATTTATACTTGATCAATATTTTCAATAAACAGTAATGTATTCAGGAAAAACTGAAGACTCGTCTAGCGATTACACCTACATAACTAAATACATTTTATTAACATCCGTTATCATATTTCTGGTGAACGTATTTCTTAACACAACAATGAGGTTCGACATTGTAACACAATAAAGAACGATTTACCTACTGTAATATTTTTATTAAATCGAAGCGAAACACGAAATACCACAAACAAGACAGCAATTTTCTCCTCGAATGCCTTTATTATATGAATACTTGAAATTCGGGTCAATATGTGAGACTAGATAAACGCGTGCGATAAATCGGTTTGACATTACGTGAGACCACGTAACAATTTACGCTGCTATAGTGATTGCACATTAAGGAAGTAGTAAATGACATAGTACACGCGCCTACTTCAACAGCCAGCAAATAGCTGTGCGCTTCCATCCCGCGAACTTAAAACAAATATTATCACGTATGTAATAGTCGATAACTACACTGCAAATGTACGTGACTGTCATCACTCAAACGTGTTATATTTGCAAATATTTCTTTAAATACGTCAAGAATGCGCATACGACGTTCGCGTTTATCTATTCCGTGAACTATTCCGGTGAAAGTCTTACAGATGTGCGTCTCATTCGTTTTGAAACTAATTGTTTCGAGACTTTTCGAGTTGAGATTTCACGTGAAACAGAAAAAGTCTGACCAAATCTTTACTCGGCCTGTTTAGATCTCAGATTGAAGCTATAATGCATCTTTATTATTCCACTACCGTCTCGCAGGCACTGCCGGAATAATAAATGTTAACACTATACATCCATTCGCCAAGAAACTGACGATATCACCAAGGCACTTTCCAACACCATTCGAATACAAAGTAACATTTTCCGTACTCGGCTATACAGGATAACCACCTCACATATTTCTTTGGATAACTGAATATAAATCCGTGAACTATACGGATTAAGGCTAGGTTATCCCAGTGCAAGCGTCTCTTTCTTGCAAGCATAAGTTTACAATTAGCCATCCCGCTCCAATTGAAAGCAGGATCGCAAAAAAACGTGTTTTTCGTCAATATCTTTGCTCATGGGAGTTTCTAAGCTAAAAATTCTTCTGAGTTCACTAGAAATATTAATGTATTTAGTTAAGTACAAGAATAAAAAGTTAAATATCAGCAGTTTAATCATAGTATTGAAAAACATAACAAAAAGGGGTAACTTTGGGATGTTTTTCTATCTAGTAAACTTAATCTAATCGTGTAATTGAGAACAGTCGCCCATCCGCCCGATCCTTAAACAAGACATAATTTAATTTCAGACTTTAAAACACAGTTTAAAACACTTTCGTTCGTGTTCAAAAAACGGCCTCGACGGGATAACAGCGTCTTAAGTATCTCAATTTAAAGTTATTTTACCGTTCAGTGGCATCCTAATCACAATATTAAAGATTTGTCAATAATCATCATTCTCTTGCCCATTTCCCATTACTTGGGGTAGGCGCCAAAAGGTTTCTCAATAATGAAAACCTAAATTTTAAAAGTGCTAATCCAACTTACTGCAAAAGCTAAAACCTATTAGTTTACAAATACCTTCCTTCATCGCTCTTTATTATAGGTTTAAACATGCGATGAAAAAAGAAAAAAAACGGCCCCTATTTTTTAGGTAGGTACTTAATACTTATGCTTAAAGCCTGACCAGGAAAATAAAAAACCTGGATTGGGGGCGCTGCAATCGACTGTCACCTTTAATGTTAGTGTTCCAAGTACAAAAATTTGTTCCAATGATTTTCTGCAACATGGCGAGGTTTTTTATTTTCCTGGTCAGGCTTTAAAAGTGGAATGTTTAGAACGTATAAAAACAGGTATTCTACAAAAATAGGTTTTAGGCTTTTGTAGTATTTTGGAGTACCAAACACTTTTTTATTGTGGGTTTTCGTAATTTAAAAATCTTGCGAGCGCCACTGAACGGTAAAAAGACTAAAGGATTTCATGAATACTCAGAAATAGATTAACGAAGCTGCATTTTGTTACACTTGATAAACCATTTGAGTCAGGACTCCGTATGAACTTTTAATTACTCTACTCGGAAATGTATACCAAATTATTATTGCATGCAATTGGCAGTGCTGATGTAACGCGTGAGTGTTTGTTAGTTTAAATATTGCAGTAGATACGGGGATAGGGACCATTTCTATCCAATTTGCCGTCGGCACGAGCTATGTGCTCGGATTGCCGAAGTTTGTCAGCTGCTGCCGCTCTGTACCTATAGGTACTACTTCAGGGTTGTCAGGAAATAATTTTTAGAAATTCAACGAAAGTAGAATAATACAAGTTTTCTTTGTGTATGACAATATTTATATTATTTGTCGTCTCTCATAAACTCAAAAACGTAATTGTTTTATTTCAAGAACCTAGCCGAAAACCATTCTGACAATTTCCTAGATAGGTCCTAAAAAATCGCAAAAATATACCTAAGTAAGTATGTGCCTTTACAGTCATAGAAAGAATCTTGGTTTCCAAATGTTGAATAATTTCGAACTTCAATAAATGAACGTTTTCCCTGTGGTTTTCTAGGTAAACCGATCTATCGATCGATAGATGGCGATACGGTCTGACAAATTACGAAATATGTTTCTTTAAAATGAGAAAGAGAGAAAAGATGATAAAAAAGATGCCAACGCATCTTTTGACGGAATATTTCATTATTTACGAATCATTTTAATCGAAAATTTTAAACTGTTTACCTTTGTGATGGCTGTATGGGCTCGATCCCTTGGTTTAAAAAAAGGCATGGAGCGATAAACATGCATCTATTGAGTTTTTTATGAAGTAAATGAGGAGTTTTCTGACATCTAGTAAATCGTCATTCAACATACAGCGATAGATGGCGTTGAGTCGAGTTGGGTGCAAAGCTCCGGCTTTCCACTTTTTAGCCCTCAAATTTCCGAATTTGAGGGCTAAAAAGTAACTAAATAAAAAAAAACATGTTACTAAATCAGACGCATTCGTTAACAAAAATCTGTTTATCTTTCGCTATTATTTTTGTATTTTATTATCCACAAGGTCGCTCATCCATCTTTCGTCAACGCCATCCTATCGAGCCATTTGGATTTTATTTTTATTTTTTAATGGCTTTCGGAGAATCCCTCATTGAAATAGAAAAGAAATGCAATAATGTATTGGGAGAGATCACAGCAGCAACCCTACAATATTTACGTGGCAATCGTGTTCTGAATGCGCGACCGCACCTTTGCCTTATGCGTCTGCCCCCCTGAGACCCCTAAGCGCTCTCTCTGCACTTTATCAAATTCAGTGTATCAAAGCGCAATAGGAAAAGTTTATAACTCCTATATAGTTAGATTTATTATCCTGGTATTATAATAAGGCAACATTTTTTTCCTCGATATAATTTCAAAAATATAGGCTGTAATACTAAATGGGAGTGTTTCAGACCATCAAACTGACCAACTTTTACCAACCAAAGCTTTTTTTCTTGATTTCGATGTTGGCTCCATACTCAAAAATTGTTGGTACCTAAAGTTGTTCAGTTTTATTAACGAATTTATTTTTTATCTTGTTTGTTGAAAATAAATAAAACTTTACTAATTGTACACACTGTGAATGTCGGAAAATTTCTACTAAACTAACACAAATTACCGGTAATTATTATAACACAAAATTAATAATTAATAAAAAGGGAACAAATCACAGTTTCTCTACGTAGCGTAGTCTTCTTCGTCTACATAGTATAAAATAAAGACGCTTTCCGCGTCTGTCTGTATATCCGGTTTTCACTGTCATTTAGAGAATTTTTCCGGAATGTACTTATATTGTAGATACGGGCGAAGCTGGGGTGGGTCGTTAATGTTTTATTTCTCCCCTCCGGACGGAAAGCGTCAATTGTCGTCCCGCTGCGCTAAACGAAGTTCCCGCTTTCCACCTCTGTCGAGGAGAAAAATAGTATACTAACCTCGGACAGTAAATAAGCCTCAGATCACATGTTATCTGAGACCTTTCTCACTTTCCTGTCCTCGGTGTGTAATATACTATAAACAAAACGTGATAAAATCTTAACAGCAGACAATCGACTTTGGAATAAAGCAAGACAAGCATATTAAGAACTTGCAAGGTCCATCAAAGACTCTTATTTCACGATATGAAGACTATTGCTCATAGTGACAATAAAGCAAGAAATTAAATGTCGATGTTGCATTTCCATCATCATTTTTAATTTCAATGTTCACAGGTATAATAACTTTATGGTTCATACACAGTCGATTTGTTTCTATACGCGGATAAGCAATCTTTGCCAAGCGTCAACCAAAGTAAAAATTAATAAAAAACCAGCCAAGTGCGAGGCGGGCTAATCGCGCACCGGGACGGTTCCGTACCACTACACAATGTAATATTAACTTACCCAAAAATTGAGTTTATGTCGGGACTCGGGACCCTTAAGACGCTTTTATTCGGTCGAGGCCGTTTTTTGAACACGAACGAAAGTGTTTTAAACTATGTTTTAAAGTCTGAAAACCAATTATGTCTTATTCAAGGATCTGGTTGATAGGCGACCGTGCTCAATTACACGATTAGATTCACTTTAATAGATAGAAAAAAATCCCAAAGTTACCCCTTTTTGTTATGTTTTTTCAATACTATGATTAAACTGCTGATATTTAACATTTTATTCTTGTACTTAACTAAATACATTAAATATTTCTAGTGAACTCCGTAGAATTTTGAGCTTAGAAACACCCATGAGCAAAGATATTGATGAAAAACACGTTTTTTTGCGATCCTGCTTTCAATTGGAGCGGGATGGCTAATTGAAAACTTATGCTTGCAAGAAAGAGACGCTTGCACTGGGATAACCAGGCCTTAACGCGAAACCGATTCACTTTTGGCCAGTTTTTATTATTTGTTATTATAATGTAGAGTTTGCACAAATTTTGACACTTGTATGTATTACCGTTTTTACGACAGATCGATTTTTTTTTCATTATTGCTTAAAATCCAATACAAGGTATACATTCTGTGAAAATTTCAAGTACCTATTACAGTTCACAAGATACATATTATACAGCCCTCTGAAGCTAGGACGAACGGAAAACGGAGGCTTAGTAATAGGGTCCCATTTTCACCCTTTGTGTACGGAACCCTAAAAAAACTGCAAATATGGAGTTGCAATTGAGGACGGCAAATACTGGATATAGCGGGGCGGGTGCATCATCGAGGAGCCTTGAACTTTACGCTTTGCCTCGACGGAGAGCCTACATACCGCAGCCGGTTGCCTGCCGACTGTCGGGTCATTTCGAAACAACTTTGTACTTACCTACTTCTCAGAAGATATCTCTTCACAATATTTCAAGTTTTAATATTCTTAAGACGGAACCGAGCCTCTAGTGCTGCCCTCAAACATATTTGTTTTTATTTCTAGACAATTAAACAACATATCCGAAAACAAGAATGTCCCATATTGAAGTCATTGTTGGTTTTCGCTGTATCGAAACATTACGGACTACTGTGTTTTATGTTGGAAGTAATTTTATTGTTTTATAATATGTATAGAAAATTAAAAAGTACCTGCGCCAAAAGTGGTCACTTTTAGTGGTTTTAAAGATACAGACTGTACGGACATATTAAAAGAAATCCGTAATGACCTGATAAATTTAAAATCAGCAATGACTACAGTGTAACATTCTTGTTTTTGGAAATTTTTGGTAATTGCACAGCACTGGAGGCTCGGTGTCCTCTTAAGACATAATTATAATTGCCTAGGATTCATGATGTGACTCATGTCGATGCCGTAATAAAATTCACATTGTTTACGCTTTTATATTAGAATCCTTAATTAGGATGACGTAATACGTTATGCTATAACATATTCAATTACGGAAAAGATAATACAAGCTATAGAATATTAAATAAGGAGTCGACATTGGTATCGATTCGGTATTGCCACGACTTAACTTAACTAAATTTATTCCTGTCATTTTCTAACATTCGACTAAGAAAAGAGACAGAAAACCAAGAACTGACTTTAGTGCTGTCAAAGTGACGCTACACGCCCAAAATAAGATGGCATCATAATGCACGCCATCTTATTTAAGTCGTTTTTGGGCGTGTAGCGTCACTTTGACAGCACTAAAGTACGTCAGTTGTTGGTTTTCTGTCTCTTTTCTTAGTCGAATGTTAGAAAATGACAGGAATAAAATTTAGTTAAGTTAAGTCGTGTCAATACCGAATCGATACCATTATTTACCTGTATGTTAGTACTGGGTGATTAAGTAAACACTGTCCAAATTTTCAGGAGTTCTGTTTAAACTTTCAAACTGGACAACTTTTACAATCGGAGTGAACCTTAAATCGCAAAAAAAATCTGTCGATTAAGCTGCAGCACCTACTCTAATCATAATTATGTATGTTTTTTTTGCGATTTCAGATTTGCTACAATAGTAAAAGTTGTTCAATTTGATGAACCACCCCTGAAAATTGGGAAAGTTATAAAAAAAATCACCTATTATTTTCATCACGCTAAAAAGTGCAATCAGTCCGGAAAATAGAAACTCTTTACTAACGTCACTAATGAACTGATGTCAAAAATTGGAGAAATAGTGAACTAAATGTAGAGAGCAGATCTTTTCTTTTGGTTCGCTACACAAAACAGCGGGACACGGAAAAACGGGGCATTATTGGGGCGTCCTGTCTCGTTAGTTCCATTGAAGTCTGCGCTTCACCGGACTTTAGAGACGAGCTTTTTTGAGCTTTGCTCTTAACTGTTGGCCCTTTATACTCGCCTCGTAGTTTGGTTATTTAATAATTGATAGTTTGCTGAATAAGAATCAATTATTTATGGAGCTTTCTAGGATCTTAGATAAAAACAGAGCGAGCAAGCGGTTCTTTATACAAATACGGCATACAATAATAAGCATCATAAGCATATTATATGCCATAAAGTTATTATACCTTACAGGAATAGAGCAACAAACATGTTTTTGGATGTTTTTTGGAGACTATTCGCAGGCAAAAATTCGAATATTGTCTATAATTCTGAGTCTAACGTGAAATTGTGGATAAATTAATGAAGAAGTGTCAGTGTATTTCATAAAATTATCCACGATTTCACTTTAGATTCGCAATTATTCACGGAAACCGAATTGTAAAAATTAATTAGTGACTAAAAAACGGTTCTAATGCCTCGCGTCACGTATCTCTTTCTATTTTACAGTGGTGCCGCTAGGTACATCTCGCTCACTCAGCTGTATGTTCCTCTATTGCTGGTATAATACTGGTATAATACCATTATGATGCTCACGACTATATTCCCCGACTGACTACCCGTCAGAGATATTCTGAAAACTCAGAGCATCCACGTTTTACTAGGTAGTACGGAAAACTCTGTCCAGTGTGATGGGGAGTGAGCCTGTCGCTACTTATAATGGACAGTGGGTACAATACACGCCTAGAAATGGAAGCATGCAGGTTTCCTCACGAATGTTTAAATCTAAATCTAAAAGCCAGCGGTGGTACAAATCGTACATAAATTCCGAAAAACTAATTGGTACGATGGTGAGGTCTGGACTCTGGACGGGGATCGAACTATCGCCACCTGCACGGCAGGCAAGGTTACTCGCCACTGGACCCCCACAGTTTCGGTTAATAATATTTAACAATAATCCATTATACATGGGAATAAAATTAAACCTAGTTATAGGGTCCTTTTTAAATACTGACGGTTTTAAAGGCGATGACATTTTCTCCACGGGACCAACATCGAAATCCGGAAAAAAAATTAGCCGTTCCATGCAAATCTGCAATCCTACTCGACGCAAATGTATGGGACAGCTGTTTTTTTTATTTCGATGTTGGTTCCAAATAGGAAATTGTTGTTAGTTGTTGTGAAGTTGATGGTCTGATCCTTGTCATACTCCATAGGTAGGTACATAATTTCCATTTAATGTAAAAACAATTTTATGATTACAGTCCAAACACAAATTGACAATAAACACTCAACTTTAATTTGATGATCAAAACAATGGGACGACAAGAAAAGAAGAAGTTTTGATGTCTCTTTACATCAGCCATTACTGCAGGAATCATATATTTCTTATGTGTTTGTAAAGTCCATAATAATAGTTCTTTTATTTGGCATGTAGGAAGTCTGCAGTCTTTACAGATGCTTTTTTGGGGCGTGTCTCGAATGAAGCAGAACTGGTTGGCCTTGTGCAAAAGGCTTTATATCCTTCTCAATTAGGAATTCCAAAGAGACTAGCCTCAGCCGGTTCTCATATACAATTTGAATTCTAAAGCGAATTTTTGAAGCGTTCGGAGGCCCTTTATACTATGTAATTTCGTTTGAATGTTTAATTTTCGTTGTTACTAGAGACTTTAGAAAAATATATTTTTAAATACCTACCTTAGGTTATGCCTAGCTTTAAACTGAAGTTATAATGACATAAACAAACATTTCTACTTTCCAAATCCAAAAGCACCTACAAAAGAAAAGCATGTGCAAGCAAATACAAGCAAGTGAACGATTCTGAAGGAACAATATTTTTTTGTTGGTTTTGTTTTAATTTGTTTACCCGTCATATTTATAGATAATTTATGTACCTTTGCGTTTAATTATTACACAGGGTGTAAACATGTTGATAGGTGAATTTCATAGATTCCGTGTATCCCTTTTACTGAACCAAACAGTCTTAATATTATAATAGGAACAGAGTAGAATATCTGGGACCCATAGCCGGACGAACATTTTATTTGAATACTGAACCCAATGACATTAACCGAACCCCAAAAAATACCATGACGCACAAACAGGTAAGCATCCTTTTGGTGACCGGAGTCACGGATAATGTGGGGCATCGTGGTATAAAAGGCTTTCTTTAGTGATTCAACGGTCACCCAGGTAACCATTTTTTCACCACCTACAATACTATTCTTGGAAAAAGCGTGAGAATTTAAACGATAGTTTCTGATGACTAAATAGCCGTGTTAGCTAAAATTCACTTGTTCTCGTAAAACCTGTTATTGTATTCACAGAGACATACCATTCGAATGATAAAGAAGCCTCAGGTTTATTGTCCTGACTCACGACATAACTTTGCTTGTAAATGTCAAATGAAATAAATGTTACGTTGCCGCTGTGCTGTTCCTCTAACTTACTTGTAGAATGTAGATAATAAACGTAGAGTTGAATGAGCCTCTTTCTATTATTGTTTCTCTATAAATTTTTGTGGTTTACCTTCGTAAACAATTTTTTTTTTATTAATAATAATGTCACTTAGGTCTTAGATAGCTTTCTGGTGTAATTTTTCGACTCTACGTCTACGTCGGAAAGTATTCCGTTGTAGAGAAGATGAACTCTACAATCATTCTACAATAATCTTTTAACTATACACATTAACTACAATCACATAGTTTAACATTGTCCAGATATAGGTATAGGGTAAATAGGTATCATTGATTTTGATTGGTTCGTTCATTGGTTCATACTGATAAAAGTGATCGCATCTTGTTTTTAGCATCTTTCTGTAATTAGAAAACTGTTTCGGTAAAAGTTTGAGATCTACGTACGTCACAGAATAGGTAGGAAGAAGGCTGCTTCAGCCCGTCAAGTGTGACATCACAGCAACGAAGTCTTGAAATTGTCTCTTCATCAAACTCTGACACATCTGACAGATATAGTTCAATCAATAAACCTTGCCTTCAGCAATGATCAGCTGCCAGTCAAATTAAGATGCTACCGAGTTGCAAGCTGCAAGCGAAGTTAAATTATTTTAAACAAGACTGGATCGTGAATGGGCCCATAGATAGAGCATTTAGTTGAAGCACAGAAAGTAGGCGCCGGCGTGCACTTGGCCTGTCATCACGATACGATGAAGAGAAATACCCGACGCTAAGATGTGAGGGCAATATTGACAATTGATTTTTCTCGTTTGAAATGTTTGCGTACCTACGGCCGCGAGGCCCATCCTCAGATCGCAATAATGTGAAATGCTGCCATGTTTTCATCAAAACATTGTATTAAAAAAGGACAACAAAAAATGCTCAGGCATTTCAAAGAGTTATTTCTAGGATGGAATAAGGTAAGGTTAAGGAAATACCTAGTAACCAGCACTATTACTTAGAGCTAGCACGATGTCATTCAACCAACGCCGCCTGTGATGTTTTCACTTTTACCATCAAACAAGTCAATTCCGCATTGCGCCTCCTCGCTAAAGGTACAAGTCCACAAAATGGCGGCGCAAAAACGCGCGAACCGCTAATGAAAATGTGCGGGAATAGTTGCGAATTACAACGTTGTACGCAAATGATCTGTTTTTATTATATGACAGAGAATCAGTGCGGTACATCGATATCATATACATGTATACATTCTACTTAACAAGATTCACAATAAACGTTCCAAAAATGGCAGAACCAAAAGAGCTCCTAAGGGATATAAGATAGACGGAACGCGATCGCGTGCGATCGCACGCCGCAGGCGATCGCGTTCCGTCTATCTTATATGCTCTAGCAAATGACGTTCCTGAGTGACAGAAAAGGATGGATCGACGGAAAAGTGCGATCGCGTACGGCCATGTGTAGTTCAACCCTAACAGCTCTTTTTTGTAGTAGCTGCCAGTAAACATACCAAAAACGACAAAGTTTATGAATCAAATACAACCTATTACTGGCCACCCAACAGCATGCATAGGTCTGTATGGGTTATTGAGTAAATTCGGACAATATTTTGCTAAGATTTTATATGAGACTGGAAGTCTAGTATTATATAAGATAAGAGGCCAATGTTCTAATGGGTTATTATTATTTTAAATGCCACATGTCAATGCCTAACGATGATAATGATAAGTTAACTTGACCGTTAAGACTATCCTGTTTCATAGTAGCAGTACCTAATCAATTGGCCAATTGTTATTTGTGTCATGTCGCATGCTTGTGGCGAGAGCTAAATGCGTAAACCAGCTAACGGTGTCGGTTCAATGAACGGAAACTGGTGCTACTAATAATAATTTGCCACCTGCCACGCAAGGGAAGTTTGAACGATGTCTACCATATTGGGAGCATCCTTAAGAGGATATAATTCGTACAGCGTTCCATACAAAACGAAGCTCCGTCCTAGTTGGAACTTTAAGAATTCAAAGAAAAAAAAAGTGTTTTACACTATCTACAAAATATCTGCGCTTTGCATTTGTCAGATATCCTTTAAAATATTTAGTTCTTAAGTTATCGTGGCTCAACATTTTCCATACAAATCTTAAATTAATCCTCGCATTGAATTTATATATTTAAAAGGAAACCTGAAAAATGCAAGATTTGTATGGAAAAGTTTGACCCAAAATCTTCGATCAACAATATCCAACTAGATAACACGTCAGCGCTCAAAACATGTCCCGGCAAATAACGCCTCACTATTGGAGTGAGGTCTTATTTTGAATTAGTTGCGTTCGAACAAAGCCAACGTAAGCACGTCTCGCAATGCCGCAGTGTTCCTTTTTTAAATTACTAGGAATTATGGTTGCTTTGAGGTCGAAATTATAATGTATTCGGACGGTTTTCTCGGTTTGTTAACAAAAAATTTTGTATATTCACGAGGACAGAATTTCTCTTTGATTTTGTATGCGACCTGTTATCTAGTTGTATATTGTTGATCGAAGCCCAAAATAACTTAGAATCTACAATTTTAATGAAAATCGGACAATTGTTAAGTACAGATACTGGTTTCTAATTTGTGTTATAACCTTTTTTTTTACTATAATTAGGTAGGTAGTAGTAAAGAATATATTATATACTCGTAGTACTAAATGTTTAAACCAGGACGGAACTCGTTTTGTATGGAGAGCCGTACGAATTGTATCATCTTAATTGGAGGAAGTGTAGGTATATAGGAAAAAAGCGCTTGCAGGTTGACAACATAGGGGACCAGCACTCGTAGCATGCTACACGTGATACGGCTTTATCACGCCTTTTATCTCGTTCGTTCACGTGCAAATAGGAAGAGAGTGAAGGTGTGATATCGCTTTATCACGGTGTCATGCTACCTATGCTGAAAGTTGATATCATTAGCTAGAGTCATGCTACCTATGCTGAAAGTTGATATCATTGGATATAATTAGCTATTGGATAAGCTATTTGAGTTTACTTCCTGATTACGAAAATATTAATGAGCGTATAAATTTTAAAATAAAAAAGCTCCGTTACTCTGGTGTCATTAAACTTTGTTCGTTTAATTAAGAAAAGGTATAATCTGCATTTTCTCGTTAATTTTAAGGGTGCACTCAGGAGAGACTGGTACCGAATCTCAAAACTTTTACTCCTTTTCATGCTTCAATTGATGGCAATTTTAACAAAACTCCGTCCATCTTGTCCGAGAGTTTCCTCGGAAATAAAATATAATGACCGGTAGCGATATAAATTACGTAATTACAAGTCTTAAACTCGGTTGCAGAAACGCTCATTAGAGTTAATCCTCCATTAAACCTCTTGCCAGCTTTTACTACGTCAACAAGACAATAAGTGACAGCAAGATATTTAATGGAGGATTAACTCTAATGAGCGTATCTGCAACCGAGTGTTTATCATTAAAACGTAAATATTCTGACAGAAGCGAGTTGAAAATGAAATTCAAATAAAAAGTTAAATTCTGTGACATTACGTTTCGTCCCAAAGTGACCGCAAAATACGTTTCATACGTGAATGTGAATCTGGGTTTTCGTGTTTTAGGCCGTAGGTAGTCTCTTGGTTACAGTAAATTCGACACGGTACAGTGGCTCATTTCCATTTTTATAATAATCTTTAGTAGGCTGTAGTACACTTTCGTTTTATTTCTGCATGTCAAACTATTTAAACATCGCTGCTTTAAAATTTTTGTGTCGTGTCGTTCGTGACTCTACAAAAAGATAACCATAAAATATATCGCTGTATAAACTTAATTAAACTGTGATACAAAATGAAAGTCTTTATAGAAACGAGATGACATTCATATTTTTATAACAAACTTCGTACCGCCTTAGAATCTTCCCGACGCACACTTGGCAGTTTTTATAGCCTATGTTAATCTCTGATAATGTAGCATTCTAATGGTGAAAGAATTATTCAGATCGGTCCAGTAGTTTCGGAGCCTATTCATTACAAACAAACAAAAAATCAAATCTTTCCTCTTTATAATATTAGTGGGTAAGTTAGGTATAGAGCTTTTGCTCGCGACTTCTTTCGCGTTGAAACTTCAGTACCTACCCCGTTGTAGTCCAATCATTTTAGGGTTTGACCCTAACAATAATTCATCTATCGCTGAAGCTTTGCAGTGTGGTAAAGTATACAGATTACGGTTGACAAATAATCTAGGTTTAATTTTTTCCGGTCCTAGATTATTTGTCAACCGTAATCTGTATACCTACTTTACTTTATCACACTGCAAAGTTTCAGCGATAGATGAATTATTGTTAGGGTGTCCATATTAGGAAACTCTAAAATGACTGGACTATTGTACCTACCCCTTTAAGGGTTGATTTTGAAAAATCCTTTCTTAGTACTCCCTACATCCTCTGTAGAATATATCCCAAAATTTCATGTTTCTATCTTCAGCAGTTCTGTGTGTTCTCTGTCATTCAGTCAGTCAGTCACTGAACTATTTTATTTATAAGGTATAGATATATAGATATAAAAATATTGTGTGAGTTAAAGATAAATTTCCTAGCACTTCAACGCGAAGTAGAACCATTATTCCTTTAAACATACTTTTGCTATGAGCAAACAAGTAAAACCAGTTGCAGACTGTTGACTTCCCATTTTCTAACGAGATTTTTTTCTCTCAATAGAAGCGCACGAGTCATTTAAGAGGCCCTCTTCCGCATCACTGGAGGGAGTGGAAAATGCCACTAACTGTCACAACGAGTTTCGTATTCTATCTATGAAAACGTTCTGCCCTCTATTTATTTTATGAAACGTAGGTCCAACAGAAAATTTGTTACACGGAAACACGCGGTCTATTTACACAAACTATAAATATGAAAGTTTACAACATATTGGCCCTAATACGGCGTAGAACAACCACTGTGTGAAACAGAAGACCCGGTAGAACAATTGAATACTTTAACGCCAATAACTTTCCCGTGACCCGCTAATTATCTACTGTCTCTTCACCACTCATGTCTTTCACGAATATAAGGAGACAAGACAAGATAATTGTCGATAATGCCGCCATTACTCAGCCAATCGTAGGAAGTACCAGCAAGCGAACACGGCCCACTGACCGACAAAGTCCTTTAAACCCAAGACTTAGGTCTTGTCCCGCTGCGGAAACACCTACTTAGTGTCCGGTGCAGCTTTCTCGAGGTTAATTACTCGCTGGGGACTTTAAACGATGACCTTACTTACTACTTATCTACGTCCCTAGTTTCTACGTAACTTAAAGCATTTAAAGTTGGTAAAATAAGAAACCCAGAACATTTCTACTTCCTTTCATCCGTGGCCGTTCTTAACTCTTTCACTTTGAAATATGAATATGGAAGGCGCATCGGCAGCCATATAGGGAGGGGTACGGCGTATGAGTAGAAAAAGTTAAAGGCTGTAACTGTAAAACAGTCAATGGACGAGTGACACTGACAATGTGAAGGTACGTTCCGGTTTAGGTGGACGTCACGTATATATGTGGACGTGGAAGGTTTGCCTTTACGGATCCCAGCTAGGCACGTAGATACTGACTTTCGAATGAATCACCCAAACGAGCCGTATACCACTGATAGGTTCAAAGCGAGAATTTTAGACACGTTTGATGGTCTATTGGCGATTGCGATGTTTGGTTGTTAGCATGCTAATGATCGCTCGGAAGTATATATCAATTGCAAGAACAGCAACGTATATTACACTTATGCGAGTTTAAAACAAATGAGGTAGCTTTATCGTCGCGAATAAGAACTTGTAATAATAATATGTAAACTTAATCTAATCTAATAAGTAATAAATTCCGCCATCTTGTAGGCCGCAATCCACAGCTAATGCGTTCCGTTATACGCAAGCCGCACTTGTAACGACCTTGATTAACGAAGCGACACCTAAAGGGCGATAACGAAGAATCATTCATATCTCAAAGTGTAATTTACTTAACCAGTACTCAAAGGGAAAACGTAAGTATGCGGTATTAATAGGGTCACGCGGTTTCTAGAATTTCTATCGACATATAATTTCCAGTGAGATTTATAGGCTACCACAGAATACATAACTGCCGCAACAGGTACCTAATTGCTGCTGATAGATAATCAATGAAGTATGCTGACCACTAAAACAATCCGTGTTAAAAAGAATAGACCGCTACTTTGTATAGGGTCCTTCTTAATATGCTGACACTTTTTTAAAGGGATGATCAGACCGTCAAACTGAACAACTTTCTCAATGGCACCAACATCGAAATCGCAAAAAAGAAATCAGCTGTCCCATACAAAACTGCAAACCTACTCGAACCAAATGTATGGGACAGCTGATTTTTTTATCGCGATTTTGATTTTGGTGCTTTAGAAAAAGTTGTTCAGTTTGACAGTCTGATGATCCCCTTGAAAAAGTCATAAGTAAGAAGGACCTTGTATTCGTCATTCTGATTGGCCACCATAAGTTCAAAAACAAATCATTGCTTACCTAATGTTTTTAGGACACTCTTGACAGTAGAGGAGAATTTTGACACATCCGACACTATCACTTACGCAAGCCTTTACTAAGTTCGAAAACAAGTTTAGATTAACCAAAACTATTTGGCAACGTTACTTAAGTTTTACTTATTTGAACAAGTAGCGTAAAGTCGTTTGATAGAGTCGTGGTTATTTACTATGAGAAAATATGCATCAGTAAGTTTTTGCAACTGAAAAGAGCAAAGGAAGATATCAAAGTTATAGCGTTGCTCGCCGAGACTGAGAATCTGAGATTAGCCAAGGATATTCCTTTTGCCGTTTTTCCTAGTGAAAAGAACGTAAGTTTGAAACTAAATTCTGAAGCCACACCCTACAGATGTTTCCTGTAAAATGCCCATCAGTACGGCTATGAATTTACGAATACGTCGAATGACATTTAGGAAACAGACTGCAATTTACTGTTTCCATGCGTAAACTGGGTCACAGACACTGTTACCGTAAACCGATAACATCCAGCCAGTATAATCATAAATGTTTCTACCGTATGGTAACATGAATATTTGTAGACAATAATAACCTCTATTAACCTTAATATTGGGTACACGAGAGCGTTTCAGAAGTTTGATTCCGGGCAGTTAGTTCCATCATGTTTCCTTTGGCGGTGCATTTTAGTTTTCCTTGCAGTGAAAAGAGATAAGAAAACATTGAAGTTTGGAAAGAAAACTTGCCACGTATTTTTGCTACGATTTCGACTTTTATACAGAGTTCTTCTTGATATGCTGACACTTTTCTAATGAGATGATCAGAATCGAACTCGTGAAAAGAAACTGTTGTTACATACAAAACCGCAAACCCACTCGAACGAAATGTATCGTAAAGCTGTTTTTTTTTCGCGATTTCGATATTGGTCCCATAGAGAAAGTTGTTCAGTTTGATGGTCTGATCATCCCCTTAAAAAAGTGTCAGGATATTAAGAAGGAACCTGTATTAGCTTCCGACAAAATGTGTAACGCTTACGGAAGTAATTATAGTTCTCTGTGGTAACGCATTATTCTAGGAATACCATAATTACGTTTTATCAGTAAAAAGGTCAAAGGGTGAGCTTAATCTCGAACTCATTTTTTTGTTATGCAATGCAAATAATTTCGCGAAAACAACAGTAGATAAGCATAAGCATATGCTCACGACTATATTCCCCTAGGGCGTAGTCAGAGATATTCTGAAACCTCAGAACATCCACGTTTCACCAGTAGTACCTACCGAAACTCTGTCCAGCGTGACGGGGGGTGAGCCCGTCGCCGCTTATAATGGACAAGTGGGTACAATACATGCCTCGAAATTGAAGCATGCAGGTTTCCTCACGATGTTTTCCTTCACCGAAAAGCCAGTGGTGTTACAAATTGTACATAACTTCCGAAAAACTCATTGGTACGAGTCGGCTTGGACGGGGATCGAATCACCGCCTCCTGCACGGCAGGCAAGGTGACTCGCCAATGGACACCACAACAGTAGATATCTTTAAAATAACCGGTCTGTTCTATTCCATGGCTAAATTAAAGTATTATTCTTTTGCTTCACAGGTAATCACCGGTTCGATTGCAAAGTAGCAGAGCACTTAGCAAAACTATCTCTATTACCTTGAACAGGTGTTCATAAGAGTGTAAGTACAACATTAACCGATCCTCTGAAGTGCTCAAACACATTGAGTAAAGAAAAAGCGCCTCTCACTTTCTTCGAATTACTCAAATTCAGGCCCACGTGTGCGTAAGAGATGTGAAAGTGAATTCGACAGGCTATTCTCACCGACCAATCTGAGTATTACCAATGGCTAGTTTATTAATGATTGTTCGAAACATGAATCGACTATTCGACTTTCCTATTAACCTAGCGTATTGTGAAACAATCGACATAGCGAATAGAACCTGATTCAACACGCCAATTACTTTTCAGCAATGTGCATTAAAATTGTGATTTGCGGTGACAAGTTGTTACGATTAGTGGTGCAAAAGCGTCAATAAACGCAATAATAAATTATGATGTAATGCTCTTTGCCTAAATTCGTTCACACACTTTTTTCAATGTCACACTTCTTAATTTAGATGCAAAGCGAACTTTTATTGACTTGAAGCATTTTTCTAGTTGAAGAAAATCTTGAAGATTTTTTCTTTTTATTGTTATAAAAAAATGGGTTTGCTCTTGACCTCAATCCAGTCCTGAGGACAGAGATGGGGTCGAAGATGTAGCGAGCTTACCCAGAAGAAGCTTATTCACTCTTACTTTAAAGTTATTCGGGTTGTAAGCGCTCGGAAATACTGACGCAGGCAGGGCATTCCACTCCTTGGCTGTGCGCATTATAAAAGAATCAGAAAAGCGCTTAGTGGGATACGTGGGATATCAACCAAGAAGGGGTGGTATCCAGCGGTGCGTCTGGAAGTCCGAAAGTAGAAAGGGGAAGGTGGGATGAGCTCATGCAGCTCTTGTGCACACTCACCGAAGTACAATCTGTAGAAGACCGACAAGCAGGCTACTCTGCGAATTGTTGACATCAAGTTATAGTTAAACGTTAAACCTTGTAATTAACTACTACTACTAACTTCTATTTGCCGTAGTTTCGGACGCTGAGAGCTGCTGTTCAGCATGATATGCTGATGATGATGATGATTGTGCAAAACAATGGAAAGTGACCTATTAGCATTTGCATACCAGATAGAACACAAGGTTTATCTACAACAGGACCAACATAATTACGAATTTTATTTGACAATCAAATTAATATTCAGGACAACTTTGGCAAAGTTCCCGTTGCGGCCGATCCTTGTACACATATAACGGGCGGACGATCGAGTAGTTAACCTCGATCCACCTGTTTGTGACCACTGCCCGTATTTGTAGGACTAGTATTTCATATTTGAATGTCACGTTCTTGAAGTTCGTTTATTTGCAAAACTAAAAGGAAAGCTAAGCTTGATTATTTGGGAATCATTGATTTGGGAAAACCTGATCTTAGTTTTAAACAATGAGGAGTTTTCTGACAGCTACTAAAACGTAGTTCATCATACCGGCGACTGATAGCGTCTAGTTATAGGCTAAAAAGTAAACAAAAATGCATGTCACTGAGTCAGACGCATTATTTGCTCGTTGTTTTTAGCTTGCTGACGAAATATATGCTCATATTTTGCTGCTTACATAAAAACACAAATTCTTACTATTTTATTTGTATTTTATTATCTGCAAGGTCGCTCGCCCCTGTCTGGTCAACGCCATCTATAGAGCCAAGGAACTACTTTTTTCTTTTTTAATGGCTTTCTGAAAATCCCTGATTGACACTGAGGCCGAGATTCAGAGACGATTTTTTTTGGCTTAGTTCGAGCTAAGTAGGGTAGAAATGTATGGATTTTGACATACGGGAGTTCGAACTATGACTTACAAATCGTCTCTGAATCTCGGCCTCAGATAGGTACAGATCTATTATAGAATGGGAGGCGTAGAATAAAATAACACTTAACGTGATTTTGTTATAAAATTGTTGTTTGCTTCTCCGTACCTAGGATTCTAAATCTAGTTTCAGTTATTATATTTTTTTAAATTGTGTACTTATCACTAAAACGTGAAAGTATTTACTTAAGTAGTTAATATTGATAGGTACCTACCTACTCATCATTATTATCAACACCGCACGTAATCAAATCAATACTGGAAATTAAATTTAAAAGAGTATTTGTTAACATAGCAACATAGCTTGAAATAGTTATGTGTCTGATTCAGCAAATCTAATTTTCTATACGCTTGACGAAAACCAGTTCGCATAATAATACCGTAAATTATTTTATATCGCCGCATTCAATAAAATTCCATTTTCGAAGTCGCAGGTCAATTCACCGTTGATGAGAATCGTGAAATTTTATTTTAAAAACCCGCAATCATTTGAGCAGAATCTCGATATCTATTCGCATGCGACACTGGATTAGTCCGGGGGCGTAATTATCCAGGCGGATCCATTCAGCACTTTTATTAGTTCCTTTTTATTGAATCGATAGATAGTGCTACTGTTCCATGTTCGGATAAAAGAAAAAACCGGCCAAGTGCGAATCGGACTCGCGCACAGAGGGCTCCGTACAAAACAATGTAAAAAAAATGTCCCGGATATTTACCGCGAACCCAACACACACTTGACCAGCGTAACCCTGTCAAAATCCCGTCGTCATCCACCGGTGTACAGTTCTATTGTAGAGGCTGCGAACGTGAATGCGGCTCACGTATATGACTGTACAGTCTGTACAGCCATGAGAAAAAGTGCTTCTCCAAAAACACTGCTTAAAACATCTTCCACAGATGTAAAGGCCTACGATGATAATGTCTTACGATAGAATATGCACTATAATCACACCAAGTTTGACGCTTGTGTGTATTACCGTTTTTGCATTAGAAAAGAAGAAAAAAACCTTGAGAAAAACTAGTTACTTGTATAGGGACCACCATTAATTTTTACTTTTTGTCTTTGTTACTATTTGTAATCAAATCCAATACAACAATAGGTACATATTCTGTAGAAATTTCAACTGGCTAACTATTACGGTTCAGAAGATACAACCCTCTGAAGCTAAGACGGATGGATGGACAGACAGCGTAGGCTTATGATTAGGGTCATTTAGCTCCCTGTAGGTTTTCACCCTTTGGGTACGGAACCGTAAAAATGGCATTTTAAGGTGTGACGAAAGATTCCGCGATCTTCACAGGCCATGGGTTTTATGGGCACCGATAATTGTGCAATAGCCTTATGCAATCACTTTTGCTTCAGACGTCAAAAGAAAAGTTGAACCGTCAATTAAAACTTCTGCTCATGGAAACAATTCACTACCAGTTTTTTGCTATCTAATAACAAAGATAATCAATTTAATATTAACAAAACCCAACTTGTTTCATCAAATTTAATTAATCGTGTCTCTGATTATGGCGTCGTGAAGATTAGTGTGGTAATTTTGTATTTGCCCAAGAGCAAGCATTCTAAACCGTGGGACTATATTTCGAAAAACACCTGTTATTTTAGTGGGTAAGATTATAATTTAAGCAGGTCAATTTGAAGCAATTTTCCCATTGTGACAATGGTCTATTAAGTGGATCGTCGCGCCCTGGTTCTACTTCGTAACGGAATGTGGGACCCCAAACAATATTCAAATGAGTTATTAAAAAGAATAAGTCTCGGTTCACACCAACATTATGCGCATTCATAAAAACTAACTCTTGAAAATAAGAACATTAGCATTATTTTAAAGAATCATGACCACTTCCCATACATTCGTTTACCTGTCAATTTTTCTTTGATTTAGTTGAAGTAATTACAGTACTATGTGGTTGATGTATACAATAAATTTGATATAGAAAAACTAAAGGTTAATTCCATTTACATTGGTAGTAATTTGATTTAATTTGGTAGTGAGGAATAAAAGTAATATCGAAAAAAAAAACTGAGATTATTTGACAGGTAAAAAGTGGACATTATTCTTTAAAATCAGTGGAAGACTTTAAAATTATATCAATATTATTTTCGGCAATGAAAATGCATTGTGATTGTGGAGGGATAATTTTATTACTGGGTGATGAATGCGATTCCAGTATGTATTCACATCCAGGGTATCATGCTTCACAATTTAACATTTCGGTTTTCCTGACATTCCATGATTGAAAATTTCACAGAACATTTTTCATTAAAACCGGTGACTTAAATGCATTACATACTTAATAGGGGGTGCTTCAGACCATCAGACTGGACATTTTCAACGCGAATGGCTGTGGAATAAACATTTAAACGCGAAATAATTACGTTTTTGGGTCGAGTGGCTATTGACGTTTTCTATGGAACATGTTTTTTACGCGATTTCAAGATTGGTCCTATAGTACCGAAAAGTTTTTCAGTTTGATGGTCCGAAGCATCTCCTTAAGTATGTAACGCATTTAAGTACAATAAAAAACCGGTCAAGTGGGAGTCGGACTGCTCGCGCTCCGAGGGTTCCATACCACACCATCACCTAACATATTAACTAACAAAAAAGTTTTTTCTCCGGAACCTTTAGCACAAGACCGACTCACACTTGGTCGGTTTTTATTACTTGTTGTTTTGCTGTAGAGGTTGCTCTATAATTAAACCAAGTTTGACACTTGTATGTATTACCGTTTTTACGATAGAGCGAGATAAAACGTTGATAAAAACGAGTTTCTTGGATGAGGACCCCCCCTGTATTATTAATTATTTTACGTTTTAATTATATGATACCAATCCGGTATAATAATAACGCACATTCTGTGAAAATTTCTAAAGTGTTCGTTCTAAATTCTGTGAAAGGTTCTAAAGTTACAGCCAGTGCAGTTAGGTAGGACAGACAGACAGACGGACGGACAACGTAGGTTTAGTAATACGATCCCGTTTTCACCCTTTGGGTACGGAACCCTAAAATTAACTTTTTGATGTCAATAAGAATATAAACGAACAATAGTCAAATGAAATGCTTGAAACGTGGGGAGTGGGAACATTTGGGTTTTTACAATCTTCCTGTAAAATAGGCTCTTATAGCCGGTGATAATAAATTAAGTTCCCAATTAAAATCGCAACGATTTCGAGAACAATAGCGACCCGCATTGGGCAATACCATTTTATCTCGACAAATTATCGCTGCTAACGTCACATAGGCAAAAACAATGGTAGTGTCACAGCTAATCTCCCTTAATCTGAACTGGCAAATTGTGCGGTTACGTATTGGATGTTGAGAGATTGTTCACTCAGTTCTTTAACCGCGACCTAAATGTAGGATGTCTGGTGAAAACCACTACTATGTTAGAATCCAGCTATAGCTATTGTTCGATAGAATTACCTGCGAAAACGTCGAAAGACTGAAGCAATAGGCTTGAACTACACATGGCCGCACGCGATCGCATTTTTCCGTCGCTCCATCCTTTTCTGTCACTCAGGAACGTCATTTGCTAGAGCATTATATAAGATAGACGGAACGGAACAGCACGGAACAGCACGCCGCGTGCGATCGCGTTCCGTCTATCTTGTATGCTCTAGCAAATGACGTTCCTGAGTGACAGAAAAGGATGGAGCGACGGAAAAATGCGATCGCGTGCGGCCATGTGTAGTTCAACCCTTAAACTCGCAAACATAGAGATGAGGCGGTTTCCAAGACTAGTAGGTAAAACTAAAAATGTTCACATCGACAGTAAAAAGTGTTGTTTGTCTATGGTTTGTAACGTTTGATACTGGTGGTGCTGCCAATGGATAAGTTGTTCACTACCAATAAATACGCAATAAAACCGATAATTTTTGTTTGTTAAACGTCTTTTTCGTTTCGTCTAATAATTATTATTTCGTATAATTATTTCGTCTAATAATAATTCAAAACGTCTTCCTTATTAAAACCATCATAATCTTATTAGTGAATCAAAAACAGCTCCCTACAATTTAGGAATCGAGAAAAAACGGAAGATTTACTTTCACGATGTAACGCCTTCCAGTGTCATTGAACAACTTTGTTTCTAAATTAAAACATTGCTAAAGATCACCGTCAGTGTCAGTGGCTTATATTCCAATCTTCTCCAATTCTGGATAATTTATTGGGCTCATCTTTCACAAAAATGAGAACTGAGAACATGCCGTGTTAAAATTATCGACGTAACCAAGTAAAAATCAGGTTTCAACCGTCTACTTAATTCATATGGTTATGTAGAAAATTGGCTAACAACGATTAGGTAACTTCCGTTTTATTTAATAAATTACATTACAAATATTAACATAATTTAATTTGATTAGTTGATATCGATGCAGAAGTTATAAATCGGAAATAAAAAAAAAGAATCGATTAGCTTATGAACCAAAAACAACAATTTTATCTCACGATTTACCCGCAACAGCGCCAGCATTCAATAGATTTTTAGGGTTCCGTAGTCAACAAGGAATCCTTATAGTTTCGCCAGGTGCGTCCGTATGTCTGTCCGCGGCTTAGCTCAGAGACTCTTAGTACTAGAAACCTGTATTTGTAGTATTTGGCATGAATACCTATACAGGGTGTTTCATAAGTAAGAATAAATTTTTAAAACTCTTAAGGGGGTTGTTTAGATCGTCAAACTGAACAACTTTCTCAATGGGACCAACATCCAAATCGCGAAAAAAAAAAATGATATCCCATACCTACATATTTTAGCTCTAGTCGATTTGTAGAGTAGGTATGGAACATCCATTTTTTTTGTCGCGACTTCGATATTGGTCCCATAGTGAAAGTTGTTCAGTTTGATGGTCTACACCACCCCCTAAAGGTTGATTTGTATTTTTGGAACACCCTGTATAGATTAATCACGCCAACAAAGTGGTAAAGTAAAATTTAGCGTACCTTCCCTACACGTAAAGTGGGGATAAATTTGGTTTTCTTATTATCCCATGGTTGAACAACATATAAAATGTACTTGGTCGTCAATCCGTGAACTCAATAAATTTTCATATCATTGAACAAAAAGCCCCTTTTAATTCCGCATATTGTGACAGGCAACACGGAACTCTGCGCGTGGCTCGACACACACTTGGTCGGTTTTAAAACAATAGAAAGGAGGGGCAAGGGGGTCGGGAGGCGTGGGATCAGGGCACGAGGGCATGGCGAGACGTGATAAACCACGAGGAAGTCGAGTCTGTGAGATTTGTAACAGACAGACAAAATAAGCAAATGTTACAACCTTAACCGTGATTTTTAATAAAGGCGAACGATCGATTTAACTTTACGAGTTTCTTTTAGAACTGCACAGATCCCTGACTCGGAATTTAAATTTTCGATATATCGTGATCGTTTTTGGAGGAACTTAATTAAAAATTTAAAAATGAGTTGACATTAAAGAGATTAGATAACCGAGGAGGGGGCGAAAGGAGATATTACAACTTGCAGCCGGGTAATTTAACATAAATGTAATTGTAGATATGGATTCTATTTGATTGTATAGAAATTGTATGTACATTTTTTTCTAATGTACCTATTGCATGCTGACATCAGCAAGTTGCAGAGATGCCTACTATATTTATTTCATACGACTTTTGTAACCTGTAATTATGCAATAAATATATTTGATTGATTGATTGATTGTAATCATTGTGCTACATTGTACAGAGAACTAAAGCAAAAGAAGGGGAGTGAAACCGTGTCAAACTTTAGATAGTTATTATCGAAGACATCAATATCCTCCTTCGTAACTACTGTCTGGCCCCTTTTAAATATTATGATTTTCACAAATTCATAGCAAATAATATTGCATCTAACTAAAGGAAGCCTCAAATTGTTAACTTTGACTCCCTAGATTCCACAAGGAGCTTTGCATCAAACTCACAAAAAGATTAATTCCAGTTTAAGCCCGGATCGACCTTGGAAAAACCCCTTTTATAGCAAATAGCGATGATGCTTAGCCAAGATACTATTGAACATTTCTATCTATACTTGGTACAGTCAGCATCAAAAGTATCTAGGCATGTTAATTAAGTGTTCATAAATATCTAGACAACTTTACGATAGCAAACCTTATTTCAACTCACAAAGAAATCAAATTAATTTATCTGTCATGTTATTATTTGTTAAGTTGAAAACAAATGGTATCTAGTAGGGAATAGGGTTTATTTTCGTGTAATTGTTCAGATGTTTTTGAACACCGGAGATGCTTAGATACTTTTGATGCTGACTGTACAACCGTGTAGGTATAACAAAATGTGGCTGCGACTTCGTTCGTAGGTACGCGACACGCGTAAACCTCTGAAATACGAAACAATGACGTTGGTAATTTTTTACATAATCAATTTAGACAATAGGTAAGTATTAAAAAAAAATTGACAATCCGTTGGTACACTTATTTGACTATTCCCTAGAAATCCTAAAATTTTTTAGGTGTATAAGTTGGCTCCAAATTAACAATTTTTTTAGAATTGTTGTCCGTCTGTTTATTTGTTCATTTGTTCGAGCATCACGCAAAAACTACTGAACCGATTTTGATGAAAGCTTATCATTTGACTTAAATTCTGGTACTTACCTATAGTAGACGAAGTAGCGGGTAAACTCTAGTATATTTAAACTTGTTGTTTGCTACATTCTTCTTATCGTGTGAGCAGCAAGCCCTGGTGTCGGAGTTTTTTCAGATCTCCTTACGGCCTCTGACGTGGTTTTTATGTAACGACTACCACTACCAGACTAAACAAAGGGCAAAGTCCGAGTTTAGGTACCTACTACCCTACTAGGTACCGTATAGCCACCGCCACCTCACTCTTATACTGGCATGATAATCCCATATGGTTGTAGGGTCAACCTTCCGCGTCTGTTCTCTACACCTTGCCCTATTACTGACGTCGTCTTCGTAGACATTGCACTAGGTCATATCACTGCGAACTGTGTTCATCCATCTTGTCTTCGTACGTCCTCTTTGTCTCTGTCCTGGAATCAACAGTTGCAGGTACAATATTTCCTACGTCGGGTAGGTATTATAGCCAACGTATCTATTGTGACAAAATGTTGGTATCATTTTCATACAGTTACCATAAAATATCATATGGCGACCATAACTTTACAATGCGAAAAAACGCAGTTTAGTACCTACACTAGTAGTTTTTTCGACAACTGGCTCGGAAATTAATTTATTTTCATTTTTATTGCCGACTTCGGTGTTGTAACGTCCTACGAGTACCAACTGCGCTACGTCCTGTATCCTATCTGTATCGATTTCTCTTGAAATTACCGATTTTATTCAACCTTAATATCAATTTCTAGTACCTAATTACTGTTATTACAAATTGCTTTAGTTGCTCTATAATTATTATTATCAACAATAATAGTCTAGACTTGGAGTTAACCTAATCACTGGACATTGACTTCGCAGAACATAGTCAAATGGAACTGGATAATAATCTAGCCATAAGCTCTGAGTGTAACCTATTTGTAATATTATTATGATATAAGTAATACCTATGTATCTAATACCTTAATTCCTACCCACTACAAATGTTCGCCCTAGGCACACGTAGGCTGATCAAATCAGATGCGTCCTTCTTAAAGGACCAAAAAAAATTTCCCCAAAACCGACGAGCATGTATGAAACTATTTATGGATGTTGAACAGGCAACAGTGGAGAAATATGTCTCAGACCCGGATGTACTGAGACATCGAAACACACGCAAGGAGTTGAATAGAATAAAATGTACCTATTGAATAATATATATGTCTTCAACAGTAGAGTTTATCGTGTTGAATTCTGTACATATTCTTACTTACGTATTATAACAAAAATTAAGTTTAATAAAATATTCAGTTCTCCGTCCATAACAAAATTAATTACAAAAATCGTTTTTTTTTTGGCGAGACGTGTAAATAAAGTGGGTGCGTCCCGTTTCGAATAATAAAATTTGGTATAATAAAATTTTTATAACGGTCAAATGATATAATGGACCTAAGAAATACTAACTACGAGCATAATATTGAAAAAACATAACATACATTTAATCGAATACTTATATCCTATAATTTTAATATATCTAATGTTGATTATTACTAACGATTACATAATATAAAATTTGTTTGATATATCAATCATTTGATGTTATTTTATGAGACATAACGATCCCTTGAAGTATTGCTCCAAAGACATACAATTAAACATTTTTTTATAGCTAGTAAATTGCCTTCTAAACTATAGGTTAGGTTAATTTAGGTAGTGTGACCACGTATAGAGCAAGTGGAGTCAAGCGAAACGTGTGTCACATGCATGCTGCATTTGTGCGTGCATGCATGCTTGTTTGCTGGCATGCTTGCTTGCATGTGTGCTTGCTTGCATGCTTGCTTGCATGTGTGCTTGCTTGCATGTTTGCTTGAATGCATGTTGGGGGGTGCAGGGGGGCTGCGACCCCCGCGAGGAGGGTGCGGGGGGCGGATGCCCCCCGCCTGAGAAAAACAAACAGGTGTTTTAAAAATTCTAGGTTAGGTTAGGTTAGAACATGTTGCACACTTAGCGGAGCGAGCGAAGCGAGCGGAGCATCAACATGCTTGCCTGCATGCTGCATGCTTGCTTGCTTGCTGCATGTTTGTTTGCTCCCTGCATGATTGTTTGCTCGCTGCATGCTTGCTTGCTTGTTGCTTGGGGGGCAGAAAGGTAGGTAGCTTCAAAACTATAGGTTAGGTTAGGTTCGGTATGTAGTGTAACCACTTAGAGAGCGGTCATATTTTAGACATCGACATGCGGTTTTTAAATATTATATTATGAGCATTGATTATTATTTATTAGACATTCTAAAACTAGATGACATCAATGCTATATTTATTAAATCAAAATGTTATGCTTTATAGATTTTATAACATGTGATGGTTATACTTAAGGTTCATTATATCCGATGCGTTTTATACTTTATCAAATTATAGGTCTTAAATTTATATCTAACGTTTATTATAGCAAGTGTCCTGTATTTGAAACAAAATTATATCAAAAGAAGTTATATTTCCTAAACTATATATTTTTTGTATTTATATCGAATATTACTTACCCAAATAAAGTTGTAGTGTTCAGTATTATTCTTACATAACTTATACCTAAGTACATAGGTATAAATAAACATAAAATTCAACAAATAAAATATAAAAGTACAAACACGAACATTCTTCAGTTAATACGTCATCACACCTATTTTGGACAAAACCGGATTGACCCAGTGATAATACCGAAATACGAATAACTACCTACACTGAGATTCGAACAAAATGAACATTATAGTCCGTAAGCCGGCCGCACGATTGCCTAAGTAACATGACATCACAATGAAATGCATGGCACACGGTCGAAAAAGTTATGCTTAGCGAATATCAGTCTAATTATGCACCCGAATACACACGACTATTATTTAAGCATGTAAACTAGATTCAGATACTTTAAATGGGACTAGAAAATCCGTGTGACAATGTCGTAATAATTTATTTCAATCATAGTAAGTTGTTCAGTTTGATAGGATGCTAATGATATAAATTTCAACTTGTATATTAATGTGCATAATTTCAAGACCGATTGTTTCAATCGACTATTTCGTAGGTATTATGCTACGTACAATGCCCGCGAAGCCGCATCGTCAGCCATGCCCGTACATTGTCGATATTGTACAAGCAGCTTTCGCTTAATCCGCAACGATCTATTATTGAGGACTTTGTACAGGATCACAGCGGGAAAACATTGCAAACGGCGTTACAAAATTGATTTGTTCCATTTATTGTGAACTTCGTCCAACCTCACTGCAGTAATTAAGATTAACCAAACATATTCTCCCCTCCGGACGGAAAGCGTCAATTTTCGTCCCGCTGCGCTACACGAAGTTGCCGCTTTCCACCACAGTCCAGGAGAAAAATTGTATACTTACCTCGGGCAGTAAATAAGAAAGCCTCACATGTTCGGCTTCGCCTCGGTCAACAATTACATGAGATCTGAGACCTTTCTTACTTTCCTGCCCTCGGTGTGTAATCTACTATATGTCTTGAATGTGGCTAAGATCTTTCTGCCCCGTAAAATGTATGTAGGTACTTAGGTATAAGACAGCACGTAAGAAACCGAAGAAATAAAAAACTTATAATTAAAAAACATTGACATTATTATGGTAGGGTAAAAGCGCCTAAACCCGGCCCCCGCCTAAAGTCGGCAGTCTGAACTGTTATCGTCCATAAATTATTTCATATTTGACATGTAACAATTATTTTTGCTCTAAACTATAGCTTATTTTCTTCTCTTTACGTGTTACCAAAATTACGTCGATCGGTCACAGCATACAAATACAATCGAGGTTGGAATGACGACAAGTGCGGAATAGTCTGCAATTCCGAGTTTTTGCGGTAAAATCACTATGCAATACATTTTTAGGAAATGTGATTTCTATCAATTTTACCATTTTTGTGGGTTACTGACATTTGTTAAAGTTAATTTATAAACGATTTAATGATATCAAGACCTAATTTTATACTTAATATCATTAGTTTTTGAAATAATAGGGGGGCCGGAGTTAGGGTATACAATTCTCGTTAAAACCTTAAGTCGGCATACGTGGCCAGCTTTAGGGAATGAATCTAAATGAACAAATCCTAAGGTCAGCATTAGTAATAAACGACTATTACTTTAGTATATTATTATAAGTACCTTACTAGCATAAAGCAATATGACTGTGTAGATTGTTAATTTGAAATTTTGAAAAGAGTTTATGATATCAAGGTACTTAATTAATTATTGAGATTATTAAAGCTGTTTATTGTTATTAAGAAGAAGATCCTACACTGTAGACGAAAATCCACCAAAAATAAAAATATTTGCGTTAAAAATAAGTTCTAGTTAAAAAAGAGTTCCTTATTGATATGTTTACGTTCTATTTCTTAATTTTGTAACCAATTATACTTGAGACCACCCCGTAGTTAGTCCTTTAGAAATACATATGCCGGCTTTAGGAAAAATACTTACCGGAATTAGGGCTAGACCTGCCGACTTTGAGGAAAATTTGTGTCTTTCGATTTAAACCTTAATAACTCAGCAATAAACTGTATTTTGGCTTGTTTTTGGCTTATATTCTGAAGATTATGAACCACTTCGCCATTTAAAAAAGAATCTTGAAAGCTAGGCTTTACGTAGCAAAACTGTTAAACGTTCTAAATCTCAAAATGGCTTAAGGTGCCGGCTTTAGGGAATTTTACCCTACTGAAATTATCTGATTGGGATTGAATACCTATAAAACAAAAAGTATATGTAAGTACATTGTCCATATTGTGCAGGAAGGTTTCGCTAAATCCGCAGCGATCTTCATTGCGGACTTCGTACAGATCACAGTGGTAATTTGTCAAGCTCTGCTGGCGTTACAGCTGCTGGCGTTACAGAGTTGATTCGTTACATTTAACTTCGTTCAACGCATGAAACAATTCGTGGTCCGACGTACATAGACATTAATGCTGTCATTTCTTGAATTTGGCTAAGATCTTAACTACTCAGTAAAATTCATGTACACAGGATCTGAAACAAAGGAAATAAAATAACTTACAATTAAAAGATATTGTAAGAGTTTAGGGGAGACCTTTCTTTGCTCAGCAGTGACGAGACGAAGCAAGGGATGAAGTAGGGTAACAAAAAAAAACAATAAAAAAAACATTGAGTACTTATACCTAACTGAAATTATCTGATTGAATACCTACCTAAATAAACAAAAGCGTACCTAACTGTTGTAAACTTTAACCTTTTGAAATATACAGATCTAAAATATTTCCTTATTCAGATGAACTGAACTGTTCCTGTTCAACTTAAAAGCAACATGTAGAAAAGATATTACTTGTTTTTAAAATAAAAAGGTAGGTATATCATGTACTGTTCATAAATACCCATTTGAAATACCAGAACTGCAAACAAATTACAAAATATCTGTTAGAACCGAACGAATTAATTGCCTGAACAAACTTAATTAATACCAATAGCCAATTATGACGATTCCAGCCCGTAATTCCTGCAAAGTAAACAATAAACCCAATCCGAAGCGAGTCGAGTCGATTTTTTTTTTATTATGTAATGAAATGAGTTATTTTACAAACTTAAAGGTACGAGTAATGCTTTTTCATTACACATGCATGGATTTCGAGTCAATCCTTATTAAACATTGAACTGTTGATTTCCAAATACAGCTTATGGTAGGGGGCGTCCATAAATTACGATGACGCTAATTAAGGGGGGGGGGGGGCCTCGTCCAGTGTCAGTTAGTGTCACAAAGAGAGAGAGAGGGGTCTAAAAAAATGTCACGTGACATTTGGCGATTTAAATAATATCATAAACATTGAACTGTTGATTTCCAAATACAGCTTATGGTAAATACGTCCATAAATTACGATGACGCTAATTAAGGGGGGGGGGGGGGGGGACCTCGTCCAGTGTCAGTTAGTGTCGTGTCACAAAGAGAGAGAGAGGGGTCTAAAAAATGTCACGTGACATTTGGCGATTTAAATAATATCACCCCAATCATGTTAAAAACAAGACCTAAAGTTCTGTCTGAAACTGCTACTTCATGACTACCTTTAATATGGTGTAAAATAGTCTTATAGATAGGTAATTTATAACAAAATTACGTATTTTTCTCCAGAGTTATTTATGCGTTCTATATCTTTTGTATTATTTAAATAAATAATTGGTTGAATAATGTATTCGCCTTTTTTTATATAAAAGTCACGTAACGTTGGGGAAGGGTGGAGTAAACAAAAATGTCACGTCTAATGACATTTTGGTAGCATTCATAACCAAATTCACCGAACTATGCGTCATGTAATTTATGGATGGCCCCTTATTTATTAATTAGCCGCTCCGCTCAGTAATGGAGCCACGTGATCAACATTTCCTCTCTACTGCATTTAAAGGAACACAAATCCGCTTATCTCGTACCAAATCCCCTGTTACGAGTACAAACAAACGTGTCTCCTACATCTAAGCTAATGCCAAGAAGACAACTAACCAAACCATTATGTCTTGTTCCAGATTTACGATGTTGATAAGGTGTACGGCGGCACTGTGTGCCGTCGCACTCCTGCTCGCCGCTACACCCACTAGTTCAGAGGTAAGTTTAAGTTTCTTTACCCCAGTCCGCTCGCTCGTTGGCGTAGTGGAGCTTCGGTATTGGAAACGATCACCACGTCAGGTCCGGTCAGTCTTTGGATGGGTGACCGTTTAGTGGTATTTCATCTCCAGCGTTTCCGTACTTCAGAAGGCACGTTAAGTAGTTGGTCTCGGATAGTTCCATCAGATGGCGTTGTAACTATTCGTTAAGCCAGGTCAGAGGCCTATTGAGGCGGCTTGAAAATTCTCTGACAGCAAGGTGACCACTAACTTGCCTCCACCAACACGCACTGGGCCCGCGTGGTAGAGTATGGCCCACTCCCTCTCACCCTTATTCGCGAGAGGAGGCCTTGGCCCTGCAGTGGGATTCTATAGGCTATAACTTACCCCAGTCCAAAGATTTTTTTGGCCTTCGCTGCGCTCCCCTCAGTCGTAGCTATAAAACAGTACAGAGTGTAACAAACCTCTGATATTACTAGGGGTAGTAATACTTAAGGGGGTGCATCAGACCATCAAACTGAACAATTTTCACTGTGGCGCCAACATCGAAATTTCGAAAAAAAAAATCTGCCGACCCATAGATTTGAGTCGAGTCCGTGCTACATGAAACAGCAGATTTTTTTCGTGAAAAGTCGTGAAAGTTGTTCAGTTTGATGGTCTGAATCACTTCTTATGTATTACTAGGGTGTTTTGTTACACCCTGTATAGTGGAACGTCAGCTCAGCTCGCGCGGTGTGCGAGGGACTGGACACCGGCAAAGTCGGTACCGCGCCCAGGTAAGTCGGTACTGTGACACGCTCCCCCCGGACCCCCCCTCACCGCGCACGATTGACCTGTCGCGACCGCCGAGCAAGACCACTAGTTTAATTACACTATGCCTCAGTGCTAAAAGCCAATATCTCAGACAACAAACGCTCCAGATGGTACAATTAGGGACCCTTGATATAGAACATCTTGTTTGATCTAGGCTAAAGGTATCACCCGAGGGCCTGTAACTTTGAATTGGCTGGGTACTTTTACCTACTAATGGATGAAGTATAGTTCCTTCGGGAAACATTTAATTAATAGCTTCAAGTCTACAAAAGCGTTTCTTTCTGTAGCGTACAATTTTAGTCACGCTATCGGCGAGGGATTCGGGATATCTTAAATATGATATTACAATGGTATTTCAGAGGGTCTACCATGAGTTTTCATTATGTATTTTTTCATTTCATTCATGTCTTACATTACTACTGTAGTTACGTCACCAATTTCGTATTGAATTTCGTACAGCGCTCCTAGTGGTTACGTTGAGAACAAATTTCTGTCATACGAATTGGCGACGTAACTACAGTAGTAAATTACAGGTAAAACTCATGGTAGGCCTACTGAGTTCGGATTAATGAAAGTAATTAGTTTGTATACGTAGAGGGAGAAATTGATTTCAATGGAAGCAAACCGAACGGAGCAAAAAAAAATCTGCTGTTTCATACTAAACTGCAGTCTACTCGACTCAAATGTAGGAATGCAACAGCAAAATTTTTTTTGCTCCTTTCAATTTGCTCCCATAGTAAACATTGTTCAGTTTTATGGGTAGACTCTCAGTTTCAAAGGATGCTAATGATATCAATTTCACCCGTAGTCTAGATAAAGAATAAAACTGTTTTAGTTGAAATTTTACTATTAGGTAATTAATTCTTAGAGAACTTTTACCTAATAAATGAGTAAACGACCTAAAAGAGAGTTCGTAATTATGGAATCTAGCTTCACAGAAATACATACACTTTTTAATTTGCTGTAGCAGCTTAACCTAGAATAGTAACCTTTGTGAATGCAGGTGGCACGATTTTAAATTTAAACTGAAAAAGAAAGGAAGGAAAGCTTCAGTCGCCCGGGGCTTATTCCTACAACATGGAGCTTCTTACACTGTTACACTTTTATGAGCATTTTATTTACTTACTGATGAAAAATGAAAAATTTAATACACGACCGTAGTCTCCAGAATGTCATAAAAGCTTCTATATCGTGAAAGAGGTAGTCAAAATCAAGATTAAATTGGAAATGATGTTTCTTTACTGCTATGGTATGAGCTCAGCGCCGATGTAATGTAAGGGTGCGTTTTTTTTCTTTGTGGTATTGGTATTGGTTGAGCGGGCTCATTTTCTGCAACTCGACGACTGAAGCGCCTATTTTGCGTGAGGTGGGAATGACTACTCTTGCCACCCTAGTTCCTCCAGAAAGCCCAGCAGCTTGTTGATGTTGCCGAATGCCTCTGGTAGAGACCCCGGAGATCCGAGGTGTTGTGCCCGATATTGTGCCAGCCCGTTGCATTCTAACAGCACGTGGGTAGCCGTTTCTTCAACCTCCATGCAGACCCTGCACAGAGGACTGTTAGTAACACCGATGTTAAAAAGATGTTTGTTAAAGGGACCATGATCAGTCAGGGCTCCAGTAACTAGGAGTAGTTGGGCTCTCTTGAGACGCAAGAGGCTCCTGGTGAGGCGAGGGTTAACCCTTGGTAAAGCGCTCCTCGCCTGTTCGCAATCTGTTAGTGCAGCCCAGATTGTGTCCCGTATTTGACTGGTGCGCTTGCGTAGTTGTAGTCTTTGTGGAAATTTAATACATTTAGTAAACAATTAGATAAATGGGAGTGGGCCGGTCATGTCTGTCGAATGGATCCTGAAAGATTGGCAAAAACCATCAAGCCCTGGATCCCCGGAAAGGGTCACGGCGTCCGGGTCGACCCAGGAACAGATGGCGGGATGATATGCATAAAATTGATGACCAAATGGTTGCTCAAAACAGGATCGAGTAGAATCGGATTACCGGCATATTGAGGAATAGAGTTGGTTACGCATTGGAAGGACAATTGGAAGGAGAATGCCATTCTGGGTAAGCTCGCTACATCTTCGACCCCATCTTTGTTCTGAGGACTGGATTGAGGTCAAGAGCAAACCCATCTATAGTAAAAACAAAAAAAACAGAGTGTGATCAGCTTCACATGATGAGAAAGAAGAAAACAGTACCATAAATGAAGCTACATGGGAACTACAACAGCGACTAAACATTTAAAGCTCATTTAATCAGGATTTGAACCCAGGTCCTTTGTCCGCCTGAATATCTCTATACCTGTGTCAAGTTTTTCTTAAGAGCTAGAGCTAAACCGAAAATCATTTCGAAATAATCATCGCAATAACATTTTTTTCTCACCTCCGGACGGAAAGCGTCAATTTTCGTCCTGCTGCGCTAAACGCACCTCCGTCGAGGAGAAAAATAGTATACTAACCTCGGACGACACTAAATAAGAAAACCTCAGATCACATGTTTGTTGACCTCGGCGATCTGAGACCTTTCTTACTTTCCTGTCCTCGGTGTGTAGGTAATCTCTATTTCTATGTTAGAGATTTTAAAATGAAAGATTTTTAATTTATGCATTACTCAAACTGCTGGTCTTCGAAGTATTTCTACATAAACAAGATCTAATAGGAATGATACAAATATCGTTTTAGTTTACAGTAGAACAATAACGTTCAATTAAAAACTGTAGACGTATAATGGGAAATAGAATTTGATCGAAAACGGATATTCCATCAGCCTCCTGCCTTCTCAATCATATTCGCGGAACATCGCATTGTATGGTAAACAAACGGTATAACATTGCGGGTTATTAAACTGTTATTGCGCAGACGTAGTTTCGTAAGGAATTTGTGTGTATGGCAAATCAACAGTAGGCTTACCATGAGTTTTCACCGTACTTTACTACTGTTGTTACGTCGCCAATTCGTATGGCAGAAATTAGTTCTCAACGTAACCACTAGGAGCGCTGTACGAGATTCAATACAAAATTGGTGACGTAACTACAGTAGTAAAGTACGGTGAAAACTCATGGTAGGCCTACAGGTATGCTGTTTCAACGGTTACGGCTGTGAAACTTACTACCTATACAAGGTGTTACAAAAATACAAATAAACATTGTTTGACCATCAAACTCAACAACTTTCACTAAGGGACCAATATCGAAAACGCGAAAAAAAAATGATGTTCTATACTCTACAAATCGACTAGAGCTAAAATATGTATGGGATATCAGATTTTTTTTTTGCGATTTCGATGTTGGTCCCATTGAGAAAGTTGTTCAGTTTGACGGTCTAAACAACCCCCTTAAGAGTTTTAAATATTTATTTTTACTTATGAAACACCTTGTATAGGGTCCTACGAGTAGGTAGGTACATTTTAATAAAACGGAACGAACATCGAAATCGTGAAAAAAACTACTGTTCTATACAAAACGATGAAGATTTTTTTATTATAAATCTTAAAACTTTTACAAGATCAAATAATAAAAACAAGAGCAAGTCAGACGACGAAGATCTAGACCGTAATAAATATCGTGTTTTTGCAAGCTACATTTTGGAGCCGGTTTAGCTCTATTTTGGCAAGTCTCTATTTCTACAATTTATTTATTTATTTATACTAAAAATACAAATACTTACATTATCTTTACAGGTTTTCACCCAAATTGATAACATAATAACTTATTAATTAACTTGCCTTACTTAAATAATCTAAAGCGGCCTCTGTGAATTTTGTCAATGAACAATGGAATATATCAGTAGCCGATTAACGTCCACTGCTGGACATAGACCTCCCCAAAAATGGGGGGTTTGCCATAATCGCCACGCTTGGCAGGCGGGTTGGCGATCGCAGTTGGATTGAATATGTGTACTCAGAGGATGCTGCTGCCCATCTTCCGGTAGATCCCTTAGTCGCCTTTAACGACACCCACGGGAGGAAATGGGATGGTGCTACTCTTAGCCGACACCACACGGACTATTTCTTCATTATAATCACAATTATAATGATCAAAGAAGTTATACGACTTTATTGACTCTGTTTTAGAATTTGATAGATAAGTATTATTTCTCTCCTCCGGACGGAAAGCGTCAATTGTCGTCCCGCTGCGCTAAACGAAGTTGTCGCTTTCCACCTCCGTCGAGGAGAAAAATAGTATACTAACCTCGGACAGTAAATAAGAAAGCCTCAGATCACATGTTTGTTACATTTACAATTACATGAGATCTGAGACCTTTCTTACTTTCCTGTCCTCGGTGTGTAATCTACTATAATAATCAAAAAACCCCTTGATCTGAATTACATTACTTATTAACTTTTATTAAATTCATAATAGGCTTAAAGTGTTTAATTAAAGACTAATGTATTTTACCAAAACATTTTGTCATCCAAATCTACCTTGATGGAGATTAAAATAAAAATGAATACTGTAATATGCCATAACCGCGATTCTTTTAAGCTACCAGAGATTAAAATTGATAAAGGTACGGAAAATTACATAAATACAATATTCTTTTTCATTCAATACGAAAGGTTTTAAACCCGATAATGGTATAATATGCCTATCTGTTTATCTATTATGTATACATTGGTACGAGTTGGTCTGAAGATGAACATGGACAAGACAAAGATCATGTCTAATGTCCATGTTGAACCCACTCCTGTAACGATTGGAAACTCTGCGCTCGAAGTTGTTGACGATTATGTTTACCTGGGACAAACTATTCAGTTAGGTAGGTCCAACTTTGAGAAAGAGATCAACCGTCGAATCCAACTCGGCTGGGCAGCGTTCGGGAAGCTACGTAGTATCTTGACGTCCCAAATACCGCAGTGTCTTAAAACGAAAGTCTTCGATCAGTGTGTGTTGCCAGTGATGACATATGGAACAGAGACGTGGTCGCTCACTCAAGGCCTCATAAAAAGGCTGAAAGTCACCCAAAGGGCAATGGAGAGGGCTATGCTCGGAGTTTCCCTGCGAGATCGGATCAGAAATGAAGAAATCCGCAGAAGAACCAGAGTAGCTGACATAGCCCAAAGAATTGCTAAACTAAAGTGGCAGTGGGCGGGGCACATTGCTCGCAGAACCGATGGCCGATGGGGCCGGAAGGTTCTCGAGTGGCGGCCGCGTACCGGAAAGCGCAGCGTGGGTAGGCCCCCCACACGGTGGACCGACGACCTGGTGAAGGCGGCGGGAAACCGTTGGATGAGGGCGGCGCAGGACCGGTCGTTATGGCGATCCTTGGGCCTATGTCCAGCAGTGGACGTCCATCGGCTGAGATGATGATGATGATGATACATTGGTACCTAGTACTTACTGTGTACCTATATATTAGTACACCTAATCTATCGTTCCATGCATGATCGGCACCTTAAGTTAAATTTTTCCTTGGCCTTTTATTGCAAACCTTAATAAACGTATTCGTTTTAAGATCAGTGTAAGAATCATAGTCGATTTAGTAGTCATCATCATCATCATCTCAGTCGATGGACGTCCACTGCTGGACATAGGCCTCCCCCAAGGATGGCCACAACGACCGGTCCTGAGTCGATAGTAGTAAAGTATCTAATCTCTATCATTTTATGAATGATTTGGTTCTTCTATCACACTTTGAGTATCAATCCAAATGGGATACACGTAATTTTGTAACCGGTTAGATAAACAAAAGCGTGCTAGGTACGCACAGTAGAATATAGAAGAGGAAAAAGTGACATCCTTGAGAAGAGTCCAAAATCTGATAGATTTATCCATTTAAAACCCACGACGAGAACACCCGTGTGTCAAAAATGCGTAGATTTTTTTTTAGGGGAATTTCCAAAACGCCAATTTCATGGTTGAAAAATCTAAAAAATCTTTATAATTTATAACCGATACTAGTAATTGTAAATCTGATAGCATTAGACCATCAAACTGAACAACTTTCACAATGGGACCAATGACGAAATCGCAAAAAAAAACTGATGTTCCACACTAAACTACAAAATATCTAGGTACTCGAGTTAAATGTATGGGGCTATTGGATTTGGGATTTTGCTATGGGATTAAAATAGATAACTAAATTCTTAAGTTAAATAATTAGAGATTAACCCGCATTGTCTTTTAATTTAAAGTTACTCCCTGTACACATGATAACAAACGTAAAAATATCTTCTTAAGTTTAATTAGAAATCACAAGGCATATGCCATCTTGAACTTTTTTATTCAAAACAACAAATATAAAAATAATTGACCTTACAATTGAATATTACTGAACATCTCCGCTCAAGGGTATCATAGTAAAATGTTTGTGTAACATTTGCTCATAAATTAATTTAGGCTTTTCAATTTCCTTGAACAGTGACAACCCTGACAAATTTTTTAAAAGTCAATTATCTATGGTGTTACGCCTTTTCGGGAAACGCGAGTAATTTTTACATGTAGAGCATAGTTATGTTTACATATTCGTGTATATAACTTAGACCGAAACCTCCTGATACCTAAGTAAAAAATTCTCACAACGAAAACACAAATAATTGAATTACTCTTAAAATACTGCGAGTAGGATTACCAATCAACGTTTGAAATATAGCTGTTAACTAGGCCTACTATATTATGCTATCAGATTTACAATTACTGGCGCCGATTACAAATTATAACGATTTTTCCGATTTGTCAAAGCTGGAAATTCACTTTTAGAAGTTCGTCTAAAAAAAAATCCACGCATTTTTGGCAAGCGGGAGTTCTCGTCGTGGGTTTTAAATGACTAGACCCAGCAGATTTTGGACTTAACTCAACCATGTCACTTTTTTGGCTTCTATAAACTCACGTACGTACGTGAGTTTGCACTTTCGACATTATGTTTGGTTTGGTAAAAGCTCGACCATCGACCATATACGCCATAGTTACGCACACAGAAAACACACTCTGTTTGCAAGAATGTTGATTAACTTTAAAGGGTCACTTGCTACGATATATTTATAGAATAATCGAATTTCCAATAGTTAGCTCATTACCAAATTTCACTATAATATCAATATTGGTAGGTTTATTTGATGCGAATGTATATAAGGTTAGGAAGGTATGTAATCAATCGAAATCAAATTAATAATAATTAATAGTAAATTGTAATCTAACGTAGGCGTAGGTGTAGGTACGTTAGATAACAATTTACCATTATGTGGCAGCCTTAGGTGACTGTCTATCTCAGTTATAAAGCCAGCAATTTAACATAAATTTTTTTTTTCTTTTAGGAAAACAACGATTGCCTACCTTTTTAAATGGGAAAAGAATGAAAGTCGATAATTTCCTGAATGAGTTGCAAAGATGCAATGATAATAAACTTTGAGGAAGACAACATAATATGTTTTTTTTTAATTATTTTAATGACAAAATTAAGTTAATTATTTAAACTATTGACTAAACCTTAACTAAATCTACCTCAATTAGTTTGTAATGTAAAAAGTATATACAGAATATTGAGACTGATAATTGTTTTTTTTTTCATATCAGACTTAATACAAGACTAAAACATAAATACTTTTCCAACAAGAACTAAAACTAACTTTACACAAAAGTTACCTGCTAAAGCACATAGATATCAGCCCGATTATAAGACCCTATCAAACTCTCTTCCACTTTCATAGTCACCATAATGTCGATTATCAGAATCTATTTCAATTCATTTAACCCAATGTTCTACTTCCTGATACCCGGGTCTCTTGGGATTAGTGTCCGACCGAAATAAAGTTTTACAGCCGAAACAGAAATTCAACTTCTGTCGACCGAATGTTTAGTTTCGGGATTTTTAATTAGTTTTTTATCTTATAGACCTTTTTCCATTTATAGACCGTTTTTACACGTGTACGATCTCAAATATCTCAATCACTAAAGAGGGAAAAAGAAATTAAGGAAGGAAGATGACAGCCCAGAGACAATATACAGGGTGTAAGTGACAGCCCTCCGCAAACTGAAACGGTGAACTCAGACCATCAAACTGCACAACTTTCACAGTATTTTCAAGCACCTCTAGTTTGCCTTACGGAGTACGAAGCCTTTATTTCTGGCCTGTTTCGAGACCTTTGAGCCAAATCTAAGGCGTCCGAGATAAAAGAAAACACGAATTTATAGCAATCATATCAAAAGAAAACGCGCGACATTGCTCAATTTCAAAGATCGTTACGATAGCAGCTGAAGCACTGACTCTACAAGTGCGTTAAATGTATTGACAAATTAAGAAGACGTAAAAAGGAGGCTTCCGGAACACTGTTTTGACGATTGATAACATCAAATAAAGGATTTTTCATTCCATATTTGCATAATAGTAAAGGAGGCTGCAGATGTGCAATTGATCACAGACTTTTCCTACGCCCGTTAGTTAAATCGCATGATTAAAGGTTAATCGCACGATCGAAAACTTGGTCTCGGCTAATAAGGAGGACGCACTGCTTTACACACGCACACATTTTTTTTTGTCTTTGTCGTAAGCCTGCGCGATCAATTGCACCTACGTCAAACTTAGATGAAAGTACAATGAATGGATAGGGTCAAATCGCGTTACGTGCTTTGATGCATACAAGTAGCACACTTGGTCTGTCATCTCGGTATGCATTTGAAGTATAGGTACCTGACGTTTCGTCAAAGTAAAGGCAATAATGCATATTTGCTTCAGAATCGTTAGTCGAAACTTCAATTTCGGACGTAAACTGATCGAACCCCTCTATCTATGGTCGGACTCTACTTAGAATAGATTCTGTGTGCGGTCATGGGTAGCGAGTGTCCTCGCTAACTCACTTTCCCTGGTTTGGCAAGCAATTCAGACTGTTTCATTCTGTCACGACTATTCCGTTTTATGTTTATGTCCGTACAGAAAACCGCAGACTCCATTTATTGGGTGTGTAATTGAAAATTGTTCAGTAAAATCATACTAGATTTAAACTCGAAGTGAGTAGTGCTATTATTAGATTTTACAGAACGACAAGGTTTTATCTCATTGGTAAAAGTAGCAGATACCTATATCAACAAGAACAGATTTCTCGATTAGTTAAAATTAAACACAGCAGTAATAAAAATAATTTCTAACTTATTTCCGTAATTAATCTGAATGGGTAAAGGAAAAACCTGGAAATCACGGAACACTCACTCATTCATTCATTCATTTGTGCATTAATTTTTTCTAAAAGTAGGTAAGTACCTACCTACAGTCAAGTAATTAATTTCCTATTGATTCTTTGATGCATCTGTGTAACATGTTAAGACGCTGTTATCCCGTCGAGGCAGTTTTTTGAACACGAACGAAAGTGTTTTAAACTGTGTTTTAAAGTCTGAAAACCAATTATGTCTTATTTAAGGATCTGGCTGATAGGCGACCGTTCTCAATTAGACGATTTAGTTTAATAGATAGAAAAAAATCCCAAAGTTATCCCTTTTTGTTATGTTTTTTCAATACTATGATTAAACTGCTGATATTTAACTTTTTATTCTTGTACTTAACTAAATACATTAAATATTTCTAGTGAACTCCGTAGAATTTTGAGCTTAGAAACACCCATGAGCAAAGATATTGATGAAAAACACGTTTTTTTGCGATCCTGCTTTCAATTGGAGCGGGATGGCTAATTGCAAACTTATGCTTGCAAGAAAGACATGCTTGCACTGGGATACCCTGGCCTTAATAAGAATTAAATATCATTTAGGTAGATATAAAACAGTGGCGTAGCGTTTTCGAAATTTTTAGCACCACGTTTTAGCTGTAGTCAACTCTGTAGGATTATGTGTAGAAACATTAATGAAAACAGAAGCAAGTTCGCCTTTTCTCCGCTCTACGAATTGGTTATAGACAGAGCTGGACGCACTGGACTCAGTTGAGCGTCGAGCCAAGAGACTCATCGGCGATGACGCGCTCGTCGAGGCTAAGTTACATAGTCTGGAACACCGACGTTTGGTTGCTTGTCGGTGTTTTATCGGGTACACTTCGGCGAATGTGCCCAGGAGCTACATGACCTGATTCCACCATCCCCCTTCCACCAACGTACGACAAGACGTAGTGCGAGACTGCATCCATATGTAGTCGATCTTCCAGCAATCCGTACAAAAAGGTTCGCATCCTCTTTTATAATGAGAACCGGTAAGGTTTGGAACTCTCTCCCTGCGTCTGTTTTCCCAAACAAATACAATCAGGATATTTTTAAAAGAAGAGTTAATAGGCTTTTTCTGGGTGAGCGCGCTACATCCTTGGCTTCATCTACACTTTCCATCAGGTGAGCTGAAGCCAAGCGCAAAACCATCCCCCCCCCCCCCCTCCCCCCTGCCCTCGGTATAAAACTATAAATTAGAAGAATAAATTAATTAACAAAACGAATTACTTATACATGAACTCAACAAAAGCTTTAAGACAGTACGATATCTTAATGACTATAACTAAGTATCATCCTGCAGAAACCTGTAGGTACCTACATTCCTAGGAGATAACTTTCAAAGTAACTAAAAGGGAATTCTCTGTAGAGAAAAGTTTCAAATTCCGTCTCACGCGCAAAACCACATCAAAACTTGAAACTATGGTTGACTACGGCTTGTTTAAAACAATGTTAAATCAGTAAGTTTCACTTGTGCTTAAATAGTCTTCATAAACCTTGAACATTAAATAGAGAATTCCCTTGACCTTAAGGAATGACAGTAGGTAGGTAGAGAGAGCATTTACAAATGTTACAGCCACTTTCTGGCGAGGTAGGCGAGGTAGGTAATATCAGACTGCATACAGGATAGATTTTATATCACTGCTGAAGAACTTTCACTATGGAGCCAACTTCGAAATCGCGAAAAAAAAAACAGCTGTCCCATACAAAACTGCAGTTTCTATTCGACTCAAATGTAGGTATAGGACAGCTGATTTGTTTTTCGCGATTTCGAAGTTGGCTCCATAGTGAAAGTTGTTCAGTTTGATGAGTAGAATACATGCTGAAGTTATCCGCAGTGATATAAAATTTACCCTGTATAGGCATTAGGATGTCGCTAACATCATCATCATCAGCCTTTATACCTCCCACTGCAGGGCACAGGCCTGCCCTCAAGGATATATGGGCGTCAGTCCACAACGCGTACTTCACTTATGCATCAAAATGTCTTCTTCAGCATTTTCAGTTTTCCTCGCGATGTTTTCCTTCACCTTTTGAAAGCGTCCTTATTACATAAGCTAGAAAAACTCATCATGGCATGTCATCCTTGCGAATTTGAAGCCGGACCCCGCATTGCGCCACTGTCACTCTATCCGATGTTACTGTAATTTTTAGGCAATCTTTAACTAAATATTTCTTTTTGCTTTCAGGGCAACATCTTCACGTGTCCAAATGGTAAGTGTGAATTTTTTTTAGCTTATAATCGTAAAGTTGACTACTAATATCTACTAATACAGCGAAGCCTGTTGTTGCATAACACTTTAGGTTCTTTTATTATTTAGCTACCACACAAAGACCTTGCTACTAAAATTCTCCAATGTTTTTGCGTTGCAATAACGGTTGAAATGTAGGTGTCACAGAATTAAGACTCCTACACAGTTTTGTGTCATTTTAATAACGTAAAGGTAAGGTACCTAGTACATAAAACAATAGGCTTGGTAATCTTATTAATTCGCATTTCAAGTAGGTACTAAAACTGGATTATTTTTTAAAACACTTGCCCAATTTTCAGGGGTGGTTCAGACCGTGTCATTTCTCTGTGGTTCAGATCATAAAACTGAACCACTTTTATTACGGGAGCAAACCTGATATCGTAAAAAAAATCAGCTGTTTTAAACATTTGAGGTGCGAGTGTGCGAGTAGGCATTACAATTTAGTATGGAACAGCAGAGTTTTATTTTCGATTTTATGTTTTCACCAGTAGTAAAAGTTGATTAGTTTGATGGTTGTTCAAACCCTTGAAAATTTGGAAAGTGTTAAAAAAATCACAAGAAAAAAATATTGTTATTTCATGGTTATTGCTAAGAGGGAGGAGTTGTTAATATGCACAACAATTTACAAAACAATATAATTAAACATATACAATTTCAAGTTAACTATAAATCCCTTAAAATAGTTTGTATTAGGTACCTTACAGTTCTGAAGCAAACATTATTTCCCGTCACAAATTACATGCGACAACCTACGTGTTTACCTCTCTAAATTAAAACCGTACACCATAAAATAAAAAACTTGATAATGGCAAAAATACAGCACCTATCTACAACCCACATTCTACACTAAATGATCGTGAATCATTCACAAAGACGTGTCGTGAAATAGTTTCATTGCAGTTTTAGTTTCTAATGACCTTCTATATCCGTCTAGCAGCTAAGCGTGATGGATGACTGTATCGTGTGGTGTGTTAACGTTAGTGCACATAAAATGCTATAGTTAAAAGTTAATGCATATTTACGATTATGCACAGTGGCGCTAACCAAACGATGATAACAACAACCACTTAGGTACGCTCTTCGTAAAGCCAGTCCCGACTCCACCTTGAGTATGATGGAGGACAGACTGTACTGTATTACTGGAAGCAAAATAAGTCGTAATTTCAGTACAATGTTAGGTTCCTCTTTTGTTTTTAACGTCATAGTTAAAAATTTTTTTTTGGTGCTATTGCGGTAGGGTCTTCAACTCTGCCATAAATGATATCTGGAATTGGCTCTCTAATAGCCATGCTTTTTTCTTATTGCTGTCTCCCGTTTGCAATGGAGGGAAGTCGGATATTTCTTTTTCCTACTTCACCTATCTTCTTTGATTAATTCATTGCGGGTTCCAAGACAGATTAGAGTCATCCCCCGGGCTCGCTGGACTTCATTGTCTGTGTTGTGAATGGTCGCCGCTGTTGGTCCGGGTTTAAAGGAATTACAGTGGTGGGAATGTGTGGTGGGCTTATGCCCGTTAAAAAAAACTGTACTGTCCCTCTACATTGTCTATTGCAGCGGTTCTCAAACTTTTCAGACGAAGGAACCCAGGTTTTGCTTATTTTAGGGCTCCATAAAATATTTAGTGTTTTTCACCTGCTACACACTACGGAATTTCGATCCGGAATCCCGAATCAGAATTGTGATTTTGTATAGGATTTGATGCCTCCGCAATTCGGAATGGAATTCTGGAGGGGGCAAATCCATACGTAATTCAGATTGTGAATTCCGTATGTGTGTGGCAGGCATAAAACACTTAATATTTTACGGAGCCCTAAAATAAGCAAAACCTGGTTTTAAATGCATTCTTGGTAATTTACATAACACTGTGTTGACTCCACTATCGTTTTTGTTTTTCATTTAATGTGTGTTTTGAAGATGTTTTTTTTTGTAACAAAATCTTATGTGCTTTCTTCTTTAGATAGATAGGTATTATTTCAGTTGAGCCCTCGCAGGGGCCTTGCAAAGGCGGAGCATACTTTGAGTATGGCTGGTCTATTGCAACGAACTTCTAGCCTAGCTAAACCTAACCAGAGAAAATAAGAAATTGTTACTGTAAGCTGCTCGAAAAATTTTTTTGATTTTATTTATCTATTTTTGAAAGTCAGGTCAAGAAAATATTGTAACAGCGTAACCCATAGTAAAAACACGTATGGTCCAATGCATCTCTCGTTAATTAGTGAAAGGAAATGCCTTTGCCTTACAAGTCCAGGGGTCTTGCACTTTCATAGAAAATTTTCCTCCATTAATTTTACACAATTATTAGGTATTTATAAAGTATTTACAATGACGGATAAAGCATGTTATTTAAATCTATTAATGACGTATACCAGCATTTAAAATACGTTAATTAATTCCTATCACTTCTATTGTTAATTAATCACGCAAAAACGTTCACATTTGCATTTAAACGTTTATTATACTGCCCTAAATGAAAACATCGCAATGTTTGCTATCAAACACAGATGCCGCACAGAAATTAATCATGCTATCAAAACATTTGTCGCATTTCGTCTATTCATTTACAAATTATACTTTCCTAAGTAAAATCTCGATATTTGCCGTTAAACATTAGAAGGGCGGAAATTGTTTGTGATTATTTTCAATTAAATTCAGACTACCTATTAATTTCAAACTGTTTGTCCATATTTTTTGTTAAATTGAAGATAGCTTTAGCCTGCGACTTCTTGCGCGTGGATTACAAGCATTTACACTAGCTAGAGCTATTTTGCATGTACCTAATTGATTTTTACTTAGATAGATTCAAGCAAATATCAATAAAAAATATGCAGTATATTACCAGTTTGAAATGGAATACCTACCTAACATGTTTGTTCCAAAATACCGAGAAGTAGCTACCTAATTATTCGACCGTTCGCGATTGAATAGTTTCATAATGTTTTGGTTCACTATAAATTAAAATAAAACGTGTTTCCGTAATAACTAACAGACAAAAAGATAATTAAAACAGTTCATCCCATTAGATTTTGCTTTAGAGAATGAGATTTGAGAGGAAAATTAATCTATCGGGTCACTGCTTTAGTAATTTTCATCAACCGCATAATTAGAGTCAGGAAATTGCCACTCGGCACACGTGTTTCAAGCCACAGATTAAACAAACTTAACAGCTTGTTGGTACATAACTATTAAGTAAACCTCCGGGCTTGGGTAACAGCGATGTAGGTTTCTAGCTTAACCAGTGATCTGTAATGACTTGACAGGAAACATTAAAACTTAATAATAATTAAATGAATTATCGTTTGGCAGTTTTTCTTACATGCAAAATTTGCTAATAATACTTAACATCATTCATCATCATCAAACTATACAGGGTGTAACAAAACACCCTAGTAATACTGTGCTTCAGACCATCAAACTGAACAACTTTCACTATGGAGCCAACTTCGTAATCGCGAAAAAAACAGCTATCCCATACATTTGCAATGCCATCCGTGCGGATTTGAACCCGGATCCTCAACTCTGATCCAATCGAATACCTACTTCTTTCTGTATCTTGAATGACAATCTGTTCTGATGTTTTAGACAAAAGCTCGTAATATATCACTTCTAAATCTTCTGTTAATAGGTAGGTAAATGATTACTTTTAGCATAGCATAGCATAGCATATGCTCACGACTATATTCCCCGAGGGGGTAGTCAGAGATATTCTGAAACCTCAGAACACTCACGAACCTCTGATTACTTTTAGTACCTATAATAACCTATACCGAATTAAACAAGTTAAGCCAAAGGTCAATTTCACAGAGAAATGAGCTGGTTTCTAATCAAAACCATATGTCCTCGCAGTTCATTCGTTTAAAAGTCAATCCTAGTGCGGTAAGTGGTGCTGCAGACAGATTGGCTCCATCTCTACTTAGAATACCTACAGGAGATTGAGTCATGCGGCTAGTAAACCGACTTTGCTTAACACCTTCCAACTAACAAGCTAAATCTATACGAGGTTGTACGTTAGCAGACTTATTTACTAACAAGCTTTTGCCTGCGACGTAATGCTCTGTAGGCTTTGATTGTAGAAATATATTTATGCAATAAAGCTTTTAAACACAATACCCAAGGCATAGACTAAAAAGAAGAACCAGACGTAACGTCATCTAATCATGAGTGAAGCACCCATTTCTTTTGTGTGCGTGCTGTCACGCGGTACATAAGGTGACGGGTTGTCGGACCTGCGCCTGGAGCTAGTGCATCTGTATGAGTGTAGCTCCCTTGTAGAACAAACGAGATTGTATTACCTTGCATGCTTCACATCTTTTTAGTGCAATACTCGGTCCGTATTTCTTTCAGGTCCGTGACCCAAGGTTCGTCAAAATCACAATACCCAAGGTTCAGTAGTTTATATGCGTGATTGAAAAAACAAACAAACAGACTTAAAATAAAAATCTATTGATTTGGAGTCAGGAACACATAAACATCTATTAAACGAGCTTTTTTTTAGCGAGCTTACCCAGAAGTGCACTTTACCGCTTACCGCTTTTAACCGCGACTACATCCTCAATTATATAGGTAAGTACAAGATTTTGTGTCAAATTATAAGCTTTCAATAAAAAAAAGTTTCATCAAAATCTGTTCAGCAGTTTATGTGTGACGCTCGAACAATCAAACAGACAGACAAAATTCTAAAAATTGGTGATTTGGAATCAGGGACACCTAAAAACCATGTCGTAACTTTTTTAAATATCATCAATGTACCTACTTGACAAATTCTGTTACAGTTTTATAATACCAGTATGCAACCTGCCAAAGGTTGCGGGTTCAATTCCCGTCCGAGACTTAAATTTTCAATCTTTAATTTGATCTATTAAATAGGTATTATGTGACAATAACGAATCATCGATGTAAAGCGTAGTTCCAACAAACCATATAATTCACTTTCTTTCATCGATGTTTTTAAGCAGGTCACCTCACTATGAAGCTAAAACTGACAGACTTCAAATGTGATCTATTAACTTGGCCCGACTTTAGTTATAAATACCTTCGTATAGTCATACTATTTTACGTAAACTACAACGTACGTTCACCGTGGTGGTCCAGTTGCGAGTAACCTTGCCTGCCGTGCAGGAGGCGATGGTTCGATCCCCGTCCAAGCAGACTCGTACCAATGAGTTTTTCGGAATTTATGTACGATTTGTAACACCACTGGCTTTTCGGTGAAGGAAAACATCGTGAGGAAACCTGCATGCTTCAATTTCGAGGCGTGTATTGTACCCACTGTCCATTATAAGTGGCGACGGGCTCACCCCCCATCACACTGGACAGAGTTACGGTACTACTGGTGAAACGTGGATGTTCTGAGGTTTCAGAATATCTCTGACTACCCCCTCGGGGAATATAGTCGTGAGCATATGCTATGCTATACAACGTACCCATGATACGTATCTAAAATAACATAAAATATAAGACTTATCTGTCTACTACCTAAAACATCAGTTTTATTATAAAACCAGAAACGGTACATATTCCTTTCACAGCTTTTCGTAGTCTTTGTTTTCGCCTTCCTTTCATGTTTTTCGTACTATGTAATCCTTCCTGAATATGTAACATAGAACAAAGCGTGACTTATCTCCGTGTTTATGGATTTATATAAATAAAACATTTTCTAATGCTTTTCGTGGCATAAAATAAATCCTCCCTCGCAAAATAAAGGTAAACAGATGAGCATTTTTGGTTGAACACCTTATCATAAATAAATACCAAAAAGGCGAAAGGTCAATCTTAATTATCGCCCGTTTGCCTTTGTTTATTATTTTATTACTTACATAAATTGCCGTAGGTGTAGAACAAAGACGGATCTGAAATAATTAGTCTATTTATAATACCTTTTATGAACTTCGTACGGGTACGTAATTTATTATCTATTAGATGGTTTCAAATCATCATCATCATTCGTCATCATTATCAGCCTATACGTACGTCCTACTGCAGGGCACAGGCCTACCCTCACGGAGTGTGTATGGGCATTAGTCCACCACGTGATGGTGGACTCCACCAATACGCCTCAGAATTTCTTCATTAGCGTATGCGGGTTTCCTCACGATGTTTTCCTTCACCGTTTGAGAGCAGTCGGTATTACGTACATAAGTTAGAAAAACTCATTGGTATATGGCATGTCGTCCGTGCGGATTCGATGCCGGACCTAAACAATACAAATTAATATCAATAAAAAAATATGATGGTGAATATTGATGAATTCCACCCCACTCCACCATTTTGATTTATTCCTCCGTGTAGGCTGATTGATGATCACTTAATCAGTCACGCTGTCTCTCTTGGGACTCATACGATTTGGAACGTCACTCCAATGCATACAAATTGTCTGCAGTTTGATCGCGTTTCCAGTATAACACGTCATTCAAATGTCTTAGATGGACCAATTTATTCTAAACACTCATTAAATAAGTGATACCTGATTCCTAAAAATTTCAAGTCAAATAATTAGTACTTGGTTATATTGTGAGATATTTAGTGTCGGTAATTCGTCTTAAATTAGGGTGTTCTGTCAATAACACCTACTTTATTTTAATTTAAGGGGCCACAGGTCCCGACTAATATTTTCTATGAGAAACGCGATTGCCCAGCGCTCCGAAAAGTGTGTGCGTGAGCCGTATTTCCGATTAAAAAGAACTAACCAAAGTACCTACTTTTTCTAGATTTTTTTTATGATTTCACTAGTTAGGTAAACTAATGGTGAATATGTGAGTATAAATGCAAAAAATCGGAAACTATTTTAAGTTCTTCTAAAACGAGAAAAATGTTTAAAAATGCATGAAAATACGTCCTCTTTGTGACGATTTTCTATCGAGTGAAGTAATTCCAATCGTGTATTCAGTTTACGATTTCACTAGATAAACTATCCAAAAATCCTAAGGTATGACTTTAGTTTCGGTAAATGGTATAAATCTAGTCGTAAAATGAAAAATAAAAGATGCCTCCGAGGTATTTCCACCTACTATTACGCCTTAAATGTAAACCTGGAAGAGCAACCGCCTAATTATGTTGTTATTTGTATTTTTTTTTTCAAATTTACTCACAAATGACATACTCATCATATAAAACGTAAAAAATATAGGCAAACAATTGTTTTGTGGCAAGAAACATTATATTTAATATCTATTTGCTGGAAAGTTACAAAAATATAAGTAAAATGAAAGTGACGCGACGAGCGACGTGATGAAATAAGTTAACCTTTGACAGAAACCGGTATTAAATATCGCACATAACACGTATCTCTGCTGGAAATCTGACAAGTCTCTGTTTGATATCCCTTTTATGAGACAGCCGTCGGTGTCACACGTTATTGTCTGACCGACATTTTGTATCTGGAGAGCAAGCGCGCTAAATAATTCTCAACTAAACCATAATTGGACTGCGTGCGAACCAAAACATTGAACACATTCGGAGTCAAGCTTATCATTTGACAGCCATTAGAGCCGTTTTGAAAGGTCGCTCAGAAACAGTCAGTCACATAGAAAATAAGTCAAGTTTAGCGCGAGTCGGAATTCAGCCCAGCGCGATCGCCCTAGTTAAGAGAATAATCCTCGCAGAGCGTCCAGGCCGGCCGGCGCGCTGAATACCTACCTACAAACGAACGAAGTTACATCCTACTTTCGATACAATCGATCTGGATATTAATTTCTATGCCTGTGGTTTGTCAAATTGCCGTTAAAACATGCAGTTATTAGATTTGTATGTAAATACACAGATTATCATACAAATCAATTTACTACCGTAAAGATACCGCACTCATCCCGATTTCACGAGCTTTTTCGAACTTTGCGCTTCAGGAACGAAAACTAAAATGCGCCTTATGTCAGTGCGCGACAGCCAGTATGTAACTCATGAGATACCTACAAGGCTCCGTAGGTACTTATAACAGCTGTCAAAAGCCACGGAGCACTGGTACCTAAATCTTTGAGCAACTGTTACTTTGAAACTATACATTTTAACGAAAACCTCAAAACCCACAGGCACTGAGTTTAGTTTCTGGATCCTGCATAAATGTGCAGAATTTACGCGACGTAAATTACGCGTGCAATGTTTTTCCCTAAGATACCGGTACTACTAAGCTCCATGTTTTCTTAGTAAGCGCCGAAATTACGCGCTGCGTAAATTCGGCAGATGTATCCGCTACGCTAAACTTCATTTGTATGGAGCGCGCAAACGATTTTATCCTCTTAACATTGGAAACATATCACCTCACAGTAGATGAAGTTGACCATACACACGAGATAGACAATTAATGCGATATCCTCAGAGACATTGCACCGCACGCAGTCATGCCTATAACTATGTATGGACACTTGAACTTGATCTTACGAGCTGTCACATAATATACCCCTTGATATTACCACATGCATGCAGGTAATCCAATCTATTCCAAATTACTAGATCGTTGTCAATACGTATATTACGTTGATACTGTTCTGCAGTTAATGGAGGCGTCTATGCGTTAACTTGCTAAATAAGCAGGAAAATTGCTTCTTTTAATTATTAGGGTTCTGTGGTCAAACTAGGTCCCTTATACTTTTGTCCACTCTGTCTGTCTGTATGCCTAGCCTCAATAACTCGCTCATTATTGCATGGTAAATAACAGTAGGTAACCCAAAAACAGAAATGCGGTAGTTAAGATTTTTTTTATTGAATAAATCGAGTAAGGTGTCTTTAAATAGCTCTTGTAGCGTGGGACAAAACTCCTATACAAACTAAGTAGTTACAATGCTTGTATCTCGAGATATATGCGCTCAAAGTAAAAAACAGAGCGTTTAACAAACAAGTCAGAAAATAAGATTAAGAAATGAGATTCGAGTCACAACTATCCTATTATCCTGTCCGTTTGAAAATAAACCAGGGAACTGAGAAATACCGGACTCCCGGTGTAAAGAAAATGAATTCCGAGTGTTAACCAAACGGACGTGGCTATTGTCCAATAAGAGCCAAGAATGCCATCGCTTTCTCCGCCTGGGCACGTTATGAAGCCCCAAGATAAATGCAACCGCGCCGTGGCGCTTGTGTGGATGCAACTTTAACAGAATATACTCGTCAGGGCACCCGAGCGCACTGCATACATACGAAGTTTCGTTCTATTTTCAATATTAACCAATTAACGTAAAAAATTATGTTGTTAACACAATTTAGAAACCAATAGCTGTTTCGTCGCCAGGGTTAATTTAAGATTTGTATGGAAATCTTTGAACCCACGCACGGTAACTTTGGAACTAAATATTTAAAAGGACTGACAAGGTAGGTACCGACACAGATATTGGCGTCAGATTGTCATAAAAAAATTACATTTTTTTACTTTAATTACTAAATGTTCAAAAAATAGGACATAATTTCATTTTGTATGGAGCGCTTCATCAGGAATATTCTCTTAAATGTATTTTATTTATTAACATGTATGCAAAAGCTATAAGAACCTAACTAATTCCAAAGATATATAAAACATATTAAAGATTACCGTAAATAATATGAACAGAAGACACATGAAAAGTTTTAGATTAACCTTATAACAGAAACAATAAAGTGTGTTTACAATTGATGTCATCAATGAATCATCGGTGTGTAAGATTAAAACAACCAAGCACCTCGTATAATGGTTCACCACATACTTTGTGTAGGGAAAGTACATCCTTACCTCATGAGGCAAGGTAAGACAAAGTTTTTCAATTTGGCGAAACAAACTCTCGTGATAAAGTTAGGTGGAGTGAATTTATTAGACGTTTATTACGGAAAATATTTTTTTTATTTTAATTCTAGCCGCAACCGCTACTTCGTACGCGCAGACCACTGACTTTAAATACTCATAAATTTTGATTGATAAAACTGATTGCGATGAAGTAAAGTCGAAATGTTAATCGTATAACTAAGCCATAAATATATAGGCCAAATAGGCTTAGTAGTTTTTAAATGATGCGTGCTCAAACAAACAGACATACAGATCAACAGATAAAAATGGTCACAATGCAGTCCATTACGTATCCTAAACGCCCTTAATTAATATTTTACCTTCGATAAGTTATATGTCAAGAGAGACAGTCGAAGCTACGAACGCGTCGAAAAAACTATCACCCAAGTCTATAGTGATAAACCCTATCATTATTCACCATATTATACATAAGAAAGTTGGCCCGTTTGTTTTAAGCGTTAACCATTTTAACGTTAGAAGCGCGAGGCTCTATCTTTGCGTATAATTTTTTTGTTTTTGTTTTTTTTTATTTATAAAAAACATAAACAAACATCTTATGAACTAAAAACATTGATAAACCCGATATCAGGTTTGTCCCAATGCAATGCAGAAACATCAGTAAACGAAAGCAAGGCAAGGCAGGTAAGGCAGGCAGGTGCAATTAATCAAGGATTTTACAAATATCTTCTATGTACATCCACGCCAAGTTTATAATTGTACTGGAGTTAACCCGCGACTTCGTCCGCATAAATTATATATACCAGATTTTAAGTCAGATCATAAGCTATCAAACAAAGTTTCATCAAAATCGGTTCAGTAGTTTTTGCGTGATGCGCGAACAAACAAACACACAAACAAACAGACAAACAGACCGACAACATTTCTAAAAAAGGTTGATTTCGAGTCAGGGATACCTAAAAACCATATCGTAATCTCTTTTTTGTAAATATCTTCAATACTTATACAGAGACACTTCAGTTACAGTTTTATAATAGTTTAGATTACATGTAAGTATAGTAGATCAAATAAATCGTTATGATTTTCTCATTCAAGTTTTCAAAGTAGATCCATGCATAAAGTCTGTGTTATCGTTTAACCGTAATTGCAACCCCCAGTTTCCAACGAGTATCTCAAAGTCTTACCGTTAGCTATTGGCCTACTACAACAAGCTAATCACAACTACGTCTACGCAGTTTAATAACTACCTTCTGTTAGACACTACCGCTAGCAGCTAACTGGACTGCATCTCAATTTATCTGAATTATTAGAACCAACACAGCTTGCAATAATATACACATACAGCAGTAGCGTAGCGAGGGGGGGCTGGGAGGGCAAATGCCCGCTTTACTAGGGGCAGCAAACTCGGTAAAAATATAGATTGATTGAGCTCTATCTAATGACAGAGGGCCTACCATGAGTTTTCCCTGTACTTTACTACTGTAGTTACGTGGCCAATTCGTATGACAGAAATTAGTTCTCAACGTAACCACTAGTACAGACAGTAGTACAGATCGTAAAGCGGAGAAAAGTCGTCGCTATAATGTTTATCATAATCCTTAAGAGTACTGACCACAAGTTAAGACGTGGTGCTAAAAATTTCGAGATTCTTTTGACCACAAAACTGAACCAGTGAAATAGTGAAAACAATATCGACTATGTTGACGTTTTCTATGGATCACCTGTTTCTTTGTCCCCGATTTCGTTCTTAACTCCGTAGTAGTTTTTCAGTTTAAGGGTTACCTACCCTTAGCCTATTAGCGTTGGCGCGCTCCATACAACGTACTATGGTGATATTTTCAATACTAAATAATCAATGACATTTTGCAGAAACAATCTAGAAACAAATCTCTATGCTTATATGGCGTCAGATTTTTGTTAAAATGTATAGTTTTAAAGTTACAAGGTGCCTCAAAGATTTCCATACAAATCTTAAATTAATCCTAGAATTAAAACTGTATATTTTAACGAAAATTGGACTCCATACAAGCATAGAAATTTGTTTCTAGATCGTTCCTGCAAAATTTCATTGACTTTATTTGGTTAGTATTGAAAATATCGCCATAGTACGTTTGTATGCAGCGCGCATTTTCGCTCTCGGAATAAAATTCTCTTAATGGTCTGAAGCATCCCCTAAGATATGTAACGTATTTAACTTTACATCCTATATAGAGTCAAATTTAAAACTCGACAACGTCGGCATCGTTAATGTTTTTTGCGTAAAGTTACATTAGATGGACAATGACGGTTAATAATATGCTGACCTCTAAATCCTTCCGTGTGCATGAGGCATTATTCTTTAAATAACCATGACCACTTCATTATTTTTGATTACCGAACAATAAATTTGATTGCTGATCCGAAATTTGCCACTTACCAAATCTTTACATATCTATAATACAATAAAAATTGTAAACTTGGCATAGATGTACATTGCAGATATTTGCAAATATATAAATTGGGGTCGTTTAGGATACGTAATGGAATGCATTGAGACAATTTTAGATTTTTTTGTCTTTTTATCTGTTTGTTTATGTTCACATCTCTTAAAAACTACGAAACCGATTTGGATGGGGTTTCCACAAAATCATAGGGCTTCGTTTGGATTAACATTTAGGCTTTTTTCATCGCAATTGGTTCATTAAATCAAAAGAAATTAGTATTTAAAATCAGTAGTCTGCGCGTACGAAGTCGCGAGCGCCGCTGGTTTCTATATTGCCCACAATAAACAATGATTGATTCCCAACCGACCCTAATGTCACGGTAAAGTGTAAAAATAGTAATAGTGGTGAAGCTCAGCGATCACTGCAGGTCAATCGAGCGCAGTGTTCCGGGGTCGGGAGGAGAGCATGCCGGCCCCCTCTGCCTGCACGCGTACCCTCATAGCGAATTCAGTTAGGGTACGCCTGTCCCCCGCCGTCCCCGCACACCGAGCGGCCATAGACCTAAGCTTCACCACTATTACGTTTTTTACACTATGTTCACGGCACCGCCTGTTTTAAACGACGTCTTTAATCGTAGGGCATTAAAGTTATTGTCAAATGTCGGTTGCGTCAGGTACAGGCCTATTAAGTTTATTGTAAACTTGGCACGCATCTGCCATGAGATTTGGAGCATCACAATCTAGGTCAGTTGCTTAGTAAGGCGGCTTGATGCTTGCTGGTGCCCATCTGCATCGGTGCAAGCTTTAACAATGGCCGTGATTGTTTAATTACCGCCCAACAGTAGTTACTAAATGATGCTGAGTTACTTTTAAAATCAAAAGATCGGGTTCTTGTTTTTATTTTAAACTGAATCTTGATGAACAGAGCTTTACTGCAGGAGCTAGAAAGTACATTGTTAGTTTTTAAGGAGCCATATAGGTTCAGACAAATATTTTCTATGAGAAACGCGATCGCCCAGCCCTCCGAAAAGTGCGTGGCATGTTCCGTTTTTTTTTTATAATTTCATTAGATAAACTAATGGTGAATATGTGAGTAGGTAGGTATAATTCCCAAAAATCAGAAACTATTTTAAGTTCTTAGAACGAGAAAAATGATTAAAAATACATGAAAATACGTTGACGATTTTCTATCTACTTAGTTAAGTAATGCCAACCTTGTATTCTTCACTAGATAAACTATCCAAGAGTACTGAGGTATGACTTTGGTTTCGGTAAATTGTGTAAATCTAGTCGAAAAATTAAAAATAAAAGAAATTTCCAAGGTATTTCGTCCTACTACTATTGCGCCTTAAATAATTGTTGTACCAATGTAAATGTAAAGTGTGAAAGGTAGATGAAAGCATATTATCCGATAAGCATAGTAAATGTTAAGGATTTAATAATAGCACAGAGTCTATAATTACTATCGTATTATGAGGCTTTTTACTGATTTCGATTAAGCTATTTATACCTACACCACTATGAAGGTTTATAACTGTAGAGCCTAAACTTTTTTTCTCAGTCGAGAAGCAAGTCCATGTGACATTGATTTGTAATTTTTTTCTGGCCGAGACAATGCAGGCTTTGTGTTAGTAAAGTCAATTGAGCGGCAAACTGGTTACAGCCTTGAAGGCTCACATTCGTAATGAGTGAAAGGCACCACCTCGATCATACAAACGTGACTCACCTATGAATTCGAATTACACCAATACAATATAACTATAATATACTATTACCTATTCGTTATTTGATTATTATACCTATAGTAATCTAGCTGACACGGCGAACTTCGTACCACCTCAGAATCAAAGTAAGGAATTAAGTACATTTTTTTTCGTGAATTTTTCCCAGATTGAGAGAGAGAAGAGGCAAATCCAACAAACCAAAGATCATAAAAATCGGCCCAGCCGTTCTTGAGTTATAAATGGTGTACAGCTTGGCAAAAAAGTCGTGATAAAACATGAGGGCGCTGCCTCCACGCAAGAACGTCAAAATCACGCATAACCTGGCAACACCACCATACAAAAATTTTAGTTCCACCTGTCACCACGATCATGACTTTTTTGCCAAGCTATAACTAGCCCGACTTTGTTTTATTTAAGTATAATCGAAGATTCCCAAACCCTGCTCTAAAACTGCAGGTTCTCATGCGTGGAATTGACAAGAAACAAGTTCAAAATACTGAATTAGATTGATGTTAAATTTGGTGTAACAAATTATACGAGCACGAGAGAAAGATACGAAATGACAAGCATTTTGTTTTCGTGGTTACGGAAATTTCTAGGGAAATTGAAACTCTGCAACATGTATATGGATACACAATACTTCTCCTTCCTCCGCAGTAACTTATTGTTCACAAGGTTAGCTTCAGAGGGCACTCGGTACAAATGACCGATAGTCGATGTCTCGAGTGGTAGACGTCGACATCCGAAACCTAGCTGCATTGAACAGTAAACAACGATACTCGACAGTTACATACAACTAGTCATCCATGACTCTCGATTCTCGATGGGAATAGAATGTTTCAATGAAGATTCATTAACGGATACGTAGTAGGTACCTACATCTTGTAGCAAATTCACTGGTTATAGATATCAGTTCGCGGAAATTTAATACGGGTATCTTTTGCATGGCCTGCTCTTTGCCTTTATCTATGTTTCCGCGTTCGTGAGCCTGCAGTTGAACCTTTTTAGTCGAATGCTTGCACATGCATACAAAGGAATGAAAGAAGATAATAAAAAATCCTTTGCCAAGCAAATGGTGTTTCCCTCTTTGCTTTAGGTATTTGAAAGAAGGCCAGTCAGGTCTGTGGGAGTAAAACATTGTTATAAATAGGATAACTAAAAGTACCTACTACAAGTACTACGTTTACAGTTTTGTTTACCTTCTGAAATCAGTCATACAGCCTTTCATTAGGATCATTTAAGAGCAACTATCTAAAAAAAATTAAATAGAAGGTGCTAAAAGTTCTGGGCATACCTATATTATGAGTTGTTGAGCGATTTTGACGGTTTTTTAAGATGATCAGAATGAATGAATGAATGAATGAATGAAATATACTTTATTTACACCAAAAACACAGATACAGCATTGAAAAAGAAACAAACAAAAAAATTGTAATGGTACAAATAAGGCGGTCTTATCGCTAAAAAGCGATAAGACCAGACCATCACATGACACATATGAGAACTATTGATCACATTTGAGAACTGAACAACTTTCTCCATGGGACTAACATCATAATCGCGAAAAGAAAATCAGCTCGTCGAGTAGGTTTGCAGTTTTGTATAGTTTTTTTTCGCGATTTTGACGCAAGTCCCATAAAGAAAGTGGATCAGTTTAATGATCTGTCCATCCTCTTAAAAATCGTTAACATATCCAGAAGAATATCAACTATCAACCCTTTGCCGAGGTCAGTAACACAGTTTTCTAAGAATTTAAACTCAACCGGTCCACATCAATGGTTTGTCATAAATTATCTATGCATTTGTTTTTATGCAATCGCATTGAAGATAAGTAGGAAAACGCGATGCGGCCAATGCACGACGCAGGTAATAATTAGATTCGCATGAGACAATGCGTGACGCCTGCGCATCCATAATCTGTTCCACGTAACAAGTCACCTACCCATAACTCTTAAGCCTGGAACATAAATGCTAAAATTATTTGATCCATGGAACTTCATTCATGGAATAGACAATGTGCAGGTAGTTTGCAGATTTGGGTCATTGAACACACCTACATTATATTTAGCGATGTTGGTGTAATTGGATGTTGAGACAGTGTTCTTGCTAACAGTTTTTCGTCAGCTCAAGCGAAATTAGATAGGCGGTGTGAATTGCTACCGAATGTAGTTGAGTTACATAAAAACTGGCCAAGTGTGTGTCGGGTGCCATACGCCCTGCCTGAGGGTAGGCTTGTGTCCTACAGTAGGACGTATACCTACAGGCTGATGATAAAGTGCGCGTCGGACTCGCGAACAAATTACAAAAAGAAAATCTCCGTGATCCTTACCGCGAGCCTGACATAATACTTGGCTGGTTTTTATTATTTTTATTTTACTTTAGAGTATGCTTTATAATAACCTACACCAAGTTTAATAACCCTTTTTACGATAGAGCAAAGACAAAATGACCTTGAAATAAAACACGTTTCTTGTATAGGAACCCACATTAACTTTAACTATTTTTTTAAATTATTTATTTAACAAATCTAACATAATAAAATGAATTCTTTGAATTCTTCGTTAATACCTATTAGGGTTCTTAAGACATAGCCCTTAAGTTTGCTCTTATATTTCCTGTGATAATAGGGGTCCCGTTAACAATAGTCCTTATTACTTTTTGCGATTTAATTATGACACTAGGTACCAAAAAACCAGCTTTTTTGCAGGTCTGCTTTTTGGTAGGCTCGCTTTTGCCATAAACTTTATGGAAAATTAACGTTACAGGAAACAAACAGTCATATAGAACGACAGAATATTTGTTGCCGCGTGTATTGTCTAAACTGTATTATTGTGTACAATTTGGTTACAATTAGGATGACTTGCATAGCTAAACATAAAAGAAAGAAGAGCAGTGAACACGCTAGTAGTGTCAATGTACATTGCATTTCGCATTTCGCAGCGGTAAGTCGGTAACACAACGTAAGTAGGTCAAACACATTGCATCGTGTTGCGCCGGGCGTCGGTGAAGCGTGAATCCATCGCGGTCTTCACGATCATGCAGTCGCCAAACTCACACGCTCTATTTATGGCTATTCGCTTTTTTATCGTTCCCACTATCCACTTGGTAATAAGAACTATTTTATGTTTTATTCGAAATCATGTACAGGGTGTAACAAAACACCCTAGTAATACTTAAGGGGGTGCTTCAGACCATCAAACTGAACAACTTTCACTATGGAGCAAACTTCGAAATCACAAAAAAAATCTGCTGTCCTATACATTTTAGTCGAGTCTGTAGGTAATGCAGTTTTCTATGGAACAGCTGTTGGCTCCATTGTGAAAGTTGTTCAGTTTGATGGGCTGAAGCACCCCCGTATTACTAGGGTGATTTGTTACATCCTGTATAAGATAAAAACAATTTAAAGGTTCGCTTCGAAATTGATTCCCATCAGACTAACTCGAAGAAACCTAACCAATTGGAAGAAACCCTTTCTACATAAAACCAAAAACTCATTACAAAGGCAAATCCCATGTTACCCCAATCCATTGGATAGGTATTATCAGGGTCTTATCGCTTAGGGAACGTGTTTTCCACATTTCCACATCACAAAGCGGGCGTCAGGCTATTCGATAGTGTAATCCCACGTAATCTGTCGTTCACGAGCCATGACCCTGACAAATTGGGGTGCGGTAACATTATTAGTGGGTGTGCATTTTTCGTGAAATTGTTTTCTTTATTCAATTTAGTTTTTCTCATAAAAAAATGTTGTTAGCCTAGTTCCTCTGCAGGACAAAGGCCGGTCACTAATGAGGATGGAATGAGGTTCCGTTAGATCTAATCTGACGGGTCGTACTCTGCGACACAGCATCATTTTGAGAAGGTAGAGACAAGGTAGTTGCCAATCTGTAGTCAGAACATTTGAAATCTCAAAGGAAAAGGACTTGTCTTAGTTTTTCCGCATTACAGTAAACTAGGAAGCCCTGCCAGCAAACATCGAGCTTGTTTACACTTTTTATTGGAAACACACGGATGTAAAAGTGACTGCGGAACCGAGGTTAACGTTTTCCATAAGAGCTGATTCACGCGTTTTTGCTTATTCATTGTGGATGGTGCGTCTATAATCTGTTTCTTTCAGCTTACTCATTCGAACCCCATTTCGAGTTCCTGATTCGGAACCTTTTCCGCGTCAATGAACTGACTTATTCGATTTACATAATTTCATCATGAAAGAATTTACTGCGGATTTTCAGCTATACGTATCTCTACAGAATAATTAAATTGTAATAAAATCTTAAATGAAGGTTGGGTGTAACGAAATATCAGACTATTTTCAAACTTTCAGATAGTTACTTTGTGATCTGGATACCCAAATCACAAAGATAAACAAGATAAACATTATGTTATATGTCTGATCATGATCATATAAATATTCATCAGAATTTTTACCTTTGATACAATCAGATCACAAAATATCTAATAGTTTGAAAATAAATCAGATATTTAGTATAATGCCGATACGTGAAATAAGTTAGTTATCTTATTATCATCCTCTCAAAGACGTGTTACATTATACAAGGTGTTACAAAACTACAAATAAACATTTAAGGGGGTGGTTTAGACCATCAAACTCAACAACTTTCACTACGGGACCAATATCGAAATCGCGAAAAAAAAAATTATGTTCTATACTCTACATAATATGTATGGGAATCAGATATATTTTTTTCGCGATTTCGATGTTGGTCCCATAGAGAAAGTTGTTCAGTTTGACGGTCTAATCAACCCCCTTAAGAGTTTTAAAAATGTTTTCTTACTTATGTAACAACCTGTATACCTACGTACGAGCTATGTCAATGAGCGAATGCAAGGAAAGCGCCTCCACGAGTGATGAAATCAGAGATCATCTGGCACACCCTGGCCAGTCAGTCTCGATATGAGCATTGCCTAATCGTTCCCCTACAGCATCAGTGATTGCCATGCTGACACGAAAGAAGAATGAGCTAATGAAACATTTGGAACCTCATAGATAACCCGTCTCAGACGTATTCTTTACCTATTTGAAAACCGAATCACGTTCGTTTTACTCTGTTCAGTGCCAATGTAACGAATTCGTTAGACGTCTGCTCATTTAACTGTGTTTGATACCTTGATCACCTATTCGAAGCTTCAAAGATTCGTAGTCTTGCCTGATTTCAATTCGGAATCAAATACGCACATTCTCAGATAAAACATTATACGGTGGGTCGTGCTACTCTCGTGAGTTGATTATGGTCTGATCATAGATCTAAAAACCAGTCAGTATTTTAAGAAAGACGGTATACGACTATATGTGGGTAGATAGGTAGTTAGGGAATCTTTATCTTAAGGCCTCATTTAACTAAAAAGAATGCGAAGGAGTGATCTATACTCGTACATGATGGCCCAGTGCAGGTTTATGGATGCAAGTTAGTTGTCAACCAGCTGTCAAATATAACTTTACAAAATTAACGCGTTCTAGCAGCAATATCTGCGAAGGGACACTTATCTAAGGTTAAGAATAAAGTAGGCGCTCCAGATTAAAGCTGTCACCAGTCCCAAGACGCATCCTTTTTGAGGTTCTTTAGTTCAATGAAAGTAACGATCACCATAGCAGCGCCATATGCCACCCACATGCGCCTCATATAATTTAACGAAAAGCAGCAACAATTGCCTATATTTTAATATATTTTCTAAAATGAATAGAAACTATCTATAAAAACACAGAACATCGCATCCTGTTTTCTGTATGTTTATAAGAAAGTACCAAAGTTTTTACCGCAAGCCCTTAACATGGAGAAAGCCACTTTATTTGAACATCGACAACGAAAGTTTATTTACACACATTATCAACCGTAGAACTCATTTATTGTTTGCAATGCTAATATTGCAATGAAGATAAACAAATAAACGACTTTCTTTCACTTTTCAATTATACCATCTTCTTTCCGTATTGTGCGCCTTAAATGTTGGTGTAACCTTAAACACATTTTAATATTTGCATAATTTTTCATTTTCAGGATGGGAGTTGAAGGGTCTTCATTGTTACAAATTTTTCAATATCAGACATTCTTGGGAAAAAGCGGCAGAACTATGTCGAAGGTAATTAATTATTTACAAAGAAATGGAAAATGTATATTTTACGAAAACTTTTGTACTTAATAACAAAATTTTCCCGTTTATTGTCAGGTACGGCAGCGAACTAATGGTAGTAGACAGCTATACGGAAAACAATATGACTGCCAGCATGGTGCCGGCTAGCCCCACAAACAATCACTACTGGCTGGGTCTAGCTACTGTAGACGACCTTAGGACAAATACCTTGGAGTCTGCTGCGGGAGCTTTGGTTTCTCAGTATGCCGGCTTCTGGGACCTCCGACAGCCAAACCCTAAGGAAGGGGAATGCGTTGACGTACACGTGTCATCTGATAGCCAGTCGTGGGAGCTAACTACCTGCGAAACACTTCTACCTTTTATGTGCAGAGCTAAAGCCTGCCCAGCTGGTCAGTATTTCATGCTTTAATTAATTTAATTGTTTGCAAATGTTCACAAAAACGGAAGCGTTAATGAGCAATGCTAAGGTTGTTAAAACAATAGTTTTTTAACAATACATTTCTTTTCCAGGAACCTTCCATTGTTCAAACGGAAGATGCATTAACGCAGCCTTCAAATGTGACAAACAAGACGATTGTGGTGATGCCTCCGACGAAATGGACTGTGCTTCCGAATGCCACTTCTACATGGCCAGTAGTGGGGACGTCGTCGAGAGTCCCAGCTATCCTCACAAATATCCTCCTTTCAGCGAATGCAAGTGGACTCTTGAAGGACCTCAAGGTCAAAATATTGTTTTACAGTTCCAAGATTTTGAAACTGAAAAGTCTTTCGACACTGTTCAAATCTTAGTGGGCGGCAGGACCGAAGACAAATCTGTCAATCTAGCGACTCTATCGGGAAAACAAGATTTATCAAGCAAACTTTTCGTATCTGCCTCTAACTTCATGATCATCAAGTTCAGCACGGATGGTTCCGTAGAAAAGAAAGGTTTTCGTGCATCTTGGAAGACTGAGTCTTCAAACTGCGGTGGTATTCTTCGAGCTACTCCTCAAGGTCAAGTTTTAACGTCTCCTGGCTATCCAAATGGCTATCCCGGCGGTTTGGAATGCATGTACATTATTGAAGCTCAACCAGGCAGAATAGTTTCATTGGAGATTGAAGATTTAGAATTAGGAATGAACAGAGACTACATCGTCGTCAAAGATGGAAACAGTCCCTCTAGTCCAGTACTCGCAAGGTTAACGGGACCTGGTGAAGAAAACCAGAAAGTTGTTATTTCTACGACAAATCATCTATACATGTATTTTCGCACCAGTCTCGGCGATTCTAAAAAGGGATTCAATATGAGATACTCACAAGGTTGCAGAGCCACAATAATCGCAGCAAATGGAACATTTACTTCTCCTGCTTACGGCCTTAGCAATTATCCAAACAACCAAGAATGTTTATACAGGATTAAGAATCCAAACGGAGGCCCGCTATCATTGAAATTTGACGAATTCAACATTCATCCCTCTGATGTGGTACAAGTTTTTGACGGAGCAAGCACAGGTGGTTTGAGATTACATTCCGAAAATGGATTCACAATAAAGCCTAGAATAACATTGACGGCTTCAAGTGGCGAAATGCTAATTCGGTTTGTGTCTGATGCATTGCATAATGGAGATGGATGGAAAGCGACTTTCTCGGCTGGTAAGTTCATAAAAAACTAAATAAATGTTCTTTAATTTAACACTAGGTATCATAAAACTAGGTAGGTAACAAAAGTATCAATAAACTTTAAACCACATACTCTACCCATCAAACTGAACAACTTTTACTATAGGAGCAAACCTGTCAGAGCAAAAAAAATATCAGCTGTCTCATACACTTTAATATGGAACAGCCGATTTTCTTTTTGTTTTGACAGGTATGCTTCCATAGTAAAAGTTGTTCAGTTTGATGGGTAGACTATGAGGTTAAAAGGTATAATGATACTTTTCCTTACACCGTATTTAGTACTAGGTAGATACCATACTCTTTCTTTTGTTGTGGTATGACCCTAGAATAAATCTCGCTAATGTAATGTGCAAATAAATATGATTTATATGTTATGTAAACGCTTCAAAGGTACTCAATTCAGTTCAAATAAGTACCGGATTTTGTGAATTTAATTTAGTAGAAAAAATCTAATTTTAATTTGATACTTAAGTATCTACTGAATTTTATTAAACGCTTTTGTTTATTAATATTTTTCATGTTACAGATTGCCCGCCACTTCAGTCTGGTATTGGAGCTTTAGCATCAAACAGAGATACCGCCTTTGGAACAGTTAGTACTTTCTCTTGTCCGATCGGTCAAGAATTTGCCACAGGCAAATCTCGAATCAATACAAAATGTTTAGACGGAGGCAAATGGTCAATCACCTACGTCCCTGGCTGTCAAGGTACCTATTTAAATTTGTGATACGGTTTTTTTTCTTTGAATGATTAGAGTTCCGGGTCTTGTATTGATGATGTTGTGTTTTCCAGAGGTTTATTGCGGTCCAGTTCCACAAATAGACAACGGGTTTTCAATAGGCTCTACAAACGTCACCTACAAAGGTGTTGCAACTTATCAATGTTACGCTGGCTTCGCATTTCCAACTGGACAGCCTATCGAAAGAATTTCTTGTCTATCTGATGGACGATGGGAAAGGACGCCTACTTGCCTTGGTAAGATTTTTTGCTATACCATGTTTTGTATTAATTTTATTAATTTATCAGGAGCTCCATATTCTAAGCGCGGTGTGATGCGGTCTTGTATGCATTTATTACCCCAACGCGCTGGGTGTTCGTCCTTATTTTGAAAAAAATGAATGAAAACAACCATATTTTCTTACCATGTTTAATTTCTTACAGCATCACAGTGCGTAGCTCTTCCCGATGTTCCTCATGCAAATGTAACTATTCTAAATGGAGGCGGACGAAGCTACGGTACTATTGTGCGATATGAGTGCGAACCGGGTTACGTGCGTTCAGGCCAACCCGTCTTGCTTTGTATGAGCAACGGAACATGGTCTGGAGACGTTCCTTCGTGTTCAAAGGCACTATGCCCGAAGTTCCCTGAAATCAAAAACGGATTTATAGTTGATCAGACCAGGATTTACATGTTTGGTGATGAGGCGCGCGTTCAATGCTACAAAGGTATGGACCAAACCAATTTCTGATCAGGATCCTTGCGTTATGCAACAAGATTACAAGTAATAACATGATCATGATTTTTTAGGATACAAACTCAATGGACCAAGCGTGCTCAGATGCGGGACAAATCAAGAATTTGATCCGGCACCAACTTGTGACGATATCAACGAGTGCCTTAGCAATCAATGTGATACAGCATCGACAGAATGCAAAAATACTCAGGGAGGCTTCTTCTGTCCTTGCCGACCTGGATTCTCACCAAGCTTGGACTGCAGACCAGTTGGTGATCTAGGTCTGATTAATGGTGCCATTCCCGACGAATCTATCACAACGTCAACTCCGGAACTTGGATATCACAAAGGAGTTAGTATTCAATAATTGTTGACATAATATATTACAGCTAACTGACCTTGACCACATTTATATTATTGCTTTTATAGCATTAAACTTTGTACTTACGGTACCTACTTTGTAATATTTATATACTTACCTACTACGTATTTTTCTACGTATTTCAGATGGTCCGACTAAACAACGGAGGTGGTTGGTGCGGTAACAATTTAGAAGCCGGTGCCAACTGGGTACTAATAGACTTAAGATCACCAACTATCATTAGAGGTTTCAGAACCATGAGTGTCATGCGAGCTGATGGCAACATTGCTTTCACTTCTGCTATTCGGATACAATACACTAACGACTTAAGCGATGTATTCAAGGACTACACCAATCCTGATGGCACGGCAGTAGAATTCCGTATCTTAGAACCCACTCTATCAGTTCTAAATCTACCAATGCCAATTGAAGCGCAATATGTGAAATTCAAAATTCAAGACTACGTTGGAGCTCCATGTCTGAAAGTTGAGATAATGGGATGTGCTAGATTAGACTGCTCAGATATCAATGAATGCAGCGAACAAAATGGAGGGTGTGATCAAAAGTGTATTAACACGTGAGTATTTTCATACAAAAACTCTTTGATTTTTGGCTTTAGTAGGCAATAAACGAGACTTTTCACCAATTATTTTCTTTACAGGCCTGGAAACTTCTCATGCGCTTGCAATATTGGATATGAATTATACTCTTCGAACGGCACAGCAGGATTCGCTATTGAAACATCTGAAACCGGTGAAAGAGACGGCGATACATATCAGAGGAACAAATCTTGTGTGCCAGTGATGTGTCCACCTCTTGCCTCTCCTGAAAATGGAAAACTGTTGTCAACAAAGAACGCTTACCACTTTGGAGACATTATTCAATTCCAGTGTGACTTCGGATACGTAATGTCTGGATTTTCTTCACTACTTTGCACTTCAAGTGGCAACTGGAACGGAACAGCACCGGAATGTCAATGTAAAAGAACTATTTTATTTATTTATTGTACTAGATACCTAATACCTATTTAGTTCTTTTGTATTAAAACCAGATTATTATTACAGATGCAAGATGTGTTACATTATCTGACGATAAAAATGAAGGCCTCAAGGTGATTAGAGAAGATCCTGAAAGTGTTTTGCTGCCATACAGAGATAATGTAACAATAACCTGCACTGCTCCTGGAAGACAACTGAGAAATACTGTCAGTTCATCTTTCAGGCAGTGTGTATATGATCCTAAACCGGTACGTACACATTTAAGATTTTCTTTTCTCCATTTTCTCAAAGCGGTATGACGTATAAATACTTGAATAATATATTTTTTTAATAAATTTCAGGGTCTTCCTGACTACTGGCTTTCCGGAGCTCAACCTCAATGTCCAAGAAAAGACTGTGGTAATCCAATGCCTACACCGGGTGCAGAATATGGCCAATATCTTGACACTAGATACCAAAGCTCTTTCTTCTTTGGCTGCCAAAATACTTTCAAACTTGCCGGACAAACTGCCAAACACGATAACGTGGTCAGATGCCAAGCTAATGGTATTTGGGACTTCGGTGATCTGAGATGCGAAGGACCAGTTTGTGAAGATCCAGGCAGACCAGCTGATGGCTACCAAATCGCAAGAAGCTACGAACAAGGTTCCGAAGTCTTATTCGGATGTTCGAGACCTGGATACATATTGATTAATCCTAGACCGATAACTTGCATGCGTGAACCTGAGTGCAAAGTCATTAAACCACTTGGTTTAGCATCAGGAAAAATACCAGACTCAGCAATTAATGCAACATCTGAAAGGCCTAATTATGAAGCAAAGAACATCAGGCTTAACTCAGTAACTGGTTGGTGTGGAAAGCAAGAAGCGTTCACTTACGTCAGCGTTGACTTGGGTAAAGTCTACAGAGTAAAAGCTATACTAGTGAAAGGAGTTGTAACTTCTGATATTGTTGGTCGGCCAACAGAAATACGATTCTTCTACAAGCAAGCCGAAAATGAGAACTATGTTGTTTACTTCCCGAACTTTAATCTGACTATGAGAGATCCAGGAAACTACGGCGAACTGGCTATGATAACGTTGCCTAAATTTGTTCAAGCACGATTCGTTATTCTGGGTATAGTCAGCTTTATGGACAACGCTTGTTTGAAATTTGAACTGATGGGTTGTGATGAGCCAGCTTCTGAACCTTTACTGGGTTATGATTACGGATATTCTCCTTGTGTTGGTAAGCACTAATTCATAGATTTTTAAAATAATTTTAAACCCATGAAATTGTTATACTTACCAACTAATTATTTGTTTCAGATAACGAACCCCCTGTTTTCCAAAATTGTCCTCAACAACCCATAGTCGTTCAAACGGATGTAAACGGTGGTCTCCTCCCGGTTAACTTTACTGAACCAACGGCAACTGATAATTCTGGTGCTATAGCTAGATTAGAAGTTACTCCTCAGCAATTCAGAACTCCGGTCCAAGTATTCCATAATATGGTAGTGCGTTATGTAGCTTTCGATTTCGACGGAAATGTCGCCATATGTGAAGTAAACATCACTGTACCTGACTACACTCCACCAAAGCTGAGCTGTCCTCAAAGCTACGTTATAGAATTAGTAGACAAGCAAGATAGCTATGCTGTTAACTTCAATGACACTAGAAGGAGAATAAATGCAACAGATGCTTCGGGAGAAGTATTTTTGAAATTCGTACCAGAGCGAGCTGTTATCCCCATCCGTGGATACGAGAACGTTACCGTCATTGCCTCAGACAAATACGGGAACAAAGCCCAGTGCCATTTCCAAGTCTCCGTTCAAGCCACTCCATGTGTTGACTGGGAACTAATGCCACCAGCTAATGGTGCCCTGAACTGCTTACCTGGAGACAGAGGAATTCAGTGCATTGCTACTTGTAGCCCTGGTTTTAGATTCACAGATGGAGAACCAGTCAAAACCTTTGTTTGTGAAACAAAAAGACAATGGGTACCCACAGCTGTTGTTCCCGACTGCGTTTCTGAAAGTAAATAGAAAATATTCTGAACATTATCAAAATTAAAATTTTTCTTTAAAAATCGAAAGTAAACGACACTAATAAAATAACTTTTCATTTGCAGATACCCAACAAGCTGCTTACCACGTCGTTGCCAGTGTTCAATATCGTGCTCTTGGAGCAGTATCAAACGCCTGTTTACCACAGTACAAGGACTTACTAGCTCAATATGATACCATACTTAACGAAAGACTTTCTCAACGTTGTTCTGCCGTTAACGTTAACATAAACGTCACATTCATAAAAGCAATGCCGAGTCTCCTTGATGAAAACGTAGTTAAGATGGACTTTGTTTTGGCTATCACACCAGCAATCAGACAAACACAGCTGTACGATCTTTGTGGTTCAACGTTGAACCTCATCTTCGATCTGTCCGTACCCTATGCAAGCGCTCTTATTGAGCCTGTCCTTAACGTATCATCTATTGGCAATCAATGCCCTCCGTTGAGAGCAATCAGAAGCTCCATATCTAGAGGATTTACTTGTACTGTTGGAGAAGTACTGAATATGGATACAAATGATGTACCAAGATGCTGTAAGTACGAGTAACATTATCTAACTAGTCTCATAAGACAGTCCACAATTCAAAAATACAGGTGAACTAATTTTGTAATATAATTTCAGTGCACTGTCCTGCCGGAACCTTCGCTGGAGAAAAACAAAAAGCCTGTACAATGTGTCCAAGAGGTTACTTCCAAAACCAAGCGCGACAAGGATCCTGTCTGAAATGCCCACAAGGAACATTCACAAGGGAAGAAGGCTCAAAAGATGTTACCGATTGCATACCGGTTTGTGGTTACGGTACATACTCCCCAACTGGTTTAGTGCCTTGTTTGGAATGCCCAAGAAACAGCTACACTGGTGAACCACCAGTAGGAGGCTTCAAAGATTGTCAAGCTTGTCCTGTCAACACTTTCACATACCAACCCGCTGCCCCAGGAAGGGATAGGTGCAGAGCTAAGTGTGCACCTGGAACCTATTCCCCAACGGGTCTGGCTCCATGTTCCCAATGTCCAAGGAACTTCTATCAAAACTTAGTAGGTCAAACGATTTGCATGGAATGCCCGACTAACATGAAGACAGTAGGAACAGGTGCTACGGGATTAGAAGAATGTCTGCCAGTAGAGTGTTCCAATAGCGCTTGTCAACACGGAGGTCTTTGTGTACCTAAGGGACACGGTGTTCAATGTTACTGCCCTGCTGGATTTTCGGGACGCCGGTGTGAGATAGACATAGATGAATGTGCCAGCCAACCTTGTTACAACGCTGGTACTTGCACCGATCTACCACAAGGTTACAGGTGTTCTTGTCCAACTGGATACGGCGGCATTAATTGTCAAGAAGAAAGGTCTGAATGTAGAAATGACACGTGCCCAGAGAGAGCAATGTGCAAAGATGAACCAGGATTTAACAACTACACTTGCTTATGTAGGTCTGGATACACTGGAATTGACTGCGATATCACGGTAAGTCAGCACTCTATTGAATCTTGATTGTTTTCGTACTTCAACTAAGAAGTAGATAGAGATTGAAAATTGTTATTTTCTGCTTTCAGATTGACCCTTGTACGGCTAATGGAAACCCTTGCACCAATGGCGCTAGCTGCATTGCACTTCAACAAGGGCGATTCAAATGTGAATGTTTACCTGGCTGGGAAGGACAACTATGTGATACGAACACCGATGACTGTATTGAAAAACCTTGTCTTCTCGATGCTCCTTGCACAGATTTAGTCAATGACTTCAGTTGTGCATGCCCGCCAGGATTTACAGGAAAACGTTGTCACGAAAAGATAGACCTATGTTCAAGTGAGCCATGCAAACACGGTATTTGCGTTGATAAGCTCTTTGTTCATCAGTGCATTTGCGATCCAGGATGGTCTGGACCTTCTTGCGATATTAACATCAATGAATGCGTTATATCTCCTTGTGAAAATGGAGGTCAGTGCATTGATGGTATCGATGATTTCACGTGCAACTGTGAAGCTGGATATACCGGTAAGAGATGTCAACACACCATCGATGACTGCGCCTCTAATCCATGCCAAAATGGTGCCTCGTGTGTCGATCAATTAGAAGGATTTATCTGCAGATGTCGGCCAGGATTCATTGGTTTACAATGTGAAACAGCCATAGACGAATGTTTAACTGAACCATGCAACCCGATTGGAACTGACCGTTGCGTTGATCTTGATAACAAATATCAATGCGTTTGCCGAGAAGGTTTCACAGGAGAAATGTGCGAAACGAACGTTGATGATTGCGCCTCAAATCCATGCTTCAACGGCGGGTCTTGTAAAGATGAAATAGGAGGCTACAAGTGCGCTTGCCAGCCGGGATGGACAGGTAGTCGATGTGAAAAGGATATTGGTAACTGCATGAACAGACCGTGTCAAAACAACGCGAGATGTATTGATCTTTTCCAAGACTTCTTCTGCGTGTGTCCAAGTGGAACAGATGGCAAGCAATGTGAAACCGCCCCGGAAAGATGCATCGGTAGTCCTTGCATGCACGGTGGAAAATGTCAAGACTTTGGTTCTGGCCTAAATTGTACTTGCTCTCAAGATTACACCGGCATTGGCTGTCAATATGAATTTGACGCCTGCGAAGCTGGTCTGTGTCAGAATGGAGCAACATGCATTGATCAAGGCGAAGACTACTCATGTACCTGTGCTCCTGGCTTCCAAGGAAAGAATTGTGACGAAGATATTGTTGACTGTAAGGAGAATTCGTGCCCACCATCGGCGACGTGTATCGACCTGCCTGGAAGGTTCTATTGCCAATGTCCGTTCAACCTAACAGGAGACGACTGTAGAAAGAGTGAGCACGATTATTTAGTTTAAAACTTTTTTTAGAGATTAAGATTTGCTTCTCTTAGATTTTACAACTTCACCTTACTTTTCCAGCAATAAGTGTGGACTACGACCTTTACTTCAGTGATCCGCTACGGTCAAGCGCAGCTCAAGTTGTGCCATTTGACACTGGATCTACAGACAGTTTAACAATTGCTTTGTGGGTTCAATATACACAACAAGATGAAGGTGGCATCTTCTTTACAGCTTACAGCGTCAGGTAATTCATACATACATTTTTACAAATTTAAACTTACATAGAAAAAAACTATAAATTCACCTACAATTATTGTTTTTTTTCAGCAATTCACATATTGCCCTCAATAGAAGACCCATAATTCAAGCTCACTCAAACGGAGTTCAAGTCTCTCTGTTCCCTGAACTACAGGACGTATACCTAAGCTTCGGCGAGTTTGCAACTGTCAACGATGGACAGTGGCATCATGTTGCTTTGGTCTGGGATGGAAACAATGGTGGTGAATTGACGCTCATTACAGAAGGATTAATTGCCAGCAAGATTGAAGGATATGGTAGCGGACGAACACTGCCAAAATAGTAAGATTTAATTTAATTCATGACTATAAATATGAATGCTTATATTTTAGGCTGCAATATTAACATTATTATTTCATTTTCAGTGTTTGGGTAACACTAGGAAAGCCTCAATCAGACAATCCAAAGGCGTACACAGAATCCGGCTTCCAAGGACATCTAACTAAAGTACAAATATGGAACCATGCTCTCGATGTGACAAATGAAATCCAGAAACAAGTCCGTGACTGCAGAACTGAACCCGTCCTTTACAATGGCTTGGTCCTCACTTGGGCTGGATACGAAGACGTAATTGGTGGAGTTGAAAGAATAGTACCATCACACTGTGGCCAGAGAGTATGTCCCAACGGCTACACTGGCACTAAATGTCAGCAACTGCAAGTCGACAAGGAAGCACCACGCGTGGATCGTTGTCCTGGAGACTTATGGGTTATTGCCAAGAACGGATCGTCATTAGTAAACTGGGATGCACCTGTGTTCAGTGATAATGTTGGCGTTGCGAGAGTAGTAGAGAAGTCTGGGCATAAACCTGGGCAAAACCTTGCTTGGGGAGCATATGACATTGCTTACATTGCGTACGATGCTGCAGGCAATGCTGCCACGTGTACCTTCAAAGTTACAGTATTATGTAAGTTGTGGACATTTAAATATTTGTCTAGCTTTATAGTGTTTCAAATCAAAAGATCTAAGCAATTGGTTTAATATTTTCAGCTGAATTCTGTCCACCACTGTCTGATCCACTCGGTGGTTACCAATCGTGCCGGGACTGGGGAGCAGGAGGTCAATTCAAGGTGTGTGAGATCGCATGTCGCGATGGCCTTCGATTCTCGCAACCAGTACCACCTTTCTTCACGTGCGGTGCTGAAGGTTTCTGGAGACCCACAACTGATCCAAGTCTACCTCTGATCTACCCTGCTTGTTCACGTAAGAATCATAAAGAGATTTCTCAAGAGTTAACATTGTTTTTTTGAAGGGTGAAATATTGTAAAATCTTTTATCATATTACAGCGGCTTCACCAGCACAGCGCGTCTTCAAGATATCAATGTTGTTCCCAAGCTCAGTGCTTTGCAACGACGCAGGACAAGCCGTGTTGCGCCAAAAAGTACGCAGCGCCATCAATCAACTTAATAGAGACTGGAACTTCTGTTCTTATGCCGTCGACGGTAAGATGCATCTCCATATACCTCAGATACCTTTCGATTTCTAAGTTGCAAATTCTGAATAAACATTGTATTTCACAGGTACACGGGAGTGCAAAGAGCTTGACATCAATGTGAAATGTGACCACCGTGCAAATGTCAGGCAAACGAGACAAGTGTCGTCCCCTCCTAGTGTAACCACAGAAGACACATACGTTTTGGATGCTATTATACCAGTTGAGGAGTGAGTATTCATTATTTTCTTCACTGTTTAGGAATAGATGATAGTTTCGTGAGATACGATTAGCGATCTCGGACAGGTGTGGGAATTTAAGTGTAGTTGCACAAGATATTATAATAGTGGAATTGAGTTAACATTTCATTGTAGTGCACTAAGTAGAAGCATGTGTTATTGTAACACAATGGCATTACGCACTTTTATACCCCAATCTGAAGCAATAAATCCATCGCACTGTAATTCTGTTTATATTACTGTTATAGTTAAGCATGTCCTTCCAACACGATTGCATGTTTTTTATTTGGCACTTAGGACACGAAGCAGTAGGGAGGGTCGGCAGGCAGGCGATACCTACAACATTGAGATCTCTTTCCCGGCTATCAAGTGAGTTGTTTTGCATGCAAAGTAGCACTTTAGCACTCAAACTATCTTTGTAAAATGTTTCGTATTTAGAAATTTAAATGTATGCTTATTTTATGTTTCCTTAAAATTGTATTGCTGTTAAAATACAAGATCAAATGTATTTCGAGAAAATAATTTATTCACCAACTCCTTGGCCTTGACACTTTAATTTTTTTTTTTCTATTTTGGCTAGTAAAGATAAAATTCTACTTATTGCTGAAAGTCTTAAAAATGGAAAACTCTTGTAAACCAAAATTACGATGTAATTTTACAGCGACCCAGTAATCCATGGCGGTAACAACGAGCGGTCCACCGTACAGAAATTACTGGAGAAACTAATTCTCGAAGACGAACAATTCGACGTACAAAACATTCTTCCGAACACTGTACCCGACCCGGCTAGCTTGGAACTGGTTTCCGACTATGCTTGCCCGATGGGACAAGTCGTTGTGGCTCCTGATTGTGGTAAGAGTGTTTACCATTACAAATCGTAATCTGAAACTAACTACCATTTGCTTTTTTTTTTTTAATCTTGAGCGGAAGTTGGATAGGTACTTTACTGAACTTACTGTACTTTTTTATCCTCTTTTCTTAATCTTAATTTGGTTAAATTCGTTATGAGTTTCCGGATAGTTTGCAGGTCATCTGCGGGATTATTGCATTTCACTGTCTAGTTGCCATATAAATGGACTACCTCTGGGGTCTAATGGTTATGAGCATGGGCTCTTGACACGGAGGTCGTGGGTTCGATTCCCACTAGGGACAACTAGTGATATTTCACTTTGTGCGTTTTTCCCCAGTTGGTTAAGACATTGGAGGTTGAATCACCTCTGATTGTCTGAAAAGAAAGATGAGTCCGTGCTTCGGATGGCACGTTAAGCCGTTGGTCTCGGCTACTATTTCTGGTGGTAGTAGTCGTTACACAAAAACCACGTCAGAGGCCGTAAGGCGGTTTGAATATACTCTGACTCCAGGGTTTGCTGCCCACACGATAAGAAGAAGAATGGTCTGATAAATTCCACATCTGATTCAGGATATCAGCTTTATTCTAAATGCTACTTTCATTTTCAGTGGCATGCGCTGTGGGAACATTCCTCGATGCTGCCAGTGACACCTGCAAGCCTTGTCCAGCTGGCACTTATCAATCGGAGGCAGGTCAACTACAATGTACCGCTTGTCCAGCCATCGCAGGACAATCTGGAGTCACACAAGCGCCAGGAGCTCGCAGTGCAGCCGATTGTAAAGGTGAGGTCTTCGTAAAATAGCCCAAAGTTTTCTCCACAATACCTATTTGAATAACCAGTGAAGTGTGTACCAACGGCCTGATTAATGCGACGGGAAACCGTTGGATGAGGGCAGCGCAGGACCGGTCATTGTGGCCATCCTTGGGGGAGGCCTTTGTCCAGCAGTGGACATCTATCGGCTGATATGATGATGATGATGGCTGCCGGATACCGCAGACAATCCCCATAAATCATTCCCCCTATTTACACACTTTTAGGAAAAAAACCTAAGGTTTCTTGTGGAACTCGAGTACCTACTTATGTTTTAATTGTGAACGCCTTACAGAGAGGTGTGCTGCTGGTAAATACTATGATGCGGAAGCTGAACTGTGCAGGCCATGCGGTCATGGATCGTACCAGCCTCGTGAGGGAGCGTTCTCCTGCATATCCTGTCCAAGAGGCCAAACGACCAGGGCAACCGAGGCCGTTTCTGCGGCCGAATGCAGAGATGATTGTCCTTCAGGTAATAGCTTTTAAGAGCATCTCTATTGTATTGAAGCAATCGGCTTATACTTCTAAAGCGATAAAGATAAGTCAACTTTTTTACACAGCTTCGTTAGTGTTGAATCTTCAGAGCGTTTGAACGCCAATAAGAAATGGCATACAATGATATCGCGCTGTTATAACACGCGTCGAGCCGCCCCGTAGTACGGCAGCGTGATACAGCGCTATCGCGCCTCCGCTCTCTTTCTATTTGCACGCGAACGAACGAGGTAGAAGACGTGATATAGCCGTATCACGCGTAAGCTTCTGGACCTTTGTAACAGCGCTTTAAAATGTTATGCCTTTTCTTATAAACAAAATGAAAATATTCGGCCAGATAAATTAGGGCGTTGAAACGGTCTGAAGACTCACACAGGTATTCCTCTTCCTCGTTTCCGACATTCATTTCGTCATTCAGGTAATTTTCAATAAGTAGTTACTTACTAGAAAATCTATCGGGCTATAATGAAAATCGTTCTTACTTCTTGTATTCAAACTATCACCATCCGAACAAGTCGCTTCTTTCCGGAAGTGTCTTGTCCTTCCGTCTGCGTCCGCCCCTAATTCGCCGTCGACTTTGGTTAATAGCTTTCTTCCTCGGTCTGAAAACAATTTTTTTAAATAATTACGCTAAATATCGCAGCTTTGATTAAAGTATACGACTAACGGATTCCAATTTACTCACAGGAGAGCAGCTTAGTAGCGACGGTGGTTGTGAGCCATGCCCACGTGGAACTTGGCGCGCAAACGGCGCAGGCGCCGCATGTGCCGCCTGTCCTCTCGGTACTACTACACCTCAGGCCGGCGCTTCAACCCCTGATCAGTGCTCTTTGCCTGTCTGCAGGCCTGGTAAGTCTCACTTCCCTACATTTTCATGCCACGATTCTGCCAGAGGGTGAGGTTAAAAGGTTAAAATTTGTAGGTACTTTCCATGCTAAGTTTCTCTGGAAAGTAAATTTTTTTAGGGAATGTCCTTATGTTCCCTTGGGAAAGTTGTTCAGTTTTATGAGTACAATCAGTCGCTGAACTCGAAATCGTCTGTACGCATAATCAACAACTTCATAGCGGTCAAACTAAGTGTTTAGCATGAACTGAATTCGTTGAATAAAACTTCACCGTGTTATGTTTCCAGGTTCCTACCTCAACACGACTCAGAACACGTGCGTGCAATGCAAGAAGGGCACCTACCAATCGGACCCACAACAAACTTCCTGCATTCCCTGCCCAATAAACACGAGTACAAGAGGACCTGGTGCTGTAAGTAACTCAAACACAACTTAGGGTTTCAAAATTAAATACGTTACATGTTAAATGGGGTCCTTCATAGACCATCAAACTGAAAAACTATCACTATGGAGCCAACAACGAAATCGCAAAAAAATACAGAAAACGTCAACGTCTATTCGAACCAAATGTTGCCCCAGTCTGAAGCACCTCGTTTAATCTGTAACGCAGTATAGATTGAGAGATTCCGAAATTCTTACCTCAGAGAAAGGCTTTTCACATCAAAAAAATACAATCACGTTAAAGAAATACAAACAAAATTTTCATATCACATTATAAGAATAAACCGCTTGAGATCTAAACAAAATCCGATTTTGTGAAAGGAATCAAAAAAGACGAATGAAAACTAAATATTTATACATTGTTACTGGCGCAGTGTTTACAAGGAAAGAAATCTAGTATAGGTAAATAATGCTCACATAATATTGCTTTTACAGACAGCGGAAACTGAATGCACGAACCCATGCGAGATGAGTGCACCCGAAATGCACTGTGACACAAATGCGTACTGTCTTTTAATACCAGAAACCAGCGAATTCAAGTGTCAGTGCAAACCTGGTTTTAACGGCACCGGAAAAGTTTGTACAGGTATGTACAAAACCTAGTTTAGGGTTTAATAAAAAATGTAGGCAGGCGGATGGACCTGGTCAAGGATCTCGAAGAGCAGGAGGTGCCCAACTGGTCTCAGATGGCACAGAAAAGAGATGAATGGCGTGTTTTGTCGGAGGCCAAGACCCTCATCGGGTCGCAGTAAATAAGTAAGGTGGATGGAACACAAAGATTATTGGAGTTGTAGGCCAGTAGCTTCAATAAATAGCTTGCCTCAAGCTTTGTTTGTTACCTCTTTGTATTTTCAATTTAAAAAGGAACAGGTCAAAAGTGCACCAAATTTATAGAATAAATGTTACAACAAGACAGATGTGCTGCGGGCAACGTTCACTCTAAAGCATTGCTTGCAACATACGCCATTATTGGTGCTGTTTAATTGATTATCCATCATCATCAGCTCGTCATCGTCCACTGCTGATCATAGGCCTCTTCCAAAGTGTGCCACAAAACTTCATCTCTGGTCCTCCTCATTAGATTAATTACTTGCTCCCAACATCAATCAATAAATTTTGCACATTGAAGACACTAAAGCTGCCAGTTAGGTGTTGTTATTAATATTAACCGACTTAAACAAGGAGGTTATCATTTATGAATATCTTGTCAAGAACAGACTTATTAATTTCCAGACGTGTGTCTAAACTTCTGCGACAACGGCGGCGAGTGCGTCAAGGACGCGAGGGGCGAGCCTTCTTGTCGCTGCACTGGCTCCTTCACAGGGCGTCACTGTCGAGACAAGAGCGAGTTCGCGTACATCGCCAGCGGGGTCGCCGGCGGAGTCATCTTCATCATATTCCTTGTGCTCCTCGTATGGATGATTTGCGCCAGGTTTGTGAGAATTTTCTTAATATAAAACAGGTTGATATTGTGAAGCTGATGACAAAAGTCCTGACATACTCGTATGCTCGTTATATGGTTAGACAATGAGGCTGCGAATTTTGATGTCAGCTTTCGTTCAGGACCCAGATATCTGCTAAGAACATATCATCGGTGAAGGCCATTGGCCATTTCTACATAGATATTTTCGATATTCAACCTCTGAAAAAACTATAAGAGAGAAAAATCGTTGTGTAGTTGTGTAACGAACAAAACAGATCAAACAAAAGAGTGGGTACAGAAAACAATAATTAAAATTAGAGCTAGGACGAACGGACGGACGGACGGACAGCGTAGGCTTAGTAATAGGGACCTTTTGGCACTCTTTGGGTACAGACATCAAAAAAATGCGTAAGATCAAACTGTACCTAGTTATAATCACTCAAAAATGTATGTCTTTAAATTAACCGTGACCGAGAAAACTGATCCACTTTGTTTGAACAGTTGGTATTGTTTTCCGATTGCACGTTCATAGCATGACGTCGTACGTGACCTTAGTCGATCATGCATGATGATCGCACGTCTCGGCCCACTGTAGATATAGGTCAGGTTCAAGAGCTGTAAGGTCAGATGTCTATGAACTCGTCAACTAAACAAATAGATAATTGTAACAACGGCGACGCAATATTACATTTCGTTTAATCAGTGTGGATCAATTTTCTGAATAGTAGAATTACTTTACAAAGAAGAGTGTAGGTAGACTTGAACGGCTTTTAGCAAGCTGGCATGCTGGCAAGCTGACACCTCGACTTAAATTAGGCACTTTTAGAGGATAATAAATAGTTATACCATACAAACGAAGTTTAATTATGTTTTGGACTAGTTTTGGATATTAACCAATTAAAGTAGATGACGTTTTTTAAACACGATCCAGAAACTAATCTCTTTGCTTGTGGTTTGTCAGATTTTCATTAAAATGTATGGTTTCAAAGTTTACATTACAAATCTTAAATTAATCATAGCATTGAAACTGTCTAGATCGAAAATGTGTTTGTGACTTTATTAGTATTGAAAATAGAATCTTACTTAGTTTGTATGCAGCGCACGCGGGCGCCCTTCAAGGTTTATTCTCTTAGGGCGTAAAATTATAATGAAATATGATGAAAAGATAACGTATACGCCTTTGTCTTTCCTTGGTCTTTATTTACGTTTTATAGATTCGACGGCCCGACAGCACAGTCTGTAGTGAACCTGCCTTCTGTGCCGGGGGTCGCGGGTTCGAATCCCGTAAGGGACAAATATTTGTATGACGAATATGAATATTTGTACCCGGGTCATGGATGTTTGTATCTATACAGGGTCCTTCTTAATATGCTGACACTTTTTTAAGGGGATGTTCAGACCATCAAACTGAACAACTTTCTCTATGGGACCAACATCGAAATCGCGAAAAAAAAATCAGCTGTCCCATACATTTGGCTAGAGTAGATTTGCAGTTTTGTATGGAAGAGCAGATTTTTTTTTCGCGATTTTGATGTTGGTCCCTTAGCGAAAGTTGTTCAGTTTGATGGTCTGATCATCCTCTTAAAAAAGTGTCAGCATATTAAGTTGGACCCTATATATGTAAGTATTCTAATATCGTTGTCTAGTTATCATAATACAAGTCCAGGCTAGATTCTGGAACTTTAAATGTGACTAGATAATTTGTGTGACACTGTCCAAGATATTTATTTATAGATCTGATAATTAAATATTAATAAGGAGAGCGTCTGTGTCGCGTTGAGGAGAGCTATAGAAACTCAATCTTAGGTCCAGGTTCGAATCCGCACGGACCGCATGCCATGCACCAATGAGTTTCTCTAACATATGTACGTAGTACCGACTGCTCTCAAACGGTGAAGGACCCTTCATCGTGAGGAAACCTGCATAGGCCAAAGAAGAAATTCCGATGCGTATGTGAAGTCTACCAAACCTAACGCCCATACACCCTCCCTGAGGGTAGGCCTATGCCCTGCAGTGGGACGTATACAGGGTGTTTCATAAGTAACAATAAATTTTTAAAACTCATAACGGGGTTGTTTAGACCGTCAAACTGAACAACTTTCTCTATGGGACCAACATCGAAATCGCGAAAAAAATAATTTTATATTAAAGGTTTATTTGTATTTTTGTAACACCTTGACTTGACCTTGTACAAGGTGTTACAAAAATACAAATAAACCTTTAAGGGGGTGGTATAGACCATCAAACTGAACAACTTTCACTATGGGACCAATATCGAAATCGCGAAAAAAAAAATTATGTTCTATACTCTACAAATCGACTAGAGCTAAAATATGTATGGGATATAAAATTATTTTGAAACTGAACAACTTTCACTATGGGACCAATATCGAAATCGCGAAAAAAAAAATTATGTTCTATACTCTACAAATCGACTAGAGCTAAAATATGTATGGGATATAAAATTATTTTTTTCGCGATTTCGATGTTGGTCCCATAGAGAAAGTTGTTCAGTTTGACGGTCTAAACAACCCCCTTAAGAGTTTCAAATATTTATTGTTACTTATGTTATGAAACCCCTTGTATAGTCTGTGATGATGATGATGAATTAATAATTAAAAACCAACTTTCTCAACAGGTCAACAAAGAAGAAGGAACCAAAGAAGACACTAACTCCAGCTATCGACCAAAACGGATCTCAAGTCAACTTCTACTACGGAGCGCATACACCTTACGCGGAATCTATTGCACCATCTCATCATTCCACTTACGCACATTACTACGACGACGAAGAAGATGGCTGGGAAATGCCTAACTTCTACAATGAAACGTACATGAAAGAAAGCCTACACAACGGCATGAACGGAAAAATGAATAGTTTAGCGAGATCAAACGCTAGCATCTATGGGACTAAAGACGACCTCTATGATAGATTGAAGAGGCATGCGTACCCGGGTAAGAAAGGTCAGTATGTATTTAAGCACATAGATTAGTTTACACTTTTCATTATATTTCTGCAGCTTCTTGCACATACAATATATCAAACGCGCAAATAAATCATGAGACTATCTAGTTTAGTGTATCTACACTATCTTCAAATACTATTGGTTCTTAAACTTAATTTCGATGTAAATATTTGCTCTATATTCTCGGGAATGGGAAAGTTATTTCTTATTTGTAAAAGGTGTAATATTATTGTCTTTTTTTGTGATAAATAAATAAATAAATAAATAAACTTAAATGCGTTACGTCGAACAAGACAATCAAACTGAACAACTTTAAATATGGGACCAACATTGAAATCGCAACAAAATATTTGCTATTTCATACAATTCGATCCGGTAAAGTTGTTCAGTTTGATGGTCTGAAGCACCGTGTTCGATATGTAACGAATTAAATTATCCCCCTGTATTTTGGAAAGAGTTTATGTGAATAAAACATCAGTAGGCACAATTTATTACCATAATTGCATGTTTGTTATTTCCATCGTAATTTATGTTTACTATTTGGCTCGCATTTATTCGTCAAACAAACAAGTTTGTTACACCATCACCGCACCAAATGATGCAATAGCCAAATTCATATACCTACAAACACTGACATATACTCTAGCGATAGACAAGCTCATTCAAACCAACAACATGTCACACAAAACAACACAAAATGACACATTGCGGTCTGTCATTGCCATAGTGATGAAGTGAACTCGGCAACATCAATGCGGTGCGGACACCGCATTCAAGTGGAACATGTTGTTTCTGTGAAAGGGCCTGTCTATCGCTAGAGTGTAAGTCAATGCCTACAAACAAACAAACAAACAAACTAATATACTTTATTTCCTACCTCCTTTCCTTTCCTTTTTCTTTTACTTTATACCTACCTAATCCATTCTACAAAACAGCGACATATACAGAGTCCATCTTAATATGCTGACGGTTTTTAAAAGGATGATCATTGATCAGACCATGGAACTGACAAATTTCTCTATGGGACCAACACCGAAATCGCGAAAAATAACTGCTGCTGATATTAGAGTCGAATAGGACTGCAGGAGTGCGATCTTTGAATCTCATTCGGTGAGCTTAGCAGTTGAAAATGTCAGAACTACTATGGAGATACGCATCTTTCTACTGCTTATTTGACTTTCAAAAATCATACTTCAGGAGTACGATTTTTTAAAGCCAAATCAGCAGTAGAAAGATGCGTATCTCCGTAGTAATTTTGACATTTACAACTGCCAAGCTCACCGAATGAGATTCAAAAATCGCACTCCAGACCATGGAACTGAAAAATTTCTCAATGGGACCAACACCGAAATCGCGAAAAATAACTGCTGCTGACATTAGAGTCGAATAGGATTGCAGTTTTGTATGAAACAGCCGCTTTTTTCGACTTTGGTCCCATGGAGAAAGTTGTTTAGTTTTGTGGTCTGATCATCCCCTTCAAAATCATCAGCATAGTTAATAATAAGAGGGCGTAACGAAAAGTATCATTTACCTTTAAACCACATACTCTACCCATCAAACTGAACAACTTTTGCTATGGCAGCAAAATTGTCAGCCACAAAATCTGCTGTTCCATACTAAACTGTAATGCCTACTCGACTCAAACGTATGGAACAGCTGATTTGTTTTTTGTTCTGACAGGTTTGCTCCAATAGTAATAGTTGTTCAGTTAGAGTATGTGGTTTAAAGGTTAATTACGTTTTTCCTTACATCCTGTATAAGTTGTTTTAAATGCGATTTTTCGATTGCAGACTATAAATTTGTATAATAATAAAGTAGGAATTATTTGGCAGGCGAACCGAAGCGATCAGCAATTAACAAATGTATTGTTTCTTTCCAGATAAGAGTGACAGCGAGAGTGAAGGTCAGTAATCGTTGTAAAGGACTGCGTTTTGTCGTATTCTGGTCAAACTTACATAATATTATCGTATTAGTTTCAATTCTCGGTGTACCCGAACCATTGACTTACCAACTACTGGACGTAGGGTCCGCGCTCAAAAGTGTCCGAACCAAAACAAATAAAGAGAAACAATTACGCATCAGTCTTCGTTTGATTGACGGACTACGCGCACGTCTGCATGTCGTGTAAGAATTTGTAAAAACTACGCAAGCAAAATGAAATAAAATATCATCAGTTTTAGTATTTTTAGTTGGATTATATTACTAACACGTACTTTCGTTTATTTAGGTTAGTCTGGGACACTTTTCGAGAATCTTGTATTAGACCCGGCGTCTATAAGTTAGTAAGTCAATGGCGAACAATTATAGTCAATCATATTGACTAATAGTGACTTGTATAAATAATGCGAATGAGTCTCTGAGAAATATACTACTGAGAGAAAGGTTATTGTAGAATTGTGTATTCTATTAGCTTTATTATTAAGTTAGATGTTTAGATCTTATTAAAGAATGTGTATTAACACAATCACTGTTTATTCGTTACAGCCCCCACCAAATATATTATTAACTTTAACGTCACACATACAATTATATGCAATAGAGAATTTATTTTACATACAAAGGCATTATAAATAAAACAGTGAATGTGTTGATGTTCTGAGATTATCATCAATGAACAAAATGCTCAAGTATTTTTAGGCGAATACTGCCATATCACAAAGCAGGGCTTTTGCGAAATTATTTTAAAAATTAATAATTGAAATGCATTCCAACGACATTCCAACAAAATACTGTGTAAATATAATGTTATTGAAATATTTGTATATTTATGATAAAACCACTAAATTCTTGTAGTGTTAGTATTAATCGTACCTAATTATTCACGGACTTGAAAAAAAACCGGACGTAATCTCGTCTAATCACCCATCGAGTGAAACACCCATTTATTTTTGTGTGCGTGCTGGCGCACTGTCGCGGTGTACAAAATGGTGGCGGGTTGTTGGATCTAAGCCTAGAACTGGTGCTTCTGTGTGAGTGTTGGTCCCTTGTAGAACAAAGGAATATGTAGGACTTTGCATGTTTCACATCTTTTAGTGTCACAATACGTCCGCCTTTTTTTCAAGTCCGTGACTTATGTGATAAAATTCGGAAGACAATTTTATCATTTTGTTTATAATGAGTTGACATTAACTGGTTAATACTAGTACTATGAAAATGAGTGTTGAATTAAGTCGGCGGTTTATGTTTTGTATTATAAACAAAACTGTATTTTTAAATCTTAACGATATTATGTGAATGAGTGTGTGAATGTAGTGCATGTGACTGTTGAATGTTTTATATTATTTTTATGAGAATAGTAAAAAATAATTATTGTCGTGTATCATATCAGTACGTTTTGTATTAAAATATTATAATAAGACTTTCACAATACCTTATAATTTCTATCCTTCTTATTTATGAGTCCCTAAAGAGAAATAAAGTACACTACTATGTAATTAACAGTAACTCTTGTATGTAGCTACCTTTTGAATGTAATACAATACTCAAAGTTTTCTGTAGGTGGCCTATGCTCCATCACAATTTATTACCACATTAGTGATTACGTTAACAGTAATATTTTTTTACAAAATTTTTAATGAAATAATAAATTTAAATTTTTTACTCAATTTCGTATTTTATTTTTGTGTTTTTACTCTAACTAAAAATGGTAAGAGTCTAACCATCCAACGATTATGATGAAAAGAGATTAAAGAGGAGTAAAATAATAATTATAAATAAATATGTTGGATTTTGTCACACTAACTACTTACTACCAGAATCAAGCCTGGACTTGTATTATGATGTAGTCATCATTTGTGTAGGTTGTCTAGTGACAACGATGTAGAATACATACATAGACACAAACATCCATAACTCTGCACAAGTATCATATTCATCATAACTACAAATATTTGTCCCTTGCTGGATTCGAACCCGCGATCCTCGGCACAGCAGACAGGTTCGCTACCGACAGAACTATCGTGCCGTCAAAAAGATTCCACAGACTAATAACGTCACTAAGAGCAATCTTAAAATAAACAATGGAACAAAACCAGTTTAATGCAATCAAGTCTAATTATTTCAGACCACAACAGTCATTGACTTTTGACATTGTGATAACGACCACGCCTTTACTGACGTTTCGCAATCACGCGTTTATAATGATAAGCGACAGAAGATAAAGAATTTTCAAAGATCTTTCGACTGCTTCCACTCATTGACGTAGAATGGGCATCAAGTGGTAAAGATTGTATATCAGAGCATTTGAACGCTCAAAATCTGATATTACATTTTTATCATATTTATGAGGGAAACAATTTTTAAGGGCATGTTTCACCACTTCTGGGTAAGTTCTTGTTAGCTTATCCGACAGATAGTTTGACATATTTTGTATGAAATTATGTCAAAATATCTGTCGGATAAGCTAACAAGAACTTATTCAGAAGTGGTGAAACAGGCCCTAAATATCTATCTTTAGCTCTTGGTAAGTAGCGGTAAAAAATGCCTTTTCTTATAAACGAGATAAAAATGTTCTGACACATAAATTAGGGCATTCAAACGCTCTGAATGTACACCCTAACGTCGAAGAGAGAGATATCTTCAATGACATTCTCTGCATATGGACTCATCAAGTCAATACAATAACAAAACTCAAAAATGACACATGTCTCTAATGTCACCTTAGTATGCTTCAGTTGTGCTTGGCTGTCATACATTGCCGCTGACATTCCAGTCCATTCAAATGTCCTCGATCACTAAGCAGTAATGTAAAACAATTAAGCACGCTTTTGCGGTCTCGTTAACAGAGCGCTGATGCAAAGTCCTTGTGTACAGAATGTCATTGGCTATCTTAGTTAAAATTGTGCAATTTAATTTCTAGATTTGACAAGGTCTGAACCTGAGGAAGATTAAGTTTTATAATTTTGTCTTGACACATTCTTTGAAATTATAGATGATACGAAAGAAGCGTGTCAAACTGGAGCCGGCCGTCGTATTTCCAAACCACCATGGGATAATGGCGTGGGTATATTAACATGAATGTTGATCTAATCTTTTAAAACATTCTGCAACCACGACAAAGGTAAGTAAGTATATTATTAGTAAGTTATATATTCCAGAACGTGAGGTTCCGGCTTAGAATGGACAACCCCATTTCTTCCCGTGGGTGTCGTGCGAGGCGACTAAGGGATAAGGGTTTCTTATGCAGTGTATTTGTGGGCGAAAGTGTGGGGGCTAGCCGTCACCACTTCACACGTCATTCCAACATGAACCTTCAATGTGCTAAAATCACTTTTTAAAACAACTAGTTGTTGCAAGGCTTTTGACCACCTCGAATGGGATTATGGTCGTGAGTTTATGTATGTATGTACTATATTCCAGAGACAACAGTGAGATGCAATATTCATAGATATTTAGTTTAAAGAATTTTAGTCTTATAAAACCACTGACATATAGCGATAGACAAGCTCGTTCAAACAAACAACATGTCACACAAAACAACACAAAATGACACATTGTGGTCTGTCATTGCCATAGTGACTAAGTGAACTCAGGAACATCTATGCGGTGCGCCCACCGCATTAAAGTGGAACATGTTGCTTCAATGAAAGGGCCTGTCTATCGCTAGAGTATATGTCAGTGTATAAAACAATCGTTATCACGAAATTCCAGCACTATTTTACGTAGTTATGTACCTACCTAAGTTTCTGTGTAGTAACAAGCATGAATGTTGGGTTATTGTTGTATTACTCAATTTAAATGTGATGCCAAAGATAAGGTTTATCTTAATGGTATCAAAATAAGGTTGAATATTCATTGTTAATTGCACACGGCCTCCTTGATATATTCTAATCATTGTGTTTCAATTCATACATAAAGATAACTGCGTTGCTAACTCATAGTTACCTATCTATTAGTTTTCTACATGATAACTACATTATATCAGCTATCTCATTCATGTTATAGATAAATAGATTTATTAATAGCTAAGATAATAAAAAACTAGAATACTGAAAAATCAATTTACTTCCAAATATAATGGAAATACACAGCCAATTATAATTATAAATACACATTAGTAAGGCACTAAGATAGTAATACAATACGTATAAAAATTAAATTTAAATTAACAGTAATTACTTGGCATGTTTCTTGTAGAAATCGTTCATGTAGTTAGCTAGAATTTGAACTTCTTCCAATGTGACAGCGTTGTACGTTGACGCTCTGATGCCACCAACGTCCCTTGAAATTGAAACAAGTAATTTATAATAAGAAGACTCAAGCATTTTAGGGAAAAGGAGATATACCTGGACATGCAGTTGTGGGGACTTGCCATAAATGTCAACACCTACAAGTTATAGCAAAGAAGCTAACAGATGGCGATACCGTCGCTCTCAGAAATATGCTCCATACAAGACAACGTTCACCGTAAATACGTAACTCGTAACCTACTACAAATAAGGTTCACAATCGAATGCGAGACATAAATCGCGCAAGAGAAATAATCACAGAGATTCGATATATATACAAGGTCCAACTAAGAACTGTTGGACCACGGCCGGTCCCCAGGCTTCACACTAAGCCTGGTGGAAGATCTTCCCTTTTCAATGGAGGAACATTCCCAAGTAGCACCTCCATACAGTTATTAAACTAATGGGAAAAATGGGCAAGATAATGATGCGGAGGTATCAAATCTTATTCAAAATCACAATTCGATCCGGAATGATTCGGAATTCCGTATGTGTGTGGCAAGTCTAAAGCAAACGAGACTACGATCAAAATTTGATTATGATGGCAAAGTTATAATTGATAAGACTTGAGTTTACTGTTTTGAGTCGTCTTTATGATGAATGCATTGTTTTCTTATTCAACACTTCACAACAAGGCCAAAGAAGTCATTATAAATGATATAATCTAATACTATTGTGTTTGACCCACATAGCTAACAGTTATTTAAATTGAAGTGTTTTTACAATTAGTTAAATTACAGTAAATTTAAAGATAATAAGGTATTGCCTGTAGGAAAGACAAATTAGCCTACTACAAAACAAAGGTTCTCCTTTTATTAATGAAAGTCAGAAAAAAATAATGATTACACTTAGGGCCTGTTTCACCACTTCTGAGTAAGTTCTTGCTAGCTTATCCGACAGATAGTTTGACGTATTTATCGTATTTATTGTTTTTTGTACGTAGTTTTATCTTATCTTATTTTATCTTATCTTATTTTGTATGAAAATATGTCAAAATATCTGTCGGATAAGCTAACAAGAACTTACTCATAAGTGGTGAAACAGGCCCTTATCCTCTTGCCCTTATCTCATTACTTGGTCAACGCAATGTTATCTTCTTCCTCTCATCTCTCTTAGCCGTAACTTCAGCTCTTACTCTGTTCTTAATTTCTTTCGCACAATATCATTCTTCTCACAATCCATCTTTTCCTCGACCTTCCTCGTCTACCACAGCCATCCACATTCATAATTAACTCTCATAATATTCATACTAACACTCGTCTCTTCGCATCTCAATAAATCCATTTCACGATAATCTATTACACCGCAATTTTTCTTTCATAATTTAATATTACGTTGAATAATTACCTGTGTCCTTTAAGTTGAATAAGGTTTAATGCCTCAGCACCTTTCAGGAACTCCTTTTCAAGAGCATCATTGCCTTCAGCTCCAATTCTGAATGGAATGTTCATTTTGCTCCTAACATTCTTTGCAACTGGCGCGTAGTAGAAACCTTTGGATTGTTCAATAATATTGTAGATCAATGAAGACTTCTTCGTAGCCAAATCAGCCATAGCGTCTAGACCGCCTTTCCTTTCAATCCATTGAAGAACTCTGCCCATGATGTAGATACTGAAATGGAGAAACAAGTACATGATTGAATTTTGATCTTTAAGATTGATAGGAAAAAGTAAAACTTAGAAGGTCGATTGATACTTGAAAGATATAAGTTATACACACTGTAATCGGTATTATAATATAATATTGCTTTGGGTAATGCTCGGCTCTCGCAATAGTAATTGGAAAAATTACCAAAAACCTCAATATATATATCCCCCATAAATCTCAATACTTTACCTTCGTGAGGAAACCTGCATGCTTCAATTTTGATGCAAATATTGTACCCACTGTCTATTATAAGATTTATAAGTATGAAGGGGCACACTACCCGTCACACTGAAGAACAGAGTTTTAGTAGTACTAGTAAAACGTTGATGTTCTGAGTTTTCAGAATATCTTTGACTCCCTGATCAGTGATTCTCTCGGGGAATATAGGCGTGAGCATCCATGGTTGCTGTCAAATCATTTTTATTAAATCGATGAATGCAAGTTTTATTATTCGACAACATGGTTCCGTATGTTCTAATCTCTTATAGTGTCGGAGGTCCCCATACTGACACATCTCGATGCACCCACCCTGACTATTTAGGGGTCAGGACTCCTAATATTACGCGGCGATGGCAACTCCCAGCGATTGGTAGTAATTTCACTCAAAACAAACAGTCCATGGAATTTCATTAGATTCTAAGACAACTCAGTTTTAAGGTGGTTGGAGAGTTGTCAATTTCATACAAAACTTTGTCGCAGAACACTCGTAGACGGTATTAATAAAAGTAATGTTTTATATATGGAAAAATTGCTTAAAAAATCTAGATTGCGCGTATCAAATAATATTTACAATTTATAATATAATTACGAAGATATCAAGCTTTGAAATTATTCATACAAAATTTCAAAGCTTGATATCTCCGTAATTATAGTACGAGTGTTCTACGACAAAGTTTTGTATGAAATTGACAAATCTCCAACCACCACCTTAAATATAAAGCAAACTCTATTTTAAATATTAATAGTGAAGAGAAGACTCACGCAAACATAGGTGGTGTGTTAAGAATGGAATCACTCTTAGCATTGACAGTCCAATCCAGGATTGAGGGGCATATTGGCAGAGCTTGGTTCAGCAGGTCCTCTCTGACGATGACCAGAACAACTCCAGCTGTTCCAATGTTCTTCTGGGCTCCACCATAGATCACACCGAACTGCAAGCATTGTGAACATAATTATACCTACATTGTCTGTTACACAGATTTTCTAGTTTCAATATTCAAGTACCATAACCTAGTAAAGACTTGTATTATATCGTAATTTTCTCAACCGATAGACGTCCCCCCAAGGATCGCCACAACTTGGGGTCCTGCGCTGCCCTCATCCAATGGGTTCCCACAACCTTCACTAGGTTGTCTTCCTAGTGGCGGACTTACCCACGCTGCACCTTCCGGTACGCAGAATGTATCATGACTTGATATTGAATTTCATATTGACGGCCCGACAGCACAGTCTGTAGTGGACCTGCCTGCTATGCTGGGGGTCGCGGGTTCGAATCCCGTAAGGGACAAATATTTGTATGACGAATATGAATATTTGTACCCGAGTCATGGATGTTTGTATCTATATATGTATTCTATATCGTTGTCTAGTTATCATAATACAAGTCCAGGCTAGATTCTGGAACTTTAAATGTGACTAGACAATTTGTGTGACACTGTCCAAGATATTTATTTATTTATTTATATTACTTGGATACAAATATTCACACTCATCAGACAAATATTTGTCCCTTGCGGGACTGGAACCCACGACCAACGACTTCTCACAAGGTTAATAACGGTATTGAGCTTGGTATCAAAGCCTACATTGCCCCTTTCTCGAATATCGGGTTTACGGACCGCGAGAACCTGATGTGTTGGGCGGCCTAATAGTGCAGCATGGGCAGTAGACTGTATTGCCTCTAAGGATAATCAGGCACTGGTATGTAATAAAATTACTATGGAGATAATGCATCTTTCTACTGCCGAGTTAAATAAATAAATATAAATATCTTGGACAGTGTCACACAAATTATCTAGTCACATTTAAAGTACCAGAATCTAGCCTGGACTTGTATTACGATAACTAGATAACGATATAGAATGCATATATAGATACAAACATCCATGTCTCGGGTACAAATATTCATATTCATCATACAAATATTTGTCCCTTATGGGATTCGAATCCGCGACCTTCGCACGGCAGGCAGGTTCAGTACCAACTGTGCTATCGGGCCGTCAATCGTAATACCGTCAAGCCGTATTAAGTGGAAAGATTGTTTTATTATTGACATGGACTTGTTTGTATTCAAGCATTTGACCTATTGAAATTGTTGCATTGATTTCATTTGTTACGTCAACTAACATGTTATCTTAGCAGCGGCAGTAGCAATGATCTTTAAACAAAATTGTAAACATTTTTCAACTTGTGATGCAATTTGTTATTCAATACAAAAGTTATCAGACAGATAAGATAGTGAAAAGGTTTATGAATCACAAAACAACGAATATGTGAGAACTGTGCCACTGTTGCCGAGTTATTTCTTGTGTACTTTAAGAGGATATAATTCGGAGCGCGCTCCATACAAACGTACTATGGTGATATTTTTAATACTAACCAATTAAACTCAATGAAATTTTTCAGAATCAATCTAGAAACAAATTTCTATGCTTGTATGGAGTTCGATTTTCGTTAAAATGTACCTATAGTTTTAAAGTAACAGTGCCTCAAAGATTTCCATACAAATCTTAAATTAATCCTAGCATTGAAACTGTATATTTTAATGATAATCTGACCCCATACAAGCATAGAGATTTGTTTCTAGATTGTTTCTGCAAAATTTCATTGACTTAATTGGTTAGTATTGAAAATATCACCATAGTACGTTTGTATGGAGCGCGCTCCGAATTATATCCCCTTAAAGGTAGCAGGTGCAAACTACTACAGCCTGCGATCACAGTCATTGCAAAATCTGACTCAATAGGATAGAAATTTGTTTCTAGATTGATTATGAAAAATTTCATTGAGTTTAATTGGTTAGTATTGAAAATTTCACCATAGTACGTTTGTATATAGCGCGCGCCGAATTATATCCTCTTAACTTTTATTATGTCAAGCTAAACTCAATGGCATGCCATCGATACGACAGAAGAAGAATATGACTACTAACTAGTTAACTCACCTTAGATACATCAATTTTTTTCGACATAAAGTTGGATGACATGTCTGCTACTAAAGGTACACCTTTAGTGTCGGGTATAAAGTCAAATTCCACACCTAAAAGGGAAGGGATGTTTTAGGTATTTAGATAAACTTGTATCTAGTAAAGTCAGCTGCAATTGAGTTGTAGCATTAATAATATTCTAAGCAGTAAGCAGGTGCGGATCCACCGATGTGGGCACGTTGGGCATGCCCACAACCCTAATCGAGGTCGATAGGCATTCACTCTATAAAAGTTTCATCAAAATCGGTTCAGTAGTTTAAGAGTCTAGATGTGATATTGCGATGTGCAAACAAACACATATTTACTTTAGTCATTTTCGTGAGCAAACAGACATACATTTTGACAGGTTAATAAATTTACCAGTGTCCGCCCCGCGGGTTCGCCCGCGTGGACCTATACAATGTACAAGGACATGGCCATGCATTTTGTAAACGTCTCCTTTGTAGGAATGCAATGTATCAATCGTAAGCGAGTCCGCAGCTCGACTCGTACTTGGCCGATTTTCTGGTGGCCGTGCCCACAACCTTTTTTGAGGGCTGAATCCCCGCCTGATTCTGATTCCCGTATTCTTAGTTGTTTTCTTGACATTTCCTTACTCGAGTGGAGGACGTTTTTGACATAATTTGTATGACAAAAATGTCAAAAAGTTCCACGACTCGAGTGAGGAAGCCTCAAGGAAACAACTAAGAATACGGGTGTTAGTAACATAAGGCAACACTATCAAGTTTGTATTGCTATTTATTTTACTTTAAATTATCATCCTCGCCCCTGACCATTTACATGCATTTGCATTTCAATTTAGTCACAATACAAACAATAATTATCCAAGTAAACGTAAAAGTTACCATGAATAGTTTCATTTGTGCAGATGTGTACATAAGAGGCATTCGGGTCCAGATTCCACTTGGATTGTTCAGGGACGTCTGTGTAGCGATCAGTGGGTGGCAGAACCAAGTTCACTTTTCCATATTTCTTAGCTTCTTTAGCTGCTTTTGCTGACCAAGCACCTGTGAAAGAGTGATCATATCTCAAGAAAACCATTTGACAAATCAAATACAACCTCATTTGTTGCAAGTTTAAAAACATACAATACATACCTATACAAAAAGAAGAAGAATATTTATGTTATACACGGTGTAAGGAACAGTATCATTAACCCATCAAACTGAACAACTTTTACTATGGGAGCGTATCTGTCAGAACAAAAAAATCTGCTCTTTCATACAATTGAGTCGCGAAGGCATTGCAGTTTAGTATGGAACAGCAGATTTTTTTTTCGTGGACTTACTGGCTCACATAGTAACGTTGTCCAGTTTGATGGGTAGAGTAAAATTAAAGTTTAAAGATTAAATGAAACACTTACACCCTGCGTAATTATAATCCGGGGATTAGTGAGACAAGTGGCTGTAGGTAGCTAGCCCTTCGCCCTCAAAAACACTGCATAAGAAACTTTATCCCTTAGTAGCCTACCTACAGGAAGAAATAGGCGTACTATAATAAGTATTTATAAATCTAATTTTTTCTAATAATATTTAAAAGATATAGGTAGATCAGTTCAGTGTCTATTTACAGTAATCAAAATAAACAAAGTAAAGTAATGCGAAAGAGAAATTTATTGAAAATAACACAAAACAAGCAGTCATGTCAGCACAAGCTTCGTCAATCATATTATAATTAAACAGCCGGTTATCAGCAAAGGTAAAGTAATAAATAAGGTAAAGTAAGTATATGTAAAGACCAATAAAAGAAAACTTATTCAATAACCTTACCTTAGTAATGCCCATGAAATTATATTTATTACTGCCGAAGCAGTGCCTTGAAGAAAAATTTAATACTTAGCAAGTTTTCCCCATCTTGTAAACATGAATACAGTTAAGGTATTGTAAAGTTATCTTACCAGTTACTACATAATCAGCTGTTCCAGTTTTTGATATCAAGTTGAGGGGAACTCCGGCAAACTGGCCCTGCCCACCACCGGACAGGAAAATAATTTTGTAATTGCTTGGCACATTCCTGTAATTAAACGTAATAGCTTATCATAATGGCAAAGAGAACATGATAATACATAATGTTTTTTAAACGTCATTATAAATTAGGGTAAAAAACTGAACTTGAAGAAAAAAATAGGAATATAAACTTTACCAAATACCGCGACACAAAATTCTGCAGTAACTTGGCTCGCATGCCACCCCCGAGAAAACGATAAAAATCGAGATGTGCCTCCATCCTTATTATTTTACGTATGCCAGAAAGAGCGCGCACGACGTTTTTCTCGTTCTTTGTCGTGGCTGGCATGCTAGCTGTGCTGGTCAGCTATCAAGAACTTATTTAGAAGTGATGAAACAGGTCCTAATAATGTGGTGTGACAAGAAAATTTTACTGTGTTTTAAATTTTCGTTGGAAGAAACTGGCATGATAAAATAATAAGCTTAGTATAAAAATAAAATAAAGAAGTTAACATGTTTTTAACAGAGTGTAAACTTAAATTCGTTCCACATTTTAAGGGCTGCTTCAGACCATGAAACTGAACTTTCTCCTTTACGCCTTCTTTCTCCATTGCGTACTATGCGTACCTAGTGCCTAACGTGCCCGTATGTTTTGTAACATGGAATAAATAATAAGCATGGGTACTCACAATAATCTTCTTACAACATCTTGAACGTCTGTATTTAATTTGAAGTATGTTGGAGACCGGTGACTTGTTTCCAGTAAGCTGATACCGGACCCATCGAAGTTTGTTAACTCATTCTTGATTATCTCGTATACCTTAAAAAAAATTACATCGTAAAATGAAAGACCGGAATATGTGAGCCATGCCATACATAGGTAACCTACTCCACCAATAGGCCTAAGTATTTTCAAGACTCAATCAAGGTCCCTTAGAAATACCAAATCATAATGTAATTAAACCATCACTTGCTAAATTATCAGGGCTGGTACAGACCATCAAACTGAACAACTTTTACAATAGGAGCAAACCTGAAATAATAAAACTAAATCAGTCATACTTAACTGCAATGCTTACTCAACTAAAATGTTTGAAACATTTTTTTTTCCGTTTGCTACCATAGTAAAAGTTGTTCAGTAATAGTCTGAACCAGCCCTGAATATTTGGAAAGTGGATAAAAAATAGCCCTGTGTACGTACTTAACTAATACAATTTTATTGACATACGTAATGGGTTTGTCACAATTTAAATTCACAGCACACATTCTGATCGTTTAAGTAAAATGTATGTATTTAAAATTGTACAAAAGATACCCTAGTATATCTCATACAAGACAATTTTGAGTTGCCAGATACTAAGAATGAATAGTTTCACTTACTTCTTCAGGAAGTTTCGCCGGACCGGCTCCAAAATTATGAATTTTAACCATTATTGCTTTATGATTAATGTGGATTACGACAACACGCGTATGTCTCTCGAGCTATCACGCCAGACTGGTTTGATTTTGACAAAACGATTTGAACTATCTGCTGCCCCGCGCCGCGCCCGCATCGCGCCTTGCCCGTCGAGTTGTTTTAATACAAGTTCGAGATAATAATTATATTTTGCACGAATTGTAACTTGTAACTAACCGGTTTTCTTACTCCAAAGTACCATTCTGCGTACCAGTATCGGGTCGTAACAGGTCTTTGTAAAGTTGATAGGAAGTACCATAACCACGTTCATAAGCCGTAGCATGCTACACGTGATACGGCTGTATCACGTCTTTTATCTCGTTCGTTCGCGCGCAAATAGAAAGAGAGCGAAGGTGTGATAGTTCTGTATCACGGCATGCTCATGCTACCTATGCAGTTGTCGATTAATGGTTTAACCACCTCAAGAATCAGAAAACGCCTTGCAAACATAGGATAAAAGATTTAAAATCGACATTGCCTTTTAAAATGAATAGGCGTTCTTTTAATTTCAACAAAATATAAACAATGTATTTCTTGAATTTGCATTTAGCAAATACAATTAAGGCCTCCGCACATTGCAGCGATATTATCGAGCGATATTATCGACAGCGATATCGCGACACCTTACACACTGCAGCGATTCCGCGATTCGCGTCACGCGTGCGCCCCACCACTGAATGTAGTCGAAAGAGTTGCGATAATATCGCGGCAGTGTGTGGGATCGAGCAGGTCCCCATACAAAATGTACTGAGAACAATTATCGCAAAATCGCAGCGATATTATCGCTCGATAATATCGCGGCAGTGTGTAGGATCGCGCGCGTCCCCATACAAAATGTACTGGAAACAATTATCGCAAAATCGCAGTGATATTATCGCTCGATAAAATCGCTGCAATGAGCGGAGGCCTTTATTCAGAATCGCATACCAGTTATAGTAGATTACACACCGATGGCAGGAAAGTAAGAAAGGTCTCGGAATTCATGTAATTATCAAACATATTGTGATCTGAGGTTTTCTTATTTACTGCCAGAGGTTAGTATACTGTAGTACTGTACATGTATACTATTTTTCTCGACGGAGGTAGAAAGCGGCAACTTCGTTTAGCGCAGCGGGAGGGGAGAAAAATAATTTATTCAGCATCATCATCTCAGCCGAGGCTCCCCCAAGGATCGCCTAAGGATCCCACAAAGACCGGACCTGCGCTGCCCTCATCCAACGGGTGCCCGCTACGTTCACCAGGTTGTCCCACACACCAGAACAGATGGCCGATGAAGAATTTATAAGGGGATAGGCGCCCGCCTATAACTCGAATAAATTTGGAGAATAGGTCCCGACTCCGGCTGTAAGTATATGTATTTGTCCGATCCGCCAATCCCGTGTATACCCCGCCGACTAGAGTGCAAAAGAGCCACTGCAGCTGGGACTGATTTTATCTACATACAATAGACGAAATCAGCATTTCGTATTCCCGTTTCCTCCAAAACTGAACCGATTTTAACCATTCTTTCAAGAATGAAATAACTTTGACTATGTCTGTATGCATTGCTTTTTTCGTTTATTTGTTTGCTAGATGTCTGAAAACAGGCGGTAAAAAAATTTTGCATTTTCGAAGGTCCCTATAGTTCTTGCAGTAATTAATTTATACAAAAAAGCAAAACAAAAGGACATAGCAGAGTTAAGATAGATTGTATGGTACAAAAATGTTTGCTCTAGTGTCATTAATCATTATATAGGGAGGAATCAGGGGAATACGTTTCTCTACTATGTTCTGACACCAAACTAAAGGGTTTGTTTATTTTCCTTGGCTCTCGTATCGGACTGTACCTACAGCCATGAGAAAAAGTGCTTCTCCAAAAACACTGCTTAAATCATCTGCAACAGACGTAAAGGCGTACGATGGTGATATTTTCCTTTGACAAATTTATCACAGTGTCCGGTCTTCTTTTTCTAATTGTAACTTGTTAATTGCACACGGCCTATTCTATTCTACTTTTATTTAATGGCATTTCCTTGTTAGATTTCGCCAGAATCGCCAATGTCAAGTGTTGAAGATATATTTATTAGATATTGTACGGTAATAGGATATGGCGATCTCAAAGCCCCGTTTTTGAACAAAAACACACACTCGAAACCGCCATAAAACGGCGGAGCCACGTGGCCAATTAAATTTACCTTAGCCACGCGACTCTTGCACACGGCCTTCTTAAAGTTCTTATAATTTTCTGTCCATTCTAAAGTAAAGTGGCGTGTGCGTGATGCTTTGCTATTTGCTATGCTAACTCATAGCTACCGACATAATCTTAATTTCTATATGATAACTACATCTAATCAGCTAACTAAATAATGTATACTATTAATAAATTAACTATAATAGATAAGAAAATAAAAACGATCATACTAATAAATCAATTTTAGTTCCAAATATAGGTAATGGAAATACACAGCCAATTATAAGTATAAATACACATAAGTAAGGCACTAAAACAGTAATAAAGTACAACAAGTATAAAATAATTTAAAATAGGTAACACAAATTACTTGGGACGTTTCTTGTAGAAATCGTTCATGTAGTTAGCTAGAATTTGACCTTCTTCCAACGTGACAGCGTTGTACGTCGATACTCTGATGCCACCAACAAGCCTTCAAAATCAAAATGAAACAAGTAAGTAAAAACATTTTAAAAAAAGGGAGTTAGACAATATTATAATAATTGAGTTTACTGTTTTTGAGTCATCGTTGTAACAAGTATTATTTTGGGAGTCACGTCGCATGGTGTTCGCGCGGTTCGCGTTTTTGCTTGCCACGAGGCAATGCGATCAGCAATCTCTTCTTGTTTTTTATCAAAAACAATCTCTGAGATAGCGCCATATTTTTGACTTTGAGCGCAGCGCAGATGTCTCGAGACAGAAGCATTATAACGATTTAGTTTCTATGGGAGTTTTGTTCCATTGGACAAGACCTATCTAACGACACCTCATTCGATTCATAAAAAACTTATTTTTTCCCCTCCGGACGGAAAGCGTCAATTGTCGTCCCGCTGCGCTAAACGAAGTTGCCGAATTCCACCTCTGTCGAGGAGAAAAATTGTATACTAACCTCGGACATTACATAAGAAAGCCTCAGATCACACGATCTGAGACCTTTCTTACTTTCCTGTCCTCGGTGTGTAATCTACTATTTTTCTGACCCCTTTTTCGGTCGAAAAAAATGTGTTTTCATAAATACCATATTTCTGTTTGTGGGTTACCTACTGTTATCTGTCTTCATGCCAAATTTCGATTCAATAGGTGCAATAATGAGTAAGTTAGTGAGGCGGGGCATACAGACAGACAGACAGAATGGACAAAAGTATAAAGGTTCCTTGTTTGACTACGGAACCCTAAAAAAAGTACTTAATGTTAAGCAATAATCAAGGCCGAACAACGCATTAAAAATGCAGTAATTATTGAAAATTATGTGCTTTAGCTTTACGACATTATAACTGAAAGTGGGAAATATTGCTTGAAAGCCTACTGTAAAACAAAAGCCTCCTTTCACGAAGGTAAGAAAACAATTGAATAACAAACCATTTAAAAAACAATAAGGGCATGATTCATCAATTCTGTAGGGGTACCTACACGAAATATGTCAAATGATATGTCACATAAGCTATTAAGAACTAATCCAGAAGTGCAGAAACAGGCCCTAAATGTAGGTAATTAGTTGAATAATTACACTGACATATACTCTAGCGATAGACAAGCTCGTTCAAACAAACAACATGTCACACAAAAACACAAAATGACACATTGCGGTCTGTCAATGCCATAGTGACGAAGTGAACTCGGGAACATCAATCAGGTGAGCCGGGCACCGCATTCAAGTGGAACATGTTGCTTCTATGAAAGGGCTTGTCTATCGCTAGAGTGTAAGTCAATGAATAATTACTTGTGTCCTTTAAGTTGAATAAGGTTTAAAGCTTCAGCACCATCCAGGAACTCTTTTTCAAGGGCCTCGTTTCCTTCAGCTCCAATTCTGAATGGAATGTTAATTTTGCTCCTAACATTCTTTGCAACTGGCGCGTAGTAGAAACCGTTGGATTTGTCAATAATATCGTAGATCAATGAAGATTTCTTAGTCGCCATTTCAGCCATAGCGTCTAGACCACCTTTCCTTTCAACCCATTGAAGCACTCTTCCCATAACGTAGATACTGTAAAGAAGAAATACATGACTTAATTTAGATTTTTAGATTTGACTACCCGGTTGGTGTAATGGCTACCACGCCGGACTGCCAAACCAGGGTCCTGGGTTCGAATTCCGGTTCGGTCATGGATGTTATATGTGTGTGCCGTTGATGTATGGTTCCCATAACAAAAAGCCTGAGGCTTACTTGGGATCATTACAATGTATGTGCCTGTGAGCGTTATTTATTTATAGGAAAAGGTAGAACTTAGATGATAGGTTGAAAACTTTAAAGATAGAAGTTATATGTCGCAGGGATATGATAAAAACAGAGATTTGATCTAATCTAAGTGACTATTCCGATAAAGCTTCGACACAATCGCGTTAGTTGACAATTTATGGGAGACGTTTTGGCGAGCACGTCATGGTGATCATATCTTTTAACAACGCACAAAATGATCACAATTGATGCGCTCGTCTAATGTCTCCCAAAGATTTTCTACTAGCGCGATTGTGTCGAAGCTTTCTCTTTGTGGAGTATTTACTCATGTGATACGGCTTAATTATTTTGGGGTTAGCACTTCTTATATTGCACTGTCACTCCAAGCAGTAGACATCCAAAATCCAAGTCAAAATATATTAGTTGTCCGATAAAAACGCTAGGTATCAATGGAATCTCCATTGTTTCAAGTTTCAAACGTAAGGCATATAGCCCTAGATCATCCCCTATATTATAGTGGATGATCAGATGTCAAACTGGACAACTATCTCTATGTCACCAACATCGAAATCGTGAAAAAAAATCATCTGTTCCATACAAAACTACAAACCTAACCGAGCCAAATGTTTGGGACAGCTGTTTTTTTCGTGATGAAGTTGGCCCCGAGAATGGCCCCGGCCCAGAGAAAATGATTTTCAGTTTCAAACATAAAGCATATAACACGACTTACGCAAACATAGGTGGTGTGTTGAGAATGGAATCACTCTTAGCATTGACAGTCCAGTCCAGGATCGAGGGGCATATTGGCAGAGCTTGGTTCAGCAGGTCCTCTCTGACGATGACCAGAACAACTCCAGCCGTTCCGATGTTCTTCTGGGCTCCACCATAGATCACACCGAACTGCAATAAAGCATTGTAAATATACTAACACCTTTGACATTGTCTAGTCATCAATTTTACTTCATTTCACACCACAAATTAAAGGAAAAAACATATAAATACATACTAATACGCAGAATGTACATAATAATCTTATAGGTGAAAAGCTATATCTAGGGGACTTAAACTAAATAAACAAAAATATGTGGGCGTCCACGAAAAAAGGTTCCATTTGTCAGCTTTTTATTTTTCCATATGATCATGTTACTGATCTAGATGCCGGATTTAACCATAACTCAAAACCCGACAACTGGACCCTTTTTCCGTGGACATATGCAGTGTGCAGTGTGACGTCATTCCACTAGCTAGAGAATAATAGCTAAATAAGTTGGTTTAAATAAGAGAAAACTGCACAAGTTTCATACTGTGATGCATTAGGACTTAAACCCATCAGGTAAATAATTTCTTGTATGGATACTTAGGGCCTGTTTCACCATTTCTGAATAAGTTCTTGTTAGCTTATCCGACAAATATTTTGACATAATTTCATACAAAATATGTCAAACTATCTGTCGGATAAGCTAACAAGAACTTACCCAGAAGTGGTGAAACAGGCCCTTAGGCTCTTTGTATTTAATGACATGTGGAAATTGACATTTACTGTTGTTTGAAGTTTACCACTTGAACAAGGAAAAACCGGACGCAGGCAGATGGCATTCAATGATGATGGTGGCCAGGACCTAGCAAGGGTACCTAAGCAGCGGCAAGTATACAGGTTTTTAGGGTAAATAGTTGCATTACTTTAAGGGGCGATTGTACCCTGATACTGAACCAGTGGCGGATACAGATGGGGGGCGCGCGTCCATATTGCCGCCCGCGCCGCCCCTGACCATGTATGCGCACAGGATAGAACAACGGCTGCCAAAGCAAACATTCTCCTTCGAGCTCTCTCTAATTGCGAGTTTGTTATCATCACGCAATTTCTTATATTCTTAAACTTTGCATGTGACTTGTTTTTTATTACGTTAAAATCAAGCTATAGATATCTTAAGCAAGCATTGAACGTAAATGAGAAATTAATTGAATCGCTGTAATCACTCTTCCATACATATATTCTGATTCCGTTGAATAAATAACCCCTGGATAGTGGATACGTGGAGATTACAAAAGTTAACTCACCTTAGATACATCCATTTTTTTCGACATAAAATTGGATGACATGTCTGCTACTAAAGGTACAACTTTAGTGTCGGGTATAAAGTCGAATTCCATACCTAACAAAAATTAATATTATTAAATGGAACTCTTGGGTATTTAACCCTTTATGTAGTGATATTAAGCAACACTACCAAGTGTGTGATGTTATTTATTTTACTTTACATTCTCAACCTCGCCCTTGACCATTTGCATGACCATTTCAATTTATGTCGCAATACATGAACATCAAACCCCACTGCTAGGTATAGGCCTGTTCATTTCCACGCCAACCAAAACGGTCCCACACTAGTCTCATCGACTGTTTGCCAGCATAAATAACGCTCAAAGGCACAAACATTGTAATTTGTAATGATCCCAAGTAAACCATAGGCTTTTTGTTATGGGAAACATACAACAACGGCACAAACATATAACATCCATGACCGAAACGGGATTCGAACCCAGGACCCTGGTTTGGCAATCCGGCCTGGTAACCATTACACCAACCGGGTCGTCAATACAATAAATCATCATCACAGCCTATATTATACGTCCCACTGCAGGACACAGGCCTACCCTTAGATGTATGGGCGTTATTCCACCACGCGTGTCCAATGCGGATTGGTAGACTTCACATACGCATCGGAATTTCTTCCTCAGCGTATGGCAGTTTTCCTCACGATGTTTTCCTTCGCCGTTTGAGAACAGTTAGTCGGTATTATGTACCTACATAAGTTAGAAAATCAACACTGCTGGGTATGGGCATATAATTAGATTATAATAGTACAATATATTATCTATTCATACGATATAGGCCTCTACATTTCCACGCCAACCAGAATGGACCCCCGCTAGTGTCATCTACTGTTTCCTTACAATAAAATACATACAACAATTAATAGTAGATTACACACTGAAGGCAGGAAAGTAAGAAAGGTCTCAGATCTCATGTGATCTGAGACTTTCTTATTTACTGCCCGAGGTTAGTATACTAATTTTCTCCTCGACCGAGATGGAAAGCGGCAACTTCGTTTAGCGGTGCGGGACGAAAATATTCGAACTACATGAGATCTGAGACATTTCTTACTTTCCTGCCCTCGGTGTGTAATCAATTATAACCAAATATAGTAGTTAAACCTAAATTAAATAGTTACCATTAATAGTATCATTTGTGCAGATGTGTACATAAGAGGCATTAGGGTCCAGGTTCCACTTGGATTGTTCGGGGATGTCTGTGTAGCGATCAGTGGGTGGTAGAACCAAGTTCACTTTTCCATACTTCTTGGCTTCTTTAGCTGCTATCGCTGACCAAACACCTGTGAAAGTGAGATAAGGTACGTAAATACAAAGCAATTTGGCAAATCAAGTACGTAACTAGTTAATTTGTTGAAATAGTAAAATACATACAATAGGTACAAACATACAAATATAATCCAAATCGGGATGGGGTGGTTACCGACCTTGCTACAGCAATGGGAGCCGAGAGGGGGCTGCAAGGGGGTGCGTTTGCACCCCATACAATTCACATGTGATACACTGGGGTTTTAGAAGTGTACAATAATGCAAATAAACAAAGATAGACTTATAGGTAGGTACTAAACCAAGAAGACCTATTTTTTAACTTTGGTAATGAGTAGTAATGACCGTGAAATTATGTTTATTACTGCCGAAGCAGTACATTGAGGAAAAATATAAGACCACTAAATACATACAGGGTGTTACAAAACACCTTAGTATTAATAGTAATATTAAAAAGGGTGGTAAGACCATCAAACTAAACAACTGTACACTATGTATCCAACATTGAAATAAAATAAACCACATAAACCAACTTTTGATACAGGTCGGTTAACTACAGCTAGCGCGTGAATTAAGAATGATACGCAGACTTACGGGAGTATAGGTTTATTATGGATCGGAGATCGTCCGCCAAGAGTAAGAGAGCTAATCCTAAATTACAATTGCTTATATACTAATTAGATACTACTTGAATGTTGACGAAGCATCAGACGCTGGCCCAGATTAAAGGCAAAGGTGCAAAGTGCGTCTTGTGCATCAGCAGTTCCGTAGTGTTCTACTTTACGTAAACTGGATGTCGGATGCTGGGTCAGCATCCATAACTCGTGCCACACATTTACGCAATGCCTTTGTCTCACTACACGCATAATGAAAAGTTTCTCTATCTCTATCAAGAATAAACACAGTGACAGGAAAAACCCATTTGTGTGTGTCTTCGAACGCGCCAGCTTTAGTTAACCAAACTGTAGGTAAATCCTTAAGTTAGCGGTGATAGCCCATACAGAAAGAGCTAACAACTCAATCACAAGGCGACAGTTCGATTCCTTGCCTGTAGCACAAATTCTACGGAATTTATGTACAGTTGTATTTGTCATTATCACTAGCTCGTCGGTGAGGAAACCTGCATACCCGAGAATGAAAGAAAATACCATAAGTTTGGAGGTAGGTAGGTAGGTATGCGGTATGTGTAACAATATCGGTGAGTTTGAGTCAAACACAATAGACCAGCAATGGTCGCTGTGTTACATACGAACCTTGCTAGTAATAGCCCAATCAACAATAATAATAGGTATATCCTTATTTGCCCACCATGTTTCTCTTACCAGTTACTACATAATCAGCTGTTCCAGTTTTTGATATCAAGTTGAGAGGAACTCCGGCAAACTGGCCCTGTCCGCCACCGGACAGGAAAATAATTTTGTAGTTGCTTGGCACATTCCTGAAAAAAATATGTTTTATTACAAAACAAATACCGAAAAAGTTGGACAGTTGGACCAAAAATAAGTCAAAACAAAATGCAGCAGTTTGAATGCCTCAAATGCTCAAAGTAACTACATAGGTATATCTTATAAGTTCCGTAATAATTATAAAACTAATACGGATTACGGAAATTAAATTCTCCATAAAATTAAATTTCAAAAGAACCTGGCATATTTATATTTGTAAGTAGGATAAAGGCTTAATTCAAATCAAAAAGCAAATAAAGAGAAACTTTTTAAATTTCTATTTAAATACTTACCTGACTTTACTAAATTATTTTTATGATATTTTTTTAAGCAAATCCTAAATCTATTTTTAATCTTTTTTTTATCATACTCACTACTAACATTAATCTTCTTACAACATCTTGAACTTCTGAATTCAATTTGAAGTATGTTGGAGATCGGTGACTTGTTTCCAGTAAGCTGATACCGGAGCCATCAAAGTTTGTTAACTCATTCCTGATTATCTCGTATACCTTAAAAAAGCAGTAATATAAACAGTAACATCGTAATAATTTGGAAAACCAGAAGATATCAAGATACAGTCGAAATCAGTTATAATGAGATTGCTTTATTCTTTTGTTTCCATTCAAACAAAAAGCAGACCCAATTCAAAAAGAGCCCTTGGGCGATTCGCATTGCTGTCCGAACCATGGAGTAAGAGGAGATGGCATATCGGCTTGTTTCTATAGAAAATTATGTCGCCGACAAAGGGGGTGAGGGGAGACAAAAAGCTTAGGGGAGCGTGTAATTTCTCTATGGTCGCAGTACAAACTAGTGCCCAGTTGGTGGTTACTGTGCACACTTTGTTACACCATCTCTACCAAGGGGAGCGTGTAATTTCTCTATGGTCCGAACCGAGCGCGGTGCGAAACGCCCCACTACCCGTATCAATCATAAAGTTATAAAGTTACTATACCAGGAATACAGAGACTGACAGCGGAGAGTGTGAGATGTAGAATAGAAAGAAATATGTGACTTCATTTATTGACCATAATTTTTTCACTTACGTAGGCGGAATGTCAGTGTAATCAATCGCATATGAGATAGGGATAGTTATAAAATCCTATACCATTTATATGAAGCTAGATGACTGACTCTGGAGTCTGACAGCCGCTTTAGTACAAAAAAGTGGTTACATCGACAGCATTAAGTAGCAATTTCCTTTTTTAGCTAGAACAAATTTGCTATGTGCTCTCTTATTGAGTGACTATGACTATTGCCTTCTCTTTCTACGACTTATATTACTCTGTCTTATAACAGAAATAAGACTCACAATTGGTACCAGCGGTACCTATACTCTCATATTAAAACCTTAGCAAATTTTTGTCCAAATTGACACATACTTTTTAAACTTCTGCAAAGAATTTTCAATAACTATGTTTATTTCTAAAATAATAAGTTTCAATGGAAAGTAGACCTTACAGTCTAGGTATAAAGTCGTAAAAGCTCCTTGTATGAGATATAATCGGATCGATATTTTCAAAAACTGTATTTTGAAAAAGGAAAAAGATGTCCCACACAAAATAAGTGTGAATGCTGTAGATAGATACTAAGGGTAGTCCTTTGACTACTTATATGAGGACTGGTAACGTGTGTAATTCTACTAACAAACATTTCTGCCACTTTTTGCGGGAGGCAAGGTAACATGCAATCCGCAACTTTGGATTTTATTCTCCATAACTTTAGATTCTAATTTTGAATGTTAAAAACATTGAGTAATTATGTATAGAGCAGATAACGCGAACAAAATCTGTGCACCATGATCAGCAGTGTGGGGCTCGTGCTGGGAGCGTCGACGAGCGCCTGGCACAGGCTAAGTGGGTTAGAGCGCGTGCACCCTAACGCGTGTTACAAAACATTACTTCTCGGTAGCTTCTCTAGTTAACATAGTACCTCAATGGTTAAAAATCATGAAAAGTAGTCTCGTGTGGACCGCAAACGTTCTAAGATCGAAATTATTGTTTCGCAATTATAGGCTGTCTCGTTTAGTGATAAGGTATAAAATTGAATGTAAATGCACATGATCAATTGATCCTATAACATGGCAGAGGGGAAATGCTACCGCAAGGCGAGTCCTTATAATAAATAGTCCAAGGGGTGGACTCATATGGTCCTTTTTAATATGCTGACTCGATTTTAGGGCGATGATCGGACCATCAAACTGAACAACTTTCTCTATGCATCAAAATAGTGAAAAGAAAAATCTGCTGTCCCATACATTTGGCTCTAGTAGGTTTGCAGTTTTTTATGGAAAAGCCATAGGCGAAGTATTTTTCGGCTTTTTCGCTTACGCTGACGAAACATTAGTGTAACCGCGTATGAGACAGCGGTAGTCATAAAATCATGATCATGATCAATAGCTTAGTTGGTACCTTGGTTATTAAATTAAGAGGATAGGCGGGCTGAAATGCTAATTTGGAGAATAGGTCACTTTTCCAACTGAATACATATTTATCAGATCCTTCCTATTTATCAGTTTATTTATCCTATTTATCCTATTTATCAGAACTGAATACATATTTATCAGAGCCCCACCCATTCACCCCGCCGACTGGGTGCGAAAAAGACAACTGCAGCTCGGACCGATTTTATAACAAAAAATCGACGAAATCTGCATTTCGTATTCCCTTGTTTTCTCCTCCAAAACTAAACCGATTTTAATAATTCTTTTAAAAATAATATGAGAAAGACTTTGACTGTGTCCGTACGTTTTGTTTTTTTTTGTTTATATATGTCAAATTTGTTTACTGGATGTCTGAAAACGGGCAGTAAAATGGCTCATTTTCGAAGGTCCCTAGTTCTTACAGTAATTAATTAATGCAAAAAAGCAAAACATAGTGACATGGCAGAGGTGGCATAGATTGTATGGTAAAAAAATATTTGCTCTAGTGTTATTATCCAGAGAGAAAACAGGGGAATACGTTTGTATGGAGAAAACTGTACTCGTCTATCCTCTTAAGACACTTTTTCTTATACTGTGGCATGGTAGTGAACCTGCCTGTTGATTCGAGGGTCATGTGTTCGAATCCCGCAAAAGGCAAATATTTGTATGATGAATACAAGTATTTGGTCAACGTGTATTTAAGTATTAATATTTGGGTAAGTAGGTACTTTCAAATGGGACTACATAATTTATGTGACAAGGTCCAAGATATTTTATTTAAGTAGGTATTTATTTTCACTTACTTCTTCAGGTAGCTTAGCCGGGCCGGCTCCAAAATTATGAATTTTTGCCATTATATTATATTATTACAGGTATATATGAACTAAAAATAGTAAAGTAGGTACGATAAACGCTTAGTAGGTATGCTTTTTGTTTTAGTGTTAAATTAAGTTCCTTGGTTAATTCCTTTGAGATAACTTGCGCCGCTGCTTTTGGTTTGGTACAATTTACTATACTTTCTGACGTCAGCTTTCTGTACGTTCACGGCAAAGAGTAATATAAGTATATTTAGGTTCACGGTTCAAATTCTCTTTCTAATTTTCTATAAATACGTTTTTGTGAGGCTTTTGACTTTTGAGTTTTGAGAATGATTTTTTTTTTTTTTAAAGTTTATCCTTTCGGATAGGCTATGGGAACTAGCCCTTACTGCCTGGTCATTAGTGTCTTTTTTTCTTTGTACTTAAACCTAACCTAACCTAACCTTAATACCTAACTCTTGAAATGCGAGGGTGGTACACACATTCCAATGGTCAGGGGAGTTTCACGCGAGAATCAATCCGAATCAAACGGGAGCGCCTTCTTTATTTCTCACTCTTACTATATTGCTCTCCATTAATGAATGAATCACAGATCATAAGAATATGAATGAATGTACTCTTTGGTTTTGTTTTGAGCCGGACAGAATGACAATTGACATAAGTTGACATAACAAACAAACAAAAACAAACAAACAAACAACAATAACAACATGAGCGTTTTTCCTGTGGTTTTCTATGAGATCGATAGATGGCGCTACGATTTGCGGAAATAAAGTCGGCCGCACTTTTTAATGAGAGTTATTCTTTTTGTTTTCTTGGGGATCGATAGATGGCGCTACGGTCTGCACGAAGAAACGTCAACATTTCAAAAAGTGTTTCTTTAAATTAAAAGACAGGACTGTATGGGCTCGATCCCTTGGCATTCCAATAAAAATTCAGGCACAGTCTTGACAAGATTTTGACAGGATCTCGCGTACGGCTCTATGGGGCGATAAACATGCCATCTGTGGAGTTTTTTAGGAACTACATTTAAAAAAGAAAAGAAAAACGCTCATTTCACACGCTCATATCAGCATTCTCCATAGTAATTTTGAAAGTTCTCTCGATTTGAAAGTGTGACTTTCAAAAATTGCACTCCAAGCAAGCCGATAGACAAACTGGCACGCCTTCTAATACCTACGAGATTTTTAAGCACGTATCCAAGGGGGCGGGATTTATCCCCCCCCCCCCCCCCTCCCCGAAATCCGAAAATTTGTATGGAACATTGATCACAGCTATGACTTTTTCATAGTTTTTCATAGAAAATCCCCCCCTGAACCCAAAGTCTGTCGTGCTTGGAGATTTTCATTTCGAGTGGCTACGTTTTTCCCTTGTTTTAATTTATCTGAATTGCAGACGCAGTTTCAAGGGTACATTCTGCTCATGGTTGTCGGGATGTTGGTCGGGATGCCATCCCGTTGCCTTTATAAAAAGAAGAACTAAACAACAACAAACAAATTGTTCAAATTATTCAGTTTTTTTGCGCGGGAACCGTGACGAAAATGACGGGCATTCGTTTTTGTGGCTATTATTTTGTTAATGTGGTGGAATTAGTATAATAATGTGCCATTTAATTTTTCATTTCAAGAGATAGGTATAGGTTTCAAAGAAAAATATAATTAAAGACAACGGCTGTAAGGGCTACTTCCCATTGCTGATCCGAAAGGAGTAATGAGGAATTTTCAGAAAAAAAACCATTAAAAAAGAAAAAGTAGTTCCTAATGGCTCGATAGGTGGCGTTGACGAGACAGGGGTGAGCGACCTTGCAGATAATAAAATACAAATAAAATAGTAATAAATTGTGTTTTAAAGTAAGCAGCACAATATGAACATATTATATTTCGTCAACGGCCTTCCTTGAACATTGGCATGTGGGAATGGGAACCACCCTCGCATTTCATTTCAAGAGATAGGTATAGGTTTCAAAGAAAAATATAATTAAAGATAACGGCTGTAAGGGCTACTTCCCATTGCCTTCCGAAAGGAGTAATGAGGAATTTTCAGAAAAAAAACATTAAAAAAGACGAGACAGGGGCTAGCGACCTTGCAGATAAAAAAATACAAATAAAATAGTAATAATTTGTGTTAAGTAAGCAGCACAATATGAACATATTATATTTCGTCAATGGATCGAGTCAGATGTCGAGTCAGATGAATCTGACTCAGTGACATGCATTTTTGTTTACTTTTAACATTACATTTTCGAATATATACTTTTATTACTCTTTGATTTTCGTCCTCGGTCTCTCTGGTCAACGCCATCTATCGTCAGTATATTGAACTACGTTTTACTAGCTGTCAGAAAACTCCTCAATCCTCAACTGTGATCCTCAATAATCAAATCATTCATTCTTCCATTCTAATTTCATTCCGTTCCGAAGTCATTCATTTCATTTGAATTTCATTCATTCATTCATGTCGATTTTCTTGTGTGAAGAAGAGTGGATTGTTGTTTGCGGTTGTTGATTTTTTTATTCGTAATATTATAAAGCATTTACGTTACTGTTTGCTAAATATTAGTGATAATTAAAACTGCACAATTGGTGAAGGATATGCCTCCGGCAAAGGATGAGTCGTTGAAAGAAGCTAATTGTTTGGACATCATAAACATTTGCGAAAAAAGCCCTGCGAAAAATAGCGCACTCGTAGACGTTAGAGCTTGTAATAAACCTGCTACTAAGGTAAGAATTTAATGTTTTATTACTCGAAGATATTCATTATATACTTAGGTTTGGTTATCGGCTTATTGGTGCTCATAATATCGATCTTCTCATGTAGATTTCTCTCGGTACATACTTTCTCTTTGTCCGTGGCAAAGGCGGTAAATACCATGCTTCCCGGGAATTGATGAAAACATTATTTTTTATCTTTTGCAATAGATAAAGATGACACTCTGACCGATAATAGTAATAAAGACAATAAAAAATTAGATTTATTTAATTACTTATCAATTCTGCCGTGCTAATTAAGAGTGCAGTAAGGTGGTTCGTCATCATTTCGAGAAAATCGCGCCTAAAGTTTTTATTTTTTATTTTTATGTTTTTCAATCCTTCTTATGATTTTTTCATATTTGTTTTATTTTTACTGTATAGGAAAAAATGAATAGTTTTAACTGAGCTAACCTTCATTAGCACAGCTGCAATATAGCGTTTTAAATCGCGAAAAAAGCATTTTTTCTTAGTATGATCTTTAGCGTCTCTACAAGGCGTTCCTAATCAAAAGTGCAGTAAGGCTTGTAACTGCACTTAACGTTTGTAAGATCATATTTAACGAATGCACTGGGTACTTATTATAAATGCAGTAACTCATATGTAATTTTTTGTATGAGGTATATTGGTAAAATTGTTGTACCACTGCATTTTTACGTAGTATCTTATTATCATAAATCCAATCGCGTTGCTAACAAACAATGCAGTAATCAATTTTACTGCACTTTTTCTTAGTGTGCTCTATAAAGAACCCAATTCACTGGTGCTAAATAATAAAGCAGCAAATTACCATACTGCATTACTTATTAGTCTGAATTGACAGAAGCCTTTGAAAATTAGGTAATGCTAAGTGCAGTGGCTATGCTTACTGCACTCATAGTTAGTAATTTACGTGTCTGGTGATAACCTTACTGCACTCTTCTTTAAAAAATATCGGTTTCTAAACATGCTAGCTAAATGGGGATCAAATCATCATATAGAGCTTATTTTCACGATCTCGAATCTGTATTTAACTCATTTTTTGAAAAAACCTTACTTACTGCACTCTTTGTTAGCACGGCAGAATTCTAAACCATGGCTCAACTCAATAAAGTAGAGGTAGGTATACAAGGTGTTACAAAAATACAAATAAACCTTAAGGGGGTTGCAGAGACGTTCACAGGCAACTAGATGGCGCTCGGGAGCATCATTCCTGATTTTATCACATTTTATTTTATATCTTCGTAATTAAGTTATAAATTGCAAATGTTATTTGAGATGCGTAATCTTGATTTTCTTAACTATTTTTCCATATATAAAATATTACTTTTGTTAATACCGTCTACGAATGTTATACGTCAAAGTTTTGTATGAAATTGATTAAAATTAAAATGTATATCAAATTCGTATGAACAATAAAATTACTATAACTTGTAGCTAGATCAGTAAAACATAAACACAAGTGCCCGCATAATTGAAAATTTTGATTGAAATCATCACAAAGATATAAAATAAAATGTGATAAAATCAGGAATAATGCTCCCGAGCGCCATCTAGTGTAGTGCAACTCCCTCTGCAACCCCCTTAAGGGGGTGGTGTAGACCATCAAACTGAACAACTTTCACTATGGGACCAATATCGAAATCGCGAAAAAAAATATTGATGTTCCATACTCTACAAATCGACTAGAGCTAAAATATGTATGGGATATCCATTTTTTTTTCGCGATTTCGATGTTGGTGCCATAGAGAAAGTTGTTCAGTTTGACGGTCTAAACAACACCCATAAGCCCCACTTGCGTCAACCTGGGTTAGCTATTAGCATTTTTTGAATAGAAAAACAAATGAGAGCTATTTTATCCAGAGTTAATTGCTATTCCGTGGTTGGCGCAATATTTATTGTTACTTATGAAACACCCTGTATATCTACACAATGTGCTGAGAAGCATCACATGCTGCTATATCTTGCTCATGTACAACCAATGTATTGCCATTATTTTATTCAAGGTACAGTTTGGATACAATTTCCTTTTCTTTTATTGTTTTAATTCTATAATTAATTTTTACCGTTTAATACAGATTTTTATTATTCAACGAAATGACCACTGCGTTACTTTTCCTCAAAATAATATTGCATTAAAAAAACGTAATTTACAAATAAGTGTATAGTATTTTACTTTAATTCCAATGTTTTCCTAAGACTGGTTTCTATTTAGTAGCTACCGATAACAGTTTTATTTCAGAATTTACCTATCTTATTAACAAAATTGTCTTTGAAGGGGACAGGATTAAGGTAACTCATTGACATAGAATACTATGGATGCTAGGTCTAGTACAAAATTCTCGAAGAAAGTGTCCGAGACTAACCTACACAAAACTAAGTATGTGTATAGTAATATAATCATTGTAAATGCTGATATTCGTTTTCATTTTGTAGCGTAGTTTGCGTAGTTTTTACCCCATCGCGGCAAGGCGTGCACAGCGCGCGCTCGCGTGCGCGTCGTCGACCGTTCAAACTAAGACTGTCTCGTAATTAATTCTCTTTATTATATGTTTTAAGTCTCTTTTGGTTCGGACACTTTTGAGAGCGGACCCTTGGTCCAGTTTCGACTGTTTCTTCATTGACTTCTGTCAATGAGGTCGGCCCCCATAAGGTATTTTTGTGAAGACTAAGACCAAGTCGCTTTTTCAACTCTTTTATGTTCCAATGTTTTCGGAAGACCAAAGCATAGGCACCAATTATACAATGTATAAAAAAAGTTAAAAGGTTCACAAGTATTTAAACCATGCTAAAAAAGAATAGCCATGTGGTTCCAGCTTAGAATGGACCACCCCAATTCTTCCCGTGGGTGGCGTACGAGGCGACCAAGGGATTAAAGGATTCTTATGCAGTGTTTATGGGCTAAAGGCTAGCCGCCTCTCACCACCTGACCCATCATTCCATTGCGAAACTTTAAATTGCTATGTGAGAGCATTGCTACAACTACATTCTTCACCAGAAAGTTGTTAGTTGTATCAATGTTTCAGACCACCCCGACAGGGATTACAGTCGTGAGTTTATGTATGTATGTAATAAAAGAAAGGCACAATAAGGTTGTGTATCCTTAAGGGGCCATAGGTCCAGACGAATATATTTTCTATGAGAAACGCGATTGCCCAGCGCTCCGAAAAGCGTGTGACAAAGACAAAAAGAACTAACCAAAGTACTTTTTCTAGATTTTTTTATTATTTCACTAGTTAAACTAATGGTGAATAGTTGAGTTTTTGCATTTATGCAAAAAATCGGAAACTATTTTAAGTTCTTCTAAAACGAGAAAAATGCATGAAAATACGTCATCTTTGTGACGATTTTCTATCGAGTGAAGCAATTCCAATCGTGTATTCAGTTTATGATTTCACTAGATAAACTATCCAAAAATACTAAGGTATGACTTTAGTTTCGGTAAATGGTATAAATCTAGTCGTAAAATGAAAAATAAAAGATGCCTCCGAGGTATTTCCACCTACTATTACGTCTTAATTCCTTATCTTAACTATTATAAAACCGTAAAATCATGAGGAATAAAAAAGTAGCGGTTCTCTTCATATAAATTCAAATAACATTCGATAGCGCGAGTTAAAATTGTGGCTCCAGTGTTGATTTGATAATAAAATGGTGGAGCTTCTTTGTAAGCCGGGGAGCAGGCAACCGACACGCATTTCAGAGAAAAAATCGGTTCAGTAGTTTCAACACAACAAACACATTTACAATTTTTTAACACTATAAGCATAATATTGTGCTGAAAAACGTGGAATACAATTATAATAAATAAATAGTATGACAAATCCGAAAAAAGAGTCGAAATATTTAACTGTATATAAAATGGTGGGATGTCTATGGGTTAATTGGACCCCTAAAACGCCCCCTTCACCCTGACTATGGCCTTGTCTCCAAATGAACTAAAAAAGACATGAAAGAAAACCTGCATTCATACATAGACAGATACATACATATACTCACGCTTGTGTAACATTGGGGTAGGCAGAGATAATTGTGATAACAACATATCATCGACACAATAATGACCCTGATCCAAGTTAGGTTTTTGGTGTAACGCAATGGTAGCAATTCAGTTACGGCCTCGCTTCACACCAGCCCCAAGAAGATAATGTAGAGCTAACACAACTAGAAAGTCCAGAAATTTGTTACTAGTTTAATTCAAGTATAATTTCCAAGTAATTTAATGTGTTCATACTGTAATAGTGTGTGACTGAAAGTGAATAGGTAAACATGAAATCAATGAATAAATTACATGCTGTGATACCTGGATTGCGCAATCTGCTTGTTAAATAAGAATTTAATTGTAAGTCTACTTTTGCTTTTTATATACTACTAGTGTTTTCCCGCGACTTCGTCCGCACAAATTATAAACCCGATTTTAAGTCAGTTCATAAGCTATCAAACAAACAAAGTTTCATCAAAATCGGTTCAGTAGTTTTTGCGTGATGCGCGAACAAACAAACAAACACACAAACAAACAGACAGACAAAATTTCTAAAAAAGGTTGATTTCGAGTCAGGCACACCTAAAAACCACATCATAGTCTTTTTTTTGTACATATCTTCAATGTACAGACACACTTCAGTTACAGTTTTATAATAGTTTAGATGGTGTACTCGTACATACTATGGTGAATACTCACAAAACTAGACAGTGAAGTCCAGTGAGCCCGGGGGATGACTCTAGTCTTGGAACCCGCAATGAATTTAATCAAATAAGATAGAAGGGTAGAAACTTAGATCAATAAAATTAATGGATAGGCCTAAAGCGCGGTAAAAATACATTCATTTTATTTTGATGTAAGGGTCGAAAGAATAAATATCCGACTTCCCTCCATTGCAAATGGGAGGCTAATGATACCTTATCCCTAAGTCGCCTCATACCACGAGAAAAATTGGGGTGGTGGTTCTATGGATCACGGCCTTACTGTTCTGAGTTTATTGTGTTTAATAAAAAATACTAGATTGTCATTTTTATTAATCAAAATTTTGTTTCATAAGATGCCAGTCAAACTTTACTAATGTTCATCTTAACCTACTTAATAACATCCAACAAATCTGTATAAAAATGAAGATGTCCAATATCCTATTAATTCATCACTGACCAAACATATCCATTTAATTTGCATTTCAATCAATTTAACTTTCACTATCAGATGCTCAGTTTTATGTAATCTGCTTTCTATTATACAACACTATTAAAATCTATGTTATATTACAACATTCTTATTAAAATTAAGGATTTTCAAATTCATAGTTCTCCATTATAGGTTCCATAATGCCATGACATCAGCGGATCTTTAATCATGGTTAAACATCGTATATGTGCTTTGTGGTGATGTAACTTGACATTATATCATTTACATTATATTTTAAGCGAACCATGACATAAGTGCTAGATGCTCACACGTAGCACTTTATTTCCAAAGTCGGTATACAGTTTTATCTTTCAAGTAACGCTTTGCTGCCCATCATGTAATCATGGATCTTGGGCAGTAGAGGGAAAGTAGTACTGTATTGCGAATTTTTTGTGTAGTCCAGTTTTAATGTAATAATTTTGCAGTTCACGTTTTTAAGTATTCTAAAGGTAAATACGTGACATGACTCTACTACAAGGTCAATTTTAGCAATTTAAATGAGGAATAAGACACAAAAAAGGGAGCATTTAATGTCTTGCATCGATTTTGAGGGACATATCCAAAGTAAAAATTAAATTTTGATAGATGAGATTGTAATGTGTATTCATATAATTTTCATCACCGTTATCATCCTATATACGTCCCACTGCAGGGCATAGGCCTACCCTTAGGGAGGGTGTGTGGGCGTTAGTTTACCACACGTGCCCAATGCGGATTGGTAGACTGCACATACGCATCGGAATTTCTTCTTCAGCGTATGAAGCCTGCATTATCGAAGGCTTCCGTTTGAGAGCAGTCTGTATTACGTACATAAGTTAGAAAAACTCATTGGGACATGGCACGTCGTCGGATTCTAACCCGGACCTCAAGATTGAGTTTCCATACCTCTCCGCAACGCGTCATCGACGCTGATATGTAGTTTTGGCTTACTACATGTTGCTTTTATCTTTAAGGTGTCACAAAAAATATATTAAACTAAAATGTTCTATTGTATTTGAATTTCTCCCAGCATCGTCGCCGTCGGCGGCAACGACTCTGTAACATGTATCTTTTCACTTTTTTTTCGTCTGCCGCTCAAGGCACGCGCCTCTTGCCGCTCTATCATATAATCACACACATAATTACCATTTCGTACTCAGCCAGTGACTGTTTGTAGTGTAGTGACCGCAACTGGTGTTTCTTTCGCACATTTTTACATTTTTTTTGTTTGTTTATTTTTCTGTTGTGTTTAACGCATCCTTTTTGTTTCTTTGATACTTTCAGTGTTAAGTTACAGTGCGTCATGCTATGGGCAGCTGATTTTTATGTTATTTGTGTACATGATTATTTGTAAAATGCACAGAACTTAGTTTGGAAGTGCTCATCTCTATGTAGTGCATGCCTTGATATCGCACTTGAGTCGACTGCAGCCGACATGACTAATTCACAGGTATTTTTTATTTTATGTTTTTATTTGCACTTTTTCTTTTTTATTATTCTTTTATTTAAGTTTATTTCTAAGCCGAATATGAGACCGGATATAAAATTGTACCTGTGTAAAAATCCTTAACAAAGTACTTCCAATATGTTATATCCTTCGCCCCAAATTCAAGCTAAATTGAATAAGTGCTGAGGTATTTGTTCTGGATCTATGTCCACAGTGTGTTGTCTACCATGCCACCTACACGATTATGAATTTGCCTGTAAATGTGATGTCATCATCGCCTGAAATCATTTGCTTAATCATTCTTAAATTGATGTGTTGATTCTATTTAGTGGTACAAAAGTATACAAAATGATTTCTTAGGAGATAGTTCACGTTCATTACGCAAATGATCCTAAATTGATCTTAATTTCTAGAGTGCAATGCCCTTGCGCTTTATAGCTTCTGGCTGCGTCTTCGTTAACGTAGAATTTTCGTTTTAGGTAAAGAAAATTTGCCTGAAACCTTTGTCTCGTATCGAATGAAAACGTTTTTTAGCTATAACTCAGATGCAGAAACGCTCATTAGAGTTAATCCTCCATTAAATCTCTTGCTGTAACTTTTTGTCTTGTTGACGTAGTAAAAGCTAGCAAGAGATTTAATGGAGAATTAACTTTAATGAGCTTTTCTGCAACTGAGTTTATACTAGATAAATTATAAGCGTTGTTTAGATAAATATTGAAAAATTATGTAGTTATGTTTATGTATTATGTTTATTTTAAAATATTCGTAATATACACAGAACAGAGAACATAATAGAACATAGAAGTAGCATGCAGGTGCATCCCGCGTGCCATTGATATTATGTGTACTATGACATAATCTGTTCATGCGTTGCCCTGAGACGACGTCCCAATAGCTCAGTTGTTAGTAAACCTGCCGAACGGAGGGCCGCGGGTTCGAATCCCGTAAGGGGGCATTTGTATGATGAATATTTGTACCCGAGTCATGAAAAAGGGGCATTTGTATGATGAATATTTGTACCCGAGTTATGAATACGTATACTTATATAATATATAGTATATATCGTTGTCTAGTTATCATGGTACCAAATTCTGGTACTTTCAATGAGACTAGGATTATACAGGGTGTTAGGGTAAACAGTAGCATTACTTTAAGGGGTGATTGTACTCATGATACTGAACAACTAACAGAAAATATAAAAAAAAATTGCATTCCCTTACTAAATGCAATCAGCTGATCGTATGTTTGTATGAAAAGTCGAAAAACAATTTTGCGTATTTCCTAAAGGTTTCTTAGGAACAGTTGTTCGGTATCATGGGTACAATCACCCCTTAAAGTAATGCAACTTATGGATCGTACGTATCAGCCCTTACACCTTGTATATGTGATAAACTGATTATGTCTACGATATTTATTATTAATACTATGACAATTTTATGAAGATTCAGTCATTAGAAGATAGTATTTTTGTTTTTAGTCAAGCATGTTCTCGAACTAAGTAGTCCCCATGTTATTTCTACTGGTTCTCTTTTCTGTGCATAATGTATACGGGGTTTTTGAACTGACATTTTCTGAATTGAAAGTGTGATCACACTTTTTTGTCTATTTTATGATCCAGATTAGTCAATTTTACACACTGGGAAAGATGGGTAACAATAGAGCATTATTGTCACTATGAGAAAAAGTTTAGTTATTTATTACAGAATTTTGCACTTTAGTAAAATTTAAAAAGTTTCTCTCTGTAAATCTAAAGGCACTTTTTCCTTATTATTTTACTCTTGCATTTGTCGAGGATGATTTATTTTCTCTTATTGCGTGCACGTCACTAAGTAAGATCCATTATTCTTCTGTTTGTATTGATAGTACATAATTAAGACGGACTACACGCATAGTCTTGTCAAATTCGAAATTCTATGTCTCCTAATTCAATTATGCAAATAATGAAACCAAAAAACTGGTGTTTAAATACACGTATTCGAGTAATAGATCTCGTAACGTAATTTAGTTGATACGTACGATCCATATGTTTAATAATGATATCATTAATTAAGACAAAAAAATGGGGGCGTTTATAATAATTACATTTTAATATAGAGTTTGGTTCGAGAACACCAATTTGTACTATGGTCTAGTATTTTTCCATCGAAACATAGAATCAGTTCATTTTGTGTTTTTTAATAGAAGAAGGTTAGTACCTAAGTATTTAAACAAATGTATATTTCAGGTATGGTTCCGTGGAGTGAGGAGTTCAAAGTTCCGCCATGTTTACGGTGTGTCCTTTAAAAGGGAGCGTTGCTATGATAACATAAAGATCACCAGAAATGCGCACGATTCTAACTTCTGCGCTGTGAACCCCAAATTTGTGGCCATCGTCACCGAAGTCGCCGGCGGCGGAGCCTTCCTTGTTCTACCTTTGGACCATGTGAGTGGTACTTTTAGCTATTACTTTTGTTAGAAATAAAATAAGGTACATTTTTAACATTCCCTTCAAGACTCTGATATAAAATCAAGTCAGAATTGGGGTACTGAGAACCAAAGTGGTGTAAGTTATGCTAGCTTCCGATCATCATCATCATCACAGCCTAAATACGTACCACTGCAGGGGACAGGCCTACTCTCATAGAGGGTGTATGGGCGTTAGTCCACCACGCGTGCCCAATGCGGATTGGTAGACTTCACATAAGCATCGGAATTTCTTCTTCAGCGTATGCAGGTTTCCTCACGATGTTTTCCTTCACCATTTGAGAGCAGTCGGTATTACGTACATAAGTTAGAAAAACTCATTTGTACAACATAGCACGTGATCCTTGCGGATGCGAACCCGGACCTCAATATTGAGTTCCCATAGCTCTGCGCAACGCGCCACTGGAGCTCTCATCATCATCATCAGTCTTTAATTCTATTGTTCGTAATTGAGCTATTTAAAACCATCGGGGCTGTAATAAAGTTTTTGAGTGCATTTCTTTATTTTTGTAGCAGTAAGTCGCAATTATGCATAATTATGATACGCACTTAAAAAATTTACATATGCATAAAAAATTCTTCATTGTACCTACATTTAGTTTTGACCGTCAATTTTGTATTTTATCTAACGTTACATTCGTGAGATTCCGGTCGACTCCGTCCCTACTCCCGGTTGCTTTTTATTTCTATTCAATCTTGCCTCTCTATCGAATTTTACTAACATTTTTATCGTTTCTATAATGACCTATAAATCCTATAATCTATTTATCAATTCAATTTTGACTAATAAGTATTTGATTGTTCGACCATGATGTTATTCAAATACCCATGCGTTCTAAATTACATAAAAGAAACTCTAATATTACCACGATGAAGTAATGCATGTATTTGCATACATAATACCTAATCGGTATCAATGAATACATGTGCTGTATTGGTATGCTGCTAGCGTTGCAAGTGCGAGCACTTTTCGTTTAAATCAACGGTATAAATTAGCGTGTGAAAGGAAATTGACATTTTAATATTGGCTATTTTTACATTGGTTGCTAAATCACATTCCTTACAGCCAAGCAGTTATTATGTACAATCTGATTTTAATTGTGAAATGCTGGAAGTGAGTGCGACGTAATTGTCCAACGTAGGTAATTGTTTGTAACGATTATTCTAATTATAAATGTGTGTGAAATTTCTGAACGAACTCCGTTACCTACGCACGGAAACAGTTAAAGAGCTTTGGATATGTTATTATAAATCAGATTATTAAGGGTATATTACCGTTGGCGCGCTCCATACAAACGTACTATGGTGATATTTTCAATACTAACCAATTAAAGTAAATGAAATTTTGCAGAAACAATCTAGAAACAAATCTCTATGCAAATGGAGTCAGATTTTCGTTAAAATGTATAGTTTTAAAGTTACAGTGCCTCAAAGATTTCCATACAAATCTTAAATTAATCCTAGAATTGAAACTGTATATTTTAACGACAATCTGACTTGATACAAGCACAGAGAAACGTTTCTAGATTGTTTCTGAAAAATTTCATTGACTTTAATTGGTTAATATTAGAAATATGAAATGAATATTTATTTGCTATGAATAGGTAACATAATACTGGTAGGTACTATCACCATAGTACGTTTCAAATTCTCTTAATGTTTTACCGAGACATTAAAGAAAATGGGGCATAAACCATTAATGTTTTATACAGGGTCCTTCTTAATATGCTTTTTACCCGGCTGCGGGATGCAAGGGAAGGGTAATGTGTTTATCAGCCTATGTATGTAAGTTTTTTAAAGGGGATGACCAGACCACCAAACTGAACAAGTTTGTCTATGGGAACAACATCGAAATAGTGCAAAAAAAATCAGCTTTTCCATACATTTTGCTCGAATAGGTGTTTGCAGTTGTGTATGGAGCAGCTGATTCTTTTTTCGCGATTTCGGTCATGGTGAAATAGAAAAAGTTGTTCAGTTTGGCGATCTGATCATCCCCTTAAAAAGTGTCAGCATAAGAAGGACTCTATAATATGCCACTCATTTTTTCCAAAAATTCTTACCTGTGAGTTTTTCGGAATTTATGTACGATTTGTAACACCACTGGCTTTTCGGTGATGGAAAACATCGTGAGGAAACCTGCATGCTTCAATTTCGAGGCATGTATTTGTACCCACTGTCCATTATAAGTGGCGACGGGCTCACCCCCCGTCACACTGGACAGAGTTTCAGAACTACTGGTGAAACGTGGATGTTCTGATGTTTCAGAATATCTCTGACTACCCCCTCGGAGAATATAGTCGTGAGCGTATTTTTTATTTTTCTTACCTACTGCGGCGGATAAGCACGGTAGATTTTAAGTAATCGCATAATATTCACGTGTCATCTAACTGTTGTTTAATCTCTATTCTTACAATCTTACAGACTGGCCGTTTGGACTTCAACGCAAGCCGAGTGACGGGCCATAAAGGCCCCGTTCTCGACATAAAGTGGAATCCGTTCAACGATAACATCATAGCGTCGTGTTCCGATGACTGCACGGTAATTTTGTTCGCACCAATTCTATTGCTCTTTTTTGTCAAAATAGGTAAATGCTCGTGGTAATTGTTGCCCATTACGCGCGTATGTTCCGTTTGACCAATTCGTTTGCTTTTTGTTGATGAATAATGATATGAAAGTTTGTTACATATATGTTGTTTCTAATCTTTATTGAAGTTCAAATCAATTGAGGTTTCGTTGAATTGAATAGGTCGGTTGTGCGGGCGTTATTTGATTTAATAGTAGATGTTCTAAACAGTAGGTGATTGTGTTTTTATATCGTATTGTATAATTCCTATCTGGTTAGATCACTGATGATAATTTATCTATTGTTTTATGTATTGAGTCAACACTCAACAACTCTCAATGATAAATAAACAATCTATTGAATAACAATTATGTATGTATAAACGGCTAATCGTATTATTGGAAAATTTTGCATTGTTTGTTCTTTTGTTCTCATTTGGCTTTGTCAAGAAAATGCTTAGCTTTTCTATCATATTGATTATGCACCATAAATATAATATTATGTTGACAAAACAGTACTAAGCAGATAGATATAGTAATTTTAATTATAGCACAAATAGATAAATATTATGGTACATGAAAGTGGGAGCTTAAACCACTTTCATGTTGTCGATAAGCGATGATTGACAATGATAACGGCGATAATATTGTGTAGGTCAACATGGAGGTGAACACGCACTTGTCCGCAACTAATGTTACGAACTCGAAATGACTCGAAATGACGGGTGTCAGGCATATTAAGCTGGACCTTTATTCACTAAAAATTGGTGTTTAAAAAAATGTTATGTGAAATTTTTTAAACACCAATTTTTAGTGACACAAATAATTAACTAAAGAATATTTAGTATTTAGAAATGTGATGTAACATTTTTTTAAACACAAATTTTTAGTGAATAAAGGTCCAACTTAATATGCCTGACGGTTATTTAAGAGGCCATCATCAGACAATCAAACTGGATAACTTTCTCTATGGGACTAACATCGAAATCGCAAAAAAACATTTAGGTCGAATAGCATTGTAGTTTCGTATGGAACAACAGATAATTTTTTTCGCGATTTCTTTATTTGTCCCATAGAGAATGTTATTCAGTTTGTGGTCTAAAAAAACAGTCCGCATATTAAGGACCCTGTATTTAAGTTGTTGTTAAAGATCCTATAAATCTACTATCAATCTCACATTTTTCCTGTATTGTATATTACAGGTGAAACTATGGCATATCCCAGACGGTGGTTTGTCCATGCACTTGACGGACTGGCTGGTCGAGTTGCACGGGCACAAGCGTCGCGTGGCGTACATCGAGTGGCATCCCACAACTGAGAACATCTTGCTAAGCGCTGGCTTTGACTATTTGGTAAGATAACATTCTTCTTCTAAAATCGTGAGGAAACCTGTATGCTTCAATTTCGAGGTATGTATTGTACCCAATGTCCATTATAAGTGGCGACGGGCTCACCCCCCGTCACACTGGATAGAGTTTCGGTACTACTGGTGAAACGTGGATGTTCTGAGGTTTCAGAATAACTCTGACTACCCCCTCGGGGAATATAGTCGTGAGCATATGCTGTGTCGCTTATAACATTCTTCCTTTGTCATTCAAACTTACATAAACGGTGGCTATCATATTCTCAAACTCCAACTGTGGTGAAGGAATTATACTACATTACCGGGTGTAAGTCTTCTGCGACCAAAACTCGCTCCAAATAATGAAGTCTATCAATTAAACTGAAAATAAGTATTCAGTATCTCTTATTTAATCAATGGAAACTAATTCCCTAATTCCTATATTCCTAATAATAACCCTAATTTCATATTCACTCCTTTTACTTTAAGGTCAAGGCTTAAAATATCCATATCACAACGGATATGGTTTCCATAATATTGTGATATCACGCGAATCTAATACGAATCGTCGGCTATGATCGGATATGTCACGGCTCTTTTGCCTCCTCGCGTGTTTTTAGGTGATTTGATAGCAGAAATATTATGGGTATGCAATTCCGTTTTATTAAAACCACCGTTATTTTTTCGTTCGCTAGTTAGATTAAGTTATTTGAGACTGCGATTTTTTTGCGCACGAACGATCCAAAATTTTATTGATTTAATTGTTTGACCTTTTTTGTAACCTTTAAAAATAGGTTAGATTATTATAAAATATTAATTGTCATGATTTATCAGTATCATGCAGGGCGATAATAGTCCATACGGAAGAGAGCTGCCGACTCAATCACGAAGCGGCGGTTCGATTCCTGGCCTGTACCACTAAGTTCTACGGAATTTATGTACGGTTGTATTTATCATTATCTCGGTGGTGAAGGAAAACATCGTGAGGAAACCGGCATACCCGAGAATGAAAAGAAAATACCATAAGCATACCTGCGAAATGTGTAAAATATGGGTGAGTTTAGGGCGAAAACAATAGACCAACGATGGTCGCAGTTGTACATAACGACCCTTGCTTGGAATAGACCAACCAACAGTCATCAACATGCAGGGTCTTATTAATATGATGATGATGACAGACGCTTTCTTAAAATGAAGTGGTTCAGTTTAATGGTCCGATTATCCCTTTAAAAATCGTCATCATGTTTAGTAAGACCCTATACACCATTATTTTTTAATTACTAGAAAAACGCTGAGCGTTTGTTCCTTCAACAAATGTCTCTTAGGATAATGGGTCGAAAAACGAGAAAATTATTTGGACCTTCCATACAAAATAAGTGGGAGATCCGAAAATTTTTCTCGTTTTTCGACCCATTATCCTTAGAGACATTTGTTGAAAGAACAAACGCTCAGCATTTTTCTAGTAATTAAAAAATAATAAGGCTATATGGTAATAGGTAAAGTTGTTTAGTTTCATTATCAGAATGACACCCTTAACATTTTTCTATTAATAAAAAAATAGGAGTGTATAAATAAAAACTGTTTTTGTTTTCAGATCTTCGTATGGGATGTAGGTAAAGGCGAGGCGGTGAAAGTGATCGACTGTCATACCGATGTGATTTACTGCATGTCTTTCAACCGGGACGGGTCGCTCCTTGCTACCACTTCCAAGGACAAGAAGTTGAGGGTCATCGAGCCGCGGCGGGGGATCGTTCTTTCTGTTAGTTTATTATTTTTTTACTATTCATAATCATCATCAGGCTATGTTCACCCACTGCAGATAAAGCCTTACTTCACGGCCGCGTCATAATTTCGAATGGTGCGTCGAAGTGAGATATTGTCGCAACGGGACGCTCTATACAAAAAAATCCCGTTGGAGCCTTTAGACCTTTCTTCAGGCCATCAAACTGATCAACTTTCACTATGGAGCCAACATCGATATCTCGAAGAAAAAAAACACCAGATTCATACAAATCTGCAGTACCAACTCGACTCAAATGTATGGGACAGCAGATTTTTTTTTTCCGTGTGCAAATAAATATTTAGGTATTTGCACACAAAAATAAAACAACGATATACACGAACCAGAAGGGTAAAAAGGCGGCTTAACGATGCTAATGATACTGATTTCACCCTGTATATTATGTATTGTAATTGGAGTGATCGTGGTTTTGGGGTTTGCAGATGGATTTGAATAAATTTCACACGTAGCAGAAAATGATGTATTCAGGTCAGTGTTCCGGATCAAAGTGAAGGTAGTTACAATATTAGTGTTGTCAACGTTTAGTTACTGAATGGATGAAAGATAAAGCTCCATATCGACTGATCATAGCAAATCAACTAAATTAAACAATGATTACTATTAATTATAATCTACTATACGATGTTATTATGTGTTGCATTGGAGTCTAGGTGGACAGAACTGTAACACTATGTAAAGCCAGACCAGAAATATAAAAAACCTCGCCATGTTGCGGAAAATCATTGGAACTAATTTTTGTACTTGGAACACTGACATTAAAGGTTATAGTCGATCGCAGCGCCCCCAAACCAGGTTTTTTATATTTCTGGTCAGGCTTTACTTATGTAAACTCCTTTATGAATAATTTCAGGAAGGTTCCTGCCACTCGGGTACCAAGGCATCTAAATGTACGTTCCTCGGCAGCCAAGGCAAGGTCCTGACGACGGGCTTCTCCCGCTACAGCGACCGCCAGTACGCGGTATGGGACCAGCACGATCTATCCAACCCTCTCGTGTGCGAGACCATCGATAGCTCTTCCGGAGTCGTTTTCCCCTATTATGACTATGATACTAATATGGTGAGTTTCGATATTTTTTTGTCTAATCTAAACTCTTGGATAAGTTATATAGGGTCCTTCTTAATATGCTGACACTTTTTTAAGGGGATGATCAGACCGTCAATCTGATCAACATTCTTTATGGCACCAACATCGAAAACACGAAAAAAAAACTGCTGTTCAATACAAAACTGCAAACCTACTTGAGCCAAATGTATGGGACAACTGATTTTTTTCCACAATTTTGGTGTTGGTCCCATAGAGGAAATGTTCAGTTGCATGGTCTGATCATCCCCTTAAAAAAGTGTCAGCATGTTAAGAAGGACCCTGTATGTCAAGATAGACAGTCGAAGCTACGAAAGCGTCGAAATTTTAACCAGCACTGGCCTCTAAACCCTATCCATATACACGCACACAGACATAATTTGTATGACGCCTCACGCACACCAACCTAAGAAAGTTGGATAAGCAGTGGCGATTTCGGGAAATAATTTCCCATTTTCTCCACCAGTGCAACGGTCAGTGGGGATTTCGGGAATAATCCCCTAGAACAGGGGTGGAAAACCAATGGCAAATAATTTGGGCACGTCACGGATCAATACGGTTTGCATATTTCGTTCAAAATATGAAGTACCTAGTACCTACTTCCTACCTACTACTTAGTTGGTATTACGAACGAACGCGAGTGAGCCTATGCAGTAAATAAAGAATTTTTAGTAGCTAGTATAAGTTTCATAATTTTCGCAATAATCACAAAGTCAAAATTCTTTGCTATGGTCTCATTAAAATATTTTTTAGAAAAAATTTCACCTTGATTCAAAAAGGTTCGCCACCCCTGACCTAGAAGTTGATTGAAGGAACGGGTAGTAAGATTTTTATTTCTGTTGTCAGGTTTACCTTGCGGGCAAGGGAGACGGGAACATCAGGTACTACGAGGTCGTCGATGAAGCTCCGTACGTGCATTTCCTCAACCAGTTCCTTTCTGGAAACCCTCAGGTAAGATACTAAATATTAAGAAGCAGAATCACCAAGAATTCAAAAAACCCCATGTCTATTTGATACCGATATAATAAATTGGCAGCATGCGTCGTCCAAAAGGATGTACAGTCAAAAATCCACGACAAGCTTCGTCACAAGAAAGTGTATAGGTACATAAAAATCCACAATATACGTTTCGTCAGCAAAATAACATAAATACAGGTCGGTTAACTAAAGCTGGCGCGTGCCACACATATACGCAATGCTTTTGTCTTACTGCACGCATAATGAAAATATTTTCTATCTTTGTTATGCACGGGCGCAGTGACAGGAAAAACACATTCGTGTGTGTCTGTGAACGCGCGAACGTGAAAGCTTTAGTTAACCGACCTGTACACTCGCTAAAAGTCATTTTTTCAACTTTTCGTCATTAATCGTACCCGGCACAAAGGATCCCATCACACCAGTTGCGTTCCCGCGCAGGATGGCCAATTAAATTATCTGCACCCGATACGACTCCGAGCGGAGATCGTTGCCATTTTCCACCATCCGATCCTTAAGTTTATTTATTAATGGTTTAATATTTTGTAATAGAATATAATAGGTTAGTTATACAATAGATTTCCTAAGAATTACTGATTGTACATGATCCGTTACATCTAATTACAAAAACTGTTTATAACATGTAATTTTTAATAGTAACTATTGTTTCTCAGCGAGGCCTAGGCTTCATGCCAAAGAGAGGTGTAAACACGGCGGCGTGCGAAGTGTTCCGCTTCTACAAGTTGCACACGTCGCGGGGCCTGTGCGAGCCGATCTCCATGATTGTACCGCGCAAGTCTGACTGTTTTCAGGTAACATTACTTTTAATTTACTTGTCATTATCATCAGCCTATAAACGTCCTGCTGCAGGGCACAGGCCAACCCTCGGGGAGGGTGTTTAAGGGTGTTAGTCCACCACGCTAGCCTTTGCGGATTCGTAGACTTCACATACGCATAGGAATTTTCTTCTTTAGCGTATGCAGGTTTCCTTCACCGTTTGTGAGCAGTTGGTATAACGTACATGAGTTAGGAAAAGTCATTGGTAAATGGCATGTCGCCCTTGCGGATTCGAACCTGGACCGCATGATTGGACTGATTATGGCTGGTGAGCTTCGATGATGTTGATTTCTGATGTATCCTGAGCAATCGGTATAACGTACATGAGATAGAAAAAGTCTTTGGTAAATGGCATGTCGCCCTTGCGGATTCGAACCTGGATCGCATGATTGGACTGATTATGGCTGGTGAGCTTCGTTGATGTTGATGTCTAATGTGTCCTATCTTGGCTTTAAGAGTGCGTCCGCACAGGCTACATGCCAACTTTAAGATACAGCTGTAGAATGAGTAAACATTATAGTTTTGATGTGATTTCAGGAAGATCTATACCCCGACACAGCGGCCCCACTACCGGCCCTCTCCGCTAAAGATTGGCTAAGTGGAATGAATGCCCCACCATTGCTCATTAGTATGAAGACAGGTAAGATTTTCTCCATCAGTATATCATCGTGTCTTCAACGCATCTTTATTTCAACGCCACAGGAACGATGATGCACAAAATGAGACTAACTCTAGATCCCAGCTGCCGAGCGTGCGGAGAGGAGGAGAAGACCATGGAACATATCCTTTTCACCTCACAAGCTCGGAAAAAACCTGTTTATCATTCGAAATCTGAGTGCAAAAGTGCATTTTATCCGCTAGCGTGGAAAGAGTTTTTAAAATTCGAATCTCTCTATTCAATATTTTTCTTATGTGCGATAGCACATGCTTACCTCTTCTTTTCAATTTTGCCCATTTGTATGAAATGACAGCTAAATCCGACTGCGGATTTATAGACTTAACATACGAATCAGAATTTCTTGTCTCAACTCTTAACGTGTCGTAACTTTTTTTAGGAGTAACAATATCAACGCACAAACCACGCACAAGCAGCAAGGATGCGCCTGCCATGCAGCCGCAGGACGCCAACAATAGGAAGAAATTCGCCTTCCTGTCCAGGGAGACCACGCCAGACTACCGCCCGCTCGGGACGTGGCAGCCGCAGGAGAACCACAATAATGATCTTGAGATACAGGTTTTGTATTTATTTGCTAACTTTTATTGGAAGCCGCAAATATTTGCAAACGTCGGTCGGTTTCTCGGGGGTGGCATGCTAGGAATGCAGGTTCGGGATGTGTTTTTTGGTCTACTACTGGCACGTCGTTCCTCCATTGCTGTCAGTTGAATACTGATGTATCGTATCACGAAGCGCTTACACTTCAATATTATTGATGAGATCGCGCGGATCACAGGATTTCTGGACATTCTGTGATATTATCACGATCCTGCTATACGGCATATTACACTATCAGTATTATCACAGGATCGTGATAATACTGATAATGTAATATGCCCCATTCTGCTCACTCAGTTTTGCAAGTTTCTGGTAGATAGTAAACTTCATCACAAACTAGAGGTGAAAGTCGTTACCCTTTTATCAATAAAAGAATCAAGAACTAGCTGTTGCCTGCGTCTTTGTCTGCGTTGACTAAAAGTATCCTATGTGTTAATCCAGAATATATTCTGTGTGCCAATTTCACAAGTATAATATTAGTATGTAGTATAGTTTTTACGCTAAGCTCTATCTCACCTGCTGTGAGCTAGTTCTTTTGTGGTCTACAACAGTTTTATAACGATTATTTCAGATGCAAGTATCGGAGAAATCTCAGAAAACGAACGCTAACCAAAACACAAAGTTCCACCAACTGCAGCGCATGTTCGGCAAGCAGACCGGCGACGCCGAGCCGGTGCCGCTGTACAAACAGATCAATCAGGGCGACGTGTTCAGCACTGAACATGAGGTACAATTATTTATAGACTATTGTCTTTGAATCCTTCGTTATTGTGTAATTATACTTTTAACCTGGCATTTTTAATGAAGTCCCTGATCTCCGTCTAGTCCCTGTCCGGCTAGTCCCTGATCTAGTCTGGCTAGTCCCTGATCTGGTCTAGGTACGTCCTCTTAGCCTAGGCCTGCCTTTACCAATATTTCCTTCCACACTACCTAAGATAAAATAAACCATATATTTCCAGTTACGTCTTGCGTTCAACCGACAAGGAGAAGAGTTGAGGATCGTCAAGCGGCAGCTACAAAACAGCCAGCAGAGAGTGCGCGAGTTAGAACAACACGTGGCCGCTCTACAGGCGCGGTTGCAACGCGACGAGTCGTAAAACAGCTTGCCGACAGCTTTGCTCTTCGAAGCACACGCGTGCTTTTATCGTACCAGCCGCTTTGGCAAATTGTACCTTGGGAAATTCAGCCAGAGATCTTTTTAATTTATTTTAGATTTAAAAAGCGTGTCTTGGGACTGGACGGTGACTTTTGCTCTTTATGTCAAACGCACTATTCCGAGTGTAACAAAACACCCTAGTGATACTTAAGGGGTGATTAAGACAAACAAACTGGACAACATTCACGGTGGAGACAACTGCGAAATCGCGAAAAGAAATATTTCGCTGTTTCATAACTGCAGTCCCAACTCGACACAAATGTATGGGACTCTGAACCACGATTTTGAATTTGAAAGTTGTTCAGTTTGATGGTTTGAAGCAAGTATTTCTAGGGTGTGTTTACACCCTGTAGAACAAAAATGGCTTTCACTTTAGTCAGATTCGTGTTTTACGCTGATTATATTCGAGTTTATTGAAACTAATGAATTGCGTTTGACATGCTCATTGTACCGCTAAGTTCGTAATAATTAATCCTTTTTGAGGCTTGGCTATGGCAGCTATTTTGCAATTTTATTGTTAAAAGTTCGTTTATGAATTTTTATTAAGTTTTCAAGCTTAACGTTTGTTTTTTATGATTTATTGTTGTTTAAACATCAGCTGATTACATTTTTCGTGTAATTTATACCTAGTTGTATTTTGATGAGATAAATAATGTGAAATCAAAATTGAATCAAACAAAATTATCATTCCAATACTGGATGGTCTATTACTGCCTATTATTGTTTATTTTCTTTTATATGACTATTGTAAGATATCTTTATACTTGTGAGGCCTAGTTTTATAGTAATATGATTTGATGAAATGCCTTTCAGATCATTTGCTTTTATGTGTGATATTCATGACAGGTACTTTTATGGTCACAATTATTGAGTTTTTTTTTTTTCTAATATGCAATCGTGCAATGAAAATCAGGGTTGTTATGATTTTAAGTTTTGAAAATGAGGTTATTGTGATGCCCAATAATTTTGGTGACAAGCACCTTTTTAATATGCACAAATTATATTTCCAATTTTTATATTTAAGTTGACATCTTGTTAGTGATTGTTTTTAAGTCTGATTTACACAATAGCGTTACCGGTTATATGTGTTTTGACTTATTGTATACTTTAAGTACCTATCTAGTTTTGTAGCATTATATAAGGTTTAAGTCTAATTAGTTGGCGAAACTTAACAAACGCATTTGGTATCTGTTACCAAGTACAATTGCGTGATAGCCGCCAGCCGCCCGGTCATATGATTACAGGTCAATGTAATGTACTGCGACACGGTGCGCTACGCACGTGGCTCGGATTTATTAATAATCAATACCGATTATAAACATAGATAATGCAATCTGTTATCTTTAACAAGTGCCCTGCATAGGTAGCATGCCGCAGTGATACAGCGCTATCACACCTTCGCTCTCTTTCTATTTGCGTGCGAATGAACGAGATAAAAGACGTGATACAGCCGTATCACGTGTTGCATGCTAGCAGTGCTGGGTCAGTTTCGTGAACTAATTTGAAATAACCTGATACACTTATTCCAGTTGAAGCATTTACTTTTAATAATTATGTTTTTTAGGGTTCCGTAGTCAAACAAGGAACCCTTATACTTTCGTCCATTCTGTCTGTCTGTTTGCCCCACCTCAATTACATAGTTAGGTCTTGTCAAATCGAACAGAACTCGATAGTCGAGATATCTGCGATCAAAGTAAAAATAGGGCGTATATTTCTGTTTTTGGGTTACTGTTATCCGTCTTCATGCCAAATTTCGATTCAATAGGTGCAAAAATGAGCGAGTTATTGAGGCCGGGCCATACAGACTGACAGACAGAATGGACGAAAGTATAAGGGTATCTTGTTCGACTACGGAACCCTAAAAATGAGTGAGCGAAGCGAGCTCGAAATTTTGCAATACTTACATTTTGGCAGAAATATCTGACTTTCCTTGACTAAAAAGTCAATAACTATTCCGGAACGTGGACACAAGAAACGAAACACAAAAAATGAGATTTCACGTTCAAAAACCCCTCCTCTTTGCTATTCCTATGACGTGCTCCGCTGCAGTTAGTGACCAAAAATGCGTAATGCGGGCTCCAGACTTCATTGATCATGTGGATTTTATTTTTTTATTTCAAGAACTATTGGATGAAATTGATATCATTAGCAACCTCAAATTTTACCATGGGAGCAAACCGATCGGAAGAAAAAAAGGGCAGTGCAGTTTTGTATAGAACAGCTGATTATTTTTTGCTCCAATCAGTTTGCTCCCATAGTAAGGGAGTCTCATAGGAGGGAGGATCCCATACTAAGTCCCTCAGGGAGGGTGTATGGGCGTCAGTCCACCACGCGTGCCCAATGCTGATTTAGATGGATTAGCTAGATTTAATAGGTACGCCTTTATTAACATAATTTCTGTCTTCTTTGTAGCTGACAAGTAACATATTTCGAAAATGAATGGCAACATAATATTTGTAACACCCACATAGGAATTTTGGTATCATGAACATTCCATTTTCTTTCAATATAAAAGGCTTAGGTGATTAGAATGGTAAGTGGAAATGAAAGTATTATTGTGCATTAGCTGGATAAATGATTACTTGGCTAAGTCGATGTTAATATTTATTGTGTATTTTTATATCATGCTTATGTAGCACAAATTTTCAATAAATGTTTGAACAGGATTCACTTCTTTTATTATTCAACTTAAAACAACTTTGCACGAAATCTATTGCCTAATGAGTAGAAAAAACTACCTACCGTAAAATAGTAGGAAAATTATAAACTAAGTATACAAAATTAAAAGTAGGTACGGTATAAAAGTAACCTATTGTATAAAAATAGCTTTTATGCTATTTATGTTAGTGTTACACTCTACGAATAAGAGAATAAATATGGAAGAATAACTCCAAACAAAATCGAAATCATTTTTGGCACCCTTTGGCACCCCATGAAAAATGACATTTTGTATGAGTTTTGGCGGCGAGTTACAATAATTTTTAAAGAACAAATTTAGAACGCGTTACAATTTTTTTGGTGCCACTTTTTGAGCTTCATTTATACTTCTATACATTCTCTTATTCGTAGGTTACACTATTTTATTTGGCTTCGGGGACATGGCTCCCCCAGTGTCCCCTTGGGGATTACTAGGAGTCTTGGCTCCCCGGGCGGGGCAAGACAAACTACCATACATTTTCCAAGTTTTAATGGTGTTTCTTGACTTATATTCTTGCTAGTGGACTTGGCTCCCGCAGGTGGGGGAGACAAAACTGGTCCGGCGGTTTGCCCATTCGTTACCCGTGGACCCGGTAATGGGTCATCCCACCGGGTCCACGGGGGAAACGACTCTTCTTTACACCTCAATGACAGCATAGAGGTGAAAACTACAGAGCACGATCTCAAGCCTATATTTGAATGTTTGTCGTGTAAATGAAGGCCTAGCGAATACCTATTTAAACAATTAAAAACCTCGTTATGTATAAAACTTTTATTGATGGACGGAAATTACATTGTTTGTACATAAAGACCGATTATTCAACCTACCGTAAATAAAGATTAAAACCTATTATTACGAGTACTATCAGTCTGGCTGGTCTGGCAAATGGCAGTAATGTTTTTACTTATTATATTAGTTACAACATAGCAAACAACAGATACACAAATCAAATACTTAATACGTGCACATACATAAACTCAGACACGACCGTAATCCCTTTCGGAGTGGTCACAAACATTGCTACAAATAGGTACCAACTTTCTGTTTAAAAATGTAGTTGTAGTAATTAGTTAAGGGCCTATGTCGAAAAATAATTGAAGCGAAATTGGCGTGTGATAGCTTATATTACTGCCTGATGCGAGAGAAAGAGATGGGGCGGCGCGCGCGCAACGCAAGCGCAAAAACAAACTTTATTTTATTGTGATTGTACTAATTAATTAAGTTCAATTCTGCTCTAATCAAAATTTATAAAATATCAAGCTCTTTTTTTTAAATCATGTCTCGTGTTTCCATTATTCACCGTTTAGCAGTTCCAAGCGTTTATAGATAAAAACGGAGGCTACTTTGGCTTGTTTTTCTTTCGAGAAAATGTGTCTTAATCGTGTTTTGGCTCTAATCAAAACTTCAATAATATGTTCAATTTACACATATCCACAAATCATACTCCTACTGTTAGTACTTCATGATATCTGATGCTTTGAAGAATCCTATTTTTTTCACATAGCCTCTTAACAAGTCTATTTTTAGTGTTCCGCACCAAAATTTGCAAAACGGATCACTTATGGAATCATCTCTGTGTTTGTCCGTCCGTCTGTCACAGGCATTTTTTACGGAGACCGTAAGACACAGGAAGCAGAAACTTGATACAGTTATAGCAATTAATGGTCTAATGATATAAAAAAACCTTTTGTTGATATTTAGGGGCCAAAAGAGGGGCAGTAAGAATTGGGGTGATCCATTCTAAATCATTAACACTTACTGACTGCCTACTAATCAATAAAAAATTGAAAATCTTTTGTTATTCAATGTGTAAGTAAATGACATTTTCAAACTGTTATGCATATGCACTAAGAACATTGAGATTCAAGATTTTGAGTACCTATAAGTAAAGCCTGACCAGGAAAATAAAAAACCTGGATTAGGGGCGCTGCAATCGATTGTCACCTTTAATGTTAGTGTTCCGAGTACAAAAATTAGTTCCAATAATTTTCCGCAACATGGCGAGGTTTTTTATATTTCTGGTCAGGCTTAAAATATAAAATTCGAAGCTCTGGTAAAATAAGTTTATAAAAATATAAATATCTGCAATAATACAGCTAACTACTATTGGACGGTCACATTGGAATGTCATTAAAATCAGTTCGATAATAAACACATGTAACTTAATTACTAGACACAACACAACACGGCACATACACGACATGAAGGCTAAAATAGGACATCTCAATAATTAAATGCCATTAATGTAAAACCACTGTCTACCTGCCATTTTAAATTAATTTCGCAAATCTTATAATGTAAACTTTAATAAAAATGATCCTAATAATAAAATAACCGAAGATATTCTCAAACTGGATGCAGCATTGCATCCGTCAGTACTACAGGTGTAAATGCATGTTCTGTATTCAAGTTTATCACCAGGTTGCTGGACATAGTTACAGTAGTTACCCAAGTCCAGTGACGAACAGAATCTCTTTGTACTAATCCCACCTGAAAATTGTTAAACCAATATTAATCTATATCGTTTACAAAATCAGCACGTAAATAGCATCAGTGACGTGTTGCTGAGAGGTATGAAAACTCAATTTTGAGGTCCAGCACTGGTAGCATGCAGCACGTGATACGGCTGTATCACGTCTTTTGTCTCGTTCGTTCGCACGCAAATAGAAAGAGAGCGAAGGTGTGATAGCGCTGTATCACTGCGGCATGCTAGCTATGCTGGTTCGAATCCGCACGGACGACATGCCATGTGCCAATGAGTTTTTCTAATTTATGTATCTAATATCGACTGCTCTCAAACGGTGAATGAAAACATCGTGAGGAAACCTGCATAGTTACGCTGAAGAAAAAATTTCGATGCGTTTTGTGAAGTGCCAATTTTCTATAAAAATTTGGCACGCGTGGTTAATACATACGGGTGTATGTATGGGGGTAGGCCTGTGCCCTGCACTGTGGGACGTAGATATATAGGCTGTGATAATGATGATGATGATTTACAAAATATCAATTAATGACAGTAACACTTTTAGAAGAAGAAAAAATAGAAGATCAAATTTTCCTATAGAAGATCAACCCATGCACATATCCAGACTTTTAATTCGGGTGGGGGGGGGGGACTAACCATTGTATTCGGGTTTCAGGGGGGTTAAACCCCACCTATCCCTGGATACGTGCCTGCTTTTACCATTATTTATATTACAGTTTGAAGAATATATGAACCACTTGTTAGATAACATGCAGTGATATAAACCCATCATCAGCGCCAAAAATACTGCCTTCCCTATCAAGCATCTACCACAATATACAGGGTGTAAACTTAAATACGTTACAGTATTTATTTAAAGGGTTGCTTCAGAATATCAAACTGAACAACTTTAACTATGGAACCAATATCGAAATCGCGAATAAAAATCGGTTGAATTCAAACCATAAAACTGAACCACTTTCACTATACATATAAAGGGCGAAATTGATATCATTCGCATTGCTAATGATATCAATTTTATCCTGTAGGGCCAACCAAAAAGATCTGCTGTTCCATACAAGACTGCTGTATCTACTAAACTCACTATAATATAAAACAGCTGATTTCTTTTCCCAAATTCTACTATGGTCCCATAGTTGTTCAGTTTGATAATCTGAAGCACCCTCTTAAGTGTTATATTTTATTTAGGCAATAGTTATGCATGCACATACTCACCTTAGATGAAACCACGCAGTAGGTAGTCACAACCAAATATACAGGGTCCTTCTTAATATGCTGACACTTTTTTAAGGGGATGATCAGACCGTCAAACTGAACAACTTTCTCTATTAGACCAACATCAAAATAGCAAAAAAAAATCTGCTGTCCCATACAAAACTGAAAACCTACTCGAGCCAAATGTATGGGACAGCAGGTATTTTTTCGCGATTTCTATGTTGTTCCCATAGAGAAAGTTGTTCAGTTTGACGGTCTGATCATCCCCTTAAAAAAGTGTCAGCATATTAAGTTGGACCCTATATTATTACAGTGCAGTGTGCAGTGATGTCATTTAGGTACTTATATGTACTCCAATCACACAATAAGCAGTGTGAAAAATACTGAAAACCTAGTGTTATTAAACTTTAAAATGAGGGCCTCTTATAATGGGCAGAGGATTAAAAACCCAAGTAACTCCCCACCTCTACCTCTATGGCTCGATTCACACCAGAGCATTTTCTCGCAGCGGCAATCTTATCACTAGGGAATAAAGGTCAAATTTAGTATAGATACTTAGATTATAAATATAAGCATTATTTATTTTAATACAGTGCTTGCCACGAATGTTATGTGCAATACTTTTGTGTTAAGACCTGACTGTTTGATGCAGTAACGAGCATCGTACACATGCTCGCAGGACATTGGTCTTATCACGCCACCATCTAGCTTCATTAGACCATCACCGCATTCCATTGTAGACGAAGAATTGCATTGATAGCAATCTATTGCTACACCTAAGTTAGATACTTAATTGTTAGTTATGTTTGTAATATAATGCGGATAACATGAAAATAAAAACAAAATGTAAAATAATTTATTGAAATTAGGACTAGACTGAACTCAAACTTCAAAGTGTGCGTTTTGAGTCAACAATTTAACGCTGTGGTAAGGGCCTGTTTCACAGCTTTTGGATAAGTTCTTGTTAGCTTATCCAACAGCTCATTTGACACATTTTGTATGAAGAATATGTCAGATGAGCTGTCGGATAAGCTAATAAGAACTTATTCTATTTTTAAAAATATGGCTGCCATCTTTGGTTAATGATGATTTTGCCAATGTCGAGTTTTTATAGCAAAAGTGCTTGACGTTGTACGGTTATATTGATATTTTGGTGACTTCAAGGGTTGTTCTTATAAAAGAACAATATCCTGAGCCACCACTGGAGTTCCACTGTAGGCCGGGGATGGGGCAACCGACGCACACGTGACCGCCCAATAGCAGACCCACAAAGCAACTCCAATAAGAACTTATCCAAAAATGTTGAATGAATTAGACCTTAAGCCCCACTTGCGCCAACCTGGGTTAGCAATAAACTCCAGGTTAAGTTGGCAACCCATGACTTTTGTATAGAAAAACAACTAAAAGAGCTATTTTATCCGGAGTTAATTGCTAACCTGTGGTTGGCGCAAGTGGGGCTAAGTGTTTCAAATCTGTTTGAGACTTTTTGGAGTTGAGTATAGGTACAGAGTATTAGTAAAATAACCTATAATTATTGTATATTAGTAAAACCACATACAGCCCAGGTAGATACATAATTTACCACATCATACCTTCGAATCTCCCTACATGTTTTATACAATATTGGGCATTATGTATGGTACCACAGTCCTGCGGTACCAAGTCGATATCGCCGTCAAAATATTCAGTGCACTCAAATGGATTGTCTGAGTCTGTCCCTGAACACTGATAGCAATTTATGGAATTAACTAAAAATTAAAAGAAACAAAAACAAATGAAATAAAAATGATAACACAAAACAAAACACTAAAGTGGAAACGCCCTAACGTACCTGATTTGAAAGTTGTGAATAAAAGACACAAACACAAGATATAATTTTTTGTAGGATTCGTCATTTTCTAGAAGTTTTGTTTAACTTAAATAAATGTAGATTGGACTCTTCGTAAATCAATAAAGTAAATAAATAATTGTTCGCTTTATGCTACAGTGAAAGAAAACGTCACGCCATGCTCAGTGTGACCATTTTTAAATTGATGATCATGCTAGGCTCTTGGTCAAAAACTGCTAAATCCTGCTAAACATTTTTATAAAAATGCTAAAATCATGCTAAAAGTTAAATCATATTTTAATGCAAATAAAGTAATAAATTGAGTTGATAAATTATATTTGTTTATTTATTATTTCGTAAATCAATCAAAGATACCATACTTAACCAATGAAAAATGGGTCCAGAAGTGTGATTTTTGAACATTATACGAGCGATTCGGCAGTAGAAAGATGCATAATCTCCATAGTAATTTTGACACTTTCTACTGCCACCGATTCGCTCGTATGATGTTCAAAAATCACACTTCAGTTCTGCGGTGACCGTGGATTCAATCAGGGAATTCATCTAGAACGATACTAAAGAGTTGTCAGTATAAAAACATTTATTACAAATGGTAGGTACCTAAATATTGGTATGCGTTTCTCGAGTAAATAACCCAGTTTACTGGGTAAATGCTGAATCATGCTAAATTCTTGCTAAGGTTTTAGGCGATCCTGCTAAAAACTGCTAAATTTTTCAATCCTGCGACAATATCTGCTAAGCCCTAATTTAGGGGCCCAATCCTGCTAAAATCGCAGGATCCTGCTAAAAATGGTCACACTGGCCATGCTATGATCAGTGTTGCCAGATTTTTTAAAGCAGTATCTGTACCGAAGATTTTCAAAATCTGTATGAAATCTGTATAAGTAAATTAAAGAAAATCTGTAAAAAATCTGTATTTGGCATTGGTATTCTCAAGTATTCTGTATAATTTTATCTGTAGTTAACTACCTAGGTGCTTTAATTGTTACATTTAGAGCTGAATAAATAAATGTTGTGAAACATTATAAATATCTTTATCTGTGCTACAGACGTTGAGACAGTCTTTATCCTTCAAAAACGGGCAATTCGAGCCATTTATAATCTGCGTTGTCGAGATTCATTACGAGATCTTTTTAAAGATATCAGTATTTTGACTTTCTACAGTCAATATATTTACGAAAATATTTTATACGTTCGCAAAAATTTGTCTCTCTTTCCCAAAAACAGTGACGTTCATAATTACAATACAAGAAATAAAAATAAATTATCGTATACATTTTCGACTCAGTAAGGTCAACACATCTTTCATGGGGCACTGTATACGCTATTATAATAAGATACCAGAGGATATTCTAAACTTGCCAGACAAAAATTTTAAATCCCATGTTAAACAAGTCCTCTGTAAAAAAGGTTACTATAAACTCGATGATTATTTGAATGACCAAAATGTCTGGTCTTGACAATGTTACACTATGTAATTCAATATTTGTACTTTGTATATTTTGTTTTGTTTAAAAGAAGTGTGTTGTAGAGTTTCTGGCCGCATCTTCTCTACAACGGAACACCTTCCGAAGCGGTGGTAGAATCAAAAATGACGTCAAAAAGTTATCTATGTGATATTATTTTGAATAAAAATTTTGACTTTGACTTTGACTTTATTCATTTTTGATAATAAGTCATGATCAATATCTTTGTCATAGCATGGCTTATTGTTGAGTAATTGCTTAGTTGTGCAGCAATTTTTGGCAAAATGGTCTGAAGAACTACAATTTGAGGTAATTCTGTATGAAAAAAAATGGAATGTTGAAAATTCTGTATAAATTTCACTCTCAATTTTTTATCGGTATGACATGTTGGAAATCTGTATGGATACCGCGAAATCTGTATATCTGGCAACACTGGCTATGATATCTTAGTGCAAGCAAACGAAGTGGAACGCTGCTGAAAGACAGCTTCCGCCATCTCTCGGTGACATTGCGAAGCACTATGAGCGACAGCGCGCTACACCTCACCGCTGCGCTGTAGTAGTGAGAGATTTCGCCCATATCAAACACTGTCTTGTTGGTCTAGTGGTCTAGACAACCGGCTCACGATTCGGGTACTTATGGTTCGAGCCTCGTGTCGGCCGGCCGTCTTTTTCTATTTATTAATCAATGTGGCTCCCCCATCCGCTAATAAGGGGCAACGACAATAATTAAGCCGTTCTAAAATCCCAGGCGACTACCTATCTATACCCAATATACATTAATCTATGCGTCACGCGCAGACGCCGTTAACCACAGATAAGCAAAGCAAGCACCCAGTGTTGCCACCTTAGTTTTAGTAATGGGGGCAGTTGAAGAAGCTAAAAAGGGCTAGATGGAGCATAAATTACCAAGAAAAGACTTGCTGTAAAAAAAAGGCTAAACACCTTTACTAATGATTTATTTTTTTAGTTTGAATCACAATAAGATTTTCCAAAATTAAACTGAAGTTGAAGAAAAATTTAACCAATTTAAGAGGTTCAAAAATTAAAAATTACACAAATCGTGAAAATTCGATCTTTCGCGATGTCAGCATGGCGCAAATTTCAGATTTTGGTGCAATATTTTTAAGAAAAAAAAAGTGCTTGATTGCCCTTTCCGCGCTTAATCATTAGACAACGGGTTCACCTACAGTAAAAAGGGCTAAATCTAGCCCCAAAAGAGCTAAGTTGGCAACACTGCAAGCACCACCCCATTTTAAGTACGTAGCCCATTCACAGTAGTCCGTTTTGCAGTCCTACACCAATATTGGATCGTGAATGGTGTTGTAGTACTACAAGGCGTCCGACGACCTTGATATAGTGTGATATAGCGATATCACACCTTAGCTCTATTTCTATTTGCGTGCGAACGAACGAGATAAAAGACGTGATACAGCCGTATCACGTGTAGCATACTACGAGCACATACCTACCATGTCAAGTCAAGCGTAAAAGTTTCGAATTTTCCGTAGCGCCATTATCGATACCCTAGAAAACCAAAAGAAAAACGCTCATTATTTTTGTAATTTTTTTAGTGGATTTTTAGCAGTGACAATAGTGACGTCATGGTCACACTGATTTTGATGTTGTCGCGGGTCGCGGGTCGCGGTCGCGTTATCGCGTATCATTGCTACACAAACTACTTAATTTGAAAGAACTACCGTTCTTCTTCTTATCGTGTGGGCAAGCTAGTGTCAGAGTTTATTCAAACCGCCTACTGCCGCCGCCTACTACCGATCATTGCTCGGGAGTTCATCTCATTGGCAAGAGATAGTCAAAAAGAAAAGTTCATGATGATATATCAGTTTCCACAAGTGAGTACCTACCTACCTAACTACATACCTAGTTAATGATTTTCTCGAGTACTTAGTTTAGTTAGGTACTTAAATAAACCAGCATAGCTAGCATGCCGCAGTGATACAGCGCTATCACACCTTAGCTCTCTTTCTATTTGCGTGCGAACGAACGAGATAAAAGACGTGATACAGCCGTATCACGTGTAGCATACTACGAGTGCTGAAAGTGTAACGGAAAAATAAGATTTCGTATGGCATAATTTTAACAACAATAAGACCGTTTCATAGATTTTGGACTACTTAAAAGAAAGCACAAAAATGGCAATAGTTATTTGTTATGCTAGGCTGCAAAATTGTTTTTTGGCGTGAGTACTTGATATATATTATAGTAATAGTACTCTGCATAGGTAACATGCCGCAGTGGTACAGCGCTATCACACCTTTGCTCTCTTTCTATTTTCGTGCGAACGAACGAGATAAAAGACGTGATACAGCCGTATTCTATTCTATTCTATTTTTAAAAATATGGCTGCCATCTTTGGTTTATGATGATTTTGCCAATGTCGAGTTTTTATAGCAAAAGTGCTTGACGTTGTACGGTTATATTGATATTTTGATATATAAGGTGACTTCAAGGGTTGTTCTTATAAAAGAACAATATCCTGAGCCACCACTGGAGTTCCACTGTAGGCCGGGGATGGGGCAACCGACGCGAACGTGACCGCCCAATAGCAGACCCACAAAGCAACTCCGATACAGCCGTATCACGTGTTGCATGCTACCAGTGCTGTTTCAATACAAGTACCACAGCACTGTTAGCATGCAACACGTGATACGGCTGTATCACGTCTTTTATCTCGTTCGTTCCCACGCAAATAGAAAGAGAGCATGCTACCTATGCAGCAAGCGAAGGATTCTAGGGCTGAGATTCAGAGAAATTTTTTAAGTCTTAGTTCGAACTCCCGTATGTCAAAATTCATACATTTCGACCCTACTTAGCTCGAACTAAGACAAAAAAAAAATCGTCTCTGAATCTCGGCCTAAGATTGAACCACGAGCGAAACGAGTTTACTAAAATAAATCAAAATAATCAAATAGTTAATTACCTAGTTACGCATTTATATTCGAGAATATACAACGTGTTAATGAATTAACGCAAAATTAGAAAGTAGTTTCTTTCGAATCGAGAGCAGAATCGAATTATCATGAATGTTTTGTTTGTTGCATAGCATATTATGCTCACGACTATATTCCCCGAGGGAGTCAGAGATATTCTGAAACCTCAGAACATCCCCATTTCACCAGTAGGTAGTACCGAACAGTGATGCCAACTTAGCAACTTTATAGCTAGATCTAGCAATTTTCGGAGGTCTGGCAGCTACAAATTTGTGAATCTTGTAGCTAAACTTTTTAGCTACTTTTTCTAGCAACTATTGGGATTGAGAGTTTTTCAAAGCCAGAGCCATAAAATGAACGAAAATGGAGCGAGAAATAAGGGCAAACCACGAAAATAGCTAAATATTTGATTTTCTTTTCCTTTGTACCATATTTCACTCTCGTTCTTACTTGTTTTTTTTTGTTCTGGAAGCAGTGGGAAACACTGTCAGTTTTGTCTTTACATCTGTTTTTACGTCCGATACATACATTTTGCAATCTTAACTGTATAGAATGAGCAAAAACATGGCTATAACATGATAATAACCCATAATATTTTGAGAAATTAAAATAAATTTCAAAGTTTGGCGTTGTTTTAATCGATTTTGATGTTTAGCTACTTCTAGCAACTTTTATAGGAAAGAAAATTGGGCAATCTAGCAACTTTTCGTGAACTACCTAGCTACAGCCCTAACATACCAGTTGGCAACACTGGTACCGAAACTCTGATTAGTGTGAGACGGAGGGTGAGACCGTCGCGCCAATAATAAAAAAAAATCTAATCTTAACTACTTCTACGAGGACTTTTTTCAGTTTTTCGCTTATTACTCGGAATCTGTAAGTCGTCACCTTTAGAGCCCCTTCCTCGAGCTCACCCCCCTTTTCCAGCGCCCGCGGCATGATACATCGATAAACGTTTTATCGCGCCTGCTAACTCGTTCGTTCGCGCGCAAAAAGAAAGGGAGCTAGGGCGCGATAGCGCTTTATCGCGCGATCATGCCGCGGGCGCTGGACTTTTTTTTCTTCAACCTTATTACTATACCTAACTACCTTACCTACCTACTTCTCCTGAATGACATTTTTTGGCTTAATTTTACATACTATAGATTCGCTGAGTTATTTGGATCATCTATAAAAGACATTGAAAACTTGCAAGCAAACCCCTTGTAAACCTACAATATCTTTTAATTCCAGATTCTGCTGATAGCATTGCAGCTCCTGGCGTGGCGAAGCGGCGCGGCGGCGCTGGGATACTGCCGAGGCGGCTGTAATTGCAACGATGATACCCTAGTCATCGTCTGCAAGGAGAGTCGCTTCGAGTTCCTCCCCATTGCCCTCAATCCATCCGTACAGCGGCTCATCATCCGCAACAACAATATCAAGACAATCGACAGCTCCATGCAATTCTATACTGAGCTGCAACATCTAGATCTATCCCAGAACCACCTCGTCAACATACCGCCGAAGAGCTTTTGGTATCAACGCAAGCTGCAAGAGCTTCACCTGGAAAACAACAAAATATCATCCGTGACAAACACCACGTTCCAGGGATTAAATTCATTGACAGTGCTAAATTTGAAGAGAAACTTTTTAGAAGAGCTCACTAATAGCTTTCTATCAACTTTGCCTAGATTAGAAGAACTGAACCTAGGGCAGAATAGAATATCGAGAATAGAGCCTAGAGCGTTTGCAGGATTGTCAGCTTTAAGAATTCTGTGCTTAGATGACAATGCATTGAGATCTGTGCCAACAAACTCCTTTAGCCTTTTAGGCAGTCTTGCCGAATTGCACGTAGGCTTGAATGCCTTCTCATACTTGCCTGACGATGCCTTTGCTGGTCTCAACAGACTGGCTGTATTAGATCTGAATGGAGCTGGACTCTCAAACATAAGTGACAACGCATTCAGAGGCCTTCCGGGATTAAGAAGCCTTAACATTTTCGGAAGTAGATTAAGCGTGGTCCCCACGCAACAGCTTTCTAGTCTTACAAGATTAGAGGAACTCTATATTGGACAGAATGACTTTCTAGCTATTGAAAGCCATTCCTTTAAGGGTTTGAAGAATCTGAAGATGCTGGATATCACGGGTGCATCAAAACTGGAAAGAGTAGAAAAGGGAGCATTTGAAGATAATATCAATTTGGAGACTTTAGTTTTAGCCAATAACAAAAAACTTACCATTCTGGACGTCAGCACACTGCTAGGGCTACCCAAACTAAAGCACATCTCACTAAAAGATAATGCAATGGAGCATATTTTTTTAAATGGGCACAATCTGAAAAATGACTTATTTTGAAAATAGTTTTTTCTCCCCTCCGGACGGATAGCGTCAATTTTCGCCCCGCTGCGCTAAACGAAGTTGTCGATTTCGACCTCCGTCGAGGAGAAAAATAGTATACTAACCTCGGGCAGTAAATAAGAAAGCCTCAGATCACACCATGTTTGTTGACCGAGGCAAAACATGAGGTATGAGACCTTTCTTACTTTTCTGCCCTCGGTGTGTAATCTACTAATGTATCACTGTGGAAAACTACAGCATGTATTCTACTCATAAAACTGAATAACTTTCACTATTGAGCTAACTTGGAAATCTCGAAAAAAAAATCTGCTGTCCCATTCAAAACTACAGTACTTACCTAAGTCTAAGTACCTAATAGCTATTCGACTTAAATGTAGGTATGGGATAGCTTTGTTCGCTATTTCGAAGTTTGCTCCATATTGAAAGTTATTCAGTTTGATGAGTAGAATACAGCTGAAGTTTTCCGCAGTGATATAAAGTTTTCCCTTTATAGTTAGGCACGACTAGTGGAGCGTGGGTCACAGTGGATACTTTTTTTTAAAGCGCTGTAACTTCACTTTTTCCATCCTAAATTGGTACCTAGTTAAATCTTAAAAGACATATTGAAGTTTGAAACTGCATAACAAAAACATCTTTACAAAGACTTGGTTATGAAATAATTCATGTTTTTTATATTTAAGTCGAAGTTATCCACTGTGACCCATGTATGGGGATGTATGGGTTACAATGGATCGTACGGGGTACACTGGATAGGGGAGCGAGGGTTACAATGAATCCTTTTTTTAAAGCGCTGCGACTTCACTTTTTCCATCCTAAATTGGTCAGTGCTTTGAAAAATTCTTAAAAGAAATATTGACGTTCGAAACTGCATAACAAAAACAGCTTTACAAAGACTATGATTGTGAAATAATTCATGTTTTTTATTTATGGAAGTATCCACTGTGATTCATGTATGGATCGTAGGTACGGGGTACACAGGATAATTACTATTAAGAATCCTTTAAAATATTTTTGCAGTTCAGATATCTATTAGCATATGCTCACGACTATATTCCCCGAAAGGGTAGTCAGAGATATTCTGAAACCTCAGAACATCCACGTTTCACCAGTAGTACCGAAAATCTATCCAGTGTGACAGGGGGTGAGCCCGTCGCCACTTATAATGGACAGTGGGTACAATAACTACATGCCTCGAAATTGAAGCATGCAGGTTTCCTCACGATGTTTTCCTTTACCGAAAAGCCAGTGGTGTTAGAAATCGTACATAAATTCCGAAAAACTCATTGGTACGAGTCGCGGCCTGGACGGGGATCGAACCATCGCCTCCTGCACGGCAGGCAAGGTTACTCGCCACTGGACCACCACGGCTTTTTATATGTTAACTAATATTGGTCTGCCTCTTTCTGTCTCGTGGCGTTTTACCTACAAAGAAAGTTTCTTTTAAAATGGTTACTGACACGGGGTACATTGGATCGAGATCCACTGTACCATAATTCAAAACGATCCACTGTTCCACACCAATCGAAATTTTATTTGAAAAATTCTAGCACATTTTTCCTTTGTTTAATAAACAAATTATAGTAAAAGAATACCTCTATGTCTACAGTAGTCTAAGAAAAATTCTCAAAATCTGCAAAATCTTAGCACCCTAAATGGCAATACGTTTTACAAAAATACGAAAAAAAATACTTGGTGGCTTACTTGTTGACCGATGTGCCGCGCCGCAACATCCCGATCCGAAAAGAAGATGGCGACTAGTTCGATCGCGGGGAGGGGTGTTAGAAGGACAAATGCGCGAACGCACACGTGTCTGCATGCTATACATACGCAACTATGATGAATTATATCTACTGTGCCCCACTATCCTCCCCCATCTCCTACTCTCAACCGTGCAGAAGCAACATGTAACCTCAAACCTAATCTTCATCAGCACCGGGAACAACAGCCGTTGATGAATATGATGAATAGGACCTTTTTTGTTTCAATACCCTATGTCAGGGGTGGCCAAGACGTCAACCGCGGTCGACCGGTCGCCCGCGTCGACATTTAGGTATGGTAGCCCGCGAAGAGATCGATAGAAAAAAGAAATGAATCAATCTTTAATTATTCTGGTTGAGGAGGAAATATCGTTGATACTTACGACATACTTTTTGAAAGTGACGATTTTTGGAAACTGTGACATGTTCCCATAATCCCTACAAAAAGAAGAGTGTGAATCAGCGTTTTCTTTGATGGAATGAAACATCAGTATCGATTGACAGACGAACATTACAAATGCCAAGCATCCACCACAAAAATGTATTTTTTCCAAATAGTTACATAATGTTAGAAATACAGTTTTTTTTATGTAGACCGCCAGGTATATCTATGGTTCAAAGTAGACCGCCTACTAGAAAAGTTTGGCCACTCCTGCCCTATGTAGTAATCGTGTGCGACGACATAAAAGAGTAGAAATCGGTGACAGCAGGAACTAAATAATTATTTTAGTACCTACAAATTGTAGGTCGGTCTTGCCAGCTTATGCGTGATTTTGATGTTCTTGCGTGGAGGCAGTGCCCTCATTTATTTTCTACTCTTTTATGTCGGTAAAGCCCGACCTGCATAGGTAGCATGAAACCGTGTTAAAGCGCTATCACACCATCGCTCTCTTTCTATTTGCTCGCGAACGAACGAGATAAAAGACGTGATACAGCCGTATCACGCGTAGCATGCTACGAGAGCTGCATCGGTAGCATGACACCGTGATAAAGCACTATCACACCTTCGCTCTCTTTCTGTCTGCACATTAACAAACGAGATAAAAGACGTGATACAGCCGTATCACGTGTAGCATGCTACGGCTTCTGCATGGATAGCATGCCACCGCCGCCGCCGCCGTATCACGTCTTTTATCTCGTTCGTTCGCGCGCAAATAGAAAGAGAGCGAAGGTGTGATAGCGCTGATCTTAGGTATATGCAGGAATTTTGGCTGTATCACTGTGGCATGGTACCTACCCATGAAGAAGCCGTAGCATGTTACACGTGATACGGCTTTATCACGCCTTTGATCTCGTTCGTTCGCGCGCAAATAGAAAGAGAGCGAAGGTGTGATAGCGATATATCACGCTGCCATGCTACCAAATGACCCATACCTACAGATAAGATAACCTTTGATTGACTGATAAAGTAATTATGTATGTAGGTACAGTCTTCAATATATCACGCGGGTAAAGACACATAATATAGGGAATAAAGTAAAACAGGTTAATTATTAGGAAGGTACGCCTTTTCAATACTTTATTTTCAAATCCCTTTGTAATTCACATTAACAGTTTTATTTTTATATAAAAATAATGTAGATTTATTAAGTATATAATATTATAATCATATTTTATTATACTATCCAAGTACCTATTTCAAATATCGGTAAGTATTATATATCTTTAAAAGATAGATTTTTAAATTCTAATACAAACTATGGACGTCTCAATATTAAATAACGTGTCATCTCACATGAAAAAGGACCTTCTGGCTCGTTCTTTACTATGCTAATCTCATACAGGGCGGGGCGTCTTATTTAGTATCTAAGTGACAAGCACTCTCGAGGTACCTTTTCACGTAGAATGACAACACTTATTTTCACAATCCCATTTTATCCCATTCATAAACGACAGTGAAATTTTTACACAATACATTCATTCTTCATCCGTTTTACTAGACAAGTAAAATTAGATCACAATACGCATGAGCAAAACCTTATAGACTCATGTGAACTTAATTTGTACATTACAACTCTAATTTAAATGCATTAATCTTAATTTAGGGTCTAAATAGTTCTAACTTAAAGGCAGTTACGCGTTGAAAAACCTTATACATTATTGTCATCAGTATTTGTGACGTTCTCTGGGAAAAGGTACCTTGTTGTCGGTTTCAGTTTCCCAGATACCTATCTAGTATACATAATATAAAGTGCAGAGAAATTATATAGATTTTGGTTACTCCACTCGACTCCATACCGACAACAAAGTCCCTTTGCCCTGAGAACTTCACATTTAGTAATATGAGTCTTAAAATAATGGTTATACTTAATAGATTGTATCACATAGCTGGAATGTTTAATAAAGTATTAGGGAGTATCAAAATTAAAGCAGATACATATTGTATTAAAGTTAAAGAAAACAAAGAAAATAATAGGTAGTGATTTATCGTAAAATAAGAAACACGACAAACTTTAGTAAAAGGTATCTATTATGTAAACCTCCGAAACGTATTAGGTGATAAGAGACAAGACAAAACCATCTATCTCTTTCGCTGCGGATCCCAAGGGAAGAAATCGGTGTCTATTGTCTTCTACATCTACGTAAAATGTTGAGTAGGTAATGCCAATGCCAGGTACCTACTATAATTACTAGGTAATGCGAAAGAAATGAACGACTGCGATCCTAATTGGCTACCGATGGGCTTTTTCATACGTACGATATTTTACTTTGATCGAAGCGTAACGTACGATCATTGAACTATTAGGTATGTATTACTACATACTAGAACATGCAGGACAAAAAATCGTACGCCACATGAGGGTACGACGTTCGAGGGCAGGTCAAAGAGAAGCAATATCTGTGAGCGATATCGCCAAAAAGAATAGGATAGCTTTGTCACATGCCGTGTTATTTCTAGTAGATAGTACATACCTAATAGTACAATGCGAACGATATAAGAATTATAGGTAAGTAAGTACTTAAAATAATTGGCACTCAGTTTATACCAAAGATGATAAATATACTTAAGAAAAAATCCCACAATAATACCTACATTTGCCAATGCCCGTTTCGTTGTCAAGGTACCTAAATGTACAAAATCATGTCGAATTAAAGACTACTTAATAATTCTCAAAATTCAACAAATCTTGGGGCGTCTAAGTATGTAGTAATAGATACTTAGATTGTAAATAGAACTAAGTAAAAAAAAACGCGTTGGTATCAATTATTTAGCTGCGGTCTGAGGGGTAGAGAGCCTTCGACCCAGAAGTTTGGCCGCTGCATCATTGTCTGCCAGAGAGTAACCTCTTTGCCCATGCTGTCCATCCAGTTTACACTCGCGCCCATGTAGGTTCCTGTAAGAAAAATGGGTATTTTATTATTTACTTTTCTTTTCTGGGCATAGGTTCATCAATAATAGAGCAAGAAGGATATGTTACTAGCGCGCGCAAAGTGAATACTGGAAAAAGACCCCATTGGCTTTCAATAGTCCACGTCGCGTCATGCAACGCTTCGAGACGGCTGTGGCGCGGCACAATTTTACGCACCATTTTCTATGAAGGTAGGGAATCTTGTGTAAAATATCAATGCCCGCCACGCATTCCTACCGCTGTAATTCCTGTAAAACGACAGTGGCGACCACTCACAACACGAAGGCTATTGCAACATTGCAACACATACCTCCGAACTTATGGTTTCCATGTTTTTTCCTTTCGTTCTCGATATGCTGGTTTCCTCAAATACTTGCGATATTTTTCCTTCCCCGCCGAGATACTGATAATGATACTGAAAAACCTTGGTGGCCAGGAATTGAATTGAACTGCCGCCCTGTGATTGACTCGCAACTTGCAAGTTCTCTTCTATGGACTATCACGGCTCTTGTAAGAGACTTTAGAACACCAAAACACTATCTCATTTCGTTTCTAAGACCTCTATTTCAAAAATCTGTGACAGATTACTCGGCAAACTATAAATTATTAAAACCAACGTAACGCCCTCTCGAATAGAAAAAAAAACATCTTACCAGTGCCAAGAGACAGCCGTATAGCTCCCATGAAATCATTAGACGCTAGTCGATCCCGGTCCCACAGACTGAGCTCCAGCGCCCTCGTGGCCAGCTCCTGCATGGTCAGGCCGCGGTAGACGAACGTGTGCTCCCAGCGCGGGTTCAGACTCCTCCGTGACACGTTCGTCTTTTGTTTAGCAAGACGACCTCGCTCGGGGAGGAGGTAGCTGTAATCCAAAGAAATACAGTAAGGTATTAATTATACACAAACATACATAAACTCACGACCGTAATCCCTTTCGGGGTTGTCTGAAACATTGCAACCGCTACCAACTTTCTGTTTAAGGGTATATTATTCGGAGCGCGCTCCATACAAACGTACTATGGCGATATTTTCAATACTAACCAATTAAAGTCAATGAAATTTTGCAGAAACAATCTAGAAACAAATTTCTATGCTTGTATCAGTCAGATTTTCGTTAAAATGTATACTTTTCAAGTTACAGTGCCTCAAAGATTTCCATACAAAACTTAAATTAATCCTAGCATTGAAACTGTATATTTTAACGAAAATCTGACTCTATAGAAGCATAGAAATTTGTTTCTAGATTGTTTCTGCAAAATTTCATTGACTTTAATTGGTTAGTATAGAAAATATCACCATAGTACGTTTGTATGCAGCGCGCATTTTCGCTCTCGGAATAGAATATAGTTGTTGCAATGCTCACATTTAACAATTTAAGTTTCAGGATGGAATGACGTGTCAAGTGGAGAGAGGTTGCTAGCCTTTCGAGCACATAAACACTGCATGAGAAACCTCTTAGTCGCCTCGTACGACACCTACGGGAAGACTAGGGGGTGGTCCATTCTAAGCCGGAACCACACGGCAATTTACTTTCCCAAGAAACTTTATAATAAAATTACTGCACAAGAAAAACATACAGTCGAATTGAGAAATCTCATTTTTTGAAGTCTGTTAAAAATAGACCTGTTTCCTTTCGGATTCATCACTCATATAACCAGGCATATACAACTGTCCAGCTCCAATCCTCAAAATTGTATAATATCAGAAGTGGGATAGAATCAGAGGCGTACTTAAGAAGGGCCAAAAAACCCGAAGCTGACGTGCTGCCTCTAAATATACCTATGCCGATGGCCATCAAGTGTATCCACCAAACCCAGTGATTAGGTGTGATTATCTCTGTATGCAATGTATGATTTCTGGATCTAACCTTTTGCAAAAAACATCGGCCTGGCCGTTCGGCTTCGTCGCCACGAGGTTCTTTGCTTCCTTCACGAGGACATGAAGAGTTCCTTTGCCGCGTGCTGCGTTTGATTCCTGTATCTCGAACTTGAGACCTACTATCAAGTCTCCCCGAGTGCCCTGTTGCTCATCGAACTGTTCTGTCTGCAATTAGAAAAAAGTTTATTAGTTTTTTGGCTTACATCTAGGAACTGAATAAGATTTCTGAATTGTTCTGAATGCTGCAAAGCTTTTCATTAGACGTTTAAGACAACCTTGAAAGGAAAATTGCAGCCGTGAATTAATGTCCTGTTTATTTGGATTTTGAGAAACACGACTGGACTGGTGGAGTTCTACTGTGACGATATTTTCCGAAATTATAGACAATAGCTTCTGGAGAAGTTCTTAGTAGCTTGTCTGACAGATTGTTTAACATAATTATTTCAAATGAAAGATATGTCAAACGAGCTGTCGGATAAGCTATTGGGAGCTTATTCAGATGTGGTGAAACATGTCCTAATGTACATTAATATAGTTGGTCCTTTATTCCCGATATCGTCAGCCTAGAGTTTCGAAATGAATCTTTAAAGCGGAGCTCTAAAATATCCGAGTATTCTTTACCTAAAAGTGTAAAGTAAAAGTTTAACTTACAGTTACTGACTTAGATATTTTTTGGTACTTGCAAAGTTTTCACAGTAGGTACGCCGACGATATAGAGAAAATGCTCACTAGGGACTATGGGCATGCGAACACCGAAGCACCACGCTCAAGCCTCCACAGACACACAGCATCATAACAACAGTATGTTAACTCACCCTTTCGTGCAGCTTATGCCACGTGGGCGCGGGGTCGTCGAACACGACGTCGGCCAGCGGCAGCGTCACCTCGCCGAGGAAGTCGTTCCTGCCGAACATGTCGGCGTGCCACACACTGAGCCACAGTGTCCGCGAGGACAGCGAGGCCAGCGGCTGTAAGAAGCTCAACGTCTCCTCGAACACCGGGTTGAGGGTGTTCTTCTTCACTTTAGTCTTCCTCTTGCCAGTCTTGGACTTGTCCGGTAACAAGTACACCTGCAAAATTTTTTATACATTGGTGAGTTACGTATTATTTTTACTATAAGAACGACTTGGGCACGTGCCGGCTATAGAGGGTGAAATTGATATCATTGGCATCCTTTTATAAACTAAGAGTCTACCCATCAAACTAAACAACTTTTACAATGGGAGTAAAACAATCGGAGCAAGAAAGAAATCTGCTGTTCCATACTAAACATACTATGCAGCAGCTGATTTTTTTTGCTCCGATCGGTTTGCTCCCATACTAAAAGTTGTTCGTTTGATGGGTAGACTGTACTCAACTCATATGTATGAAACAGCGCATTTTTTACGTTCGGTGTGCTCCCACAGTAAAAGTTGTTCAGTTTGATGGGAAGACTTTTAGTTTAAAAGGATGCCAATAATCTCAATTTCACCCTGTATAATGCCAGGATATTCTCTAAGAAGATTGGATATGTTAGCCACAAGAGAGCTCATCAACGCCAACAACGGATTAGAAGCAGTCGCCGTGGCCAAAATCGGCCAGGAACAATACATAGGTAAAGCCTGACCAGGAATAAAAAAAACCTGGATTGGGGGCGCTGCAATCGGATATACCTTTAATTTCAGTGTTCCAAGTACAAAAATTAGTTTCATTGATTTTCCGCAACATGGCGAGGTTTTTAATTTTTCTGGTCGGGCTTTACATGCATCGATGATTTAATGATTTAGCACGAGTTATACATGTTTAGAGCTGGCCCTCTAATATCTCGTCTATCGTATATCGTGTCATCATCATCAGCCTATTATCGTCAACTTTCGAACATAATTATCTTCCAACGCGAGCCAAAAAACACTATTCTCTCGTGCGTAACGTGCCGTAAGATAAGTAATTTCTGTGATGATGGCTTTCGTGCTATATCTCTAGTTATTCAAGGGAGTGTTAAGGTGTGGGTCATTCAAAGGATGGCTTGGATTTGTTGTTTTTTAAATTTATAAATATAAGAATCTTTAGCTCTGTATGGCCCACTCCCTCTCACCCGTATTCGTTTGCCTTTTCCTCCCACGAATATGGGTGAGAGGGAGTGGGCCATACAGAGCCCTGCAGTGGGATTCTACAGGCTATAACTTACCTTACTTACTTAAGAATCTTTAATGACCATCAATATTAATTACCTATCTAAACTAGTTTCGGTCATCAAGGTTAATGTGTTTAAGCGATAGGTATATTATATACAAAAGATGTCAAACTGGTATGGGAATGTCACAAAAATGAGCACGGTTTATCATTCTGAATATAATAAGGCAAAATGGAGACAAATGATAATTTTGTAGGTAGTGAGGCACCATAGAAATGATGAGAAGCTAAGGCTGGTTTTACAGCGCAACCGATGTCGGTACCGACGACGGTCAGTCTGACATAGATATCGGCGTGCAATCGATGGGTGCTTTTGACGAGATGCAGGCATGCCATTGATTAGTCAGAACCATCGGTTGGTGCGTACGGTCAGCCAGCGGTTTCGGTCCGGAACGACCGTGAAAGAACCCACCAGCTGCGTGTAATTCGTCAGCGCAGCTATAAAACCGTGTGCCTTGATTGGTTATCCGTCCATCGTCGGTACCCCGACGTGAGTTAAGCTCTATCTTATCTTATTATGGGGGCTGGGCTGGCAAGCCAGCAACACTTCGACCCAATTGGATCGTTTGTGTTTGCCCATAAATATTTATTCCACTGTTCAAAAACGGTTAATGAAGGCAATAACTTTCAGGGGAAGAAACCTGTAATCTCCCGGTTTTGGATAATCGTCTCCCAGCTGTGGCTACATGAGGAAAATACGTTTAGCCGCCAAGACAGAAGCCAATTAAGCTCTAAAATCGGCCTCAATATTTTCGTCCTATAAAGCAGTTTACCTTAACGTAGGGGTCTGATCGATTCCTCTTGATATCAACAGCCGCCAGGTCTCGGCAGCGTCTCACGCCGACTTCGAGAGCTCCCAGGCGGTAGTTATACAGCAATGAGAACTGAATCTCGCCGCGGACGGCCACGTTAGCACGCGTCCCCTCACCAGCTCCTGAGTACACTGATGCCATGGACTCCGATCGTGTCTGGAAATTGAGAAAAATACATTTAAGAATAGTTACATTAATTAGTGACGTTACAGTCATTCTAAGGTGGTCTTGGAGTGATATTTTTGAATGTCTTCTTGATTCTTTCGACTGCTGGACATAGGCCTCCCCAAAGGATCGCCACAACGACCGGTCCTGCGCTGCCCTCATCCAACGCGTTCCCGCCGCCTTCACCAGGTCGTTGGTTCACCTTGTGAGTGGCTTACTCACGCTGCACTTTCCAGTACGCGGTCGCAGTCTTCGGCCACATCAGCCATCAGTTCTGCGAGCAATGTACCAATTACCATTTTAGTTTAGCAATTATTTGGGCCGTGTCGGCTACTCTGGTTCTTCTGCGAATCTCTTCATTTCTGATTCGATCTCGCAAGAAAAGTCCGAGCATAGCCATAGTCTCTCCATTGCCCTTTGGTTTGGGTGAGTTTCAGCCTCTTTATCGTCGCTTGAGAGTGAAAACCTCGTAAGTACAAAATTTTACAGCGTAACCAAAAAACAGATTTCCGAGCATGTTCAGAGTTTTTCTTTCTTATTTAATCAAAATAAATTTTTCACTAGAATTGATCATTACGAGGTTTTCACTCTCAAGCGACGTTATGAGGTCTTAAGTAGTAGTCTTAAGTAGATGCAAATAAAGCAAAAACTGAGTTTAATGTCACTTTTGAATACGAATTAGGACGAGTGAAAAGTGAAAATAAAAATAGCTCTCCTGGTGAGGTCGCTTTTTGCAAGAGTTCACGAAGTTTTATGGATTTAGAATTGGTGATACCTACTTATTGCATATTCTTCATTTGATATACAGATACACCAAACAAAGACGAACTATATCTTATTAAACTAAACACTGACAGAAGTAGATGCCACCACGATCACAGATCGCGTTGGTTTCTCACCTTGACACCTGCACCAATCGCTTTTAGAAATACAGATACGAGTACCTGATATTGCAATACAAAATAAAGATTTAAAAGTAGTACTAAAGATCTAAAAAAAAACCCTCAAAACGTGTGCCGATAGCACCAGTTCGCAATGACGAGCACTATTTTTAAACTGTCACAAATACAGACTCAGACTACGTAAAGTTTTCACATTTCGATACGATGTGACGCGCCACGCTGATGGTCTACCGTGATTTACGATAGACGATAATGTCGGGATCGTTTTCATGTAATTTTCTGATTCCTCTATACACCTTGGAATCGGGTCGTTTTGAAGCCAGAACGGGTGCTTCAGACCATCAAACTGAACTGAATCGCTATCAAAAATCTGTTATTTCATACATTTTTGTCAAGAAGCATTTTTTCATAGATTTTCTGTAGAACTACTGACTTTTTCTCGTAATTTGTAAAATTTCCCAGGGAGCCAATAGCGAAATGTACCTAAAAGTTGTTCAATTTGATGATCTGAAGCTTTGTTTCGGCTTCAAAATGACCCCGATTCAACGGTGTGTAAACGACAATGATGTTTTCGAAGTTCGTAACTGAGAGTAGCACCATGTAATGTATTAGTATTTCTGTTTGCTTGCATTATCCACAGTCATCCGATACTATAACAAGCTTTGCATATCATTGAACGACTGGTGCTATGTTCACTATGGACACATCATACTATATCTACCTACTACCTTTTTTTTTAATTGTAAAGTAGGTACATTAAGTATTATCAAACATCTGATAAATATAAGTACCTACAAGTTACTATAACGAGTAATCACGGAAATAATATTATTCCATTTTAAAATACGTCGTGGGTTTTGAACTGATGCATTTGTAGGTAACTATACTCCATTCCAAATAGCAACGAAAATTTAAGGCCATTTTGAATGACAGAAACAGAGATTTGAAACACTTACTCTCACTTATTCTTAGAACAGCTTTAGTAACGTCCAATATACGTTGGATAGTAAATCTTTCTCATAAATAAATGATATTTGCTAATCAGAATTGGCCAGAAAGCTATACAGGAATCGGAATATCTTTTCGTCCTTATTTGGAATGCAGTATAGGATTATAGTTACAATACAATACAAGGAACGAATACCATTCTGTTTATTTCTACCCGCGGTTGTACTATGTATTGTATTCTATTCTATCTTTAAAAAAAATTGCTGCCATCTTGGGTATGTGATGATTTTGCTAATGTCTAGTTTTTGTAGTAAGAGTGCTTGACGTTGTACGGTAGTTTATGTTTTTTGGTGACTTCAAGGATTGTTTTTCGAAAATAACACTATCTTGAGCCACCACTGGAGCTTCATTGTAGGCCCGGGAGGGGGCAAGCGACAATCGACGAGCGACGCGACTACCCAATAGCAGACCTACAACGCGACTCTCTGTACTATGTATGTCGTGAGTCAATAATAATAAGACTTGAACCGCCATTACAAAAAAATGACAGGTTAAAAGTAGCCGAAATCGACGGGAATGTATGAAAAGATGTATGGACCTAGAGGAAGCAAGAGAGGAGTGACAGAACCGCCCAAAATGGAGATCCATAGTCTCTGCCTACCCCTCAGGGATAAAGGCGTGAGTTTATGTATCTAAGTGTGATTAATATGTTTTAGGGTCACCAGTGGGGTCACCTATTACTACTTGGCGTGTCATTATTAGAATGGAATGGTACAGGAAAATAATTATGTCAAAAAGAAACCTTGCTGAAACTGCAAATTTGCAGCGATTTGAACAGTTTTGTGAGTTTTTAACCAAAGGTAACACACGGAAAACATTTAGTTAAAAATTAATTTATTAATTAGGCTTGATCTAAAATGATAAAGTGTCCTTGTTTTAAAACTATGATAAAAATTTATTATAGCATTGTGGTCCAAGTAGGGAGATAAAGCTATAATGGAATCGTTAAATGGAATTGGGTAGAAAACTCGATTCAATTACTATGCTGATAAGGGATTTAGGTCACCGTTGTTTTTGTTTTTTTAGGACGTAGGCCAGGCACACCGCGCGTTATAAAGATAATTAATAATACACTGTGATTAATAATTTTTACGATAAAGAAGTACGATCGATTTGTTCCTCTATTTTTCATACCTACTTGGCGCATGTAAAAACAAGCACGCATGACGGTTTTCTCGGTTTGTTGTGCTTATCGTGGTATAGCCCCGTAGAATAATACCACGCCCGCCCTTGTTTTTACCCGACTGCGCGACGCAAAGGAAGGTAAACAAATAATGTGTTTATGGATATGCTTGTTCATACAGATTTGACAATTATTATTATGTAGCCAAGCTCTTGATTATTATTTTTTTTAACCCGCTCGTTTCCCATCACTTGTGGATCCATGTACTCACTATGCCGATGCCGTGCGCATGGGCATGTGAAACAGGCCAACCGACCACACATGGCATTGAGTAATATCACTTTATCGTGTCTACCCACTCCGCCAAGCTCTACAAGGGACTTATATTACAAAATCTCGATTATTAAATGACCTGATGTATTAAACTTTGCCGACATAATATTGAACACCATCAGTTTTATCTTTGTTTGTATTGAAAATGTGTAGTCATTAACTTTGGTTTTTAATTGGTTTGGTTTATTACCCGATATTTTATTAGATTGTGCGTTGTTTTAATTATGTCAATGCCACATACTACCTATACTAACAACTATTTAGGTACTTATTAAATGCGATTTATTTTAATACTAGCGACCCGCCCCAGCTTTGCCCGGATAGGATCTATAGCGTCCTTCTAAATATGCTGACACTTTTTAAGGAGATGATCAGACCATCAAACTGAACAACTTTCTCTATGGGACCAAAAATCTGCTGTCCCATACATTTGGCAAAAGTTAGTTTGCATTTTAGTATGGAACAGCAGATTTTTTATCGCGATTTCGATGTTGGTTCCATAGATAAAGTTGTTCAGTTTGATGGTCTGATCGTCCCCTTAAAAAAGTGTCAGCATATTAAGTTGGACTATGTATAAGTATAACTCGTACACGTAAACCTTCCGGAAGAGATGCGTTTAGAGATGTACCTACTTTATTTCTCTGGTGACCCCATTTAGTTAAAAATAAGATCATGGCCAAAAGCACAGTCTAGTGTTATGTAATCAGAACTTTCGCATAGCTACTTGGGATATCAGTTCAAGTAAGTAAATGTTTTGTAAAACCAGGTTGTTCACAACCGTGTCGCAAGACTCGCAAGCAACGTACTCGTATCATAATACAATGGTCGGTGGTATGTTGAGACAATACTCTTTCTGAAACTAAATGCCTTATTGTTAAAGCTAAAAGACTGGTTTCAGTTTGAACGAAAGATTTTATTTACTTATTATGTTTCATTTAAATGCTTTTTCTGCAATTATGTGTGGTGTTATCGAAGGCCGTTGCAATACTTACGTCATCCAATAAAAAGTACTTTTGTATTGTGTATTTTCAAACATCACACTAAGTAAAACTCGCAATCATTGTCTACCTGCTACTAATATACTACCTACATATTCATATATAACGTGTTTTTCAAATAAAACTGTTTCGTTTTCCCAAAGTTGGCACATAGCATACCCAAGTAAATTAGGAGGTACACATGCCATTATTATGGAGGGGACTATCTTTAATAGAAAAACCACGCTTGGGGAATGCCCGAAATAAGATGGCGCATGAATATAGGTAGGTACTGATCTTGATACTCATTAGTCATTCCTAACTAAACTCTTATTTACTTCGTTACGATACCCAGAAGCGACGCGGTGGTTCTACTCTAGCTCTGGACTTGTACATACTTATCTTGACCGTGAAGATATGTAACTTGGTGGTCATCGGTACCGCAAAGCAAAGGCAACTTAATGGTCACAATCGCCCTAATTACAAAGTATATTATACATCTAGACTATTATAAAACTGTAACTGTACATTGAAGATATTTACAAAAAAAGATTACGATATGGTTTTTGGGTATCCCTGACTCGAAATCAACCTTTTTTAGAAATTTTGTCTGTCTGTTTGTCTGTTTGTTTGTGTGTTTGTTTTTTTCTTTTGTTTGTTCGCGCATCACGCAAAAAACTACTGAACCGATTTTGATGAAACTTTTTTTGTTTGATAGCTTAAGATCTGACTTAAAATCTGGTGTATAATTTGTGCGGACGAAGTCGCGGGAAAACACTAGTAATAAATAAACACGTACCTGTAAACCACTCCTGTTGATGGGAAACCGGTCGACCAGATCCCTGTCGTGGGGCAGAGGTGAGTTGGAGCGCCGCGGCAGCGTCGCGTGCCCTGGCGACACTGTCTCTGAGAATTCCTCATCTGGAAACAATGGAGATGGCTTGTTTAGTTTCTTGATGCACTTATACGATTGTTCTCAAATTGTAGTCCAGTGCTTTTGTTAAGTGCTTCTAGTTTGTCTTGATTCGGTTTACGTTGCGTTGTCAGTCAAATGTTGCAATTTGAGGGCAGAATGTGTAATAAGTTATGATGAATGATAGGTTATGTACATTTTGTTGTTAAATGTGTTTGATATCGTATTGTTTAGAGGTCCGTTGTCGAGACGAGGAGCGTCTCTTTTGTCTAGTAGAACCACTAAAAAATAATAAGCTTTCTAAATCATAAGTACAATGTTTTCCAATCGTCAGACAAGTAGACATTTTTAAAGAATGGTTGAATAGATACCAATTGTTTCGTGACATGCAAGTGCTTCTATTGTGTTGGCAATCATTTAAACTGCGGTGCTTTAAAGTTTGTGTATTACTAAGAGACAAAAGACCTTTAACATAGTGGATAAACTGAAGCAGATAGTGCTCTAAACGACAAAACTATCGATACCATCGTTCTGTAATTCGACCCATTCATCGCGCCTGATGTACCGGCATCGCTTGCTCCTGGTCAAGGAGTTGTCGCACCACTCCAATGACTTCAGAAAAGAGTCTCTACACGACATGACCTCGCGAATGAATGTGTTTTTCTCACCAAATTTTAAAGTACTCGTACGGCTGTTGTTGGCTGAATCTTCAGGCGTCACATTACGATTCGATGCAATCCTTTTCACTCTGTACTTAGGTGTGCTTAAGCTAATAGAACTTGCGGTTTGCTCGGTAGAAAGTAAAAGTTTTGTCGTGGACTTGGAGAATTCATCGTCTATCTCTTTGGTGGTAGGTAATTCAGAGAATGTATCTTCATCGAATGAAGTTATTGTTAGTGTCGGTAAGTGCGTCTCAGTTGCAGTGGTGTCAGTATTTAAAGTGTAACTATGTCCAATAGGACCAACTAATGACGAATTAACGATTTCATGGTGTTCTTTAGAAGATTCACAGCACTCGCAACAGAAACACCGTCGTAAACACTCACGAAACATGTTACGCTTTTTAATTGTTTCAGTTTTTGTGATATAAATATTCACTGGTCGGTATTGTTCGTCTGAATCATTAGTGTTTCTATTTTCGAAAGTTAAATATTTTGTTTTCGATTTCCGAGCTGAATCAGCCATTAGACCACGATACCGGCACTACACACGACTTCACAAAACTAAATAAATGTAATTAATGGTAAACCACATAAAATCTCATTTTATCGCGTATCCTGGTCACTTTGCTTGTTTCCTGTTAGTGTTAGGTATGTTGGTTGTTGGATGATAGTACGCGATACAGCACAATGCAAAACATACTCACAATGTCAGTGATTCAATGCGGCTACTAAAGTATCTAATTGTTCAAAGTAGACTGTGTGCGTTAACACGGTTTGCCTTCGATAGAATCGTGAATTTCCAGCGACTAATGAATTTATAATCATCAACCCTATTAGATAGATCTTATTGCCTATATTGTGTCAATGTCATCATCATCATATCAGCCGATAAAAGTCCACTGCTGGACATAGGCGTCACCAAAAATGGGGGGATTTGCCATAATCGCCACGCTTGGCAGGCGGGTTGGCGATCGCAGTTGGATTGAATGTGTGTAGTGTGTACTCAGAGGAAGCTGCTGCCCATCCTCCTGTACATCCCTTAGTCGCCTTTTACGACACCCACGGGAGGAAATGGGATGGTGCTACTCTTAGCCGACACCACACGGCCAGTGTCATGTGCCATGTGTCAATGTACCTACCATCAATATCGTAAGGTTTTTTACACATAGATAGTGTGCTCCAACGTAGAGGCTTCGCAATTGTTCTTTTGAGAGAATTACTTCTGTCTTCATACAAAGAGGTAGATGAAGATTTCATAGCTTTCTCTTCTTTCACAGTATTTAATACTGGTAGAGAACATTCAAAGTCCTTACGGTGCGAAAATCTATTCGCTTTTGTTGGTGATGAACAACTATCGAGGCTTAAATCTGAAGGACTGCTTTCTAGCTCTGGCGAACTCCTTTTTACAGCACAATTTTCTTCCGAATCACGGACAGATGAGCCTGCGTATCCAGATTCTGATCCATTAGAACTAGTATTATCAACCTTGTCAGATTCATGAGCTATTTCTAAAGAACTCTGGCCAGAATCTACTGTTGTATGCCCAAAAACTCTGAGTCCACTTTGAATTTTAGAAGGTCGTTGAATCTCTTCGGATTCTTCTATGATTTCTAAAGAAGTGGGTCCAGAATCTATTGATACATGTCTATTTATTTTAACTTCACGTTTTTCTTTAGGATGTACTTCAATCTTGTCAGATTCTTCGATTATTTCTATATAATTCGGTTTAGTATCATGTATTTCCAAAACATTTACGTTAACTCCACGTTGAACTTCAGATGTTGTTTCAATATTTTTGAATCCCTTAGTATTTTCAAACGAATTCGGACCGGAATCTATTGCTGTCTGCGTATTAAGTTTCATTTCACGTTGAACTTTAGATGTTGTTTCAATATTTTTGTATCCAGTATTTTCAAACGAATTCGGACCGGAATCTATTGCTGTCTGCGCATTAAGTATCATTCCACGTTGAGTTTCAGATGTTGTTTCAATATTTTTGAATCCCTTAGTATTTTCAAACGAATTCGGACCGGAATCTATCGCTGTCTGCATTTCACGTTGACGTTTAGATGGTGTTTCAATCTGAACTTTATAAACAGTTTCATCTTCAGCATTCTTCAATGGATAAATTACTTGTGTAATTTGAACTAACTCTGGTTCATCATCTTCAAAATTATTTTGTGATGTTTTGGCTTCCTGTGCTAACTTCTCGTCAATTTTCTTACTGATGGAGTAAGGTTCACTCACTTTTTGCTTTAAGGACACCGCTTTAGGTCTAGATAATTCAGAAGCCAAAAAGTAATAAAGTTTTAGTTTCTCTCTATGGTTCTTTCGTACTTTTTCCAAAGTTATCGGTTCAATGTGGTCAGAATTTTCAGATGCAAAACAATTCCAGCAAGACACTTCGTCATTTTTAGGTTTAATCACTTTTTTATCACTTGAATTTCCCTTTTTGTTACCCATTATATCACTTCACTTAAATGGAAAAACTTTATTAGAATCTTATTTGCTGTCAAACCACTGACCGACTAATCTTTTTTGGTGTTGTTTCTTGTTTAAATAAGGTCGATGGTAGGTATCAATGAGATAATGTGTTTTAAACGACTTTAATATTCATGAGGTAAAAAGAAGTCTGCTAATATAATGTTATGCAATAGTATAGGAACAGATATAGAACGATATTCTAGAAGGAATATGATGTTATCACAGTCGAATCTAAATTTTAAATCAAGTAACTAAAGTGGCAATACCCAAAAATACATGTTATCCGGTACCAAACTACTTATTTAAATAGGTTATTTTTACCTTTAGAATATAAATGAAGTTATTAGGAATGTTGTTTGCTTAGTGCTACAAGATTTAAACAAAATCAGATTATTTTTATAATAGATACAAATCTTGTTTATGAGGCCACACATGGCCAATTCTGGTCCGCTGATACAACGCATCTAAGAAGTGGCCTCAAGCAATTAGTGTTTAGTAAGGTTAAAGATCAATCACATTATTTTCGATTTAGGGCTGTCGATCTTATGATCATCATCACCATCATCATTCTCTTGCCCATTTATCATTATTTGGTGTCGGCTAATGGTAGGTCGGCGCAACACTCGTATGCCATCTTGTTCCAAATCTCTCTTAGCCGACATTTCAGTATTTACGCCTTTCATGTATAAAAATAAAAAATACATGAAGTGATATGAAAATTAAGTTAGGGTTATTTATAAGTGTCGGTACATACTAAGTATAATTGGTGTCATGGCCGGCCAGCTGACTAAACAAACACATATTAAAGCCCCTATGTTTATTCATAACCTTAAAATTGTTATTTATTGGTTATGTAGGTAGGTTGGTAACATTATTAATTAGTTAACATGTTTTAAAATAAATTGATAATGTACCTAACGCAGATAAGCATACAAGCCCATAAAAAAATAAATACTTAACACTTACAGTTAAATAAAAAAGAGCAATGAAAAGAAATGGTTTACTACGTAAGAAAGTACCTAAATAATATACTAAGTTGCTGTTTGTCAGAAAGCCTTTTCCACTTTTACTAAGTAGGTACTATTATTGTTGATCAACTCTTGTGCAATACGAGATACGAATAGGGGGCAAAGACGAAAATGCCAAACTTGATGTCCTGTATCTAACACACAGTATTCAAAACATGTTGCGCTTGCGCACGAGATGTCCGTGACCGCCGTCGTTCGGTGACGTTCCGTATCGTGAACACACAATTTTCACTTTATCTTCTATTATAATAAAATGTAGGTTATATTTTAATTCACTAATTAGGTAAGTATTAAATAAATTGTGTGTTTTTAAATCCATCTTACGCATCTCAGCGGCGGTTTCATCCGTCCCTATCAGATTAGTCCTCGTTAGATAATTGATCAGTATGATCAATTTGTTGATTTTATCATAAACATTCACGCATAAGAAGTAGATACATATCATAATATTGTGATCAAGGAATAGACTATTATTGCGATCGACTGATCAACAAAACACTTTCATTCACCGTTACGTTACTGTTTTCATCAATGAGCGTATTTGTTTGAATGTCACAGTTTGCTTGACTCAACTTTATTTCTAACAACGAAGGTATAAAATTGCACAGCATAAAAGTTAAACATTTGTAACAAAAAACATGTCGCGTGGACATGACATGCCCATGTTCAAGCTAATACCCTATGAAGTGACCAAATAGGAATGTATGTCAATGTCACATAATTTTACTCACTCTCTGACTCTGCTATTTAGTCGTGTAGCGTAGTAGACAAGACATTCCGAGTGAGTGCTATTGCCTTTCTAATCGTATTTTAGCATAAGCCACGGATTTGAACAGTAATTTAGATAGAAAATGTGTATCTGCTCACAAGGAAATAATTTGTACTTCGTATAATGAAAGTAAAAGCTGACTTGGTTCATTAAGGCGTTTCTTCCCGGGACCAACTCTCCATACTAATCGATGCGAACGAGCGCGTGGCTCCGGTCAGAATTTTGCTGTTTTCTTTGAAAAATGATATGTTTTTTTAATAATTTCGAAAAAGTAAGAAAACCACATCAATCTAAATTGTGTTGTTAACAATATTCTAAATTTTCATTTTCTTCCGATTAAAAATGTAAGAGTAAAATGGTTACAACTGGAAAAAAAAGGGGCGACTTTAGATTCCCTTTTCTTCGGGTTTATTCATTAAAAACGATTTTTAGAAAAACCACATCACTTCTCATATCGTGTAGGTAGTAGGTAGATGGTTTCGTTATTTTTCAGCTCAAAAAGTGCTGTTAAGTTAATGATAAAATAGTTACAAAGTTACCCAGTTTCATGGTAAAACCAGGGCCCTGTTCAATAAACGCAACAAGGCACAATTGACAATGATAATTCAGAGTATATTGCTGGTTACTAATGACGCTAACCTAGCATTCTCAGCAATGTACTCTGAATTGTCATTGTCAATTGTCACTTTTCGCGTTTATTGAACCGGGTCCAGGAGGTAGAGAAACTAGTACCTACTCAGTTTTGCAGTGTCCTAGCATTTTCAGCAATGTACTATGAATTGTCATTGTCAATTGTCACTTTTCGCGTTTATTGAACAGGGTCCAGGAGGTAGATAAACTAGTACCTACTCCGTTTTTTTGGCTTATTAAATTTTGGGTGACAAAATTACAGAACAGCTTCAAATTTTTTCTTCAATGAGGCATGTTATACATAAATGATAATAAATATATATATTTATTCATCAAAAACATAAGCAGGAGGCACATAAACGCATTGAACACTTACTATAAGAACCAAGGCGGCAATCACATGCCATTCATGTTTGTGACAAAGAATGCCATGTGATGTGAATACCTAGATAAGTATAGGTGTTAATATAACATTCTGTTTAGTCCCACGATTTGAATTACGATGAGAAATTTTCGAATTTGTAATGAATAGGTACTAAACTTTTCCTGGTTAAGGCATATGGAGTTTTTGTGAAAAGATAAGCAAACCGTTGTGGTATTTATTACCCGAATTATGATTCCTATGCTACAAAATAGTTCGCAAGTCATTAAATATTGGTTATATTAATATTAAACAAAAAACTGTTTAGGTGTACCAGTATCTAACTAGATTAGTTTTTTTAACATTCCTTGGTAGGTTCTTAGTATGTAAATGAAATGCTTAAGGCGTATCTGCCCTGGACCACGACTCTCCATACTAATCGATGCGAACGAGCGCGTGGCTCCGGTCAGAATTTAGCTGTTTTCTTTGAAAAATTTGATGATTTTTTATTAATTTCTAAAAAGTAAGAAAACCACATCATTCTAAATTGTATTGTGAACAATATTATAGTAAATTTTCATTTTCTTCCGATTCAAAATGTAAGAGTAAAATGGTTACAACTGGAAAAAAGGGGTGATTTTAGAGTCAATTTTCTTCGGTTTTATTCATTAAAATCGATTTCTAGAAAAACCACATCACTTCTCATATCCTGTAGATGGTTCAGTTTATTTTTTAGCTGCCATAGTTAATGAATAAAATGGTTACAAAGATACCCAAAACCGGCAGGTAGCCCCTTAAGTAACAGTCAAATTTGTTGAAGTTACCTTTAACTGCAAAAAGTTCAAAGTAGAATTAAATAGGAATACTTATTTTGATGACTTATTGAAAAGACAATAACAGCGATACGACAATTTTATTGATTGTACCTATTTAAAGATTCAGTTTCGTTCGTTGATGTCTTTTATATGGCAACCTCAAGTACTTATGTCACGTTGATGTCTTTATCACTAGTCCAGTATACCTCGCATAGCTGTTAAGATAGTTTTTTTTAATATTCAAAATGGGTTTGCGCTTGGCTTCAGCTCAAGAAAAAGCCTATTAACTCTTCTTTTGTAAATATCCTGATTGTATTGTTTTGTAAAACCATGGGAAAACAGACGCAGGGAGAGAGTTCCAAACAAGTTCTCAGTAGCAAAGAGAATAGGATGAGATCGTATAACTAATAACTATCTACATGGTGAAATTTATATCAATAGCATCCTTTTAGTCTACCCATCACACTGAACAACTTTTACTATGGGAGCAAATCGATCGGAGCAACAACAACAAAATCTGGTGTTGCATACATTTGAGTCGAGTAGAGAAAGTTGTTCTGTTTAACGGTCTGATCTTCCCCTTAAAAAGTGTTAGCTTAATAAGAAGGACCCTGTATACGCTGTGACTGGCACAAAAGCATGCGTAGAATCTACCACATATACTACACAGGGCAAGTGAAGGCACCTTATGAGAGGTTGCATCAAACTGAACAACTTTGACTATGGGAGCAAACCGATCGGAGCAAAAAAAAATCTACTGTCCCATACTAAACTGCAATGCCCACTCGACTCAAATGTATGCAGCAGCTGATATTTTTTTTTGCTCCGATCGGTTTGCTCCCATAGCCAAAGTTGTTCAGTTCGATGGGTAGACTCTTAGTTTAAAAGGATGCTAATGATATCAATTTCACCCTGTATACTTTTGAGCTACTTTTATGTTTTATCTGAATGAGATGAAATAGATCAATCGGGGTTTATCTCTGAATGCACTTACAGTAAACTTTCAGAGATAAATCGTGTTGCAAGACGAACAGAAATGTACTTACAACTTACATTACAAGCAATGCGAGTGAACTATTGATAGGCCTGGGAAATTGGGTTAAAAGTATCTGGTTTGATATTGCATCAAGCAAGATCATAAGTCAGTGAAGATGGATCTTGGTAAAAAAAATTGATACAGGCTGTACAATTAAATGCTTTAGATATGGAACAGGATGCTTCAGACCATCAAACTCAACAACTTTCATTATAGAGCTAATATAGAAATACCGAAAAATAATCTGATGTTCCATAAAATTTTTTTAAATAAAAAATTTCAATAGCTACTCGACCAAATTGTATGAAACCGCTGATAAATTTTTCGCGATTTCGAATTTTGTCTCATCGTAGGTAAAAGTTGTCCAGTTTTATGGTCTGAAGCAACCTGTATCGAACAGGGTAATAGTGTAACGCATTTAAGTTAACACCCTGTATAGAACAATATTATAGAATTGTAGACGTTAAACGTAAAAAAATGAACATTGGCAATTAAAATGTCAAAATGAATGTATGCAATGTCGAAAGATTTATAAACCCCTGAAGTACTTTATCTCAAAAGGGCTCTCACTCATAAAAAAAAAGAAACATTAGAATGTCAGAAATTATGTGTACGCATACGCTCTCATTCGCTTTCAATACGATTACGAAACTCGCATTAGCAAGAAATAAACTCGATTGTGGCGATATGCAAAATGGTTTCGCAATAGGGTACATGCGACATTATTGCCTATGCGCATTTCTTGAATGCTTTATGAGATCAACTGCGCGTGATTCCTTTTGTGACACAAGCTTACCTAAATGTACTAATTAAAGGACAAGAGGTTTTGATTGAGAAACTCTACGGTTCTTTATAACGTCGTAGATACAACAAAACTTTTCTAACTAGACTAATTTAAAATGTAAAACTGAGGTTAGCTTTAATCTTTGTCATTTTTACCTACAAGCTAAATATGCAATGAAACAATGTCTTTTTTTTTAATTAAGTTGAATGTAAATTTTGTTCAATTAGCATAACATTTGATTGAATTTAACAAAACACCCTTAATTGTGTAAATTTTGTTTTTGTTTTTGTTTCATTTAGTTTAAAAAAAATCTGTGTGTTATCATCAGTTAATTGTGATGCTCAAGATACAGTCCTTTCTTTTGTCAAAGCAAATTATTGAATGCCCCTAAAGTAGGTAGGTACCTAATTAATTTTCGAATTACCTTGAACTTTAATTACATGTCGAATTTACTTCTAATGACTTATAGGTAGGTACTCGTTGGATTACAACACAGGTGGGTAGGTATCTCACAATAAAACGGTTTCACACGAAACAATGTTAATGAGGTAAACAATCAATAGTTGGCCATGGCCCGAAATTGCAATCGATGTTTTGTAGACAAATACCTACTAAGACAAAAATTATTCGCTTCGATGAATGAATGATGATGAATTCATGACGCTGATGTTTACCTGTTTGTAAATGAAGGCAAAACATTATATCATTAAAGAATTTATGCAAGTTTTTTTTTTTTACATTATATTGAGTATGAGCGCTCTTTCTGAAATATCAGACCATCAAACAAAATAACTTTCTCTATACGACTAAGATCGAAATCGCGAAGAAAATCAGCTGTTTATCATTATTTTAAAATGACCCCGTATAAAGTTGCGTTTACGGCCAAGTGCAAGTCGGGACTCGGGCAATTAGTTAGGGCTCTAGTTTTTGAAATATCTGCGGGGACAGTAGTTTTTCTGAGTTAACAGAAAAATGTTGTTCTACAAAGTTACAAAGAAATATTTAAAAAACTATTTTTTGACTATCATATTTTTATAAGCTTTCATTTGATACTCGACACTTAAGAAAATGAGAAAATTGTTAATCTCTTTCTGCCCAACAAAACTGCCCCTCAATATAAAACATTAAGCTTTTTTGACTTCATTAATTGCTATAACTCTACAAAGTTTCAACTTCCTGTGTCTTAAGGTCTCCGAGAAAAGGCGTGTGGCAGACGGACGGACGGACACCGAGGTTAATTCCATAAGTGTTCCGTTTTGCCAATTTTGATAGGTGAATGAATGAATGAATGAATAAGCCCTTTGTTCAGACAATTTACATTTTTGACTTAAAAATAATGTACAGAATAAATTTTGGTAGGTACGGAACAGTAAAAAGTTAAAACATTCAGTGTTGGCACGGAACACTAAAAACACATTTTAATAGTGCTTAAATATTTTAAGGCGAAGTTGTGGATAAAGAATAATAAAAGATTCTAAGATAGCAAACAAAAATAAGTTACAAAACGAGACAATAGACGAGACGACTGACGGTGACGGCGTAGACGTCTGATAGTTTCTTACCTGGTACTGAGTAACAAAGTAAGTAGGTACATAATCTGTAGTTGAGTGACCACCAAGAGGATATAGCACCGGGGGTCTCTGAAGCGTATCGGATACGGTTGTAAAAAGTTAAGTCAGTGGAGTAAAAATAGCTGAACGAAATCTTTAAAGATCTTATATCTTCGTCAGTAACAACTTAACTTTGATTAGTTTCTTAGTTTTTTTATTATTCTTCATCAAATTGTAGTGACAAATTCTAAAAAGTTACACATGGAGTCTTCTAAGATATAAAAATTGAGGTTTTCAATAATTGATTTAACTGCTCACGGATTATTTGTAAAAAAATAAAAATAGTCGCATCAAGTCGAAATCGCAGAAAAAAAGGTCAGCTTTAGGACCGAATAGGATTGCAGTTTTGTATGGAACAGTTCGCTATGTCGATGTAGGTCCCTTAGAAAAACTTATTCAGTTTGATGGTCTGATCATGCCCTTAAAAATGGTCAGCATATAATGAAGTCAGGGTTATATGTGTATTATTTTATGCATATTATAATTCTGAAAATTATTTTAAAAAAAGTATAGTCTAGGTCTAGGTACATAAAATTAGGTCAGTTCAAGTTACATATTGATAGAATAAAATGTTGATCATAATTTTAATTGTAAAACTTTTAAATATTTATAAACGGTACCCAAAACAATGACTAGCTTGTATCACTTGTAGGTATGTGTCGTCATGAAACAATGGATCTACAGGCTAAAGAACAAAATAAATTACTTATTGCCTAACACTCTGATGATCCTGAGGATAACGTGTTTAGGCACAATGATGTAGCAATTAGGGTCGAAAACAAAAGGAGGATGCCAGGAAATAATATATGAACTCTGGTACCCCCTCTTATAGCTATATGTGTCATACATCAATGGATAGCTATTTTTGTACTAACTAGTTATCTATTACTTACAACTAATAACTAGTCTACGAGTACATACCCCTATAGAGACGTAATATAAGGCGACCCAACTCTGTCAACTCATCAGTGACTTGTCACTTATATATTTCGCAACGCCTTTGTTTTCCGCCATTGTTTCGAATAGACTTCGTAGTACTTCGGAGCATTTCCGTCCCCCCCGCACCGCAGCTAGTTGACAGAATTGTTTTCTTTTAAATTCGCATGTATTACGTCTCTATAGGGGTATATGTTCGTAGTAACTAGTTAACTATTTTTGTACGATAAAGCGCCATAGTAACAAAAGTCGATCGATCATATAATACAGGGTCTAACTTAATATGCTGAAACTTTTTTAAGGGGATGATCAGTCCATCAAACTGAACAACTTTCTCTATGGGACCAACATCAAAATCGCGAAAAAAAATCTGCTGTCCCATACATTTGGCTCGAGTAGGTTTGTAGTTTTGTATGGAGGGGCAGATTTTTTTTCGCGATTTCGAAGTTGGTGCCATAGAGAAAGTTGTTAAGTTTGATGGTCTGATCATCCCCTTAAAAAAGTGTCAGCATATTAAGAAGGACCCTATATAAGGGAAGCTACTACTTTAGGGCCGGTTTCACCACTTCTTAGTAAGCTCAGATAGATAAGCAAAGAAAGCTTATCTGTCAAATCGTTTGACATATTTTGTATGAAAGCTATCAAGAACTAACTAAGAAAGGGTGAAACAGGCCCAAATAAATGAACAAAAGCGAAAAATAAAAATTATTTTGGTATTTCTAAACTGACATGGTTTAGTAGGTACAGCATAACTCTGAAATTACTAGGATTTGGCACCAGTCGCCACAGGAGTTTTTTTTTCAGCTTTAATTTTAGCTATCAAACGATGTATTATAGATAGGTATTGGAGGAGGATACCAAAATTTGCATCCTTTGATCAACGAACACTTCTAATCCTTATTCTCAAACAGATACAGTCGATAAATGTTAATCAACTTTCGCTGCTGACTGTACATAACAAAAGTGACCACACAATTTTAAATGAACGAGAAAGTTATTTAATCGACGTCCTTGATTGAGCTAGTAAATTGATTTATAGTTTATAAGAGCTTTCTAATGCCGATGTGTCTTTCTCATCAAAACCCGTCTTTCCAAAAATGCTAGTCCATCAGACGTCAAATTGACGATTTGCTATTAAGTTTGTCTTAATGTCTATTAAGACATTATAATAGCTTCCGATAGTTAGACATTTTTTTATACAGGGTGTAACAAAGCACCCTAGTTACTTAAGGGGCTGGTTCAGACCATCAAAGTTTGATGATCAAACTGATCAACTTTTACTATAACATCGAAATCGCGAAAAAATAACAGCAGTTTCGTACAAAACTGTAGCACCGACTCGACTCAAATGTATTTCACGATTTCGTAGTTGGCTCCATACTGAAAGTTGTTCAGTTTGATGGTCTGAAGCACCCCCTTAAGTTACTAGGGTGTTTTGTTTGATACACTCTTTATACATGTTTTACTAATTAGACGTACCTATACCTAATACTGCTTATTCGACTTTTCACATAAATAGACGTTCTGTCTGCTACTTTGGACTTTCTGATCGGGAGAGTAGGAAACATTGCTATATGAAGGTTATACGGGGTGATACAAATCAATGTCATCATATTTAAGAGTAAAGCTCTTGTTGGTTCGCAACAACCAACAATCACCGAAGTCTCTTTTCACTATGACTTGGTACAAGGTACGACATAAGTGACATAACAAGACACACTATTTCCTTTATTATGATCATCACTAGCCTCAAGAACTCCATTGTTGGACATCGGCATTTCTAATAAACGTCCGTAAACGTATCAAATAGATTTGAAAGCAAAAAAAAACGAATTTAAACTATTATAAACCTGTAACTGAAGTGTGTCTGTCTGTACATTGAAGATATTTACAAAAAAACAAAATTACGATATGTTTTTTATGTCTAGAAATCATTTAGAAATTTTGTCGGTCTGTTTGCCTGTTTGTTTGTGTGTTTGTTTGTTTGTTCGCGCATCGCGCAAAAACTACTGAACCGATTTTGATGAAACTTTTTTTGTTTGATAGCTTATGATCTGACTTAATTTCTGGTAAGTAAGTATACAACTTGCGCGGACGAAGTCGCGGGTAAACACTAGTAAGAAATAAAAGAAGAAATCACAATCACAAACACCAATGTAGGTACTTCACTTACCAGGTACTAATTTTGAATCGAATTAATGTAAGGAACGAAGTTTTTTAGGGTTCCGTACCCAAAAGGTGAAAACGGAACCCTATTACTAGTTAATATGTTGTTTGGTGGTGTGGTACGGAACCCGCGGTGCACGAGTAGCCCCCCGCTCACTTGACCGTTTTTTGTATTGGATAACATACCTACACATACACATCACGATCATAATACCATTCGGGGTGGTCAGCAACCCTGGTACAATTACCTGCTACTTTCTAAGCTTGTTGTATTACTAAGCTCACCCCTAGCATATTCAAGGTCTTAAGATAGAATTTCGTGTCAAGTGGCAGCCCTTGCTTGGCGCACAAAAACACGCCAGAAGAAACCGTATACCTTAGTCACTTCACCACAGGTAGGAAAAAGACATCACCATCATACGTCCCACTGCAAGGTACAGGCCTGTGGCCAGGCCTAAGGGTGTGTGGCAGTCAGTCTATATCAATGCGGATTGGAAGACTTCACATACGCATCAGAATTTCTTCTTCAGTGTATGCAAGAGACGGCCATGAGATAAAACGTGGCCTACAGAAAGTGGTAGGTAAGTTATGTTTGTGAAACCATAGGTTAAATAATGTGAGTAAATTTAATTATTTTGTATACGATTAGACGATTACAATCATGTCCAGCGAAAGGTGATTTAGTAATTTTATTACTTTTGCGACTAGAAATTACTTTAGAAGTGGTAAATAAATCTCAGGTAAGTACCTATCATGTCAGTTTCTCTGTAGAAAGTAAGTAGCATGACAGAATGTTGTTTTCCCATGGAGGATGGCTGTAGAAAGTGGTCGCGCGGCTAACCTTTACTTGCCTTTACTAGTTAGTCCAAGAGATAGTACAATTTTATATTTTTATGGTTACACTAAATGAGGATTTCGATCAATCAATCTAATATTCTTTATTTAACACCAAAACGACAAATGGATTTGTGATTGATAACCTTTTGACCAGCCAGACAGATATCTCAGAAAAAATATGTTTTGTGCAAACATCTTTTCTAACTAAAAATGATTTTATATACCTAGAAAATTATACGTTTCCGATAGTTTTTTGGACGGTTGCTTTCAGACTGGTGAGCATCGCGCTAAATGAATCTCAACTGAACCATGATTGGACCGCGTGCGAACCACAACTTTTAACACATTCGGTATTGCGCTATTGATTTGACAGCCATTAGGGTCAGTTACATAGATTTAAGCGCGATGCGGAATTCAGGACAGTTGAATAGTATTTGGATTGCAATGTGATTAGAACTGAAATTGGATTAGGATTGAACTTGGATGTTTCAAATTAGCGCAATCGACCTCCAGGAATAGTTCTATCACCTGAAACGGACCTAAAATTCATTTCCTAACCTGTTTTGTCCCACTGTTGGGAAAAGGTCTCCCCTAAACACTAAACTCTTTCACATCTCTCTGTTCGGTGCGACATTTCGCCACTTATTGCAGTAGGCAGCATCCAACTCATCACAGGGGATTCATCTATCCTGATCCATTTCATCCAAGCCCATCGCTGGGTGTGCAATTGAGCAAACATGCTCAGGCCAGTCCCACTTTAGTTTTGATTTTGAAGAGCAGTGCTGTGTTCCGGATACGGTCTGTCCGTTTCGCACCTATAAGTACCACTGTGTGCCATAACTCTTAAAAACGCACCTAAAATTCACATTAAAACATTAAATTTACTTGTTATAAAAATACAAAACTTTATGAACCCTGTATCTTAGACTATTTTAATACGTTTATTTCACCGGTTATGAAAATTGTACGGAACTACGTAACTTGTTGAAACAATGGACACGGTTTAAGGTGGGTTCGCACCTTTTACGATCTTAATTATCGTTTTGCACAACCAAAACGAGATTGTTGTTCTTGTCAACTTGTAGGGTATCATAACAATTTATAAGAATTATTGTAGAGAGATATTTTAAAATATTTAACCCGGGTTTAATCTTTTCTATCTTCAAGACTTTTTTTTAACTAAGGTCAAAGCGGCAACTATTCATAGCACTAAGGGATTACCTTCTTAAAAAATTACCATTGAAGCCAGGTCTTTTATCATTGGTATGTAGGTACTCTGTGATCAAACTTTTTATGCTGTGTCATTATTTTCACAGCACACACATTCAGTTCTTTTCAATTCAACATTTCGGGACACAAAACCAAATTTACTTAAAAGTACCAGTGTATAGGTATGTTAAAAGTTGAGACACAAAACCAAAGTTGTTGTTGATACGAGTATTTGAAATTTGCTTTAATATTAATAATGAAATGTGAAAAAAATTGGAAATGATGCCGTGGTGGTCCAGTGACGAGTAACCTTGCCTGCCGTGCAGGAGGCGATGGTTCGATCCCCGTCCAGGCCGACTCGTACCAATGAGTTGTTCGGAATTTATGTACGATTTGTAACACCACTGGCTTTTCGGTGAAGGAAAACATCGTGAGGAAACCTGTTATGTACCCAAACAATGTATTGTCCATTATAAGTGGCGACGGGCTCACCCCCCGTCACACTGGACAGAGTTTCGGTACTACTGGTGAAACGTGGATCTTCTGAGGTTTAAGAATGTCTCTGACTACCCTCTCGGGGAATATAGTCGTGAGCATTATGCTATATGCATGCTAAGCATGCTTTAATATTAAAGCTTCCATGAAAAATTCCATTAATTAGGTGCCATAACATATTTTGTTTCAGGTTAGTATAGTAAGTTGGTACCTACCTAAAAATAGCAGGGTTGCTACGTCAAAATGCCAACAACAATGTAAGCAGTATTTCTCAGAACACAAGAGCTCGTAAAACTTAAGGTCTAAACAGGATTTAAGGATGTGTACGAAAGGAGAATGAACTCAAAGTTGCAACACAGGCGATGTATTCTTATCTCGGGATTAGACATAAAACACAGTGGTAGGTTGAGCAAACATTGCGTGAACTGATAGCGAAGCCAACCAAATGTTTGTTGCTGCACTTCATTTGAAAAGTTATAGATTGGATCCCACTGTCGGGCAAAAGCTTCTCACGACCTCTAACGATGGGAGGGTGAAAAGAAATGGGGCATCCTAAACCCAGTCCAGGAGTTCTATTTTTCAAAGCGAGAGTGTGACTCACACATCCTAATTCGATTACGAAAGTGCTACCAAACAAATTGTATGGAATTTATGTCACTTTCGGATTAGATTAGGAACATTCAAAAATAGCACTCTAAAGCGATTTGATGGCGGCAAGTGGACACTTGCTATTGCTACCAGAGTATTTTGAAACCGCCTCAATAGGGCTTTGATCTTCTCTTCTTTGCACCAAACCACTGGCTTTGCGGTGAAGGAAAGCATCGTGAGGAAACCTGCAGGCTTCAATTTGTGCAACGAGCATGTATTGTGTTGTGCTACGGGCCTATTCCCCGTCAGACTGGAAAGATTTTCGGTACTATACTAGTGACACGTGGACGTGGATGTTCCGAGTTTTTATAATGTCTCTGGCTACCCTCTAAGTCTAAGCATATCGTCGTAAGCATATGCTATTCTTTACTAATAATTTCGCGAGTTCAACTTGCACTTGGCTGGTTTTATACAACTTCCGTTTTTCACTTTCAAAGATGTTAAATTTGCATGAATACATAATAATTTTCAATTATCAACGATCATATAAACGAGAAAGTGGTTTGTTTTATGTGATCGTGTAGATACGATAGTAACATAATAAACTATCGTGACGTAGATAACTACTGACGCCTGTAAATGCCATTTGAAGTTACATGAACGTTGGCGACCATGCAAAAGACAACTCTCATCCTAGATCCAGACTACTTTTGAGCGTGAGCTTAGTCTAAGTATCATCGAAAATTTACAGATTTTGACATACGGGAATTCAAACTAAGATTTAAAAGATTTCTCTGAATAACATCCTGAGTCGACGTCGAAGTATGAGATCAGTCACACACAGCCAGCCATGCAGCCAGCCTATATCCAGTACTAGCCCGGTATCCACCAAAAAAAGCGGAGCGGAGCGGAGAAGTGTAAATCCATCAATACCTATATCGCATGCTCGATTGCATCATACAAAAATTTAAAAGCTCCGCTTTGCTTAGGTAGAAAGCAGGCTTAAGACTTAAAATCATCGTCATGTTCTTGACTGATAGTGTTTGTGTGTATTTGGAAACTGACTGCTTCGATATATAGGGTCCTTCTTAATATGCTGACACTTTTTTAAGGGGATGATCAGACCACCAAACTGAACAACTTTCTCAATGGGACCAATATCGAAATCGCGAAAAAAAAAATCTGCTGTCCCATACAAAACTGCAAACCTACTCGTGCCAAATGTATGGGACAGCTGATTTTTTTTTCGCGATTTCGATGTTGGTCCCATAGAGAAAGTTGTTCAGTTTGATGGTCTGATCATCCCCTTAAAAAAGTGTCAGCATATTAAGAAGGACCCTATATTTCCATTATGCAGCACTATCTGTGCAGATAATGAGCATTGGGCAAGCTGCTCAAATCATAATGAAGATTAGAGAGGAAGAGTAGTAAGACTAGAGACAAATTATAACTCTCCTCATTAGAATTAACGTTTGTGTGCTTCAACTCCGTTGTTGGAGTTTGATGTCCTCACATGGGACTAACGTAGCCAATCTTCTTGGAGAAGATCCTCGTACACAAAAGCACGACATTCTCATTTTGATATTGTACCTACAGCCGGAGGTCATCATTATCATCGTCTCAGCCGATGGGCGTCCACTTCTGGACATAAGCCGGGGGGACCAAGAATCGCCACAACGACCGGTCCTGCGCTGTCCTCATCCAACGGATTCCCGCCGCTTTCACCAGGTCGTCGGCGCTTACGCAGCCGGTACGCGGTTGCTACTCGAGAACTTTTCGGCCCCATCGGTTCTGCGATCAATGTCCACTACCACTTCAGTTTATCAATTCTTTGGGCTATGCCAGCTACTCTGGTTCTACTGCGGTGGTGGTTGGAATTAATAAAAATAAAACAAAGCTCAAAATGAATGAAACGGTTCCCCCAGTGAACGAAGGTAACATTATTGTCTAAGAATGAACTCATCCGGCGGTGGTTGCGTCACGCACGAGGCTGCACTGGTTGGCCTCGCTCGTCGGTCGAATCTCTTGGCCGATCTATGGTTTCGAAGAATTCATAAGGCTAGGCTGATTCTGGCTGTGTAATTGGATTAACGAAACGGGGAAATAATTAAGTGTTCATCGCGGAAGATTTGACAAATTTCAAGTGGCCGTATTCTTAGTATTCGTATTTCAAAGTGCTAGAGGTTGTTTTTATTCGTTTTTCCTGTGGTTTTCTAGGGGTTCGATAGATGGCGCTAAGGTCTGCGCGAATGAAGGTCAACATTTAAAAATATCTTTAATTAAATAATAAAGAAAATATGATAAGAAAGATGCATCTTTTAATGGAATATTGCATTACTTACAAATCATTTTAATCGAAAATATGAAACTGTTTATGTCTGACTTGGCTCGATCCCCTGGCCTTACAAAAAGGCAGGCATGATCTCGCACACGTTTTTTTATTTAGGAAGTAAGTAAATTAAAAAAAAACGCTCATTAAAAATTATTGAAGATCGGTCAAGCCAAACCTCACTGAAACTCCAACTCCTCGCATGATACTAGATCTTAATCTGGGATGACGACACGATTATAAAAGTCAAGCAATATGCTCTAAGACGCAGCATTGTTATTTGTTTATCCTGGTCACAACTGGGTAATAATTAACCTTTCAACAAAGTTGTAAAGACAGACAATACTGTGACTGTTAAAGCCAGCTTGGAAAAACCGGTCTTAAGGTCTGCTTTGATTCAACGTATATAGGTTTACTGTAACGATTTAACACATTATGATTATTAAAAGCACTCAGTAAAATAACATAACATATTGTTTTAAGTTCGTGTTAAACCTTGGAGATAAACCGGCCTGGTGCTAGTCGGACTCTCTCCCTGAGGGCTCCGTACAAACTTAACTTTGCAGTGGAAAATAATTGTCTCCCATACATCGGTCTCATCACGGTGCTCCAACTGAAAACGTAAGTTTGAAAACGAAAAAATATGTTTTTATGTGATATACTTAACTACAATAGCCATATTTAGTCATAAGTTGTATATAATGTTGTAAATATCGCATGTGTTTTAAATAAAAAACTTCCATACTTTAAAAAAAAAAAAAACTACAAATTACAAAATAATGATTTTCGGATTTAAATACTTGTTTACTTGTGCTGAGAGACCTAGTTAGTTTCATGACAAAATTTATGATTTAAGGTTAACGGGAAGTACCCCATAGGTTTACCGCAGACCTTAGTATTTGATATTAATGTCAACTTGATACCTCTACTCGTTCCTGAGAAAAAGGGGTTTTGTTTTGACAGACAGACAAACGGAAAACCAAGTGAACCTATAAGATTGCCGGTTTTTCCTTTTCAGGCACGTAACCCTAAAAAAGAATCAATATTGAAATTATAATTCCTGGTCAATCAGTGTTAACACATACAAGGAAGCACTTATATCGTTTTATCTCAAGATTATCTTAAGATAGTTGTAGACTGTATAAAGTAGGTAATTAGAATGGAAACAAACATCCATAGCGTTCTCTTACGGTTCACGATCACCCCTCTGTAATTTCCAAACAATTTTCCATTGAAAAAGAGTTTCTTTTTGACACAGTCTGTAAACACTGAGATGAAGTATGATGATTGTTAAAAGGCAGGGACCGTGCGCGTCGGTGTTACTTAATTCTGTTGTAATAAGGTTGTAATTTGCAATCCAGTGTTTAGTCACGACAATACAGTATTGTAAGTTACTTGTGAATTGTTTAATGTGAACCGTTTGACCTTTCATTCTTCAGATGAGTTGGATTGGATATCAAGTGACATTTAGGTTATTTTGAAATAATTCGTGACAAGTTCTGCCTTGATATTCCTAGGTACACACGGCGTCAGCTCAGGCTACCCTGTTTGGACTTTGAACTATTAGAAGTTGAACGCTGCGAATCGTGCGAGAGGGTGCGGTATGTTGTTGTTGTTTCGTCTCACGGCACGCTACGCCCGCGCCGGCAGCCGCGTCTATGCAGGCTCTCTACCGCACTATTTTGTGTTTTGTACGTAGTGTAGTTATGGGTATATAGGGTGCGTAAACTGATGTGTCGCCGTGTGTACATGAGGACAAATCATGTTTGATTATTTTTTTGATACGTTTGCTAAAAATATTGATTTTTACGAGAAACTAAACGAGATAAACTATAAAGATGGAAATTAAATAGTGAAATGAATAAATTATGTTATGTTTTATACACCACCCCTTAGTTTTTAATTACTAAAAAAAATGTCAAGGGTGTATTCAAACACTGAAATTAAATAACTTTCCCTAAGGACAATGGGGCGAAAAACGAAAAAATTGGTTGGAGCTCCTATAAAAAACCGATCCTCCCTTAAATTATAGTTTAGTTTAGTTCAGGCACGTATCCAGGGGGGGGGGGTAGGTGGGATTTATCCCCCCCCGAAATCCAAATATTTGTATGGAAAAGTACTTTTTCATTGTTTTTCTATGAATATCCCCCCCGAAAATTAAATGTCCCCCCCCCCGAAACAAAAGTCTGGATACGTGCTTGGTTTAGTTGGATATTAAAAACTAGTGATGCATAATTTAGTGTTATTAGGTTAAAATAATATGTCTTATTAGCTACAAATCAGATAGTGGCTTTTTTATGTCAATATACTATGTATGTAAGTATTTTGAAACGTTTTCGTGTAGCTCATAATATAAAAATACCTGATGATGGTTGGTCATGTAAAGAATCAACATAAAAAACAAACTAACAAAAAATATTGCTTTCAAACTAAAATTCGTTTTTGTCTAGATATTCGTAAAAGAAAAAAGCGTAAAGTGAAAGCATTAATAATTACACGTTAATAAAGTAATGAACGGCAGCGGCTGACGGCAGCACAATCGGTCACATGGTGTCGATAGAAAATATCGACGAGAACAATGTTTCCGAGTTTCGTTTCGCTATTCTTCTTCTTATCGTGTGGGCAGCAACTAGCAAGCCCTGGTGTTAGTTTATTCAAGCAGCCTTACGTTACGGCCTCTGACGTGGTTTTTGTGTAACGACTACTACCACCAGAGATAGTAGCCGGGACCAACCGCTGAACGTGCCATCCGAAGCACGGAATCATCTTTTTTTTCAGACATTCAGGTGATTCAGCCTGCAATGTCCTAACCAACTGGGGGAAAAGGCACTAAGGGGGCACAAAGTGACAAATCTTATCATTAGGGGTCCAACATGGGAATCGAACCCACGACCTCCGTGTCAAGAGCCCAATGCTCTTAACCATTAGACCACGGAGGCAGTTCGCTATTATATTCATATAAACACTTTACTCTCCTACCAAGCATACACACAACCGAAGAATTCTAACCAAAATAAACATTTTCATGTAGTGTGCGTTGTAAATTCAACATTTAACGCTCAATTTCCTGAATAAATATTACGTTTAGCAATCAAATCTAAATGTTAAGAACTTTATCGTCGAGGTCTAAAAGATATAAATAAGTACCTAATTAATTTTTGTTATAAAAACGTTTCTATGAAAGTAAGCATATTATTATTTTCACGAAGAGTATATAGTTTATAACTATAAACCTGTTTGATCATAGATTATGCCATGCCATAGTATCGAATGTGTCACAACAATTTACTTTTAGTTGAGAACCTACCCAAGTGTTATTGATTATAAACATGTTACAGCCATGTTGTGCTGTTTCGAATCAAATTAAAGATTGAAAAATTTGTCTCGGGCGGGACTTGAACCCACGCTCTTCCAAACCGGGGAAACGTGCTAACCCATACCAGTGTTGCTCTAATTTTCATATCAAAAATGTCAGATTAGATTATTGTTAGTCTTCATAATTGTTTTTGTAAAATAAAAACTAAATTACATTCACCTCACGTCTCGCAAATTGTAAAACAAATATATTAATCGTGTTTATGGTTACAGACTAAAGATTCATACAGTTGGACAAATAATTACACAATTGTACAAAAATATTGCGCGTCTAATCTAAGTTAATAATATTTCTTGGAACCCATAATTTTGTGATAATTCAGTTACGTTTTTCTGTTTAGGTTTAAGTACTAAATATATAGTTTTTCAACTGACATTTATTAATACATTATTATTATGATACTCGTAGTGAAAACAAGAATCACTTAAAATGCTATGAGGCGACTTAATGAAGACAATTTTCTTAAAGATCAGGGGCTCTTGACCTTGAAATTCATACTTTCAATATCTGTCTTTACAGAAAGGTACCTACAGTACCTAAATCCAAAAGTGTTCATGAGATTTTATATAATCATCAGAAATGACATAAAGACTTGATAAAAAAGGATAAATATGTGCCCAATTCCTACTAGAGTAGCATTTCTTCTGCTATAGGTAGTTATAAAATATTGGAAATATCAAGTAACCTTAAATTAAATAGATTGGAAGGTTAAAGGTTGACAGAATCTATTAGATATAAACTCTCAAACTACGAAAATCTACTTGCAATACGAGCACAGTGGAACATCAACCGCCAACCACGGCAACCAAGGTGGTATAATGGTGTTCCACTACTTCAATTCCAGTGGAAGTAGTGGAACTTGGAGACAGATTGGTGCACGGACCGTGCAGCATTCTAAAAACATTAACAAAAAGTCGTCACCCTGTACCGCCCTTTGTTCGCAACCGCCGGATTCTTGCCAAGCGTGAAACCACAGTAAAATTGGGTAACGGAGTCAAGATACACCGTAACCTGTTTCAGTTTTAGATTTCTAGTGATTTACATTTAGTCATTTGCAAATGCTATGAACTTTGCTGCTATTGGAAAGATAATAATTTGTAGTTAAAGCAAAGTTTCTGACCACACCGAAAGAATTTACGGTCGTGAGTTTTGTCTGTATGTAAGTATTTTTATAGAATAGTTTAAATTTCATTCTGGAAAGCTAACTACGACTTGCGGTTTCGAATAATATTGGCGCTAGAGTTACAGAGAAAAAAGTCAACTAAAATACTGTTAGAATTACTAAAACACGAGTTGTTCCCATGACAGCAAACTTACTATTCGTATAACCGTTATTTCGTTTAATTTTGCAGTTGTTGTACTAAGTGCTTCTCCAAAAGCACTGCTTAAATCATCGGCCACAGATGTAAAGGCCTATGATGATGATGATGTACTAAGTTAATAAAAGTTTGTGACACTTAATGTATGATGAATTTCCAGGGTCCAAATAGCCCTAATGATAGCCAACTTCCGGAAGGAGATATCAGATAGCACTACAAGAATACAAATATCTTTATTCACAAAAAGAACAAATCAGGACACATGATACGACCCCGCATGCGGCAAGCCAGAATCTCGGTAATCCTTTACGATTTATCAGGCAAACATTAAAATTTTAGGACAAGAAGAAGATGAAGAGTTGATGATGCACGATTAATTTAAGAAAAAGTTTGTTAGATTTATCATAAAATAGAATTCAAGAATATTGCGTCTGATATTTAGACACTGCAAACATTTTTCTCACGACTAGAAATAGAAAAAAAGAGTCACACACAAAATAGATGGATTGATACTTACAGTAAAGGATAACCAACGTAACAATAATTTACTACGTGCGTCCATTGATCGCCAAGGACAGGTTTAAATGTTTTGTATGATAATTCAGATAACCAATAAAGTTATAGTCGCCTTTCAAGGCTAGTCATTCATCAACATTGTGGTATTTCAATAAACTAGTCACGTAGAAATTTACATTGTAGAAACAAGATGAGATTCCTTTTTCATAGCTGTTATTAACACGTTAAAAGTGTAAAATGATTTTCCACATGAAAAGGTACCACAATCAAATGCTGCGGAAAGGATTACATTTAACACGTTTCTGTGTAGAATAACAACGTGGAAAAATATGTGTTTCTTTGGCTTTGTTTGTTTTTGGGTTACCTACTGTTAGGTATCTATCTTCTTGCAAACATGACAGATAGACATAATAAATGAAAGTATTAGGGCTCCTTGATTAACTACGGAACCCTAAAAAGTGGCTTTTATATTTTGTTAAGAGTTGTGTAAGTTTTTAAAAGATACACAACAAACACACATACACGTTTTTCGTTTCTTGTTTTTTTTTTGTTTTTTGTTTGTTTGGTGCAATTAAATTGTCACCAGAAGTTATTAAAAACTTGTAGAGATTTTTTATGTAATCGTTTGACATTATGTTATGCACCTCAAACTGTAGAAATTTTATGAATAGACAATTAAGAGTTATTAAAGATTGACACCATGCGTGTCTATTACAAATTAGTTATGGTAGAACCAAATTCGTAGGCCTTTAATGACGACAAGGCCTTTGCCCTCATTTCCATCCACTTTAGGTAACTACGTAACAAGGGGCCTTCGTAATTTATCCGTTGTTCACTTGTTCTTTTGTGATAGAGTGTAGATAATAATGCTGCGTATATTTGCGTATAATATTGCTGTGTATATTTCCGTTGATAAGCCAAAATAATAAATAAATAGGCAGAGGCTGCTAATAAAATAGCAGAGCATTTTCTTAATTTGTATCTCTCCGATATCGTGGGCGTGCATTTAAAATACATTGCTATAAATTTTTAGCTATGTACTAATAAATAGGTCCTTCTTAATATATTGACGGTTTTTAAGGGGATGATCAGACCATTAATTAAACTAGTCGAAAAAGAAATCATAATGGGGTTGAGTATGTTTGCAAATTTCTATGGAACCGCAGACTACTTTTTCGGGATATCGATGTTGATCCCATAGAGAAAGATGTTCAGTTTAAGGGTAAAGAACCTTAAAAACTGACAGCATATTAAGGACTCTGTATAATAGACTGTCGATAAGACCAATGACAAAATAATTCAAGACAATCAAGCTTCTTTTGAGATTGGGTAATCAAGCATAACAGTTATTAATACTAACCGGAACCAAAATGTAGTGCAAGCAGTGATAAAACAAAATGATTGGTCCCAGACCTCAATCAAGCTGCTACCAGTCTCGAACAAATACTGATTACGTCTATAAAACCGGAAATTTATCTGCAAACTGGTTATCGAAGCTTTTGAAAGGTGTTACTTGTTTATGTTACGTGTATGACCTATGTGTCAAAATTTAGTGCGAACTGCTTTGACGACTTGTTTCCGATTAACATATTTCGAGTTAGGTACCTACATAGACATATTACTCTAGCGATAGACAAGCTCGTTCAAACAAACAACATGTCACACAAAACAACACAAAATGAAACATTGCGGTCTGTCATTGCCATAGTGAGAAGTGAACTCGGGAACATCGATCAGGTGCGTACACCTCATTCAAGTGGAACATGTTGCTTCTATGAAAGGGCAAGTCTATCGCTAGAGTCTAAGTCTATGGTTACCTACCTATAAGAAGTTGTGATAAACTTTTTCTTTGAATAATGTTGTTGCGTAATTTTTAGGCTTAGTTATTGAAGTTAATTTAATTTATAGCAGTGTTTCTTTATAGTCGATAAATACCGTAAATCGAAAATAACTGCTAGTTAGCAGTTACTTACTTAATCCCATTAAATTCAACATGTATTTTACTAGTTACTAAAATACATGTTGAATTTAATGGGATTAAGTAAGTACACACTATGATTATTTAAAAAACACGAAAAAGAAAATGTGTTTTCACTGACCAATTTTTACGACATCGATATTTGCATCACGTTTTCGTAGGCGTGCTTAAACAAAAACCTGTATAGAATTCTATGTTAATCTCATATGACCTGAATTTCCAGAAAGACACCTAGTGAAAACACCTGCTATAGAAACGATGCGTACGCATTAAGGCCGTCAGTGGCCATATTTACCGAAGAATGTGGCCGCAAGTGAAGATGCTTCACAGTTAGATCTACTTTTCAACTTGGCCATGCTCTAAACACCGTGACGTACATTGATTCGTATGTTTACAATCGCCTATTGAGTCAGTTAATGATGCATGAGTGTATGTTGCATATAGTTGAAAAGATGGAAGAGTTATAAAGTGTTTTCCCCAAAACAGTCGGCAGAATCGCAGCCCGTGACAGGAGCTGATGCGTGGTAACCATTTCGTCTTGCTAAGTTCAATGCCCCATCAAAATCCTGATTTCTTTGTCGAAAATAAGTACTGTTATATAAATTATTCATGATTAGGTTTGTCTAAGAAAGAAATCGATTGTGAAACTACAAGTCTGTTTGTTGTAGAAATTGGTCAACCCGTTCAGTCGTCTAAAACATTGATCTAATCGATTCTAGGTCAAATATTCAGACACTTTGTTACTAAACAGTGAGGCAAGTTCAAAGCTAAGATTTGCAACACAAAAGGCGATAGAAATGCGTTTTAAAAGAGCCTATATTTAACACAAATACTCTTTGTATTCGTTCAAAGTAGGCCCCACAGAGGAATGAAAGAAGTGCATTGTACGTGACTCTTAAACCAATGAATTGAATTTTTTCGTACGAATTGTAAGGTCGTTGCATCATAAGAATGTTGTTACAGTCTTATTAGCATTTATTCAAAATAGTAGCAGTTGTAATTTAATTTGTTTGTGAGAGATAACTCGGAAAAGTGGGTTAAGTAACTGCACTAGTTATGGTGGCTAGTTAGATAGACCGTATATGACGTAAGGTGCATGTAAATACAGCTAAAACTACCACACACTTTTCCAGGCTTGCCTGGTATACAAGGGATCTCTGATCAAGTTCTTTTATAAGGGTCTGTAACGGAAGTCCGATTTTACTGTATAAGGTCGATCAAAATTATCTGAAACTATTTTAAGGGGATTATCAGACCATCAAACTGGACAACTTTCTCTATAGCACCAATATCCAAATCGCGAAAAAAAAATCTGTGGTCCCATACATTTAGGTCGAGTAGGTTTGTATGGGACAGCTGTTTTTTTTTCGCTAATTCGATATCGGTCCATAGAGAAAGTTGTTCTGTTTGATGGTCTGATCATATATACCCTTATAATAGTTTCACCTAATTTTGTTTGACTTTATATTGTCCCACAGAGTACTATAATCACAGACTATAATACTACGCAAGTTGTACACTTGTATCTATATTCCTCATTACATCTGTGTACAATAAAAGGCATGAAGCAACTTCATGATAAAAGGTTAACTATAAAAAAATATAAAGAATCCATTTACTTTGTTTATCATTTATGATCAATTTTGTGATGTAGGAAACTACAAAATTGATTACAAAGTATTCTGTGCAAATTAAAACTGTAATCGGCAATAATCTTACGAATACCTACAAAGTATGTACACTGCTTACAAAATTATTGGTTTACTTAGGTGCCTACAAAGCCATAGTCACTGAAATCAAAACCTGGCTATTATTTACCTATGCCTATAATAAGCCGCATACGCTGAAGAAGAAATTCTGATACGTATGTGAAGTGTATCCGCATTGGGCACGCGTGCTGGACAAACGTCTATACACCCTCCCTGAGAGTAGGCCTGTGCAGTGGGACGTATGTAAGCTGATGATGATGACGATGATTAATAATAACATCATCAGTTTGATTGGTTTAACGCAGTATGAGCCGTTGCAAACATTGTTTGTCAATATTACTTGCACTCATTTCTAACAACATATTTATTGATCGAATGTATTGTTAAGAAGATTTGTGTTCATCACTTTCAGATAGTTATGTGAATGTGACTCAAAATATAATCATCACGTTGGTGTATTGGAAAAATAAATTTGAAATCTTCATTACTTTTACACTCAGTTGCAGAAACGTTCATTAAAGTTAATCCTCCATTTTAATGGAGATTTATCTCTTGCTGTCACTTTTTGCCTTGTCGACTTAGTAAAAACTCGCAAGAGATTTAATGGAGGATTATTATTATCTCTAAATAGTATAAAACAAAGTCGCTTTCCGCGTCTGCCCTCATCATTTCTAGCAATAGATTTTGATATGGCCTTCACTATCAATTAGATAATTTCTTCCGAAAGGTTTATTTGTACATTATCATCATCATCATCATCATAGAGCAACATTAGCAGCCAACTATAGTGTCACTGCGTATTTTAATTTGGTTGAAGCCATGCATAACATTTGTGCTTTAAAACGTGTACCTATATGAATTTTGATTGATTGTTCTTTATAAGTACATCTTTATGAACATAGATTACTTTACTGTCCAGTTAACATAAGGTTGGGATTTGTTTCGATGTATTTCCCTGCCGACGGGACTGAAGAAGACAGGACAAGAATATTAGGCCTAGGAAATGAAATACAAATCGCGGTAGGGAGAAATGGTTTTCAGGTTTTGTGTTCAGGCCTATGTAAATTTTAGATAGCTCAGTTGCTAATTAACCTTCCTTCTCTGCCGAGAGTTGCGTTTTCAATCCCGCACGGCGCAAATATTTTGTATGGTAAATACGAATATTTGTGCCCAAGTCATGGATTTTTAAGGTATCTATGTATGCATCTATTTTTGTCTACATAATACAAGTCTAAACTAGATTCTGGTAGTTACGTAGTTACTTTAAATGGGACAAGATAATTTGTGTTAGAATGTCCAAGATGAAGAAAGATTAACACAATGTTTAGATATAAATGGTGAAATTGATATCATTATTCATTCCTTTTAAACTAAGAGTCTACCCATCAAGCTGAACAACTTTTATTATGGGAGTAAACTGATCGGAGCAAAAAAAATCTGCTATTCCACATTAAACTGAAATGCCTACTCGACTCAAATGTATCCACTCATCTGACCGGTTTTTTGACCTTGACTTCCTTTTGTGCACCCGGGCATGTTTTCATACCGGAAAAAAAAACCGTTGTTTGCCCGGGGTATATTTGTTTCCCAACAGCCCTGCTCTTTAATATTTATCTGTCCTTGTTTTTCCTACAGAATAATCCATAAGCTCTATATTTCTGTCTCTAACTTACAAAATTACCCCGACGTCTTTTATAGAAGTTCAGACCCCCAGTTCGATAGTTTTGTCGGAATATCAGTTTGAATCCGCGCGTCTCACGTATCGGTCGGTTTCATGTTTCAAGTGGGTGTTTTGTGAAGTGATTTATTGTGTTTACTTGTTTAAAGTGGCAGTGCTAATCATGTCTATGGATAAATAAACCATTCTGGATGCCGAAAACCAAAACATACGTGAGTCTTTTGTTCTCATTTATAAATAATCATGTTTATTTGATGCCGAAGCCGTTTGTGACTCATGTTTTCCGTCCTAATTGTTTAGACTTATCGTAATACGACACCACTTGATATTTTGGAATGAACTAAGTGGATTACGAAAATAGATAATATTATCTGCAAATTTTATCAACATTTGAAGTGCTTCAACCATTTTAATGGTTGTTTTCGTCGTTTTTTCGACTCTAAGTGTGTGTGCCGCTGGAACAGCTGGAGCTGGTCAAGATTGACTAGATTTTTCAAGATGGCGGTCACAAATAACATATTTTTTTAGGGAGTTTTTAATGACCGAGGGCATATAAGTGGGTATGCAACAGCAGATTTTTTTTGTTCCGATCGGTTTGCTCCCATAGTAAAAGTTGTTCAGTTTGATGTGTCTTAGTAAACGAAAAGGATGCTAATGCAATATCAATAAAATGTAAATAATATGAACCCTGGATATGTCCAAAGCGCGTTTAACTGAAGCACAAAAGTAGTACACTTGATCCATACGAAGTAGCACACTTGGTCTATCTTCTCGGTACGTATTTGAAGTATTTGCGTAAACCCTTAATTTTCTTTCATCTAAGTATATAAACCTACTCTACTTTAGATGACCGAGGCGAACTTCGTACCGCCTTCGAATTTTCCCGACACACACTTGGCCGTTTTTTTAGCCTATTTTCATCACGGATAATATAGAATTCTAATAATGAAAGAATTATTCAGATCAGTCCAGTCGTTTCGGAGCCTATTCAAGTCAAACAAACAAACAAGAAATCAAATCTTTCCTCTTTATAATATTACAGTCTTTGATAAAGCTATATCAAGATTGACAGTCGAAGATACGAAAGCGTCAAAAAAATTGGAACCAGTACTGGCTCCTAAACCCTATATATACACGCAATCATACATAATTTGTATGTCGCCTCACGCACACCAACCTATGAAGCTTGGCCCCTTTTGTTTTATATGGTAAAACAGTGAGGCTCATTTTAGACATATACTTTTTCTAAGATTACAGTATAGATGTAGGATCGCTCACCTTGCAAGCTGGGTGCAGACGCCGGCGCAGCTGGAGGTGGCTGGTGAGGAGTCTGCGGTGGTCTCCTTCTCCTCGGAGCATGCAGTCCTGGCGCTGATGCCGCTCTTGTAGCTGTACGGAACCCGGGAGCTCTGTAGCGAGCTGACTTGACCGGTCCCGCTGGTACCGTGTTAGTACCGGTTATGGACGGCAATCGAGGAAGAGATCCTGCCCGTTGTTCCTCTTCTGACTGTAAAGGAAATTGTTGCTTAAATAAACTCACGACCAGGACAGAATTATGGAGGTCAGAAACATTTCTACAACTACGAACTTTCTTTGTAAGCTATGTGTGCAGTTGTAGCTGTGGTTGTAGTATCATCATCATCACAGCCTATATACGAGAGCGATGATAGTCCATACGGAAGAGAGCTAGCGCCTCAATCATGAGGCTACGGTTCGATTCCTGGCCTGGACCACTAAGTTCTTCGGAATTTATGTACGGTTGTATTTATCATTTACTAGCTTGGCGGTGAAGGAAAACATCGTGAGGAAACCTGCATTCCCGAGAATGAGTAGAAAATACCATACGTTCGGAGGTATGCGTAAATATGGGTGAGCTTGGGGCGAACACAATAGACCAGCGATGGTCGCAGTGTTACATAACGACTCTTGCTTGCAATAGGCCAACCACAAATAAATCATATACCTACGTCCCACTGCAGGGCACAAGCCTACCCTCAAGGAGGGGGTATGGGCGAATGGGCATTGCGGATTGGTAGACTTCACATACCTACGCTCGGAATTTATTCTTCAGCGTATGCAGTTTTCCTCACGATGTTTTCCTTCACCGTTTGAGATCAGTCGGTATTACGTATATAAGTAAGAAAAACTCTAAATTAACGAGAGGCACGACTATTCTTGACAAAGGTATAAAAATATAAATAACGACATGATATTAAACTTCAACTTTCTGGTGCTGTAAATAAAGTTTAAGAACATAACTGTAGTTTTTACATTTTAATTTAAGTGGCGATTAAAGTAACCTACTGCAATGATCATATAAAAAAAGAAAATGGTATAGTAATCTAGTCAAGACCACCCGCGGATCATTTATTTTTTTACGGTTTTTGCCGTAAATTTTAATAGTCATTTTAATGCCCAGTAGGAGCTCAGGGGGATCAAAGATAACCAATAGATTTTGATAAATATTACTTTTATTATATTTTCTTCATTAGCTTTTCTCTCTACGAAACAATCTGTCTTCCAAAGCAAAAGACGTCCAGACCAAATCTACAAGACCAGCCAACGTTCTTGGGCACGCATAACACCTTCTTACAGTACCTCTACGAATAAGTTATTCGTAGCAGTACATATAAATTAACAAATCTCTCTAAAATGTCCATTCGTTTTCGATAATTTACGAACTTTATAACGCCAAAACCTGTTTCCATTTGACATGATTTAACCTCCTGAAACCCTAAGTACACAGTTGTAAACTTGTAATGCGGTTCAACTTAGGATGGAGTGATATGTCAAATAAGTGGGCTGGTTTTTTAGTTAATCTTGCTAAAACTTATCTACAATATACCGCGGCGAACTTCGTACCGCCTTAGAATCTTATCGACACACTTGGCCGTTTTTTTAGCCTATATTGATCACGGATACTGTAGCATTTTAACGGTGAAAAAGTTATTCAGATTGGTCCAGTAGTTTCGGAACCTATTCAATACAATCAATTTTTTTTTTCACCAGTGGCGAAAACTGGGACTTTTTTTCCCCATTTGTCCGAAGTGGCGACGGAGGCCGTGGCGACAACTGGGAATACAAGCCTGTACCGTGCTACCGATAAGCTTCAATAAAACGGGAATTGTATCCAAGTTTCTGATTACTCCGAGGGGTAACGACCGGCAGTCTTTTATGAACCTATATATTTCATGGTAATTAGTTACTAATTAGGAGGACCAAACTTGTAAATGTAATTATGAACCAGGAGAGCGATTTTTGAATCTCATTCGGTGAGCTCAGCAGTTGAAAATGTCAAAATTACTATGGAGATATGCATCTTTCTACTGCTGATTTGACTTTCAAAACTCATACTACAGGAGAGCGATTTTTGAGAGTCAAATCCGCAGTAGAAAGATGCGTATCTCTGTGCGTATCTCCATAGAAATTTTGACATTTTCAACTGCTGAGCTCACCGAATGAGATTCAAAAATCGCACTCCAGGTGTACACATGAAATTATATGACATCACAGATTGACTTTCACCTAGACCAACATTCTTTCTACGATCTTGCAAATCTAATCTTATCTAGAAAATGTGATGATATTATCTCAAGATAAATCTTGATTTTGTGCCTATCTGTCGATCTAGTTATATCGTCACGTATCAGAATGGACGTGACATTGACGTTTTTCAATATTTATTTACATTCCGTGCAAATTGAATACAGAAATTCAAGATCGTGATATTTAACTTATCCGTAATAGCGATTGATACAATAACCGTTCTGGTAATAAGTAATTCGTGGAATATACTTTCTTTTACCCAATTATCGTTTAAAAAGTCAATTGGGTTTCATTAGAATGCACAAGGATTCATTGTGATCCATTAACTAAAATAAGTATAAATTATATTGTTAATGTTAAGTAAGTAATTTTGTGTTAATTAGGTATGTTAAAGTTATTCCTATTTAAATTGTTAAATAGAGTATAAAATGTTAATACCTATATTGTGTGTAGTTATAACTGGATGTTAGATTAAAACAGTTTTCATGGAACACAATATATGACACATGTTATCTGCTATCTATTCTGTAACTGTACTACATAATGAAAAAAATATAGATGACTATGGTTTTTATTACGAGTATGTACCTAGTTATACAACAAGTCTTACCTCTGCATCAGGTGCGGATGCCCGTCGTCGCCCTCTCCAAAGTCTGTCCTCGCTGCCACTGATGGCACCACAACTCCTCGAGTGCGACCTTTGAGCGGCCAGCTCGACTCCAGCCGGCGACCTCCGCGCTTCACACCCGCCGCCCAACGTACCCCGCGAGTCTGCCGCCAGCAGAGCTGACTCAAAACTACCTCGCCACGAAAACCTTTCACAGTCACTAGCAACACTTCCTCTACTGGCTGTCGCCTCTAGAATATCATGAGATCGACTACGAGCCAAAGCTCCTGGCTCCGATGCACTGTCATCGTCTGTACTCGGTGATGCACCAGCAGATACTTCGTGCATTAACGCCACTAGCCTACCCCCAATGTGCCGCATGACTTTTCCAAATAGGGGCGGTGAACCTTCCCCGGCACGACCTAATGTTGCCGCTAATCTTTGATAAGCTCCAGCCGCGTCTCGCTCTAATGATCCCGCTACGTCGCAATTGCCACGATCGAATTCATCAATGATCTCGCGACAGCTGTCAGATATTTGTTTTCGCAATGCTGATCTGTTAGCGGCTGTGCCCTCCAGATCTGAACCGGCGTAATCTGATGAGTCGTACGAATCACTCCATGTGTCTTCACTCGAAAGATATTCAACTATTTCTCTAACTTCCTCATCTCTTATTCCCGGAACTGTTTTCATTAATCTTGTCAGTTCGCTTTCAAAGTATAATAGTTGAGGTGGTTTTGGTGGTCGCGAACTTTCTGAATTAGACGATGCAGATGCGGGGGTGGATGTTCTTACGTTTGCCGAATTTATCATTTGTTTGAAAAACTGACGCATCTTTGTCATCATAAGATTCGTTTCTTCATCAGATGACCAGTTATTAAAGCTATCCTTACGTGATAATGGGCTAGGAGGTGGACGGGGTGATGGTGGGCCTTCTACGCGTTCTTCAACGTCTGGCCTTATTTCTTCTATTATTTCTTCTAGCTCAGATTTAGGTTCGTGGGATCTTGCGAATTCTGAACTAGAATCGCCATTTCGTAAAAGGTCATCACAGCTACCAACAAAGCCACTGTCCCTACTTGTTTGTTTCTTAGATTCAGACAGTTCAGATCCAAGAGGTGGGAATTCAGGACGAGGTGAGGTCCTGCCGTCCTCACCCTCTGATACAGATCTAGCATCCTCACGTGTTTCTTCAGCGAACTCGGTTGATTGTCGCCTCTCATCTGCCGGTGACCCACGTGTTTTTTTGTTTTGTTTTTTCCTCTTAGATTCACCTTGCATATCAAGTCTTTCTGACGAATCATTTCTATCTTCTGTTTCTGTACTCGATCCGTCCGAAACTTCTTGATTATCTTGGGAAGGTTCTTCTCCCGTTAATAAATTGTCCAAGGACGAGGAATGCGAGCGTGGAGTTCCGCGAGCACGAACGAGTCGTTTCCGCCTTTGTTCAGGGCTTTGTCTACCTTCACTGTCGCTTCCAACACTTCCTGAACCGTCTGAATCTCGCCTTTCTTGATTGAATCCCATAAACCCGGATAGAAAATATTTTTCCAAACGTGACGACACAAGTTCATCACTATCACCACTTCGTTTAGGTTGTTCACTGTCAACAATAGACTCCCCACCCTCACTACACACACTTGACGTTTCCGAAACCGGTTCTTCATCGTCACGAATATTCCTTCCGTCACCTAATCCGAAGAAAAAATATTTCTCCAGCTCGGTCGCCGATATAGGGCGCGGTTTTTTTGTTGTTTGTTCCGTTTCGCTTTCTTCGCAACTTTCTTCGACTATTGTGTGTAAAGTGAAGTCTAAGGAACGTCTGCAGTATGCGAAATCCTCTCCCCGGGTGGGTAACGTAGCTTCATCCCCCGAGTCGCTGTCAGAAGGCGAGGTGGCCTCGTCCTCGTCATGGCTGACGTCCTCGACCCACGAGTCGTCGTCGGCCAGCCCCTCCTCGAGGCACACGACCGCTGAGAGAGTGTCGGCATTGCTAACAACAGTCACTCCGCCCGAAGGCTGTGGCGCCTCGTCGTCAGATATACGTTCGTTTGAATCGTTTTCTTCTGTGTTGTTTGTTGACCCAGGTTCGTTTTGTGAGTTGGTGTGGTGCACTATGATGTCCCCCCGCATGAGCCGCGTCGTGTCCGTCGTGACAACGGAGACGCGATCGTGCGTTATCATAACGCGGCTAGTGAAGCGCGCGGAACCGTCCGCACTAGCGGTGCGCGAGCGGCAAACTGTTGTCGAGGCAGGTGCGCCCGCGCCCCTCTCCGCGTCAGTGCAAACCGGCCGCGCACCGTGTGTTTTCTCCTCCTCTTGATCCTCCATTAATTCTTTCTTTAATAGTTCACTGAGCGTTCGTTCAATACCTTTAAACAAGTCTATTTTTTCTACGGGTGGGGAAGCCGAATCTGAGTTATCTTGTGGCGGCTCCGGTGATGATGTTAATTTGGTTAATAACCCGGTAGAATTTTCCTTAGTAACTATTTCTGCGTAGTTATATTTTTCATTGGGCAACTCCACTGATAGTTTAATTTTTTGATTGCTCTCTGCGATGAAAGTATTGTCTAATGAATCACATTCGATGTTTTCAGATATTGTTCGCATACTGTAGTTATCTTCATTGTTGTTATCTAAATTATTGATACTTGTACTACAGGATGCATTAAAGCTATTAAATTTTTCACAAGTTTCGCTTTGCAGCATATTTTCATCACAGAACTTGAAAAATCCCGACTTTTTCTCAGCATTGTCACTATTTCCTTCTTCGTGGTTATTTTCAAATGGAATAACATTGTATTCTTCTGAAAAACTAATTGAGTCTAATAGTATGATATCTGAGTTATTTGAATTATTCGGTGAAACATTGTCGTTTGATTCGTCACTTACATTATTTTCAATATGTCTTGCCTCTGCAATTATTTCGAGGCTGTCAGATTTTTTGTCATCAGAATCGTCGCAGTCGATCCCGCTGCTGTCCGCATTATCTTCCATATCCGACGACGAGTCAGCTGGATTGACGACGAACACACGTGAGAACCTTCCTCCTCCGCCGCCAGAATCATCAGAATCCTCGTCCGACGTGGCCGGCTCCTCCGGCGCACCGCTCGTCACGTCGTAGCTCCTCCGAGCGACGCCAGCCTCCGAGTCACTCGAGTCACCGGACTCGTTCGACGAAGGAAAAGCATTCTCCGCATCCAAATGGTTAGGCATCATGTCCACTTGCCCCGACAACACGGATAAAGAGTCCTCCTCGGCGATCACCTTGATATCGTCTGACGATACATGTTCGATCGGCGGCTCAATAATGTTATCGTTCTTATCGTTATCGTGGGGCTCCGGCGCTTGAGTCGCTTGTGACGTTTCGGACTGTATAGCTTTATCTGTCCTTTCGACGGTCATTTCGAGTGTTTTCGTTTGGGATATAGCGGTGGCGGAGGCAGTGGCGGCGGCGGTGACGGCGACAGCAGCTGCCGTGGTGAGTCGAGCGAGAGCGGCTGCATCGAGAGGCGGGAAGCCGGGGTACGTGCTCCAATGGGGCGTGGGTGGGGTCTGTGTGGGGAAGGCGAGAAGCGCGGGCCAGAGAGCGGCGGGGACGGGGACTGGCACCGGCACAGGGAATGCGATCAGGCGAGGTTCAGCGCCGCAGGAGCAGGTCCTCGGGCAGGCGGGCGGCGTGTGCTTGGGTGGCGGTGGTGTGGGCTGGGCCGCCGCGCCCGGCTCGAAGTAGTCCCAGTCACAGTCGTCGGGCGCAGGGGGCGCGGCGGAGGAGGCCGTGGAGGAGGAGTCTTCCGTGTCCTCGCGGCACGACGAGTCCGAGCTGAGGAACACGAGGCGGTAGTCCTCGGGACGCATGCGACCGGCCTCCGGTTCGCTGACCTCGCCCGGCTCACTGTTCGCGCCCCACTCTGCAAAAATAAAAAAACATTATCTTCTGGTGTAAACATTGGCTTATGAATTGTATCTATCTACAGGGTCAAATTGAAATCATTGACATCCTTTTAAACGAAGACCACTAAAGTGAACAATTTTTACTATGGGAAAAATCTGCTGTTCCATACTAACCTACTCGATTCAAATGTATGCAACAGCAGATTTTTTTTGCCACGATCGCTTTTACTCCCATAGTTAAAGTTGTTCAGTTTAATGGGCAGAATCTTCGTTCAAGACGCTGTTATCCCGCCGAGGCCGTTTTTTGAACACGAACGAAAGTGTTTTAAACTGTGTTTTAAAGTCTGCAATTTAGTTAGGGCGCTTGTCTAACAAAAAAATGGTGAACCTTTAGAAATCATGACTATGGCTTGAAACTTGGTACAGTTGCTCAGGGGGTCAAAAGAGACCGATCGAGATCGGTACCCTACGGGAGCCCCCCCTCTGGGGCTGGAAGGGGGGGATCAAAGGGACGCTCCGACCGGACAAACTAAAAAAATTGCAAACGCTAGAATATAGCTGTTAAGTTAAGTTTAGTATCATTTTCGTATAAATTAGGGATGAGGAATTTATTTCTGGTAACTTTATTTCATTTTGTGCAAGTGGTTTCCGAATAAAACATAGAAAGGTAAAAAATTTAACCAGGAAAAATACATTTAAACGGCTATAACATTAAAACCTATACACAAATTAATATAATAAAAATACTTAAATAGAGCATATTTTATGTAGATTCAGAGCAATATACCTTTTATATAGATAATCTTACAAAATTACGCGGAAAAAAAACTTGAAAGTTGCGCCGCGTAGTTAGGCGAATTTGGGCTACCACCTTTTGCAACAGAAAGCAGACATTTTTCCTCAAAATTCGTATTCGATGCATGAGAATGAAGTGAACAAAAGATATTTTTTTGGGATTAACTTCTCTACATAGTTAAGTATTTCAATGTCGTAAAGGCTATCAGCGAGAAAAAATACAATTTGTAGTTTTTTCGCAATCAATGAAACTCAAAACTAGAAATGTAGAAAGAAAAATTTATTGTTAATCTATTTACACGCACTTTCTTCACATAAGCGTAGTTTTGTACATTTAACATTCGTTTGCTTCCATTTTTCCGCCATCCCCAAGACGCTGGATCGGGAAGGTGATGAAAGGGCTCCAGCACGTGGTTCTGCTCTACACTGCTCGTAGTGTGTGCTGATGAAACGCCGACTTAGTAGGTGGTATGTTCTCTAATTGTCGATATTTTTTGGTAAATGGGTGTTTCTTACATTCATTGACTGTTGTACATTAACTTGAACTATAAAAGAAATAAGATAATTATGTTGAATCTGATTAGCAAAGTAAGAGGATATGTAGGTAATGAAAAAAGTAGGAATAGATAAGTAGGTTCGTACCTGTCATACATACATACATAAGCTCACGCCATTGTCCCATGGGGGTAGGCAGAGACCACGAACCGCCACACGCTACGACTGTGACACACCTCTTTAGCCTCATTTACATTCATACATCTCTTCATGCACTTCCGTGGATTGAGGGTGCTACGCACTTGTCCTTTTCGGAAAAGATCATTGATTTGATCATGGTATGTTTTCCTCGGACGGCCTCTCCCAACACTTCCGCTCACCTCTGCTTGATAAATTTCATTCGTTAGTCTTCTTTCATTGATTCTCTCAACGTGACCGAACCATCTTAGCATACCCCTTTCAATCCTTGTTAATATATTATCATCCTTAAACTTACACCAGTCCCTTATCACACAGTTCTTGATTCGATCAACCAAAGTAATACCACACATACTTCGTAAGGAGCGCATTTCAACTGCATTCACTCGACTTTCATTCCTTTTATTCCATACCCAACATACATAACTAGTAACGACATATTTTTGTATGATAGGAACACAGCTTCCTAAATTTTCCCTTCCATAAGCAATTTGAACAGTGGTAGCCTGTTGAAATACACGAAGCCGGGTTATAATGTTATTTTATATTATCGGTTATTCGGTTTTTAAGCTTGTGTAAAAAAAATACCACCGCAAGATGCCACTAGCACGACACGGTTTCTTGTTTTAATGGAAGAGGAAAGAAGACAGCATTTGAGGCTTCGAGTGCATATCCTAATAAGATATCAATGGCATATCCACAGGTATAGTTATAGAAAAAACGGTAGCTATACCGTTGTTTATCTAAATTTTTAGTTTCTTTTACTGGTCACGCTATACACATTTCAATCCGCTAGTGGCATCTTGTGGTGGTATTTTTACTTTATACAAGCATAAAAACACCGATAACACAAAAAAACAGCTTGCTTATTTATATTATATTATTCGTTAATAACCGGCTTCGTGTATTTCCACAGGCCACCACTGTTCAAGTTGCTTATGGAAGGGAAAATTTAGGAAGCTGATCCTATCATACAAAAATATTATGTCGTTACTATGTATGACAAAGGCCTCCTCTCACGAATAAGGGTGAGAGGTACGTGCCTACTTATCTATTCCTGCTTTTTTCATTACCTACATTTCCTCTTACTTTGCTAATCAGATTCAACATAATTATCTTCTTTCTTTTACACTTCAAGTCAATGTACAACAGTCAATGAATGTAGGAAACACCTGTTTACCAAAACAGATCTACAATTAGAGAACATACCACCTACTCAGTGTCGGCGTTGCATCAGCAGTCAGCACACACTACGAGCAGTGTAGAGCAGAGCCACGTGCTGGAGCCCTTTCATCACGTTCCCGATCCAGCGTCTTGGGGATGGCGGAAAAATGGAAGCGAATGGTCTCCTACTGGACTGACATGCCAGCGCAGTGGCAGAAGCGTGTAGGGAGCTAACTCGCTGCAGATGCAAGATATGCTCTCAGCAGAGATGTAAGTGTTAGGAAGTGAACCTTAAATGCACAGAGCTATGCTTATGTAAAGGAAAGTGCGTATACATAGATAACAATAAATGTTTCTTTCTATATTTCTAACTTTGAGTTTTATTGATTGCGAATAAAACTACAAATTGTATTTTTTCTCGCTGATAGCCTTTACGTCTCTTAAATAGGTACTTAACTATGTAGAGAAGTAAACCCAAAAAAAATCTCTTTTGGTCACTTCATTCTCATGCATCGAATACGAATTTTGAGGAAAAATGTCTGCATTCTGTTGCAAAAGCAGGTAGCGCATATTCGCCTAACTACGCGGCGCAACGTTCAAGGTTTTTTTCCCGCGTAATTTTGTAAGATTATCTATATAAAAGGTATATTGTTCTGAATTTACATAAAATATCTTATATTCACGTATTTTTAAAATATTAATTTGTGTACAGGTTTTAAAGTTATAGCTGTTTAAATGTATTTTTCCTGGTTTAATTTTTTACCTTTCTATGTTTTATTCGGAAACCGCTTGCACAAAATGAAATAAAGATACCAGAAATGAATTCCTTATCCTTAATTTATACAAAAATGATACCAAACTTAACTTGAGAGCTATATTCTAGCGTTTGCAATTTTTTTAGTTTGTCCGGTCGGAGCGTCTCTTTGATCCCCCCCCTCCAGCCCCAGAGGGGGGGCTCCCGTGGGGTACCGATCTCGATCGGTCTCTTTTGACCCCCTGAGCAACTGTACTAAGTTTCAAGCCATAGTCATGATCTCTAAAGGTTTTGATGCTAAGCGACCTAACTAATTAAATTATGTCTTATTTAAGGATCGGGCGGATGGGCGACTGTACTCAATTACACGATTAGATTAAGATTAAGATAGAAAAACAACCCAAAGTTACCCCTTTTGTTATGTTTTTTCAATACTATGATTAAACTGCTGATATTTAACTTTTTATTCGTGTACTTAACTAAATAAGGTAAGTACATTAAATATTTCTAGTGAATTCAGAAGAATTTTTAGCTTAGAAACTCCCATGAGCAAAGATATTGACGAAAAACACGTTTTTTTGCGATCCTGCTTTCAATTGGAGCGGGATGGCTAATTGTAAACTTATGCTTACAAGAAAGAGACGCTTGCACTGGGATAACCTAGCCTTAAAACTCCTTTTAAACGAAGAGTCCACCACCATCCGGTAATGATATCAATTCCACCCTGTATAGTTATAAAACAGTTCCGTGACTAACTGAATGACAGACAACGCACAACCTAAACCACTGAACATAAAAAAATGAAATTTGGGATAAGTACATATTCTACAGAGCATGTAGCATTGCACTAAGAAATAATTTATCGAAAATCTTAAATCCTTATGGACGAAGTCGCGGGCAACAGCTAATATACGATAAAAATGGCTTCATATTTCCTTTAAAGAAATACATAAAAACGCCTGTGGTAAACAAGTGTGCAAAAGCCTCTAAAACTTATTTTGCTACGTTAAAACAGTAGGCGCTATCAATGATAGATACAATTACTTTTAAACGCAACCAATTCGTTACAAAAAAGACAATGAATACATACATTGTTCATTGAAATGTTTAGTAATTTACAAATTCAGCAAAAAGAAATAAACACAAATGACCTAACAAGCATATAAAATTACATTATCTTCAAAAGTGTGCAATCGTAATTTAAATGGTCATTACTTTTATTACATCGAATAGGTAATGTAATGTTATATTATACTAGATTAGGTAATTAACATTCATAGATAAGGTAATTGCAGTAGGTACTCGAATATAAAAATAGATATAAATTAGTGGAGTGACCGTCAGCCTTGATGTAAACGGAAGCTTGGAAGGGTAATTAATTAACTTCGAATTTAACATTAAACGATTACAGAAAACAAATCTTCATCTCGGATGCTAATTAATAATACTTGTAAGTATTACATTAAGGTACATCAATTATAAAAATCGCACGCATCAATAGTTAGAGCGCACGTTGTTGCATAGATAATTCACAGCCTCCTTGCAGCCTAGCACGTTATCCTCGGAATGCCATAGCATGTGATCGCAATCATGCTAATACTATCGGTAGAAAAGAAAGCACCACGGATGGGTGGCCCGCGTCGCGTCGTGAGATGAAAGCGACATGCTACACGAAGCTAATCTCGAGAGAGGTATCTATTCTGGAGAACACTCGATATTTATTGCGAATAACACAGTCGATAAAAGAGTAAACATTTGGTGACATAGTATTTGTACTATGAATAAATAATTGGAAACAATACTTAGTGTTTGATAAGAATTTACTTCAGAATTTTTTTTTCTTTTCGTGAAGGAAACTACATTTGGCGGCTTGCACCAAAAAGCAAGCAAGCACACACGCATGTTTAAATTTGATGCTGTGACTGTCATCAGTATGAGCAGTGTAAGAGATGGAGCTATCACTCTATAGGGTCCTTCTTAATATGCTGACACTTTTTAAGGGGATAATCAGACCATCAAACTGAACAACTTTCTCTATAGGTCCAACATCGAAATCGCAAAAAAAAACCAGCTGTCCCATACATGTGATGTGGCTCGAGCAGGTTTGCTGTTTTCTATGGAACAACTGTTTTTTTTTTCGCGATTTCGATGTTGGTACCATAGAGAAAGTTGTTCAGTTTGACTGTCAGATCATGCCCTTAAAAAGTGTCAGCGTATTACGAAGGACCCTGAACCTGCAAAAAGTATTCTGGTTTAATTAAACGTAGGTGTTTAATGGTCGCCCTGTCTCTCACACTACTCATACTGCTGATAGCGACAGCGCTATATTTAAACATGTGTTGTGAGCCATTTAAAGAATCCATTTAAGAATTTAAATAATATAACGAAAAGTTTGCTAAAAATAAAAAAATATTCCTAAGAATTGAAATATGCACTTCCAATTTTGACCGAATGTTTTCTTACGTTATTCTAATTACGTAAGCAGTTTTTTTTAACAGCAGCGCTGGTCAAATTGCGTACTGAAATATTACCGTACTCGATTTACTTTAATTTCTATGATCGTCGATATCGAGTGATTTCAAGAATAGTATACAACAAGGTAACTGCAGAGATGCGGCGCGGGCGTCTCGGGCGTCGTGCGGCATTGGGCAAGACACGATTTCATGTACATTTCCTAGACACTGTATTCTAGCTTAATAGTGGACAATGAGCCAAGGAGAGAATAATATTATTTAAACTCCGTAGATAGCTAGTTTGTTTCCTGTAGCCTTGGTATAAAATATTCAAAAACTTTTATAGTAGGTAAGTTATAAAAAGTTCTTTCATCGAATGATGTTGAATATTTTTCAGTAGGTAGCGTACTTTACTTATGTGGTTTGTGATTGTGAATAAATTACATTTTTATTAAATGGATAAATAGTAAATAAACATATCTCATCTATCTACAGGGTGTAAACTTAAATCATGGTTCAAACCATCAAACGGAAAATCGTTTATAGGGCCAACATCGAAACGGAAAAATAAAACACCTTTTCCATACATTTTGGTAGTCATTAAAATTTTCTATGGAACAACAAATGATTTTTATCGTAAGTTCAGTATTAGTCCCATTGAAAAAGTTGTCCAGTTTGATGGTGTGAAGCATCCCCTAACTAAAGTGTGTTACGCACTTAATTACATGCAGTATATAACTATAACAAAGACATACCAACTTTAAAAATCGCGTAAATAATCTGCTGTTTCATACATTTTGGTTTAGTAGCTAAATTGACATTTTCTATGAAACGTCTGATATTTTTTAGCGAATTCAAAGTTAGCCGCATTAGTAACAGTTGTTCAGTTTGATGGTCTAAAGCACCCCTTTAAATATGGAGTGCATTTTTCTCCCCTCTGGACGGAAAGCGTCAATTTTCGTCTCGCTGCGCTAAACGAAGTTGCCGCTTTCCACTTCCGTCGAGGAGAAAAACAGTATACTAACCTCGGGCAGTAAATAAGAGAGCCTCAGATCACATGTTTGTTGACCTCGGCTTCGCCTCTGGCAATCAATTACATGAGATCTGAGACCTTTCTTACTTTCCTGCCCTCAGTGTGTAATCTACTATAACTTTACACCCAGTGAAACTACTATCATTTAACCTGTAGTGCCGGTAAATAGAAAAATGTTAAACTATAAGAGAGTACCTAACAATGTTGTTTTGTTACTTTGTAAGTTTGCATGTTACATAATTGGTAACCGTTACTATACCATATGGTAAAACATCGTACTAGTACCACATGATGCTAGTACCATACTCTTTGTTATACTGTGCCGATACTTATTAGGTTCACTTATCTCATTACAATGTCCATCCGTTCTTCAAAGTAGACTATCGGTTCAAAATAATGTGAGACTTCCTTTCTGGAGCAGAAATGAAACATGCACATAATAATGACTGTGTTGAGCTATCGTTACTTACAAAGCGAAAAGAAAAACCCGGAAAATGCTTGTGTATCTCGAAGTTAAGAGGGTACAGAGCCTCCAGGGCTGCCATAAGCGCTCGTTGGCGTAGTGGAGCTTTGGTATTGGAAACGATCACTGAAGTTAAGCAACGTCAGGTTCGGTTAGTCTTTGGATGGGTGACCGTTTAGTGGTATTTACACACGAAGAGTTTCCGTGCTTCGGAAGACACGTTAAGCGGTTGGTCTCGGATAGTTCCGTCAGATGGCGCCGTTTTTGCGTGAACGCCTACGAATGATTCAGATACAATGAATAAATTGAATACATATAATGTAACATTCTCACTTCCCAGAGAACGTCACAATATTTATGTACCTACTTTATTCGTTTTATTACAGAATAATTATTCACGTTAAAAATATCTTACGAACACAGGCGTCCTACCTGTTCGTTAATTGTTTGTATAGGATAAACGATTTTGTACAATCAAAACGAAAAAGTTAAATAATGTATTTAAATAATAAATATGACGATAAGCCGTATTTCCATTGTTTTGTCAAATTCGATAATAAATGTCACACTTATGTTAACAACATAATTAAGGATGTATGTATGTATCGTTGAAGTCTTTTGTATGAAAATACAATCCTCTGCCGGTCCAGTTATGTCTCGTACAATAAAATACAATACAATACTCTTTAGTGTGAAGTCACACATGTTGCTTAACGCAACTGCTAATAGGAGTCTAAAGCAGTCGAAATGCAGTTCGGATGCAGTTGCGTCTGCATTGCGATAAAAAATAGAGTCAAGGAAAATGCGACCGGGGGTTTTTCTTTGGCAATTGCGTGGTGCATGTGTGTTTAAAAGGATAGTCCTTGAAGTGCGCTCCATAAAAAACGATGTTTTGTCCTATTTTCAATATTACCCATTAAAGTCGATGATTTTTTTTAACACGATCTAGAAACTGATCTCGTGACTGTGTTTTTTCAAAGTTACCGTGGCTCAAAGATTTTCAAGGATTTTCAATACATTAAATGAGTCCTAGCATTGACACAATAATAGATTTAAAAGGAAATCTAACAAAATACAGACACGGAGATAGGTTCTAAATCGTGTGAAAAAAGTTTCATTGACTTTATGTAGTTGGTTAATGTAGAAAATAGGACGAAACTTCGTTTGTAACTAAAAACTTTCGTTTGTTTCGCGCTCGGGCGCAAACGCAGATTCGTAGAAGCTGGTGGTCCAGAGGCGAGTATCCTTGCCTGCCGTGCAGGAGGCGATGGTTCGATTCCCATCCAGGCCGACTTTGTACCAATAAGTTTTTAGAAATTTATGTACGTTTTGTAGCACTCTGGCTTTTCGGTGAAGGAAAACATCGTGAGGAAACCTTGCATGCTTCGATTTCGAGGCATGTATTGTACCCACTGTCCATGTATGTTCTGAGTTTTCGGAATGTCTCTGATTACCTCCGCGGGGAATATAGTCGTGAGCATATGTAAACATTCGTTTTTGCATTGTATGCGACTCCTTATTAACCTATAATAAACTGATGATAAATTAATTAACAAAGCGTTAAGTAAGTAATAACAAACACGTGGAACATCATTGTGTTGTTATGAACTATGTTATACGTGACTTTTTCTCTAGTAGGAAAACGCATGAAGTAAACACAGGTAGGTCAATTGCGTTGGTAGCCCAAGGTTAATTATAGCAACACTAACTATACTATTATTTTCCACCGACCACTTTGGTGAACAAAAACGTAGGTAGAGGTCCGAAGTTTTTAAAATAAACAATTAAACATTTTAACGGCTTTATATGGAAATAACATTGCTGTTCAATGAGTGATTTTTCAGTGGCGAAATTGGATAACTTACACCCTTTTGAGCGAAGTACCTAAAATGCACGATGCCACTGCTGCATAAAAATGCGAGATACCTGAAACTCGAAGTACCTAAAATGCACGTACATAATAAAAGTACGATGTACTTTGACAACAATGTGTAATGCCTAAGAATCGAAATGCCTAAAATGAAGATTGCCAGCACAAGGTACCTTCAGGTGCGGTCGGCCAAATAATTGGTTTATCCCTGGTTTGGAAGAGTGCGTGTTCAAGTCCCGCCCGAGACAAATTTTTCAATCTTTAATTTGAGGTTCAAAATGATTTGATACATGGATGAAGCGATATAAATAAAGTAGTAAAAATTCGTGTTTTCAAATTTCATCTTGCCATTCTAAATGTAATCAGCTGATCGCATCTAGTTTGTAAGAAATGCTGAATTTTTTGCGAATTTCCCTTAGGAAAGTAGTTCCCTTGGGGAAAGTAGTTCAGTGTCTTATGTACAATCACCCTTGTTATCTTATTAAGGGGGCTAAGCCAGCAACACTTCTACCCAATGGGATCACACACGATGACGCACTGACGGAGCGGCAGGCGTCAATCCGCACCGTTTACAACTCCTTGCTTCGCAAATGACGGACTGACGTCTGCTGCTCCGTCAGTACGTCATCGTGTGTGACAGCTCTTACTCTATGGCACCAACATCGAAATCGCAAAAAAAAACAGGAGTTCCATACAAAACTGCAAACCTAATCGAGCCAAATGTATGGGACAGATTTTTTTTTCGCGGGTCGATGTTGGTGCCATAGGGAAAGTTGTTCAATTTGATGGTCTGATCCTCCTCTTAAAAAACCGTCAGCATATCAAGTTGGACCCTGTATGTTAAACGATTAACAATTTACCTAATACCTAATGTATCGGGGACGCCACCAAATAGGGCAATAAAACGGCCTCATTGTTATCGAATCAGCATTCAAACGGACAATGAAAGTAAGAGCAAAACGTTGGCGCCTGTTCAAGGCTCGTTGCCTAAGCCGGAGTGGACGTGGGCAGCGGCAGCGGCAGCGAGGAGGCAGCCTGGCCACATTATTTGGCACATGTCCTTATTACCATAGAAAACTCAGGGTTTTCTACAGCCTTAGTAATTACTATAGTTAACCCGCGATTTCGCCCGCACAAATTATATACCTATCCGATTTTAAGTCAAATCATAAGCTATCCAACAAAATCGGTTTAGTAGTTTTTGCGTGATGCTGTTATAAACAAACAGACGACAACAATTCTAAAATTATTGATTTAGAGTCAGGGACAGCTGACAAAAACCATATCGTAATCGTTGTCTTATAAATATCTTCAATGTACAGACACAGAACTGTTACAGTTTTCTAGTACCTAGTTTATACAGGGTCCTTCCTAATATGCTGACAATTTTTAAGTGTATGATCAGATGGTCAAACTGAACAACTTTCTCTATAGCAACAAAATCGAAATCGCGAAAAAAAATGCAGATGTTCCATACAAAACTGCAATACTCGAGCCAAATGGCAAGCAGATTTTTTTTCTCGATTTCGATGTTTGTCTATTAGAGAAAGTTGTTCAGTTTGGTGGTCTGGTCATCCCTTTAAAAAGTGTCAACATATGAAGAAGGACCCTGCATATCCGATTTTAAGTCAAATCATAAAACTATCAAACAAAATAGGTTTAGTAGTTATTGCGTGATGTGATGTTACAAACAAACAAACAAACAGACGACAAAAATTCTAAAATGGTTGATTTGGAGTCAGACACCTGACAAAAATCAATACCTATTGTAATCTTTTTCTTACACAGACACACAGTATCAGTTTTATAGTAGTTAAGATTAATAGGAGAGGCAAGATAACTCTGGATTTTCTGCAGCCTAAGCATAGTGAACAAGTCGAACCATTTGACTTGTGTGACTTGAATCGGACTCGGCGATCAGACCATCAAAATGAACTTCTTTCTCTAGGGATCAACATTGAAATCGCGAATAAAAATCAGATGTTCCATAAATAACCGCAATTTATCTCGACCCTATGTTGGGACTGCAGAATTTGTTTTTATCGAATCAAAATGGTTTAATGGCATGGAATGATTAAAATCAAAGTGATAACTGATAACTTTCATGAATAAAATAATAAAAAAAAACACAAGTTGTATATTTGACTATTTTGTATACTAAAATGTTTGCTGAAGTCCACATTCTGTTAAGTCTTAACGAGATTTGAAGATATTATACACATATTATTATTTTCAATTTATTTATCCTATTGTTTCCATATTAAATCCTAAACAAAGCATTAATGTGGATCAGATGTTATCGATCCAGACTTTCTAGTTTTGTAGACTACGTACACCGGTCAACACAATGTTACGGGCACATAAACTCTTAGCGTTTACATCTGGGATCTACGGAGCTTTAGTAACCGTAACCGAAACACTGATATCCGTAACTAAAACGCCGCCGGATATTTAATAATATCCATAATCGATCCGTATCCGAAACTTTTATTAAATATCTGCAATGATAATATGGAAGAGCAGTTTTGACACTTGTGTTTAAAAAAAAGTGTTTAGGAAAAGAAATGATACGTAATAGAATGCATTAAGACCATTTTAGGAATTTTCGTCTTTTTTTTTTGTTTGTTTATGCACGCATAGGGTTGCCAACTTTTTTAAGCGAACATAAAGTATATTTCGTTACAGGGATGGTAAATAAAAAGTACAGACTTAAAAAATAAAGTACATTTATTTAAATAATTAAAATTTTTGAAACTGTATTTTTGGAGCTTTTTTCTGAAATTAAAAATAAAATTTATAAGAATATACATACTTCAAATCTGCAACACACTTCGTCAAAAAGCTTTTTTCTCATACAAGTAATAACAAAGATTTATCATTTATAATGGTTTGGTGGGATGCACTGCATTCAAAATCAAGATTTTAACATATTAAGAGCTCGTTTCTAATTTTAATGATATCCTATTCTTCTCGTCCATCCACTTCACATTCTTCACTGAAAACACCCTGAAAGCCGGAGTGGCAGGGACAGACAAAATATAACTTATAATTTTCTTCAAATTATAGAATTCGTTTGGGCATTCTTTAAAAAATTACTGCCATTTCTCGCCAGTATTTTTTTGTAGACCTAGCTGAAATAAAGTATTTTTGCGTACTTTATTGTTCTTCAAAAATATAAAGTACATTGACTGAAAATAACGTACAATACTTTATATAAAGTACAGTTGGCAACCCTAACGCATCACTTAAAAGTTACTGAACCGATTTGGTTTGGGTTTTCACAGAAGTATAGGGCATTAATTTGGATTAACATTATGACTGGTTTTATCGCAATCGGCCCAGTCAATCAAAAGTTTAGGCCAAGTTATCCGAGTGCAAGCGTCTCTTTCTTGCAAGCATAAGTTTTCAATTAGCCATCCCGCTTCAATTCAAAGCAGGATCGCAAAAAAACTTATTTTTTCATCAATCTTTTCCCTTGGGTATTTTTAAGCTCCAAATTTAGCGAATTTGTCGAGAAATATTTAATGTATTTAGTTAAGTACAGAAATAAAATGTTAAATATCAGCAGTTTAATCATACTATTGAAACCATAACAAAAAAGAATAACTATGGGTTGTTTTTCTATCTTAATCTAATCGTGTTATTGAGAGCGATCGCCTATCCGCCAGATCCTTAAATTAAACATAATTTGTTTTCAGACTTTAAAACAGAGTTTTTCATGTTTCATTCGTGTTCAAAAAACTAGTGAGCGCGGCCTCGACCGGATGATACTACCTTAAAGTCAGTGGTTTGCGCGTACGAAGTCGCGGACGTCACTAGTATTAAATAAAGCTGTGTTGGCAACTGTACCCGTTTGTTGGGTAAGGTAAACGCTCCGATGGGTACGATAGTTCTGTACCAGCGAATGGGGTTTTGTAGGAAACGCCATGATTGCCACATAATAACGTAACGTCTCATGGGTGCTATTATGCACTTAAGTAGGTATAATTACTTTATATTAAATAGAGCTGTAAATTATACAGGGTGTAAGGAAAACCATTAAACTTTAAATCACATACTCTACCCATCAAACTGAACAACTGTTACTATGGGAGAAAACCTGTCAGAACAAACAAAAATCATTTTAGTCGAGTAGGCATTGCAGTTTTGTATGGAACAGCAGGTAGGTAGTTGCCGTACTGTGAGGACTAATATAGTTATGTTTTGCTAGTAACGCGTGAATTTTTACTACTAACAAACATTTCTGTCACTTTTTGCGGGGGGCGAGGTAACATGCAATCCGCAACTTTGGATTTTATTCCCCATAACTCTAGATTATAATTGTTAAAAATCATGAAAAGTAGTCTCATGCCCCCCCAAACCATCACATCATCACCCCAAACGTTCTAAGTTCGAAGTTATTGTTTCGCAATTATAGGCTGTCTCGTTTAGTGATAAGGTATAAAATGGAATGTAAATTGCACATGATCAATTGTTCTTATACCGTGGCAGAGGGGAAATGCCACCGCAAGGCGAGTCCTTATGTCAAAGTGTAGTTTAGAGATACAGGTTGTTTAGTAGAACGATGTATATACTTTCTGAGATGATTGAGGGATCCTTTATGATAATTTTAAACCTCATATAGTTAATCAAAAGTTAGTTTTTCTAAGCCGGAACCACACGGCATTTTTTATTTATTGTAAAAACGCATGGGTAGGTATATCAATGGAAAACTCAGTTAAAAGATTTTATTAGGTCATCATCTGAGAACAATAACCCGTTCGTACCAAGCCAGTTTAACCCTTACGTCATCTTTTAGCCGTTTCGAATTGATTTCTGAACTCAGACACACTTCATGAAAGTATAAAATTAATTTAAAGTAATTTCGGTCTTGTAACTTTATAAATACTTATTTATTTAAGTTCTTTAAAGTAATCCTACACACACTGTCACTGTATATCTGTCTACACTTGACATTTACACCCTGTATAAGTAGAAGTAAACATTGAGAAGAGTATAAACACCATACGCCATATAAAATGGCAAGAAGAGAATTTTGCCAAAATGAGGAAAGACGTAGAGCTCATAAAATCAGAATCATACTTCGGAGGAAGTACCTATGTTTTTGTCTGTTTGTATGCATCACTTAAAAACTACGGAAGCGATTTGGGTGGAATTTTCGCAAACACATAAGTCTTAGTTTCGATTGCGATGAAATTCGTGTTTATTTCATCGCAATCGGATCACTCAATCAAAAGTTATGGTTATTTAAAGTTTTCAAGAAGGTAAGCATAAGCATAATGCTCACGACTATATTCTCCGAGGGGTTAATTAGAGATATTCTGAAACCTCAGAAAATCTACGTTTTTAACTAAGATCATCATATTTCAGAATTCTGCGTATAATATAAACGAAGTCACGGGCGTAACTAGTATTTAAATAAAACTACAGCACGACCTACAAGAGTAGACAAAAATTGAGGGCGCCACTATCTTTGTAAGAACGTCAAAATCACGCATAACCTGGCAATACTGACCTACAATTTGTGCTAAAATCTTTAGTTCCCGCTGTCAACATTTTCTACTCTTTTTTGTCAAGCTTTATAAGTATGCCGCGTATTTCAACTAGGAGTCACGCTGCAAGTTTTGCCGCGAGCGGTTGTGTCATTCGCGTGGTTCGCGCGGTTTGAATTTGAGCTTGCCACGAGGCTCCACCACCTCTTCTCAACTGTGTTTTTGATAAAAAAACAATCATTGAGATTGTGATGGATACGCCCACAAACTACTTGACGTTGGCAGTAGTGCTAACGCACAAGCAATAGTCAATCTTAACTATGTAAGTAACAGAAGTGTGTCCGTCCGTACATTGATGATAATATTCTCATTCATTGATAGAGTCTCAATGAATGAGACTAGACTTTTATACAGAGGGCCTACCATGAGTTTTCCCTGTACTTTACTACTGTAGTTACGTCGCCTATTCGTATGACAGAAATTAGTTCTCAACGTAACCACTAGGAGCGCTGTAAGAAATTCAATACAAAATTGGTGACGTAACTACAGTAGTAAAGTATGGTGAAAACTCATGGTAGACCTACAGGTGTAGGGAAAAGTATAATGGGTGTAACGAAATAATCAGACCTTTAAGATGATAAGGCGGGCTGAAATGCTAATTTGGAGAATAAGTCACTTTTCCGACTGTATACAATTTGTCCGATCCGCCCCACCCATACACCCCACCGACTAGAGTGCGAAAGAAACAACTGCAGCTCGGATTAATTTTATCTACATAAAATCGAGGAAAACAGCATTTCGCATTTTCCTCTTTTTGCTCCTCCAAAACTAAACCAATTTTATATTCTTTCAAGAATAATATGAGAAAGACTTTGGCTATGTCTGTGCGTTTGCTTTTTTTATTTATATTCGTCAAATTTGTTTGCTGGATGTCTGAAAATTAGCGGTAAAATTTGTCATTTTTGAAGGTCCCTATAGTTCATACAGTAATTAATTAATGCAAAAAATCAAAACACAGTGACATAGCAGAGGTAACATAGATTGTATGGTAAAAAAAATATCCAGAGAGGAAACAGGGGAATACGTTTGTATGAAAAAAACTGTACTCGCCTATCCTCTTAAACCACGCACTCAACCCATCAAACTGAACAACTTTTACTATGGGAGCAAATCAGAACAAAAAAAACTGTTCCATACGTTTGAGTAAGTATGTAAAGGTTAATAATAGTTTTCTTTACACCCTGTATAGAGATTTAGAGCTATTTCGGTCAAATATGAAAGAAGGACTACTAAAACGTAAGTTTTTATGTTAAACCTCTTAGAAAAAGTATATGTCTAGAATGAGCCTCACACTTGTTCCGTATAATACAAAAGGGGCTAACTTTTTTAGGTTGGTGTGCGTGAGGCGCCATACTAATTATGTATGTGTGCGTGTATATGTATAGGGTTTTGGAACCAGTACTGGTTCCTATTTTTTTCGACGCTTTCGTAGCTTTGACTGTCTATCTTGATAATCTAAGGTTAACCTAATATTTGTTCTAAGTGCTACTAACCTTTCCAAACTTTTCAATGGTCTTACAACAGTGATCAATGCACAATGTATTGTCTTTCAATGTTATGCAATTGTCATCTAAAAGAACAATGAATAACGCGCAATGAACATTTGACGAATTCTAATCCATTTACGTTAATACTATTTTCTCTGTTTTTTATATTACAATCGCATAAAATAGTGTCGTAAGTCCACGCAAGTAGCAAATGCTACTTATTTCTTATCCCTATATCCAATTACACGTTATCCGATACGTACTTACTTTTTAGCGAAATTGTTAAAAAAGGTTTCCTTGTACGGCTTCATTGGAGGCTCTCACACACAAACACAATTAAGAAACACTGGTTTTTGGTATAACTGTTATTGTTAAACAATAATTACCGTAACGGTCACAAAAAGTTACAGAAACATTTGGAACACAACAATTTAAAATTTATTGTTGAAACAAAACACTAATTTATTCTTAATTTTTCTTTCGTTCGAGTTCGTTTGAATTTCGAAGTTTATTTTTCGTTGTCGGGAGGGAAAATAGGGCTGGCTGGTGGCGAGCGCAGGTTTGAGTGCGCAAACGGATGTGCGCGGGGTACCGGCCGGCCGAACTGTTGCGTTCGCCAGGCGCTAGTGATGTGCTTATCGACTGTTCACTTTGTCGACATTGATAGGGCTTCATGTTTTTTTGCTGGCTGGGCAACGGGGATGATAATAATTCGCTAAATAGGATAGTACGTGGCAGGTAAGACGTATTGTTAGCTGATGAAGATACTGATAATGGTATACCGACGAGCTAAGGGGCTGTTAATTTATTACGTAAGACAATTTGGGGGGGTCCGAGCAAGTCTTATTTTTTAGGCAGGTCCTGGGTTCGAATTCGAATAACGCTCGCATCCTTTCCAGTCGAAAGCCCGACTTTTTCAATCTTTAATTTGTCTTATTTTTGCTACTTTTTCTTTGCAATTTTTTTACATACTTTCTTACGTAGGGGTGAGGGGGTTTTAGAAACTACTTAAATGGTCTTACGTAAATAAATGAACAGCTCCTAAATAACGTCTTACAATTTAACTGTTTTGTTTTACAGAATCGATAACAGCAGTACCGTATTGTGATATAAAAAAGTTTGCAAAAAGATGCGTTAAAAACAAAGTGACATTTTGCTAATTGTGCGCCTAATCTGTTAACCAAATCCGGATTTGTTAAAAACTTGACTATGTAATTGTAACCTTAATTGATTTTAATATGACTGTTATTTTACAGCTTTATTGTTGTTCTCACTTTCTGAGAAGGATAGACACAGAAGATTTTTATTTCTTCTTTTTCCTCTTCTTGTTGTGCCATCTTCCATCGGAGTTTGGCTATCATTAGGACTATTCGGCTTTTCTACAAAGCTTAATTTGTACGTATTATACTGACAAGATTATTTCATAATAAAAAGAATACAGTTAGGGTTCTATGCTCACATTATAATCTGTTTTGTCTTGTAAGAATGATATAGCTTCAACAATATCGATAAACAATATCGACTTTTAAGTCAACTAACAACGTGACTCACCTCCGCGTCTCACCGCCAACAACAAAACGTATTCCAAGTTTAAAATGACGTAAGTGACCAGTAAAGAGCCAACAAAAACGCCTTACCACCGCCGAGGGCCAAACTTTGACACAAAAAAGGCGCAGAAAGCGCCTGGCGTTTACGACTGCTTCGAAATTCAAACGTTTGCCGAACAATGAACTTGCACTGGCGAACTAGACCAAACAGCGCGAGGTAAAACACTTTTGTATATAGAACAAGTTGGTTTGAAAAAAGAATGGTTGTTCTTATGTCGGTGTGCAAGTAACGCACGTAGGAGGGCTACCCACGCACACATGTAACTGTTATCCACTTATATTGTACTTGAAAGTAGGCATTATAAAAACACGATTAACTGTATCAAAATGTCACTGTTTCATGCCAGTTTCTGAGCCGTGACCGATTCTCTTGAAGATTATTAAAGCAAAAAACAGCTACGATCAGGAATAAAGCAATTTTATTACAGCTCTAGTGTTTTTTGTCAATTAAAATGTATGAGATGGAACCTTGTAGCAACGATCGGAGGTCATGAAACCAAAAAAAGTATGTATAAGATTCGTACTTTGGATTTTGTTAGTTAGTTCAATTTTTTTTAAATGAAGCATACATAATAACTTCTTCTTCTTCTTATCGTGTGGGCAAGCCCTGGTGTCAGAGTTTATTCAAACCGCGTCACAGCCTCTGAGGTGGTTTTTTATGTAACCACTTCTAACCAGACATAGTAGTCGGGACCAACGGCTTAACGTGCCATCCGAAAAACGGAATCATTTTTTCTTTTCAGACAATCAGGTGATTCAGCCTGCAATGTCCTAAAAAACTGGGGAAAAACGCCAGAATATATCACGAGGTAGGTGTACCCGTGGGAATCGAACCCACGACCTCCGTGTCAAGAGCCCAATGCTCTTAACTATTAGACCTTGGAGGCAGTCTTTACTGTATTTACTTGATTATTAATAAAAATAAAATAAAATGTGAAGGCAGTTTAAGGATGTCTTGTTATTAAATAACAGTAAATAACTAACTAATAAAACTAAAACTTTGTAAACTCCTTGAATTTAATAAAATGTGTAATGGATATTATGCATTCAAAAAAGAAATGAAAGCGATTGATTTCTATACAATTCCCTTTGATTAATACGTGGTGTAACAAAACATCCTAATAATACTTAAGGGGGTGCTTCAGACCATCAAACTGAACAACTTTCACTATGAAGCCAACTTCGAAATCGCGAACAACGAAACAGCAGTCTCATACATTTTAGTCGAGTCGGTACTGTGAGTTTTGTATAGAACAGCTGATAAATTTTTTGCGATTAATTTTTGCTCCATAGTGAAAGTTGTTCAGTTTGATTGACTGAAGCACCTCCTTAAGTATTACTATAGGGTGTTTTGTTACACCCTCTATATGTCAAGATAGAGCCTCACCCTTCAACTTAAGGCCCGGCTATTACGAGTGCAAGCGTCTCTTTCTTACAAGCATAAGTTTGCAATTAGCCATCGCGCTTCAATTGGAGGCAGGTCCGCAAAAGAACGTATTTTTCATCAATATCTTTTCTCTCTGGTGGTGGGGGAAAAAACTAGCCTGAGAATAATTTAGACAATGTCATTTCCTATTTTTTAATGTATTTTTTTTATTTGTAGTGTTAATAATCTTTAAGTAAAACTTGAAAAATAGTAATAAACTACTTTGCATGTATTTATGATCGAGAGAAGTAATAACTATCGTGTTTTGAGCCACAAAATGATCAAGAACAGATCATGAACAACAACATATATTTTTTCTGGATTAAAACAACGACTATTTCATGCCTTAAAACTCAACCAAAAACAGGCGATTTGGAAGATCCTGCCCTTAACCCTGTGTGCATGCATAGTGATAGGGTTTATCACCATAGACTTGGGTGATATTTTTTTCAACGCGTTCGTAGCTTCGACTGTCTATCTTGCTTGACATACAGGGTCCAACTTAATATGCTGACACTTTTTTAAGGGGATGATCAGACCATGAAACTGAACAACTTTCTCTATGGAGCCAAATCGAAATCGCGAAAAAAAAATCTGCTGTTCCATACTAAACTGCAAACCAACTTGAGCCAAATGTATGGGACGGCAGTTTTTTTTTTCGCGATTTCGATGCTGGTCCCATAGAGAAAATTGTTCAGTTTGATGGTCTGATCATCCCCTTAAAAAAGTGTCAGCATATTAAGAAGGACTCTATATAACTAATTACGGACCATTTCTATGATTCCATAGAAAAGACATCAACGACCTGGCAATTCGTAAAAAATTTATTTCGTGTTTCAAATTTCGCCATTTTTTTTTTGACATTTTGTAGGCCTAGCATGCCATCACCGAAAAAGCGAGGACAATCGAGATGTGCCTGTCTTTGTTACTTTACGCCTGCTGCATGTTAGCCCTAAAGAAGAGAAATGGTAATTAGTCCGCTTCTCATCAGCTACAAGCCTACAACACACATAATAACAAAAAGATGAACCTGAAACACATCCATTATACTACTACAATATCCCATTTCCATAGGTATGAAATGACATCGATTGTGGACTTGTTAAGTACTATAAAATAAAATTAACACTATGACACATTAATTCACATGATATTAACATGTTATTCTTATTACTATTACGTATTTAAATATCTAACTATCTAACTATACATACTTGCTTAACTTTGCCTTGCACGAGATCGTATCTCGAGTGCCAGTTAGGTTCTGGCAGAATAACAGCGCTGTAGTTAACGCTGCAGCAACATGCTGAGCCAGCGCCTATTCATGGGAACAGTACAGGTCGCATACTGTGAATGATTATTTCTTAATGTTTTTATTGTACTCTTTCTTGTTTTGTTCACCTATGTATTGTGTACTGTTTTGTATGAATAAAGTGTTATCTTATCTTATCTTATCTTATCTTAAAGCAAATGGACCATTTGCTTTAGGGCTGACATGCAGCAAGCAGGCGTAATTAATATTGGCGTGCTTCGTATTATACACGCACGGTATACAGGATGTAAGGAAAAGTATTATTAACCTTTAAACCGCTTTAATACGCTACACATCAAACTGAAACTACTTTTCCTCACACCCTATATATATACCTACAGTATACCATTTGTCATTTTTGCGTCTTATTTATTTACAGTTTCGTATCCAAACATGTATTGTGTTTTTAACCCCCGACGCAAAAAGAGGGGTGTTATATTGATAGTTGTGAGCCTAAACCGTTATTTCAAGTGGTATAAAATCGAATAAGATTTATTTATTTTTATTACCATCATTAATACAAACAAAATTGGTATCGGTCCCACGCGTCAAATGCACTTCCGTCGTTCTCGGTCCTATACCCATATCCATAAATACAACCTTCTATAGATACATTGGCGTTTCCGGTTACTTTTTTTTTAACTTCGGCCCTTTACCACCTGTTCTGTGACCCTTTTCCTGTTAGGAAATTAAAGTTTATACTTTTTAATTTCATTGCCATAATGTTTAAAATTTTATTTATGTCTAATGACGTTCTAGACAGACTCTACGTAATGAAATTAAAAAGTAAAAACGGTAATTTCCTCGTCATTTTGTGATTGGATAATTATATTATGAATACTACTGTAATGTAATTAGGTAAGTAGATATTGGTACCGACCTATCTAACTAAATAAAAATTTTGATAGTTAAAGGTGATTTTTGTTTTCTTTTTCTGCTTTTATCATTAAAATTCCCAAGTAAAAGGTTCAATTTGAGTTTCAAGAATGCAAACTATCGAAGAAAAGTTTGAAACGCGAGTTGAGCGCCATCTATCTTCTTTTCCATGAACTACTGGAACACACACTGCACGATAATTTACACACTGTGCGCAACATGATTTCTCAACGAACCTGATGCATTTGCTCTAATGCGGTAGATGGCAGTGTGCTTGCAAACTTTTAAATAAAAACTCCACGTTGACACCATCGCGATCGTGATGTTAAATTTTATCATCATCATCAAATCGTCCTACATAAAGCCGCTGCTGGGCTGTTCCTTTTTATTGCGCTAATAATCACCACAGTCCTGTGCTTAACTGCTAAATGCGATACATTATAATATAGTCAATATATTTGTAAAACTTCAATAAAGAATTTTTTATGTTTTTTTTAATGTTTAAATATATTTTTATATCTAAGGGTCCTTCTTAACATGCAGACATTTTTTTAAGGGGATTATCAGACCTAACTGAACTTTCTCTATGGCACCAACGCAACATCGCGATCGCGAAAAAAATCTGCTGTGCCAATTGTCCCATACATTTGGCTCGAACTTTACATGGAACAGCTGATTTTTTTACGCGATGTCGATTTTGGTGCCATAGAGAAAGTTATTCAGTTTGATGGTCTAATCATCCCCTTAAAAAAGTGTTAAGCCTATTTTTTATTGTTGGAACGTTAGTATAAAATCTTCGATTCTAATACTATGTTAGCGCTTCTGGCGCTCTGGCGCTGCTAGGAAGTATGGCATACTTATTTAACGAGTGTGTTTGAAAACATATTAGCAAGGAATGTGTTGGAGTTGGAAATTACAGTCAAATCAACCGGTTTGGTGCAGATTCTTCTTACAGGAAATGCACACATCGCATTAAAAATATAAATTAATGACGTAAATAAAATTTCTGAAAGTCTAAAATGCTATAATGTATTTACTAACAGCCATTAATTCGTAAGCAGGTGAAAATATTTTTGGTAGGCTGCAAATTAGTTTCTGTGCTAGGTGATATTTTGAAAAACTTTCCCAATTTTTGGGGGTCTGAACCAGACCATCAAATTCAATGATATTACGAGTAAAAAGATCAAATTGAACATCTTTTACTACGGGTGCAAATATGAAATCGCAAAAAAAAACGCATTGCTGTTTAGGACGGAAAAACATTATCTATTTTTCGATTTTTATTTTATTTCGAAAATGTAATATTATATATTTTCAACCAAATCCGAATTGCGATTTCAGATCTGCTTCCATTGTAAAAGATTTATAGTTTGATGGTATGAACTACCCCAAACATTAAAAATCACCCGTATTAACGTATACACACTTTGCCTTTGACTTTGGCTGGCAAGTTAGCATGAACATTGTCCCACTAATTATCAGTCAAATTTTAACGACACGACATCCAGTTTCTTTATTGCATTTTTTTTTCTAGCCTATTTCATCCCACTGCTGGGCAAAGGTTTGACGAGTGCAACCTATAAGGCAAGCGTAAGTGGAAATGTTGGAAGGGGACGGCCTAGACGTACATATTCGGACCAAATTGGCGACGTGCTTAAGAAGGGCCAGGTCAGATCTACCCGAAACCGACGAGCATGCATGAAAGGACTAATGAATGTGGAGGAAGCTAGGGAGGTTTGTCAGGCTCGTAGCAAGTGGCGTTCCGTTGTTTCTGCCTACCCCAGTGGGAGACAGGCGTGAGAATATGTATGTATGTATGCTGGGCAAAGGCCTCCTCTTTAATCCTCCAACCATCTCTGTCCTGGGCATGCTCTGGCCACGCGTCATCGAAAGCATCCAGATCGTCCCGCCACCTCTTCCTAGGACGACCTGGACACCGAAGACCGTTTTCTGGGATCCAGGGCGTGACAATTCTTGCCTTTGATTCATTATTCGGGAAAAATGCATCCGAAATCCATCGCAACGCATCGGTCTACATAGTTTCGTTAAAATATTCATACTTAACATTCCAAATACGCATGCAGTAAAACTTTGATAAAATAATTTCCAATAAATTGTTGTTGCTTTATGCACAAAACTGCTGAATAAAATGAGCTGACTACAATGTTCGATGCAATCACTTTTAAATGCCTAAATCTAGGTGCCTATACTATGTTGCTGCGTAGATACAACGTATACCTATTACCTCACATACATAGTCAATCTCTAGCACTTTGATTATATACCTTATTTCCTGTGTAATAGTGTCAATGTCGACGTGTGATTAAGGTACAAAGTTTAATTACCTGGGTTTGCCGGCGTCCTGCGTCGCCGTGCCGATGCTCTTCTCACTGCCGTTGTGACCAGCGAGTCCATCTCGCTCCCAGAGTCCCACCTGGACCTCTGGAGCACAGGTCTTGGCAACACACGTCCGTCATCCTCCGTGTCTCTATCACTACTGGTCGGTGGAAGGTTTGACTCATCACTTTCAGGAGGAGGATCTATAGGCACATTAACTCCTTTAAAAACACTTATCATAGATACATCTTGGATATCATCTGAACCAGTGAAGGGGTGTGTCAAAGTCCGTCGTATATTGCTCTTTCTGTGTTTCACTTTCACTGATCCCTCGGATAATGATCTTTTGCCGTTAAGTTTGGAGTCCGTTTTGTTTTCTCCTCGAGAACTTTTTAGGTCAGATGGTGATAGGGATTTTTTTCGTGAGTTTCTTCTTCTATTTGTGCGCTTTTGTCGGCTTGATTCCCTTGTAGTCTGCATGGTGGGTGCATTAATGAGATCTGAAACAATATAATGCAAACTTAAAATAGAAAATCCGTGCCCAACTTAGAATAGAATAGAAACTTAGTATTCCATCCCACTTCTCCAACTTCTACTCCTACTCCGTCACTATCCACGCTGATCGGTTGTGGAACTCACTCTCCGCCCTCTTAGATGAAAGCTATCTTTAAAAAGAGAACTGAAGAGCACTATCTTCCTCTATCATAAGTGATATTTATATTTGACTAGTAGTGTTTACCCGCGACTTCGTCCGCACAAATTATATACCAGATTTTAAGTCAGATCATAAGCTATCAAACAAAAAAAGTTTCATCAAAATCGGTTCAGTAGTTTTTTCGTGATGCGCGAACAAACAAACAAACAGACAAAATTTCTAAAAAGGGTAGATTTCGAGTCAGGGATACCTAAAAACCATATCGTAATCTTTTTTTTGTAAATATCTTCAATGTACAGACACACTTCAGTTACAGTTTTAGAATAGTTTAGATTAGATACATATTTTAAATTATAGTATACAGGGTGTAAGGAAAAAAAATCATTAACCTTATAGGTACTCTTACCATTAAACTGAAAAACTTTTACTATGGTAGCAAACCTGTCAGAACAAAAAAAAAAATCTGCTGTCCCATACTAAACTACAATACAATACACGATTCAACAAACGTATGGGACAGCAGATTTTTTTTTTGTTCTGACAGAAAGGTTAATGTTACTTTTCCTTACACCCTGTATATTATATTATATTTATTTACAGGTTGATGGTACACATTAAGTTTGCCTTTTGTTTATTGACTGGTTCTTTTGCGGGTCTGTCGGAGGAATTCAGAGATAAGCTTGCCCTTTCTACATAAGAATAGTTAATAGTTGTACTACTGTTATTAGGCTTTGTAAATGTTTTCTCAACTACGTGTATCATTGTATCTGTGTACAATAAAGTGTTAAAATAAAACAAATAAATACAAAATACCTAGAACGCGTATTTCTAAGTAGTTTAAGTATGTGGATTTGTAAAGATTAAAATCTGTAACGGGTGACTTGAAAGCGGTTAATGAAATCAGCTTAGCTCTGTTGCATGTTTGTGTAATGAGCTATGAAATTGAATAGTAATAAATTAAAGTCATTACATTCGTATATGTAAAGATACTTCATCTTTTTAAATGTCTTTCAAGTCTTTTGTCAGTAGATGTAGTCAACAATTTTCCTAATTACCTACTTACACTGTTATGAAACTAATAAAAGTGAGTTTTAATTTAAGATAATCTACATACATATTATTTACAAAAAAGTTATGATAGGTGTGAGTCGCGTTGTAGGTCTGCTATTGGGTAGTCGCGTCGCTCGTCCATTGTTGGTTGCCCCCTCCCGGGCCTACAACGAAGCTCCAGATGTAACTCAAGATAGTGTTCTTTTCGAAAAACAATCCTTAAGTAAGTAAGTTGCACTTACCAAGTCACCAAAATCACCAAAATATGAAAACTAACCAATGAACTAACTAATGAAGTCACCAAAATACATAAACTAACGTACAACGTCAAGCACTCTTACTAAATAAACTAGACATTGGCAAAATCATCACATACCCAAGATGGCAGCCATTTTTTTTTTAAATAGAATAGAATATGATAGGTGTAATGGGTCCCCAAGACGATCAAGTGCACTTGACAAGTCTACTTGATTGAACCGAATATTGATCGTTTACGACATTGACTTGACGCTTACCGTCAAGTACGACTTGATCAAGTACAATTACGTCACGTGTACTTGATCGTCTCGGGGACCCATAAGGTCCCTTGCTCCAAATCACAGATTTTTGTATTTTGTTCTCTGTCTGTTAGTTTGTTTGTTTGTTCGAGCATCACTCAAAAAGTGGACCGATATTGATGAAACTTTTTGTGTTTAAAAGCTTATGATTTGACTTAAAATATTATTTTATCTCGCTTCGATGAAGGGAGCCGGTGCGGACGAAGTTGCGGGCAAAATCTCTACCATTATGAAACTGTAAAACAGAAGTGTGTCTGTACATTGAAGATATAAATAATAAGTTACGGTAGGTACCTAAGTTTTTTAGGTGTCCCTGATTCCAATTCTCAAATTTTTGGATTTTCGTCTGTTTGTTTGTTCGCATCATGTCAAAACTATTGAACCGATTTTGATCAAACTTGTTGTGTCTGAAATCATGATATTAGACTTGAAATCGGATATATCGTTCGATTATCGCAACGATGATGGGAACCCGTGCCGACGAAGTCGCAGGAAACTAGTTAGTAATTTCTAAAGTGGTATTCGTGTATAAACATATTTTAATGTTTAGCTCAGTAACCTATATTATGATTAAGAAGCTGAGAGATTTTAGTTATAAGTAATAAGTACCTAATTATAACAAAAAACTATAGAACCTACAGATGTTTTTTGAGCTGTAATCATTATGAAACTTAATATTCATATCCTCAAATAAAACGTTGCAAGGTGTCATTCGCTGGAAATTCATTCTTCAGATGTGAACAAAAAACTAATTAAATATTCATTTGCCGAAGTAATTAACATACGCAAAAAATTAATAGTTTAGTGTGAAATTAAGAGGGAAAAAATTAATTGCAGCGTACCCGATCGCGCTGCATACAAACGAAGTTTTATCCTATTTTCAATACTAACCAATTAAAGTCTATTAAAGTCTATCACATTTTTCAAACACAATTTAGAAACTTATCTCAGTTATTATGGTTTGTCAGATTTTCGTTATATTGTACTGTTTCAATACTAGATACGATTAATTTAAGATTTGTATGAAAGTCTTTGAGCGACTGTAACTTTGAAATTTCAACGAAAATCTGAAATTTTAATATTGATTTTTACCCGACTGCGACAGAAGGAGGGTTATGTTTTTCGAGCGTATGTATGTATGTATGTATGTATGTATGTATGTATGTATGTATGTATGTATGAATGTATGTTTGTATGTCTATTTCTTTGGCACGCCCTACAGCCTAAACGGCTTGATGGATTTTAATGTATGAGGTGTCGTTAGATTCGTAAAAATCGTGAGAGTGTCATAGGGTACATTATTTCAATATGGCGTCTGCGAATTGAAAAAGAGAGGGGGGAGAATCAATTTTTTTTCGCAAAAAATTACTATATGGGTATCAAATGAAAGCTGGTGAAGAGCAGATTCCAAATATATATATATTATAGTACTTTTATGCTACCATTTTGACACAAGACTAAAAAGTATGAAATAAACTAAATTATTTAGAAAAACAAAAAACCCGACTGCATAAAAAACTATTACTTAACTGAAAAGATAAAAACAAGCTCCTTAAATCAGCTATAATAACTTTGTTTGAGCAAATTAATACAATTTGAATGTTATTACTTATTAGGTAGGTATTGCAGGAGGGGACAAACCAATAACCAACAAATAGGTCATTTTTCTTTGTCCCCGTTTGCGATACCTACCTAATAAGTAATAACATTCAAATTGTATTAATTTGCTCAAACAAAGTTATTATAGCTGATTTAAGGAGCTTGTTTTTATCTTTTCAGTTATTCAAATAATTGTTGTTAGTTTTAGTTTTCTTTAGTTTTATTTAACGTACCTACCTAAAGTTTTGTGGATATTAAGAACATAAATTTAATCTGTCACAGAAGAAATTGGGTTTAAACTGGGTTTAACAAAACTGTGCTAAACGGTAATACCAATGTTGCGAAAATAACTTGATATCAAATAAGATATTTGATAGCAAGTCTGGTTTGTTGCAATAAAAATACCTTTCGTTGGACCGCAACCGCAGACCGAAGAAATTTAATTTTATCTACACTGCATCGGTATCACTTCACTAAACAAACACACGTCACAGATACTATCTTTGCAAAAAATATATAATCGCAGCATACGAGTAGATAAGGAGCAAAGATAACAAAACTATACTAACTATTTTTTTTTTTTTTGGCGCGAAGGTTTGGCACAAGGCAACAGAATGAAGTTGCATTCAGCCTAGACAAACATTTCACGCGACTGTTTTTAATTAAAAAATAAAAAGTTTAAAGGTTGCTTCACGGTCGCGCGACGCCCCGGAAAGGCGTCTGCATGCAACGGTCTTGTCTTGTAAACTGAATTGCTAGCGCATTTAACTGTAAACGAAGTTGTAACACCTTGTATGGAAGACAAGGTTTTCAGTGACATTTAATTGACAGGTCTTGATTTATGTGGGAGCTGTGTTGGTGATGATGCTAATTATTTGTTTGGCCTCTAATGTTTTGGCTGTAAAATAAATGTTGCAAGAAGATTTTAATATTGCTAGAAGAGTTGATAGGCTTTTTCTGGGTGAGCGCCTTACATCCTCAGCTTCATCTATACTTTCCATAAGGTGAGCTGAATCAAAGTGTAAACCCATTTCGAATAAAAAAAGGTAAAATCGAATTAGTCTAGATTATCACAAGGCAAATTGTATGTGTACAAACAAACAGTAATTTATAATTTAGTTTTGAGATTAGAATTTTTGAAAACTTACAAAATACTTATTGAACGTACAACATCCTGTACAAAATCACCAGTTTTCCATTTTTCGTTTATACCTTTTAATGTTTTGTAAATGTCTTAATTATTCGATAATACACAATAAAAAAATGGGGATTGTTGAGAATTTATGTTTTTCAGGTATGTAGGATATCTACTATATTCCAATTAGCACCTAAAGCGCAATTAATGCAACCTACTCCATACAAAATCCGTAGATTACCCCGACTAAATATCGACAAGCAAAACCTAGGAATATGGGCCACAGTTTTTACTCCTTGGATCCCGGAGAATGGACGTCGCTGTCAGGGTCGACCCCGGATGAGATGGAGATACGACCTCGATACCTTCGACAAAGGAGCTGGCTCAAGACAGGGATGCATGGAGGATGGGGAGGCCTTTGCCCAGCAGTGGGATTATGTAGGATAGGAAAAAAAAATCGACAAAAGAAATTAAGTCATTTATCGAAAGAAGTGAAAATGTTTCAACAATATAGACATTCGATTAACTAGAGACTACGACGATGGTTAATTTACATAAAATCTCTACCTATAGCAATGTTACTATCCGTGAAGCAACAATGAATAGGTAGCTTCACGGCAAGGTGACGCGATACGATTGTTGGGTACAGGAGCGATAACGCATCATGCAAGACTAAACTGCGATAAAGCTGATTGTGTAAGTAAGTTATAGCCTATAGAATCCCACTGCAGGGCAAAGGCCTCCGCTCACGAATAAGGGTGAGAGGGAGTGGGCCATACTCCACCACGCGGGCCCAGTGCGTGTTGGTAGAGGCAAGGTAGTGGTCAACTTGCTGTCAGAGAATTTTCTTAACGACTTGGCTTAACGAATAGTTACAACGCCATCTGACAAAACTATCCGAGACCAACTGCTTAACGTGCCTTCTGAAGCATGGAAACGCTCGAGATGAAATACCACTAAACGGTCACCCATCCAAAGACTGACCGGACCTGACGTTGCTTAACTTCGGTGATCGTTTCCAATACCGAAGCTCCACTACGCCAACGAGCGCTTCAAGCTGATTGTGTACTTTCCACGATCTGACATTCTATAACCGTTTACAATATACAGAGTGAAATTGATATCATTAGCATCTTTTTAAATGAAGAGTCTACCCATCAAACTGAACAACTTTTACTATAAGAGCAAACCGATCGGAGCAAAAAAAAAGTCTACTGTTCCATACCAAACTGCAATGCCTATTCGTCTCAAACAACAGCAGATTTTTTTGTTGCTCCGATCAGTTTCCTCCCATAGCAAAGAAAATATATACTCCCATAGTAAAATTTGTTCAGTTTGATGGGTAGACTCTTAGTTTAAAAGGATGCTAATGATATCAATTTCACCCTGTAGTGTGATGACGGTGCCTTGAAGGGATGATAACACCAACAAACTAATTAAACAACGTTCTCTAAGGGAACATCGAAATCGAGTGATAAATCTGCTGCTCCATACTAAACTGCAAATCTACGGGACTCAAATGTACGGGACAGCTGACGAATGTAAATGTCTGTGATTTCAAAATAAAAGTTTCACGCATTTCACGATTCGGTATGATAGAAGTCACAGGTCGATTTCGACAGACTCCGTTTTTGAATCAGTTTGTGTAACAGTTTGAAGTGTAGTTAGATCAGTAAATACTTTAACCACGGATATAACTTATACTATAGTTAGTTAGTTATAACCACGGTTAAAGTTTTCTGTATATTTACTTGAAAGTATTTATTTTGCCCATGATTTTCACAACTAATACCTACCTACAGAGAAATTTTTGAAAAGGAGTCTCGTTGTGAGTCTGTTACTTGGCGGTCGCCTGCTCCCCAGCAAAATTATTAACTCTACGATATACCCACAATTTTAAAATGTTTTTCAGTTTGATCATTTGAACCGGCACCCGAGAAAGTAGGTAGGTACCTGTGTCTACTCTTGGTACGAAACTGTGTGGTCTTTATCTACCGCATGTTAACCTTAATTAATTACCTACCATTCCCTTACATAAACAATACTAAGTAGCAAGCGATATTGAATAGATCAACAGTTACGATAATAAACCAGGGGTCGGTGTAAGTATGACAAGTTCAGCTTCCCATGCAGTGTTTCCCATAGCCCGAGACAATGGCAAACATTTTATCATAAAATTATCTATCCCACTCTTCATTGCTCGGTCATAATTCTACAAGATTCTCTTTGTAACGTGTAGAGAAAAGTCTGTGCCATTGACACTAACATATTTTGTCTAGACTGTAGACTTCGTACCTAATGTATTATAATATAGGTAGACGTACATATATAATATGTTATAAAAGTTGTACATTAGTTATATAAAATACGTTAAGTCTGAATGTCGATACTTAATGTATGTTTATAGTTATTAAGAATACATTATTTATTTATAATTAAGGGAGGGACAGAATAGCAGTGGCAGACGGCAACCCCGACTTTTTTGTCTCCATGTTATTTTTAAAACCGTGCTATATATATTATGTACCTGTGTAACAGTAATAAGAGACAAATAAATACTTTTTTATTTAATTTAATTTAATGAAAAGCTATGAACGTCTCAAAATTGTGCTATTTTGTAATTTGAAGAAAACTTTGTTAGGCATGCAGTGTTTTTTATCTGGGGCAGTATGGGGAAATCCGAAGTGTTTAGTAGCTCTTTCGGCGGTTTTAAAGATAGTAACTAGAAACATAATATGTATAATGTAGCTTATAATGTTTCGAGGACGAAAGCCGAGCTACACGTAGGAGCGAAGCGACAGTCTATAAAGCGTTCCCTCTGGATCCTGGTGTACCTGGTCTCCGGGGTCAATCTGCCAGCCAACCGAGGCCGCAGGCCGAGCGGGATGTTTTTGTCCTCCTGATCGAAGATTTTGTCCCAAAAAACCTTGATCTATAATTTTCGAATTATCATATTTACTAGATATTGTAAAATAACAATTGCCGAGTTTCTATATCACTCGTTACTATCGTCCATCATCATCATCAACCTGTCATTTACAGCCCAAGCTTGAAAAGTCCCATAAAATAGTAGAGATCCCACTACAGGACAAATAAATCTGTGGCCATTGCATGTTTATCTGCTTGTTTCCTTTTTATGAAATAATTGATCATTTTCACTGAAGCAAAATAAAAATAATATTATTTATTTAGTCTTTAACGACAGGATGTCCTAATTCTTGCTTAACTTCATATAAGCAATCACTTGAACGACTTCAAGTAATGTGGGACAACTAAGGCTACCTAGGTACCTAAGTAGGCAGACCGGCAAGTTGTGAAAACACCTATAAATAACCCAGGCTTATCAATTTGTATGTAGGTAGAGTCTGCTGCAGGCCACTAAGTTGATGGTTTTGCCAATATTATGTGTAAGAAATACACGCAGAATTTTCAATACGTAAAACGTTCAAACGCAATATGTGTGTTCTTATTTTAATTTACGAAAACAGAATGTTCTGCCTGCCTACCTACAATATTGCAACGTAAATAATGTTGGTATACACAGGGTCCTTCTTAATTTTTTTAAGTGGATGATCAGACAGTCAAACTGAAACAACTTTTTTCATGGGACCAACAAAGAAATCGCACAAAAAAACAGCTGTCTTATACATTTGGCTCGAGTATGTCTGCAGTTTTATATGGTACAGCAGATTTCGATGTTGGTGTCGTAGAGAAAGTTGTTCAGTTTGACGGTCTGACCATCCCCTTAAAAAGCATGTTGAGAAGAACCCTATATTATTTGTGTACGAATCTGAAATATCAATATTTACAAGATTTGAAAATAAGGTCCCAAAATGCAAGTATGATTTTTCTAGCATAAATCAATTTATACTTTATGAAAACGTTGACCCTAGTAGCTCTTTTTCCAATACGCAGTTCGTCTACATGACTTAGGGACAATACGACCACTCTATAGTTATTAGGTATGCTTGTTTTTTTTTTGACTACTTCATCCCACTTCTGGGCATAGGCCTCTCCCTTGCTCTTCCACTCTCCTGTTTTGGGCATCTTCTGGCCATTGGTAGTCATTTGCCCATCTCTCAGGATGCATCCGACAGACAGATGCTTGTCGATATTTGACATGAAAAGAATTTCATTATAGTTTAGTTTGCGAGAGATGATGAATAAAGTTGCAACGAATCAAAAACATAAAGAGAAAGAAAGAAAGAAAGGAAAAAAGAAAAGAAGTAACAATGAATTGAAAGAGTCGGAGAAATAAAGAGGAAAAAGGGAAATGAAAAGAAATTAAAGAGGATACGGGTATCGGGAAATTGAAAACAGTATTGTATTGTATTGTCTATTAATTCTATTACAAAAATGTAATGTAATATTGATTACGTATTACAGATGCAAAGTGCAATGTGGACTAAGTACAATTAACATTGAGACATAGAGTTAGTCAACGTTATTAATTAAACATTATTAGTAGGTACTACATAATTTATTAAAATTAAGTAGGTAAGTGTGACAATTTATCTGTCAGAGTCGTTAAGAAATGAGGCGCTATAAGGTGGTACATAGGAATAATTTGATTTGACCATTGTGAATTATTTATGATCTTCTTTAAGTCATTTATTCCAGAAACTTAAATACAAATTATTAATTATTTAAATAGGCATTCTTTAAGTAGGAACATAGAGTCACCTGGAGTTTTTGGCGGGCTTTGGTAGCTGACGTTTGGAGTCCTCATATTTCATCGAATTTTTATTGTTTATAGTGAGTTTTGGTTCGTAAAATTGGTGTTGTTTTGCGTACCATATCACTGTCGAATATTGATGAAGAAAGTCGGCGGGTTCGAAGCGACTACCTTCTCCGCAGTGGGCTCTGAGTTTCAGATTGAGGTTTAATTTTGTACTTATTTGATACAAATTATAAAGGTCTGATCGGCCTCCGTGAATGGCGGAGGAAGAGAAAGAGCAATGTTACCAGTAATTGCTAGTGAATACTTGATATAATACAATGGAAATTAGATTTAACTGACTAGCAACATCGTTGTTTACATAGATAGTTGGAGTTTTTGGCGGGCTTTGGTAGCTGACGTTTGGAGTCCTCATATTTCAACGTATTTTTATTGTTTATAGTGAGTTTTGGTTCGTAAAATTGGTGTCGTTTTGCGTAACAAAGTGTCGTGCAAGTGAACAATATATAGTTCAGTGAAATATGATGGTGCATGGGTCGTCAACAGGAAAAGTGTTCCGTGATTTTAGCGCGGCAAAGCGGTCGGTTCACCTCTTTCCTGTGGACTTCTCTACTTTTCCTGCGTCTTTCGATTGCCTCCAAAAACTCCAAAGAACCATCAAAACGTCGAATACCAACGTTTTAATGTGAAAACAGAAGAAAGTTAAAAATAAAATAAGATTTAGCCAAAAGGTCTAGTAACCAGGCTAGTAAATATATTAAAAAAAAAAAACAAAATAGAGTCACCTATGTTATTAATGAAATAAAAACCGGTCAAGTGCGAGTCGGGCTACTCGCTTACCGAGGGTTCCGTACCACACACACCACAGAACATATTAATTTACAAAATAGTTCGGTTTACTCTAGGACCTTTAGCGCAAGACTGACTTACACTTTTTCATTCATTTATTTTCAGCCCGTATCTACCCACTGCAGGGCATAAGCCTCCTCCATATTTTAATATTCTTCTCGGTGCTGTGCCAGTCGCATCCAGGTCTTGTCGATCCTTTTCCAGATGTCGTGAACCCACCTGGCTGCTGGAGTCACACAATTATTTGTTGTTATACTGTAGAGTTTGCTCTATAATCACACTAAGTTTGACGATTGTGTGAATAACCGTTTTGACGATAGAGCGAGAAGAAAAAACGTTGATAAAAACTAGTTTCTTGTATGAGTACCCCCTTAATTTTTTCTTTTTTAAATTTTTAGGGTACTTTACCCAAAGGGTGAAAACGGGACCCTATTACTAAGCCTACGTTGTCCGTCCGTCCGTCCGTCCTGCCTATTCAGGGCTGTAACTTTTGAACTGTAATAGCTAGGTAGAAAGTTGAAATTTTCACAGAATATGCACGGAGATTCCACGGAGTAAGTATTTTAATAGCTTAGGTACTTTAATTGCTGTGTTTACTATTACACTTCTAGGTAGGTACCTATTATGAAGCCTGGCATTGAACTGTTGAAGTGTGAAGATCATTTCCATTGTTCCTTTAACAAATATTTTCCGAGCTTCCGCTTCCATAGCAGCATGCTTATGATAATAACTTATTTTGTAGTTATAAATTATAAGCATGCTGTTAATTGCATTCGTACATCACCATCTCCCCCTCCCACTAAGTAAATGCTGAGCCAGGCCATGTTTTGCTGGTTTTTATAAGAAGCTATCTTCTCATTATTTGCTAGACATAAAAAGTAATGAAAAATATAGTAGGTACCTAATAATCTTTAACATTTCGGCTTTATTTCTCATTTTTGTAAACAGCAACTTATTTGCGATTTCAGGTTTGTTCGTAAAGTTGTTCAGTTTGGTAGTCTGAACCACCCCTGAAAATTTGAAGTCTTTACAAAATCATCACTATTAGGCTTAGACTATTTATATATGGACAAGTTACGCGTGTAATTCTACTAACAAAGTTTTCTGCCACTTTTTGCGAGTGGCGAGTTAGCATGAAATCCGCAGCTTTGGACTTTATTCCATTATTTTAGATTCCAATTTTGAATGTTTAAAATAATGAAAAACAGTGTCGTGTGAACCCCGAACGTGATAAGTTCGTAATTTTTGTTCCGCAATAGTCTGAACGTATAAAATAGTACCTATGTAAAGGCGTAAGATTTTTGGATCTTGCTCTTTGGCAGATCGGAAATGTTAAGGCGAGGCGGGTCCCTATATAAAACGTCTAAACTATTAGGTGATTTTGTTATTTCCCTAGTAAATGTATGGTAATTTAAATTTGCGTTTTCTGAGAGTTCCAATACCCCGACCTCGGTTAACCCCATAGTTAGAGACTTATATTTACCTTATCAGTAAGAGGATCGAATGGGATGAAAAAAAAGTTTAGTATGTATAAGTACATATTTTTTTCAAAATATGTGAATGCAGAAGTAAATTCTTCAAAAGTAAGGGTAAGTCTCCTTATCTAAGAACGTTTTCTTGTAGCTATAATGCTTCTGGTAGCTCCCATATTTGTGCCCTACCTCAAATTTCCACCCACCCTTTATAGTTTCAATTCAAAGTTATCGTGGCTCAAAGTTTTCCATACAAATCTTAAATTAATCCTAGAATTGAAACTATGATATAATATTTTATATTTTACCGAAAATTTTACAAATGTAAAGCATTGGTTTCTAGATCGTGTCTAAAAAATTTAATTGACTTTGATTGGTTAATATTGAAACTTGGACGGAACTTCGTTTGTGTGCAGTGCGCATTTATTCGGAATCGTTTTTCCTTTCCGGCGCTGTCTTTTTAAGAGAATTTTATTCCGAGAGCGAAAATGCGCGCTGCATACAAACGTACTATGGTGATATTTTCAATACTAACCAATTAAAGTCAATGAAATTTTGCAGAAACAATCTAGATACAAATTTCTATGCTTGTATAGAGTCAGATTTTCGTTATAATATACAGTTTCAATGCTAGGTTTAATTTAAGTTTTGTATGGAAATCTTTGAGGCACTGCAACTTAAAAACTATACATTTTAACGAAAATCTGACTCCATACAAGCACAGAAATTTGTTTCTGGACTGTTTCTGCAAAATTTCATTGACTTTAATTGGTTAGTATTGAAAATATCACCATAGTACGTTTGTATGGAGCGCGCTCCGAATTATATCCTCTTAAACAGAACATAAAATTGTACCAAGTGTAACACGTAATATTACGTTTAGTGACATTCAGCTGAACAAATCGACTTTATTTAATCGAGTATTACAAAATCTACTTAACGGGAATGTGTGCTTAGTTAAAATTCGAATAATTAAAGACACCTATGAAATACAAGTGCGCATAGTATCGAAAATGGTGTGCCCACATACTAGCATTGTTTTCAACTTTGTCACCTTGATCAACCGTCACCACTCTCTACATTTGACAAGGTCATCTAGTTTCATTAAAATTTTGAATAATCATTCATAAAGGATAATTTAATGTATGTTCAATTTGTACTTTTTCTTCCCTCCGGACGGAAAGCGTCAATTCTCGTCCCGCTGCGCTAAACGAAGTTGCCGATTTCCACCTACGTCGAGGAGAAAAATTGGCTTCGCCTCGGTCAACAGTTACATGGGATCTGAGACCTTTCTTACTTTCCTGCCCTCGGTGTGTAATCTACTATATTTGATGATAGAACGGGAAATAATGTGATTTTTAACTCTCATCGAGAAATTTATGACACACAAAAGTTTGAAATAATTATTTCTTTAATAATGTAGTCCTTTTGTGCGATACGACACATTTTTCATTGAATTCACGATCTTTCAGGTTTGTTTTCTTTGCAATAAAACCAATATTTTAAAGAAGTACAGGACCTGCATATTTAGATGATAAATACTAACTTTAAGACTTAAATATAATAACCACTACTACAGAAACTTAATCTGTAACTCCCATGTTTTAGTTGCTTTCGAGACGTCAAGTCCAATGGTTTTTATTGACTACTACCTATGTAAAGCCCGACCAGAAATATAAAAAACCTGGTTGTGGAAAATTATTGGAACTAATTTTTGTACTTGTCGATTGCAGCGCAAACCAGGTTTTTTATATTCCTGGTCAGGCTTTATAAAATTATGTCCTCGAGTCGACGGAGGAAATCTCATGTGTGCAACAAAGAATTCTAATGTTCGTTTCCTAGTCATGTCTCTTATGAAAAGAGAAAAAGTTCACATTGATTTCTGACATTTCTGTAAACATGTTACAAAGTGAACAAGATTTTTTATGAATGAGGAAGGATACATTTTAAGGTGAAGCAGGTATTTCTTTTTGCATTTCAACAATTTAAATCAGAACAGGAATAAATTAAATAATTGCTGTCGTCAGCAATCGGCTGTCGAATTTTTGAAGGGCACTCTTATTAACCCTGTTCTTAGCCTCTTTTTCCTTACAAAGTTTGTAATCTTAGGTTGAAAATGTAATTGATGACGCGGTGGGTGTAATGGTTACCACGCCGGACTATCAAACCAGGATCCTGGGTTCGAGTCCCGTTCGGTCATGGATGTTATAGTTTGTGTCGTCGTCGCATCGTGTGGTTTCCATAATAAAATGCCTAGTAGGTATCTTACGTTTGAGCTCATAACAATGTACGTGCATGTGAGGGTCCTTAATATGCTGACACTTTTTTAAGGAGATGATCAGATCATCAAATCGAACAACTTTCTCTATAGGACCCACATCGAAATCACGAAAAAAAAAACTGTTGTCCCATACATTTGGCTCGGTTTGCAGTTTTGTACGGGACAGCTGATTTTTTTTTCTCGATTTCGATGTTGGTCCCATAGAGAAAGTTGTCCAGTTTGATGCTCTGATCCTCCCATTAATATAGTGTCAGCATATTAAGATGGACACTGTATTTATTAGTTATAAGGGGTCAAAATTAATACCATACTATTGATGGAATATTACACAGTAGCTATCTCATAAGTGAAAGGAACTCTTAAATTTTATGTGTTTTAGACTTTTAGTCACAGAGAAATTACACGATTCCATGGTTTAAATAACCAGAAAACGTATAAAGAATTAATGATAGGTCAGCATTTTATGTTTTGTTACGAGAAAGAAGTGAGTGAAAGCTTATAATGTATTATTAAATCTCTAAATAAAATAATAAAATTGTCCTATCACTTCACGTAAAGCAGAAACATTTGCAGGGTCCACAAAATGTTTCCAGTCTCAGACGACATCCAGAGTATATCGAGCCTCTAAGTGCTTCAATCGTTTTTTTATTATTTCTAAACAATTATACAATATTATACAAAATACTAGAATGTGACATTGTTGTCATTCTTGCTGGTTTTCAATTTATCGATTCATTACGGATTATTATGATTCATGTTAATACACAGAGGGATAAGATAATTAATATACAAATAAACATGAAAATATATACAAGTACTAATACATTAAAATTATAAACCTAATCTAAATTATAATACATCTACAAAAAAAAAACAGGGTTATGAATACGATAAATTAAGCATTACTGGGAGTTGTCCCCCGTTGGAAATGTGCCCATTATTGAGGCTGCGTTCCCTCGTTGTATGGCCAAAGATATTCTTTGGACCAAAAAGGAGCCGGAACGAGGGTCGCAGCCTTTTTCTTTTAAGCGTCGTCCTATGTCCCTGATGAAACCTTTCGCTTCAGAGCACCACGGCCCAGCCGTCTCAACGGCGACCGGTACAAAGTCGTACATTGGTTCCAGGTTAGAGTACCTGTCGTGCTTCAGCCTGGCTGCATTCTCGGCCGCTGAGCCGGCAGCACGTGTGGTGTGGGGCAAGTGAGAGGGTGCGAATGTGCTGACGCACGTTGCATCCCACAACAGGCTACGGCCTCTCTTCCATGGAACCAATGTAAGGCCATCCGGTCTTTTACCGTCGGTACGACTCAGGCCAGGGGGCTCCATCAGACAGGGAACATCAGCAGAGACTAAGGCGCGGCGGATTATATCGTTTAAGGTGTGATGGCGCGGACGTCTCCCGACACACTTGAAACAACTAAGGCCATGATGCCCGTTTGCTTCCACTGCTGCGCCACAGATGCAGCGGTGTGGTTCGCATACTTTACAACCGAGCCTGAGAGCTGCAGCTACCCTCACAGAGTCATTGTCTAGCAACGTTCCTAGCTGTGATGAGGGAAGCGCATGTAGCCAAGCTCCTGACTCGGCTTTGCAAGCAGCCTTGAGGCGAGCCACGTCGCTTCCTGAGGCAGCGTTCGTCAGGATTGTGATCATCTGTTTAGAACTTATGTCGTCCCAGTTTCTCTGCGCTTTTGGGTTGTCGGGCCACTCAACACTAGGGAACAGGGTCGACCAAGCTGCGAGGGCCTCCGGTACGAAAGGGACGTGGAAGTTGTCACCATCGATGGACAAAATGCGAGTGACAAGATCCACTGTTCCATGTGCGGAGGCCAGGAACGCAACTAGGCCGAGATCCTGAACGCGGCGTATCCCGAGGCCACCGTGGCGGACAGGGAGAGCGGCCTGACACCACTGTGCTTCATTGAGGCTCACGTTGAGTACAATTTCAAGTGCCAGTTTCATTGTGCTGTCTAACTTGGTGGTTTCCCTATGGAATACCCATGTTGGTGCCGTTCTTAACAAGTATGTGAGACGAGGCATAAAGAGGCAGTTACGGAGGAGGGTTAGGGAAACATGAGATGACAGGTGCTTGAAATGTTCCGAGACCGATGACAAAGATTCCGTTTTTGCCTGTAGGGCAGAACTGACGCCTTCGGGGAAGATGGGGGCCCCGAGGAGATTTAGGGATGTTTTGTCTACTATTTTAATCCCGGGAAGTAGAGACTGGAAGTTGGAGAACGATGACATGGCTTCAGAGCCGCAGGGAAAAAACTCACATTTACCTGTGTTAATTTCTAAGCCAACGGATTTTAGTTCATTTAAGAGTGTGTTGATCTCTCTCGCTATCTCATCTGGCGGTCCACCGATCGTGCCGTCGTCGAGGTACCAGATGTTAAGGGGGGCTTTTACGGACGAAATAATTTTATGAATAGCCAAACAGAAAATTAATGGTCCCAGAGGATCTCCCTGCTGGGCACCTACTTGTGAGGGTATGAGATGAGTGTTATAAAAGAGGTTGGTTGGGGATGAGTAACACTGAAACAGAAATGGATAAAGGGAAGGGACGCGGTCTTTAACTTCCTCTAAGATTGTGTCTCTCTCCACCGTGTTAAAGGCGTTTTTGATGTCAACTTTAATTATAACTGTGTTAGTTCCCTGATTAGTCATAGCAAAAGAACGTGTCGCATGAATTGCTGCCTCGCATCCGAGAGCGGTTCCGAACCCTACTTGACATGGCTGAAGATATGTGGACATTGTTTCTCTCACAGAACGACAACAGAGCTTTGCCACGAGGCGTCTAAAGGTGGTACCTACAGCAATCGGTCGCACCCCACCATCCTTTTTTGAAAGTGCGCACAGTGAAGCCCCATAAAGATATGGGCTAACTTGCGGGTTAAGCATCCCCTTTAACAGAAAGTTGCATAACCCAGTAAGTGCTTGTAGTAAGCGAGGCCCGTTACTGCCTGCAGATGGTGAGATCAATTCTTTCAGATGTTCCGGACGAAGACCATCCATTCCGGCAGCGGAGCCATTGTAAAAGGACCCGATCGCGAGGGCCACATCGGTCGAAGTTACTGTGAGGGTAGGGCTTGACGAGTTTGGGTCTGGAGGAATATTAAGAGGCCTTGAGGGTGAGGGATGTTTTTCTTTTAGGCTATTTACGGTACTGGCGTCAGGGGGGGCAAGTGATGAATCTGATAGAAGAATACGGACCGCCCCCTTGAGGTCCCCATCTTGCACTTTTGCTTCGATTGCACTGTATATAGAATGGGGCTTTTGGGTCCTTTCTACTGGGAAGTAGTTGTACGTATCTTCAATGTTGTTCTTAACTTTGACTGTGAGTGATCTCCCAGCACTGCTGTCAGGAACCCGTAGTGCACTATATGAAAATGTGAGTAGTGCAAACCACTCGGCGGCCGAGTTATTTTTTATGCACTGGTCTATAAGCGCGCATAGTTTTCCTGCAGCGAGGCTTCTAGCACCCTTGGGGATGTGTTTCAGGACGCGTTCTTTATTTTTCAGATCTGGCAGGATCTGTAAATTGGTAGTGATATTGCTTGTGGGTTGTGCTTGTGTGTGAGGTGGTGTGTTATTATTCGTGGCTGGGTAAGTGGCATCCTTGTGTGTCCTGCTTACGTGAATTTTTAAGCCTCTTGGGACGACATATAGTTTGGATGAGCCGGGGCAGTAGGGGCAAACACTTCTTGAGTTGCTCGAGCTCATTTGGTATACCAAATACTTAACTATTACCGTGATAGGACATAAAACTGTCTTCCTCTAGAGGAGTTATTATATAGTAAGGTTTATAAGCTAGGAAAAAAGAAGGTACGAATAGAAAATGAAAGTAGTACAACCAAAGTACTTATCTAACAAGTACGACAAAATATGTAAGTAAAAAAAGAAAATATATAAGCAGGTAAGTACACAAATTTAAGTTCACTTTTAATAAAAACAAAGTTTGCCTATCAAGGCTTAGAGCGACACTTATTGTGATAACACTTTTTCTTCTCCTACACTTGTTGTGATAAGTGATAACACCTTTGGAAACAGCACTATAAGGCGAATGGTTCTGGCGCATTCAAACAGGACTCTCGAAGTATCTGTTGTGCGTCCAACGGGTTGGAAATAGACGCAGGTTTTGTATTTGCTGTGTGTGGGGTGCGCCGGGGAGCTCCTTATGGCAAATGACAAACGCGTCGAGCGCCTGTTTCTCAGCCGAGGCTTTGGTCTGGGTGCCTTGCGCTGATGGGACGGACCCATCTCCGCTCTATCAATGATATTCGCGGGGTGGTTTTGGGTCACGAGGCCCGACTTGAGCACAGCTATGGTAGATATTCGGACACGGCACAATCACGATTATTCATCAAAAACCCGCTTGTTATCGTACATGACCACTTGTTTGGAACTATAGAAAATTCTGATGTGCGATTAAACCATAAATTTATCGCATTTTTTCATTATTTCATTAAATAATTAATTTTATTGTGAAAAAACAGCTTGACGTTGGTATGACATTGACATATATCATATTCATGTTTGGTGCATCTGTAATGATCCGATATAAAATTAAAATCAGCAGTGACTACAAACTACAGTGTGACATTTTAATTTTTGGAAATGTTGTATAATTATAAACAAAAAAATTTTATTTACGGCAGCACTGGAGGCCTGTAGGCTTACCATGAGTTTGCATAGTACACACGGCGACACGTCAGGTTACCCTGTTTGGACTTTGAACTATTCGAAGTTAAACGCTTCGAATCGTGCGAGAGGCTGCGGTGTGTGGTTGTTGCAGCCGCGTCTATGCAGGCTCTCTACCGCACTATTTTGTGTTTTGTACGTAGTGTAGTTATGGGTATATAGGGTGCGTAACCTGAGGTGTCACCGTGTGTACTACCACCGAGTACTATAATCAACTTACAGTACAGTAGGTTTACTCCCATTTTCGAATTGAATTTCATACAGCGCTCCTAGAGATTACTTTGAGAACTGATTTTGACATACAAAATGCGCACCAACGTTAGTCGTAACTACTGTGGTATACTGTGTCAACTCATTGCAGGCATACATGCATCAATAAAATTAAGTAAGCTACTTGCTTTATCGACGAACTTCGAAAATATCGTCGGTTTCAACGAGAAATCAGAAGCTTTTTCACAAAAACGATTCCTACATCATTTGTGTCGCTCTTCTCGGTTGATCTTTTAGACTAATCAATGTTCTTAGCTAAACTTGTCCTCAAGGCTATTTAATTTAATTCACGGTCCAAGAGAATTTCGTGATCCAGTATTAGGATCCTGTTAGGACCAGTCTAAACCGATATCTGCGTGGGTTGATGACCTTGCACATATTTGCAACGTTCTTCCAATCTGTATATGAGAACACATTTTAGCTTTTCATATTAACAAAATTGTACGACATTGAAGGTACGTACAATGCTTTCTTTTACTTCCAAATTTAAAATTCCATTCCGTTTTAGTGTAAACAGATGCATTACTCTAAGAGGTGAATTGTACCCTAGAACCTAGTGGATCGTTCTAGATTGTACCAGATGATACTGAAATACAGTGAAACTTTGTTAAGTGGGACCTGGATAAGTGAGAAACCTCCATAGCTGGAACTCATGCTGAGGTCCCGACACTTTAGCACTGAATTACCTCTGTTAGTACTTTCCCTAAGAAACCAAAAGGGAATTTCGAAAAAAAAAATTACTTTTCATGCTACATATTGCAATCAGTTGATCAAACGTTTAATATGAAAAGATGCAATTTTTATTTCGAATTTTCCTTATGTTCCTTTGGTAAAGCTGTTCATCTGTATCATGGGTACAATCACCCACTAAAGTAATGAAACTGTTTACCCAAATCCCATGTGTAATGTGATTTCAATGCTATGAAATTCTCTTACTGAATCAATGACGTCATTGTACTGAATAAACCTTTCTCTAAATAACTTGTTTATAGGAGAGAACAATTTAAATCAAAGTAGGTACCAGGGCGACAGAAATGCGTGGGCAGTTAGCCTTGCCGGCACTATCACATAGAAAGTACTGGTAACCGTTTAAACAAAGGTTGTCCAAGCTTATGCAACCCTAGTTTTTAGGAACTTTTTTAAGAGATTGATTTGTTATTAAAATAATGTGGTTCAATGTTCATGTGATTCCAGTTTTTTGCTAATCCATTGTTCGTGCAGTGAAACTAAGAATGTAATTATAATCGGTTTTCTTTGCTGCTTCGTTCGTGGATCAATTTGGCTATAGTTACATGGTTTCTTGGATCAGGCGCACAATGTCACATTCGCATAAGGTCAAATTCGCAAAATGACACAATCGAAAATTCTTTGCTCCATATACCTACTTCACTAACTACAATATTATATTATGATCCCGTGTGTTTGTCTGTGATTTTACAGTGAAAAAAAAAAGATCTTACCTACTTTTGGTTCTCATCTTACACGCTGTAAGTAATGATGTTTAAGGGTGTAAGTGACAGCCTATTAAATACTGAAACCGTGAACTCAAATCATAAACTGAACAACTTTCACTAAGGAGACTACCTTAGGAAACGCGAAAAAAGTCAGTTGTCCCATACAAAATTACTGTACCTACCCGACTCTTTATGGGATAGCTGATTTTTTTTCGTGTTTTATCGTCAGTTTGATCGTCTGAGTTCACCGTTTCAGTATTTGCTAGGCTGTCACTTACATCCTAGCTATAGGTAACATCATGACTTACAGCGTGTAAGATGAGAACCAAAAGTAGGTAAGATCTTTTTTTTTTTTCACTGTAAAATCACAGACAAACACACGGGAATTGCTGTACCTACCCGACTCTTTATGGGACAGCTGATTTTTTTTCGCGTTTTCTAAGGTAGGCTCTATAGTGAAAGTTGTTCAGTTTGATCGCCTGATGGGTTCACCGTTTCAGTATTTGCTAGGCTGTCACTTACACCCTGGTATACATATCTTCTAAATATTTAAATCCATTCGGTCAGATCCCTATCAAGTAGGTAATTCAGGTAGGTAGGTTATTTATTGAAGTCACGGTCTAAATTCCAATCCAAAATGGCAAACCTGAAAAGGTTTCTTTAATGAAGCAGCTTCTATTAAACTGCTTTTATAGAATTCTTAATTTAGTACATTAATTTACTTAATCACACTTAGGTTAATCCACAGCATTTAACAGTTCTTAGCATAGATATTTTATCCAAATATGGTAGGTGATAATTTGTATAAGTAATTATTGCAGACCAATATGGTGCAACTATAATTTAAGTCCTCGAAAATGTTAATGACATGCATCCATCATCAGCCACTGTACAGGATGTAAAATTTAATACGATAACATCAAACTTTACTATGGATAGGAGCCATCATCGACATCGCAAAAAAAATCAGCAAATCCATATCAAAAGTCAATGGCTAGATGGCTACGCGACCCGTATGAAACAATTCGGTATGTCAAGTTTTTTTTTTGGGGGGCTGAATCGAAAACCATTTCGAGATAATTGTCTGAATAATCATATTTTCTAAGTCGGAGATTTTAAAATGATAGGATTACAGATATTTTTAATAAAATAACGTCGTTTTTCGGTCCACGAGTGACGTCACTCGCTGCCCCTGCAAACTCCATGGTAAACATAAAATCAACTTAAAATAACCGGCCATTAAGAAAAAAAATACATTCACAATGTCAGAATTTGACATTTGATGATGCCGTATCTGTTTCCAGCATAGAGTTAGAAAGAGGAGGCAGGTTTAAATTTTTTTAATATAGCAGTAGGTCGTTTTTCTCCATGGAGTTCGAATTATTTTTTCTCCGCCATTTTTGCACTTTGAGATTACAGATCAAAATAATTTAAAAATTAAATTTATATTGATAAACTCGATGAATCGCAATAAAAATGAAATAGGTGTCTTAAAATTATGTCTTCTATCCGTAAAAAATATAAAAATGAAGACCAAAAAAAACTTGACATAGGTACCGAATTGATATTTTTCTCGCGATTTCATCCTCTTTGATATGTAACGCATTTAATTTTACACCCCGTACCTATAGGTGTTTCATTATTGATGCAGCATCCGTCAGTCCGCTATTACACTCAGTTGCAGAAACGCTCATTAGAGTTAATCATCCATTAAATCTCTTGCTAGCGTTTACTACGTCAACAAGACAAAAAGTTACAGCAAGAGTTTTAACGGAGCATTAACTTTAATGAGCGTTCCTGCAACTGAGTTTTAGATTAGAACAAGATAGAGAAATATTTAGTAGCGACCGATTTGCACCCTTTGACTACTGCATGATTCATCATTATCATCCGGTAAACCCCACTGCTGCGTATGGGCCTCTTCATTTTCACGCCAACGAGGACGATCCCACGGTAGTCTCATCCACTGTTTGCCAGCTACTCTAACATAACATAAGTCATCCGACCACCTGGCTGCCGGTCTGCCCAATGACTTCGGGTTTTGTCGGGGACTCTGGTCTTGTCTGCGCAAACGAAGATTGAAGAGTGGACTAATTTTCGCGGTCGTACTGTGTACTGACTGCTTTGTAAATAAGATGGATACCCAAAACCGGGAGATCTTAGGTTGGTTCCCCTTAATGGTATTGCCTCCTTCATTGCCCATGTATTTCAACACAAAAGATCCCACTGGGTCGAAGTGTTGCTGGCTTGCCAGACCCCACAACAAGATAAGATAAATAAGAAGACATTTTAGTCGAAATCGGCTATTAGAAATCACCATCAAATGTTAATAGGTAACTATTGGCAGAAGGTCAATAAATTGTGCAACTTTCTAAAATCTTTCCAATTATTCCCATTTATGTGCTATTAACAAGATTTTTATAACACGCTTTTTATGTTTACTTAGAAAATGAAAGTTACAAAATGTTTTGTCTATGTACATATTACGGAAATAGTTACAAATTATGTTGAAAAGAAAATTTTTATTGTAGTGTTCCGTACCTACCAAAATTGCATGTGAAATGCACTGAAGAAGGAATTCTGATGCGTACCTATGCGTAGTCCACCAATCCGCATTGGGCACTCGTCGTGGACTAACGCCCATACATCCTCCTCACAGGCCTACCTGTTCCCTGCAGTGTTACGTATATAAGCTGATGATGATGATAATGTACCAAAACTGACAAAAGGGAACTCTTGTACAACATACCCAAACCACCAAAATTAATGATGCGATGTCTAAAAATTTACATTGCAGTCTGAATGCAAAATTTATATACCTACTCAATAGGTACTTTGTGTATTGAGTATATTTTTGCATTCAGACATAAACCTATATCCCCAAAATTTTGGCGTGAAAATCATAACACTGCATACAAATAGATTCAATTAAAATTTAAATCATAATTTTGAAATATTTACGTCGTTGCCAAAGTGTTTTTTTTATGGCCATTAAAATCCTTCTGCAGAAATATAGGAGTCACCGTCGTGACATCATGACAGTCCATTCTTGAAACATGTCTTCTTTTCCACGTTCTGTTATCGACGGATGTTTTAGTAGGTGTAAGATTCCACGACAGTCTTAAAAACGACGTAACTGATCTAGTAAGCTGCATAGGAAACAAACCTGAAAGTGCTATTCGCAAAAGAGCGATAATTCTTTGAATACAATGTTCAGGAACTATGCAGTGTTAGTATGCGAACCGATTTGTAGGAAATAACGGAACACACCGTTGGCATTTGACTGTCTTGGGTTCATGTTTGTTTATTGATATACTTAGAGAGACAGCTTTATCTTTCTGATTTAAAACTATGTGCAATATTACAATTTACAAAATAATTATGACAGAATGTTTTCAAGTAAAAGCTTGCAGGATACCTATAATATTTATACATTTACTCATATTTTCACGACAAGCGAATTGTTTTTTAACCGACTTAAATAAAGGAGGAGGTTCTCAATTCAACTGTATGTTTTTTTTAAATGTTTGTTACCTCAGAACTTTCTGACTGGGTTAACCGATTTTGATGGTTCTTTTTTATTTGAAAGCTGGTGCTTCCCGTGTGGTCCTATTTTTATTTGGTGAAGATCTGATGAAGCGCTTCGGAGCTACACAATAGAACTCCTCAAAAGTTGACAGCCGCCCTAATAAAACTAATAAAAATTAAAAAATTAAATATTGCAGCCGATGACTTCTTCGTTCGCATCATAAGAAAATTAATTTGTTTTATCGAAGTCGGTGTCAAGGCAAGCCTAAAAACGAATGCAAGCCCGGTCGCGGATCGTACCTGCTTGACAGCGACTTCTATGGAAAAAAAAAACAAAACAAAAAGCTATGAACATAGAAATAAAGACCATAGGCACCATCCAATTTTATTTAAACGACAATTTCTTTTTTACCGAAACAAAAATGTGTGAGAGCCAAGTGAGAGCATATAAATCTCTATGCTGTACGTTTTTACTTGAAAACCTCTAATTTAAAATTTTGCAAGTAACCGCAATCAATTGCAAATGGCTGTGTTCGAGAAACCTATTCGTTGCTCGCCAGTTACTGTTTCAGTGTGATGGTTATTGGAACCAGTGTGCCAAATATTAAATATGTTATTGTTACCTTCTCTTACGTGATTGACAGTTGGCCTCATCACGGATTCAGGGCAGAGCTTGAGGCAGTAGGCTAACATATTTAAATTGAAATACGATAGTGGCGCTAGCGGCATCTCACGTTTTCTGTCCTACTGTTATTTGAGTAATGTAGGCACTACAGTGAGGTACCTACGTAGTTTATTTTTAAAGTCCACGCAGTTGGAGTCGCGGGCAACAGCTAGTATTATCTATTCGTAGACCTACATTACCAAGAGTTCCCATATTGAAGCCTTAACTATGAATTATTAAATCTAAGATGAGAAATTAACATTGGCATTTGAACTTAAAAAACTGAAACTAGACAAGCACTGAAAAAAAGAACAGTATCAACGAATTTTCCTGAAAAAATAATAGTATCAACGAATTTAACATTAATGAAGTCTTCCGTTAATTTCTTTATATGCTATTGTCAACTTGCAAAATGCGTTATTTGAGGCATATCTCAAATATGGCATTGAGAGAGGGGTATTTACACTAATTCACACCAGCTCAGGTAGCATGACACCGTGATAAAGCGCTATCCCACCTTCGCTCTCTTTCTATTTGCACGTGAACGAACGAGATAAAAGACGTGATACGACTGTATCACGTGTAGCATGCTACCAGTGCAGGAAGGTGGCATAGGTACCTTACCTATTGTCTAATTCACAATGATGATAGTGAAAGAATCATATTTACTTATTCGAGCTTAAATATGTATGTTAGCCTTACGCAGCTGTTGAAGTAGATATTTATAAAGATACTTCGATTACGAACATTGCTTAAGCCAGTGTTGATGACCCTTTAATTGAAACAGTGATCTGCGATAAGCGAACGAGTCGATTGAAGTTAGTGCATGTCACATGTAAGTTATCGTTAACACACTTAAAACATACCAATAAAGACTAAAATGCTTTGTGTCGCAGGACGTCTATGCGTAACGCACTAAAGTACTTCCCACTGAGTCACTTGACATATTTACGACGGTATCGGGGTTTTTAGAGAAGATATCCACAACAGATATAAAATTCAACATGATGATTTAGTACTATCATCGTTGTAATATTTTACAATCACTTGTTGCAATTTGAACAATTTCCTTTTTGACACAGTGCTTTCTTTTGAAATAGTTTCTCAATCCATGGGCTCAACACATTACCTACGTAAGGGTTGAACTACATCAGGAAGCACAGCATCGCATTTTTCCGTCGCTCCATCCTTTTCTGTCACTCAGGAACGCCATTTGCTAGAGCATATAAGATAGACGGAACGGAACAGCACGGAACAGCACGCCGCGTCCGATAGCGTTCCGTACCCTAACAAATGACGTTCGTGGTAGCACTCGAAAAGGATGGAGCGACGGAAAAATGCGATGCTGTGCTACGTGGTTTAGTTCGAATATAGACATGCGAATGCTACAGTCGCAATTTTTATTTTTATTAGAAAAAAAAATATGACGTCTCTGTGGTCGCTCTCCTTCCCAAATTTTTTAACTGTTTATCCGAAATAAAAGCACGAATTGGAAAATTCGACTGCATACGTACCTGAATAAAACCGGTCAAGTGCGCGACCTTTAGCAGGAGACCGACTCACACTTGGCCGATTTTTATTATTAAGTTGTTATACTATAGAGTTTGCTCTATAATCACACCAAGTTCGAAGTTTGTACGTATAACCGTTTTTAAGATAGAGCGAGAGGAAAAAAACGTTGATAAAAACTAGTTTCTTGTATGAGGACCCCCATTAATTTTAAACTTTGACATTTTTATTATTTGATAGCAAATCCGCTATAATAACGCATATTCTGTGAAAATGTCGAGGACTTACGGATAGGTAGGACTTACGGATGGACGGACGGACAACGTAATCTTAGTAATAGGGTCCCGTTTTCACCCTAAAAAAACCAAATAGGACATCTGTGCGGTCTCCATCCCAAATTTTTAAACTGTTGTTTATCCGAAATAAAAGCGCGAATTTGAATATTCGTCTGTCAACGTCTCAGATAAATTAACAGGAATGGATTGGAAATGATCTCTCATTTCTACGCAAAAAAGTCTGTCAATTTTGCAGGGGTGAGGGGGAGGTTTATATACAACTTCGCGACTGGCGCGGGACGCGCGTCAACTATTTTTATATAACGGGCATGCTCACTGAGCGCATGCCTTTGGCAGAGGGGTACGCGCGTAATATCGCATCCATTCCTGTTAATTTATCTGAGGCCAACGTCGTTTTTTCAGGTACCTACTGAAAAAAAACATACAAACAATAGGTAGTTATTATGAGTAGTTACGAATGACATACCTATTGTTGTATGATGTACAATTGATAATTTATGCAAGAAAACTTGGTACGGTTAAAGTAGCTGTAAAAAAGCATTTGGTGTCTAAATCTGTGGAAATTTTTGTACTTCAAATATTTGTTTAAATTAATGAAATAAACTTTTTTTACATCTCATTGTATACAGATACAATTATAGTAAATACTAGTGTTTTCCCGCGACTTCGTCCGCACAAATTATATACCAGATTTTAAGTCAGATCATAAGCTATCAAACAAAAAAAGTTTCATCAAAATCGGTTCAGTAGTTTTTGCGTGATGCGCGAACAAACAAACAAACTAACAATTTTGTCAATAGATGGCGCTGCACGTTTTTAAATCGCGCTATCGATATGTTATTAGACTTTATATGAAGTGAACCGCTACTTTTTTGTTCCTCATGATTTTACGGTTTTATAATAGTTAAGATGGTATCGATTCGGTATTGCCACGACTTAACTTTACTAAATTTATTCCTGTAATTTTCTAACATTCGACTAAGAAAAGAGACAGAAAACCAACAACTGACTTTAGTGCTGGCAAAGTGACGCTACACGCCCAAAAACGCCTTAAATAAGATGACGTGTATTATGATGCCATCTTATTTTGGGCGTGTAGCGTCACTTTGACAGCACTAAAGTCAGTTCTTGGTTTTATGTCTCTTTTCTTAGTCGAATGTTAGAAAATGACAGGAATAAATTTAGTTAAGTTAAGTCGTGGCAATACCGAATCGATACCACAGTATCATAATATAGATATCTAAAGTCATGTATTTTTGTAAAGAAAGAGTCTCTCTCTCCTAGATACTTTTGACACAAGGCAGCGATGTACCCTTTGTTAGGGTTCTGTACCCAAAGGGGTACAGACAAGTGGGACCATATTCATAAAGGCTGTATCTTTTGAACTATAGAAGCCAGACGGTTGTAATTTTCACAGCATATGCGTTATAAAAAGTAAAAATAAGGGTTTACATTACAAAAAGACGTGTTTGTTCACCGTTTTCTGTTTTTGCTCTATCATAAAAACGGTAATACATACAAGCGTGAATCTCGGTGTGATTATCGTGCATACTCTGGGTACTAGGATAAAACAAATAAGTGGCAAAGTGAGAGTCGGTTTCGAGCTAAGGGATCAGAAAAACTTGTTTATTTTAAATATTGTATACCTAGTGGTAAAGAACACTACGTGCGCGAGTCCGACTCACACTTGGCCGGTTTTTATACAGGGTGTAAGGAAATTAACATTTAAACCACATACTCTACCCTACTCTACCCATCAAACTGAACAAAGGGTATTACACCTACTCGACTCAAACGTATGGAGCAGCAGATCTTTTTTGAGCTGACAGGTTTGCTCCCATAGTAAAAGTTAAGTTTGATGAGCAGAGTATGTGGTTTAAAGTTTAATTACCTATACTTTTTCTTACACCCTGTATACCTATACAGGGTGAAATTGATATCATTTCCTTTTAAAGTAAGAGTCTACCTATCAAACTCAACAACTTTTACTATGGGAAACCAATTGGAACAAAAAAAAAATCTGCTGTCCCATACTAAACTGCATCCGCCGCCGCTGCCTACGAGACTCAAATGTATGGGACAGCAGATTTTTTTTTTGCTCCGATTGGTTTCCTCCCATAGTAAAAGTTGTTCAGTTTGATGGGTAGACTCTTGGTTTAAAAATATGCTAATGATATCAATTTCACCCTGTATACAAACAAGATGCCCAAGCAAGTTATGGCTCAGTGACCATAGATGTAGTTATACTAGGTTACAGAAGACACGATTGTAAAGGGAGCTAGAGGCGAGTTCGAAGCGGGTGCAATGTCCTGGCCGTCCATGGGATAGTGCCGCGCTGCATACGTAATGCCTTGGACCCCTACCACAGGTTTCCGATGCCCATTCCGAACGAGAAACGTGTGATACAAATCATACACTTACGTTTGGGCCATTAGCTTTGTGCACGAAGTAATTATTAGATCCGTGCGTACGATATACGTCTGTTAGATTGAAATATAGGTAGGTTGTGTTCTAGGTTATAGGCATAATACCTACTACATAATAAGCAAATAAAAGATGTTCTGTTCCATAGCTGTGTAATAAAATAAGTCAATAATCATGCGATATGGCATGCTAACTTATTTAAAAATTCAAGTCATTTCTTGATATGTTTTACATTTTGTCATTCGTTACCTATTTATTATCATTGTAAATTTAATCGAAGAATGTTTTAAAACAAAAATTGATTATCGTTCGATATTCGATAGTTCCTAGGTCTATTAAAAATAAATGCTGAGACATGTAAAATACTACAGGTGTGCGATTTTCGAAACTCATAAGTTGAATTCAGCAGTTGAAAATGTCAAAATTACTACGGAGATTTGCATCTTTCTACTGCTGATTTGACTTACAAAAATCGCAGTCATGGAGTATGATTTTTGTAAGTCGAATCAGCAGTAGAAAGATGCAAAATTCAGAGTATGAGTCAAAAATCGCTTTTCAGATATACGAGTACAATCAACCTATGAGGAATGAGGATATACTGTAAGGTTTGAAACATTGATGTAGGTACCTAGTTATAATTTTTAATACCTTAGTATGAGCTCTACCTAAGCCATGTTGGGGCTAATGCAATATTTATAACTGGAGCAACGGCCAGTTGTTTTCCTGTCCTGCTCGTTTCCTTATAAGATTACTGCTTATTGAATTTAATATCATGATAATAAAATCTTGTCTGGTTTGAAATAGAGAAAATGCTATAAATATATCTCATGATTGACAGCCTTTTTAGGGTTCTTTTAAGAAACTAGTTTTTTGACTGTTTTTTCTTCTAACTGTATCGTAAAAACGGTAATTCATGCCAGCGTCAAACTTGGTGTGATTATAGTAGTGCAAAGTTTACAGTACCTACTCGTATAACAACAAATAATAAAAACTGGCCAAGTGTAAGTCCCAGAAAAAACAAAACTTTAGTTTTAGGTTAAGTTAGTTATAAGTCCTTCTTATTTTTAATTAGTTATAAGTCCCTTATATTTTTCATTTATTTTTACTGTAACCCTAATTTATTTGTTCTGTGGTAATGAATATTTATTATTTAAACTTTAGTGAGTTAATGATATATTATGTTTTGGTACGGAACCCTCGGTGCACGAGTAGTCCGACTCGCACTTGGCCGATTTTTGTATCATTCGGTCGTATAATAAGTCGGATATTTATTTTTCCTACTCTTAACTTCATTGATTAAATTCGTTGAGGGTTCAAAACAGATTCAGTCATCCCTCGGGCTCGCTGGACTTCATTGGCTAGTGTTGGGATTGGTCGCCGCTGTTGATCCTGGTTTATACGAGTTACAGTGGTGGGAATCTGTGGTGGCCATTGATATGCGATGACAGGTTTTAGTAAAAGTTGTTCAGTTTTGTAGAGTCGTGTAGAGTCTTAGTTTAAAAGGATGCAAATGAGTTCAATGACACCATAACAAAATTTAAGGTCAGTGGTGGTGGTCTGAATGTTGAGATGGATGTGTGGTGTTACTGTAGTGGACAGGATTCATCATCATTATCATCAGCCATCATCGTTCACTGCTGAACATAGGCCTCTCCCAAGGCGCGCCTCAAAACTCTGTCCTCGGCCTTCCTCATCCAACCCCCGCTAGTTTTTTTAGGTCGTCTGTCCAGCGAGCAGCAGCGCATCTACACTACGCCTACCAGTTCGCAGTATCCACTCTAGAACTGTACGGCTCGCATGCCACCCCCGAGAAAACGATAAAAATCGAGATGTGCCTCCATCCTTATTATTTTACGTATGCCAGAAAGAGCGCGCACGACGTTTTTCTCGTTTAAACGCTTTGTCGTGGCTGGCATGCTAGCTGTGCTGGACAGGATTAGGAATGAGTATACGATGATGTATTCCTTGCCGATACGGCTACGGCGACTGCTGCTGGTGTAATGGGCTTCGCTGATGTGCCCGGATGTGGCTAATGTAGCCTTAGCTTGAAACTTACGTCAGTAACCGAAAAACTGCGCAGTAATAGATTATCGTGGTATAGGCCTTATATTGTGATGCGAAGAGATGAGTGTCATATTACAAGACGAGTATTAAATATGAATGTGGATGGCTGCATGAAGAGAGGACGACCAAACAAAAGATGGATGGATTGTGTGAAGGATGGCATGTGTAGAAAAGGAGTGAACGCAGAAATGACGGCTAAAATTACAGATGAATGGAGGAAGTCTATATATTGCGCCGACCCTAAGTCATGGGATAAGGGCAGAAAGAAAAAGAAGAGGAAGTGGTCTGAAAAGCCTTGTACCTATATTACGTTATTTACTAACTATTGCATGCCCACAATGTATTCTTCCCTACATGGACAAGAATTTCCTCGAATGACTCATTTTCCATCGATTACCCAACCTTAGGTAAGTATCTGGCAAAGTAGCAGACGCCGCCAGTTTGATATTTCTTAGAATAACGTTTAATGAATCGCATTTGCATTATACTATACCAGTCAGTAGGTATAACCCGTAAAGTTAGATCGATGTACTGATTTAATATTATGTATATTACACAAGAATGTAAGGATTGATTGATCTGAGTTCTTGCCAAACGCTTTTCCTCCTATTCGAGATTCTACACAATATGGATTCCGCACAACTGACATTGAACACATTCTCTTTTCCACGCAGTCTTCAATTTTACACAAACGCGTTTCTTCCTACTCGCGATTCTACACAATATTAATTCCACGCAACTGGTAGGTTACCTATATTTTTTATTGGTAGAAATATAATAATTGATATATTAAGAAACACAACATTTTGAGATTTGAGAGTGATATTTCATAAGCAAAAAATATCACCCTCAAATCAATAGCTATATCACAAAAAAGATAAATAAACACAAAGTGATATTTAAAAAAATATCACTATCAAATCAATAGCTATATCACAAAAAAGATAAATAAACACAAAGTGATATTTAAAAAAATATCACTCTCAAATCAATAGCAATATCACAAAAAAGATAAAGAAACACAACGTTTATACAGGATTGCTATATTTGAGAGTGATATTTTATAAGCAAAAAATATCACTCTCTAATCAATAGCAATATCACAAAAAAGATAAAGAAACACAACGTTTATACAGGATTGCTATATTTGAGAGTGATATTTTATAAGCAAAAAATATCACTCTCTAATCAATAGCAATATCACAAAAAAGATAAAGAAACACAACGTTTATACAGGATTGCTATATTTGAGAGTGATATTTTATAAGCAAAAAATATCACTCTCTAACTAATCAATAGCAATATCACAAAAAAGATAAAGAAACACAACGTTTATACAGGATTGCTATATTTGAGAGTGATATTTTATAAGCCAAAAATATCTCTCCCTAATCAATAGCAATATCACAAAAAAGATAAAGAAACACAACGTTTATACAGGATTGCTATATTTGAGAGTGATATTTTATAAGCCAAAAATATCTCTCCCTAATCCATGGCACGACTCTCACGATTTTTTTCTTGGCTCTTGATGGTGTTTGCAAGATTATTTATCTACTATTTTGATAAAAGTCATTTATGCAGTTTAATTAAATATTTGTAGTAGTGCTTACACACTGCGGCGAAAATTTGTTTGACTGCCTTCATACGTTCGAAAACTAGAGCGATCGAATTGAGTTATTCTGGCTTAGAATGGACCCCGTTTATTCACCTGGATATCAGGGGCGGATCCAGGATTTCATGTTGGGGGGGGCCCATCGGCCAACTCGGGCCACGTATTAAGATTAAAAGAAATTAAGAGAGCTCATTTCTTTACTCGGCCTCAAAATTCAGAGGTTCGTGGGGGGGGGGGCCATGGCCCCCTGCCCCCCCCCCCCCTGTATCCGCTACTGCTGGATATCTTACAACGCAACTAAGGCTACCTATGGAAAAAGGTTCAAGATTTCTCATCAGTGTTTTGGTGAGCAAAAGCCTGACTACCTATCACTAATTGACACGTCATTCTATCCTAAAACCTTCAATATCCTTAAGGTGAGACATCTGATTAGTAAGTTAACGTTATTGAAAACTTATTACTTTTTAATGACAATCTCAACCAAACTACGAACCTTCATACGTGGAGACTATAACAGTAGAGAGATACGATACCAGGAAGTTGGTAAAGGTATTGTCTGATATACCTGGAGTACAGACTGCCTTACAAGCTGTGAGACATGAAAATGCTCCTTGGCGGTCGGTAATGTTTGTCCTTCTTTCGTAATCCGTCGTTGTTTCCGACGTCAGCTCTGCCCCTTTCTAATATGTAGTAGGCATTCATGCGTAGAACAAAAATTAGAAAATTGACGTAAGTCGTTGGATAGAAAGGGATAAACGTAAAGACGATGGAAACGTATGAAAGAAGGACGAAAATTACCGACCGCCATGGCAATTTTTGTATTTCCATGCTTGTATGGAGGATTGGTATCCATTGATTTATATCCATGAGAGACTAATATACTATACCTGTGCTTTACGGTACCTAATATAGATATCACGTATATGCAAACTACCTATACACCTCTATTGTAAGGACATTGAAAGTCATAAGTTCATATCATTCAAAGACTATGATTAACATATTCCTACTTAGAAATTAAAATATTGTGGTTGATTCGTCATCTTCAGACAATTTTAAATTTGTCTGCCGCATAGTACATTTGTCCATATCCACAAACTTTATCCATTTATTGGAATTTATTTTTAATTACCTATTTAATTGAGGTGTTTTGTTTATAGGGTTTTTATTTTCTTTATTCGTTGTTTTTCTTTTACCTATGTTAATATTATGTAATAGTTACAGCTATTTATAATGTTTTTACTTAATAAATATATGTATTTATTATGAAAAACTTAATAGACATTTGTAGAGTCATATTACTTATCTATCGTCTAAATAATGTTTATGTTTAGCTAATGTTTTTAGTGAATTTCTACCAGACTGAAACTGATGGAGGATAATTCGAGTATCTTGGATACCTAATACGTAACGTCAGAGTTCAAATATTTCATATACTGCTGCAAGATTTTCTTAATTAACGTTTTAAATAAAATAACGTTCATAAAATAAGTTATGTATATTTAGCTTATTTATATTGTAGTAAACATATTTTGGTATCGACTGCAGGTTCGTAAAAAACGATCTCTCATATAATTTTTAGAAAGACGCCGTGTTTTAGAAGGCTATCTTAGTAAGCAAAATATGTCATAGAAAAAAACCGAATGTAGGCTGATGTATAGGTACTATTAGGTTCTTTGTGTAAAATAAATTTCCTTATAAAAAATAGGTATAGGTACATACCGTTCCGGGACATGGCTGTTCACATGTCTGAACGTCCAAAGGGTTAGATTGTCTATGTGTACAGATAGATGTCTTAGCGCTTTCGTAATAAGACTTAAAACTGATGTCTCGTAACTCTAGCACTTAATGGTGCATTTCATGTAACGTGGAAGAAGATTAAACTAAGAGTAATGAACTATGGGTTAGCTAACCTGTAATGAGAATCGCAACAGAGTGAAAGGATAGTTCATTTTACAAACCAATTATATAGGCACGTACTGGTCGAGTATAAAATGAATTTTATAAGACGTTTATACTCCAAGATTCAAATGCAAATATTTGATACCCTATGTTTAGGCACTGCTACATGTTTCAGTAGAAAGGTCATGGTTTAAGAGTCCTGGAGTGAGATTTTTGAATCTCATTCGGTGAGCTCAGCAGTTGAAAATGTCAAAATTACTGTGGAGATACGCATCTTTCTACTGATCGCACTCCCGAAGTATGATTTTTGAGAGTCAAATCAGCAGTAGAAAGATGCATATCTCCATAGTAATTTTGACATTTTCAACTACTGAGCTCACCGAATGAGATTCTATAAAATCGCACTCCTGAACAATTTGGTTGCTATTCTAATGCCTGTCCCCTGGCAGCAAAATGGATAGATGTAAAAATTGTGTTCCTGTTTATTTTCCATACCCTCATTTGTTTAGGCAATCAATTAGATACAAAATTGAAGAAAAAACGTATGAGTTTCATTCACGAACAATTAAGATTGCCTACATAATTTTCTATTTTTTATTTCTACTTTATAATATTTAATCTACCGTGATGACAGGATAAAGGTAGGTACTACTGGTCTAATCAATTGCTTAATTGAGATATTTCAATATCTTTGGTAAACTTTTCACACCTAACACGTTTTATAAAATAATCAGGTTTCTTTATAATTTCGCACAAGTAAACATTGCGCTTAAATTCATTTTTACATAAAATTTCCTTATCCAATGCAAATCTATTGAATAAATTAGTATACTATATACCTACAGCTATGTGACTAATGAATGACATGGCAATATCTATGACCATTTCAATGTTTGTACCTGACAAGACTATAAACCCGGCCCTTCCGCTGGTTCACATAAAAACGTCCAAATAGATAACATTCTAGGAAACGAGTCGAGTTCCTTAGCACCTTCACGTAGAGTTCATAATTGTAACTGTTTACATCCTTTCTGTGCTTAGATAGCCTTCAGAAATATTACAAAAGGCTAAAGACAATACGAGGAAGGATCACGTATACCTAAGACTTACTAAAGCACCAGTAAATATCATTGAAAAAAAAAAAAATACAAATATTTATTTCTTTTATTCGTTTAATTTTTAGATCGGAAAGTATTCCTATATTTACATATTTTTTGTTTAAATCCATAGATTTCCCAAGATTTTTTAAATGATTTGCATGCCAGCTTTCGCCACGCGCGGTATACGTGGACTTTAACCTTATAAGGTACAATAATTATATGCTCAAAGGGTTATAAAAAGGACAGTAAAAGTACTTTGCATTTAATTGTGTCATCGATGTCATCATAAAAGAACCATAACAAATAGGTATTATAGAAAATAGCTGAAAACTTAACTCTAAGTATATAATTTCTTCCAGTTTTATAGGTATAAAAACCTTACCTTTATAAGAGCATCCGTTGGTAGAACAACTTGTGACACAATATCAATGTAACAACCTCATTAAACAAACTTCACGGACAAAATAAACAAACAGAGCAACTTTCAATATATCGAATTAAAATCTGGTTTTGCGATACCGCTATGCACTTAAGACGAAGTTATTATAATGCATACCTGTCTTTAAATCACGCACAAACACATCACAGTCAAATGTATAAGTTATATTTAGTTAAAGTTTAGAGTACAATTATAATATAGTTCGTTTAGAGGCGTTCGTTCGATCGTTTTGTGTCGTTCAACCGGTAGGTGGGACGAGGTACGGCGATACCTGCTCCCAACCCGCGGACTAATCGACTGTCTATCTACAATATGCTATAGGGCACGTGTTTACTTCAGATGTGTGTGTGTGCGTGCGAAAAGGCTTCGCTGCGCGTGCGAGTGTGCTGTGCTGCCAGTTCAGGTGAATTACCCTGAGTTAGGGGTAAATTATTTATAATTTTCATTGAACTATTATTAGGGTAAGAGAAATTTCTTGCGCTTATAAAGATTAAGATAGAAAGATCAGGTTTTTCTGAAGCTGACACTTTTTTTTATTTATAATTAATGGACTTTTGCTTGTGCGTTAGCACTGCATTTCTGCCAGTTCTAAGTATTTTTAATCTTTTTAACGACTTCAAAAAAGGGAGTTTCTCTGGTGGGCATTGGCCGTCACAAAGACCGAACCTGCGCTGCCCTTATCCAACGGATTCCTGCTACCTTCACCAGGGGTTTGGTCCACCTTGTCTGACTATGCTGAGTCTTCCGGCACTCGGTCGTCACTCGAGAACTCTTTGACCCCGTCGGCCATAGGATAATGGTACATAATATACAATGAGAAGCAATTTTGACTCAATTTTTAATTAATTTATTGAAAAAACTGTGGGGAACATTGTTTTAGTATTATAAATAGTTAAGCTGAATAAGCAATTTCGTCTCAGTCTGACGGAGCGACTGGAGCATTCGCCAGTCGTTCCCATACCACCGTACCGCTAGGTCAATAATGTAACTCTGAATAAGTGCACTTCAATAAATATGTAAATTCAAGAAGACTTTTCCATCATCCCACTGCAACAACATCCGTCACCCCTACAAAACCAACAGCTTTACAAGAAATATATGTAGCCATGGATAATATTATACCTACATTTCCTTAGCTAATTTTAATTGCTTTTGCTAGTTTCATTGACTTGACTTATTTTATCACTTTATCTTAGGCTAGTTTATTTTAAAAAGGTACAATAGTAGGTAATTTATTAAACTTTTTCCCAAACTCTATTAGTTTTTAAACTCGCCTTTTTTATTTGACAAAGGTTTTTGAAGTATTTTGTAAAGAATCCGATAAGTATGACATTAGAATTATATTTTTCTCGATACATGGGTAAATAATTATAATAAAACAGCAACACTAACTGGTTTGACACGCATACAAAGCTCAGAGAGGACTTGAAAAAGCTCTGTTGGGAATCCTATTCAGTTCAGTTTTATTTTGTTTTAAAAATAGCCCGGATCTACCTCCCTACTTGGTGATAGACTGGGCTAAGATTCTGAGAAATAACTCCACCACCTTGTTAATGTTAATTAATTATATTTTAAACATTTTTATATCTGGTTGGTCCGGTTTTTCATCTCGGGTCACAGATTTGTATATACTTAGTAGGTACCTATTTTGGTATTTTATATTTAAATACTCTAAAAAGTTTCCTTAGGACTAATAAACTGAACTCTTTATCTCTAGAAAATTATAGAATTCGTTTGCGCTAGTAGGTAGGTAGTTCTGCGTCGAATTCGTCAAAATAATTGAGTTTTGTATGACATTATTTTTATTTTAAAACCAATGACTGTTTTGTTAGTGTGACGAGGTCATAGGCGAAGTATTTTTCGCTTACGCTGATAGACGGAACATCAGTGTAACCGCGTATGAGACAGCGATAGTCATAAAATCCTATACAATTTGTATGAAAATAGATGTCTGACTCCGGAGTCAGACAGCCGTCGTAGAACAAAAAAGTGGCTACGTCGATAAGGACAGCAATAAGAAGCGATCTCCTTTTTTACCCGACTGCGACAGAAGGAGGGTTATTAACTAGAGCGAATTTGCTATGTGCATCTCTTACTGAGTGATATGACAAGACACGTGCTTACTTCTAGTTCCTTCTCTTTCTACGGACGAGGTATTTTCCATTATGGCGAACTAGGTCTTTTTTTTATTTTATACCATAGACATATTACTCTAGCTAGAGTTTAAGTCTATGTTTTATACCTACACATAATTTAAGAATGTTGTCTTTTTCTTGTCAAAACATTTTCAAAGTATTTAGGTCATTTTCTAGGTATATTTTCATGAAAATGAATTATATTCGATTATTAACGGACCATGGAAGCGTTGCTCAAATTCTCTTAAAACAATTCCGCATTAGATTACGTATTGAACTAATGATTCCTCTAGATAGGTATACTTCTGGTATACCCACGGAAGTTAACCCTCTGTGCGCGAGTAGCCCGACTCGCACTTGACCGGTTTAATTTACCTATTCTTTCTCATGAGTAACTATAGTTTACAGCAATGAGACAATACTAATCTGATGAAACCAGTAGGACTATTCTGAAGTTTCTGATTATATCGTTACAATTACAAGAATGATTCCCGTGAGTATTATGATTGTATAGGGGTGCGATTTTTGAATGTCATCGGTGAGCTTGAACGGTTTTTAAATCTCATACAAAAGCATTCTCATGCATCTTTCTACTGCTTATTTGATTTTAAAAAATCCTACTCCTGAATTGCGATTTTTGGAAGTCAAATCAGCGGTAGAAAGATGCATATCTCCATAGAAATTTTGACATTTTCAACCGCTGAATCTCATTTGGTGAGCTCAGCAGTTGAAAATGTCTTAATTACTCTGGAGATACGCATCTTTTTACTGCTGATTTGACTCTCAAAAACCTCTCTCCTGTAGTATGATTTTTGGATGTGAAATCAGCAGTAAAAAGATCTCCAGTGTAATCAAGACATTTTCAACTGCTGAGCTCACCGAATGAGATTCAAAAATCGCTCTCCTGGGCAATTTTAAGTAGGTATTATTTTGTTTTTGTTGTCATCAACTACAGAGTCTGAAATTAAATAGACGTAGTTAAATATAGGTGTAAGTATTATATTTGCTCGGGACTGGACGACTAGTCTAGACGACTTAGGAAGTTTTAATATACCTATCTGCGAGCCAAACGACTTCTTTGTGACACCTAAGTTACTATGTAGGTATTCATATCACGTCCACTACGTCGCCGAGGTGGTCAGTACCTATTTGATTCATGCGTTACAGAACTCAATATACGGTTGCTGGTTAATTTAGCAGATTGTGGACTTCGGGCCTCATGAGTATGACTTACACGGAGAAAAATTTCTAGTTATTATATGGGACAACTGTCCAGAAATTTTTCTAAATAGTTATTTATTTTTGTAGACTTTACTAGAATTTTTTGTTATATACAGGGTGAAATTGATATCATTAGCATCCTTTTAAACTAAGAGTCTACCCATCAAACTGAACAACTTTTAGTATGGGAGCAAACCGATCGGAGCAAAAATTAAATCAGCCGTTCCCCATACTAAACTGCAGTGCCTACTCGACAAATGTATGCAACAGCTGATTTTATTTTTGCTCCGATCGGTTTGCTCCCATACTAAAAGTTGTTCAGTTTGATGGGTAGACTCTTAGTTTCACCCTGTATAAGTAGATTTTAGTTGTCTACCATAATTCGATGTATAACTACACTAATTTTCTTGTAAAGTCTGCTATTTCCTAGTAAGTAGGTACTCGTTCAAGGCTCTTTGATAAGGTTTAAATAAAGTCTTCTTCTTCTTCCTGCCCTTATCCCATTACTAGAGGTCGGCACAATATGTAGTCTTCTTCCATTCATCTCTTTTAACTGTCATTTCAGCATTCACTCCTTTTCTATTCTACATTATCATCTTTCACACAATCCATCCATCTTTTCTTTGGTCATCCTCTCTTCATGCAGCCATTCACATTCATATTTAATCACATGCCGCACCCACGGACTTGAAAGAAATACGGACAGAATATTGCACTAAAAAGATGTGAAGCATGCAAGGTAATACAATCTCGTTTGTTCTACAAGGGACCTACACTCACACAGATGCACTAGCTCTAGGCGCAGGTGCTACAACCCGTCACCATTATGTACCGCCTGTATACTCATTGGTAAATAGAGTCAACCAATTTGAATGAAATTTTTGACCTTAGAAGTCTTAGAACCTTTTCACAATCACCTGTATCAATGTCAATCTTGGGAACATAACTGCAAATAGTTTGCTGTCAAAGGTTCTGCGGGTGGCATACCTATTATTTCAAATTCGTTGCCCATAAGAGTTTTTTCATCGTATCTATTGAGTCAAAACAACTGATATTGTTCGTTGGAAATGGTATAATTACAGGCTCCTGTTCATACTTGGTTTCAACAAACCCCTCTCAATCCGCCAAGTAGGTAGTCCCAGCAACGCCCTAAGCAGAGGTTCATACCCCCCGGGTGGTTAGGCCAGTTGCCTAAGTGCTTTCACTGGTTCGGTTGACTCTACTCGGACGCTTGTCTTTCTATTTGTTCGCAGTATGTCGGTTAGTGTTGACTAACAATAGTGAAATTATTGTTTCTATCGTGGTCTCGAAAAATAGTAACTTTAAACAGCTCTGACATGCTTCCAAGACGAGCTAGGATTAATAATTGCGTCGAGCGTCGTTCTCATTTAATTTAATAATTTGGCCAAAATTGCATCGAGTTTTGATAAGAGAAATTGTTAGACAACTTAATTATGTAGTTTTGATCTATCTATAGTTTATTTGCGTTTGGTAGCCTTGCAAATATATCAACGTAATTTCTCCTCTTGTTGTTTACTTTTTTTAGGATTATGACTGTGGTATGTCCACAATTTCTTAACTTCTTATTGAGAAGTTATAATTCGACAAAGTTTGTCCATTTCAAACGGAGTGACTGGATAATTAAAATAAGTTATTTTTTTTTGTCTATGAGTTACCAGATTCTGAAAAAGTTATTTGATGTCTTCGAATGATCGAAGACTGTTGTTGACCATAACCATGCATGAAAGTTATCATAAGAATTGAAGTAGTATTTTTGAGAGTCACACATTCAAATCAGCAGCAGAAAATGACTATTGAGATAATACATGGTAATCGATTTTGAAAGTGTGAAAATCAAAAATAGTTCTCCAGCATGAATTATGCAGATTGTCAGACTTCAAAATCTAAATATTAAGGACATGCAATAATTATTATTTCGTTCATATTACCTACCTAAAAAGCTTTAGATCGTTTTCTTTTTTAAATAGATGAGAAATAAAAATCAAACGTAATTTTTAGATTCGTTTTTATTTTCAATAACATAAAAATGTTATGTTTTTTTTTCATTTTACACATTTCGAAATGAATTTCAGTGGGTACCAAACTGATTGCTAAAATGTTCACATTAAGTTCAAACTTTATAACTACAGTACAGTTTGGGCGCATCAACTGTGAGTCATGGGATTGCGTATTATCTTATTTTAGAATTCTTCTTTCACTTATTTCCAAATGCTTCTTATATTTGTACGAGCACAAAATCTACTATATTCCACAGCAGTTCATTATAATACTCAACAAAATATAGTGTAATCATTTACTCGTTCGAGTGAATCATCCAATAAGATTTTTTAATCTTTTTTTTTAATGTGATATGCTATAAATTTTTTGTGATATTTTCGATTTTATATAAACAAATTCGTTTTAATTACCTAAAACAGGTAAATGTGTAAAAAAGTACTATTTGGTCTTTTCAAATCGTTGCGATGATTCACCCAACAGCAATATTCACTACAATAAATAGAACTAGCTAACTGGAATTGAAGGTCCCTTAAAAGTATGTAATTTATATTAAAGCTGTGATCAAGTAGTCATAACAACTTCTTGTTCGTGGCACATCGCTTCATAACTTCCATGAGACAATTAAGGTTGATACTATTCATTCCATTTGTTTGAATAATTGACCACGGCTTTGTATAATACTAATTTTATTGTTTTCCGTAATAGTTGACTAACTCTAAAGGCGTCCATATTCATAGCACGAAGTAAAGATGCGCAAATCACAAATTTTTACATAAGTTAGTGAAAGGGTCGACAGTTTTACATACAACTCTAAGTTAGAGATATTTTATAAACTGTTATTAAAACTTTATTAACAGTAGGTAAGTTATGTTTGAAAATTTAACAACATCTAAATGAATTATGGGGTAATGACGTTGACATTTTATGGGAACTTAATTCCATTTAGTTTCCACAATAATTGTGGACGACTTCACGTCGCATACAAGCCAGATACTTTAATTTGTGTGAAGTTAGTATCAAGTTCTTAATTAGTATGTATGCAGCAATAAGTCGCCAAATAAAAGTGAACCAAACATTTGAAAATACGTGAAACAAGATTTTGTGAATTCAATGCTCATCACAATTTTTATTCCTTAACCATTATTTATAATTTAATTACATATAGTTAAACATACGTAACAATTTGTTTTATTTAAAAATAAGTTGTATAAACACACAAATAGCTTTATGTAACAAAAAATGAAACAAAATTAAGATGAGCAGAGATTAGAGACGTAATTTACTAATATATGAATAGGTATTGGTTTATTTTTGCACTTGTGGATAGAGAAACGCATCAGAGCACAGAACACATACCTTGAACTAAAAATTCGTCAGAACAAACAAGTACAGAAAGTATCAAATAATTTGACGGAGTTCTGTCAAGTATGTCATTGTTGTAAAAGCGATTAGCAAGGATTAATCACAAACGTATACTCGATGACACAATGTCTTATGTTAAAACGAATTGAGATCTTGACATTAATTAAGGCATCTATGTGCCAAATATTATTATATTTTAATAGTGAAATTAAGTACATTTCAAGGTGAAGAAAGGTGGGATTAACAACTTTTATTTTCATTTGGACTAAGAACAAGTTTATCAGTAAAAATATAATGTTTAATTTCATTTTGTTTGATGATCTAATTTAAGTAGTTCAAATATTTAATTGGGGGAAAGTGTCTGTTGCTGGAAATATAATATTGTATCCAAGTAATGAGAGTCCAAGTAGGATCTGAATCTGCACTCTGAACGCGGGTAGTTTTTGTATAATGGTACTTTGTATTTACATGTAAAACCATGTGTAGATTTTTTTAATTTAGTAATACTATACTAAACTGGCCATCATATAAGTATCTGCCATGTTCTCCTAAATGTAACTAGGTAATATAATATTCTTAACTACAATCATATTTACAAATAATACAGTTCATTACTATTTATATAGAAATTAAAATATATTTCTATCATTCTTCGATTCACATAACGCAAAATAATTTAACAGAGTTCATTTTTGCACTCACATTTACAATATAGTTTTGTAACTAATTTGTTACCATTTATTTGTTGATTTCAAACAACTCATTTAGAATATATCACCCAATAAGCGAGTAACGCTATACTCACTAATTCTATCGTATCTTACCATTTAAAAATGCAGAATATGCGAAAACTTTAAGGAATATTTTACAGTTATGGCAATTGAACATTATAGTTCGCTCGCATCCAATAGGAACTATAAGATTCATAATGCCTCCGAGCGGACATGCGCGCGCAGTTTACCCGATATGTACACCCGCGGCCGCCTTGCCCGCTCGCAGTACCAAAACAACTAGCACAAATAAAAGAACTCTTTATTTACACCGGCGAATCATTGACACAAATCAAAAACTCTAATTGATTATGTCAAATCGAATATGAAGTTGAAAGATTAGTTTTACAGTTTATGCTAGAGTTTAGAATTTTGGGAGCTCAATGGCGCCACCGATTGTGCGGCGGTGCGAGGAACTATACATGCACAACAACGCAGTGTGTATGGCCGGCGCTGGCGCATGCCTTCGCCTCTATACTTTTACCTATACCTACTAAATATTCTCCAACGTAATTGTTTCAACAATACACGCCATTTTCTGCGATTATTTTGAATATTACAGATTTGTTTCAAAACATTTAACGAGGCGTTTATAAGGTTGCAGAGATTCTGTCATGGCCCGTCCATGAAGACTTCCTAAAATGCCTGTTTACAATATTCAAAATATTCACAAGAGGAGAAGGAACTAAAATCTAGTATCACAATGTCGGGCTTCGCTGGCTCGAATGCGAGTTTTATAAACGCCTAGCTGGGCAACCAAACGGCCAAATATCAGAACCTTATCGTAACGAGATTACTACTAGTTGTACCTCTTTGCAATCCCCAAAGATCTTGTGACTGTTTTAGGGGCTTTTCGGTTTCATTACGTTTCGGTCTTCGATTCGCTCGTCTCAATCTCACGCGAGATTCATTCAAAGAGTGCCAGGAGATCGTCGGAAGAGGGCGCCCGAGGAGGGTGCGATCCTGCCGACGACGAGGAGGAAGGCGGGGTGGCTAGCAGCTCGCCTAGCGCTGGCGTGTCCAAGTAAGACAGCAGCTCCATCGGGTCCACACTCGTCTCCGGCAACAGCTGAAAATTAAAATATAAACATGTTTTACGACAGCAAATAAGAAAGAATGTACCTGTTTTTCCAATCGAACATTTGCAAGCTTTACTTGCTAGATTATGTGTATTGTCGGTCCAGTTGCCCATCAAGAGAAAGTTTTAAGACTTGGAAAGGTGCAATACTCACATTGAGATTATCGGTGCCCTCGCCATCTATGACGGCCGCAGGGTCGAAATTAAGGTCGCCTGGGATATCGACGTCCGTTAATGAGTGGTGGCCGACGGATGGCGGGCCTGGCGTGTGACTGGAGCCAGGAGTTGCGCCGCCGCCACCAGGAGTATGCGCTGAGCCCGGCGTGTGAGGCGTGTGGGGGGTGTGTGGCATCTGATGGACAAAGAATGGCATACATGATTTGTGGTCTAAGATTGAGATGTGGAGTAATGATAAAAACTAGAATGGCTCTAAAGGTAATAGATCAATAGGTTTACGTGATTCAAAAGCTTTGTTCAGATTTTTTAAAGTTTGACACAAAATACAAAAAAAATGTTTTTAGATTAGGTCAGGAATTTGCAAATACGTAGCTTTAAGGTATGTTCTACTATAAACGAAAATAAATAATAAAATCAATTTCACAATCGAAATTACTTACCTGTTCATTAAGACTCTTCTCCATCGCATTTAGTGGATCTAAGGAATTGACGCTCTCATTCAAATGAGACAATGGGCCGTTGCCTGCGTACTCGTTGCTTCCCGGACCATTGTTCATGCCGAAGTCATAATTCTGATTGTTTCCTGCGTTCCTGTTCTGCGTACTTTGGTTGTACGAGGAGATCATGGATCCGCTGGCAATGGTGTTCATGTCTGGAGGAAGGTACGGCGATAATGCTTGGTCCCAGTTGTTCATTGTGGGCATGTTCATTGAACCAGGCGATACCGCTTTCCCTCTCTTGCCGACACTGTTGTCGTTGCTATCATCCTGTTCCTGCTGCAAATTAAAATTCATTTTTTTTAGTTTATGAAATGTTTACACAACAACCGTATGCATATAAGCCACATGAATTTTAAGTAGTTTTTACCTTAATTCCTGTATTTGCAGGACTTTTAGCTGCTTTCCAATTTGCTCCACTGTCAATAGTAACTTCGTCGACGTCGGATGTGTTCAATGTATTGAGAATACCCCACATGTACTGATCTACTTCTAAGCCTTCTAATTGTGCTGGTTTGCTATAACAAAGAAAAGTTATCATGTTAGTAAGTAATAAGAAATAAAAGGAGTTGGAGGATTTGGAGATCCAATGACGTACATGTCAAGGTTTTACTTACTTGCAAACAGGACATCTCCAAGAACCTCGCTCGCAATTCAGTTGTAAATACGATTCTAAATCGAAGCACTGTATATGTTTACACTCATGCCCGCGCGCAGGTAACGTTATTTTCTTGAAGGTTATCGGACATTTTAACGATACTTTTAAAGCCGTCTGTTCGATACTGTCTCTATCATTTGTGTTGTTTGAAGTGTTGCTATTTACGGGTGACTGATTGAAGTTCATCTTGATCTTCGCAATACAATGGTCCGCTGTTAGCAACCGCTTCCTGAGTAGTCCTTGCAGAACACTTCGTACGCTTGGCCGATGAACTAATTGCAGTACAAACAAATGCGACTGGAAGAAAAAAAATCGAAAGTTGATTTCACATACTCTTATTATTGTACGAATAAAAAGTAAAATAAAATCCATGAACAATAAAATGTATTGATACAAGTGTTTCTGAATAAACGGAAGATAAATGTTTGCGACTGATTATACTAGTGATACTTACACAACAGCAGGCGGAGACGGTGATCTGTATTGTATTTCGGCCTGGTTGGCAAACTTCTTTCAGGTACAATGGTTTGTGTGATGTTTTGTTCTCTCCTCTATCTATGACTAATGGGGTAGCATTGACTGAGACCTGAACACTAGCAGGCCAATTGGTGTTCATCTGCCGATCTTCGTGGTGGAAGCATTTTAGTTGTAACTCAAGATCCGATCTGAGATAGAAAAGCGAACAAGATTAGACAGTGGAAGATTTTCAGTTACATTTTAGATTTTATAGATACAATGTAGGTTAGCACATGCAATTATAGCGGTGTAAATTTGGCAATGTGGTGTGATATTTACCTCCATATTAACGTTGAGTGGACCGTGGGTTTTAATTGGAATACATGATTGCTAACTGCTAAATTATGTTCTAATCTAAATGGTGGTAATATAATACCATCTCTTACAGGGAATGTTAACCGGAGCTCATCATCTGGAAATAACAATGAAACATTTAATGCAAACGTTTATATTAGGAATTCAAGCGGTTCTCAGAATTTATGTACGTATACTCACTTTGCATGCTCATCGGTGGTTTGAGCTCGTTGAAGTGGGGTTTTACGTCCGCGTTTGGACTGATGTACGGAGGCATACTGCTCGCCGGTGTTAGAGGCGGCGTGGGATTCCCGGGGACAGGACTGTGCTGGTAGCTCATGTTCGTTCTCATGGCCACTTCCTGCGCGAATTGTCCACCATACTGTCCACCATATTGTCCGTTCCCAGCCTGGTGTTGTGGGAATTGGTTTTGTACGCCACCGTTAAAGTATTGGCCCTGGTTGGAGTAGGGCGGCGTCGATTGCCTCATGTTTCCTCTCATTGCCGCACCGAAGTTGCCACTTGGCCCCAGCGGTTGTTGCGGAGGATACTGCCCTTGGAATCCCGGTCGGCCACCGTAACCAGTGGGATATTGTCCGGGACCGAATCCAGGTTGCCCACCCATATATTGAGGTTTACGTTGGGTCATGAGCATAGTTCCAGAGGGATAGGGCGTATGCCGCCTCTGATATCCGGGGCCCATTTTAGCTGAGCCACCCATCTGCCCAGGACCCATTTGCGACGACATCATATTAGCGTGCATGCCCATGTTGGCCATTTGGGCCATAGGATTCATTCCATTCATGGCTGCATTTCCCATCTGACCCATCTGAGCCATGCCGTTCATGCCGCCGTTTCCCCCCATTCCCATGCCTGTCATGGCGGGGTTATGGGTGCGCTGTTGAGCATAGCCGTTCATCGCGCTATATTGGGGGTTTCCCATACTCATGTTGTTTTGCATCTGTAATAAAGAAAAATATGATTACTAATCGGTCGTTTTGCGGAAGAAAGGCATGATTGATTATGTTTAGCATCCTTATATGATGGTTCTGGAGATTGTAATTGTTGCGGAGTTTACCTGCGAGAATGGCTGCGAGTCCTGCATCGCGGCCGTGGTGGCCGCGGCGACCATCGCGGCGGTGGCGCCGAACTGCGCGTTCTCGCCCCCGCCGCTCATCGCGCCCGTACCACCGGCGCACCCATAGCCTCTGGTGGACAAAATAATAAACATTTGTAGAAAATCAGAGTGTAAGTAATAAGTATGAGACGTCGATTTATGTTCATATAAAACATCTTATTGTCTGTAGTAAATTAACTAAGAGCACTACGACATTCTTTGTCACTATTAAAGTGTTTCTGTACTAATTCTGAAACTATTTTAATCATTTAACAGTAATCATTCTGACCATACCCTATACTTGTAGAGTTTTAATTTAAAGAAATCTCAGTGTCCTTACTCATCTTCAAATATAAGAAAACAAAGGTAATTAATTGGTTTGCGAGTAGACTGAATGTGAAATCGCGGTTTAGTTAATTTTATTTCACTCACGATATAGCAGTTTCTATTCTATTGCAAGCAAGCGGCCTTGCAGAGCCGAACATTCCACACGTTAACGCTTCGATTATTAATAAACTCAGACTCAATATTCAACCTAAATTATATCGACGCAAGATCTTTTTTTAATACACGACGAGATTTTATTATTTTACTAACAATGAGAGAAAAAATCAATATGGACGCGATGTTACCCCTGTGTTTCTCTCGGGATGTGTTTGATTTTTTGTATGGCGCCGGAGTGGGAGACTGATTCATGTGAACTGCTTTTGGGGCGAATTCCCGAGCCTTCCCGGAGCCCTTCCTAATAATTCCCATTCGACAAATGCACGACAAACAGTGTACGGGCAACCCATTGTTATATCGCGTCTGTAGTAGTGCACAACAATATTGGCGCTTTGTGATGTTATTATGAAATTATTTTAATGACTACAAACTCGCACACATATAAAGCAACCGTAAATACTGGTGTAAATATACCAGTTGGCTGTTTTAACGACAATTACGAGTGCAATAAAAGTTTTAAGTCGTCACCCTGTACATCGCACATTGGCCAAAATTTTAAAGATGTCATCATTCATTAAACGTTTACAACTTAAGTTTCGTTAGTAATTGATGGTCATTTGCTAGTTTTCTTCAGCTCCTACTTAAGTATTCTCGTAAATAGCTTAACAGATACTTAGTAGCGTCGACAACCAATAAACACACGAGTCAACAACGCTCAACTCGTCGCGTCTATTCATCGACGATGCAGATGATTTACAAGGGTCCTTCCTTAGGTAAACTTGGCCCGACCTGCACTTCTTTTTATGGTTTTGTCTGAGCCTTTTTTTTTCGTTTTGCCGACCAAAATGTGTAGCCGACAAAAAATCTGTGTGTTCTGTATCCTGCAGCTCTTTTTGTAAAAGTGGTACCACATCCGAATAATCACTTACGCCCTGTTCAAAATATTTGGGATCTTGAATGCAAGCGGCCGACTCAGGCATTTCTTTTGAGACATTTCTTGGAATGAACTTTTTTTTACAAAGCATCATCTTTCGGCAAAAGTATGCACGTACAGACGAAACGTCTGCATGTCCAACAGAATTGCAAGAAGAGGTAGGTAGGTAATTGACTTTATCTTTGCTTTTCGATAAGTCGTACGTGTTCAGATCATAGACATCTGCTCAATTTTGTTCTTTGACGTATACGGAACGCCTAAATAAATCAATTTGAATGAGTATGTCGCTATTTTGAGAAGCTGGAAGGTGTTTGGCATAGTATTGAGAGATGTGCGAGTAACGCGTAGGTATTTTGATACATAGGCTGCAGTTAATTTTAGATTGGTGCGCAGACGAGTCGGATTCCTAGTTAATTGGCAGAGGAGATAATCTCGTATTGGATAAAATTGCTAGCAAATTTATACTTCAACAACTACTGAAGCATTGACAGGTTGTCATTCTTAACATAAAACATTATTAATTTAGGAAAGCAGTGAATCTTGTTTCTTCCATGTACTATAAAACTTTTGAAAAATCTGTTGACTTTCGTATTTGGTTCTAAGCGATCTAATTGAGATAGTTCATTTGATTAACACACCTCTTTGTATTTAGTGTAGTGTTAAATAAAACATTAATTGTGAGTCTCGTATAGATTACTATCGAGGCAGCGTGAAGCCGTGGCTTGTTCGACCCCTGTATTTCGACGACAGTTGGTCACCCCCATTTAAATGCCACTTCACATTGTGGCTTGTGCGCACATTGCCATAGGTATAATAGCATTAACGTTTTGATATTATTGATTTCATGTTTGTCGTAGAACTTTTGAGGTGTTGGTGTAATACTATCAATACCTATTATCATACAATTTCAATCAACATTTTGGTTTATACGAGTATGAGTAATTATCTTTTATTTCTGTAGAGTTCTAGATTTCGGGACAATAAATTGAGTTTGTTTTCCATTATCTTTTACCTTGTATACGTCATTGAACGCACTTACACTTTTTGACGTTTTCCTTCTTTTTGCTCTCTAGGTATTACTACATTTTTTCTTTCAGGAACGTAGGTACGGGTAGGTATATCAAAATTGCCAAACATGAAATTTGATTAATTACTTTATTTAGATTTTTGTTTTATTCTCATCAATTGACGCAGAGGATGGGAGAGAATGAATCATGCTTCAAGAAGCGGATTCCGGGGGTTACAAATGGAGGCGAACGTTCCGGGGTAAATACGGCACAATGAAGGGTCGGCCCGCGTCACCCGCTTAGGGTAAGTGGTCCCGGTCACGTCAATATGGGGCTTTATTACGACGCTCCCGATAATAATTTGTTTGTCTGTGATGAAATTGAACTAGAACTGTTTTTAACTGTAGCTTTACATTGTAATTTGTAATCAAATTGCTTCGGTTCATGTCTTGTTTAGTCATTTTAACGTCATTCAGTTTCGATAAGATTGTATTACAGTCAAAGGTGATTTTAACAGTTGGGCTTCTCTTTTTGCCTTTTTGTAATACCATATTTAAGTATTGAGAATAAAGAGTTGTTGAACAAATCCGTTCGACCCCATGAGCACGTGGTGTAAAGCTTGTTGTATCAATGCATCCGCCCCCAGCCGCCTCGGCCGTTGAATTCTGACGTTTTTTCCCACGATTACTTACGAACGCTTCAATTTTGTATCATGTATGCGCACTAGGTATGCAGTTGTTATTATTACTATATAATTTGTCTCTCTTTAAAACATATTTGATGTTTTATGTTTCGTGCATAATTTTATTAATAGAGTTCTCAGAGCGTTCGATCTTTTGCTGGTCATTTCTTGGTATTGTTATATTTTCAGCTTCAAGAATATTTTGATCACTTCTCTATATTTCTACGTCATTTCTCTGTAATATATATATCTGTTCTCATTCATATTTGAGTAATTAATCAAATTCATCACTCTTTTAGATTATTACAAGTAAGCAACTGTCGTTAGTTTTCCTGTCGCTACCCTTGAGGTAGCGTAGACTTCCTGTGTTCACTTCACACAATCTCGTTGCCAGTCCCCATTTTATTATTATGTATGTAGTTATTGGTTTTGTATAGAGGCAGGCGCAGCCATCAACAATATGTCGTTTGTAAAGGTGACTACAAAACAAAGCCGTTGAGCGCTTCGACTTTGCACCTGCTCAGAGTTTTTTAAGTTTAATTATACTATTATTATAATTTAAATTATCAAGACTGGAGGATAATCTAATTTTCGATTGGTAATCGTCATTCTGGTCGAAGATATTAAAGTTAAATTCAATAAAACTATTCGATGCGCTCTGTTATGTAGCTAGTTTAATGTTTTGTTTGTTTGTATTTATTGTAAGCGCTAAAGTGCAGTCACCGCATGCATTCCCATCGTGAGGTGGTGTGAGTGAGAGTTGGGTGTGTGTGTGAGTGGTGGTAGTGTGAGTGCGATGGAGCGCGACTGTGTGGGTGCTGGGCGCCCTGAAGCGTTGTGCGTGTGAATGGAGGAGCACATTTCATTTCATTATAATTGCAGCGATGCTCGGTCGACAATGTCACACTTTTTAAATCACCCCTCGTTTATGAGTATATTCCATAGGTTTAAATAAATGTCTAATATTTTACGTTTAGCAGATTCATGTATACGACTGGAAACGTTGTGTTTGTAATGAGTTGTTAATTGAATCCTAATTAGTTTATCATTTACTCGAGTGCCTCTGTTTTTTATGTGTACCTATTGTATACACGTTATTATTTTGATTTTATTAACTACTTGTTAAATATCACGATAAGCAATTGGTACAGGTAAACGAGTCACGTTTCAGCATTTAGTCGAAATGTAAACAAACTGGTTCCGGATAAGATAAAACTGTAAAGCAATGAGGTATGATGTTTTGGTACCTACGATACTGATAAAAACAAGTTTCTAGTAGCTAAGTGTTTCTTCAGCTAATTATAATTCTCATTAGGTAGGTACGCTTAAAATAGTTTTGCTTGTAGTGAATCCAATTTTCTATTTTAATTATAAGCATTTTGATTCACTCTTCTCGTTAGAGTTGGGAATTCTGTCAGTTTTTTCTGGACATCGTGTTCATCAGAAAGTTTGTGGATATATTAAAATATTGTGATCTCGTGAGTCTATCATGGTTGATTTTATCTTAAAATTTTCCTGTTTAATATCAGGAGCGAAACAATGTCTTTTTGGGTTTCATTCTTCAAGGCACATAATTTTTATTCTTCCACTAAACTTATTACACTTGGTAACATTTTTTAAGCTCACCTAGGGGTGTTGGCCCTGTATCCAATGGTCCCTTGCAGAGGGTTGTGTTTGCCACTATCGGGAGCGTGCGCCCCCGTGTAGTTGAAAGAACCCGCGTAGCCAGCCGTACTACCAGAGTTCGCCGTCCTGTCGAACCAAAGGCACCGTCTGAAAAACGATGCACTAGGTTGTAGCTCCACAATTCTCTTCGTAAATTTTCAATTCAAATTTCAAATCTGTTGGAATTCACGACAGGAAGTATTTTCCTCGCTAAATTTTGATAACATTCATTCGAATAAGTTTGCACTCGTGTCGGTTTGGCGAGTGCACTAAGGTTTTATCGTGTGTAGCGTTTGAATTTTGCTTCAGCCTTTCATTATTGAACGCCAATAAATCGAAGAAACGTTCATCAATACACTGCTTCTGTAATTAATTATTTTGCACTGTTCCATTGTTTTGTTTACCGTCTCCGATTTGCAGAGTCAACAATTCATAGCATTTTCTTCTGAAATTTTTGGCCACTTGGGTCTAATCTTTCTTTTTTGTGTTTTAGGTGTTTTCTTTCTGTTTTAGCCACAAATTATTTTGTGAATTTGGTCTTCTCTGTAACTTTTTTTAAATTTTATAACACCTATTTCCGATAATATTAGGAGATTTATTTTTTCAATCTTCCTCTTTTTCATAATTTTTTTTTTCACTATTTAATTTTCTTTCACATTGACAGCGATGAACGTTTCGTGCGAAGCAGTCATCCAATCCGATCAGCTGAGGCAAAATCCAACGTGTGCGCTATTTTACGTCAGGTGGGTTGTTAGTTGATCAATTTCAGACAGTTCTTCATTTTATTTAAAATGATTGAGCTTCTATAAATTTTAGTATCAATGAAAATCAAATGTATCTTTTTTTAGAAAGCAAATTTACACTGACTCAATTACACATCAGAACTTGTCAAAATTGTATCAACAAACAATAATTAATAATTCACTTTTAATTACTTGAATTATATCACTTCCACGTCGTTTTTATCTTTGCAATATCCACTTTAGTTTTTTTTTCAAATCCAAAATTTTTGTCACATAGATGCAATCCTTTTTCTGTAGTTCACTGCACTGTTTGTTTGTCAAAAAATCCAAATTGTCACTTGTCACAATCCAAATCCAGGGTAGTTTAACTTATAACTGTCACTGTACTCCAAACATCCGATTTTATCCTTCACTCATATGTATGTACAACTTTGAAATCACCGAAACATCATAGACGTGTTGCGCGACCGTCGGCAGTAACGTCACTGACAGCGAACGACTATACGTTCTACCGTCAAAGGTAACACTGGCTGGCGGCTGGCGAGCCGGCGACGGTGAGTGAGAGGTTGCGACGCGGGGCGCTCCCACCCCGCGCGACGTTGCCAGCTCGTCGCGATAAGTGGCGCACCCCCGCGTCCCCCGCTCGTATGTCGTCGTCTCGGCACTCTGCGATCGGCCGCTCTCGGGCGCCACTGTCGCTATATCGGCTCTCCTGCCCCAAGTGCCCCACCCCGCGCGCTCGACGTTTTCACGTAACGGTCCTCAATCGAGCGCGATACTGCGAGAACGATAGTTGTGTCGATGATGCGATTAATCTAATGATCCTAATAAATAGAGCACCATCAAAGGTTGAACGTATGCTACTTTAAAGATAATCTATTATTCAGGATCTGATACTGAACGAGGATTGATTTAATAAAAATAATGTAACGATGAACAGAAATAACTCTTTTCGTCGTCATTTATCCTCAGGTAGACGATATTGTTTCGAGAGTTTTTGCGCAGCGGCGCGCGGCGCGGTCGGCAAGCGTCTGCGTTGGGGCATAATAATTAGCGACGATAAACAATGGGCATGTCGTCCTCTGGTCGCTACCTGCGCATGACGACGCGACAACGCGGGTAGAGGACGAGTGACTCGTCCTGCGATGTCCTTGCTGCCACATCGTGCACGCGAAACGAAACAATTTGATGATTTATTTATCTTTGCATACTAATTTGAGTTATCATAAAATTATTGCGATGTGGCAGCAAGGACATCGGTCCTTGCTGACATATCGCTGTTGCACGCGAAGCTAAACAATTTGATGATTTATTTTATCTTTACATACTAATTTGAGTTGTCATAAAATTCATCAGTCGTCAAATTAATACATTCCTAAGTATGAATTTTAACAATTACAGATTATTGTTATTCTTTCGTGTTTGTTAGTAAGTATTGTCATGGTTTGAATATCGATTAATACTATCGATATCGATAAGATGATAATGGTGTCTCTGTTATCACTACCTATGATGACAATATTATTAAATTGGTATTTATAATAATTCATAATGCACCACATCTACCGGCGAATTATATTTACTCTTGCATTATAATAAAAATGTACCTGCAATAACAATGGAAAAACACGGGTATTTTATTATAAATTAATTTTCTGAGTGCGTGTATTTAAGTGGTAAGTGACAAGCGTGGTGGGGGCGTACAAAACTGTCCGACTGTCCGTACATGACGGGTGCGGGCAATATTTTGTAAGCGCATTATTTTTTCGTGAGTATGGCACGCGCGGTAATGTTGACTGGAAAGTCGGGAAAGCTGATGCGCTGCGCGTGCGCCGAGTGCTCGTCCGCGTTCCGATGCGCGTCGCCCGCACCGCCCTCTAGCCCATTCATAAAAATGATTCTCTAGGCATCATGGGCTATTTCTATCAAGCAAAATTGTATTAGCTAAATAATTTAATTAGGTTGGTACCTACACTTTTTCTCAATTAAATTGAACGAAAATTTATCAAATAATTCAGTGAAATAGTCTTTCCATAATTTTATCTATACAAAGTGTAAAATTTTAAGTGTTATAAATAATCGTTAAATTAAACTGAACACCCCATAAAGTACGTAAGGCATTTATGTTTAGGTACACCCTGTATATAGGGTCCTTCTTAAAATTCTGACAGTTTTTTAAGGGGATCAACATATCTTAAAACTGAACAACTTCCATATGCAAGCACGTATCCAGACTTTTGTTTCGGGGGGGGGGGGGGGGGGGGACATTTTATTTTCGGGGATATTCATAGAAAAACAATGAAAAAGTAAGTACTGTAATCAATTTTCCATACAAATATTCGTATTTCGGCGGGGGATAAATAATCATAATCATATAATTATTAATTAATTGCATTATGTGGTTACATAAGGTAGGTATAGCATCATATAAACCCTGGAAGGGCACAGCAATATCTTAAAACTAATAAAAACAACACACAAAAACTAAAAACAAAAAAATGTGCTGAATTGCGAAAAAAAAAACAGTTTTTCCATCCATTTGCGTCAGCTCTATTTGAGATGGAACAGCAATTTTTTCGCGATTTCGACCTTGGCCCCATAATGAATGTTGTTCAGTTTGATGGTCCGATCATCCCCTTGAAAAACCGTCAGCATAATAAGAAGCACCCTATATTTGGGTGCGTAACATAAGTATAAGTAGGTACAACACACTCGTAGATAGTGAGCTAGGTAAACATAAATCAATGTTGATTCTAACTGTACCTACGCCATACGCTGGACACCTTACATTTTATTTCAAGGCTGTCAGCATTAAATCTAACAGCCATCTGTTTTCAACTGTTTATTCCAACAGTTATCGATTAAAACGTGTTTAGTCTGACTTCCTCCTGCTATGTCGGTAGGTACTGTAAATCTTATCAAAACAGATAATTTTTGTGACGTTGGTTCGCCTGATAATAAGTTATCTGGGTGAAAGCACGTACCGCATTCCATGTACCTGCGAATCCTAAATTAATGAGGTTATTAATACATGTATTTTAATAATATAATAACATTTTATTTATCTGACGAAGCCTGTCGTGGATAAGCAATATTTAATTAATAATAATTCGAATTCTATTAAATAATATTTATAGCATATAATATTGTATGATATAGTCAATATTAGTAACATGTAATTAATAATAAATTTGTTTTTTAAATCACTTTTATACAGGTTGTTACAAAAGTAAAAATAGACATTTAAAACTTTTAAGGGGTTTTTTGTCTAAATTTTAGACCATCAAACTTAACATCTTTCACTATGGGATACAAAATCGAAATCGCAAAAAAAAAACAGCATAATAATATCCCGTACATTTAGCTCGCGTCGATTTATAGTTTAGTGTGAAACATCCGATTTTTTTTGCGATTTCTCTATAGGTCCCATAGTGAAAGTTGTTCAGTTTGGTGGTCTAAACCACCCCCTTAAATGTTTATGAATACCTAGATTATTTATTTAATTTATACAAGATAAATTAAATAAATAAACTAGGTATTCACAATAATAAAGGTCACGTGTGCATATCGCCTTGAATTATGCGCCGTTTCCAGTCAGTTGCAGTCAACAATAGCTCATCATCAAAGCGTTGAAAACGGAGAATTAAAAAATCAGTTTTTCCTCGTTGACAACAGTTATAAATCACAGTTGCCGTGTTTATTTTACGATCCGGCTATTATCGTCAACTCGGCGGTTTTGCAACGCGGCCGCTCCGCGCTCGGCGAGCCTCGAACGGCGCAAGAGTCGTAAAAAGCAGACATATGTAGTCAAACATGCACATCAGCTATTTCTGTAACCCTGGTACTTCCAAACCTTACTCTGGAATCGTAGACACTCAATGACTCCTTCTTCATTATAAAACATTGTTAAATTATTATCTTAAAATGTTAACATTTTTATCAAACGAATTACCTACCTACAGGGTTACACTTACGTTTCGATTTTTATCATACGAGTAAGATGGTACTTGAGCAAATGTTCGTGTTCAGTAATCCTTTTATTACATAACTTAAAGATATGAAAGTATGTAGGTATGTAAACGTACCTACACTACAATGTCATTGCGTATTGCATAAAAAAACGAAATAACTTGATAAAAGATGATTAATCAAGCACGAACATGGATTTTAACTATAAGGCACCTACTCTCTTCTTATATTTGCCTTGATTTTAACGAAATCAACGCATGAATTGAAACCGAACGTGAGAGAATGAACATTTAGATGTCATAGGTACCTAGTATGTAATATCTACAAATAAATCCAATCTCTATAATATTATGTACAATTCATAACCGACAAGGTGGAAATGACAAGTTAAACTATGCGAATTTTCAGGAGTTGTTCAGACTATCAATCTTAACCATTAACTATGAGATCGAACTAAATAAAGTAAGAATACAATCAGCTTTTTCATACATTTGAGTCGCGCAGGCATTGCGAACATATGGAGCAGCAGCTTTTTTTCATGCATTTTCAGGCTTGCTCCCATAAGTTATTCAGTTAGATGGTCTGACTGAACATTTGAAAAGTGATTAAAAAGCACCCAGTATTTACTGTTAAGTGACATAAGTACCTATCTAGATAAAATAAATAATAAATATCAATAGTGCCCTGAAATATATAAGTATACATTATAGTACATGATGATAATGATGATAGTACATTATGGTACAAGTGTGTAATGTCGGTGATTACCGCTGAGGCGCCATTGAGACCCGAGCTGTAGGCGAAGATCTTAAGAGAGCCGAGGACGGTAATCATCAATACACACGTGTATCATACGACGTTTTTTAACACACTTGTGAAGAAAATAATACTAAAAACCATTTTATTTAGTATATAAAAGGTTTATTTTGTACTATTGAACACGATCAGTTTTTATAGAAACTTTTTAAGAACAAAGCAACTCAACCAATAAAAAAAACCTATAACTCACTTGTGAATAATAGTAGTGAAAACCCTATAACTCACTAGTGAATAATAGTAATGAAAAAGTCACAGTTTGATTACAGGTAATCATTATGTGCCTAATTGCGGTGAAATTAGAGCCATTTTAGGAGCAAGTGTGTTGAAAAAGAGTTTCGAATCCATAATCGACCAAATTAAACTTCAAAAACTAATGTAAATTAGAATCCACTTGATATTAAAACAATTTGAGAGTTAAAATAAAATTATTAGAGTCGTAGTAAGTGGCACATAATGTGATGTGGCAACTGCGCATGTCGGCATAGCGAGCAGTTACATGCACCTCCCTTATGCACAAAACCTGTTTCGCGCTTCGCCCGCGAAATGTGTCGCCAGTCGCGCGTGGCAACCAACTTGTTTCGTTGATCATTGCATTCAAATATTTACGCTTATATTTTTCGCAATTTAACTTCTTGGTACTTAGCGACGGTCTCTAACGTATCGTTATCGGCATCGTATCGCTATTTGTTAACTTTTGTATGACAGTCGAGTATAATCAGCATTTGAAACTCGCATATTTATTATATAGCAATCACAGACTAAAAAGAAGAACCAGACGTAATGTCATCTAATCATGAGTGAAGCACCCATTTCTTTTGTGTGCGTGCTGTCACGCGGTACATAAGGTGACGGGTTGTCGGACCTGCGCCTAGAGCTAGTGCATCTGTGTGAGTGTAGGTCCCTTGTAGAACAAACGATTACCTTGAATGCTTCACATCTTTTTAGTGCAATACTCGGTCCGTATTTCTTTCAGGTCCGTGATAGCAATAGGATTTTTTAGATTTTTAACTATTGTATATGTACCTAACACTTTAAAGAAACAAGAATGAAACACTGTAGTCATTGCAAATTTTAATTTTATCATCGGCATTACGTATTATTTTGTATTTTGTAACGTTTGTGTATCTTTAAAACCGCCAAAACATGCAACTTTTGGCGGTTTTAACAATAATAGCTTCAAACATAAATCATAGTCATCCGTATCTATAAATAGTGTAAAACAAAAATTACTAACTACAACATTCCTGTTTTTTGAAAATTAAAATAAAAAATAACTGGAGGCTCGGCGCCTACCCTCAATACTAGTTGGCTAGCTAATATGATAATTTTTTGACGTATTCGATAGGAAGAGGAAGTCATTCTTTGATTTACTTGTTTGTCGGGAAGGTTGTGCGGAAGAAATCGCTTTTTAGATCTCTAAGACCGCCTTATTTTGTACCTCTTGCATCTTCTCTTTATACTATTTGACTACTAATGTTTTGATATATTTGTATTGTATTATTTCGGTGATCTCTGTAATCACTATTTAACTTGTTCCGTGGTATACTCCGTTCAGGAATTAGAGCGACAAAATGTAAACAAAGAAACGTCACTGTCAAAGTGACATTACGTGGTCAGAAACCTTTGGTACATTTTTTAAGAATACAATTATGTCGACACGGCATTTAATAAATTGTTCTGATATTAAAAATGTATCGTCTATCTATAAATAATAAAAACAATCGTGACAATTTGAATGCATTTTTTTAATTATGTTATGTAGGCCGCTACTCTGTCTGTGTGCGCTTTTTGTGCAATGCGTAGCATCCGCGCATAGCGTATGGACTCAGACGACGGTATTAAACAATCAAGAGATGCGTTTACAAAATAAAAAACATTTTCTTTAAGAACTTTGTTAAAACGAACCAAAGGTCTCAAATATATGATTGTTGCCAGACCACGAAATTAAATATTTACAGTCACGCTTTCTTTTAATCTAAAATAAATTATAACTTGCGTATTTTTTAATTATATTCCATACAATATTAACATATCATTTGTCGTAATCCTTGGCGAGTAGAATAGATAATTTACTGTTATTCATTCCGGAGATAAGTTTTCTTCCATCTCGAGATGGTATTTTCTACACTGGTATCACCGTTGTTTACATTTTGTCGCTCTAATTCCTGAATGGAGTATAGTTATCTACGTAGATGAGTGTTTTTTGTGACGTTAACATAGATTTAGATAGTGAACTTGACGACTCATTCTACCTCGGAACATTATGTGTACAATGTAGGTACATCATCGTCAATCGTGAAACTTAGTAAGTATAGTTTATTTAGAGTGCTACGATATTTTTGTTTATTTATACGAGGGATTTGATTCAATAAATATATAATATACTCGTATATATATTTTTTATCTTTACCTCTACAACGAAACAGAACTATTGAAATTAAAATTTTTAATACAATACCTACTACCTACTCTATTTTAAGGTGGTTTCAGTTCATACAAAACTTTGACGCAAAACACGCCTAGACGGTATTCATAAAAGTTTAGAAAATCTAGATTGCGCGTCTCAAATAACATTTACAATTCATAATATAATTAAGAAATAAAGCTTTGAAATTTTGTATGAAGTATTTCTATAAATGTTATTTGAGACGCGCAATCTAGATTTTCTAAACTATTTTTCCATACATAAAATATTACTTTTATTAATAACGTTTAGGCGTGTTCTGCGTCAAAGTTTTGTATGAAATTGACTACTCTGAAACCACCTTAATATTATGACGGCTTAGTGGGATCACACACGATGACGCACTGACGGAGCAGCAGACGTCAGTCCGTCATTTGTGAAACTAGGAGTTGTATGAAACCGCACGTAGAAGAAAAAACGATGCGGATTGACGCATCGTGTGTTCTTCTACGTGCGGTTTCATACAACTCCTTGCTTCACAAATGACGGACTGACTACTGCTCCGTCAGTGCGTCATCGTGTGTGACAGCTCTTATTAATTGGAGATCTGCAATAATATTTTACTATTTTGAGGCGCGTCGTATTATTGTCCCGCGCCACCACACCCGTCTGCGTCCGTCTCGCTTGTAGCATTGCTTGACGCGGACTGTTGTAAGAATACCCAATAGGGTCTTTTTACCCGACTGCGACAGAAGGAGGGTTATGTTTTTCGAGCGTATGTATGTATGTATGTATGTATGTATGTATGTTTGTATGTCTATTTCTTTGGCACGCCCTACAGCCTAAACGGCTTGATGGATTTTAACATATGAGGTGTCGTTAGATTCGTAAAAATCGTGAGAGTGACATAGGGTACATTATTTTAATATGGCGTATGCGAATTAAAAAAGAGAGGGGGGAGAATCAATTATTTTTCGTAAAAAAATACAATATGGGTATCAAATGAAAGCTGGTGAAGAGCAGATTCCAATTATGTATATATTATAGTATTTTTATGCAACCATTTTGACACAAGACTAAAAAGTATGAAATAAACTAAATTATTTAGAAAAACAAAAAACCCGACTGCATAAAAAACTATTAACTGAAAAGATAAAAACAAGCTCCTTAAATCAGCTATAATAACTTTGCTTGGGCAAATTAATACAATTTGAATGTTATTACTTATTAGGTAGGTATTGCAGGCGGGGACAAACCAATAACCAACAAATAGGTCATTTTTCTTTGTCCCCGTTTTTAAAGTCTTCACTTTGCATTCGCTAGTAACATAATTATCTGCTTCTTTTTGGTTAAATATCACTGGAGGTCCGTAAAAAAGATAGCTATATAGATGTCTTTATTTTGTTCAAGTTACTTCACTCGTAGCAGTTTCGTAGACCTTTGCTACGGACATCTGCTGGTAATTATAATCTTCTCAAAAACGGTTTCGTTATCAGTAGGTACTATTTATAATTGTGATAACAATGTTCATTTTTATAGACGCTGTCATCGCTACATTACTAAATCCGCAGTCCTATTCTGTACTTGTTACATTCATGATGCGACGGGAATCTGAACGTGTCTATACAGGGTTTAAAATTAAATATGTATGTTACAAATTAAACAAGGTGATTCATACTATCAAACTGAATAACTTTCACTATAGAGCCAGCATCGAAATCGCGAAATTTTTTGTTGTTGTTTAAACGTCATACGACCCAACTGTGTTTATTATTTTACGCAATTTATATGTTGGTCCCATTGTGAAAGTTATTCAGTTTGATGGTCTGAAGCACCCCTTTAGTATGTAAAGCATTTAAGTTTACACCCCGTATTTATTATTTACAAGCGAACGATGATTTCCATTCTTTGCGCTTCGTATCGCCTTTACGACGACGAGAAAGTCAAACGTTTATCGATTTTTTTAATTAGCTCCTTATAGTTTATACATGAAACAATTTTATCTCTTTTTGAGATCTTTTATATTGTTTTATATTTAGCGTACCATTGGAATATGCAGCGTGTAAACTTAACTGCGTTACATATCGAACAGGGTGCTTCACACCATCAAAATGAACAACTTTCACTATGGAGCAAACATCGAAATATCTAAAAAAAAATCCATACAAAACTTCAATAGCTAAGCTACTCCACCAGAATGCATGAAACAGCAGATTTTATTTCGTGATTTCATAATTTATTCCCTTATTCAGTTTATTCGTTTAATTCCTTTTTAAGCACCGTTTTGGACACTGACATAATTATACTCTATAGACAGGCCCTTTCATAGAAGCAACGTGTTCCACTTGAATACGGTGGGCGCACCGCATTGGTGTTCCTGAGTTCACTTCGTCACTATGGCAATGACAGACAGCAATGTGTCATTTTGTGTTGTTTTGTGTGACATGTTGTTTGTTTGAACGAGCTTGTCTATCGCTAGAGTATATGTCAGTGGTTTTGGATATGTAATTCGCATTTAAGTTCATTTTAGTTTTTTTATTTTAGTTTAGTTTAGTTTATAGCATTTACACAGCTAAGCTTATTAGGAAGGAATGTTTTTTAAAGCATACCTGCCTATAATAAGCTTAGAATTTAGATCATATTAATCTAATAAGTAGATATGTATGTATTTTAAATATCGGCAAAGAACAATCAACCAGGATTTATAGTCTGATGAAAATTTAATTGCAACCGCGGCAAAGGTAACAATGATGCGCGAAGGGGTTAAGTGTTTTACGAAAATAAAGGTAACAGAACGAGCACAATGACTCAGATGGAATTCAGCCGTGCCGCCATACTGAGCTTCGTCGGAATCAGAAATACAATCCTAATTATAATCGCACGCATCCGTCGAGCACATCATCCCGATCGCTCGCGGACGCGAACGTTCGCTCGAGCAGCGTGAAGCTTCTGCCTTCAGAATAAGCTCGTATTAGTCCAGTAAAAATACGTTATGCTAGTATGGCGAGATGGAAAATATTTTTTGCCGTTTTACGTTAAACTATTTATTATAGTTAATGGTTTAGAGATAAAATCCAACTAAAAATGTTTTTATTACATAGTTACAAAAAAAAAACAGATCAAATAAAAAAAAAATTAAGCAAAATTCTATGTCATTTGTTAAATTTTAATTTCATTTCTAATATTTGAAGAAAATCCCAAAAATTAAACAAAAACTCCACCATACCTTTGTTTTTATTAACTAAGTAAGAAGAAATTATGAATTAGGTACTTAATTTTAGTGACTATTTAACACATTGTAAGCTTTTAATAAAAATACAGAAAATTTACACTATGAATAAAAAACATGAATTTCGTAATTTCGTATTTCGTTTCGTTTTCGTTATCGTTTCTTATATTATTTTATACTATAGGGTCCCTATAGTATAAAATAATATAAGAAACGATATTAAGTAAATTTATTTACGAATCCAATTAAATTTTGAAATTACTGAAATTCATGTTTTTTATTCATAGTGACAACTTAATATGGTGACATTTTTTAATAGGATGATCAGACCATCAAACTGACCAATTCTCAAATTCTCTATGAGACTAAAATCGAAATCGCGAAAAAATTTGTTATCACCTACATTTGGCTCGAGTAGGTTTCCACTTTTGTATTGAACAGCAAATTTTTTTTTCTTGATTTAGGAAATCGCCATACAGAAAGTTATTCAGTTTGACGGTCTGATCATCCCCTTAAAAAAGTGTCAGCATATTAAGAAGGACCCTATCTATAGTACGTATAAATTATTTCCTATCCACCCGTATTTTTACTGGACTAGAGTAGTCTGTGATCTGTGTATGCGCTTCGTGTTAACTCGTAACGCATCTGTAAAACTAAAACAAGAGCCTAAATGGGATAATGTGGCTATACCTACTCGCAGCTCGCTAAATATTGCGCCACGGTTTTCGTAGCACTTTTAGTATTGTGTTCTTTGTTCGATTTATTTATGTTACTTCCTTGTTTCAATACATTATGTAAACTTCTTTCCTTTAATTGTTTCATTCTGATGTACCACTTTCTTATCATTCTTATCAAAGCTTATTCAAATAAGGAAAAGACTGACTGATTTATTTTGTCAATGTTTCGCTTTGTATACTAGGTTTTTAACTTAACTTTTTTAAAAGGATGATCTGGAGTCACGTTGCAGGAATTGACCCGAGCACACGTCTCGCGTGGTTTTCGCGCGTCGCGTTTTTGCCTGCCACGAGGCTCCGCAATCCTCAATCTCTTCTTGTTCTTGAACAAAAACAATCCCTGAGATTGGGATAGATACTCCCATAAATTACACTTGACACTGGCGGAAATGCGGTGCTACGCACAAGCAAAAAGCCATTAATTATATATATAAAAAAAAAAAAAAAAGATAATCTGACCGTCAAACTGAACAACTTTCTCGATGGCACCAAAATCGAAATTGCGAAAAAGATCTGCTGTTCCATACAAAACTGCAAACCTACTCGAGCCAAATGCAGAGAGCAGATTTTTTTGGCGATTTCGATATTGATCCCATTCATGAAGTTGTTCAGGTGTATGGTCGAGTCATCCCCTTAAAAAGTGCCAGCATTGCATAATTATGTTAACTAGTTTAAAAAAAATTTGAATACCTATCGAAAAATCGTTTCTTAGTGCGGGTTACGCCAGTTACCGTAGACATAGAAATCACAGCTGATTTTTTGGGATGTTGTTAAGATAAATACCAGTAGTATAAAACCAAATTTGCAGCTTCGAAAGACCTGTGCTCGATAAACCACGAAATTTTCAGACTTTCAATTTTTTGGCATACTTATAGGTACTTACTTAACTTACTATAGCGTACTGCACTCCTAGCTACGTCCTCCGTAGAACCTATGTTATAAATTTTATGTTTATATCTTCAGCAGTTCAGGCTTCGGTCAATTAGTCAGACTCGACACTATTTTATAAGCAGGCACGTATCCAGGGGGGGGGGGGGGGGATAGGTGGGATTTATCCCCCCCCGAAATCCGAAAATTTGTATGGATAAGTGGTTAGCACTATCTTTTTCATGGTTTTTCTATGAAAATCCCCCCTGAAAATTAATGTCCCCCCCCGAAACAAAAGTCTGGATACGTGCCTGTTTATAAGTATACATAAAGTACCTATAAACAGTACATTGCTTTGACGTATTAGATAAAATGAAGGCACGTCAAAAAATTCATGTTTGTGGTACAGTAAGTGGCATTAGGTAGCCTAGAGAGTGGTTCGCGATATGTGTACATAAGAGCAAAGCAACTGCCGCAATGCGGGTGTCGACATAGCTTATGCCCTTTTCGCGCGAAACACTTCCAATACCAACTGTTAGATCCACTGACTGGTTACTAGCTTTTATTCTTACTATTCTTGGTTATAATTTGTTTGGTAGGTCAGTGGTTCAAATCTAGTAATTCCTTTGTTGCTTTCTTTTCTATATTATACAGGGTGTTAACGAGTGCTTCAGACCATCAAACTGCGTAACTTTCATTATGGAACCAACATTGAAGTGGCGACAAAATCTTGTTTTCCAAAGGAAATGTAAATGGTGACTTTACCAAAATGTATGAAACAGCAGATTTTTTATCCCATAGTAAAAATAACTCGGTTAAACTCTGATAGTAGATTTTGCTAGTAAAGTTCACTACGGGAGTTTATTAACCAATCATATACCATCTTCATAACTCCGATAATAGTAGATTTTGCTTACAAAGTCCACTATGGGAGTTTATTGACCAAACAGAGTGCGATTTACATGACGAAAGGTACGATTTGTGGCCAGTTTCAACTTGAAATGTCGGGCTACTTTATCAGCAGATATTGTTTTGAATTAAACAAATAATTGATTACCCGATAACGTTGAAAATTTTCACTTGTATTCGATGTGAAGATATGTTATAAAGGACACGAAATACAGTATCAACAACTGTATCAAATTTGGGTATTTCCGATTTTACGAAACAAAAGATAAGACGTAGGTAGGTAGTTAAATTATTCATAGTTATCTAAGTAATCTAAACTATTATAATACTGTAAAATAAGTGTAGGTATCTATACATTGAAGATATTTACAGAAGAACTTGCTTGCTTACAGTTTTTAGGTGTCTCCGACTCCAAATCACAATTTTTTTTATTTTTTGTCTGTATGTTTGTTTGTTTGATCGAGCATCACGTAAAAACTACGATCTTGATGAATCCCACCTATCCAATATCTGCCGCATGCCAATGATCTATGGGCCAACCACCACCAACTGGGTCTCAACGGAACGAAATCGGCGTCGACGCAGACCTGAACGAAGGCGGGCAGGACGAAATTAATGGCTTCTAAGAACTGACATATCGAACTGCTGAACAGAGACTCTTAGAGAGAACGGACGAAGGCTTTTGTCCAACAGTGGGACATAAATGGCTATGATACTAATAAAATAATAATGATCTACAGGACCGTTAGTTATTCAAGCCGTTGTTGGTCCCGGCTACTATATCTGGAGGTAGTAGTCGTTACATAAAAACCACGAGGCCGTAAGGCGGTCTGAAAGACTCTGACACCAGGGCTTGCTGCCCACACTATAAGAAGAAGGACCGAAGTTGTAACATACCTATGTTTAGAGTGAACGAATACAAAATATGAATAGTAAGTACATTACTGCATTCGCCTCGGCCACACATACGTAAGTCCATCAATGCCTAGTTGTGGCCAATTCTTGTACAGTGATTTTCTCAAACAATAATGCGCGGAAATTAAAATCAAACAACTTTTCAAAATCAATGACGAACAACAATAATTTTTCCTGCGTTAAAGCTACCTTATTAAAGTTAACTTATTATTAATCTGTGGTTTAAGTGTACATTCGTTTTTTTTTTCATTATATAAAGTAGCTCGAAAGACACCTTGGTCGCCATGTTTCGGAGTATAAGATCGTTCCATTTTTAAATTACACGACTACTACTACTACCACGATTACTATGTAATTACCCGAGTCATGGATGTTTGTATCTATATATGTATTCTATATCGTTGTCTAGTTATCATAATACAAGTCCAGGCTAGATTCTGGAACTTTAAATGTGACTAGATAATTTGTGTGACAATGTCCAAGATATTTATTTAATTTATTTAACCGCTAAACCACGACAGATATGGATTTTCATACAAGTTTTGCCGGCCGCTGCTAGCATGTATTTGTCAAGTACAGCAATTTCGATTTATCTCGAAGAAGGTTGTCAAAATAATGCTCAAATTTCCAAGCGTGTTTGAGAAAAGTAGTTTTTCTATTTGCTCTTACGAGACGGCATGTATCGAGTTTGTAATACATTAGTTCAGCGTTGATTTACACGGGAGCGTATCGTGGGCGGGTCTATTCATAGTAACGATATACTAAATATAGTAACGATTCCCTATTATTTCTCGCGACTGACTCAGTGGTTCCGCGTTAAAACTAGATCTTTGAATTATTTACGTTTCTGAATTATTCGATTTACTATTTATGGTGTTGAGGAGTGGTTTTAGAGGCTCGGTACTATACAGGGTGTAAGGAAACTCTATACCCATCAAACTGAACTTTGTTGAACAACTTTTACTTTGGGAGCAAACGTGTCAGAACAAAACAAAATCTGAGGTTCCATACGTTTGAGTCGAGTAGGTATTGTAGTTTATGAACGGCTGATATTTTTTTTGAGCTGACACATTTGCTCCCATAGTAAAAGTTGTTCAGTTTGATGGGTAGAGTATGTGGTTTAAGGGTTAGTGATATTTTTCCTTACTCTCTGTATTTATCATTTCGATAAAACTGAAAACTGAAATGTTCACGACTGTATTCACCGTAGAAATCAGATATGTATTCTTATAATCATGCACAATGGTATCGATTCGGTATTGCCACGACTTAACTTAACTAAATTTATTCCTGTCATTTTCTAACATTCGACTAAGAAAAGAGGCAGAAAACCAACAACTGACTTTAGTGCTGTCAAAGTGACGCTACACACCCAAAATAAGATGGCATCATAATGCACGCCATCTTATTTAAGTCGTTTTTGGGCGTGTAGCGTCACTTTGACAGCACTAAAGTCAGTTTTTGGTTTTCTGTATCTTTTCTTAGTCGAATGTTAGAAAATGACAGGAATAAATTTAGTTAAGTTAAGTCGTGGCAATACCGAATCGATACCAATATCTTCTAAATTACAATCATTAAAATTGACCTGTTCAGGGATATACTTCAGTAGTTGCTTCAGCCTATCAAACTGAAACCAGTAACGAAATCGCTATAGAAAATTTTTTGTTCTCTAGAGGACATTTCGATTGGCATTCAACCCAAATGTAAGAACCAGCAGGTTTGTTCCTCTTCCAATGTGGGTCTCATAGTAAAATTTGTTCAGTCTGATTATCTAAAGTATTTGAAAGCATAAGTAGGTAAGTATGCAATTATCCATACATTAAAATCTAGGTACACTTTGTATAGAATCAAAAATGAATTGGATATACCTACTTAAACATTTGATATATGAAAATTTCAGTATGAAAGAGAGCCTGGAGTGCGATTTTTGAATCTCATTCGGTGAGCTCAGCATTTAAAAATGACATAATTACCAAGGAGATACGCATCTTTCTACTGCTGATTTGACTTTCAAAAATAATACTTCAGGAGTTCGATTTTTAACCGACTTCAACAAAAGGAGGAGGTTCTCAATTCGACCCGTATGTTTTTTTTTTTTTTGAAAGTCAAATCAGCAGTAGAAATATGCATATCTCCATAGTAATTTTGACATTTTCAACCGCTGAGCTCAGCGAATGAGTTTCAAAAATCGCACTCCAGTTTCATTTTCTAGTAAAAAACCCATTCGATACGATGCCGATAAGACATAAAACTCGTGTTTCCCCACGCAATACAATGCAACGGAAATAATACTGATAAAAATACTATTCTAGTAGAAATAGGTTTTTTCCAGTAACATAATATTATTGACAAAGGACGCTAAGATGTGAGTCATAGTGAGAGTGAGGGAACCGCAAGATAACAGACGATGACGGACCGGAAACGGAAGCCGCAAACCTGAAGATGCCCTGCGACCTAAATAGCCCTGGGAAAAACATTACTTATAGGGTCAGTCTTAATAATCATCATCATCAGCCTATACACGGTGTAAACTTAAATGCAGGGAGTACTAAAGAGCATGAAAATGAACAACTTTCACTATGGAATAGCGAAAACTAAAATCAGCAGTTCCGTACTGCCTCCGTGGTCTAATGGTTAGAGCATTGGGCTCTTGACACGGAGGTCGTGGGTTCGATTCCCACGGGGGGCACCTAGTGAAATGTCACTTTGTGCGTTTTTCCCCAGTTGGTTAGGACATTGCAGGCTGAGTCACCTGATTGTCTGAAAAGAAAGATGATTCCGTGCTTCGGATGGCACGTTAAGCTGTTGGTCCCGGTTACTATCACTGGTGGTAGTAGTCGTTACATAGAAACCACGTCAGAGGCCGTAAGGCGGTTTGAATAAACTCTGACACCAGGGCTTTGCAGCCCACTCGATAAGAAGAAGAAGCAGTTCCGTATATTTGGGTCGAGTAGTTATTGACATTTTCTATGTTTCGCTATTATAATATTGGTCCGATAGTAAAAGTTGTTCAGTTTGATGGTCTGAAGCACCCCCTAAAGAATTTAACGCATTTTAGTTTACACCCTACAGTTTGTATTAAAACCGGTCAAGTGCGAGTCGGGCTACTCGCGCACCGAGGGTTCCGTACCACACCACCACACAACATATTAATTAACTTAGAAGACAGTTTTTCTTTCTCCGGGGCCAGGCATAAGACCAGCTCACACTTGGCCGGTTTTTATTATTAGTTGTTATACTGTAGAGTTTGCTCTATAATCACACCAAGTTTGACGCTTGTGTGTATTAATTACCGTTTTTACGATAGAGCGAGAAGAAAAACGCTGATAAAAAACTAGTTTCTTGTCTGAGGACCTTCCTTAATTTTTAACTTTTTGACATTTTCCAATTTTTAACAAATCCGCCGTAATAACGCATATGTGTAAATTTCAACTGCCTATATAGTTATTACGGTTCAAAAGTTACAGCCCTAAATAGGTAGGACGGACGGACGGGCAACGTAGGCTTATAGTAATAGGGTTTTTTCACCCTTTGGGTACGGAACCCTAAAAATTACAGACTTTTTATACGACTGTCATAATGAACAACGTAAACTACGAAACTCGAACAAAAATGGATGGGGTCGAAATTCCTATTTTAATTGCTGAATCTGTAAATAGTTTCACGTATTGTGTTTGTTGGATGACGTACTCAAAATTTAACAACAAGTTATCATAGATTCAGATTCTGACAAGTTCAGTAGCTCCATAAAAATTGTACCTTAATACTTATTTTAACATCCCATAACTACCTACTATTAATTTACTGTATAACGAGAAACGTAAATCGACTGGAGGACCAAGTTCGCTCCATAATAATATGCTACATCTCCCAAATCACGCATATTTCATACTTAAGACCAAGGAACAAGAATTATCTTAGGGAACTTCGTGAGGTGAGCTTTGAGAACCACAGCATACTGAGGAACAGCTTCATACAACCTCGTAAAAGCGGTGCATCACTACATGCGCAGCGACGTTTGTCTGCGCGTTCACCTACGGGGTTCACGAACGAGACCGAATGAACGCTTCGGGTGGCTTCGGCGAAACGAGGGTCTGACTGTAGAGGGTGAGATATCGTTGATTTTACTCGCGCGCCCGTCACCGCTCCTTGCCGTACGCTCAATATTTTATGTTATGTATTTTATTAGTTTATAATAACAATGAAATGGTTAACTATTGCACAGTGTGGATGAACAATACGAGGAGAAATATAAACATACTCAAAAGATCGTGACAGGTACAAGTCAAAATTTTTGAGTCACGCTCCAAAATTAGAATTCAAATACAAAATTCAAATTCAAAATCATGTATTCAATATAGGAGCCTGAAGCACACTTATTAAACGTCACAAACGTCGTTAATCGATCGTATTTGAATTAATTCATCATCATCTCAGCCGATGGACGTCCTCTGATGGACATAGGCCTCCTCAAGGATCGCCATAACGACCGGTCCTGCGCTGCCCTCATCCAACGGGATACCGCCACCTTCACCAGGTGGTCGCCCCACCGTGTTGGGGGGCCTAACCACGCTGCGCTTTGCGGTACGTATTTGAATTAATTAATCTTATTTAAACTAGCAAAATATTCATTTTATCGTAGATGCGATAACTAGGGAATCCAATCCCGCACTAAAAACGCGATCCCGCATGCCTGCGGGATTGAGGTCAATAATCCCGCGGATCCCGCGGGACTTGCGGGATTGAGTTTTTTTTAAACTTTTTTTTGTTTTAAGTAGTAAAAATGAAATTAGGAGAAGTAAATTTAAATATAATTACTAAGTAGTTTTATTACTCATTACTATTAGTCAATGAGGCGTTTTCCAAGACTAGTAAATCGAAAAATCATTAGACGGCTATGTTAAAATTACAGTACAATTACAGTAAAAGTGCCGTTTGTCTATGGTTCGCATCAAGTCTATAACTTATTAATGAGGCTGTTGTGCTGGGGGTCTAACAAAAAAGTAGAACGTAGTCTGAGCCCATTTTTAGGGTTCCATAGTCAAACAATAGCCGTGGTGGTCCAGTGGCGAGTAACCTTGCCTGCCGTGCAGGAAGCGATGGTTCGATCCCCGTCCAAGCCGACTCGTACCAATGAGTTTTTCGGAATTTATGTACGATTTGTTACACCACTGGCTTTTCGGTGAAGGAAAACATCGTGAGGAAACCTGCATGCTTCAATTTCGAGGTGTGTATTGTACCCACTGTCCAATATAAGTGGCGACGGGCTCACCCCCCGTCACACTCGGTCACTTTCGGTACTACTGGTGAAACGTGGGTGTTCTGAGGTTTCAGAATATCTCTGACTACCCCCTCGGGGAATATAGTCGTGAGCATGAGCCTATGCCTATGCCATAGTCAAACAAGGAACCCTTCTACTTTCATCAATTCTATCCGTCTGTCTGTCTGTATGCCCCACCTCATTTACTCGCTTATTTTAGCACCTATTGATATTGACTCGAAATTTGCTATGAAGATAGATACAGTAACCCATTTTTTTCGACGCATCGATCCCGAACAACAAAAAGGGGGAAGAAAAAAATTTTTTTTTACATACATCTAGTGAGGTGTCTTTGGGTAAATCTTGTCAAATGGAACAAAACTCTCATAAAAACTAAATCGCTGTTACGATTCTGTCTCGAAATATCTGCGCTCATAGTCAAAATTGTCTCTTAGGTATGATAAAAATTAAAAAATTAATACTTTTCTTTTTATTCTAATCATGCAATGGCTACGGAACCCTATCATGGGCGAGTCCGACATGCTCTAGGCCGATTTTTCTTTAAAAAATGCAATCCCGCAAACGTGCGGGATCCCGCATGAGTAATCCCGCATTTGTGATCCCGCAAAAAAGGTGCGGGATCCCGCAAATGCGGGATCCCGCTTATGCGGGATTGGATTCCCTAGCCATAACACATTATCTTTCTTAAATTTTTTAGACAGCCCTACAAGAATAGGCTTATATCGACGCTCCTCTACGAAGCTGATTCTCTGTATGATTCCTCTGCGGTAGAACTATGCATAAACGGCGCAGTATGCAGGTAGAGAGGAGAGGCGTCTCGTGCGCATACATCTGCCGCGCGTGCGCGTGGCAGCCAACGCATCCGCCGAGACAGCCCCAAGTGACGGATGGCTGGACCGAGTTGTTGATCTTTACAACTGTTCTACTTTACAAGTCTTCCAATCAAAACTCTTCTGTCTTCGCCCTAAAGATCAAAACAGCTAGATTTAAGAGACATCGTATTTTAAACTGACAGTAGACTTTGACGTTTACTCGTTTAATTTACGCACGTATATGGCTCTTTTGTTTTTTTGGCTACTTTGTTATTGTACTGTGTAGGCACGTGTAAGTACTTGTATAAAGTTGACTGAGGTTATATTTGTTTTGAAATAAAAATTTATGTGTTAGGTGCTTACTGGGTTAAATTACATTTTATAATGTTTTTCCTCATAATGTCCTTCACGATTAAAATTTATAGTAAAACAAGTCGTTACCAAGCATTAGCAAATTAGACAATTTCTACTTAATTTTAAATTTTGGTTAAACCTTTGATAGAGTCGCCAACCCTTATGACTTGTACCGCCAACTCTGGCGGGTTGGAAGCGCAGCTAATTATAATCGACTAAACATCATCGAGTGCTCGTAAGTTAGGGTCGCACCTCGTCTATGTATTTTTAAATACGCTTTTTTTACGCTCACTTCCTTATGAAGTCGAGTACAGATTTAGATAATAGGCATTCTCGCTTACGGTACCAAATTAGCACTTTATTTTGAAGCTTTGATTAATTTGAAAGTGTCTGAAGCCAGGTGATTGATTATTAGAGCATTTTAGATACTTCTTATTATATAATAAAACTTTAAGTAGTAGCAGTAGTAAAAGTTTGCGACAAATAAGTCTGCCTCTATGAAGCTTTTTGAATGTGAAAATGTTTTCGTCAAAACCAGGTGACCCACCGTTTTGAGCTCTGCTGTCTAGGTAGGGTTGCCAGGTCCAATTTGTTTTAAATCGGGACAGAAGGTAAAAAAAATCGGGATTTAGGGTTGTAGATCGGGATACACAAAAAACAAGGCATTTTGAAATTAACTGCGTTTTGCAACTTAAATTACTAGTGCCTACATCTGAATGTAATCCTACATAATAATAGTCAGAGTTACTGGACTAGTAGAATATAAATACAGTTATATTAAAAAATTAAATTCCGTTATAGTTTGTCCTTTAAAGTCAGATAACGAATTTTTCTGCACATCTTTTCGCGTTGTGGTCAGACATCTTTTGATTTATCCATGCAAAAATAGAAATGTAGAGCGAGCGAAGCGAGCTCGACTTTTCCTCTTAATACAAATCGGTTAGAGCCAGAGCTTTTTACGTACAAAACATGTTCAAAGTAACCTAAGTAATAGCTATGAATTGAGCGACGCATGCTCGAAAATGTTAGGACCACCACATCTTTTAGCTGTGGTCAGAACTCTTTAGGATTATGTTAACAGATAATTAGAGGGAGCGAAGCGAGCTCTACTTTTCTCCGCTCTACAAATTGAGATAAACAGAGAGATATATGTATCGATATATTTACCGAATTTGCCGCCCGTATTAAAGTGTCGCGTGGGGCATTTGATTTATCGGGACATTTAGTGTCCCGATCAGGTGCAAATCGGGACGCGTCCCCTACCCCCTGAAAATCGGGACGTCCCGCGCAAATCGGGACACCTGGCAACTCTATGTCTAGGTCAACTTCTTTCTTCGAGAGTTTAACATAATTTGGCGTGAACATGAAAATAGTAGAGATGAGTCTAAAAGCAGTAATGCAGCAACCCTATATATATTCGCGACATCTCGCCTCATCCCGCGCTCGAGTTTTACATTTGCCACATTGCACCTTGCGATGTGGACAATTAATAGCCTGTGAGTTTTGTTCTTTTTTTATCGAGGACAATATTCGAGTAGATAAGTATATCCGTCGTAAAAACCTTTGATCGTGTCGACTGTCGACCATGGCCAAGTAATTTGTCAAAAGCAACAACATGATCATTTGCCGACAGCGTGATAAGGATCTGGCGATTTAAATGCGTGTGTTGAACAAAGTTATGTGTCATAATAACTAATCTACCTACTCGTGCTCTATTTATCCAATTCGTCTTGGGTTGATGCCAGATATTCTAAATACCATACGCGGTTTTTTTCAAATTTGTTTATAATTATAACCGAATTATTTTTACAGGTAATAAGAATCTTAGATTATCAAGATAGACAGTCAAAGCTACGAAAGCGTCGAAAAAAAATAGGAACCAGTACTGGTTCCAAAACCCTATACATATACACGCACACATACATAATTAGTATGGCGCCTCACGCACACCAACCTAAGAAAGTGAGCCCCTTTTGTTTTATACGGAACAAGTGTGAGGCTCATTCTAGACATATACTTTTTCTAAGGTAAGAATATGAAAAAAACTTCATTTTAATTTCTAAAGTTGCTACTGATAAATTAAATAAAGTGTCTCTATTACATTTTTAACAGTATAGTCGTCATACATTTGTTCCAACGAATGTAAAACTCTCGCAAAGTTAAGACATTGAATTCTTTAAAAGTAAACAGTAAAATTTTTAGAGACGTTTACTAAAGTGTTAACCGTATATTAAAATATAATGATTTCTTTAATCTGCGCCCGGTTTCCATGTAAATCTTAATTCGTATGTTCCGTTACAGTAATTCCAGTGTGAGGACACGGCCGTACATTTTTCTCTGGAAACATATCACCTTGTCGTTGGGTAGCTGGGTACTTACAATTAAAAAGCGAAAGAGCGCGGATTCCGCAGCCAATTTCGAGAAATATCGACGGGTCGTTGAACCTTGTCGACGCATCGCGTCCGCGTCTTCTCTCCTCATTTTTTTACATTTTGTATATTATTCGGATGGTCTCGCTTGAGATTTCGGTGATGTACTTTATTGGTTATGTTTTGAATTTACTCAAATAAATTGACCTTTCCGACGAACTGGATCGTTTTCACATTCAATGTTCTTCTTTTATCGAGTCGATCTCATGCCATTTTAAAAGTATTTTTCAAGCCATGGATTGGAGTGCTATTGTTGAAAGTCACACGTCCTTCGAAAGCGACATAAGCATAGTAGGTACCTATGGAGCTTATGCATTACTAGCTATTGCCCGCGACTCTGTCTGAACATATTCTATATGCGTGCCAAATTTCGTCCAAATCCGTTCAGCCGTTCCGTTTATACCTGATTGAGTGACCAACATCCAAACTTTGACATAGGTATTGAGATTCGAGCATGATTTTGAATATGTGTGAGATTCAAAAATAGCGCTCCCGTCAATAATATTATACCTTAAAGAAGCAGATATGTTACTTACTAGCGCGCGCAAAGTGAAGACTCGAAAAAACCCCAATGGGATATTCTTTTAATAGTCCGCATCAAGCAAAGCTACGAGTGAGACGACTGTGACGCGGCACAATTTTGCACGCCATTTTCTATGAAGGTTACATAATTATTTAGTGTAAAATATCATTGCCTGAGTCCATAAGACTACTCTCGTCAGTACAGGAAGAGCAAGATATGCGATGGGCTTATAGTCTGAGGAGCAACACCACATTCACATCTGAGGTCTGATCCTTCGATGAAACCCCATTTGGACAGGGTTTCCTTCCTCCAACCGACTTTGGTTCGAAGCCTGTTTAAAAACCGCCAAATCGGCCTGGGCAGTTCATATCCTGGAGGAAGGCTTTCCTTGTTATAATTCGTTAGTTTTTTAAACCAAACACAAACTATAATCATGATTAGTTACGCAAATGTATTCAAAATGTAGAGTCGGACTTCTACGAATATTTTAGGTAACATTGTTTTCGTGGAAGCCAACTACGGACATAAACAAGCCGACAAGATAAAAACCTTTTGCTTCCATAAAGAAGATGTCCTTCCTTTGCAACTAAGCTGTTGAACAGAAAAGTTGATTTTTTTGGGTACGCCTGAGCTGTGGCCTGGGAGAGTGAGCCTCGATTGATTCCCAGTAACTTAACATACACTTCTGATCAAAACAGGCTGCCTGGGATGAAATAAAAAGGTATACACTGAATATTTTTGCTAGACTTTTTAAAAGACTTTGCGTAATACAAATGCTTAGTGAAGATTAATACTAAAGTTTTGAAGCTAAATCGTTTCATTTAAGTATAAGAGTAGTTTTGCATAATCATTTTAAGGTAGAGGTACCTATTTAAATTTAAAATAAGATAACCACTGTTGCAGCTACCTACTAGGTTCTAAATACACAAAAATATGGACTAAAATTTATCAATTCATCTATATCTAGATACCTTGTATGACTTTTATCAGGTGCATAAATTAGAACCATGTACAATAATATGGTAAGTTTAAAGTATTGTCATCATCATGACAGTTGTCATCTCTATCACAATTTTACACTACAATTTGAACACTCAGCATTCCCATTATCTTCTTGTTTTCATAAATACGATCTATAATATTTTACCATCACTAAAGTTGTAATTATGATAAATTCTCGAATCCTTTTATCTCTTACTAACGTTATTGCATTCGAATATCTCTTTGGACTGTTTCTGTGACACGTTATTGTGTCAAAATTGAGTTCGTATCGCCACTAAACTTTATTATAACATCTTTGAGAGGTACCTACGCACCGCCATCACCATGCGCCAGCGCAGCGCCACTGCATTTCATTTGGGTAGCATTCTGAGTCGAAGGCGAACAATAAAAATATCACCGGCGTTGAAATAAATAAAAAGAGCAGCCGGCCAGGTGGAAACGGGGCAGGTGGAATAATTGGCAATTCTTTGTCTCAAGCCATACACCAACATCGAAAACCTACAGTCGCTTAAATACTTAAGTCACTGATGTCTTATTTTATAAGTTTTAAACATACTTTAGGTTTGCAGCTGCGAAGATGGTTAGGTGTCAATGTACTCGAGAGGTTCATGTTGTTATAAAAACTATTGGGGTCTTTAAATTTGATTTTAGCGTCGACTTTATCTTAGATAAACAGTGCTTTACCAATATGATGAAAAGTCAAACATGAGTCTACAGTTTCCAACCTAATATTATGCTGATGGTTTTTGAGGGGATGATCACTGATCAGACCATCGAACTGAACACCCTTCACTATGGGTCCAACATTGAAATCGCAAAAAAAAATCGGTGTCCCATACATTTGGAGGATGATCAAACACTGGACCAAGACCGATATCGCAAAATAAAAAATCTGTTGGCCCCATACATTGGGTCGAGTAGGATTGCAGTTTTGTATGAAACAGCAGATTTTTGTTTCATAGTTTCATAATCTCCATTCAGGAATTAGAGCGACAAAATGAAAGCTATGTAGCTTTTAGCCATAGCTAAAGAGGATACTTGAACCCTGTCAGGGCACATCAACATTTATGGCACAAGCAACGTTTATTTCCTGATTATTTCCTGATTTCGACGTTGGTCCCATAGAGAAAGTTGTTCAGTTTGATGGTCTGATCATCCCCTTAAAAACAGTCAATAATTATTAGGTACCTAAGATGGACCCTTATACAGGGTGTCAAATTAAATGCGACGCAATGCTATGATTTAAAAAAAAGGAAAAGCTACCTTTCTCTTCTAATTAGAATAGAATAGAAATAGAATTTATTGACATAATAGTCGTTAAGGTAAGGTCTTCCTGAATTCTGTAGGAAGCGATGTTATAGACAAATGCAAACATTAAACGCTGTGCCATCAAATTGTATCGATGAAGATTGAATTCGGCATTGACAATACAATCACTGCAAGCATTGCTACCAACGTGAGTGAAATTCCGGAAGGCAGGAATGTGGGTGAGGTAACCCCATTCGGTCTTCGCACATGCGCCTTTGCAGCGATTTCTGTTACAATCCGACCGAATCGAGAAGCGTATCGGTAAGCTGTGAGGCGTTTAGCACGTTTTTATCTGCAACTCGGCTGGATGTTAACCTCATTGTGCGAGTACGCTCGCAATCCGGTCACTTAGCTAGCTAGTAGGTACGCATATTATCTCCATTTGCATAGTGCGGACAAGTAGCGGTGTCGACTTACGCGCCACTGCCGCGTATAATGCTGTTGAGTTCAAACTGCATAAATGTAACTATCATAGTTTCACTTTATAACTGGAACGGAGAAAATACCATAACAGAACATGTATTACTTTACTTCCAAGTAGGAATATTAGAAAACTTTAACGATTTAATAAATATTATGTTTATAGGTAATTAGATTTTGCCCGGGAATACCTCCCGTTTTGTCATCGTATTGAGATGAAAAATTCACTACGCAGGGTGTAATAAAACACTCTAGTGATATTTAAGGGGTTGCTTCAGACCATCAAACTGAACAACTTTCACTATGGAGCCAAATTCTAATCGCGAAAAAAATAAAGCTTTCCGAATAAACACAGCAGTTGAAACAGCTGATTTTTATTGGCGTATTTTAAATTGGTCCCAATATCCCATATTGAAAGTTGTTCAGTTTGATGGCCTGATGCACCCCCTTTAGTGTGTGTTTTGTTACACCCTGTATTATAAACCCGCTACGATGATGGGAACAGGTAGCAGGTGATTTAAAAAAAACTGTATTTTCAGGGTTGATTAAAATTTAACTGAAAAAATGTTCCTATGTGCACAAAGCTGAAATCGTAAAAAAAGTCTGCTGTTTCATACATTTGAGTCGAGTATTTGAGAGAGTGCGCGTTGTTGCAGTTTAGTTTAGTATGGAATAGCAGATTTTTTTTGCGATTTCAGCTTTGCTCCCATACCGTAGTGAAAATTGTTCAGTTTGGTGGTCTGAAGTGATCAACCCTTGAAAATTTTGAAAATTACTTACCATATTTCGTGTCAGAATGATATGTATGAGCTACATTGAAGCATTGCTATTTCTGTATAGGAAAGATTAGCCAGTCAGTTGGTGGTGGTATCGAGGCGTTGTTATTATTCCAGTTTTTAAGCCTAAGCCTTCATCAAAATAAGTCCAGTAGGTAGTTTTTGCGTGATGCTCGAACAAACAAACAAACAAACAGACGAAAAATCAAAAACCTAGTGTTTTGAACTCGGGGACAAAAGGAAAATATCCCCAATATGTCCTTCCGTTACAGTTTTATAATAGTGTAGATAGAGTAGGTATATATATATAACGAGTCATGTTATGTTTTTGGGTCATCGATATTCGATTGTTTATTTAACAACATCACGTTTATGAATAATTCCACAAGCGATAACTACTATTTTAATAATTAATCGCAAATCGTTGAGTCATCGAAATGTTTATTGTATTTAAACGAAGTAAAAAGTTATTGAACCATGAAGGTATCATTTTTAATGTTTTAGTGGTTACGAGCTACGAATCTGCTACCACAGATTAATTATTGCTACGCTACCTACAAATAGGCTTTCTAATAATCACCTACACAAAATTTTGATAGTCGTGATATTTATTCTGTCCGTAGATTTCTACATAGAAATTGCATCTTGAAGATGAAATGATAAAACAGACGAAGGTGAAAAACAGACTAGAAAAAGAGGGAAGTAATGTGACACTAAAAAGATGTGAAGATGCAAGGTCCTACATATTCGTTTGTTCTACAAGGGACCTACACTCAAACAGATGTACCAGTTCTAGGCTAAGGTCCTACAACCCGCCACCATTATGTACCGCGCGACAGTGCGTCAGCACGCACACAAAAATAAATGGGTGCTTCACTCGTGATTACACGAGATTACGTCCGGTTTTTTTTCAGGTCCGTGGGTGTAACATACAATCTCCATTCACTCGCTCACACCCAGTAATTCGTGGTGGTAAGATGTCAAATAACATACAATTTTGAGGTCTTCAAATGGCTTCAAACAATTATGTAAATACCATTATTGAAGACGGTAAGTCTACAAACTGGAAGGAGGCAGTGATGCTAAGTGCGCTGTGCGCTAGCCAATGCGGAAGAGGCTTGCGAGTCAATCACAAGAAGTGTCGGTTCGATTCTTGTCCCCATTCGGACTGTAGATTTTCGCATCGTTTACACTTTTGATCAAATATCGACTCTATTCTAAAGAAATTCCCACAAAAACGGTCACGATACAATATTTCCTGTACAAGTATTTTGATCTTCTGTGTTACGTCAATTGAAGTAAATAATTATATTTGTCAACACTTCTATTCGACCTTTTATAAAGTAGGTACAAAAACCACAAACTGACATAGTTCTTCCTTTTGATGAATAATTTCATTATTATTATACAAGGTGTTTCATAAGTAACAATAAATTTTTGAAACTCTTAAGGGGGTTGTTAAGACCGTCAAACTGAACAACTTTCTCTATGGGACCAACATCGAAATCGCGAAAAAAATAATTTCATATCCCATACATATTTTAGCTCTAGTCGATTTGTAGAGTATAGAACATAAATTATTTTTTTCGCGATTTCGATATTGGTCCCATAGTGAAAGTTGTTCAGTTTGATGGTCTACAACACCCCCTTAAAGGTTTATTTGTAGTTTTTTAACACCTTGTATATACGTTACATATACATACTTTAATTATAAATATACGGTCAGTCTTAAAATGAAGTAGGAACTGAAATTCAAGACTGCGCTAGACCTTGCCAGTTGCAGACGACAAAAATAGGTAGCGAATCGTACGAAAAAAGATGTAACCTCCAAAGGCCACGCCTCTCACAATCAGGAAATATAAATATTTTATACCTACCTTACTCACCTTTGTTATAGACACAAAAATAAAACAAGCATTGCAGTTTTTACTTGACTATGTATATGTATGTTTCTACCTATATGTATCCCTCTGCTGAACATAGGCCTCTCCCAAGACTCTACCCTCGGTCTTCCTCATCCATTCACTCCCCGCTACCTTTTTTAGGTCGTCGGTCCAGCGGGCAGCAGGGCGTCCCAAACTACGCCTTCCATCAGTTCTTGGTCTCTACTCTAGAACTTTGACTCCCTATCGGTTGTCAGTTCTTCGACAAAAATGACCAGCCCATTGCCAATTCAGCGTGCTAATTTTCTGAGCTTTGTCAACCACTTTGTATGTATCACCTCAATCCTGATGTAATCTTTCAGAGAAACACCGATCATAGCTCTCTCCTTAGCTCGCTGAATGACTGGAATGACATTGAATTGCTATACGAATACGAGTATGTGTCTTACCATCAAAACAGTATCTATAGCCAGCCTGTCATTGTCCAATGCTGACCATATACAAAGCGCACCACAAAACTGTCTTCAGCCATCCTCATTCAGTCTCTCCCATAGCTATCTGTCTTAGATGGTTGGGGCCGCGGGCCGGAGGGTCCCCAAAACGCGCCAGCGAGTTTATGGTATCCATTTTAGGAGTCGGATTTTCCATCGGCTATCAGTTGACCAGCCTATTGTCTTTTAGATTTGCATACATATAATAAAACCCGATAGGTACCGTCATCGTAAATCCCAGTTGGAGGACGCACCACCGTAGCTTCGGATATTTAATCGTGTGAGCGAAGAAGTCTGTTTAGATTTTGTATCTCTTTTTGATTGTTCACTTTAAACTAAAGTACATACGAGTACATTACCTACTTTGAGTTTAGTTTACCTATTTCGAACCCCATTAATACAATCCGCGAAAGTTTTACAATTTCGTGAATTTCGAAAAGACAAATATATCAAACTGTTGTTCAGTTATTGACTAAGGTGAACATTTTTCATTTTTTTCCGGAGTTTTCAGAACAAAGATATAGAATTTTCTGAAAAGTCAAAACTTGTAGAACAATTCAGTCTCCACTGGAATAAAATATAATACTTAACATAATATTATTTTTTTAGATATAGATTTAAAGGACGTTTATTTATATTACAGTAATAAAATGACACAGTATAGAAAAGCGTAAATAAAACTAAAAATCTAAAAACTAACTAGAATGCAGACAAAAGAAATTAAATAAAACGAACAATCTTAAAACGAACTAGAAATTAAATAAAACGGAGAATCTTAAAACTAACTATAAAGCAGATAAAAGAAATCAAAAAACAGTTTAATTCGTCAAAAAACCCTCCCCGGGTCATACCGGATGCAAAGGATCCCATGACGCTTGTCGCGTTTCCGCGTTGGATGGCGCGATGGACAACCTTTGCATCAAGTAGTAGCCGGAGGCATGTAAGCAAAATCCACTACGGGAGTTTTTGACGCGCGCGCTGATTGGTCAATAAACTCCCGTAGTGGACTTCAGCAAAATCCACTATCGGGCTCTTTGACGAAGCTCAAATAATATTATTTTAATTTTAAGTAGGCAGGCAGGCCTGTAATGGACAGAAAAATTAAGGAAATAATTGGGACAAAGGTTAATGTGACCGGTTGTATAACTAAAAAAATCCCTTTAAAAACGTTTGTTTCTTTAATTATTGTTTATTGCGTGGGAATTTTGCTGAAAATAAAGCTTTGTGCATTGCGGAGACATAAATTGTTTATCAATTACGGAAGCCGTATCGTATTGATCGTGAGATAAGCGAAGTTATCCAAATTTTTACTTAACTTATTAATTACATTGCAAATTTTTAATTACAAAAAAGCCGTGGTGGTCCAGTGGCGAGTAACTTTGCCTGCCGTGCAGGAGGCGATGGTTAGATCCCCGTCCAGGCTGACTCGTACCAATGACTTTTTCGGAATTTATGTACGATTTGTAACACCACTGGCGTTTCGGTGAAGGAAAACATCGTGAGGAAACCTGCATGCCTCAATTTCGAGACATGTATTGTACCTACTGTCCATTGTAAGTGACGACGGGATCACCCCCCGTCACACTGGACAGTTTCGGTACTACTGGTGCAACGTGGATGTTCTGAGGTTTCAGAATATCTCTGACTACCCCCTCGGGAAATATAGTCGTGAGCTATATCTTGGACATTGTCACACAAATTATGTAGTCACATTTAAAGTACCAAAATCTATCCTGAACTTTTATTATGATGACTAGACAACGATACAGAATACATAATTACAGAATACATGATTCGAACCCGCGACCCTCGGCACAGCAGGCAGGTTCACTACCAACTTAACTATTGGCCTCTCTTGTCCTTCAAGAGACACGATAAGTAGTTATGGGAAGATTGGCACCATTCGTTCTATAGAACGATATATATAATACAGGGTCCTTCTTAATATGCTGACACTTTTTTAAGGGGATGTTCAGACCATCAAACTGAACAACTTTCTCTATGGGACCGTCATCGAAATCGCGAAAAAAAAAACAGCTGTCCCATACATTTGGCTCGAGTAGGTTTGCAGTTTTGTATGGAAGAGCAGATTTTTTTTTCGCGATTTCGATGTTGGTGACACAGAGAAAGTTGTTCAGTTTGACGGTCTGATCATCCTCTTAAAAAAGTGTCAGCATATTAAGTTGGACCCTATATATATACAGGGTGTTACATAAGTAAGAATAAATTTTTTAAACTCTTAAGGGGCTTGTTTAGACCGTCAAACTGAACAACTTTCTCTATGGGACCAATATCGAAATCGCGAGAAAAAAATCTGATATCCCATACCTACATATTTTAGCTCGAGTCGATTTGTAGAGTATAGAACATTTTTTTTTTTCGCGATTTCTATATTGGTCCCATAGTGAAAGTTGTTGTGTTTGATGGTCTAAATCACCCCCTTAAATGTTTATTTGTATTTTTGTAACACCTTGTATATCTATAGAACCATATATGGGGCACCTACGTACAGTTTCGGGGGAGGATAAAACCCACCTATCCCCCCCAATCCCTGGGTACGTGCTTGCTACCATACATTTGGGTTGATTAGGTTTGCAGTTTTGTGTGAAACTGCTGATGTTTTATTCGAGATTTCGACCTTGTTCCCATAACAAACAAAAATCCTGGTTTATGGTTTGATCATCTCTATAAAATACCGTCAGCATATCAAGAAGGACCCTCTGATTCGAGGCGGTTGGTTACAGGTTACTAAATTTTTTCATGAACATAATTTTAACCTAAACTGATTACAAAAAACAGTTTGCGCGACATTGAAAACATATGACAATGGTTATGAATGAATCTCGTTCACATGCTCGCAGGTACGTACCCGGATAATGATGTCGTTTTACCTTCCGGCACCGAGAATACTAAACGTTTGTTATAATTTTGTTTAACTAACAACTAAACTAATTCATTACTTTTAAAAAATAAAACTGGTCTAGTGCGATTCGTGCTACTTGCGCATCGAGGGTTCCGTACCACACTACCACACAACATATTAATTTTAAAAAAAGTGTTTTTGGAGGAAAAGGGAAGATCTTCCACGGGCTAGTTAGAATGCCCAGGACTGCGGTCCAACAGTTCTTAGTTGGATGTTGTATATATGCAAAGTCTCTTGATAACTTCGATAGTGCGATTCAGGACTCGCCATATGATTGGTTGTTATTCGTAATGAGCTGTGATGCGTTGGACAGATCCATATTGTGATTGGCCGTCTTCTGTGTGACGTGCCAGGTCGCATGCGCTGACCTAGATAGATCTCTGTTTGTTTACATCGACTCGATCGATGTGTTCGGCATTGTTGCTTAGTCAGCTCTCTCGTAGCTCCGCTACAGTGTTGTTTTTCCGGGACTCCGACTCATATTTGGCGGTTGGATTATTTGTTGTTATACTGTAGAGTTTTCTCTATAATCACACCAAGTTTGACGCTTGTATGTATTGTATTACCGTTTTTACGGTAGAACGAGAAGAAAAAACGTTGATAAGAAACTAGATTTTTGTATGATGTCGCACCCTTAATATTAAACCGTCTTAACTCAAAAATGTGTATTTTTGGCAAATGAAGTTCAAAGTTTTCTTGAATAGCTTTCTTAGTTTTACATCAGGATATTGTCATGATTAATTAACTTAAATAATTTTTTGTTAATTCACTTGCATAATTTAAACTGTGTAGTTATATTTTCTGAGTAAAGAAATAAGAATTAAATTAACGTAATATTTAATTTATAAATTTAAAAATGGTGATATCAAGATAGATCACTTTATTGCAAAAAAAATAATTTTAGTTTTGTTTTTGTACAGGCGTAAGTCTAAAAGTTCTTTTTTTTTTATAAAGCCGAGTTAAAACCACATGCAAATAATTAGAGATAGTTCAGATTATAATTAAATTCCTTGTAATTAAAGTCGACATAATAAGGGATATTACATTTTTTTAGTAATGTTTGGTTAACAAATGATGGTGTAAATAAGAAAAAGGGTCACTAGTTCTCACAATAATCTTCTTTATTTATAAAATTTTGTTCTAATCAATAGATAGCTAGGTGAGACGAATGAGTTAAACATGATTATCAGAATATGCAATATTCATAAATAATTTTCTGCAACAAAATAATGGACCCATGGTTTTACCTTACCAGGTTAACGTGGCGTAGGCAGGCCAAAACTCAGATGGTCTGATGTTGTAAGGAAGGAAATGGACAGCTACGAGCTCTCCATCGACGATGTTCAGGATAGAGTTAAGTGGAAGAACAGACTAGGAAAACAGACCCCACTACCCAGCGGGACACTAGCTAGAAAGATGATGAATGATGATGAAAACAAATAATTTTCATTTTTTACAACTCAGTCTTCCACAATATGTTAAAAAAACGTTCCTTACTTTGATTATATGTACCTATAATGATTTAACAAACCTAACTCCATCCCTAAATAATAATCGTCATCGTCTCAGCCGATGGATGTTCACTGCTGGACATAGGCCTCCCCTAAGGATCGCCATAACGACTGGTTCTGCGCTGCCCTCATACAACGGGTTTCTGCTGTCTTCACCAGGATCTACGTGGTCCGCGGTCGCCACTCGAGAACTGTTTGGCCCCATAGGCCATCGATTCTGCGAGCAATGTGCTCTGACCATTCTTTGGGCTATGTGAGCTACTCTAGTTTTTCTGCATTGCCCTTTGGGCGACTTTCAGCCTTTTTATGAAGTCTTGAGTGAGCGACCACATTTCTGTTCCAAATGTCATCAGTGGCAACACACACTGTTCAAAGACTTGCGTTTGAAGACACTGTGGTATTTGGGACGTGAAGGAAGATACGAAGTAGCTTCTCGAACGCTGCCCAGCCGAGTTGGATTCGGCGCTTGATCTCTTTCTCGAAGTCGAACCTACTAACTGGATAGTTTGTCCCAGGTAAACAGTCGTCAACAACTTCGAGCGCAGAGTTTCCGATCTTTACAGGACTCCCTGCTGTTATTCATTGATAATTACATGAGTGGGTACAACATGGACGTTTGACATGCTCTTCGTCTTGTCCATGGGCATTTTCAGACCAACTCGTTCGGAGGCTCTGCTTAGTTAGATCATCGAGCATTCTACTGAGCTTCTCCATGGTCTCCGCCATGATGATTATAATCATCGGCAAACCGAAGGTGACTGATGTACTGATTCCTAACCTTTCAAGTAACCAGTCAAGAACCTTGAAAACATCTACCAGTGCAGCGGTGAACAGTTTTGGAGATAATTATAATGTGTCCCTCAATCACACCTCGCTGTAGTAGGATAGGTTTCGAATTCTGGTCCTGTAGTTGGTCTGACAGAGGCGTTTTTGTACAAGCATTTCAGCACCTCGATTTATGTACCGGTAGTCTACTTGGCATGGCTGAAGAGACTGCATTACAGCCCAAGTCTCGATCGAATCAAAGGCTTTTACGTAGTCCACGTACGCCAAGAAAAAGGGCAGGTTATACTCTTGGGTCTTCTGAATAATCTGCCGGAGCATATGCACATACATGCGCCATGGTGCTAAAGCCTTTTCAGAACCCGACTTGTTTAGGAGGCAGCAAGTAGTCGAACCTGCGCGCGAGACGGTTCATAATAACTCTCGAAAACAGCTTGTAGACATGGCTAAGAAGGGAAATGGGCCTATAGTCCTTCAGCATGGCATTATCGCCCTTTTTGAAGAAGAGCACCCCCAGACTACTGTTCCATGCCTGCAGCGTTTTTCTCTCGAGTATGACGGAATCGAAAAGCTTCTGAAGGGCCTTAAGGACCGGTTTTTTACCCATCCCATCGTCCCATTTAATACCATCGTCACCCGGCGCCTTAAATTGTTGTCCCCTATTATATATCCCTATTATATTCTCCAATATTCATCTGATCATGACATCAACTACTTCAATTGTATGATTTTGATAAATAGGAGTTTTCTCAGAATCTTGAGTAATTTCGGTCCATGTCTCATACCACTCTCACCTGATACACAATACTAAATTTTTATCGGTAAGTACCAATTAAGGCAAAGTAACAAAAAAACTACAATCCTGGATAAATTATTACCTCAGCAGCATCTTACAATAACAATATTATATAATTATCTGTATTCAGCGGCAGTTCCAGCAAGTTTCATAATATTTTTATACTTAATTTACATTTCATAGTAAAAAAATATACTGAAATTGTGCGTACTGCATAAAAATAAAACGAATGAAAGTCAGATGACACAGAAAACTAAAATACATTATTAGTACAAAAAAGACAAAAATCAAAATATTACAAATGATTTACAAAAATGTGGGTAATAAAACAAATTATCTAAAAATAGATCAGGTAAAATACGATGATTCGCAATGCTAAAAAGGTGCGTGTTGGAATAATACAATAATAATTCACCATCGTTCAAAAGTGTAACGTTACAAACACAGTTATATCATTTCAGGTTTCACTTGTTTTAGGCCTAAAATGTAATAACTCGAATTATGTTTTTTTTTTCACAAAAAGTGTTTGAATAAAACTTATGTGATTTAAATTGTAAACAGATCTATATCCGATTCTTACACGAGAATAAGATGTTGCCTTCTGCCCGGAAGTGATATCACTAATGGCTGCCGCTTTATGATTAATCAAAGACAGGCAACTTTTTAAAAGTGAATAGCGATATCTCAAGCTATCTCTTTTTTACACGGGATTTAAGCCGTTCTAAGAAAGAGACCTGCATAGCTAGCATGCCGCAGTGATACAGCGCTATCACACCTTAGCTCTCTTTCTATTTGCGTGCGAACGAACGAGATAAAAGACGTGATACAGCTGTATCACGTGTAGCATACTACGAGTGCTGGTAGTATTATTAGAGACTAGCCATTTTTTTACTAAAACTCAAATTCCCTTAATTTTGAGATAAGCCGGTTTATTATTAAGGGTGCGATGTATTCTATTCTATTCTATTTTTATATAATGGCGTTGCCTTGTTAGATTTCTCCAGTGTCAAGTAGTTTGAGGGAGTGTCTATCCAATCTCGAGGATTGTTTTTGAGTAAGAACAACTGAGACGGATTTTGGAGCCTCGTGGCAGGCTGAGACGCGAACCGCGCGAACACCACACGAGAGACAAGTGTTCGAGGCAAACCCTGCAACGTGACTCTTGTATGATGTACCTTAATTTTTTACTTTTTGACATTTTTATTATTTGTTAACAAATCCGCCATAATAACGCACATTCAGGAAACTGTTCAACTATCTAGCTATTACTGTTCAAAAGTTACAGCCCTAAAAAGTTGTTCAGTTTGATGGGTAGACTCTTAGTTTAAAAGGATGCTAATGATATCAATTTCACCCTGTAGATTTCTTAGTGAAAGTTGTTCAGTATGATGGCTACCATCACCCCTAAGTAATGCAACTGTTTACAATAACATCCTGTATTACATAATACGCAAAAAATCCTTTCAAGCTGTATTTTCCTATTACGTCAAACCGTATTAGTAATTTAACTGCCTCCGTGGTCTAATGGTTAGAGCATTGGGCTCTTGACACGTAGGTCGTGGGTTCGATTCACACGGGGGGCACCTAGGGAAATGTCACTTTGTGCGTTTTTCCCCAGTTGGTTAGGACATTGCAGGCTGAGTCACCTGATTGTCTCAAAAGAAAGATGATTCCGTGCTTCGGATGGCACGTTAAGCTGTTGGTCCCGGCTACTATCACTGGTGGTAGTAGTCGTTACATAAAAACCACGTCAGAGGCCGTAAGGCGGTTTGAATAAACTCTGACACCCTGGTGTCTTTGCAGCCTACTCGATAAGAAGAAAAAGAAGTAATTTATCCCTATATTTTAATGAGGACATAAGTACCGGTCCGGACTGGGCAGGACCATAAAAAGAAGGCAATATGTCCAGCAGTGGGTTGGTGTGGGCCGTGGGCTGATTCGATTATAATCATACATACTTCTTGATGAAGAGCGGTGACCGGTTATACAGAATATAGAGCTTCTAACTCAATCACGAGGTGGTGGTTCGATTCCTGGCGTAGGTATACAGGGTAAATTTTATATCACTATAATGTATAAAATGTATCCTGTATAAGGTCTAACAAAATTAGGTGACCAATATCGAAATCGCGAAAAAAAAAATTACTGTCCCATACATTTAGGTTGAGTAGGTTGTATCGAACAGCAGAATTTTTTTTTTTAGATTTCTATATTTGGTCCCATAGAGAAATCAAATAAATCAAATAAAATCAAATGAAATATTTTTATTGCTTTGCTACATTGTAGTGTACACAGTAAGGAAATCGTACATAGATCTTGGTAATTTTGCAAGGAAGCATCAGAGCATAACAATATTATTAAAGAAGAAATTATAACAATGGTTGTTCAGTTTGATGGTCTGATCCAAAAATTTTGTATAATATATAATGTTCTTGGTCTGATCATATCCCCTGGTCGGTCGGATCATATGGTTGCAGTGTTTTAAGCTACGGCTTGCAATCATGGATTCCCGATGAGTTTTTCCGTGTATAGATAAGAATTCCTGGAAACCATATTCAGATTGGAAACTCCACAGAAACTTATCACTATTAAGCACGGTTCTGTTGTTGTACTTACTCGGGACTTTACATGCTTACGATAATGTTTCTCGGTGTGACCGTTTCGTTTCCAAATTCATTAATGTAGATACCAAATGATCAGAGTAGTTTTGGTTAGTTCTTGAATTGACTCATAGCCTTTGCAGTGCCATTCTTCTGCGGACTTTTTCAGGGTCCTCTTCATTACTAGAGGTCAGCACTGGTAGTCAGTTCATAGTCGTAGTCATAATAGTTTATTGCTCCACGTGGTTACATAAGGTGGACACTTAAGGTGGTTCTGCATGGTCCTTGCCTAGAAGTTTAGACTATCTCATAAAGTTATTATACCTTACAGGAATCAGGCAGTGACATGAGTTGTCAAATGAAACCCTTTTTGGATGTTTTCAGGAGACTTTTCGCAGGCAAACATTCTAATACTGTCTATAATACTGATTCTAACTTGAAATCGTGGATAAATTAATGAAGTAGTGTCAGTATATTTCACAAAATTATCTACGATTTCACTTTAGATTCCCAATTATTCACGGAAACCGAATTGTAAAAATGGATTAGTGACTAGAAATCGGTTCTATTGCCTCGCGTCACGTATCTCTTTCGATTATACAGTGGTGCCGCTAGGTACATCTCGCTCTCTCAGCTGTATGTTCTTCTATTCCTGGTATAATACCTCTATGGACTATCTATATTATTTTCGATTGATACGCCTATACGTTCTCGGTTCTCGGTTTAGGTCTCCCCCATTTTCTTTGTAGCAATGGAAACGCCATTTTTAAAGATGTGAATGTCTTGTTTCCTCATCACGTGACCGTCCTGAAACGGTATATTTGCTAAAAAAAGTAGCAAAGATTTCAGGAATGTTAAGTTTCAGATAAATAAATAATTTATTTTAGAATGTACTTTTGTCGTTTTAAGAGTGCATTTATAAACAGGCATGACTTGATAATGATCAATAGGTACACAATAATTATTTATACAGTACATTGTTACCTTGGTCATTATGTATTTTGACAACTGTTTATACAGGGTGTCCCGTAAACCGACGTCAACCCGGTGGATGCTGATAGGTTAGTTCATGCCTAATCAGAATATACGAAAAAAAAACAATCAATCAATCAATCAGTCAACTTTTACTATAGGAGAAGGTTCTTAGTTTTCGAGTTTGAAATTCGTGAAACTCTTTAACTTAGTCACTATTTCGAGTGCCACAGCTACAAATGTTCTATATCTGTATTAAAACTGTCAATATCTCGAAAACTAAGACACTTTTATTAAAGTAACATTTTGATATTCTGCTTAGTCATGACCTAACCTATCAGCATCCGCCGGGTTGACGTCGGTTTGCGGGACACCCTGTATAATCGTAAATACAAACTTGATAATGGAGCTATTTATAGTAACGGAAGTTTTACGTCAATCTTCATCAGTTTATTGAAGTGTTATGTGTATTTCAAACCTAGTAATAGGTATCCGAGTATATTATGTAAATGTTTGGATATTATACAAAAGGTGTTAAATTTTTTTGGAAAAACATAAAAACCGTGACGTCAATTACAACATCTTTAGTGAACTACGTATTTTAATTTTGACTTTTCGCAAAATATCTCACGTCTTATAATGCAACTTTATAAACTACGGCGTATTTGAAAAGTCATTACAGCACCTACTTTTTCATTGTTTTTCTATGAATATCCCCCCCCCCCCCCCGAAAATTAAATGTCCCCCCCCCCCCCCCCCCGAAACAAAAGTCTGGATACATGCTTGGTAACAATACGAACAGAGGAGCAATTTATACGAAGTCAGCATGTTGTTGTTCATAGGTAGGTAGGTACCTATTCGGGTTTTTCGTTTGTTTCATAACAATTAACACCTTGACTGTACTGTAACTTCGGATGACATTATTGACGTCAGCAAAAACTTTGTGACCTTCAAACGTTCGTGATGTCTGAACTCGTATTGTAGGGCCGCAATGAATAACAATGACGGCAATGCTGATTTGCTTACTGCGACGTTTTTTACGTAAATTAAGATTTTCCATATCAATGCCATAATCAAGATTAAAAATAAAAATACAACAGAATAAGATGCTGTATGCCAACTACTTTAAGACTTCTATTATACCTAATACCTTATTGTACCTTCCTACACTGAAAAAACTGTTTTGTTTGATATATATAACCAAACTTTAGTGATTACCGATCTATTTTGTAGCACATTATCAAACATTTGGTTAAAATACGGTTGTTTAGCTATTTTAACCAAATGTTTGATTATGTTCTACAAAACAGTTCGGTAATCACTAAAGTTTGGCTACATTTAACTAAACATTTTTTTCAGTGTACGTAATACCGACTGCTCTCAAAATGTGGTGAAGGAAAAAATCGTGAGTGCGGGTTCAAGTCCCGCCCGAGACTTAATTTTTCAATCTTTAATTTGATCGTGAGGAAACCTGCATAGGCACCTACGCTAAAGAAGAAATTCTGATGCAAAAATGTGAGTGAAGGCTACCAATCCGCATTGGACACGCGTGGTGGACTAACGCCAATACACCCTCTCTGAGGGACGCCTGTGCCCTGACGTTAGTGTACAGGGTGTTACATAAGTAAAAATAAATATTTTAAACTCTTAAGGGGGTTGTTTAGACCGTCAAACTGAACAACTTTCTCTATGGGACCAACATCGAAATCGCGAATAAAAAATCTGATATCCCATACATAGCTCGAGTCGATTTGTAGAGTATGGAACATAAATTTTTTTTTTCGCGATTTCGATACTGGTCCCTTAGTGAAAGTTGTTCAGTTTGATGGTCTTAACCACCCCCTTAAATGTTTATTTGTATTTTTGTAACACCTTGTATAGGACGTAAAATTAAAATGCGTTACGTATCGAACAGGGTGCTTCGGACTATCAAACTGAACAACTTTCACAATGGCGCCAAAATCGAAATCGCAAAAAAAATTTGCAAATTTCAATACAAAAATGTTTGAAACGGCTGTTTTGGTTTCTCGCCATTTTATAGTTGGTCATAGTAAAAGTTGTTCAGTTTGAAGACTGTAGCACTGTTCGATATATAACGCATTTAAGTTTACACCTTGTATAGGCTGATGATGATGATGATAAGCCGCCAGTTGTATTACAAATCGCCTTGTTTCTCTATGGCACCAACAACGAAATCGCGAAAAAAAAAACTGCCCGTCCATACAAAAATGCAAACCACAGACTTCTATTGAGAAATCTGTGATGCAAACCTACTCGAGCCAAATGTATGGGACAGCAGATTTTTTTTTCTCGATTTGGTCGATGGTGGTCCCATAGAGAAAGTTATTCAGTTTGATGGTCTGATCATCCCCTTAAAAAAGTGTCATCATATTAAGTTGGACCCTGTATACAGGGTGTTTCATAAGTTACAATAAATTTTTGAAATTCATAGGGGGGTTGTTTAGACCGTCAAACTGAACAACTTTCTCTATGGGACCAACATCGAAATCGCGAAAAAAATAATTTTAAATCCCATACATATTTTAGCTCTAGTCGATTTGTAGAGTATATAGAACATAATTTTTTTTTTTCGCGATTTCGATATTGGTCCTATAATGAAAGTGGTTCAGTTTGATGGTCTACACCACCCCCTTAAATGTTTATTTGTAGTTTTGTAACACCTTGTAGAGAAGAATACTTAGGCATTTTATTATGAAGATCCGCGGTCGTCCACCTAGGTATCTTGATAATGAGGTTAATTAACAATTATTCTTAATCGGTTCAGGGTTAACCCGTCAGAAATAACAGATCATTGGACGCATTACGTGCTAATGTTTGCGTTTGAATAAGTCTGAAACGTCAATACATGTTCGTCCTGTCTCTTTCGCTCTCGCAAGTTTATGTACACATACGTGTGCAGTCCGATTGTTATTGTCGAGTATGTGTAAACAATACGAATAGTATGGTCATGACATGAATGTGATAAGTAGGTATTTGGGTAGATTTTAGTTGTATTTATAAGAGATAATTTTGATGATTAAGGGCCTGTTTCACCACTTCTGTGTAAGTTCTTGTTAGTTTATCCGACAGATAATTTGAAATATTTCGTATGAAAGATATGTCTAAATATCTGTCGGATAAGCTAACAAGAACTTACTCATAAGTGGTGAAACAGGCCCTAAGTTTTATTAATATACAACGTGTTAATGAATAAGCGCAAAACCTCATACACCCCAATTGATTTACAACAAAATAATTAGATTGAAACAATAACTTAATTATTTTGATACTTAAAATTTAAAGTTATTCGCATTTTAAGTTTTGAGGCAAGAATGATTTGTTATCATTTCAGCAATGAATGAAAGCGCTAACGTGCTCATGGATACATTTTAAGAATCTTATTTTGGTAGTAAGTAGGGTGAGAGTGCCTGTGCGGTGGTTTGAGATGGTGTTCAGTAAATTTTTTAAAAACAAATAACTTAATATTTTGAACAAAATGCTGAAACCATGATATTTCGATTCTGCTCTCGATCCTAAACAAACTACTTTCTAGTGTTGCGTTAATTCATTAACACGTTGTAGAAAACAGTAATTCGTATTTTATTTCTCACCAACGCCAAATAATAAAGGGTGACTTAAGATGAACGTATTTACATACAGGGTCCTTCTTAACATGCTGACACTTTTTAAGGGGATGATCGGACCACCAAACTGGACAACTTTCACTATGGGAACAACATCGAAATCGCAAAAAAAATCTACTGGCCCATACATTTGGCTCAAGTAGGTTTGAAGTTTTGTATGGAACAGCAGATATTTTTTTCGATGTTGGTGCCATGAGAAAGTTGTTAAGTTTGACGGTCTGATCATCCCCCTAAAAAAGTGTCAGCATATTAAGAACTAGTGTTTTCCCGCTACTTCGTCCGCACAAATTATATACCAGATTTTAAGTTAGATCATAAGCTATCAAACAAAAAAAGTTTCATCAAAATCGGTTCAGTAGTTTTTGCGTGATGCGCGAACAAACAAACAAACAAACACACAAACAAACAGACAGACAAAATTTCTAAAAAAGGTTGATTTCGAGTCAGGGATACCTAAAAACCATGTAATCTTTTTTTTGTAAATATCTTCAATGTACAGACACACTTCAGTTACAGTTTTATAATAGTTTAGAAGGCTCGTATATCTACCATTTAGCTATTTAGGTACATCTAAGTATTTTGTTTTGGTAGAATACTCAGTTTTTAAGGGTCTACTAATCGGCTTTGGTGATCATTAGTGAATAACAGTAACAGAGTAGGTATGTTTACCCTAAACCTTTTTACATACCTGTCTCTGCTGAATTAATCTCCAAATGTAATATGAAAAGGATTGGCTATGATTTTAATTTTACAATTTTATCGTATATATATTTTTACGCAGAGTGTCGGTACTACCGGTGAAAAGTGGATGTTCTGAGATTTCAGAATATCTCCGACTCGGGGAATAAAGTCGTGAGCATATGCTTATATGCTATATTTATACGTATAGATTTTGGATGTCAATAATAGGTCCTACTATCACATCTCACTAATATTATTAATGAAAGTTTAGATGTTTGTATTTTTAACCCCCGACGCAAAAAGAGGGGTCTTATTGTCACTCTATCACGCATAAACGGCTGAACGGATTTAGATCAAATTTGGCAAACATTATAGAATATGTTCTGCATCAATACATAGGATAATTTTTTAAGGTCCACACAGATGAAGTCGCTGGCAACAGCTAAAGATAGCTGTTTTGTCTTTATTGTTTATTGTTTAATCATCTAAATTTAAGGCCGACTATACGATGTTTCTCACACGATACGACATCATTCTCTTGCCCTTACCTTATCCCATTACATGGGGTCGGTCGATGCAAAATGTCATCTTGTTCCATTCATCTCTGTAAGCCTTCATTTCAGCACTCACTACTTTCTTAAACATTTCATTCTTTTTCACAATCCATCCATCTTTTTCTTAGGCTTTCTTCTTCCAGAGCCATCCACCAACCGGTACAAGCACCCTATTTCATTTTAAACCACATTTTGTTACAAGATATGAAAGTACCTAACAACATTTTTGTTACTTTGGTTTCTTGACAAAATCTGGGAGTCACGTTGCAGGGTTTGCCTCGAACACTTGTCTCTCGCGTGGTGTTCGCGCGGTTCTCGTCTCAGCCTGCCACGATCGAGGCTCCTAAATCTTTCTCAGTTGTTCTTACTCAAAAACAATCCTCGAGATTGGATAGACACTCCCTCAAATAACTTGACACTGGCGATATCTAACAAGGAATTGATTTTGAATTTGATTTCTTGTCAAAATCTGATTTTGTTACAAAAAATCCGATCAAACAAAAGACATCGAAATACTTTATTAGCTTTATTTAACAACGTCCGTCGTCACTTCGTAAAACAAAACGCGTCCGTATGAGGTCATTTGAATAGTCGGAAATTTTCGGGTCCAAGCATGAGTCACTGTGTCCCAACGAACGTGCGCGTGCGGTCAAACATCAAAGATACGATTTGTCATTCAAATTTTTAAACGACTGAATTACATTTATCAATTACAAAAGTTTGAGTTTGATGACCTTTGCATATTGATTAGTTTTTAAAAGATTTATTATAAAACTTATGAAATAAGTACCTATTTCATCTTTAAAACTGGTCGATCAAGCCGCTGGACGGTACCAAATCATTTTTATCTTATTAATTGAATATAATATGAACATATACTTTAAATTTTATTAGATTACAATACAATTGAGAAGCCCGCTAGGGCCTTCACACAAAAAGCGAATATGTTTTTACCCCACCTTACAAAAATCTATGGCTGTTTTTGTTATAAAAATTTATCATATTATACTTTATCCTTTTGGCGAAGCATATTGCATTTTTACTGTTTCCAAAATGTGTTGGTACATTTTTGGTAATAAATAAAACACTATGCCAGGCTGAATATGCGTCATCAATGCGTCATCCCTAACCATTCATTTACCAAAAATTGTGGTCTGAATTATTAAGAATCCTTTCAAAAGTTTTTAGGTCTATGGAAATTGGGGTTTTAAAATAGTAAGTTTTTGCCAGATTTTTTGTTTTTTTAGCCCAGATATCAAATATTTAACAATGCTAGTAGGTACATTTCCTATCTTTAGGTGATAGTTAAGGCATGGAGCTTTATAAAAAATGTATATACATGTATATACACGTCTAACATATTTTTGAAGCGAGCATCGGAGCTAAAGTGATTAATAATATCGTTAAAACTAAGTTTAACATTTGTAGAGACAATTTTCTCTACCAGATCCTCTCTTCTTGTCGCTCTAATGGAAACCAAAATCGAATATTTTCAACTTAAATTCTGTTATTAGTACCTAATAACACAGTGAAAGATTAGGAATTACTTATTAGCTCTTGAATTGTGCGCGTGTCCAGTTTACAAGTTGGTTTTTAACGTCTTTGTTATCGCTTTAATTTTATGTGCGCACGCCAACTTGAGTGATTTTTCCACGCTCACTGTTTCTTTGCGTACGCGCAAGCATTCCACTAAATAAGTAAAATAAAAATAAAAATAAAACATGAGTATTGCAGACTCGACAAAAAGAGATCTTTATGAAAATTAATTTGTTTTATCGAAGTCGCTGTCAAGCCGGTACTATTCGCGATTGGGCTTCCAGTATAAATTTTTATATTATTTCATTAGTTCTACTAAGATATCATTTATTCACGCAAAGGGTACAACGATACAAAGCAAATGTTACAATCACAGATGATTCGCGCTTCAAAGCTAGTCATCCCATCTTCACAAAATTAAAATGGATCATGAGTATGCCATTTCGAGAATTTTTTAACTGGTCCGCAATAGATGAAGATACCTATCGGTGAAAAAAATACATCCAAACGAACAAAGAACCTCCTTTTTAGAAGTCAGTTAAAACTCGTATACATATCTTCGTCGTTTAAATGTGAAAATAGCGTGATCAGCGATACCTTAATTGCAGCTGACTTGAGTCATGGATTCATACATTCACATGCATGTGTTGGAAACGCATTCCATTCGATTAAATAATTTAATTGTGGACAGATAGGCACGTCTGAAAATTAATGATTTTCGTCTATCTTAGGTAACTATATTAAAAGTGAAGTACGAACCCAAAGGACGTCGGAACCTGCTTATAGGAATAAAATACTTCAATGTCGTAAGGTATTGCACGACGTACGTATGGGGACGACGACGACAAACCGATAACCAACAAATAGGGAATAGGTAATTTTTGTTCGTCCTCTGCGATAGGTATAGGTACGTGAAAGATACAGGCATAATGAGAAGCAGCCAAGGGATAAAGACATAGTTTTCAATTACTATAAAAACTGGATACCTACACAATCAATGCTCCGGAAATGGCAAGTTCCAAAAGTGCCCTTAAGGGGCCATAGGTCCAGACAAATATTTCTATGAGAAACGCGACTGCCCAGCCCTATGAAAAGTACGTGCGTGTGCCGTATTTTCGATTAAAAAGACAAAAACAATAATAACAAGAGAATAAGGAAATTATTTTTATAGATTTTTTTAATGATTTCACTAGATAAATTAGTAGTGAATATGTGAGTATGAATACCAAAAATCGGAAACAATTTTAAGTTCTTCTAAAACGAGAAAAATTCTTAAAAATACATGAAAATAAGTCACCTTTTGTGACCATTTTCTATTGAGTGAAGTAATTCCAATCGTGTATTCAATTTATGATTTCACTAAATAAACTATCCAAGAATACTGTGGTAATGACTTTGGTTACTGTAAATTGTATAAATCTAGTCGAAAAATGAAAAATAAAAGATGCCTCCAAGGTATTTGACGACCCGGTTGGTGTAATGGTTACCACGCCGGACTGCCAAACCAGGGTCCTGGGTTCGAATCCCGGTTCGGTCATGGATGTTATATGTTCGTGCCATTGTTGTATGGTTTCCATAATAAAAAGCCTTTAGTGCTAGTTTGGGATATTACAATGTATGTGCCTGTGAGCGTTATTTCGTCCTACTTTTGGGCCTTAAACGAATAACTGAGGTCAATTAGGGCTTAGAATTGCGATTTCGTTGACAAATTAATTATAGTAATCATGTCGCATCCGGTAAAATGTTTAATTTAGTTCCTTTATTATGATTGATGCCAATCAATAAGTATAACAATTAGGAGACCTAGGAATACACCGGTATACTTATAGTTACTACTTGTGCTTTGTATTGTATTGTAACATAAGTTACGTGAGCTTAGTTAGGTTACGAAAGCAAAGCACTGAAACAAATTTAGCGCGACGCGAAGAGGAAGCGATGTGGTGCGAATAGTGCGCACTTGGATCTAGATTTTACTAGATGTGCTGTAGTATTTACCACAGATTATTTAATAGTGTAAACTTTACTCTTATCACAGAATAATAACTAGTAACTAGCGTTACAGAAGCTTTACTTCGCAATGGTTTTCAAAGAAATATGTACTTAATCTGATAAACAATATGATTGAATTTAGCTCGCATTCCAGCCGAGCACGTGTTCATTTACATACCTACCAATTTTTTTTGAGGGAATATGGGCCTTAATTCACTGGACTACGGTTCATAATAAGTTATACGTGGTTATACGTATTGAAAGAGTTTATTGCGGCAGCCTACTAGATTGGCCCTTGCGCAATGGCCGCCGCCTGTAGGTATGTTTTTAATACCTACACGCGGAGTGACACAGGCCTGCTCTTATTATGTAGATGCTAAAAGAAATTACGGATAACCGTGTTATATTTCTATGAGATATAAAGTTGCTAGCAAAAAAAAATGGAGATATGAATTTCATCATTTAAGTTTGTTAGATTTGACAAACTGTGTACTATCTGCATGCATACTTTAACGACCTATAATAAAAAAGAACTGATTAATTAACTATTAACAGAGTAACAGGAAAACAACACAAATTGATTTGGGAAAGTAGGTCGTTTTGTACTACCTAGAATAATTATTATGTTTTAACATCGGTACAGAACTATAGCAAAGAAAATATACTGCAAGGTGAATTTGATATCATTATCATTCTTTTGAACTATGAGTCTACCCATCAAACTGAACAAATTTTACAACCGGAGCAATCCGATTGGAGCAAAAAAAATATCTGCTGTTCCATAAAAAAACTACAGTGCCTGCCTACTTGACTCAAATGTATGCTGGTTTTTTTGCAACGATGGTGAGCTCCCACGGTAAAAGTGGTTCAGTTTTATGGGTAGACTCTTAGTTTAAAATGATGCTAATTATATCAATTTCACCCTTTATTGTTGCACCCTGTACGGCACCTATACTTGTTTGTAATAATGATTAGGTAATTATTTGTTATTTCGTTCACAAACAATACAATAAAATAAAATATTGTCAAAGTGGCGTGAGTTTATACATGTGTCAAATCTACTCAAATACCGCATTATTCTATAAAAAAAACATACTACAATCGTATCTTAACCACACATTCATTCGACATCTATGCGGAATTTATAACCACTACAATTTTATTGTGTCCAACTGATCAACGTGCAATTGGTCCCAGATACTGTCGCTAAGACCTGTCACATACATACGGAATTGCGATCCGGAATTCCGAATGAAAACAGATTTTTGTATGGAACCTCCACCCCCCTCCAGATTTGCGAACGGAATTTCAAACCTATACGAAAAACCTGTTTTTATTCGGAATTCCGTATGTATGTGACAGTCCTAAATGGTGGTATTCGTTGTGCTGCTAAATCTTGTTGAGTCTTGTCATCAGACAGTAAGTTGATCACTAACTTGCCAGTAACAATTCGTACGACCGATGCCGGTGGAGTTTAGCCTGTGCCTTTCAGTGGGGCATTTATAGGCAAACTCGTCAATTATCACCTCCTGCCATCGTTCATTAGAGTCAGAAGGCTCCAAATATCGGGCAACGTCCCAGATCCTGCGTAGGCCATTCCAGATCTATCCACACAGTTCAGACTTAGGGTGGCAACCATTTTTTCCACTGAGCGAAGCCAAGCCATGCAATTCTCTGGTTCCCCCTTTGTTATTGCCAGGTTGAACTCCAATTTAAAGCCACTTTAGATGCGTGGTCGTTTGGTTTCCTAAGCGTTTGACCAATCCAAGCTGCTTTCTTGTCAAACCATTGATAACTCAATGGGCTGCTGTTCAGTCAGTCTCCTCAATTCAAAATTTGTGATGGATCGTAGAACATTTTCAAGATTTGCCTAACATTTGTGAACCTTTCTGTGATATCACATCCTTCTCAATTAAGTATTTGTGCTCACTTACTTCAAGAAACCGTAATTTTGTACGAATAAAATGATAGGCTGATGAATGAAAAGCTACGTCTACTCTATTATTAAATCAACACAATTTTCATCACTTTAGTAGTGCGTGTCATCTCTGCAATTCCTTTATATCCTCAATGATGGTCTAAGTTGTAAACATAACGTTTATACGTTTAAATTAGTTACGGAAGTACAATACACGTGTCGTTTAGTCTCTGACTTGCAATGACTTGTTATTGCAGTCATCTAATGACATTCTATCATTGTTAAATTAAAGATCTTTTTATTAGTTCTGGATCTATAAACCTGTGTCTAGGTAAGACTTTTGATGCTCAATGTGGGATTTTACTATTTCTATAATAAGTACGATCGTATCAGGGATCGTACTTGAACACTATACAAGCCCTGCATTATCTATGCCCATATTATAGAAATAGTTAATCTCACTTTGAGCGGAGAATAGGTATGGATCGTACTCAATGTGGGCATAGAGATAATGCAGGGCTTGTATAGTGTTCAAGTGCGATCGTATCAGGGATCGTACTTGAACACTATACAATCCCTACCCTATTCTCCGCTCAAAGTGAGATTTTCGCCACTCCAGCTCTGGGCTCAAAGTAATCTGACAGTAAATCTCAATGCCACTAATCCCAATTTAATTTGAAATAGAATCATCATCCAAATCATCAGGATCGAAATAGATTATTGGAAGTCTTACTCGTACTTTGAAGACTCTCAACAAGATTTAGCCCAGTTTTTTAAAAGGGAATTTACAATTTCCCGCATAGATTTTTTTGTAGTATTTACATGAATTTTACCTGTTGTTCCACAAGTTAGATGCTGGAATCAGAACAGAAAGTACCCCTTGTAAATGATACATTATTGATGAATACATTATTGGCCTGTTTCACCACTTCTGGATAAGTTTCTAGTTTGCTTGTCTGTCTGACAGATCATTTATTGACACATTTTGTATGAAAGATATGCCAAACGATCTGTCAGATAAGATTTTGGGAACTTATCCAGAAATGGTCAAACTCCCCTAAGTGTGATTTTTACTGCTCTAAGCTCACAGTAAGCTCAATGTTCAAAACTTAAGTCCTACATACTTTTCAATGTTCAAAGAGGCATGTTAAGTCGATTAGTAAAAGGCTAGTTAAGGCTCGTTCTAGCTCGCATATGTCTGTGGTGTATTTGGTAAGACGCGCAGTGAAAGTGATTGCGCGGATGTCGCGTGCGGCGGGCGCACCCGGCGACCTTGCCATATACGCGCCTGCCACCCGGCTCCATGCGCCGGCGCATCGCACCCGATACGTGCTCCGCACCACTTACCTTGAAACGATTCTTGCTTCTTTTTCCATAGTTTATAATGTCAGCATGTGAAATTCAATTAACTGCAAATTAAGGCTGTGGGTGGATGTTGGCCTTTATTGTGTTACTAAAATAGTAGTGGACGATGACAAGACAAGTTTACGTTAAACAATTTTTGTTTGAGTTTTAATGAAATATTTTGCGTCCGTTTCATTGAAAGATTTAACACAATATAAATCGTAATTACAATTGAACATAGCATATGCTCACGACTATATTCCCCGAGGGGGTAGTCAGAGATATTCTGAACAATTGAACTACCTAAATAATTACAATTTAAGTAAATATTTTGATAAATACCTATCTTAAATATTTGATGTGAATATTTTAAAGATTTTATTAAGGTTTTCTAAAATGAGATATATGGTGTTATTACAATAAACTTAACCTAAAACAAAAATAAAGATAGAAAACATACGCTATAAAGAGTTAAAGAGTATATATTTTAATAGCGTGATAACAATTTAATTAAATAAATACAGTAATTAAATTAGATCAATTAATACCATCAATGGCGAATAAGTGGATATCTACTTTGCTTGTCCACAATTCCACATCGTAGTTAGAATATACAATAGATAAAATAAATCAAGATTGAAACGTGTAAAACGGTCAAGATTAATGTCACATAATAACGAACGTACCTAAATGAGTGTATCGAACAGCTAGAGGATGTAAGCAGTAGCAGTTGTTATTGTTGTTGTAATTACGTGGAGAGCGATCACGTGTGCTCGAGGACGGATCGTATGCGCCCGCGCAGTTCTGCCTTATACTGTGGTTCTGCCGTGTGCTGGTGGTGGGAGGTGCGCTGCTGTTCTGCAATCTAAACTAGATTTAATTGTTCTAGTGTAACGTTTACTATAATATTTATAATTAAATTTTCATTAATGTTTTATTTAGTACAAAACAGGATAAATAATAAAGTAGAAAGAAACACATTACTTAATAAAATTTTTGCCAGAGTGGTCTAATCTAACTAAAGACGGTAATGAAAACAGAAAAAAAGTAGAATAAAAAAATAAGACGAAAATGTTTTCTTAGTAAAAGTAGTAGTAGGTAAAAATTATAAGTATATAAAATTTAGAACTTAAAAAAAAAAACATGTAAGTAGTTAAATTAGATAGGTAGTATAGATACCTAATTATCGAAACTAAACCAACTCTATATCATTATCATCAGATTATTTACGTTCCACAGTAGGGCACAGCAAAGGTCTAAGGGAGCGTGTATTGGCGTCAGTCCACCACGCGTGCCCAATACGGATTGGTTAGACTTCACATACCTACGCATGATAATTTCTTCTTCAACGTATGCAGGTTTCCTTACGATGTTTTCTAATGCTATCGGAAATCTGTGGTTTTTGAGACAATCCTTTTGGATGTTAGTACGTTAATTCAGTGAACTAAAGAGTTTAGATTGCTCAGTTTTGCGTGCGAGCTCATCGGTCAAGGTTGAATCGTAGTAAGTAGGATGTCCTTGTTGTCGATACGTTCCCTTACGTGTGTTTTGTACTTTACTAGGTATATTATATCCGGTTACTGATCCGGCAAACAGAATCCTATTTGACCGAAATGCATCTTAATCTCAGAATGCTTTACATTTTCTAGAATACCATAATCATTGGTTTCTTTGAGTCGTCACGAGTCACGACGTGTCGATTCAGCTGTGCGATTTGTTATTGCGCTTCTTCTTCTTATCGTATCATTTATTCAAAACGCCTTACGGTCTATGACGTGGTGACGTGGTAATTGCGCTAAACTTGGCATACAGGTTGTTAGAAAAAGTATCATTAAACTTTAAACCCCAAAAACCCATCGTACCTACCCATCAAACTGAACAACTTTTACTATGGGAGCAAACCTAGCACGGCAAAAATAAAGTCACCTGTTCCATACTAAACTGCAATAGGTACCTAGTCGACGCAGTTCTGATCATTTTGCTCCAATAGTAAAAGTTGTTCAGTTTGATAGATAGATTGTGTGGTTTAAAGGTTAATGATACTTTTCCTTACACCTTGTATTATTGACAGAAGTAACGATAAAGTGGCAATTGAGTATATAGTTACGACTTAAATTGCTATCGAATGAATAGCGTGATACCGAATATGCAAAAAGGCTGACATAACCTAAGGGTTAAATGCCCCCATATAATAAAAAAATTAATTTTCTTTGCAAAAAGTTGTGATTTGGTAGCGGTTCAGTGGACATTTATGTAGCGTGATCAGCCACCTGGTCCTATCTGAAGAAGCACACCATAGATAGGGCGTCCGAATTCTAGAATAGAGAACACGAACTCTCAGGCGTAGTATGAGACGCCCTTCTGTGGGGACAGAAGGGCCCAATGAAGGTGAAATGATCTTTCTTGAATGAACACACATTTTTTTTAGTCATCTACAGATTTTAATAAAAAGGAAATAGGTAGGACAAATAAGAAGGACCCTATCAAAACAGTATATAAGTAGAAAGAGGCATAGAATCGACGTGTATTGGCAAATAAGTGTGCATTTGTTTCGGGGCCACTGCGTTAGAACGGGCGACCTCTCGCCTCTACAGCGCTCTATAACGTTTGCATTGAGGTATTTACCTTTCCTAGGTCGGACATAGGGTTACCAGTCGACAGGATTTATGCAGACTAGTCATAACTAAATTCTATTGACATGTCAGGTCAGGGACTGGAGTGAATGTGAATAAATTAAGTTAAATATCAAAATAATGTGCAGTTGTCTTTCCGGTTGAAGAGTTTAAGTTTTTCCCTCTTAACCTATTTTGTGCTAATGCTGGGAAAAGTCTTCGTCTGCTGCCATATTAGTTGTGATAACTGCTCATCGCAGTATAGAACGAATAAAAATGGTTTTACCTACGTACACAGTACACGGCGATACATCAATACAAAACCAAAAAAAGCTGACTGCGCGACGGACGTTATGCGTTATTTATCACAACACCTTAGCGGCCAGCGCTTACGTTGGTTATGTATAGCTTACTGTGTCACTTCATTCAGGCTTAGATATTTAGTAGCATGTTGATGAAAACACACCTAGGTCATTTCTTAACAACAACAACAACTACTACAATACAATATGTATTTAGAAGAAAATCTGTTTCTTAAGTAAACGATAACATTCAGGTACGTACTATCTTAAAAAGTCACATATTTAGTCAGATTTATTAATTTCTGGTAACCCTAGTTGGACTTGTCCTCAATACTAGAAGAGTTGATTTATTGCGATGCATGGAATGCCGGCGAGATATTAGAGACAAATTTTGTGCAATATGCGCCCAATTTGCCATGTTTATGTTTACATTCTACGTTCTAATCTAGAGTTATAATTTGAGTTATTTGTAAGGTCTTTTAAATAAACTTTTACAGTTACTACCATGTTGACGACTATGACACTGGTATTGCTCCATATATTGATCCAGTTAATTCTGTTCCCCTCTCAACATTATTTGTGTTGTGAGAGGTGGCCTTTGCCCAGCAGTGGGATCTGTGGTATCCTACAGGCCTCAACATAAAAGTAAGCCCATATACAGGGTCCAACTTAATATGCTGACACTTTTTTAAGGGGATGATCAGACTAACAAGCTGAACAACTTTCTCTATGGGACCAATATAGAAATCGCGAAAAAAAAAAACAGCTGTCCCATACATTTGGCTCGACAGTACAGTTTTGTATGGAGGGGCTGCTTTTTTATTCGCGATTTCGATGTTGGTGCCATAGAGAAAGTAGTTCAGGTTGATGTCTGATCATCCCCTTAAAAAAGTGTCAGCATATTAAGAAGAACCCTGTATACTCACAATACAAAAAAACTACTAAAATTACATAGATGTCAAAAATTATTCTTTTCGGTAGACTTTAAAAAAAATGATTGTTTTAGTTATATCAACAAGAATTATAGTTACCTACAGCAACAATTTTTCTAGGTAAATTCAACAAAATAAGACGGTTGTCCCAGAATTTCTCTTCCATGTATTGCAATTCAATTCAATTCAATATAGGAGCCTGAAGCACACTTATTAAACGTCAATTCTTTTTTAAGCTACCACGGCGTCGGAACGTGTTGTCGCTGTAGAGAAGACGATTTATGCTAGGAATCATTAGCGTGCGCAGGCATCATGCAACGCAGCATCGAGATCAGAAGTAAACAGCGGATTGCATTGCAGCAGGCGGCAGCATCGCGATATCATTGAAGGACTCCATCATGTCCTGCCCTGTAGGCCTCGCATGCCACCCCCGAGAAAACGATAAAAATCGAGATGTGCCTCCATCCTTATTATTTAAGAGAATATTATTCAGAGAGCGAAAATGCGCGCTGCATACAAACGTACTATGGTGATATTTTCAATACTAACCAATTAAAGACAATGACATTTTGCAGAAATAATCTAGAAACAAATCTCTATGCTTCTATAGAGTCAGATTTCCGTTAAAATATACAATTTCAATGCTAGGATTAATTTAAGATTTGTATGGAAATCTTTGAGGCACTGTAACTTGAAAAATATACATTTTAACGAAAATCTGACTCCATACAAGCATAGAAATTTGTTTCTTGATTGTTTCTGCAAAATTTCATTGACTTTAATTGGTTAGTATTGAAAATATCACCATAGTACGTTTGTATGGAGCGCGCTCCGAATAATATACCCTTAACGTATGCCAGAAAGAGCGCGCATGGCGTTTTTCTCGTTTAAACGCTTTGTCGTGGGTGGCATGCTAGCCGTGCTGGTCTCGCCTACCCCACTGGGAAAGAGGCGTGACGTTTATATAGACTCGAATATATTAACCAAAGCATATGCCATTCTTTTTAGCACATGGACACAGTCATATTATATGCTCTTGAAATCGATTCGGTTCCATTCGTTTAGGGTCAAGAACTCAAGAAACTCGTTATCGACTTATATTTTGGGTTTTATTTTTAGATAGAGTATATAGGTATGTAAACTAGCTATAAAATTTTTTTTTTCCTAGCCTTGAAGCATAGGATCAGAAGAATAGCTAAGAGTTTATTACCTATTAGGTATACCGGATCATTTTCAAAAACGTCTATTGAAACGTTTATTTTAAATATGTCATTGTGTATTTAAGTAATTAGTAATTACCTTTAGAATAAGCACAGCCTCGGTCTGATTATCTAATTAGTTTTTTTTTTAACTCAAGGCTTGCTACTGTTTGTTAAAATAATATACAAATTTTATATATTAAACTTTACGTACTAAGTTATAATAAATTATTCGAGATTCTTATCTAAAACAGGAAAATATTGTTATAAAATTGACGTTAGAAAGAATTGCCGTTGTCAACAACATGCTATAGTTTGTTAAATAGTTTGACGTCCGTTAGTAGTAGGTAGGTTAGACTCAGTTGCAGAAACGCCCATTAAAGTTAATAATATATGCTTCCTTCAATGAAATGCTGCAATCCTTAAATGGAATGCTGTAACTTTTTGTCTTTTGTCGTAGTAAAAGCTAGCAAGAGATTTAATGGAAGATTAACTTTAATGAGCAATAGTAGGGTTTAAAAAAAAAATGGAGTTACATACTTTTCGGGGTGCTTTCAGACCACGAAATTGACAAATTTTTACTATGGACCATAGTCCACCAAACACAGTACAGTTGGTAGTCGTATGGTGGCTCCATAGAGCCAGCATCAAAATCGCGAACAAAACAGTAGGTAGTCTTATTTCATCCAAAAGCAAAGGTTTCATTTCGTCCAAGTTCATTTCGTCCAAGTTCCAGTTTGTCCAAGTTTCAAAATTTCGTCCGTCCGTTTAAGGCCTCCGCTCATTGCAGCGATATTATCGAGCGATATTATCGCTGCGATTTTGCGATAATTGTTCTCAGTACATTTTGTATGGGGACGCGCGCGATCCTACACATTGCCGCGATATTATCGCAACTCTTTTGAATACATTCATTGGTGGGGCGCATGCGTGACGCGACTCGCGGAATCGCTGCAGTGTGTAAGTTGTCGCGATATCGCTGTCGATAATATCGCTCGATAATATCGCTGCAATGTGCGGAGGCCTTTATATTTACGTCAACTAGTGGTCCCCTTGATGGAAGGACAAAACTGTAATAAGCTAAATGTACGCAATCATCAATAGGAAACTCGCGATTGCGTCAACATAAACAACAATGCTTGTTATGCGCGTCAGATATCATTCAGATAACATCTCTTTGTTTATGATTACGACAATTTTCAGCAAAATAGTGACAAAAGTAGGAACAAAATATTCGGACTTTGGTCATAGAAAATTTACTATCTGAACACGCCTGAACGTAGTCGATCTTATCTCTAATACAAATGATAAATGAGTTGGAATTGTGTTGAATTAGTCACATTTACCTAGATACAATCTTAAGTACCTACTTGCTTATACAGGGTGAAAACTTAAATGCGTTACATACTGTATGGAGTGCTTCAGACCATCAAACCGAACAACTTTTACTATGGGACCAACTAATCGCGAAAAAAGAATTCAGCTGTTTCATACACTTTGGTCGAATAGCTGTAGACTGTAGCAATTGATATTTTCTATGGAACAGCTGATTTTTATTCGAAATTTCGATATTGGCTCTTTAGTGAAAGTTGTTAAATTTGATGGTCTGAAGAACCCTGTGGGATATCCAACAGGGTGTGGGACAGCTACTGATTTTGCGATTTCGATGTTGGTCCCATAGAAAGTTGTTCAGTTTGATGGTCTGCTCATTCCCTTAAAAACCGTCAACATATATTAAGAAGGACCCAGCTGACTTGGTAGTCTTCGAGTGAATGAATGAAAATTTAATTTTTTACATGTCAGGAAAATAAATAAAATACAAGGCAGACAATTAAAATAATTAATAGAGACCCAAAAATTAAGTGTAGCTGTGTAACTATAATGGTTATTATTACCTATTTAAACTATTGAAACAAGTTTGAAATGATTTTTTTAAGGATGATGATGATGATGATGATGATGATGGGGGTGGCGACGGGCTCACCCTCTGTCACACTGGACAGAATTTCGGTACTACTTGTGAAACGTGGATGTTCTGAGGTTTCAGGATATCTCTGACAACCCCCTCGGGGAATATAGTCGTGAGCATATGCTATGCTATGCTAGATGCCAAATAATAAAATAACGAAAAGTAAAATTAAGGCCCCTACCATACAAGAAACTAATTTTTCACGTTTTTTACTATATCATTATCAACCACAAGTTCAGAAGATCTTGTTGAAAATGGACCGTACTCAAAAACTTTTCAAAAGTAATTTTGCAATTGAAATTATTATGTAATACTAACATAATATCTCGCTGAAAGACCTGAAAAACTTCCACTAGAATATTTAACAAACAGCGCTTCCAAGAAAAGCGTTACCTACCGTTAACGTTTACCTTACGTCATAGCGAGGAACACGTGTATACGTGAACCGCTCCCGCCTCCGCTTGTGCCTCGCGGCTCTGACGATGTGACATCGCGATGTGACATTGAACGGTCGACCCGTTTACAAACAAGAGTGCGCTCACTACTGCGCGCGGCGGAAATATAAACTAAGTTGGAAAATTACAAACTTACGTAGTTAATATGGATTGTAGGTACATTATACAGATTTTACTATACTCCATTCCAAATAGCAACGAAAATTTAAGGCCATTTGAAATTACAGAAACAGAGATTTGAAACACTTAGGGCCTGTTTCACCACTTCTGAATAAGTTCTTGTTAGCTTGTCCGACAGATATTTTGACATAATTTCATACAAAATATGTCAAACTATCTGTCGGATAAGCTAACAAGAACTTACCCAGTGGTGAAACAGGCCCTTACTCTCACTTATTCTTAGAACAGCTTTAGTAACGTCCAAGATATTATGTCGGATAGTACATCTTTCTGATAAGTAAATTATATTTGCTTATCAGAATTGGCCAGAAAGCTAAATAGGAATCGGAAAATCTCGTCGTCCTTATATAGAATGCAGTATAGGGTGATTTTTAACGCTTTCCAAATTTTTAGGGGTGGTTCAGACCATTAAACTGAACTACTTTTGTTATGGGAACAAATCTGAAATCGTAATAAAGAAATCAGCTGTTTCATGAGTAGAGTAGGCATTTCAGTTTAGTATAGTTTAGTATAGAACACTGAACGGGGAACTAGCAGTAGTTTGGTTGTTATTCACATAGAGAAAATTGCTCAGTTTGATGGTCTGAGCATACCCTTAAAAACCATCAGCAATAGAAATAGAAAAACTTGTTACCCTTTAAAAGTTCGTCCACACGCGCCGTGTTACTTGCCTAGTTAAAACTACACAGTTTCTATTTTAATTAAACACAAAACGGAACCCGGAAAAAAAACGAAACCCACGAGCTTGTATGAAACGTCTTATAACTGTGGAAGAAGCAGAAGAGGTGTGTCAGGATCGCAGCCGATGGCGATCAATTGTCTCTGCCCCAATGGGATGGGACACAGGCGTGAGTGTATTATTATTTATTATGTATGAAAGCCGGAACAGTGGCCTCAGTGACGTAGCATAGTTTCTGTCGCCCGGGGCACAGACCTATTCCACCCCCTTATCTTTATAAGAAGAGTTAAAAAATAACGGAGCGAGCGAGGCGAGCTCGACTTTTCTCTTCAATACGGTTGGCGCGAGAGCTTTTTATGTACAAAACATGAGCAAAGTAACCTAAGTAAAAGCTATGGATCGAGCGAAGCAAGCTCGAAATTTTTAGCACCACGTCTTAGCTATGGACAGAACTCTTTAGAATTATGTTTAGGCATAGTAATTAAAACAGAAACTAAGAGCGAGCAAAGCGAGCTTGACTTTTCTCTGTTCCTCTAATTGGTTATAGAAAGAGCTTAATCAATCCTATGTACCTACAGTGGCCTACTGTTTAGTTTTCAGTACCCACTAATTTTCAGGGAATGTTTTTTGGTTACTTTGTATTCGATTATCCCATGTGGGCGACCTAGGTCTTTTTCTTTTTATTTAAATATCTACACTCATATCATGCATAACTGATAAAAATTATCCTGTTTAAATATATCGATGATAATGTTTTATTGGTACCATTTAGAAAGATAAAACTCAAGTAGGTACCTAGATCAGATGTGCACAATCATTGGTAGGTATTAATAAAATCAATAACACTGTTATGTACAGTGTCGTATAAAACGGCTTCTATATCTTACCACTGAAACAGTGATAAAGTAGGGTGTAAACTTAAATGCTTTACATATTTAACGCTTTCAATGACAGATTTGTGATCCAAGTGAATAGCGAATTCATAGTCAAAAACAAAAACAACATTAGCATATACAAGGTGTAACATAACACCCTAGTATTATTTAAGGGGGTGTTTTAGACCATCAAACTGAATTACTCTCACTATAGAGCCAACGTCGGGAAAAAAATAATGAATCTGCTGTTTTGATACAAAACTGCAGTAGTACTCGTACGTACTCGACTCAAATGTATGGGACAAACGATATTTTTTCGATGCTTTCTCTCTGTAGGTACTGGTTGTTGTTGATGAACCTAACCTAATAGGGTGTTTTATTACACCTTGTATAAATAGCATAATAAACATTTCTTGGTATTTCCTAAATTGGTAATATTTATATATTCTTTTCTATTTTTAAGGTTATGGCGTCCATCTTGGTGTAGATGATTTTGCCAATGTCGAGTTTTTGTAGCAAAAATGCTTGACGTTTTACGGTTATGTAGATATTTTGGACTGGAGCCCCGCTGTCATGTCGACCTGGGAGGGGGCAACCAACAATCGACGAGCGACGTGACCGCCCAATAGCAGATCCACAACGCGACCAATATTTATATAGAACAGTGCCAAAACGAAAAACGTAACTATAGGTAGGTACACCTATTTGTTGTGTTGTATGTTTCTATAGGTATCTAGATTTTACTTCTTCACACCAGCTGAAAAAAATTTCCTTAAGGACACTTTAATCACCTGTGTTATTTATTACAGTCAGTATAAAAAGTAATGTTGTTATTGACATTTCAATAATTCTCGCTGGATCCTTTAACATAAGCCGCCAATCATTACTGCAATACCAAAGCTTCCACCGCTCTTCTCCTTCTCCTTATAAGGACATTTATTTTACACATCACTGAATATCAGATACATACATAATAATAAAATTGCAAACTTGGTGTGGATTGAAGATATTTGCAAAAATAATGCCCCCAATTAGGGGGCTTTTATGATAATCATGGAATGTATTTTAAGAATTTTTGTCTGTGTGTTTGTGACCGCATAAAAAAAAATTAAAAACTAATGAACCGATTTGGATGAAATTGTCACAAAAATTTGGGCTTAGTTTGGATTAACGTTAAGGATTTATTTCATCGCAATCGGTTAATTATATCTAAAGTTATGACTATTTAGAGTCGGCGGTCAGCGCGTCGGTACGAATTTAAGTCGCGAGCGCGCCGCGACGCCTTCTAAATCTATTCTAAAGTGTTATAAAAACTATAAAAAAAGTGTGTATGTCTGTACATTGAAGATATTTACACGAAAAAGATTACGGATATGGTTTCTAGCTGTACCCGACTCTAAATCAAAATTTTTTGAATTTTTGTCCGTCTGTTTATTTTTTCGAGCCACGCAAGAACTAATGAACCGATTTTGATGAAACTTGTTTTGCTTGAAAGCTTATGATTTGTGCGGACGAAGTCGCGGGTAAAAGCTAGTATACTAAAGCCACATAGTAGATTAAAGCCACACATAGTAGACACGTTGTTTTTGCTCGATTGTTATCGGCTAGCGAATAAGGACAAGTAGTTTCCTAGGTACCTAATGTGTAAGCAGACGGCGTACGAGAGACATATCACGTACTTACATCCATGTACTTGTAGTGATCATTATTGTTAACATACCCATCGTCAGACAGGTAAGTTTTAATTAGGATTTGGTATCAAAAGATAGCTGTTTTGACTTAGGTGCCATGAAAGGCAACTAAGAGATAAGGATTTGTAGTGACAGGTAGATGACACGATTGTGTCGAGACCTCCGCTTTTAAATCCTAGTAGACAAAGTTGTATTACGTTATGCAATACAACCTGCCCACCAAATAATTTCTACTCTACACGTGTTTCGTGGATTTGTAGTGTTTTTGTGGATGCAGAGACATATCTCACCACTTCTTCTTCTTCGGGTACCTCTACATTACTGGAGGTTGGCAGTCAGCTCTGCATATCCCTGTCTATCTCTCGCCAAACGAAACAGCTCTTCGACGCTGGCGATTCCTGACCACTCTTTCAGGTTAGCGAGCCACGACATTCGTGGCCTGCCTACGCTTCTTTTGCCCTCTACTTTGCCTATTATTTACATTATATCACCACATAAAACAACGTAAATTTTGGGTAGTTACAGCAAAGTTTCTGGCCACCAAGAAACGGAATTTAATTATGCAGGTACCTAAAATAATGTACCTTAATTATTACCTATACAATAAAAGGTCTAAGAAAATTAGTTGAAACTAGGTAGGTAGGTACTTTAAGGAGTATCAGCCCTGGACCACGACTCTCCATAGTAATCGATGCGAACGAGCGCGTGGCTCCGGTCAGAATTTAGCTGTTTTCTTTGATACATTTGATGATTTTTTATTAATTTCTGAAAAGTAAGAAAACCACATAATGTGTTGTGAACAATATTGTAAATTTCTGTTTTCTTCCGATTAAAAATGTAAGAGTAAAATGGTTACAACTGGAAAAAAAGGGGTGACTTTAGAGGAGTCCCTTTAGACTTGAGAGTAGAAAAACAACATCACTTCTCATATCGTGTAGATGGTTCAGTTAATTCTTCAGCTCAAAAAGTGCCATAGCTAATGAATAAAATGGTTACAAATTTACCCAACTACTAGGAAGTAGATGGGATGAACAGGGATTAAGGGGATGAACAGGCCATGTAACTGATTTTTTCAACCTATTATAGGTACTTACATCAAAATCGCGAAAAAAGTAAGTCTACCAACAAGTAAAGATACAAATAAAAACATTGAAAATTAATCCGCCTTTTGTTACGGGTGGCCAATTAATGCGAAACACGCCAAAATAGTAACAGCTCAGTATAAACATGGCGTCACTAAATCAATATGACAATATTGTAAATCGTCGCGATTGTTTTCGTGTCCGCGGACGAATGATGTCATTCACATGATGGCTGGACAGGCCGTGCCGTGGTCACAATATAATTGGAACAGTAAGAAATCGTCATAGGTTCTTTTTTTTTTAAATATCATGGACATTGTCACACAAATTATCTAGTCACATTTAAAGTTCCAGAATCTAGCCTGGACTTGTATTATGATAACTAGACAACGATATAGAATACAAATATACTAGGTGTTACAAAAATACAAATAAACATTTAAGGGGGTGGTTTAGACCATCAAACTGAACAACTTTCACTATGGGACCAATATCGAAAACGCGAAAAAAAAATTGATGTTCCATACTCTACAAATCGACTAGAGCTAAAATATGTAGGTATGGGATATCGTTTTTTTTTTTCGCGATTTCGATGTTGGCCCCATAGAAAAATTTGTTCAGTTTGACGGTCTGATCGATCCTCTTAAAAAAATGTCAGCATATTTATATGGGAATGGGACTAACAGAAATCCCTAAAACATCAGCTGTCCCATACAAAACTGATTGAATCTACTCAACCCATATTTGTGTATGTAGATAACTGTTTTTCGCAATTTTTTGATAGTCTCATATGGAAAGTCGTTCATTATGATAGTCTGATCTTTCCCGTAAAACCAGTCAGCATAAGTGCGTTCACACACGATGACGCACTGACGGAGCAGCAAACGTCAGTCCGTCATTTGTGAAGCAAGGAGTTGTATGAAACAGCACGTAGAAGCACACACGGTGACGCTTTGACGCACCGGGTGTGGTTCTATGGACTGACATCTGCCGCTCCGTCAGTGCGTCATCGTGTGTGAACGCACTAACTAAGGGTGTAAAGTTAAATGCGTTACATATCGAACGGTTTGCTTCAGACCATCGACTCGTACCAATGCTCCAAAAAAAGTTACTAAAAAGCGGTAAGCGTCATTACTATTCTGAATATACTGTGTAGTTAGATCGATCGGCACACTTGCTTCTCGATACTAAATCACTTTACTTATAGAAACAGGTAGGCGAGTATCGAACGAGTTTTGTGGATAGTAGTGACCTCTGCTTCGTCGCGGCACTGGCAGGACCTTGTAAACGTCGCAAGACTACTTCTTATTATCATAAACTCTTTGTCTACAAAAATCATGATCGTTGTATGTTAATTCTTCAGTAAACGAGGAAGTAAGTCTTTTAAATCATTTATATTATCAATATAGAGAAAAATGAAACGTACCTATTTCTAACTAATAAAAACAACTAGGTACTTGAACTTACTACTACTGGTAAGTATACTTAAACACCAATTAGACTACAGGGTGTTGTTAGTGTAGACAGTTGCACTCTTTTAAAGGGTGATTGTACTAATAATACTGAAAATCTTTCCCCGAGGAACATAATTATAAGAAATTAGAGTTTACCCGCGATTTAGTTCACACAAATGGAAATTATGTACCTACCAGATTTTAAGTCAAATTATAAGCAATCATGCAAAAAAAGTTTCATCAAAATCGAAATTCCGCATGTATGTGATGGGCCTTATCGTGTTCTCGGACGAACACCAAACAGTATACAGGGTGAGCAGTTGCATTACTTTAAAGGGTGATTGTACCCATGATACTGAAAAGGTATATGAAATTCGCAAAAAAAATGTCGACTTTTCATTCAAAAGTTCAATCAGCTGGGTACAATCACCCCTTAAAGTAATGCAACTGTTTACCCTAAAACCCTGTAGATAGATAAACAAAAAAAAACAATTAGCTGATCGATTGTTGATGAACCGTAAAATGAAAGAATCGTTGGTCGCTATTCTGAGTAATTAGCTTTTATTTGATTACCTAGTACTTTTATTTTCAAACAGTGCCTCCATTAGCTATGTATAATTGTATACTGTAAAGACAAATTATCTTTGTTGTACGGAGATTCGTCGTTTAAACTGATGCCATAACCACGGTTTGTTATATAACATCTAACAACTGGTTTTTGAGTAAACTTTTTGTGTTCTCATTATGTTTTGTTACGCGTTTAATGCCAAATTACTCAAAAAAACTGACTACCTATATCTTTGCTAATCATAACAAATCTTCTAAAGATGACAAAATTGTCTGCGTTTCAAGGTTGAAGCCGCAAAAATACAAGTTAAACGTATTTAAACTCCATTTACAATTATACAGCGAGTAAAGTTTTTTTTTAATTTATTTATTTAACTTTAATCTTACAACTGCTATTACATAAAATACAAATTCGCCAAACTGCAGAAAAGTTTGTTGGCGATACGTTCTTAGCTATGATTACAGTCATATTATAACATTAATACGTTGCATACTTATAGACTATCAAACTAAACTACTTTTACTATGGGACCAAATTTGAAATTGGAAAAATTAAATTTGCCCCACTTAGGTCCAGTCGAGTAGCTATTGATATTTTCTAAGGAAATGGAACAGCTAAATTTTTGTTCGCGATTTCAATGTTGGCACTATAGTACAAGTTTTTTAAATTGGTGGTCGGAAGCGCCCCCTTAAGTAGTATACAGGGTGTCAGGGTAAACAGTTGCATTATTTTAAGGGGTGATTGTACCCATGATAATGAAAAACTTTCCCAAAGAAACCGATAGAAAATTCGCAAACAAATTTTTCGACTTTCCATAGGTAGGTACTAAATGCAATCGCTGATCGAACGTTTGTATGAAAAGTCGAAAACAATTAGACAAACCATACAAAAACAGCACTTTTTCTAATTTCAATATTACCAGATAGTTTTCATTTTACTAGTTTTGGAAAACGCATCTTTCCATGGCCTCATCGTTTTTATTTTTGATTAAGGGGCCATAGGTTCAGGCTAATATTTTCTATGAGAAACGCGATCACCCGCACCCCAGCCCTCCGAAAAGTGCGTGCGTGTGCCGTATTTTCGATTTCGTTTTTTTTTTATTATTTAAACGAATTGTGAATATGTGAGTAAAATTTCAGTAATTATAAACGGCTGCAAGTTATTATAGTTTGAGAAAATAATGTTAAAAATGCATTATTTTCTTACCTTTTCGAAAAGAAATTCTATGGAATGAAGTAATTTCAATCGAGTATTTATTTTTTGATTTCACTATTTAAACTTTCCAAGAATACAGTCTATTTTTTTCGTTTCGGTAACTCGTATAAATCTTGTAGAAAAACGAAAAATAAGAGACGCCTTCTCAGGTAATTCCGGGACGATGGCTCCTTAAATATTAATCTTGAAAACGAATGCAACTGTTTTACATGAAAGTAGACAACATATCAAAATATTAAAATTTAGCATCAAAAAGTGTTCAGTTATCGATTTAGAAACTTCTCCGTTGTTGTGTTCATTTTTGTGAACACTTTGTATCTCCTACGACTTACACGTGTTTTCTCACTCTAGAAAAGGTATAAAATAATTGTCCCATCGACATTTATCACTATGTAGATAGATAATAATTACATGTTAGCAACTTAACATTAATTAAGATGTTACGTTTGTGTGTTACGTAGAACATAAGATAACTTTAGGGCGAATGCAAAAGGCAATATTTTTGCCTTTGTTCATTCCATTAAAATAATTTAAAAAAAAAGGGTAAAACCCAAAAAAATCGGTATTAGAAAGTAATAAATTAGTCTGGTTTCATTGACCGATATATTATAGACTGTGAAGCGTCCTTCGTACGGTATTCTAATGGGATGATCACACCATCAAACTGAACAACTTTACTATCTCTACGGGCGTAACGCGTCGAAATCGCGAAATAAAAATCAGCTGTGCCATACGTTTGAGTAGAGTAGGTTTGCAGTTTTGTATGGAACAAATGTTTTTTTAGCCATTTCGATGTTAACCAGTCCCATAGAAAAAGTTGTTCAGTTTGATGGATGTAACGAATTTACAATTTCCAAATCTTGACTTATGGGAAATCTTGAAAAATATTATTTCCCAATTTTAAGCTTCGAAACTGAAAAACCTTTTGTATGGAATGGAATTGATTTATTTGTCACCTCCAAGGTAAAAAACTAAAGCGCCAAAATGACGCTTTAGTCTTTTTACCTTTGAGGTTTTCAGGTTGCCTTTGACAAAACGAAGTACATGCGATGCGTCGTTCACGAAAAAATACGTGGAAACTGATACAACTCCAAATGTGTAAGATTAATAGAGAAACCTATACTTTGGAGAGCTTTGGAAGCTCAAAGATTTCTGATAATCTGAGTGGGTGTTATGTTATGTACCTACATGATTATTAATTAATTCTAGTACATCACGTAGAGCGTAGGTGTAGGAAATTTTGTAATAAAAGCGGCGCCCGATGGAACGTATTTATTTCTAGCATAGCGCTGCATCAAGTGAAATGACGTGGATCTCCGAAATCAGAGTAACGCTAGCGCTACTGCAGGGCACGGACATTTCTTTAGAAATGAAGGACCTCTAATTCATAATTCATTTTTGATTGCAAATTACGTAATATGGCATCATTAATTTGTGGTACAGAAATCTATTAATATGGTACAGTATGGTATGTGGTACAGCATTAGGCCAATGACAAAATTTGATTAAATAGGTACTTGCGACCGCCCCAGCTTCCCCTTGGTGTGATTTATAATATAAGTAAGTAAATGTATTTAAACGATAAACCCGATAAACTGTTGTGCAGTTTGGCGTGTTAATTTTTAAGACACACATACCCATTTAAGAGGATAGGCGGGCTGAAATGCTAATTTGGAGAATAGGTCACTTTTCCGACTGTATACGTATTTATCAGATCCGCCCCATCCATACGGGGTATATACCGACTAGAGTGCGAAAGTGATGACTGCAGCTCAGACCGATTTTATATACAAAAAATCCACGAAATCAGCATTTCGTATTCCCCTGTTTTCTCCTCCAAAAAAACTAAACCGATTTTAATAATTCTTTCAAAAATATTATGAGTAAGACTTTGGCTATGTCCGAACGTTTTGCTTTTTTTGTTTATATTCATCAAATTTTTTTACTGGATGTCTGAAACCGGGTGGTAAAATGGGTCATTTTTGAAGGTCCCTAGTTCTTACAGTAATTAATTAATTCAAAAAAGCAAAGCATAGGGACATGGCAGAGGTGACATAGATTGTATGGTAAAAAAATATTTGCTCTAGTGTTATTATCTAGGGAGAAAACAGGGGAATACGTTTGTATGGAGAAAACTGTACTCGTCTATCCTCTTAAGAGAATAAATAAATTTAAAAAAAATTTATAATTACAAACTTTCCGAAAGAAATTCTCTGTACCTAATGATGACGGTGAAAACCGAAATGATGAGTACAGATGCAGATAGCGCCTTCGTTTTATACGGGTCCAACTTAAATTGCGGACGATTTTTTAAATGGTGTTTAGACTATTTAAAATCCCTCTATGGGACTAACATAGAAATAACGAAAAAAATCTGTTGTCCCATACATTTGGGTTGAGTAGAATTGCAGTTTTCTATGAAATGCCAAACCAGGGTCCTGGGTTCGAATCCCGGTTCGGTCATGGATGTTATATGTTCGTGCCGTTGTTGTATGGTTTCTATAATAAAATTCTTTAGTGCTTAGTTTGGGATCATTACAATGTATGTGCCTGTGAGCGTTAAAAAAAAAAAATATAGCAGATTTTTTATCACGATTTCATCGTAACGTTGGTCTCATTGAGAAAGTTGATCAGTTTGATGGCCTTATCATCGCCTTACAACACCGTCAGCATAATTATTAAGAAGAACCCTATATACTATTTAGTTAAATAAGTATTTTGTGTAAACAAAACAAAAATGTAATATAAATGTATGTCATCCGGTGAACTAAAGGTGGCCAGATTAATACCGGCCATGTGCAGTCAACAAACTAATGTTTCTGTATCAATTTTACTTTTTTTAAACTTGTCAAGTAAGCAGGTGATGAGCAGACGACGTAAGTAGATAATTTTATTTGTTGCACATGGTACGATTACCGACAATGCTCGCGCAAATAAACTAATAATAGAGTGAGAGAAGGACAGTAGATTGTGACTATGATAATAAATTTGGTAAATTGGCTATTTCATAAGTAGAGTAGCTATACAATTCTTTTCTTGTTGTTTTTACTTTGAACACCTTTGCTTAATTCATTTTGTATTTAAAGTCATATTAAAAATCTGTAAATACATTCGTGATTCGTGTATTCGATAGATTTCTGATGAAGACGATACTGAAATTGTTAAGACTATCTGGAGGGAAGATGTAACGTTAACTATCAACATACTTATAGTTATAGCACCTACTCTGTGCTTATAGTGACAGATCTCCCCAAGCTATGCTCAATATGGAGCACAACTAACTGTCACCCATCCAAAGACAATCGCCAACAGTATAGGTATGCATCCCACTGTAGGTCACAAGGCTCATCTCATGAACACGCGTGAGTGAGAAGCCGGCCATTTCACACAACGTGGACCCATCGCATTGGACTGGTGGAGGCAAGTTACTGGTCAACTTGCTGACAGAGTATTTTAAGCTTATCGAAAAGGTATATAGCTATTGAAAGGCACTATCCAGGACAAACTAATCATGCATTCCGAAACAATGAGATGCTCGAGAATCTAGAGGATGACAATCCACTAACAAGGTCATCTATCAAGGACAGGATTGTTTTACTTCGGTAATCGTTTCCTATACGGAAAATCAACTATATTATCAACGAACGCTCCATGTCTAAAGACAAACACAGCTCAATGCTTCTTTATTTTGATAAACTTACTGAAAAGTGTAGTACTACCCAAACAGCACATTCTGGTAAACGCACTATACATCTTCGGCTCCATGCAGGTGTTTTGAAAATTTTAAGTGACAGACCCCCTTTCTCATCTTATTCCGGGGAATGGCAAGCCAGCAACACTTCGATTTAATGGGATCTTTTGTGTTGATATCTACATATTAATTTTCATAACCCTACAGAAACGTGGTAAATGAAGGAGGCGATACCAATCAGGGGAAGAAACCTATTATCTCCCGGTTTTTGATATCCATCTCCCAGGAGGCACTTGCGTTTAGTCGCCAAGACACCACAGTCACATAGGATAAATGTTCCATGGTTTCCTTCTCCTCTCCGTACGCTCAGCTGGGGTCCAGGGTGAGCATCATCTTGTGCATCATTGTGCCTATGGCGTAGTGCCTGTGAGGGCTCCAACGATGGCACGAGCTATGCTCCTGCTGTTGTTCAGTATGACCTTTGGGATCAACTTTAATCAACATAGCATCAACCTTAATTATTAAGATTAGATAAGAATTTTGATACATTTTGTTGTCATATCCGACGTTTTTCACAGCTTTGTGTAAAGTTGTGGGCGTGCTCGGTCTGGTAAGTACAAATAGTCGGTCGCCTCGGTTGATGCGTATGGATATCAAACAGCTCCGAATGCCCGTTTTGTCTATTACGCTACATTCTTACATACAAGTAAGAGTAGACAAATTTCTAGAAAGCACCCACTGACTCGTGTTCATTTGGTTAAACTTTCGATTTGATATGAATTTATGAATGCGCTTGTGTTTTCTCTTGATACTTTCTTGGTTTTTTTTTATTGTTTTGTTTTTGTAATTGACGTGTAGTCTTAGTATTGAAGGATTTTTTGTTGTTTCTGTATATTTTATGTCATCTTCATTTTCACATGTGACGCTTAAACGTAGACCGAATAACGTTGACATGTGTTTTCTTTACTCTAATAGAGGAATTAAACACTTTTTTAAAATTATTATTTAATTGTTTATAGTAATAACACGATTAGGAAGATATAGGGACTGGATGTAAGAAGCAGAGGCCAGCAAAAGAGAAGGAGAAGAAGAGACGTAATTATGCTGTTTGATGATCAGGAATATTTATTTTTATTAAGTAAATCAAAGACTGAAAAGCGTCAAGAAGCGAGCACTCTCCTTCTTACTTACAAAGCACTTCTGTTTTTCAAATTCATCAATGATCTAAGAAATCCAGCATGTCTCAGGCAATGATATTAATGACTAGATTAGTAGTATAGGGCACTAAAGCGTTGCCACTTCGTCGAAGTCCGCAGACTTCTTTGACTTCAGTCCGTCGCTTATCTATGGTGAGTACAGACATATCCGTGACGTTTAAATTAAGCTACCAAAATGTGGAAATGCGCCGTAAAAATTTGTAAATCACGGTCGGAAAAGAATAATAAAGGAAGTGGTGTTACTTTTCACAAGTAAGTTTACTATATTTTGTTAAGATTATTCAAGATAACATTGAAAAACTAAATAAAATTTTCACGCATTGTTTTTGCCATCAGTGTTGCAAGTAAATACGATTTTGATTTTCCCACATTGTTGGGAGTTTCGGTACCCTCTTCGTTATTTCATAGGTACAGGGTTAAGTTTTAATCAGTCCGGATAACTTCACCATTCATTCCCCTAACCAAACTGTACAACTTTCACTATAGAGCCAACATAGAAATCGCGAAAACCAAATCAGCTGTTTCATACAAAACTGCAGTACCGACTCGACTCAAATGTATGGGACAGCTGATTCCTTTCTTCGCGACTTCGAAGCCGGCACCATAGTAAATAAAATAAATAAATAAATAATAAAAATCTTTATTTGCATAGTGAAAGTGAAGAGAATAAATGGTGACGTTATCCGATCTGGGCTGATTACCTAAATATCAACCCTGTATAATACGATATATTTAGGGCCTGTTTCACAATTTCCGAATAAGTTCTTGTTACTTGTTGCTTATCCGACAGCTCATTTGACATATTCTTCATAAAAAATATGTCAAATGAGCTGTCCGATAAGCTAACAAGAACTTATTCGGAAGTGTTGAAACAGGCCCTTAAAGTTTAATTATAAATCTGATCAGAAAACACAGACTATATATTCAAGTTTAGAATTCAGGTAATAAATTAATTAAATTCAGTAATTAATTCTGGGGAAATTATTTCTAACCACTGGCAACAGTGGCCGTTTGTACTGACGTTTTTAAAATAATAACGTCTTTCTCATTTCATCGTAATTTTTTTGACGGCAGAAGGAACGAGACAAACATAGTTTACTTTGGCGTATGTATCGATTTCCAAGCTACGTCTTTGAAACTCTGAAGTGGTTACGCATTTTTGAGAATGAGCGTTTTTTTTTTCGTTTCATAGTAGATCGATAGATGACGCTACGGTCTATACGAATCTATGTCAAACACTGAAAAATTATCTTTCCCCGAAATGAGGGTAAAAGTGAAGTGAAAAAAAAACAAAAATCTTTTGGAACATATTTTTTTTATTATATTTAACTATATTTCTTATGCTAATTTACTCTTTAAGGTGATACAAGACTACAATTTGACTAAAATAAATATAAAAACTCTTTGATCATAAGGCAAAATCTGAAATTGAACTGGCAATAAGAAAACTTGAGCTGTCAAATGTCATTGTTAATCAAACTCGTATCGTAGCATTTACTTTGTCGTGTTTGTTAGTTTACTTCAGAGAGTCACGTTGCAGGGTTTGCCTTGAACACTTGTCTCTCGCGTGGTGTTCGCGCGGTTCGCGTCTCTGAGCCTTGATCCAAAATCCTTCTCAGTTGTTCTTACTCAAAAACAATCCTCGAGATTGGATAGACACTCCCTCAAACTACTTGACACTGGCGAAATCTAACAAGGAAACGCCAATAAATAAAAATAGAATAGAACAGTTTACTTCAAACTGCTTTTCTGAAAAACAACGAAAAAGGACTGTATTTTTGGCTAAGAAAGAAATCGAAAATAATTTCAATTTTTTTTTGATGACGTCTTCCAAATCCGAACCAAAGAGAATGAAATCTCTACGTTTTTTAGTCTATAGGTGACATTGCAGAGGAAGTTTTTGCTTGACAGTTTGTCGTACAGACACTACTGCCATCTATTGAGTTATAAGAAAACGGCATTAAAAAAAAAAAGAAAAACGCTCATTGTTTGTAGGAAGCTATCCCTCTAGTTGTATAAGCTCATTGGTCTCAGGTGTGTGTATTACTTAGATCGGTTTAGAATTTTAGATCATGCCCCAGAGGGACTAGTATGATACTGCTCTCCCGTAGCTACGCGTCAAGAGACTGAGATATAATATATTGAGACTTTGCTATGTCTCACTGCCATTCTAGCCTTAACGGGCTAGCATGACGGGTTAAAATCCTGCTCACCACCAGAAATTTTTCAATCTGAATTAAAATGTTCTTAAAACACTTATGTAGACAGTGGATACCTTCGACCAAAAACAAACAAACTTAATGATAATATCATACAGTAGCGTTTGTTTTTAAAAACGCTACAAAAGTGTGAATTACAGCAGACCGTGTGACGTTTAACAAAATGAACAGCGTACCTATTATAAATTTCCCTAGCATTCCCACACTCACATTATCGTATACCTTCGTACTGGACTACTTGCCTGTGTGCGTGCACGTAGCTGTGCAAACGTGTAACCACGTACATAATCAAACTGTTTATATGCCGTACTGCTACAGCATAAGGTGTTTTATTGAATGTTATTTGAACTATTAGGTGTATTTATAATGTGGTATTACTGTACCGTATTGTTTCACGTTTACGCGTCTCTGTGTGGCGAGGTTAAGTAGAGCGGCGGCGTTATCTCGGAACAGAGATTCCGTGGAGTTCGGATTATGAACTGAATAAACATCATACTTTTATAACTAGTTGACTCTGTGATTTATTTGGATGTCTCAAGGGAACGATTAATCGTATTTTTTTTTATCATTTCGATGTCTTCAGCGAACAGTTGTGAATTTACGATTACATGAGTCATTGTTTACATTGCAATGAAGTCAATTGGTTCGTTGCAGTGTGCTTGTTCTCGTTGTATCTGTGATGATAACAAAACTAAGTATCTACCTACTTTACTTTGTTAGTGAATCTTTAAACTGTGAGAACAAAACAGTGAACGTTACGTTGTTACTATACAAACAGTAAATAAACCCCAAAGGTAAACATGTTACGAAACAAAATAAAGCGAGATCAAGGCGCAAAGTGAACTAAGAATTCATTTCATAATTATGGTGGGTTTAGCGCATTGTCCGTCCAGTCTAAATGTCATCGAACGGAGTTTCACAAGAACGTCAATCACGGGCGGTCACCTACTTTCGCGATCGACTCGTGGCGATTAGTCGACTACATTCACCGAGGCCTCGGCTCACCTCTACGCAACAATTGTTTCTGTAGGAATCTTTTATTTATGGCAGCACAGCACGCGCGTGTGTGCGTGGGCTGGAGGCGACGCCGCTCGTGTTTTACCTGTACGCGACCGGCGTTTCGGCAATTTGAACTGTGAACAGGTGTAGTAGAGTCAATTTAGAGTTGAGCGGTGCGCAGACAGTATGCCCTACCGACAATAAGTCAACGCTCGAACCCGCCTGTTTGACAAGATTCCAACCGCGGCTGTCCTGTTTGTTTATTGTAATCGGTTTGACAATGAGCTTAAGGTGCGGTTTCGAGTGATCTCGCGGCTCGCGCGTCTGTGATTGTTCGCCGCTACTCGGCTCGGCGCGCGACTGTGTTTGTGTTCGTATGATACGTCATGTATACCGGCTTACTGTAGATTCGCCTCTTAGCATCCATAATTGCCTGGCGACCGAACGACTTTTAAAGCACCATGTCGATTACTTTTTGTGTATAAATGATTTAGATTTTTATAAGACGGTTTAAAGAAACCGGATCGGTTTCATTGTTATTTTTACTAAACATTCCGAAGCCAATTAAACTAATTAACAGTCTGATAAAGTTAAACTTCTAAGAGACAAACTTGTCGTTGAAGGCGTTTTAGTTAAAAATACATGCATAAATAAAAACAAAACTAAATAGCGTAAACAATAATAACAACTAAAGGGCAGAGGAGAACAAAAAACCGTTGATACGAGCGACAATCCTAGTGCAGATAACGGAAGGTCAATGAGAAGACGTCAGACGATTGAGACGGCGCGCACGGGCGTCAGGTCGTATGGGGCGAGGGGGGCGACGCGGGGTGGGGCAGGGGGCGAGGGAGGCAGTGGGGGGATATCTCCGTCTCACTCCTCCCCACGCGCGACCGACCTCCTTGGATGCGCGGCCCGCAAGGTCGAGCGCCTTAATTAATAAACTCACCGTAAAGTATTTGAGGGCGATCAGAGAAGCGGCTACGATCTTACTCAGCCTTTGTCTAGTTATTGACCCGGTCGAAGTGATCAACGTTTTTTGTTCGGATTAATATCCACTCCACGTAGCAATACTGGATGGAGATGAATAAATATTGAATTTACGACCTTTAAACACATTTCGAGGCTATTTATACCGCCTTAGTATGGTTATTGGTATTGTTATATCATAGAATATAAATTTTTACATGGAGAAAACAATTAATTACCTAGTAAATAAACAAGAATCCGTTTTTCTAATAAAACATCTTTTAGTAGGTAGCTAAGATTTTACGATAAATTTAGCATACATTTTACGTCTTTTATGCTTATTTTAACAGTCTTAAGATGACATTAATAAATAATTAAAAATATATAAAAGTTATCAGGACACACCTTAATCTTATATTAATACTTTATAATCAATGTAAATTTATAATTTATGATTTTGAAATTTAAAAAAAATCACCGAATGGCAAAATCTTGAATGAAGTTCAGGATGATTTGCTATGGTAGGTAGGCCGTTGAGAATGTTAGGTAACTTTATTTAGATTTTATTCAAATTAAGATTGGCTACCTAATGCTTTTGTTTACCGCCGGCGCCTACCAATCTTTTTTTACCTTTTCCTCTACCCTAAGGTTGTCTGGAAGAAATAGCTTTTTAGCGATAAGACCGCCTATTTTTGTACCTTCTGTATTTCTTGTTTGTTTACTCTCTGTACGCTATGTTTTTTGGAGTAAAATAAAGTATAAGTGATTGATTGATTGTTTTGTGGGATGCACGGATGGTGGAAATTGCTGCACATAAAAATTATTGTACTTTCTTCTGTATTTCATCTCTTTATCAAAATTGTTGATAACTAACATAAAAAGAATAGTAAGTTGTCATTTAAAATGAATATTTTTTTAGCCTTTTTTGTGTCCCATGGCTGGGAAAAGGCCTTATCCTCGCTCTATGGAACACTCGCGCCAAAATGATAATAATGAAGAAAAAAAAAACAAATTTCAACGGCCGGCCTGCTCACAATCAACATAGCAACACCACAATTTCTAATAAAGCTATCTCAATATCCATAAAATAAGCCTCCTTTATTTATAAGACAAAAATCAAATATTAGTTCTTCCAAACGATTCAACACGATTACAATACATTAGAATAGATCTATGCCTAATGTCGGTTTGCTTATGGTATTGCCATAAATAGCGGTTTTGCAAATAACTGGACTGACGCCGAGAGCCGTGGCCGTGTCGAGCAAGACGTGTATTCTCTAGATGTAATAGATACGACAATATGCAGATGTGCTTGTAGGTATAATATCAAGAATACTTCTAATCATATTAATCATCCTGTGATCGTGTGTTGGTCTAACACCCGTACACCCACCCTTCTTGAAAGTGTGCTCCTGAAGACAGAGGCTGCTGATGATAATGATTATCCTGTGATCTATCTGGAACTTATATAATAACTGCATCAAATTAATATTCCCACTTAGGCTTCCTCTCTCGAATAAAGGCAAGTTTAAGAAAATAACAAAATCTTCAGGAAATGGCTCAATTAGAAGAACCTTCAGGAAAGTTGTTTTTCTGCATTATTATTATAACAGCTTCTACCCACGGTTACGCTTTCCTTAAATTCGTTCTGTTTGGGGATACAAACTAGGTCGGTCCTATTTCCATCTCCCATAGGTTACCTGCATACTGTAAAACAAATTTAATGGCTAAAATTGTTTAACGATTAAGGCATGAAAGTGGAACGAAAAAACAAACTCACTTCAACATTTTGCAATATTAACTTCGGACTTGCATATTCACATCACTACCAACCTGGCTAATTTAATCCTTTATGGTGGTGGGGTCAGCCTTCCGCGTATCTTTTCCCCATTACGCTCTATTCTTGTCGTCTTCTTCGGAAACATTGCACTCAATCATATCACCGTAAGAAAAATCGAGGTACCTACCTAGGCACCCAAAACGCCCTAAACATTTTTTTCAAACCAGAGATTTTACTTATCTGTAATAACTGTTTACTCTGTGCTTATTCTTCAACGCGGCTCACATTGTTGGTTGCTTATGTAAGCCGGAGCGTCTTCCACTTTCGAATCAAGTTTATTGACACGGCAAGCTCGACAAATGCCCGCCTGCTTCACAGTTACATTCGGTCGGCACTGATTGTAGGTACCTTCACCGGCGGCTAAATGATTGCTCTGCTTTATTAAGCTTTGATAGTTTTTACTAATAATAGAAATCCTGGGTTTTTACGAATTGAATGTGATTTGCGAGCGATAACGTCTTTTTTTTTATTTCTGTTAAGCGATGATATTCCTATTATTTCCCATACATAACTCCTGTCATTTTAACGCAGTTGAAAAGATATGAAAATATGTCATGGCAAAATAAAACCAAATTACTTACATCAAATCATTAACTAATGTATGGCATAATAAAACTTAAAAAATTAATGCACAAACATTTACCACCTATCTGAATTTTAATGCTAATTTTATGTATGGGTCCACCTCCATTGTATTAGCCCCTTTACTATCCGCACAACAAGGGTAATTAAGTTTTTAATAAGTAATAAATTATGTAGCGTAAACAGTTTTGTCACAATCGCAATCGCTCAAACGCACTTGCTAAGCACCGACTAATCGCAGCTTAAATCGCTAAGCTCCTTTCGTCAGTTACTGAGAGCCACTTTTAAGTTGCGGTCTTGCTACGATGATTTTAAACGTAAGTAGCATTGAGATATTTATACGGTATACGTAAATGCTGGGAGCATCTCATCACTCGATGCCGGCAAAATGTTTAGTTTCAAAAATTTATAAACTTGGTAACATGTCACAGCCTCACATGATATCTTTCAACCATAGTTATGTATCCCTAATTCTAATTCTTGATTAAACATCGTCCAATTATGCTATGCGCATAGTATGCACTATAAATTTGCGCTCGGTAGAAAATATACCCGATTAAATATCGGTATCAAATCGACATGTTTTTTTTTGACAGTTCTTAGAGATTCTTCTTCTCAATAGCCTTAATCTTTAATATTAAGCTAAACATACACAATAGCCGTACCGATAAATTCGTACCCTATAGGCTGCACTTACGAGTCATTGGTGTGTATTACAATTATAAACTCAACTGTTTATACTCCCGTAGTTTAAGCATGTGAAAATTTGGTCTTTTGTTATATGTATTACCAAAATATTTCTTTTGTTAACCTAAAATAGACACCTCATTTGAATAAGGTCAATGACCTGTGAGTTAAGTATAATATTTTTACGAAACTGATAAATGGTAGCATCTTAAAAAAAACATACTTTCCTTAAAGCAATTAGTAACGTTTAAAGGCCAACGAACTAGTTAACTAATTTAAATGGAAAAGACCAGTACATAATAAATAACAATCAATTTTATTAAGCAGAAGAGATACAAGACGTAAATCATAGTGTACTTTTATTTCTTACATATTGGTGCATGGGTATAGGTACTTTGTTCTCTATACAGGGCGGTAAACTTAAATTTGTTAGATAATGAAGGGGGTGCAGACCGTACAGACCATCAAACTAAACAAAGCTTGTTTTATGCTCAAAACATACACCTAAGCCACCATAAACTGGTGGTGCTTCGCTGCAAGCCGGAAAGCAGCCAACCGACGTGCATCCAACCAACTTGCAACGCGACTCTACTTAGGTCACCTTCAAAGGCAAAAAGACTGAAGCGACCTTTGGTGAAATGGCGCTTTAGTCTTTTTTACCTTGGAGGTGACGTTACCAATTATTCCGTAAAAAATATGCGCACAGTCACAGGCAAATGCAGTGCTAGTGGTCTCATATGTACAGATAAGTATAAAAGTAAATATAAATAAGTTTGTGTGAGGCAGAAGCGTGTTTATAAAGTAGACTGTTGTCGTTAGTCACTGACATCGAAACTCATAGCCGACGGAAATTTTACAGAATCGACACACTTCTGGAATGAACGTTAATAAAAGATCAACCGGGATCGTTCTTGTAACGATATAATATTCAAACTATGTATTACTATTTATTTGAGTAATTATTTGTTGTAATATAGGTATTAAAGTAGGTACTTCTTTTTAATAGTTATATTATCTATCTCATAATTAAGTAGGTACTTTATTTGAGTGCACACTGATTTTAACCAAACACATTCGTTTTCCTCTCACTCAACGGTTTGCTGGAAGAATATTCTTTTAGAGTTAAACTCACCATTGTACACACGGCGACACATCAAGCTACGCTAAACCAACATAAGCTGGCCGCGCGACGTTATACATTACTCTACCTACGCGCGGCCAGCTTATTTTGGTTTTGTGTAGCTTGATGTGTCGACTTGAGCATCACGACTTATTTTAATTTTTCTTTATTGTAGGTATGTTATTTTTGTTTACAATAAAGAATCTAAGAATATTCCAGCGAAGCGAGTTCAAACTTTTTTAATGCCACATCTCGTTTGTGGTCAGAAAGCTTTGGTTTATCCATGCAGTGCATTAAAAATTAAAACAAACTTAGAGCATGCAGAGAGTGCACGTTGTCTCCGTAATACAAAAAGATTTCGGTACAAAATATGTGCACCCGTGTAAAAACTATGGAGCGAGCGGAGCTAGCTCGAAATTCTTAGCACAATGTCGGTCCACAAGGTGCTGCCTGTGCTCTTGTATGCGATAGTAGAATAACTTTTATTAATTCAACAATTTGTAATTTTTGTTTGTAAATAAACTAAACTTTAGTAAAACTTACCGACTAATTTATTTTAGCAGGAGGGAACTTAATCAAATCAAGTTGTTTTCACGCCAACTTGTAAACATAAATAAAAAAAGAAACTAAGAGATAGTCACAATTTAAAATGTTTAATTAATACACCTGTTACCAAAACTTAACTACAACATTCGCGAGTTATTAAGGACATTAAAGCGACCACCAATTACTCATTTCACCCAACATTCAAATAGTTACGAAACACGACTAATGAGTGTCATTTCTGTCAATAAAAGTGCCATTCGCATCATCTATGATAGCATCTCGAAAGCGTACAGAGCGTGTAGGCATTTACATAGATCGCGCCCACTCTGTTTTATCCACTCAGTGTTGCCAACAGTTAAATTAGCTCTCTACCAGATTCAACTTCTAAAACCACCATAAAACCACTAACAGAAACTCATAATCACGAAATTTTCCACTAAACAAGGAAATAATGGACTAAACAAAACAACAAGAAAGAAGATGGTTAGAGGATAAAAAAGGCAGGCCTTTGCCCAGCAGTGGAATGAATTGGGCTAGTAAAAAAAAGAAAAAAAAAACAATGGACATATTGGTAATTTGTTACCTTTAATATTACATTTGTGTAACAACACTAGGTATTAAAATATCTAAGTAAGTTAATAATATTAGTGGTTGAATGATCGACTTACAACTAATTATTGGACCCAAGTAACACCAGCAAGTTGCTTTAAACCTATATACACTATAAATTGCCTATTAGTGGTTAATATATAGACAACAGTGTTCTAAAGGTGATTTATAATAAGATGAAACATTCTAATAGAGTATAGTGTCTCAAATCCACGTTTTAGAACCTCCTTTAAACTAAAAGATTTATCTAGTGTAAATAAACTAGTTGCTATCTACACTTAGTTTGGAAAAAGTGTTTGTTTAGAGTAATAATTCTGAACGGGACATATTTTATGACTTTCTGTAGGGTGATTTGACTATCATAAGCTAATTTGTTTTAGACGTGATCAATGTGGTTTAATACTGGTCTATAAATAAATGTTTATTAGAATGTTCTAGACGGACACAGTTTATATCTATTCTACAGAGTAAAATCTGAAGGCTTCCCGCTTAAATGTGTTTATAGAGGATAGTTTTGAAAAGATACGTTAATAAGTGTTTTTATTCTACTGCTGGACGGTGTTCAACTATCCAGCAAAGGAAAAAGTAAAAAAAACAAATATTCCGGGGGATTTCAGCGAAATGTTCGTAAATACATGGAAAATAAGGAGAGATATTAGAACAAGATACAATAGTGGATTTGTCTCAGGAAAAAAATAGCTAGCTGTCCCCCACTGGAGCCGACGGGGAAAATATGTTATCGTTGTCCCCCACTATAATAGTATCAATGGATTTTAATGGAAACACTGTTAATGTAAATGGTATCGCAAAATCTACTTTTCGTTTTTGCAGTAAAATAGTATGCATTTTATACATTAATAATAAAATAATAATGTCATAAATTCGAATACAACACTTGTTAATTATTTATATGGTTATAGCCGAAGAGCGGACAGTTGGCAACCCTACCTGATCGAGTAGCAAGATGTGACCTACCTAAAGTACAGGGTTGACTGGAGGGTTTTGTACAGTGAGCAAAAAAGTGGTCATTTTTTTTGGTGTAAATTATCTATCTAACTGCCTCCGTGGTCTAATGGTTAGAGCATTGGGCTCTTGACACGGAGGTCGTGGGTTCGATTCCCACGGGGGGCACCTAGTGAAATGTCACTTTGTGCGTTTTTCCCCAGTTGGTTAGGACATTGCAGGCTGAGTCACCTGATTGTCTGAAAAGAAAGATGATTCCGTGCTTCGGATGGCACGTTAAGCTGTTGGTCCCGGCTACTATCTCTGGTGGTAGTAGTCGTTACATAAAAACCACGTCAGAGGCCGTAAGGCGGTTTGAATAAACTCTGACACCAGGGCTTTGCAGCCCACTCGATAAGAAGAAGAAGATCTAATCGAGTAACAAGTTGGCATATAGTACAGTCGATAGAGCTCATCGAGAAGTGCCAATTTATATAGGGTTGCCTCGCCTAGTCCTGGGACTTTCCTGAGTCGGCCTGATTTTATAGTAGCTAAAAATTCAAAAAATTACCTCATCGAGTAACAAAATGAGACTTTGCCAATTGATAGCTCTAGTCGTCCTATTAATTATTAACATAGGTTGCTGGCCCTAAACCTGGAACTTTTCTGAGTCGGCCGAGTTTTATGTTCGAATGTAAAAACTGATTGATGCAACTACGTCGTGGAAATGTGTCCATGGATGGTTGAGAGATTGGTGGCATGTAGTAATCAATTATAGGTATTTATTTGGAGGGACCCAACCCATCTTATTAGTTTGTGACCCAACCTTAAAAATTGTGTACCGTTAGAAAAAAATATACAAAAAGTTGTGACACAGTCAGTATGTAACCAAACCTATGAAAGGCGTGTAAATACTGTATATTTTATTATAATTGTTACGGTCAGTGCAATAAATCTGGTCAGTCAGTATTAAGAGGAAAAGTACATGAAATTTGAAGAATTGGTATTTCAGAGATCCATTACTGTCGGGGTAAGGGGTAAACGCAGTACACTATGGTGACAACCTAACTGCCAACCTCATCTGCTCGTGGTGCACCCTGCCGACTAACCAACGAGGCTCTGGCGACCGACTGTGATTCCGGTATATCCATCCAAAGCAGGCTATACCAAAATCCCTCGACCTATGATGGGCAGCAGCATCACCGGTACAACTGGTATATCCCTGCGATCACCAACCCGCTCTGCCAAGCGTGGTGATTATGGCATTTTAACCTCCCAAATATGGAATTTAGTCCCACATGGCCCCGGCCCCTAGTTCCCGGCAGCTCTACTATTCCAGGCTACGGCAGTGGTCTAGCTAACGGTAGGGCGGGGAATGCTAAGAATACCCGGGTTACCAGAGGCTGCCAACATCAACGACTGTTATTCGCCACGTTAACGTATAACGGACGAACACTGATGGAGGACGAAAAGATCACGAAACTCGAGATAGAACTAAAAAAGATTGAGAGGCATATTCTTGGGTTGTCAGAGGTCCGAAGACAGGGGGAGGATACGGTGACCCTAGAATCTGGCCACTTGTTCTACTTCCGAGAAGGCGAAAGCCTGTCCCAGAGTGGCGTAGGATTTCTCGTCAACAAAACCCTCATCAACAATGTAATGGAGATCAGCAGTGTGTCGAATCGGGTAGAATACCGCGTGCTAAAATTCTCTAAAAGGTGCAGCTTGAAGGTTGTACTGGTATACGCCTACTACGACGGGCTCTGACGAAGAAGTCGAATCGGTATACGAGGATATCTCTAGAGCTATCAACGATACTGCAAAGACTCATTTCACGGTTGTGATCGGGGATTTCAATACCAAAGTGGGTACAGGAGAACGATGAGTCGAAGGTGCGTCAGCACGGTATTGGTAACAGAAACCAGAGAGGGCATATGCTGCTTGGCTTCCTAGAGAGGCAAGGGCTATACTTGATAAACTCATTCTTCAAGAAGCAGCCCCAAAGGAGCTGGACCTGGCGAAGCCCTGACAGCCGGACATATTCTGAGACGTATCAGTGATCAATAGGTTTAACAACGGAAGTGATCACCGACTTGTCCGAAGCTCGAAAGAAGAAAGTTTTTGATACAAATGGAATGCGATTCAGTCCATAGTGCAATAGAAAGGAAGTTAAAGAATAAAGAAATTCATTTACCCACAATCAGTCCCCATATGGCATACTGCTTTATCAAATTTCGTTGGTTCGTACCTAAATTAACGTATGTGTTACGCTTTTCAACCCTCTGGAAACACACTTCGCTTTTGCTTCTTTTCAAGAACGCTATCAAAATAACCCTATCAGAAATCTTAAATTGCCCCCTATCCGACAATGAGCGTAGTTGGTGCCAAGCACCAAGCCACCCGGCCTATTAGGTTTGGTGGTCTTGGCATCCGAAAAGTGTCTGATGTAGGACTTCCGGTGTTTCTGTCTTCAGTTCACAGCACGCTTGACCTCTTCGGTAGAAATATAAACCCATCACTCGGCGGTGCAGAGGTCACGTGCTTAACACATTCACTGCCACCGTCAACTCTAGTGGTTTCTTTATCTTTTATTGGATGCCCCCGACACATATAGTGGAACAATGGGTAACACCTAACATACTCCCAGTGCCTCTCGACCACTCTGCGTGTCCATTTTTTATTGGAAATACAAGTATATTCCTATTAGCACTTCATGGTTTGTCCCACAATAGACACTCTAACATACTAACTCGTTGGTACTGAGTGGAATAAACCGGACAATCCTGCGTGTCGAGAGGCACCCAGCGTAAGAATTATATGGACAAGCATAAGTGTTCAAGGGCACTAAGCATTGCATTTTTTTGAACAACTATAAATGTTCGGGGCACACAGCTTTCTATGTTTTGAAGTGGCACCTGGGTTATTTAGGCTTACGGGGGAGGCAGTGAATGCGTTAACTGAAGCCAGAAACTCCTGAACAAGTGCTGCCGGTCCGAACTGCAATTTCCCTATAAACCTGGCTTCTCAGAGGTCATGGGACCAGCCACTCTGCATCCAGAGCCAACAAATCCTCAGAGACAACGCTATCAATCTTGCAGAGAAAGCCCGCCTCCTGGCCTCAAGCGAGCCAGAGTCTGGCTACTGGTTAAACGCGTTGCTGTCATCGCACGTGGGAACACTCCTTGACAGGACCTCTTTTTCGTTAACCTCTTTTTAGACAAATGAGCCCCACCGGTGCCTGTGGCGCAAGCGTTGATCCACTTGGCCACCACGGCCTCTCCTGTCGGCGCAGTGCTGGCCGCCACGCCCACCACGCCAGCTTAAACGACGTCATCCGTCGGGCCTTTGTCAGCGTCAACGTGCCGGCCATACGCGAACCAAACGGCGTTGCGCGAGATGACGGCAGGAGGCCCGACGGAATGACCCTCATCCCTTGGAGGAATGGCAGAACCCTGGTGTGGGTCGCTACTTGCGTCGACACCGTAGCGCCCTCACACCTCTCTGCTACTTCTCGATGAGCTGGCTCGGCAGCGGCTGCTGCAGAGATTGCCATCCAGAGAGGTAATGCCGCCAGCGTCGTCGGCACTCTCCCGCAATACGGCAGCCTCGAGCACATCTTCTATTTAGCATGAGCCGAGTAGAAGATGTGCTCGACGGAGACTCATTTTCGCTCTCTGTTTGTTTTTATTCCTTTTTTTTATGTTTTTAGTATAATTTTTAAGTTAGGTTTTATTTTAGATTTATTTTAGAGTGTGTTTGTTAATATTATTTCCTAAAACTTTTATTAAGTAATACCTCTTAACTTCATCAAAATAAGTTTGACATGGACATTAGTGAAACTAATAACTCCTAACTAACACTAACGAAAACCACTTGTCAGTACGTAAAATCAATGTTAGCATCAATTTCGCAGCCCCATTTAATAATAACTTGCTTTAGAACACATTTTCATAAAAAATGTATAAAAAGAAATAAAACGTTTTTTTTAGCCTCCTGTAAAATTTTCTTTTGCTAGTTGGAGGTCTTCGAACATCGTCGTCGATTTCCGCATGCAGCAAAAGATTCCAAGCTCTCAAGCGAGACTCTGGAGTTTATAAGGCATAGACGTAAAATCCTGTCTGAGCAAGAGTTTTCGGCAGAACATCGGGCTCTCAATAAACAAATAAAAAAGCTGATACGGCGAAACCTCTGAACACACACGCTCCATAGAGGAGGCGATTGAGCAGAACCAGGGGTCGAAAGTGTTCGCTCAGCAGCTCGGGAGATGCCACCTGTCTAAACTCAAAACAGCAGATGGGAAGATCGTTGCCTCTAAGCCGGAGCTCCTCGCTGAAATTAAGAAGTTCTATGGAAGTTTGTATGCAACACACGCTCCAAAGCCTGTAGCTCGCAACACCCGCTCCAAAGCCTGTAGCTCGCAACACCGACCCCAGATCAGGGACTGAATTACCGAAATATTAAGGTATATTTATTTAACGGTATGACGTCATACCGATAAATTCTGGTTAAAGAAAAATTTCAATACCGAAATAAATTACGGTACCGGAAAATAAACGGTATTCTTAAATACCAGCACCTAACTAATCTTTATGAATAAAGGTTTTCTTTGATAAATTGCCATGCCGCGCTTCTACCATGCTTCAATTCGTTTCATTCGCTACGTGGAAGCGACAATGGCCAGCCGCGTTTTTCATTACGTACGTATTCCTTTATAAGATAACGGTACGGTACCTTTATAGCTTTACGGTACCGTTACGTATTTACGGTACGGTCAAAGTGTAAGATAACGGTACCGTTATGCCTAACCTTTATAGCATTACGGTACCGTTACATTTTTACAGTACTGGTACCGAGTGCCGTAACCGCTTTCAGTCCCTGCCCCAGCTCCCCAATAATAAGCCACTACACGGACGATGTCCCGCAAGTTGACTCGAGTGAGATTAGGAAAACCCTCATACAACAAAAAAATTACAAAGCTCTGGGTGAAGACGGAATAACTACAATGCTTCTGAAGGCTGGAGGTACTCAGGAAAGGCTCTTTAATTCCGTTATTCACAATGGCATAACACCGGAGTCGTGGAGCGGAAGTATTGTAGTCTTGTTGTAAAAGACTACGTCTACCTTTGACTGACTATAAGACTAGGAAGAAACAACTTCGACAAGGAGGCCGTTAGGCGCATCCATCTAGGATGGGCTGCTTTCGGGAAACTCCATCATATATTTGCCTCGGCTCTACAACAACGCCTTAAAACGAAGGTATTCAATCAGTGCGTCCTGCCAGTACCTAATGACCTATGGTGCGAAAACATGGTCCCTGACGATAGGACTACCTAGTTCATAAATTCCAGGTCCCTCAGCGAGCTATTTTTTTGGGCCGGCCATGTCTGTCGGATGCATCAGGAAAGGTGGGCAAGAATCGTCACGCCCTGGATCCCAGAAAACGGTCATCGGTTTCCAGGTCGTTCTAGGAAGAGGCGGCGGTACGATCTGGATGCTTTCGATGACGCGTGGCCAGAGCATGCGCAGGACAGAGATGGTTGGATGATTAAAGGGAAGGCATTTGCCCAACAGTGGGATGAAATAGGCTAGAATTTTTTTTTTTTTTAGTTATCAGTACAATATTGTAACAGACCCATAGAATACATATCTTAATCTAAAATAAGCGTAGCATAAGCATAAGCATAATGCTCACGACTGTATTCCCTGACGGGTAGTCAGAGATTAAATTTAATATTCTGAAACCTCAGAACATCCACGTTTCACGAGTAGTAACGGAACTCTGTCCAGTGTAACGGGGTGTGAGCCCTTCGCCACTTATAATGGACAATGGGTACAATACATGCCTCGAAATTGAAGCATGCCGGTTTGCTTACGATGTTTTTCGTCACCGAAAAGCCAGTGGTCTTACAAATCGTACATAAATTCCGAAAAACTCATTGGTACGAGTCAGCCTGGACGGGCATCGAACCATCGCCTCCTGCACGGCATGCAAGGTTACTTGTTACTCGCCACTAGACCACCACGGCTTATACTCTTCAGTTTTCTGTATAATCTGCCTTACAGTGCAGATGTGGTCTATGGTACCTACTACTGTAGCCTTTTCGAAACCCGGCCTGCTCTGGGGACTGAAACTCGTCGAATTTTGCGCGTGCGTGACATTTCGTAATAAACACTCGAAAACTTATAGACATGGCTCAGAGCAGAAGTGAGATCGGTCTGTAGTTCTTGAGGAGTGTTTTATCTCCTTTCTTGAAGAACAAGACCACAACACTTCCGCTCCATACCTCCGGTGTTATACCATTGTGAATACCGGAATTAAAGAGCCTTCCTAGGACTTTCAGGACACCTCAGGTACCAGAGTAACTCCAGCCTTCAGAAGCATTGTTGTATTCCGTCTTCACCCGGAGCTCTGTTATTTTTCAGTTGTTTGAGGGCTTTCCTAATCTCACTCGAATCAACGTCCGGGATATCGTCTGTGTAGTGGCTTATTATTGGGGACCTGGGGTCAGTGTTGCGAGCTACAGGCTTTGGAGCGTGTGATGCATACAGACTTCCATAGAACTTCTCAACTTTAGCGAGGAGCTCCGGCTTAGAGGAAACAATCTTGGCATCTCCCAAGCTGCTGAGCGAACACTTTCGCCCCTGGTTATCAGCTTTTTTATATGTTTATTGAGAGCCCGATGTTATGCCGAAAACTCTTGCTCAGACAGGATTTCACGTCTATGCCTCATAAGCTCCAGAGTCTCGCTTGAAAGCTTGGAAGCTTTTGCCACACGCTGCATGCGGAAATGCCTGTAGCCCACTTCACGGAGAGCTTTTACTAGTTGGTTTGTAGCCTCGCCAACGTCCGCGTCCTCGGTGGTTTCCAACCAATCAATTATGTTATGAAGGTCAAGTTGGAAGCTGTCACTTCCAACTACAGTTTGGTGCTGTGTGTGGAAGTGTGGGACGGAGAGTCGATTTCATCAGACGTCTTCTTTCGAGCTTGTAATTATATTCAGAGTGCCTCGGACAAGTCGGTGATCACTTCCGTTGTTAAACCTATTGATCACTGATACGTCTCTGAATATGTGCCGTTTATAAGTCATGATTAAGTCGATCTCATTTTTCGTCCGGCTGTCAGGGCTTCACCAGGTCCAGCTCCTTTGGGGCTGCTTCTTGGCGAATGAGTTCATCAAGTATAGCCCTTGCCTCTCTAGGAAGCCAAGCAGCATATCGTCCCCTTAGAGGGAAAAGTCACTAACTGACATGTGCATAGTTTTGAGATATTGAGGTTTTAAGTTTAAAACGTCATAACAACGTCAAATTTTGATTTATTTAATTTTTTGTAAGCACGAATTAATCGTTGATTTAATCCCCATTTAGTAAAGTAAAGTGTAGATCTCTAATTATCACACGAAAGACGAAAAATAGGATAGTTAGTTTTCCATCCAACACAATTTTGCCAAATAAATCGTTAGTGACTTTTGTCATTTTGTTGGTGACTTTATGCAATTTGGAAATGCAGGTTTATGAGTGTCCAATTTAACTAACACTATTATTTTGTGTCTTTAATATTACTAAAAAGTTATTTAAGCATAGCATAAGCATATGCTCACGACTATATTCCCCGAAGGGGTAGTCAGAGATATTCTATAACCTCAGAACATCCACGATTCACCAGTTGTACCGAAACTCTACCCAGTGTGACGGGGGGTAAGCCCGTCGCCACTTATAATGGACAGTGGGTACAGCACATGCCTTGAAATTGAAGCACGCAGGTTTCCTCGCGATGTTTTCCTTCACCGAAAAGCCAGTGGTGTTACAAATCGTACATAAATTCCGAAAACTCATTGGTACGAATCGGCCTAGACGGGAATTGAACCATCGCCTCCTGCACGGCAGGCAAGGTTACTCGCCACTAGAAAAACAAAAATTCATGTGAAGGTAAGCTTCAGTCAGGTATCAGGAACCTTTGTGTGTCAGGAATTTTTGTTCCTGGTGTGACAGCGCGGTGTGAAGGTTAGGTTCAGGGCGTAACTTCCTCTTGTTCATCAAAATCTCTTTAAATAATGATGTCATATGAAATAATGTATAAATCACTCTAAAACACAACGCAATGGTGTTCATCGACCGGCTAGCTCGATCGATCTGACTGAAGTGGGGGCAGTGTTGCCAACAGTTAAATTAGCTCTCCGCCAGATTGAAAACCACAGGAAAACCGCTAACAGAAGGCGCTACTCTCATAATCACAAAATATTGCACTAAACAAGAAAACATTGGGTAGCTATATTGGTAATTTGCTACCTTTATTATACATATTGTGGAACATTTACTTGTAAGTGCCGTAAGTGCCGTGTCGTGGTGGTCCAATGGCGAGTAACCTTGCCTGCCATGTAGTAGGCGATGGTTCGATCCTTGTCCAGGCCGACTCGTACCAATGACTTTTTCTGAATTTATGTACGATTGTAACACCACTGGCTTTTCGGTGAAGGAAAACATCCTGAGGAAACCTGCATTCTTCAATTTTGGCATGTATTGTACCCATTGTCCATAACAAGTGGCGACGGGGTCACCCCCGTCACACTGGAGAGAATTTCGGTACTATAATAGTGAAACATGGATGTTCTGAGGTTTTAGAATATCTCTGTGTACCTCGGGAAATAGTTTTGAGCCCTTTTTCTTACGATTTATTTGTAGTCCAAGTCCAAAAATATAACTAAACTAAACAAAGTATTGAAGTTACACAAAGAAAAACTTATTTGCTTCTGGCCGTCCGTACATGTATAGACCAAAAGTGACAATTATGTTGGCGGCATTTCTCCGCTGCACAGCTAAGGACAGAGGAGGTCACAACCTTTATCTTATCTTTATCGTTAAGGACATCCCAGGTCCCTAAAGAAAGGTTTGGCTTCGAATGCCCATGACCCTGATGTCTCGACAGCGAACAGTTGTATGACAAAATATTTTTCTAGTTATGTAAATAATCAGTAAATCAGCTTAGTGGTTGAGTAATCGTCTGTCTACTAATTGGAATGCTGTTTTTAAATCGGACAATTTCAAAAACATGATCGAATAATGCATTTATAAACTTAAATAAAAGTTTAAGACATTTTTGAGAACGAATCAAGCCTTACGAAATTCAAAAATAGCTCTCTTGTAACTCAATTTTAGTCTATTGAATCACTTGCAAAACCACTTACTAAAAGCAAAATTTCCACGCTAAAAGGGGGTCAAAACCACCATTTTTAGTAGAAAATCCACTAAGTTTGCAACACTGTGCGGTGGGCGCACGCAGGGTGTAGGTGAAGTGGGTGGCGGGCGCGGGAGGTATGTTTCAGTACAATGCTTTCAACGGTTTCTCAGGAGAAATAATCACTAACGGCCCTTACGGAAATAGGGCATAGGCAAAAAGTCACTAAATGCGGTTAGTTCATTTTTAAAATGAAATAAAGTTCCGTAGAGAAAATAACTAATTGCACTTAGTTATTATTTTTGTCAGGGAAAAGTCACCAAGTACCGTTAGTGATTTTTATTCACGTTGGAAAAGTCACTAACTGCTCGTAGCTATATTGGATGATAATGCAGCTGAAGTTAGTTATTATTTCCTGTTTGAATTCACACAAAAGCTGTACTTAGTGACTTTTCCACCTTTTTATCTTGGAAAGTATGGCAGATATCGAAACGTGAGTGAGACGGGAACGTAGATCAGGTTATTCTGAGTACGGTGGTGTTAATAACTCATTTTGACCAAATGTGTCAGTTGGTGACTTTTCCCTCTAAGGGGACGATATGCCCTCTCTGGTTTCTGTTACCAATACCGTGCTGACCCACCTTCGACTCTTCGTTCTCCTGTACCCACTTTGGTATTGAAATCCCCCATCACAACCGTGAAATGAGTCTTTGCAGTATCGATGATAGCTCTAGAGATATCCTCGTATACCGATTCGACTTCTTCGTCAGAGCCCGTCGTAGTAGGCGTATACCAGTACAACCTTCAAGCTGCACCTTTTGGAGAATTTCAGCACGCGGTATTCTACCCGATTCGACATACTGCTGATCTGTTCTAAGCTTGGCCATGAATTTATAATTAGTTTATAAGATAATATTGTAATGAGTTAATTTAATACACGAATTAGCATCTCTGACATTATCAAAATAATAATTTGTAAGCCGTAAGGTAAGACATGGAGGACCTAATAATTATTGTAACACCTGCTTGTAAAACTACGCATGTCATACAAATAAATGCATCTTTATCTTTATCTCCATTACATTGTGGATGAGGGTTTTGTTGACGAGAAATCCTACGCCACCCTGGGACAGCCTTTCGCCTTCTCGGAAGTAGAACAAGTGGCCAGATTCTAGGGTCATCGTATCCTCCCCCTGTCTTCGGACCTCTGACAACCCAAGAATATGCCTCTCAATCTTTTTTGTTTCTATCTCGAGTTTCGTGAACTTTTCGTCCTCCATCAGTGTTCGTCCGTTATACGTTAACGTTGCCAATAACAGTCGTTGATGTTGGCAGCCTCTAGTAACCCGGGTATTCTTAGCACCCCCCGCCCTACCGTTAGCTAGACCACTGCCGTAGCCTGGAATAGTAGAGCTGCTGGGAACTAGGGGCCGGGGCCATGTGGGACTAAATTCCATATATGGGAGGTAAAAATGCCATAATCACCACGCTTGGCATAGCGGGTTGGTGATCGCAGGGATATACTAGTTGCACCGGTGATGCTGCTGCCCACCATAGGTCGAGGATTTTTGGTATAGCCTGCTTTGGATGGATATACCGGAATCACAGTCGGTCGCCAGAGCCTCGTTGGTTAGTCGGCAGGGTGCACCACGAGCAGATGAGGTTGGCAGTTAGGTTGTCGCCATAGTGTACTGCGTTTACCCCTTACACCCCGACAGTAATAGATCTCTGAAATACCAATTCTTCAAATTTCATGTACTTTTCCTCTTAATACTGACTGACCAGATTTATTACACTGACCTCAATGATGATGAATATGATTTTCAATTATAATAAAATATACAGTATTTACACGCCTTTCATAGGTTTGCTTGCATACTGACTGTGTCGCCACTTTTTGGATATTTTTTGCTAACGGTGCACAATTTTTAAGTTTGTGTCCCTCCAAATTAATACCTATAATTGATTACTACACGCCACCAATCTCTCAACTAACCATGGACACATTTCCACGACGTTGTTGCATCAATCAGTTTTTACATTCGAACATAAAACTCGGCCGACTAAGAAAAATTTCCAGGTTTAGGGCCGGCAACCTATGTTAATAATTAATAGGACGACCAGAGCTATCAAATGGCAAAGTCTCATTTTGTTACTCGATGAGGTAATTTTTTGAATTTTTAGCCACTATAAAATCAGGCCGACTCAGGAAAGTCCCAGGACTAGGCGAGGCAACCCCGTTATAATTTGGCACTTCTCGATGAGCTCTATCGACTGTACTATATGCCAACTTGTTACTCAATGAGGTAAATTACACCAAAAAAAATGACCACTTGTTTGCTCACTGTACAAAACCCTCCAGGGTACGCCCAGGCAACCCTGTACTTTAAGACGTACCTTTCTGTTGTGCTACACCCTAAGGTAGGTCGCATCTTGTTACTAGATCAGGTAGGGTTGCCAACTGTCCGCTCTTCGGCTATTAGGGTGCCGTAAAGAGGGTCGCACACTTAGAAAAATTTTATGATAATTTTATATGGAGCTGGGACTTAAAAAATTTAGATCGAAATTGTATGAACAATCGACTTTCGGGCGAAATTAAAATTTTTTTTTATTTTTGCATGCGCAAGGGTGGGTTTCCGTGTACCCCAGGGATTCAAAAATTTAGCTATTTTTTCGCTAGGATTCACCGTTATCTAGATATTTTATAAATTATGTTTTTATAAAGGGAAGGGGGCGCGATCTAACTCAGTCGGTTAGGTTAGCGAGGAGCGAAGCGACGAGCATGTTAGGTTTCTTGCGACCACCAGAACCGAATTGCTACTGTTTAGCTAGTCTACTCAAAAAAAATGGACTAAAAAAAAGGGTGAGGGGGGTGGGGTCATCCCCCGGATCCCGAATGTTATATTTGGCGATTGTGTTTTGTTGAAAATTTTCCGAGTCCTAATTTTGTATGGGACCCTCTTTGCGACATCCCGACTATACCGACCGATAGCGTTGGGGGACAATGGGAATAACCCGGGACATTGACCTGCGGGACATGCGGGGACAGTGAGAATTTTTTTCCTGTCAGCCACACTAGGGGCGTAAAGTTTACTTAATAATTGCCTAATATGTGGCGGGTTGTGAGCCAGTGTAATATGCCTAGGGGTCATAATAGACACCCACGTTATCGATCTTGTGAACGATTTAATCGGACACTTACATCAGTAATAACCCTCCAAGCACCTCCCATTTAAATCAAACAATAAAGTCTAACATACACTGGCTCACTACCCGTCACACTGGGCAGAGTTTAGGTACTATAGAAACGGGGATGTTATGAGTTTTCAGAATACTATATCTGACATACCCATGGGGAATATTGTCATGAGGATATGCTAAGTCTGACATTGCAAAGTCAATGAACATCGCTAACAAGGGCTGACCATGCCTCAAAAAGGTGATAGTGGATTTACTGGATTTAGTGATTTTATTTTCCTTTAACTTTAACAAGATGACTGATGTTCTTATATGATTGAAAAATCATTATTATTTTGGACTACTATCAAGATTTTTTGCTCATGTTCACATAATACTTAAGTAATAAATAAAAAGGCTTTAACTTTCCTACCTACCTGTTTTCTTGTTTAATTTTAAATATTGTATGAATCCTTCACACTTGCACTTCACATATCAGAGCCTTGTAAACGTTTGGTACGACTATGACAAGAAATTACAGTATATAAACATTGCATTTTATAGACCACCATACAAGCTTCATAGGAGTAATTTACTATTTAACGGAATGAAATGTCAGTGACTAGTATTTTAATCTAGTGAAAGTCATATTGTGTTCTATAGCTTTCTCTATAGGATAAAAACTCTTGTCACGGTTCAAGGCGAAAAACGTCGCCATTTAAAAAATTGAAATGGAACCTAAAAAGAGTTATACATATTTTTAAACACTTGTTTTGACCACTAAAAACTATAAATTACTTGAAATTGATACTTTTTATGAGGAAGCATCATAAAGATATAATTTTTGTTGAAATTAAATGAAAAACTAAAATGCATTATGATTTATGAAAATGTTAAATATAATTTCTTTTAGCTTAAATGTTATAATACAGCGAGCGCTTTAGTTTTATACAATCATCTCCATATTTCCCACGATACAATTAAATCCGCACTCTCATTCGCGCTGTCTATACGAAATACCAACGCGTGATAAATATGATGTTAATGTTAATAAAATGTAAACGCCATGTTGAAATAAATATCATAAGTGTCAAACGTACGCCATTAGGAAATAAAATAATTTTAAGCGGTTTATTCTTGTACGATTCTTGTGATTATAAATTTTTAGCCGATCGGTTATAAAATGGTTTAAAGAACGTCTGTTTTACTATCCTAATATTATCATAAGACTATCTACTACACTAAACATGTGCTCTAGAAACTGTTTAAACGTATTCCGGTAAAGGTTACTCTTAAGAGTTGGCTCCGAAACTCGTTGTCTTATGACTATCCTGGTTTCGCACTATAAACGTTGCCCATTTTTCGGTAACTGTGTCTATATGAGCTCTAGGAGATGTCTAACGGACGATTTGCTCTTATGGTAGACAACGGAAGTAAATTCTAGTAGTTATCCTATATCCTCTTATTAGATATTGTTGTGCAGCTTGGGGAGTGCTATTTTTGAACCTCAGATCGAATAAATGCACTCATGAGTTTAATACTTTCGATGAATAAGGATGTGCGTGATTCAAAAATAGCTCTCTTGAAACTAAATTTTATTCTACAGAACCACTAGAAAAAAGTTGGCCTTCGGAGACGCCCGGAGGATTTGAAACTTCAATTTAAACGAACTTCTGTCACATTAAAGGTTGCGAATCAGTCTCAAAGCCCTCCCATAAAAAGTTTCACTTCAAAAACCACCAGCCACCAAAAGCAATATATTTTCTCCACTGGAGGGTCGAAAACACCAGTTTTAGTGTAAAATCTACTAAATTGGCAACACTGCTTCCACCGCGATTTTTACCCAGATACAAAACAACTATTACCCGGTCGAGTTGAAATGTTGATAGAGTGTGAGACAATGTATGCAGGACGGCCGCTCCCTGACTCGTCACCGTTTGACTTCACCCGGGCGGGACAGGTTTGAGAGCGGAATGCGCACCGTGGCGTACGGCAGAGGTTAATAAAGCGCGCACTTGCCCGCTACTTTATTACTTTTTGTGGCCATAAATATAAACGCTTTAAGAAAAATAAAAAAAACTATTTTATTCTTTATCGGGGATGTCAATTTTCGTTCCGATCGTTTAGTAAGATTTTGTAGAGTGCGAATGTTTATTGATATTATGATATTTTGCGAAACATTAATTAAGTATTTCAATTTAAGATAATAATAATATTATGAAGTCGTTTATTACAAAGTAAAAAATGTATAGGTAACAGGTAACTACATTAATCAATAATTACGTATTTTTTTAGATAAAATTAAATAACTTCCCTTTTGTTTATTTTTAATATTTAATTTAGATTTAATTTAATTTACATACCTACTTAGTACCAACACTACCAACGTTCGATCATCTGATTGGGATATGGGAAGTCCACAAATTTTTTTGCGAATTTCCTATAGGTTTCCTAGCGAAAATTGTTCAGTGTCATGTGTACAATCACCCCTTAAAGTAATGCAACTTTTTACCCTAACACCCTGTAGACACACTTACTAGTAGATACAGGGTAAAAGACAATTGCCAAATCCCATTTCACATACAAAACTGGTAAACGTCACACTGGACAGAGTTTCGGTACTACTGGTGAAACGTGGATGTTCTGAGGTTTCAGAATATCTCTGACTGAAGTTTCATCAAAATCGGTTCAGTAATTTTTGCGTGATGCGCGAACAAACAAACAGACAAAATTTCTAAAAAAGGTTTTTTTCTTTTAATTTCGAGTCAGGGATCACTGGACACACTTCAGTTAGGTACAGTTTTATAATAGTTTAGACTAATAATAATTTATAATTTATTCTTATGCCTACTAAAACTTATTGTATGTATGCACATGTGGTCTAAAAGAAAAGGCATATTTTTTACTCATACCACTTTACTGCATAAACGTTAAACACGCCTTAGCTTAGTAACATTTGACTACGATAAAGTAATTTACGAAACATCTAACTAACCCCACAATCATTATCAAGTAGGTAGTAGGTACTTACATCAAATTGTTCTGAGTGTGGACTAAATTGAATAGCATAGCCTACGCGGTCTCGATCTCGTAGCATTCGTAGGCGTGTGCGTCACTCGTTGACGTCACAGCCGGCCCTACGAGCTACGAGAGAGCTACACTTGCCACCCAAGTTCAACCCACCTTTCATAATGTGTGGTCATCTAAGAACATGATCTACGGGTCTTTCTTAATATGCTGACAATTTTTTAAGGGGATGTTCACTCATCAGACCATCAAACTGAACAACTTTCTCTATGGCACCCACATCGAAATCGCGAAAAAAAAATCTTGTTCTCCATACAAAACTGCAAACCTACTAGAGCCAAATGTATGGGACAGCAGATTTTTTTTGTCGCGATTTCAATTTTGGTTATTACATAGATAGAGAAAGTAGTTCAGTTTGACGGTCTGATCATCTCCTTAAAAAAGTGTCATCATATTAAAATAAAATAAATAAATAAATATCTTGGACAGTGTCACACAAATTAAGAAAGAGCTGTTTGTTATACGGGGTGAAATTGATATCATTTAGCATCCTTTTAAACTAAGAGTCTACCCATAAAACTGAACAACTTTTAATTATGGAAGCAAACCGATAAGAGCAAAAAAAATCTGCTGTTGCATACATATGAGTCGTGTAGGCGTTGCAGTTTAGTATGAAACAGATGATTTTTTTATTTGCTCCTATCGGTTTGCTCCCATAGTAAAAGTTGTTCAGTTTGATAGGTAGACTTTTAGTATATTCCGTGCTCTTAGGAATCTTCGTTTAAAAGGATACAAATGGTATCAATTTCACCCTGTATGTCTAGCATCCACAATGCCTCAAAACGAAGGTGTTCAATCAGTGCGTTCTGCCAGTGATGACCTATGGTGCGGAAACGTGGACCCTGACGATAGGGCTAGTTCATAAATTCAAGGTCGCTCAGCGAGCTATGGAGAGAGCTATGCTCGGTGTTTCTCTGAGGGACCACATCAGAAATGAAGTGATTCGTCACAGAACTAAAGTGGCTGACATAGCCCAGAAAATTAGCAAGCTGAAGTGGCAATGGGCTGGTCATATCTGTCGAAGAACTGACAACCGATGGGGTGTCAGAGTTCTAGAGTGGTGACCGCGAACTGGTAGGCGTAGTGTGGGACGCCCTGCTGCCCGCTGGACAGACGACCTAAAAAAAGTAGCGGGGAGCGACTGGATGAGGAAGGCCGAGGACAGAGTTTTGTGGCGCGCCTTGGGAGAGGCCTATGTCCAGCAGTGGACGATGATAGGCTGATGATGATGATAATGTCTAGCATCATAGATTTTATACAGGGTATAAAATTAAATGCGTTAAATATTGAACAGAGGTGCTTCAGACCATCAAACTAAACAACTTTTACCGTGGGACGAATAGAAATCGCGATAAAAATCAGCTTTTCCTTAGTTTTGGGTGGAGTCGAGAGTCTAGACACCATTGACGTTTTCTATGGAACAGCAGATTTATTTCGCGGTTACGATGTTTGCTCTATAGTGATTGCTCTAATGTTGTTCAGTTTGATGGTCTGAAGTACCTACTCTGTTCAATAAGTAGCGCATTTAAGTTTACGTTCTGTATAGGGTTGTCCATAGGAAAAGGATCGAAAACCCGAAAAAAATGATCTGCTTTTCCTTATGAAACTGCATTCCTACTTGACCAAAAAATGTATAGGACATCAGTTTTTTTTGTCGTGGGTTCGATGTTGGTCCCGTTGCGAAATTTGTTCAGTTCTGTTCTGATCATCTACTTCAAAAACAGTCTGCATATTAAGGTACTTATACTTACCTTCTTTTCATACTAGCATTACCTACCTACATAATAACAACAAGCAATGCAAAGCATCAATGTTTCTGACCACTCCAAAAGGGAGCGGTCGTTACCGTCGTGAGTTTATGTATGTACGTATGTGAACCCACCTAATTATCAGTGGCAGTGCAGCTAGCGGCCATATTAGGTATATTGACTAGGTACCTACTAGGTTCATAAACGACCGTCGTCAATGCGAGCGCAAAGAAACCATGATTGCAGAACAAGACGGTAATTCCCCAAAACTACCAAACATTATAATATTTATAATATACAGGGTAAATTGTATATAACTGCGGATAACTTCACCATTAAGTATTCTACTCATCAAACTGAACAACTTTCAATATGGAGCCAACTTCGAAATAGTGAAAAAAAAATCTGCCATCCCATATAAAACTGCGACGCAAAATTTTTTTTTTTGCTATTTCGATGATGGCTCTATTGTAAAAGTTGTTCAGTTTGTTGAGTAGAATACATGCTGAAGTTATCCGCAGTGATAACCCTGTAGGTATCTAAGGACACTTTGGTAGGTACATTTGTCATTATTATGCCAACTATGATATTTAAGTACGATACTTATCCTTTCAATACTTAGCTACGTACCTACTTGTATTAATTATTGCAAGCATGGACATGCTAAATAATCGTGATGAATGACTCACCGATATCACAGCGTCGCGCGTCGCTGCCGCCTGCCGCGCCTTTTCATTCGTGCACAGTAACAAGCCACGCTGGCAGATAGTAGCGGAGGAGTGGGAAGGGGCGCGAGGGGCAGGTGTCGAGTTCGAACGCGTGGTGCGAAGTTCGCGGGGCGCGGGGAATAACGCAATGCCGCCGCGCGCCGCTTGCCGCGTGCCGCCTCGCATTCGGGCGCGAGTCGCCTATCTCGTCGCATTTCGCGCTCGCTTGTTTACGTATTATTATCGCGCGTCGCTTTGCCGCGTTTTTGTACCTAGTTACATACCTAGAAATTACATTCTCAGTCAGATAATAGTGTTTTTGTACCGGAATTGATTGTAGTTTTGTTTTAAGATGTCATCGCCGACGCAGAGAAAGAAAAGGATTAAGGGTGGTCATAATACTTGGTCGCCTAAAGATTTGTTGTTAATCAACTTGATTAGACAGCAACCTGCGATTTACAACTCGAAACTGAAAGTCGCAAAAGGAGGCAGAACATTCTATACAAAAGTTTGGGAAAGCATAGCTCAATCCATGGGCAAAGACGGTATGTTCAATTGTTTATTACTTACATTGATTTCGATTATGATACCTACTTGTAAGCAATGTTATTCTACACAAGATAATAAGTTACCTTCATAGAAAAATGGCGCGTAAAATTGTGCCGCGCAACAGCCGCCGTCTCGCTCGTAGCATTGCTTCACGCGGACTATCGAAAGACCCAATTGGGTCGTTTTCGAGTCTTCACTTTGGGTGCGCTTGTAGCGATCTGCTTCTTTTTGGTATAATATTATTGCTTTTACGCATACAAACCATTGAATAAGTAATTACCTACCTCCTTACTAGAGTGAACACCACGCTTCATAACGCTGTCTCATTCAACTGCGGCGATGTAGCCACACTAACTGAGCAAATCGCTATAGCTATCTCTTTTGCATCTTTTTTCTTTTATCGTTTGTATGCAGCGTGCTTAGGAGATTTTGGAGTAAACTTCTCTTAAATGTTCGCTCGTCCATAGTTAAATGGTCTAAGGCTTAGACCATTTTACTATGGACGAGCTAAGAGTATATTTCTACTAACAAACTTTTCTGTCACTTTTTGCGGAGGTAGCTATCTGAATACACCCATAGAATTGTTCACTTTCAATTCTGTTCAATTTACCTCACAAAGAATATGGGTGTACCTATAGTATACCTACGTGTTACTAGCTATACCTACGAATAACATTCTTATTCGTAGACCTCTATACAGGATGGAAGGTAAAGTAATGATACCTACTTTTTACTACTTACTTACAAAACCTTTAAACCACAGTATGCCCATCAAACTAAACAACTTTTACTTTGGGAGCAAACCTGTCAGAACAAAAAAAAAATCTGCTGTTCCATACTAAACTGCAATGCCTACATGAAAACAGAACAGAACTGTATGAAACAGCAGATTTCTTTTTGTTCTGAGAGGTTTGCTCCCATAGTAACAGTTGTTCAGTTTGATGGGTAGAGTAGGTGTGTGGTTTAAAGGTTAATGATACTTTTCCTTACACCCTGTATTTTAATTATGCTGCATTGAAAATATTCATTGAAAAAATATAGGGTCCTTCTTAATATCCTGACGGTTTTTATGAGGATGATCAGACCGTCAAACTGAACAACTTTCTCTCAGGGAACAGACCGAAATAGCGAAATCAACTGTTTCAACCAATGACGTTTTACAAAAACAAAAAACCCGACTGCATAAAAAACTATTAACTGAAAAGATAAAAACAAGCTCCTTCAATCAGGTATAATAACTTTGCTTGGGCAAATTAATACAATTTGAATGTTATTACTTATTAGGTAGGTATCGCAAACGGGGACAAAGAAAAATGACCTATTTGTTGGTTATTGGTTTGTCCCCGCCTGCAATACCTACCTAATAAGTAATAACATTCAAATTGTATTAATTTGCCCAAGCAAAGTTATTATACCTGATTGAAGGAGCTTGTTTTTATCTTTTCAGTTAATAGTTTTTTATGCAGTCGGGTTTTTTGTTTTTCTAAATAATTTAGTTTATTTCATACTTTTTAGTCTTGTGTCAAAATGGTTGCATAAAAATACTATAATATATATATAATTGGAATCTGCTCTTCACCAGCTTTCATTTGATACCCATATTGTATTTTTTTAGGAAAAAAGTTTGATTCTCCCCCCTCTCTTTTTTAATTCGCATACGCCATATTAAAATAATGTACCCTATGTCACTCTCACTATTTTTACGAATCTAACGACACCTCATATGTTAAAATCCATCAAGCCGTTTAGGCTGTAGGGCGTGCCAAAGAAATAGACATACAAACATACATACATACATACATACATACATACATACATACATACATACATACATACATACGCTCGAAAAACATAACCCTCCTTCTGGCGCAGTCGGGTAAAAAGACGCGTCATACGCTAACATCACTGCACTTTAAAATGGCGGGATATAAAGGATGAAATTGATAGCATTAGCATCCTTTTAAAATAAGAGTCTACCCATCAAACTGAACAACTTTTACTATGGGAGCAAACCAATCGGACCACAAAAAATCAGCTGTCCCATACTAAACTGCACCCGCCGCCGCTGCCTACACGACTCAATTCAGTTTCATGGTCTGATCAACCTATTAAAAAACCGTCAGCATATTCGGTAAGTTGGACCCTGTAGACAAACAAATAGATAGGTACAGTAATTGTTTAAACAGTGGCCAACATTTTAGAGGTAGTTTGAAGATCACTAATGCCAGTGACTAACAAAGAAAACGTAAAAAGGTTTTGCTATTAAATATTTACGTTTTTTCCTGCAATTTTATTGTTGTATAATTTTGATTTTATGTTGCTTCTTAAGGTGATTAAATTACATATCTCTCCAATTGTGCCACATACTTTAACAAACGCATACATTGATTTTAAATATTTTACTTATTTTCAGTGGTGGAGTGTAGAAAAAGATGGAAAAATCTACGAGACTGTTATATCAAGAAACTTAAAGTATCACAAAATGGAAGCGAAACAGCTATGGATTCAAAATGGCTGGATGGTACCCTTTCATTTCTTGATGGCGTTGTTTCAGCAAAAAACAAATATTGGGACGAAACGGCTCATGAAGTCGAAACTCCAGACTTCGATGACTGTATTACTATAGAATCTGATGATTCAAATTCCATGACGAATAATGAATGTGACACGAATCCAGAAACTAATGCCATACCAATGGATAACACGACATTAGTTACACAAGATATGATAGAGTCGTTATTGCAGAAAAAAACGCAAGTAAGTTCTGATATGGATGATGTGCCATTAGTAAACGACATGTTTTATAAAAAATTGGATGAGACTATCGACAAATATACACAACCAAAAGCGGAATTTATGCTTTATCCGAAAGTAGCGAGTGTACATCGTTTTGCTACCAGCACAAGTGAACCAGTCATGAATGTGAATACTCAAAGAACACCTACTTTTCTTGCAATGACGAATATTGTTAACATAGATATTGTACCAGAACATGAAAATAATCTGTATCCAAATCGCCCAAGCACAAGCCAACTTAATTTGAATACAAATATTGAAGCTCCCCCTGACATTGTGGTAAAAAATGAACCTCGCCCTGTAACACCGCAAACATTACCAGTTATAACAAAATCCGAAAGCATTCCTGAAAAACAAAAAACGCTAGAAAACGAATCAATGAATTATAGAGATGAACATACAGAAACGTTCTTCAATGAAATTGGAGCTTTCGTATCTAGTCGTTTTACATTAAAGAAACAAGCTGAGATACGTATGAAAGTGTTATCTCTAGTGACAAATGCAGAATTAGAAATGCTGGAAGACAGTGACGATTGCATGGAATCTTAATATTGATTAATAATAAATAAAACTGAATTAAAAAGTAATTGTTTTATTCTTCATTCCTTCCATCATGTACACGTCGATATTGAACTCTGTGTCTATGAACCAGTTCAACTATGGAAAGGTTGATCTGTCTCCACTCCACTCTTAACCAAAATAAATTATTGAAAAACACGTACGTAAAAAATAATTATTTTGTAACGTTCTAAGTACGTTATTGAATATTAATATGTTACATAGCCAAGTTATGTTTAAATCAAATTGAATATAGTCAAATTCAGAACTTTCCTATTCAGGGTCTCCGGCAGGAGTGCCAGTAGATTCATGGATTATAATGCCATGGGTTGGCACTTGGCAGGTTGCGGGTTAGAGACCCGTCCGGTACCTATGGAATTAATTTTTGCAATTGGCAAGCTGGATTTGGTAGAATACATTCTTTCGACACTGTTGCTATTGAGGTAGTCATTAGCAAACCCTGAAGATCGTGGATAGTGAATTCCCTGAGATCCCTTCGAAACTCTGATTAATCCTGATCATGTCTCGAATATTGAACTGATTTTCACGAAACAAAGCCAAGATCGCATTTTGTGGCGCGCCTTAGGCCTCGTTCACGCGTCCTCGCGGGGCGGCACGCGGGGCGTCGCGCGGCGCGTTGGGCGGGCAATAAATCTATGATAATTTGATGCGTGCAAAAACGCTTCTCCGAGAACGCTCTATGAATCGCCGTATGTTTTGGTTTCCGACAGCTCGCTCCACACACCGCGGCGCCTGACGCCCCGCGTCTCCTTGTACAATGCCTTAGGATGGGCCTATGGTTAAGCTTAACGGTCCCGACATGTCAATCGAGCGCGTGGGGGCCGGGGGGGGGGGGGCTACTTCATACAAATGGGCTCGCACTGACGAAGATGTAATTCAGTGCGAGTGAGGGAGGACTATAACATTGCCTACTGTTTTCTTTCTTCCACGAGGGGGTAATCGACTAACGACCATACACCCTTCATGAGGGTAGTCCTGTACCTTGAAGTGTGGGACTTTTATAGGCCGATGATGATGATTATGGTGTACCTACACATCAAGCTAATCAAACCAAAATAAGCTGGCCTCGCGTAGGTAGAATAAAGTATAGTGTCGCGGGGCCAGCTTATATTTGTTTGTGTAGCTTGATGTTTCGCCATGTTTACACGTGTTTATTCCGTCAAAAATGTTTTTGAGCTTGTTTTTAAAATTATAATAACTGCATCGGTAAATTAGATTACCTAAGTAATATACCTACTTAATTTATTCGACTTTTGTCCGTTTGTAGAGAATGGTTTTCAGTTTGATGGTCTGACTGATCATCCCCCTTAAAAACCGTCTGTGTATTAGAAAACTATACAGCGTGTAAGGAAAAGTATCATTAACTTTTATACCACATACTCTGCCCATCAAATTGAACAACTTTTACTATGGGAGTAAACATGTCAGCGCCAAAAAGCTGTTCCATACTAAACTGCAACGCCTATCTATACTCGACTCAAAAGAATGAGACAGCTGTTTTTTTGTTGTTCTGACAGGATTGCTCCCATATTAAAAGTTGTTCAGTTCGATGGGTAGAGTATGTAGTTTAAAGGTTATAGATACTTTTCCTTAGATTCTGTATATTACCTACCTAATAATTTATGGCGATAAATGTAAAAACACAACAAGAATAGACAGAAGAAAAAACCGATAAATTACAACAAGCAACAAAACTGAGGAATGATAATACACTCCAAGCCCGTGACGAATTGGTCACCGTTTCTTTCAAATCACTCGTACTATTGTGAACTGGTTACGACTTAATATTTGTGTTACCAAATTTCTCTACCCACGACCGAACCGAGTGTGTATCTACCGTAAGTGGAATGGTTCACCGAGATACAATCAAATGGACTCACATTTACTAGAATGAACTTTCTAAACCATATTTCTGTATTGTACGCAATACTTTGAATCTTTTGTTAAAGAGATACCTCTTTTGTTTGTATAAATGACTTTTAGCATTTCCCTGCACTGGATTCCATTTGTGTTACGTTTGGTTTTAGCAGAAACGTTTGTTATCACATCAGAAATATGGAACCTTTTGGTACATTATGGAGGTATTTGTAAATGTCTTAATTAAATCAAAAACACTTAGATATTTTATGGAAATAAAGTAACATAATTTAGTCACGGTTCTAGGTCCGGATTCAAATCCAGTGTGGATTACTACATGCTATACATAGCATACATACATGAAAGAGTCAACAACTATTTTGGAGGCAGGTTACTAAAACGTAAATTACCATCATTGTATAATGAAATGCCACCCTCATTAAGAACCGAAGAAAGCAAGCGAAGGTTCGGTAGATTATTTAAAATCCATCTGCTCAACTCCATTCAATAAATAGATAAGTATTATGTATTTTTTTATGTTAAAAATATTATTGTTCTGAGACTCTTGATCTCACAGACAAACCGTGGAAACGGTTTTGTGAGACTTTCATATGTATGAATATTTTTTGAAATAAAGTATTTGTAATTTGAAAAAAAAAATGTATGTAGGGGAGTTGTGCTTAAGATGACATAGTCAGATAAGATGACACACCAGCAATATCGGTTTAAATATTGGTGCTGAAGGACTACGAGTGATGTTCTAGAGTCGGCCTACATGTGTCGCTAGTATTGAACTTCAATTTGGTGGACAGTGAATGTGTATTTTATCGTAGTGCCGGTTTTTGTGATTTTCATGTGAAAAAAAGTTTCATCGCGTTTTTATTTGGTGGTGAAAATACACGTAAGGTAAGGATCTTCTAATTGAACTAGTTTTTAATGTAATCTAGGATTATTATAGGGCCTAAATATTGGTAAAAGCATATTCTAACCTTAAAGTTTTTGTTGCGACAGTTGAATTAAATTTGCATTCAATATTGGTCAAGATGACATACCAGACGTGGGTGTAAGATGGCATACCATGTACCAAGAAAGAAACAGTTTACCTGCGAATTATGCTTGGGAAATTAATAACATTAAAAAAACAAATTAACAGTATGTAATCTAAGACTTTTATGGTATTTCATCTTATACAATATTATTGTATACCATACTGTGTCATCTTACACCATAGATATGTCATCTTAAGCACGTCGACCATGCGTGCTATTTGTTTGCTTTTTTCATTTTATATTATGTTTATTGCCCTAAAATTGAAACAATTTAATTGTATATGAAACGTTAATGAATATACGCAAGATTCGAAACTCAGATGTCTTCATTTATTTCAACTATGTATCTTGAAAGTAAAAGTATGTCATCTTAAGCACAATTCCCCTATCGATGAGTTTTTCAAACTTATGCAGAAGTACGTAGTTCTAGCAAAGTCTCTAAAATCATATTGGTCGTGAGTTTATAATTTGAACGAGTAGTTACTGATAGCTTGCATAAAAAAATTACGATAATACGCATAGGTACATCACTGTTTCTACCAAGCGTGTCGTATTCCTAACAAGAGAGTCCATGCCATGTCTAGAAATGGATTGGGATAAGCAGAAGCCTTGCAGAAGATCGAGAATGGGTCATAGGTAAGGTAGAACGTACCTAGTTATTAAATTATTGATTTGAATATAACATTGGCAACAACCAACTATTGTTGCCGTTTGCAAACTTAAGTATGATTTTCCATTTTTTTTTATAGCATCAACATTTTAGTGATGACGCTAATGAAAGGCAACTAGATGACTACACGAGATCTCTTATCAAAAAATATTCTAGCGACAATCATTATTAAAACACCGACGGCTAATCTCCCCTTCACAAAACGGTACGCGTGTACCAGATAACACTGCGCTAGGTAAATATATCTCGTGATAAATGCTTTACTTACCTGTCGCGACCGGGCCGCGAGTTTCAATAATAACCGTGATATTGCGATGATACGGACTGGAAAAACTTGTTCTACTGATGTCGATATCCTTAAAGGTTCACACGTACGCATTTCTCTTTAACTGCCGCTCGTTGCTTCTGGCATACATTGCGGTGGCTTCGGAAGCGATCTGGAGCGTTTGTCGAATGTAGTGCGCGCTGGATTGTTGACAAATCGTGAAGTACGCTTCACGTTATGGGATGGAGCGACTGTAGTGTGATGTCGGTGAGCGGCTTTCATTCATGCCGCCTCGGGCCACGTTCCACACGAGATCTCATCTTCCAATTATCGACTGCGTTTGAGTCCTCTGCTGTGCGATTTTTGTCATTGTTGACCGATAGTCGTTGTATTTTTGTCGAGTTTCGAATTGAAATCGTGGCAGTCGCAATGTGAATTCATGGTTCAAATGTTAATGAATTAGTTAAGAGACTTGTAATTATGTACCTATAGTTTAATGGTCTTTGATGTCTAAACTTATAAAACAGTTCCCTGAAAGACATACAGATAACGCGCAGCCTAAACCGTTGATGATAGAAATATGAAATTTGGAATAAATATTCTACAGATCATGTAAGGGTGTGCACTATGAAGTGATTTTTCAAAAATTCGGAATCCGTGCGGACGAAGACGCGGGCGAAAGCTAGTAACTTAATATAGTTGAAAGAATACAAAAAGATTTCTATTGTTAACATCGATGATGAGCTATTGAAGGCCATTACGACATAGAGGAACATTTCCGAGGGCCAGTTGATTTGGTGGAGCATTGTACCGGTGTATTACACAAACTGTACTGAGCGCAATCGCTAAGTGTTTCACAATCGCGAGTTCGCCGACCGACACCAATACCTAAATTAATTTTCTTTTCGGGCCCGTCGCCGGTGCTCATTGTTCAATTTGTGACTTGGATTTTGGAGCACCGATGTGCCATTTGGTGACACGGAAACCGTCGAGAAAGCAATCTCTGATGCTGTTTACTAAATGACTGTAACGCTTTCTTATATCTCAATCCAGTATGACATCGTTTCTTGCAAAGCTTTCTTCCTCTTTTAAAGCGAAGACTATGATAAAAGTATATAACCAGATAGAACCAGTGATTATAGAGAATGCTTATGCAATATATAATCTCACGATCGTAATGTCTCTCGGATTGGTCAGCAACACACAACAAACTACAAACTACTTTTTAGGTGCAGTTGTAGCTCATTTGACCCTTTGCATTCAGGATAAGTATTATATATGACGTCAAGTTCAGGAGTGCGATTTTTGAATCTCATTCGCTGAGCTCAGCAGTTGAAAATGTCAAAATTACTATATAGACAAGAATATTTGAAGCTGATTTGACTTTCAAAAATCATACTTCAGGAGTGCGATTTTTTAAGTCAAATCAGCAGCAGAAAGATATGTATCTCCATAGTAATTTTGACATTTACAACTGCTGAGCTCACCGAATGAGATTCAAAAATCGCACTCCTGGTCGGTGACTATTCTTTTGACTATACCTTCAGAAAACCGTTACACCAATGAGCAGAAATGGGGGAATCTGATCGAAGCTGAGAAACACGAGAATAATCTGGACAGATTGTAAAAAGAACTTTTATGTTTAATTATATAAGTTGTGACCCCGAAATGAGGCAATAAGGATGTTTTTTATGACGACCAGAAAGGCAACGATACAACATCACTGACCGAACCAAGTACGATCACACCTAACGGATTGTCAAGTAGTTAGTTTTGAACATGATATTGTTAAATAAGTTTTCGGTGACCACTAAAGTTATGATAGCACTAACCAGTTTGAGTTGCTCAAACTCAAACACACGAGCATGACATTTTATAACTGTAACAAGGTTATTTACCGTTCTTATTGAGGAATTACCATATAGTTCACTATTGTACACGGTCAAAATGAAGAGTGGTTTTTGAAAGATTTGAGCTCGAATGTCAGAGCGAAGGTCTTTGTTCATCTAATTGGCATTCTTTTTAACCTCAGAGAGCTAGCTAATAAACGCATGTTGAGAATTCAATTTGAATAGTGGAAGATAACAAAATTTAAAAGGTCACAGGTTTCATAAGGTGCATCAAAATTAGTTAAAACTATTTTAAGGGGAAGATCAGACCGAAACTAAACAACTTTTCTTACGAAAATAAAATCGATATCGTGAGATAAAATTTACTGTCCCATATATTTTCCATCCCATGTGTTTTCAGTTAGTTTTCAATCAATCAAATATACTTTATTTTACACCAAACATAAACGTAAAATACAGAGAAAAAACAAGAGGCATAAAATAAGGCGGTCTTATAGCTAAGAAGCTATTTCTTCCAGACAACCATAGGGTAGAACGATGAAAGGTAGGCGGTGTTTCCAGAAAAATGATCAAAAAGGAATCAAAGGAAAGGGAACATAGTTTTGTTGAACCTCATATTATTATTTTCAGAATTTTTAAAGAGTGACTAGTAAGTAGTAGTAAATTAGAACTTTACCATAGAAAACCAAGATTTCAAATTCTTTCTTTCATCTATTCTGGGAACATTGTGAACATTTCTGAAAAATATATTGCATTGCTAATGAGAATTCAGTCAGAAAGCTAAATAGGTATTAGAACCTTTCGAATCTTATTATATGGAACTAGGTATAGTTGATAGATTCCCGAGTGATTGGTCGATGTCGAGTGATGGTGCTTTCCCAGCTCTCAGCCATTCGTCGCGTCCGTCTGTTGCGTCGTCCGTTGCAGGGAGTACGGACTACGTGATCTACGCTTGCGACATTTTGACAATCCGTAGTTTACGTAACGTGCCGCGACGGTAACTCTGCTTGTTGCTCTCTCTCTATTTGTACCTACTTACTTCATTATAGTTACCTATTCTAGAATATTGAGACCTAGGACGGCCTGTTAGATCAGTCGGTAGTGAGCCTGCCGGCGTGCCTTGAGTAGCTGATTCATATTCCTAGGAGAATTCTAAGGGATTTCTATAAGTGGAAACTGTTTTGGCTAATTCGTTGATTAAGTTTTGTAATCCAAGTGTATTATATTAATGCTGTATGTTTCTCTAATCCAATAAAATAAATAAAATAAAATATTAATACAGGGTCCAACTTAATATGCTGACACTTTTTTAAGGGGATGTTCAGACCATCAAACTGAACAACTTTCTCTATGGGACCAACATCGAAATCGCGAAAAAAAAAACTTCTGTCCCATACATTTGGTTCGAGTAGGTTTGCAGTTTTGTATGGAGCAGTAGATTTTTTTTTCGTGATTTCGATGTTGGTCCCATAGAGAAATTTGTTCAGTTTGATGGTCTGATCATCCTCTTAAAAAAGTGTCAGCATATTAAGTTGGACCCTATATACTTATAAGGACCAACTTAATATTATGCTGACGGTTTTTAAGAGGATGATCTCAACACAGCATTTGGTTTTTTTTCGCGCATAGGCCCACCACACATTCCCACAGCTGTAACTCCTGTGAACCAGGAACAGCGGCGAACATTCGACATTTGGATCGAGTAGGATTGTAATTTTGTATGAAACAACCGATTTTTTGATTCGAGATTTCGACGTTGGTCCAATAGAGAAAGTTGTTGTTGTTGTTGATAGTCTGATCATAGGTACCCTTAAAAACCATGAGAATTTTAAGAAGGAAGGACGCTATAAATATGATATCGTTGTCTATAGTCATCAAAATACAAGTCCAGTTCTTTAAATGTGTCTTGATAATTTGTGTGACAATGTTCAAGATATTGAATTATTGGCGACATCAGATTCTCAAATATCCATACACCTCATTGAATTTCATCGCAATTAAATGTCATTAGTCAACCTTTGAAATCTACATTTGCTTTTATGAGTCTAAGGCGGCCAATGTATGTTATGAAATCCATCTAATTCTTTACTACAATCACATCTGAGACGGCCTTGGACAATTATAGAAACAAGCAAGTGATTGGTAAATAGTTGAGCTAAATGTAACGTAACATGTGCGGAGTTGTTGTGGCGTCCACAGCGTGGAACAAGTATGGAAACAAATAGAGAAAGTACCGCTATTTGTATGTGATCTGTACGTTATTTCCTACTTCCCCATTAAGCTGGTAATATGATAGTGTAGGGTTACCTTCTTTTTTGGGTAAAACCTAGATTCGATTTAAGATAGAAACATCAGCATAACAAGATCAAGTCAAATTAGTATTTAATGAGGCGTTATCATTAAAAAATAGTTGTTCAGAGACCGTTTACGTTTTTATTAAAAAAATCATTACTGATCGGAGACACTGGAAGGATGGCATGGCGTTACAATAGTGACAATTTAGCTGCCAGGAGTGCGATTTTTGAATCTCATTCTCACCGAATGAGCTCTGCTGTTGAAAATGTCAAAATTACTATGGACATACGCATCTCTCGACTGCGGATTTGACTCTCAAAAATCTCTCTCCTGTAGTATGATTTTTTAAAGTCCAATCAGCAGTAGAAAGATATTTCCATAGTAATTTTGACTTTTTCAACTGCTGAGCTCACCGAATGAGATTCAAAAATCGCTCTCCTGATCGAAAGTGTTCCGTGTTTTTCTCGATTCCCTGATTTTAAGGAGCAATTTTTAAGATTACTATGGTTTGAATATGAAAGACGTTTTGATACTTTGAATTGATTTTCTTTTTGTCGGTTCGTTTATGTAGGTAGGTACAGCAAACGAACATTTTCGGTGCATTATTGGTTTTTCTAAACTTTTAGTATTTCCATTTACACACGCCACCTTCCTGCCATCTACAAAACATCTCATTTTTCTAAATATTCCTTATTTTCGTCGATTACAGAATACAATCAAACAGTTTCCAATGCTTTGTAAACACCTGTAAGACCTGTAACATTCCCTTACGTCACGTTACATGACGTTACGAAAACACGTGATTGCCGGCTTGTTTTGTTTTAGTTTCGTGTTCGTTTGGTTATTGTTGCGTAATGCCCGGCCCGATTAGATTACCCTCCAAGACGTTCAAGCGATTGTACTTTCATTTCATTGGTCCGATGCAATCGAACTGTAGGTACTATGGGTTCATAACTGGAGAGGTGAAGGATTAAGTAGAAAATTTACTCTTTGATTCCGCATAATACGAATACTTTATTTATTACCTATACCTACGGTTTTATGCAATTATGTGTTTATACATTTTTAAAAGGGATGATCAGAACTTTCTCTATGGTACCAAGCGACGTAGAGATTGCAACAAAATAATCAGCTGTTTCATGTTAAACTGCAATCCAACTCGACCCATGTATGGGTTATATGATAGTAAATTTTTCTATTGCGATTTCGATGTTGGGCGCTTAGAAAAAGTTGTTCAGTTTGATGGTCTGATCATACTCTTGAAAACCGTCAGCATATTAAGTAGGACTTTGTATATTGAGATTTGAATCCATCACCATATTCTCAGACATTAATTTAGGTATGTTACAATCCAGACATCTCATCCATAACATCTTATATCTCTCTCCTCTCATAGTCTCTTTTATATTCGAGATTCTCTTTCGAAACTCATGCTTTTCTTAACACTCTAGTTAGAAAAGAAACAAACAGTAGGAGTTAGTTCATATTTGTCAGTCACAACGATATTTAGCTCAATTATTGTTTAAACGTTCATTTATCATTCGTCACGGTTGCCAATACTAGGCATATTTGCGTTTGAACGACTTTCTCAAGGTTATATGCTCCTACTAAATTAGTTAATGTTAAAATACTTTATGTACTCGTACCTACTTAGATATTGTGTATACTTTCCTACATAAATATAAAGTGTTTTAACATTTATAGACATGAACTGAATTTATTATAGTAAAACTTACTCCACCAGAAAGCTCATAATTCGAATTCGGGGAAGTGATGTATACCTAGGTATCATTTTGTCACTTTGCTATCAATTAAATCTAACAAAGACGAACCTACAGTTAAGCTGTCTTCAAAAAGATAAGAAACCCATTCAAATTAAGAGAAAGTTAGAGATAAACAAAACAAAAAAGTGCGGATATTATGACCTAATACTAAAATTAGGTAAGTAACTATTGGCAAAATTGATTGGCAAACGTATAATATTTTGCCAGTGGAAGATAAATGAAATTGACAGATTAATTATAATCGACAAATACAATTCTGTATAGATTCTACAAATCAGTGTCGCAAAACACTTCACACGTCTTGTTCCATGACTTTCTTTACTAGATCTGAGCAGTTCAATAATTTTATTACACCAGACATACATCCAACTTAAATCACTGACGGCTTTTAAGGGGATGATTAGACCATCAAACTGAACATCTTTCTCATTTGCCAAAGTAGAAATCGCGAAAAAAATGCGAAAAAAAAACTGCAATCATATTCGACCCCAAATTATCAGAGCAGATTTTTCGCGATTTCGATTTTCCAACTTAAACGCTGACGGTCTTTTAAGAGGATGATCGGACCATCAAACTGAACAACATAAAAGACCGTCAGCGTTTAAGTTAGACAATCTATAAGCATAACGACCATAATCTCTTTCAGGTTGTCCAGAAACTTTGCTACAACTACCAGCTATCTTTAAAAGTCTGCTTTAGAAAGCCTTTTTAAGCTTAACTATCATCATCATCTCAGCCGATGGCCATCCACTGCTGGGCGTAGACCTCCCCCAAGGATCGCCAAAACGACCTGTCCTGCGATGCCGCCATCCCCATATCGTCGGTCCAACCCACATAACATTATAACAGAGGATAGAAATGCAAAGTAGTGCTTTTGCTTCGGAGACGGCTGTCGCCACTTGTCTTCCCGCTCACGCTGCTACAATTACTCATGCCCTCTCGCTCGCATCACGCCGCGCGCCTCATGGTGTTATGCAAATAATTGCATAACCTGTGGCGACACGTTCCACGCCTACTTGGCACTTCTAATTCCTCTTATAATGTTCTGTGGTCCAACCTTAATGTAAGCGGCCTTAAATTGAGATTATGCTCCCCGAATGTGGATCAAGCAATGGTAAAATGCATTGCCCCATTTAAATTATTCCCAGTCCTCTTAGCCCAGACTTGTAAATACAAAGTTACAAGTAGACAACTGAGCGAAACCGAACGGCCAGCCGATTAGTCACTGAAAGCATTCCTTGCGTGCCGAATGCCGATCCTCTGCGCATGCGCTGATCTGCCAGTTTATGAAGGGGGAAGGGGGGACAATAGTGATCTTACTCATCTTATTCTATTCTATTCTATTCTTAATTAATGGCGTTTCCTTGTTAAATTTCGCCAGTGTCAAGTGTTGAGGATATACTCATTAGATATTGTACGGTACAATAGGATATGGCGATCTCAAAGCCCCGTTTTTAAACAAAAACACACTAGAAACCGCCATAAAACGGCGGAGCCACGTGGCTGTCAAAATCGCAAGCCGACGAGACGTCCTCTTGCCATTCCCTCAGCCACGTCACTCCTCTACTTATCTTATTCCTTGTTCACTTGTAAGCTTAGTCATGCACTCAATAAAATTTAATAAAACTAGTGCTTTACATAAAGTAAGCTACAGCCTGAAGGATCCCATAACAAGGCGAAGGCCTCCTGACAAATGAGGGTGAGAGACAGTACCATAGATTAATTAGTTACTTCGTAACAGATACTCACTTCCTTAGAAAACGATAACATGACAAACTTTTACCTACTACCAGAAGGTATGCGCAAAAATGTACCTAGTGAAGCTTTCCAGCATAGCATAGCATAACATAATCATATGCTCACGACTATATTCCCCGAGGGTAGTCAGAGATGTTCTGAAACCTCAGAACATCCACGTTTCACCAGTAGTAGCGAAACTCTATCCAGGGTGACGGGGGGTGAGCTCGTCGCCACTTATAATGGACAGTGGGTACAATACATGCCTCGAAATTGAAGCACGCAGGTTTCCTCACGATCCTCCACCTTTTCAGAGCGTTGTTATTATTTCGTACAGCGCGCGATGTACGTGACGTTGCGCCCTGGAGCGACTGGCAGAAATCAAGCAAGCGCCAAACTAGTAGAGATGCTTATTTCGACGAAGGCCTGATAGTACCACAGTATAGTGTGTGGTGTGGAGTGGCAAGTTAGTGCAGGTCAACTTGCTGTCAAATATATTTTTTTTGTATTCTTTTATTTTTATTTTAAGGGGCTTTAATTCCTGAGCTAATGTCAGCCCCATCGTGCCTTAACCTTGATACTTTACACAACATTGAAAAGAAAACCTAACACTTCCTAACGAAAACCCTCTCACGCACTACTATAAATAAAAAGGGGACACCATTTTAGCCTCTTCCGACGCAGGGGCGGCTAAAATGTTGAAAAAAGAAGCCTAAATTCAATAAAAAGAATTTACAACCCACCATAGTCTTAATGAATAGTTAGTTACCTATTCCTGCGCCGCAAAGGTTGCCAAGCCGACGCAGCTTTATGAAGTGTGTCGACCCACTGAATACTGGCCCAGCGCAAGCGAGGTGTACTCTTTGGCGACAAAAAGTGTCCCTCCCAACTCCATTTGTGCCGCCGTCTGAGAGCCTCCCGCCTGGACATGACTTGCCTTGGGCGACCTGGAAGTCGTTAAACCGACTTCGAACCCAGGTCGGTCGCAGTAAGGACAACATGTTCAGGTGGGGATTTTCGGATGCGCAAAATGTGAGTTGCTTGTGTGGAGCTCCACAAACGATGGCCCATCTCACATCGCGCCCTGCGTGCCCTAACACCTGCACGCAGGAGGAGCTCATGACCGCTAGCGACGGTGCAGTATCGGTTGCCCACTTCTGGCAAGGTACTATTTAGCGACTTTGTTCAAAATTTGAAGTCGACACGATAAGAAGAAGACCTACACCGCTATCTGACGGAACTGACCAACTGCTTACCGTGTCCTCCGAAGCACGAAGGCAGCACTCGAGATAAAATCCGACTATATCGGTCACCCATCTAAAGACTGACCGGATCTGACGCTGCTGAATTTCTGTGATCGTTCCAATACCGAAGCTCTTACATACTTTGACGAGCGCCTCGTATCAAGTTAATCAAATTGAAATTAAAACTAAAACAAAGAAAGAAATGGAAAACAATATTTTTATAAGCTTTCATTTGAGACCCCGACACGATACTTCAGAAAACTTTTTTTTTTAAATATCTCTGTCTGCTCTGCTCCCCAAAACTGCCCCTCAACATAATTTAAACCTAGGATTTTTCATTGATATGTCATTGGACTCGTTCGAAGCGCTCGTTGGCGTAGTGGAGCTTCGGTATTGGAAACGATCACCGAAGTTAAGCAACGTCAGGTCCGGTCAGTCTTTGGATGGGTGACCGTTTAGTGGTATTTCATCTCGAGCGTTTCCGTGCTTCAGAAGGCACGTTAAGCAGTTGGTCTCGGATAGTTCCATCAGATGGCGTTGTAACTATTCGTTAAGCCAGGTCAGAGGCCTATTGAGGCGGCTTGAAAATTCTCTGACAGCATGGTGACCACTAACTTGCCTCCACCAACACGCACTGGGCCCGCGTGGTGGAGTATGGCCCACTCCCTCTCACCCTTATTCGTGAGAGGAGGCCTTTGCCCTGCAGTGGGATTCTATAGGCTATAACTTACTTTTATGTCACTGGACCATTTATTGCTATAACTGAACCAAGTTTCAGCTTCCTTCTTACGGTCTCCGAGAAAAATGTATGTGACTGTGTCAGACGGACAGACACCGAGGTAATTCCAAAAGTATTCCGTTTTGCCAATTTTGGTACGGAATACTAAAAACGTTATGACCTACTTTTATGAGACGTCAAAACACTAAACTTATTCGAGCATACACGTGTGTGTAATAAAACAATGATCTGCGAAGCAACTGATATCGCAGAAGCAGGCAGTGGCCATACCGCACGTAGAACGATAGTAGTGGCCATACTGTACATTCCAGTACAGTTGTTGAAAGGCGATAGACTCACTAGCCGTGAAGGTGTAGAGACACACAACAACGATTGCATAGTGTAATAAAAAAACTAGTGGTGAAGCTCGGCGGTCGCGACAGGTCATCGGAGCGAGGTGTGCCGGCAGCAGTGTTGCAAAAGTGACTTTGATAAAATCGGTATTCTGAACGATGACAAATGCTTACACTTGGGTATAATACTTTAGTTTCGTGCCAGTGCGACTGCGGGGCACCTGACCAAACCCTCACCCATGTGGTAAATGAGTGCACCCTACGCCGTTTCCCCGGTGGTATTGAAGAGCTCCATAGGTTAACCCCGGCAGCGGAAGACTGGCTAAAACATCTTGACCTCGAAATTTAAACCTCCCTGGATCCAAGCAGGAAGACAAAAATGCCATACGATATGATGATGATGTCCGTGCCAGTTCTGCGTATTGACTAAAACTTGAGTGAAGAGAAATACTTTTGTAACATTTTAGTAGTTTCGAAAAATATTGTTCTCGACTTCGATCATATTTAATCGAAGGTTTTCGAGGAATTCTCTGCAGAAATTTAAAAAGCATGAACTTTATTCCATAACTTCCTATTAAATCAAATTTTCAACTCTCTATTTCAACCCAGAAACGTTGAAGGGAAAGTCCCAACTTTCTAATAAGACCAAAGAATAATAAGTACCTAAGTAACTAGGTAAGAAATAAGGGTTTGTTAACAAACCCTAATTACTATTGTATCTGCCACACAAAAAAGGTAAAATACTTCAAGATTTAGCTATTCTATCTGCTGTGAAATAAATCTGTAGATCACTACTTAAAATCGGTATATTGGTAGACAGTACACGAAATCGGCAGATCTACCGATAAATCGCTAGCTTTTGCAACACTGCCGGGTGGAGTCCGTTCCGTTACCGATTTCGCGCGAGCAAGCGTAGACCCGCGACCGCTAAGCTTCACCACTATTAGTTTTTGTTACACTATGACTATAGTGAGCGACGGTTTCACAACGTCATCGTCGCGTGATCCACGTCGCGTCGGTGCGCGTTGCAACGGCGGCGCGCGCGCATCGATGCGATTGCGTTGATTTATAGACGCGACGATGTGTTTGTTTATATTGGCTTACTTCTAGTTCTCAGTACTATTAGAATCAGAAGCAAATTAATATCTTATAGCAGTTGAGATAAAGTTAGGATCTGCTTGTCTTGATTTGGTAGTGAAACCAAAATAGTTAGACTAATGTCATCGTTTAATCGCTCATAGTTAATTCCGTATCGAAATGTAATGCATTGCACACGGAAGTTAAATTAATTATCATCACTATTTATAACTGTTTGTTACTTCAAAACGATTGTACCACCATTTACGATATGAATTCTTACATTAATGGAATGCTTTAGTAGGTACGTAGAGCTACATAATATTTTTCAATCTTTAATTTGATTTGAAATAGCACAATATGGCTGTAACATTTATAATCAATAATATTTGAAATACTATAAAATTGTAATTAATAGGGACAGGGGTTTTTTACTTAAGAGGAACTTTCCTTGCAATGCGCCCAAGTGCACTGCAAACAAACGAAGCTAGATCCTATTTTCAATACTAACCAATTAAACGCAATGACATTTTTTAAACACAATATCTAAGATCCTGTGGTTTGCCAGATTTCCATTAAATCGAAAAACGAGATTTTATTTGGACCTCCATACAAGTGCTGATCGGCTGTTGGATTTTCTATTTCACGGTTCACGGATTTACGGTCTGAATAGGTACACCCTTAAAGTTTCGTTACTAATGAAAAACTATTGGTTTATAAGATTTGTATGGAAATCTTAGAGCAACTGTAACTTTAAAAAAAATATTTAATAAACAACAGACAGAGATCAGTTTCTTAGATCGCGATCGATAGAAATATCATTGTCTGTAATTGGTTAACAATGTTAATAGCCAAAACATAATTAAGCTTCGTTTGCATGAACCGTTCTAACAATCGTTATGCTAATGATATCGATTTCACCCTGTATAATCATACAGGGTGAAATCGATATCATTAGCATCCTTTTAAACTAAGAGTCTAACCATCAAACTGAACAACTTTTACTATGGGAGCAAACCAATCGGAGCAAAAAAAAAATCTGCTGTCTCATACTAAACTGCACCCGCCGCCGCTGCCGACACGACTCAGATGTATGGGACAGCAGATTTTTATTTGCGCCGATTGGTTTTGCTCCCATAGTAAAAGTTGTTCAGTTTGATGGGTAGACTCTTAGTTTAAAAGGATGCTAATTAGCATATCATTAATGATATCGATTTCAAGTATACTCTTAATGACTACTGAACAAATTGGTAAGATAAACTCTCATCTAAATATCAAAATAAGTCCAGTGACAAATCGTCTACAAACAGAATAACTTACAAGTGTAACTCCACTTACATACCTCGGCATCTGCATAACTGAACCGCTTCGTTCTCATTAGCCTGCGCCCGTTAGCCCGACCTGACTCCCGACAACGGGATCTGCGTCGAGCTAGAACCATTTGGTGTGTTTACCCTATTCGATTATTGCATTCCATTTGTTCACTCTATGAACAGAAAGTATAAGGTGAGGTACTGTTACCCTACTTTTAAGACTAGGATCTTTTACTATTATCAACACCTTGTATACTTTGGCTTAAGGCCAGGTTATCCCAGTGCAAGCGTTTCTTTCTTGCAAGCATAAGTTTTCAATTAGCCATCCCGCTCCAATTGAAAGCAGGATTGCAAAAAAACGTGTTTTTCATCAATATCTTTGCTCATGGGCTCAAATTCTACGGAGTTCACTAGAAATATTTAATGTATTTAGTTAAGTACAAGAATAAAAAGTTAAATATCAGCAGTTTAATCATAGTATTGAAAAAACATAACAAAAAGGGGTAACTTTGGGATTTTTTTCTATCTATTAAACTTAATCTAATCGTGTAATTGAGAACGGTCGCCTATCAGCCAGATCCTTAAATAAGACATAATTGGTTTTCAGACTTTAAAACACAGTTTAAAACACTTTCGTTCTTGTTCAAAAAACGGCCTCGACGGGATAACAGCGTCTTAAGACTAGGATCTTTTACTATTATCACACCTTGTATACTTTGGCCTAGCACATAGGTACATACGGAATTGCGATCTGGAATTCCGAATCAGAATTTTGATTTTGTATAGGATTTGACACCATACGAAAATACGGGGGGCGAGGTAACATGAAATCCGCAACTTTGAATTATATTCCCCATAACTTTAGATTCTAATTTTGAATGTTAAAAATCATGAAAAGTTGTCTCGTGTGAACCCCAAACGTTCGAAGTTCGAATTTATTGTTTCGCAATTCTAGGCTGTTTCGTTTAGTGATAAGGTATAAAATTGAATGCCAATGTACATGATCAAATTGTTCTTATAACGTGGCAGAGGGGAAATGCTACCGCAAGGATAGTCCTTATAATAAATAGTCAAAGTGAATGTAGTACTAGATACTCTCATACTGTGCTATTATGTCATGCAATGAGCGAACCGTTGAGAACTTTCAAATAGATTCCTTATAACGCCATCCAGTTTCTAATAAACCTTAAAACCAACCCCAAGTCTTAACTACGATTAAATTGTAACCCAAGATCTAATAAACGATAAAAATAACATTACAATTTACGTATACTCGAGGAAAATGTCAGACTATAAATAGAAAATGCATTTTAATATTCATACGGCGACGTTGACATGCAAAAGTGCTACAAACTTACTATACTATTTGTAGTAAACAAGGCTTGGAGGAGGTCAAAGGCTTTCTCCGTGGGCAGCGAAGTACTGAGAAGAGACAGAAAGAAAGGGGGAAGGGTGAAGGGGGGGATGGCGTCGCACGCGCGGCTAGAAAGCACTCCAGCCATTGTTTGTTTCATTACGACACTATTTATCAGCTGTCACTCCACGTTCGCTTATTGCATTTTTTATGCAAATTAAATTAGTTATTAAGTCCGATATTGAAGCCTAGGCTGGTTATCGCGTTCTAGATAATGTGCTAACAGCTAAGAGTATAATTAACACTTACGTTGTAGTACGGTAACCGGTTTGGGTGACTTTTAAGAGCATTCCATGTCGTGTCTCTGATCTGATTCTGACGAGTAATCGGAATAAATAGATGGTACTTTTAATTTCTCTGTTTACTTTGTATTTCACTTCATAGTCTTCTTTGATGAATAATACTAACAGAGTAGAGTAGAGATAAACACTGTAAGGTCAGGTGGGGTAAGTGAAACACACTGTAAGGTCAGGTGGGGTAAGTGAAACACACTGTAAGGTCAGATGGGGTAAGTGAAACAGTCGCCAGTACTCTATTAAATAATGTGTCTATGCACCTATGAATCTAAAACAACAATTCATAGTTTGTTTTATTAGTTCAGCCATAAAGTCCATTTCAAATACTTAGTTTATTGCTTATGGATGTGTTTCAGTTCCCCCGTCGTTTCACTTATACCCCAACTGACCTTATACAATATCTAGTCACCTCATTTCATCCTGAAACCTCATAAATGCTGAATTAAAGTTATCTGTGCTAAAACTGCACATGACTCAAAAATTGTTTGTAATTCGAAATCGAAATGGACTACGGTCTTGGATAAAAAGATCTACTGTAAATTGATCGGAATAAAGAGAAAGATTTGATAATGAAACATGTGCATCCATGAGTAACATAATTAAATAGAAAAGACGTTCCAAAACATAGAGTTAAATCTCAATTTGTTCTGTCACATAGTCGGTGTTTGACGGAGCGTGACCATAGGATTTCGGGTAACACATCATTCGTTGCCAAACAGATTGGGTCATTCTTTTGTGCGCGTGGGAATGATGCAAATGAGACCGCTTCGCTATTTCTTTGTTTGATTTCGTGAAAGTTTACACCATCGACGAGGAAACGCGGCCGACGACGGCCCGATGTGAACGCCATTTTTATGTAATTGTTACGTCGCGGGGCTTCCACGTTAAGAGTGATACGCGAGAAGCGGATTAGCTTGGCTATACGTGTTACGCATAAAAGTCTTCATCCTTCTCTTGTCCATATAACTTTGTTTGGGCAGGGCTCCGTCAAGCCCCACGATCAGAAGGTCTAAACAGCAAAACGTCAAACAGCGCGAAACGTCTTAATGAGCAGTAAGTCTAATTAGAAAAAGGTCTATGTGGCAAACAGTCAAACTTTCAGATGGTCTCAATAGGTCATAGGTACATGAGATAAGCTACACTTTACTTTTCTACACTTTGGCGCATAGTAAACGAAGCGCTTGCTTGATTTCTGCCACTCGTTTCAGCCGCCAACGTCGCATATGCGACGAAGTAATAACAACGCAACGCTGTGGTAACGGAGCGTACCGTCCGGCGGCAGGTAAATAAAGCGTGAGAATGTATCGTTTTGTAAGGAAGTGATGTATCTGTTAAGAAGTAAGTAATAAGTAATAACCAATGGTTTGGGGTCGGCTGAGCATGTTCTTCCATACATCTCTCATAAATCGAGGACTACTACTGAACATAGGCTCCACGAAATAAACATAACCGCTTACTTCTTACAGCCACCTTGAGCAAATCGTCTCCAGACTATGTCGCATTGGACGAACTGCCCTATAGACATATCGTTTGCATGTGGGAGATTTCTACAAGGGTTAATTCATAGCAGTAAATACGGCAAATATCTGAGCTTCCGACTTGAGAAGAAGGCAATCCGGCAAGCATCCAGGGGCCTGATCGCCAATAAATCTCCACTGAAACGTCATTGGACCGAATGCGAATCACAACTTTTTACACATTCGATATCGTGCTAATCATTTGACAGTTCATAACAACTGTTTAACAGATTGCTCAGACGTTTCTAGCTGTCAGTTACATAATAAATAAATAAGTTAGTGCGATACCTAACTTGCAATTTAATTACAACTGAAATTGAATAATGATTCTTCTTCGTATCGTGTAGGCAGCAAGCCCTTGGTGTCAGAGTTTTTTCAGATCGCCTTACGGCCTCTGACGTGGTTTTTATGTAAACACTACTACAAATAAGGATTGAACTTCGTTGTTTTAGAGCTGTCACACACGATGACGGAGTGCGGATTGGCAAACCGTGTGTGCTTTACGTGCGGTTTTATGTTTCATACAACTCCTTGTTTCACAAATGACGGACTGACGTCTGCTGCTCCGTCAGTGCGTCATCGTGTGTGATCCCACAAATTAGCGCGATCTACCTCCAGTTGCTTGTGACTTGGACCATTCAATATAAGCGCACGCTACGGAGGGGAACGCCCTTTATGAAATCAGCTGCACTACACCCGGGTCAAGCAGACGGAGATTTTTGTACTTTTAAGGGGAATCAGAAACAAAACCTGTTTTTAAGTTTATTGTCTGTACGCGGAAGGGCGACTTTAAATCATGTTATAATTTTAAAATGTTTCACATTTTTGACGGTTGGAATAAATAGGTAGGTATAATTGTTCTTTTGCTACTCAGCATTCCTTTGAACAATTATTAGTGTGCTTAGGAAAGGAAATGACCGTTCGCTCTCGTTATAGACGCGCGCGCTTTCTAGGTCAACATCAGCAGATCAACAACAAACAGTCTCAATACAAATACCTACACTACTGTGCCGTCCTATGTTAAGTTTGCATGAGTCTTTCTGGAGATTTTATTGAGCCTTGTATCAAGGACCAGGAATGCAGAGAATAATCCTTAAGATGACATAATGAATGGGATTACGAAGCAAATTCGGCACCTCAACGTGTCCTTGGCTTGACTCATCAAAGTACATAAACAACCCAAGATAGTGGGTCAGTTTACCAAGCAAACATTGTTCAAACCAATGTGAAACTTGTAGTAATGAAAACATGCTTTAGAAGACTTAGTAAAGACATTCCATTGCATTAGTAACAACATTTATCCGCAACTAAATAACTTAATAAGATATTTCATAAAGGGAACTCGTTGCTAACGGTATTGCTGCAAAATTGAACAGATATTTAGAGCCAGTTTCTTAAGAGGAAATGCGGGCGGCGGGTCTTTAGTTTAATACAAACGTATTCCCCTGTTTCCTCAACTTTTCTCCCTGGATAATGAAACTAGAACAAAAAAATTTTACCTCACACTATATTGCCGCTATTTCTAGTCGTCTAGTCAATTTTACCGTCGTTTTCAGACATCCTGCAAACGAAGAAGAATGAAAAATGAAAGCAAAACAATACAGACATAGCCAAAGTCTTTCTCATGTTATTCTTAACAAAAATATGAAAATCGGTCAAATTTTGGAGGAGGAAACAGGGGAATGCGAGATTGTGTTTTCGTCTATTTTTATGTAGGGAAAATCAGCCCATAGAGCTGCAGTTTTGACATTCGCACTGGTGGCTCAGTTTAACGGGAGCAGCGCGACGGTAATATATCAGTTAAAAACCTAATCTTGAAATGTCTTGCAGACCGCGTTTCCTCTTAACACTGTCACCTCTTGCACTTATTATAATAGCACAACGTTAAATGTTTGTTTTCTCAACTCTACTAACATTCACTTAAGATCTATCTGCCATGAAAACGGAGCATGCAATTAATCGGCCATCGTAATGTTGCGCCACGATCTCGGCCAAGAACTGTTGGTAAGCCCACCCAGTAACAAAACGAGAATTCATATTTACACGATTTACATTGCATCTTGACCATCTTAGTCTGAATTCCGGCTTCTATCAGCAGCACGCATTGAAAGTGTAAACTAACGAAAAAGAAATATTAACGGCATAGAAAACTTACTGCGAAACGGTATGTCACGGCATCTATCCACTCACTAAGTGCAACTCATTATTTAGTTTACTTGATTTTCGCAATTTAATTCGTCACTTTTTAAGCTAAGTTGCAATTTAATGATTAAAAGGAGTCGCCCTAGGCGCACGTATAGGCTGACCAAATAGTATGCGTACTGAAATAGCCAAGTAAAATGTAGTGTGTTTCAGTATCGTAGGTGGCGATATATTGTTTCTGCCTATTCCAGTGTTTCCAAATATGCATGTATGTTATTTTTATGCCCTACTATAAAATAGCAAGACTAAATCTGTTCCTAGCTATGCACTAATATGCAGAAGTAGGTGACTGAACAATAATTACTGTCAACAAACTCGTACCTTTGCAAAGATGTGGTTAAAACAGCGCGGCCCGCGGTCGCGATGGCGAACTTCTGATCAATATTTCTAGCTTGAGTACGAGTTATGCGTCTCTGCAATTGACCATTTGTGTGAAAACTTGTAGACTCTGACAATAAAAGCCTGTAAATTGCGACAACATTCGATAAGATGACATTACGTTATTATACTCTCCCTGATGTAGTTTAAAACGTTGTTTTAGGTACTCAAAGGGTACCAAAACATGACCCTATTCATAACCCTACGCCGTCCGTCGGTCCTAAATCTAAAGGGCTATCTTTAGAACCGTAATAGGTGGATAGTTGAAATTTTAATTAGAATATAAGTACCTAATTTTTTGGATTTGCTTATAAATAATAAACAATTAAGGGGTCCCCCCTAAACGGTCTACAAGAAACGTGTTTTTTTAACTTTTCTTTGTTTTTGCTCTATCGTTAAAATGGTAATACATACAAACATCAAAATTGGTGTGACTATAAGATAAAACAACAAATAATGAAAACCAATCAAGAGTGTGCTAAGGATTCCGAAGAAATCGCATAATTTTTTGTCATACTGTATCGTGGTACGGAACCTTCTGTGCGCGAGTTCGACTCACGCTTGGCCGGATTTTAATCTTTATATCATAAGCAGTGATCGGAGTAGGTAGATTGATTTTATGTGCTTGTGTTATGAATTGCCATAGACATCATAACATGGATAAGCCTTTTTCCCGGGATTTCGTTCAGTAATTCCGGAGGCATGTCCATATTAATATATATGTTTCAGTTCATTGACCCCAAATCAATCTACCTACTCCGATCACTGATCATAAGCATACCAAGAAAGACATCGGTATCCTTGTGTATTTATGTCTATCATAACCGCGATCGCATATCGCATTTACTTTGACCGTAGCTCTAATAAGAATGTTATCAATAGAACCTCGTATTACGAACAGAACCTTGAGTTTAACTAGCGCACATTGTGATTACCTGCCCCGCACTATTTCCCTGACCCATTTCCCTATTTCCAATCCAAGAACATCCTTAAATGTATGGGTAGGTAACCCAAGAAACACGGGAAGCATTATAACAAACGAATAGTAAACTTATGTAGAACCTAAGGTCCGTATGAACACTTATATAAGTTCACCAAGCATCTTGATGCTTTATATTGGCATTTCAAAACCATTATGATGCTTTACACTGTAGAACGGTTGGGTAATGGCATATCAATTTGCTTTTGTGAAGCCTTTAGTTTTAGTGCAGCAAACCACAACGCAGCTGTACAACCATCAGCTGTTTTTAGTGCATTTGGATCTACAATAGCATTTTAAAGTAGTAAACAATTGCTTAATGCTGTTTAATAGCACAAACATAAACCATTATAATGCCATGTAAATCCGCTATACAGCTAACAGCTGTTTTTAGTGCTCTAGGGTCTACAATAGCATTTTTAAGTAGCAAGAATATGCCTAATGCTGCTTAATAGCATAAACTTGTACCGTTATAATGCACCGTAAATCCGTTATACAGCGTTGAGCTGTTTTCAGTGCCCTTTGTTGTTTAATAGCTCTTTTAAGTGGCAAGTAAAAGCCTAGTGCTGCTTAACAGCATAAACGTGAATCAATGTAATGCTTGCATTTTTAAAGGTCAACTGAGTTCTGTTGTACAGCTAACAGCTCTTTTATCAAATACACGTGAGTTATTATAATGCGTAAAGCTGTATATGCATTCATTTTACTATATTCCTAAAACCATTTGTCGGCCATTAAACCATCTATCGAGCTATTTTGTAATAAAGTTTTCCTTTTTAAATAAGCTCGAAAAAAATCCCGATAATCCTAGATAATACGTCCAGAAAGCCTATTTATCAACTCTTGGTACACGGATTCAAGTAGTATGAAAATTCTGAAATGGGTTTTATTGTTTTGCCCAAGAATCCCTAAAATTGCGTTCAAGTAATGGCACTATTTCAGTCTACATCAAGTCTACTGGTATACCGGTGAACCCCTATAGAACTACTTTATAGACAATGGCACTACAGTAGTTATCAAAGGCCTTCTCTATGGCCTCTGGCTTAATAATTGCTCACGTGTGAGTATTTATACTGCTGGCGGCATTAATTAGCCTTTTTAAAGGCTCACCGACCTGCTATAGACCGACACCATTTTGTAAATATTTTATAACCAAAAAATATTATCATTCGGACCTATTTATAAAAGCCATATACCTATATAATAATGATATAACTGAATTTAATACTGCCCAACCAATACTATTATGTTAATTATATAAAATTCGTTCTATACTAAGAAAACACAATTGTTTTGGTTATTTCACACATATCTTTATGTAAAATTTTATATCAAAACCTCAAAATATCGAAGGCGCGTGAAAATTTTCAATGAAACTCATATAGACATTTACAGTAAACTACATTGCGCAGTAATATTTGAATGTATGAAGTAACAAAATGAGTCAAAAAAGTATTATAATATAAATAAATATGGTGTCATTCACTCAGTTTTGACCGTCTTCGTCCATATTATATTGCGAGACAAAGTACTTAGTTAAATTACAACGTTAATTGAATTATAACATTTTGTACCGTGGTATTAGAGATGTTTTTGCAATGATGTAGGGTTTATTTAAGTTCTAACTGTGAACACTTAAACAGCTCCAATCATTCTTTTGGTACATTCGAATGCTAGTATAATGCTTTTGTAATGCAATTAACATCTTCATTATCAATAACATTGCTTGTATATTGCTTCTGTAATGCAATTGGCACCTTCATTGACCGTAATAATGCTTCTTTAATGCGATTGGCAACATCGTTGACCACAATAATGCTAATATAATGCGCCTGTAATGCAATTAAACAACTATTTGTGAACCTATTTAGGATCTAAAGCCGTATAATTTGTGCCCAAATAAGCATTACAGTAGCCGTATATACGTTTGTAATGCTACTATAGAACTGACTCAAAATGCGTAAACGATACATAAATGCTGCAAGTCGGCCGTTATACTGCTTTGATGTGTTACTTGGGAAGTACATAATAATTTGTTGACACGACATGTGGCATGTGTATGCACTTAACAATATTGGTTGTAAACTATTAGTTAATCGATTACTTACTGTCAACTTAATTTACGTACCAGACTTTGCTGATTTGGTAAATTCTTGTCACAAACGAGTATTGATGACTGATCATCATCTCAGAACATAGATGTCCACTGCTGGACATAAGCCTTCCCCAAGGATCGCCACAACGACCGGTCCTGCGCTGCCTTCATCCAACGGGTTCCCACCGCCTTCGGTCCACCTTTTATTGATGTCTAAATTGTCTAATGCAAGATTTTTGTTTTGTTTCCTGTACAGGGTGTAAGGAAAAAGTATCAGTAACCTTTAAACCACATACTCTACCCAGCCAACTGAACAATTTTTCATATGGGAGCAAATTTAACAAAGCAAAAAAATCTGCTGTTCCATAGTAAACTGCAGCGCCTACTCGACTCAAATGTATGAGACAGGAAATTTTTTTGTTCTGACATGTTTAATCCCATAGTAAAAGTTGTTCTGTTTGATGGGTAGATATAGAGTATGTGGTTTATAGTTTAATGATACTTTTCCTTACATCCTGTGTAATTACTTATTTGGTCTAGAATTAAACATTTTAACGGGTTCTTACCGCGTTTTGGTATATTTGAGTTCCCGATATTAAAAATATGAAATATTAATAAATATTAATTATTGTTTATGTTTAATTCTAGATTAAAATAATAACCGCGTAACTCTCAAAAATTTTATTACTTATTTGAGCTTTAAATGAGATTTTGAAGTATTAAAATCAGTCATGGGAACTACATGGCGATTTAGGAGTAAGTTTCAGGCTAACCCAAAACGGAAATCGGTCGTTATAGTTTGTGCATGTATAAAGTAGAATACGTACAGTCAGCAGCAAAAATATGTATGCCTCCTCATGCAAAAGATGTATACACTTTAGTACGCGTACTTTTCACGCGTAGTACTAAAGTGGATACATCTTTATACTACGACGTAGTAAAAGTGCATACATCTCTTTGCTGCTGACTGTACTTATAAGTATGATTGTCATTTCGTGCTATTGTGTTTACTTGCATATTTTCAGTTTAATTTTCTGACAAAACAGAGTGGAATCGTCTGATTATAATATCTAGCAAATACTTTCTTTCTCTACCAATACCATTCGAATTCTGAATCATCATCATCAGCCCATCCAATGCTAGACTCTGCCCGAAAACGTATCAAAACTCCATTGTAGACTTCTCTATTGTATTCTGAAAACTGATGTTAAAAATATTACACTAACTGAATTCATACATTTTCAAATTATAACACTGGGTTTTCCGCATCATGAAATATTTATGATGTGACACAATACATACATAACATAAATAACACAAAATAGGTACTTACCTACTTATTTCGGTCGACCGTTCGTTCATTGCATCGATTATTTGATATAATGTTGTTGTTATCAAAAGTTAGTACCTACATAGGAATGATTTTGCACACACGTGTAGCGTAGGACGTATTCGCTTATCATACGAATTACTTTTTATCGCATAACATGGCCATTGATTTTGTTAAAGTGAATAGAGAAATGACATTTAGTTATACACTCTATATCTACATACCTACATACAGAAACTCAAGACCGAAATCTCTTTCGGGGTAGTCAGAAACATTGCTACAACCACGGACCTGAAAAAAAGACGGACGTAATCTCGTCTAATCACGAGTGAGCACCCATTTCTTTTGTGTGCGTGCTGTCACGGGGTACATAATGGTGAAGGGTGTCGGACCTGCGCCTAGAGCTAGTGCATCTGTGTGAGTGTAGGTCCCTTGTAGAACAAACGAAGATGTAGGACCTTGCATGCTTCACATCTTTTTAGTGTCACATTACGTCCGTCTTTTTTTCAGGTCCGTGGCTACAACTAACAACTTTCTGTTACATACTGCAGTTGTGTTGTGTGTGTTGCATTCTTACGTTAACACTCAGTTGCAGAAACGCTCATTAGAGTTAATTCTCCATTAAATCTCTTGCTGTCACCTTTTATCTTGTTGACGTAGTAAAAGCTAGCAAGAGATTTAATGGAGGATTAACTCTAATGTTTAGTGCACGATCGACGTTCAGCGCTGACGGCGGATTAACCAATTAGCGGCGTGCAATTCGTCAGAGCCGTACTATACCGCGTCCCTTGATTGGTTAATCCGCCGTCAGCGCTGACCATCGGTCGTGCACTAGATCCAGCCTAAGTTTCTGGATGGAATGACGTTTGTGGTTTGATGGAGAAACCTTCGCCATGGGAAGAATTGGGATAGTCCATTCTAAACCGAAATCACAGTATAAGTAAGTGTACTTATAGTACTACATATCCGGAAGCAGTCTATAACTATAAGTGGGAATGTCAAATGTTGTTTTGCAGTTATTGTTTACAAACTAGGTGACCTCAGGTCAACTGAGGTGAAGTACAATCTGTTTTAAAAAAATATTTCCCAACACAATGGAAGAAATAAAAATGGTAGCAGCATATTATACTTCTTATAAAATAGGGTAGGTAGGTCTTCTTATTATATTCTTACATAATAGGGTCCTTCTTAATATGCTGACGGTTTAAAGAGGAGGATCAGACCATGAAACCTCAGATAAATTAACAGGAATGGATGCGATATTACGCGCGTACCCCTCTGCCAAAGGCATGCGGTCAGTGAGCATGCCCGTTATATAAAAATAGTTGACGCGCGTCCCGCGCCAGTCGCCAAGTTGTATATAAACCTCCCCCCCCCCCCTCACCCCCGCAAAATTGACAGACTTTTTTGCGTAGAAATGAGAGATCATTTCCAATCCATTCCTGTTAATTTATCTGAGCATGAAACTGAACAACTTTCTCTGTGGGACCAACATAAAAGGAAATCGCGAAAACAAAACACAGTTGCCCAATCTATTTCAGTAGAGTAGGGTAAGATGTTTGGTATAGAACAGCTGAGCACCTCATCCCTAATATCACAGCGTATGTTAGCACAAGAAAGAAACCATGGCTAAAGAAACTTCAGATGGTTAATAGGTAATCTCAGGAATTAATTGGCAAAAGGAGGGTTCCTTTTACCAAGCAAAAATACGATTCAAATCCGAATAGTCCATAGTAGCAGAACATTAATACATAACAGTAATAAAAGACGTGGGAAACGGCTTCTTAACGCGTGAAGATCATTGGAAATTATTAGCATCCAAGGTGGCTCGTGCTCGGCGCAACCTTGCGAATTAGTCGGTGCAAGTAACATCTTCGTCTTCATAGTTTTGTAGTGACGAATGGATGACAGTTAGATGAGCAATGCTCTTGTAATGTAGTGTAATATTGCTAAACGCATTCTTAGGATATTAAAGTGTTCTAGAAACTGCGCGATCAAGTGATTCTAAGACGACAATGGAACCTAAATTACCCTATTTCATCCAATGTTGATGCCCTTTTAGCCAAAATGTAAAATTAGTTTGGACTGGGTGCGACGTCGTCGCTAGAATTAGAGCAGCAATTTTTTTTGTAAACGGAAAATAATATACGGACGTAGATACGTACATATTTTATCAGTCAATTGTTGGTACTCATAGATATGATGGCAATACGCGTAAACACGTACTGGAGCTACTTTTTCTGTGTTTTCCTATATATTTATGTAGCAACATGAGTCATCGAAATTTTGTAACGCGTGATACTTCTGTTATATATGGAGTCAGCGTCATCTAGGACAAACAAATAAAACCCCAGCACAACAAAATACATAACCAAGTTGTAGATCTGCAACTACAGTACCTCAGTCAAATTATGAGAAGTGAGTAATACCAACATCTCCAGATGATTTAGCGGAAACCAATATCTGGAAGACGAAGAACTTCCTGGTATAAGAACCTACGTGAATGGTTCGATATTAACTGTACCTGTTTTTGCCCTGCTCACTCCAGGGACCGAATAACCCTCATGTCTAGTGACAACTAATCTCTGGATAGCACCATAAGAAGATCTGCCAGTAATTTTCCCAGGAAATCCAATTTGTTATCATTGCTTATCAGATGAACAAAATCCTTCGAATTTTACGATTATAGGTCATTATTAGTGTAAAAATATAGCATTAATATTTCATTCAATCATCATGATTATGTAGCATTTTATTAGAATTGATTCGGAAAATATCTCGAATTAACTCCCTAACTTTATTCTAGCATCTATTGTGCACAATAAGTTTATTGTTTTCTTGATATCCTTGTTCGGTCTAGATAATTATGTTGTATGACATCATACAATACCAAAGTACATTCCTACAATTGATTACATGATGACGGATCTTTAACAAAGATCTATCATTCAATACTGAATTCTCTTAGTTGCTTTAATATTGTTAGGATACTTGTGGTGGATACTTACCTTTTCTGAACACCTTCTTCCACTCCACTCCACTTGGACCTTTGTGGTATTGCTCACACCTCGGTTGTCTTCCGATCATCATTATAAGCGTTAAGAAGACTCTACGTTGGCATCCTTTTAAACGAAGACTATAGTATATAATTATACAATTCAAACTGAACAACTTTTACTATGTGAGAAAATCGATCGTTGCAAAAAAAAATCAGCTATTCCATACTAAACTGCAATGCTCGGATGTATGATAAAGCAGTTTTTTATATTAAAATAGGGTCTGTATGTACCCGTACGGGCTTTCTATATTACTATTATTACTACTTATACTTATTCGTAATTTTAAGGAAAAATCATTATTTTATTAATGATATTTCCTTAAAATTACGATTATATATGTGCTGGTCTGGCAACATTATATAACCTCATCTTCATAGCAGCTAAAAACGCGACTTTCGATAATTTAATACAAAGGAAGTTCAAATTGTTTTAAATTAATCTCTTTAAAACTATGATTACCGAATACCGAGACATGATAATACGAAAAACACAAATACAAGAGATAATGTCTAATAATATTTAAATACAATTTGAAATAAATGCAAGCACCGTTATGATCAATCAGGGGGCCAATTACGGTAATTTAAACGATCAAAGTTCTATTCTCATCCAATTTTGTCTCTAGTCCCATTCTAATCTAATTCTAATCTAGTTCTAATGCAGTTGGTGCGGATTTTCGTATTACGGTAAACGTAAAAACCGTTTCAAAAACGTTTAGAGATGTTACCCTATTTCAGTACAATCGATCATCGACTTGCCATTTGCATCATTGACACCTCTAGTTTGTTTGACACTTCTACAGAAAAAAAAAGAAAAGAGTGAGACGAAGCGATATGAGGAAATGAGAAAAAGATTTTCGCTTGGCGTTTCCAATTTGCTATTCTTCAAGTATTTTTTTAGTTTGAAAAATGATAAAATATGTTAAAATGAAGAAGATCACGCACGCACGTCAGGATAATTATATGCATTCTTGGCTGTTGGAGGATGTCCTCGAGGAGTACAGATACCTTGTGTCTGGAAGGCGGGTCGAGCATTTTGTTCAAACCTTGGTGCGAATGTGCCGAGATCCTGAATGCAGATAGGCCTGCCTGCATGAGCAGGCAATGGTCAGAGTGTAATCTGAGGGGCGGAAGGAATGGTGTGGTGTAAGGTAGGTATACCTATATAGTTATAGCCAAAGTTAATTCTAGCATCTACCCAGGGTGCTCTCAATGTTCTACACATTCTGCTCATTAGTAGTTATTCCTATCTACCACAGGACTTAATGAAAACGATTGTGGTGCCAATAGTCAAAAACAAAACTGGGGACATCTCAGACAAACAGAACTATAGACCTATTTCACTGGCCACTATAGTAGCAAAGGTTTTGGATGTGTTGGTGTTGCTTGATGCTCAGTTAGAGGAGCAACTGCAGCTGCACGATGCCGGGCACTCTACTGAAACAGCAATCCTGAGCATGAAGCACACCGTCCGCTACTATATGGACAGACATACACGTGGGGTGCGTTCAGAACCTACGCCTAGAGTGCGCCCAGCCAGAGTGCACTCCGAGAGCAACTTTTCGCACTAACGCCGTTCCGAGGCTCGGTGACAAGCGTTCTACCCATAAGAGCGAGCGAGAAGAACAACCGCATCCAAAGGTTCTGAACGCAGCCCTGTGTATGTAGTGTCATATGATGTGCTGTGGAGCAAACTCAAGAAAACTAGTTTCCCTTCTGAGCTGCGTTTTGTTTTTGAGTATTGGTATGCGAACCAATAGAACCATGTCAGATGGTCTGATGCTTTATCGAATGCGTACAGGTTGGAAAGTGGGGTGAGGCAGGGGGGGCTTACTTCTCCCAAGCTGCTCAACCTCTACGTGAATGAATTATTGGTAGGCTCGGCAGTACACATGTTGGTTGTCATATTGACAATACATGCGTCAACAACATAAGCTACGCGGATGACATGGTACTGCTGGGCCCGTCGGCCAATAGTATCAGACATTTGCTATTGGTGTGTGAGGATTTTGCGAGCAGTCATGGATTGTTATATACCGTCAAGGAAAGTGAATTTATGGTCTTCAGAGCAGCAGGTAAGTGCAGAGATGTGCCTCCAATTACACTTAATGGTGTACCGTTACAAAAATTTATGTTCCTCGGCCACATTGTCTCTGAGGACCATAAGGACAACTTCGATGTAGAAAGGGAGCGCAGGGCGTTAGCAGTCAGGGGCAACATGCTAATCCGCAGGTTCAATGGCTGCACAAGATCAGTAAAAGTGACACTTGACTGACACTTTTCAAATCATATTGTTAGTCATTCTACGCCTGCAGCCTGTGGATCAATTGCACACTCAGCTCGCTGAATGCCCTGCGTGTCCAATATAACAACATTTTCAGAATGCTGTTGGGGTGTCCGTCATGTTTGCAGAGGCGAGAACAGACGGATACCATGCAATCATTATAAAAAAAGCCGTCTCACTCGTCAGCCGACTGTGTGCAAGCCACAACAGCATTCTGGAGATGATAGCAGGCAGGTTTGACTGCCCCATCATCACACACTGCAAGAAAGTGATGATTTAATTCTTCTATTCTGTTTATGTTGTATTTTAATTTATGTGTGTACTTACTAATACACAAGGTCCTTCTTAATATGCTGACAATTTTTTAAGGGGATGATCAGACCATCAAACTGAACAACTTTCTCAAAGGGACCAACATCGAAATCACAGAAAAAAATCTGCTGTCCCATACATTTGGCTAGAGTCGGTTTGCAGTTTTGTATGGGACAGCAGATTTTTTTTTCGCGATTTCGATGTTGGTCCCATAGAGAAAGTTGTTCAGTTTGATGGCCTGATCTGATCATCCCCTTAAAAAGTGTCAGCATATTAAGTTTTGGACCCTGTAGTTCTTAAGTCAAACACCGTTACAAACACATGGATCTTTGTTATCTGTTTATGAATAAATATTATTATTATATGTCTTACGTTCTGTAATCACGAGCAATTATGTCCCGGACCTTTGGAAGGCGTGCATGGAGCCGAAGCCAACATGTAGAGGCCCGTTCAAAAGACTAGTTAATCTAAATGTAAGGGATACACATGGCTGACACCATCTCCGAGCGCACAAGATGATACACACGGGGATGGTGCCCGCCAGGTGCAAAGACCATTGGAGTCCGGCACTATGGCCGTGATGGAAAAATAAGGTCTTGGGCTATGGAGGTGAAAGTTGGATGGATGGATACTGGGCTATGGGAGGAGACTAACGAATGCCTGCCATGACAACTAGTCTCAAAATTGTAAATAGGGCAGGCGGTGACTCACCGACTCGTCGAGTGGGCCCCATTATTATTACTTAAAACTTGAGTTTGAAACTAGGTTACAATATTTTCAGGTGTAGAGTGACCAAAGGTGCTGAGTTTGAGAAAATTTGGTAAACATAAACGCCTGAAAGAAAGCCAAGCCAAGAAAAGTCACACACTAAGAGTTACAGGTGCCGTGTTTGACGTTAAAGTTAAAAACAACCAAATCAACAATAAATGTAAGTGTTATCAATTCCTATTTACCTACTCTTGTTAATGAACATTGGCGTAGTTAGGGATTCTTCCTAAGGAGGGCAACCGGCCAGTCGGCTCATCAGCCACCATTGCCAGACTTGCCAGTGGCAAGTGTCAAAATTGACATTGCAAGGTCGGACTACAAATAAGATAATGTCGTCGCCATACAATCAAAAACCAGGTGCAAGGGAAGCAAGCTCAAGATTTTACTAGAATATGAATAAGTGATAATAAGATCCAAAACCTAGAGCGAGCGAGGCGAGCTAGAGATTTTACTAAAATATGAATAGGTCGGTAAGTGATAATACGATCCAAAACCTAGAGCGAGCGAGGCGAGCTAGAGATTTTAGTAAAATATGAATAGGTTGGTAAGTGATAATACGATCCAAAACCTAGAGCGAGCGAGGCGAGCGACTAAAATATGAATAAGTTGGCACGTAATCATCATCATCAGCCCATTATCGTCCACTGCTGAACATAGGCCTCTCCCAAGGCGCGCCACAAAACTCTGTCCTCGGCCTTCCTCATCCAGTCGCTCCCCGCTACTTTTTTTTTAGGTCGTCAGTCCAGCTGGCAACAGGGCGTCCCACACTACGCCTACCAGTTTGCGGTCTCCACTCTAGAACTCTGACACCCCACCAGTTGTCAGTTCTTCGGCAGATATGACCAGCCCATTGCCACTTCAGCTTGCTAATTTTCTGAGCTATCTCAACCACTTTAGTTCTCTGACGTAATAGCATGAATTAAACCCTAGAGCGACCGAGCTTGAGAATTTACCAAAATATGAATAGGTCAGCACGTTATGATACGATCCAAAACCTTAGAGCGAGCGAAGCGAGCTCGAGATTTTACAAAATTATGAATAGGTTGGTAAGTGATAATATGATCCAAAACCTAGAGCGGGATAAACATTTATGCTCACGACTATGTTCCCCCGAGGGGGTAGTCAAAGATATTCTGAAACCTCAGAACATCCACGTTTCACCAGTAGTACCGGTAGAGCGGGATATTTAGGAAACAATCCAGGTGCTAACGAAGCGAAGCGAGCTGAGGGTCGCCTAGACACTCTCCTCACTCCACCTCCTAGACCTAGCTCTTGGATAGAATTTTTATTTGGACCCATCCTCAGAGGTACTGTTCATAAATTAGCAATACATGTAATTAGAGTAAAAGGAGGCCCGAAAACTCAGTCTGTAGTGAACCTGCCAGCTCAGCTGCGAGTTGTGGGTTTGAATCAGTCAGCATTTGAATCCCACTGAATATGAGTTTGTACACCAATAGACTAGGTTATGGTAGTGTGTGTGTGTGTGTGTGAAGTAAAGTCAAGCGTGGTGTGTTGGGGACGGTCAGCAGCCGCTTGTCACCTGTCAACAAGCCGGCACATGGCTCAGCTTTAGTGGATACAGCCCAGCCGCTAAGCGTTTCCGCTCCTCACATCTCTTCTTTTGTGGAGACCGGGCCTGAATGGGACTAGATAACCTCTGTGACATTTAATTTAACATCTCATACAACTACTATTTTGTTTCAGCAAACAGAAGAACGGCTGGAGAAAAACTGAACAGTAGAATGGAGAAGTATTGAGGGGACGAGAAGTGTAGTGAACGGGATTTTGTTATTTAGCTATCTCGTCTCCGCTCAGCTTCAGTGACACCACATAGACAATGGTTCAAACTAAGTACAGAAGATTTCTCACATTTGTATGGCACAATCAAAGCGGGGATGGATGGAACGGAATTAAGCAGGGTCAGACCGGGTCGAGCTACATGTGAGCAGCAGCATAGAAAAAATAGAGATATAGGTTAACTCTGGACCGTACATAAGATTTCCTCATCTCTCGGACCCACAGGATAACTTGGTCAACTCGGACAAAATGAACAACTTGGTGAACTGAGTTGTTCATGTTGTCCTAGCTGTCTGCTTGGCCAACTCAGACAACATGAACAACTCCGTAAACTCAGTTGTAAGTACATGTTGACCGAGTTCATGTTGTCAGAGTCGTTAAAGTTATCCAAACTTTTCATGTTCTCAGAAGTAATTTAGTATAACAGAACAGAATAATTTAGTAAAGCGTGATCCTTTTAAGACTCGGTCAACATGGAAAACCTGATCAACTCTGGCTGATGACACGTACAACTTGGACAACGCAGTTTACCGAGTTGTTCATGTTGTCCGAGTTGACCAAGTTGTCATACAGGGGTGCGTTCAGAACCTACGCCTAGAGTGCGCCCAGAGTGCACCCCGAGTGCAACTTTTCGCACTAACGCCGTTCCGAGGCTCGGTGAAAAGCGTTCTACCCATAAGAGCAAGCGAGAAGAACAACCGCACCCAAAGGTGCTGAACGCAGCCCAGGGTGTAACAAAACACCCTAGTAATACTTAAGGCTGTGGTTTAGTTAGACCATAAAACTGAACAACTTTCACTATAGAGCCAACATCGAGACAAATAAAAAAAAATTGGCCGTCACGGGACGCCCAGCAGATGTGAAACTTCTCTCGATGTAAATTTCGAACTTCTGTCAGACAAAAAGGTTGCGGATCAGAATTTCAAAGCCCTCCCATAAAAAGTTTCACTTCAAAAATCTGCTGTCCCATACTTACTTACATTTTAGTCGAGGTACTGCAGTTTTGTATGGAACAGCAGATTTTTGTTTGTTGGCTTCATAGTGAAAGTTGTTCAGTTTGATGGTCTGAAACACCCCCTTAGGTATTACTAGGGTATTTTGTTACATTGTTTAAAGTACTTCCGACTATATGACTCGGTCAACTTGGAAAACATGTACGACTCGGGCAACGTGGACAACTTGGTCAACTGTTGTCTAAGTTGATAAAGTTGTCCACGTTGCCAGAGTCGTTCATGTTGTCCTAGCTGTCCAAGTTCCGTTCAGTGTCCAAGTCCTTCATATTGTCGGAAGTACCTGCTTATAGAACATCTGGGTCAACATGATCTAAATTGGACAACTCAATGTTCGAGATGAGTAGGTGTATGACTGAATTGTTAATGTTGTTCAAGATGACAGGGTTGTTCATGTTGTCAGAAGTCCTTGTAGTCAAAATATAACAGAACAGAATAATTCATTAAAGATAGTGGTATGACTGAGGAAAATAAATTCCTCTTTGTCACCAGCGTGAAGAAACTTTGTGACAACAAGTCTGCTGTCTACACCTGTGAAAGTGACTGATCACGTCTACCATGCATATAAGGATAGATAGTAGTGGTTAGGGCATGCGGGCGGGCCTAGACCCGACTGGTGCATCCTGAGATATTATGAAGATGAACTACTTCTCTATTGTTACTATGGCAGCGGTATGCGGTGGAGAGCAACTGGCCTGCTTGTCGCTTCTTGACAAGCTATTACACATCTCCGCTCTGTGCTAAGATCCTCCACTTTTCTCTGCTTTAATGGATAGAGGTTGATGTCTCAAGACAATCCATCCATATAAGTGATTTTGCTAAGATGTCGATTAGATTCAAGATGTTGACCAGTGAATGAAGATCTTTTACTCATTATTTTTAATAAAATCTATAAAAATAAAACAATTTCGTTAATTTTATGCGTTTTTTATTTAATTTCCTTCAAACTGTAAGAAAACATGATCAGACTGGATGACAACAAGGAGGTCACGTCACACACTGTATTATAGCATAGCATAAATGCTCTCGACTTTATTCCCCGAGGGGGTAGTCAGAGATATTCTGAAACCTCAGAACATCCACGCTTCACCAGTAGCACCGAAACTCTGTCCAGTATGACTTGTGATCATTTTGCCACTTATAATGGTAGTGGGTACAATACATGCCTCGAAACTGAAGCACGCCGGTTTCCTCACTATGTTTTCCTTCACCGAAAAGCCAGTGGTGTTACAAATCTTACATAAATACCAAAAAACGCAGTGGTACGAGTCGGCATGGGCGGGGATCGAACCATCGACTACTACATGCCAAGTTACTCACCACGGCACCATATTATAATCTTTAAAGACTGACAGAGTTCAGGCGCTGCTAGTGAAATGTGGATATTATGAGTAAGTATATCACTTTCGCTGCTGACGACCTACGGCGTAGGTCGGCGACAAATGGGCCGCAGTGCTAAAGAACCCACGTAACGAGTCAGTTATATTGCATTTCGGCTGTGCTTATGACTTACCGCGCGAAGCACCGACAACCTTACGCCTGACGGGTGACCCACGAGACAAGCCAGTTTGTCGTTTCACAGTTACAACTGTGTGCACAACCTATGAGGGGGGTCAAGTTTCACCTGTGGTTGGATCGGCGCTCATGAGCTACAGTGCGAGACACCCAAACCTTACGCCTGTGCGGGCTGACCCACGAGGTGAGCTGCTTTGGTCGTTTTACGTTACGACTGTGCGAATGACCGACGAGGGGCGTCAGTTTTAGCACTGCACTAGGGTTATGATTTTGAGCTTAGCAGCGAATGTGATTTATATACTACTCCATCGGAGGCCGTCCATTCCCCATGACTTCTGAGGACAGTCATCATGCACTTATAATATCTTGCTCGTCTGCTTCGGATAGGTACACCGGCTTGTGGAAGACAAAATTTCCAAATTTCCATCTGCCCCAATGATTATCTGATTGAACTTGGTTCCGTAGAATGTCAATGTGCCCAAAACCTACAACAAAAAAGAATATTGTGTGATGTGTCATTGCTTAGGTTACACTTATGAGGTCAGTAAGTGATATAGTGGTTCTTTGGTGGGTTCATGTGGAGGATGAATAAGCAATGCAGCAGATAGTTACTCGGTTACATCCTACAGATAAATTAGGTGCGGCGTACTCAAAACAAGTGCAGTGTAGTTAAGTACAGTATGTAAAGATAGGTATTTGGATCCAAAGGAGGTGAATAGTCTGCCCATCCCACAACTGAGAAATAGGTGTGGGGGTGAATAAACTTTCAGATTTATGATTTACTGCTAGGAACAAATAACTATTGGATGGATTGTCTTGATGTAGGCAGTAGCAATAGTTCTCCGAGTGATTCGTCTCAACCTAGGGTCTTGAGGTAATGTTATGTGTTAAGTTATCTTGCATAAAAGAATAGTTACCATTAAAATACATGTGCCCCACGACGACGAAGATATGGCATCACAAGACATGCTGCATTGCATGATTCTTGTCTTGATTTCCACACTCAGGTTCCACATCCAAGTTCTTCTAACACATAGGTAGGTATATAACGTGTATGCCGTGAGAAGGGTCAGGTCCGAAGGTAATTAGTTGAGGAGTTAACTCCTTCGACAGTCTCTACCGTTTTATGTACCGCGCGAGTCTCGCCTAAAGCACACGTCTTCCCTACATGGTTGGGATGACATCGAACTCACGAAAACCAAGGTCCACTTCATGAAAATCTGGTGAATCAACAGTTTTTTCAATGTTTTTCAGTTATAAATCTCTGAACGATCGTAAAAAAGTTGTGAATAAGTAGATATTTTGTAACTACAACAGAATCGTTCAAAAACGTTTGAGCCATCTGTCAAAACGGCTCTAACGGCTGTCAAGAGCAATACCACGTTTAGCGTAATACCAAATTTGTAAAAAGCCAAGCTTCATTCGTGGTCCAATAATGGTTCGGTCACCAAATATTTACCGTAATTGGCCCCCAGTGCTACTTCTGGTACTAAACAGTGTGGGAGCGGACGAGTCGGCGCGTGAGAACTCGTCGCATTGTTTCTTTCTGTACTAGTGAGCCTAGCTGCGCCGGCGCAGCCCGCAGATGAGGTCACACTTTGATTGTGTGGAATCAATTCGAGTGCCCTCCGCATTGATTTAGAACGAAAGTTCGTTTATGATTAGTAATTTGATTGTAGTTGTTAACACAATTAAATTATTGCATCTTTTTTCGGTTTTAAATCTTTATTGGGACGTGAAGCTATTTTATAAATGATAATAAGTTACCTAAAATACAGGGTGAAAAATTTATAGCTTCTTAATAATATAATTTTGTTGTCGAAGTCGCCATAGCCGAACACGGCTAGGAGGACTATACTCAACAACTTTCCCAAAGGAAAATAAACAAAATTAGCGGAAAAAAAATTGAATACAAACGTTCAATCAGCTGATAGCAATTTAGTAGTAATTATGGAAAGTCAAATTTTTTTTTTCTTATCTTTCCTACAGGTTTCTTAGGGAAAGTTGTTCAGTATCATGGGTAGTAGTGAACTGTCTACCCTAACACCCTGTATATTATGGACACATACCTAAATTGAATAGGATGTATTATTTGTTGTTTTAAATTGGTTGTAAATTTTGGATTGGTTTTCGGGTATTAAGTACACCCGGGAAACAACTTGACCTATGGGATGGAGTTGAGGGTTTTGCGCAGTAACGTCTTTGTTACAAATTTTGTTCTACGCAGTCAAGGTTTTTACAAAGTTGTTTGCTGGCTTTAAAGTATACCTACCTGTGTTATTCTTACAACAGACTATACTGCATTCAAAATAAGGACGAAAAGATATTCCGATTCCTGTATAGCTTTCTGGCCAATTCTGATTAGCAAATAAGATTTATTTATGAGAAAGATATACTATCCAACGTATCTTGGACGTTACTAAAGCTGTTCTAAGAGTAAATGAGAGGAAGTGTTTCAAATCTCTGTTTCTGTAATTCAAAATGGCCTTAAATTTTCGTTGTTATTTGGAATGGAGTATAATTTAATGTACAAATTCTTGATTAGTTTATGCAGATAAACTTATAAAGAATTAGGTAATGTAATAGATCCACGCCTCACGGAAGCTAATCGAGGTTCTCTGGTTAATTGCTCTCGTTAATATAATATTAGCGACTGGTTTTGGTTACGAGCTTCTCTGTGTATCCGGAAAAACGTCAGGGTCTTGCCGTTCACGCGATCTTTATACTGCGATGGCTAAAATGACGCTGTGTTTCTGTTGCATACATAAATTAATACGAAAGCAATGCCACATTATAAGAAAGAGTACCTGCTATTAGTGCAAACACTATCCGAAGTGGGATTTTGGATAATCACACGTTCAAAAGCACGATCGAATGATGCATAATCTCCATAGTAGTTTGGACATTTTCTGCTAGTACTGCATACCACCTGGCCTCCCTGCTCCCCCGCCAATTTTTACCTTACCCCCTTGTGGAAGACGGGTGGAAGTTGACAGTAGGCTATAATGTAATCAGAATCCTCTTTCACTTGCACTCACTGTCTAGCAAATGACGTCCCTGAGCGACAGAAAAGAATAGAGCATGAAAAAATGCGATTACGTTTTAGCTCACAGATGAGGTTCCACCCTTAGACTTTGTAGGTACCTATTTCCAGATTTGCAGTACGACATTTTAGCCGCTCCATACGTCGCGTCCGTGGTCACTTCTATCCGCGATGACCATGACCGCTGACAACTGAAGGCGCCTACGCTTACGTAGCTACCAGCTAACTTGACACCGACCGTGTTTACTTTCCACATGACATTGTTAGTAAACGTCAGATCTATGTTAAATGGACACTTTTCACCTACGCAACACAACTTGTGCCTTTTTGCTTACTAATTAAAACCTATCGGTCTTTGACTCTCTTTGTCCTTATTTAGACAAGTTAGTAAGTCTTGTAATATCTTAGCTGAGGTGACGAAGTATTTCGGTTTTCTTTATTTGATTATTACCATTCTCAAATTATTTGTATAAGGATTCACAAAAAATTTAAAACAAAGTATCTAAGTATCTATTTGATATATTTTTGATTTATTGATAGACGTACCAAGGTGTTTTATTACATACCTTACTTACTTAATATCTTAATTATCCTTTTATATTAAGTAAATACCTTTTTTGTGTGTCATTATCATTCATTACCTAAATAATAATTATTCCTTATTAATTTACAAAAATCCCAATTTATTACATTTCTCAAGAATATCGAATGAACTATTCTTAAGAAACATGGGCTAAAATTAGTCCAAACAAATGACTTCACCTGTTTATGGGAAGTGGTTACGGATATTGCCGAGTTTTTCCATAGGATCTTGCAAGATAACTCGTTAGTTATTTACACGGATAACTTTATACATTGACGTGTTATGGTTTACGTCTGTTTGCTGTGTATGGATGTTTACATAAGCTGTACGTAGTTTTGTTCGTAAAACGTAGTTTGTGACGAAGGATCAAGTCACGATCTATAGGCGATAATAGAGAAACGTGATCCGAGTGTAGATGAGAAAAGAAATGTTTTATTGTTCTTCGCCTTAGGTACGTTTAAAACTGTCTTCGATTTGATTAAACTTAAGAGAGCTCGGTGGCGCGTTGCGGAGAGGTATGGACTCTCAATCATGAGGTCCGGGTTCGAATCCGCACAGACAACATGCCACGTACCAATGAGTTTTTCTAACTTATGTACGTATTACCGACTTCTCTCAAACGGTGAAGGAAAACATCGTGAGGAAACCTGCATATGCAGAAGAAGAAATTCTGCATATGTGAAGTCTATACCAATCCGCATTGGGCACGCGTGGTGGACTAACGCCCAAGCACCTTCCTAGAGGGTTGGCCTGTGCCCTGCAGTGGGACGTATATAGGCTGATGATGATGAAGAGAGAAAGTAAAGTTTATTGTAAAACAGATGACTTGTATCATAATTAAATTGTTAAGATGGCTTTGGGTAAAACATCGTTATTCCTTACTATACTTTATAGTCTTCAAGTATAGTTTCTATATAATAATGAACAAATCCTTTAAAGTTTTTCTTGAAATTATAGTGGTGTATAGTTTATAGTAATACTGAATTCTTTAAAACCGCCTCTCCTCTAACGATTGTACCAACACCTGACGGATATGAGGTCTTACTGCGACCATGACCAGCAACCGCGCGTCCAAGTAAGTAGGTGACCTCAAGGTGGAACCTTCAGCATTTCGGTCTTTAAGTATTGACATCTCCAATACATAAATATAAAAAAAAATTAAGCATCTTCAGAATTTTTAATTTTATAAATCTTGGTCATTAAAACAAGATTGCCTTTAGGAGAAGAATGTGGCAAGATAAGCCAAGAATACAAGGGCGTCCGAGGGAAAAGTTGTTACCTTTTCCAAGAGCTGACCTAATTTGTAAATTGATCTGAAACCTATGTAGTGGGATCACACACGATGACGCATTGACGGAGTGGCAGCCGTTAGTCCATAGAAGCATACGCGGTGCGTTAATCCGTCACTGCTTCTACGTGCGGTTTCATACAACTCATTGCTTCACAAATGACGAACTGACGTTTGCTGCTCCGTCAGTGCGTCATCGTGTGTGAACACACTAAGTGTCCGGTATAGTTATCATAAAGGCTTCCGCACATTGCAGCGATATTATCGAGCGATATTATCGACAGCGATATCGCGACACCTTACACACTGCAGCGATTCCGCGATTCGCGTCACGCATGCGCCCTTGTAGTAGAAAGAGATTGCGTCAGGTTGCGATAATATCGCGGCAGTGTGTGGGATCGAGCGCGTCCCCATACAAAATGTACTGAGAACAATTATCGCAAAATCGCAGCGATATTATCGCTCGATAATATCGCGGCAGTGTGTAGGATCGCGCGCGTCCCCATACAAAATGTACTGAGAACAATTATCGCAAAATCGCTGCGATAATATCGCTGCAATGAGCAGAGGCCTTTAACTTTATCATCAGCCTACATACTCTCCACAGCAGGGAACAGGCCTAATACCGTCTCAGGGAGGGTGTATAGGCATTTCGACCATACGCGTGCCTAATGCGGATTTGTAGACTTCAAACACACATCGGAATTTCTTCTTTAGCGTACGCAGTCTCCCTTACGATGTTTTTCTTCCATGCCATTTGAGAGCAGTCAGTATGAGAGTTATCAATACGCTATATTTTGACGATAGTTATTTACAATATTGTCTTAAATTTTACATGAGGTATGTACCTATATAATGCAGGAATAACGCTGCATGAAAACATTCGGAACTTGACGACAACTTTGGTGGTAAGAGAGATAGACTGAGGTTACCTAACAGATGACAAGTTACAAAAGTAAGAGAAAAATTTCCTCTTATCTACACAGCAAACAAAACGAAGTATAGTAAGTTCTTATGTAACACAAAATAGGGTGAAACAAATTGAATAATTTGCGACAATTGCGACATTCGTTTCGCAATACTGCCCCTGTGACAATTTCGTTCATTTAACAAGTTTTGTAACATCTCAGAATCAGACGTTCAGTTACCATGCGTGCTTCAGAAGTCATTATGAATAATGCAATCCGAGTGCATCATAATTATATGCACAACAATTGCACAATACAGTAAACTCGTTTACAATGCATCGGTAGATGATTCAAGTATATAAGAGTACGTAGGTACAACAAACGAGTGTTGGTTGTCGCGTTTTTTATACCTTCAATTACTTGAACATGGTAAAACGTTATGGCTTTGTGACATGCGCATGCGCCACGTGAGAGCTGCAGCACGTGCCAAGCTATATTTAATGCTACTGACATCTTCAGCTGTGAAACTGACGGGAAGTATTGTTGATAAATAACCATTTGACTCGGTCGGTTTTCAGCGTTTACGATAACACGAGGTACTCTACTATAACTGCCTTAGAATATACTATTCACGAATACTTGGAACTAGAACGGCGCACGCGACTTCGTACGCGCGGACCAATGACTTTAAATACTCATAACTTTGGATTGAATGCATCGATTGCGAATTGCGATGAAATAAAGCCTAAATGTTCATTCAAACTAAGTTCTATGCTTATGTAAAAACCATCCAAATCGGTTCAGTAGTTTTTAAGTGATTCGTGGACAAACAAACATCAATATTATGGTATAAATTTTACCAAATCTAAAAAGATACAAGGACTTCCTTCTAGTGTCAGTTCTACTTAAAACTGGTGTTCATTTTTGAGGCCTCAAAGGCTTAAAGTGTACAAGGTGTTACAAAAATACAAATAAACATTTAGAGGGGTGGTTTAGACTCTACAAAACCATTGCATTACATGTTTATTTGTATTTTTGTAACACCTTGTATATTTCTCATTATATAGCGTAGTTTTTAATGTCATAAGACCGTATTTACGATGTACTTCCTAGTGTCGGTTTAGTTCGACCTTGTCAAATGTCACTATTCGCCAGACTATGGAATTTATAATTAGCTATACAATTTGTTATCTTAAATAACAAGGTATTCGAAGTTCAGGCTGTAGTTTGTTAAAGTGTTGAGATTTTTCACGTACATACCTACATAAATAAACTCACGACTATAATACCTTTTAGGGTAGTCAGAAACCTTTCCAGATTAACCTATTATCTTTGTAGGGTGCATCTTTAGCATATTGAAGGTAGAGCTCGAGTTAAAGAAGATTCTATACAAGGTGTAAAAAAACATCCTAGTAGTATTTAAAGGGTCTCTCAAACTGAATAACTTTCACTATGGAGAAAATGTCAAAAAAAAAACTGTTGTCTCATAGATTTGAGTCGAGTAGTTTCTGCAGTTTTGTATGAAGCAGAAGATTTGATTTTGTTTTTCTTGATATTTTCTCCGTAGTGAACATTTTTCGTTTTATGCTGGTCTAATCAACCTCATTCAATATTACTCAGTTGTACAGTATCATGAGTAAAATCATCCCTTAAACTAATGTCACTGTTTATAGTAACAGCTGCCTCCGTGGTCTAATGGTTAAGAGCATTGGGCTCTTGACACGGAGGTGGTGGGTTCGATTCCCACGGGGGACACCTGGTGATATGTCACTTTGTGCGTTTTTCCCCAGTTGCTTAGCAAATTGCAGGCTGAATCACCTGATTGTCTGAAAAGAAAGATGATTCCGTGCTTCGGATGGCACGTTAAGCTGTTGGTCCCGCCAGGCCACTGTCTATAGTAGTTAGTAGTAGTTGTTACATAAAAACCACGTGAGAGGCCGTAAGGCGATTTGAATAAACTCTAACACTAGGGCTTGCCCACACGATAAGAAGAAGACCGTAACACCCTGACGAATTTTCATTTTTAAAAACTCGAGACAGTAAATTAGTTCAACGTCTACGACGAGAGCTAAACGTACTCGCGGAATGGTAAATATTTAGACAACAATTATCTGGAGACCGCGATCCTCTCATAACAGATACCCTCTCCATTATATTCGAGATTATCACCGGTCAGAACATCCATTGACGCTTCAAACCTGTCTTTATTCACCTGTTTGAACACCTAACGCGCAATGAATTATATAATTACAAAACTGGTTGCTTAGAATGGACGTCATGAAGTGATTAGGTAGTAGGTTTGATTACTTCGTAATCGTCTGGTGCTGCTATGATATCATTCGCTGAACATCGTGGTCACGCCCGCAACGAGATTTTAAGCGTACTACCAAGGTTGATCGCTCACTTAGGAACTACTTCTCAATACTATCGCTTGATAGTAGATTCTGTAAGTTGGCTTACCGGTGTGTTCGTTGTAAACAGGAAACATTTATAAGTTATACGTTAAAGTCGTTAGAAAATTATGAGATTGCATTTCATTATTTGGTAGACAAGTACGTACTTCTTGAGAGTCACGTTGCAGGGTTTGCCTCGAACACTTGTCTCTCGCGTGGGGTTCGCGCGGTTCGCGTCTCAGCCTGCCACGAGGCTCCAAAATCCTTCTCAGTTGTTCTTACTCAAAAACAATCCTCGAGATTGGATAGACTCTCCCTCAAATAACTTGACACTGGAGAAATCTAACAAGGAAACGCCATTAAATAAAAATAGAATAGAATAGAATACGTACTTCTTAATATGCTGACAAGTTTTTAAGGGGATGACTAGACCACCAAACTGAACATCTTTTAAAATGGGACCAACAACGAAATCGCGAAAAATACAGCTTTTGATGTTGGTGCCCTAGGGAAAGGTGACGGGTTTGACGGTCTGATCATCCCCTTAAAAAAGAAGTATCCTATATTCCTGAAAGGACAATTTTTTGTAGTATTTTTGGTGTTAGCGTCTTCTTGAAATCAAATTAGGCACAGACGTAATTAGAAGATAATTAATTAATGATATTGCATTATATTATTGTTATCAGTTAGGTAGACAGGATATTCCTGACTTTATTTAGTAGATTTACCGTTCCGGCCCTGTCCTTGAATACATACTGGAAAAAAAGTTATCGGAATGTATCGACAATTGGAACATTAGTTAAAGTTATTATTTATTCGGAATATGAGGTAATTTCGAGTACCTACTGTTTAGTTAAACGTCCTCATATTTTAATGAAGAAGTTAACGTTTAACTTCAAGCCACAGTTAAGTCTATGCTAATATCTTATCAACATCCTGGGCTGGCTCGTGCGTGGCATTCAAATGACATACCTACCTACTTAATATCGTTCTCGACATAATTTTGTTCGTACCATATCGTTTGTTTTGCAACAGGAATGCTTTGTGATAATTTGATCGTTAATGTGTATTTATTGTAATAATAACATTGCACAGTTATGTTTAGTCTTGATTACACCTAATTCTGAAGTGTTACCTACGTTAGACTAGATAAACACCATCAATGTATGAAGTATGAACATCAACAAACTAACATCTTAGACTATAATTTCTCATTTTAAAAGGTTACGAAATAATCATCAAAGATTCGAAATATGTTACATTATACGATGTAACTATAAAACCCATCGATTCACCTTCTATCTGTTTGTAAACTGCTATCTTCTACGATACGGTTTTTATTTGACGCTCAAAACCCGTTATCTTGAACTAAAAACTTTTATTTGTTTTAATAATGAATTAATTAACTTTTCTTAGAATTATCTTTCTCACCAGTTACATAATTTAGTTCGATATTGATACTTGATTGGTCGCCATAGACTAAGAGCGGGCTGTTGGCAACCTTACCTCATCAAGTAACGATATTAACTTTTTTACTCGATGACGTAATATCTTAACTATTATAAAACCGTAAATTCATAAGGAATAAAAAAGTAGCGGTTCTCTTCATATAAATTCAAATAACATTCGATAGCGCGATTTAAATGACGTGCAGCGCCATCTATTGACAAAATTGTTAGTTTGTTTGTTTGTTCGCACATCACGCAAAAACTACTGAACCGATTTTGATGAAACTTTTTTTGTTTGATAGCTTATGATCTGACTTAAAATCTGGTATATAATTTGTGCGGACGAAGTCGCGGGAAAACACTAGTTTTAAATATTTTGTCACTCTAAAATCAGGCCGACTCCTGAAAGTACCAGGATTAGGCGAGGCAGCCCTGTATATTTTGTCATTTTTTGATGAGCTCTATGGAATGTATTATAATTATACCTACTTGTTACTCGAAGAAGTTACTCGAATTTATCAAAGCAAAATTTTATGCTTTCTGCATAAAATGCCCCAGCTAACACCCATGAAACCTGTATACTACATATTCCATTCCAAATAGCAACTAAATTTCATGACTATTGTGAAATACTTACTCTCGATTATTCTTGTAACAGCTTTAGTAACGTCCAAGATACGTTGGATAGTGGAACTTTCTGATAAATAAACAAAATTGGCCAAAAAGCTAAATAGGAAACGGAATATCTTTTCATCCTTATATTGAATGAAGTATAGGTAGGTCGCATCTTGTTACTCGATGAGGTAGGGTCACCAACTGCCAGCTCATAGTCTATCAGGTTATAGGACCACACATGTCGCGAGCGGGCGCAGGCGCAGGTAGCGCATAACGTGCCTTCCTGGACGATCCATTCTTTTGATAGATGGAATGTTACTGACTTTATAGTGTTATTTAACTAATTGGTTTGTCGATAGAGAGATATTTCTTTTAGAATTTAGAATTTGACACTTTCTATGGCGATTTGTGAAACTGTTTATTTGGCCATGAAATATACGAATACCTAGTATAAATAACACTTGCGTTCATGTCCCTTTGGTGAAGGCAGAGACAATCCATTAATCATCATCATCATCAGCCTATCATCGTCCACTGCTGAACATAGGCTTCTCCCAAGGCGCGCCACAAAACTCTGTCCTCGGCCTTCCTCATCCAGTCGCTCTCCGCTACTTTTTCAGGTCGCCTATGAGACAATCGATTAACATCTGCCTTATCCCTGATACAACCTCTATCGCCTTTTCGATATTCATAAGTAACTTTTCAATGTTTGGACCAAACTAGTGTAGCAAAAATTGATATTGGGTCGTGTAATGAGATCGATAATACTCCTGTACATATTACATCGTTCTAATTGCACCACATTGAATCCTTTCAACTTAATAATAATTTGCTGACGGTATTTAAAGAGGATGATCAGACCATCATACTGCCTCTACATTTCTATGGGACCAACATTCTTAGGGGACCAGTGGACGTCCAACAGCTGAGATGATGATGACCAACATTGAAATAGGGAAAAAATCATATGCCCCATATACAGCATAAGCATATGCTCACGACTATATTCCCCGAGGGGGTAGTCAGAGATATTCTGAAACCTCAGAACATCCACGTTTCACCAGTAGTACCGAAACTCTGTCCAGTGTGACGGGGGGTCACCCCAATTCAGGGTCCTTCTTAATATGCTGACACTTTTTAAGGGGATGATCAGACCGTCAAACTGAACATCTTTCTCTATGGCACCAACATCGAAATCACGAAAAAAAATCAGCTCTTCCATACAAAAATGCAAACCGACTCGAGCCAAATGTATGGGACAACTGTTTTTTTTTTGCGATTTCTATGTTGGTTCCATAGAGAAAGTTGTTCAGTTTGATCATCCCCTTAAAAAAGTGTCAGCATAAATTAAGAAAGACCCTATATTTGGATCGAGATTTAGAGTTCGAGAAAGATATTTTTTCCAGATTTTGACGTTGTTTGAGAAAGATGTTTAGTTTGACGGTCTGATCATCGCTTTTAAAACCGTCAGCATATTAAGAAAGTTAAGAAAGTATCTTATAACTATTATAAAACCGTAAAATCATGATGAATAAAAAAGTAGCGGTTCTCTTCATATAAATTCAAATAACATTCGATAGCGCGATTTAAAAACGTGCAGCGCCATCTATTGACAAAATTGTTAGTTTGTTTGTTTGTTCGCGCATCACGCAAAAACTACTGAACCGATTTTGATGAAACTTTTTTTGTTTGATAGCTTATGATCTGACTTAAAATCTGGTATATAATTTGTGCGGACGAAGTCGCGGAAAAACACTAGTGTATAATAAAATTAGTATTTATGTGTTCAAAGCTAAGATCGAATGGTAAAGTTATTAAGCAGACAATACAAAATAAACTATTTCAAAACACTTGAACATATATTCAGCGGTATCTTTGATGAACAACACACAGTCCTATAAAGATTTAATAATATAAAGGAGCAGGTAGTAATAAAAAATTGTCTTAGCGGCACCGCACAGTGTCGGCAACGATCAAACGTGGAGACGCATCCAGACCCAACAATCCCACGACATGCTTTTAAAAATATCCAACATTTTTTGAGACAAGTACCTACAACTCTTTTTTAACTTATTTGTTTGCGTTTTTTAAGGTTTTGCTAAGTTTCCTCTCACAGAATTTGACGCCGATGCTGTGTACTTCAAAAGAATCACAGATACGTGAAATCATCTTCACTCTAAAATTAAGTTGGGAAGCAAAAATGTACTGTATAGTAGGTAACGTCAACTGACGAATGCGATAGTTTTCGTATGGAAAACCATTTGTTGCCCGCGACTTCGTCCGCGTGGATTTTGGATTTTCGTAAAATCCTTTTTAGTGCAAACCTGAATGATCTGTAGAATATGTATTCCACGTGTTCTATCTTCAGTTTTTGGGTTATATCTGTCTTCATGGCAAATGATTCAATTAAAAATGAGCGAGTAATTGAAGGGGAGCATACAGACAGATAGACGGAAATACAGATAGAATGGACGAAAGTATGAGGGTTCCTTGTTTGACTACGGAACCTTAAAACCTACAAACAGTTCACAATACGCAAGAAAACTGGAGCAACAGTACCGTAAATGTAGAACTAACATGTCGAAATCCAAAGCAACTCATGTGATTGATTGTTGTAAACGCAAGCCTAAATTCCTGAGCTCGGCGCATCATAAGCCACAATAAAATAAACCACGCTTACTAATCGTTGCAGGTTAAAACCGGCTACAAATGGTAATAAAATAAAGGTACATACATAACGTGTCGAAACGTTCTCTCTTTCCGATATAAATAGTGTGAGGCGAGGCGAGGCGAGGCGGACGAGGCGAGCGAAGATAGGGTTACCAGGTGGAAAATTGAAAAAACCGACAGAAAGCCTGATTTCCATGGAAAAGTCCCGAGATTTTGTCGAAAACGTAATCGATAACTCTGTTGAAAAAAGTATTGATTATTTGTGCAATTGACTTAATAAATGTAGATTCTAAAAACAAAAGAGGGTAAATTCGATTATACAGGTTGTAAAATTAAAATGCGGTACATAATTAACAGGGTGCTTTAGTTAGACCATCAAACTGAACAACTCTTACTATGGGACTAACATATTGAAATCGCGAACCAAAAATCAGCTGTCCCATACATTTGGGGGTCGAGCAATAATGATGTTTTCTATGGAACAGCTGATATTTTTCAATGTTGCTCCCATAGTGAAAGTTGTTCAGTTTGATGGTCAGACCCTTTATTGTTAATTATTATTGTGGATATTAACTACGTTGATTTGTGTGATACTTACAATTTTATCTATCTAAAGAAGATTATGTTTTTGCAACACACTAATAAAAAAACAGGAAACTTTAAAAATCGTAAAATCCGGAGATTTCCAAAATCCTACCACAATCCTGTCAGGTGCCTAAAAAAATCCTGAAATCTCAGGACAAATCCTGATATATGGTAACCCTAAGCGCGGCGCACTGACCGACCATCGACAGCGATCCCGATAATCGGGCGAATGTTTGAGTTTCTCTATTTTCAAATCAGACATTTGCTAGTCCCTAGCTCTGTTACACTCCAACGCGCGCGTTAACGTTACACTTGTTTGGTAGTTTGTTGGGAATACAGCCGATTACGCGCACCATTGCGGTGGTGTGCGGGAAGAGTATCGGTGGAACGTGTGGCCGTGTGAACGCGCGGCGTTAATTGGCGTGCGGAGTGTCCGGCTGTCTTCGCGCCACGCGCCTGCGCCTGCGCAAGCCGTTCGTCTCAGCCGTTTCAATTTGAATATAGAACAATAAATTTTAATTGTTAACAAATAAATGGCTTTTGCATTTTATTGAGATAGATAAAGCTCGTTCTATTTATTTAACCATAAATTGTGTCGATTTGTTTCAAGCGGTTGATATGAAAGAAGAAAGTTGAGGTGGTACGGCTACGGAGAGAAATTATGATAACAATACTACCAGAACGTATGGTAAATATCATTCTTGTATAAAGAAACAGAATAAAGTTAAGTGTACCAGATTGACTTTTAACAACAAATAATCGTATTTTAATAAATGCCAGAATATTATAGTTAACACATTTTAGTACACATTACTCAAACCTATTTATAAGTACATTTTTATTATTGTAAAGAGAAACTTTCAATAATTGTAAAGTATACATCCATATTTTGTTTGTTGTTGCTACCTGTCGATTAAACAATACAATATCTCGGTTGTCTCTAAAATATCGCAAGTAACAACAATTTTATTAGTTGTTTAAATAAGCTAGATTCATATAGTACTGTTTACCAGATTATGTTATCATTAACATAATATAATGTTTTGTGTAACATGAGTATCGTATATCAAACGAAACGTTGTTTACGTTTGCCAAATATATTGCATGGTTTGCTTGAACTTTGGTTAGCAGCACTGACTGGCTGGCCTGGCTGCCATGTTTGTCATTTCATATTTCGGAGCTGTGCGTGCGCGTGTGCTGAGACGTTGGCTGAGATAAATGGTGTGTTAATCAAATATAATAGAGTGTTTGTTCCAAATCAAGTTTGGAAATGGACAAGGATATTGAAAAACTATTAGATAAGTGGCAGTTGGCCGAGTACATACCTACGAGTATATTTGCCGGTGAGTTTTATAAAATTTATTTGATGCGCTCTAATAAGACTCAAATAGCTTATGCAACCCATGCTGCATCTAAATTAAAGTGGGACTGGGCCGCCCGCGTCTGCATTATGCCAAACATGTTATGGGCGAAAATCACCACCGAGTGGAAGCCTCCAAGAGACGGCGGCGTGGACGACCAAGGCGGCACACAAAAAATATATTTGGACTTCATCTAAAGCCGGTATCTACTTACTTTTTTACCCTATAACAGCGAAACAAAGAGGAGGGTTATGATTTTGACCATGTTCTTTCATACTCATAAGTCTCATAACGTCTAAACTAATATCATAATTAAAAAAATGAGGTATTTTAATATTTCTTATTATTTTATTACAGGATGCACACCTAACTCCTGATCACATCGATGACGCCCTTGATGATATATTAAACGTGATATTCTTGCCCCCGTCCAGCATCATTATCAGCAAGTACTTCAGCAACTACTTCAACCCCAATATTTACAATAATTGATTCACCTACAAGTGCATCAAACGAAGCAATAATGTTCCATTCAAATATACTGAAATCTAGGCACGGGCAGGGGACATATTGGGAAAGGGACATTATGAACATGAACTTAACGACCGTTACGACAAGAGCCAGTTTTTTGTGATTTTTTAGTAATATACTAATAAACCCGAAAACATTTTATGTTTTGTTTTATTTAAAACTGTTGTTAACCTTTATATAAAATTGATGTTATTACGTGATTCCAGAAGTTCGCAGGCTTAGCGGGCCCGAGGAGTAAAGTCCCTTCTACGTCGTGCAATCAATTTGTTTACTATTTCTGATAGAAAAAATGCGAGTAATGAGCATTTTTTCTAGGTAGTCAAAATGTGAGTAATGAGCATTTTTCTAGATAGACAAAATGTGAGTAATGAGCATTTTTTCTAGATAGACAAAATGTGAGTAATGAACATTTTTCTAGGTAGACAAAATGTGAGTAATGAGCATTTTTCTAGATAGACAAAATGTGAGTAATGAGCATTTTTTCTAGATAGACAAAATGTGAGTAATGAGCATTTTTCTAGATAGACAAAATGTGAGTAATGAACATTTTTTCTAGATAGACAAAATGTGAGTAATGAACATTTTTCTAGGTAGACAAAATGTGAGTAATGAGCATTTTTCTAGATAGACAAAATGTGAGTAATGAACATTTTTCTAGGTAGACAAAATGTGAGTAATGAGCATTTTTCTAGATAGACAAAATGTGAGTAATGAACATTTTTTCTATAAATAGTAAATAAAGATAGCTTTTCGCAGAAGGTATCTTTTCTTAAGTACGGCTTGTATAACATTACAAGTCTGCTCCAATTGGGACTTTTAAAAAAATGTACATAGTTACCGTTTTGTTAAGAAAAGTCAAAATCTGTCAGTTTAGTCACGAAAATTACATATACATGCAAATTTCGTGACGAAACAGACAGATTTCAACTTTTTTTTTAACAACACGGTAACTATGTAACATATTTTTTTAAAGACCCAATTGGAGCAGACTTGTAATGTTAACTTACTAAATAATGTGAAGCCAAAAATAAAATATTGCTGTAATTACAAAAAAATATAGTAAACTGAACTATATCAAATCTGTTATTATAGTAAACGCAACCATTTGATGCGATAATGGCTAACCACAATTTTGGTAGTAAACACAAAATAGGTAGTAAAGTGTATAAAATATATAGTTCGATTAAACCTCTACATGGTAATATTTGCATTCGATTTGTAACAGTCACTATAACAATCTATAGTCGCTACTGAAAATCTGGTTATCTCCAAAATAAAGCATGGTGATACGTACGATACAATTCCGTTATATTTAAAATAAAAAGTATGTAATGAATACAAATAGGTTTTTGTGTACTATACACAAATTTTAATTATGTGTACCAGTATTATGTTTAACTTTACTAGATATTCTTGTAAGACATTACCAGATTTTTTTAGTAAACTCGACAAAATATATAGGTGTCGTATATATTACATGACAATCTGGTTAAGTTAACTATATTCTGGTTACCTAAACTAGAATTTTCTCTCCGTGATTTGATGTGAAGGCTTGAAGATAGTACGATCAGACAAGTCCAGGATGCCGATCGCGATAGTTCAAATTCAGTTGTAATCAAATTGCAAGCCAGTTACTATTTAACTGTACTGAATTCCGTATCGCGCTAAACTTGACTTGTTTATTATGTGACTGACAGCCTTTTACATCTGAGTGATCTGTAAAAATATCTACCGGCCGTCAAATGATTAGCGCGATACGGAATGTGTTAAAAGTTGAAGGGTCAATGGAGATTAATTTAGCGCGATTGGTCGCTTTTGCATTTCATCCAAGAAATCATGGTCTTTCAAGAAATGCACGGATTTTGACAGTTTCCATCCGAGACAGAATTCCGGATGTGACTGTCAAAGAATATCGGTTGTGTTCAGCATATAAGGCTGCTCAAAATTGTATTTATGACGATGGATTTGGGATCTGAACCAACACCACCGAGCCATCGCAGAGAAGCGCCACAGAGATCCTTAAAATACAAAAATTTAAATTAAATTAATAACTTTTCACCTCATATTCTGAAGGTCTAGGGTGGCAGTCTTGTATAAAATAGATAAAACAGTTAACTTAAATGGGTGGGAAACAGGCCCACTGTTGGGTAAAAGTCTCCAAACTCTTCCAATCATCCTTGCAACGAAAACTCTGGCCACTTTCTGAAATACAAGTCTATAACATAATAGCTCAATGGCTGTTCTAAAAAAAAACTTATCAGTAAGTTCATTGACCGGAAAATGCGTTCTGACACATTGTAATTGTCTTTTCGCGCATATTTTATCTCTTTACTTTGCTTTCTAATTACGATCTATGTTTTCGCCACAACCTTTCATTGCTATACCTAGTAGATTACACACCGAGGACAGAGGGCCTACCATGAGTTTTCCCTGTATTTTACTACTGTAGTTACCTACGTCGCCAATTCGTATGACAGAAATTAGTTCTCAACGTAACCACTAGGAGCGCTGTACGAAATTCAATACAAAATTGGTGACGTAACTAAAGTAGTAAAGAACGGTGAAAACTCATGGTAGACCCACAGGAAAGTAAGAAAGGTCTCAGATCTCATGATCTGAGGCTTTCTTATTTACCGTCCGAGGTTAGACTATTTTTCTCCTCGACAGAGGTGGAAAGCGGCCACTTCGTTTAGGGCAACGGTAAGACAATTGACGCTTTCCGTCCGGAGGGGAGAAATAAATATTATCTGTTTCGAAGGCGGCCCCACGAGTAAAGGATTGTCATAGTCATAGTCATATGGTTTGTTTTATGCAGTTTATTTGTAGTTGATCAATGGTGGTTGACTATACTATCACTGTTTGACATAATATCATTCTTTTCAGCCTTGCACAACAGAACTGTATGCTGAAAAAATAGTAAACTAATTATATGCGATTATACAGGGTGTAGAGTAGACATAAATGCGTTACATACTTTAGGGGGTGCTTCATGCGTTATTTTATTAAAAGTTGTGCATAGCATAAGCATAAGCATAGCATATGCTCACGACTATATTCCCCGAGGGGGTAGTCAGAGATATTCTGAAACCTCAGAACATCCACGTTTCTCCAGTAGTACCGAAACTCTGTCCAGTGTGACGGGGGTTGAGTTGAGCCCGTCGCCACTTATAATGGACAGTGGGTACAATACAATGCCTCGAAATTGAAGCATGCAGGTTTCCTCACGATTTTTTCCTTCACCGAAAAGCCAGTGATGTTACTAATCGTACATAAATTCCAAAAAACTCATTAGTACGGGTCGGCCTGGAAGGGGATCGAACCATCGCCTCCTGAACGGCAGGCAAGGCTACTCGCCACTGGACCACCACGGCTTAAAACACGGCTTGTGGGATGAAGACGTAATTGACTTACGTACAGCTTTATACGTGGAAAATTACTGAGAATTCTCCAAGGTTCAGGCAGTGTGACGCAGCGTCTGGAAACAAATACATAAGTGCTTATACAACAGCATCTATTGTAAAAATCATAATTATAACAGTCTGAAAAAAAAACCTGTAGGTATATGTCTACCTTTTAAAATACATGTAAAATAGTCCCGTGACTGACTGACTAATAAACAACGCACTCTTCCACTGTTTATAGAAACAAGACATTTGGAAGAGGTGCATACTCCACGGAAGATGTAGGGGGTGCACTAAGAAAGGATATTTCTAAAGGGGTGCAGCAGGGTGTTGAAATTTGCCGAAATCCTCGCGTAGCAAGTCGAGAGCAATATAGATTGTAGTATTGTTTAAATATTTGTTTCTAATAGCCTTTATCATTCTGCTGCTGAGCAAAGGCTTCTCCCTTACTCTTTTATTCGTTCCTGTTTTGGGCAACCATGGCCATTGGTCGTCAAATTTATCCAGGTCATCGCAATCATCTCTTCCCGAGTCGAATATCCAGAGAATGATGTTTTTTGCCCATCTCTCACTCAAGATGCCATCGACAGACATGACAGCTCCAAATATTTTAAAGGGCACATCGATCGTGACAAAACCATCCATCTTTAAAAAACTATCATCATCATCATTTTCAGCATAAGCAAAGCATAAGCATTGCATAAGCATAAGCATATGCTCACGACTATATTCCCCGAGCGGGTAGTCAGAGATATTCTGAAACCTCAGAAAATCCACGTTTCACCAGTAGTACCAAAACTCTGTCCAGAATGACCGCGGGGTGAGCCCGTCGCCACTTATAATGGACAGTGGGTACAATACATGCCTCGAAATTGAAGCATGCAGGTTTCCTCACGTTGTTTTCCTTCATCGAAAAACCAGTGGTGTTACAAATCGTACATAAATTCCGAAAAACTCATTGGTACGAGTCGGCTTGGACGGGGATCGAACCATCGCCTCGTGCACGGCAGGCAAGGTTACTTGCCACTGGACCACCACCACTAATCATCATCATCATTTTCAGCCTGTATTTATATACCTATAATTATGGAGGGTTTTTAGCCATAAAACACCACGCTGGTCAGTGCGTCTTGGTGAGTCTTCCTGTCACGTTGGCCTATTGCTCTCAAAACCAAACTGGATATGATGAGCAATAGTTACTAGGGGGAACCACGGGGAGGTGCGACTTCAGAATTGAACATACCGACAAAAAATCAGCCTGAAGCATCAATGCTGCTCAAAGAACAGCATTTCTGCTCCCCACCCATGCCACATCGGCAGCTCCCTTCTCCGCCCCAAAACTATCGATAGTACCCTCGTTTTAGTTGTGTCGTAGTCGAGTAATAAGTTGAGAGATAAAAAACTAAGGCGAGTAATGAGTGAGTGATACAGAGTACGAATGTGTAAGTGGTCTCTCATTGGCCACTAGAAATAAATTTATGATTATTTTGAAGCGGCGTGCCAACGCGACGTTCACAGAAGGATGAGAAACAATCACCTATGAAGACAATTTGATTTGGATAAGAAAGAATTTAGTTTATTTTAATTTTGCTTGAAAGTCCAACAGCTGGATTCAATAAGATTATGATATGCATTATTATATGGTTATGCTGGATTATGATCATGAATGAAAATACCAAAGGGATGAAATGCTGAAGTTTATCAAAATTCAATACAAGGTGTACTTAGGGTGCACTCCAAAGTGGTTTGAACAAAGCCAATGATCAAAGTCAAAGTCAAAATAATTTATTCAATATTTATTGAAGCTACCACCGTATCGGAACTTTTTGTCGCGGTAGAGAAGATGCGGCCAGAAACTCATAATAAAAAGCGGGTTTTTATGGGATGACCAGACCATCAAATACAAGAACTTTCTCTCCGGGACCAGAACCGAAGTCGAGAAAAAAAAATCTGCTGCTTTTGGGTCTAGTAGGATTGCAGTTTCACAGCTGATCATTTTTGCTCGATTTCCAATAGTATATTTGTCCCAAAGAGAAAGTTGTTCAGTTTGATGGTCTGACCATCCTTTTAAAAATTTTCGGTATACTTAAGAAATTTACTAATTTATTTTCCTTGGACGCTGATGCCTTCTCCAAAACTATTAACCACTTATTACTACCTCGTAAGTCTACAGAGTTTCTGTTATAGTTTAACGATGGAGTTGACATTTCAGTGAATAAGGCGATCGTCGCCGGATGTATATTATTCGTACATAATAAATAGTCGGTATATTTGGACATAATGAACGCTAATATCAGTGTTGCAAGGATGTAACGAAAACAATGACACTACCATGCATGAGTTTTGGTAAGCACAATGGACATCAAGTGATTGTAAACTTCTTTATATACGATATTTTCAGACCATTTTCGATTCCATACAATATTAAGGCATTTTATCTGAGTCGCGTTGTGGGCCTGCTTTTGGGTGGTCGGGTGTCGGTTACTTGAAATGATCTTGATGATGATGATAATATGAATGATCCCTACATAAAACTGAGTCAAACAGCATAAAAAAAGGTGTAAATTTTTTCACGTCACGCTTGACCAAAAATTGATGATGCCAAAATTGTGTTCACAAAAAAAAAACCTAAGGGTTCCTAAGACAGTTTCCCTGTATCTCCTGTGGTTTTGGATTTCCCCATACTGTCCTAGTTAAAAACACTATGTAAAGTTTAGACCGATCCTAATGTACGGATGCGAAGCCTGGACACTGACATTGAAAGAGGCAGCTTCTAGTGGCTGATCGGAAAATCTTCCGGAAGATTTTAGGACCTACTAAGAAAGAAGATGGGAGTTGGCGCATAAGGAAAAATATGGAAATAGAAGACCTAGTTTCCACTCCTAACATACTAGGAGAGATAAAATCTGCTCGACTACGCTGGCTCGGACGGACACATAGAACGGATGGGGGAAGATCGTGCGGTGAAGAGAGCGTATCTGGGGCGACCCTCTGGGCGTCGCCCGGTGGGAAGGCCGAGATATCGCTGGATAGACCAGATCACCAAGGATCTCGAGGAGCTGGAGGTGCCCAACTGGACTGAGATGGCACAGAAAAGAGATGAATGGCGTGTTTTGTTGTCGGAGGCCAAGACCCACTTCGGGTCCCTGAGCCGGCGTAGTATGTAAAGTTTGGGGGTAAGGAACCCTCGGAATAATGAAGAGCGGAAAAAAAAATGGGTAAACATTTTTGTATATAATGTAACTAACATAATTCAGAAGGTTTCACAAAAGTTTACTCAAAGTAATTGGGTTCCGAGGTGAAACCCTAAGTCTCCACTATTTAGAATAGAAGGCATTTCATACAATACTTCGAGGTGCTTATAAAAAACAAAATGGTCTCCCAAAAAATCAAACACTTTTAACTTATTATCTAACGAACGTATTACGATAACATTCGGCATTGAGATAAGAAATCATTACTTTCTATGCTATGTAAAATTCCTATTGCAAAAAACAATATTGCACACTCTCACGTGCTTGCCGATAAGCAAGTATTAGTACCTTAGTAGTACCAATAGGCAACGTGTTCTATGCAGTCTTATTACAGAACATTTTAAGGTTCTTTGTTTAATAAGTTTGGTAACTAAAACGAAGTGAAGTTGGAGCGTGACAATTGCAAAGCTCGAACTTTCAATCATGAAGGACCGATGCCAAGATATGTCATGTACCTTCCAAAGATTTTTTTTCTAACCTAATAGCACAGAACTAAAAGAAATACGGACCGAGTATTGCACTAAAAAGATGTGAAGCATGCAAGGTAATACAATCTCGTTTGTTCTACAAGGGACCTACACTCACACAGATGCACTAGCTCTAGGCGCAGGTCCGACAACCCGTCACCTTATGTACCGCGTGACAGCACGCACACAAAAGAAATGGGTGCTTCACTAATGATTAGATGACATTACGTCTGCTTCTTCTTTTAAGTCTGTGCCTAATAGCGACTGCTCTCAAACGGTGAATAGGAACATTTTAAGGAAACCGAATACGCTGATGATGAAGGAATTATATTGCGTGAGGGCAAATGCCTCCCTTCATGAACAGGAGTGAGTGGGAATTGACCACGCAGGCCCAATGCGGATTGGTGGAGTCAACTTAGTGGTCAACTTGCTGCCAAAAAAACTAAAAAAGCGTCCAATAAACAAGTATTTATTATTACAGTTTTTAGGAAGTGCCCAGTATAAAACATATAGCCTAAAAGCTGTTTACGTTGACCAGAGCTGATGAAAGCAATTTTCCGAAACGAGCCATAACCTTTTATTAGTAAGTCCCCTTTTATTACCCAAAGGCTGTTCGTAATCAAATACCACATAACGTTGTATCTTTCAATATTTCTCTTGTTTTGTGGTTTTCAGGTGGTATACGAGTAGGTACCCTAAATACTTATATTGGCGACATCGTTCAGAGTATTTGGCTATCATCGATTGATGAGTATACCTACGTCGCGGCACAGATTTTGAGCGTTGTCCTTAATTGCGTTGAACCTTATATACCAGGCACTATGCACTATTTTCGTATAAATAAACTCGTTCGAGTGCTCATGATCATATTAGAAGAGCCGACCCTGCATAAAGCGGGAAAGTGCAAAGAAGAAGAAGAAGTTCGAGTGCGCATGATACTGACGACCCGGTTGGTGTAATGGTTACCACGCCGGACTGCCAAACCAGGGTCCTGGGTTCGAATCCCGGTCCGGTCATGGATGTTATATGTTTGTGCCGTTGTTGTATGGTTTCCATAATAAAAGCCTTTAGTGCTAGTTTGGGTTCATTACAATGTATGTGCCTGTGAGCGTTATTATATTATATTATTATATTAAAAATCAAAAATCAAAAAATCAAAAATCGCAATGCTGATTTTAAACACACAAGTGACGTACGAGTACCTATACAAGGTGTTACAAAAATGCAAATAAACCTTTAAGGGGGTGGGTGTAGACCATAAAACTGAACAACTTTCACTATAGGACCAATATCGAAATCGCGAAAAAAAAAAATTATGTTCTAAACTCTACAAATCGACTAGAGCTAAAATATGTATGGAATATCAATTTTTTTTTTTCGCGATTTCAATGTTGGTCCCATAGAGAAAGTTGTTCAGTTTGACTGTCAAAACAACCCCCTTAAGAGTTTTAAAAATTAATTCTTACTTATGAAACACCCTGTATATAAACCAAACAAATTAACAATGTATAACCTCACATTGCAATAAGTACAATGACCTCTTTCTTAAGGTATTATTCCTTGTATAGTTACTCTTGGATAAATCAAAGTTTGGTCAAATCCGGCCTTAGTAGGATTGCAATGTGATTAGAACTGAAATTGGATAAGAATTGAACTTCGATGTTTTAAACGAACACGATCGGGGCCCTGGTCGTCAAATATCAGATATTAATCAAAATCTGTAAAACGGACAAGTATGGGCAAACGATATTGTAATTGCTGACTGTACCTAATTTATCATAGCACCATGTCGGAAATAATGTCCGACGAATGCGCTCATTAGAACTCTCATAAATGTCAACAGATTTTCACGACAGTTGCACACTGCACAGCCTATGCAGATTTTCATCGAATTATGTCATATTCTAAACAATGCATGATATTTCGACTAAATTAGAGATACTCAGAGCATTTACAAAAATCATAGAGACATCGTAAAGTACGAGTATATACGATTAAAAAAAAAATCGATAATGAGCGTTTTTCTTTTCTTTTTTAAATTTAGTTCCTAAAAAACTCGACAGATGACATGTTTATCGCCCCATAGAGCCGTAAGCGAGATCCTGTCAAAATCTGGTCAAGTCTGTGCCTGCCTTTTTTTTTTAATGCCATGGGTTCGAGCCCATTCAGCCATGTCAGGCGTAAAAGTTTAGAATTTTCGATTAAAATGATTAGTAAATAATAAAATATGTCATTAAAAGATGCGTTGGCATCATCTTGATCATCTTTTCATTCTTTACTATTTTAAAGAAACACTTTTTGAAATGTTGACGTTTCTTCGCACAGACCGTAGCGCCATCTATCGATCCCCTAGAAAACAAAAAGAAAAACGCTCATTATTATAATAAACTACTTTTTAGGTCTAGCGTAAACTTTGATCAATGATAAAAAAAACCTTTGTTACCTATACAGGGTGTAAGTGTCAGCTTAGCAAATACTAAAACGTTGAACTCAGACCATCAAACTGAACAACTTTCACTGTGGGCCTACCTCAGGAAACGCAAAAGAAAATCAGCTGTCCCATACAAAACTAAACTAATTTTTATTCGAGTTTCCTGAGGCTCCATAGATATTGAAAGCTAGTTGTTCAGTTTCATGGTCTGAGTTCACCGTTTCAGTATTTGCTAGGCTGTCACTTACACCCTGTATAATAATATAATATTATATCTTACGAAGTTAAGTATTTTTTTTTTAATTGGATAGTTTTGATGGAGGCATTACCTGCATATAAAATATAAACTCACGAGCGTAGATTTCGGAGTGGACAGAAATATTTGGCGGATTGTTTCCTCGCTCACCGCCTCTCTACCTCGCAGTCGCACATACATATCTCTGGTGGAAACGCAGCTTAAAATGGATACAAAGTTACTGAATAAAACTATTACAATTTTATGGTAAAATCGGGCGGTAGAGCCTTTTTACCTCACCGGTACATCTATAACGTTAGTTAAAAATCTTTGATTATTTTATCGCACGCAACGACATGCGGTAGATTTAACTAGTAGTCTTAGTATAAGAGATAAGTGTACTTTTTGCAACCATCACCAGCAAGGCTGATTCAGTGTTTATGGGGTGTAGACCATCTCTGTGATGGGGATGGACCAGGTCTGCCTGCATAACGTCAGTCGGTTTAGGAGTTACAGACGTTTAAAGGTCTGTAAAAAAATCGTATGATATTATTGTAGTATGCACTGTAGCTATGTGAACAGTACAAAAACCGACATGAATTGCAGTCGGTTAAGGAAATACAGCTGTTCAAAGGTCAGACCTTTGAACGACTGTAACTCCTAAACCGACTGACGTTATGCAGGCAGACCTGGTCCATCCCCATCACAGAGATGGTCTACACCCCATAAACACTGAATCAGCCTTGCTGGTGATGGTTGCAAAAAGTACACTTATCTCTTATTACCATAGACGGTCGGCTAGTGTCATTAGTAGACCAGAGTACAGCATAACGCACTCGGTTGGGAGGTGAAAGGCGGATCGCTTTCGAATTAGATCGCGTTATATCGACAACGGTGAAAACGCACGGCTATTTGTAGGTAATCAGTTTTTGTTTACATTGAATCTGTTTAGTTTTGAGGCCGAGATTTAGGCACGTATTAATAAACCGAACTCAAATGCCTGCGGGATCTTAAGAGGAAAGGCGGGTTCCGTTTAGTCCACACAGACATATTCCCCTGTTTCCTGACACACAAACAAATGTTTTTTTATTTTCCGTACAATCTACGTTACCTATCTCTGCCATGTCCCTATGTTTTGTTTTTTACCTGACAGTGTGACGTAAAGGAAGGGTAATGTGTTTATCAGCCTATGTTTGTATGTAAGTTTGTACCTTTGTGGCACACTAGAGACCAAACGCATGGGAAGATTTTTCCTTTAATTAATTACTATAATAATTAGATCCCTTCAAATATGGAGAAAAATTGCTCAACTCTATCGCTGTGTTCAGACATCTAGCCTGACTGGCAAATTTGACGAATATAAACAACAATAAAAGGTAAACATGTATACTCGTAAAGACATAGCGAAAGTCTTTCTCATATTTATTCTAAAAATAATTTTTAAAATCGGTTTAATTTGGAGGAGGAAACAGGCGAATACGAAATCGTAACTTCGATGTAGGTAAAATCAGTCCGAGATGCAGTTGTCACTTTCGCACTATGGTGGCTCGATTGCTCGGGAACAGCGCAACAGCAATAGTTATTCTGTTAAAATTAAAAACCTAATCTTCGTTGCAGACCGCTTATCCTCTTAAGTCACATCGAACGCATATAGAAGTGTAAGCTTAAAAGGGCGCAGGCGTTGGAGTTTGGTATATTAATTACTTGGAGACAAAACTTGAGTTTGAGTTCAAACTCCCAAATCCATACCGTTTTCGACTGTACTCAGACTCAACTCACGCTCGAAAGATGTTTCTGATTCTCAATCTTAGAGAAGTATTTTTGACTTGTAGTTTCATATAAATGGTAACAATACTGACTCTTTTGCCAATTAAGTAAGCCTACTTAATTAATTTTCTTCGAAGATTCGAGCAACGCTTGCTTGTTCGTAAATGATGAAACAAAAGTGGATTAATTACCTATGTTTCGACTTCTTCGATACGAAGACGATACAAAACTCATAATTTAGCTACTGACTGACTGTTTAGGTGGAAAATTCTTTTTGACCAAAATATGGTTGAAAATTTTCAGTCCAAAATCCAAGTCACGCCAATCCCTGAGATTGTAAAAAAATTGCTTTGGCCGCTTTTGGGATTCGGGGTTTGTACCACCACAACTTTACCTTATTTCTTTTTAAATTATTTAAAAATAATTCGTTTCTATTAGAATATATTGAAAGTTGACCCAATAATAAGGAAAGGCATTTCAATACTTCCTACATAATTATTTCTGATTAGAAACCAAAAGACAGATAATACATTTTAATCGTTATCTTAGATCGTCTTCTGGCTTTTGTTAACTCTAACAAAGGCATAAAGTTTGTTTACAACGCAGTTAAACTGGCCCTTAGAATCAAATGAGGTGTGATAGACTAAGGAGCAGGCATCAGCTTACAGTGAAAGTCCACTTTCTTGCCCGTGCTGTCGCTACACTGACCCGGGAAATTACTTATAGAGCTGGAAGGGACATTTTGTACGAATACTTAGTTTAAAGTTTAAAAGGAATTTTTTTTGGTACCTAGTTGTCTAAGTGGAAAGAGTCATCATCATCATCAAGATGATGTCCTCCACGACGTATCCGTCGACAGCGACCCTCACAGGTTCCTGGCGTGAGCTCAAATCTGGAGAATCCGAGTTTTGTCTTAAAGACCCTGTAAAGGCCCCAGTACACAATGGCGTATGCTGGCCCACTAGCCATTGCTATTGTGTACAGGGGGTAATGGTATATAGTGGTGGAAAATTGTCAATCGTGGCGCGCAATCGGGATGTTGTCGGTTTCTTGAGCACACTTCAAAGGAATCGTGGCGTAGCGTGGCCTGTAGTGTTCACACAATCGCCCATTGTTTAGTTCGTCACCGACAGCTGACCGGGATAGTGCAATTTTTGACGTCCATCGCAAGTGTTTTGCCAGGCAGCAATCAGGGTTCGAAAGGATAATTATCAATGATAATTATCACGATAATTATCACGATAATTATCATGATAATAACAGATTGATAATTATCAATTGATAATAACAAAAAATTGCGCCCGTGAAATAGAACTATATTCTAAGTATCCAAACGTGTATTTCCGCACTTGTTGCGTGTATCCGAACGCACGTCTAGCCGCGACACGGGAATTCCCCCAATTCACAAAAAATGTCAGTTGGTGTTACGTAAAGCCAAGTGAACTCGAATGTTAATCTGTCAAATCTGACGAACACCGATTTCACCTTTAATTAATGACATTAATGTTGATTTGTATTGTATTATGTTATATAAAAAAAAAAAAATTTTTTGTTTGTTTTGATACAATAAACCATCGATATTTCTTATGAAACAATTTAACAAATGATATTTTAATAATGGTGATAATTATCGGATAATTATCTGATAATTATCCGATAATTATCGGATAATTATCACGGCTCGTTATTATCTTGATAATTTCGAACCCTGGCAGCAATAAGCCATGCGCCAGTTGTGTGAACACCAAGTGCTCGTGGCCTACAGTTGTGCATTGCAATTTGCAGGGCATTGCTCATCACAGGCCATTGTGTACTGGGGCCTTTACACGCAGCACAGTATAGGTGTCCAATCGAGTTGTACGTGTAAACGTATGTTAGTATAAATAAATAAATAAAATAAATAACGCTCACAGGCACATACATTGTAATGATCCCAAGTAAGCCTCAGGCTTTTTGTTATGGGAACCATACAACAACGGCACAAACATGTAACATCCATGACCGAACCGGGATTCGAACCCAGGACCCTGGTTTGGCAGTCCGGCGTGGTAACCATTACACCAACCGGGTCGTCAAGTATGGGACGGGTCTTGCGGTCTTGATGTTTGGCTTCAAGGGTTGCCAGCCTAGCAGTGTCGAAGAACTCGGTCTCTTACCTGACAGCTTTTCGCCACTCAGGTCTCATCTGCGCAAGTTTCTCTCAGGAGTTTAAGGCTATGCCGCTTGCTGCCAGCTGATTCTTCAATCTTGTCTAAGTACTCACTACTCACGTCACGACCTACGATTGTCCTAACAAAAGCCTTGCCTTTCGCCCACAAAAACACTGCATAAGAAACCCATGTCCCTTACTCGCCTCGTACGACACCCACGGTAAGAAATGTGGTGGTCCATTAGACCGGAACCACACCCTCACATGCTACCGAGAGGGGATGAGGCCAAAATTTGTGGGAGGCAGATATACTACGGGGTTGTCTGTATGTAAGTATACCTACCCATTTTGGCCGATCTATCTCGCAGTGGAACCATGCTACGGTGCTACGGATACGGACGAATTCTGTTCTTAACTTCTTTTTTTTTACAGATATCTTAATACACGGTGTAAAATTAAATTTTTTACATACTTACGCTGCAGCACATAAACAAATCTGCTGTTTCATGGAAAATCCCAATAGCTACTCTACCAAAGTGTATGACATTTATTTTTTCTCGATTTAAATGTTGGTCCTAAAATGAAAGTTGTGCAGATTGATGGTCTGAAGCACCTCCTTTAGTAAGTAATGCATTTAAGTTTACACCCTGTATAAAGTCAAAAGTGAAATGATTTCCAGTAACTCTACATCTACGCCGCTCACTATAATTGTGCAAAACTCGTGTGACGGTTTTCCCTACAACTGTGTAGGTTAATGTATTGTCGCTTTCTTGCCAGTGCGCCCGCGCCGTGCGGTGCCTCTCGTCCGTCGCATCGCATCGTTAATTGTTTGATTGTTAACCCACTAATTAAAACGTTTTATTGGTTTTAGAAAACGAACAACTAATTCACAAATCGACAAACCGTTTTCACTTGTGTGACTTGTTTTTAATTACCTTTAAATTGGTCGCGAAATGCCAAGAGTTTCTATCAAATGTCTATAGAAAATTTTCTAGTAAATTTCTTTACGATATTCACTAAATATATGTCATAGTAAAGTACATAGTATAGTATAATTAGTTATTACATTTCAAGTCAAACATTTCCACGATATAAAATAGCAAAACTGTTAGTGCTCAATTATTAAGAGTTATTGAATTAGCATTAGCATATCGGCATTTCATCGAATACATAACTGGCCTCTTCTTCTTCCTTGCACCAGCTAGCTCGTACCCAAACCTGCATCATCGGTTCTGGTGCATTTTTTTGAATGCAAAAAATGCCTGCTGCCTTCTATACGGTAGATACATCATCATCATCACAGCCTGCGTCCGTGGTCTAATGGTTACGAGCATTGGGCTCTTGATACGGAGGTCGTGGGTTCGATTCCCACTGGGGAAACCCAGTGATATGGTCACTTTGTAAGTGTTTCCCCAGATAGTTAGGGAGGACATTTTAGGCTGAATCACCTGATTGTCTGACAAGAATGATGATTCCGTGCTTCGGATGGCACGTTAAGCCGTTGGTCCCGGCTCCTATATGGTGGTAGTAGTCGTTACATAAAAACCACGTCATCAGAGGACGTAAGGTGGTCTGAACAAACTTGACACTGCCCACACGATAAGAAGAAGAAGATCGCAGCCTATACACGACCCTCTGCAGGGTACAGGCCTACTCTCAGGGAGGATGTATGCGCGTTAGTCCACCACGCGTGCCCAATGTGGATTGGTAGACTTCACATACGTATCTGAATTTCTTTTTCAGCGTATGCAGGTTTCCGGTCGATGTTTTCCTTCACCGGTAGATACATGTAGATGAAAAATTATCTTGTTAATCCGTCCGAATAATAAAATTAGCAAGACGGAGGTCTGTCTGAAGATCGAATTCGAACAATCATTGGCAAGCGTTCAAGTACGTTCTCTACTCTAAATATTTACCTGCCTGTCTCGATTTGATGACACTCTGCAAAATTATGTGATCACCTTTTTCCTTTCGTTTGCACGTTAATTCGTTGCATCTTTATTTTGGGTGGGTAGGGCAGTGGGCATTTTTTTTGCGATAGCTCGTTTATAATTAGAGAGCTAATGTTTGGCAGACGTTTCATTCAAAATCGTCACGTTGGCGAAAGATGGGAATGTTTATAGAATGATAATTATGTTTATACGATAGGTTGCCAGGCGATAATTGTTTCACCTTAAAACGTACCGACTAAAATAACATTGATGTCAGCACGCGTCAGAAATCACAATTCATTTTGTATTTTGTAAAAATCTTTATTACATTTATTTATAACCACATGAATTATGAAGAAACCTTGCTACTGTAGTTAGGTACATCGTACATCTGATGCGAGACATGACATTGAGTAAATCATTGTTTAGCTCGTAAAATCGTTTATTTCACATTTCTTCAGGGTTGCCTCTGAATCCTCTGATTGATGCGTCATGCGAAGTAGGCTCGTGTTAAGAACAGAACGGTCATATAGTACATTACTGCAGCGCCCAGCAAAAGAGGCATTGATGGACGAACGTGTAAATTTGGGCCGAGGCGAAGCCGAGGTACACATACGTAAGTCCATCAATGCCTAGTTGTGGTCAAGGTTTGTATAGTGTTTTTCTCAAACAATGCGTGGAAATTAAAATCAATCAACTTTTCAAAATCTATGATGAACAACAATAATTTGTCCGGCGTTAAAGCTAGTAACTTATTATTAATCTGTGTTTTAAGTGTTCATTCGTTTTTTTTTTCATTTTACAGTTTTCTATTTGCAAGCCAGTTCGAAATTTAAATAGAACCTTTGATAAGCTACCTCTTTGGTCGCCATGTTTCGGAGTAAAAGTTCGCTCCATTTTTAAATTACACGACAGATATGAGTTTACTACTTATGTAATTTATTGGGCCGCTAAACCACGACAGATATGGATTTTCATACAACTTTGCCGGCCGCTGCTCGCATGTATTCCTGGCCAGTATAGGTACAGCAATGTGCAGCTGGCCAGTAGTGGATACTTTGACTTGTAAACAAGACTAAACCAAGGGGCTGAAATGGGTGAAGACCTATCCTATGGACAAAATTAAATTGCGTTGCGTTCATTCCATAAAAAAAAAACAATCGTCCCATTATTGGGATTCGCCAAGCTTTTCCGCCCGTCTGTATCAGATGCCATCCTTTGCCTTTCATCGGCGCAGCATCCAAAGCGTCGCACTTATCCAAACCAGTAGGGCTATTGTGTAAGCTTCCGATTATATCGTTTACAAAATCGATAACGTTTTATGACTGTACTAGCCAATTTTTAAATAATATTTTGTTTCTGTGATCATCGTGTTCATTATCTGAGATAAATTAACTAAATATTAAGAAGCAAAATCGCCAAGAACTGCCAAAACACCGTGTCGATTTGATACCGATTGAATCGGGTATAGTTACACAATAACCCCCCTGATCATCGCACCATCTCTTTCTTGGACTGCCCTGCCCTGGCTTCCATCCCAGGGATCCCTTTGGGACGACAAACGTAATATCTTGCCTAGTCCCATTTCATTTTTCAGGTCTTTATTTATACTGCATCAGCTGTTCTTGAACACAGATTATTTAAAAGTTACTCTTGGAGCGCAGTGGTGTTCTGACACGGTTGATCCTTACGAAACCACCTAATGCAGTGCTCTATTGCCCTTTGGCAAACCTGAAGTTTGGATATCTGTGAATTCAGCGCAGCCTAGGGTGTCTGTTTCACCCTTTACATCCTAGTGATGATGATGATAAAGAATAAAACTATGTTTTCAACTACTTTTTAGTCTTTCTCCCTTTGTTAGTGAGATGAAACCTGTGCCCTGTAGTGAGTCGTACTGGTACCTAGATGGTATCTTTGTCGTGGTATGGTGAGCCAGTGGCGAGTAACCATGCTGACCTTGCAGGTTGCGATGGTTCGATTCTCATTAAGGCCGACTCGTAACAATAAGTTTTTCAGAATTTATGTACGATCAGCATCAGAGAAATCTATAACCCCATGCGATTATAAAGATTAAGGGGTCAGGTTTCTTTGCCGCTGATGGTACGATACGAACACCACTGGCTCTTCGGTGAAGGAAAACATCGTGAGGAAACCTGCATGCTTCAATTTCAAGGCATGTATTGTGTACCCACTGTCCATTATAAGGGGCGACGGGCTCACTACCCGGACAGAGTTTTGTTACTAGGTACTAGTAAAATGTTATGAGTTTTCAGAATATCTCTGACTCGTAGAATAAAGTCGTGAGCATATGAATGCAAGTAAGGTCTTTATATTATTACATAAATAAAATCAAAATATTATACTATAGGCAGTTTGTTAACTTGACTAGACATTTCGCGTTACAATGGCCTTGGAAAAACACGTCTAGTCTTGAAATAGTGAGAATTAATTACTTCTAATAAAATGTTTAACGACTCTATGATACAGTGAATTACTTTAAATTTTACTAATTATAGCACACTTTAGCACCCACTGATATGAATCAGAAGTCGGTGTGAATAAAGTTTTCAAACAAGTGCTTCTTTGGGTATGGAGTGGAGGCCATATTTGGCCCTACCTAAGCTGGGGTCTTATTGTGTAACCCGATTCAATCGGTATCAAATCGGCATGGTGTTTTTCTGGCAGTTCTTTGCGATTCTGCCGATTAAAATAATATTTTATTTTATTTCAGACAATGTATGGTAATCACAGAAACAAAATATAACTTAACAAAATCGATAACTTCGATAGCTTCAATAAAGGTTTTTTTGTTGTTAACTGTGTAACACATTGTATAGCAACAATACAATAAGTTATCAATTTTGTAAACGATATACATAATCGGATACTGACACAATAGGTAGACACAGATCTTGTATCAAAAAGACAATATTTAAATTTTACTTCATACAATATTTAGGTAGTTCAGCGTAATTGTTCTAAAAATAATAAGAAATGCTTTGGATTTTGCTGTATGCGACTAACTATTAAGCATTACTATGTCAGAGTGGGAAAGATAATATTTGTAACTCCCAATCGAATTGAAAAGCAATGAAGATAAAACATCGCAAGAGCAACCCTGGCTTCCCAAATACCGTTACGGTCTTTTGTACAGAGGGACAACAACAAAAAAGGCTTTTTGGAACACACCGCCACCCTCGGCAACCGGCAAAAAATATAAAACAGAAAGAAAGGACCACAAATTAGGAAGGGATCGGAATGTTGCACCCGTAACGTAGCGAGCATTCATTTAAATTGGCTAAATTATAGCCCTTACGTCTTGGCTGCATAGCCCGTCTTAGTCTCAAGGTGATGACACCGTGTTCACAAAATGATCATATAAACCTAAACTCTAGCGATAGACTTGCCCTTCCATAGAAGCAACATGTTCCACTTGAATGAGGTGTACGCACCTGATTGATGTTCCCGAGTTCACTTCGTCACTATGGCAATGACAGACCGCAATGTGTCATTTTGTGTTGTTTTGTGTGACATGTTGTTTGTTTGAACGAGCTTGTCTATCGCTAGAGTACCTAATATGTCTATGATATAAACAACAGTATGTACAGTAAACCAACTTGAAATGTAAGCCAGCGTAGAACCTTATCATATCAAACTATTTGTAGTTATGTTTTACAGAAGTTTAATGACGTACATACACGTTATTGTGACAAGGTACTAAGGTGGCATTACTCTAAGAAAGTGTTGAGGCTTTATACATCATAGCAGGTTGAAATTACTTATTAGTCTCAATAACAAAGCTAATCTAGATAGGAATAAAACTTAAAACGCTTATAAGAGCGAAAGGAGATTTTTATTAAAACTTTTATTTGCATTTTGGGGATTTCATTTCCACACTGATGTTTTTGCCAATCGTAGCTGAGAATGAGCCTAATGTAACCAGAACGAATGAAGAAGAGTAGTAAAGCAGAAGTTCTACAGGGTCCAACTTAATATGCTGACACTTTTTTAAGGGGATGATCAGACCATGAAACTGAAAAACTTTCTCTACGGGACCAACATCGAAATCGAGAAAAAAAATCAGCTGTCCCATACATATGGCTTGAGGTTTGCAGGTTCGTATGGACCAGCAGATGTTTTTTCGCGATTTCGATCTAGGTCCCATAGAGAAAGTTGTTCATTTTGACGGTCTGATCATCCCCTTAAAAAAGTGTCAGCATATTAAGAAGGACCCTGTATATTTTAATGATTTGGTGCGAGATGATAAAATACTTCTAAAATATCACAAATATTGATCTTATTTCAGATGCTCTAAGTCTAAGATAAGCATAACCTTTGATATTTAGGGCCTGTTTCACCACTTCTGAATAAGTTCTTGTTAGCTTATCCGACAGATATTTTGACATAATTTCATACAAAATATGTCGAACTATCTGTCGGATAAGCTAACAAGAACTTATTCAAAAGAGGTGAAACAGGCCCTTAGTCTAGGCATATTCAATCACTTACTACCTCTTATAGCTTACTACCGTCATTGTGACGTTCTTAGCTGTTCAATGTCCAACATAACGATTTTACACAAAGCGTGGGAAGATGCGACACTTGAATGAAAACTACTCTAAGACCGATACGCGGCTAGAATATTCTACACAATTCCATATTTTGGACACAAAAAAGTTTTACCTGCTTTTAAATAGCGGAAAGGCCCATTGCCACGTGCGAGCATCTTGCAGCTTGTATAACGATCATCGCACACTGTTCTCAACTAGGGTTGCCAGAAACAAACTTATCATTTCCGTAGAAATAGGAAGTAGGTACTGTGTATCATTTCCCGGTCATTTCTAGGGGTACGAACAGAGTTCAAGTCAAAGTTCCAACTCCAACTGTTATACAAACAAAAGAAAAATAAACTAAAATTATTTAGTGATATTTTTAGAAGGAAAAGAAATAGGTGTGCAAATTGTTGTAAAACAATTTTTTTTTTCTAATGTTACCTAACGTACATTAAATAATTAGTGAGCGTTTAAACAAGCAGGATCGCGCTAATTTAAAACATCGAAGTTCAATCCAAATCCAATTTCAGTTGTAATCACATTGCAATCCAATTCTGTGCAACGCTAAACTTGACTTATTTACAATGTGAATGACAGCTTTTAACGTCTGAGCGATCTGTCAAAATTAGTCTAACAGTCTGTCAAATGAAATCACGGTTCAGTTGAAATTTATTTAGCGCGATTGCTCTCCAGCATCCATCCCGTTAGTAGAATATACTCCTTCTCTTTTCGGGGGTGTCGTAAGAAGCGACTAAGGGATAAGATAGTACTGTAACTTTGGAATAATACAAATTTTCGGGGATTTCGGGATAGTGAAGCATAATTACTGGACACGGGACCAGACGCTCAATTCCGGGACTTTCCCGGATTTCCCTGTCATCTGGCAACCCTATTCTCAACATTGTTTTTTATTATGTATTTAAACACTTTACATCCTAATATATTTTGTTTGCGCATATTGTTATTATGCGCTTGACAACTATAATGGTTTTTACATTAGCTAACTGTAAAATAAACTAATGATGATGGGTCTTAAAAGACGATCACAATGTTAACTGTATTTACATTGCCAATGTCCAAGATCATCATCATCACCAGCCTGTATACGTACCACTGCAAGACACAGGCCTACCATCAAGGAAAACATTATAGTCCACCACGCGTGCCCAATGCGGATTGGTAGACTTCACATACGCATCAGAATTTCTTCTTCAGCGTATACAGGGTTTCTCACGATGTTTTCCTTCACCGTTTGAGAGCAGTAGGTATTATTGTCCGTGTGGTGTCGGCTAAGAGTAGCACCATCCCATTTCCTCCCGTGGGAGTCGTAAAAGGCGACTAAGGGATCTACCGGAAGATGGGCAGCAGCATCCTCTGAGTACACACATTCAATCCAACTGCGATCGCCAACCCGCCTGCCAAGCGTGGCGATTATGGCAAATCCCCCCATTTTTGGGGAGGTCTATGTCCAGCAGTGGACGTTTATCGGCTGATATGATGATGATGATGAGGTATTATACGGTACATAAGTTATAAAAGCTCATTGATGCATAGAATGTCGTCCGTGTGGATTCGAACCTGGACCATCGTGATTGAGTGTCCATACCTCACCGCAACGCGCAGGCGACGCTCAGCGCAGGCGACGCTATCGACGCCATGATACATACAGGGTGTAAGGGACAGCCCTCCGCAAACTGAAACAGTGAACTCAGACCATCAAACTGAACAACTTTCACTATGGAACCTACCTCAGGAAACGTGAAAAAAAATCAGTTGTCCCATACATTTGAGCCGGGTAGGTACGGCAGTTTTGTATGGGACAGCAGATTTTTTTTAGCGTTTCCTGAGGTAGGCTCCATAGTGAAAGTTGTTCAGTTTGATGGTCTGAGTTCACCGTTTCAGTTTGCGGAGGGCTGTCCCTTACACCCTGTATATACATACATAATATCACGACCAAAATCCCTTTGGGGTGGCCAAATACATTGCTCCAGCTAGAAAATTTCTGTTTAGGAATGTAGTTGTAGCAATGCTCAAATAAAGCAATTTAAGTTTCAGTATCACTGACTTACACTCTAGCGATAGACAGGCCCTTTCATAGAAGCAAATTGTTCCACTTGAATGCGGTGGGCGCACCGCAGTGAAGTTCCTGAGTTCACTTAGTCACTATGCTATGGCAATGACAGACCGCAATGTGTCATTTTGTGTGACATGTTGTTTGTTTGCACGAGCTTGTCTATCGCTAGAGTATATGTCAGTGTTCAGTATGGAACGACGTGTCAAGTGGTGAGAGGTGGATAGCCTTTCACCCTCATAAACACTGCATTAGAAACCTTTAATTTTAGTCGCCTCTTACTAACCTACGAAAGAAATTGTTTTGCTCCGTTCTATGCCGGAACCACAAGGCTATCCAAGAAGATACTTTCATCTAATTTTCGTTTTAAATATAACATTACAAAGAAAAATATCGTGAAGCGTAGATAGTACCGTGCGGCGAAATGAGTTGCCCTTAGCCTGCAAGGGTGTGAGGCATTCGAGATCGGTCTACGGTACAAGTATTCGAACACAAGCGTTTTCGTCTACATCGTAAAGACGATCGATTTTATATCGTATTAAGTTTTTCCTCGCGACTTCATCCGGGTAGATAACATATCATCGTCTCGATTTTTGTTGAGACGACGATTTATAATTATTAATTAATATGCTTTTGAATCTATTGTGAATATGAATGACCTCAATCGGTCAAATCGTTCAGAAATTACATCACTGACGATGCACTAACGATTATTAAAATATAAAGATATTACCGCACTCTATATCTCTTTACTGATCAGAATAAATTTTGTGAAGTCAAAATAAAAATGTTGGATCAAAAGCTGCAAGTAAATAATTAAATTGTTTAAAGCACAGGTCTAAAAACTTTAGTTATTAATTAGGTATTATGCTAAAGACCATAATCAACGATATTGAAATACTTACTGATCAGTAGTTTTATTTCCAAAGAAAGTATAAGAATAATGTACTATGTACTTGACTCAAAATAGGAATGATTAGTTATCATGTACTTAGTTGTTTCCAGATTTTTGTAAGTAAAGATCTTCAGTAACTGCTAATAGATTTTCATGATTTGTTCTAGATTCAAATGTTTTAGATTTGATTCTTTGTTCTCCTTATCACCTTCTACGCTCATCACTTGTACCAAACACCCAAGGAGCCCAGTTAGATGGGACTCTCCCGCTCAGCTATAAATCTTGGGACCCTCGACCGCCACCCGGATTCTCGCCGAAAATATCTATAAATACCCTCCTCTCCTCTACCTACATATTTCAAATATTAACCGGGATACCCGTACGACAAAGTCAGATTCAGTGACTTTTTGAAACGAAACAAGCTTGATCTTCGATTACTTAGAAATGATAGAAAATCTTAAACACAAATCAAAGGGAAAATCGATTTTATTGGCACGATGTTTCTAATCAAAATTGTCTGACTGAAAAACTAAAAGACGATTACAAAAAAGTAAACAGAGTAAATATTTAATTACAAAGTTTGACTCATGGAGCGATTGTGTAAGTTGATTAAGCAACCGAAGTGGGCAGGGTGGGGAACCCGATGGTGGGTTTTTTAAAACACATGCGCGAGACGCTACTGGGGGGTGGTGTGGGGGTGTTGCAATGTGGTGTGGGTGGATCGTGTAGTGGTGTGAGTGTGAGGGTTGCCACTTCCAAGTCTTGAACCTGGATTTATCTGTGACCATTGAAAATAATTGGACTATTAGACTAGATACTACTTATATGACTATTTAAAAGAGTCTAAGTAGATATATTTATGCTGGTACATACATACAAACATAAACTAATAAACACTTCTTTTTTTGCTATATTGGTTTTGTTAATGATTGTGCTCATAATAATCTGCATTTTGGATACCTAGTTATCTTTTTATGAATTTGGGAATCTTCTATACTACTATAAAACTGTAAATCCGTTTTGTTTGTTTGTTCGCGCATCACGCGAAAACTACTAGACCAATTATGATGAAACTTTTTGTGTCTGAAAGCATATGATTAGACTTAAAATGTGGTAAATCATTTATCTCGCTACGACGACGGGAGCCCGTGCGTGGATGAAGTCGCGGGAAAACTCTAGTTGGTAATTAATTAAATCAGTTAAAAAAATTATATGCATCGGGACTTCTTCAGTTACAAAATAGAACGAAGGATAAGGAAATAGTTATACTTCACCAAGTTTTCCTTCCGTGCGGCAACCCTAGTATAATAGCGGATTGGTCTGTTTGCGATTTCCGCTAATGGAGTGAACACGTACAGTTGAGTATCAAGTGTAGTTACAATACTGATTACTGCTTTTTTGCTATTTAACACTCTACTAGGAACATTTACGTAAACATTATAATTATTTTAGATTATTGGAATGTAAAAATCATGATAAGGCTGAAAGTCAACTAAAGGGCAATGGAGAGGGCTGTAGGTACTCGGAGTTTCCCTGTGATGAATCAAAATATTCGCAGAAGAACCAGAGTAGCCGACATAGAACCCAAAAAATTGCTGAACTAAAGTGGCAATGGGCGGGGCACATTGCTCGCAGAACCGATGGAAGATGGGACTGAAGAGTTCTCGAGTGGCGACGGCGTACCGGAAAGCGCAGCGTGGGTAGGCCCCCCACAGGGTGGACCGACGACCTTGTGCAGGCGGCGGGAACCTGTTGGATGAGGGCAGAGCAGGACAGAGGGGCAATCCTTGGGGGAGGCCATGTTCAGCAGTGGACGTCTGTCGGCTGATATGATGATGATGATGATGATGAATGTAAAAGGATGAATGAGCGGATGATAAACTCTATACTATGTTTAAAGGTCAAGAATGTTGTTGAAAGGGGAAACTGACGACGTAGGTATATACTTAAATCAAATCTATAAAATGTGCCCAGAACTGACGAGTATGTATGAAGCGACTTACGGATCTTGAACAGGTAAGAGGTGCATTAGCTTAAAGTGGAACAGTTAGCGATCTATTATCTCTGCATACCCCAATGGGACACACGCGTGAAATTATAAATGTTTTGTACCAACTTACCTACTACATGTAATTATACGTGTCAAAATATTTTTGAGCTATAACATTTGTTTTTTTTCTCTTCTGTAGGAAAATAAGTAAATTCATGTATGAGTTGATGCCGTTACGTTAGTTTCTGGGTTGAGATCCCTTTACCTATTTACATACACTGACCGTAAAATGGCCTATAATATGTTGGAAAACCTAATCTGGTTCGACCTACATTGATCTGCCAATGCGTAATGCATTAAAGTCACTAAAGAGGTAAACTAAATGTAGCTCAAACCGAATCCGTAAACACGATCAAATTAAAAAAGAACTTTACAAAATTCCCAATCTTTCCCCTAAGATGGACTACTTAGGTCTTTAACAATCGGAATACAGCCTTGATTCTATTCCGCGACGGTCGCACTGACACGGTTACATCGACGAATGAGTCACCCGAGACCGACATGTCCGTCTGTACCTACATACTTGTGGTATGTATTGGCATTAGTTGAGCGGGCTCATTTTCCACAACTCGACGACTTAGGCGCATATTTTTCATGAGGTGGGATTGAATACTCCTACCAACCCAGCTCCTTCAGGAAGCCTATCAGCTTGTTAATGCTGTCGAATACTTCTGGAAGAGACTCCGGTGTTTCCCAGGTGTTAGCCCGTCACATATTCTAGCAGCACGTGCATAGCCGTTTCCCCAAAAGCCATGCACACCCTGCTCAGAGGACTGTTAGTAACAAAAATATTAAAAGATGTTTGTTAAAAGGACCTTGACTAGTCAGGGCTCCAGTAACTAGACGTAGTTGAGCTCTCTTGAGACGCAAGAGGCTCCTGGTCACACTTAGTGTAGGGACACACCTGGAACGTTCGGTTGAATACAATTAGTAGACGCGTAGGTACCTATTCAACCGAACGTTCGGCGCTGAACGTTACGCAGGTGTGTCACTACACTTATGGTTATGACGTACCTACCATCCCTGATATGATACTTACATGTTGGTTTCAAGTTACCGAAGAAGTGGAATTGTTTTGAGTAAATAACCAACAAAATTCGGGACTCACATAGCAAGTTTGGCTGCGAGCTGTTGTGCTTTTTTACCTTTACTAGTCACCCTGTCGCACTTACAGTATTGCAATAAATGTATTTGGCAAAGACTTTATGTCTCCCCTAACACTTTTGCAAGTAATTTTCATGTTTTCGTCTATGTATAATGTCTATATACTAATCGTAGAATTGTAACCAAAATATTGACCTGGATATACATAATGACGTAGCCTCACGTAGGTAGAGTTTGACAGTCTGTGAGTAGAATTACTAACAATTGATCGTCCGCGTCCTTCACAAAGTTTTGTAGGTTACACGGGGTAAGACACACATTTTTTTATTTCATTAGTCATTTATTCTCTTCACTGATAACTATAAATATTTATACGTACGCTACGTTGACCAAGTTCGCAAGGTGGTATTAGTCCAGTAAGGTCATAAAGCAACTCTAATGAAAGCCCGACCAGGAAAATAAAAAACCTCGACATGTTGTGGAAAATCATTGGAACTAATTTTTGTACTTGGAACTCTGTCATTAAAGGTTATAGTCGATTGCAGCGCCCCCAAACCAGGTTTTTTATATTCCTGGTCAGGCTTTACCATGAGTTTTCACCGTTCTTTGTAGTTACGTCACCAATTTTGTATTGAATTTCGAACAGCGCTCCTAGTGATTACGTTGAGAACTAATTTCTGTCTTACGAATTGGCGACGTAACTACAGTAGTAAAATACAGGGAAAACTCATGGTCGGCCCTCAGGATCGTAGCAAGTTGGTCAACAAATGACCATTGGATCTTCATTGAAGAGCCAGCAAATTACAACTTTTTGCACATTCGGTAACGCTAATCATATGACAACGATTCGAGTCGTATCTCGATTTGTCTCTGAATCGTTACCGCTGTCACTCAAATAGCAAAGCCACACAGCTGAATAGACACTGGATCATAACCGAAACCGAAACTGAATTTTAACTTCGGTTTTTAAATTAGCGCGATCGGTTTGGAAGGATAACGAGCGTCCTAAACGATTGCGTACTAAAAGTTAAAACATTTGCATTCTTCTTCCTGCCCTTATCCCATTATTTGGGGTCGGCGCAATATGTCGTCTTCCTCCATTCATCTCTTTTAGCCGTCAATTCAGCTGACACACCTTTTTTACACATGTCATCCTTCACACAATCCATCCATCTTTTCTTTGGTCGTCCTCTCTTCATGCAGCCATCCACATTCATATTTAACATTCGTCTTGTAATATGACACTCATCTCTTCTCATCACATGTCCATACCACGATAATCGATTACACAGCACAGGAGCCACTTTCAAACTTCCTCTAATATACTCATTCCTAATCTTGTCCATTCTAGTAACACAATAGTAGTTAACAGTAGTTAAAACAATTGCATAACAAGGGAAAATACATACCTATATCGTGCGTGGCGAAATTTCACAATAGAATTGACATGACGTCATAATCATAAGAGTCACAATATTTATCATACCTTGTGTAAAGTATCTACAATTCAAATGAGTAGGTAAGTATAATCTAATCACATCAAATAAGTGATAATAATACAGGGTTCTTCTTAATATGCTGACACTTTTTTAATGGGATGTTCAGACCATCAAACTGGACAACTTTCTCTATGGGCCCAACATCGAAATCGCGAAAAAAAACAGCTGTCCCATACATTTGGCTCGAGTAGGTTTGCAGTTTTGTATGGAAGAGCTGATTTCTTTTTCGCGATTTCGATGATGGTTCCATATAGAAAGACGTTCAGTTTGACGGTCTGATCATCCTCTTAAAAAGTGTCAGCATATTAAGTTGGACCCAATATATTGGATTTGTCACGCTGACAGATGCTAAAATAATACATCACTTACCTAACTGACAGACTTTTAGAATCCAGACAAAATTACTGAAAAACATTAATAGTCGAAATTCCCAAATTAAATTCCAAAAACAGAATGATCTCCTAAGGCCTCATCTGTGGGCATACTAGTTCTGAATACTTTTTTCGGGCATAGGTTCACCACACATTCCCAACATGTAACTCCTGTTAACCAGGATCAACAGTGGTGACCGCTCACAACACCAGACAACGAAGCCCAGCAAGCCCGGGGGTAACTCTATGTATTGGGAAGAGTAGTAAAAGTAAAAGTCAGACTTCCCTACTAGTAGTAGGTATAGTAGATCTAGAGAGCTAGAAACTACATGCGACCTCTGGCGGGGAAATAAACGACCGGCCCCTTTTGTGTCGGAAATATCCTTCCCCCTGGACATGAACTCTCCAGACCGATTTGGAGGTCTTTAAATTGACTCCGAACCCAAGTCAGCCGGAGTAAGGAGAACGAGGTTCAAATGAGGTTTCATCGACAGATCAGACCTTAGGTGTGAATGTGCTGGTGTTCAGACTATGGCACATCTCATATCTTGCACTTCCTGCCCGGACATTTGTACGCGAATGGAGCTTATGGACGCGGCCGGTAGTGCTATCCGTGTGGCAAAATACTGGGCTGAAAAAATATAAAACGACATGCCATCGACTCGATAGAAGAAGAAGAAGTATAGTATAGTTCTACTCCGAATTCTTGTAACATGAAACATATTCATATCGTGTCTGTGACAGCTTAAATTTGAGGCGATCAAATTCCAACGTGAAATCTGTTAAGGGAATAGAGCTGATTAGTAATTCCTACAGATCAAACATTGCCGTAGGCGTTTACTTAGGCAGTTCGAAACTTACTGAAACGCTACGTTACGTAGGCATTGAACCGTATACATATTGGACTATTCGTTCTTCGTCTCTTTCTATCTTGCTGATGGTGTAATGGTAGTGACTGAGACAACAGGACGCTTAGTTTAAACTAAGAAGTCACTTTGTTCTTAGCTCGTGGAGTTACGCAACAATCTATAACATCTTCAGAATAAATTATCTACAGGATTTGGACGACTCTGTCGATTTGGTGTAGTGCGAAAGTCAAAATTTACTAGGTATGGAGATTATGCTCAATGTGGTCATGATTTTTTAATCTTACGATTCAAAAATAGCAAAGTGGTTTGCTTGTCTACGAAAACAAAAGTCCTGGGTTTCGATTTAAGTTTGATCATGGTTATGCATGATGTCAAGGCGCCATATACCTAGATATCAGTGTTAAAAAATTAAGTATATACTTATGTTCCAGATGATTAACCCAAGACGGGTTCCACGAAAAAGAAACAAGTATTGAGGTGATGGAGAGACAAATAAGAGAGCTTTTGAAGGAATGGTAAGTTTTTGCCCAGCTTTTGGTTTAAAAAGTATAGTTGTTGCGTAGATCTGTAGCTATTTATTAGGGTCAGAACAGGGTATGTGCCAGAGTTATTGGATCTATATTATTGTTGGTCGAAACACTGCCATAGGCCTCTCACAAGATTGTAAAGATGATAGTTTATAAGCAGCGTTTCTATTGATGTTTAATTAAAGTACCTACCTAATAATGGAAATCTCCGTATTTTTTTTTAGATAAGAATCACGCTTGGTTGCAGTGTTTAGTAACATTCCGCAATAAGTTTCTTATCAACCATACATTACTCATCCTCAACCACTTTACATAATAATTCCCCACAATACCTACCAGTATGAATCATACTTTTACAGTAATTTGGTTATCTGTATACGTAACGAAATATGGTATATCACGACAGAGAACTCTGTAAAAGTTAATTGGGATAATTTTTTAGATTAAAGTACAGATAGAGTATAAAACGACAACATACAAAAACATATTTTTTTTCAAAACCAGATAAAACACTTTGTAGGTTAATTTCATGAAGCTGTATTTCGCAATAAAATTTCGAAAATTAACCTACTTGTCAAAAGAAATTTACGTTTCGCACCGCATCTTTTCGCAAATTCTGCCAGTCATGCGATCCAGTTTTCTTTATCAACTGCTGGTGGTGCAAGTAGCCCACAGTCAGTTTACGGTCTAACCCGGTACTACCCGGTACTAATTATGTATTGAATTTTATTTTCAGTAGTTTAGAACCAATCTGTTTCTAGAAATAGACCCAAATTAAGAAAAAAAATAAGTCGACAACAGCGCCAACTTTTTTCTCGCTCTAAAAATGCTTTTGGAAAAAAACTATCATGCACTTTATTAAAAAATCACCTTTAAACACTCTTGAAACTGGGGGAAGATATTTTTGCACTTACATCTCCCAAAAAACCCCACTACCCTACGTATGACACGCTTTTCACATTCGAATGTAAATTTTATTATTTAAAATAGTTAAATCTAATTAAAATAAGCGCATTAGGATATCATTATTACAAGCCTTCCAGAAGTAACAATTTTGATTTTTATGTTACGTAGCGAAGCCAGATTTCTAAAGTTTTTTTTTAGATAGACTATCGTGACTAAACGTTGTCAATTATGTTACGGTTTAAAAGTCAAATACATAAATTCTTCCCACCCTTCCTTAAGGAATGTCGTAAATTGACTGGCCTAAAGTGGTTGAAAGAGGAAGCGAGATCGACAACGGCGCACGCGCCACCGGAAGTGGTCACAATAGGGTCATGGAACCCGAATTCGCTATTACGTGAAGAGGTAATTTGCAAGTTGTCGCAATACAAACAGAATAACAATAGGATATTCGCCTCTCTTGAATAGACAAGTAGATATTGCATTTGTCCCATTTCATATCTAACTCGATTATTGATATTGTAACTGGTTCTGACCGGATGCCTTCAATTACAAGACAATAGAAAGGCTTGGGTATTATGAGTACCAGATTAATTTTAAACATTATTGCTTACAGGATTTTTCCATTTATCAAAAGTAACTTGTATATAGTATAGACTATCTATACATACAGGGTCCTTTTTAAATGTTTACTTTTTTAAAGGGTATATGGTCAAATTGAGCAACCTTCTCTATGAGACCAACATCAATATCACGAAAACAATCAGTTGTCCCATACATTTGGCTCGAGTAGGATTGCAGTTATGTATGGAACAGCCGATTTTTTTAGCGATTTCGATGTTGGTGCCATAGAGATCGTTGTTCAGTTTAACGGTCTGACCATCCCCTTAAAAAAGTCTCAGCACATTAAGAAAGAAGGACCTTGTACGTGACGGACTTTACAGAAGACGAAAAATTTAATGAACAATTAAAAAGAGATTTAATGGAGGATTAACTTTAATCATTTCTTCTTTTTTTTTTCTTTTTTTTTCTTTTTTTTTTTTTCTTTCTTTTTTTCTTTTCTTCTTTTTTTACTTTTTTTCTTTTTTTTTCTTTCTTTTTTTCTTTTCTTTCTTCTTTCTTCTTTTTAATGGATCATCCTGAAAGCCATTGTTGAAAATAACCAGTGTCCACTGCTACGGCATATGCCCCAAATTACGAGTTCCGTTTTTGTTATTGTATAACTATAGTTCCATAAGTCTTATTGCTACTAATATAACACTTTTGGATCTTTGTTGTCCTTAATAATTGTTTTTTTTTTATGGGCGTCTCTGCAACTGAGTGTGAGGTAGGTAGACCAAAATCACGCTCAGTAAAGAGTAAACCGAAGCCATTGACAAAAAGATGGATTGCTACATCCATTTATCAAGTTATTTTTGTAAATTTTTACTCTAAATAGAATACGCTGTAGGAATAGATTTAATAACCAGTAAGTAAGATAGAGGGCGTCGACCGGCGCCAAGCCGCCGCGTCCGCGACCTTATTACGACGCTTGTTTGCCGTTTGTGTGCGTCACGCCAGAAACACCAGCATCGGTTTTCTTGGAATCTAGATTGGATTTAGATTGCCAGAAATTACGAAAAACTAATGTGAGTTTAGTTGTTTAAAATGTCATAAGAATAAAACAATTACCTACATCCATACACAGGTAAAACTTTTTAGAATTGCAGATTTGCTGTTTGACATTAAACGAAGATATACGGTCAAAATAGACCTGACCGTCTGGACTGGTAAGTCAAGGTTAACCCTATAACTAGGCCTATAGTGCCTGAGATAATGTTGAGATGTTGTTAATTAAATTAACCTACTTTTCTTCGTAATTAAAAGCCTATTACCATTATGTTCTACAACAGGGGAATAAGGATAAGAAGTAGCATACCTCATTATTCTGTATCTAGATTACAGAATGCACCAGCAAGGGGCATGTTTGTGGTCAACTTCCAAAGTGTTCTCATGATTTTTTTTTATGTAGGTAGCTTGTTCCTCTTTCTAATGTTGGGCATACTGTCCTTTTTTCTTCCCATTTTATATTTCATCATGTCCTTTTTTATGAAAACACTGGCTTATCTTTTAGGAAGGCTTCAAAGATGTAACTGATGACAGAGTTTGACTTCCACACACTTATCATCCTCATTATGGGCAGTCTCTATGTATAAATAGTTTTAATAAAATCAACAGTGGTCCTTCCAAATCAACGCACACTTGTCGTTCGGGCCCACGGCGCGCAACCTCATTGTCCATCGATTCCTTCCATAATCTTCTACTGTCCTGCTCCACTTAAAGGAATACGCTCTAGTGTACCTAACTATACGCTTGGAAATGCGATAGGCAAGTGCTCGACTATGCAATTATTCAAATGTTATCCCACATAACACTGTTGTTAGGCCAGAATGACAGAGTCCTTGAATTCATCCCAATTCGCACGACTTATTACAAGTTAGGACCAAATTATGATATTCAGTTTACAGTTTAGTATATCCATGGAACAGCACTTTTTTTGCTGCGGTCGGTTTGCTCCCTTTGTAAAAGTTGTTCAGTTTGATGGGTAGGCTCTTAGTTTAAAAGGATGATATGCATTTTAAGCAGTATAATTAATGTAGGTACCTGTGTTTACGTTATGCTGTTGGTGTACACACGGCGACACATCAAACTACGCAAAACCAAAATAAGCTGGCCGCGCGTAGTTAGAGTAATGTATAACGTGGCGTGGCCAGCTTATGTTTGTTTTGCGTAGCTTGATATGTCGCCGTGTGTACCTAATAAATAAATAAAAGAATTTAATTAAAGATTGAAAAATTTGTCTCGGGCGGGACTTGAACCAAGAATTGAATGAATTGAATTGATTGAATTTTTCAATCTTTAATTTGATTCGAAATAGCACAACATGGCTGTAACATGTTTATAATCAATAATATAAAAGAATTTGCCCACTGCAGAAAATTATAATTTCCATTTCATTGGGAAGTATGATGTTTTGTGAATAATTTTAGCTATCATACTCTTTGATTTGTTCTTTGATTATACTCATTCGTAACGATTTGATTATACTCATCTGTCACGTGGGCACTGTCTTTTGTCTATTGTTTTTTAACATCGTTTACATTGTTCAAATTAAGTCAAAACAAACCCTTTCCAAAATGTTCTAAAGCCTTCTCGTTCGTCTTAATGATCTTGAAAGGTTACAGCATCTAGATTAACATCTGAGCAACGTACATCGAGGCGAGAAAGTAGTTGTCACCTTCACCAGTCACCACTTACATGTTATCCAAGCACTTATTAACTAACTTCCTTGCTGACTTCGTTCATAACCTGTACAAGCAATCATAAACAGGGTGTAAACATAAATGCGTTACGTATCGAACAGGGTACATCGGACGGGATATATTTACAATTGGGGCGCAGGAGTTGGGGGGTGGGAGTTGGGAGTTGGGGAGGAGGAAGAGGGGAGGGGTGGAGGGGTATCCCCTGGTACCACTCCCCCCCCGCGGAGATGTATAGTTACTGAGATATATTAATTTAAAAATTGGTTGTGGGGGGAGAGAGTGGGTGGGAGGAGGGAGTGGGAGGGAGGAGGGAGTGGGTGGGGGGAGGGAATGGGTGGGGGGAGTGCGCGGGGGGAGGGGGCCGTGTGGGATTGGGGGGGGGGATTTATATTTTCGGGTGGTAAACAGTAGCAATTCGGTTCTGGCACTGAATGTAGAAGCACCCTGTTCAACATGTAACGCATTTAATTTTACACACTGTCTGTAAGCAGTTTCTTGTTCTTAACACAGACGACATGACATCTTCTGTTGCACATATCATCAACCTATACACCTATGATAACACCTATACTCCATTCTAAATAGCAACGAAAATATAAGGCCATTTCGAATTACACAAACTGAGATTTGAAACACTTCCTCTCACTTATTCTAAGAAAATCTTTAGTAACGTCCATTTATAATGTCGGATAGTACAAGTTTCTGATAAATAAATATTATAATGAAACTGTTTGTTATGGAAGAGCAAGGCGTCCTGTTACAGGTATTTTATATAAATATCTACCAGGAGGTCTTTACCTTGTATGTATTTAGTTCTAGGAAGAAAATGAATAAAGAATTTATTATTATTTATTATTATTATTTAATGAGATCATGATGATGATGTTTCTGATAAATTATATTTTCTGATTGGAATTGGCCAGAAAGCTATATAGGTATCGGAAAATTTCGTCGTCCTCATTTTGAATGCAGTATAGAGATAACAAAGTCATCTTACCATCTGAAGAATGACAGCCAGGGATCGTGACAGATGGCATTAAATTTTAGAGGAGGCCAGGACTAACCAAGGATTGTAGCGCTGCAGAAAGTCAAAGAAAGTAGGTACCTAATTATTTATATGAAAAGATGAAAACCTTTAAATAAACTCAACCTAAAAGAAAATTGTTAAAACACGATCGAGAAATTTGGAAAACAAGTTGTGCTTTTGTAAAATGTTTAAGTATACATTATTTACATTTGTATGTATAGGTACCTATACAGTATTAATTTATGTACTTTAGGGAATGGGGATTGGCGTTCGGAGAAGTCCCATCGGAATTGTCTGAGTCTAGACGAACTCGTATGTCTGATTTTCAGTCATTGGCTTTGGTTAAATGCGTATTAGTATTTACATTTTGGTAAATGTTTGCTATAAGAACCCCTGAGGTACCTACTGCAGTTTATGTTAAGCTAGTAGAATCTACAGTAGAATTGAATATTATTTATGATTCGATAATGTTTTAAACATTATTGTTAATATTATCATCATCATCAGCCCGGTAAACCCCACTGCTGGGTATAGGCCTCTTCATTTTCACGCCAACTAGAACGGTCCCCCGCTAGTCTCATCCACTGTTTGCCGGCTACTTTACAAATGTCATCCGACCACCTGGCTGCTGGTCTGCCCACTGACCGTTCCCCCTCCCACGGCCGCCACTCTGTCACTGCCCTTAATATGCTGACGGTATTTTAAAGGGATGATCAGACCATGAGGTGCGGAGTACTCGAAACCGACGGGCATGTATGAAGAGATGTATGGATGTGAATGAGGCAAAAGATGTATGTAAGGATCGTAGTAGATGGCGCGCTCTGGTCTCTGCCTACCCCATTGGGAAAGAGGCGTGACGTTATAGATAGATAGATCAGACCAATGTACAACTTTTTCTAGGAGTCCAACATTAAAATCAGCCAGGAGAGGGTCTTCTGGCGGCCAGAGGCGTTGGTAGTTGACGCCAGGAACAGCGCAGGTAGACTTGGATGCAATATACAGTGTCCGACCTAACTATGCTGAAGTTAAAATAAATCGCTAAAAAAATCCGCTGTTCCATACAAAACTGCAATCCTAGTCGACCTCAATGAATGGGAGAGCAGATTTTTTTAAAGATTTTGACGTTGATCCTATAGATAAAGTTGTTCAGTTTGATAGTCTGATCATCACCTTAAAAAACCGTCAGCATATTAAGAAGGACCCTACAACTTTCGAAAAATGTTCAAAAACATACAAAAATCTTCGTAATAGTAAGTATTTAATTGTTGAAAAAAACACGCATTATGACGGAACCATAAAGAAAAATGAAGCAATATTGTAGAATAACTTAAAAGTAGCCAAAATAAAAAAAAAGCTTTATACATAAACAAGCGGGTGTCAGAGCAAATTCATTGAAACTTTGCGGCTTGTTGATGGTGCAAATTAAAAGCTGAGAGATTTAACACTCGGATACAGAAACGCTCATTAAAGTTAATCCTCCATTAAATCTCTTGCTGTAACTTTTTGTCTTGTTGTCGTAGTAAAAGCTACCAAGAGATTTAAAGGAGGATTAACTTTAATGAGCGTTTCTGTATCCGAGTGTTAATCAACATGTTGGAGTCACATTTCGGGTTTTGCCACGAGCAGTTGCCTTTCGCGTGGTGTTCGCGTGGTTCGCGTTTGAGTCTGCCACGAGGCTTCACCATCTCTTCTCTGCTGAGTTTTTGGTCAAAAGCAATCCTTGAGATTTGGATAGATACTCCCACAAACTACTTGACACTTCACACTGGCAGAAATGCAGTGCTAACAGTCCAATAATTTATATTTAAAAAAAAACTAAAAAATAGCCGAAACAAAAAAACTTTAGATAAACAATAGCTCTGCGGGTGTCGGAGCAAATTCATTGAAAGTCGTTGATGGTGCAAATTAGAAGCGGAGAGATATGTTATCAACATGTGGCTAGCTGCGGCATGTCTATTTCCTTATTTTATCGTCATCATAATTATTTCACAAAAGCTTGCAAAAACTTGTCATAGTCATATTATAATCATAACAACAGTGCGTTTTTATTTGTCTGCTGTAAAAAAAACCCGTATAAGTTTGTTTTACTGATCGGTAAAGCTTAAACTAGTGGTAGGTGGCAACCATAGACTGCCACTCAAATTGCTGTCACGACATCGAATGTATAAAAAGTTGTTATTCGCTACCTGTTCAGTGTGACGAGTATTTAGCGCGATCGGCTCCCTGAAATCACTCGTTGACGAAGAGAAGCTTGCTTCGGTATCGACACTGACTTATACTCTAGCGATAGACAGGCCCTTTTATAGAAGCAAAATGTTCCACTTGAATGCAGTGGGCGCACCGCATTTATGTTCCCGAGTTCACTTCGTCACTATGGCAATGACAGACCGCAATGTGTAATTTTTTGTTGTTTTATGTGGCATGTTGTTTGTTTGAACGAGCTTGTCTATCGCTAGAGTAGATGTCATTGGGTATCGACCTGTTGCCCACAAAAGAACTTATGAATTCTATTAAATATAGGTACTGTTTTTCAAGGAGACGATCGGACCATCAAACCACAGATTATATAGATGATTATACTATGAGACTATACAGTACAAATGCCCAACGTCAAACAATGGAACGCGACTGCAAAATTGCTTGATTTTCCGAGGCGCATGAGATTTTTTTGTAGTCAGATCATGTAGTTTTAGTAACAATTTACACTTTTATACCATAACGCCATACATTTTTTTAACTATGTATGTTTTTTTTTGTATGAGATAGGACACCATGATCAAACTGAACAACTTTCTCTATCGGACCAGGCCAACATCAAAATCGGGAAAAAAATCATCTGTTCCAAACTAAACTACAAACCTACTCTACCTAAAACGTAGATTTCGATGCTGTCCCATAGAAAAAGATGTTTAGTTTGGATGGTCTGATTCGTCCTCTTAAAAAGCCGTCAGCATTATAATTATTAAGTTGGACCCTATGTTTACATATTGGCGGTGCTGACTGTACCCAGAAGTAAGTGATGGGATGTTATTCTGTCCCGCGGTTACACAGTAATTTAATAACCTTAAATTATCTATTTTAATAACAAATAGCGGCCGCAGTTACCGGAAAAACGAGAGCTAAATAGGGCAGAGAAATGGGAAGCTACCTAATTGTAAATTAAAAAGTTCGCGGAGTTACGACACCACAGTCCACAATGACACCCCACCATTTGAAGGGGATGAGTGTCCCCTAACCCCCCGGTCCACCCCTCGACCCCTAGACGCGGGGTGGGGGTGGGTGTAGACACCCGTGGAAAGCGTGTGACGTTTTGTTTTAAAATATTGTCCGCGCGAATACATTCACATGGATCATTTTAATCTGTTTGTATTTCTTTTATTCTTGTTTTTTACAAAATAGAGAAAGAAAAGTTTCAGTATTTTTCGTAAATACAGTTGCATTTCTTATGAGGATCGTTATCGCTTCAAACAAATAAAGTTAAATATATTTTGAATATTAACCAAAATTATACTATAGGTAGGTACTTAATTGGTTTATTTTCATTGACTTCAATTGGTTAAGTACTGAAAATAGGATCTAACTTCGTTTGTATGCAGCGCGCTCGGGCGCTTTACATTAGTCAGATTTTCGTAAAAATAAATAGTTTCAATTTCAAAGTTTTCAAATTTTCAAGTTTCAAAATTATTCAAAAAGTTCAAAGAATTGTAACGCCCTGGATCCCAGAAAACGGTCATCGGCGTCCAGGTCGTGCTAGGAAGAGATGGCGGGACGATCTAGATGCTTTCGATGACGCGTGGCCAGAGCATGCCCAGGACAGAGATGGTTGGCGGATTAAAGGGGAGGCCTTTGCCCAGCAGTGGGATGAAATAGGATAGTAAAAAAAAAATAGTTTCAATGCTAGGATTTAAGATTTGTATGGGAAATTGTTAGTCACGGTAACCTTTAAATTGAAACTTACCTATTTTAACGGAAATCTGACAAATATAATATAAAGCACTGATATTGGTGTCTAGATAGTGTCTAAAAGTTATAATTGACTATAATTGATTAATATCAAAAAATCATCAAACTTCGTTTGTATGGAGCGCGCCAACGGTAATATCCTAGGTAATATCGCTTAACCCGTGGAATGTCGGCCGGACACCCGGGTGTCCGGTAGATTTTTTGGTCTAACGTGTCGGCCGGACACCCGGGTGGTCGGGAGACGACCGCTCCTATTGGCTAGTGATTTATGGCGTGGCGTTTCGTTTCACCATACTTTTTATATTTTCACTAGATTTATTAGTTTTCATTGGTTCGTTTGAATACAATTCTGTGAAAAACGGAACAAGTTTCATCTCAAACAAAGAAGAACTAGTGAACCATAGTGAATTCACGGACCAAGATGGCGGAAGTCGTGTCGGAACTATTTCAATGTTTACCAAGTTATTCAATTGTTTTTAAACTAAGTGTTGTTCATAAATACCTCGTAATATTGTCAGCTTTTAGATTATTATATTGGTTTTGTGCTTTGTGAAGTGTAACAATGTGTAAAACGGTAATATCATGCAGACGGATTCCATTTTTTTTCCGAAAGGTAGGTAATTAACATAACACGGAATATTTTTGTTATTGCTTAATAATGTAAATAATGTCAATTGTAAGATGTATTTAGAATGATATGAAATTGTATTTACTTCACGTAGATATATAATTTATTGCCATAATTTCATAGCATAACATCGAAAAATATTTTTTTCTAAAAGGTGGTAAAAAAAAATTTCATTGTATAAAACACAGCGACACGCGAGCGTTTTTTGTTTGGCAGAGCCTCGACACGGGATGGGTTAAAAACCAATAGAAAAGCTTAAATTAATTCTAAACGACTACACGGTTAAGATCGACCGAGAAGGCGTCTTAATTACCGTGCCGCGATAAGATGCGCCGGCGCATGAGGCGTGAAAGCTCAATAACTGTATGCATCACCCTATCATTACTACCACAGCTTACGAAAATACTACCAACCTGTTTACTTACTTGGGACTTCTGACTTTAAATTTGAGCTATGTCCGATAGATGGTGCTAGTGAGTTGGGTTCTTATAAAAGTAGAAATAAGTTAGCTTACACGTTGGAATCGGGGTCGTTTAGAAGCCGAAGCAGACCATCAAACTGAACAACTTTTACTATGGAGCCAAAATCGAAATCACGAAAAAAAAATCTGCTGTTCCATAGAAAATCTCAAAGAATAATGTATAAAACAGCAATTTTTTTTTGCCTATTCAATGTTGGTCCCACAGTAAAAGTTGTTTAGTTTGTTTGTTGGTCTGCTCTGTTCCGGCTTCGAACAGAGCTACGACTCCGATTGAATTTAATGTTGATGATTGAGTCCTAAAAGCTAGAATCAATCACGTCAGCAAAGACCGAAAAATAATGAAATTCGAAAATAATTTAATTAAATGTATTTATTTATTGGCAGTGGCGTTTCACTTGAAATATTTTTGTATCCATTTAGTTTTATCCGACACAAGAGTAAGTAATATTTTTCAGATTAGTGCGTACGTAGAAGTGCGTGTCACTGAAAGAGACAGAAAACATTGGGATTTTTAGAGCTACCACGTACAGACAGAACAATTTCTTTCTTACCAAACATTTTCCATCTTTTTTCTTTGCCACCTGCAAAATTATGAGTCAGGTGTTATCAGTATATTATCCCTTGCAAATGAAAATTGTGATATCCAGTTTGTCTATTGTTCACTCTGTCTACGCTTCCAATCTATCTAAGCTGTGGTTATTTAAGTAGTAAGGTAAGCGCACCAAATATTGTCGTGTCAAGGCCGCCGGCTTTCCTCCAGCATTCCGTTCCCGCCGCCCACAGGGATATCTCACGCCCGTGTTAGGTAACATTTGGACTAAGATTCGGTTACGATTGACACAATTTACCTGTTGCGGTATTCGAATTATTTGTGGAATTGTTACCATTAGGCTGTTAGACAATTGAGCTTTATTGTCTTGTTCTAAGCTTATTTTATTTCTGGTTTATATCTAATTTAATCATTGCCGTAGTTTCTTAGAATAAATCTAATTTTTTTTCCCACCCATTTCTTCGTCCAGGCCATGAAGCAATAAACAGTGGTCCAGGCCAACTCGTACCAATGAATTTTTCGGAATTTATATACGACTAGCGACCCGCCCCGGCTTCGCACGGGTGCAATGCACATTTATAAACATTCCTCTTGAATCACTCTATCTATTAAAAAAAACCGCATCAAAATCCGTTGCGTAGTTTCAAAGATTTAAGCATACAAAGGGACATAGGGACAGAGAAAGCGACTTTGTTTTATACTATGTAGTGATTTGTGACACCACTGGCTTTTCGGTGAAGGAAAACATCGTGAGGAAGCCTTATGCTTCAATTACGAGGCATGTATTCTACCCATTGTCCATTATAAGTGGCGACGGGCTCACCCTACGTCACACTGGACAGAGTTTCGGTACTAACTGGTGAAATGTGGATGTTCTTAGTTTTCAGAATATCTCTGACTACCCCTTCGGGGAACATAGTCGTGAGCATATGCTCATATGATCAAATTTAGTGTCGAAGCTTTCTCGCTGTAGGGTGTTTACTCATTTGACCAAATATCGTGGCCTCCCGAAGTTGTCTAAACGAGCTTCAGCACCCACTGCTTAGCTAGCTATTGTGCTGTTGCTCTTTGGTAATTTCGTAGTAGTCTTCATCTCATCTCACCTCATCTCACTAATATTACAAATGCAAAAGTTTGTGACGATTTTTGGATGTTTGTGGCTCAATCATGCATTTAAACGATTTGGCTAAAATTTGGCACACTGATAGGATATGCTCTAGAATCTCTGAATTAACACAAAGGATCCTATTTTAAATCAACACAGGTGGAGTCACGGGCAACAGCTAGTCTTAAATAAGTATCAGTTAAAAGTAACCTACATGTGTCTTTACGGCATAACAAAGCCAGCCAATTATTAAATACCTTTAAACGTACAGTTTGAACAAAAGCTGGATCATCGCATCGCATTCCTAAATCAAAAGGATTCGTTTTTAAAAATTGAATCGCTCCTATCCAATCATAAAGCCGATGGTGTAAATAAAAGAGACACAATTATCCCTAACGGGATTTGAGTCGGTGCCTCTCACACCCTTCGACCCGTAGTGAATCTCTCTGCAAGCGGTGTGGCCACAGATGATAAATAATTTACCCTTTATTACAGTTAGTTTTGTCATTTGGTTTACGGAAAGAAAAAGCAGCAATTTATCAAATACATTTTTACTAGATCTAACAACTTACTTACCTACATCATCCTTAGATCAAAATAAAATTAATGGATAGGCCTTACGCGAACATTTCAAACCAGAAAAATGAGGCATAACAAATGAATGGTTTACTTCAAATTTGTATGCAAGTGCCCTAGATTTGACAGATAATGGCGCTAGTTTGTATGGACCAAGTGCACCAGTAGTTACCGCGCTTTAGGCCTATCCATTAATTTTATTTTGATCTAAGCCTACATCTACATAACTGCTCGTAACTATTATGCGAATAAAGATTTTCAAGTTCCTCAAGTAACACTGTATTACCTATATTGAAAATACATTTTTTTTCTACATCATATTTACAGCATTGGATGAGGGCAGCATGACCGGTCGTTGGGGTGATCCTTGGGAGAGGCCTATATCCAGCAGTACACGTCTATCGGATGTATGACGATGGTGATGAATCACAGCATTACTGCGGACTATGGAGGGATCACATGAGTGACGATGAAGTGTCCTGGTAGGTCAATAGAGCAAGTGACAGAACTTAAGCAACTTTAGCAAATTCCTCAAAGGCACGGAGGGAGGGGTATGGACTGAGTGTTGCTGGAACTACGCGGTGGATTGGGTAGCGGGGATCAGTAAGACCGGGTTTTATAATCAATCCTTAGCCCACGCCTGGTTACAGCTTGACACAGGCCTCATCCAAAGTGGCCCATTGGACTACATCTTCAACTTATGTTTTGCCACTGCCAGCTGTCTTTTGCAGTCTTTGTTACTAATATGAATCATATTATATCCATATCACATCCATCATTATCATCAGCTCAATCATACTTCCTACTGCCGAGCTCAGGCCTGCCCTCAGAGAGGGTAGGTACAAGGGCTTCAGTCCACCTTGCGTGCCCAATGGTAGACTTCACACACGCATCAGAATTTATTGATATGAAGGTTTCCTCACCATGTTTTCCTTCACAATTTGAAAGCAGTCGGTAATAACGTCCATCATACGTCCAAAATAATGGTAATATTTTTATCCACAAGCCAGTAACAAAAAACAACTAGGTATATCTCTAAGTCACAATGCATAATCCACATGTAAGCATTGTATTTAAAACAGCACGTGGAAGGTAAAGCAAAAATAATGCTCTAAATATCGTATACCAAAGTGTAATTACCAACATGCTAAAACCTTTCCATGTTTCAACGTTCCTAACAGCATTCCGTAACTTTCCCAGTTTTGTGGTAAAATTCCCGCGCAGTAATCCCTGGGCAGTGGAACGTCGAGCAGGCGACTTGGGGCGGCCAATGCACCTTATTGACTAAGACCGACCGTCCCCGAGCTCTCCCGATTTGCTCCGAATAACAGGGACTTACTACCTGCCTTTACCCGACCGTTCTCTGAAAGATTTGAAATCTTATATAATGACAAATACTTATATAGTTAAATGGATAAGATTGGCACTAAATCTTTTTTTCGTCTGATATTTCAAATCAAGATTATCATCATCATCATCAGCCCGGTAAACCTCACTGTTGGGTGCCTATTAGGCTATAATAGTCCTGAACATTATACAGGGTGAATGCTGAATGCTTCCACCTATCAAACTGAACAACTTTCACTATGGAGCGAATCATCGAAATCCCGAAAATATTAGCTGTTTCTAATGTTTCTTTTATTTGGGTCGATCGGGTCGAGAGATTTTTTCGCGATTTTTGTGTTTGCTCCATAGTGAAAGTTGTTCAGTTGGATGCTCGATGGTGGTTAAATGACGCACACCATTAAGTTTGCATAGCATTTAAATTTACACCCTGTATTATCAGATTTTTGGTTAAAATATCATCTTACCAATCCCAGAGCCCAATATTGCGCCCCTATGGCGATAGGGTTGTCACTAAAGTTAGAGGTTATTCGAAAACTTTGTAATGACCCCGATGCAAGGGGATAACTAATTGACTTAAGTTTTAGTTAGAGGTTAAATTATTTGGCTTAAGTTAGATTTGTGTTTTGCTTAACGCAAAATTTAATTGCTCCTGCATAATCAATAACATCAGCAACATTTTGGTTTAATAGTAGATTACACACCGAGGACAGGAAAGTAAGAATGGTCTCAGATCTCATGTAATTGTTGACCGAGGCGAAGCATGAGATCTGAGGCTTTCTTATTTACTGCCCGAGGGTAGTATACTATTTTTCTCCTCGACGGAGGTGGAAAGCGGCAACTTCGTCGTCGAAAATTTACGCTTTCCGTTCGGAGGGGACAAAAGTAAATTTAATCTTTAAGTAAACCTTATGTTAAAAATTTGTGAATGTGTCGTTGGTGTACCTAATAAACTATTAAACTATTAATTTAAAAAACGACATTGATATTGATAACTTTTACCAATTTTCTTCAAATTAAGATCGGGGAATCTTGCCCAACAGTGGGACTTTCTCCAGTTCAAACGCAGACAAATTCAAATAAAGATCGGGTAATCTTGCCCAACAGTGGGACTCTTTCCAGTTCAAACGCAGACAAAATAAAAGACGCCCAACTTAATGCACTAATACACGATTCACTTATAATTCGAGATTCATAGCAGCTCTTTCTCGTAAAAAGTTGTTCCCTTCAAATGTAGTAATTTCGCGAGAGAGGGTGGACCTCCCCCTCCCCTCCCCGCCCCCAATCTCTACTCAGGCTGGCCTTTTAACGCCGGAGATATTGTCTCCTTAGTTAGATCTGTATTTACAGTAGTATAAGTGAGATCTGGAGAGAAAACGGTTTCTTGCGTGTTTCTATGTCAAGAATTCACTGTTGTAGTGATCACTCGAATGAGATTAGTTTAGTAATAATTGAGTATGCATATCTCTTCAATCGGAATGATGTTAGTGGATTTCACTGAAAAATTTGATTAAAATTTTGCAGAACGAGACATTGTGTAGGTGCAATATATTATAAGGTGTAACAAAATTAGCTGAAACTATTTTAAGGGGAGTATCAGACCATCAAACTTAACAGCTTTTTCTATAGGGCCAATATCGAAATCGCGAAAAAAACAGCCGTCCCATACATTCGGGTCGAGTTAGGTTGGCAGTTTTTTATGGAATAGCAAATTTTTTTTTTAGTGTTTTCAATATTGGTCCCATAGAGAAAGTTGGTCAGTCTGATGGTCTGATACTCCCCTTAAAATTGTTTCAGTTAATTTTTGTAGACCTTATATAAAATATTTTACACTTTTTTTTTTTTTTGTGTGACTAAATACGGCATTGCTCAGGGAGCATTTACTGCTTTTTACTGCGGACTATTGGCGGGACCTCGAATCTACTGCTCTTCGCTTAACATTTATAGTAGCACTGTGCATTCTATTACTTACTATTATTGTAACTCTGTCTCTTTCAGTTCATTAGGTTTCAATAGAAAAGTTGTTTAGACACAAATTCTTGTAGAAAGTAGTTAATCAAACAAAGGTCACTATGTTTTGTAGGAACTCTCAAAATTTAACTTTGAGCCTTATAAAATTAATTTTTAATTAACTTTCAAAGAGAAAACTTATCATGAAATCAGTTTATAAAACTTACTAAAACTTGACTCTGTAAAATCAAGCCCGAAGCGAAAAACTTCGCTGAACATTTGATGAATTTTTTAACACTTACGTAACGTAAAATAACTTAAGAGCCACGCAAGATTTGTAATCCGTATAAAATATCTTCATAACCTCATTGTTTAGTAAAAAATAGGTAAGTATACTAAAAAACTAAAGCGAATAATCTACAAGACGTACCGACTCCTTCTCTTCTCTCTCACATTTGGTATTTTTTTTATGTCGTTCAAAGGTCAGACAACATTTGTATAATACTGAAAAAAAATAGCGATACCTATCGGATTATTTCAGATTTTTATTTTTACTATTAATTGTCTGCGCTAGATTTCAACGATAAAATAAAAAATTCTAAAGCTCTTTTCTAATTGGAAGAAAAAAAAAATTAAATCCGAGTCAAACATAATTCAAATCAACGCAAATAAAGTCATAACGCTTTTTAAAAATCTCAATCGTTAACTTTTTAAATCTGTCCCGAGGCTGGTAATACGTTATTGATATTTGTGAACGGGCTGGATAATAATATTTGTGTTCTACTCTCCAGCATAACATGATCTCCCCTGCCTCTTTGTGTTCTTGAAAAGTAAGTGACGGATGCGGGTTGTTAGGTGTCGATGAAGGTTCTGGGAAAGCTGGTCGTGGCATAGTGGTGTCCACAATGGATGGAGAGGTAGGGTCGTGCCACAATGAGCCCTGCCGCGTAATTGTTAAACTAAATGGGGGTTGAGCGCCCTGTCAACTGTTCTGCCACAGACTAAATAATTCGAAATACACCGCCTTTTATGCCTTTGTTGCTCGTTATTGAACGGGCCTGTTAGTTTTAACAGTTAATTTAATGTTTAAAATTATGTAATGGATCAGTATTAATAGTTGTTAGTCATCATTATATAAGTCCAGACTAGATTCTGGTTATTTAAATGGGACTAGATAATATGTGTGACAATGTCTTAGATAATTATTATTTATTTTCATAATATACAATACAGTAAAAATTATATCGATAACTCGAACAGTGACGTCACTATTCTAACCATTTACTGAACTGCGGTTCATTCATGGAGTTAACAAAAACTATGAACTGACTAAATTGTTTTTAAAAAGTCAAATCTACTGTATTTAATGTCTTAGTTAGTTTATCTTAAAATCTGAAATAGTAAAGCTCTCGATAAATTAGTTCTCGCAAAAATAAGTTTCGCGTTATTCGCAAATCAGTTTATCAATTTATTTCAATCGCTCAAATGTTTTACAAATTATATTACAAGTTAGGTAATAAAACATTTAAGCAAATGGATAGCTAAGTTTTAAACAATAGCTGGCATCACAATAAACATCTAATAAACATCAGCGTAACCTTTCCAAACCGTGAATGAAGGTAAGTGGTCTGATACCGATCACAAACTGCCGCGCAACAATACACTTCATCCCTTATTAATTATTTTATTGTAAGCATAAAGGATGTCGTAATCGTCAGAATAATAATATCATCGCGCCGCATAAAGAACCCCAAGTAGCGACAACACAAGCGTAAAAATGACACGCCGTGCCACCAATATGTTTGTGTGTATTACATTAGATTTATTCGACTGGGTCACGCACACAGGCCTACAGCAGGCTACCCCGAAACGGGGTGCGCTTCGGTGTGGGGGCGACACTACTACAGAGACAGTCAGGGCTGCCACCGCCCGGCCCGGCGCCCGCCAGATGGTCACACACACAATCGCGGCATGAAAGGGAAAGCTACACTGTGTAAACAAATCGCGGGAGCGAGTGCCGTCCCTCTCAGTTACAAAACCCGTGTGTGTCACATCATTGTGTGCTGTCGACGCGATCCGACGTAGATTGTTCTGTGAAATTGCCAGGTAATAGGCCGAAGGACTATAGCATTACACTTACTTATTGGTTGGTTTAGGCGCTCAACGGCCTAATCGAATTGAATATTGGCGACTGACGCTTCTAATTTTCAGATTTGCTTACGAATGGAATTTGAAATTATATTATTATAAACCATTGATTAATTTTCTCAGTATTATACAAACTTTTAACTAAACTTATATAAACTGTCAAATTACTTAGTAACATACGTTAAAAAATTTGTAGAATTACTTAGTACTTAAGTGATAACAAATAATTGTTTAAAATGATTTTACTATTATAATTATTTAATTATTTCTTTTAAGTAAGTATTAAAAAAATACTAGCAAGCGAACTAAATAAAACAAACGTAAAGGACTTAATCTTCATCCTCATTGTCGAATCAAATAAAATTGCCACGTATAAATAGACAAATTGAGTGTGAAATCTGATCTACCAACAATTTGAGAACAAAGAAAACGCTTGGTTATGATGCGGTGACGTCACGCACTAAAGTTGACGTATTCGGTCGAAGTGTCACCCGGGGGTGGCATGACGACAGAGATTAGGATTGATCCGTCGAAGACGCCAGGCGAGACTCGACTCGACACCTATTCGTGTATACGTTATTGCTGTCTGAGCAGTGCCACCCCTGAATTGAGTGGCGTGCGCTTAGTGATGCGCTAGCTCGAGAATGTTTCAATCGACATCGATACTTTACGCTTCAGCCAGATTCTTTTGAAAATAAATCGTTTCTTTAATTTATAAAAATGATTTGGTGACTTCATTAATAGTTTATAGCGTTATGCTTAGGTATTCATGTGTACTTCCAAAGGATGTTAATCATATTGAAGTACTTAAATAAAAGTAATAGTAGTAAAGTTAACACTTTGAGTAATACGATTGTATAATAATTAAAAATTCCTTAATGGTCATAAATCATGCAGCAAAACATAAATAATACAACGTTCAACATCAAAATAGTCGTCAAATGTCCCGATAAAAGCGCCGCAACAGGCTGGCGAATTATGACTATGGTATTGTTAATTCGAAGTCGTCCCAAAATTTTTTACAAGCCGCCAGACAGAGATGAACTTATAACTGCAACGGGCAACAGAAAGAGACGGTAAACATCTAAATGAGGGGGTGTCGTAAATAATTTCCACGCGCAAATTGCTAAGGTCTTCAATCAGTAGCCAGTTTGTAGAGAAAAGAATCTTATTTCTATACGATAAGTATCTTTATTGATTGAAGATCAGGCAGTATAAGAACAATGTGGTATTCCAGAATGAGGAAACGGATTTCGATCGAGTGTCGGAAGCTTTCATCGTATTTAACTAAGATTACAATACTTTTCGATACGTTTGGGGCCAATTAGCTGTTTACAGTCATATGCATTAGCATTATTGAGGTTTTGACGGTATTCAGTTTTAGTTCTAAGCGTTTTTATAGGTACCTATAAAATATTCGTAATAAACGCAAATGTCAAAAAAGCAAAAAAAGGATAATTGACCGTATCTGTTTGACCGCTTCAAGAACATTATTTTAGGTTTGAAATTAAAAAAATACCTAAGCACATACTTTTATTCAACATAATTAAATTAATCAATAAAGGCTGTTAGAAATTAAGAATAAAAAAAAATTCTGTAGCGTTGAGAAAACTTCATAGATTTCAATAACGACGGAATTCGAAAAAATATTGTCGCTGAGCGATGAGAAAGTCGGGATGAGGAAAAGGTTACAAAATATTTATAATCATTCTTCGTTTCCAAAATATCGAGCGCCAAAATAAAAAATTCGGAAAAAAAAGATTTTTTTTTCCACTATTTCGGCCATAACTTTTTTCGTTGTTGAGTTTCTGGAATAATTATTTTTGCACCTTGTAGCTCTTGTAAATACGCGTCTTTGAATATCATATCTTCACAACTCACTGAGATAAAGGGGATCGCACTTTTTCGTGAGCCTCTCGGCGGCTATACTCTGGAGCGAACGAAAGGTCGTTTCCAATGTCAAAACCTGATGATGCATATGAACTTCGCGGATGTAAGTAAATTGGTATTAATTTAACTAACTAGAATAAGCGACCCCATCGCCGTTTACCTTTACATTTAACTTACCAATTACTTATCAAATATCTTACACAAGCTACCCTTCAGCGCAAACTTAAAACATCACAAGGGGTGAGTCCAAAGTGATAGGTGCTAATCATAATCGAATCTCGTATTTAAATGAGACGATCAATCAGCTGCACAGCGCTTACTGACAGCTTCAAAGGAACTATTGGAATTATCACAGTTTTTTATTGAGGGAAATTCCAAGTAGTAGACGGACTTTATCCTATTAATAAAATAAAACTGTTTACTTGTTTAATAAGTAAATTTGAAACGAATTATAAACCACTATTTTTTAATTAGGTACCCTGGAACATGGGTCGAGAAACCAAAATGTTTATGGTAGGTAGGTACCTAATTAAAAAATAGTGGTTTTGGATTTATGCATAAATCCATATTTTGGATCAGCCGATAGATTTACCAATATGGGAGGTCCAAATTGTTTTCTTATTTTCCAGCCTTCGCTCCTTAGAGAAAGTTATTTAAATAGTTTTATTATTTATACACCCTTAAAATATTTATGGTAATTAATAAATAGGGGTGTATTATCTAAATGTCAGAATTCGATAATTCGAATTTATGTCTTTTTTTGGGAAACGTAAAAAAACCGCTTTATTGACCAAATTCCGTAACAAAGTTACATTACGTTTTTAATTCAACGCAATCGGCTCACTTAAGCAGAAGATATTATGGCCATTAAAATTTTCATAAACAAGGCTTCTGTACGTATTTCCGTGGTCTACACGTAAGAATTTCAAATATTTTTGATATAAACATATTACAACCATGTTGTGCTATTTCAAATCAAATTAAAGATTGAAAAATTAAGTCTCGGGCGGGACTTGAACCCGCACTCTTCCAAACTAGGGAATCTGGATCTTGACAATTCTGGACTTGCGGGTTGGTTAGTTTGTAATAGCTTTCAGTAGATGGCGCGCATGTGCCCGCAGCAAATTTCGTCCTCTGGGTAGTGGGAACGGTAGCGAAATTGGATAACGCAATTCCCCGGTTTGGAAGAGTGCGGGTTCAAGTCCTACACGTACAAAGTCGCGGCCACAGATAGATGTAAAACGACTGCAAAAATGTCTGGTGATATGCATTATAAAATGTATACCACTTTATTGTACACAGATAACATAATAATTCACATAATTAGTTGAGAAAACATGTAGGTACAAAGGTCGAGCTATCTCTGAAGAGATATTAACATCAAATAGTGAAAACAGACATTTCAGTTACACTCAGCATAGTAACTATTTCTTGTTCTTTATTTAATCATTCTCAATACCGTAATGGTGAAACATTTTCTGAATAATTAGCGTTATCTTTAATTTGGCAGTCTCAAAGTGATACCTACTTACTGTTATCAGTTTAAAGTCAATGACACTCAAATTACACTATTCAAGTACTTACATCCGCGAATGACATCGTGTCGCGTCGTAGAAAGTTGTTTGTATTCAAATTAGGTTACTCAACTCCAATAATTCATTCAAGTTCAGCAATCAATACGATCGATATAGTTCTCGTTATATCTTGTATTTTGAATAAATAGTAGTATCTTTTCTTCTTCGATCGTCTTACCTCTATCTTTTATCGATATATGAATACTAATTGTCTATTTTGCAAGCCTAAAATGTTATAAATATAGTTATGACAAAAAAAATATTCTTAAATTGTTAAACAGGTTAATATTGTTTTCAACAAACTGTCGTACGATGGCATTGGATAGTATCATAGTACCTAGACTTCAAGTGTGGGAGGAGGTTTGTACAATTATGCCCATCAATGGGAATGCATAGGTTTCATAAAAAAAATAATTACATTTGTTGGGCTGAATTTAATTCTCACCAACCGAAACCGGAATGTAAAAGCAGAACCTGCTAACTAGGTTTTTTTTTCAGACTGACAATAAATGAAATTATAACAATCCAAATAAATAGGTCCTTATATTTCATTAATTACAATTATCCATTGATTAATTCCGCATGTCTCTCCTTTACACCATATTATCCTAAAAAATCTGCCCCAACTTTTGTCTGATCCAAGATTCATATTCCGATACTCTAGTATAAACTCCAGGATAAGCTGTGTCTGCACAGCTTTCTCCCCAAGAGACGATACCTATCAAATGATTTCCAGTCACCAACGGACCACCAGAATCTCCCTGACAGGCATCTCTTGGTGGATTCGTGGCGTTGGCGCAAACCATCCCTGAATATATTGTGGCGATACGAAGGTAAGCCCGCATGCATACGCTCTGCTGAACAATCCTGACCTGAGCTGCTCGAAGAACTGATGATGCTGCACCTTGGTACTGAAATAAATTAGTTTAACAAACCATCAAGAAATGAATTTGTTAATGAAATAGACTAGAAATAAACATTGAAGATACAATAAGACTGGCGCAGAAAAGAGTGTAGAATAATATCTTGAACATTGTCATACAAAAATTATCTTTACATTTAAAGTACCAGAACAGAATCTAGCCTGGAGTTGTATTATGATGACTAGAAAACGATATAGATTACATTTATAATCATACAAATATTTGTCTTTCACGGGATTTGAATCCGTGACCCTTGGCACGGCAGACAGGTTCACTATCGGACCATCATTGTAGTTTGTATCATCGTTTTATATCATAAATCCTAACCACACTTTATTTCATCTGACCCAAATAAGATTAAAATATATGAGATACTTACAGAAGTAACTCCATATCCTGAAACTGTAGCTTCAGTCCCATCTGATAATAAGAAGTTTGAGGTCGCAAACTGCACTGGCATGACCGTTGGTCCGAAGGTCATCTCAGTTTTAGTCACCAACATTGCAATATCGTTCACCAACGTAGTCGTATCGTAGGCTTCGTGCATGTTTACTGTTGAAAGATTGTAGGTCTTGCCACCGGAGAGACGGAATGAAGTCCCTACTGCGACCCTTAACAATGACGGTGTTGTTTCGAACCTGGAAGGAAATGATAACGATATTAATATCTTTGAAATAAAGGCTTATTTGTAACATTGTTCGCTCGACATTGAATCTTTAAACAGAATATTGGACAATATTTATATAAATTATGCTATGCATGTAATTCTATTAAACAAAGGTGTTGACCTGATGGTGGCAGGAAGGAACTTAAAATAACAAGTCCCTTAAACTAAGTTTGTGGGTATATAATCGCTAGAAACCACTATACTGAATTTCCCGAGATAAAGTATTACCAAACTACATACCTACAGACGAGAAAAGAATTAGATTGTATCGATGAACCAATTTTGAAGGGTTCCCATAAGTCCGAGGACAATTTTATCAAGGCTAATGAGATCCCCCTGAAATTATGCTCCTGAGTTTATCTGGTGCACCCTGGGCAGTTGTCCAGATACGATCATTGCCGACTGGATGATCTCTAAACTATGATATGAGTGATTTTTATGCGATGTAGCTCATACTGACACGAAAGAAGAAGAAGGCCAATGCTAAAAACCAACTTACCCGATAACACAATGAGCAGCAGTTAGCAGAGCTCTGAATGATATCACTGAAGCCCCACACGTATAAGCCCATCCTGCAGCCACTTTTCTCCTCAATCCAGCATGGTACGGTATCTCTGATATGTCAACCTCATAGCCGTTGACTATCCGAGCTGATTCTTCTACTTTGACAGCAGTGGATTCAGCAGGTAATGATTTTGTGAGACATGGTAAAGCTGTGAAGGAAACGGGAAATTTGTAAAAAAACAAATATACAAAAGTTTTTGATCTTGAATTTGATTTAAAAAAGAAAATGTACCTAGTTGTTTTTTGGAATTTAAAATTTTGTAGACAGACGTGAACCATTAAAAGTTTTGATGTATTGGATACTATACAAAACGAATACTTTAATTAACCTTACCTAGCAATAGAAATAATGAAATGGAGATCTGCATTTTGTCAAGAGAAACTACAGACTAAACAAAATATTTCTGATCATCGACAACTAAAGATAACTTTATCTTAGAATTCAATATCATCTGTTATTATCTTAGTTTTTACTGTATGACTATGTCAAGAGCATGTATGATAAAAAGCAGTCAAGTGTGAGTCGGACTCGCGCACGGAGATTTCCGTATAGGTACACACGCCAAACAAAAATAAGCTGGCTGCGCGTTGGTAGAGTATGTATAACGTCGCGCGGCCAGGTTATGTTTGTTTTGCGTAGCTTTATGTGTGGCCGTATGCACGAACTTATAATATTAGGTACAATTGTACCAAACAATTTCTTATTCTCCGGTATCCTTAGTGCACGCCCAACACACACTTGACAGATTTTTTATTATAATTGTTTTACTATAGAGTATGTAATTAAACCAGGTTTGGCGCTTGTATGTATTACCGTTTTTGAGATGGAGCAAAAAAAAATTATTTTTCACATTTTGTATTTTTTGTTAAAAAATCCGCCATTATAACCGAAAAAATAATATTCTGTAAAAATTTGAACCTTCTATTATGGTTCAAAAGATACAGCCTTTTATAGGCAGGACAGACGAACGGACGGACTGATGGAGAGCGTATAGGCTTATGAATAGGATCGCGTTGGCACCTTTTGTGTGAAACGCTAAAAACTGTGTTACGTTAATATTGTGTTACGTGATTTTTAACTTTAGAACCACTGCATGCATTTTTAGACGGTTCTATTCTAGCTTCAGAATATTTCAAAAATGTTTCGGACGTTTACCAATTCTATCACAAACAAACACCAAACCAAACTTTATCACTATAGTACTCAACTAATTTCGGTCACAGTTTGGCAATATTCAGCAAAGTTAAACATGACAATCGTAAAAAGGATGCAAATTAAATTAATATCGTTTTAACAAGTCGATTCATAGCGGTGGAGGTTTTATTGCCAATCAAACCGTATGCTGAGCTCAACGAATTTATGGTAACATTAACCCATCGGAAATTAAGTGGTAATGAGCTTTATTGGGCGTGCATAATTTTGTTACTGTATCGTATGAGTACAATACTGTGGTAAGAGTATTTTAATTAACTTTTCACCTCACAAGCTCGGAAAGATTCTGTTTATCATTCGAAATCTGGGTGCAAAAGAGCATTTTATCCGCAAGCGTGGAAAGAGTTTTTGAAATTCGAATCTGTCTATTCAATATTTTTCTATACCGCCAGGTCCACTGAAAATGCATTAATAACTATTTCATGTCTCTGGCCAGCACGAAAAAAAAATCTTTTTAAAATGTTGTTTTCTTTAGCAATTCACTTTTTTCCTCGCTGTTGTGAGGTGACAAATTGTGTGTTTCGCTCGGCTGCAAAGTTATTCTGCGTCTCGTACCTTTGAAACCTTCGCTTTTCTATTATTTGATCCTAGAATCCTTCGCTTGCTCAGGTTTCAATACAAGTACTCGCGCCAAAAAGCAACTTTGCAGCCTAGCATAACAAATAACTATTGTTTTTCTAAGTTGAATGATTAATTTATTCAATGTTTCGTTCGTTATACCGGGGCGTATAATCAACCGCTTCTTCTTCTTATCGTGTGGGCAAGCCCTAGTGTCAGAGTTTATTCAAACCGCTTTACGGCCTCTGACGTGGTTTTTATGTAACGACTACTACTACCAGAGATAGTGGCCGAGACCAACAGCTTAACGTGCGATCCGAAGCACGGAATCATCTTTCTTTTCTGACAATCAGGTGATTCAGCTGCATGTCCTTCCAACTGGGGAAAAACGCACAAAGTGACATATCACTAGGTGTCCCCCGTGGGAATCGAACCCACGACCTCCGTGTCAAGAGCCCAATGCTCTTAACCATTAGACCACGGAGGCAGCAACCGCTGTTATTCGTATTGGCAGACACGTTTTTACTCTTACTTATATATTATTATAATACAGGGTACAACTTAATATGCTGACGATTTTTTAAAGGGATGTTCAGACCATCAAACTGAACAACTTTCCCTATGGGACCAATATCGTTTACCACCTTTTTTATTAGAACTAGTAGTGCAGATAGAAACATTTAAAAGAGCAAGTAACGCCATCTCTTGCCGGTCGGTGGTTTCACTAAAGTTGAATGGACGTAACAATTTTCGTTAGGGCCAGTTACCCTTAAATAGGATACATTACGTACATACATAAACTAACGACCATAATTCCATTATGAGACTGTTAGAATCTCTGCTACAACTAACAACTATGTAGGTACTAAGTGGTGGAAAAGCTCACCTTTAGCACATTGAAAGTTTCAGGATGGAATGCCATGACACAAAATAGTAGGGATGCCCCGATACGCCTTTTTGCCGATACGATACCGATACCGATACTCTTATAAAAATATCGGCGATACCGATACGCTTATTGAATTCAAAAATGAAGGTAAAGTAAACAAATCTGGTGATTTTTTAAAATTAATGTAACTCGACAAGTTGAGATTAGTTAATAGTTTTAGTAATTAAAAAATAAACATTGATTTTTGTTTAAAAAACAAAGTACATATTCTTAACTTCTGCGTAGAAAGGCGATTTCGCAAGTCTGTTTGAATAAGACCTGCAGTGGAAAATAATGCCTCGTTTGCAACGAAATAGACGAGGCAACTTGCGTATTTACAGTACATTTTAAAGTGTGAAATTTAAAAAATTCGTATCGTTGAATCGGACATAAAAATATCGCAGGTACCGGTATCGCTATCGGATGCATCCCTACAAAATAGATAATACACCTCTACATAAAGAAAGATAAAGATAGATTTAGCTCAAAATCTTTATTAAATGCATTGAATAAATTAGTTAATATTAAACAAAGAGTTTAATTTGTATGGAGCACTTCAAACATCTTCATAAGCACAATTTTGGGTAGATAATTTAGGTTAGACAGAGTTGAACTGATGTCTCCAGTGGTGACAGCTGGCTGGCCTTTCGCCTACACCCACAGGGGCGACAGGACAAATTAGGTTTGTCTATCTTACCAGAAGCTGCATAAAATGTTTTTAACTAATAGGTATCTTATATTACTTATCTAACTGATATAGCCTGTAGGATGCATATTATATGGCCTGTAGGATACCACCGCAGGGAAAAGGCCTTCTCTCTCGAATAAGTGTGAGAGGGAGTAGGCCATACTCTAACTCTAACACACGGGCCCAAAGCGGATTAGTGGAGGCAAGTTAGTGGTCAACTTGCTGTCAAGAAATTTTAGGCCTCTGACAGGGCTGAAAGAATAGTTACACAGACATCTGACGGAACTATCCAGGATGAACTGCTTTACGTGCCTTCCAAAGCACGGAATCTAGCTAAGATAAGACATAATTGTATTCTGACAAATTGATCAGGGACCAACAGAACAGTAATCCGATTCAATAGGGGCTAACCGTTTCCCACATAAATATCCTTAAAGTTAGCCAATTGAGTGAATTAACCTAAAACTGTAGGCCGAGCGTAATAAGCCTATTATTGGGCAAGATAAGATAGTGTTCATTAAATCAATAGAAAGCCGTGTGTGTGCTTGGGAGCTGCGCCCACGCACCTCGCATTCCGTAGGGAGGCAAAGACCTCTGGCTTCCTGGATAGCACACATTAATGTTTACTTATTTCTACTGTTTTCTACTATAATCAGACATTACTTTAATTATAACTTATTTTTAAATTGTGCAGTGCATACTTTATGTTATGGGGTACTTCAACCGTTAAACTGAAAATTTTTTACAATGGGCCCAATTTAGAATTCTCAAAATATAATCAGCTGTTTCATTCATTTTGGTCGAGTAGCTATTGAAATTTTCTATGGAACAGCTGATATTTTTTCCCGTTGTTGTTGGCTCCATAGTGAAAGTTGTTCAGTTTGATGGTCTGAAGCATCCTGTTCGATATACCTAGGTACATGTAACGCTTACTTTTACACCCTGTATATGGTACATATTACGATTACTACAGTACTTCTCAGTGCGATTATTAGGTAAACTACAGGGTGAAATTGATATCATTAGCATCCTTTTCAAGTAAGAGTCTACCCATCAAACTGAACAACTTTTACTATGGGAGCAAACCAATCGGAGCAAAAACAAATCTGCTGTCCCATACATTTGAGTCGCGTAGGCAGCGGCAGGCAGACCTGGTCCATCCCCACCTTAGACATGCTCTACACCCCGTAAACACTGAATAAGCCGAGCAAACCAATCGGAGCAAAAAAAATCTGCTGTCCAATACCACAGATTATATAATACACATAGTATTATTATACCCAATACTAAACTGCACCCGCCGCCGCTGGCTACACAACTAGAATGTATAGGACAGCTGATTTCTTTTTTGCTCCGATTGGTTTGCTCCCATAGTAAAAGTTGTTCAGTTTAATGGATAGACTCTTAGTTTAAAAGGATGCTAATGATATCAATTTCACCCTGTATAATAACTACTTGGTGACTTCAGTACAGGTGTGTGTGTGTGCAAACAGAAACACAAACTTACTAAGCACCAGTCTCTACCTTCAATCCTATAGTAAATTGTACAGCGTACATCAGAAAATTTTTGTTTATAAAAAACGTTTTTTGTATGTATTTTGTACTCATTCTAAAATTCTGTTCTTGATTTCAGTGAACTGATGTAAAACAACATGCATCGCGCATACCTACGCGTCTGCATGTTCATAACAAACGGTTACTCCATCACACCGATAACTACTATCTATTGAGGTCAAGGCTCTTTCGAACTATAATCATACTTATAATCTGTAACAATTGTAAATGTTATAACATCCTCCGAGAACTAAAGTAGCTAACATAGCTCTGAAAATTTAGGAGCTGATATGTAGCAGTGGGCTGGTGATATCCTGCAAAGAACTGATAACATAATGGGGCGTCCGAGTTCTAGAATTTTTTTTTTTTTTTTTATATTGTGTCACATAAATTATCTAGTCTCATTGAAAGTACCTACCTCTGGTACTTAGCCTGTAGAACACTGTTGTAGTACACTGGTAACTAGCCTGAACTTGTATTATGATGACTAGACAACGATATAGAATACATATATATAGATACAAACATCCATGACTCGGGTACAAATATTTATATTCATCTACAAATATTTGTCCCTTACGGGATTCGAACCCGCGACCCTCGGCACAGCAGGCAGGTTCACTAAAGACTGTGCTATCGGGCCGTCAATAATGGAGACCACGACTTGGCAGGCATAGTGTGGGGCGCCACCATAGGACCGTTTGGAGCTGGACCGAACCGACAAAAGAAAGTAGTGACTGGGTGAAAAAGGTCGATTTTTGTGACAATGTGTGGAATCGTCCACTGCTGAATAAAAAAAAGTTGTTTCACAGAAAATGTTAATGTTTTTCGTCTCGTAGATATTTTTTTTTAAAGTCTAGAGTTTACAAATGATAAAATTCGAGGGGCACGTTTAATTTACGCTAGCAAATTAGTACTCTATACCAAAATTAATTTAAATCTAAAGAAATTAACCCGCAGTCTTTCAGTTCTTCAGTCTCAAAGAAATTAACAAACCTAAACAATAACAGTAATGTTGTTAAGTGCAACGCGATGTGCGCATGCGCCAGCCTCACCGAGTCTATTCATCCGTGAAGGACGGACAACGCGCCGTGATTTGACGGCCGACTTCTACCGCTTATGTCGCGCTTCAAGTCATAAGATTCCTGAGAGAAATCGAAAATATCTGTATCTACAATACATTATGAAAGTTATTAAGGAATGAACTTGAAACATAACAGAACAACACACGCCCAGAACAGAACAGAAAAAGGAATGACAGAATACATTACAAAAACAGAATCTGTAACAGGATAATTCAAACGCAAACATTTTTTTTAACTGTTTTAAAAGAAAAAAAGCAGTTAGTTTTAACAGTTTTTATCTGACTAAAAATGAGGATGTTATCAATATAGTTCATGGCGTGGGGCGGTGTAATAGTCGACTAACTTATAAAATGTGCTTCTAAGTCCGTATGTGTGATGTGACGTCATGTGTGACGGGAAACTACGGAACCCTACACTGCGCGTGGCCCGACATGCACTTATCTAGTTTTTAAAATTAAAAATATATAAACTTTTGTTAATGGAATTAGAATCAGATTGAAATCAAATTATGTTCAGTTAAAAGATAATGCGGGTTTTGTATGGACGGTTAGCGCCTTATTTTTCGCTGTTGTTTTTGTCGCGGCCATCAACCAAACTTGACTATTTTAGTTCAGAATAAAGAAACAAACAAAACTTGTTATTCTTGTTTTAAACAAGTTTTGTTTGTAAAAGTTTGATTAATGGCCGCGCTAAAAAAAAGAAAAAGAAAAAAGTAGGCGCTATTTTTTTAGGCATTGGCTTTTAGAAGTGTCAAAAAAACACACAATCGCTTCTCGACATTAGTTTGTACCATAAACCAAGGCTAGTATCGGATCTCAAACAACATGATTGTTGTATCATTCTGTATCATTAAATTATTGCGACTTATTTAGATCTGTTTTGAGCATTCATTGATTGTGACAGAATTATGTGTAGGTACGAATTCTTTTTTATGGATATACTAGTGTTATCCCGCGACTTCATCCGCACAAATTATATATATACCTACCAGATTTTAAGTCAGATCATAAGCTATCAAAAAAAAAAGCTTCATCAAAATAATTAGGCGTAGCTTTTAATAAGATAATGATGATGATGGGGTCATCATTTGAGGTTCATAAAGACTGCAGCAGATAATTAATAGTGTATAAATAAATATTAACAGATTTATCGTATGTTAGTTCGTAAGTCGTATGTAGACGTGTGTCAGGCTTAGAATGGACCACCCCAATTCTTCTCGTGGGTGTAATACGAGGCGACTAACACTCAGTTGCAGAAACGCTTATTAAATTAAATCCTCCATTAAATCTCTTGTTGTTACTTTTTGTCTTGCAAAATTTAATACGTCAACGTATTAAAAGCTGGCATGAGATTTAATGTAGAATTAACCTTAATAAGCGTTTCTGCAACTGACACAAAGGGATTAAAAGTTTCTTAATGTGGATGAAAGGCTAACCACTTGTCACCTCTTGACACGTCATCCTGAAACATAAATTGCAAAACGTGAGCATTGCTTTGTAGCACTGTATACTCTGAAATGGAACCCGAGATCAAAAATTTCAAACAAAAGAGCCTCTTTTGTTTGAATTTTTTGATCTCGGATTCGATTTCAGAGCATAGTTGTCTACATTCTTATACAGGGTCCTTCATAATATGCTGACACTTTTTTAAGGGGATGATCAGACCATCAAACTGACCAACTTTCTCTATGGGACCAACATCGAAATAGCGAAAAAAAAATCAGTTGTCCCATACATTAGGCTCGAGTAGGTTTGCAGTTTTGTATGGAAGAGCTGATTTTTTTTTCGCGATTTCGATGTCTGTCCCATAGAGAAAGTTGTTCAGTTTGACGGTCTGATCATCCTCTTTAATAAGTGTCAGTGTATTAAGTTGGACCCTATATAGAAATATGGCTGTTGTAGCAATGTTTCTGACCACCCTGAAATCACGGTAAGTTTATGTATGTATGTTTATTGTATGTTCTTAAAACTAAAAAACATAATATTTATTTTAACTTATATTATTATAAACCAGATATCAGTTCACACATACCTAGGTCATATTAAATGAAACAGAACTAATCACCTGACCAATTACTGTACCTCGCACATTATGTAGGTACCACCGTGTTGTTTATATACAATGTACATGGTTTGAATATTTATTAGGCAGCCTTTGTCTACTCTCGACCACTAACATGATGACATTGCCATTCTGTTCAATGATTCAATATAATGTTGAATTTTTTATTATCTTTTTTGTAACAGTTCACGACTTTTAAATTCACTAACGGGGTGTAAGGGAAAATATCATTAAGACGTAATAGTAGGTGGAAATACCTCGGAGGCATCTTTTATTTTTCATTTTACGACTAGATTTATACCATTTACCGAAACTAAAGTCATAACTCAGTATTTTTGGGTAGTTTATCTAGTGCAATCATAAACTGAATACCTACACGATTGGAAATACTTCACTCGATAGAAAATCGTCACAAAGATGACGTATTTTCATGCATTTTTAAACATTTTTCTCGTTTTAGAAGAACTTAAAATAGTTTCCGATTTTTTGCATTTATACTCACATATTCACCATTCGTTTAACTAGTGAAACCATAAAAAAAATCTAGAAAATGTACTTTGGTTAGTTCTTTTTAATCGAAAATACGGCTCACGCACACACTTTTCGGAGGGCTGGGCAATCGCGTTTCTCATAGAAAATATTCGTATGGCCCTTTAAACCTCATACGCTACCCATCAAACTGAACAACTTTTTCTATGGGGCCAAACCTGTCAGAACAAAACAAAATTCAACTGTCTCATACATTTGAGTCGGGTAGGTACAGCAGTTTTGGATCATATGGCACAGCAGATTTTTTTTTGCGTTTCCCGATATAGGCTCCACAGTGAAAGTTGTTCAGTTTGATGGTCTGAGTTCACCGTTTCAGTATTTGCTACGGCTGTCACTTACACACCCTGCATAGGTAGCATGCCGCACTGATACACCATACAGCGCTATCACACCTTCGCTCTCTTTCTATTTGCGCGCGAACGAACGAGACAAAAGACGTGATATAGCCGTATCACGTGTAGCATGCTACGAGTGCTGTATAGTTTTTAATTACTAACAATATTGAAGGGTGTATTCAGACCATGAAACTAAAACTACTGTCCCTAAGGAACATAGGGCAAAACGAAAAAAAAAATTTGGAACTTCCATACAAAAGTGCGGATCGGCCGATAGAATTTCTGTGGGAGGTTTAAAATTGTTCTTGTTTTACGACCCATGTTCCTTATGGAAAGTAGTTTAAATAATTGTTCTGAATACACCCTGAAAGTTATGTATAAAGCAAATTTCAAAAAAATCCAAATGTTTATTGCATTTTTAGAAAGAACGTGACCATAAAATGTGTACAAAATAAAGGTTAATCTTGTTTTGTTAGTACAATAAGTTGAAATTTGCATACAAAATTACGATTTTCATGTGCAACTAAGATTCTTGGTGAATTATTCGAGCCAGTGGAGCGGTTATTTCCTACTTATTCCTCTTTGCCATTGTGCCTTTATTTGTACCAAGCCAAGGTAGTGAGCGTAAAGAAATATGTGTTAGATAACTTGTTAATGTGACCACTGGAACTTTCGACTTACTCAAAAAAAAAAAATTTTGCTTGATAAAACAAAAATCGCTAAACATCAAAATATCCAAACATTGGCACACACTTACACATTTGGGTGTTAGGGTAAACAGTTTCATTACTTTATGGCGAGATGTATCCATGCATGATACCTACTTAACAACTTTACCTAAGAATTTTTTAAATTATAAAAATCATTATAGAAATTAGAAATAAAAAAATGTTAAAAAAACAGCTGTTTTAAGAAGACGTCAACGGTTACTCGACCAAACTCGACACATATGTATGTAACAGAAGCCGTAGTATGCTACACGTGATACGGCTGTATCACGAGTTTTAACTCGTTCGTTCGCACGCGAATAGAAAGAGAGCGAAGGTGTGATAGCGCTGTATCACTCACTGCGGCATGCTAGCTATGCAGATGATTTTGTTCTCAGGGTTTTGATGTTGGCTCTATAGTGTAAGTTGTTCAGTTTGATGGTCTGAAGCGTAATAATTGAATTATGTAACGTACTTAATTTTACACCCTGTACAGGTGCCGAAGAATATCGTTATATTATCGACAAACGTTCGAACTCGAACATACTGACAATTTGGTAAGTACCATTTCGCAAATAATGTCTCATAAATACTAAACTGAACCAAAAAATATTTGAATTTTCTATGTTTTTAAGCAATAGTTGATAGTCTCTGTTGTTTAGCTATGTTATTTGCAACATGCGCATGCGGCGACGATCAATGGCGCGACTGCGCGTGATCTTACACTGTCTCCTCTTCGCATATTCTCACGCCATTTTCAACTTTTATGCATTCTTCATCGGTTACTAAATTGTTTCTTGTGAAAATATTACTTTTATTAATTATTTTCTCTATGCTACTTTAAAGTTCAATATCAAAGATTTTAAGCGTTGTTCAAAAAGAAATATACTTCCTAATTTTACAATAAAATATACTTTTATGCCAAAGTGTAGGAATGCTAAACATATTTTTAGTGAAGACCTCTACCATAAATTGATGTAGCATCTAATACCATCCAAGCTACGGGATGAAATATGACGTCGGCATAGCACTGCATAGCTTAAATATGCCCACGACTATATTCCCCGAGGGGGTAGTCAGAGATATTCTGAAACCTCATAACATCCACCTTTCACTAGTAGTACCGACCGATACTCTGTCCAGTGTGACGGGTAGTGAGCTCGTCGTCTTTTATTTTTCTTTTGGCCTCGACGCCGACGACCTTTAGAGGGACAGAAAATGCAATAATATGTGACAATACTAAGTCCAATGTTTTCTATAAAGACATCATAAACGGTTAAAGTATTCACTTCCCATATCTTGTACAAACAATCACAGCCTCTGTACATTTACATATAGATCGGCATTATTTACCACGTTTTCTATTTTTCAATCGCGACGTTCCGCCTTTCGATACTTTCCTATACTAATACGTGTTGTCAACCAATACAATTAGGTCTTTATAAACTCAGGTAATAGTCCTATTGTCTGTAGAGTTAATGGCGATGGAATGCAAAGTTAGGGGTCTTGGTTAAGTGGTGTTGGAGAAGCGGAAGGCGCCCGAAGTCCGGACAATGGCCGTTGGACGATCACCTCTTCGTTCCCAGCTCATTACGTATTTACTATTAAACTTATATTGGTTCGTTTAGTTCGAGTTCGTAGGTAATTGAGTGATTTGAATTAGCATTGAATTAAATATTGATTAGGTTTAAAGGTTGAAAAGTAGTTCAGTTGTGGTAGGTCAAGACACTGGCGGTGAAGTAGCATGACTGATGTAATAGTTACCTAATAATTTATTTATTACGACCTTGAACGGTGTATTCGAGTTCTTAAGTTCTTAGGTTAAGAGATGTAAATTATTAAGGAGCTGTCAATTTCATACAAAACTTTGACGCTCTCCAACCACCTTAAAAAAAACCAATTACTCTGACGAGACGTTTTTACTTTTACATCTATCTATACTTCATTCCAAATAAAGACGACAAGATTTTCCGATTCTGAAAATCTTGATATTTAGATTTCTGGACAATTCTGATTACCAAATGTAATTTATTTATTAGATAGGGTGATACGGCTGGATCACGTCTTTTATCTCGTTCGTTCGCACGCAAATAGAAAGAGAGCTAAGGTGTGATAGCTTGGTGATAGCGCTGTATCACTGCGGCATACTAGCTATGCTGCGCCCGCGGCATGATCGCGCGATAAAGCGCTATCGCGCCCTAGCTCCCTTTCTTTTTGCGCGCGAACGAACGAGTTAGCATGCGCGATAAAACGTTTATCGATGTATCATGCCGCGGGCGCTGGTCAGGCTTTACTGCACTCGTAGTATGCTGCACGTGATACGGCTGTATCACGTCTTTTATCTCGTTCGTTCGCACGCAAATAGAAAGAGAGCTAAGGTGTGATAGCGCTGTATCACTGCGGCATGCTACACTCAGAAAAAAATCGTCTAACAAAGCGACAATAAAAGCTTTGTTAGAATTTTATTGTTACCGCACGTAAGTACATTGTCATTGCAAATATACGGCTATAATGCCAGTGACAACTTTTTTATTGTTGAAAAAAATTTAGTTACTTCAGCAAAATACACCTATTTAGTGTAACTATGTTAAAACATTTTAACGGGGTAGCAATGGCACGTTGTTAATTTATCAACGTTACGTAGTGATGTTATAGCAAAGTATAATCCATCAAAGTAACAATTGTTGGGGTAGCAATGGCACGTTGTTAATTTATGAACGTTACGTATTGATGTTATAGCAAAGTATAATCTATCAAAATAACAGTTGTTAGTATGGTTAAGCGGTATTGTTAGTAAACCAACGTTTTAACTAACAAAATTCAAATTAAACATTTGGACAAAATAGCCTAGATACGATTACAATGGCGACACCGTCGGATGCACAACCTGTTTTGTCACGCTGTCATTTAAATTGTGGACGCGTTGAAGAGCAGTCGTGCATGTGGTCTTATATTATACTTGTTCGTTTCCTATGCTATAGCATGCGGTCATAGTATTTGTGTTATTAAATAACTGTTCAGTGATTACACTACTACTTGTATACGTAATTTTAATTACGGAGGACCAAGAGAATTTTCTCGATAAGAACCACTTGGCACACTTAGTGCCGTCTATGATGGGTAAGTAATAGTGTCTTATTTACTTAAATTTTTATTCAGTGGTCGGATAATCGGATGTATATTTACATGATATTTACCTAAAGTCCAAGTGTTTACTAAATATGAAACCTTTAAATTAAAAATATCACGAGATTCCGATATTTAGGCAGAATTTGTTATATATCTTTGATGGAAAGAACAACCATCCCGAGATTTACAAATAAATGATTTTAAGAATCCGTTTCCATATGTTCATAGCTTTTTATTAAGCATAGGTCCTAAATATGCATCCGATTACGGTTTTTATTATTATAATTAAACGCAAAATTATGTGGGTGAAGTTAATGTCATTGCTTTGCCATAGGCAACACACCTATTCAGTTGAGTGAATTCAGATTTACTTTAAGTCTAATCTAATGAAGTCGGTAACAAACCGAAATTAGTCTGAAAATTTTAACTGAATAGAGAAGTCTATAATATCATCATCATACTCGGCATATCGGCTTGGCCGATACTGAGCCTACTAAGAAATCTGCTCTCCTATATATTCATTTGTGTCGAGTACGATTGCAGTTTTCTATGAAACAGCTGCTTACTTTTCCGCGATTTCGGTGTTGGTCCCATAGAGATATAAGAATTTACAAGGCCAGTCTCACATATATATAAATGTTTTCAGAAGTCACCCACTATCACAACGGCTGCTGACCAAAGTTATCCCGAACCACACACACATCCACAAGAAGTGCAGGTAAATAAAAAAAAACTTTAGAGTTGACACAAATTTACTGAACTGTTTGAAAGTAGGTACCTAGATAATTATTATAGGATAAGTCATCATCATCACAGCCTATATACGTCCCACTGCAGGGCAAAGGCCTACCCTCAGGGAGGGTTTATGGGCGTTAGTCCACCACGCGTGCACAATGCGGATTAGTATCTACACTTCACGTACGCATTGGAACTTCTTCTTCAGCCTATGCAGATTTCCTCACGATGTTTTCCTTCGAGTGCAGTCGGTATTACGTACTACGTATGTTCGAAAACTCATTGGTACATGGCATGTTGTCCCGTTATCCATGCGGATAACATGCTATAGTATGAGTACAATGTAATTCATCATCATCACAGCCTATATATGTCTCACTGCAGGGCACAGGCTTACCCTCTAGGAGGGTGTTTGGGCGTTAGTCCACCACGCGTGCCCAATGCGGATTGGTAGACATCACATATGTATGCATCAGAATTTCTTCTTCTGCATATGCAGGTTTCCTCTCGATGTTTCCTTCACCGTTGGAGAGCAGTCGGTAATACGTACATAAGTTAGAAAAACTCATTGGTACGTGGCATGTTTTACGTGCGGATTCGAACCCGGACCTCATGATTGAGAGTCCATACCTATCCGTAGTAGGTGTAACAAATCGTACATAAATTACGAAAAAGTCATTGGTACGAGTCGGCTTGGTCGGGGATCGAACCATCGCCTCCTGCACGGCAGGCAAGGTTACTCACCACTGGACCACTACGGCTTTTTAAATTATAGGAATGTAATATATCGAACTGTAATAAAGAAATATCTTGGATATTTCATATAGCGTCATCTAATCCCACACTAGTTAGAGCTTGTACTACAGGTGCCAGACACTGACATACATAAGTAGGCAGATAAATATCCCAGTCACAGAACTAACATATATCATAACAATGTTTGCCAAGTCAGCTGATCTTATTGTTTATTCCAGGAATGGTCACTTATGCGGAACTGGATCTATTCAACAGCACATTTGATTTCAAGACATTAGAACCTGGAAAAGGTCTTCGCCGGATGCTATCTCTATTGGCAAGGTTCTACTTACAAAAGCGGACAAGCGTGACACCACAATAAAAGTTGTTAATTTATATTAGATTTATAATTCTAAGAGCATTAATAAATACCTACTGATGATATCTTTTTTTTTCATATACCTATCTCTTTCCTCTTCGTCGTATATCTTTTGCTACCCAGCAAAGTAGCATTGGCTGTCTCGCTCCCTGCTCTGCTCTTTGTTAATGATACACTATGGAAATCCGGCACTGCCCTGGAGTGATAAGCAGGAAACAATTATATTTTCCAAAGTTTCTGCTTATAACTCCAGGGCAGTGATGGATTTCCATAGTGTATCATTAACAAAGTGCAGAGCAGGGAGCGAGACAGCCAATGCAACTTTGCTGGGGTAGCAAAAGATATAACGACAAAGTAACGTTGTTGGAGTGGCAACAGCTAATTTAATAAAGGCACAAAGGAAGATTGCTATTGCAACTAAAGAAAAGTAGATCTAGCGACAATAAACTTTTGTCTTTTTCACAAAATCCTTTGTCACCGGAACAAAGGTATATTGGTAGGCCACAAAGCACATTTGATACTACAACTAAGTAAAGTAGTTGTAGGGACAATTATGCTTTTGATCATGTAGCTAAAGAAAATAGTCATGGGAACAAAGCTAAAGCAAAACTATAGCCTTAGAAACAATCTTAGCATTGTAACTGCATAAATTCTACGTAGCTTATCTGACAACATTTTTATTGCTGTAACATCAAGATTGATTGATTCATTCTGCTGTCATTCGCTGAACAGTGCACTAGCGTACATTGCTCTAATAATTTTTTTCCCCCAACTACCTCCAAATAAAAAATGCCAGTGAAGTGTTTCTCATGTAGTAAAACCATCACCAAAAGATGCCCTGGACTTGTTTGCAGCAGGTGCGAGAAGAATGTCCATGCTTCTCCTGAATGCGCCAAGCTAACGAACAAGCAAATCCAAACGCTTAAAGGGACCACGGGCCTCGAATGGAGTTGCGAGGAGTGCTTGGGCTCACTGTCGAGGCGCTCCTCCTTCTACACTCCTGAGGATGACGAAGAAGAAGAGAAGTCTATTGACGGCAAGAAACTTCTGCGCGACATATCAACAGAGATGCGGAAAATCATCAAAGAAGAGATAGAAAGCGTCCAGAACTCTCTTGAGTTCACGTGTGATCAAATTTTAAAACTAGAAGAGTCTATGAAAACCCAAAACAATCGAATTAAACACCTAGAGAATAAGAACACGGAACTGCAAAATGAAAACAAGAATTTCCAACTAAGAATCGCTGTTCTAGAACAAAGACAACAAGAAACTGATCAGAAATTGATATCTAACTATCTGGAGATAGACGGACTACCGGAGACCACCGTAAATGAACAAAATATTACCAAATCTGTAGCTGCCAAAATTGAGGTCAATGCCGAGGAGGTACGCGACGTTCGCCGTGTGGGGAAACGACAAGACAAACCTGGGTACCTACTCGTCGAACTGTCTTCGAAGCTTTCCCGTGACAAATGGATTGTAGCTGCAAAGAACAAAAGTCTCACGGTAGGCGACATACTGCCCACGACCTCACAGGTGACCGTCAGTAACCGTGTTTACATCAGAGAAGCATTGACGTATGATATGAAAACCCTATTATACCAAGCAAAACAACAACTACGCCCTTCATTCCAGTACGTATGGTGCAAGGCAGGGAAAGTCTATGCTAGGAAAACCGAAAACTGCAAAACTCTCATCATTCGATCGATAAAGGACATTGAACAGATTGTAACACCAGCTAAGTAGATAAGTTTTAGATTATATAGTTATACCAACAGGTCACCGATGTGAACTAAAACATTCACTCCTATACATTGTAATTATGGTAACATGGTCGAAGTTTCTAATTGTGCTGACATAAATTTATTCTTTGGACAGATACCTACCCTAAACATTCGCTTCACATGCATCCATGTAAACATAAGATCGATGATCAAAAACTTTTCGAATCTATTGGTAACGGTAAGTAACTGCACCCAAAACATAGATATTGTTGTTGTTACAGAGGCATCCATAACCGACGGAATATCTAATCTGTTTCATATCGATGGCTACACAATGTACACACAGTTACGCAATCATCAAAAAGGAGGAGGAATAATAATTTACGTTCGAAACTACTTAAAATTCACACCTAAAAACTTTAAAACTTATAACTTCGAAATCCTAGCAGGTAGTTTAAAACTTCCCACTAATGAAACTGTCACTGTGTGTGCACTGTATAGACCACCACGCACGAATAAAAAACTATTCACTCTCGAACTAAACAAACTTCTAACATACAATCTAACCAGCAATAACCTATTGATCCTAGGCGATATGAACATCGATCTTAGCTCACATAACTCATATAGGACACAGTACCTAGACACTGTCTCCTCGCACGGACTAATGTGTGGGGTTACCGACTATACCAGAATTGAAAAGCGTAAAAATATCATAACTAAATCTTGTATTGATCATATCTATTATTCACAAATTAAAAACCCACTTCATATCTCAACTAAGTTAAATAGAAGGAAGCTTTTGCCATGTTTCTACTGATAATTATTAACACTATTACCACTTTAATTTTTGTTTATTTTTGTTTTTCCTGTTTCTAATAATTTGTAACTGAGCTATGTACCTAATGAACTGTTTGCCTATTATAGAACCTGCAGAATCTTTTATGTCACCTAAAAATCACTTTTGGTTTATGTGATGTATTATTTAAGTCGTGTCAATTCATGTATCTGGTAAATAAATAAATACAAAAAAAAAAAAACTGATGAAGAGTAACTTTGCTGCATTAGCAATTAAGAATGTAACAATAAAAACGTTGCTTTCATAACTATACAACTTAGACGGCTCTCCAGCATCAAAGTTTTTTTGTTGCGATGGCAATAATTTTCTCTCAGTGTAGCTATGCTGGTCGAGTAGCCATTAACATTTAAGTAGGTACCTACTATGGAACAACAAATAATTGTTTCGCGATTTAAAAGTTCGTCCCATAGGGTGAAATTTATATCATTAGCATCCTTTTAAAGTAAGAGAATAAAATTAAAAATTGTTTATTTACACAAACCAGAGCTTCCATACTAAACTGCATTGCCTACTCGACTCAAATGTATGCAACAGCAGATTTTATGTTGTTGCTCCGTTTGCTTTGCTCCCATAGTAAAAGTTTTTCAGTTTGATAGTAGACTCTTTGTTTATTAATTACAAATTAAAAAACCCCTATCCCAAAAACAACTATTTAAAAAGTAAAAATAATTCGGTCACCTGTGCAAATGTAATTGTTTTACGTCTTAACTCTATTTAAGATATTTTAGGTCAATTAATGTGTCCGCACCGCAAGCGATTGTAAAAAAATCTATGGTCATTTCATAGCGGTCCCCTACGCATTAATTGACCTAAAATATCTTAAAGAGAGTTAAGACGAAAAAAAAATGTAAATGTTATTTCATAATTTTTAAAGTTACATGAAACCTCATCGAAATCGGTCCACCCATTTGGGAGCTACGGTGCCTCAGACAGACAGACCGAAAGACAAACAGACAAACAGACAAACAGACAGACCGACATAGGCGTCAAACTTATAACACCCCTCTTTTTGCGTCGGGAGTTAAAAAGGATGCTAATGATATATCAACTTCACCCTGTACAAGCAAATCCAGGCTCGAAGAGAAGCAATATCTTATATACGCTCATTTTAATAAAACCATAGCAATTAAATGGTTATGAAGTTATATGCATGCAGATCACGATCAAAAGTAGTTTAAGGTCAATGTTACTGACAGGGTTGAATTTGTCGTCTAATCCTTATATTAATTTCTTTATCCATAATTGTCTTGTAAACAGCTCGGTGGTGCGTGGCGGAGAGGTATGGACTCTCAATCATGAGATCCGGGTTCGAATCCGCACGAACAACATGCCACGTACCAATCCGTTTTTCTAACATAAGTACGTATTACCGACTGCTCTCAAACGGTGAAGGAAAACATCGTGAGGAAACCTGCATATGCAGAAGACGAAATTCTGATGCATTTATTATGTGAAGTCTACCAATCCGCATTGGCCACGCGTGGTGGACTAACGCACAAACACCCTTCTAGAGGGTAGGCCTGTTCCCTGCAGTGGGACGTATATAGGCTGATGATGATGATCTGCCCCCTCCAGAATTCCGTTCTGAATTACGGAGGCATCAAATCAAATATTGATTCGTAAAACTATACGTTTAGTTGGTCAACAACTTCAATGAACTTTGGATATTTTTAATTGAATACATGTCAATAAAGACTTATTTTATAGGTACTATTAAGTAGCTATTCAAATAAATTGGCCACCTTTAGAGCGTCACATCAAGGCCAAATACCTTGATTGAGTCTAAAGCTAAACGTTTTCATATACGGTAAGTATATGAAAAGCTAGCTTAAAATAAGCTTTGTCTATAGGAATATGATCAAAGTTACCCGTTCAAATCAGCAGTAGAAAAATGTCTTAATTTCTATGGAGATTATGCATCATTCGATCATGATTTTGAAAGTGTGAGATTTATAAATATCACTTCTGAGTGCGGAAGACTGCTGAGTCGCTGTTTTTAACTAATATTAGTGATTAATTTATTATTTCATTAAAGTCTGTAAGCGAAAATTATATCTTGATACAAAAATTTCAAATACTTTGTAAGTGGACTTTAGTTGCAGCAAAGATTCCAATTCCCGTAGTTTACGTAGGTACCTATGTAAGCAGTTTAATATTCGTCACTGAAATCTTCTGTGTATCCACAACTTTAGTATAGACTCAAGTCGGTCACTCGTCATTCCACTCAAAACATGATTTTATTGTAAGTAAATCTATTGGCATTTAAGCGAAGCGAACGTCACAATAACAACACTCGGGTAAGTATTGCATTAACTGAATACCAATGACATTATGGCTGTGGAGTGTTGGTCAATTGCTTTCAATTGAATGTGTGAATATTATTTATCCATGTTTTACGTCACAGCACATAGTGCTAGCAAATCGTTTGCATATTATCAAGAGATATTATTAACTGTCGATTTCGCAATACGGTATTTTGTACACGTATTATAAACTGCTTATTGGAATATCTTCAGATTTTAACCAATTGTTACCTAGCCTTGAATTTAGTATGGGTAATGCTCAGCACTATTTTTAGTCATAGATATTCTGAAAACTCTTGTTCCTAGAAATCGTAATATTTTCCACAAAATTGACATTTAGAATGTTATCTATTGCTTTGTTTTATCACGCAATAAGACCGCTTTATTTAATACCTTCTGTATTTAGTGTCAGTACTTTTTCTCTGTATACTATCTATGGTTTGGTGTGAAATTAAGTATGATTTATTGATAGAATATTTTTCATATACCTCTTGAACTGCCATCTATTAACACTATTATCCACCTTATATTACTCTGTGATATAACTAACACTCATTTATTAAAACGAAAATCCATTGATATCCAGGCGTATTAATTGTCTCTCTAAAAGTCCAAATGGCTTTCGAAAACGTCACATGTTTCATAGATTTTTTTTTTTTCAAAAAAGGTAAATAAGAAAACATTAAAAAAACAACCACCTGCAGTGAAGCGATTTGTAAAATTGTAAATTAGCATAAACACAGGTGTAGATAAATAAATACGTTACAATATACTAAAGGGCGTACTTTATTAGACCATCGAACTGAACAATTTGAACTGTATGTAATAAAACACTACTAACACCAGTAAAATTTAAAGAGGTTGCTAAGATCATCAAACTGAACAACATTGGAACCAACATCGAAATCGCGAAAATAAAAAACAGCTGTTTCATACAAACTCCAAAGAACCCTCTTTAATGTGTTACAGATTTAAGCTAACCCTGTATAGGTACTCCTATAATTGTCAATGTCCTTACAGCTTTAGCTTCTTTGACCTTAAAACGACACCAAAATTAAAATGTAAAAGATTTCATAGGCTCTATAAAACAAGAGATTAAGGTGGCACTGCCTCACGTGGGCGGAGGTAGCTAAACTTAATGAACCACATTGTCTTATTACTTTAAATGGAAATGCAAGTTTTTTTGCTGTCCGTACACTGGACACATGTAAATAACACTGTGGGCGGATGGTTTCCGCTATTTTGTACATGGTAGGTAGCTTATTATTATGTTGAACTTGATACTTTGTGTCTACTGTATTCAATCCAGTTTACATCTTTATCGAGACTTTGCTCGTATTCTTATACTATGTACTTCATTTGGTTATTAATATTTCTGGTAGTATGTTGTACGAGTACCTACATGGTGTTTCGCAGACGCTTGGATAAATAGGATGGCGGGTATGGGATTATTAAAACCTATTTGGGCTAATTGCCTATGTGCAAAGTTTCACACTGTATTTCTTCTTTAGTTTGCTTTGCCTATCGAGTATAAATAAAAAGAGTAGACTATAATTTTGACTGAAGCATCTTATTTTAATTGTTCTCGAAGTTTTCAGTCCATGTCAAACAATTTAATTACTAGCCCAGTCAATTTAAGATTTGCCCCGGAACTAATTAAAATTGATTTTTCTTTTCAGTACATGTTTATATCATTTTAGAGCCAATTTGAGCCTAGAAATAGACCAACATTTAAAAAAAATCATGTCAGCAAAAGACAAATAAAAAAAATCTAATACGTCTTTTAAAAAATCCTTATTACTGGTAAAAAATGTTTTGCGCATTTTTGAGAGTACACGGAGTAAATATTTTTGGCTATTTCGAAAGTTCTCAAAAATGCAACGGTATTCTAATGAATAACTCGTTTTTTAAATACCATAATGGCTATTTTATTGCTCAATAGTTATTTACATTGTTAAATCTAATTAAAATGCGTTGGTATTCGGTTTTATTATTAAGTTACAAGCCTTCCGGGAGATAACATTTTGATTTCTATGTTATGTAGCGAGATTTTTTAAAATTTATTTTCATATTATATGAAAACTAATATAATAGTCCTTTTGTTACTAATTGCCGGTTACAGTTGAAAAGTCGCATGAATAATCGCTTCCCACCTTTAAAAAACCCTGTTAAATTGACTGGGCTATACTTCTTACTACTCACAAAATATACTCTCCTTATGAGTCATTTAATAAGATCATTATTAATTCTCATACTGATGTCATATTGTAATCCGGATCGATTATATTCGCTAGTTTTATGGTCTACCGTACAGTTACGGTAGTTAACCAGTCATCGGATACAAACATAGGCTTTATACTTTACTTATTTATACTTAGATTTTATCTAGTATTTATGACTATTTATTGTGACTTTGAAACAATGACCGTTCGTTTTATGTCATTGAAGTTAACAAAGAGGCATTTAATTGTCGTGTGTTAAGGTTGATGCACACTTACATCTATACTTCATTCCAAATAAGGACGACGAGATATTCCATTTCCTTTTTAGATTTCTTGCCAATATTCTGATTACCAAATGTAATTTATTTATTATTTTTATAATATACCCGACATATTATAAAAGCTGTTGTAAGAATAAGTGTTTCAAATCTGGGTTTCTGTAATGCAAAACAGCCTTAAAATTTAGTTGTTATTTGGAATGGAGTATAGTACCTATAGATGAGTGCGGCTTGGTCAGTGAATATAGCCTTATAATATGTAAACTCTTAGAATTATACATACTTGCATATAGGGTCCAACTTAATATGCTGACGGTTTTTAAGAGGATGATCAGGTCGCCAAACTGAACAACTTTCTCTATGGGACCAACATTGAAAACGCGGAAAAAAAATCAGCTGCGCCATAAATTTGGGTCGAGGAAAATTTCTGTTTTTTTATCAGGCATAGGCCCCCACACATTCCCACCGCTGTAACTCCAGCACTCCCACAGCTGTGAACCAGGATCAACAGCTGCGACTATTCACAACACTAGACAATGAAGTACAGCGAGCCCTGGGATGACCTAATCTGTCTTGGAAATCAAAGAAGGGTATGAAAAAGAAATATCTGACTTCTCTCCATTGCAGGGAAATAGCTGTTGACAATTCCTATGGAAACCCCTTTTTTTCATGGTCTCAATATTGGTTCCATAGTTCCATTCTTCCGTTTGATGATCAGAAGGACCTCGTAAAATGTGGAACGCATTTATGTTTGCACCCTGTATAGGGGATGGCCATGGTTTAAGCATCTAAATAACGTCCTAATATCGTTAGTGTTTTGATAAAATAGTTCGTCTATCGTCCAAAGTAAAAAGGCTTCACTGTGTTTAAACATTGTACAATATGAGTTAATTGGTTTTCTAGGAGCTGATAACATATAGGTGTTTCGATTAGCCTATCGTTGTGTAATGGAAACGTGTGGCGTAGCTATTTGTGACTACTTTAATAAAAAAAAACGCAGCGCATCAAAGGCGAAGATGCTCCAAACGTATTCAAGTCGCTATGTCCGTGCGCCTGATTTGAACGGGAAGATTATTGCATTGCATCTACTTCTTAATTAGATACTATCATCATCATCTCAGCTGATGGACGTCCACTTCTGGACATAGGCCTCTCCCAAGGATCGCCATAACGACCGGTCCTGCGCTGCCCTCATCCAACGGGTTCCCGCCGCCTTCACCAGTTCGTCGGTCCACCGTATACTACCATGCTGCGCTTTCCGGTACGCGATCGCCACTCGAGAACTTTTCGGTCCCATCGGCCTATCTCGGCTTAATTACTATATTGGGACATAATCAAAAAGATTTATACAAAATACATGGCTGTAATGGCTGCCTAAAGTTATGTTAGCAGCGCTAAGTCAACGAGACACAATTTTTCCAAACAAGGATCGGAAACCTTGGGGCCCACTCGTCGTATCGACTGTTTCAATACGGGTAATTGTGCTCTTATTAAGAATTGTGCCTGACCACGTTCCTCGTTCCTCCCACGTCATTTGTTAGAATCGATTTTGTTTCTTTTTACTTTGACGGACATTTTGCGTCGAGTAGCTCCTTAGGCTGCTTGTCCACAGGTGCGGAGCGAGCTAGCGGAGCGAGGAAACAGAGTGTCTTAACCATTAAGATTGCATAAAATCTCAGCTACGAGATTTCATGTAATCTTATTCGTTGATAAAACTCCGTTTCCCCGCTCCGCCATCTCGCTCCGCATCAGTGGACAGGCACCCTTAAACTCGGACTTTTGATTTTCGATATATCGTGAATGTTGAGTCGATTTCAATGAAGTTCCATAAAAAACGACCACGATTTATCTTAATCGAAGGAATGAATCATCGTTCTCAATGCCTTAATATTAATACACTTGGCAGTTTTATGCTTATTGATTCAAACGCAAACTCAAAAAAAATGATTTGAAATAAAATCACATAGACAGCTTTCTGACGTCATTATTTTGACTCTACCACCGCTTCGGAAGGTGTTCCGCTGTAGAGAAGATACAGCCAGAAACTCTTCTGCCAGCTAAATTATGAAATAGCGGCGTATCATATGGAACATCACGACCACGATATGCCTAATAAATAATTTTTATTTAATTTTTTAATTAATTTAATTTAATTCTACGATCTGACTACGACATAATACAAAGTTGTAAGCAAATGTAGCTTTATAAACGAGTAGGTAAATTGATTGATGTAGATTATTGTAGATAAACATTAACATACTGTCTTCAAGGCACTGATCGATTACAAAGCTTATGATGTCAGGTCTTAAGTAATAATAAATAGGTAGGTAGGTACATTGATCAGTTATTCTAAGGCCGTCTGGTGCATCTAGTCATTCATTCAAGCATAACTATTTAGCCGAAACCAGGTTAATGTCATTTACGATGTTAGAGGTTGAAAATGCAGTTTTATCATAAGATAACTAACCTAGCTTCTGACTTGAAACGTCTTTAATTTCGGCCAGTACACGTCATACTTTGCAAAAAACCACAGACTTCCTTCTGTAAGTCTGTGCAAAAAACCATAATAAGTAACGACAAGATCACTTATTACTTTGGAGATATAGCACCTACAAAAAAAAAAGAAAAAAAAAAAAATTATTATTTGAAAAATTAAATATAAATAAATAATTTTTCTTTCTTTCTTTCGTTACCAGTATTATTTTATTACCATTATTAAGTGCGTTCAGTTCACACACGATGACGCACTGGTAGAGCAGCAAACGTCAGTCCGTCATTTGTGAAGCAAGGAGTTGTATGAAACCACACGTAGAAGCACACACAGTGACGGATTGACGCAACGCGTATGCTTCTATGGACTGACGTCTGCCACTCCGTCAATGCGTCATCGTGTGTGATCAGTGATCCCACTAAGAGAATAGAAGCCATTATTTGGTACAAGACCTTTCACGTACTCCTCTGCGGCTGCATCCTAGATGCAGCCTACCCAATTTTTTTGTCTTGGCGACTAAACGCATGCTCCTTGGAGAGAGATCGGGAGATTACAGATTTCTTCCTCTGAACTGTATTGCCTTGTTACCACGTTGTTACCATGTTTTTGAAGGGTGAAGAAAATACATATGGATAGAAATAGATGTGGGATCTTTTGTGTTGATGGTTGACCCTAGAACCTTCAACACAAAAGATTCCATTGGGTTGAGCTTGCCAGCATCCATAATCTAATTATTGATTGTTAACATTTGCGTTTTGCAACGATCCCCACTTCCCAATCCGCGTAGTCCCAGCAACTCCCTATGCCTTAGGCCGATTGCATAAGTTTAATTAGTTTGGTTGACCTTTCGTCGTCACTGGTGTGGTCCCCCCATAGCCCGCGTAAGTAGTGCTTATAATATTAGTTAATTATAACATTTGCGTGTTGTTCATCTGTCCCTTGCATTCAACGCTGCAATTACATATTTTTATGCGAGTATAGCTGTTGGTTTCTATGTCTTGGACATTCATTTTAATCTTTGCTTCTTTTTTCAAAAAAATAAACAAATGAGCACATAACCTTTACTTCAGAATTGATATAACTGAGAAAGATTAGTTAAGTATTTTCGATTCGCGAAAAAAATTTTCTCAAAAAAAATCATCTCAATAGTTAGTTCACGATTGATCAACCGCTCATGTAAACAGATTTTCAGGTCTGGCGATCAATTTGTTTGACAAGTTTTATAACAGAGTGCTAACTGCAGAGGATTCTATCAACAGCTATCCTTCGAGTATATTCGCTGCAAGATAAATGTGCATTATTCTTCTTTATACCACTAACACACACAGAGCTCTCAAGCCATATCTAATCCAAACCATAAACACGGCACTTGGCTATCTATCATCGAATACTATTTATTAAACTCGTCTCTCGTGCACTCGATTGTGCTGTGATCCGTGCGTGAGTTATGCGGCTTGCTCACGTATGTCGTTTTGTGTCATTACCTGCCGACGACGACCCACGGGACTGTAGGACCGCCGACGCGTCGCTTGACACGCTTCTACACTGACGTCGAAAACGGTCCGTTTTGTCATATAGCTTATACAAGGTGTTACAAAAATACAAATAAACCTTTAAGAGGGTGGTATAGACCATCAAACTGAACAACTTTCACTATGGGACCAACATCGAAATCGCGAAAAAAAAAATGATGTTCCATACTCTACAAAAAAATAATATGTATGGGATGTGAATTTTTTTTTTTTGCGATTTCGATGTTGGTCTGTTGGTAGTGAAAGTTGTTCAGTTTGACGGTCTAAACAACCCCCTTAAGAGTTTCAAATATTTATTGTTACTTATGAAACACCCTGTATACATTTAGAACATCTGTAACTCACGCTCATGAGTGGTGACCGCGAACGATTGATGACCTAAGAAACGAAGGAGCTGGTGACGGCTTGGTAAAAAAGGCCAGAGATAGAGTTTTGTAGCGCCCCTAGAGAGATGATTTTGTTCAGCAGTTCTCGATGTTATGATTATAATTTTATTACAATTTTTCTTTTGTGAATTAATAAACTTTAGCACTGCCATTTCTGCCAGTGTGAAGTAGTTTGTGAGAGTTCTATTCCAATCTTGTGGATTGTTTTTTGAGAAAAAACATAGTTGAGAAGAGATGGCGGAGCCTCGCGAACCGCGCGAACACCACGCGAATGCGCTCAAACCACCGCTCACGGCAAAACGCGCAACGTGACTCCAATATTACTAATCCAATCGAATACTGCCACTACAAAGTAATTTGCAGTTATGCCAGAAACTGTTGCGATTATTTAGTTATCACTGTGTCGTATCGAATGTATCAATTTTCGAATTCGAACAGCTCGAGCAACAATATTTTTTTTAAAATAGGTAAATAAGTCTGTAGAGTATGAAACGCTTTATATCTACTTATTAATTAATCTCAAACTATAAAATATCCGTAAAAGAACAAACAGCTAAATTCTGGAGCGGAAATAAAACGCTGCTATTTAATAAGAAGCTAGCGTCATTTAACGCTAGTGTAAAAGCACTGAAATTGTCTTATTGGGCAATGAGAATGATATGCAGCAACAAAAGGTTTCTGAGAAGCACCCGTCCCGACTTGTCCGTCCCATTGACTCACTGCTTACGTGTTGTTTAATAATAACCATGCTTCCTTTTAAAGTCATTTTGACTTTAATATTGTTATGCTTGGAATAATCTTGCATCGCAAATGTTTCCGAAGTACTGCGCTCATTAATGTGAAACAAGTTTTTTTGACTTACAATATTGTTCATCTCAATTGCCGTTGCAGTAAACTGTTCCATGTTTTTGCTTCCAATATGGCGTTTTGTTCTTTTTGAGGCCTATTATTTTACATTATACTTTCAAGTCGTATTGTTCCAGTATTTTATTTTGAGAAGAGAGAGGTACTATCTGATCTGATATGACAAGTCATAAGTGATAACTGCCTATATACGCCCCACTTCAAGACACAGGCCTACCCTCAAGGAGGGTAAATGGTATGGACGTTAGTCCACCACGCGTGCCCAAAGTGCGGATTGGTGGACTGCACATACGCATCAGAATTACTTCTTCAGCGTATCCAGGTTTCCTCACGATGTTTTCCTTCACCGTTCGAGAGCCAGTCGGTATTATGTACATAAGCTAGAAAAAGTCATTGGTAACGGTGAGAATCAGAGAAATCGAATCCCCTAGCGCATCAAAAAAATAAGATAGAGGGGTCTGGTTTCTCTGATGCTGACTGTACATGGCGTGTCTTTCGTGTGGATTCGAACCCATGCCCTCATAATTGAGTACCTTTCCACAACGTGCCACTGACGCAACTTATCAGCTTTAATAATTATTTTGCCCTAGAAATTAAAGCATTATTATTACAATTGCCGTGGTGGTCCAGTGGCGAGTAACCTTGCCTGCCGTGCAGGAGGCGATGTTTCGATCCCCGTCCAGGCCGACTCGTACCAATGAGTTTTTCGGAATTTATGTACGATTTGTAACACCACCAGTGGCGTAGCTACGTACGGGCTAGGCGGGGCAGCGCACCGGGGCCCCCAGACTCAGGGGGCCCCTGGCCCGCAAACCTCGAACCAACCACGCAAAAATTTCTCTCACCTTCAGAACCTAAACAACCTACTTACTTACCTAAATTATTAAACTACTAATTATTAATGACCGAACTTTCACAAAACACAATCAATGACTGTGGCCGAGTCTGTTGACCATCTGTAGACAATTAAGCCCTTTTTTTTGTTCGCACCGCGCACCCCCGCATCCAGGCCCTGTACCCGGACTTTAGATTTTCGATACATCGCGACCGTTTCGGTCTAAACTTCATTGTTATAGAGTTGACATTGGAACGAAAACGTTCACGCAATTGCGAAGTTCGAATGTACAGGTAGAGGCCCAGAGTTTTTAGCCGAGATTCATTCAGTTCAGACCTCACGACCTTCATATTGACGTACCTACTTTCGGTCTGTTTCTGTTATAGTTATGGCATTGATGGTGTTGTGTTTAGCTAATTATATGTTTTATTTTTTTGGAGTCACAAGTCGAGTTTTTCACAAAAAGTTGAGAATTAACTCAATGTAACTTTTGAACCGTTCATTTCTGGACTCCGGACCTGTGTATGGAATGAAAATTATTGCAAATCATTTCCATCGTCCATTTTGGACCATAACTTCTGTGACACCCTGTACAGGGACAGGGTATAAAGAAGAGTATCGTAACCTTTAAACCACACTCTACCCATCGAACTGAACAACTTTTACTATGGGAGCAAACCTGTCAGATTAAAAAAAAATCTGCTGTCTACATTTGAGTAAGTTCTCCCATAGTAAAAGTTGTTTAGTTTGATAGTTAGAGTAGGTAGGTATGTGGTTTAAAGGTTAATGATTGTTTTCCTTACACTCTGTGAGGGTCCTACTTAATAATGGGATGATCAGCAAACTGTACAACTTTGTTTATGGAACCAACATGTAACGGCAAAAAAAAATCTGCTGCTCCATACAAAACTGCAAAACTACTCGAGCCAAATGTTTAGCAGATTGTTTAGCCATAGAGAAAGCTATTTAGTTTGATGGTTTAAAATGTTTAAAAAAACTGTCAGCATATAAATAGGAACCTTGTATAATAATGGGCTGTGCTCCTGCCAGGATGTTTGGTTACCAATACAAAAATCTTAGGGTGAACACTTAAATAACTTATTTCCAAATTGCTTTTCAATAAATAATCTACAGCCGAGTCAACATCCAAATCAACATATTAAATTCCGCTTGGTTAACTAATCATTCTTCCGAAAGAGTTCTGGCTAGGTACATCTGATTCTTATTATGGAGAACAGGGAGTGCTTCGCTCGCTCTAAGTTTCAATTTAATTACTTCATACATTATCATCTAAGAGTTGGTTTTAATCGCAGCAAAGTCGCGGAGTCGTTGTGCTAAACACTTCGAGCTCGCTTCGCTCGCTACATAGTTTATATTCCTGATCACAACCGAGTAGATGAGCTCAAAAAAATTCTCGCTCGCTTCGCTCGCTCCGTAATTTTGTCATAGGTAGGTATTCTATGTATAAGGGACGGGGGCGACAAATTCAGTCAGCCCCGAGCGGCAGAAACCTACGCTACGCCACTTGGGAGCCAGGAAAATAGACCTAGATAGGTACGGCAATGTTTTTCACTTGATATAAAACAACGAACTCAGATAGGGCCCCAATTGCTTTTTTGCCCCAGGGCCTTTGGTGACCTAGCTACGCCACTGAACACCACAAGGCTTTTCGGTGAAGGAAAACATCGTGAGGAAACCGGCATGCTTCAATTTTGAGGCATGTATTGTACCGCTGTCCATTATAAGTGGCGACGGGGTTAACCCCCGTCACACTGGACAGAGTCTCGGTACTACTGGTGAAACGTGGATTTTCTGAGGTTTCAGAATATCCTGACTACCCCCTCGGGGAATATAGTCGTGAGCATATGCTTATGCTTATTTTCCACCTTATTATACTAGCTTAGAGTAGCATATTACCATGTACCTATCAAATTTCTTCTCATGAATGTCATACAAAGTCATTACAGGGATAATTTGTTTACTTTTGTACAGATTTTGTGGCAAAATGAAACCTCTAACACCATAATGACACGTCAACCCACATTCTAAGACACTGTATCTGCTAAAAAAATGCTGATTGTAGCGATGTAACCGACTACCGCTAAGGGAACACGGTCGTGAGTATGTAAATGATTTTGATTATCAAACCGATGTCGATAAGGAGCCAACTACCGGTTATGAAATCAATCATAACTTGACTTGATTTGAAGCCGTATAAGATTCTTCAATTACAAATATAAATGCGATTACCTTAGTCACTTCCTCACATATTCACATTAGGCTTGTGTTCAGGTAATATTCGTTACCCAGTAGTACAGGGCCGTTGCTAGTTTTAGCGTTATGAAGATTTAAAATAAGACCCACGTTGACTCTTATTACGTTTGCTCTGTGGTTTTCCTCTTTAACCTGATTTTGTGACCTCTGCTGAGGCATATGCCTTATCTTCTAGATCAGGGGTAGCCAAACTTCATACATTGCGCGGTCTACATTAAAATTTTAGAATAACCTGGCAGTCTACCGTCAACCGCAACAGGTTTAGAAATGAATGTATATAAAAAGCCAGATTTTTATACATATACTGTAATTTCTAGATTAACCCCTCGTATGCTTTGGTGTAGATCTGCTCCAAGAACAATTCATTTTCTATTGTGTCTGGAATTCCAGCATACGAGAGGTTAAGTGTGTAGAGGCGTTAGTCCACCAGCTACGGTTTGGTGGACTTTAAATACACATGCGAATTTCTTCTTCAGTGTATGCTGGTTTCTTTCACCGATGCCAGAGGTATTAAGGTAGGTAAGTTTTAAGATATAAGTATAGTGCATTTGACAGGTAATATTATTTTTATGAAATAAATGAATATGAATATTACAAGTAAACTTGCCGTCAAAAAGTTAATGCAAATTTCTTCGAATTAATTTGAATTCTAATTAGTGCATAAGTTCCTAAAACGCATTGATACAAGCCATCAGCCTTCTTGATGATATAATTAATTTATATTATGCAATGTCATTATCATCTTCAAATGTGTTCTTATCTTTATCCGCTCAGGGATTGATCTTGAAGAAATTCGATCTTTGTGGGTGCCTGGATCATAATAGGTTCTCAACTCACAACGCGCAATCTAACATCTAAATGAAAGTTTGGAGTGATCCAAATTCAGCGTAATGGAATTAGTGCGTTCACACGCGATAACGCATTGACGCGGCGGCAGACTTCAGTCCGTCATTTGTGAAGCAAGGAATAAAACCGCCCGTAGAAGCACACACGGCGACGCATTGATTCAACGGGTGTGGTTCTATCGACTGACATTACCAACCAATTAAACTCGATGAAAATTTTCAGAATCAATCTTGAAACAAATTTCTATGCTTGTATAGAGTCAGATTTTCGTTAAAATGTATAGTTTTAAAGTTACAGTGCCTCAAAGATTTCCATACAAATCTTAAATTAATCCTAGCATTAAAACTGTATATTTTAACGAAAATCTGACTCTATACAAGCATAAAGATTTGTTTCTAGATTGTTTCTGCTAAATTTCACTGACTTTAATTGGTTAGTATTGAAAATATCACCATAATACGTTTGTATGGAGCGCGCTCCGAATAATATACCCTTAATTATAATTAAATAAATGATTTAACCCTTTACAGAACTAAAGTCCGTCCCTGGTCTTCGGTATTTCGCAGGTCGATTTTATGATTTGCGGTAGTTACGCTAGGGCTCGCTTATGCAACCTGCTTTCACCATGAGTTAAAGTGAGAGAGAGTCCCTATGATTGCCTATTACTTACTAGATTACTTGCGAAGTTGGATAATAGGAAAGTGCGTTTTATTCTTACCGATGTGTAAGGTTGTGTATGTGACAGACAGAGATCACGATTTTACCATCTTATTGGATTCGAGACGAAAAATTTCTTAATATGGTTTGTGTGGCGGTTCTTTTGCACCTTAAAGTCGTAATTTTTTTTCGCGATTTCGATGTTGATATCATATATAAGGTCTAACAAAATTAGGTAAAACTATTTTAATGGGATGATCAGACCGTCAAACTGAACAACTTTCTCTATGGGACCAATATCGAAATCCCGAAAAGAAAATCTGCTGTCCATACATTTAGGTCGATTAGGTTTGGATGGAACAGTTGATTTTTTTTTCGTGATTTCGATATTGGTCCCATAGAGAAAGTTGTTCAGTTTGATGGTCTGATCATCCCCTTAAAATAGTTTCACCTAATTTTGTTAGACCTTATAGAATGTTGTTCAGTTTGATGGTTTGATCATACCCTTCAAAAAGTGTCAGCATATTAAGAAGGACCCTGTGTATATCCTTTACTTTCTTAAACATTACAACAAGGGTTGTAATTTTTCATAATTATATAGTTTTGTGTACAATAAAGAATCTAAGAATCGGGTTTCATAATGCAGTGTACCCGTGTACCTATTTGTGGTTGAAAGACCTATCACCATTTTTCACGTCGTTCCATCTTAAATCCTTCAATATACTAAATATGAGTCTATCTGCAATACAATTGGCAGTTGTAAAGCCTGGCCAGGAAAATAAAAAACCTCGCCATGTTGCGGAAAATCATTGGAACAAATTTTTGTACTGGGAACACTAACATTAAAGGTGACAATGAAAGGTCGATTGCAGCGCCCCCAATCCAGGTTTTTTATATTCCTGGTCAGGCTTTAGCAATGTTTCTGACCTGAAAGGGATTATAGTCGCGACTTTATTCACGCATGTCATTTTTCAAATTCGTTTCCCCAACACAAGCTAATGTACATAAATAACATCGTATTCTTTTAAATCAAGAGATGTGAGCAAAAACTGCAGTACAACGTTTATTTGGGTGGCGACCTCTGCTGATGAGCAAGGTAGTTCCGCTTGGCAATGGTAGGAAGGAGGAAAATTATTGCAATTGAAGCAACTAGCAATAAGAGCCTTGTTTGTTGTGACACTGACCAATGCAATGTGATGCACCAATGTACGTTGCATGGGTAAACTCAGACATGCAAGTTTATTTCTTAGTGGATTTCTACAGCGGTTCTCAGGGAGTAACTTATGACGGCGTGAAATTTTTCAGGTGATATTATTATTGGGATTACGGCCGTGAGTTTATTAATGTGTTAGTTAGTTATAGCCTATAGAATCCCACTGCAGGGCAAAGGCCTCCTCTCACGAATAAGGGTGAGAGGGAGTGGGCCATACTCCACCACGCGGGCCCAGTGCGTCTTGGTGTTGGGTAGTGGTCAACTTGCTGTCAGATAATTTTCAAGCCGCCTCAATAGGCCTCTGACCTGGCTTAACGAATAGTTACAACGCCATCTGACGGAACTATCCGAGACCAACTGCTTAACGTGCCTTCTGAAGCACGGAAACGCTCGAGATGAAATACCACTAAACGGTCACCCATCCAAAGACTGACCGGACCTGACGTTGCTTAACTTCGGTGATCGTTTCCAATACCGAAGCTCCACTACGCCAACGAGCGCTTCGCTATTAATGTGTGTGTCCTATAAATCAATGAATTATACTGTTTTTACAATTAACTTCGTTATAGCGATCCTTGGGGGAGGCCTATGTCCAGCAGTGGACGGACGTCCATTGGCTGCATGAGATGATGATGATGATGAATAAAAATGTCAAAAAAATTAAAATTAAAGGGGTTATTTTAAGGGTCCTCTTAAAATAAACTAGATTTTATCAACGTTTTTTCTTCTCGCTCTATCGTAAAAACGGTCATACAGACAGAAGTGATTATAAAGCAAACTCTACAGTATAACAACAAATAGTAAAAACCGGCCAAGTGTGAGTCGGTCTCGCGCTAAAGGTCTCGGAGAAAACTAAACTTTTTAGTAAGTTAGTAATTATGTTGTGTACGGAAACCTCGCTCTGTGCGCGAGTATAGCCCGATAAAATGTTACGTAAACAATCCGTCCGTCTATGTGATTTATACATTACATCTTGTATAATGTCCCACTGCAGGGCACATGCCCAAAGATCAACAATGCCAAAGCATTGCATGAGCAATGTTTTAATTAAATAATAAACATTGTCACTAATTAGACAAATTGAAACTAAATGAACTACTAGACAGTAACGGTACACACTAAAGAGAAATATCCCTAAAGTTCATGAAGATAAAGTCCTAAATCAGGCGGAAAATCAGCTAGTTCCCGGTAGAAGCTGGCTGCAGTCTCCTCGGAGAGCATCGTGTTCTCACGGCCGACGTCGATATTCGCGGCCACATACACCGAGCTATGCTAAAACTGTCTTTTTTGTTGGATAAGGTATCAATTGATATATATCCAACAAAAAAGGTAGAGTCGTGGCTGTTTGTTGTCTTAATTATCCTCGCAAGAGCCATACCCTTTATACAGCTTCTATAACTACTACTTATGCATATCGCACAGAGGTGGTATAGGATACTAATCAGTTCTCTTTGGTGAGAGGTGAGAAGTTCTTCAAATGGGTGGTGGGGATCTACCTCCTAGCGGTCCACCCCGAGAAACGGCACCACAAGCTACCTAGTTTGTGGTAGCGGCTGAACGATCCCCACAGCAGTGTGGTAGGCTCCGCAAGGAGCCTCATGACTCGCGACCACCCTCCTGCCGGAGTCTGGCGCCAAGCAGCTTGCTGCGTTCCGTTGGTGTGCAGGATTGCCAGTGCTATTCTGCGTAAGCTCGCTACATCTTCGACCCCATCTTTGTCCTGAGGACTAGATTGAGATCAAGAGCAAGCCCATCTACAAGGTGTTTCATAAGTAAGAATACATTTTTGAAACTCTTAAGGGGGTTGTTAAGACCGTCAAACTGAACAACTTTCTCTATGGGACCAACATCGAAATCGCGAAAAAAATAATTTCATATCCCATACATATTTTAGCTCTAGTCGATTTGTAGAGTATAGAACATTTTTTTTTTTTTCGCGATTTCGATATAGGTCCCATAGTGAAAGTTGTTCAGTTTGATGGTCTACACCACCCCCTTAAAGGTTTATTTGTATTTTTGTAACACCTTGTATAGTAAAAAAAATACTGAAAATGAAACTTAGGTGCGTAATGTAAAGTCTGCTGATCCGCATTGGGTCCGAGTGGTCGACTACTGCCTATACGTCCTCATCATGAGGGTAGGCTTTTTGCGTTAGGTTTTATAAGACAACTTAGTTAAACGCCAGCACTTTGTTTAGGTCTGAACAGAGTTCTATTCCAGTGTGAGTGTGTGACTGAATAAAAATAAACATACTCGTATATATTAGGTATCAATGTGAGAATGAAATAATGCTATTGGCATCAATAACATTCTATTGCTTGGCATCGACAGTTTATACTAGAATTCGGAAGCTGAAAAAGGCTTGTCACATTCTAGAACTGTTTTACTTTGGTATACCTTAGCCTAGAAATGACAACTGTTGGAGTACTAAATACGTGTTTATAAACTATGTTAGTGTAAAAGTGATGTGAGACGCGAAATACGACTGAGAAAAAAAAGAGATTAAAAGAAAAATTCTCAAGGATGCCAAATGCCGAATCCAAATGTACATGACATATTAGCAGATCCACGTAATCTCTGCGCTTACGCCTCGACGTTCTAGCTAAGTTTATTTATTTAAATATGCGTGAACTGCACTCGGTAGAGTTTCTTTGTCTTGCGCCTTGTGTTACTAATATAGCCAGCTCTTCCGGGTCTGCGTATATTGGTTAGTGCATCTGGTAATTTTCATGCGATGAACCAAATGATCTGTTGTGATTATCTAGATTTGTATACACATTCTTCAGCATGGTATTGTGTCACATTTGGTGTATGGTAATATTAATATACATGGTCCTACTTAATATGCTGACACTTTTTTAAGGGGATGATCAGACCTTCGAACTGAACAATTTCTCTATAGGACCACTATCGAAATCGCGAAAAAAATCGAGTGTCCCATACATTTGGGTCGAGCAGTTTTGCAGTTTTGTATGGAATGGAACAGCAAATTTTTTTTTCGTGATTCCGATATTAGTCCCATAGAGAGTGTTGTTCAGTTTGACGGTCATGACCATCCTACCTATATGATTAAAAGTTTAAAACCCATGCTAAGGTGTTTTTCTTGGTAGAAGTTTACTTTTAGAGTAGACTAAATTCGTGTTTGACTTAAACAAATTACGACCTAAAAAACCGTTGGGAAGCCAAAGGTACCATAAGGTTTAAAATTGTTTAAGTCAAATTGTGACTTTGTATTTAAAATCATTCTTTGCAAGACTCATGTCAAAGATATGCGTTTAAGAGTTTTCTTCGTAAACCGTCGCGTAAATTAATGAAAGGTACCAATGAAGGTACCCCCCGTAAAAATGAAGCGCATGATTCGATGGTGCGTAAGTCATCGTCTTGGGCACTTGGGCTCATAAAACTCGTGAGACCATGATTTTTCGTCGTAAAAACATGAACAATTCTTTGAAGTTACAAAACCGCACTGCGAATATACAATTAACATTAACATGCTTTAAAAGATAATTTAGTGTCAAACTAACTGATGTATTTATTAAGCTTATCATTTATTTACTTTCCAAAAGGTATATAAACATATGCGACGTAGAAAGATTAATTACAAGCTTTAATTTAAGTTAAGGAATAATGCCTGGTAGAAGATGAACTTGCTGGCTTAAAAACCTATGTGAATGGTTCGATATGAACACCACCTCACTGTTCAGGGCTGCAGTCTCCAGGGTCCGAATAGCCCTAAGTGCGTTCACACACGATGACGCATTGACGCAGCGGCAGACGTCAGTCCGTCATTTGTGAAGAAAGGAGTTGTATGAAACCGCACGTAGAAGCACACACGGTGACGCATTGACGCACCGGGTGTGGTTCTATGGACTGACATCTGCCGCTCTGTCAGTGCGTCATCGTGTGTGAACGCACTAATGATAGCCAACCTCCTCCATGGCACTACAAGAAGAGAAGAAGAAGAATTCTTAATGATCTACTTCTTCTCTCGAATCGATAGCATATCATTGAGTCTGACTTACCACATTATGGATAATCTACCAACCAGCATGAGTACAGGCTGGCTGATAAATTGCTTATAACTTTTTGATGTACTAAAGAAACAAAATAATTTATATTCTATTAGTAAATGCTTTACCTACAAATAGATTATGATTCGAATAATAATGATATTGTTCCTAATCTTTTACCATCGTACTGTTTGAGATCGCTTTTTTGTTACAACGTGATTCAGGCCGTGGCCGATTCATCTCCGGGTCATAAACCTACCTACGACTAAGTCACCATAACATAAAACTATTGTTATTTGAGTTCACGAAGATGAAGATGTTACATAACTTAATTTATTATTAGTGTAATAAACGCTGCAGTAGAATAACAATTCATGTTTTACTTGTACTTGTGAAAGTAGCAATTTGCATCTGAAAGCACTGTGACATTCCACTGTTTCATTTCAGAATTTATTACCATCGTATCGTCACCTATCCGCTGCGAGCTACCCTGCTATAAGCATAAAATCGGCTACGATTATTGCGTACAGGTAAGTGTGTGGGTGAATATTATTGGCAGGTCTCCGACACGGCAAACAGACTTAAAGCTCACCGTTCACACTGCGGATAATCGCGCGACTGCATTCCGCTTAGTATAATCCCCTTAGTATAGTATTCAACAAGACGACAAGTTTCGCTGCAATGCTCCCCGATCATTTTGTGTATGGGTAGCTTTAGTTCGCTCTGGATGCAGGAAGGCTCCACAAATAAAATATGTGACTGGAAGGCGACGGCGAGGTGCCGGCGAGATGAGGCTGCGCTGGCTGGTGGGACAGAGATAGCTATATTCTTGTCCGACGAGTGCGAGAGGGAAGAAAAAGCACGCCTGGCTATCTGGAGAAACGCGAGCACCTCATTTAATCGGTATACGCGCTTCGTTTTATAGGATAAAGGAAAATTTGCGATGTTTTAGTTACACTCAAGGTTTTTATTTTCAATGTGGGTAAGTAACACTGTGCAGTTGGTTTGTAGCGTGAGGGAGGATCAATAAGTATAATTGAAGTAGGATTTGGTTACACCGGTAGACTGAAAACTTATCATGTTTTCGGGAAATTCAGCATTTTCAGTGAACATTAGACGATCGCGATGGTTATAACGATAGTTACTTTTTTATCATGATCTATTTCACCATTCTTAACACCTCTTTCTTTGTTATTCGATTTGTCCAACATGTCCCTTCCATTTGCCTCGCGCATTATTCGTCTAATAACTATAATTACTGAAAATCAATACACATGAAAAGCAAGTTACTTGTTATAACTATTCGAAAATTATAAATAGATAGATAGATAGATAACTCATTTATTTCATCAGAACAATACAGGATAGACAGTGACAGACATAGGCAGTAGGTATCATTATGAAGTCCGCATAAGGAAAGCTGCAGGTGCAAAGCTGCAGCAGCAACAGGGAGCTCCCAAGAGCTTATAAGTAGATTCTTAATAAATGTTTGTTGGATAAGGTTCTTTATGCAGTGTATTTGTGGCCGAAAGGCTGGCCTTCACCTTGACACGCCATTTCATCTTGAAAACAATGAACCTTGCTACAACTGCCCGCTCAAATAGATAGGTAGGTAGTGCTAGTTGTAGCAAACCTTCTTACCACACCTGATGGGATTACGGTCGTAATGGTGAGTCTACGTAGGTATATATATGATTCTGTGAAATGTATACTTAAAAACCACTGACATACTCTAGCGATAGACAGGCCCTTTCATAGAAGCAACATGTTCCACTTGAATGAGCTGGGCGCACCGCATTGATGTTCCCGAGTTCACTTCGTCACTAATGGCAATGACAGATCGCAATGTGTCATTTTGTGTTGTTTTGTGTGACATATTATGTTGTTTGTTAGAACGAGCTTGTCTATCGCTAGAGTATATGTCAGTGTTAAAAACAGTATGCATATTCTACAGAGCATGAAAAAAGTATATTTTGAAAATCAACCCCTTATGAAGTTTTCCTAAATCCATGTGATTAAGTCGGTGAGTACTAAACAAAAAATAAATTTTCATAAGTTTAAGTTTCATCTACAATTTTAAAGTGCTCTATAGTTTTAAACGCTTACAAACAAAAGTAACTTATTGCCTGATGCCGACGGCTCAGCACAGGTTACATATTGTCATAAACCCACACTCTTGGCCGGTGCTTATAATCCGGCTGAGATGAAACAGAAGGAAAATCACATCAAAACACCGTTAAATGTATACCGACCGGATTCAGTCGGTTAATGCTATGTACCGACCGAGAAATGGTCGCTGTGATCATCATTGGTAAGTATTCCGAAGTCAACTTTCTTCGTTAATGTTAGAGAGTGGATTATTTATAAACGTTTTAGTAGTTTGTAAAATACGATGTCCATTGGATTCCAGACTATTTAACGATCCTTATTGCTACTAGTAAAATTGTCATGACCTATCCTAAGAAATAAAGAAATAAGTAGTGACAGAATACTATTAGGTGTTCCAAAATTATGGTAAAATCGCATTTGATTGATAGTATATCGATCAAATGCGATATCATAGGCCGTAGTATTATGGGTGTAATAAGGCTATATCGCGCCTTTTATCTCGTTCATTCGCGCGCAAATAGGAAGAGAGTGAAAGCGATAAAGTGATATATCAAGCTGCCAAACTACGGCCGCATATTGATAGCAAGTGTAGCGATCGGGTATCGATGCAGCCATAAAAATACGCAGGTATTTTAAAAATAATTGTATGTAGGGCCCTTCTTAATATGCTGTCGGTTTTTAAGGGGATGATCAGACCATCAAATGGAACATGTCTATGGGAACTAAATCGAAATCGCGAAAAAAATCAGCTGTTCCAAACAAAACTACAGTGCTACTCGACCCAAATGTATGGGACAATTGATTTCTTTCGCGATTTTTATGTTGGCTCCGTAGAAAAAGTTGTTCAGTTTGATGGTCTGTCTGATCATCATCATCATCAGCCTATCCAAGGTGTTACAAAAATACAAATAAACCTTTAAGGGGGTGGTATAGACCATTAAACTGAATAACTTTCACTATGGGATGGGACCAACATCGAAATCGCGAAAAAAAAAAATTGATGTTCTATACTCTACAAATCGACTAGAGCTGAAATATGTATGGGATATGAATTTTTTTTTTTGCGATTTCGATGTTGGTCCCATAGAGAAAGTTGTTCAGTTTGACTTTCTAAACAACCCCCTTGAGAGTTTCAAAAATTTATTGTTACTTAATATGAAACACCCTGTATACGTCCCACTGCAGGGCACAGGCCTACCCTCAGGGAGGGCTCTGACCATTCTATTAAAACCGTCTGCAGATTAAGTATGGATCCTATATCTAAAATCTGTGCTAAGTCAAGATTTTACAACAAATACGAAAAACAATCATAAATCGAAAACTACAAACAATCGCGGAACATACGTAGGTAATTTAAGGTTGCCCTAGGGATGCTCTATCTACCTCTGGACTTCCGCTTGACACTATTTTTTTGGACACTGTATAATTAATAACATAATTATAAATTCCTACTTTATTGACTGAATTATTCAAAACTTAGCAATCACATTTAAATACGAACCTTATAATCTAACATTACAGTTTCATTAAATCCGTCTCAATCGCCCCTCTACAGCGTATGGTTCAGGCTCTTGCCCTCGCTTGGCATTCCGGTCCACGGGTCCACCTCGGGAGTTCCATTAGACACCGCACTTGGCATTTACTGCCTGTTACTACCTTCGTTTTGCTCTTACCGCCCTTTACTACGATACATGCTTGATCGCTGCCATTATAATTTCAATAACTGGAGATTAAAAATAATGTTATTCATTATTGATCGATCTTAGACGATAATTTTGTCTAGTTGCATAAATCTTAACTATTATAAAACTGTAACTGAAATGTGTCTGTACATTGAAGATATTTGCAAAACAAAATCGGTCAAGTGCTAGTCGGGCTACTCGCGCATCGAGGGTTCCGTACCACACCATCACAGAACACAACATATTAACTTAGAAAAGAACTTTTTTTCTTCGGGACCTTAATCATGAGACCGACTCACACTTGGCCGGTTTTTATTATTTGTTGTTATTCTGTAGAGTTAGTTCTAAAATCGCACCAAGTTTGACGCTTGTATGTATTCACATTTTTACTGTAGAACGAGAAGAAAAAACGTCGATAAAAACCTTTTTCTTGTTCAGAAACCCCACTTAATTTTTGACTTTTTGAAATTTTTATTATTTGTTATCAAATGCGCCGTAATAACGCATATTCTGTGAAAATTTCAACTATCTAGCTTTTACGGTTCAAAAGTTACAGCCCTAAATGGGTAGGACGGACGGACGGACGGACAACGTAGGCTTAGTAATAGGGTCCCGTTTTTACCCTTTGGGTACGGAACCCTAAAAAAGATTAGGATATGGTTTTTAGGTATCCCTGACTCGAAATCAACCTTTTTAGAAATTTTGTCTGTCTGTTTGTCTGTTTGTTTGTGTGTTTGTTTGTTTGTTCGCGCATCACGCAAAAACTACTGAACCAATTTTGATGAAACTTTTTTTGTTGGATAGCTTATGATCTGACTTAAAATCGGGTATATAATTTGTGCGGACGAAGTCGCGGGAAAACACTAGTTAAAATATAAAACCGGTCAAGTGCGAGTCGGGCTACTCGCGCACCGAGGGTTCCGTACCATACCTCCGTGTTTTTCATGACGTATCGGTCTACGGCGAGCCTCATTGGTTCCTGGAGTGCGATTTTTGAATCTCATTCGGTGAGCTCAGCAGTTGTAAATGTCAAAATTACTATGGAGATACGCATCTTTCTACTGCTGATTTGGCTTTCAAAAATCGAACTCCTGTAGTATGATTTTTGAAAGTCGAATCAGCAGTAGAAAGATGCGTATCTCCATAGTAATTTTGACATTTACCTACAACTGCTGAGCTCACCGAATGAGATTCAAAAATCGCACTCCTGGCGTGAGCTCGGATATCTTAAATACACTGTTACTCGCAGCACAATACAGGTGTCCAGTCGAATGAGGGGTTTTCAAAAATCCATTAAAAAAGAAAAAGTTGTTCCAAATGGCTCGATAGATGGCGTTGACGCAACAGGGGTAAGCAACCTTGCAGAATTGCAGATAGTAAAATACAAATAAAATAGTAAACATTTGAGTTTTTAAGGAAGATGAATAATCTGAGCACATGCTTCGAGCGAAATGTACCTAGCGGCACCACTGTTTAATAGAAAGAGATACGTGACGCGAAGCAATAGGACCGTTTTTTAGTCACTAATCAATTCTTACAATTCGGATTTCGTGAATAATTGGGAATCTAAAGTGAAATCGTAGATAATTTTGTTAAGTATACTGACACTACTTCATTAATTTATCCACGATTTTACGTTAGACTCAGAATTATAGACAGTATTAGAATTTTTGCCTGCGAATAGTCTCCAAAAAACATTCAAAAACTGTTTCATTTGACAACTCATGTCACTGCCTCTATTCCTGTAAGGTATAATAACCTTATGGTTGCGCCTAACTTAGTAATGCATTTTTTTGCTAAATTTTTTGTCTAAATTTCCTTCTTGGCCCCCTCTCAGATCAACGCCATCTATCGCGGTTTGTTGGAACTACGTTTTACTAGCTGTCAGAAAACTCCCTATTGAACGTGTAGTTATATATGTTGGTTTGGGACGGGTCTTGCAGTTTTAGCGTTTGGCTTCAAAGGATGCCACCCTAGCAGTGTCGAAGTGCATAGCCTCTTCCCTGGCAGCTTTTCGCCACTCAGGTCTCATCTGCACAAGTTTCTCCCAGGAGTTTGAGGCTATGCCACTTGCTTCTAGCTGACGCTTCAGGACATCCCTGTATCGCAAATTCTTCTTCCGATTTCCAGTGGAGACCTCCGAGTAAAAGGAAGACCTCGGGACAGTGAACACAACGCACGACCCAAAATTGGAGTACCTACCTAAATGTATGTTGGTTAGGTTGCAACCAGGTTGCAACATGATATGGACGACCCGGCTGGTGTAGGAGCGTTATTTATTTATATTAAGACTTTGATTTGAAAAAAACGATTCGATTCCTAAAATACTTTTGAATAAAATAGTTCGTAAGCTTTACGAGGTCACTAGAGGTTTGAACTTCTTTAATTACAAAATCAATGAAAATTCGAGGTGGCGCTTGTGCTACTGATGTTAGCCTAGTGGGTCAAAAGTCAATAGTATGTCAAAGTGAAAAAACCAGCCAAGTGCGAGTCGGACTAATCACGAACCGAGGGTTCTGTCCGTATAATTATAGGCGGCAGACTTCTTATGCAGTGCTTTGAATGCGCAGAAACAACATTTGTAGGCGAAAGCGCTACTGCGCTGGCCCTCTCATCCCCCACATTTCTCAAGATATTTGCCGGGTAGGTACTACTACCATCACTTAATTTGTACAGTTTTTATTATTTGTTATAATATACTGTAGATTTCGGACTATAAATACACCAAGTTTGACGCTTGTTACTTAACAAGCAACAATTAACAATTGGATACAAAAAAACAAAAAGAAAAATTAAGGGGACCCCCATAATTTATTATACAAGAAACTAAATTCCAAGTCCCCTTAATTTTTCTTTTTGTTTTTTTGTATCCAATTTGCATCCAGCTACCTATTACAGTTCAGTAGATGCCGCCCTCTAAAGCTAGGAAGGACGGACGGACAACAACGTATAGGCTTATTAATAGGGTCGCGTTTTCACCTTTTGGGTACGGAACCCAAAAAAAACACCAAATAATTCTGGAAATATAAAGTTTTTGATATGTTGAGATTTATTGTTTTCCTCAGTTTTCTGAGAAAACTATAAAACTAGAAATAATTTCTGAGAAATATTTCTAGAATGCTTGAATAAATTGGTTACCCCTCTACAGTTTTTATAAGTTCAAATTTTATGTTTTACCTTTTTTCTGAGTTGATAGTACCGCTGCAGTGTATTCTAGCTAATGTCCGCCCACTACATCATTGTGCTCATAAACTTGACAATGTATGATATTATTAGTAAATACAGTAAACTGGTATTTGAATAAATTATTGCATTTCATACCAATTAGTAAACCAAGAAATTAATTGCTAGTTCCAAAAAACAGCATCTTGATGAAAACATGTGTGTTGCCACGATTTTCTCAAATAAAATTATACTTTTCATGCAATTTTTACCACGAACATCATTCCATTATGCAATGTACTTTGTTCACCTTTCATCTTTCTTTCCTATTGTTACTTCCGCGACTTATATGTAACTTTGATACTTATATGCTTAGTATAGTAGGATTTACAAATACATAGTTCCGTTTATGCACGTAACGATAGGTAGGTACGTTGGATGAGCATTGTAAATTACCCTTTACGTAATCAATTTTTGTTACGGCGTCTGGAATTCAAAAGAAGTTTAATATAGAGTCGTAGCCAATTCAAAATTTCGAAGATTTTCTCTACTAAAAATCTAATGTTTTGATTCATTAGATAGGTACAATGAGTATTCGCTAGAAATGTACATAATCTATAGCGGGATGTTTATTGACTTTTAATAACTCTCGCTTGAACATAATTGTAATGTGCTATTAATTAAGTTACCAAAATCCAGCCATTGTATAGGGTCCTTTTTAATACGCTCACAGATTTTTGATAGAATGATCAGACCATCAAACTGAACAACTTTCTCTATGGGACAAACATAGAAATGCTCTACTGTTCTTGCATGGAACAGCAAACCTCCTTGTCCTAAATATTTGGGACAGCAGAGATTCTTTTTTTTCGCGATTTTGAAGTTAGTCCCTAAGAGAAAGTTGTTCAGTCTGATGGTCTGATCATCCCATCAAAGAAACCGACACTTTTTTTAGGGGATGATCAGACCATCAAACTGAACAACTTTCTCTATCGGACCAACATTGAATACGCGAAAAAAAAAACAGCTGTCGCATACATTTGGTTCGCGTAGGTTTGCAGTTTTGTATGGGACAGAAGTTTTTTTTTTTGCGATTTCGATGTTGGTCCCATAGAGAAAGTTGTTCAGTTAGACGGTCTGATCATCCCCTCAAAAAAGTGTCAGCATATTAAGAATGACCCTATGTATTAATAAATTGTATCACTACAACGTGATGCTTGTGTAATCGTTTTCGGTGATTCGCCAAATAAAGGATTTTGTTGAACAAAGAGGTCGGATCAATGGAACGGATGCATGCTAATGTGGGATAAATACCGACACATCGCGCGGTGGCCGTACGCACACTTTAGCAAGACCATATTCCAACTAGTGTACATGATACGCACACAAACACTCTATCTTTAGGGTTGTAAACTGAATGCAGTGCCGACAGTTTTCCGAAGGAGTATAAAATGATGGTACATTTTAAAATTTATGGGAAGCTAATAGTTAGTAACATTTTAAAAGACGTGAATACCAAAAAGTCACACAGCTATACATACTTTGCAACAGCTCATACTATAAAGTTATTTATACAAAAATTCAGGTGGACTGACGACATTAGGAGGACGCTAGCCAAGATCTGAAAACGATTGGCACTCAGTAAAAAGGATGTATAACGGGAAGGAGGTTTATACCTGCATTTAATTATGATTGTGATAATGAAGAAAACATAATATACAGGGAAAATTCAGCTGTTCTCGAGAAAATATACTAAGTAAACACAAAGTCATGATGACAGATAATAAGTACAGAAGACAAGCCTTTCGTTGATATGTAGTTTATAAAAAAAAACAGTTTTTAATAGGAGGCAACCCTGAACAACGTGATACTGATATTGGTATGTAGCGTGGATTATACGCAACTGCATTTAATGTATTTAGCAAATGGAACCTGCCCTCTACCTGTCAACATAATATTTTTAGAACATTTACTGAATTAATGTGGCAACGGGCTCACTACCTGTCACGTTGGGCAGAGTTTGGGCAGTCCTAGTGAAATGTAGGTAATTTAAATTAATGACGATTAATTAATTTCACATTACAACTGGTTTGAAAGTTAAAGTAATACATAAGAATAATTTGCTTAAGATCATGTTGTATGTAAGTATATCATAAAATTAGTAGGATCCAATATGACGTCAATTCGCTAGTAAACGTATACTTCCCCTTTAGCTTCTTCTTAAAACGATTAAAATCTCTAGATTAAGAATATTAACAAGAATGCGCCGCATGTCGACAACCTTGCAGTCAACTTGACTTTTTTCACAACTTTGAGGACACACATTGCCATTTAACAACATCAAAAGTCCTCGTCATTTATTTTTAAATTTGGCGAAGTGAAGAAGACTCTTTTGGGAGCAGTTGCGCCTTAAATTAGGGTAGAGCAGCCTTGATGGGAACGTGACAATAACAATAATGTCGACAATTTAAACAAGTACATCTTGATATAAACTTGTTTTGAAACAAGGTCCAGGAAATTTGAAAGGGTCATAAAAGGCTGCGCCGACTGCATCTTGCATATTTAAGAACAATATGACGAAAGAATCATCTCTTATTTTACATATGAATATGAACTTACGAACCAATTGGCAACCTACCTACGAACCTATTACGTGGCTTATTTGTGGCTATTCAATATTCGTTACCGATATCATACAACTTTGCAACCGCTGCATTTGGCACTACATGCGATTGCCCACGAGACATTTTATTCATAGTCGTGTACAATAAATAGTTCACTAAGGCGCCACTTCTAATTCTTTATGCTCGACGAAGCGCTGTGAGAACCATACTACAAAATCTCGAAGGTTCGAACTGGGAAAATAATATAATTGTGTAGTGACATCGGATTTAACAATAAAGCTTCATGGTAAGGCCCTAGCAGGTTTACTAAGATCCGACCGTAAAATTATGCACCTATTTGTTTGGTGAACGAAATGTGATTTAAGTGAAAGTTTACTCATTGGTTCATACAACGCCGTCGGGTTGCCTAGCAAAGTCTCTCCGCAAGTACCTTTACCATCATGATTATCGGTACAATTTTTTCCAAAAATTGCAACTATCTGCTTGAGAAGTAAATGAGGTGCCATCAGAAGGAGAACAATCTAAAGAACTGGAATAACTAGGGTTGCCACCTTTTAATCTGCCAGTTGCGGCAGTGTTAAAAATTACTTCTTTGAACCTGGCAACCCTAGAGTTACAACAGACTGAGAGGTGGCAACGCCGGTTTTCCAGTTCTTTACATCGGTCTCTTTCCGATGGCACCTCATTTCTGCCGTGCTAAGCCAAAAGGGCATTTGCCCGTTTTAGCGATTCCGAGAAAAACGTGTTTTTATGTTTTTATAGATAAAAAATACGTCCAACCCGCTAGGATAGTTGTTATAATTTGCGGTTAAAATTATAACAAACATCGTATTCCTTGCAACACTTACGTCTTATTGTATTTTACTTACTGTATTGGTAAGTGAATCATACGACTTTTTCCCTTAGTATTTCATTTCAGACATAAGTCTAATATCTCTAGGCATTCGTGAGAAAAACAACTGTACGTCTAATTTGGTTAGTCGTTTTCCAGGCACTTCTAGTAAATATATATGTATATGACGGCGCCTGGTGCCATCCCTCTACGGCACCTGGCGCCATCTCTCAAGTTAAAACAGAACAAGATCGCACACTAATGACGGTGCCTTGCTACAGCGCCGCCTGGTGTCGGTCTAGTGGAACGTCGGGTGTCGGTAAAGGTGGTTGACAGCCATGTCAAGAGGAGTTCAGTTGAAGATTTGAATAGGAATGGCTGAACCACCGCATAACTCGACGGATCGCTAGTTCTGTGTAATCTCGGTAGTTTTACTATTAAGCAGTGATCTGTTTGCGATGAAGGCCTTCCTGCACCTATATCAGAAGTGTAAACAAACTTGCGCCCAAGAGAAATAAAATCGTCTATAGAAAAATGTTGATGGTTATTTGACAGCTAAAACCTAGCTTTTGTTTCAAGAGTCAAGACCTGATGATAGTTTTATCACGAGGTTCCAAATCGATGCGAAAGAAACAGCGGCTGAATCTGCATCTGCATCAATCTGCATTCTAAATACATGGAACATGATCTAACGTATGACCTGCCTACTCATATGGATAGTGGCGGAACGACGAGCAGTAATTTTCAACCCCACCAGTTGACGAATGATTTACAGTAAAGTCGACGGATACATAATACAGTTCATACAGTACGGACACTCCCTGCACTTCTTCGTGGAAGACAGATGGAAGACAACTACAGTGTCTACAGTAGGCAATATGGTTTTGCTAATGCCAGGCTAGCGTTTGGCCCGGCCTTGTTGTATGAAGTGTCCAGGATGAGATAGTGGGCAAGTTATCTCCGTGTTGGTATGGTATAATTAATGTTTGTGGTTCGAAATAGACTTTGGTCACGGATTATTGGTGAGAATTTTGTCGGATTTTGCTGTGTTGTAACTGGTTTCATCTATTTAGAATTGGCTTTTGAGTTGTAAACTTATATTCCAGAAAGCACAATAGTTCTTCTAGTAAAACGTGGATGTTCTGATGATTTATAATATCTCAGACTACTCCCTCAGGGAACATAGTTGTGATCATACGATACTACGATAGTTCGTTGAATGCAGGCAGTGTAGTCAGAAACATCGCTGTAGTATCTAAGCCTAAATTTTTATAAAATATGGCTTTTATGGTTTCCATGCTTTTGTCATGCCGTCATGCCTGTATACACTCTATTTCAAAGGCATGTTTCTGTTGTTGATACAATAAAAACTTATTCGTATTTGCTTCTGTGTACAAGGCAACTCTGTACCTAGATGCTGCTGAAGAATTTAGGTGTCTCAATCTGCCTGTTGCTGACGCGATGTGGAACTTAATAGGCGATTAAGAGCTCTCTTTGTCGGCTCGTAAATCGCTTCATGTTCAGTCAGGTCAGGCCAAACTCCGAAACTCCTTCATACATCATCCTTCCAACAAGATTACGGCATTTGAAACTTGTCCTCGACTTCCGATTCCGATTTAGAAGTGAAACAAGGTCCTTATTGTGTGTTGAATTTGGGTTGTAATGTAAATGGTGGTTGTATTTGCACATTGTTGAAATTGATCGCCGAGCCCTGGGCTCTTGTGAGTGTGCACACATTTTTTACTAATTTATAATTGCGGTTTATGGACTTGTAATTTTTGATGCAATGTTTCTGGCCACACCGAAAGGGATTATTGCCGTGAGTTTCTGTATGTATGTAACTTTTGATCAAGAAATAATGTAACGGTGGTTATTATGTGATGGTTTTCGTAGATAAAAGTCAGGATTGTGTTTTGTGGATGTCAAGTGTTAACGCAACTGCATGTTCGAGCGGGCGTGCCACCTCTTTGGACGACGACTCCAAGTGTTGTTTTTTTTTATGTTTTCTTTTATTGTTGTTCTTGATTCACAAACTAATAATGTCTTGATTGTCGTTGTCACAATGACGTTCGGTTGATTGTTGATTGTTGATTTATATCGCAAATAAATAACAAATATTGAATTGAATTGAGCAAAAAATTCGTGCTGTACGTGTTTGATGCTAAATGGCACTGGATACATCGAAGCATTGTAAGATCGAAATATCTTTGTTGTGAAATATGAACTATTACAACGAACTCGTTTAGAAGGCCTTTTTTAGCGGAGGAAGACAAAGTAAGGATTTACATCCCTTTTTAACTGAGTGCTGGTATACTGTATGAATGAAACACAATTCTCTACTATGTTCATGGTTATCTAGTAGATTTCGACGCTGAACCATTGAGGTACTATGTTAACTAGAGAAGCTACCGAGAAGTAATGTTTTGTAACACGCGTTAGGGTGCACGCGCTCTAACCCAATTAGCCTGAGCCAGGCGCTCGTCGCAGCCTGACGCTCCCAGCACGCGACCCACACTGCTGATCATGGTGCACAGAATTTGTTCGCGTTGTCTGCTCTATACATAATTACTCAATGCGCCGAACCAGTTCTTCGTCACTCGCGTTTGTCAGCTGCGATAAATTCTTACCTACGGCGCCTTGTATCTCATAACCATGAGGTACAGGGTGTCGCGTATTGATATAAGTCGCATTTTAGTTCTCGTTTCTGAAGACTAAAGTTTGAAATTCGAAAAGCGCGCGAAACTGTGACGAGTGCGGTACCTATCTGTTACGGTAGTAGGTAACTGTTGGATAATCTGTTTCCGAACTCGTGGTTCTGTTGTAAGATGGTGTGCTATATTTAGTTTGGACAATATTATGATGGTGATGGTATCTCAGGTTTCCTTTTCTAACTTCGTGGTCAATGTGTATACATAAATATGGGAGCTTTTTCTTTTGGGAGCCAATGTCAGTCAAAGAGCATAAAATTACTACGTTCTAATGTCAGATTTACACGAGGTTTCTAATTCCCTGCTTTTGTTGGTAAAGATGTTATTATTTAAACTGCAATAACACGTATCTGGTATTTAATTTAAATATGTACGGGATGCATGAATCATTACAGCCAATGCCGAATATAGCCCGATGCAGCTTATGGATTAGGAAAATGTGGTTTGTCCGTACAAAAATTGCCGAGGTCACAATGCCATAACCCAAAACTGAGTCCAAATAGCCATTATTATGCGGCTTTTCTCAGAGCATCAAATCATGCACATGTTGTTTTACTATTGAACATACCTAAATCGCCGAAATTATTTCTTCCAGTCACGGATTATAGAAGAGTACAGTTGCAATAACAATCCATATTAGTGTACCTCCTTAAAAAAGTTATAATGTGAAACTTCTTCTTCTGGTTCTGTGCGAAAGTGCATGTTAGTGCTTAGTGTCTCGACGTTGAGATAATTGATAACTAATTGCTTCGTCCGTTTCCGAGGGCATTTCTTTGTGGGTTGACCTTGAACTGTCTTTATCATAAACTTGGTACATGTTTATCCTGAAACTCTTGCTATAGGTATGATGTTCAGTTTTTTTTGATACGGCGTATTTGATAAACTGTTCAGTTTGCTGTGAGACCCTTTTATAGTCAATGGCTGTTTTCTTGAGTCTTTCGGAAATTATTTCTTGACGTTGTAGTATGGTTGAAGGATAAGATAACTACAGACTTCAAAGATGTGGTTAGCATACAGTAGGTCTTGCTCTCATGTTGGCCGATGTTTGTACTTTATCAGTGGCGCAGCGCAGCGTCGTAGGTCTTGTGATTTCCGATATGGTTGTTTGTGTCCATAAAGATGTATTTTATGTTGTTGTCTAATCACCACAATGCAGGTTCGGCCTAAATTCTGGTGCTTAGGTTCGCACTACCTTGGTAATCTATGTGAGAATGTCTAACAATAAAGATCTAATGTGTACCTTAATTTGTCTGTTTAAGCGAGAAGATTCGTCGAGATCAGTCGCACAAAAGAGCATAAATAAACGAGACAAACGTTGTAACTTGCTTTGTGTCAACCTGTTATGTTTGCGGCAAGCCAGGACGCATGACTACCATCCGATCAGACCGAAAAAGCAGTAGAAGAGTTCTTGTCAAGTGAAGGAGGTTAATCAATGTGAACAATGAATGTCCAGAGGTACCTCGAAAGCATGATCCGCGGTGAGCCCGCCTTTTTCTGGATGTGCCATGACGGCGCCAGAAGACGTTACAGTTAACACGGGTTACCTTAATGGCCCGTGTTTTTGGAAACGGAATTCTATGCTATGCATTGACTACTTATATGAGGGACTCGCCTTGCGGTAGCATTTCCCCTCTGCCACCGTATAAGATCAATTGATCATGTGCAGTTTACATTCAATTTTATACCTTATCACTAAACGAGACAGCCTATAATTGCGAAATAAATAACTTCGAATTTAGAACGTTTGGGGTTCACACGAGACTGCTTTTCATGATTTTTGACATTCAAAATTAGAATCTAAAATTATGGGGAATAAAATCTAAAGTTGCGGATTGCATATTACCTCGCCCCCCGCAAAAAGTGGCAGAAATGTTTGTAAGTAGAATTAAACGCGTTACTAGTCCTCATATAAGTACCTAGTCAAAGATGCTATGTGATAAGATAATTGATGGAGTAGCGGCACGGTGAAAGCAATTCTGGCGGTCGTAGTGTCGTCCGAGCCATACCCCTTGTGTGTGGGGGTTGGTTGGAGGGACGCACTCGTCTGTCCAGGTTGTTGTGAGATTGGACGGGGGGGGCTGCCGTCCGTGCCACACCTTTTTGGTTGGTAGAAAGGACGCATCCGGCCCAACGGTGAAGAACATGTCGAGATGCAGTCTGACGATGATGCGAGATTGTTGTCAGGCTGGACGAGCGGGAATTCAGATCTGCCGTATGGTTGATGTTTGCTTGTTTCTTGCAGGGCCGCAGTAAGATACGCCCGAGGACGGTCGACAGTCAGTCTGGCCGTGACGGCGCCTGGTGCCATCCCTCTACGGCACCTGGCGCCATCTCTCAAGTTAAAACAGAACAAGATCGCACACTAATGACGGTGCCTTGCTACAGCGACGCCTGGTGTCGGTCTAGTGGAACGTCGGGTGTCGGTAAAGGTGGTTGACAGCCATGTCAAGAGGAGTTCAGTTGAAGATTTGAATAGGAATGGCTGAACCACCGCATAACTCGACGGATCGCTAGTTCTGTGTAATCTCGGTAGTTTTACTATTAAGCAGTGATCTGTTTGCGATGAAGGCCCTCCTGCACCTATATATATATTTTTTTTAAATTCCGGTTCCTTTCAGTTCAAGGATCCAATTTAAAAAAGAACAGATTTTGGTCATTTTCGGACATAGTCCTTTTTGGCTTACCCCGGCAGATTTATTACCCAAACAGATTAGGTAGGTGGAAAAAAGGGACCAAAAATCATAATGGTAAAGGACCTTGCGGCAAGATTTTGTTAGACAACCCGACGGTGTTGTATGAAACCCTGTGTAACCTTTCATTTAAATCACATTTCGTTCAGCAAACAAATAAGTGCAAAATTTTACGGACGGATCTTAGTATATAGATCCTAAGTCGCGATTCTGTATTCCTTGGGAGTCTGCCCGGGGTCACCGCGTTCCCTAGCGAGCCCGGGAGGCAAACCAGTTTCAACATTTCAATATCACACCGATATAGCCGATATATGCAACCCGTTTATTTACAGCGGTTATTTATCACACCCCTACAACGATTGTGAGCCTAATAGATATTATGCGGACGCGTTAATTCTCGTCCACTCGATTCAACAAGCTTTTCATTTTATGAATTTTTAATTTGGTCGGATTTCAACTAATTATAAGTGCATATGTAGCTTTCAAGTGATCGTTTGTGGGTTTATTCGAGACTGGGTATTGAATCGACTCTCACCTCGAATGGCGACGGCATGTTTAATCTAGTAGGTATTCTTTCTAAACTTATTTTATGTTTATTAAATGATTCTTTGTTTTGTACATAATTGAGATCTACTTATTTACTACGTTTACATACGTTAATATAGGCAGATGAAAATGATTCGAATGTACCTACAATAGTATTACATCGATAGCCCAAGTGGTGGGTGGGGTGGGTATGATTGAGGCAGTTTAGTGAAGCTATAGTGAGGTTGAAGTGCAGATCAACTAGCTAGCTATACTAGATACATTATCCAGTTGTTCTGTTCGTACATTATTCTTTATTTGCCCTGCATCATATTCATCTTATCTTAAGCTTTGCAAAACATAACATAGATTGAGCTTTAAGATCAATAACACAGTTCATAAAATGAAAATATATTTGTTCATATATCTATTTTTCTACTGAAATCATTTATGTAACTTAATAACAAATTAGTAAATTTTTTGGAATATTATAGGTAAATAGAGTCAATAATTAAATCTTTCCATTCTTTAAATGTCTAGAACTTTAGAACAAATATTTCTTCCTTAACAGATGAAAAACGCTTGAGTAATTGACATCTAAAACGAAGCTTTAAGAAATATTCCATAAAGACCAATCTACAATGACAAATGTGATTGAATCCCAATACTGCGTCTCATTGGCCACGATTCGATAATAGAGAATAAACACGGCGATGAGGTATCGGCTGTGATCTCGGGTCGTCGTCCGCGGTACCGTTCCTCTTGCCCCTGATCGCGACGAAACTAATGCGGTGGATGAGAGAAGAATGCGTGCGTAGTTGGCTTTTAGAGGCGGTATACGAGAAAAAGAGGTACGCAGATGTATAGCCAAACTAACAAGGTACACTCTCTATAAAAATTCTATCCCACTGAGTGGTCACAATTTACTAAAGTAATATAGAGCATTTATCGATCTATCTATCCACATGTTTTTTTTTTAATTTTTTACATGCCCGTCGGTTTCGAGTAGGTACTCCACACCTCTCCTTTTTGTAGGACGCAAATGAGCAGAGCAGAGCAGTATGAATAATTAAGGAGTTAATGGTGAGTGAGATGTTACGGAGCTATGCAACGCATGCTTACTAGCTACTAGCTAAATTGCTTTGGAAGTACCAAGAAGGCAGCAGCAGCTAGTTTTTATGTCAGTGATGGAGAGACACGTCTAAAGCTGTGTCTTTCTGCGCTTGTTTTTCAGCACATTACACAAAAACATGAAAGAAAATGGCGTCGCCCCATTCAATTTAATTTAAAAACAAGATGACGGAGGACAAAAATTGAAGCTATTTTTTGTTTTCTTCATAAAAACATTTGCTCTAATAATTAATTAACATTTAATACTCCCCAAGGCAGTGTTTTGGAACCAACTTTGTTTCTGTTTCACATTAATAATGAACTAGGTAACTAGGTAGGTACGAGTACATATGCGATTCTCAAAGCTGAAACGGACTAAAAATACCGCATCAATTCCCAAGACCATCAATATCATTTCCAACATCCAAGTTCATAGCATAGTAGAATTCCGACGTGACTATTCCGCTAATCAAATTTTGTAACTGCGGTATTGTAACCATTACATTTTTTCAGTTCGTCCATTCGTCTACGGCAGACGATGCCATCAATTATGCATTACCGTTAAGTACAGATGTGGTCTGAGATTGCTATTTTATTCGACCTAATAGATTATAACAAAGACTATTCTATACACAAAACTGTGACTTGAGTCTTTAGACTGAAAAATAAATTAAAACGTCTACTAAAAAGTAGCGCAGTAAGCCCAATCTACTACTTTAACTATAGAGTCGAATCGAAAGAATCGTAAATGGATTTGGTAAATGTCTGCCCAGTAATTAATGAATTGTATTATTATACAAAAAAACGTTTTTGTAATCTAATAATTAATCATCATATTCATTAGTCCAATCATTTTAGGGTTTGACCCTAACGAAAATTCATCTATCGCTGAAACTTTGTAGTGTGATAAAGTAAAGTATACAGATTACGGTTGACAAACTACGAATAAGAATGTATAGAAGTGTAAATGAAGCTCAAAAAGTGGCACCAAAAAAAGTGTATCGTGTTCTAAATTTTGTTCTTTAAAAACGATACCTTGCAGCCAAAACTCGTACAAAATTTCATTTTTCATTGGGTGCCAAAAATTATCTCGATTTTTTTAGAGTTACTCTTCTATAGTTATTCTTATTCGTAGTTGACAAATAATCTAGGTTTAATTTTTTCCGGTCCAAGATTATTTGTCAACCGAAATGACTGGACTACATTGCCTATGCTAATTTTAAACATCGAAGTTCAATCCTTATTCAATTTCAGTTCTAATCACATTGCAATCCAGTTACTATTCAACTGTGCTGAATTCCGTATCGCGCTAAACTTTACTTATTTCCTATGTGATTGACAGCTGGAAACGTCTGATGGATCTGCCAAACGACTGCGATGAGCGCGATACCGAATATGTAAAAAGTTGTGCTTCGCACGCGGTCCAATCAGGGTTCAGTGGAAATTTATTTAGCGCGATCGGGTCCCAGAAGGGCTGTTACAATTGTCGCAGACCATTCGCTTAAGTTAAGAGGATAGACGGTCTGAAATGCTAATTTGCAGAATAGGTCACTTTTCCGACTGTAAACGTATTTATCAGATCCACCCTACCCATACAACCCACCGACTAGAGTGCGAAAGAGACGACTGCAGCTCGAACCGATTTTATCTACATAAAGTCGACGAAAACAGCATTTCGTATTCCCCTGTTATCTCCTCCAAAACTAAACCGATTTAAATGATTCTTTCAAGAATAATATAAGAAAGATTTTGGCCATGTCTGTACGTTTTGCTTTTTTTGTTTATATTCGTCAAATTTGTTTGCTGGATGTCTGAAAACGGGCGGTAAAATTGGTCATTTTCGAAGGTCCCTAGTTCATACAGTAACTAATTAATGCAAAAAAGCAAAACATAGGGACATAGCAGAGGCAACATAGATTGTATGATAATTTTTTTTTGGTCTAGTGTCATTATCCAGGGAGAAAACAGGGGAATACGTTTGTATGGAAAAAACCGTACTCGCCTATCCTCTTAACTACTTTGATGAACAATGAATCAGTAATAAATAGTCATTGAAACCAGTACCTATAAGTCGTAAATAACCTGCAGTCCACACTGGTTGCTATTGAAGGTTGATCAGTGTTCCAGCAAGGGTAATGTCGTGTTTTCCCGCCAGCGCCCGTGCGGTTTGTCCACAGGAATTTTGCATTTTCTTTGCTTCTACTTTACTTATAAGTACTTCGGGTATTTTTGTAAGGTAACAACAAGATCTCTAGGTTGTCCAACGAAGCGACTTAGAGTTTTTGGAATGGTAGCTATTACCTACTGCGACCTCTAATGCAATCCATCAATTTAACTAAGTACTTGGTTTTAGAAATATAGGGTCCTTCTTAAGAGGATAGGCGGGCTGAAATGCGAATTTGGAGAATAGGTCACTTTTCCGACTGTATACGTATTTATCAGATCCACCCCACCCATACACCCCGCCGACTAGAGTGCGAAAGAGACAACTGCAGCTCGGACCGATTTTATAAACAAAAAGTCGACGTATTATATCTACTATAAACGTCTTCTCTTTATGTGGGAAACCCATGTCCAGCAGTGGACTTCTTATTGGTGATTATGAAATGTTTCAAGATTTTTGAAGCATGCAAAATGGTTGCAACCAGCGGCCGTAGCATGGCAGCGTGATAAAGCTCTATCGTGCCTTAGCTCTCTTTTTATTTGCGCGCGAATAAACGAGATAAAAAGCTTGATATAGCCTTATCGCGTGCATCATGCTACTGCCCCAGTTTTAATTATATTGACGGGTGACCATTCCAATTAAATTATCTTTTCACTTCAAAAGCATAGGTAAATGTTTAAATAAGAACAGAACTAAACTTTTCACATCATTTGTCGAAACATCATGTCAAGAGCGATCGAAGAAGAAAGTCGAATTAAAATGCAAAATTTTGTATCACTTTAAAAATTTCACAATTGCATTGAAGTTATTTTGCACCAAAATTTTATAAGCAGTTTCAAAAATCGAACTCCAAATACTTGGAATGGATGTGGGCAAACGGCACAGGTCGTAACTTTACGGTTAGCTCAATCAGATGACGGCTGCGCGCGCGCCGCGAACGCGGAAATCAATTGGCGTTCCGTTTATCTATTCGATCGCGAAGCCCTAGGCGTCACGCCATGCCTTACAATGCCGATGAGACGGTTTTTAACTTATTTATTACTTTATGTCAATACATGCTAAATAATTATGTTCTTATACAACACAGGGTGCATACTTTCTGGCCGCATCTTCTCCACAGAGCGGCAACACGTTCTGAAAAAAAAAGAAGTTTGTCGTTTAACAAGGGGGCTTCAAGCTCCTATATTCAATAAATTATATTCAGTTGAGTTGAGTGAGTTACGGTGTACTTTAGACCATCAAACTGAACAACTTTTACTAAGGAACGCAAAAAAAATACGCTGTTCCAATAGTACCTATACCTACCTAAATGTCATAGCGACTCTACCAAACTGTGTTATGAAACAGATTTTTTTTGTTATTTCTATATTGGCTCCATAGTGAAAATTGTTCAATTTGATGGCCTGAACCATCCAGTTCGATATGTAACGCATTTAGTTTTACACCCTGTAGTATTAACAAACAGAAACTTTTTATTCTTCTCTTCTTTTTTCCTTCTTTCCACTATTATTCCAGACCGCCTTACGGCCTCTGACATGGTTTTTATGTAACGAATACTTCCACTAGATATTAGTAGCCGGGACCAACGGCTTAACGTGCCATCCGAAGCACGGAATCATCTTTCTTTTCAGACAGTCAGGTGATTCAGCCTGCAATGTCCTAATAAACTGGGTAAAAACGCACAAAGTGACGTATCACTAGGTGTCCCCCATGGGAATCGAACCCACAACGTCCGTGTCGACGCCCAATGCTCTTAACCATTAGACCACGGAGGAATTTCACGGGGGTAGACCTTTTTATTGCAGTTGGTTAAAATATCATCAGTTAATAACAAACTTTTACAATTTCAATCTCTCACCGTAGGTAGATAACTAACAAATTGCACAAAAATTCCGCGACATGCATCCTAATTAATGCAGGTACCTACTTTTGAAAGTCAAAATACATTTTATTCCGGTAATTTAACACTTAAACTATATTGCAAAGAGCAACCTAACTTATTAATTATTCACTAAAACGAGTGTCAGAAACGGCATTCAATTCATATTCAGATAGTCTACACATACACCTGTCAATCAATCCATTAATAGGAATTTCTCAATTTGAAGTTATAACAAACGCGTTAATGACCAATTACTCGGAAGGCTTTAACAATAGCTATAATAAAAGGCATTAAACGTCACGTTTGGCGTCCCATGGCGCACAGGGCAGATCTGTTAACGAGAACCAAACACGTCCTAGTACTCTAATCATAGAGTACACCGTTTAGAAGATAGATCAAACTAGGCGGCCCAACAGATATGACTCGCAATCGCAAACTCACACAATCCGACCCAATAAAAATTGACGTCCCCGCTAGTCACGACTTCTGCTCACTCCTTTTTCTTCTGGCGTATATAATATACGCTACAGGCAAATCCTAGGCCGCTTCTCATTGATCCGCCGCGTAGCCCAGCAACGTCCTATACCAAGGTCCGTACCCATTCTGGGTACCCGTTGCCCCTAGGCCGATTTACTGGCTCAAAGGATTCATAGTGGTCCCTACAATAGTCTGCAGTAATAAGCAGCTCAGCTGTCTAGATCAATGCTGTAATTGTCAAATCGAAGAAAGAAAGGTCAAACTAAAGTGAAAAATTTTCCTTAAGCCTGTTGGCCCGGCTTTAAAATACTTAGACAGCAAGTATCTAGATCACAAAATTGCCTTCGCGAATGCATACAAACAATCTCTTCGAGATTTGTCCTTCAGTGGGATCTCAAAAGCAATCAAAAGTACTTCACATATATTTGACAGGTTCTCCAACATCCTTAGGATTTGATTTTATATTTTTTATTAAAATACAATTGAGAAATATGTTATTAAACAAACGGTATTAACATCGGGAACTCTTATACATGTTCAAAGGAATTTTAATTTCATATATCAACATCGTATCACATCTACGCACAAGTCTACTCTATGATAGAGCGCGGCCGAGTAGGGCGACGACAGGCGCGCGCGCAGGGGTCATCGACCGGCCCGTTACGCGGTTACGTAACAAACAACGTAGCTTACGGGTTCGTAGCCTTCGCCAATCGCGTCCATTTCTACCCCGTACCCCGTAGCAAAGCGCGTGACCGATGACGTCATGCTAGGCGACTGTGTGGGAAAAGTTTTAAGATTTTGAACATTGTTTATGATTATTAGGTTCCTTCTTCATTATAATTCTTATAATTTTTTTGTGTATTATTTATTATTATTATGACGCAATATTACGTTGTCTTTTATTAACAGATTAATTTTATTAGGTAATTGGATGTCAATCGATTCATCATATTAATCTATTTTCTTCATATACGCAGTTGCACCGCAAATTTTAAATGATATGTCATGTATTCAGTCTCTACAAATTTATTTGCAAAATAAACAGTCTGTCAGTACCAAATTAATTTTAAGATGCATTACATTTACCTAAGAGCAAACTTTGTAGTGAAAACTTATAATTCATAATTTCATTCATAATACACACATAAATACACTCACAACCACAATCCTATTCGGAGTGGACAGAAACATTGCTACTAAGAAAAAAGAGCGAGCAGCTGTAGCAAATTGTCACTTTTAGTATTGATTTCAAAAATTTCATTTTAGAAGGTTTCGGATAGTTTTTAAAGGGGACGATCAGACCATTAAACTGAACAACTTTCTCTATGGGACCAATGCCCTAAACGCGAAAAAAATCAGCTGTCCTATACATTTTTTTGATGAAAAGAAAATTGTTTGATGGTCTGATCATCCCTTTAAAAACCCGTCAGCGTAGACATACTCGTAGATATACAGGATATAAGGAAAAGTATCATTAACTTTTAAACCACATGCTCTACCCATCAAACTGCACAACTTTTATTATGAGAGCAAACCGATCAGAGCAAAAATCCCAATCAGCTGTCAAAAAACAAACAAAGGTACAGTATGTGGTGTAAGGTTAATGATACTTTTCCTTACACCCTGTATATATTATAAGGTCTAACAAAATTAGGTGAAACTATTATAAAGGGATGATCAAACCATCGAACTAAACAACTTGGGACCAAAATCGCGAAAAAAATCTGGGGCCCCATACATTTATGTCGAGTAGGTTTGTATGGAACAGCTGATTTCTTACTCGTGATTTCGATATTGGTCCCGTAGAGAAAGTTGTTCAGTTTGATGGTCTTATCATCCCCTTAAAATAGTTTCAGCTATTTTTTTATTTTTTTATTTATAATTAATGGACTTCTTGCTTGTGCGTTAGCACCGCATTTCCGCCAATGTCAAGTGTTTTGAGGGAGTATCTATCCATCTCGAGGATGGTTTTTGAGTAAGAACAACTGAGAAGGATTATGGAGCCTCGTGGCAGGCTGAAACGCGAACCGCGCGAACACCACGCGAGAGACAAGTGTTCGGGGCAAACCCGGCAATGTGACACTCAGCTAATTTTGTTAGACATTATTATAGAATAACACTATTTAAAATAAATATAAGTAGTAGTTAAAGTTATTAAATTAAGAGATGTACTAATTCAAGTAAATTATTTAGAATTTTTCTGTGAGTTGTTCTTTGACTCCGCACAGTAAGTTAACCGACTTAATTAGCATTGAATTAACGTACATTAGATATGAATCTAATCTCATTTTGTTAAATGTGTGTGTTGCTTAATAAATGTATTTAAATAGAGAAACATAATTTATATTTTTGTAGTCATAAATAATAATGTAGTGTAGAGTGAACTGGAAGTTATGATTTATTATGCTTACTTTATTTCATACGATTAAGTATTGTTCTTTTTGAACAATTTACTTTTAATCTTAAATCTTTTTTTGTTTAAATATTTGGTTCAATCATATCATCATCATCATCATCAGCTTATATATTACCATTTACTTATGCACTACAGGGGACGCAGGCTTACCTACACGCTGATGGTGTATTGGCGTTAGTCCACCACGCGTCTCCAATGCAAATTTCATGTCTTGCTAAAATTCAGTATTTTATAAACTTACCCACTCTTAAATAAAAAGAAAAGTTTTGATACTTGCGAATATACTTTGGTTGTCTTCATGCAGGATTTTAACTAAGATGGTTCCTGTAACAAAGAGGATCAAAGAAAGATATACAGGGTGTAACGAAACACCCAGGTAATATTTAAAGGGGTGGTTTAGACCATCAAACGGAACAATTTTTAGTATGGAGCCATTATCAAAATCTAAAAAAAAACAGCTTTTCATACAGAACTGCAATACCTGCTACTCGACTCAAAAGTATGGGACAGCAGATTTTTTTCGACGTCTTCTCAATAGGTACCTAGTGAATGTTGTTCAGTTCGATGGTCCGTTTTGTTACACCCTGTAGAAGGCCTTGGCCAATCTGTGGTACGCTGAACAGGGAGCCAAATAAACCTTACCTTAACCTTACCTTATGTGGTATTCTACAAAATTGTATTTAAGTTAGTACCGAATTGTCATCAACAAACAGAAACAACGTAAAGTTAACCCTGTGCAATTCATATAAATCACAAAAGCGAATTATGAGGCATTCATCATATCCCTCATATTAAGACGGAGAGTACCAGCTCAAACTATTATGAGGATCAATATCGGACACAATGGGATTGCAAAAGGGGGCTCATATTTTGATATTCACAAAAAACCAACTCTTCCGCGGTCCCTCCGGACTCTTGCAAAACCATTATGTGTTGTCGTGCTTTGGTTTAAGAGCGAATATTGTCCAACGAACAATATTTTATAAGATAAAAAATTCTAAAGAAAAATAAACAATTTCAACTTTCTGGTTATAGAAATAGAGACTCAAATCTTGTGTAGGGTTGAGAAGATTTTTTGTCTATAGTAACGTGTATTGATTGAAGTGACTCCCGTTGGTTTTTACATATCAGACTTTTGTAGAGGGTGGCATACATAAACGTATGATGTACACAAAATTATGTTTTGTTTACGTATTTCACAGACGTTTGACACTAAACTTTTTCTCATTTTCTGGATATATCAGGCGTACATAACATTAAGCGTTTTCCGTGGTTGATATGAAAATATAGAACTGAAAGAAGTTTTTCTAAATTATAAATACACCATTAAATTTGTTTCTTTGTAAAAACCAAAAAAAAAAATGACTTCTTAATAATACAGATACGATACAGGTGTAAGAAATGCGGGCATAATTTTAATAGCTGGTAACACTCATCTTTCTTCAACAAATAAAAAAAAATCACAATGAAAAGAAAGCCCGCATAGCTGATACACTGCACGTGAAGTAATAAAAGTTTGGTAAAAATGCAATAAAACATATTGAAGTAGGTATATCAATTACAATATTGTCTTGTCTCGTGACACTAATGCAGAACATTAGCAGTAAAAACTTTATACTGATAACTTACCAATAAAACTGAATTAAGTACCAATCAAAACTTTTTTATCAAACCACAATCGATCGATTCGTATCAAGCCCGATACAAAAATTGTCGATCACTAAATACAAAACACGAAGCAATAATGTAGGTAAATCAAATCCACACGCCTTTTTTCTTCAAGATGATAAAAAATTTACAATTGGACTCTAAAGCTCACACATTGTAGCAATAATTACTGTATTCAAATCACAACATAAAAACCTGAGACAAATTCACTCATACACCTAAACATAAGTATTTCACAAAAAAAGAACATAAAACGTCGGCAATGATGTTGAATACGATCCTGAATCACGAGGGCGCCACCGTCGAATGTTCCTCCTCGCATTTTTTATTGTCCCTTTTATTTATTACAGTGAAGATTGAAAGGGGACGCTCTGGACGGGAGATGATTGTGACGGGCCCTACACATTGCATACCGTATGTGTTGCTAAACATATCCATACACCTACAGCCTATAGACTTATCAATATTGAATGACTATAACCAATAGAATGGGCAACATTTTCTCAGAGAACTTTTTAAGATTCTGTTCCCTCAAACAAAAGAAATAGTTGTCTCAAGGATTAGGATTAGGTACTAGTGCATAAAACAGATGAATTACGTTGTTGTATTACGAATTATCCACCAAATAGTGGTTTTTTTTGGAAAAATATAATAATATGTTTAAGAGAGTCATATTATGCTTGCGAATGAAATCTTCAGGATGCTGTTTCTGCAAAATGACCATGTTTTATCTGTGTTTTTTTAGACTCTTGCCATTGAGTTTTAAAGAAGAACATTGCAGATGGGTATGTGAAGTCTGTATATTCGCATGGTGGAATAACGCGCCCAAATACACCGTCACAATAAAGGTAAGTTTGTGCTCCATCAGTGGGATCTTATTTCAAGGCTGATTGTAATGAATATTTCGTGATTTAAGGGTAGAATAAAATTTTCAGACTCCCATCGAAAAGTAATTGTCATTTTCGTGTAACACGCTGAAACAGCAATATACAAATAAACCTATTAATTCAACAACCAATCTGCAAAATCAATACCTTGTTGCAAACACATTTTACCTTTCCATAAAACCAGTGCACTTCTCCAAATTTATGTATCGGGGGTGGCTCCCCATAAAGTTCGGATGTGCAATAACGACTCGGCCAGTTTAAACCGCCGATATTACCCGGCCCTATGAAATATTGATGCCCTCCATGCACCAATACATTGACGACGCGATACATTAAAATATTCACTCGTTACAATTCAAATTCTAGTTAAACATAGAGTGACATAGACAATGAGCTAAATGAAAAAATTAAATGTAAGTACACAAGATACTTTAAAAACAGTTTTTTATGTTCTAAATCTTATTTTCTAGAAAATCATGTCCAATTTCTAGGACGTAAGATCGCATAAGATGAGGGTACAATAAAGAAGGTAGCTAACAATAATAAATTGGTCACGTCATGCTCTAAATGTCAATAAACGTAACGAGTATTGTACAAATAACAGTTATGTAAACGCGTTACCGTATTTGCGGTATTGATTATAATATGTTTCACACGAAGAGGCTAGGATGGTGCAGGTTCGAAATGCCAATACCGCTCTGCCCGCATGAAATATAGAAGCAGCGATGCATGCAAAGAGTAGATAGAGCTAGAGGTGATGTAATATATTTTTCATCATATTTTTATTCTAAATCTAAATTATGAACAATTCGTTCAAAGTCAAAACTTTTCAATGAACTACGTTTTGTACCATACATTAACCACAGTGGTGTCATGTAAATAAGAAAGGTGGAAGGACCCAGAATGCTACCCTGTGGAACTTTGACCAAATACCGCGCCTTACTTATCGCTAGACTAAATAGATCCTTACAGGTAAGATAAATAATTAAGATGAAAGTTAACAACATTATTGAATTAGCATCTAAAACTAAATAGACAGGGTGACATTATTAAAATAATTTTAATAGAGAAATCAAATCAATAGCCTTCGATGAATCCTAGAAAGTAGCTCTTTGTTAATAGTTTATACCATTTCGTACTTCGCATCAAATCTAAAACTAAAATTAGAGATACTTTATTTTAAAGATAGTCTCAAAAATTCTGAAACAAAACCAAAGGAGTTTAACTTCTGGTATTAAAAGGCAGCATCAACACTAATCTTTGGCATCCATAACTGGATTAGCGTCCGCTGCGGCGCGTATCGGCGCAATATATCGTTTCGATTGAGCTTTTGGTGTATCATTCGTGGAATGATTCCCTTTCCTCGTCCCTGTACTTAACTACCCTCTCCCCGTATATTGAGGGTGACAGACGTTGCAACGTCATATTGGTACGGGTATATTTGTGGTGTTTATAGTTGTTTAGAGTGAGTAAAAATGATATTGTACTTTGAATATTACCAGGATTAAAGAATATTTTCCAATATTAGGTAGGTAGACGTATTATTAACGTATACGTCTAAAAATATTAAGTCGGGTAAAAATAGTGTAAAATGCAACATCGGTATCTCTGTTAGATAAAGTCAAAAAAAGGATTTTGATTCGGTTACTAATTAAAATACACTTAACTGTACACAAAAAAACACAATATAAATAATAAATAGATCCAAATGACGCGTCTTATCGGTCCAAAGCCATTTCTTCCGTACAACCTTATTTGAATCGGCAAGCTAAGATTAGTAGACGATGTAACACAAACTAGGTAAGAAATTGACTATTGAGGTGCTTTAGTATAATTGTTGCCATAAGGTTTCGGCTTAGAATGGACCACCCCAATTCTTACCGTGGGTGTCGTACGAGGCTACTTTAAGCGATTAAAGGTTAGGTATTAGGAAAAAGGCTAGCTTTCTCTCTCCACTTGAAACGACATTCCATCCTGAAAGTTAAATTGCTAAATGTGAGCATTGCTATGGAGCGCGCCATGCTAGGCATCACCCTTTTTGACCACGTCACAAACGTCGAGATCCGACGTCGCACTAAGGTTCAGGACGTCGGGGACCGAATAGCTCGCTTAAAGTGGCGGTGGGCAGGACACGTAGCTAGACGAAATGATGGCAGGTGGAGTAAAGCCTTAACAGAGTGTTGGCCGAGATTAGGTAAAAATGAAGTGGGTCGTCCGGCAGCCAGGTGGGTTGACGACATCTGGAAAAGTACAGGCAAGACCTGGATGCGACTGGCACAGGACCGAGAAGAATGGCAAAATATGGAGGAGGCTTATGCCCTGCAGCGGGTAGATACAGGCTGAAAATGATGATGATGATGAGCATTGCTACAACTAAATTCCTAAACAGAACGTTGGTAGTTGTATCATTGTTTCTGACCACCCCGAAAAGGATTACGGTCGTGTGTTTATGTGTTTCGGAAATTTTAAAACCTAATTCTCTTCGATACTGATGAAAGTTTACTTACAAATAACATTGTTAAACGAAGTGCTTTTAAAAACGTGAACGATACGGTTCAAGTATTGTAGAACTAGATTATTCATTAATTTTGCATAATTTGCAGCTCTTAGCGAACGCGATTTATTTCTATGAGTACGTCTGACTTTCCTATTATTATTGTTTTGAGTCTGACTTTGCCATTGACCTTAAATAATATTGACTCCAAGCCTTAGTCGTATTTGGTGTATTACTGTCACCCAGTTGGCAAAATAGCTATAAGAGCTGTTTTGGCTCTGTCATTTTTGTAGCGTAACTTGTTTATCTAGTTCTGTTATAATAATATAAGATAATGACTTTGCCGTGAAGGTCCAGTGGCGAGTAACCTTGCCTGCCGTCCAGGGTGCGATGGTTCGATCCCCGTCCAGGCCGACTCGTACCAATTAGTTTTTCGGAATTTATGTACGATTTGTATGTAACACCACTGGCTTTTCGGTGAAGGAAAACATCGCGAGGACATGTATTGTACCCACTGTCCATTACAAGTGGCGACGGGGTCATTTCCCGTCACGCTGGACAGAGTTTCGGTACTACTAGTGAAACGTGGATGATCTGAGGAGGTTTCAGAATATCTCTGACCTCGGGGAATAAAGTCGTGAACATATGCTTATGCATACTTTGCCCAATACTGGGGACTGTGGAGAGCGTATTTTTAGTCTTTATATATTTTTAGCTTTTGTTACGTCGTCTGTTACTAAAGCTATTGGTAAATCGATCAGATATTAATAATGTACAAAATATTGATGACTCATCCTATGAATGACGCAATAGCTTGCATGGCGAGCTACTATTAATTCATGGTCATCACTAATAAAGACAAAATGAAAATGTTGATCAATGATTAGGTTGGTAAAAGTAAGTAATCAATTTGTTCACTTACCTACATGTCTGGCTATTTAATGGATTATGACACAGTTTTAGTATTGTGTCTCTAGGTATGGTATGAGTAGGTATGTATTCTTTTAAATTGATCTGTAGTACACCAAAAAAAATATTGTATACACCACTAATGTTTAATTAGTAACGAACCTTTAAGGGTGTATTCAGACCGAGAATCTGAACAACTTTACCTAAGGAACGTGAGTCGATAAACGAGAATTTTTTTGGACCTCTCATACAAAAGTGCGGATCGGCCGTTCGATTTTCTATGCGAGGTCCCAAAATTTTACTCGTTTTTCGTTTATAACAAATGAACGCAACACCTGAAAAACAAAGTTTTTCCGATTTTTAGACATGCTAAAAAAAAAACGCTGTTATCCTTTCTGTATAGCAAAAATGTAGCTTACAGCTATAGCTTTAATTTTTTTTAACACGTTGTATAACTATCTAGACACCAAGATATTGTTTTTAAGCACTCAACCGGCTATGGAACGTGAACAGTCCGTCAATAAGTCTCCGCTCGGTCAGGGTTGGTAATTGACGGGGGAGAGACAAACGCAGGGCTGCCACTCAAGACGAATAATTATTCGGTTACACAAAGGTTATCGAAAAGTCTGATTTTTTGTTTGAAAAATGTTCTTGAAGTCTGTTGTTTTCTTAATAACGAATAATCCATAACAAAGGTTTTAGCTGTAAGTCTCTACAATTAATAATAAAGAAGAATAATTTGATCTCAAATTATATTTACCATTATCACAAACAAAAAAAATTTCTGGTCAGTTTTTCATGTTACTTAAACCTAAGTAAGTAAATAATATTAAGTAATGTAATGCTTTAGTAGTAGCTTTTATCACGGATATAATAGTTCGAAGCAAAATTAATTATTATTGCCTACACACAGATACTTTTTCTCAAGCATAACTCACGATGACTTTAAAATTATTTAGAAAATGTTAAAATCTCTTTTTTATCACAAAATTAAAATAAAAGGCAACATCTCACAGCCAATTTCCGCGTAAAAAAAACATCTACATCCAAGACTAATTAACGAAGTGCACAAAATGATTTACTCTGTCTTCGCCAACCCTACCGTCGTGGGGCAGTTACAATTCTTCCCCTAAAACATTGTCATCTGAATTTGTGCCCGGGGTAAATAAGAATCCCGGGGAGTCGTCGTCTCTAATGGCGGCAGATTTATAGATTTTCCCGGGATGCCCCGCCGCGCCGGGATTAAATTACGCCTGCCGTATTGGCCGGGCGGAATATTAGCAGTTCCATTTGTTCCCGCACTTTCGTTGCAACTGATTTGAATGGTCACTTGCGTTTTTTGAGGTGCCTTTTACAATTCCAATTGATACATTCAAACTGCTGATAGAAATTTTAGGTTGAAGATGAGCAAGGTTAGGTAAGGTCTGTATCTCGTTTGTCTCAAAGTTGACATACGCACTTATTTAAACTCACAACCATAATTCCCTTAAGGGGTTGCCAGGAATTTTTTTACAAATACAAGAGCAGTTTTTTTAAAGCTTTTTTGGTGCTTTTAACGTAGCCAAGTTAATCTTTGTAAAATCACGGCTACAGTATCTAAGTTAAATACATTATAGTATGACAAACATAATAAGAGGTGGCTAGACTTGTCCCTTAGTCGTCTCAAATGATACCCAAGAAAAAAAATGGAGTAGTAGACCACTCCACTTTTTCCCGACTAACATTCAGTTGCAGAAACGCCCATTAAAGTTAATCCTCCATTTAATCTCTTGCTAGCTTTTACTACGTCAACAAGACAAAAAGTAACAGCAAAAGATTTAATGGAAGATTTAATGAGCGTTTCTGCAACTGAGTGTTCGAATTAGATTCATAATTTTTAAAGTGACTAATATTAGATAGATGTGCGTTCATAGACGTTCAATGCTCTAAACATTTCTTATTATTATCAACAAATTCACGTACCATTAAAAGCAATGGAAGCAGAAAATGAAACAACATAGTTCAGTCAAAAAAAACTGTAAAATCAGGTTCTCATTTTAAATAACGCTTTTTTCTAATCTCTTGTGTTTTAATAACAGTTTTCTTCACTTTGTCCCCTCCGTTCAACCCTTCGCCGGGTGAGGGCGGTCACCCCATCCCCCTACTTTCTGATTTAAAAATCGTAGACGGGTTAAGTCGCCACCGAATAGGTTACTGCTCTTACAATTTTATTTTAATTTATATTTTCATTGCTTTGTCCAGAATGCAACACGAATTTTATTTGAAAATTTTGATATGCTTAATAAAATGAATATATTTATTGTAACAACCAATACTTACACAAATATAAGCATGTATGTGTGGTTGGCACGCCATAGCCTCTACAGCCTACAAAATGGCTTGATGGATTTTGATATAATTGAGGTGTCGTTAAAGAATGCGATTCCTTATAAAAATTTGAGGAATATAAAAAATTCTATTTTTAAGTTACCTACCAATTTCTTCATGCAGTCGGGTTTTTGTTCGTCAATAATTTGGTTTTTTGACAAAATTTTAACTTAAACAATATTTCAAAAGCCTAAATACAATGTCAAAATATATCAATCTATAACGTCGGTAATTTACATTAACGGAAAATTTCACGGCTCCATGTCAAAATACACCTTCATAATTGAGAGCACAATTCAAAACACATCAAAACAAATTTATCGCGCCACCAATAAATTACGAAGATAAATAAAACGCGTAAATCTTAACAACTGAATAACATAACATGTTCGTATCATTTGAGTCACCCCACTGTTTTTCGCGAGACAAAATACTCATATCACTTCTGTTTATACCCAATACTCTCGAGTAATTTACATTTCCATCGTACCATGTAGGTATCGATGGATACCTATGTACCTTTTCACGAAAATAGGGATGTCGGAGTTTTCCTCGTTCATTTTCCCTTTTGCCTTGGAACGTTTTGTTTTTGCGCAGTCTTTTGTTTCTGTATTCGTAAACAACTTATGATGCCGGTTAGTACCTAATAGTTACTGTGATGGATGTGTATGTATATACAGGGTGTAAGGAAAAGTATCATTAACATTTAAACCTCATACTCTACCCATCAAGCTGAACAACTTTTACTATAGGAGCAAACCGATCAGAGCAACAAAAAAATCAGCTGTCTCATCATCATCATCAGCCTATTATCGTCCACTGCTGAACATTAGGCCCCTCCCAAGGCGCGAGTGCGCGGACGTTCTTTCGTTCCTTAATTAATAATTTAATGCTCGGTATTGCACCATTTCAAGCTTTGGTTGGACAAAACTCTACAAACCTATGACAGTTTTAATTGACTTCCTCCATGGTCTAATGGTTAAGAGCATTGGGCTCTTGACACGGAGGTCGTGGGTTCGATTCCCTCGGGGGACACCTAGTGATATGTCACTTTGTGTGTTTTTCCCCAGTTGGTTAGTACATTGCAGGCTGAATCCACCTGATTGTCTAAAAAGAAAGATGATTCCGTGCTTCGGATGGCACGTTAAGCAGTTGGTCCCGGCTACTATCTCTGGTAGTAGTCGTTATATAAAAACGTCAGAGGCTGTAAGGCGGTTTGAAAAAACTCTGACACCAGGGCTTGCCCACACGATAAGAATACAGTGGCGATAATACACACATTTCTTTTTCCAAGTAAACTTAGAGGCCCATGACTTGCGTGAACGGCTATATCATACAACAAGTGTCTTAAAAGTAAAACTAAAAATGGTGTACTTAGAAATTCTGTACCATCATCACGATTCACAGTGAAACTAAACAAAATCAATGCCAGTCATGAACTAATGAAACAACAATGTTTGTCCTTGAAATGTTGACCTACTCAAGGCACCTGTTATACCTATAAAAGGTGTGTTCATGCATTGATAATGATTTTTTGTCCTACTACTTTTATATCGATTACCAAACAAAATGAGACAAGATAGTAACAAATTGGAAACAAACGAAACAGACATGATCCTTCTTAAATGCTGCCTTTTTTAAGGGGATGATCAGACCATCAAACTAAACAACGTTCTCTATGGGACCAACATCGAAATCGCGAAAAGAAAATCTGCTGTTCCATACAAAACTACAAACCTGCGTGAGCTAAATGTATTTTAGTATTTTTTTCGCGATTTCGATTTTGGTCCCATAGAGAAAGTTGTTCTGTTTGATAGTCTGATCATCCTCTTAAAAAACTGTAGAGAAAAGTATCATTAACCTTTAAACTACATGCTCTACCCATAAAACTGAACAAATTTGAATATGGGAGCAAACCTCAAAGAACAAAAAACAACAGTTTAGTATGAAGCAGCAGTTTTTTTATGCTCTGACAGGCTTGCTTGCGTAAAATTTGTTCAGGTTGATGGGTAAAGTAATGTGGTTTAAAGGTTATAATGATAGTTTTCCTTACACCCTGTACAGCCTTTTACAAAAACATTTAAAAAGAAAAAGTTATATTTATTTAAAGGGTTTAAATTTTATTCGTTATTATCACTAGCTCGGCAGTGAAGGAATGGGTAAATCGTGATGAAACCTCATACCCGATATCGTGAGGAAAACTCATATCCGAGAATCAAAAGAAAATACTTACCATAAAGTTCTTAGTTAAAAATAAAAACATGGGTGAGCTTTGGGCGACCACAACATACCAGCAATGGTCTCACCCAAGCCGCAAAATCTTTCCTTAAGTCTGAATTGTAGATATCTCTCATTCAATAATCAAATTCTCGGTTATTGACTTAGGTAATACCATCCGTCCCTCAAGATATCTTGTAGATACACTAGAAGGCAGAGTTAGGCAAAAGTGGGCATATGGAGTACTGAATGAGTTAAGATAGACTTCATACTACTTTAAAGATAAACTAAGATAAACTTAGGTACGACTTAAGGAAAGTTGACTTCTCGTAGATAAACTTAAGTAAAAATTTTTGGTTTGAAATTTCATCCTACCTTCATAATATATTATTATACTTTACGTAGATACAGTAAAGATAAATTATGGTGGTAACATCTTCCAACTTAATATTCTATGATGAATGATAAACAAAATGGCTCTGATAGTTATTATTATTTTGTAATGCATTATTTCGTCGATACGTAAAGTAAAAATTTAAACGCACATTCGTTTATCGTGTGAAATGGACAAATATTCTTAGAAAACAGGCGGGCTTCAAAAATTACAAAGTAATTGTATTAAAAATGCAAAAAATTAAACCATAAAAACAGTTTTTTTTCCTTTTTCTTCGAAATTTAATTAAATATTAAATATCAATGATGATTTCGTTACGCAAAACAATGTAAAATTGTGTAAAATTAAGAGAGTGCCAAAAATAACAAAGACTAAACTTAATAAAAAACATGTTCAAATTTGCAGATCATTCAAAATGGCGTTAAATCTATATTGCATGTGCTAAGTACGAGTAAAAGCAATACAGTATTGGTAAATCATAGTAAAGGATCAGTTAAATGTGTTTATAATTATTGCTTACTTACTCAAGTAATGTTATACTTAACTTATACCGAAGTGTGACTTCAAATAATACAAGTAAATACCGTGTCGATTTAAGTCATCCTTAACTAGTACTTGATAAATACTGATTCGACGGATATTTTATTTTCTTCTCATCTGTCATTGTTGTTGTGATTTCTGAAAACAAAAGGCCAATGCAAGATTGAACAATTCGTTTTTTGTTTAAAGAAAAACATGTGATTCAAAGTAAGTAAGTAGGTACTACTTATGTATTACCTAAGGACAATGATAATTATAATTTGGCATTTATGTATATAAATAATTGTAAACTGAAGTAACCTCAGGCCTACACTCTAAATCTTGAATCTTTTGACGTAACGCGTCGTATTTGTATCTACTTTATGTATCTCAGTCACAACATAAACATGTAAAGAGTTGTATTTTTTAGGGTTCCGTACGCAAAGGTTCCGTTCCGGTTATAGCCTTCCTACTTTTGAAGAAATGTGTCTTTTGAACCGTAACGTAACAGGAAACAGTTGACATTTTTATACAGAATATGAATCTACTATTTTGCGTATTATTCTGTTGGTTTTTTCGTGATTATTTTTGTTTCATATTCCTGATGAATTGTACGTTGTGGTATATTATGGGAGATAGACCACACTTTAAAAAATTATAATCACGCTCTTCTTTTGATGAAGTTACGTATTCAAGTTCGCTGTTCGTGTCTTCTATGATTTCATCAACCGATGCGGGCCTGGTGGATGTGCTGGCAAACATGATACAGTCTGTCTAAAAAGTCTTGACAAAAATTTGGGCGCTGTCTCCACGCAAGAACGTCAAAATCAAGCATAACCTGGCAACACCACGATACTACAATTATTAGGTCACGACTTTATAGACAGACTGTAAACTTTGAACGCTGTTAACAAGGATCTATTAACAAGGAGTCACTTGCACCGGCTGTACTCGGACTACTCGGATTAACATTTACTGCACAATCTTCGGCATGGATAGAATTTGCGGTCACATTTTTCTTACACGACGTAGAAAATTTCTTAATTTTCTTAACTTTAATTATGCTAATGTTACTTCTATAAACACAAATTGTAGCACTAACTTGTTACTTTTTATTAAAAACGTCCCTTTAAGGCTGATGGTACTGACACAAGCATTAGCTAAGTAAACAACCACTTAAATTGCAATTTCAAAGGAACGACTTAAAGAAACCGGTTGACCTGGATAACCTTAGGAAGACTTAAGGCGAACTTTAGGTAATTTTGCCTTAAGTAGAACTTAAGTAATACTTCTAAACACTATTAAATTTAACTATATCTCCGTTAATTATGTTTTCAGTAACTTTATGCTTAAGTTTGCATTTCGCGTGGACATACTTAAGGCAAAGTTAATACTACTTAACTTAACTAATCCTTAAGTCGGTATTTCTGAAAACTAAGACAACTTGAATTTATTAATACAGACTTCAGCAAAGCTTGCCTTGGTTAATGCGAAGTTTAGGTATATTTAAGGCAAAATTGATTTAGTCACGATCTGTTTTGCTGCTTGGGCAGTGTTACCAAACGAACCTTGCTTGCAAACGCCCAGTTAACAATAATAATAAAGAGTTAAAAAGTTAACCAGTGTTCATCCAGTTCCCTTTGAATTCGTAAGTATTTGAGACATACAGCATCTACTTCCAATTCTAATCAGGCAAGGTTTTATAAAAAAACCCCTTACGCTAAAAACAAACATTTAAAAAGTGAAAAATAATTCAGTCACCTATTACAGTGAAACTTGGTTAAGTGGGACCTGGATAAGTGAGAAACCTCCATAGCTGGAACTCATGCTGAGGTCCCGACACTTTAGCACTGAATTACCTCTGTTAGTGGGATAAAGCAAACCTCTATAACTGAGATTCGTTCTTTCGATTTTATCGTCATAGTTACCTCTATAATTGAGACAGAGAGTGTATTTTACCTCTTTTACTGATACTATATTTTAAAGAATACTTTCCTTCTACATCTGACCTCTTAGTTACCTCTATAATTGAGACAGCGATTGTATTTTACCTCTTTTACTGAGACTTTATTTTAAAGAATACTTTTCTACCTCTGAACTCTGTAACTGAGATAACACCAATTTATCACCTCTCTAACTAGCACTATTTGTTTACCAATTCTTAGTCTACCCGCTTATTCCGCACTTGGTTAATTTTGTGCCTCAATGATCTCCAATTTTAGTTTTTTTAATTATTATCCAGATGTTTATTTGAAAAAAAGTTACGAAATGAAGACTTAAATCTTTATCATTAAGTGTAAAACTTAACGTTAATATCCGTTTCTGAAAATGGTAAGACACGTGATGAAGTTTGTGTCGAATTTAATGTGCCAAAATCTATTCTTTGCCGAATCATTCAAAATAAAGATAAAATTCAGTCGCAGTGTTCTGAATGACAAGAAAAACTAAAATCTTGAGCTTGAACAGTGTTTGCTAACATGGGTATGTTGTCTTATGTTCACATAAGTAATACGTATTTTTTTTAATAATCGCACCTCTATAACTGAAATAACCTCTACTCTCACCTCTATTAGTGGAACCCTCTCTAAATGAGACAGATATTTATTAATACCTGGATATCTGAGACACTGGGTAAGTGGAATACCTCTTTAAGTGAGACAAATTTGCAGGTCCCTTAATGTCCCAGTTATCGAGGTTTCACTGTATTTTGTATGTATTATTTTAGGTCAATTAATGCGTAGGAGACCGCTATGAAATGACAATAGATTTTTTATTCAACAATCACTTGCGGTCCCCGACACATTAATTGACCTAAAATATTTAAAAGGTAAAACATAAATACAAAATAATAGGTGACTGAATTATTTTTCACTTTTTAAATGTTTATTTTTAGCGTAGCGATCTTTTAAATTTGTAATTTTATTTTATTTCGTAATTTTTAAAATTACTAGAAAACTACTGAACCGATTTTCATGAAACAAAGCTCGCAAAAATTAGCTTTCTATAAAAAAAAACGCATCGAAATCGGTCAACCTGTTTGGGCTCTACGATGCCACAGACAGACAGACCGACAGACAAACAGACAAATAGACAAACAGACAAACAGACAGACCGACAGAGGCGTCAAACTTATAACACACCTCTTTTTTTGCGTCGGGATTAAAAAGTAATAAATCAATTCATGAGGCATAGGCTTCTATTTTCCTTATTCCGACTTGCTGCATTGATGTAGACACATTAATCATTTACAATTACGTTAAACGGCCGAAGGATCCAGTCGAGTAGACTTGCGGCCGCACTGTGAATACGTACTCGACTGACAGTGGACAAATAACAAAACTGGGTTAATCTTTTACCTCCCGCGACGTTAGGAGGTTGAGGATCACCCTACTTGCCCTCCCTTTCACGAAACACTGAAACTGAAAAGGACAGAACATTCCGACCACTTCCAAAAGGCTCTACAGAAACGAAACCGTTTCAGCTCCATAGCTTTTATTGTGCTGAAAATTAGGTTCGTATTGGATTGTACGTGGCATTTTTTACCTCTGGAATTCAAAAAAGATTTACAGAACCATTACAATCTGCACTCTGTTCAGAGTACTATTGAGTTGTTTTTTGGATAAGCTCGTATTGGATAAATTCTAGATTTTTAGTATTATATTCATGTATTTGTTCCATCACGTCTGTGCTGAGAGATGAAAAAGCCATGAAAATTACGTCCTTGTTTCGCTGAAGCGATAGAAAAGGGAGGGAGCTACATTACATTAAGTCACCGTGGAGTATACATATTGCTACCATTTACTTTGTTTGCTGAAAGGTCTAAGTACTCGATTTTCTTATGAATCTAACTGAATATTTGGTTCACCTTCAAGAATCCAGACGATCGTTACAATACGTGTGTAATAAAATTGTATAGTTAAAAGTTTTTAGACTGCGAAAGATTTTATTGCATTACTTAAATAGTTATTGTATAGATACAGCGACCACACAGCCTATAGATATGATGATCAGATTTTGAAGTGAAACGTCTTTCATTTCGGTCAACGATACATAATATTGTAAAGATGTACCTATTTTATGACAAGATGAAGATCCCTTATATTTAACTTTGGAACACATACCGGCGTTATTTTATTACCATTAGAATATAATATAACCCATTACGGTACCTATTTGGTACAAGACGTTTCACGTACGCACGGCGACAGATCAACCTACCCATAGTTTGACCTTATGTCCATGAACATAGAATTCAACTATGGGTATGTTGATCTGTCGCCGTGTGTACCTACTCCATTGCGGCTGCGTCCCAGATTTTTAAGAGGATGATCAAACCGTCAAACTGAACAACTTTCTCTATCGGACCAACATCGTAATCGCGAAAAAGAAATCTGTCGCATACATTTTTGTCTCAAGTTGGTTTGCAGTTTAGTAAGGAACAGCTGATTTTTTTCACGTTTAGTTATGGTAAGGAACGAAAATGAACTACGATTTCGATAAGATCGCTTCGTTATAAAACGTTTAGAAGCTACATAATGCTATTGATAGCAATTAACAAAACAATTATTGATAATTGTCTGATTAGATTGACCATCAAACAAATTCAAAACAAAAACACGATACTTTCCTCAACATTTTTTAATCCGTCTAGACCTTCAAAATTACCTTAAAACGAAAACGAATCTGACAATAAAAAGTATAAATTCCACAAACGATATCGGTTTAGAAGTATTGAAATATTATAATACTCTTCAACCTATAATTTGATTAAATTCGAGGCGAAAAAGAAAAGGATTTTTATCAAGTGGGTCATTAGAATTCGGGTCGGTAATGATCGGGCGAGCAATCGGGCGAACATCCGAGGTTTTGTTTGTTATGTTAGTGTTGTTATGTTCAGGTATATTAAGGTGCCAGTCGTCATCGGCTGGGTCTGGAAATTCGGTCTGTTCTTTTGTTGAAATGGTCAAAATTTGCTTCTTGGTATTCTTTTTCAATGGTTTAACATTTTGGACAAAATTATCTTTTAGATGAATGCAGTGTCCGATTCAATCTCTAACACTACTAAAGTTATTCACAAAAAATTTTATAGAAATCATTTACCTGAAAATCATTTCATATTCTGAAAATCTTAAATGATGAAATACTCTTGGTTTGCGATTACGTGTCAACGCGTCGTGGGGCATTATGTGTCGACACCAATAAGTTTCACTTTTCGCATTATGCAGGGACAGGCACGTATCCAGACTTTGGTTTCGGGGGGGGACATGTAATTTTCGGGGGGGGGGGGGATATTCATAGAAAAACAATGAAAAATTATGTGCTGTAATCACTTTTCCATACAAATATTCGGATTTCGGGGGGGGGGGGGATAAATCCCACCTATCCCCCCTCCTGGATACGTGCCTGTGCAGGGGCTCAAAGTGCAATTTCATGTAAAGGGACAATACTCCACGACACTGGAAAATTCGGATTGGTGAAGGCAAGTTTGTGGTCATCTAGCTTTCAAAGTATTATGAACTATACCCCAATACCTTGCTTACCGAATAGGTACCTAGTGGCTGTATCATTTGCGTATCGCTTTTATTTCCTCCAATCAAAAAGAACAAATCTCAATACAAAAGTACATAAAATCAAATTACAAATCTATATCTAAATTTTGGATCCAAATCTTGGCTCCCGGTTTAGTTTCCATATGTCCACCAAACCCCCTCGAAACTTCTTTTAGGACACTCCTCTACAATGTGCCTGACCGTTTGTTCTGGCGTATAGTATTATATAATCTGTGGTTCTGGCGCTCCACAGTCGCACTCTGGGGACGTCCTGATGCCCTATTTGTGCATGTTGCTGTTGCACCGCTACCCCCGTACGGATTCTGTTAAGGGAGATCCAAAACCTGGTGTGGCTGTATCAACGAACAATAACAATAAGTGTTTTCAATTCCCTACAAAGAGTCTAATACATATCGCCCCTAAGTATCCATACATCCCAAGACAATCAAACGATCTCAAGTATCAAGACAACACAAAATAAACTGCAACATAGTACTTGTCCAGAAAAGTGTTTCAACCCTCGACAAAATATTTGCAGTTCTCTATAACGTGTGGCTAGTATCCATACAGCCGGTGGGGTAGGGTAGCTACGGTATCATTGCTACTGTATACGGTAAAAGCAATTTCAAGCAGAGACTTGGCAGCCGGCCAGTAGAAATAAGCTTGCTACGACACCCGAAGAGCACCAATACATGCAGCCTTTATGCTCTCTAGTTTAATTTATGTATTCCTTTCATATAATGTTAAATTTTTGTTTGTAACTGTGTTTTTATCTGATGACTGTTTAATTCTCATGGCTCTTTAATTTTACTGTCACTTTCAGGAGTCTGCTGGCAGAACTCTCTTTATACAATTTGCTCCTTATTCTTGTACAGAGCGTAAGGGAGAGCCTTCCGCAAACGGTGAACTCAGACAGTCAAACTGAACAACTTTCACTATGGAGCCTAGGTACCTCAGGAAACGCACTAAAAAACAGCTGTCCCATACATTTGAGTCGGGTAATGCAGTTTTGTATGAAACAGCTATTTTTTTTGGCGATTCCTGAGGTACGCTCCATATAGTGAATGTTGTTCAGTTTGATGGTCTGAGTCTGAGAAGCACCGATTCAGTCTGACTGCGAATGCTGTCCCGTACACCCTGTATAGGGTCACAGACGGTTTTTTAAAGGGATGATCAGACCACCAAATTGATCAAGTTACAATCTAAGGATTGTGGAACCAAAGTCGAAGACGCGAAAGAAAAACCTGCTGTTCCATACAAAAAACTGCAATGATAGTGGACCCAAATGTTTTGGAACATCGATTTTTTTTCGATTAGAATGTTGGTCCCACAGAGAAAGTTGTTCAGTCTGGTCTGAACATCTGCTTAAAAACCCATTTATTTAGAAAGAAAAAAAGAATACATTTTTATTTGCATACACAACCAAACACATAGGTACACCAGGTATCAGGTATTTACAGGTTTTACGATCATTTTTTAGTACAAACATGGACAGTTGATAGTCAACAGTAATCTTAAATCAGTATAATTTTAAAACACAATTTTATAAAATTGTGACGAAATCAGAAAATGTGAGTTGAGGGGTGGAAGCAATTTGAAGCAGAGCAAACTGGCTGTTGGCCAGCCGAGCGCCGGCACCGGCTCTGCGACAGTGTTAGCCATCGTAGATAAGTTCTTACCATCTCATAACTTTAAAACGCTCTTTTCCGCCGTGATCTTTGTGAATTTCTACATTATCTGTTATAGTAACATTTTCAAAACTAATACAATTATCGTATTACAAAGAGTACATTTTATTATTATGCTTTGTGGTTCCGGATTAGAATGGTCCATCCCATTTCTACCACCAGCATTACTCGTCATTCCATATTGAAACCTCTAGCAGTTGGAAAAATGCTTCTGACCACCCTGAAAGGGATTATGGTCGTGAGTTTATGTCATCATCATCATCTCAGCCGATGGACGTCCACTGCTGGATGTAGGCCTCCCCCAAGGATCGCCATAACGACCGGTCCTGCGCCGCCCTCATCCAACGGTTTCCCGCCGCCTTCACCAGGTCGTCGGTCCACCGTGTGGGGGAGTTTATGTATGTATGTAATATATTACTATAATAATTAGTTCAATTGATTTAATAATGCGCATCACCCGAACACTGACAATAGGTACCCGCTCGCTCTCGCTTGCAACCATATTTCTGTCTCGAGACACGAAGATTAAAAGTCAAACATTATTCAATTAGCTATACTGTAATGATATTAGGTTCTTCTTTGATCTAATCCTTCATACAGGCATCATAAGAAGAAATCCTGATGAATTTGTGAAGTCCAACAATTCGCATGGACACACACCGCGTAATAAAATCAGCCCATACCATACCCATACATCTCACCCTGACGATAGGTCTTTGACCAAGCAGTGGGGACGTATAGAAATGATGATGAGCAATGTTTATGAAGATGGTTCTTTCTTTCGATTTAAAACTAAACAGTGAATCTATCAGCTGGCCCGCTAGGTGCATTTGTATCTAGAACTTCCTCTAGGTAAGTCAAGAAAAAAACATCAAAATCAATCTATTTATTATCGAGTTGGAATGCAAAAAATACCGAAAGACAAATGGATGGACATTTCAGAAGTAAACAAAGCGCTATTGTTAAATTGTTAATTTAATACACTTATTTTCAGTAAACCACTTGTGAAACAGCGCCCGAAAATTAATTAACACTCCTAATGCATGCATCGGGAGCAAAGAGTTTTGGTACAGCAGCGGCAAAATCAATTTGAGGTCAGGGTATTGGCTGGGGGCCAGGAACGACCGCTGGCCGACGTAAAACTGCATATTATAATACATTCAATAACATGCGTCAATCACAAAATATTAATACTTGTACAATTATTGTTTTTAGAAGATATTTTGGATGCCAGTTCCAGGTACTTACCTAATTGAATGAAACGTAGAAGAAGTGAAAACTGTCACTACTTTAGTAAATCTTTCAACTTCTGGTTCATAAACATAAACTAAACCTATTTAAAAACATAATGTCAATAATAATACGCGAAGTCAAACAAGTCTTTTGAAAATTTTTAAGGACGCCATCCAGGGTCCTTCTTCGTAATTACGCTTTCGATTTTTTAAGTGGACTGACCAACAAACTGAACAATTTCCTTTATGGAACCAAAAACGTCGAAAAGTCGTCCTTCGTAAGTTAATGAGAATGAATGTTCCATACAAAACTGCAACTCTACTCGACCAAAATGAATGGGAAAGATTTTTCTTTCGCGATTTCGAATTTGGTCTAATACCGAAAGTTGCTCAGTTTGATGGTCTTAAAAAACCGATGGCATATTATAAAGGACCCTGTAAAGAATTAGTGTGTGGAAGTCTTATCCGAACGTAGAATTGAGAAATCTTCTTTTCATGGCCATACCATCGTTTTCACATATTGAAGAATTTTAAGTTACCGAGTTATAAAATAAAAAAACATGTATAAGCAATTCAAAACTTACAAAACCACCTATCCGTTCAGCGGTGATTTAGAAAGAATTTCACTTTCCCGGTAGGCATGTCTGTCACTCATTTGGCGAATATTACGCATGCGTGACGTGCGATATGCGTGTCCAGCGCATGCAGCTTCTGCGGAAGCCACAGGCGAGCGATTAGTCTCAAAACGTAATAGACAGAATTGCGCTTACGATCGTTTTGATGCTAATCGTAATTGCATCGATTTCAATATGAATCGATAATGTGGGAACGATCCTAAAGTTATTTCGCTGAAATTCCAATGTAAGTATTTGAAGAATGCCGTTTGGGCATGTTAACATTGGGCACGCGTGGTGGACTAACGTCCATCCACCTGCCTGAGGATAGGCCTGTGCCCTGCAGTGAGACGTATATCAGCTGATGATGATGAATGTAAAAGTTAACCGGCGCAGTCCGACCATGCCTGTTGAATGCGTCCTGAAGATGGGCAACAACCGCCATGAACAAGATCCCCAAAAACGTTTGCCGGCGTCCAAGTCGAACCAGGAAGAGATGTTGGGAATACCTGGATAAATGTAACCACTAAAACACCAATGGCCAGAGATTTCCCAAAACAGGAACGAGTGGAAGAGTAAGGGGGAGGCTACAGTTATGATATTGGCTCGTAAAATTAAAAAAAGTTTTTGTCGATGTATTAGTCTGAGCAAGGTACCTATGCTCCATTTTTCTCATACAGCGCTGAAAAACATTAAGTTTATCCTCAAAGATTGGCGTGAATGTCATCACATTAAAACCTTGTGATTGTTACCAAAACGAATAAGATTCAGTTACAAACGCAGGTACAATTTCTCTCGCTACTGAATCTACAGTAAGTCTTGTAGGTACAAAAATTACGCGGCAAGTTGCTCTGAGCAGACATGCAACGTTCTATAAATGCTGTTTCAAAACTCATATTCGTCTTTATTTCAGTCTTAATCAAGTTTATCAACAAACTTTTTTATTAGTTATTGTTATATTAATTATTATTCTAACTTACAGTGCTCAAACATGGTCTTTGACTGAACATCAGAAATCCAATCTCAAAGATTTGCCAACGAGCCATGGAGGCATTTTATGTGTAACATTAACCGATCGGGTACGAAACACAGATCTGCACTCTGACATAGCTGACGTAGACCTTAAAACAGTTCAGCTGAAATGAAACTGGACGGGACATATCTTCCACATGCATCCGGAGAGTAGAACCAAGATGGCCGCAGAATGAGTTCCACAAGATGATCGCCGATGTCGGAGAAAGCCCAGAAGAAGAGGGGGCGATGACTTTAATACCTTCCTGAGGGGTTGGCCCGAGATTGAATGGTCCTATACCATTCAATCAATTCAATGATTGGAGGAGGAGGGGAGGCCTTTGCTCAGCAGTGGGACACAGAACAGGCTAAATAAAAAAATTATCATCCAATCCACTTCAGCTGTAAAAAGAATTCAGTTTAAATAACTACTTTTAATATAAGCGTACATTTTTGCTTCGATCGATAACTGGCGTTATCGTAGAATCCGATAACTTTTTTAACAATTTATTTTTCCTATTGTACAACTGATTATTTGTCATGATGACAACTTCCACGTGCGACGGCCGTAAAAAATTTGACTCGACTACAATCGCGTATTTAACCGATAAAAGCTGAACGGTTTCCTCAATCGCTACTTCATCGGTACTTTCTGCGCATTTATAACCCTATACACACACCGAGAACATCGATTGAAATCGTTCCGGTACTTTACGACTTTATTTCTGGCCGGCGTGTTTTCTTTGACTGCGTCAGTTAGCTTGGGACCGAGTATCGGATAAATATTAATAAAGCGGGCGGCCTCGTTTCTGGGAAGTTGGGAGGATCTTATTATAACCGCAATAGCACCTATAATTAGCAGCATCCAAATTACTCGTGGCGTGTACGTGTTGCGCCAGATCGATGTTACGTGCGGCTACCCGAATCGGAACGGATTCGAATCGATTTTCAAATCGATCAGAGGCAATTTTGCTCTAATATTGCTATTAATCCATTTCGTTCTGATGAGATATCATTTTTGTTGTTGTTTTTCAGATAAACATAACAGGATCCTTCTTATTATACTGACCGATAATCAGACCATGAAACTGAATAATTTTCTCGATGAGACCAAAGATCAAATCGCAAAAACAAAACTGCAAAACTACTCGACCCAAATACCTATATGGGACCGCAATTTTTTTACAATTTCTTTGTTGGCCGCCTTAGAGAAATTTGTTCAATAGGATGTTCTGATCATCCTCTTGAAAATCCGTCACCATATTAAGTTGGACAATATAGCTACCTAAATGATGGAAAGGTTACACTAAACGATGCTTTCAAGAATGTCATGATCTGTTTAAAATATTAGTCAGGAGTCAGGTAGTTGAACAAAAGGCTCTATCAACCCATCAGGTAACAATCCAGCAGTAGATACAGGTACATGTAGACGAGACAATCGACCGATGCACCACTTAGAGCAAATTCCCAATTCTAAATGACTCTAACGACTGCCAACCGATACGCGACGGCGGCTCCATGAGAAGGGGAATTTCATCCATAAACCAGATTAAAAGTGGTTACTGAGTAAAAACAAAAGAATGAGTCAGACAGAAGGCAACGACCGGAGCGCCGGGGTGATCTTTCGAAATTCCCGAATAATTGTCGACGCATAAGGTGGAGACGAAAATAACGCACGGCGAACAAAGTCGTTCCCCCTCAGTGATACAAATTAATTTTATTTTTATATTGATGAATCGCCTTATTTGTTTTGTGTCTAGAAAACCTCGTGTTCCATTTGGGAAATCATTGGAAGAAGGCCAGATCAAAGAGCAAAGCCTTTCTTTCGCTAATACATTAATGCCTCTACGCGAATCTATTAAAACATACAAGGGAAGAATACAAAATCATTTAATCAAAACATCCTATTGGAATAGAGCTGCAATTTGTAGGACAAAATGGAAGATACCAATACCAATCTGCTAGACTGCTTTCAAAAGGTGAAGTAAAACATCGTGAGGAAACCTGCAAACGCTGAAGAAGAAATTCCGATGTCTACTAACCCGCATTGGGCATGCATGGTGGACTAAGGCCCACACTGAGGATAGGCCTGTGCCCTGCAGTGGGAACTGTGGGATACGTATAAAGGCTGATGATGATGACGGATACCAATGGCCTTAAATTTTTACATTTAGCACATTCGAGGGAGAATCTAGATAGATATTACCATGAGGCGTTTTAGCAATAAATATGAAAGTATAATGTCGCAGGAGCATGATACCGCTTTGAATGCGAATCTCGTACTGAACTACAAACACAGGCCAATGTGGGGGAGGTAGGAGTGGGAAGGGGGAGCACAGTCAACTAACCGTGGGAAAAGCCTGCGTATACGGTGTGAACAGTAAAACATAAAGCATCATTTGTTATTTCAATGAGAATTCTTTCGCACTTCGTTCACGGATTTCACGGTCCATTTTATACTGTTATTAAAATTGATCCGTTATAGTTTTATGAATAAGAAGAACAATAAAATTTCTCTTAACGTTACTGATGATGATGACATCGCCAGTGATTTGATAGATTATTAATAATTAACAAAACCAGAAACAATCTAAACGGTTTTACTAATTCCAAGCGAATTATGTGATAAATAGGTTGCCCCCAAACACGGTTACTCGATTTGACATCGCATCACAAAAATATTGACCGATGCTCCCGAAGTGGATACAATATTCATTAGGATAATGATATTCTGCGAATTACTCCGTGTTTATACCCGTAATGCCTCACTCCATAGTGTGTCCGAATCGAGGTTACACACAAACACTTCAAACCACAGTATGCGTTCACGTGGCAACAACGTACACATATTTACAGTTTAGCCCGGCCAGTTAAATTTGAGCTTCGAGGAAACATCTTCTGATCCCGTATGTGTCTTCATTTCGGCTGTTTGCGGAGGGAGGAGGAGCTCTTTCAAGGTTGGTCGGTAGAGCGTGCGGCAGACGTCACCCGCACACTTAGATAGCTCACGCCCACATAGCCACGTGACCGTGGCATTCCATCAGTATCTACACTTACATGCACACAGCGCACCTTATTAAAACGAGACGCGAATCGACGACTTATCGGGCAATTAGTCGTGGCCGACGTCAAACGCCGCCGCGTCGAGGCAACTTGTTTGACGTTCATTGACGTTTCATTGTAAAAATCGAACTTTGGTTTTAGATAAAAATGTAATAATTATTATATGTGTAGTCTAAAGTACACATTAGCATTGAATTATAAAGATTTCAAACATAAATCCGTCAAACTTATTTAATTGACCTCTACAACAATCTCAATAGCAACAAAATCAATTTCCAAATTCACAAAGAGCATCAACTGTAGCTATTTACGAGAAAATCTAAAAGAAAAATCATAAACGTCAATGTAATTCGAACAGAACGTTGTCGACTACTACGAGTTCTCGATACAGTGGTATCGTAGTGCAGGTGAGTTTGAGTCGGCACGCGCGAACGAGAGTCGATCGCACTGCGCAAGTGCTGCTGATAACAACCCGCGTCGCGAATTATTCACGTGTTGTCAACTTTATGAATTATTATTCTGTTAACAACTGATGGGGAGACCGATTAGAATTAAAATCTGGTACGGGATTCATTAAGAACTTTTATTTATATTATGATTATACAGGGTGTTCCGTGTTAGGGTACACAGTTGCATTACTTTAATGGTTGATTGTAGGTACTCATGATAGTGAACAACTTTCCCAAAGTCCAACATTTTTGCAATCTGCTGTTCCATACATTTGGGTTGAGTAGCCAACCGTTGACATTTTCTATGGGTTAACAATTTTTTTTTAGGTTACCAATTAGTTTGATGGTCTGAAATACCGACCCCTAAAGGCTGTATTAAAAAGTTTACAACCTGTATAGGTAAGGTACCTACTTAATTGTTTTTTATTCGCAGTACTGCAGTAATAACCTGGAATTTTATAGAAATCACATAAATTTCTAGTAAATTCAATATGATTATTTATTGACCAAATAGATTTAAAATTGTATTAATTACTCATAAATAAGACACCAACTCATAAATATCAACTATAAATTTTTAAATTGAAAACGCCAAACCAGCCTACTTACCATTTCGCTCAAGATGATAGCTCTATCAATATTAATATAATCATAAAATTATGCATATCGGCCATAGAAACACCCACTAAACCGCCTCAAGTGGCAGATGAAGGCATCATAGTAATAAATGAGGAAAAAAATGTATCGATCGTGAGTGTCGCTTTATCGACAATGGGTTGACGACGCATACTAATAGTGTTCCCGAATTATCGATGGTTTTACAATCGATAGTGTTCATCTTAAAATAGCCACGTTATCGATAGCTCGGATCGTGATAATACTATTGACGAAATACATTACTATCGATGTTATTGCTGCTCAATTGCTCATGAATAAACTATGTATATTATCGAAGTTGTATAAAATAGTGAAAGAATATAGTTATCGAATTATCGATAGAGTACTATCGACAGGATCGATACTATTATATGCCGATCGATAGTCTTGCTATTAGTCTACTATCGATAGAAAATCGATTTAACTATCTATTGTCGCACATCGATGAACAACCAGTACATAATGAACTACACTTTAATTGAAAACGTTTTATATCGTCAGTCTGGGTTCTGGGATCTCGAACTATCTACGCAATGAAACAAAAACGATAATACCCAAGGGATCTAATAAAAAGGAATCTCTCTCCAATAGTGATATGGTCAGTTTTCCGTGTCTCTTCTCTCCACGTCTCCGTTCCACATCTTCTTCGGAGACATTGCACTCCGTCATATCACTGCAAACTGCTCGTCCATCATCTTCGGACGCCCTCAGGGTCTTTGCCCCGGATCTGATACAGGAGAATAATCTTGAGTAACCTCTTATTGATTAACTTCTTACAAATATAAGTGGCCTCGCATCTCATTTAATTGGAGGCGGTTCGATCCCAATATGGATGAGACCTGCAATCATTTAGGAACTTATGTACTACCAGTATTTACTTATAAGTACCCCATTTTGCCGTCAGGGATAAATTTTCAAAAAATCCTTTCTCTGTGTACCCCTACGTCGTAACTCGTAGGTAACTTACAAATCGCTATATTCAAACACTTCAGGTGATGAGGGATGACAGAATGTGACGAAGACATTGTGCTCAAAGTATTTAAATCCTGTTTAGTCATAAACATTTCTAAGAAACAGATCTTGAAAACTGGACGACATAAAAGTTTAATGCAAGCGATAATCTATCAAAGGGGTAGCATAGTTCACTTTTAGCATAGCAATATGGCTTCAGGATACGTATCCTGAATGATAAGTGTCAAAAAACTGAAATAAACGTTATCCTTTAGTCGCCTCCTTGTGACAACGAAATTGAATAAGTCCGGATCCACACGGCAGCAAAAACAATAGAATAATCTGGAAAATCGATAATAGTATTATGTATTTGTTATCTATCAGGAAACAGAGGCGATGCCGCGTTAATATTAGCAACGAGCGTCACATACCGATATGGAATCATTGCACTTGAAGGGGATTATCGATGCATTAATTGTGCACTGAATTAATGAGCTTGCGTACATGCCACAGAACATCAAAGAAGAGGAAAGTTACCAGATTAATATTATAAACTAAGATAGCCAAGAACTTTCAAAAACTACTTCCTTACACATGTGTAAGTACTAAGTATGTCATTAATATTGGTAGCTCGGATAGCATTAGCAATATCATCCAAGGTTTTTGCATTCAAAATAAAAAGTATTTTTACCTGAATAAATACATTCAAATTTATCGAATTTGGTTCGATCACGGCTTGGTCGTGGAAACGTAATAAACAGACAGACATACAGACGGACAAACAGTAGAGACTTGTACATTATAAGTCCAATTTCCTTTAACAATTAGAAGCAAAGCCGTGGTGGTCCAGTGGCCAGTAGCATTGCCTGCCGTGCAGGAGGCGATATGGTTCGATCCTCGTCCAGGCCAACTCGTACCAATGAGTTTTTCAGAATTTATGTACGATTTGTAACACCACTGGCTTTTCGGTGAAGGAAAACATCGTGAGGAAACCTGCAAGCTTCAATTTCGAGGCATGTATTGTCCCCACTGTCCATTAATAGTGGCGATGGGCTCACCCCCCGTCACACTCGACAGAATTTCGGTACTATACTGGTGAAACGTGGATGTTCTGAGGTTTCAGAATATCTCTGACTACCCCCACGGGGAATATAGTCGTGAGCATATGCTTATGCTTATGCAAATTTGAAGCACTTCTTTACGCTATCAAAAAGTTCAAAATCTCATAATGTAAATGTTAACTAAACAATGTTGACAAAACAGTTAAACAGTAATAAATTAACTGTAGAGTAATTAATGTCCCTATTAGCCACATCACAATGAATAAATTATTCTAATAGTTGCTAATATTGCACATTATTTATCTGAATGTAGATAATCTGTGACTCCAACCTGCCGCTTTCAACGCTTTTGTGTCATGTTTTACAAATTACAATAAAATATGATCACTGTTTATAATATCTCTTGCATTATTATGCAGGAGATGTCTAAATTTAGATTCTTGCAATTCTGTAAATTTATGTTAAAATTTTATATACTTAACTCAATTCGAGACTGCTAGCGCCATCTAGCGTGCGATGTAAGACAACTCAGTTCATTCATGGGATCATTCGGTGAAAGGCGTACTATTTATGATTTAAAAATAGTAAACGAACAACCTACGTTAACACTATTTGATATCTTAAGGTCAGCTACTTTAAGATGCTTTAGCAGCGTTTTGTGCGAATGAATGAATGAAATAAAATTATACTGAGGTATTTTGTTTACTTACACCAAACATACTGCAGAGCAGGAAACCAAACGAATTATGGTACAAATGAGGCGGTCTTATCTTAGCTATCAAACAAAAAAAGTTTCATCAAAATCGGTTCAGTAGTTTTTGCGTGATGCGCGAACAAACAAACAAACAAACAAACAAACACACAAACAAACAGACAGACAAAATTTCAAAAAAAGGTTGATTTCGAGTCAGGGATACCTAAAAACCATATCGTAATCTTTTTTTTGTAAATATCTTCAATGTACAGACACACTTCAGTTACAGTTTTATATTAGTTTAGATTGTAAGGGTCCATATCACACAGCGATTTCTGAGCTTCTTTCTCCCCTTATAATTTATGCATTCATAATATTTCTTTAAAACCCCAGCGTGTCACATGTGACCACCCGTTGTTTAACTTTTGTTTACTGAATTCAACTGTATGTCTGTCAGCCTATTGGTTTCTACTTCACTTTTAAAATACTTAACCGATTTAAGGCGTATCAGCCGTGGACCACTCTCCTCTCACTCACACTCCATATTATACTAATCGATGAGAAAGAGCGCGTGGCTCCGGTCAGAATTTTGCTGTTTTCTTTGAAAAATTCGATGATTTTTTATTAATTTCGAAAAAGTAAAAAAACCACATCATTCTAAATTGTATTGTGAACAATATAGTAAATTTTCATTTTGTTCCGATTAAAAATGTAAGAGTAAAATGGTTACAACTGGAAAAAAAGGGGTGACTTTAGAGTCCCTTTTCTTCGGTTTTATTCATTAAAATCGATTTCTAGAAAAACCACATCACTTCTCATATCCTGTAGATGGTTCAGTTTAAATTTCAGCTCAAAAAGTGCCATAATTAATGAATAAAATGGTTACAAAATTACCCAAAACCGGCAGGTAGCCCCTTAAATAAAAATTTGAGTCGTATTGTGAATACTATAACGCTTGAGGGAGACAGACAAACAAAATGGTACGAATCTGGTTTAAAAAAAAACAAATTGTGAGAAAGGACAAGAGCTACGAAAGTTCTTTTTGCCACAAATAGAAAAGAATTCGGACACTAAAAAGCTATAGGTATCAAAATATAATTTCTCCATATATGAGATAGCAGTGTTTTATTACAACGGAATTCACGACTTGAGATATAAAGTAGCTTGCAGACTTGCTTGTAGGAAATAGCCAGTGTTTTGAATCTGGAATCTTCCCTCGCTGCGAGTGCACGATAGCACATCGCTCGTAAACTCTCAGCAGAGACACAAACACAAATGACTTGAGGGAACTTGCATTCTAATAGAATTGTCTGATGAAATTCTTCACTCAGTTTGTTTGAACATCGATTTAGAATATGCATTAAGTAGGAGATAGCACTAATTTACATATGAAATTAGCTTTTAGCCGCGACGTCGTAAGCACGAAATTATAATATCGAAAAATCCTTTCCTATAGTGGACCCCTACATCCTCCGTAGAATATAATGTATAATGTATTCTAAATTTCATATTTCTGTCTAAAGCGGTTTAGGCTGTACCTTGTCTGACAGTCAGTTAGTCAGAAACGGAACTGTTTTATAAGTTTTTTTTTTATAAGTTGGTATCTAGATTTCAATTCTTGTTTTTTTTTTAATTATATTTGATACGATAACGATGCGAATGGTTACTAACGCCAAAATGTTCGTCCTCGCTGCGGGACCATGACGTAGTATCGTAGGTCAGGTTTTGGTTTCATAGAATACAGTGGAACAGCTCCTTTATGTGTCTGAAATATTCATCGCTCATCTCCGTCGGTCCAGTCGATGGCATGTTATAGTGATTGGAAACCTTAAATTCTTTATAAAATTTTGATAGGTACTTACTGCAGTTACTATATATTCGCGTATTAACCGAAACCACAAAAACTAAACATACAGGGTGTAAGGAACAGCCCTCCGCAAATTGAAACGGTGAATCAGTCCATCAAACTGAACAATTTTTTTCGCGTTTCCTGAGGTAGGCTCCATAGTGAAAGCTTTTCAGTTTGATGGTCTGAGTTCACTGTTTCAGTTTGCGGAGGGCTGTCCCTTACACCCTGTATAGTCGATCATCATCAGCCTATATACGTCCCACTGCAGGGCGCAGGCCTACCCTCAGGTGAGTGGGCTTTAGTCCACCACGCGTGCCCAATGCGGATTGGTAGACTTCACGTACGCATCGGAATTTCTTCCTCAGCGTATGCTGGTGTCATTAAGATGTTTTCCTAAAAATATAGTTACACTCACTTATTTTATATTCAGCATTGCGTTTGTAAGTACGATATGTTATAAAAAGCTTCATAGATCTATGGTAGCCTATAGCATGTCTTGGTCACCTGGTAGGGACAGGCCGGTTTGCTGCACTAATACGAATAAAACTATTTTCTCTCAGAATTTATGTTTATCTATTTAACTAATCTGTAAAATGAAACTATATTGGTACCCAGTTTCACAACTATTTGATCACATACACCAGTGGTTGCTGGAATAAATCGAACATTGAACTCAATTATAGTGGAATATTATTTGTCAATTTCATTTCGTTCTATTGCTATAGGTATCTCGTGTTAACACCTAAGAGCCATTTCACAAAAGCGATTTTTGAGCGTAGGCGATTTCGCAGTTGCTCCGCAACCGCACGCACAGCACCGCTGCGATATCGCACCTGAAGGGTATATTTTCTAAAACCCCTACTTTTAGGAACATTGTTTTCAGTGATATGCTATTGCATATCCAGTGTTTTATATTTATTATGAAAGAACTGCCTTTACTTAAAAATGTAATGAATCGTTTTTTTGTATGTTTCATATCATTTATTTTAGTAATCGTATAAAATCCGGACACTGTTCGTCGAAATATTGCTAAAAATGGGGTTACTTTAGGAACATTTTTAGAAGGGTTACGTTACACGGTTGAATTTACAGTTTACGTAAAAAGAAAGTTTATATAAATTTAAAAAACATAATGAATCGATTTTTTGATATACCAATCTGAAACACTAATATTTTTGAAAACATATTATTTAAAATCAAATATTGTGATTACCATACAAAATGGCGAACAAATTCAAGCTTTTGACATCCTGTGACAACTGCAAAATTATCCTTGTTTCTGATTTTTTTCATTGTACGGCGAAATGCCGTTACTGGAGCACGTCCGCGTCAAATGTTTTAAAAATAATTTGCGACAATTTTTTTCTCGATCCGTCTGTGGATGACTGAAACACAAAGGTAATTGAATGGAATAATTCATTATTTGTATTTTTCTAAAGCTAAAATTATGTTGTATTCCAAAAAAAAATTAACGAATTCTAGGATAATTTTTGTCATATTGTTCAATCAAATTGAAATGACTTCAATTATGTCAGTGTCGTCTAAGTAGCGTATACCAAATCTATGACCATTCTCTTTGGTCGGGTTTTCAATATACAATTACCAATACAGTCGCGCACAGTTTCAAATAAATTCTAAGCAAGAAGATTAAATTACCTACGTAGTATAAAATTCTTGATAAGAAAATCATGCAATTTTTATTTACTTCTGAAATTAAATCACTGCAAATAATATCAAAACAACTAAGTAAAAACTTCCTACTAATTTCAATGAATAATTGAACAGAAAAGATTTTATTACTTAGGTAGGTACTAGTTTGATGCCAATCCAAACTAAGCCCTATGCTTTCGTGAAATCCAAATCTGTTCAGTAGTTTTAAAATAACGTGTGCACAAACAAACAGACAAAAATTCTAAAAATGGTCTCAATGTATTCCATTACGTAGGTACCTATTCCAAACACCGCCAATTAACATTTTTATAATTAATAATGTACATCCACGTCATGTTTGCAATTATGACTCAATCACAGACTTAAATTGCAGTCGAATGACATCTCAACCATCAAAATCGGTTCAGTGGTTTAGGCACGTCTGCCAAAACAATGGGAATATTTAAATTCCACGGCTATTTTTTCTCCACTAGTCATAAAAGCAATATTTTTAAAATTTTGTTAAGTTAACTACTATATTTAAAGAAAACCGGCCAAATGTGAGTCGGACTCACGTACGGAGGGTCCCTTAGCACCATACCATAGCGTAAATTCACTTTGACTATACCATACAATACAAAAGTAGTAATATAATTATTGTCTTGAGATATATTTCTCTCGAGATTTTTTGCCCAACCACCATTTAGACAACCACCTAGACAGAAGAATATACAGATTATGGGAGATAGTTATAAAATAAGTATTTTTTATGAAAGATAGTTTGTTGCAATGAAAGCGAACCGTAAAAGCTAGCTAGTTTATCAATACAAATACATTTTTAAATGAATTTGAACGGTAATCTCTAAATGCAAAAGTGGTCACAAGAAAATCATTCGAACTCATGTAGAAAAAACTTTGCTAATCTACAAAAGACACCTTCCCTCTTTTTCTACTTCGATGCTGGAAACAGAAACGGCAACATAAAATGTCAAATTCTGACATTATAATTTTGTTTTTCTTATCGGCCAGTTATTTTATGTACTTTTCAAATTTACCGAGGAGTTTACAGGGCCCGGTTTAATAAACGTGACAATAAGCGTGACAATAATTACAGGTGGAAAATCTGATAATTTCGTCAAAATGTCATGGTGGAAAATTATAGTACATTACTGCAGTGGCCAGCAAAAGACGCATCGTGGGCCGAGGCGAAGCCAAGGCACACATACGTAAGTCCATCAATGCCTAGTTGTGGCCAAGGCTTGTATAGTGCTTTTCTCAAACAATGCTATTATGTTATTATTATGATTATGCAATAAATATTATGAATTATGAATTATGAATGCGCGGAAATGAAAATTAATCAACTTTTCAAAATCAATGACGAACAACAATAATTTTTCCTGCGATAAAGCTAGTAACTTATAATTATAACTTATCTGTGGTTAAAGTGTCCATTCGTTTTTTTTTTTCATTATAAAGCTTTTTATTTGCAAGCCAGTTCAAAATTTAAATCAAACCATTGATAAGTTACCTCCTTGGTTGCCATGTTTCGGAGTAAAAGAACGTTCCATTTTTAAATTACACGACATAATATAAGTTTACTATGTAATTTATTTGGCCGCTAAACTACGATAGATATAGATTTTCATACAACTATTGCCGGCCACTGCTCGCAAAGTACAGCAATTTCGATTTATTTCAAAGAAGGTTGTCAACATAATGCTCAAATTTCCAAGCATGTTTGAGAAAAGAAATTTGTCGGATTGTAGCGACAATTTGACATATTTCGGTTCAATAATTTTTCTCCTGACAGGTGACATGTGACAGAGGAGTCGCGTGGCTAAGGAGGTAACAAGTAGACGTGTCGTCGGCTTGCGATTTGATTGCCCAAGTGGCTCCGCCGTTTTATGGTGGTTTCAAGTGTGTGTTTTTGTTTAAAAACGGGGTTTTGAGATCGCCATATCCTATTACCGTACAATATCTAATAAATATATCTTCAACACTTGACACTGGCGAAATCTAACAAGGAAACGCCATTTAATAAAAATAGAATAGACATAATGACAATTTGTCCTGAAAAACTTGACATAAGTATTTTTTTTATTAAACACTTCTTCTTATCGTGTGGGCAGCAAGCCCTGGTATCAGAGTTTTTTTCAGACCGCCTTACGGGCCTCTGACGTGGTTTTTATGTACCTAACCAAAGATAGTAGCCGAGATCAACGGCCTAACGTGCCATCCGAAGCATGGAATCATGTGATTCAGCCTGTAATATCCTAACAAACTGGGGAAAAATGCACAAAGTGACATGTCACTAGGTGTCCCCCGTGGGAATCGAACCCACGACCTACGTAAGCAGAACTCAATGCTCTTGACAATTTTGTCAATGTACATTTTTATTGAACTGTAAATAATTGTCGAATTTTCGCCTGTCGCCTTTCACCTGTAATTGTCGCGTTTATTGAATAGGGCCCTGGAGTGCGATTTTTGAATCTCATTCGCTGAGCTCAGCAGTTGAAAATGTCAAAATTACTATGGAGATTACTATGGAGATATGCATCTTCCTACTGCTGATTTGACTTTCAAAAATAGCACCGCTGAAGTATGATTTTTGAAAGTCGCATCAGCAGTAGGAAGATGCAAATCTCCATAGTAATTTTGACATTTTCAACTGCTGAGCTCACCGAATGAGATTCAAAAATCGCACTCCTGGTCGAAAACGACCTTATATTTTTTTTAAAATTACCGTAATCCTTTCATTTTAAAATCTCTAACATAGAAAATGTTGTTTTCTCCCCTCCGGACGAAAAGCGTAAATTTTCTTCCCGCTGCGCTAAACGAAGTTGCCACTTTCCACCTCCGTCGAGGAGAAAAATAGTAAACTAACCTCGGGCAGTAAATAAGAAAGCCTCAGATCTCATGTTTGTTGACCTCGGCTTCACCTCGGTCAGCAATCAAATGACACCTGAGACCTTTCTTACTTTCCTGCCCTCGGTGTGTAATCTACTATATTATTCACACAATTATTCGGTATGTCAAGCATTTTTTTGTCTTTATTTTATATTTTTTACGGATAGAAGATATCATTATAAGAAACATATTTTTTTTTCAATTCATGAAGTTTATCTGTAAATGGCAAAAGTGGGCTCGAAAAAATTATTCGAACTCCACGTTGTTAATTTTGTTGTTTAAAAATTTAATTTAAAAAATAAAAATTACCTGCCTTCTCTTTCTTACTCCATGTTGGAAACAGAAACGGCAACATGAAATGTCAAATTCTGACACATTGAACCATAGACGAAAAAAATTTCGCTTACGCTAGTAGACCGAACATCAGTGTAACCGGGTATGAGATAGCGAATTATATGAAGTGACATCTCGGAGTCAGGTGGTTGTCCCATACAATTTATATGAAGTGACATTTTGGAGTCAGATGGCCAAAGTACAAAAAAGTGGATACGTCGATAAGGACAGCAATAAGTAGCGGGCTCCTTTTTTAACTAGAGCGAATTTGCTATGTGCATCTCTTACTGAGTGATATGACAAGACACGTGCTTCCTTCTAGCCTTCTCTTTCTACGCATTGAACATATTTTTTCTGAATGACCAGTTATTTTAAGTTGATATTTAGTTTAATCCTTTCATTTTAAATATTCTGACATATAAAATATTGTTATTGAGACAATTATCTCGAAATGGTTTTCCATTTTGTCCTCCCAAAAAAAAACTTGACATACCGAATTGACGAAAATGTCGGTGATTTTTTTTTTCAGTATGTTCAAAATTAGAATACCGGCGGTATATATATCATAGAATCTTCTCCTTGTCGGTTAGTAAAAAATTTCACATGTGTAATTTTGAAACTATAAAAATATTAAAAAAAATAAGTGTTTAATAAATTTAATTAGTTATGTAGGCATATTCCGTTACTCTACATATTGTGAAATCATAATTTTTGTATCTCTATACTTCGATCAAAATAAAATGAATGGATAGGCCTTAAGCGAACATTTCAAACCAGAAAAATGAGGCAAAACAAATGAAATTTTTACTTGTCACTTGTATGAAAGTGCCCTAGATTTGACAGATAATGGCGCTAGTTTGTATGTACCAAGTGCACCAGTAGTTTGCTTCAACTTACCGCGCTTAAGACCTATCCATTCATTTTATTTTGATCGAAGTCTCTATACACAATTTTTTTGCCCACAGTGATGATCGTATTTAGTTTGAAAAAAGTGGTATGTACGTAGGTTACACTTTAAATTAACCGAAACTTCCCACTTTGGTTAATTTAAAATGTTTTAGTTAAGTAATGAATTTCTTATTGTGTGAAAAAAAACCTACCTACTAACTAGGTATTCTTCACAAAAAATACTTAACACTTTTCTTATCGATGGTGGGAGCTCAAACAAAAGGTCACGGAAAACTTACAAAACATTATCAACATTTTTTATTGAAAATTGACAGCAAGTGATGACGTCACAAACGAAAATATACCCTTAATCATCACGTTTTTCACTGAAGGTTAACGCGGCGATTCCGCCGCGACCTTGATTGATCTCAGATATATAGCATCTCTCTCTATAGCATCTATATCGCGGCGGTGTAGTGGAGGAATCGCGGCGATATATTGCGACAGAATTGCTGCGATATCATTCCGTCTACTCCTCTCAAAAATAGCAATATGCCTCATAATTGTAAAAAGTGTAAATTGTCTTCCAAAATAGTGCTTATACCAAGTAGAATACTAAAATAACCCCTGTTCTACAAATAGAATAGAAACAATAAGTGGCTGGGGACCAGAACGGTATACCGCCCACGTGAGCTCAAATAAATTTCCTCCTTGTTTCTATGTCTCCTATTTTCATCCAAGCACTGCACGCAGTAGGCTCTCTGTTAGGCAACGAACGTTGAGTTGGTCCAAGTCATAGGCGCTTGGACAGAACTTGTAGAACTAGTGGAGATTTTTAATTAGCATACAGTTATTTAAGGATGTGTTTACTCTTTAATAATTGCTGTAAATCTTCCTAAGAAACAAAAAAAATAAATAAATAGACAGTAAAGCACTAATTGAGGAAGGGGGTCGCTTGTTTAGAGTATGCCTGGTCAAAAGAAGCTGACGAGAATGAAAGATAATTGGTATAAGAATCTCGAAGAAGCAAGAGATGTAGCTATGCCAGAACCGCCGAAAAAAGGTTGGAGAGTTTATGTATAAAGTACTTACATACTGTACATACCTAACAAACATAAATTCACGCCTATTTTCCAGAGGGGTAGGTCTGTAAGACCTATTATTACCGTACTTTATGTTCCTAAAAACTCGTTAATTTACTTATGATCGAGACACAAGGTGTGGCTACCAGTCAATAGACAAGTAGACAACCACTACTTTTAAAAGATAGAATAGAAATTCGAAATAAATAATAAGTCGCTTACTAGCGAAATGTATGACGCCCACGATGTGAGCTTTATTATAAACCTTTTTTCTGCGACTACATTTAAATAAAGAATTCAAGATTTAAAAAAAAATATTGCTCTCTGTTCAGCGTAGCGCAGTAACTTGGTATCATTACCGTATTTATATAGAACTTTATGTTCTTCGTATGTTATTCTTATTCGAATTGGTTCATGTCCTTATGAGGATGCACTCTACCGACACATCCATTCACAGCCTCGCACTAAAACGTCTCTTTCGTACATCTAATTGTGTGATTTAATTATGAGAACAAAACGATGTAAACCTCATGACTTGAACCGTTCCCACAAGCTAGACATGCGTATGTCTATGCAGGGCGCAGTCAATGAACTGGCAGAGGTCAGGTGAAATTATCTCGTACGTACGGACCGCTTAGCGACATCGACATCTGAGCTCTGACTCACAATGGCCGGATGCTGTTTTATCTGTGGTGCGATGCTCGAGTATTTTTGACAACTGGCTGGCTGTTGAAGCAGTTATCGTGGAGATAAATGGTTAAGTCAGGTGTTGTCTTATCAAGTTAAGGTTATTTTAGAGGGTTGGTATTTTATGTACACACGGCGACACAATCTAGCTATGCAAATCAAGCATAAGCTGGCTGCGCGTTGTTATACATTACTCTACCTACGCGCGGCCAGCTTATTTTGGTTTTGCGTAGCTTGATCTGTTACACGTCATGTTATGCTCCCTATAACTACACTACGTACAAAATATAAAAGAGTGCGGTAGAGAGCCTGCATAGACGCGGCTGCCGGCGCGGGCGCAGCGTAACAACAACATTACCACACTCTCTCGCACGATTCGCAGCGTTCAACTTCTAATATTTCAAAGTCCAAACAGGGTAACCTGACCTGTCGCCGTGTGTACATCCAATTTTGTCTTATTTTACTTTACTCGAGAGACAATGGATAGAAAATCTAAAAATGTTTATACTAGATTTGTATCTTGTTTGTATCAGATAATCTCCAAAAATTTTTTTTTTGGTACCTTTCACAAAATGAAATTTTGTCCATTGTGGGTGAAAAAAAGTCCTTACCTATCTTAGTTTGACACGCCACAACGACCGGCCCTGCACTGCCCTCATCCAACAGAAACCGTAGCATGCTACACGTGATACGGCTGTGTCACGTCTTCTATCTGGTTGGTTCGCGCGCAAATAGAAAGAGAGCGAAGGTGTGATAGCGCTGTATCACGGTGGCATCCTACCCATGCAGAACGCAGGTCCATTTTGTGGATCCACACATATGCTCACGACTATATTCCCCAAGGAGGTACTCAGAGATATTATGATACCTCAGAATAAGGAGTTTATAAACTTTACAAACTGAAATTTCACCACAATGTCCGAGTTTAGTGAAGTTCGACCTACGAGTTCGACACAATCCATCTCCTAAGGTTTAAACAAGTTCATATAAAGTAAGTATTCGTTTAAGATTGGTGCGAGCAAGTGCACAAGACGATCGCTGACACCAGAGGGGGTCGGTTCGGCTGGACCTCGGAGGCAGCGACATTGCAGTCGACATCTCGACCACTATCGCTCCAAGATCTGTCGACATACCCCCGTGTATATTGCTGGAGTTGTTCCTAGTGTGACTGGGATACTTTAAGTGTGACAGTTTTTGTTTGAAGTGCTTTCTAAAAATATCATAAGACGAATGTTAGTAACCTACCTAATTCTAGTTTATCAAGTTTTAATCGCAAATACAACTTATTTTATGGAACGTTAAAACTCAACTAATTACTACTCTACCTATGCCTTATGAACGTTTTATTTCAATTATGAATAATTATTAGTCTTCGATTTGAAGTTTTTCGAAACAATTTTCCTATATATTTCGAAGTATGAAAACTAAATACAACAAAACCAACATTCTATGGACTGCATATGAAAAAGATTTGGTGATTGGGATATTGAGCTGTCCTTTATTCCTGACACTTAATGTACCACCTAACTTATATTTTTAAAATGTGAAAGTTAATTATTCTGTTTGTTCGTTCCATTTTCACACCTCAATCGCCATGCAGATACCCTAGACGGCCTAGAGAGTGGAGAATACGTGTGAGATTATAGCTAAAAGCTAAATACCTAAAATTTTAATCTCGTTGTAACATCTCTAGAGGCATATAAGTTAATCGGCGCACATACCAAGGCAGGCCGTAGCTGCGTCGATAACCGCCCGGGCTGCCCGCGCCTTAGACCAGACGCCCCCTTGCTTTTACATGCGTTTGTCCTTTCCTTTCTTACTTATCTATACGAACTTAATACTTATGTTAGACAAAGTCTATTACGAATGTATTTAAACTAATACTTTACTAAGTATAGGTTGTATAGCCCCACTCTGCAAGCCTCCTCCTCTCACGAAAGACGCTGAGAGGGAGTGGGCCATACTCCACCATGCGGTCCATACCAGTGCGGATGGTGGAGGTAAGTTTGTGGTCAAATAGCTGTCAGAGAATTTTCAAGCCACCTTAATAGGCTACTGATAGGATTGATAATTTTTTTTCGTGTTCTTAGCGTGTTTGCAATTTCTTTGATATATTTTCAGTATTACGACTCCTATGGTCACAGTAAGGTAATAATCACTAATGAGGCGCCATTTAATTTTGAGACCAAGAGGACTGACATATCAAACAGCCATTTTACGCCCTTTACTTTGACTTGAGCGTCAATGGTGTAAATTAAACGCGTTACATACCTTTTTACGGGGACCATCAAACTAAATTACTTTCAGTATAGAGACAACATCAAAATCACAAAAAAAATACAAAATTGTATGCAGTTCACACGCGGTAGAAGTGAACCCGTCAGAAACTATTAGTGTCGCTTTTTCGTTTCGTTTCATCGAGTTTCAAATCACAACGGCAACGGTGCTAAAGAAGTTTTCAGGTCCCATATATTAAAAGTTGTTCAGTTTGATGATCCGAAACACCCCTTTAAGTATGTAAAGCATTTTAGTTTACACCCTGTACCTACATATTATGTATGCAAACAAAACAAACGTAGCTATTAGATTATTGCAAGAAGCTTTCACTTTACATAATAACAGTGCCTCTTGGTTGACGAAATCAGTGCAGCAAACATCTTTCTCGTTTACGTAACGCTTTGTATTGAGTAAGCATGGAAAGTGGCCGCATTGTTTGATGCTGCACCACTTACTTACCTGTCAATGTTATTAAGTATTGCCACATGAGTAAATAGCCCACTGAGACAAAGATTCGAATAATCGCGCCAGTGGACAATCAATGGGAGACATTGGGCGAGTGCGTCATGTGAACATTGTCTTTCCTAAAGCTTTTTCTCTTTGGGGCCAGGCGCGTACAAAATGATCACGCAATGCGTTAGCCCAACCATACATTGTCCACAATCTATGGGAGATATTGTGGGGCCAGGAGCGTACAAAATGATTACGTGACGCGTTCGTCCAACCATAGACTGTCCACAATCTATGGGAGACATTGGCGTCACTTGATCGTTTTGTGCGCTCCTAAATGTTTTGTCTCTTTGAGGCCAGGAGCATTGAAATTAATTATTCTTATGGCCAGGAGCACAGATCATTATAAGAGGAATTAGAAGTGCACAGTAGGGTTGGAGCGCGTCGCCACATGCAATTATTTGCATAACACTGGCGTGGTGGGATGAGTAGTTGTAGCAGCGTGAGCGGGAAGACAAGTGGCGACAGCCGTCTCCGAAGCAAAAGCACTTCTAACCCTATAATGTTCTGTAGTCAGGAGCATAGAATAAATCTTATGCCAGGGGCACAGAAAATAATCACGTGCTGCGCTAGGCCAGCCACAGATTGTCCACAATCTGTGGAAGATATTGGACGAGCGCGTTACATGATAATTTTGTGCCTATTCTGTTCCTAAAACTGTGTTTATGTTGTGCCAGGAGAGCACAAAATGATCACGTGACGCGTTCACCCAATGTTTCTAGATTGTCCACTACCGCAATGGTTTTAATCCTTGTCTGTAAGGAGTATTTACTCAAGTGGTATTGCATAGGATATGCAATCGAAAACTACTGTGTTTGACTTATTTTTAGAGTTCCGTACCCAAAGGGTGAAAAGGGACCCTATTACTAAGCCTACGTTGTCCGTCCGTCCGTCCTACCTATGTAGGGCTGTAACTTTTGAATCGTTATAGCTAGATAGTTGAAATTTTCAATGAATATGCGTTATTACGGCGGCTTTATTGACAATAAAAATGTCAAAAAGTAAAAAATTAAGGGGGGTTCTCAACAAGAAACTAGTTTTTATCGACGTTTTTTCTTCTCGCTAGATATAAGATTAATTATCAATAATTATTTACTTTGGTTTTTAGAATTAAATTGAAAAGTAAAGAATACAGATTTGAATTCAAATAAAACGTGATAAAGTTCACATAGTCTGCAAACTTCATGCACAACATTGAAGTGGTTGTGCATAAAACGAGATGTGCCGACCAAAAATGTGTGCAAAAAAATAAGCGGCAAAGGTTTTACGGAGTGAAATCTACGTGGAAATATCAACGCGGCTCGGCACTGATGACGAGTAGCTAGTGATGGGACAAGTTGATCCATATATCGATAGGAAATCAAATTAGAGATCAATGTTCACGTCACGTCACACTGGACCAAGCTTATCGGTACTACTAATGAAACGTGGATGTTCTAAGTTTTCCAGAATATCTCTGACCCCTCGGGGAATATAGTTGTGAGTCTTGCATGCATATTATTTGTTCAAACAAAAACTAACATAGGAACAATAGTGATTATCACAGAATGTGCGTTATTACGACGAATTTGCACTCATGATTAGACGAGATTACGTCTGGTTCTTCTTTTAAGTCTGTGCAAATAATAAACAATTTCAAAAAGGTCAAAATAAGGGGGGTTAGTCATCAAGAAACTAGATTTTATCAACGTTTTTTCTTCACGCTCTATCGTAAAAACGGTAATACATAGAAAAGTCAAACTTGGTGTGATTATAGAGCAAACCCAACAGTACAACAAAAAATATAAAAAACCGGCCAAGTGTGAGTCGGTCTCGCGCTATGGTACTGGAAAAAAACATTTTGTTGTAAGTTAATATTTTGTGTGGTGGTGTGGTACGGGACTCTCGTTGCGCGAGTAGCCCGACCCGCACTTGACCGGTTTGTATTTACATATGTCATCTTTCATACAATCCATCCATATTATCTTTGGTCATTCTCTCTTCATGCAGCCATCCACTTCTTTCCCAATCCACATTTAACACTCGTTTTGTAATATAACAATCATCTCTTCTCAAATTTTCTAGATAAGTATGTTTCATTTTTCTCCCTAATCGTTCAGCATGCATGTTTATGTTCAGAAGGGTATCGAATCGTTTAATACAGCATGCACTTTGATTATGATTGCTCTAACTAAAATGAAGCAATTAATATTCTCTCTGCTGAACTTTACAATTACAAATATCATAGTTATTAACAGGCACGGCATTGTTCTACATTATGTCTTAGATCACCGATGACAAATTAATACATAATTAGAGACTTAGTCAACATTGACTCACACAGTTTATTATAGGTGGACCAGAATCTGATGGCAAACAGGGAAATCAAATTTTAGAGTAAGCGACGCTGGGGTAATTAGGTTAGGGTTCTTTACACATTGCAACTTTTTGCAGCCCAGCTTCAGCCCAGAATTGCTGCAAAAAACATCGTTTGAGTCGCGATGCAGCATCGATGCAAACGCGATAAAGCCTAGATGCAAACGAGATATAGCCACGATGCAAAACTTTCGTAATATTTGATCAGTTGTTCATCGACTTACTTTGCCAAAATGCACTCGCGCGTGTGAATCGATAAAAACATGTGTGTGCATCGCTACAATCATGCGTTTGGATCGATAAAACGCCTGTTAATTTCCTGCACCGATAAAGTCACTCGATTGTTAAACGCGTGTTTTTATCGCTGTCAAAAAATCGCTGTCCGTACAGGGCCTACTTTGACTAGACAGAATGACAGTTTGATAATACCATGTGAAAATCATTTTTTTTTTCTTTTTTTGTGCCATGAGATTCTGGTCGACCACTCCATCTAATAAATAAGACACAAGACGTTTCACGTACACCTACTCTACAATTGCTGCGTCTCTGATACAGCCGAACCCTTTTTTTATATTTAAATTGTTTGGAATACCAGCTGAGTACTTATGTACTAAAAAGATTTGGAACGCAGTTCCCATCACTAGAGGCGGTTGAGTTCTCCGTTGTTGCTTTTTTCCCATTTACGAGTTTCACGGCGACCGTTGCCTGAAACTTACACGTACCCAGAATATAAATGTAGATATCTCCCTCTCCCTCACACTCTACTATGCAGACACTATCTATCTCACTCTTCCCACAAATAAAAATGTGTAGCTGCCTCAATGTTGAAATAGAAATTGCAATATACCTTTTCGCATCACGATTCAAAATAGACTTTATGCAATGAACCTTTAGGAATCAACATTGGATAGAATGTCTTCAGCATTAGTGGCATTTCAGATCTGGAGTGGGAAAATGTTGTCTTTTTCGAACCAGTTGCATTTAAAATCCTCTATCCCTGTTAGGTGGCCGTTGTGCTGGAATATCTAAAATCATCTGGACCAAGTAAAGCGATTACTACGGTGATTTTATGAAAATGTTCAAAACTTATTAATTCTGCCATCTCAGAGATGCTGAACTTCAGCATTAATCAGCAGACGTAGATTGAATGTGTAATTTATTAATGTACTTACATTTAAGAGTATTTTCGGCAATATTAATTTTGGTCTTATCATCGAATCCATAAACTGTCATTGTATGCATTGTAACAAAGTTATAGGTAGGTAGGTACAGCTAAGTTCCATAATATACAGAGTATAAATTTGTTCTACACTCAGTTGCAGAAACGCTCATCAGAGTTAATCCTTCATTAAATCTCATGCTATCTTTTACTACGTCAATGTTGGTTTTAGGCAGAAAATCAAAAGATTATTTAGTTTTTACACTGATTTACTCTGATAACAAAATCCACACACGATAAGTAAGTTTACATCAGTAGCGGAAACAACAAGTGACATCTAGGAAGGTGTTTGCAAAGACCGATACTATTTTTGCGTTTACAAAGCATGATACATTCAACACTGGCCCTTAAACCAAAACAATATATCAAATGAGCCCACGAATAACGCGATAAATATGAGAGTTACAAAACAATAACGAGCCTTGCAACTGGCTTCCAACAAAAATACAACAAAGATTTAGTGAATAAAAAAAAACTAATTAATTTTGATATCGTTTACAACTACTATGTCTGGTAACAAACAATTAACAAACCTATTGTGTTTCATTACACTAAGAGGTTTCGTCAGCAAATCAGCAGGCATTTCTTCAGTAGGACAATATTGCAAACACACAATTTTTTCATTAATAATCTGTCTTATAAAGTGATGCCTGACATATATATGCTTAGTTCTAGAGTGGTACATTTGATTAACACTTAATTTTTGAGCCGACTGGTTATCATTATACATTGTTATATAGGAAATTTTACCCAAACATTCATAAAAGAAAGAGCGAATGAACAATGCCTCCTTACATGCATCCGACAGTGCCATATACTCGGCTTCAGTACTACTAAGTGCGACCGTTTTTTGTTTTCTACTTTCCCAAGAAACTAAGTTATTACCAATTTTAAAAACATACCCTGTGTATGATTTCCTGTCTACTTCGCTGGCAGCCCAGTCGGCATCCACGTAGGCAGTGATGTTCAGTCCACTTTTTTCAAATACCAAACAATGATTGATCGTACCTTTTAAGTAGCGCAGCACACGCTTCGTAGCCTTCCAGTGTACCTCTGAATAACTCTGGTTGAACTGGCTTAATGAACTTACAGCATAGGCCACATCCGGCCTTGTACATATCGCAACATACATAAGGGAACCAATTAAATTTCTATAACTATAGTTACCAGTTTCCTCCTTTTCAGCTTTATGGAGTTTGAGTCCTGCTTCCATAGGAGTTCTAGCCGGCTTGCAATCACTCATTTGAAACTTATCCAAGATCGATTTTATGTAGTTTGACTGATCCAGAGTGATTCTGCCTTTTTCTCTAGTGATCCTCATACCCAGTATGTGATGAGCCGGACCCAGATCCCTCATTTCAAATTCCTTCATTAATTTTTCTTTCAGAATATTCTTTTCTTGAGTTGAACATGATGAAAATAATAAGATGTCATCGACATAGATACTGATTATCATGAGTTTTCCTTGATGTGATTTGAAATAAACACAAGGTTCTGTAGTGACTTTCTTGAAGTCAAATGTTTGTGTCAATACAGTATTCAATTTATCATACCATGCCTTGGCAGATTGCTTGAGACCGTAGATGGCTTTCTTGAGTTTATATATCTTGTCTTTTCCTCCTTTTATTTCAAATCCTTCAGGTTGCTCCATGTAAACATTCTCCTGTAAATCCCCATTGAGGAATGCAGTAGTGACGTCCATATGATCAATTTCCATTTCATATTCTGCAGCTATAGCTAATAACATTCGAATAGTTGCATACCTTACAACTGGTGAAAATGTTTCTTCATAGTCAACGCCATACTTCTGAGTGTAGCCTTTTGCCACTAATCTTGCTTTATACCGAAGAATTTCTCCATCTAGTCCCCTTTTTCGCTTAAACACCCATTTACATTTTACCGCCTTTTGATCTTTTGGTCGGTCTACTAGAGTCCAACATTGATTCTTTAGAAATGACTTGTATTCATCTGACATGGCAGTTCTCCAATGTTCAGCTTCGCTTCCACTCATAGCTTCATTTACAGTAGTTGGCTCGTCATTGGTAGAACTCAGCATGTTACAGAGGCCTGCGAACTCAGCACATTCTTCATAGTCGGTGTCTGCCTCCAATGATGATCTCCCTGGAATGTAAGTGGAGTCCGAAGAATCATCAATGTCACCAGAAGCACTCGATTCCTCAGAGTCAGCTATTGAGATTATACTTTCCTTGCGTGGATTTTGTGAATCATTGATATCATTATCTGATTCTGAATTTATGTCATCAGATTGATTAGATCCCTCAATAGATGGCTCTGAAGTTCTCTCATTAGAGTCTGATAAATCCTTTAAATTGTTATTGTTCTTGGGTGGGGTCTGCATGAACATATTGTTCATGATAACATTATCATCATGTGACATAATATCCTTGGTTTTAAATTTATTCTCTAAGAACACCACATCCCTTGCTATAATACATTTTTGGGGATTGGAAATGTCCAATAGTCTGTAACCCTTCGTCTCTGTACAGTAACCGACAAATACACATGGTTTACTTTTGCTATCTAATTTCTTTCGAGTCTTTACTAAAGTGTGCGCCACACAACCAAATATTCTAAGATGACTGAGGTCTACCTTCTGATTGGTCCATGCTTCCTCCGGAGTAACTCCCCTGACTGCTTTGGTTGGACTTCTATTCTTTAGGTATACTGCGGTGTTAACCGCTTCCGCCCAATACTTTTTGTCCAACCCAGCTTGTTGCATCATGCAGCGGGCTGCCTCCATCACTGTTCGGTTGGCTCTTTCCGCCACACCGTTTTGAGCAGGAGTATGTGGAACCGTTGTCTGGTGCCGGATTCCATTTGCCTTGAGGTAAGTCTGAAATTGAGAGTTAATATATTCACCACCTCCGTCACTTCTTAAAATTTTTATCTTTCTATTGGTTTGGTTCTCCACTAGAGCCTTAAATTCCTTAAAATGCTCAAAAGTTTCACTTTTTGCTTTGAGAAAATAAACAAATGTTTTTCTTGTCAAGTCGTCTATGAATAGCAGGAAATATCTTGCACCGCTGAATGACGACGTCTGGATTGGGCCGCACAAATCGCTGTGAACTACACCTAAGATCTCATTAGCCCTACTTAAGGATTTAGATGGGAGAGGGAGTCTGGACTGCTTTCCCTCTATGCAAGCAATACATGATTTGTAGTCAGTACTATCATAAGTAATGCCTGTTGCCATACCTTTATTTAGAAGATGCATGCTGCGAGAGTTCAGGTGACCGAGCCGCTGGTGTCATACTTCTTGCAACACCTTGCACCTTGACGATGCCAAGGACGTGGACTCAGGAACTTCCTCCTCAAGCAAACGGTCCGTTTCGTCATCATTTGTCATCTGTGAATCTGTTAAAGAATTGTTTGACCCTAAACACTGTCGCTGACCCATGGCTACTGTCGATGCCAATCTAGCCTGCTCATCGTTAACAATGTCGAGTTGATAGACACCATTAATGTGAGTAGCACTAGCAATAACCTCATCATCATCATCATAAATTTTACAGTTATCTTTAGTAAACACAATTTTATACCCCTTTTTAGCCATTGCACTTACAGACAACAAATTGGTAGTTAATTTAGGTACATAATAAACGTCTTTTACAGTTCTTAGACAGTCCTTTAACTGCACCTTGAATACTCCGATGCCTGCAGTGGCCAATTTTTCACCATTTGCAACGCGCACATCAACGGGTATATTTGAGATGAAGTCGCACATCACAGACTTATCATTACACATGTGATTTGTCGCACCTGAATCTACGTACCACATATTATCGCTAACACTGACACTAAGCGCCGTTAAAAGAGCTTTGTCTTTCCATTTTCCTTTGTCCTTGCTCCCTGATGATGGGTGGGTCGCTGGCTTCTTTGAGGGACAGTCCCGTATCACATGTCCTAATTTTCCACAACTGAAGCACTTAACAGTTTTCCTTACTGCTAAGGCTGACGCCAACAAGGACTCTTGCTTAACCTCTCGCCGTTGATCCTCTTGCAAGAGCTTGGCTTTCACAGTCTCGCTAGCTAACTTTATATTGCAATTTTCTAATGCCATTATTAACGGGTCAAAATCGGACGTCAATCCACTCAACATTATGACACCCAGGAAATCATCATCAAGAGGTGACCCTATGTCACTTAATTGCTGAGCGACATTCGTCATCTTTGAGATGTACTCCTCCATGCTTTCACAATCGCATAGTCGTGTGTTGAATAGAGATCGTTGAAGATTCAATCTTCGACACAAACCTTGATCCTCAAACGCCGTTTTGAGGTTGTTCCACGCTTCGTGTGCCGTCTTCGCATTTCTAACAAAAGGAAAGGCCGATGATTGTACGCTTAGGCAGATTTTTGCCAAAGCCTTTTGGTCGTTCTTACTGTCGCTACTCTTCTCACTGTCGCTAGTCTTGGTCGGCGGTTTCGCAACGCAATCCCACAGATCTTCCAGGATAAGCAAATTCCGGATTGAAAACTTCCAATTATGATAGTCCTCGATACCGCGTAGCTTCTCAATATGTGACAGACTCGACGTTGCAGTAGTACCAGCCATTACTGCAGTTTTTCACGCGACACAATATGCCGGCCGGTGGATTTTTAGTCAACTTTGATTTCAATGTAAATGTGGATTTATTGAAAATAATGCCCGAAATTACGTGCTGGGCCCTTAACCTGTTGGTTTTAGGCAGAAAATCAAAAGATTATTTAGTTTTTACACTGATTTACTCTGATAACAAAATCCACACACGATAAGTAAGTTTACATCAGTAGCGGAAACAACAAGTGACATCTAGGAAGGTGTTTGCAAAGACCGATACTATTTTTGCGTTTACAAAGCATGATACATTCAACAGTCAACATGACAACAAGTGAAAACAAGAGTTTTAATGGAAGATTTACTCTGATGAACGTTTCTGCAACTGAGTGTAAAACTATCAAACTGAACAACTTTTATTACCTAAGGGAGCAATATCGGAAACGCGAAAAATAAGTGTGCCGAATTTCGCAGCTTCCTACGACGTACGATCACTAAGAAAAATGCATGTGACGGACGGATTTCAATAACTAATACTCGACAAATTCCAAATTTTTTCAATCTTTGTGTTGAGGGACATAGAGCCATCTTCTGGTGTTTTTCAAACAGACATAATGGTGAAAGAACTGTATTTCCACACCCTGTAAACTTCATAACGGGCTCGCACTGACAAGAAGAGGTTATCATTACACCAGAAGTAGCCTATTCACTCTAACCTAAAGATTTTAAATTCGAGATCCCTAGAGAAGTGAGCTAGGTCAAGACACAACGCGCATCCAGGAATGTCGGGACATGGTTCAAGACCGGTTCACTGCTTGCACCGTTCTGTATTGTACATTTGCCTATGTTACGAGTACAATACACTTACTGCATTACACATGGCGTTAGTAAATTAACTTGGATGTTTTACCAGTCGGTATTCACGTGTTTTGGTATCGTTTAGAATTCTCAAAAACGTCAGGGTGATTAAAAACAAATGCATAAAGCATATGATTACGACTATATTCCCCGAGGGGGTAGTCAGAGATATTCTGAAACCTCAGAACATCCGCGTTTCACCAGTAGTACCGAAACTCTGTCCAGTGCGACGGGGGGTGAGCCCGTCGCCACTTATAATGGACAGTGGGTAGAATACTGCCTCGAAATTGAAGCATGCAGGTTTCCTCACGATGTTTTTCTTCACCGAAAAGCCAGTGGTGTTACAAATCGTACATAAATTCCGAAAAAACTCATTGGTATGAGTCGGCCTGGGCGGGGATCAAACCATCACCTCCTGCACGGCAGGCAAGGTTACTCACTACTGGACCACCACAGCTTTGGAACCACCACCACAAATGGAAGCAAAAATAGAAATCTTTTGTTCATCAGTTCAGTAGGAACATACTATTTAATTAAATAAATAAAAATATCTCATCATCTCAGCCGATTGGACGTCCACTGCTGGACATAGGCCGCCCCAAGGATCGCCACAACGACCGGTCCTGCGCTGCCCTCAACCAAATAAAAATATCTTTTTAGTATAAAATAAACATCACTATCCAATGATGAAACGCGTTCTTTCGGTTTGTTTACCTTTTTTGTAGTATCTGTAGCTGAACTTGATATGTAACTTGCAGCTAATTTCAAGATTACTTTCGAAGCCGAAACCACGCGGCGAAGAAACTAAGATATGAAAATAAATCAAAATCAATGCATCCGAAAAGTGAATAAATTGCATAACAGAAAGGCAACACAAGTTTTCTACATAAAGGAACTTTAAAATTTTATAAACAGAACTAGGTAGATAAATAATCAACGCTCCAAAAATGGCAGAGCCAAAATAGGTCCTAAAGAGCTCTTTTTCCTAGTAGCTGACTGAGAGTCATTATCATCATCAGCCTATATACGTCCCAATGCAGGGCACGGGCCTACCCCCTAGAAGGGTGTTTGGGCGGTAGTCCACCAAGCGTGTCCAATGCGGATTGGTAGACTTCACATATGCATCAGAATTTCTTCTTCTGCATATGCAGGTTTCCTCACGATGTTTTCCTTCACCGTTTGAGAGCAGTCGGTAATACGTACGTAAGTTAGAAAAACTCATTGGTACGTGGCATGTTGTCCATGCGGATTCGAACCCGGACCTCATGATTGAGAGTCCATACCTCTCCGCAACGCGCCACCGAGCTCTAATTGACTGCGACTGAGAGTTATAAACATACCAAATAGGGCAAATAAGTACGGATAAATGTATCAAATAGTATTTAGTGCCACCCAACAGCATTCAAACTTGATTTGTATGGGTTATTGTGGAAACTCGAACAATTTAGGCCCAGAGGAGAGGCGCACAAAAAAAAACTACAAAAACACACACACACCAAATTAGATTTAGTAAGAATTAATTGATAACAATATATTCATTCATAACTTCTCGCACTATTTTTTATTACTTAGACAATGTTGTTGTATGATTTCTTTCTTTATCTAAGTAAGTAAAAAATGCCTCCCAACCGATCCCGGGATCATTATGAATTTATTTATTTATTACCATAGACATGTTACTCTAGCGATAGACAAGCTCGTTCAAACAAACAACATGTCACACAAAACAACACAAAATGACACATTGCGATCTGTCATTGCCATAGTGACGAAGTGAACTCGGGAACATCAATCAGGTGCGTACACCTCATTCAAGTGGAACATGTTGCTACTATGCAAGGGCACGTCTATCGCTAGAGTAATATCTCTATGTTTATCACATTTATTATATTACGGATCTGGAAAACAGGTAAAAATACAAATAAAATATAGGTAAGTAATTACGCATAGAAGAATTGCAAACCAAGAACTTTCTATAAACCTTTTCCTTTGCCATTTTAATAATTGGCATTGCATACTATTATTTCCATATAGTTTCATATGTGTTCACTGGTGACCTAAGTTTCTATGAAAACATTGTCTTTTGCTACGATTTTATTATGAGACTTGGAGTCATTATGTGTATTTACGGTCAATGTAAAGAAAGTGTATACCTATTAAAATAGCCATGCAATTGTCGAACCCATATTGTGGTTAGATATCTATAATAAATTGGCAGGTACATACACAACCGTCTACTGATTCCACATTATGTACTAATATACTTGTATGTATTGATCTCTTGCTTTCCGCCTCTGATCATAGAAGGAACGGAGATGAGATAAAATAACAAATATGCTGCCCCTGGATTTAAATTAAATTAAATTAAATACTCATTTATTTCAGATCAAAATCCATAATTTTGTTAGTAGGTTGATTAATAACAATGTTTACTTAAAATTATGTTAGTTTATGTTAATTGGAATCAATATAATTTGTAATTTGTATTTCTTAGTTTATTTGACTGTCCCAATCACCAGCTCCACCCAGTGTTTTTGTATGGGACAATCAAATCTAGCAGCAATGCATCAGGATGCTGTTGTCGCTGGTACGCAGGCGCTGCAGTAGAGAGGCCACTTTCGCGTGGAAACCGTCTGTTCGCGCCTCCGCGAACATGCCGGACGCACTGCAGCGCCTCGACAGCCCCAGCAGCATCCTGAAAGCATTGTTGTACTGGACGCGCAGCACATTGTAGGCACGCCGCGCACGCACGCATTTACAAGACCACGTTTTAATACCAACAAGTGTCACCAGTGAAAAAATTTTAGTTGTATGCTGGACATTTATATTTTGGAAGATTATTTAATTTAAAGGGATCCGATGCAACCAGGGCTTGAAATGCCGGTATTTTAGGGAACCGGCCTTGGTTTGATACCGGTAAAAGACGTAATACCTGCGCCCGCGGCATGGTGCCTCGATAAACGTTTTATCGCGCCTGCTAACTCGTTCGTTCGCGCGCAAAAAGAAAGGGAGCTAGGGCGCGATAGCGCTTTTATCGCGCGATCATGCCGCGGGCGCTGTTCTATTAAATTTCTCATCAGTATCGGTATTACACACCGGTACCAAATAAATATTTACATTACTAGCACGGACCTGAAAAAAATACGGACGGCATGTGACACTAAAAAGATGTGAAGCATGCAAGGTCCTACATTTTCGTTTGTTCTACAAGGGACCTACACTCACACAGATGCACTAGCTCTATAGGCGCAGGTCCGACACCTGTCACCATTATGTACCGCGTGACAGCACGCACACAAAAGAAATGGGTGCTTCACTCGTGATTAGACCAGATTACGTCCGTCTTTTTTTCAGGTCCGTAATTACTAGATTGAGAAAACACATTGAATTTGTTGATTGATTTTACAGGCCCCTTCTGGAAACGGAATCCAGGTATTGGCAAGAACTGGTATGTACCGGTACAGAACCTTTACTTTTGGTACCGGTTCCAAAGATTTTATACCTTACCTACTTTGGGGACAGTGGTTTGAGGGTTGTTTGGTGGCTAGGGCAGGAGTAGTGAAACCTGTTGAGTCTCAGTTCGTACTACTTTATTGTGCAAAAATAACCTATCTATATACAACTCGGCGGTTCCCTATTCGCCGGTGGACCGCCGAGGTAAATGTCAATGTGGGTACCCCCACATATCTCCCTCACAAGTGCTAACGTTACTTAATAGCTAATATATTATAAAATGCTTCTATGTACAAAAAAAAAACTTAATACTAAAGTGGGTCGCGCACTTTGAATTTGCGCGCGTCTGCGCTCGTCTGTCTCCGTTTGGGCTCGTGAACCCGATGTGCTGTGACGTCGCGCCCATCTACTGCGCCTGCGCAATGCCCACATCACCGTTCGGCGGTACTCGGCGCGTCTCGGCAATCCTCGTGCCGTGCCATGCTCGACGCGGCCGTGCTCCGCCTGCCGCCTCATTATCTCGTCGACCGCCGTCCGCTGCACTCGCCTGCTTCTTCGAACACTGCACTTGTGTTCTGCTGCCGAAGAATCTAATATGACCGTTGACCATTTGCACGCAATGGGAAAACGATGTCTCACAAAATCGTTCTTTTCAGAGCGGACTTCAATGTTTCGAACGATATACAACCCGTAGGAATCAACGTTATCTGCACGCGATGCGTTGGTTCTGAACAAAAACCGTCTTTTTCAAGGCGACTTTCTCCTGTTTCGAATGACGATACTGACAAATAAATCTGGTGTTGTGTTATTTTATTTTGTGTTTGCTCGAAGTGTTATTTCCTGTCAGTGTTTATCGGCTCCTTATTTTTCAGGTTGTGTTGAAGTTTTTTAGTGCGCTATTGTGTCAGTGGTCGTTTTCATGGTGTTCGCTGTTCTCTGCTGACTGTAGTTTGCCTTTTCTATATGCTATTCCCCGTTTTTTTTGTGTAGGTACGGTGCTAGCCAGGCTTTCTTGAATTGTTCGTTGCCCGTTTGCTCGTTGCCCTTCTTGCTCGCTGCTGGATTCTGGGGTTGATAGGATTTGTATGGGAAAGGAATGTCGTGGGTAAGGCTATGTTACATTGATTTTTTTGTAACTCGTTTTTTTGTTGGACATTGCTCTTTTTGTCTCTTTTTTTTGTGTTTTGCTGTATTTTTTTTTTGTTAACATTTTTTTTTTTTTTTTTTTTTGGTAGGTAAGTACTTTTTTTTTTGTATCTTTTTTGTTAGTGGTACCTTCTGTTTTTTTTTTTTTGTGTGATAAATATATACTTATAATATTGATATTTGATGTTGCTCAGATGTTGTGCGAAGTGTCTGGCTGCCCTAGCCACCGACGAAGTCTTGATAGTCTTGCAATAAAATCTTGATGCTGTTTTATTTACCCTGTGTCTCCCAAGTTCGGCTAGTGCATGTATTTAGCAGCCGAAACAATTTGTATTTTGATGTTGCATGAAGTAGGTAGTTAGTTGGTTTCTTAACTCGGTGCATGTTGCATTGGAATGTTTGTCTTGCTGTGATGTCATCGTTTGTCCCGTCCGTTTGTGTCGGTACCCTCTTTCTTTGTGTGTGTAGCCTGCTCGTTGCTCGGTGCGTATGGGTATATATCTGCGCGCTTTAAATGCATACGTAGTTATGTAGCCGTTTGCGACGAGTATTTTTCTTGCACGTTTTTTAGTCAATGTATTTGACCGTTATGATTTCGACGTGGCGGCGTGGCGTCGCGACGTCGTTTAGCCATGAAGATATTGGTAACAATAGTCGCTTTTACGGCTGATCAATTGATTACTCGTTCACCGGTGTGCCGGTGTCTTCTTTGTAGAATGGCGTTATTTCCCTCTGCGGGAGGTGGAAGCTTAACAGCTGAGTGGCGCTATTGGCGCGTTTTACACCCCTTTGGGTTGTACATCTGAATGTCGCTGTCTTCCTTTTTTCTTGGCGATGGGGTAGTAGCGGCGGTTTCCGCTGCGCTAACTTCTCATGCCTCGTAGTTTGGGTGCTTAGGACGACGTGCGTGGTTTTCGCTGCGTTGTCCTTTCGCTACCGTGTATTATGTGCTGACGATGGAGCGGCGGCGTTTCTGGTACGGGGACGGGCGATGTTTATTTAGGATTGCGTATGCTTGGTCGCTGTTGCGTCGCCGACGGTTGCATAGCTGGATCCGCTGAAGAGTTCTTCCGTCTTTAATAATTCTTGTTTATTCATGCTGCGTAGTTTCAATTTTCGGGGTCACCAGTTTGGGGACAGTGGTTTGAGGGTTGTTTGGTGGCTAGGGCAGGAGTAGTGAAACCTGTTGAGTCTCAGTTCGTACTACTTTATTGTGCAAAAATAACCTATCTATATACAACTCGGCGGTTCCCTATTCGCCGGTGGACCGCCGAGGTAAATGTCAATGTGGGTACCCCCACACCTACCTTTGTCGGCGTGATATAATATGTATCTTCTACTTCTGGTGGGGGGGGACATCTTCTATCGGAGGTTGGCGATCATTAGGGCTATTCGGACCCCAGAGACTGCAGCCCTGAACAGTGAGGTATATGTATACCCACGCCAAATTACAGCTTTTTAACCCCCGACGCAAAAAGAGGGGTGTTATAAGTTTGACGCCTATGTCGGTCTGTCTGTCGGTCTGTCTGTCTGTGGCATCGTAGCTCCCAAACGGGTGGACCGATTTCGATGCGGTTTTTTCAAGCAGAAAGCAAATTTTTGCGAGAGTGTTCTTAGCTTTGTTTCATGAAAAACGGTTTAGCAGTTTTGAAGTAACTTTAAAAATTGCGACAAAATTAGAGGGGTGTTATAAGTTACTGTCCGTTCGTGGCATCGTAGCTCCCAAACGGGTAGACCGATTTCGATGCGGTTTATTTTAGTAGAAATTTAACTTATGCTAGAGTGTTATTAGCTTTGTTTCATGAAAATCAGTTCAGTAGTTTTCATGTAACTTTAAAAACTATGAAATAACATTAAATTACAAATTTAAAAAACCCCCAACGCCAAAAACGAACATTTAAAAAGTAAAAAATAATTCGGTCACCTATTATTTTTGATGTAAGTAAGCAAATGTATGTTTTACTTCTTTACTCTCTTTAAGATATTTTAGGTAAATTAATGTGTCGGGGACCGCAAGTGACTGTAAAAAATCAATGGTCATTTTCATAGCGGTTCCCTACGCATTAATTTACCTAAAATATCTTAAAGAGAGTAAAGAAGTAAAACATACATTTGCTTACATCAAAAATAATAGGTGACCGAATTATTTTTTACTTTTTAAATGTTCGTTTTGGCGTTGGGGTTTTTTTTTTTTTACGTGGAAAGACAGAAAGACAAACGGACATGGCGAAACTATAAGGTTTCCTTGTTGACTGCGGGATCTTAAAAACCAGATTCGGTAGGACCTTAGTAACTGTGAGCACACTCGCCGACTTATCACCCTAATTTCCTAGTTAACGTCAACAATCCGTTAACTGAACCACACATAACAGTCCTAAATGGGTAAACTACTCGTATATTCGGGATGCCTGCAATACCTATAATCGAATTAGCAGTACGGTGATGATATCCGAATGTTAATTACCAAATGCAGTACGGATTCTGTGTGATTTAGCCCAGAACGTCACTGTAATGATGTGATTTGTTATTCATATGCTTATTAAGCGGGGATTCGAAATAAAGGATTATGTATATTGTCTGCTCCAGTAGATATGTAATTTAATGTTTTGAAATTGCTTTTGTTACATTTGATTTGAAACTATGACAATGAAATTGTAGGTACTGTGAGAGAGTTGGTGGCGCGTTGCGGAGAGGTGTTGGATAATCAATCATGTAGGTACGGGTTCGAATTCGCATGGACAACATGCTATGTACCAATGAGCTTCCTAACTTATGTACACACGGCGACAGATTAACCTACCCATAGTTGAACTCTACGTTCATGGACATAAGGTCCAACTATGTGTAGGTTAATCTGTCGCCGTGCGTACGTAGTACCGACTGCTCTCAAAGTGAAGGAGAACATCGTGATGAAACCTGCTTAAGCAGAAGAAATTCTAATGCATACAGGGTCCAACTTAATATGCTGACACTTTTTAAGGGGATGATCAGACCATCAAACTGAACAACTTTCTCTATGGGACCAACATCGAAATTTCGAAAAAAAATCAGCTGTCCCATACATTATGGCTCGAGTAGGTTCGCAGTTTTGTATGGCACAGCTGATTTTATTTCCACGATTTCGATGTAGGTCCCATAGAGAAAGTTGTTCAGTTTGATGGTCTGAACATCCCCTTAAAAAAGTGTCAGCATTTAAGAAGGACCAATCCGTTAATATACCAATCTTCTGTGTTGTGGCACTCGTATCAGTCTGGACATAATTCCTCGTCTATTTCTCACTCGTCCAGGCCGACTCGTATCAATGAGTTTTTCGGAAATTATGTACAATTTGTAACACCACTGGCTTTTCGGTGAAGGAAAACATCGTGAGGAAACCGGCATGCTTCAATTTCGATGCATGTAAATTGTACCTATTGTCCATTACAATAGTGGCGACGGGCTCACACCCCATCACACTGGACAGAGTTTCGGTACTACTGGTGAAACGTGGATGTCCTGAGGTTTCAGAATATCTTTGACTACTCCTTCGGGGCATATAGTCGTGATATGTGTTTTTCTCACTAAATGTGTGTAAGTGCAAAGGGGGATCAATAAACAATTTGAGGAGGTTGATCCCGTCAAAGTGGCATAAGTAGCGACCAACAAGAGTTTTGTTTTAACCGCCCGCTGGTTGGGCGGCCAGGCCACGCTCCCCGCCCGCCCTACCATGTTTTTTTTAATTTGTTTCGCTTAATCACTTATTTTACGTGTTAGGCATTTTGAATTGTTGTAGAGGTGTGACTTAAATTATAAAATAATATAAATATGTAATACTAGTGTTTACCCGCGTCTTCGTCCGCACAAAATTATATACCAGATTTTAAATCAGATCATAAGCTATCAAACAAAAAAAGTTTCATCAAAATCGGTTACGTAGTTTTTGCGTGATGCGCGAACAAACAAACAGACTGAAAAAATTTCTATAAAGGTTGATTTCGAGTCAGGGATACCTAAAAACCATATCGTAATCTTTTTTTTGTAAATATTTTCAATGTATAGACACACTTCAGCTACAGTTTTATAATAGTTTAGAAGAAGGCATAAGTGGCATATGTTATAAGGCATAGGCATAATGTTATAAGTGCGACGCGGTCACACTGGACATAGATTCTGTACTGCTGGTGAAACGTGGATGTTCTGAGGTTTCAGAATATCTCTGACTACCCCTCGGGGAATATAGTCGTGAGCATATGCTTATGCTAATAAGGCATCTGGTTTAGACCTTGTATTATGGTGACTCTAGACATAGATATTATACAGGGTGTATCAAAACACCCTAGTAATATTTAAAGGGGTGGTTGAGACTATCAATACTGAACCAATTTCAACGAGGAGCCAACTTCGAAATCGCAAAAAAACTACCCGACACAAATGTTTAGTACTTACAACAGATTTTTTGCCTTGTATGTCTGTCTAATGATGATTACAAATTAAAATACAATGCTTTGGTTTCCCTTCACATAACCATAAATATGAAAAGACGGTAAATAAAAATAGGAGCATAGTTTGACAACATTAATTATGCTTAAGCATATCCTAATTACTGTAATGGCATTAGCCTGCGAGGCGAGGTCAAGTGGGGGGAGGGGGGTTCACGTGTCCTGAAACACTAATGTGTTTGGATAGTTATGTTGTTATATATAGTTAGGTGACATTTAACAGCATACATCTAGGATTTAATAGTCTACAAGGTGGAATTAATATCATTAGCATCCTTTTAAGACGCTGTTATCCGGTCGAGGCCGTTTTTTGAACACGAACGAAAGTGTTTTAAACTGTGTTCTAAAGTCTGTAAACCAATCTGGCTGATAGGCGACCGTTCTCAATTACACGATTACATTAAGTTTAATAGATAGAAAAAAATCCCAAAGTTACCCCTTTTTGTTATGTTTTTTCAATACTATGATTAAACTGCTGATATTTGACTTTTTATTCTTGTACTTAACTAAATACATTAAATATTTCTAGTGAACTCCGTAGAATTATGAGCTTAGAAACACCCACGAGCAAAGATATTGATGAAAAACACTTTTTTTGCGATCCTGCTTTCAATTGGAGCGCTGTGGCTAATTGCAAACTTATGCTTGCAAGAAAGTGACGCTTGCACTTGGATAACCTGGCCTTAAATTAAGAGTCAACCCATCAAACTGAACAACTTTTAGGAGCAAACCGATCGGAGCAAAAATAAATCAGCGTTTGCATACCTACATTTGAGTCGAGTAGGCAATAGACATAATGTCTATTTTAAGTATATTTCATTCATTCATTCATTCTATTGCCTACTAAAACTGCAATGATTGCAGTTTTGTATGGGACTTATGGTTTTAGGATGGAGTGAAAGTTGTTCAGTTTGATGGGTAGACTCTTAGTTTAAAAGGATGCTAATGATATAAATTTCACCCTGTATAGGGTGTAAATCTAGTATTACCTATATACTTTGAGAGATGCTTCAAACTATCAAACTGAACACATGGGACCAATATCAGAATCGTAAAAAAACCGCTGCTTCATACAAATGGATCACATAGCCTATGGATAAAATTTATGTTCTCGCGCGTTCAATATTGGTCCCATAATAAAAGTTGTTCAGTTTGATTATCTGAAGAATTCTGTTCGATATGTAACACTCTGTATACGCGGCAACGTTATAGATTCAAACGACAGGCAACAAGAATCATAAAAGAACAATGTCATTACCCAATTTGAAAGATTACATTCCTGAAAGAATACTGAAGTCATAATCGTAAAGCCTGTGTAATAAAGTCGACAATAATTCGGTGATATCCTATCAGCAAATTGATTTGTTAACATTCGACAATGTCAACAAAAAGCAGTCTATAGTTTTCCATGTGTAAGTAGTATAGTAGATTACACACCGAGGACAGGAAAGTAAGAAAGGTCTCAGATCTCGCCGAGGTCAACAAACATGTGATCTGAAGCTTTCTTATTTAATGTCCGAGGTAGTATACTATTTTTCTCCTCGACAGAGGTGGAAAGCGGCAACTTCGTTTAGTGCAGCTGGACGACAATTGACGCTTTTCGTCCGGAGAGGAGAAATAGTAGGTATATACAGGGTTTTTTAACATGCCGATTTTTTTCGCGACTTCGATGTTGGTCTAACTACTCTAACTGATCATCCCTTTAAAAATCTGTCGGCGTATTAAGAAAAATACTTTGTTGAATTTACATACAGGGGTAGGCAGAGACCACGGACCTCCACACGGTACGACTCTGACACACCTCTGTAGCATCATTCACATTCATACATCTTTACATGCACTTCCGTAGATTGAGAGTGCTACGCACTTGCCCTTTTCATCATGATTTGATCATTGATCTTCTTCTTATCGAGTGGGTTGCAAGCCCTGGTGTCAGAGTTTATTCAAATAGCCTTACGGCCTCTGACGTGGTTTTTATGTAACGACTACTACCCTAGGGTAGTAGACGGGACCAACAGCTTAACGTGCCATCCGAAGCAAATTCAAATCATCTTTCTTTTTCAGACAATCAGGTGACTCAGCCTGCAATGTCCTAACCAACTGGGGAAAAACGCACAAAGTGACATTTCACTAGGTGCCCCCCGTGGGAATCGAACCCACGACCTCCGTGTCAAGAGGAGGCACGGATTGATTTGATCATGGTATGTTTTCCTCGGACGGCCGCCTCTACCAACACTTCCGGATAGTAATACCACGGTATATCTAAGAAGTACCTAATAGTACAAAACTCTACTAATATTCCTCTTGGGGCGGTACGAGATACTGCAAAATCTACCAAACGTCACCATTTTAAGGGTAAATTATTCGGAGCGCGCTCCATACAAACGTAGGTACTATGGTGATATTTTCAATACTAACCAATTAAAGTCAATGAAATTTTGCAGAAACAATCTAGAAACAAATTTCTATGCTTGTATGGAGTCAGATTTTCGTTAAAATGTATAGTTTTCAAGTTACAGTGCCTCAAAGATTTCCATACAAATTTTAAATTAATCCTAGCATTGAAACTGTATATTTTAACGAAAATCGGACTCTATAGGAGCATAGAAATTTGTTTCTTGATTGTTTCTGCAAAATTTCATTGACTTTAATTGGTTAGTATTGAAAATATCACCATAGTACGATTGTATGCAGCGCGCATTTTCGCTCTCGGAATAATATTCTCTTAAACGAGAACTTGTAGCGACGTACACTTCGTCTGGGGTGCAAGATGGACAGAAGTGTCAATTTCTGCGGTAAATTATTAGATCAATCAAAGTAAAGTTAATGGATAGGCATAAAGCGCGTTAAGGGTATATTTTCTAAAACCCCTACTTTTAGGAACATTGTTTTCAGTGATATGCTATTGCATATCCAGTGTTTTATATTTATTATGAAAGAACTGCCTTTACTTAAAAATGTAATGAATCGTTTTTTTGTATGTTTCATATAATTTATTTTAGTAATCGCATAAAATCCGGACACTGTTCGTCGAAATATTGCTAAAAATGGGGTTTCTTTAGGAACATTTTTAGAAGGGTTACGTTACACGGTTGAATTTACAGTTTACGTAAAAAGAAATTTTATATAAATTTAAAAAACATAATGAATCGTTTTTTTTAAATACTAGTCTGAAACACTAATATTTTTGAAAACATATTATTTAAAATCAAATATTGTGATTACCATACAAAATGGCGAACAAATTCAATCTTTTGACATCCTGTGACAACTGCAAAACTATCCTTGTTTCTGATTTTTTTCATTGTACGGCGAAATGCCGTTACTGGAGCACGTCCGCGTCAAATGTTTTGAAAATAATTTGCGACAATTTTTTTCTCGATCCGTCTGTGGATGACTGAAACACAAAGGTAATTGAATGGAATAATTCATTATTTGTGTTTTTCTAAAGCTAAAATTATGTTATATTCAAAAAAAATTAACGAATTCTAGTATAATATTTGTCATATTGTTCAATCAAATTGAAATGACTTCAATTATGTCAGTAGAGTATACCAAATCTATTACCATTCTCTTTGGTCGGCTTTTCAATATACAATTGCCAATACAGTCGCGCACAGTTTCAAATAAATTCTAAGCAAGAAGATTAAATTACCTACGTAGTATAAAATTCTTGATAAGAAAATCATGAAATTTTTATTTACTTCTGAAATTAAATCACTGCAAATAATATCAAAACAACTAAAAACTTACTTCCTACCAATTTCAATGAATAATTGAATATAAAATATTTATTTAATAGCGGCGTTCGCGAATGGAGCGCGCTCCATACAAACGTACTATGGTGATATTTTCAATACTAACCAATTAAAGTCAATGAATTTTTGCAGAAACAATCTAGAAACAAATCTCTATGCTTGTAATTGGTCAGTATTGAAATTATCGCCATAGTACGTTTGTATGGAGCGCGCTCCAAATTATATCCCCTTTAATACTCACAACTTTTGATTGAACAATATAGCCTGAATTTTAATCCAAACTGAGCCCTATGCTTTCGTGAAATCCAAATCTGTTCAGTAGTTTTAAAATAACGTGTGCACAAACAAACAGACAAAAATTCTAAAAATGGTCTCAATGTATTCCATTACGTACCTATCCCAAACGCCCCCAATTAACATTTTTATAAATATATTCAATGTACATCTACGCCATGTTTGCAATTATGACCCAATCACCGACTTAAATTGCTTTCGAATGACATCAAAACAATGGGAATATTGAAATTCCACGGCAAATTTTTCTCCACTAGTCTTAATAGTACCTACCTACATTACTGCAGCGGCCAGCAAAAGAGGCATTGATGGACGAACGTGTAAATGTGGGCCGAGGCGAAGCCGAGGCACACATACGTAAGTTCATCAATGCCTAGTTGTGGCCAAGGCTTGTATAGTGCTTTTCTCAAATAATGCGTGGAAATTAAAATCAATCAACTTTTCAAAATCAATGACGAACAAAAATATTTTTTTCCTTCGTTGAAGCTAGTAACTTATTATTAATCTGTGGTTAAAGTGTCCATTCGTTTTTTTTTCAATATAAAGCTGTCTATTTGCAAACCAGTTCGAAATTTAAATAAAACCTTTGATAAGTTACCTACCTCCTTGGTTGCCATGTTTCGGAGTAAAAGATTGTTCCATTTTTAAATAACACGACAGATATGAGTTTACTATGTAATTTTTTGGCCGCTAAACCACGACAGATATGGATTTTCATACTGTTCGCTTAGTACAGCAATTTCGATTTATCTCGAAGAAGGTTGTCAAAATAATGCTCAAATTTCCAAGCATGTTTGAGAAAAAACTATATTTCTACAATTTTATTTAGTAAAAAGTACTAAAGCATATAATTATATATTTAATGAAAACCGGCCAAATGTGAGTCGGACTCACGCACGGAGCCTTACGAAGCGTCCCTTAGCACCATACAATAGCGTAAATTCACTTTGACCAAACCGGCCAAGAGCGAGTCGGACGTCTCGTACGCTCTGTTTTTATTGACTTTGAGCATGCTCTGAGCGCATATAATAATATGCTTATGTCTTGAGATATATTTCTCTCGAGATTTTTTCGCAACCCCCATTTCGTAGTAGCTATACAGAATAATATAGGTACAGTACAGATTATAGGAGATAGTTAAAAGTATATTAATGAACGATAGTTTGTTGCAATGAAAGCTGTATCTTTTGAGCCGTAAAAGCTAGCTAGTTTATCAATACAAATACATTTTTTAAATGATTTTGATCTGTAACCTCTAAATGCAAAAGTGGTCACAAGAAAATCATTCGAACTCCATGTAGAAAAACCTTAGCTTATCTAAAAAAGACACCTTCCTTCTTTTTATACCGGAAAACCCTATGCTGGAAACAGAAACAGCAACATAAAAGGTCAAATTCCGACTGACTGAAAAAAAAAATTTCTTTTTATTTTATGTTGATTTCATGTTTACCGAGGAGTTTGCAGGGCCCTGTTTAATAAACGTGACAATTACAGATGACAATCGTCAAAATATCATGGTGGAAAATTAAAAAAAAATTACCATGTTATTTCTTAAAAACAATTTGACCTATTATTTCTGTTCAATACACGTCTTTTTCTCCTGACGGGTGACATGTGACAATTTGTCCTGAAAAACTTGACATATTTGTTTTATTAAACACCTTCTTCTTATGGTGTGGGCAGCAAGCCCCTGGTATCAGAGTTTTTTTCAGACCGCCTTATGGGCGTGGTTTTTATGTAACGACTACTACCACCAAAGATAGTAACCGGGACAAACGACTTAATATGCCATCCGAAGCATGGAATCATCTTTCTTTGCAGATGACAATCGTCAAAGGTGATTCAGCCTGTAATATCCTAACCAACTGGGGAAAAACTCACAAAGTGACATGTCACTAGGTGTCCCCCGTGCGAATCCAACCCACGGCCTACGTGAGCAGAAGTCCAGGGCCCTGTTCAATAAGCGTGACAAGTCGACTTGTTTGTCAATTAAGTCTGCTCGTCGACATAATTGACGCATTGTCGCGACAAGTGCTGTTCAATAAAGGCGACAAATAAGTCAGACAGCGACATAATTGTCATGGTAAAATTGTCACACTTGTCGACCGTGTTTAATAAAACTTGACAATCGTCAGTCTCAAAAATAAGTAGGTGACATATTTTTCGTGGTGGGGATCGACAAATTTATCGTGGTGATTGACAATTTTACTGAAAATTTTTGACATTAATTATCTCGATGATTATTAAAGAGTGTAAGGATAGAATTAAAAATAAATAATGGAGTACATTATGATGTTTCCAATGGATTAAAATTACTTATTAGCGTTACATTATTCTTGAGATTAAAAATCAGTCAATACAATTTTATTCAACTTCGAACCTATCTAACTAAAATTCGTATCTTTTTAGGAAAACAACTCACTGTAAGAAAACACTGTGTTTGGTCTCACTTATCATCACTCAACGAGAACTTTTTAGTATCACTGTCTTGGAAACTGGATATTTAGTTAAAAAAATACTTTATAATCAAAAATATTTTAAGTAAGACGCATTTATTTCTATTTTTTTAAATTATTGCATTAAAAACTTGCAATTAATGTATTTTGGTTATAAAATCGTGGGTGCTTCCACTCCAATAATAGTTATGATTCACTAAGTAAAACAGACTTGCAAGCACAAGGCAAGCACACGATTTTCATAACCAAAAGAAATAACATTGTTTTACTTAACATATTAAATTCTTAAAACTTTTGACATAGACCATAGTCTCCTGTCGCGATTTTATGACAATTCTACAAATTTGTCAACACCAGTCGCGACCATTTATTGTTCAATAAAACAAACATGTCAAGTTTTTCACGACAAATTGTCACATGTCGCCTGTCAGGAGAAAATGTTTATTGAACAGAAATATGTCAAATTGACGCAACAATCCGTCAAATTTGTCAATTTTGTCAATGTAAATTTTTATTGAACAGTAAATTGTCGAATTGTCGCCTGTCACCTGTCATTGTCGCGTTTTTTTAATAGGGTCCTGCTATTTTTAAACTCATTAGCTGAGCTAGTCAGCAATTAAAAATGTCAAAATTACTATGGAGATATGTATCTTCCTACTGCTGATTTGACTTTCAAAAATCGCACTCCTAAAGTATGATTTTTTAAAGGCAAATCAGCAGTAGAAAGATGCATATATTCATAGTAATTATGGCATTTTCAACTGCTGAATTCAGCAAATGAGATTCAAAAATCGCTCTCCTGGAGTGCGATTTTTGAAAGTCTAATCAGCAGTAGAAAGATGCGTATATCCTTAGTAAATTTGACATTTTCAACTGCTGAGCTCACCGAATGAGATTCAAAAATCGCACTCCTGGTCGAAAACGACCTTAGGTACCTAGTTTAAAAAAATATCCGTAATTCTTTCATTTTAAAATCTCTAACATAGAAAATATTGTTATTCAGACAATTCGGTCCTTATGTCAAGATTTTTTTTGTCTTTATTTTTATTTTTACGGATAGAAGATATTATTAGAAACTAATTAATTTTTTTTGCAATTCATGGAGTTTATCAACACAAATTTAATTTTTACTTTATTCTGTAAATGGCAAACGTGGGCGCGAAAAAATCATTCGAACTCCACATTATTCACGTTGTTGTTTAACAACTTAATTTAAAAATAAATATTACCCGCCTTCTCTTTCTAACTCCATGTTGGAAACAGAAACGGCAACATGAAATGTCAAATTCTGACACATTGAATATATTTTTTCTGAATGGCCAGTTATTTTAAGTTGATATTTAGTTTACCAAGGAGTTTACAGGTCCAACGTCTTCGTTGAACCGAAAAACGACGCTATTTTTATTAAAAATATCTGTGAGTAATCCTTTCATTTTAAATTCTCTGACAAATAAAATATTGTTTATGAGACAATTGTCTCGAAATGGTTTTCGATTCAGCCCTCCAAAACAAACTTGACATACCTACCTACCGAATTGACGAAAATGTCGGTAAATTTTGTTTTCATTATGTTCAAAATTAGAAAATATCACATGTGTAATTTTGAAACTCTCGAAATATTTAAAAACAATCTGTAGGCACTTATAAAATAAATTGAAGGCATATTCCGTTACTCTACATATTGTGAAAGCATAATTTTTGTATCTCTATAGTAAATTTTTTTGCCCTCAGTGATGATCGTATTTAGTTTGAAAAAAGTGGTATGCATGTAGGTTTCACTTTAAATATACCGAAACTTCCCACTTTGGTTAATTTAAAATGTTTTAGTTATGTAATGAATTTCATATTGTGTGAAAAAAAATTATTACCTACTAACTAGGTATTCTTCACTCAACCAAATTTCAAAAAATACTTAACACTTTTCTTATCGATGGTGGGAGCTCAAACAAAAGGTCACGGAAAACTTACAAAACATTATCAACATTTTTTATTGAAAATTGACAGCAAGTGATGACGTCACAAACGAAAATATACCCTTCTACTAGGGCACTTGGTACATACAAACTAGCGCCATTATCTGTCAAATCTAGGGCAGTTGCATACAAATTTGAAGTATATCATTCATTTGTTTTGCCTCATTTTTCGTACTAATTAAGTATATTAGTAGCATTGTATAGTACTAATTAGTTTTTCGGAATTTATGTACGATTTGTTACACCACTGGCTTTTCGGTGAAGGAAAACATCGTGAGGAAACCTGCATGCTGCCATTTCGAGGCGTGTATTGTACCCACTGTCCATTATAAGTGGCGACGGGCTCACCCCCCGTCACACTGGACAGTGTTTCGGTACTTCTGGTGAAACGTGGATGTTCTGAGGTTTCAGAATATCTCTGACTACCCCCTCGGGGAATATAGTCGTGAGCATATGCTTATGCTTATAGTACTAATTAAGGCCTATCCATTAATTTTACTTTGATCTAAGGTACAGGATGGAATGTTATAAAGCTTAAAATAAACTGGTTACATTTAATTACTTAATAATAGTTCATACTAACGTAATAACATCTACATATATCATTATCTCGACCGATAAACGTCCACAGCTGGACATAGGCCTGCAAGGATCGCCACAACGCCCTTTAATGTGCTGCCCGGGTCCAACGGTTGCCCGCTATCTTCACCAGATCGTCGGTCCACCTAGGGTCTACCTACGCTTTCCGGTAACGCGGTCGCCACTCGAGAACTCTTCGGCCCCCATCCCGGTCATCTCTGTTCTGCAAGCAATATGCCAAGCCCATACGTTCCCGTTACCATGTCAAAAAGGAGCTGAAAAAGCACTGTCTATGTTTAAAAAGCATGTTAAACACTCCATTCATCGCAAAAGCTTAAAGTATCATATTTTACAACCGTAGTAAGCACAAGCAAGCCGTTACCATGTATGTCGTTGTAATTAAGCAAAGAAGGCGTCAGAAGACGGAGGGTCGCGCCTAGAATGTTCTCGGATCTCATTTCCATGCAAATGAGGGTAGGACAGAATATACGTACGGCGCTAGTTGGTAGGCTAGACTGAACATGTCTAAGTTAGGACGTGCTATGTCAAATGGTAGGATTATAAATTGATCGATCGACAAATAACATATTCGTGCTGCAATATGCGAACTTGATTGACAAGATTTGGTTTAAAATTATTTATTTATTCTAAGACAATAATGTAGTTGACATAATGAAGAAATAAGTATTAAAAAAAAAAAAAAAGTTTGCAGTAGAGCGTCACTTTGCGTTGCGGCAAGGGACTGGTACGGCCTAAGTAAGCATACGCCATCGCCATTTGGCCTGTAAGATTGTTATAAACAATCCATATAGTTTTTAGTAAGTACCTACTTTAATCATCCGAGCTAGAGTCTGCATTGCGCGATTCATTTTTATTACGTTCATCTTCTATTTCATCTATTAATAATAATATTCCCATTTTCAATTTTCTTTTCTCTTTACGCGTGAACCTTTTTATATCAGGGAGAATGCTTCGAAAGAATTGCAGTTCGTCGGGGTTCTCTGTAATGTTCTTTTTCTTTCTTTTTGCTTTAGTAGGCATCATGGAATCTTCGTCAGAATTTAAAGGATCGTCGTCATTTTTATTTGATCTTGTATTAACTGTAACATCTTTGTCACTTTCGTTTTCAAGCTCGAATTTGAAATTTTGTTCTTCCTCGTTTTCTAAACAGTCGTTAGAAAAATCGTTTTCTTCAACATCTACATTATATTCTTGGTAGTGAGATGTGGATCCAGATGTTTCCATTTTTTTTATCGGAACCCTAAAATTATACAAAACAGATTAGCAAAAGAATGAAAATTATGCATTAGTCTATTTCCAGTCAGCAACATAACTGAAAGCAGACCAATGCGAGAGCGACGGAAGGACGAAGACGTAGTCTTAGGGTTTTTCATGCATATACAGTTACTTATTACGTCCACTAGTTCACCTTATGTAACCGCAGCATGAAGCAAATTATAACTAACAGGGTCCCGTTGGCGCCCTTTGGCTATGGAATTAACCCTAAAAAAGTATAATGTGGTGAGTGTAATCGGTAACTAAAACATATTAAAAATGCTTTGATTAATTATATGTCAAGAACATCACGCTTCTAACGTACTAAAACAAATGGGCCAACGTTCATATCGTCAGTATATTCCAGAATACATTAATAAGTAGGTAGGTATAGCTATGTAATAGAACTCAGGATACTCTCATACTCTACATCAGATTATTTTTGCATTCAGAGAATCCACAAGATTTTTCTTTTCGATCTGTTTTTTTATTTTTGAGCAATAACTTATTGCGGGAAATTGCTCTGCCCATTTAATTCAATTTAAATGATACCTACTTTTAAATTAACAAAACAGGTTTTTTAAGAGTCCAATATTTTGGCCTCATTTGAATAACAACTTTTTTTTAAATATCTGGCCGAGGCATGTTTACAAACCCCATTTCAGTACCATCGGTACCATAATAGATTCATCATCATCATCATCATCTCAGCATAGACCAGTCCACTGCTGGACCATAATAGATTAGAATTTGTCTATTCAAAAAACATTAAAATACCTAGTCTGTTACACTAAGAACGATTTGTATCCTTTTTGTTTTCTTTTAATATTGTTATTTTATGTTTTTGGTGTGCAAATAAAGAGTATTGTATTGTATTGTATTGTATTGTAAGAAATCTGAATAAAAGCACGGTATAAGAAAGAGTATCTTGTCTAGTACTATACATACCTACTTACTAAAAGCATAGCTAAAAGTGTGTAAGAATAATGATAAGAGCTGCGGATTTGTTTTTATAATGTTTGTAGTTATTAAGCTAAAGTTAATCATTATAACGGGTTCTTACCGCGTTTTTATGATTAATGATTAACTTTTGCTTAATTAATAACCGCGTAACTCTCAAAAATTGTGTTTGTAGTTATTAACTTTAAACTCGTTAGAAGTGACTTTTTGCGGTTTTAAAGTTACCCGAGTGGCCCGATAAATTAAAAATCAGCAGTGACTACAATGTGACATTCTAGTTTTTTGGAAATGTTGTTTAATGGTTCAGAAATAAAAAAAATACGATTGAGGCAGCACAATAGGCTCGGTGCCCCCTTAAGCATTTCGTCTTTTTCGTCACCGTATTTAGCGCCACTTATAGAGTTTAAATTTCTACCAACGTTTTTATTTTAAATTAAAAATAATGTATACTTACCTACGCAACTTTGTTCAACATACCTGTAAATAATATCTTTCACGGAACATGTCGCATCGCTTTTTGGTCGCCCCCCACGTTTACATTCTAAAGAAAGTACTTCTGTTAATCTAAAGGTATCATAGCACGAAGTATGATACCGCGCAGCAACAGCGACCAAGTCGACATCTTTAATACGTTGCAAAACCTGTAAAAGGTACAAAAATTATAGTTTTTGTTCGGTTCAAGTACACACAGTAACGCATCAATCTACGCAAAACTAAAGCTTAGCGTGAATACAATAAAGTGGCGGCGCGTCTATGCTCGCGCGGAGTTCGGGGTGGCTCGCGCGGTGTGCGGAGGGGTGAGGCACCGGCCGTTGAGGTACAGCGCGCAGTTGAATCGGTACTGGGACCACTCCCCCCGCCACCCCACCCCCCGCACGATAGTCGCGACCCGAGAGCGCCCTCCATTGAGTAATTATGTATAGAGCAGACAACGCGAACAAAATCTGTGCACCATGATCAGCAGTGTGGGACGCGTGCTGGGAGCGACAGGCTGCGACGAGCGCCTGGCACAGGCTGTGGGTTAGAGCGCGTGCACCCTAACTCGTGTTACAAAACATTACTTCTCGGTAGCTTCTCTAGTTAACATAGTACCTCAATCAAATGGCGCCCTCACTATTATTGTGAAGAAATTAAACTCCGAAAGACTTTAGAATACTTTTGTAATTTATTAAATTTTACTTTTTACAATTTCACTGAATTTAATTAAAATTATTCTAGAATTACAACTATTCACTTTGAGTGTCCGCCGAGAACTGGAGAACTGCCTGTTCGATACCTTTTGCACCACTTCCACCGTTTTCCCTCCATTTTTCAGTGCGCTGTACCAACCAAACGGCACAAAAGTCAATATTGCCACCTTAAGCATATATTTAAACGATTCTGACACAAATTTGAACGGCTCTGGATACAAGTCATTTTAAGCCATTCGTTGGTTATTTTTCAGTTAATTTGAATGTCATAGAATATTAAATGTGTTGCTAGTACAAACACTAAGATTTAGTAACAAAATATCACGAATCACGACATTCGGCCATCCGATTCTGTGCAACCTCCTGGTGCACAGCTACCCAACAGTCAGTTCTCATTACCATTTAGTCAAAATTATTCAAAATAATCCATACAAATGAAAATATGTTTCAATTCCGAGATCGTACAACCCAAGTCCACTAGTGCATAGTAGACCTGAGTCACACAATCCCAACACCAAAACATGAGGAAAACTAAAGTTTTTCTTTATATAAATCATTTCAGAACATGTTTTTCAAAATCACTCATTGAAAGTACCTAATATTTATTTTTTTAATCTTGTAAATGTGTGTTTATTTTTTTAATGTTGTAATGTGTTATGACTGCAGAGAAGATGCGGCCAGAAACTCTACAGCAACACAATGTTTAGCACTTAAACATGCAGTTACAAGATCACGACCAGATTTATGTAAACTTAATTATTTAAGAATGACAGCTGGTACACAAAAAGTAGGTACTTGAAAGTTTAGTTTTTAGAGATTATTTTAGAGAATGATTTCTTAAATCTTCTTACTGGCTCTTACATTAGTTAATCTGTTATCTTATGTAAATTTTAATTAACATTATGTAATAATTACATGATCAAATCACGACATTTGGCAGTTTACACTAATATCAATATTTATCAACTTGAATGATTGTGAACGTTGCTGCAGCTCTAACAGAGGCAGCTCTTATAAGTGAGATCTTCCTTGTCTAATGATTTATTTGGAAATAGTACATTCTGAACCCATCCATTTTAGACGAAGAAGTTTAGTATTTAAAATTAAGAAGGTATTCAAAGTTTTTGTTGAACGCTTGAAACATAATAAATGGTAACACTTGATTTTAATTCTATTTGCTGCTACAACGTTCTCAATTTTACTACATTTTGATGCTTCTTATGTTTATACAGTAAATACTCTATCTGCACACGAAAACATACCGGTTCTGTTTATACTGTTTTTTTTAATTAAATCAATATCCATCATTAACCGGTAATCAATCAAAACAGTTGTTTATTAAATACAAAAGTACGATAGCCGGGTCAGTCATTGTGTACAAATATTTAGCATTTAACAGGAAGCGCATAGCGTATTATCATAGTTGAATACATGAACATTACAATACCATACCACACCATATGACGCAATAAATGAATTATTAACTGAATTATATATTTCGTAAATTCATTTTTTTTTACAAATTGACAGATAACATGAGTATTTGCTTATTTATATTTACTTAATCAGAAGAACTGTATTATAAAATATCCATCGATTAAATCTGATAGTCGCACAGTAAGACAGCTGATAATGAATCTTGTCTTGAGCTCAGTGTAATATACTGTAATTTCCATCAGCTAGTTAACTGTCAGTAGGTCTACCGCGAGTCCACACTGAAGTATACTACAGTACTGCAGTATTTACTGTAGTTTACTAGTTTTTGTATTTAATTTCGTAAACTAGTTTCGAGAACTAATTCTGTCATTCAAAATTGGCGCCGCAACTACAGTGAAGACTCATGGCAAGCCCACTGCGATGCCTTACGCCTTTCGCACAGCCCAGCTCAAATATGAAACAGTTGAAGTATACAGTTGCAAAATATTGTGTAATTTGTGAAAATATACCAATAATAAAGATAATGAAATAAAATTGATTAAAACTCGAATCTATATCTACAATAGCAGCATTTAAAAAATTGATTGTTATACTTAATTGATTTTGTAAGTATTACAATTTACAGCTTTGTACCTCTATACTCATTTCCAAACAAAGTAGACTAGAGCTTTATCCCCATTTTGTACGACAAAAATAGATTCTATTTCAATTCTTAGAACGGCTTTACCAACGTTAAAGTAATGAAATAATTATAATTATTGTGAAGTAAATTGCATGGTAGTGTTCTTTTTAAAATAAACAAATCAACGGCACTTACTAGATGGCGTTGTCAAACTCATCGAGTAAGCATTTGTTACGATTACCCAAAATTTTAAGTTATTATCGCTAGTGAATTAATAATTACGATACTAAAACTTCTAAGATTCTTATAAAATTATTATGGTGACTACTACAACCAACCCCATCTAGCGACTTTGCTCAAAACAATCATGGAAATAGACTAGTCTCATCGTTAGAACAAAATCTATAACGAACAAACGGAACATCTGTACATTGTGAAATGGAACGAAGTACGATAATTAATTTCATGAGTGCCCACTTATTATAACACCTACGCCTAACCTAAGTAAAAGTCTTTAGCGAAATAAGTCGAAATTTAGCGATCCTAGATACCTAACACTAAATAAATAAATGATTCATTGAATGTAGGTATCTCAACCCATTTGACCAGAAGAAAATATGCTTCTACCTTTTATTTTGGTTCAACATCTAGAGTACTGGGTTTTTGTCATAATGGAAATGGAAACCATATATGTACCTTGAAAGCTTGCCCTACTTGATCGTTAATGTTAAGGCTAGGTTATCCGCGCTTTTTTTTTTTTTTAATACTGAATAATCTGATTAAACTGCTGATATTTAACTTGTTATTTTTGTACTTAATTAAATACATTTAATATTTCTAGACAAAATCGCAAAAGTTTTTAGAGCTTAGATACACTCGGATAAAAAGATTATGATGAAAAATACGTTTTTTTTTTTTTTTTTTTTTTTTGCGATCCTGCTTTCATTTGAAGCGGGATGGCTAAATGCAAACTTATGCTTGTAAGACAAAGACGCTTGCACTCGGATAACCGGGCCCCAACCAGTGAAAAACCAAGCAGTACTCGCGATAAGGCACAACTAACTAAATGCAGGTGCGTTTATTTAGTTCACAAAATCCGGGTCTAAAATTGCAAAATAGCTATCTAAAAGAGATGAAAAGGCGACCTCTTGTCTTCTAAAAGCTATAACTGCACACTGATGTTCTGATTTTATTCAATTATTCGACAAACAAAGCTATCTACAGCCATTATATAAACAACAAATTTAATATACCTACCTACTGAATTTACCTAGCGGTTTCCTGGAGGAAATCTCGTATAATCTAATAAAACTCGTAAAATAAAGAATCTGTTATGATTCATTAGAATAACATCAATAATATCCTACAAGTACATTGTCTAATAATTTATTTTACCATCCAACAATTGCTTATCAAGTATCTAGAAATACTATTAAGGATTTAATTTTATTGTCTGTGTGACAGAATAAATAAAGTGTTTCAAATATAAAATAAGTATCTTGAAATTAAGACAAATCTTATGGAAGTCGAAATTTGCTGCAGTTCTGTAGTGAACATTTCGGAAGATAATTAGCATAAACATGACTGATCTCAGACTCCTATGACGGCACGTAGTAACATCTCTGTCAGTGAAGGCGATGTCCGCGTCCATCAGATTCACCATTACCTCGGAATAAAAATATGCATTAAGAAAAGTAATTAAACTAACGATAACTTGGAAGATTACATTGCTACAATGTGCGACAATAAATTCTTAATATCTCTCAACATCTCGCAATATCTCGTAACATCTCGCAATATCTCGCAACATAATCTCAAAAATAATTATTAAACCTCAGAATATTAGCCCGCTAGGTGTGCGAGAATAAATTTGATGTCTCGGAACACTTAATAAAATATTACTTCGCTAAATGTGCGAAAGTAATTCTATCTCTCCGAATCGTTAAAGCTTGGAATATTAGCTCGCTAAATATGAATTAGTAAATTAAGTCTCTCATAATATTTGAAGACATATTATCAGTACTTAAAAAAATGTTTCTGTTAAAGACAATGAAACAAAATACAAGGCCTCTTGTAAGTTTCAATCTCAAACTTGAGTATTACTAGACAACTTTCAATTTATGAGGGCACAGACTTATTTATGTATTTGAGAAAAAATATATATCGTCCCCTTAGAGGGAAAAGTCACTAACTGACATGTGCATAGTTTTGAGATATTGAGGTTTTAAGTTTAAAACGTCATAACAACGTCAAATTTTGATATATTTAATTTTTTGTAAGTACAAATTAACCGTTGAATTAATCCCCATTTTGTAAAGTAAAGTGTAGATCTCTAATTATCACACGAGAGACGAAAAATAGGATAGTTAGTTTTCCATCCAACACATTTTTGCCAAATAAATCGTTAGTGACTTTTGTCATGTTGTTGGTGACTTTATGCAATTTGGAAATGCAGGTTTATGACTGTCTAATTTAACTAACACTATTATTTTGTGTCTTTAATATTACTAAAAGTTATTTAAGCATAACATAAGCATAGCAGAAAACATCCTGAGGAAACCTGCATGCTTTAATTTAGGCATGTATTGTACCCACTGTCCATAACAAGTGGCGACGGGCTCACCCCCGTCACACTGGAGAGAATTTCGGTACTATAATAGTGAAACATGGATGTTTTGAGGTTTTAGAATATCTCTGTGTGCCCCTCGGGAAATAGTTGTGAGCCCTTTTTCTTACGATTTATTTGTAAGTCCAAAAATATAACTAAACTAAACAAAGTACTGAAATTACATAAAGAAAAACTTATTGGCTTCTGGCCGTCCGTACATGTATAGACCAAAAGTGACAATTATGCTGGCGGCATTTCTCCACTGCACAGCTAAGGACAGAGGAGGTCACAACCTTTATCTTATCTTTATCGTTAAGGACATCCCAGGTCCCTAAAGAAAGGTTTGGCTTCGAATGCCCATGGCCCTGGTGTCTCGACAGCGAACAGTTGTATGACAACATATTTTTCTAGTTATGTAAATAATCAGTAAATCAGCTTAGTGGTTGAGTAATAGTCTGTCTACTAATTGGAATGCTGTTTTTAAATCGGACAATTTCAAAAACATGATCGAATAATGCATTTATTAACTTAAATAAAAGTTTAAGACATTTTTGAGAACGAATCGAGCCTTATGAAATTCAAAAATACCTCTCTTGTAACTCAATTTTAGTCTATTGAACCACTCGCAAAACCACTAACTAAAAGAAAAATTTCTACGCCAAAACCACCATTTTTAGTAGAAAATCCACTAAGTTTGCAACACTGATCGGTGGGCGCACGCAGGGTGCAGGTGAAGTGGGCGGCGGGTGCGGGAGGTGTCTTTTAATACAATACTTTCAACGGTTTCTCAGGAGAAATAATCACTAACGGCCCTTACGGAAATAGGGCTTAGGCAAAAAGTCACTAAATGCGGTTAGTTCATTTTTAAAATGAAATAAAGTTCCGAAGAAAAAATAACTAATTGCACTTAGTTATTATTTTTGTCAGGGAAAAGTCACCAAGTACCGTTAGTGATTTTTATTCACGTTGGAAAAGTCACTAACTGCTCGTAGCTATATTGGATGATAATGCAGCTGGAGTTAGTTATTATTTCCGGTTTGAAGTCACACAAAAGCTGTACATAGTGACTTTTCCACCTTTTTATCTTGGAAAGTATGGCAGATATCGAAACGTGAGTGAGACGGGAACGTAGAACAGGTTATTCTGAGTACGGTGGTGTTAATAACTCATTTTGGCCAAATGTGTCAGTTGGTGACTTTTCCCTCTAAGGGGACGATATATGTATTTTGCGTACCAGTTTTCTCATAAAACAATAGTCCAAATTGACTTTAATCACCCAGTATCAAAATATTCAAGCAGTTTCTCAATTTTTAACAATAGCACAAAATATTAATATCTCACTTGTTTATTGTCGACTTTACCTGATTTTATTTTATGTCATTTATAAACAGGTAAAATTTTCTTAATACCAGATCAGAACATCACGTACCAGAAATTGTCACAGACAAGGCAAGTTTTCACGAAATATTTCGAATAGCGGCATGTTATCAGTGTGCCGCCTAGATTTAATTGGGAATACTAGTATCATTAATTTTGTAAGTTTGTATTAAAGTTAAAATAAAATTCACTGAACACGACTGTAAATAAAGGCTGCACGGACCGTGCTGATGATGACACAATTTATCGACCATTCGACACAATAAAGTGTATTTGCATAGCATATGCTCACGACTATGTTTCCCGAGGGGGTAGTTAGAGATACTCTGAAACCTCAGAACATCCACTCATGAAAGCTATTTCTTGGTACAAATAATGCCAATATCAAAAAGTTTGCTCCTATACAATCTATACACAGGTATACAGTACTAACAACGATTTTAATTAATGCAAATCTGACTTCTTAAAAACTGATCTTTTAAACCTTGTAAAAAATACCAAAACAAAAAGAATATTGATTTATGAACAAATGGCCGGAATAATGTGATACACCTGCAAGTCTAGCATGACCCGCCACTCGCGCGCGACGCGTCTTTATTCCGTAGAAAATAAACAGTTTCCACGCTTTTGGGAGAGAGAAAGTCGCGCTTTCCGCGACAAGTAGTATGGAATAAAGCACAGTCGCGCGCAAGAAGAGAAATCATGCCAGAGTGCCTGGTCATACATGCAAAAGCGATGGACTCACATGGTCCAAATTATGTGACACACCTGGCCACCATACATATAAAACGATGGACATACTTAGCCCAAACTATGTGACACACTTGGCCACCATGCATATAAAAATATAAAATATTTGAATTCGATTTGTCCACATGACTGACTATGCTAGTGATTTCAAAAATTATGACATCATTTAATCTGAGACTTATTTTCTTTAAGTACCGATCAATGTAGGTAGAAAAATATATCAATTAACAAAATCATAAAATAGTTGTAAGCAATTTAGCTCGAATACTGTTTTATCGCACAATAGCATTATCAAGGAGTAGCCTTGACCAAATGGTCATTATACGATCACACAGCATCGTTTCAATACCAGATAGACGCTGTCAAGGAGTAGCCCTGACCGAACGCTAGTCTGGCGAATGATAAAATGCTTACAATTTTAAATTCGGTGGTTAACGGTTTATGAATACTTCGGAGCACAATGTCAGGGAGTTGCCCTGACCTAATGGTCTCCGAAATAAAATCAGACTTAACATTGTCATGGGGTAGCCTGACCAAATGATAAATCCAATGTTTAACCGTTAACCGTCACGACAAATTCCATAAAATCCACGAGAAAAATTAATAACTCAGTAGGTACTTTAAAGAAAATAATAATCTTTCAATAGCCAAAGAATATCAGTGGACTTTGACCGAATTCACATACCTTGAGGGCTGAAGGTCTGGTTCCCGCTGCTGAAGTGTGAAGAAATTAAACTCCGAAAGACTTTAGAATACTTTTGTAATTTATTAAATTTTACTTTTTACAATTTCACTGAATTTAATTAAAATTATTCTAGAATTACAACTATTCACTTTGAGTGTCCGCCGAGAACTGGAGAACTGCCTGTTCGATACCTTTTGCACCACTTCCACCGTTTTCCCTCCATTTTTCAGTGCGCTGTACCAACCAAACGGCACAAAAGTCAATATTGCCACCTTAAGCATATATTTAAACGATTCTGACACAAATTTGAACGGCTCTGGATACAAGTCATTTTAAGCCATTCGTTGGTTATTTTTCAGTTAATTTGAATGTCATAGAATATTAAATGTGTTGCTAGTACAAACACTAAGATTTAGTAACAAAATATCACGAATCACGACATTATTATATTCACTTTTACTAAAGTAACCTGTAGGCCTCGCATGCCACCCCCGAGAAAACGATAAAAATCGAGATGTGCCTCCATCCTTATTATTTTACATATGACAGAAAGAGCGCGCACGACGTTTTTCTCGTTTAAACGCTTTGTCGTGGCTGGCATGCTAGCTGTGCTGGGCGCGTCGACATGTGTTCACTTAGAGAAAGCTGCCATAGGTCCTTCTTAATATGCTGACATTTTTTTAAAGGGATGATCCAGATCAGAAAGTTGTTCAGTTTGACGGTCTGATCATCCAATTTAAAAAGTGTCTGCGTGTTAAAAAGGACCTTATAGAATACAATATTTTCATGCGCGCCATATACTCGTAAGTGCATTTTAACCCTCAAAATAAGAATAAAAAAGAATTTTAAAATAAGTTTAGGTGGGTACTAACCGTTTCGTCGTATACGCCTTTTCTTCGTAATGCACATTCTATGATTGTCTCTTTTGTTTTAATGTTTTTTACTCTTCGCACAGCACCGACGACACTATTTGGTTTTCTACTTTTGAGTGCCTCAGTTCCACATAAAAAACAATTCAATTCAAAATTGAATATCGGTGATGATCGTTCTGCAGAATTTAATAAAAGCTTCCTTTTTCTATATGCTTTTATCATGTCCTCATTAATATATGTTTTTCGACACTTGACGTGTACCGCTAATTCTTGAACTTCAGGATTTATTTCAGATAAAAGCTCATCGTCTCTTTTTATACTACATTCTCGAATTTTGTTCAATCCTTTTTGTTTCAATATAACATTTAAATCTGCTTCCAACAGTTTTTTACAAATAATGCACAATTCGTCCGACATTTTAACACACAACTGCTCCGGTCAACGCCGAGACGCAAACTAAACAAGTGACGGACGGGACGGCGCGGGCGCGGCGGGGCGGCGGCGGCGTATCGCTATATCCCGTCCCCTTCAGCCCTCCCTCACCCCGCGCATCAAGGCCGATGATCATTGACGTATTTGTTAACAGAACTAGTACCAGTTACTATACAGGGTTAAATTTATACCACTAGCATCTTTTTAAACTAAGAGTCTACCCATCAAAGTGAACAACTGAACTGAACAACATCGAAATTTAACCCCCCCTCGGATTCAAGCAGGACAAAAATGCCTTACGATATGATGATGACTGAACAACTTTTAATATTCCCATATTCTCTCTCGCAAACCGATCGGAGAAACAACAAAATCAGCTGTTGCATACATTTGAGTCGAGTAGGCATTGCAGTTTAGTAGGAACAGCTGATTTTTTTTTTGCTCCGATCGCTTTGGTCCCATAGTAAAAGATGTTCAATTTGATGGATGGACTCTTAGTTTAAAAGGATGCTAATGATATCAATTTCACCCTGTACAGACAAGTCGATGCACAGATTGTACAGCTGATATAAATTCTGGCATTCAAATGGGTCCGAAATATTATAGGACACTTAAAAAACCTGTTTCACTAAAGTGTACTGTAACTACTCAGTAAAAAAAATGGGCGGAGCAATTTTCCGTGATAAGTTATTGCTCAAAAATAAAAAAACCTCTGTTAGCGAAGGAAAATCATGGATAATTATTGTGCAATACGAATTAATATGCACATCAAAATAAAAACAGACTGGAGTAATTTTCCTAAAAAAGTTATGGAACAAAATAGGTACCTAAGAATTTTTAAATTTCTTTCTGTCCCTCCCAAATCTAAAATATAAATTATCTATGCTTATTAATTTACTCTTATTCTTACCGAAGGAAATTCAGATTGAACAATTTTCCACCGATAACACCTTGTATACAGCAATGTCATGAAATATTTATAATGATGCTTACTAGGTACTAAATTCCTTCAGATGACAGTCAGAAATTACACTAAACAATATACCGAAATAAGTCATAACTCTATGTCCAATTGTTAAATTATGATGTACCTTTGAGCTTAGTTTTGTTTGTAAATGGATCAAAACATGTTTTATTGAAACGCTAACTAGGATATTTTTTAGTTAGAATATTTGGAAATTCAGATTGAACAATTTTCCACCGATAGCTATGCGATTTTAGTTTTAATTTTAACCTACAAATACCTAATTGTAGGTTAAAATTAAAACTATAATCATTATAAATATTTCATGACATTGCTGTATACAAGGTGTTACAAAAATACAAATAAACCTTTAAGGGGGTGGTGTAGACCATCCAACTGAACAACTTTCACTATGGGACCAATATCGAAATCGCGAAAAAAAAAATTTATGTTCTATAGGTACTCTACAAATCGACATATTTTAATATGTATGGGATATGAAATTATTTTTTTCGCGATTTCGATGTTGGTCTCATAGAGAAAGTTGTTCAGTTTGACGGTCTTAACAACCCCCTTAAGAGTTTCAAAAATTTATTCTTACTTATGAAACACCTTGTATAAAAAAAGTAACTAGTGTCAACAAAACTATACAGGGTGTAAACTTAAATGCGTAGGTAACATACTTTATGGGACTGCTTCAGACCATCAAACTAAGCCACTTTTGACATTTTCTGTGGTACCTACCTACAGCAGATTTTATTCGTGATTTTCATGATGGTGCCATAGTCGAAGTTGTTCCTTTTAATGATCTTGGGATGGTTGGGGATCTACCTCCTAGCGGTCCACCCCGGGCAACGGCACCACAAGCTACCTAGTTTGTGGTGGCGGCTGAACGATCCCCCACAGCGGTGTGATAGGCTCCGCAAGGAGCCGCCTGGCTCGCGACCACCCTCCTGCCGGAGTCTGGCGCCAAGCACCTTGCTGCGTTCCGTCAGTGTGCAGGAGTGCCAGTGCCATTCTGGGTAAGCTCGCTACATCTTCGACCCCATCTTTGTCCTGAGGACTAGATTGAGGTCAAGAGCAAACCCATCTATAATAAAAAAAAAAGATCTGAAACACCATGTTTAATTTTACACCCTTTATACTAGTTTATACCCACTTAACTCTACAATCCAAAGTTATTGATTATTACCATTCACCCAGAAACAAACACAAGCACATGCAAGCCGCACGATGCCGCACCAGTCGCGTTAATAACACGACATCTGCCGAGAGCGCGCGCGCACGTGGCACGAACACCTTTTGTCTACCGGCCGACACCGCGCACGTATGTGCACCCACCTTTTTTACCAATGAATCTATTTAAAGACTGGCATAGTTCTATATTTAAAACTTTATGTAATGTAACTAGGTTTGATAGTCTTTTGTTATTTGTGAACTTTTACTTTGCTATGCTCATGTTTTAACTTGCTAGGTTTTACTCCACTACACTTTTGTTCCCGTGGGCAGTATGAAGAGATTAGGGATGATGTTACTTTCGCACTGTTTTTGTGATCAAAAGATTAACAGGTAGATGACACGATCGTATCGAGAACTCCGCTTCTAAATACCTAGTTAACAAAGTTGTATTACGTTATACAATACAACCACACCTTTGTCTACTAGGTATTTAGAAGCGGAGGTCACGACACAATCGTGTCATCTACCTGTTAGTCATGTATTTCCGCAAAGTAACGCCTGTTTCAATAAATCAAAAGATTAGACACGTATAGATCACCACGGTGGCGGTTTCTTCTTCTTGTGGTGACATCTCCTATCAGATCGTGGCTATCAGTAGGTAGAACAGTGAGGTGGTGTTCATATCGAACCATTCACACTGGTTCATAATCATAATACAGGAAATCCTTATTCTACGTTACGAAAATTTAGTATTTTCTATTGAAACCATAAACGTTCTAAATGCATGGAGGTTTATACTATCTAGAAGCGACACGACCAAAAAAGTTATGCGCCACATGCGGGTAACAGGAGCGCGGGCGGGTGAAAGAGAATCTAGCTAGTTACTGAACGAGGTGTAGCGATAGCTTCTCACAGAAAAGAAAGAAAACAGTAGACGGACTTCATACAAGTGCCCGAACACACTCACACAGACAAGCTCTACACACGGCCCGCTGGTATATCTCAGAGGGCAACATTACCGTACCTATGTAGGTACCAGAACCAAGTGTCGCGACACGCGCCCGGACCCGCAAGCCCAAATGCTGCGTACTGAATTTTAAAATGAGGCTGCCGTGCCGTATATGGATAGTTTGAATATACAGGGTCCAACTTCAAATGCTGACACTTTTTTAAGGGGATGATCAGACCATCAAACTGAACAACTTTCTCTATGGTGGGACCAACATAGAAATCTCGAAAAAAAAACAGCTGTCCAATACAAAACTGCAAACGGACTCGAGCCAAATGTATGGGACAGTAGATTTGTTTTTCGCAATTTCTATATTGGTCCTATAGAGAAAGTTGTTCAATTTGATGGTCTGATCACCCCCTTAAAATAGTTTCAGCTAATTTTGTTTGACCTCATATTATAGGGTCCTTATAATATAAACAAGTGTTAAAAGTCCTTAAAAAAGTGTTAGCATATTATGCTAACACTTTTTTAAGGGGACGATCAGACCGTCAAACTGAACTTTCTCTATGGCACCAACATCGAAATCGCAAAAAAATCAGCTCTTCCATACTAAACTGCAAACCTACTGCAAGCCAAATGTATGGGAAAGCATTTTTTTTTTCGTGATTTCGATGTTGGTCCCATAGAGAAAGTTGTTCAGTTTGATGGTCTGATCATCCTCTTGAAAAAGTGTCAGCATATTAAGAAGGACCCTGTATATAGCTCAATGTGAACCTCAGTCTAATTGTAGGTACCCTTAGAGGTGGATGATAGTTGTCACAAGTTTCTTCTTGTACGTTAGCACCGCATTTCCGCCAATGTCAAGTGGTTTGAAGGAGTAGGTATCTATCCAATCTCGAGGATTGTTTTTGAGTAAGAACACAACTGAGATGGATTGCGGAGCCTCGTGTCAGGCTGAAACGAGAACCGCGCGAACACCACGGGACGATTGTTCGAGGCAAACCCTGCAACGTAGCTACACAAGTTTCTTATTATCCTGATAAAATTCGTGTCATATCAAAAACAATGCGAAGTAAAATTCCCAATTAATTATTTATTTCACCTGGTACAGTGATAAAGGAGACAATGTTGATGATCATGATCACTCAATAAAACACTTAAAGTCCGACCTTGATCTTTATTGCTAATGTGACAATTTAAACGCAACTGCACATAGCGAAAATAATTATACTAATAAATTGACTCGTACGACCAACTTAACTTTTGAGTTTGTTTCCATTTTCAATTGAACGTCATCCGGTAACATTGTGGCTCCCTGTTTTTTTTTAAACCTGTCCATTTCTACCAGTTTGTGTCCTAATATCATCTTCCTTTCCTGTCTACTATCCCGCTGGGTAGTGCGATCTGCATTTTAATCTCTTTGCTTCACTTCGCTCTGAAAAGAAAGATCATTCCGTGCTTCGGATGGCACGTTAAGCTGTTGGTCCCGGCTACTATCTCTGGTGGTAGTAGTCGTTACATAAAAACCACGTCAGAGGCCGTAAGGCGCTTTGAATAAACTCTGACACCAGGGCTTGCCCACACGATAAGAAGAGAAGACTTCACTCTATCTCGAATATTGTTGAGAGCTCGCAACTATCCATGACCTTTTAAACAACATCAGACGATGGGAAGAATTGGGGTGGACCATTCCAAACCGAAACTACACGACTTGGCGTGACATCCTCATAAAAATCGTAATTCCCATTAACACAAGACCGAGATGGCTGGCGCGTCAAATAGATAGAAGGCATAAGGCCAAGCAGTGGGTTGATGTGGGCCACATGTGGGCTGATTTGGTAGTGATTGATTTGCTGTCAATAATAGTGAGAACATAAAGACAATGGAGACGTGTAACAGAAGATGCATGTGGTAAGCAGGCACAAGCGTACGTCTAAAGCGATTCGTCGGCAGGTGATTATAATAAGGACAGGTGCCCTAAACTAAATTATAACCCTAAAACTGCATCGTTTGTCGATATTCTGCTAACATTTGTTATAAAACGTATTTTGTTTGTAAATGGCAAATGGTTCTATATCTAATTTAAAAAAAATGTCTTAGATTGATGACTTAAACTATGCATCGTACGTAAATACTTAAGGTAACGTCTTTTTCCAAAGGGGTAGGCAGACACAACAGATCTCTGTTTTGGGCGGTCCTGATAAAGGTACTCCGTACCTAATCCTCTCTCCCTCCATATTCATACATTGCTCCTTCTTCGGCTACTTACTTCTGACCTGTCTAGTGTAGGTATATCCTTCCTATATTTCAATCATATAAAAAAATTCAATCAATCAAATAGGTACAGGATAATCTTTAAACCACATACATACTCTACCCATCAAACTAAACAACTTTTACAAAATGGGAGCGAACTTGTCAGCGCACATAGTAAAAGTTGTGCAGTTTGATGGGTAGAGTAGGTACCTATGTGGTTTAAAGATTATCCTGTACCTATTTGATTGATTATAAGCTTAATGATACTTTTCCTTACACGCTGTATACTTTATTCCAAAATTTCCTATCCCTATCGGTACTGGTGTAAAGGAGACAGGAAGCCCACACCTGAATGATCTGGAGAGATTTACTTAATCAACTGCAAAGCCTTAGACGATGACATTTATAAAAAAATAATGAATTTAAAAAACGGAAAAAGTGATGTCCTCGCCAACAATTATGATGACATCATTTAAATAAAAAGGTAGTATGACCCTTGAAACCATATGTGAGAAAACCAAATCTCTTCACTACTAATAGGACATAAAGGACATACAATTTTTTGAGAAACAATCGGATTAATAGAAAAAACACTTAAATCGTTGAATATAATACAGACATGTGTTCAACACCTTTCATAACCGGTCGATCGAAGGACATCCGCTTTTTGGTGCGTATAAAGAAAAAAAAATCGGGTTCGACATTCTCACAGGAACCGCTGCGTATCCGGTGCGCGGGCGCAAAATAAAAACGATCGTTTGTTAATGTCGGCCTATTGGCCCACCAGGTAAGTGAGCATATTTTGTGCAAGTCTGCCAAATATTCGTCCGTCAGATTAGTTCCATTCGTTGCAATAACAAACATTTTTGCCATCCCTCGACCGTGATTGAGGTAAAACGATAATGCCAGAATCGAGTCGTGTAGCCAGCCTAGTACGACCAGGAAAATAATTCCGCTCGTCAATCTTCGATTGAGCAGACCAGACCCGAGTCCACGTCAAAACCCGAAGTCATTTTAGCACTCTAGCGATAGACAGCCCTGTCATAGAATCAACATGTTCCACTTGAATGAGGTGGGCGCACCGCTGAGTCATTTTGTGTTGTTTCGTGTGACATGTTGTTTGTTTGAACGAGCTTGTCTATAGCTAGAGTACCTATATGTCAGTGCATTTTAGTAATCAAAGCGTGCAATGTCGGACAGACGCGAAAAATTAGCCAATAGCGGCAAGGGATTGAAGTTGACACATCCTGATTGGTCAATATAATTTCGCGCTATTAAAACTTTTTCAACCGTCTAACTATTATAGTTCAAAAGATATAACCCTTTATAGGTAGGACGGACAGATTTACGAACGGACGGACGGACGGCAAAGGCTTATGAATAGGGTTGGCATTGGGAGCCTTTGGGAACGGAAACCTAAAAAGCAAGGGCTGCTATCATGCTATGTTATATTTCACACCCTCCCGCACCGCTCCACTACCGCAGGCACCTACTCAGATAAACGCTAGACCTTGTAGGTAAGTACATTGATTTGACGTTTTTAATTGTAATCCTACATGGGCCAAAATCTTCACAGACTGGGTTCCCCAGTCACCGGCGTCGAAGTAGACCCAGAAAAAGGTGGAGAAATAACATGGGTGCCTTCTTGGAGAGTTAGCCAGAAGTTGCACTTGGAGTCCCTCTCTCACACACGATGACGCATCGACGGAGTGGCAGACGTCAGTCCGTAGAAGCATACGCGGTGCGTCAATCCGTCACCGTGTGTGCTTCTACGGGCGGTTTCTTACAACTAATTGCTTCACAAATGACGGACTGACGTTTGCTGCTCCGTCAGTGCGTCATCGAGTGTGAATGCACTAAAAGGGGAGGCATTCGCATAGCAGTGGGACATTGAACAGGATCCGTAAAAAAAAAGTTATCCAATTAGATATAAATAGTTAAATTAAAAAATCTAAAGCAGACTGTTGGCACTGAGATGACCTCTAGTCCAAATTAACAAAACATCTACTTCACGCATGGACAACAACAATAATTTCAATGTTCGGCCATCCATACAATATGCAGCCACCTAATAATCTGTATTACATTGGAGTAAAGTTTAGATTGCAGTAAAATAACAGCTTGTAAGGAAATAGGTGAAGTGAAAGGCAACATACCTACAACATACGTGAGAAAAGTAACGCCTATTCTGACAATACAATATTTTTCTGTCATTTGAATGAGTGACCGATCTATTCAAATATTTCATTTCTTTCTTGGTGTTCTAAGTTGTTTGTTACCGATTACATAGTTGCTAAAGGTTTGATTTATACCTACTAAAGAACATAAATACAGGGTGTTCCATTTGAATTCGTTACAAACTTAAGGAAGTGTTTCAGGAATCAGGACGATCCGCATATTCTTTGTATGGGCGGACCATTATTGAAATCGCGTAGAAATAATCACTTTCATGGAACAGCAATTTTCTTTTTTTGTAATGAAAGTTGTTCAGTTTGATAGACTGAAGCACCCCCCTAGCGTAACGCTTTTAATTTTACATCCTGTACAAGTACTGAATGTTAGTCAACATTATAGGAAATTAGCAAAAATGTTGAACTTGCAGGCATACTAAAAATTCAAACTGCAGATCGAACGGTTGTATGAAAAGTCGACATTTATTGACGAATTTCCCCAAAATTTCCCTTATTTTTCTTTGGGAATGTTATTTAGTATCATGTTAGGTCTACACTTACACCCTGTATTGTATTAAAAATCGGCGCGAAAGTCGGAAATAGAATGAAGAGTTTTCAGGAGTTTTTCTTGTTCTACTTGGAATGAACTTTAGACATGCGATCCCATATTTAACATTTCATTGTTTGGCCGGAGTTGACTCGGCCTTGCTAATATAAGGAGTAGTACATATTGGCTAATGTTAATCGCTCACATGACATGAGTGTTTTTCTTTTGATTTCTAGGACATCGATAGATGGCGCTACAGTCTGCGCGAATAAAGGTTAGCTAATTTTCAAAATGAGTTTCATTAAAAACAATAAAGAGGGAAAAGATGATAAAAAAGACGCAAACACATCTTTTAATATATTGCATTATTTTAATTTAAAATTTGAGACCGTTTACTTACCTACGTCTAACATGACTGTATGGGCTCGACCCCTATTGGCCCTAAAAAAAGGCAGGCACAGTCTTGACATGATTTTGACATGATCTCACGAACGATAAACATGGCATCTGTTGAGTTTATTAAGAACTAAATTTAAACAAAAAAAAACCCTCATTTAGGAAACCTGAAAAGATTGATATATTGCTCTACGACACCTCCGCTCCTTTCTGTCCTCCATGGGAAATACAATAATTTAGATTATTGTTGTTCCAGTAAATAGCCTTAGATAAAAGTAAGCCTGAAAGTCCTGAAACTTTGAAAAATTAATAAGGTGAAATACCTATAGATCAAATAATATATTTTATGTCCTATAATAAGCCGTACAAAGTCATGGCCCAAGCCACACACATTATTGAAAAATAACATTATTTTAACTTTCCTTACTGAATGAACTGCAGTAGTTAAATGCACTCAAGGAAAAGTGCACGATATGTCGTCTTTCTCTCCGTACAAATCAAAAGAACTTACGACGCATAAAAGTCTTCCCAGTAAAAGTTGACACATTGGTAAGAGAGTGAAAGAATAATCGCTTAATATAATCCCAACGTTAACAGTCTTTAGGCCAACCCCGGCGCACCTACGGCACGTATGTCCACGCGGGGGGAAGGGGGTGCTCGAAAATAAAAACTCCCCATTAGGGATGTTATGCCGTTTCGGTTTCGCATATGGATCTCACATTATGCGTAACCGAAACGGCTTATACCAATCGTAATTTTTTTGCGTCCAGCGTAGTTAATATCAGGTTTATAAGAAATACTCACAACTCGTTTTCCCCGAGGGGAATCTGGAAACTCAGAACATCCACGCTTCACTAGTAGTACTGAAAGTCTATACGTGTGACTGAGAGTGAATCCGTCATCATGGACAGTACGTACAATACATACCTCGAAATTGGAGCATGCAGGTTTTGTCACGATATTTTCCTGCACTGAAAAGCCAATGGTGCTATAAATCGTACATAAATTCCAGCAAACTCATTGGTACGAGTCGGTCTGGGTCGAACCATCGCCTTTTACACGGCAGGCATGGTTATTCGCCACTTTACCACCCACCACGACTTCATCGAGTAGTGAAGTGAGTAAAAATGCTCTGACGAAGTAAAAAGGCAAAATTAAGGTAATTGTAATTTTCTATATTTTTGATTCGGGTGCTATCAGGTTACAAAAACAATTTGCCTCCGTTGTCACCGTTTTTCTTTCTTTCACTTCTGGAGTTTTATTGAACAAAATATCATTATTCCAGTTCTAATATAGCCATAGCATTAGGTCTTTGACCATAGTTTGAATCTAACGAGCGTTGTGAAAAAACCCTCCTCAAAGATTCCATCATGAAAATATCCGTGTTAAAATATCCTTAAGCCGAAGCCGAAATAAGAAGATTCAGATATCCGTTCCTGAGTCCGAAACACTGTATCAAAACATCCCTATTCCCGGGTGGGTAGAGGGTTCCATCCCCAAACATATTACGGGAATGTTGGTAGGTCGAGGTTCCGGACGTCCCGATTTTTTTGGAGATAATCAACCAACGCTTCCCGCAATATTGGTGCTTACGTGTTTTATCACAAATTGTTTTCAAAGTTCGCCACGTAAACAAATTTAAATTTTTCGTAAACGTTGCCTAATTGATAAAAGTTTATTTAGTAAAACTTGTTATGCAATGTTTAAGCTGCAATCAATTATAGTAATTATTTATATAGACAAAGGACCTGGTGAAGGCGGCGGGAACCCGTTGGATGAGGGCAGCGCAGGACCGGTTGTTGTGGCGATCCTTGGGGGAGGCCTATGTCCAGCAGTAGACGTCTATCGACTGATATGACGGTTATTTATGTGACCATATTTACTTTCACTTAACGTAGTTGTTCGTTTCTTCCGTTACCAGTGTTACCATAGACACTAATTATTATTTTCTCCAGTGATACAGCAGCGGCCACTACGGTAAGGGTCAGAAATGCCATCATCTGTTTTACTAATTCTTTTGTATTTCTCTTCAAAGAGCACAAACAAAGAAAAGCATCCATCACCACCAAATCCACTTACAGCAGGAAACAATAATGTATCCGCTCTACATAAAGAAGGCTTCCGATATTAACTCGATAGGTACTTTAGCGCCCAGGTAAATAAAATGAAGATAGCCGTGAAAGCGAATGCGAACCGTATCAACAGATTCGTTCGCGGCCTCCGAAATGGTTTTTCTATTCAATTTTCGATAGAGATTTTTTACCAGCCCGCAGTTTTGCGTACGGTGGAACCAATAAATCCTCTCTTGAGGTAAGGGGCGAATTAATCAGTCGATTTGTTGCTCGACCGATCCGTAGACTAAGTAAAACTTGACAATGGAATGTAGACTCAAACAGAAGAGGGTATAAGTCGAAATTCTAATGCTGGTTTGGTTTTTTATTTACAGTTCCGAAGGTGAAAATAAGAAGGAATAAATAGTAGGGCCTCCTCCACCGATACACTCGGAGAAGATTAAAGTGTTTCGGATCTGCGGTCCAACATAAATTAAGCAAATGGCGGTTTTCTTTGATTGTCTTATACAATATTTGCTACAAACAAACTGTAGGTAAACAAGTATAAAAGCTTACAAAAAATAAGCCATGAACCTAAAAAGCACTTGATTAAATTTACCGAAATTTAAAAGCTGTGTTGTTTCCCACCCATTAAGGGTAGGGCGGGCGCGGGTCGCTGGGCGGGCGGGCATCGGGCACGAATTAATAAACAAGCCGGCCAAGGCCACAGGCCACACGACCTTTTGGGCATATCCTTGTACCCTTCACCTGGTATTATTCCAACAATTATTCACAAACAAGTAAACTTTGAATTCATTTCTAAAAGACTAGGTATTCAAACTGTAAAAAACCGGCCAAGGAAGTGCCGGACTCGCCCATGATATGGTTCCGTAGAAATTAGACGAAAACTTTATCCTGATATAACCAGCTTAGATAACTTAAGTAAACTTCAAAAGCAATCAATACCACGTTTTAATTTCGTTCAGCGATATTTCTGTTTTTGTGTATCTGTCTTCTTCTTTAGATTCAATATGTAAAAAATGAGAGGAAAATTGAGGCGGGGAATACAGACAGAAAGACAGACAGAATGGCTGAAAGTGTGAGGGTTCCTTGTTTGACTACTGAACCCTAAAAAATATATTTTTATTCATTGAGCAAGCGAAGAATAAGGAGCGATGTCGTATTTTAAAGTACGAGCCAAAAGAATATGCTAAAAATCACATTAAAGTAGATGATCGTAACAGTGCAAATCCTCAATTCGCTATAAAACGTCGCGCTGAAAGTGGGTGCTCCCGCGCGGCCGAGGAAAACGTTGTCATTCAAAATCAGACCACGTGTACAATATTTCATCATCAGGAAGGGTGGAGGAGTACCCCCCTTCTCCCGTCACCCGGCCGCACCTCACCCTTCCCCCGCTCTCCCTCCGCCCGACCCAAAAAGTCTATCTGCACTTGACATGGGAGGAAACGGGACAGATTAACCGTAGTGAAGGGAACAAAGCTAAATATGTTTCAAGCTGATACTTACCCCTGTATAGTATATAGTTAATTTTCAGAATATTTGGTGTCACTTTACTGTTTCATGGAGTAAAATCTGTCAAGGTGTTTAGGCTTATATGTAGTTTAATGTACAGACAAGTCAATGACTGATTAGTAGTAAAACTATTTTAATTACTTATTATAATTAATTAAGTTGATGAGTATTTAATTTAATAATAAAGCAATTTATTAATTCACAACAAAATTTTATCTGATTTTAGCATATACTATACCCAGTATAGAAGGTATACAATGCTGAAAAAGGATGGAGGAATGAAATGATGGAACCATTTTCAGTTCACGGTGAGATAGCCACGCAAACATACAAAGCTCAGTCGTGTTTACGGGTCGTTCCCACCCACACACACACAGGAACCCCGGCGTGAAAAGTTTGAGCAGTAATTTATATGACGGTTTAAATAATTACCCCGCGTTTTCGGCCCAATTTGTAGATGAGTCTGGCGCGGTATCTGTGCTGGTGACATTTATACGCGATACTTTCACGTGACAGTTGTGAATATGATGACGTTTTGTGTTACCTGGTTAACGTGGTAACTTTTCATTGTTTTCTCTTCTTTTCTTCTATTGTTTTTACTAACAAAACCTTGTTTGTTGACACGTGCGTATTGTTTTAAAAGGGAAGAATGCAAAAGTTATGCGTGAAGTCGTTTAAGGTGACATTTATTTGACCTATTAAAAACCTCCTCGTATTTTCCGCTACACAAAAGATTTCTTACTCCAATTGCCATCTGCTGGTAAAATAGATTGCTTGTCAATAAAAATGTAAATTTCGCCGCTTCAGCTCTCAGCTAATTCATTTCAAAATGGAAAATCCGGCAGCCCGTCACCGGAGATCGATCGACCGTTCATTTCGACGACTTTTTAAACTTTTTTACGTTTCCATATTGACCAGACGCTTAGTTAGTTTGCATACGGGAATGTTTGCCTGCGACAATGTGCAAAATCCATTCTGTTTATTCGGAGGCGTCTCTCTAACGACAAGGTCGAGCGCTTTTTGTTGAGTTCAGATATTAACGTCATTTTTACATGATTTATAGTGGTCCCTTTAAAGATATGAAAGGAATACGGAGGATTCAATATTAATTCAGATACGGATTTAGTATGAATATTTTTCTAGTAGCACCTATGACAGATAAATTGCAGGCTGATAGAGGTTATCGTGGTATGGGTATGTGATACGGAGAGATGAGTGTTAAGTATGAATGTGGATGGCTGCAGTAGGAGAGGAAGGCCGAAGAAAAGATGGATAGATTGTGTGAAGATGATAATGTGTAAGAAAGTTTTTAATACTGAAATAACGGCTAAGAGAGATGATTGGAAGAAGATGACATATTGCACCAAACCCAAGTAGAGGGAAATGGGCAAGAGAATGAGGAATATTCTACATAAATAACTACGTTAGCGTAACTTAGGTGAAAATTCGTACGAAAAACTTGTTTGTAAAGATATCAAAAACAATTTCATATCAATTTGTCGCACAGAGGGCGCGCTGTAAGCAAAAAATCGAAATACGCAAATTTGATCCGAAACCTCGGGCTCGAGGCTCACACTCGCGGTGATACGCCTGACACCCTAATCAAATAAGTACCTTTTACCGGGACTGCTTTTTCAGCACTCAAGATCAACCTTTACTCAGTAGAGTTAAGGTTTATATTTGAATGGGGAGTAAAGTCTGACTAGCTTCCGCATAAAACGTATTTGTAGGAAGGACGACCCAGAAAATGGGTATAATGTACTCACACTACCGCCGAGTCGCTTCCTCGCCTCGCCTGGCTCTCCCGCCGCGTCCCACAGGACTCGAGAAATTTATATAACAAGCTATCTCGTCCGGGCTGGGTTATTGTCGAGGAAACACTGCCTCAGACATTATTTTTAATTAAAACACAAGTACTGGCCGCTGACGCTTACCGATCCGATCTGAGATACCTATATCCTTCCAGAAAGCAATTTTGTGTCCCTTTTATTTTCTTTTAATTAATTTTAGCAATCTGCTGGATACCTAAAATTCTGAAAATTCGATTAAGTATAAAACTCTTTACTGTTAATTGTGAGTCCCTTTTTTACTGTGTAGGTATAACGTTATTTATACATTTTATTTTGCAGTTATTGCATTTTCTTGTAATTGAACAAACAACACGTCTCTTTGAAACAATAAAACTGTAAATCAATTAAGTTGATCTTGAATAAGTTCAGTCAGACCACATTATGATGGTTGGACAAAACGCTGATACTTATTGGTAGATAATCATAACACAAAATCTGAATGACTTATCATTTATCAAGTAAGATTTGCCTATATAAGAATGTAAATAAAAATGCGTTCTGAGAACAGAACACATTAGAACACACTCTCTCTATAGAACACTGAAAAAAAAAACTGCTAAAAACTGAATTCTGACCAACTAATTGGCATAGCACTTACAAGCAACTGAGACAAATATGTCTTTTCATGCCATACTACCACCCATTTTTGGATAGGTAACAGTTTTAGTCGTATTTCATCTCAAACATCTAAGTTCTTCGTACGGCATATTATGCCGTGATCCTCACTAACTAGCCAAGCTTGTAAAAAATAGTCTACACTCTTCTCACTTTTATGAAAGGATCCTTTTATTCAGCAGTTGTGATCATACAGAATATTTATAAGTAACCTTTTTTTTTATTTACAGACAGACAGAAAAACGTGGCATTACGTCTCCGTTTGAATCGGTCGGGTGCAGAACCCTAAAGCGGCGGCGGTGGTTCTCAATACAACCCGTAAACCAAGGAACTCGGACGCCCGCCCCCTTGTTACTCACCCCCTCGAATTGTTTTTAATGCTCACTTTCACGTACCTATTTAACATTACAATCTGAACGTAAGAAAACAATATCTTTGGTTTAAAAGGAGTGAAGTAAAGTTATGTTATTGCAGCTTGAACAGTATTTTCAGGCAAAGTGTTTCCATGAAATTCCTACATTGCATGAATTATTTCGACGACCCGGTTGGTGTAATGGTTACCACACCGGACTGCCAAACCAGGGTCCTGGGTTCGAATCCCGGTTCGGTCATGGATGTTATATGTTCGTGCCGTTGTTGTATGGTTTCCATAATAAAAGCCTTTAGTGCTTCGTTTGGGATCATTACAATGTATGTGCCTGTGAGCGTTATTTTATTTATTATATGTTAGTACAGTCAACTTTAGAGAAATCTGTCTCTACGTAAATCTTTATAAGCTCAAGGGGATTCGATTTCTCTGGTGCTGACCGTACCCAGACATAAAGTAATTGAATATCTTATTCACGAGGCCTTATTTTTAAGAAAAGTTTAATTTAAAATAACCACGTACGACACCTGAAAATCTGTTCCTGCAACCTTATCCTGCGATAACGCCTTTTATCTCGTTCGTTCGCATCCAAAAAGAAAGAAAAAGCGCGATAGACCTTTACATCGCGCTGCCATGCTACAACCGCTGGTGTTATAGATTACGTGGTGGTCTGTCTGTTTGTGGCTTCGTATATCCTGAAGGAATGAACCATTTTAAACTAAGACTACGCATCAAACTGAACAACTTTTACTAACTATGGGATCAAACACAAACACGCAAAAAAAATATGTTTACACATTTGAGCTTCATTTGAGTAGATTAGGCGTTGCAGTTTAGTATAGGCACGTATAGGTAACCGCTGAAATTTTTATGCGATATCAGGTTTGCCCTCATAATGATAGTTGTTCAGTTTGATGGATAGACTCTATCCATCAAATTAAGTTAGTTTAAAATGATGCTAATGACTTCAAATTCACCCTATAGTCTGAGGTTGTAAGTAAGTAAGTAAGTAAGTTAAGCCTCTAGAATCCCACTGCAGGGCAAAGGCCTCCTCTCACGAATAAGGGTGAGAGGGAGTGGGCCATACTCCACCACGCGGGCCACAAGTTAGTGGTCAACTTGCTGTCAGAGAATTTTCAAGCCGCCTTAATAGGCCTTTGACCTGGCTTAACGAATAGTTACAACGCCATCTGACGGAACTATCCGAGACCAACTGCTTAACGTGCCTTCCGAAGCACGGAAACGCTCGAGATGAAATACCACTAAACGGTCACCCATCCAAAGACTGACCGGACCTGACGTTGCTTAACTTCGGTGATCGTTTCCAATTCCGAAGCTCCACTACGCCAACGAGCGCGAGGTTGTAAGTTGAAGCAATTCAGGGTTCTGACGACGGCGTAGCTAAATAAACCATCGTCTAACATATATCAAAAGCAAAAAAATCTAAATAACAACCTCCCATTCAATCTACATACATAGGTACAATATTTTACGAAAGTGAACTTTATTATTTCGTTCTTTGCGTACAAATCTGCAGGCAATAAATTACAGTGCGCAATGCCCAGACGACCTGCAGACACAGACGTTCGGGTCGAAATGTCAACACGATCATCAACGGCCTATGACCCTTTACTTGTGAAGAATTTTAATCACTCATTATTGTATAGCAATTGTCTAGTGTAAATGCTACTTATTTCTTGACTTTTTGTTCGAATTAGTTAGATTAAAACGCTCGTTTTGTTTTGGATGCAGTTTTCTGAGGACTGCGTAGATTTGACTTGACGCTAAATAGATTTTTCCTATAGCAATGTAGCGAGGTACAGAATGCATTGTGTGGTTCCTAGCAATATTGATCGACGCGACTAAGGGATACTATATTTCATCTGTATTTTCTTGTGCCTAATTAAGGAACCGTATGAAATATTAGTTCATATTTTTCGAATATTGGATTGAACTGGCTTTTGCGTTTTTTTATCGGCTAAGATGATGATGATGATGTGTTCTATTGATATATATAACAATAAAGTATATTATTTTAATCTTACAAGGTTTGGAAGGCTTGGCCCACACGCAGATTAACCCAATTTTTGTGCGTCGTTGTATTAAAAGCTTTCAAAGAAATTAAATAATGGTTCAGACATGCCTGTTAATGCTATAGATTGTTTTATACATTTACCATAGACTAGTGGAGATTTAGAGTTCAATTCACCGGCCTGCCAAACCAGGTTATTTAAAGGTTCTAATCCCTAATATGTATGTTATACAGGGTGTAGTGTAATACCGTAACGGTGAATTCAAACCGTCAAACTGAATAACTTTCATTAGTGAGCCACCCTCAGGAAAAGCGAAAAAAAGTCAGCCGCTCCATATAAAACAGCTGTACGCTACTCGACTCAAACCTTTGACTATTTATGGACTCGCCTTGCGGTAGCATTTTCCCTCTGCCACGGTATAAGATCAATTGATCATGTGCATTTACATAAAATTGTATACCTTATCACTAAACGAGACAGCCTATAATTGCCTGTTTAACATTCAAAATTAGAAGCAAAATTTATAGAGAATAAAACCCAAAGTTGCGGATTGCATGTTACCTCGCCCCCCGCAAAAAGTGTCAGAAATGTTTGTTAGTAGAATTACACGCGTTACCAGTCCTCATATAAGTAGTCAAAGACTCAAACGTATGAAACAGCAGATTTTTGTAGTGAAAGCTGTTCAGTTGGTTGGTCTGAATTCACGGTTTCAGTATTTGCCAGGCTGTCACTTACACCCTGGTATACGTGAAAGTTCACGAACGAGAATGAGCCGGCAGTTTGGTAGAAACATCGCTGCCTATGTAGGGGTGTACCGCGAGCTTGTATGTAGCTGTTTTTTCTGGTAGGCTAATCTATTCTGTGCTACTTCTATGTATCCATGGGTACACCCCACGAATGGTTATTAAAACTAACTTTACTGATACCACGTTATTGGTTAACGGGAATGATAAAAGGCCGATAACATGTCCATCGGAATTAATTACCATTACGGGTATCCATATGGGGGTCTCTGGTAATTGATTAATGGATATTTTTCCAATGACAGATACTTTGGTTACATTAATGTCCTAGGGATTTCCAATTTTTTATTTTTGTTACGATAATAATCATAAAGTACACACGTTGTTACATCAAGCTATGCAAAACCAAACTAAGCTGGCCGCGCGTAGTAGGTAGAGTAACGAACCTCACGCGGCCAGTTTATTTTGGTTTTGTATAGCTTGATGTGTCGCCGTATGTAACTACTTTATGATTATTTCCGTAATAGGGTATTACTAATTTCTTCCATTAATATTACAATATTAACTGAAGTGTGTCTGTACTTTGAAGATTTTTAACAAAATAAGTTTTGATATGGTGTTTAGGTGACCCTGACTCCAAATTTTTTTTCTGTCTGTTTGTTTCTTCGAGCATCACGTGAAGACTACTGTACTGATTTCGATGAATTTTGATTTTTTAAAGCTTATGATTTGACTTAAAATCTGGTATATAATGTGTCTGATATAATAAAGAATACTTGATTGATTGATTGATTGTCTCGAATAAAAGCTCGTACCGTATAAAATTACTTATAGACGAAACCAAACAACAACACAAAGGTAGGTATTCCAATTCATATCCACAACGGTACTGGTTAAAGCTGTTTATCAGCTTCGTAAATCACCAATGAGTTATCGGAAATATTAACTAATTACAAAGGGTGTTGGGGCTAAATTCGCATCACGGGTCGTTCGCAATATAATAATAGCGCCGGAATCGCATCCTGGCCTCAATACGTGATCTGAAACCTTATATTTAGGTTGCCTGTTTGTCAAGTTAAACAGCTTTGGTTAACGTACTTTTTATGTAGGTAGTGTAGGCTATGTACTTATATTTATCGTTGATGTTGTTTTTGTCAACTTAAAGAAACAACTGTTACTAAAAAAATTAAAATCATTCATGAAAAAGTTTATTGTTCATAAACAGACAGACATACATACGCTCACGCCATTGTCCCATGGGGGTAGGCAGAGACTACGGACCGCCACACATACATGTCCCCTTTGAGGCTGCTTTCTCTACAGAAAATTGTTCAGTTTGATGGTCTGGAGCACGATTTTTGAAAGTCACACGTTCAAATCAGCAGTAGAAAGATGCATAAGTAATTTTGTCATTTTCTACTGCTGATTTAAAATTGACTTTCAAAAATACCTTTCAAAAATACCACTCCTTATCATCGCCTAAAAATCCGTCAGCATTACCTATACTAAGAAGGACCCTAAATGGCAATAGTAGATTATAGGTACACACCGAGGACAGGAAAGTAAGAAAGGTCTCAGATCTCATGTAATTGTTGACCGAGGCAAAGCCGGGGTTAGTATACTATTTTTCTTCTCGACGCAGGTGGAAAGCGACCACTTCGTTTAGCGCAGCGGGACGAGAATTGACGCTTTCCGTCCGGAGGGAAGAAAAAAAACTCGGCTCTAATTGTCATCTTATTTGAATTAAACAATTTGAAGTAGCCATAGATATAGTAACTAGAGGACACCATAACGTGGTTTAAATCTATGGAAGTAGCAGTAGTAGCACGTCATTTTCAAATATTAATTTCCGAGGCAAAGTTCAAATGTCAGTGGAAACGAGTAGACTACTATGTATGACCCAAATAAAGTCTAACATCGTAGCGATTCAATTCAATCCAATTACTGTGCATACATCGATATAAGTTAATATACCTACTATAGGAAGAACCCATTGTTTTTATTTCTGAATAAATTTACTGTTTCACTTTTAGTGCGTAATAAATTGAAGAAAACACAAGATATCTTTGGTATTTTTTGTTAATTAATGAAATATTTGTTTATTTTTTTTGTTTTCTTCGAACCAACCGCTGTTGACACATAATAAATGAAGATATTATTAGGTATCTCAGTATACACTGAAAGTACTCCATACCCTGGTCGTCGAGTGTTACTACGTAGAGGCTCCAGCGGTGACGGTGCCAGGAGCTTGCGCAAGTCCTCCTACGTCACCACTACGCTACCGTAGACTAGTAAGTCTTTATTCTGTGTCACAACGTGTGATAGACGTGGATTATTTTGTACAGAACCCTCAGAGCGCAAGTTCGATTCGCAGTTGGCCGATTTATTACAGTGCAGGAGTGCGATTTTTGAAGGTCACACGTTGAAATCAGCAGTAGACGTGACGAAGAAAATGTTAAAAACTGTATATAAAGTTTGTGTATTCATTCCATAGAGGTAGGAATAGAGGAACATACAGCTGAGAGAGCGAGATGTACCTAGCGGCACCACTGTTAATAGAAAGAGATACGTGACGCGAATCAATAGAACCGTTTTTTAGTCTCTAATCAATTTTTACAATTCGGTTTTCGTGAATAATTGGGAATCTAAAGTGAAATCATAGATAATTTTGTGAAATATACTGACACTACTTCATTAATTTATCCAAGATTTTACGTTAGACTCAGAATTATAGACAGTTTTAGAATTTTTGCCTGCGAATAGTCTCCAAAAAACATCCAAAAACTGTTTCATTTGACAACTCATGTCACTGACTCTATTCCTATAAGGTATAATAACTTTATGATTCATTCAATCATAATTTTGAATCTTACGACACAGACTTAAAAGAAGAACCAGACGCAATCTCGTCTAATCATGAGTGAAGCACCCATTTCTTTTGTATGCGTGCTGTCACGCGGTACATAAGGTGACGGGTTGTAGGACCTGTGCTTAGAGCTAGTGCATCTGTCTGAGACGAGAACGAGAGAGAGACGGATTGTATTACCTTGCATGCTTCCAGTTTTTTTTAGTGCAATGTTCGGTCCGTATTTCTTTCAAGTCTTACGATTCAAATTATGGCGCCTCAGCTCAGCTCAAAACCATTTAACGAATTATCATAAAACATTAAATTATACCTATTCAAAGTGTTTCAATTTCAAAGTCCGAGACAAATAAAATAGCCGAAATATTTCAAGACAACAATTACTAGTCTAGAGGTGAAATGTCCACATAAAGGTCAGTTCACAAACGATCGACCTAAATTCTCCCCCGACAATCCAATTATCGACGTGTGTTGTAACTACGAGGCGTAGGCGCATATTGTGTCAGTCGCCTTATACATAACTCTGCAACAATCTATTCCAATGCACTTTCATTACATTTTGCTTCCTTACAATCTACATAGTTAAAAACATCTTCTTCTTAGTGTAATCAAGAGAGAGAGAGAGTCACGAAATATGTACTACACTTTCACTTCACTAAGGACCTCACTTGTTTCATCGAACTATAAGTGAAATTTCCGGGTTAATCCACTATATGACTGAATTATGTTATTACTCGTACACATTCGCGGACGAACGTCTATTATAGTGTTAACTATAAAAGTTCTTTCATAAAATTACTGAAAAAAATAATTTTGACCTGATTTTAAGATGGAAAATCTGACTTCATACAAACAGAGATTAGTTTCTAGATTGTTTCTGAAAAATTTCATTAATTTAATTAGATAGTATTGAAAATATCACCAGACTACGTTTGTAAGGAGAGCGCCAACGGTAATACCCTTAAATGATACTACGTACGTATTATAGCAATGTATTACTAGATAACGAATATCAGAATATAGTCGTGAGCATGTACAGTCAGCAGCAAAAAGATGTATACACTTTAGTACTACGCGTAGTACTAAAGTGTATACATCTTTATACTACGACGTAGTAAAAGTGCATACATCTTTATACTACGACGTAGTAAAAGTGCATACATCTCTTTGCTGCTGACTGTACATATAAGATTACTAGATAAGGTTAAAAATGCAGCGCAACTGAAGCTTCGCTGCCGGTCGCTGCCACCTTGGTGTGAATTGAGCCTTAGTAAACAAAAAATCCTTGACATCATGCCGAATAGCAATCAGAATACTACAATAGTAAAATATCACAGCTAGAAAGACGGCTTGCTCGCTTACTCTATGTTGTTAATGCATCCACCGAGACCCATAGAGTTATGTTGCTATAGAAGCGAAAGAAAATTTTTCAGAGAAACGAATCTTACAGTTTTCCACTTCTGTCCCTAGAGTAGCTTTTTGTAGACTGCTTTACTGAAAACTCTAACCGATTTACTACTAAAACTGTTTTTTAAACCATTCTTTAGTTACGGAGCTTTCCCGCAGACGAGGATAAAAAGCTCCTTTACATATGAACTTAAAGTTACATATTTTATAGATTTTATACTTCGTTGTTTTTGATAGACAGACCTTAAAATTAAATGCGTTAAATACTTCCTTCAAACTGAACAACGATTACTACGCAACAAATATTGAAATCGCGATAAAAAATCTGCTGTTCCATAGAAAATTTCAATGACTACTAAGTGCGTTCACACACGATCGTGTGTGAATGCACTTATCGACCAAAATTGTATGAAATATCAAATTTTTTTGTCGCTAATTTAAAGTCCCGTAGTAAAAGTTGTTCATTTGATGGTCTGTAGCACCCCGTAAAGTATGAAGATATCATATCCTCTATCAGACAGCAGTGCTAAAGATATCTTCTCCCTGGAGAGTGATTTTAGAAAGTCACGTTCATAATCGTGGTCGAATGACGCATAGTCTCCTTGGTAAATCTGATATATTTTCTACTGCTGCTTTGAACGTCTCTCAAAAATCGCACTCCTGGGCACGGACTTGTAAAAAAGGCGGACGTAATGTGACACTAAAAAGATATGAAGCATTCAAGGTCCTACATATTCGTTTGTTCTACAAGGGACCTACACTCACACATATGCATCTAGGCGCAGGCCCGCCACCATTTTGTACCGCGTGACAGTGCGTCAGCACGCACACAAAAATAAATGGGTGCTTCACTCGCGATTAGACGAGATTACGTCCGCCTTTTTTTCAGGTCCGTGCTCCTGGCCTTGTTCGAAATCATTGTGATTTTACAGGACCCGTAGCGAAGCGTCACGCCATGTCCGAACCGCCCAATTCGTCTGCTCGATTCACAGGTCTATGGAAGCTTGCAAGGACGGGCTGACTTCAAATATTCATACCCAAGATCGATATGAGTAGGTACAGTTATGCGCCGTTGGTAAGTCGAGGCTCGAGGTCGGACAACACTAATCAAAACATAATTCCAACCTAATATTGTATTCGGGCCTTTACTGCCCCCGCTCCACTTCAAATGCTAAAGGTTAACATCATTAATTGATTTGTTCTGGATATGAATTATGTTTTGTTGGTAGATGACGACCGAAATAGTAACGCTTTGTATAATCTTTTCTCAGAAAATTTCAGTCTTCGCTAGAACCTAGTCTGGAAAACATTTTATCGAAGGGAAGGTTAACAAATTAATTCAAAACCTCTACTTCTTCCAGGAGTGCGATTTTTGAATCTCATTCGGTGAGCTCAGCTGTTACAAATGTCTAAATTACTACGGAGATACGCATCTTTTTACTGCTGATTTGACTTTAAAAAATAGCTCTCCTGTAGTATGATTTTTGAAAGTAAACTCAGCAGTAGAAAGATGCATATCTCCATAGTTATTTTGACAATTTCAACTACTGAGCTCACCGAATGAGATTCAAAAATCGCACTCCTGGCTGTTTTTAACCCTGGTGAAGCATCCGTCAGTGTATGCTATCCCTCTCGATCTTGTGCCTTCTATACCCATTTCACTCCAGCTTTTGATATCGTCATACATACCAACGCATTAAAAGTCTTCCGTTTCAATACTAAACCTTGAATATACACACGGACACATCAAGCTATACAAAACCAACATATAACTTGGCCGCGCGACGTTACAATATGTTATTCACCCTACGCTCAGCCAGCTTATATTGGTTTTGTATAGCTTGATGTGTCGCCGTGTGTATCTACTCGTACCTACTACAGGATAATAAGATATACAGAGTGTAACAAAACAACCTAGTAATTAATTAAGGGGGTGCTTCAGACCATCAAACTGAACAACTTTCACTATGGAGCCAAAATGGAAAACGCGAAAAAAAAACAGCTCTCCACATACATTTTAGTCGAGTCGGTACAGCAGTTTTGTACAACGGCCTTCGTGGTCTAATGGTTAAGAGCATGCATGGGCTCTTGACACGGAGGTCGTGGGTTCGATTCCCACGGGGGACACATACCCAGTGATCTATCACTATGTGCGTTTTTCCCCAGTTGGTAAGGGCATTGCAGGCTGAATCACCTGATTGTCTGAAAAAGAAAGTGATTATGTGCTTCGGATGGCACGTTAAGCCGTTGGTCCCGGCTACTATCTCTGGTGGAAGTAGTCGTTACATAAAAAAACTACGTCAGAGGCCGTAGGGCAGTTTGAATAAACTCTGACACCAGGGCTTGCCCACACGATAAGAAGAAGAAGCAGTTTTGTAGTATTACTAGGGTTTTTCGTTACACCCTGTATATGACTTTTTGAAATGTTCTAAAAGATTATCGGCTTCAACGAACTAGTAAAGCACCGACTGGCTTTTGTTGATCTATTTGAATCATACATCATCATCATCATCATAATATATCAGCCGATAGACGTCCACTGCTGGACTGCCTCCCCCAAGGATCGCCATAACGACCGGTCCTGCGCTGCCCTCATCCAACGCGTTCCCACCGCCTTCACCAGGTCGTCGGTCCATTTTGTGGGGGACCTACCTACGCTGCACTTTCCGGAACACGGCCGACACTCGAGAACTCATTGGCCCTATCGGCCATTCTATTTGAATGAAAAGACTATTACCCTTACTCCTTCTGGGGCATTAGGAAAATTTGGAACAATTTTTTAACTACATAAAGTTGATCCGTTGTTGATTTTAGAACGATTTAGTTATGGTCTTGCTTGACGAAGGAGGTATACACTCACATTGCTTGCAGAACAGATCAGACAAAAGATTGTGTACGTAGAAAAACTTCCACTGCTCTTCCTTCAACGTATTTCCAAAGAACCCACGCAAAATTCTCAAAATCAGAATAATAATACCAGAAGAACATTAAACGAGGCTAAGGTAAGCCTCTCCTCTGGCTGCAGTCGGGACTCGGGAGTCGGGACGTAGGCTGAGGCTCCTCTCGCTTCCAGAATTAATAACTTTCTCGCCCCCCGCCCCCACCCATCCTCTCGTACACCCCCTCACACCCTTCCTCATCCCATTAGGTCCACTACCTTTGGTTCTACTACCGATTGGTTTCTTTAGGACGCATAGCATTTCCTTAATAAATGAAATCAATGTGATTTATTATAGTGATTCACAATTGATTTAAAATTTCAGTCACTTGTAAATGTCGCTGAACTCTTTTCGGCTTTATAAAGACTTTAAGAGTTTTTTAGCGTATCGTCAACGTATCGATTGTATTACGGACAACAGTGCGACCAGCGGAATACATTGGAAAAATGTTTTGTTAAATATGCTTGCCATTTGGGTGACTTCACGGAGTCATTTAAGCATGTCGTATTCAATAAGTGACATTATAATAGATCACACTTCCTTTACTTAGTAGTGTACTGCAGAAATTCCATAGTGAAATCAAAGTGTGTTAGTGAAATCAAATCGAGTTCCGTTAGTAAAACTCGGTCCTCCATCCCACTCTGGCGGGCGGAAGGCCTTCGGAAGTTTCAGGAGTGTTTCGGTTTGCCTCTTTGACTCTGTTTGGGTGTGTAATGATTTGGTGCTCGCGTAATTTGCTGAAAAAATGTCGTCTTCGCTTCACTCCTTACGTCACCATCATTATCTTGTTAGGTATTTTTGTTAGGACTTTGTATTGATTATTGTTATTTTGTGTACTTTGTTTCATTTGAGTTTTTTGTTTATTTGTGTTTACAGGGTGTAACAAAACAACCTAGTAATATTTAAAAGGGTGGTTAAATTAAAACCATCAAACTGAACATCTTTCACTATGGAGCCAACTTCGAAATTGCGTAAAAAAATATGTAGTTTCCTGCTGTTTCATACAAAGCTGCAGTACCTAATCGACTCAAATTTATGGGACAGTAGATTTTTTTTTTATTTCGACGATGTCTCCATAGTAAATTTTCGGAGCAGGGATTTATGGGGGCTATTGTACAGTTTGGCGTGGTAATTTTTAAGACACACATGTACCCATGAAAGTACCCATTTAAATGAATAAATAAATTAAAAAGAAACGGTCTAGATAGCGTAGGACTTCATCTCTGGAAAAACTCGTTTTCAGCGAGCAGGGCTCGATCGCCCAGGTCTTCTATTATAATTTATGCAGCAGGTTAGACAAGATGAAAATAATAAGTTATTCACTTACAACTGCCAAATGGCCAAAGTCCCAATAAAAATGGCATGAAAATAAAACCAAACGGCTAACTACATCACTATTTTTATTCCAAAATAATAAAAAAACTTCCGTGAACGAGCAACATAGAATCGCAAAAATAAAAGTCGAGTCACAGATGCGTTCTAAAAATTACATTTCACAGCGGGAAAATCACGGATATTGGATAGTTATATTCCGTTATATCACCAACGACGGTAGGGTTCCGCGGGAAAATAACTAAAAAGGGTGCAAGAAGAAAAGACCGCAGAGAAAGCGACGCAAAAAAAATTTTGAATGTCTGTAAAAGGCGAGCCATATTACCGTGGAGCTAAGAAACATCACAAGAGTGAGTGTCTATCTATAAATGGATAAACGTTTCTAACCGACTTAAGAAAAGGGGAGGCAATACATTGTCAAACGATGAGGAAATCGTTTGTTTTTACCTCTTTCGTCCCATGTGTTGAGTAAACATCTTCCCCAAGCTTTTCCTGCCTTCTCTATCCCATGCCATCAGTTGCCATCCTGCTTCGTGGGCATCCAGATCGTCGCGCCATCTCTTTCTTGGTCTGCCCCGGCCCCGACAATGTATGGATTAATAATGCATAATTGAAAGAGCGTAGTAAGGGGTCGTCCACAAATTACGTAACGATAAATTCTCAAATTTTTGATCCTTGGGGTCATGTAACAGGACCATAACGCTTAGCAGGGACGTTTTCCTCCCCATTCCGTTGCGTAACATGTGCTTTGTAAAAAGTTTTGGGAATACTAATAATCAGGAAAAAAAGATAGGTGGAATAAATAGTTTTTAATCAAGAAAAACATGTAAGTGTGGTTTCAAGTAAGACATACCGGAAATTACTGATGTGAAAATGGAAAAAATTTCATTTAATGTAGGTATAATTAAAATAGTGACGTAACACAAACCTTAACCCCCACCCCCTAACACACCAGGAAGGACGCTTGGCCGGACTCCCCCCCCCCCCCCCCTCCCTTCGAATTGTGTTACGTAATTTGTGGACGACCCCTAATAAAAACGACCCGGCTGGTGTAATGGTTACCAAGCCGGCCTGCCAAACCAGAGTATTAGGTTCGAATCGTTTTTTTTTTAATTTTTTTTGCTTTATAATAATTACTTGTAAATTGTTAATCAATATTGCTGTGCCCTTTCAGGGTTCATGTACCCGCTTTAGCTCATAAGTGACACCTATGCTGTAATTGTACATGAATGCGAATAAATGAATATGAATATGAATCCCGGTTCGGTCATAGATGTTATTATGTTTATATGATTTCCATGACTAAAAGCCTAGTAGTTTACTTGGGATCATTGCCATGTATTTGCCTGTAAGCGTTATTTATTTAAATGCGTAATCCGTATGATAGAGTGAGACAGACATACAAGGCCATCTTTCGTACACTTTCGGCCTGTATCGGCTTGGCGTTAGTCATGGTCGAAACAAATCCTTTTTTTTTCGGATCTCTTTTGGTTTTGTGCGAATTACTCGTCAATCAGTAAGGTACTATTAAATCTATGATAAATTACTATACTAGACATCTTTTAAAAATTATTTACGACCTCTATTGATTGTTTTCTTAGCTCACAGGGCTGCGAGCTAGAGGACTCCCTTCCGTTTTGAGAAACAATATCTACTTGACTGTCCCTAAGCTACTTACAGATTTTGGAAAAATAAAAATGCCGACCAGATATTTGGGAACATAATATTATATAGGTACCTTTTTACAAGGGTTTATTGAATTTAATTATAATTAAGAAAAATAAGAAGAAGCCGTGGTGGTCCAGTGGCGAGTAACCTTGCCTGCCGTGCCGGAGGCGATGGTTCGATCCCCGTCCAGCCGACTCGTACCAATGAGTTTTTCGGAATTTATGTACGATTTGTAACATCACTGGCTTTTCGGTGAAGGAAAACATCGTCAGGAAACCTGCATGCTTCAACTTCGAGGCATGTATTGTACCCACTGTCCATTATAAGTGGCGACGGACTCACCGCCCGTCACACTGGACAGAGTTTCGGTACAACTGGTGAAACGTGGATTTTCTGAGGTTTCAGAATATCTCTGACTACCCCCTCGGGGAATATAGTCGTGAGCATAATATGCTTATGCTATGCTATGCATTGTATTATATCAAGTATTCACTAGCTATTACTGGCAACATTGATCTCTCTCTTCCTCCGCCATTCAGGGAGGCCGATCAGAACTTTATAATGATCTCAGAAATGCATTGTATCGAATAAGTACTAAATTAAAACTCAATCTGAAATTCAGAGCCCACTGCTGGAGAAGGTAGTCGCTTCGAACCCGCCGACTTTCTTCATCAACATTCGACAGTGATATGGTCGAATCGCGTAAATTAGAAAACTGCTTAGAACATAAATCTTTAGAGGAATTTTTTTTGTTCCGTTGAAAATGGTAACAAAAGATTTTTATTATTATTTGACAAAATAAAAACCTCATTTTGCTACATTCAGGACTATTGTACTAAACAGAGCCTTATTACAATATCAAATGCAGGGAAACTCTATGAGAGTAAGAACACGATTTCAAGAAGGCTTAGTACAATGCATTCTGAACTCTACCACACGACATAACCACAGTAGGTATAAGAAAGGAGAACTACATCATAACATTGAATTGCTTTACAAACAGTATTATACAGGTTGAAATTGAAATCAATGGCATCCTTTTAAATTAACTCTACCCATCAAACTGAAATGTTACTACACGAGAGCAAACAAGTAATCGCAAAAAAAAAAACGCTGTTCCATACTAACCTGCAATCCTTCTTGACTTAAATGTATGAATATTTTTGCTTTGACAGGTTTTTTCTTTTAGTAAAAGTTGTTCAGTTTGATGGATAGAGTGTTAGTTTAAAGAAATGCCAATCATTTCGATGTCACCCTGTATAGACACAATGATATAAAACTAAAAATGTTGTTCAGTTTATTAAAACGAACATTAATCATGGGATTCATTTGTAAGCTACATTTTTTTTTTAATTATTTAATTTATCTATTATAAAAACCGGTCAAGTGCGAGTCGGGTTACTCGCGCACAAAGGGTTCCGTACCATAACCACACCACCACAAAACACAACAAAAACTGAAAAAAAAAGTTTTTTCTCCGGGACCATTAGCGCAAGACCGACTCACTTTTGGCCGGTTTTTATTAAGTGTTGTTATACTGTAGAGTTTGCTCTATAATCACACCAAGTTTTACGCTTGTATGTATTACCGTTTTTACAATAGAGAGATAAGAAAAAACGTCGATAAAAACTAGTTTCTTGTTGAGAACCCCCCTTAATTTTTAACTTTTTGACAGTTTCATTATTTGTTATTATTATGGTGTATAACTAATCCGCCATAATAACGCATCTTATATGAAAATTTCAACTATCTAGCTATTACGGTTCAAAAGTTACAGCATTAAATAGGTGGGACGGACGGACGGACGGACAACGTAGGCTTAGTAATAGGGTCCCGTTTTCACCCTTTGGGTACGGAACCCTAAAAATGCATTCGATACTATGACGAGATGATAGTAAACTCGTCCTTCCCTAAAGAAAACCTTCTCCCACCGACTTTTACAGTCTATATGAGAATATACCTACTAATAATGTAATATACTCAAACAACAAAACATTATTTTATTCAGTGACATCGGTAAAAACGTCTCCGAGTATCGTTACGCTACGAACCAGCAACGCCCCCTTGTATAGGGTTGTCATCTTAGATTTTCTTCTATCGAGTCGACAGCAAAAAAAAAATCAAAATTTTAGGCCATTCTAAATTTTGTCCCTGCAAGTCAAAGTCAAAGTCAAAATTTTTATTCAAAATAATATCCCATAGATAACTTTCTGACGTCATTTTTGATTCTACCCCTACCCCCAAGTAACCCTAGCCCCACTTGAATAGGTTTATCTTTATACGGCCGCCATGAGTTCGGATTCTATAGGGTCCTTCTTAATATGCAGACACTTTTTTAAGGAGATGATCAGGCCGTCAAACTGAACAACTTTCTCTATGGCACCAACATCGAAACAACTAAAAAAAATCTGTTATTCCATACAAAACTGCAAACCTACTCGAGCTATTTGTATGGGACGCTTTTTTCGCGATTTCGATGTTGGTCCCATAGAGAAAGTTGTTTAGGAGGTCTGATCATCCTCTTAAAAAACTGTCAGCATATTAAGTTGGACCCTGTATTGTAAACACGGCGACAGGTCGGGTTACCCTGTTTGGACTTTGAACTGTTAGAAGTTGAACGCTGCGAATCGTGCGATAGGGTGCGGTATGTTGTTGTTGTTTTGTCTCACGGCACGCTGCGCCCGCGCCGGCAGCCGCGTCTATGCAGGCGCTCTACCGCACTATTTTGTGTTTTGTACGTAGTGTAGTTATGGGAATATAGGGTGCGTAACATGATTTATCGCCGTGTGTACCTCCAAATACCTTACCTTCACCTGCATGGACATGTTTAATAAAAAATGCTTTTGAATATTTCTTACAATAACTTTATGAAAGTACCTACTGATATTTAAAGAAAGAAACACCAAATATGAGAGTATGAAACTTGTAGTTTAAAGTAATTTTTATAATGGTAATGGCAACAAAATATTTGCGTATGACAAATTTTACTAACAACAATTATTTTGTCATTTCTTAATATTCTTATATTTGACAGCCCTATCCCCCAGCCAAGTTCAACATCTATAAATCTGCCCGAAGGTTTCTCGCTTCTGCCCAATATTTGGAGACGGCGCGGATCAATGCTTCCCACAAACTTATTTTTATAAATATTCTTACGTTTACATTTAGATTAGGCGACTCTTACAAAGCGTGACATTTTATTGAATTTTATTAAATAACTGATGCACACTTAAAATGTACTTAGTATCGTAGCCTGGAGTGCGATTTTGGAATCTCATTCGGTGTGCACAGCAGTTGTAAATGTCAAAATTACTATGGAGATGAGCATCTTTCTACTGCTGATTTGACTTTCAAAAATCATTATTCAGGAGTGCGATTTTTGAAAGCCAATTCGGCAGTAGAAAAATGCCTATGCGTGTCCATAGTAATATTGACATTTTCAACTGCTGAGCTCACCGAATGAGATTCAAAAATCGCACTCCTGGTTTTTAATCGCTCGCTGAGAAAATAAAGCTGGGGCAAGTCAAGTTACGTCATTAGGTCCTATAGATATAGTTATTATTACACCAATATGTTTAAATGTTTATCACTCCTATCTTAACTATTATAAAACCGTAAAATCATGAGGAATAAAAAAGTAGCGGTTCTCTTCATATAAATTCAAATAACATTCGATAGCGCGATTTAAAAACGTGCAGCGCCATCTATTGACAAAATTGTTAGTTTGTTTGTTTGTTCGCGCATCACGCAAAAACTACTGAACCGATTTTGATGAAACATTTTTTGTTTGATAGCTTATGATCTGACTTAAAATCTGGTATATACCTAATTTGTGCGGACGAAGTCGCGGGAAAACACTAGTATTTTATAAAATAATAGACTCGATGCAATCCATCATTATGGCGAACTAGGTCTTTATCTATGCACGTATCCGAAACGCCCCCAATTAATATTTTTTTCCAATATCTTCAATAAACATTCACGCCAAGTTTACAATTTGATTAGGTATGAGTAAGATAGAAGATACAAAATAAGAAAAATGATTATTAATTTTGAATAATTTTGAGCACTCACGTAGAACATTAAACATTTACAAAAACTTGTTTCATACGCGTTTTTTAATTAATTTACGTCTTAAGGCTAGGTTATCCCAGTGCAACCGTATCTTTCTTGCAAGTATAAGTTTACAATTAGCCATCCCGCTCCAATTGAAAGCAGGATCGCAAAAAAACGTGTTTTTCGTCAATATCTTTGCTCATGGGAGTTTCTAAGCTAAAACTTCTCCTGAGTTCACTAGAAATATTTAATGTATTTAGTTAAGTACAAGAATAAAAAGTTAAATATCAGCAGTTTAATCATAGTATTGAAAAAACATAACAAAAAGGGGTAACTTTGGGATTTTTTTCTATCTAGTAAACTTAATCTAATCGTGTAATTGAGAACAGTCGCCCATCCGCACGATCCTTAAATAAGACATAATTTAATTTCAGACTTTAAAACACAGTTTAAAACACTTTTGTTCTTGTTCAAAAAACGGCCTCGACGGTATAACAGCGTCTTAAATACTGATGGCATTTCGTGCAAGTGACCGAGAGAGATATCGCACATTAACCTTAAAATAAATTCTTTTTTAAATAAGATAATGAACCGAACCTAAAACGTAGAAATGCAGGCATTAATTAAAAAAATCTAATAGACCGCGACATTTTATAACTTCATGTTAAAAAAGATATTATTTTTCTAAATAAATATGATCTAAAAATTATAATAAATTATGAATAAAGATGATCAAAAATTGTATCAAAAATATTCTTATAACTACACATCTTTCCAGGTTTAGGTATAGAAAATGAAATTCGTGAAAATTCACACAAAGTAAACAAGTAAAATGTATAAAAAGAAAAGGCAAGAAACAAAGGAGTGACGTGTAATCAAGCTTCCTTTGTGTTATGTACCTACTCCTTTTTTTAATTTCAACTTTCCGCAACAAAATTGAGATTTTAGGACTAGGTACCGTACGTCTACAGTTTTTAATGTTCCCATAATACCCCGTAGGTACGTCGATGTACGAGTAGGTAAAATTGTAAAATAGGGTGTAAAATTCAATGCTTTACAATGTAAAGTTTACATTATTGCTCAAGAAGAACTTCTATATGGGACAACATTGAAATCGCGAAAAAAGAATCTACTGTTTTATATACACTCATACTGCATTTCAAATAAGGACGACGAGATTATCCGATTCCTACTTAGCTTTTTGGCCAATTCTGATAGGTAATGAAATTTATTTATCAGAAAGATGTACTATCCGACATATCTAGGAGTCAGGACGTTATCTAAGAGTAAATGTTTCAAATGTCTATTTCTGTAATTCAAAATGGCCTTAAATTTTCGTTGCTATTTGAAATGGAGTAATAGGTTGTGCACTGTGCAGTGATTCATGTTTTCTATGGAACAGCAGATTTTTTTCGCGAGTTCAAAGTTGGTATCTTATTAAAATTTGTTCTCTACAGATAGATTATTTTTAAGTACGTATTTTAGTTTACACCAACGGGGTAGGTGGACGATGCGGCTCACCAAACGCTACGTTTCGTCACACTCTTTTCGCCTCATCAAACTCACACGCGAACCTCGCACAAAAGACTGACCGAACCTGACGTTGCTTAACTTCAGTGATCGTCTCCAATACCGAAGCTCCAATTCGCCAACCAGCACCAAATAAAGTCATCATCATCATCAGTCTTCATATTACACAGGTTCCTTCTTAATATGCCGATACTTTTTTAAGGGGATGATCAGACCGTCAAACTGAACACTTGTTCTATGGGACCAACATCGAATCTAGAAAAAAAAAACAGCTTTCCAATACATTTGGCTCAAGTAGGATTGCAGTTTTGTATGGAAAAGCAGATATTTTTCGCGATTTCGATGTCGGTGCCATAGCAGTTTGACGGTTTGATCATCCACTTATAAAAGTGTCAGCATATTAAGAAGGGCCCTATGTACCTATACGTCCCACTGCAGGGCACAGGCCTACCCTCAGAGAGGGTGTATGGGCGTTAGTCCACCACACGTGCCCAATGCGGATTGGTGACTTCACATACGTATTATGTATATTAATATTCATGGGAACAGTACAGGTCGCATACTGTGAAGGATTATTTGTTAATGTTTTTGTTGTACTCTTTCTTGTTTTGTTCACTTTTATGTATAATGTATAGGTACTGATTTGAATGAATAAAGTATTATCTTATCTTATCTTATCTTATTAGAATTTCTTCTTCAGCGTATGCAGGTTTCCTGCAAAACAAAAATTGAAATTAATCAAATTAGATATTTATTATCTCAAATCATAAATGTACCTATAGGTAACCAGAACGCATTAGCCAATCATACTTTCAAAGAATGTAAATATAAATCTCATCTCCATTGAAAGGCTCTATTATTACTTGATACATTCTCCCTCAAACAGAAAAACACCCTTTAATTTTACCCACATATCATCCCCGTGTAGTACAAATTTAATTCCAAATGGTCGTAAGTTTTCTAGTGGCACTTTGATTTTATAACGTAAAACTACTGTAATAAAGCTGAGAATGGTGTAAAAGCTTAAACTGTTGTTGAGTTGGATTAATATTGTAAAAAGCGTATAGTGCTTTTCTTTTTCTGATTATAGAAAGGGGTTCAGAAGCCTCCATGGTTAGTTAGACCAATAAATATTTTTTCTCATTCATAATATTTGCAACTGTCGAAATATATTATGGAGTTAAATGACCTAAGCGGTCTATGCCCCTTTGAGACAAATATATTAGTCCAATCATTTTAGAGTTTCCTTGTATGGACACCCTAACAATAATTCATCTATCGCTGAAACTTTGCAGTGTGATAAAGTATAGTATACAGATTACGGTTGAGAAATAATCTAGGACTGGAAAAAAAACAACCTAGATTATTTGTAATCCGTAATCTGTAAGTATACTTTACTTTATCATACTGCAAAGTTTCAGCGATAGATGAATTATTGTTAGGGTCAAACCCTAAAATGATTGGACTATATCTACATTCTTTTCTATATCATATTTATAATATAAAGAACAATGTGGTGGTGATCCAGTGGCGAGTAACCTTGCCTGCCGTGCAGGAGGCGATGGTTCGATCCCCGTCCAGGCCGACTCGTACCAATGAGTTATTCTGAATTTATGTACGATTTGTAAGACCACTGGCTTTTCGGTGAAGGAAAACATCTTGAGGAAACCTTCATGCTTCAATTTCGAGGCATGTATTGTTCCCACTGTCCATTATAAGTGGCGACGGGCTCACCCCCCGTCGCACTGAACAGAGTTTCGGTACTACTGGTGAAACGTGGATGTTCTGAGGTTTTTTACTACCCCCTCAGGGAATATAGTTGTGAGCATTATGCTGTGCTATGCTATGCTATGCTGTACATAAAACGCTAGTTTCTTTACATAGCATGTTATTTTTCTTGTGCAGTATTTTCTCTTTAGCATGCATATGCATAATAATGCCTACGACTATATTCCCCAAGGGGGATTTTCTTTTTATATTTCCAATATAATAATAATCTAACAAATATAATAATTTAAATTGTTATACAGTTGACGGTGCGATAGGTCAGTTGGTAGTGATCTGCCTGTTGATTGCTGATCAGTCGCAGGTTCGAATTCCGTTTATGGCAAATAGTTTGTATGATGCAAAATTAATTTATATCCATGTTATGGATGTTTGTATTTACAGGGTGTTACCATTATTTTTAATCTGTGGTGTTAGGCTAAACAGTTGTTCTTTAAGGGGTTATTGTACTCATAATACTGTTCAACGTTCCCAAAGGAAAAAGGGAAACAGGCAAAAAAAAATCTTTTTATACAAAATGTTCGATCAGCTGATTACATGTAGTATGGAAAGTGAAAAATTTCTTTTTCAAATTTTTCCTATAGATTTCTTAGGGGCTCTTAAAGTAATGCAACTGTTTAGATTACCTAACACCCTGTAGTGAGTTTATGTATGTAGATGTATATGTGTTTTCGGGTTTTGCATCCATTTATTTACACCGTGTATCGTCAGCCAGTTACGCAATACAGATACAGTATGGGAACTCGCCGGAGGAACTCGCGCGTTGAAGTCTTTCATATGGAACTCCACGCTGCGCTACACATAGACATTTACTTGAAACTGTCGCTGTATTTCCTATATAGGGTCCAACTAAATATGCTGACACTTTTTTAAGAGGATGATCAGACCGTCAAACTAAACAACTTTCTCTATGGGACCAACATCAAAATCGCGAAAAAATAATCATCTCTTCCACACAAAACTGCAAATCTACTCGAGCCAAATGTATGGGACGGCTGATTTTTTTTGAGCGATTTCGATTTTTTTCCCATAGAGAAAGTTGGTCAGTTTGATGGTCTGATCAACCCCTTAAAAAAGTGTCAGCATATTAAGGGTCCTTGTATTGTTTTTAACATATACATAAACTCACGCCTTTTCCCAGAGGGGTGGTCTGAGACAGTAGATCTCCACTATAGGTGGTCCTGACATACTTTAGATCTGTCATAATTGGTTCCGAAAAACATTCGAAAATATGTGTAAGTAAACTTATTACTGGGTCTGCCTTACCATGTTTCCATCGACGATCAGAAAAAATTAGATGCTTGGTTCATTTAAGGACGAAATCAATCGAATTAGTTCGGTCAAATACCTAATAATTAAGCCTATGTGCAGTTATTGATTAAGATAAAGTCATTTTTTAAATAACTGCAAGGTCAAAATCCTCTTCTCACGAATAAGGGTGAGATGGAGCAGGCTTTACTTCTCCACGCGTGCCCAGTGCAGTTTGGTGGAGGCATCAGGCAAGTTAGGGTTAAACTACACAAGGCCGCACGCGATCGCATTTTTCCGTCACTCCATCCTTTTCTGTCACTCAGGAACGTCATTTGCTAGAGCATATAAGATAGACGGAACGCGATCGCACGAGGCGTGCTGTTCCTTGCTGTTCCGTTTCGTCTATCTTATATGCTCTAGCAAATGACGTTCCTGAGTGACAAAAAAGGATGGAGCGACGGAAAAATGCGATCGCGTGCGGCCATGTGTAGTTCAACCCTTAGTGGTCAATTTGCTGTCAGAGAATTTTCAAGCCGCCTTAATAGACATTTAAATAGAATAACTAGAAAAAGTATCAGCCTCATTTTCCGTCACCGACGTCTCGGATAAAAAACAGACATTTGCATTTATAAAACTAAGTCTGCCAACAATGCTCTCGACATGTAAATCAAAACAAACTTTACATATAAACATTCAAGGTACTTAAATCACTAAAAGCTCACTAATCATAAACAAAAGACAAAGAAGCAGGTAGCGGGGGGCGGGAGCGGGGAGGGACGCATATGCACCATACGTGTACATACGGCGATATGCATCACTGCAGTCGGGCTGCATTCCTGGTACTGGCGAACAGTGAAGTCGTGTGGATAATCCTCATTTGATAAAATTGTGCGATGAAAACTGAAACTCTACGTTTGATTATACGGATTATGGATTATTGTCAATACTTTTTGAATAAGACATGCTATACTGGGTTCTTTAGTATGCTGAGGGTTTTTTAAGAGTATACCCAGAACGAAAAAAAAAAACAACTCTCCCTTACAAATTGGGTCAAGTAGGTTAGTAGTATATTTGTTTGGAACAGCATATTTTTTTGCGATTTCGATATTAGTTCCAAAAGTTGAAAAGAAATACAAGTTGGAAAAGTTTAGTTTGATAGTCTGATCATATATTCATGCATAGGTAGGTACATATTCTCACGCCTGTCTCCCACTGGGAGTAGGCAGAGACAACGGAACGCCACCCGCTACGATCCTAACAGACCATGGTCTGATGCTATATACTCACGGTTGCAATATCTTTAAAAACTTCTATTGTTGTACTTAGCAAAAAAGTTACCTTTAAACAGCATATTGAAGGCTGCCATCCTGGCTTGACGTGTCAAACGGTGATAGCATTTATCTAAATTCATCACAAATTGTATGTAAAGGACATAGCTCCTACTCCATTATCGCAATCGCATACCTGAGTTCACGTCCACCAGCGTAAGCAAAAATCCAGTATATGATTTCGGTACAGAATAAAAAAACGTAAGACATTAAACCAATTAAGGGAGCATCCACACTTGCCTTTCCCCAGGAGCGTCAGTACAACTCTTAGTTATAGTCCAGTCGGTCTCTCTAATTTACTTGGCCGCCCGCCGCCGCCCGCCGCCCCCGCCCTCGCCCCGCCGCCTCGTGGACTCGATGCCGCACAATAACACCGCTATTCACTTTAGCCAATGTATACGGTTATTAACATTTTACCAACTTTCTGGGGTTGGGAATTAAACAAATTGTTGGATGAGTTTATACGGGGTCCAACTTAATATGCTGACACTTTTTTAAGAGGATGATCAGACCATCAAACTGAACAACTTTCTCTAGGGCACCAACATCGAAATAGCGAAAAAAAAACAGTTATCCCGTACAAAATTGCCAACCTAACTCGACTTGAATGTATGGGACCGATGATTTTTTTTCGCGATTTCGATTTTGGTCCCATAGATAAAGTTGGTCAGAATGATGGTCTGATCATCCCCTTAAAAAAGTGTCAGCATATTAAAAAGGACCCTGTATGTAAATAAAATGTTATTTATGTCCTTATTTCCTAGGCTAATATTTTATCGTACACGGACAGAAAGATAACAATAGAGTAGATAAGTACAGAAGGTGAGCTTTATTTTATACCAAACATCATCATCATCATCCTTTTTAAGAGCCACTTTGTTTTCTGTGGAGCAACCGCTAGATTTCTAGTTCGACACGATAATACACCGATTATTTTCATTACCTACTTGCTCTATACATTTTTTTATCTATATGACCACCTTACATAATGGACAAAGCAGTTGGAATTGGGCATAGATACATAATACCCGCTATATACTCAGGGGGTTTCGGAAACTTAAAAAATGCTAAACCATAAAATGAAAAGGTTTTCCCTGATGCTAAATCGCGTTTTGCTACAAATCGCTGAAAGCGTCATGTAGGAAAAGACTTCATTTTCTAAAATATTGTATAGTATCTGATGCAGTAAGACGACCCTGGACTGTGTTTAAATGTAGGTAATTAGATAAATCAATACATTTCTTGGTCACTGGGATTATTTTTAGTCCCCCTTTCCAAAGTGGGTCCTAGAACCTAGTCTTACTTACATTATGTTACTTATATTTTGTCCTGTAGATACAATAATCCTTAATCTAGTCTAGATTTGTAGTGTTTGAAGAAATTTAATTTTGTGCTATGGTTTTCAACGTTGTCAATGCAAACAAAGTGTTCAGGTAGGTTCCTAGACTTCGCAGCCGAAATCGAAATTTTTCATAGCCTATTTCATATCATGCCATTGCTGGGCAAAGGCCTCCTTCCTTATCCTCCATCGAATAAGACCAATTTTAGTATAACTCATTCAATTCTCAACAGCATTACCTTTCGATCAGTCGATTCTAATATACCAAACAATACTTAAAACAACTTTTAGCATCGCCAGCCGTTACTGTACAATGACCATTCTAAACACAAAAATTCCATTTACACCGTTAACTAAGTCCGAAAGCCATATCGCGGGCCACTCCAAATTGTGATTAAAACAACCTAATACACACATAACAGGTCACGCGTTTACCGACACCCGTAAATTTTGTTTAAAACAAAAAGATTACAACCACTCTCTAAAACTAATCACGAAAACCAACTCAGAACCGATAGATTTTAGGTTGAAAATCATATAGCAGCTGACGATATGTGGTGGCGTGCATGTGTGCCGTGAAAGCTACATGCTACACTTATAATAGTAGATACAATACAGTACGTCACATTGTACACAACACATCTACTACCGCTCATGAATTTTCCTTGTGTGCAGAACACATTCAGCTTAGAATGATCTTATGCGACTTTTTGGGAATTTAAACTCTGTTTTCGAATAGTTAAGGTGTTATTATGAAAATGAGATTGAATGGTAAGAGAATATGTTGTGTGAGCGAAGTATCAAAGAATGAGGAGTGTGAATTACCATGTTTAGTTTAGGGAGCTGTCAGTTTGACAATAATTTTGCTCTTTGAGATTGATTTTATGCCTCATGTCATGTAAATTACATTCAGTATTGAATACTTTAATTATTGAAATCTTTAGTAGGTAATTAGTAATCAATAAATTGACGATCGATCTTGCCTTAAATGAGATTGATTTCTGCATGCCTAAAATAGCCTATTGTAAATTTTACACAGTACATGAATACCTACCTACTTTATTACAATTTGTAGTAATGTAGTAATTAGTAATCATTAGTAATCAATTAACGATCGATTTAAGTAGGTAGGTATGTATTTTGTTTTGTGTGTGGTCATCCAGCACCTCATTAGGTACATTATAGACAAGTTTTTCTATTTTTTTTTTAAATCTTTTTTGAATGCAATTTCAATGGCTTTTACTTTAATAAATTGCGATAAATTTTTTTTTTTAGTTATTCGATAGAACAGTACATATTAAATATGAAACCCATTAGATTATGATTATTTTTCTGAAATTGACCTAATAAGGGTAAAGGTCAACCAACACAATGTATCAATTACTAAATTGAATTAAACGGTATAAACCGCGCGGGCGCGCTCCGCCACAATAAGCGATCACAGCGCATCGCATTAGCTACTGACAGCTCTCGTACGTGTGTGTACCACGCTCGTTACGTTTACGTGACGCTCACACACCACTACAAACTTTTATTAACCCTCCACTCAACCCAATTTAACCTTTATTTCTTCTACCATAAACGTCCACTCCATTGCAACTACACATTTGTAGCCAAACCTCTCCCGCCACCGCGCTGGGTGGCGAGGTCCGGCAACGTCGCACCCAAATTATTGTGACATTTTATTTCATCCACCCCATGAAACGTTACCGCTAGCGACATCTAGTAAGCGCCCTATAGAACTAAAGCTTCGGCATTAAGAGCGGGACGGGAATACTTGACAATATCACTTTCACGGTCTCGTACTTAAAGCTAAGCGGTTTGCTGTACTGTTTGTTTGTGTCTGTAAACAGCGCCGCCGAGGTGTACCGCGCATGAATGAAACGGAGGACAGTCGGAGCGAGAAAAGATGTTACAGGTCGCCGAAGTTGGAAAGAGACGAAGCGGAAGCGCGAAGCGTGCAGCGTACATCGTTTATCAGATTACATGCGAAGTATCGCGAGCGTGGCGATGTTTTGACACGCGATAATCACGAGATAATGCGGGCGATCTTGGCGGCGTTTAGGTTTATATTGGCTTTTTATAGCGACAAGTCGAGTTGAGTGTAGTGGCAGAGAATAGATAGAATAATAACGAGCGCGTTTGAAATATGACGCACGCGGTAGCCAAGTGACGCTTCTTTACACGCATGTCTACTCGTCGCATCGAATGCCAACTAATAAAATGTTGCTAAAATAAATCAGACACATTTACTTACCAATAGGTAGGTATAAAAAAAAGATAGTTACATAGGTACATAATTTTTTTGAGAAATTATGTAAAGCTTTTGATACCTTTATGTTATGTATACAGTCTGTTTGTGTTAGTTGGACGCACTTAACCAACGTCCTTTAAAAGAACATGACATAAAATAAAATTATACTTAAATAAGTAGTTTTTTACAAAGGGATTTTTTAAACTAAAATTTTGAAAAAATGGGACGAAATAGGTTAAAAAAATCTTAAAATGAGACATAAGCAGGTAGTTACCTAATTAGGAACACAATTTTCAATGTCGAGTTTTCGGCAAACGCATGTCATTATTTTTTTTACGCACTCATCCTTGTTAGGTACTTACTAATTTATCTAAGAATCTTATGATTAAGTACTAAAAATTTCTCAAATCAAATTGTTTAGTAACAAATCGCAACAATTCTAACACAAAATAGACTTTACAACTAAACAGTTTGAACTTTAGCTGATTAAAGCGAAGCTCTTTCGCAGAATACTCCCACGTTATGCGGAGGCAACTTGCCAACCGAATGCAGTTGGAAATGCAAACTTGTTACAACTTGTGAAGCCGAGGGCTCGAGCTTTTCCGACTGCTAGCGCCATCTAGCGGCGAGTAGCAAGTAACTTTTAAATAAAATATTAACTTTGTAGCGCGTTATAATTGATTACATCATTAATTTGGCAAAATTGTTATAACCCTCTCTAAATATCTATTTATTAATTTATGATAATACTCGTAGATGAAGCAAAGCAAATCAAATTAAGTGAAACTTCTTCAAAGTAAAGTTAATTGACGTCGTTTTAGACTACCTACCACCACAAGTTAGATCGTTGGTGGTTATAGCAAGCAAGGTGGACCAGCCCAAAAGGGAGTAAGTACTCGGATTGTAGTTTCATATGGAATTAATATACTAGGTATTATATTTTTTTAGATAATTTTAGATTTTTTTTTTCGATTCTTATGTCGGTCTCATGGAAAAAGTTGTTCAGTTTAATGGTTTGGAGAGCGATTTTTGAATCTCATTCGGTGAGCTCAGCAGTTGAAAATGACAAAATAACTATGGAGATATGCATCTTTCTACTGCTGATTTGACTTTCAAAAATCATACTTCAGGAGTGCGATTTTTGAAAGTCGAATCAGCAGTAGAAAGATGCATATTTCCATAGTAATTTAGACATTTACTATGGAGATTGACAAAATTACTATGGAGATACGCATCTTTAGCTGCTGATTTGACTTTCAAAAATCATACTACAGGAGACCGATTTTTGAAAGTCAAATCAGCAGTATAAAGATGCGTAAGTATCTCCATAGTAATTTTGACATTTTCAACTGCTGAGCTCAGCGAATGAGATTCAAAAATCGCACCCCTGATCAACCTCTAAAAAAAAAGTATGTTAAGTTTTATACAGGGTGTAACAAAACACCCTAGTAATACTTAATAGGATTTCTTCAGCCCATGAAACTGAACAACTTTCACTATGAAGCCAACTTCGAATTCGCGAAAAAATGCGATTTCGAAGTTGGCTTCATAGTGAAAGTTGTTCAGTTTGATGGTCTGAAGCACCCCCTTAAGTATTACAAGGGTGTTTTGTTGGACCCTGTAGCTAGCTTAGGACGACATTTTTTGACTAAGTATACGACCGCGTCGCAAGGCGTTCTGTTGTATATAAGAAACCCTAATACCAGGCCAGGAACTCTACTACTATTTGTAAGTATAATGCACATTTTACAGCTATTTGTGAGTACGTATAACTACGCGTGACTACGATGTAGTAATTACAAATTCTTCACTCAGCTATTTCTGGAAGAGCACTGTTTATCTTAACAGCTACTAAATCGCCACGTGTTATTCCAGTATTGAGTTTGCTTTCTTTTTTATTTAGGTAATTTTATATGTCAGTGGGTTCTCTAAAAGATTTTTAATGTACAACAAGGACACTGCTTGTAGTGTAGGGTTGGTCACCTAAGTAACAAATAGAACGCAAGTTTTATCAATACGAGGTAAAACTGACGGTTTTTTAAGGAGATGATCAAAACAAACAAAAACAACAACAAATTGTAGTAGGACATTCCGCGTTTAAGACATTTTGCGTTTAGGACATTCCGCGTTTAGGACATTTTACGTTTAGGACATTATAAGTATAAGTCAATTCGCGCTGACAAATTAGGTCATTATGCGTCGAGTCCTTCCTGTCATATATAAATCGCGAAACAAAAAATGTATGTTCGATACAAAACAGCAAACATATTTGACTCATTATATTTTATTGGAAAGATATTTTTTTCGCGATACGTTGGTTGATTAGCAAAAATTTTTCATATTGTATTTAGTTTTCGGTAGCAGTTGCCTTACACTACACCCTGTATTAGAGTTAAGCGAGGAAACTAAGGGCAATACACTATCACCTTAAATATCTCACTCATTGACCTCTGCAATAAGTATAAGTATTGTATAAAAGTAATTTTTTTTATAAATAAAAAATGTAATGATGGTTATACTGACAACCCTAACCTATTCAAGTTTTCTTGGCTATTTCCATGCGTGTAAACAGATTCCCATGTTTGCTCAAATGACGCAATGTTTTCAAATAGCCGAGACCCTGAAACTTTAATCGTAATATAATAATAAGGTCTAACAAAACTAGCTGAAATTATTTTAAGGGGATGATCAGACCATCAAACTGAACAACTTTCTCTATGGGACCAACAACGAAATCGCAAAAAAAAACTGCTGTCCCATACAAAACTGCTGGACCCGAATGTATGGGACAGCTGATATTTCCCTTTCGCGATTTCGTTATTGGTCCTATAGAGAAAGTTCTTCAGTTTGATGGTCTGATCATCCCCTTAAAATAGTTTCAGCTATTTTTTTAGACCTTAAATAATATTATCGATTTGTATTGCAGACTTCTGTAGAGTTTCTGCGGACTGGAGCGACTTTTGAAACTTTCAAAGCAGCTGTAGAAAATGACAAAATTACTAATTTACTATGGAGACATGCATCTTTCTACTGCTGAATTTGACTTTCAAAAATCTTACTTCAGGAGTGTGATTTCTGAAAGGCAGATGCATATCCTCATGGTAATTTTGAAATTTCCTACTGCTGATTTGAACGAGTGAGTTTGAAAAATCACACTCCAGCACGTCTAGCATGATTTCTCTACACGCGCGCGACTCGGCTTTTTTCCATACTACAAGTCGCGGCAAGCACTTTGCGCTCTCCTAAAAGTGCTGCAACAGGTTATTTTGTATGCAGCAAATGTGCAGTATGATTTCTCTACACGCGCGCGACACGCCTTCGCTGCATACAAAGTAACCTGTTCGCGCGCTTTTCGGAGAGCGAAAGCGCGCGCCGCGCCGCGCTTATGCCTTGCCGCGATATGTAGTAAGGAAAATAGCCGAGTCGCGCGTGTGTAGAAAAATCATGCTAGTGGGTCTGGAGTGCGATTTTTGAATCTCATTCGGTGAGCTCAGCAGATGAAAACGTCAAAATTACTATGGAGATACGCATCTTTCTACTGCTGATTTGACTTTCAAAAATCGCACTCCTGAAGTAGGTATGATTTTTGAGAGTCAAATCAGCAGTAGAAAGATGCGTATCTCCATAGTCATTTTGACGTTTTCAACTGCTAAGCTCACCGAATGAGATTCAAAAATCGCACTCCAGGTCGTATCTTCTCTACAGCGACAACACATTCCGAAGCGGTTGTAGCTTAAAAAAAGATTTGACACTTAATAAGTGGGCAAGTCAAGTCAAGTCAAAGTCAAAATTTTTTATTCAAAATAATATCACATAGATAACTTTTTGACGTCATTTTTGATTCTACCACCGCTTCGGAAGGTGTTCCGTTGTAGAGAAGATGCGGCCAGAAACTCTACAACACACTTCTTTTAAACAAAACAAAATATACAAAGTACAAATATTGAATTACATAGTGTAACATTGTCAAGACCAGACATTTTGGTCATTCAAATAATCATCGAGTTTATAGTAACCTTTTTTACAGAGGACTTGTTTAACATGGGATTTAAACTTTTTGTCTGGCAAGTTTAGAATATCCTCTGGTATCTTATTATAATAGCGTATACGCGTATAGCGTATATTTAAGTTCCTATCTATCTACAGGGTGAAATTGATGTCATTAGCATCGTTTTAAACGAAGAGTCAACCATCAAACTGAACAACTTTGGAGCAAACCGATCGGAGCAAAAAAAACTGCTGTTTTACTGCAATGCCTACTTGACTCAAATGTCTGCAACAGCAGCTATTTTTTGATCCGATCGGTTTGCTCCCATACTAAAAGTTGTTCAGTTTGATGGGTTTAAACTAAAGGGTTTAAAAGGATGCTAAAGATATTCAAGTTTTTTGGTCAGTGCCATAAATATTATCAAAAATCTAAGATTTTCTAAAACCCCCTTGGGGAATATAGTCGTGAGCATTTATGCTATGCTGATGCCAACATTCCTTTCAATGGTGTATTCTAAATAAAACTGTAAAAGAAGTGTGTACCTACATTGAAGATATTTACAAAAAAATATTACGATATGGTTTTTATGTGTATGTCAATGACTCAAAATCACCAATATAGGATTTTTTTCTGTCTGTTTATTTGTTTGTTCGAGCATCACGCAAAACTACTGAACCGATTTTGATGAAGCTTTTTTTGTTTCGAAGTGGCGAGTAAAAGGTCGTGATTTATAAACGTGAGCGTTTGCTACAACTACAACATGCAAACTTAGAAATATAGTTGATAGTTGTACAGTTTAGCAATTTAAGTTTCAAGAGTGCGATTTTTGAATCTCATTCGATGAATTCAGCAGTTAAAAATGACAAAATTACTATGGAGATTTGCATCTTTCTGATGATTTGACTTTGACTTTCAAAATTCATACTTCAGAAGTGCGGTTTTTGGAAGTCAAAACAGCACAAGAAAGATGCGTATCTCCATAGTAATTTTGTCATTTTCAACTGCTGAGTTCACCGAATGAGATTCAAAAATCGCACTCCAGGATGGAATGACTTGTCTAGTGGTGAGAACTAGTATTTCACCCACATACACGCTGCACAAGAAACTAAATAGAAAAGATAATTTGATAAAAAGCTCTATTCTAAATTTACATTGTTTTGCGTTCAGTTACTGTTCATCACTACTGAATTCGATGCTGTTTCAAATATTCTTCTGCGTCGACGCAGACACATTATAAATCTTACGTTGATTTACGAATAAGCACCTACTTTAATTTACGGCTGGACTGATTTAGTCGGCATCTACTCGTCTATTCGATTCCATCGGCTTATTCGTGTCGAATAGCTTCTAATAATCGAATAACGTATTTTAAAGTTTTTTTGTTTGTTTCTTCTTCCAGATTCTGGCCGAACTAGAGTCGAAGAGAGAAAAATTACTCGTTGCCATAGAGCAAAGGTAGAAATGGTTAAATACGGAATCTAAACTATTATAACACTGTAATTGAAGTGTGTCTGTACATGGAAGATATTTACAAAAAAGAGAGATATTTACATATCGTAATGATATGGTTTTTAGTTATCATCATCTCATTTAAGAGCTCTTGTCGGTGGAGTATTCGCCACTCTTGTTTGTTTTCCGCTAGTGTCTTGAGTTCCTGGTACGACACGACATCAACCTTTTCCTTCACTTGGGCTAGATAACTCTGTCTGGGTCTTCCTCTGCCTCTTTTCCCCTCTGTCTTCCCTTCCAATATGGTTTTAAAGAAATTGTCGTTTCGTATCAAGTGTCCGATCATTTTTCCTCTCCGGTTCAGTTCTTTGGAAATTTTGTCTGTCTGTTTGTTTGTTCGTTTGTTCGCGCATCACCAAAAAACTACTGAACTGATTTTGATGAAACTTTTTTGTTTGATAGCTTATGATCTGACTTAAAATCTGGTAAGTATATAATTTGTACGGACGAAGTCGCGGGTAAACACTAGTATTGTCTTCCATTAGGGCAGGCAGAAATTATAAGTCTTCCTTTTACTGTTTATATCATAAGACGTTTCATGGACAAAGTAAATAGATACGATGGTTTCGGTTAAAATGTATCCATTGCCTACAATGCATACTACATAAAGCTAAAGTATTAATCAATGTACAGGGTGTAAGGAAAAGTATCATTAATCTTTAATCCACATACTCTACCCATCAAACTGAACAACTTTTACTATGAGAGCAAACCTGTCAGAACAAAAAAAATCTGCTGTTTCATACGTTTGAATCGAGTAGGCATTGCAGTTTAGTATGGAGCTGCTGATTTCTTTAAGGTTTTTTTTTAATCGACATGTATATCATCACAAAATACAAAACGTAAAATTTGTTAAGTGATGTATTGAATTTCAACTGAACCTCTGAATAGGCGCGCGACCTAGATCGACACTTCGTTAGTGCGGATATTTTTCGATATTCCACTTTGATTTATGATCGATATAAAATCGAACAGATGCCAGATCATTGCTGACCACAGATTGAGGATAAATGAGCACTTGGGTGGTCCAATTGGTCATTGTTTACGGCACATGACCAAAACCGAGATGCTTTGTTGTAATAAAAAAAATTATTGCGAAAAACACGTGCGGCGAAGCGAGGCTATTGTACAATATTAAATATCGCCTTTTAGCTGAATTACGTAAGTAAAATAGGTATTACTTATCATGGAAAACATTATTGTTGACATTGTTGTATTGACGTCGCTACCAACTACTTTTAATAACATATTTTAAATGATAAGTATAAATGATGCACTCGCTCACTTCATATCAGTAAAGCTATTTTTGAGCGAAGGCGTTAAAAGAACGATATCGTATCGATATCGCCTCGATATTTCTGAGATCAATCAGAAGCCGTAGCATGTTGCGCTTAATACCGCTATATCACGCCTTTTATCTCTTTCATTCGCGCGCAAATAGAAAGAGAGCTAAGGCGCGATAGCTCCTGTTAGCTATCGCGCCTTAGCTTTCTTTCTTATGTGGAATCCCACATCAGTGCGTAATATGTGCTTACCTTCAAAGAAACTTAGGTTAACATAGTAGCTTTTTTGGTACATCCACAAACATCCTCCAGGGTCAAACCTTGGATAGAGAAATTGAAAAATTGTAAAACACACCTCAGGCATTGTGGTGTGAATAAATTATTAGAGCCGCACGAGTTTTCCTCTGCCGCCCTAACGGGACCTACCCCGTTTCCCCGGAACTGGAAAATGAAGGCTGCTAAAGGGAAAATCATGAATTTACGTGGGGTCTTATTAGATTGGCCATCGCGCGACCTACTTACGCCTTGATATTGTTGTACCAGATCTCTACTAGGTTAGCGGAACCCTAGTTCTAGGATTATTAACTTGGCTTAATGGAATACGCTTGGGTAAATGAACAACGTTGCTAATGTACGTACCAACTATTTGTGTTTTATTATGCTTCTAGTTTAGCCTTTTTTTCTATCGTCTTTACTTTTATGGGTTGATATCATATTTATACATTTAAGATGGTTTCCTCATAAATGACCTCATAAATGGGTTATGTATTACCTCATAGGTGCGTTATTCATGAGGAAGCGAAACCTTCTTAAATATTAGTTTGTACTGAATTTCGAACTCTATTTTTAATGTTGAATAAGTTGAAAGCTCTTTAAGAAATACATTTCATTTTCAATGTAGTAACTGCTATCAGTATTGTCACAGATTACATAATCTTGTACCAGAAGTTTCATTGTAATTATTTTACCCATTACCTTGCCTATTTCTTACGAAAATCTAGGAATTGTTTATTTCAAAATGTATGATATTGAGAATAGTTATACGAAATTCATACAACTGAAGCCCCATCTCCAATCTTAGAGTAATTATTTGAGTGATAAAACCAGATTGACCGTATTGAGTATTGAGAAGATCACGGAAAAAGTTACATGAAAATTCCACCTTCTATGGTGGTACAATGAGATAAAAACTGGCACTGGCACTTCGTGATAGTGCCAGAAAAAATGGTCTTTTCGAATGACTGCAATGTGCCCCGCCCTTGTCACTTTATTTTCTTCTGCGAATTTCTTCAATTCTGATTCGATTTCGCAGGGAAACTTCGGATCCTGATGGAAAGATTGGGGCCCTTTTAATAAACGTGACAATTGTAATTTACAATGACGATTCTGATAAGATATATATTCTTTAAATGCACACCAAAATACACAAAAACAACAACAAGAAGGGCGGCAACAAGCGGCGGCGGCAAGGACGGAACAAAAGGCGGCCTTATTTGCTGGTCGCTTGCAGTTTAAGCAATGTAGCCTAATTACAGTTGTCAATGTAGTTGTCCTTGTGAATTACTTACAATTTTCATGTTTATTAAATTTATGCCAGATAGTAAGTGTTGTAATTTTTCTGATCACCCCGAAGAGAAGTCGTGAGTTTATGTACATACAGGATCCTTCTTAATATGCTGACACTTTTTTAAGGGGATGTTCAGACCATCAAACTGAACAACTTTCTCTATGGGACCAACATAGAAATCGCGAAAAAAAAAACAGCTGTTCCATACTAAGCTGCAAACCTACTTGAGCCAAATGTGTGGGAGAACTATTTTTTTTTCGCGATTTCGATGTTGGTGCCATAGAGAAAATTGTTCAGTTTGATGGTCCGATCATCCCCTTAAAAAAGTGTCAGCATATTTAGAAGAACCCTATATACAGGCAGGATGTAAAATTAAATATGTTACATATCAAATAGGATGCTTCAGACCATCATCTGAACAACTGTCACTATAAGCCAACATCGAAATCGCGAAAAAAAACAACATTTGATTCGAGTTACTCGAATCATCAACGGCTACTGTAGCCGTTAAGTTTTCTATGGAATAGCTGTTTGTTTTTCGCAATTTAGATATTGGCTCCATACTTGTTCAGTTTGATGGTCTGAAGTACCCTGTTCGAATATGTAAAGCCTTTAATTTTGTACCTCATATAATAGTTGTGTAACAATAATATCATATGTAAAAGTACCCATATGTAAGATTGAAGAGAGCCAGTTGATAAAACATTTTCAAGTTGCTCTTACATTCCAAAGCCTCTTGCAGGCGTCTTGACGACACTAACGTTCTTGGCTATAACCCGGACAAATATAATATATCTGGTGGAATTGCTCCCGGAGGTTCTACCCCTTAACTAGGACAAACTTGGTGAACCCTCCACCCTTGCCGCCTTATCCCGAAAACTAAATTACAGAGAAGCCGTCGTTTAGTTACATTATTTATAAATTCCAAACGTTCAGGGATACGATAAGGATATCTAACTTGGTTTGCCATAAAGGGTTACTTGTCTCTAGAGTTATGAAGTACCTACTAACTAATTAAACTTAATTTTAGAAACGAACAAATTAATCATCCTTGAAAATGTTTTTTATTTGTTAGCAAATCCGCCACTGTCCTTTACAAGTGGCGACGGGCTCACTCCCCGACACACTGGACAGTTCCGGCATAGTTCCGGTAGTACTACTAGACGAAACGTGGATGTTCTGAGGTTTCAGAATATCTCTGACTACCTCCTCCGGAAATATAGTCGTGAGAATATGCTTATGCAAATCCGCCATAATAACGCATATTCTGTAATAATTACAACTGTCTAGCTTTTATAGTTCAAAAGATACAGCCCTTTATAGGTACGACAGACGGACGGACGAACAGCGTAGGATATGGGATCCCGTTGGCACTTGGCAGTGCTAATTTTAAGACACCGTAGTGTCTATTGTAAAAAATACTAGCAATATTTGTTTTCTAGGGTTCTGTACCGAAAGGGTGCCAACGGGACCCTATGCATAAGCCTACGCTATCTGTCTGTCCATCCAACGGGTTCCCACTAGTTCCACTATTCGGTGGTGCATTTAAAAGTAGAACTAGCGGGAAATAAAAGTCCCATTAGTTCTACGGTAGAACTGTTCAGTAGAACTACTGGGAATGAACGGTCCTTCCGACTTTAGTGTCATAAAATAATGTATAATTTCATCTTTTTCAGTTAAGCCTAATTTGGAAAAAATATGTGTTGGTTTGGGTGCCAAATAATTATAATACGAACAAATTTGTTCGTAGTATTCAACACGCTGTTCCGCGTGCCTGACCCGTAGTTACCTAATATGGATTTACATTTCCAACTCTACCTCCGCGACCTAACATACATTTGAATGGTGACAGCCAAAATTGGGTTCAGAATTACAGCGGTACAAATAATAGCGCCACTAACTAATTTACGTGTTGCCGGAAACGGTCAGGTGATGGAATTTGTAGAACACGACGTTAACTGCGTTATTTATTTAGTTAAAACTGTTAGTTCTCGCCACTCGCTGACAGATGGCGGTAGGAGTACAATAGCAGTGGTTAAAGAAGCAATGGACAACATTTCATTTTTATGGTACGAAAGTACCTAAAACCGGTGAAAACGGGACCCTATTACTAAGCCTATATCTTTAGCTAGACAGATGAAATTAGTATTGCGGATTTGCTAACAAAATAATAAAAATATCAAAAAGTTAAAAATAGTTTTTATCGACGTTTTTTCTGCTCGCTCTATCGTTAAAACGGTAATACATGCAAGCGTCAAACTTGGTGTGATTATCTAAGAGCAAACTCTACAGTACTTATAGCAACAAATAATAAAAAAGGGGCCAAAAAATCATTTAATTTTTTTATGCCGAGCCTCCGACGTGCTTTGACCGCTACTGTCAGGAAGTCTGGTTCTTTCCGCGTCCGCGTCTAGTCTGGCTTGAGGAGCCTCACCACATAGTAGGATTACTGAGGGCAGGAAAGTAAGAAAGGTCTCAGATCTGGAGTGCGATTTTTGAATCTCAAACATTGAATTCAGTAGTTGAAAATGTCAAAATTTCAAAAATCATGCTTCAGGAGTGCGATTTTTTAAAGTCAAATCAGCAGTAGAAAGATACGTATATCTTCATAGTAATTTTGACATTATCAACTGCTGAATTCAACGAATGAGTTTCAAAAATAGCACTCCTAATCTGAGGTTTTCTTATTTACTGCCCGAGGTTAGTAGGTAGGTAGGTATACTATTTTTCTCCTCGACGGAGGTGGACAGCGGCTAATAAACTCTTGTATACAAGGTGTTACAAAAATACAAATAAACATTTGAGGGGGTTGTTTAGACCATCGAACTGAACAACTTTCACTATGGGACCAATATCGAAGTCGCGAAAAAAAAAAAAGATGTCCCATACTCTACAAATCGATTAGAGCTAGAATGTGTATGGGATATCCGTTTTTTTTTCGCGATTTCGATGTTGGTCCCATAGAGAAAGTTGTTCAGTTTGACGGTCTAATCAACCCCCTTAAGAGTTTTAAATATTTATTTTTACTTTTGTAACACCCTGTATAAACTTTCCCTTTCATCTGATAATTATTTTCGTATTGAGATCGAACTATTTAGTTAACACAAAGATACACACAATACAGTTCATCGTCCCCTTCTTCAATATAAGAGAGATCCAAAAATAACAATATTAACACACTTTCCATCCGATCCGAGAACGTGAACAAATTTATCAATATCGGTGGCCAAATGAGGAACTACACAATAGATTAAGGTAAAACTCTTTTCTTCAGCAGCAACGTAGACTACTGGCGCCCTCTTCTGCTGAAAACTTATCTTTGTATCGTTGAATGCATTATAAAGTTGTGTTTACACTTGAGAAGTCATACACGCAATTGCACTTATTAGTTTAGTATAATCGACGAAAAATGGTAGGGATGCTATTGTAATAAATAATAATTATAATAATAAGGTAGGTATCTAATTAGTAATAAGACCTGCGACACACATACGGAATTACGCACCGGAATTGTGAATCAGGAGTAGGTACCTACGATTATTGAAAATCATACGTTGAACTCGGCAGTTGAAAATTTCAAAAATCACAATCCAAAAAGTCAAATCAGCAACATAGGTAGAAAGATGCATATCTCCATTAGTAATTTTGACATTTACAACTGCTGAGCTCAGTTGCAGTTATGAGTTTCAAAAATCACACTCCAGAATTGTGATTTTTAATAGGATTTGATACCTCCGCAATTCCGAACGGAATTCTGGACAGGGTAAGGCCCATCATACATGCGGAATTGCGATTCGCAATTCCGAATGAAAACTGGTTTTCGTATGGGTTCCCCTCCAGATTTGCGAACGGAATTTCAAACCTATACGAAATACCGGTTTGCATTCGGAATTCTGAATCGCAATTCCGCATGTATGTGATGGGCCTAAATATATACGAAATCGTAATCCTGATTCGGAATTCCGTATGTATGAACTCAGTGCCTTGCAGTTTAACACGGAAATATTTTTATAGGTCCTAACTTTCTAAGTGCCTAATGCAATTTGCAAATGACGCTCTAACTAAGTATACAGACCGATTGTCAATAAAAATAATAATGATTTAAGTGCTAGCTAATGTTAATGTAGGTATAGGTAGGTACCTACTGTATAGGTAAAAAGATGCAAAATTACATATTAAAGGGGATTCTTTCAGACCATCAAACTGAACAATTTTCACTACGGAGCCCACGGAGCCTAACCTACATCTAAACTGAAAAAAAATCTGCTGTTCCATGCATCTGGGTTGATATATTGACATTATCTATCGAACAGCTGGTTTTTTTGCGATTTCGATGTTGGATCCATAGTGAAAGTTGTTCAGTTTGATTGTCTGGAGCACCGCGTTTAATGTTTTAAACCGGGTATAAAAAGAGTTCTGCAGTGAGTACGCGGCATTATTAAAGAAATATTATTGAACTATTTTGGGACACCTTAATCAGTTTATTGACTTGTGGCTATTTATATCCCACGACTTATTTCAAAGGAGCGACCAAAAGGTGGCAGCACTGCACCGGGCTCACTCGTTTCACTATTTAAAATGTCGGGAAGATTTCAGCAGAATTTGACACGACTGTGATATGCCAGCCAGCATTTAAAAGCTTTTTAATAGAAATCTAATTCAATTAATAGAATCACTATAAAAATAATTAACTCCGATCGGTTTCTGAAAAATGACAATACAAATGTTTTGAGAAGTCATCGACCGTGTTTAAATAACATTGACACTATGGTGGACAAGCTGCGCCCGCGACTTCGTACGCCAGATGTGATAGGAGAGAATGAACCGATTGCGATGAAATGTCACACCTTGAACACTTGGCTATTACAAGGTACACTAATGGGAAAAACTGTCAAAAACAGCTAAGCATGTGATATACTGAGTGCGTGCGAGTGAGCCAGTAATACACCATTGATTACATTTTCTACCACGCTTCCTACCAGGAGGGGGTCAGGTTAACATTTGTGGGGGGCGGGGACAGGAGAGTCCGTAAGTAGATACTGTATGAAGGTATATCTAATCTTTCTTACTTTGCTAATGTTTTGTGTTCTGAAAACTCCATCCAAATCGGGCCAGTAGTTTTTACGTGATGCACAAACTAACAAACAACATACAGACAATTGACAAAAAATCCATAATGATTTATGGCCTAGTCTAGATGTTGTATTTATAGATGTATTATAGAAGAATGGAAGATAAAGATGCACAGACACGCAAAGCTGACAATTTTATTACCAATGAAATGAAGACAGCCGCGAACGAACGAATCATGAACCAACTGTCAGCCGGTGAACAGCACCCCTGGCGGAAAATATCGCCAACAGTGTACTCGTTGCAAAGCATTTTGTATCAGTAATAACATTGTTTCAAAACTTAATACTGCTGAGTACACAACAAAATCTTTGCCTCACTTCGATGATAATTACAAACTAAAGTGTCGTGTGTGTAAAATCAAAATAAATGTAATGATCCAGTTAGAAAGTATTTAAAAATAGTTTGAGAAAGTGTGCACCTACCAAGGAGCTTTGAATAGCGAATGTATTACGTAAGTAAAATATAAAATATATTAAACAATTCAATAACTAACAGGCCGACCAGAAAATAATTTAAAACAATATTGTAGATTGTTAAAATAAACGAAAAGTGTTGATGATGATGACTCGAACGATACCTATCAATCAATATTTAGTTTGCGGTGTGAAAATCTTAATTCTTTATTACTTAATTCTATTTTCTATAACATTCTTTTCTACCTACGCAAAAGACAACTTGTTTTGTTTTAATCGCTACCAAAACATCTTTTATAAATATGTGAACGATTTTGGAATTTGTTGTACTTAATTAGTTAAAACTGTTTAGGTAGGTACTTACCTATTTAGATACCAATGTCTGTATCGTTATTACAGGTTGTTAGAGTAGACAGTTCCATAACTTTAAGGGTATATTATTCGGAGCGCGCTCCATACAAACGTACTAGATATGGTGATATTTTCAATACTAACCAATTAAAGTCAATGAAATTTTGCAGAAACAATCTAGAAACAAAAATTTCCATGCATCCATTAAAATATATAGTTTTCAAGTTACAGTGACTCAAAGATTTCCATACAAATCTTAAATTAATCCTAGCATTGAAAATTTGAAACTGTATATTTTAACGAAAATCTGACTCCATACAAGCATAGAGATTTGTTTCCAAAAAGATTTCCATACAAATCTTAAATTAATCCTAGCATTGAAAATTTGAAACTGTATATTTTAACGAAAATCTGACTCCATACAAGCATAGAGATTTGTTTCCAAACACCCTCTATACTTTATGCAAATTTAGTCTAGATTTTGATACTTCAAATGAGACGTAGCGAAATTATAATTGGTTTTTCATGTCACAGGTCTTATCGCATTAATTGATTTCTCTATTTTCCCACTGAGAATAGTCACGCTTCTTTGATACTGGGGAATATATAACTACATAGGTAAGTACCCAATGATGCCCCAACTCATTTATGAATTACGAGTTAACAAACTATGCATGTCAATTATTTAATATTATATTCGTATTCGTAGGACTGTCTTCAGATGTAAACAAAACAATAAAATTGTAAGTAATGTATTACTGTATTTACAAATCAAATATAACTAAGTACCTACTTAACCAGTAATAAAACTATAAGAAAAACTGTCAAAATTAGAATTACTACATTTCTATAATTTATTTATGTTAAAAAATGTTAATAATTTGTAATTTTATACAGGGTGAAAATTAGAATGCGTTACCTACATACTTTATGGGCTGTTTCAGACCATCAAACTGAACAACTATTACAATAAGAATAAGGTAAAAATGCGAATGTGTTATTTAATTGTAATAAGGACTTAATGAGTATGTGTTTGTGTTTTTAAATAATATTGATGTTTTGATTCATAGTTCAATTTCATAATTATAATTTTAAATGTATTTAGGTAGTTAGTACTTATAAAATAATTGCTACACCCTTGGGTAAAATTGCATTGATTCTATTGTAACATTCCATCTTATGTATACATGCACTTTAAGGGTCGGCACTACCTACGGCCCGTTTGACATATCTGTCAAAAGAAAAAGACCGGTGGCCGACAACACTCAACCCTATCTTATAAGATTAATGAACAAATCAATTTGATAGCTTTTGGTAATAAATTTCTTGCAAAAAACTTGGTCGGCTGCAGCGCGCGGCGCAGCTTGGCTGGCATGTTTACTGGTGTGAAGGAAAAAGTGAACCCTACCTGGTGACACAACATTTTACCTCGTTGAATTAAAGGACGTAACTAGTCTGTTGGTCTAGAGTCCAATTAGTAAGGACTAAAAAGTCTGGTCGGCCGACCCTATCCTGGCAGGTTCGTAGGTCCGACCGAATTTAGGGTACCTACTACTCGGAATGCAGATTTTACCACATTAAATTAATGTTGAATGTTTGGTTGTGCGTGGCATTAATCCTGCAGCATCTGGATTTGAGAGCCGTAGGTCGAAATTGACATTTACAGCAACAGTACAGTACCGTGATGGACCTATAATGTGAGTGATCAAAGATCACCCCTAGTGGTAGGATAGGATGGGTTCCAACTAATTAGATCACAGTATTACTAAGGCTTAAAAAAACTAAAAATTATTATAACAGAACAAATTAAAACGTTTAACAGAATAATTAAATTATTATAAGTTTAATATTATTGGTATTAGCAAAATAAGGGTTTGTAATCTTTTATCATCATAATCATCGTCAGATATAATAAAAAGTTAATTTTGAAGTAACTGGAACGATTGCCTTCAAAAACATTTGCGCAAAAGGACATCAGTGTGACAACTTTGAGTAGATTTCTTCTTTATTGGTAGATTTAGGGCAAAATGGTTTAGTAGATTTTAGTACAAATTGGGTATTCGAAAACGTTAATGTATTTAAAAATGCAAGGATTCAGGCTAATAAAATCTAAGCTGGCAATACAAATGGCTGAGAAAACGATTGCAGGGTTTGCAAGTTTTCTGGAACTTCTAGTACTTACCTACATCATCATCATAATCATCAGCCTATACAAGGTGTTACAAAAATACAAATAAACATTTAAGAGAGTGGTTTAGACCATCAAACTCAACAACTTTCACTATGGGACCAATATCTAAATCGCGAAAAAAAAAAATGTATGTTCTATACTCTACAAATCGACTCGAGCTAAAAATGTATGGGATATCAGATTTTTTTTTTTGCGATTTCGATGTTGGTTCCATAGAGAAAGTTGTTCAGTTTGACGGTCTAAACAACCCCCTTAAGAGTTTTAAAAATTTATTCTTACTTATGTAACACCCTGTATACGTCCCACTGCAGGGCACAGGCCTACCAAGGGTGTTTGGGCGTAAGTCCACCACGCATGCCGAATGCGGATTGGTAGACTTAACATATGCATCAGAATTTCTTCGTCTGCATATTATGCAGGTTTCCTCACGATGTTTTCGTTCACCATTTGAGAGCAGTCGGTAATACGTACATAAGTTAGAAAAACTAATTGGTACGTGGCATGTTGTCCGTGCGGATTCGAACGCGGACCTCTTGATTGAGAGTCCATACCTCTCCGCAACGCGCCACCGAACTCACTTCTAGTACAGCAAATATTAATCAAATCGCCTAATGTTGTTTTTTTTACAAAAGAGGGCTTCTGAACAGAGTTGGAATTTTGGTACCTAGCACTTTTAATATGTCCAAGGGATTACATGTTTATCGACTTCCAATAATGTCGATATACGGGTATATTTTATATCACTGCGTATAACTTCAGCATGTAACGAACTTCAAAATAGCGAAAATAAATCAGCTGTCCCATACATTTGAGTCGAATATGTAGGTACTGCAGTTTTGTATAGGACAGCAGATTTTTTTTTCGCTCTTTTGAAGTCGGCTCCATAGTGAAAGTTGTTCAGTTTGATGAGTAGAATACATGCTGGAGTTATCCGCAGTGATAAAAAATTACCCGTATATCGACACAATCGGAAGTCGATAAACGTGCAATCCCTTTGACATATTAAAAGTGCTACCAAAATTTCTGATTCTGCTTATGAGACACAGAAAACTATACTAAATTTAAACTTGCATAGGGACGACCAAATTTAATATTTATTTGAAAATTGAAGCATCCATGTTACAAAGTGATGAAAACCAATAAAAATTATACAAAAATGCGAAAATAACATGTGTAATGATGAGCGTTTAGATAAAATTGATAATATTTTGTTCAAAAACGTGTTTTATATTAAATTTTAACCATCTGTAACGACATAAATATTATTTGGTAGAATTTAAGTAGAATTTGAAACAGGGCTGGTAGATTTTGGTAGATTTCAGCAGTAATTTTGGTCACGCTGAAGGACATTTTGCGACACAAGAACATATAGGTGTTACTTAGTAGCTAAAGTGGGTACATGAATCCTGAAAGGGCACAGCAATATTAACAAGAAGTAATTTTTAAGATAAAAAAAAAATTAGTACAATCTCAATAGTTCTTTAGGTTCTTTTGGTAGGTTTTGGTAGTTTTTGGTAGAGTTTAGTAATTATTTTTTGTTGTTTCTGGTTTTTTGGTAGTTTTTGGTTAGTTTGGTAGTTTTTCGTTGTTTCTGGTTATTTTGGTAGATTTTCGTAGTTTTTGGTTATTTTGGTAGATTTTTATACTTTTTGGAAATATTTGATAGAAGAATGAAAATTACCAAAAACTACCATAAAAACAAAAGAGTTCTTGACGGCTTGGCTACGGGGTGGGTTTGTTGACATAAATAAAATATATGTTTTGCAAAAGAGGTACCTACATTCGAATCGTAAGCGGAATTCAGTCAGTAAGGGTGTCATGCCGATCCTTGTTTACCGACTTTAAATTACTCACTGTGACAGCTTCGTATATCCTCGATCTGTGCGAAATCGTGAGACGATACCCCGTAGTATTCCGTAGCAAGAGATTAAATTTAACTCGCAAAAATGAGCTACTGGTACCAAATTACCGACTAGCATCGATGCTAAGGACTACAAAATAAAGTCGAATACTGTTCTTGTGTATAGTAAAATACCAAATGACATTAAAGCCGACAAGAAATTTCTGAAGAAGGTTAAAGAATTATTAATCGAACAGTGTCCCTATGACTTTAATTAGTTTCTTCAGTATAAGTAAACAAACAGGCATCAATCTGAGTAGAAAAAAATGTGTTGCAGACCGATTATTTGTACCTCAATAGGTTATTATAATTTTTAACTAATCACATTTAACTGATTTTATAACATTTAACTAATTTAATTGTAGTAAGTGAAAGGTGGTAGTTAAGTTATTGTCTGGCACCTATTGTTTAAATCTGTTTTTTCTTAATGTTTATAAATTATATTGTAGTGTGACTAATAGGTACTCTGTACTTACCATCTGTAACTTATGTACCTACCTACAATTTAAGGTAAATAAATAAAATGAAATGAGATGAACCAAAAGTAACAAATTAACCATAAACTACCAAAAAGTACGAAAAATTACCAAAATAACAATAATCTACCAAAAAGTACGAAAATCTACCAAAAAAAAAACAGAAACTACCAAAATAACCAAAAACTACTACCGAAAAGTACGAAAATCTACCAAAATAACTTTTTGGTTACTTTTGTACGAAAATTTACCAAAAACTACCGAAAGACTCAAAACTACCATAAATTACCAAAATAACCAAAAACTACCAAACAGTGCCCGGAAAGTAACTTTTGTGAAATTCCTTTGTGTTGTCTTGTATCGCGCAATGTCTTTTCGCGCAAAATTCTGTCGTGCAAATGACTTACAAAGTCAATCGTTTGAGTTACCTACTGCGGTACAGAATTCACTCTTATTTAAAACATATCTGACGATGATGATGATGATTTCAGATTATCAATCCTTAGTTTGCTAGTAACAATAGTAATAAACTTACAGTTATTCTGTTATAATAACGAGTAATAGTCGACCAATTTATAAAATGTACTTCTAAGTCCACATACGTGACGGGCAACTACGGAACCCTACACTGCATGTGGCCCGACACCCACTTGCCCGGTTTTTTATAAGTTACTTTGCCTACTTTAGCTAAAAATGGATTTGTTCATTAATCTTCTAAGACAGGGTTGGGTGTTGCCGGTCACCGGTCTATTTGCAATGATTTCGAACGATTGACGGCCCATAGTAATTTGTATGAAGAAAACGTCCAAAAAAATATGTGATTTTTGGTAACAAATTGCAAAAAAACTAGAAGTCGTATCGAAAAACTGATTTGTTTAAAGTGTTCTTTGATGTTTTGCCATTGATTAGAAATATATTTTGTTGTTTTATTTTGTTTCACTAAATCACAGGACTCGGAACGCGGCAGTGCTATTCTGGAGTTTTTCATGAAATTCTCGATTACTTTCTGATGTAATTACACAATTTTACTGAAATTTTTTTTGTTCATCTTGTACTTCATCTTTTAAAGAAGCGATGGTATTAATTTTGTTTCTAAATATAGCTATTTACTATCCTCAAAAGTCGGAACGCCGAACCCTGTTTTGCCCGATTAGGGTAGTGCCGACCCTTAAGAACTGAAACTGAAAACGAAGAAAATCAGCAGATTGTAATTTTCTATGGTACAGTAGATTTTTATTTATATCGCGATTTTGAGTTCGGTTCCATAGTGAAAGTAGTTCATTTTGATGCTCTGAAAGCACCCTATTGAATATGTAACGCATTTAATTTTATTATACCTACACCATGTATAGATACAGCGATGGAACCTTTCCACTATGCGTGGTACTATACGCACTTGATCGGTCTTATATTTCTTCTCCAATTATCGAGATAGGTGTCGAATTTATGTTTGGTCTATCTCTTGATTAAAGTGACGGTCACGGTCCTGTTCAAATGCACTATTCATGGGTCAAATTTCTTTTCAACATAACACAATATAGGCCTGTCATACTCAAGGCTTCATAAAAGGCTGAAAGTCATCCAACGGGCAATGAAGAGGGCGAGATCGAATCAGAAATGAATAGATCCGCAGAAGAACCAGTAGCTGGAGCCCAAAGAACTGCTAAGCTAAAGTGGCTGTGGGCGGTACACATTGCTCGCAGCAGAACCGTGGCCGATTGGGCAAAGAGATCTCGAGTGGCGTACAGGATAGTGCAGCAGCGTGGTTAGGCCCCCCACACGGTGGACTGATGACCTGGTGAAGGCGGTGGGAACCCGTTGGATGAGGGCAGCGCAGCACCGGTCGTTGTGGCGATCCTTGGGGGAGGCCTATGTCCAGCAGTGGACTTCCATCGGCTGAGATGATGATGACATTATACTACAAATCTTTCCTTGCCAGTGATGAGTCTCGGCCTTCGGACGATTATGGTGTTTAGTATGAACCTCCTTGAACGCAAATCACCTATTTCGGAAAAACGGCTCGGTAGTGCCACCGCCAAGACGAGTTATTTTATTAGGAGTACTACCTGACAAAAACGACTCTTTTCCAGTGGTTTTTTGCGGTTTCATACAAAAATTTGTAAACTTTAAAAAAAATCACCTTCGTATTGTCGATACGCGTTTTTTGCATCTATCCCGAAAACTCACGACACCAGGGCGAATGCCCACTTTCGTTAAATACGGAGATCCCACTGAAGCGATCGAAAATCAAATATTGAGATAGGGTTTGTTTAATTCTGGTCAACCGTACGTCAGTCATGTCAGTTCTGCTGAAATACATTTATTAATTAGTCATCATACTTCTAATTGTCATTGATTCAGCTAATTGAAAGTCCTAAGTACAAGACACTAACTAATTTTGATTAGTAATACTATATCCATTTATAGCCTTTATAAATAAAGGCCTAGCAACTATAAAACAGCATAAGCATTATGCTCAAGAATATATTCCCCGAGGGGGTAGTCAGAGATATTCTGAAACCTCAGAACATCCATGTTTCACCAGTAGTACCGAAACTCTGTCCAGTGTGACGGGGGGTCAGCCCGTCGCCAGTATAAACAGAACAACAGTTTTTTTCGCGATATCGATATTGGTCCAATAGAGATAGTTGTTCATTTTGATGGTCTGAACATCATCATAAAAACTGTCAGCATATTAAGATATTTTAGGTAAGTAACGTGAATGTCGTTAAAAAAACGAAACCAAATCGAATAAAAGTTTAAGAAGAAGTAAATGCCGCAAAGCTAGCTTCTTTGAACAGTAATCATCATGTACGTACCTACTTATATAATAAGTTGAGATTTCTTGAAGGAGCCTCTTGTTATTTGTACTTACTCTAAATGACTATTAAAATAAATCGTGCAGCTTAACTGCACGATTTGTTTTAACTGCAGCAGTTATTTTATTCTTGATAGGTAACTGATTTCTACAACAATTTAGTTCTTTGTGTTATTATATCATTATCAATCGCGCTATTGTCACTAAGTATACCTATAATTTACTGATCCCAACTGAATGAATGAATGAATGATTTATTTAACCAAAAAAGAGCCTAGTAATAAATAAATAAATAAATGTCTTGGACAGTGTCACACAAATTATCTAGTCACATTTAAAGTTCCAGAATCTAGCCTGGACTTGTATTATGATAACTAGACAACGATATAGAATACATATATAGATACAAACATCCATGACTCAGGTACAAATATTCATATTCGTCATACAAATATTTGTCTCTTACGGGATTCGAACCCGCGACCCTCGGCACAGCAGGCAGGTTCACTACAGACTGTGCTGCCGGGCCTAGTAGGTACAGTAATACAAGATAATGCTACAATTACAATTTTCGTATTACTCTTATAACTAATATACTTAGATTCAAATATAATACACATGGCTGACCAATTTCAAACTCTTTAGCAATGACATAAATACAGTCATCATCATCTTCAGCCTATAAAATCGTGAAATTGATATCATTAGCATCCTTTTAAACTAAGAGTCTACCCATCAAACTAAACAACTATGGGAGCAAACCAATCGGAGCAAAAAAAAAATTTGCTGTCCCATACTAAACTGCACCCGCCGCCGCTGCCAATCTGACTCAAATGTATGGGACAGCAGATTTTTTTTTTGCTCCGATTGGTTTGCTCCCATAGTTGTTCAGTTAAATGGGTAGACTCTTAGTTTAAAAGGATGCTAATGATATCAATTTCACCCTGTATACGTCCCACTGCAGGGCACAGGCCTACCCTCTAGGAGGGTGATTGGGCGTTAGTCCACCACGCGTGCCCAATGCGGATTGATAGACTTCACATACCCATCAGAATTTCTTCTTCTGCGCATATGCAGGTTTCCTCACGATGTTTTCCTTCTCCGTTTGAGAGCAGTCGTTAATACGTACATAAGTTGGAAAAACTCATTGATACGTGGCATGTTTTGACGACAAATTTGTGCGTAATTTGACGGTTGGATTTTAGTATATAATTTGCCATAATGTTAAATCGTTCTAGGCCATAATCCATGGAAATTTCGAATCAAAAACGTCTTGAAGTTTTTGGAATACAATAATTGCACTAAAGAGCGTGTCTGTATCTACCGATGACGGGTGATAGCGCAATTTGTTGCCGGCCCGTCGCGACTATGCCGATCTGTATGCAAATCGTTTACTTATGCCACATTCTCACAGCAGGGGGCGCCCTCGTAGTACAATTAAAATATGCAAATGGGAGATATTACCCACTACTTTTCATTCCGACTCGATGGAGAATGAATCAATGGGGATGCAAAACAGTATCTCACCCCGGATTTGACGACAGTGTCAAAAATATGGGCCGTTCTCCCCTACAGGACTTAGTTTGTTTACTTTTGTAATCACTCACGCTGATTTAGCTTCTGTTTCAAAATAAGAAACAAAGCCAACGAGGTGGAAATATAAATAGTTCCAACTCGGTTTACTGTTGCCAAAATTTGTACATAATTTTGTTGTTAAAAGACGGAAGTTACAAAAGTTGCTGGACACACCGCTGCTCCTGAAAGTCAAATAGTCTCGTCTTTATCTAGGGTCATAATAGGTCTTCTTCTTTCGTGGCATGAGCCATATCGCATGACAATCACTCATGCTATAGTGGAAAGATAAGTCGTCATCAAAGCTGACTGTGACAAGAGTGCGCTAGACGAAATCAATTTTCGTCTCTCGAAGCGGCATATAGGCCTATTGCTCATGAGTATATTCCTCGAGGGGGGTAGTCAGAGATATTCTGAAAACTCAGAACATCCTCGTTTCACTAGTAGTACCAAAACTCTGTCCAGTGTGACGGATAGTGAACCCTCTCCACTTATAATGGACAGCGGGAACAACACATGTCTTGAAAAGTCGAAATTGAAGCATCCAGGTTTTCTCACGATGTTTTTTTTCACCGAAATGCACTTCACTACCACATGCCACTACTTGGCACGTTACTTGCCACCAGACCACCACAACTTTATTCATTCATAGGCATAGGTACCTTTCCTCACGATGTTTTCTTTCACCGGTGGTGTTACAAATCGTACATAAATTCCGTAAAACTCATTGGTACAAGTCTGCTTGGTCGGGGATTGAACCATCATCGCCTGCACGGCATGGCGGGCATGTTTACTCGCTACCACTACGACTTTTTCACTCATAGGTCTTGAGAACGAGTCTCATTTGTTAATCTCCTACAGTATGGACGTATGTCAAGTATGCAGCGTTATCACAACACTCCTAAACACAACAACTAAACATCAAAATTACGTATACTACCAACTAAGGGTTGTGTTGCCATGTAAATTAATAATATGCAAATTTGTACGGCTGACGAGCCTGTGGAAAGGGGGGCTAAGCCGACATTTACCGTATGTACTTACTCCTATATGTTATGGATTAATTTGAGTACGTGTAGCTTTCTAAATTGAAGCTTTTTAGTGTTCCGTATAGTCAGTGTCAACATTGCTTTTGTTTTATTATTTTTTACGAATTTAGTTTATTTAATTAGCTCTCAATCATTTAAAAAATCTGAAAATCTATGTCCTCTACAGGGTGAAGTTGATATCATTAGAATTCTTTTAAACTAAGAGTCTACCGTAAAAAGTGATTGATAAATACGTGTTTGTTGTTATTTTTACAAGTAGGTTACGATAGGTTAAAAAACCACAGCTTCTTTTGTTTTTATTTTATACATTATATTATTAGGTAGGTACCTGCCAGAAAAAATTGCCGCAATAATTCGGTATGTCAAGTTTTTTTTGGTCTTAATTTTTATATTTTTTACGGATAGAAGACATAATTTTAAGACACCTATTTGATTTTTATTGCAATTCATCGAGTTTATCAATATAAATTCAATTTTTAAATTATTTTGATCTGTAATCTCCAAGTGCAAAAATGGTGGAGAGAAAATAATTCGAACTCCATGGAGAAAAACTACCTACTGCTATATTTAAAAAAATTAAAACCTGCCTCCTCTTTCTAACTCTATGCTGGAAACAGATACGGCAACATCAAATGTCAAATTCTGACATTGCGAATGTATTTTTTTTTCTTAATGGCCTGTTATTATAAGTTAATTTTATGTTTACCAAGGAGTTCACAGGTATGCCAGTGACGTCACTGCACGTACCGAAAAACAACGTTATTTTATTAAAAATATCTGTAATCCTTTCATTTTAAAATCTCTGACATAGAAAATATGATTATTGAGACAATTATCTCGAAATGGTTTTCGATTCAACCCTCCAAAAAAAAACTTGACATACCGAATTATGTAGGTACAATACAAAGTAATAACAGAAGAAGCTGCGGTTTTTTGGGTTCCGAAGTCAACAAGGAACCCTTATAGTTTCGCCATGTCCGTCCGTCCGTCCGTCCGTCCGTCCGTCTGTCCGCGGCTTAGCTCAGAGACGCTTAGTACTAGAAAGCTGTAATTTGGCATGAGTACACATATTAATCACGCCAAGAAAGTGGTAAAATAAAATTTTGAAAAATATTTTTTTTTAGGGTACCTTCCCTACCCGCGAAGTGGGGATGCAATTTTTTTTTCTCGTCTATCCCATGGCGTGGGGTATCGTTGGATAGGTCTTTTAAAAATACGGTAGGTGTGGGAAAACCATTTTTCGATTTAGGGATCCGTTAGCTAAATATTACGCTTTAAGGTGCTAATTTTTGTTAGAGTCGAGTGTCCCCCCCCTCTGCCAGCTAAACGGTTGTTTCTGGATATGTGAAAAAATTCATGGCAGTAGTGTATATAATGAAATTAAAAGGAAAACTATCACCGCTAAGTTAGCTTTACAAGTTAACGAGTAATAGTCGACCAACTTAAAAAATGTACTTTTTAGACTTTATTAGCCGTCAAACCGTAGTATAAAACAAAAAGCCCCCTTCTAAGTTCGTACATTGTGACGGGCAACTACGGAACCCTACCCTGCGCGTGGCCCGACACGCACTTGGCCAGTTTTTTTATCCTATAGCATCCTAATTGTAAAAATAATAACAAAAATGTATTTAACAATCAGTTTGGAAATTTCAAAAAAAAAAATACAGTATTTGCTGTATTGAAGGTGACTTTTTATTTCAAATAATACAATTGCATACAACAAAATTAGTCATCCACTGACATTACTCTTTCATGTAGGTATGATTGTCACGTGAAGAGTGTTCAACCATTATTATTAAAATGTAGGAGTCACGTTGCAGGAATTGACCCGAGCACACGTCTCGCGTGGTTTTCGCGCGTCGCGTTCTTGCCTGCCACGAGGCTCCGCAATCCTCAATCTCTTCTTGTTCTTGAACAAAAACAATCCCTGAGATTGGGATAGATACTCCCATAAATTACACTTGACACTGGCGGAAATGCGGTGCTACGCACAAGCAAAAAGCCATTAATTATTAAAAAAAAAAAAAAAAATGTAGGTATTCTTATTATCCAAGATTGTAAAATGCGACAACTCCGCCTGCCCTCAATCATATTTATTTTCTTAATAGTTTACCTACTTATAGATACTTACAACATTTCTAAAAAATAAGAATGTCACATAATTGTATTCATAGCTGCTATTCTATTTATCTGGTCATTATAGGTATAGAAATATTTTTATATTGTTGTACACTACAAGCATAAAACATTATAGTCATCCGTATCGATAAATTGAAAAACAAGAGTGACTACAATGTGAAATTCTTGTTTTTTGGAAATGCTGTACCTATAAGTATTTAGAAATAAATAAAATACCATTGAGGGCGGCACTGGAGGCTCTCTTAAACAAAATGTAATATCTAGGTACTCACCTACTTGTTACCACCACGTGCAGATTTTTATTTTTAATGCCCTTGTAAAACGCCTCATTTCTTGGTTGAATCAACTCTCTACTCCTACTGTGTCTTGTCACCAACTAAATAAACATTTAATTTTATGAATCAATTCACCATGGAGCGATAATTCTAAAGAAACAGATGCGGTTTAGTCACACACTTAATTATTTCTTATCTTTGTTTACACGGAGAAAAAAATATCTAACGATGTAAACAGGTTGTCGATATTACAATTACAGTTTTTGAATCACTTATTTAGGCAATCTTATGTACCAACTTGCAATATTAGCATAGGTATACAGATAGTTTCAGACACAGACTTAAAAGAAGAACCAGACGTACCTAATCTTGTCTAATCATGAGTGAAGCAGCCATTTCTTTTGTGTGCGTGTTCTCACGCGGTACATAAGGTGGCGGGTTGTAGGACCTGAGCTAGTGCATCTGTGTGAGTGTAGGTCCTTGTAGAACAAACGAGATTGTATTACCTTGCATGCTTCACATCTTTTTAGTGCAATATTCGGTCCGTATTTCTTTCAAGTCCGTGGTTGCAGGTCACTTTATTGATATACTTACTTAACAAAAGTTCTGTAAGACTATAGTAATCAGAACATACCCTCATGTGTTAGTCCAATCCGACTCTTAGTAGATCGGTTGATTTGAAGCCCTGAATTATGTTCAGTGATGCTAGATAGCTAGGTAGAAAAACCGGCCAAGTGCGAGTCGCTCGCCGAGGGTTTTACAGCAAACAAAATTATACAAAAAAGTTTTTTCTCCGGGTTCCATCGCGCGAGACAGACACACTTGACCAGTTTTTATTATTAAAAGTATATAAAATTTTTACTTTTTGTATTTTTTTGTTATTTGTTAGCAAATCCAAAATAATAACACATATTCTGTAAAAAATAGAGAAGGGTATGCTTCGTTGGTTTGGTCATGTGGAGAGGATGAGTGATAGCAGATGTACGAAAGAGATATATGGAGCTAAAGTGAGTGGAAGTGTCGGCAGAGGGCGCCCTCGTAGGACGTACATACATACATACATACATAAGCTCACGCCATTGTCCCATGGGGGTAGGCAGAGACCACGGACCGCCACGAGCTACGACTCTGACACACCTCTTTAGCCTCATTCACATTCATACATCTCTTCATGCACTTCCGTCGATTGAGGGTGCTACGCACTTGTCCTTTTCGGAAAAGATCATTGATTTGATCATGGTATGTTTTCCTCGGACGGCCTCTCCCAACACTTCCGCTCACCTTTGCTTGATAAATTTCATTCAACTAGGACGTAGGACTATTCTCGTAGGACGTATTCTGATCAAATCAGTTGCGTCCTACAAAAAGGGGAGGTGCGGAGTACTCGAAACCGACGGGCATGTAAGAAGAGATGTATGGATGTGAATGAGGCAAAAGATTTAGGTAAGGATCGTAGTAGATGGCGCGCTCTGGTCTCTGCCTACCCCATTGGGAAAGAGGCGTGACGTTATAGATTCTGTAAAAAAATTGAACTCGCTCGATACCTATCACGTTTTAATAGAGCTATACACAACCCTTTAAAGCTAGGACGGACGGATGGACTTATAAATAGGGTCCCGTTGGCATCCTTTGAATAGGTACCCTAAAAACTAGAATTATTATGTTGTTAGAAACTGTATTAAAATATTCTAGCAAGGTCTAGAAAATGAACATAGTTGTAATGAATAACTATAATTATACCGACTACAAAAAAATCTAGTAGAATTATCGCTATATGTCTAGTCGCTGAGATCTTGTCTCAGCGACTAGATTTTTGTCTCCGTGTGATATTTAGAACTCAGAAAATTAGAAAATCACTTTTATGAATTTTAACACATTCAACCTTTTGTAACTCGTTGTGAAACCTGTATTATAATATTTAAATTGTCTGAATATGTTTCATTATTTTCAATTCAGCATCGAATCGCCGACGCCGTTGTATTTCAGATTCACTCTTTTCGGCAAAGCAACTGCTAGGGTTTTCTTTGCCCTGTAAATTACTAAATATAAGTAAATAGTGAATAAAACCAAATCTAAATACTGAATTGTTTTTTCGCAGATAAGTGGCGTGAGTGAAGCCAAATATTTTTTTCAAAATGGATGAAAAGGAAAATCCTTTAGAGGATATGATGAACAAAATTGGTAAGTAAACTTTAGTAACGGAAGCATTAAAGTAGGTACAAACTAAGCTTTTGACGGCTTTGTCCGTGCAAAATTCGTTTATATACAAACGATTGGATTGAGCATTTTACATATAAGTATGTTACATTATACGTGTCAATAATGACAATAATTTTTTTTTCCGCCACCTATAAAACATAATTATTGCAATCACGACTATATCTGTTGATCTGCATTAAATATCTTGGGTGCCATAGAGAAAGTTGTTCAGTTTGACGGTCTGATCATCCCCTTAAAAAGTGTCATTTACTGCTTGCAGGCGACTTTAGCAGATATCAGCGGTTCCAGTTCTTCCTCCACATCATATCAGCTGTAACAGCTAGTATTATTCTGCTCTCGTTGGTGACCGTCACTGCCGTGCCTGAACATAGGTAAGCTGTTGAGATTTTTTTATAGACGTACATTTTTGGTGTAGGTAGGCTCTTGACAGCAATCGCTAAGTTAGTCTAGTTTTGGTTATATCACCAATCTATGTACAAGTACCTAAATCCGTAGATAAGAAAATCTTGACAAAAAAAGAAAACGCTGCTTAGTTTAGTCTAAAGAATTCTTTTTTTCCTTTTTAGATGTGCTATTAAAGGTGTCGACACTGAAACTTACACAGAACCATGGAATTCTTCATTAGTATTAGAATCAATACCTATGGACGAAAATGGCAAATTGGACTCATGCAAAATGTATCAAGGCAACCAAACGGTAGTGGAATGTGAGTCCTGGGTATACAACACAGAGTACTACACGTCATCTCGCGGGATCGAGTGGAATTTCGTTTGCAGCCGCCGGTGGATGGCCGCCGTCGCGCAAACTGCTACCAAGTCTGGCGCTATCGTCGGCTCCCTGGTACTCGGCAGCCTAGCTGACAAGTTCGGAAGAAAAACGATCTTCCTCTGGTCAGGGGTCCTCCAACTACTCTTCAGCATCCTAGCATCATTCGCCACAGAATATTACACGTTCATTGCAATCAGATTTCTCTGCGGCATCTGCGGCATCAGTCCATTCAAAGCGGGATTCGTGTTAACCATAGAACTAATAGGTCCAGGTAAACGAACCGTTTGCGGTTCTCTATTCGAAGTCGGGTATGCGGTTGGAGTAATGTTCATAGGCGCTTGGGGCTACCTCATCGATAACAGTTTTTACTTGCAAATAGTTTACGCCTTACACTCTGCACTTCTGCTTCCTCACTGGTTCCTGATGGATGAATCTCCGAGATGGCTTTGGGCGCAAGGTCGCGTTCGCGAATCAATAGCTATTGTGAAGAAAGCTTTGAAGGTTAACAAATCAACAGATACCTTGGATACTGCTTTTATGGTATCTCGAAACCAATTAATGCGCGAAGAATATTTAGAAGAGCCTAAGGCTGGAACAATTGATCTATTCAAAACTCCAAACCTTCTTAAGAGAACTTTGATTATTTGTGGTTGTTGGTTCGCCAACTCTATTCTATACGTTGGGCTTACTTTATTCGCTGGTAATAGTCTCAAAGGGAATCCTTACTTTTTAATATTTTTAATAGGTTTGGTGGAGATCCCAGGATTTTTAGTTGCGATGTTCTTTGTACACCGAGTCGGTCATCGGACTCTAGTAAGTACAATGATGTTTTTGAGCGCAACGTGTTGTCTGGTCGTTGTGATGCTTTCTCAAGATTCAACAGCGGTTATAGTTATCGTAATGCTGGGTAAAATGATTGTATCTGGAACCTTTTCAATAGTTATTAAATACTCAGCTGAGCTTTTCCCTACGGTTGCTCGCAGTTCAGGCATTGGACTGTCGACAATGTGTTCTAGTTTTTCAGGAGCACTGACTCCTCTCATTCTTTTGCTCGATGAGTTTAACCCAAACATTCCAACTGTCATTTTTGGAATCATAGCTATAGTATCTGGGTCGTCTGTTTTACTTTTGCCGGAAACCTTTGGAAGGATTCTTCCGCAAACTTTGAAAGATGGTGAAAATTTCGGTATTGGTGACACTTATTTTTCGAATTGCAATTGTCGAAAAAATAGTTGTAGTTCTATAAATACTCCTGAAGCGAATGTATCATTGAAATCGAAGTAAGGAGGAATTTTTCATTCATAATAACTCTTATTAATACGTAAGTAGTTTATTTTGAAAGATTCCTATTTTAAGTTGTTTGTCTGTGAGGAATGTAATAATAAAGGATTAAGTAGTTTTTAAATGCCTTTCATAAGATAATAAAATGTTTCATGAAGTGTTATTTTTTTCGATTTAAAACTGTTCTAGTTTCAGTAAGTAATTGTTGTTTATTACGTGCATGTTTAGTTTTAAGGGTAAGTATATTAAATTAATTTTATGACCGTGGCAACAGTTTTTCATAGTCCATAACTTAATTAGATTAAATCAAATGACCTTTTGCCACCTTTACGTAAAGTTTATGACTTATTAAAATTATTTGCCTATTAATACACTACCCACCTAAATAGTTTTAGAACTGAAGTAAAATTTTAAATTGTATTTCAATTCGAAAAAGCTTTACAATTACATTTACCTATATTTATATAGAAAGCTTGTGGTAAAGCCATGTCGTGTTTATTACTAAATAATATCTTTTTCTCCGCTCCGGACGGAAAGCGTCAATTTTCTCGTCCCGCTGCGCTAAACGAAGTTGTCGCTTTCCACCTCCGTCGAAGAGAAGAATAGTATACTAACATCGGGCAGTAAATAAGAAAGCCTCAGATCACAAAATGTTCTTCGCTTCGCCTCGGTCAACAATTAAGTACATTAGTTCTGAGACCTTTCTTACTTTCCTGTCCTCGGTGTGTAAGCTACTATTAATTACCTTATTATTGATCACTCAGGGGTCAAAACGGTGATATTATAGGTTAATTTAACAAAACTGTCTTAAAGTAGCTGAACAGATACGAATCATATCGAGTTCTACCTAAGGTCGACATTTAAATAAATCTATGACAGTACCTGCCACCAACTACACATTCCATCTTGAGTAAAAGAGACAGCAATATTATAGGCGAATGTTTTAATTTGTCTCCGTTTTTGTATTGTACTAATCGGCACTATTCGGGTCTGTTCTAACTGCGGTGGTTGAAAGTAGACCCTTTCGTTCTAGGGTTGAAAGCATGGTGTTTTGACCATATAGTGGTTGCCCGGCCGGCTGCAATTCATTCATATATTAGAATAAATTAATCATAATAAGTGCACCAGTGAAAATTATTTGTGATCTCAGTTTTAAAATTATAAACGTAAGTAAGTATAACAACTACAATTTTTGTTTATATCGTTGTGTTGTTGACCGTTTCATACAATAGTTTGTTAATTTTGTGGTGAATAGGGGAGGTAATATAGAGATTGATCGGAAATCACGAGTGCTTATTTAAATTATAGTAGATTGAATTTGTACAGCTATAGATTATCTCTTGGTACCTACCTATCCAAACACTATAAAATATTGATTATTTACCATGTTATGCGCGCGAGTTTATCTTAAATACAATAATTACAGAAAGTTTTTAGAAAATAATAAGTTAATCAACGTCGGAAGTTGGGAATACTTTAATTATTTTTAAAAGTAGCCTCCGTTTTTTTTTATGCATCATCGCATTTAGGGAATCCAATCCCGCACCCAAAACGCGATCCCGCATGCCTGCGGGATTGATGTCGATAATCCCGCGGATCCCGCGGGACTTGCAGGATTGAGTTTTTTTTTACTTTTTTTTGTTATTAGTAGTAAAAATGAAATTAGGAGAAGTACATTTTAAATGTAATTACTAAGTAGTTTTAATACTCATTATGTTAATCAATGAGGCGTTTTCCAAGACTAGTAAATCGAAAAATCACTAGATGGCTATGTTAAAATTACTCCTAAACCTGTCACATTGACAGTAAAAAGTGCCGTTTGTCTATGGTTTGCATCAAGTCTGACAGGTGGTGTTGCCAATGGATAAATTGTTCACTACATAGCAACGAAAATGTTAGTTTGTTATATGTAAAATTAACATTAACTGCACAAAAATTCGATTAATTGAAAGTATCAAAACGTCTTTCACATGATAAATTTCGAGTCAATATCAATAGGTGCTAAAACGAGCGAGTAATTGAGGTGGGGCACACAGACAGACAGACGGAAAGAATTGACGAAAGTATAAGGGTTCCTTGTTTGACTACGTAACCCAAAAAATGAGATAGAATTTTTTCGACCCATCGATCCCATACAACAAAAAGGGGGTTGAAAAAAACAACTTTTATGATATATCGAGTGAGGTGTCTTTATCGTAGATCTTGTCAAATGAAACAAAACTCTCATAAGAACTAAATCGCTGTAATGCTTCTGTCTCGAAATATCTGCGCTCAAAGTCAAAATTGTCTCTAAGGTTCTGATAAAAATTAAAATATTAATACTTTTCTTCTTATTCGAATCATGCAATGGCTACGGAACCCTATCATGGGCGAGTCCGACACGCTCTAGGCCAATTTTTCTTTAAAAAATGCAATCCCGCAAACGTGCGGGATCCCGCATGAGTAATCCCGCATTTACGATCCCGCAAAAAAGGTGCGGGATCCCGCAAATGCGGGATCCCGCTTGTGCGGGATGGGATTCCCTAATCGCATTCGATGGAACCTCTGTGAGAAGCAGAGGACGCCCTCTGCTTCACTATGGAATTATGTAAAGCTTCCAAGCACCTAAATAATAACGTAGGATCTTTTATAAGCGACTCATAGCAATGCTGAAGCTTGCTTGAATCTGCTATTACCACTCTTACCAGCCTCTCCCTCTGGCGTTTTCCTCAACTGTCGCCTGTCGAAGGACGTCTCCCACGCAGATCACCACTCTGATATCTACGATCATGCGTAACTAGTTGTGAACAAGTGTCAAGGGATACTTTGTTTTCGAAATAATGAAATTGTGGAGAAAAAAATGTTTCCTTCCTAAATTCATTGCCTCGCGACCTACGAATAAGAATAACTATAGAAGCGTAACTCTAAACGAAATCGAAATAATTTTTGGCACCCAAAGAAAAATGACATTTTGTATGAGTTTTGGCGGCTAGGTACTGTTTTTAAAGAACAAATTTAGAACAAGGTACACTTTTTTTGGTGCCACTTTTTGAGCTTCATTTACACTTCTATACATTCTTATTCGTAGCTCGCGAATAGGAACGCCCGCGCCATTCAAATTACCGCCAATTCATTCAAACAAATGACAATTGAATAATATGTTCACCAGGAGTGCGATTTTTGAATTTCATACGTCGAACTCAGCAGTAGCAAATGTCAAAATTACTCTGGAGAAATGCATCTTTCTACTGCTGATTTGACTTGCAAAAATTATACTTCAGGAGTGCGATTTTTGAAAGTCGAATCAGCGGTAGAAAGATGCTATTTCCATAGTAATTTAGACATTTTCAACTGCTGAGCTCACCGAATGAGATTCAAAAAACGCACTCCTGGCCTGGTCCATTCTAAAAATAACCGAATATATAAAATGTTATAAACTCGAAGTTAGTATAAAAATCAATTCTTGGAGAACTCTAAACCAGTTTGATTTGACCAGTGACCATGGCACTATATCAGCATCTTAAAATAATTATCTAGCTGTGATCATTTAAACCTTATTTAAAACAGATTTATCATATTTTTTTCTGCCACTTTACTTACTTCAGTTGTATTAGGAGAAATATACGCCTACTGCTTCTGCTTATATTTGTGCAAAATACCCATTATTAAAATAGTGTAATGTCGTAATTTTCCATATGGTTGGTACCGTCATGTCATCAGTTTTATTAATAGCCAAATGTGTTCTATACATAATAGATATGCTTATTTAGACTTCCTGATACATTGTAACGTTTATTTTAGATTCAGATTCAGCTGACTACAAGACCGAATGGTTGAAGCAATGCCGTTTAGAAAATCTGACATATTGACGAAGGCAATGACATAAAGTTGGTTTTGAAACGTGTGTTCTTCAACAAAACTAAAGATTTTAGAAATACACTAAAATGGACAGGAATGATGGATTAGAAAAACTGATGGGGAAACTTGGTGAGTTTAATAAAATTATGTAATACTTTCAATTTTATTCTTGTGTGCAAAGTAGCAAATAGAAAAGTAATAAATAGTTCTAAGTTTTTAACAGTGTCGAAACTAAGTGTCGTATGAAAATCTTAGTACAGTGCGACATAAAAGAGTAGAAAATAAATGAGGGCGCGCTGCGTCCACGCAAGAACGTCAAAATCACGCATAAGCTGGCAAGACCGACCTACAATTTGAACTAAAATATTTAGTTTCTGCTGTCACCATTTTCTACTCTTCGCACTGTATGTACTATACAAAAGTTTTGATGTGAGACTGTCGCAAATCGTCCCAGTTATATTCATTATAACATGCACGGAGAAAAAGTACTGTAGTAGTACCTATATGGGAAAATTATTTATTTAGCAGACGATACTAGAAAAGTTTTAGTTATTTAATTATTTACCGAACTGAAATCGACGTACAACAAAAAATAAATTGTTGTCACTAGATTTTTTTTCCGTATGCGATGTTACCTAGACATAATTTTTCGTTGTTGGAATGGACTGCCAAACCAAAGTCTTGCCTTCGGATTCTAATTCGGTTATGAAAGGCGTGTCTTTGTTGTCTGATTTCAATAGTAATTGCTTCTTTAGGACCGGAATGTGCCATTTGTTTATTTACCATTTCACTCCATTTTCAAAAATGTTTTGTCTCAAATTCCAGGTGACTTCGGTCGTTATCAACGTTTTCAATGTTTCCTTCACATCCTCGCAGCTTTGCCAACTGGTATCCATATGCTTTCACTGGTCACAGTCGCTGCTGTCCCCGAACACAGGTTCGTACATTTCAAAGTTGTGTTAAGTTGACACATTAAGATTAAGAAGGACACTAATTATGCTAAAGACGAACATTGCTACAACTGCACACTTGAAAAGATAGTCGGTAGATGTAGAAATGTCTGACCACCCCGAAAGAGATGATGGTCTTTAATTTATTTATGTATGTATTAAATAATAAACTATTCATACAAGTATGTTAATAGTTGTGCAAAATGATTATAAAATACGAGTTTTAAAACATGACCAATTGTAGATTTGATAATTTACTACTCCTTTCCATTATTCTATCCATCCTGTTCATCAGTGCTAATCACAACCATATTTCTTCAAACATTACTCTTCTTGAATTTCAGATGTGCAATAAACGGACTGGATAGTCAAAACCATACAGAGCCGTGGAATTCTTCATTTGTGTCTGCTGCCATACCCTTGAACAGACAAGGTAAACTGGATTCATGCAAGTTGTTGGAAGAAAACGATACTTTGGTGGACTGCAAATCGTGGGTATACGACACTCAGTATTACACGTCGTCAAGAGGCATCGAATGGAATTTTGTATGCAGTCGCCGGTGGATGGGCGCTGTAGCCCAAGCAGTCTTCATGACTGGAGTAGTCATAGGTTCACTAGTATTAGGCCCATTATGTGACAAATTCGGACGAAGAACTGTTTTTCTCTGGGCCGCACTCTTTCAACTCATCTCCTCCATAGCAGTAGCTTTCACCACAACGTATTACTCATTCATAGCTGTTCGGTTTTTTTATGGAATATTCGCCATAAGTCCATTCAAAGCTGGGTATGTGCTGACGATAGAATTGGTTGGCCCTAGCAAGCGAGCCGTGTGTGGTGCGCTATTTCAATTATTATTTGGTACTGGTGTAATGCTCGTCGGTGTTTGGGGATATCTGATAGACAACCGATTGTATTTGCAAATTGTTTACGGGTTACATACGGTACTGTTGATACCTCACTGGTATTTCTTGGATGAATCTCCGAGATGGTTGTGGGCAAATGGTAATCCACAAGAATCTACTGCTATTGTAGAGAAGGCATTGAAAATAAATAAATCAAAAGAGACAGTGGATGCTCCTTTATTAGTTACTCATTACAAATCATTACACCATGAAAAAGATACGTCTGCTTCTGGAATAGCTGATCTCTTCAGAACTCCCAATATGTTAAGGAAATCTCTAATCATTTGTGGGTGTTGGTTTGCTGTATCAGTAGTTTATTATGGGCTTTCTTTCAACACTGGCAAACTAAACGGGAACCCTTTCTTAATATTATTCTTGAGTGGATTTGTTGAATTACCAGGTTACGGTATTGCTATGTACTTAGTTCAAAAAGCTGGCCATCGAGCTATTTTAAGTACAACAATGATACTAAGTGGATTGTCTTGTTTGATAATAGTTTTTCTTCGTTACGATTCGACGTCTATAACCGTTGCAGCAATGATTGGAAAGTCAATAATTAGTGGGTCTTTCTGTGTCATTTACAAATATTCGGCGGAATTGTTTCCTACTGTTGTTCGCAGTTCAGGTGTCGGCCTTGGCACGATGTGTGCTAGTTTATCAGCTGCATTATCACCCTTGATCACATTGTTAGACTCGTTCAATCCGATGATTCCGACAATTGTCTTTGGGTTACTTTCTGTCTTATTTGGTTCATTTGCGTTATTATTACCGGAGACTCTTGGTAGAAAACTTCCACAGACTTTAGAGGACGGTGAAAATTTCGGTTTAGGAGATTCATGTTTCACTAACTGCAATGGTCGTCGACTGAGCGACGGTTCTATGGATTCTGTCGGGTTAGTGGAACCAGTGCGTGTTATTCAAATTGTTAATAAGGACCTGTAGATTGCAATTTACAGTGCGACATAAAAGAGTAGAAAACGGTGACAGCAGGAACTAAATATTTTAGTACAAATTGTGGGTCGGTCTTGCCAGCTTATGCATGATTTTGACGTTCTTTCGTGGAGGCAGCGCCCTCATTTATTTTCTACTCTTTTATGTCGCACTGTAACTAGCTAGCTAGTTTTAACTGCTTTTTCGTTATCGTATTGAAAGTTTAATTTTTTTTTTTGTAAAATTCGAGCATCTTCTCTTTCTTTGCCCATTCAACTAAAAATGTTACCCTCATTCTGGGGCAGTCATGTAAAAAATTAATTGTTTTGACGGATTCAATACGATAGCGATATGAAGAAAATACTCATATTTTGGATAGGTACTGTAAGAAATTTCCATATAAATTTAATTAATACAAACAAGTCGTAAATATTGAAATCCCGATCCCATTAATTTGTATCCTAGTTTTTAAAGGGGCTAGATGAAAAAAAACATTAACCTAGAAAACTAAGCATGCAAGTGAGAAGAAGATAATATTGTTGGCACAAAGAGGAGGGACAGATACAGCAAAAGAAGAGGTTGAACACCGCGCTGCAACTGCACCTTAAAGGTAGTTTTCCCATACCAAAAAGAAATGTGGCGAAGAAATGAGTTTATACAGGGTGTAAACTTAAACGCATTACATAGGAGGTGCTTCAGTTCAGACCATCAAACTGAACAAAATTCACAGTGGGGCTAACATTTATATAGGGTGAAATTGATATAATTTGCATCCTTTTAAACTAAGAGTCTACACATCAAACTGAACAACTTTTACTAAAGGCAAACCGATCGCAGCAAAAAAAAAATTCAATTATACTTTATTGTACACCAAAACAGAACATACATTTGAATACAGATAAAGAATTAAAAATCAGCTGTTCTATACTAAACTGCAATGCCTAATCGACTCAAATGTATGCAACAGCTGATTTTTTTTTGCTTTGATCGGTTTGCTCTCATCTCCTCTCTCGATTTGCTCATCTATAGTAAAAGTTGTTCAGTTTTATGGGCAGACTCGCTTAAAAGGATTCTAATGATATAATTTCACCCTGTATATTATTCCTTAAAGAAAAACGCCGCATTACACGTTGATTAAGGTGACATTACAATTTCAACATATTAGGAACTAAAACAAAACATTCCGATTTACAATCAATACTAAATTGAATAAAGTGACACAGGCTAGGTCCTCAATACAAAAGGTCATTCCTCAGAGGGGTGGGAGCAATATGTCTCTGGAGGGTGCAACCACGTGTCAGAGGGCCATAATCCGGTGAAAAAATACTGTGAGTGTGTCCGGCGTAATTGAAAAACGTTGGTTTATATTGAAACACTGTGTACCTCTATACAGGCTGCTCGGATGAACAGTTGCATTCTTAGAGTAAGCAAGCTATAGAGCGCTTCTAACCGAGTATGAGCCGTAAGCACGGATATGAACAACAAAACGTGTCAATTTCTCGTTCAACTACTAGTACCAAAATAAAACGCGTCCTTACTGTCAGTGAGCATTTTCAAGGGCAATATTTAACCATCTATATTTTTGCATATACGTCAAAAAAAAATTTGCTGTTCTATACAAAACTGTAAGCCTACTAGATCCAAATGTATTGGACAGCAGATTATTTTTGTTGCGATTTCGATCTTGGTCCAATAGAGAAAGTTGTTCAGTTTGATGGTCTGAAACACCCACCATTTCAGTCTACACCCTGTTATTGCAAAGGCCTATGGATAATTCTTGTATGGAGGGAAAAAAAGACGCTACTTTTTTTTAAGCGGCCAGGTACCAAATGTTGTGGGTATTTTAGGGCCAATATTACCTAGCATTTTTATGAAAAAAAAAATTGTCCTATGGTGTAACGTTTCGAAGATATTTAGGTTCAAAGTTTTAAAAAAATTACTTACAAATCTCATAAAAATTTACCACTTTTTTGTTCCTATAGCCCAGAATTAGTAAGTTTTAATTATTTGTGATATCATCACGCATATTTGGGCTATAAAAACAAAAAGAGTGGTTAAAAAACCAAAACTAGTAACTTTTAATGAGTTTTGTATACTTAGTAATTTTTTTGAAACTTTAAAATTAAATATCTCCGAAACGTTACACCGTAGGATATTTTTTTTGCATAATAAATATTAGCCCTAAAATACCCACCACATTTGGTAACAGGCCGCTTAAAAAAAAAAGACGCCAATATTACCCATACCCCTTTGCGACGGTACTTTTCGGTTGTTTAAATGGGCTTGAATCATAGACGTAGCATTGATATCGTTGGCTTGAATGCAATAATGTTAGACCTTTTCAAGGACTCTGTATTGTCTCAAATGGCACAAGTCAATTAGCGGCTATGTGCTATTAATTAACTAAATTATCGTAATACGTAGTTGATGCGGACGAGATATTATGTGCATAATAGAAACATAGAGACACGTAATCCACAAACAATATTAGGGAAATCTGCATCAATCCATACATTACCTGCAAAGCTATAGTTCAATCCACAAAAGGAACGGACCAGGATGTTCCAGTAATTGAACTCTTACCATCTAAACCGTAAGTATCAAAATGGATTAATTCGAGGGACTTCGTAAGTAAAATTCAAGGTTCACAGTAGTCTTGCTTAAGTGTCGATAGTTTGACTATCGATATATAATGTAGACCTTGAACATTATAGTATACACCACTGATTTTTAATTAGTAACGAAACAAGGGTGTATTCAGACCGTGAATCTGAAGAACTTTCCCCGAGGGACATGGGTCGAGAAACGATAAAAATATTGGACCTCACAGACAAAAGTGCGGATCGGCCGATCGATTTTTTATGGGAGGTCCAAACATTTTTTCGTTTTTCGACCCATGTTCTTCAGGGAAAGTTGTTCAGATTCACGGTCTGGATACACCCTTGTTTCGTTACCAATTACAAACTAATGGTGTCATCATCATCATCATCATTTTCAGCCTGTATCTACCCACTGCAGGGCATAAGCCTCCTCCATATTTTGCCATTCTTCTCGGTCCTGTGCCAGTCGCATCCAGGTCTTGCCTGTACTTTTCCAGATGTCGTCAACCCACCTGGCTGCCGGACGACCCACTTCTCTTTTACCTAATGGTGTAACTATAAATTATAGACAATGCTATCAATAGTAACTTTCAATACTTACTTTTTTACAGTGTTCCAGAATATTTTAATTTTAACTGACTTAATATTGATTTTATATATAAATGTTATGATTATAATAATTATTTTTTATGACACTATTGTAGGTTTAACTGACATATGTTCAATTAATTATTATTCATTTTATGGAACCTAAATGTTTATAATGGCAATAAGTAGATTTTTTGTTTTTGTTTAAATAACTTCCACTGGACAATTGTAAATGCCTGGAAAGGTAGGGTTGCATTGGATCTAATTGTTTGTTAGCTGTGTATATAAATTCTGCACATGTAAACCTGCAATTCATACAATAAAATATTCATTCATTCATTCATTCATTCATTCATTCATTCATTCATACTTTTGATAGTATTGGGATGAAAATAGTATCGATACTATAGATAGTATTGATAGTATCGATAGTTTTGATACTAATACATCTCAATAACTATGAATTGTATCGATGTTATAAATTTCTCGTAGAGTAAAACTATCGAAAATATTACTACCATTAATAGCACTATCGATATTTTTGCTAATTTTCAACGTAACGATAGTATCGACAAAACTATATCGATATTTTCACTTTTGTTAGGCAACACTAGCTCACAGGTGCATTATCGATCGAATGCCAATGAGCTCTTGTCACTAATGTAAATTTCGGGTAGATGCAGCTTCCAATTGTCCAATAAGGCCGACTAGTTGAACGGGTTCACATCACACTTAGGGTTGAACCTCATTTAATAGCACTGCACCGCATTTTTCCGTTGCTCCATGACGAAAAATGCGATGCGGTGCTGTGTGATGTAATAAAATATACTTTATTCTCTCCACAAGTAGTTTACAGATCTTAACAATAAGTTATACATAAGAAATAATAGTTTAACTACGTATGTGGAGACTGGTGCTCGCACTACGGTACAGGGATAGGTATCTCTGCACCTGTGTTACAGGTCACCAGGCCTCCGCAACTCGGACAACGTTGGTAAGTACTTATGTATTATGTAGTTATTTAGAGAGGTGAGTATATCCACAGGAGGAGATCCGGACGAGGCGGCATGACAACTATTTTGTTAGAGAAATTAGTAGTGCGATTAATATAGGTAGTAATTCTAAATAACAATCGAGTTAAAATACGACCTTATCTTCATAAGTCTTATAACTGATTGTTCCTCAGATTGTTATAGTGACTTGTTACCTTTTCCTGAGTGAAATGTAAGATTAGATAAACATTAAGTAAACACCTCGTCCGTAGGGTAGGTACGTATCACGGTGGCACGCGGGCCGCACCAGTAGGTATGTTACCTCTATTAAGGCGATTCTCCTCTGTGGTATTTAATTATAGTTAAAGAAAATTACAAGTTATTTACTAGAAATATAAATAAAGGACACTTTTAGCCATAGGTAGGTATATAGATGGAGTTGTTTGTTTATGTAAGAGTGTATGCGTGCGTGTGTGTGTCTTAGTGTCAACGTGTGTGTGCGTGTGGATGGGGAGGGTGTGAGGTGAGGATTGTAATAGGTGTGTAATTATTATGTATATGTGAATACATACACACATATATTATATATGTATATATATATATATATGTATATATATATATATATGTATATATATATATATGTATATACATGCGTTTGTTTGTCCCTCAGAAGAGAGGCAAAAGCCCTACGACGACCGTGGTGTCTTGGGTTCGGGCCAGCACTGTGTGTTCAGCACGGTACTGGACCACAATTGCAATGGGTGTGGTTATTTTTTTTTTTTTTTTTTTTAGCAGAAATTATTATACATATTATTAATAGAATTTAGACGTTAGCTAGGAACATCGAGTAGGTTTTCCGTTTCCTCGTAGTCCAGTTGCTTTAACCAAGTCTGGACTTTTAACTTGCATTGGTGTGTTGAAAGTGGGTAGATGTTTAGGTGTTTATTAATTTTGTTGTAGAGGTAAGATCCCAAAAAGCAAAAAGATTTATGAGAGGTTGCAGTATTGCAGATGTAGTTCGACCCTTAGAGTGCCTGTTCAACTTAGCGATGTGAGGAAATAATAACACCGCTTTCCATTCCTTCGCCATAGCGTAATTTAACATAACATAGTGGTCCAGCTCAACAGTCGCGAAGGTCATGCGAGCGCGTGTTCCGGCCTCCTCTGCCCGCGCGCTTTATCTAACATCGAATTCAGATAGGGTACGCCCGTCCCCCGCACGCCGCGCTCTATTGACCTGCCAGTTGTTGGTGAATTTTTTCACTTATTCACTGCCTCCCGCAGCTCCAGGCATCCTAAAAAATGTGAATAGATAGCCAATATAGTAAAGAAAATACCAGGTTACTGATGAAACGTCAACGAATGTAAAACCGCTACTATGCAGGCTCCTCACCCTCATATATTTTTCAAGAATCGGGTAGTTACACAATAGGACCCCTGACGTATAAGTATCCGTAACTTTTTGAAAATCACACAAAGCCATCTGAATTTTCATGCAAGGCCTCGTAGATTATAGAGTATAATTGAAAAATAGAACAAAGATTTCACAGATTCCAAAAAAGTTACATTGATAATCTGTAAAACATTATTTTTATTTTGCATTGACTTGTTAAAACACGGAAATACATATAAGTTATATGGATATAACTCGCTATTTCAGGGTAGGACTGCATAAGTTTGTAATCTAAACGCGACATTGCTATTACCATGACGTCAATACAAACTGGAAGAGACTATTATAATGCATCACAGCAGATATTTCTGATGGTGTAGCCCGGACCTTTGGAAGGCTCGCGTGGGGACACAGGTTCAACACGGAGATGCAACTTCGAGACACTTTTATCTAAACGCAATGGGATGCATCAACCGTGATCTATATCTGAATGCATTATGCTAATGCACTCACGACAGACCACGCAAAGACAATTGAAAGAAGGACAGAATTTTACTTAGGCTATAGGGTTGAACTGGGTGGGCTGAGAAATCTGGGTTATCGCGGGGATGAATGGGTGGGCTGGGAAATCTGGGTTATCGCGGAGATACTCGGAACACCTGCCGTAACTAATGTCTCGTTTGTCCAAAATGACAGACGGTTTCTCGCCAAAATGGGCCCCCAAAACGGCCGCTCGCAAGGAGCGATAAGGGGCAATATCGACTGAGCAGCTGAGGTTGTAGAGAGGTAAGTCTGCGGGTGCCAGTTCCCAGTGCAAGTGTGCACACCATTAAGAAGTCCCCCGGCTATATGACATTTTACGCTGCCAACCTGGAGCATATAAGTTCCGCTCTTGCAACTGGTGGTGACAGGGCCAAATCAATCCTGGCCCTCCAGATAAACGAGTCCGTGGTGTTGCCACACACCAACAGCATACCATAAGCTGTCCTGCGGGACCATTATAATTTGGGTAGGTAGGGTTTTGCAAGCCTATGTTTATAACTCTGCGACCAGTTCCGGTGTTAGCCTCATGCTCGTCCATATTTGGAGGGGGAAATTGTCATTTCTTTACATCCAGTTACTAATGAAAGCATTTTATTTAAAGGATATACAAACCTCTGAAATTATAGTACCTCGGTCACATTATGAGAAGTAGCAAATACCAAATTCTCCAAATTATTCGGCAGGGGATTTTTTTGGAGTGGAATTCCTGGTAGAAGAAGGCTTAAAAACCTATGTTAATGGTTCGATATGAACCCTACCTCACTGTTCAAGACTGCAGTCTCCAGGGTCCGAATAGCCTTAATGATAGCCACCTCTGATAGAAGATGACCCCACAAGAAGAAGAAGAAATACAAATCAGAGTCATGCCATCCAGGTATTTCAATTTCAATCCAATTTCTGTTGAATGTAGACACATTCAGTATTAATCTACGTCCAGATCCATCGACAGACGGGAGCCAATCGAGTTATGTTTCCATTATTATTTGGGGACGCTACACTTCGCACTAACTGGGGTGCGCAGTGTAGCTCTCTAAACGGTTTGCGGATTATTCCTAACTATATCTGTTCACCGATATTTATATCATTTTGTTTACTCGATGAGCTATTTAATATTTTACTTATTGTAAAGTGTGAACTTTAAGTAACTTTACTGTAAGTGATTATTGATACTTTTATTAAAATTATTATGCAGGAAAACGTCGTGAGGAAATCTGCATACGAAGAAGATGAAATTCGGATATGTGAAGTCTAACAAACAATCCGCATTGGGCACGTGTGGTGGATCACCCTACACCCTCCTCGAGGTTAGGGGTATCCCTCTGTCCTGCAGTGGGACGTATATAGGCTGATGATGATGAATCCTTGGCAGCTGAATAAAATCTTAAACGTATTTTTTTTTGTTAAAAATCAATATACAGGTTCCTTCTTAATATGATGACACTGACGGATGAACAGACCGAAAAACTGGACAACGTTTTCTATAGGAAAAAAAATCAGCTGTTCCATACATTGGGCTCGAGTATGTTTGCAGTTTTGTATGGAACAGGAGATTTTTTTTTCGCGATTTCATTGTTGGTCCCATAGAAAAAGTTGTTCAGTTTGACGGTCTGATTATCCCCTTAAAAAAGTGTCAGCATATTAAGAAGGACACAATAATATGCGATATAACTTACTGTATAATAAAAGTTTAACGGGGGCCGAGGCAAGGCTATGGCCAATGGCCATATCTGTAGGGAGGCATATTATATAAATATTTCTTGAATACCTATCTATCTTCATAGAATGAATGAAGTCAGGATTACTACTACCTTTGAACCACTAAGAATTTAATAAAACCAGGCTTAGCAGTAGTAGAAAAACCAAGTATTCGAATCCCATCTTTTAGGTTGGCTTCCATCAGAGATGTGCGATGCTGTGCGAGCATGCGTAGCGAAGCTACCTTCATGCAACTATGTACCTGCGTTCACCAAAGCTATGCGTAGTGGATGAGCGATGTGAAGATGCGTAGCTATAAGCTTAGCTTAGCTTAGTTACCTAGCTTAGCTACTAGAGTACTTGTGTGAAACCCCAATAGTTCTTTTCTCCTCCTACCCCTTGCGCATCCTTAGCACACATCACAACACATCCCTAGCTCATATCGTTATATGCATCTCTTGCTAGAGTTGTAAGGATATAAAAAGAACTCTCGTAACCAAAAAATAGAGAGATCAGTAATCAAAAAACCTCCCTTCATTACAAAATGACAGTTTACGAAAAACGAGAGTACCAATGACTACAGCACCAAAGGCACTATAGAGGAACCTCTATCAATGCTAAACAAATTATGATGACCTACTTTTAGGAAGCTGGCATAGGTATTGTGTTTCAATGCTTGAGAAGGATAAAACTCTCAATAAACATTTAAATAGGTGTATTTAAAAGTTTATCACAAAGGGAACTTTTAGAAGAATATCGTAAATGACCAACACCTATTTTTTAAAAAAAACAGAAGTTTCACAAAGTTGCAAATTATAACTATTCACTGAAAGCTCTTTATTACTCTCAAGAATAACAATTAATTTCTTTCACATTCCCTTACGAGATAACATAGTAACTATAAAAATAATCTGTGAGTTACTTGAGGCTATCAAGTAAATTAGTTCCATTAAAAGCCGATAGAGAGCTTCTAGCAGTCAATTTAAACCTGATGAAGAAGTAGCCCGCATCGCGTGCGGCCAAACAAACAACGCCTCTATACCGCCGTCAATAAAAATAAATATATCACTAACAACCCCTCCCCCCCTTAACCACCCCCTAAACATACCGCCACTATACTCCAAATAGGTTATATAATTACATATCACGCTTCATTGTCGTGATAAATACTTTCTCACACTTATCATTTACCAAATCTACGCCACTGTCCATTTTAGATAATGGTGCGAACGGGACGGAGCTTATTGTGAAACTGTTTGCCAGAGGGGTGCGGGTATAAAATAACGTATATTATTATAGTGTCCACAAGCCAAGCGGATATTGATTATCTGCCACAGTCGAGAGCCACCTAGCCCCCCGCCCCGCTGGCTGTTGCCGATAGAGCGATACAACCTATGTTGTAACTAACACGAACAAATTTTCCACTTTAACTCAACCGCAAATGGTACATTTTCCCGCTGATGGAGCCGGCAACTTTTCTCGTTTTCCCAGCGCCCGCAATATTCAATATTTGATCTCTGTCTAACCGACTGAACGGCGTCTGGCTGCAATATCCCCGTCCCGTTCAGGCACATTCCATAATCATTTTCGATGCATTCCCTTGCCATGATTTTCCCGCGGCACTCGCGTTCTACTATTTTACCTTTATAGCTCTCGGTACAATGGAGTTCAATTTTGATCAGATTGTAGAGTCTACTCTATATTTTGCATATGGACTTTACACATTATTTCAGGTTTACGACTTACCCACAATAGACTTATAATTTTAAGTTGATACACTTTTAGCTATTAATCCTTATGAATTAGTTATGTAGGTTCTTATCTTAACTATTATAAAACTGTAACTGAACTGTGTCTGTACATTGAAGATATTTACAAAAAAAAGATTACGATATGGTTTTTAAATATCCCCGACTCGAAATCAACCTTTTTTAGAAATTTTGTCTGTCTGTTTGTCTGTTTGTTTGTGTGTTTGTTTGTGTGTTTGTTTGTTTGTTTGTTTGATCGCGCATCACGCAAAAACTACTGAACCGATTTTGATGAAACTTTTTTTGTTTGATAGCTTATGATCTGACTTAAAATCTGGTATATAATTTGTGCGGACGAAGTCGCGGGAAAACACTAGTGCAAATATAAAAATATTATTTAGTAAGTAACTGTGGCTTAAATAGGTCAAAACAAAATTATTCAACATAAAAAAACATCTTAAAATATTATGAGTAAACAATACAACGATAAAACACGCAATTAAATTATCGATATCAAATTAGAATGCCAAAAAAACCCATCTTACATTTTCTATTAATAAAAATGTAAATTACTTTCTTGCAAGTTCATAAAATAAGTCTCCAAGGATTCACCTCTAACTTAAAAGCATGGCATGTCTAGACACAACTAGTGAACAAATTCTCTACTACAAAACTTTTCGTGGGGCAAGGGACTCAATACACACACATTTTTATCTTAGTGTGCATTTGTGTAACCTGTGAAAAATTGCTTTTCTCTATGTAGGCGTAGCACACAGAAGCAAAAGGGGTATGAGTGGGGAGGCTATGTCTATGTGCGCGTGCTGAAACGGGGTGGCAAAAGGGGTCGGAGTCGTGAACTAAATAGCTTAGTGTTAACACATATTGACATCAAATTCACCGCGATGTTATCATTTATTCAGGTGGTAGTAAATTCATTGTAGTATTCGTTAAGTTTTACGCATAAATAATTTCGCGTGTAGAGTAGCCTTTTACTGAACCGGGTGACATTTTTACTGTTCCAGCGTGTCAGCGATTAATTATTTTTGTCGCTTTGTTTAACTTACGTTGACTTTGCTTTCGAGTTATTACGAATTTTAATTGCCCGCCGGAGGTTCCAACACTTTTTACGCCGTCATAATTCTTTCTTTTTATTTTATAAGGGTGAAAATTACAAATAATACAGTAGGCACTTTAGGAATAACAGAGGTTAAAGTTTGGAGGGAAAAAAACAAATTCTAAGCACCCATTATTCGAATTTTTTTTCTAATCTGGACAGAAGTTGAATCTTATAGTAAATCTTCGCTAAATAAATCAGACCCAATTTTAAAAAGAAATTGAAAGAAAAAGAGTAAGTACCTATAAATATTTTCTTCATATTTTACTACAAAAGCGCAATAGAAATAATAAGAAGATCGTTCGGGTTTGCTAAATAATAGCATGATCTCCCTTTCAACACCCCCCTACTAGTACTCCTTACTTGAACACTTGAAAGATTAGTTTCTCAGAACAAATTAAGATAAACAACCCAATAAAGACAACCGTCTTTTTTTTTATTTGTGATTTTAAATTAGCACAAACAGTCGTTTGCGCAGGATATATACAGGGTGTTACAACTTTCCCTAAGAAACCTATAGGAAATTCGCAAAAAATGTTTTGCACTTTCCATACTAAATGCATCAGCTGGTCAAACGTTTGTATGAAAAGTAGATCTTTTTTTCAAATTTCCAATAGGTTTCTTAGGGAAAGTTGTTGTGATGTGAGTGAACTTAGCAGATCATTGTCCAGCAGATCAAAAATAAATGTAAGTTCTTTTCGCATGCAGTCATCCCAAAATTAATGCAAATGTCTTCAAAATCTGACGAAATAAAAGTTATATTATTATATCATAGCCTAATGATGTGTTTATAAGGGTTCTTCATCGGTTAGGATTTTGAAAATCATGACAGCACTAACTTCTTATTCGGTGAGCCCGTCGCCACTTATATAATGGACAGTGGGTACAATACAAATGCCTCGAAATCGAAGCATGCAGGTTTCCTCACGATGTTTTCCTTCACCGAAAAGCCAGTGGTGTTACAAATCGTACATAAATTCCGAAAAACTCATTTGTCTCGTACAAATGATTGATGAATGAAATTTTCGGCTTGGACGGGGATCGAACCATCGCCTCCTGCACGGCAGGCAAGGTTACTCGCCACTGGACCACCACAGCTGATCATTATTCTCGTACTAAAATTCGAATAAGGCTATTTGAACAACGCTTCTATTTATCCGTAGATAATATTGTAATTATTTCGATACATTTTTATTTCCATACAAACATTTCATGGTTTTAACACGTTCGAGGTTGATGCCACGAAAAACGTTGAACCTTTTCATCAAAAAGCTATCTACATAAAGGATAGGTATTATTTTGAATTATCAACTTTTGACCACGGACTTGAAAGAAATACGGACCGAGTATTGCACTAAAAAGATGTGAAGCATGCAAGGTAATACAATCTTGATGGTTCTACAAGGGACCTACACTCACACAGATGCACTAGCTCTAGGCGCAGCAGGTACTATAACCCGTCACCTTATGTACCGCGTGACAGCACGCACAAAAAAGAAATGGATACTTCACTCATGATTAGACGAGATTACGTCTGGTTATTCTTTTAAGTCTGTGTTTTTGACTTGACTTGGAACTGCTTTAGGTACGTATCGAAACCTCAAAGGTCAGAAAACACTCTGATTGATTATCCCAACCAAAACCAACCTAATAGAATATGAAGAGAAGACGACCGCGATGGGTGTCTTAATGAACTTGTAATAAAATTATTAGCCACACACAGGGCAACAGGCAACGCCCCAGCGACGAGTTAACCTGTTTAGTGATGCCACGAAGAGATCATCGATATCGATAATTGATATATCTGCGTACTTTTAAATGATCGGCGGGCTGATAAAGGACACTTGCTGGAGTGGTCTGTCCTTGCAGATCTACAACACTGTAAGACGTTTATCAACAATGGGACAGCACGTGTTTTAAAGTTCATACTGAACAACAGCAAGAGCAAGGCTCGAGCCATCGTCGGAGCCCTCACTGGGCACTACGCCACAGACACGATGATGCGAGCGTGCGGAAAGGAGGAGGAGACCATGGAACATATCCTTTGTGACTGTGATGTCTTGGCGGCAAAACGCATGCGCCTCCTCGGAGATGGATATCCAAAACCAGGAGATCTGATGTTTCTTCCCCTCAAACGCGAAAAGCTTCCATACAAAACTGCTGTACTCGACTTGAATGTATGAAATAGCTGATTGTTTTTGTGTTTTCCGAGGTTGGCTCCATAGTGAAAGTTGTTCAGTTTGATGTTCTGAATTCACCGTTTAATATTAAATAGTTTGTCACTTACACCTGGTACTCCTACTTTTTTTGCAGACAGACTCTCGAAACGATAAATCACATTCAACGCCTGAATTTGTTTATTAATTTTAATTGTAGGACTTTATGATTTTTTTCACTGACGTCAATTTTAACCTACATCATTTAACTTTAAACCTCGTCACTCATTCCGAATTTATTAATCTCAAATCTTAACCTTTTCGGTGAATTTTTGCTTTAATTACAGGCAATAAAACTTTTACTGAATCACGTTCTATAAGTAACGCCTGCGTTTTAAAAACATTCCAAAAGCAATTCCTTAAAACGTGGGAACTTAAAGCGAAGCTTTAAACATTAAACTCGGCTATACGGTCCTGGAAATAACATAACCTACATACAATGAGAAAAATAACAGCACGCCATTAATTGTTTTATAGCTTTAGGAATTCGATTACCATTAAAAGGAGGAAAGTCGCCTACCTTGGTCATATATTGAGGAATGAGCGATACCAGTTGCTCCAGACTATAATAATGGGCAAAGTAGAGGGCAAAAGAAGCGTCGCGTCGGTAGGCCACGAATGTCATGGCTCGCGAACCTGAAAGAGTGGACAGACATCGCCAGCGTCGAAGAGCTGTTTCTTTTGGCGAGAGTAACAGGGATATGCAGAGCTGACTGCCATCCTCCAGTAATAGAGAGGAACCCGAAGGCGAAGGAATTCGATCACCGATTTGTATTATTCGGGAAAGGATTACATTCGAATTATCTAACGTGTTTATTCATGTGTTCTATGTTCATTTAGTTCCCAACAATTGTGTGTCACAAATCAGATAACAAAATTAGGTACCTAGGGAGGGAGTAAGATATAAAACTTACTTAATTTCGGAGAGGTCAGGTATCCTAATAGAAAACCACGCGTACTGAAATATAATCAAACGTCGTTTGTGGATCGATGAATGTATGTTATCGTAACATTGGCAGAAAAATAAGCAAGTTGGAATGACAGTCAGCGGATCCAGATAAAATCTCTTCTCCCGTCTGGACGGAAAGCGTCAATTTTTGTCCCGCTGCGCTAAACGAAGTTGCCGTTTTTCACCTCCGACAAGGAGAAAAATAGTATAGTAACCTCGGGCAGTAAATAAGAAAGCCTCAGATCACATGTTTGTTGAACAATTACATGAGATCTGAGACCTTTCTTACTTTCCTGCCCTCTGTGTGTAATCTACTATACCATTACTGGGCACTGCACAATTTATAAGGTGCCATCAAATAACATGATTTCCAGATTTTTGAGTCTCATATCAGCTGCATTGCTTCAAGACAGAAACATTTCTTACTTTTCTGCCCTCCGTGTGTAATTTACTATTGGGAATTCAAGTTCATGAGTCCAAAAGATGCTTTGTCGGATGGACTGCAAAAAGTGAACTGAGGAGCTGGCGAAGGTTGCAGGGTGCTGATGGATGTAAGGTGCTCTAAATTACCGGTAGCTACCTAAAATAAATCATTAAGAGACGCCTATAATTTGTCCACTGCCCAGTAGTGGACATCTTTCAGCTGAGATAATGAAACGTTGGAACATCTCTATTAAAATGAGCGTCTCTCGTGAGCGTTATTTAAAATAAAGTTTTTGATGTGAAACATCTATATAGGGGGTGCCTACTCGTATGCCGTTACGACAAATTATGGCGTGATGCCGTCACGCCACGTTTGACAGTTGCGATTAGTTCATCGTTCCCAAAGCACAAGCTTCGAATTTTTCGAGAAAATCATGCGAAATTGGGATAGGGCTGTATTTCGATTTTTCACATGTACCGGGCGTTGCGCGACGGTCCCTTTTTATTAATCTTCCGACATTTCATATAACGGATTCCAGCAAACTTTGAGTTTATCGATGTCGATATATCGTTAGGAGCTGCACTCTACTCCAGTCAGTAGTATCCAGAGACGCGAGCTACAATAAAATGTACCAAGCTAGCTACAAGCCTGAGCAGTTACTCCACTCCTCCCACTCAGGGTTACCATCACTTGGAATGGAAAGTCCGGACAAACTTATTATTTATTAATTTTATTCTCACAAAAGGCTCTGAACATAAAACATGTAGAGGACACCCTCCTGCCACCTGGTGAACCAGCATGACCAAGCTAGCACTAGCGGAGAACCTGCCTAAACCGACAACCCAGGACAGATTGTCCTGGCGCCGCTGGATTAGAAGAGCCGAGGGAAAGTGCAAAGAATAAGAAGAAGATTCTTACAAAATACAGTACCTACTTACGTTTTACGTTGATGGTGTTAATGTATCAGATTCGACGTTTAGTGTAATTTTAACATTAATCGAAAAGTCTTAAGGCCTGTTTCACCACTTCTGGGTAAGTTCTTGTTAGCTTATCCGACAGATAGTTTGACATATTTTGTATGAAATTATGTCAAAATGTCTGTCGGATAAGCTAACAAGAACTTATTCAGAAGTGTTGAAACAGGCCCTTAAAATCGTTTTTAATTTTATTGTGTTTCAAATAGAGTCAAAAAAGATCCTAAGAGCCACGTGCCGGACAAAAGACTTAAAGTCCGGACAAATCCGAATGTTTGGTTGCTCTACCTACTGCCTCCCTACCACCCCCGACGCCATATGCGCAGTTCAGCACACATACAAACACACCTGTAAACACACGGCTATCGATAGTGACTTGCATCCGTCAATCTATCGATAGTATTGCCCAACATTGTCCGCGGTGAGGTGACTGATTTGATTACTATTCTCTGATAGTTAGTTACGTAAGCTTCGGTTCGCTTGAGATATTTAGCTTGAAACAGAGAATAGGCTTTCCTCTTCGTAACTAGTCGTTGGAATTTGAAGTACCTAGGTAATGTCTAGATTTTTTTTAAATTTATAATTAATGGACTTCTTGCTTGTGCGCTAGCACCGCATTTTCGCCAATGTCAAGTGGTTTGAGGGAGTATCTATCCAATCTCGAGGATTGTTTTTGAGTAAGAACAACTGAGAAGGATTGTGGAGCCTCGTGACAGGCTGAAACGCGAACCGCGCGAACTACATGTGAGAGACAAAGTGTTCGGGGCAAACCCTGCAACGTGACTCCGGTTGTACTTACTAGGCACAAAAAGCCTCTGGCCAGTTCTCTGACTTAACTTATAGGTACCACCATCTACTGACCGTTGGTATCCGTGACCAACAGCTTAACGTACCTTCCGAAGCATGGAGGCACTCAAGATGGATCCACAGACGTGCACGCGGTGCTTATCTTCCATGATCTGATTGAATACCGAAGTTCCACCACACACAAATACTTCAAAATAAATAAACACTACCCACGCAGTCATTACGACAGTCAGCTTTACGACCCCTACTAAAGGTCACGTTTGGGTTATTTTCAGCATCACTCCCACCCCCTGCTTTTTCAAGGGCTTGAAACCTTTGTATTTTGCGTGGGCTGATTAACTGATGTCACAATATCTTACTAATAATATAAAAGTCACAGTTTGTATGTTTAGATGTTTGTCACTCAATCACGCATAAATAAGCTGCTGAACGGATTTTGATGAAATTTGGCATGCAGATAGAATCAGTGCTGGATTAACCATAGAGGCAAAGTAGGCAACTGCCTATGGGCCCAGCGCAGCGCCCTAGGCCCTAGGGGCCCCGCGGCTCGGGAGAAAAATAAGTGAAAACTCAAATATTTAGGCCCACCAGCGTGTAATTTCTCTATGGGCCCACCCCAGACTCAAAAGGAATTATGAAAAATAGGAGACAACTGTATTTTAGTTGTCTCTTTTTGTTCATAAATAGCGAGCTGGAGATTTCACTGCAATAATTTCAATAGCTCCAAGGTTTAGATCGCATTGCGCAACGATTTTATAATATTGTCGTCCAATCTCAAGCTCGCTTCGCTCGCTTTTGGTTTTAGATGGTGTTGACTTGCAATGATCTTATCAGTAGGCTCCGCGGCTCGGCTCGGGAGAAAAATACCTGAAATCTCAAAGATTTAGGCCCATTACAGACTTAAAAGTATTATGAAAAATAAGAGACAACTGTATTTGCTCGCTTTGCTCGCTCTTAGTTTGAGACGGTGTGTGGCAATGATCTCATAAGTAGGGTCTGTAGGTACCTAACATTTCGAGATCACTTCGCTCGGTGCAGGATTAAGATCGCATTGCGCAATGACATTATAATATTAAAAGTTAGTAGTAGTTACTAACATAATGCATTTAAAACTCTCTGTATTTCTGTAGCTTTCTCTCTTCTTATTTACAACGCTTAAGTTTAGCCAATCAATACTCAATTGTCTTTAATAACCTAATAACTTGGAGAAGAGCAACAAATAACGGTCACAAAAGTTACTCTAAATTAGAAAACAAATAAAATTCGTTAGGTTATCTGCTGGCACTGCACCCGTCGCCCGCCAGACGGTCTACATGAAGTCACAAAGGCACCGAGGTGACTTTTACAAAGTTAACATTATTTATAGGGTGACTTAGTCAATGCCGAGATTTAGATTTATTTAATAGATTCATGTAGTGGGAACCCGTTGGATGAGGGCAGCTCAGGACCGGTCGTTGTGGCGATCCTTGGGGAAGGCCTATGTCCACCAGTGGACGTCCATCGGTTGAGATGATGATGATGATGATGAATAGATTCACGAGAAACGGTGTCCGAACATAACCAGGTTTTTTAGAAAACAGTGAATCCGTATTCGGAGTTCCATCCTACAACTTATATACTAAGATCCCGTTATAAGTTTTCTGCCTCTTTATTTTAAGGCAATGATACGTAATTCCCTTGAAAAGGTCTTAGTTTAAGGATCTGTGTTTTAACACATTAGATCTGTCACAAGTTCACAACCCCCTGGAAGCCGGGCGCAACTCGAATCGGCGCAAGCATGTTGTTCCCGTTCCCGTCTATTGTTCAGACAATACATTGTAAGTAGGAATACCAAAATGAAGTAAAATTTATCAGGCAGGTAGGTACGAAAAAGTAAGATTGCCTAAATGAAATAAGTCGCAATCGTAAAACGGGGTGCTACGTGGTATCGGTCGAATGGGGAAGATTGACTCAAAAACGATTTGACTGATTTAATAATTTCACAAATCAAATCTTAATTCTGGAAACATTTATAATACAATATCCTAATATACAGGAACACAACATCGTTCTATGATGCTGATGATGCTGCTGATGAACTATCATTTAAAATGTTATATCACTCTCATACATACTTAAACTCACGACCATAATCCTACCGGGGGGGCGGGGGGAGTAACATTGCCAGGTGCTGTGTTTGGTTCATAAAGGTATTATACCTTACAGGAATAGACCAACTGAAATGAGTTGTCAAATGAAACCGTTTTTGGATGTTTTCAGGAGACTATTCGCAGGCAAAAATTCTAATACTGTCTATAATTCTGAGTCTAACGTGAAATCGTCGATAAATTAATGAAGTAGTGTCAGTATATTTCACAACATTATCTACGATTTCACTTTAGATTCGAAGTTATTCACGGAAACCGAATTGTAAAAATTGGTAAGAGATTAGGAAACGGTTCTATTGCCTCGCGTCACGTATCTCTTTCTATTATACAGTGGTGCCGCTAGGTACATCTCGCTCTCTCAGCTGTCAGTTCCTCTATTCCAGGTATAATACTTTTATGGGTTGGTTGCATTCGTTGTTCTTTATCACACTCTTAATAAAAATATTAGATTGTCACATCCACAGTTCTAAGTACTCCAATATGGATGTAGAAAGTTATCTCAAAGTGGTCAATCCAAGGTGACATTGCAGCAGACGATGAGGTGATTGCACAACTATCGATCTCACTTCATTCTCCTCCCTTACTTGGATCTGTCTGGACGTTAATCTGAATAATAAAAATACAACGGCCCTTATGAGGATAGAATATAACTTTTTAAATACAAACGTATACCCCCTGTTTCCTCCCTGGATAATAATACTAGAGAAAATTTGTTTACTATAGAATCTATGTTACCTCTACTGGGTGGGGCCGCGGATTTCGGCACAAATGACGCAGTAGTGACGCAACAGTTTGCGCGACAGTGACGCAAAAATAGCGCAACAATTTGCGCCACGTTAACGCAATAGTAACGCAATATAGTAGCGTAAAATTATAAGGGTTGTTGTATACTGGACTGCAATTCTCTAAGGTAACATCCTTCAGATCGTCGAAGTTTTCATATTAAGTTTCACACAGTGCATACCGAATTGACAGCTCGCCGATGTTACAACCGATGTTTGCGCTTAGAGAATTGCACTCCTGACCTGAGCCTGTTAAACTAAAGTAAATTTTTTTAAACAGTTAGTTAGGTATATTGAAGATATTTTTTCTAAGGGGTTGATAAATTGAACAAAATAGAAAAATAAAAAAATTATAAAACACTTAATGCATGGAAGTTTAATCCGAAATCTGAAACTAGTGTACCACTACCCTTTTTTTGGTAACGCAGTAGAAGTAACGCAGTAATTGCGCCACTGGTCTCGCAACAGTAACGCAACGGAACGCAACTGTAGGAGTAACGCAACAATAAACACTCGTTACTCAACAATTATGCTATATTTTCTAACAAGATAGGCACTATAAGACTTCCCACCCTTTCAAGAATAATGCGCAGTAAAAATATTTGCTGAAATCTCAATTTTACCTTGCAAAAAGTCCAAAAACTTGATTAAAAAACCGTGACCATTTGACTTCACCACAAGTATGTCACGATATCTCATTCATTATGGCACCTATTAGGCTAACTTTCATAGAAATAGATTGCGTTTGGTATTGCCATTCAAAAGAATATAAATCTACATAACGTGACTAACAAACTGTGGTGAATGTTGGTAACGCAATAGAAGTAGCGCAATAACATGATTTTGTAAAAAAATATTAAAATATTAAATTTACTTATTAAATAGCCTTTATTTTACTTATAGCATTACTTAAAGTTCGATGATTTATATGCTTATTCCATAGGAATTAATAATTGAATAGTAACTAACACAGGTTTTTTAAAAATTTTCTTCGGAGTACTCGTTAAAATTGACACGGCGGTTTTACTTAAATTTTCTCAATTTTTTATGGAAAAAACTCCATTTACTCGACTGCATGCCACTATTTTGAAATTTTGACCTTTGGCCATAGTGGATAATAACAATATAGTTTGATACAAAAATATACAAAACCTCTATGTTTGCAAGTTTTGAAGAAAAACATCGGTTAATTTTGAGGTCATGGTAACGTGCACAAATCCGCGGCCTCACCCTACTATTATGTCCCTATGCTTTTTGCTTTGCTTTTTTGCATAAATTAATTACTGTAAGAACTAGGGAAAGGAAGGACTAGAACTAAGAACTAACTAAGGAAATTCGAGAATAAAAAATCGACTTTTCATATAAACAATCGATCAGCTGATTGCATTTAGTATGGAAAGACTGAATTATTTTTTGCGAATTTTTTTATAGGTTTGTTAGGGAAAGTTGTTTACTATCATGGGTATAATCACCCCTTAAAATAATGCAACTGTTTACCCTAAAACTCTGTATAGATAAAATCAGTCCGAGCTGCAGTTTTCTCTTTCGCACTCTAGTCAGCGAGGTGTATGGGTGGAGCGGATCGGACAAATCCTACGTCGGAAAACTTTCCCCAAATTTCCATTTCAGCCCGCCTATCCTCTTAATTGTTGGCGTAGCTTCGGTATTGTAAACAATCACAGGTATTTCATCTAGAGCGTCTATGTGCTTCGGAAGGCACGTCAAGCAGTTGCTTTACGGCAGCGTAATTAACTATTCGTTAAGCCAGGTCAGATTTCTATTATCGCGGTTGAAAATTCTCTGACAGCAAATTGACCACTAACTTGCGTTCACCATTACGCACTCAGAACGTGTAGTAGAGTATTTACCTAGGATCTAGTAGTAGAAGATTTTGTGAAAAAAAAAAGTGTTAAAATTTTATAAAAGAGCTTGGCCTGTTCCACGTCGCTCGTAAGTTTCTTCACGATTTTGATGTTGGATCCGTAGTGAAGGTTGTTCAGTTTGGTGATCTAAGCACCCCGTTTAATATGTAAAGAATCTAATTCTTCTATCCTACTAATACAACTTTCAAGTAGTCATTTATTTTTCCTGAATATTTACCATAACACAATCCCCTAAGGGTAACATCCAAGGGTACACTTCAGTCGCTTCCTTTAATCGTAAGGTCCAACCATCATTTTGCGTTTTGGATAACTTAACAAACCAAAGATGAAAGAACTTCAAGAGTACTTAAAGCCTTGGCCTTGGTAAAAAAGGTAAGGTGAATCTTCAAAAGGAAAATGATATCCCACGAGTTTGTTATCACGGAAACTTTGATTTAACATTATACTTAGTTGTAATAGAAAAATAAACAAAATAATAAACATAGATGGATAAGAGTTAACATTACTTGAAATAAATAATTTATTGATTGATATACTCACGACTTTTTAGCTTTTCTACAGACTATACGTATCTTTATAAGTATGCATATTTTGTAGCTAAATATTTATTTGTTATGCTAGGCTGCAAAGTTGCTTTTTGGCGCGAGTACTTGTATACAAACCTGAGCTTAGCGAAGGTTTCAAAGATACGAGACGCAGAATAACTTTTCAGCTGAGCGAAACACACAACTTTTCACCTCACAACAGCGAGGAAAAAAAGTGAATTGCTAAAAATAACATTTTAAAAAGTTTTATTTCGTGCTGGCCAGCGACATGAAATAGTTTTTAAGCATTTTCAGTTGATTTGCGGTATAGAAAAATATTGATTAGACAGATTCGAATTTCAAAAACTCTTTCCACAGCGGATAAAATGCACTTTGCACTCAGATTTCGAATGATCACCAGGGGTGCGTTTTTTGAATGTCATCGGTGAGCTTGAACGGTTTTTAAATCTTATACAAAAGCCTACGAATAAGAGAATAAATATTGAAGAATAACTCCAAACAAAATCGAAATCATTTTTGGCACCCCATGAAAAATGACATTTTGTATGAGTTTTGGCGGCGAGTAACAATTTTTAAAGAACAAATTTAGAACGCGTTACAATTTTTTTGGTGCCACTTTTTGAGCTTCGTTTATACTTCTATACATTCTCTTATTCGTAGACAAAAGCGTTCTCATGCATCTTTCTACTGTTTATTTGACTTTAAAAATCACACTCCTAAAGTATGATTTTTGAAAGTCAAATCTGCAGTAGATAAATGCTTATCTCCATAGTAATTTTGACATTTTCAACCGCTGAGCTCACCGAATGAGATTCAAAAATCGCACTCCTAAATCTTTCCGAGCTTGTGAGGTGAAAAGTATTATTTTCCTAAACATAGGAGATCTATGCCATTATCTAAACTATTATAAAACTGTAACTGAAGTGTGTCTGTACATTGAAGATATTTACAAAAAGAAGATTACGATATGGTTTTTAGGTATCCCTGACTCGAAATCAACCTTTTTTTAGAAATGTTGTATGTCTGTTTGTTTGCGTAGTTTTAGCAATGCTCACACTTAGCTATTTAAGTTTCAGGAGGGAATTATGTGCAATGTGGTGGGAGGGGGCTAGCCCTTCGCCCACATAAACACTGCATAAGGCTGCGTTTCCACAAGAGATGTGCGAGGTAGCGAGGCGGTGAGCGAAGAAACAATCCGCCAATAGCGCGCTCGCTCGATCACGTCATTGGGAAATTGAAGCACATTGGCCGATTTTTTCCTCGCTCACCGCCACGCACATCTCTAGTGGAAACGCAGCCTAAGAAACCTTTAATCCCTTAGTCGCTCTTGCAGTCTGAGCTCTTATACAAGGTGTTTCATAAGTAAGAATTTTTTTTTTTTTTTTTAACCTATTAAGTAAGAATACATTTTTAAAACTCTTAAGGGGGTTGTTTAGACCGTACAACTGAACAACTTTCTCTATGGGACCAACATCGAAATCGCGAAAAAATAAATTTTATATCCCATACATATTTTAGCTCTAGTCAATTTGTAGAGTATGGAACATCAATTTTTTTTTTCGCGATTTCGATATTGGTCCCATAGTGAAAGTTGTTCAGTTTGATGGTCTACACCACCCCCTTAAAGGTTTATTTGTATTTTTGTAACACCTTGTATAATCATTTAATTAAATAGACACAGAAAAAATACAAATAAAAACAATAATTTGAACAGCAAAGATTCGGTCAAACGATAGCTAACCGAGAAAGCAAATGATAAGAAGCAAACCTTTTCATGTTTCCCACCCAGGAAAAATTGTTGTCCGAAGTCAGTGTTGACAGATCAGATTTTTTTAATTCGTAGATGTAAGTTGAAAAATCCGTAGAATGACCGTAATTTTTAGGTCTTGAAAAATGCTTAGACACACTTAGCACACACTTTTTGTTTATAAATTTTATTTGGCTATTCTGAGTGAACTGAACCACATAGCTCAAAACTGGAAAAGAAATTAGACACTAATACAAGTTCGAGCGAAAAATAATGTCCAAAGGAAAATCAATAAATTTATTAGTATATTTCTGTGTCAGTCTCTCCTTGTATTCTCCTGAACTTTTAACGCGCGCGCTCCTCCATAGCTTCAATTTCGTAGCATGCTGTTTCTTTCTGCGTTAATTCAGGTCGGGCTGTCATGTCTGTATAGGGACAGAAAGTAGAAATAAGGATCACGGACGAGCTTTTATGCAGCACGTAGACGTTCCGTTTTATTGTTTTACACTTTATGTTTAGGGAAATAATTTGGAAAACCAGCCTCTAATAAGCCAGCTAAAAATCCGTAGATTTGCCTTTGTTATCCACAAATCCGTAGGCCAAGCCAAAAATCCGTAGATCTACGAATTTATCCGTAAGTCTAGCAACGCAATCCGAAGTGGGGGCGAGACTGGGCAAGGACAGGCTTAATGATCAAAACGTCTTCAATATTGCGAAGGCAGGGGTCTTATCATTATAATTTATTCACAGGGACAACGGCAAAGATTTTTACGTCACGGCTTCGGCACTTCGTTCGAAAGCGTCGAGTATTTCGAACGGTGAACACTGGTTTATCTTATAGGAGCACAGGAGTGCGATATTTGAATCTCATTCGGTGAGCTCAGCAGTTGAAAATGTCAAAATTACTATGGAGATATGCATCTTTCTACTGCTGATTTGAAAAATCATGCTTCAGGAGTGCGATTTTTTAAAGTCAAATCAGCAGTAGAAAGATGCGTATCTCCATAGTAATTTTGACATTTACAACTGCTCACCGAATGAGATTCAAAAATCGCACTCCTGGTTTATCTTATATCTAGATATGTCATATTTATAATCTACTTTGTGTTTATTTGGGGATTCGTCCACGTAGAAGAAATTAATTACGGGATTAAAAAATGTATCCTAATTTTTTTGTATTCATGAACATGATTCATATTTAATTTTTATTTTATTTTATTTATTAGGTGCAGTAACAGGAAACAGATTACTTACAACAATACAAATTAACAGTATAAATGAACAGGCAGTAAGTACTTAATCTGAAGCCCAATTAAAATTGTACACAGCTTACTTAATGCTTCATATACAAGGTGTTACAAAAATACAAATAGACATTTAAAAGGGTGGTTTAGACCATCAAACTCAACAACATTCAATAAGGGACCAGTATCGAAATCGCAAAAAAAAATTATGTTCTTATACTCTACAAATCGACTCGAGCTAAAATATGTATGGGATAGCAGATTTTTTTTTCGCGATTTCGATGTTGGTCCCATAGAGAAAGTTGTTCAGTTTGACGGTCTAAATAACCCTCTTAAGAGTTTTAAAAATTTATTCTTACTTATGTAACACCCTGTATACATACACAGTTTAAAAATTATTGTATATCGTGCGTATATCATACATAAGCCTTTGCCAAAATTCATGGTTTATGTAATGTAGGTATAACAAACTAGCTTTTATAATAAGCTATTATAATATAATTATTTAAGGGGGCCTTTATGGGGCTGATTGATGAGGAACCACTTTTTCCATGGAAATAACATCAAAATCGAGGAAAAAATCAGCAGTTCCATACAAAAGTTCTATCCTACTCGAGCCAAATAACTATTAGTTACACCTCAGCTAAAACTTAGTAGTGTGGCTTGAAAGAAATAAAACCAGTCAAGTGTGAGTTTTCTATACGCGAGACCGACTCACACTTGGCCGGTTTTTATTATTTGTTGGTATACTGTAGAGTTTGCTCTATAATCACACCAAGTTTGACGGTTGTGTTTATTACCATTTTTACGATAGAGCGAGAAGATAACGAAGTTGATTAAAACAAATATCTTGTATGAGGACCCTTAATTTTTAATTTTTAACATTTTTATTATTGGTTAACAAATCCGCTGTAATAACGCATATTCTGTGAAAATGTCAACTGCCTAGCTATCAAAGTTACAGCCCTAAATATGTAGGACGGACGGACAACGTAGGCTTAGTAATAGGGTCCCGTTTTCACCCTTTGGGTACGGAACCCTAAAAACAGGAGCATCTTCTAAATCAACACGAAATTAAAAACTGTTGTAAATAATAAGAATAAGAATAAGAATAAGAATCATTTATTGTTAGAGCTGGTGGTATACAAAGATCTTATCTCTCTTAGATCTCAATAAACATTTGATTTATTACTCTTCCAAGACGAACATTTTATATAAAGCTTGAAGCTACATTAAAATTGCACTTACTAAAATTGTCTCCCTCCTCATGTCATCAGTATGGTTAGCAAAGTAATAAATTAGTATGGTTGGCAACACAAGGTGACGATACTAATGTGTCAATACAATCAAAATATCATGAACAATTATCTTATGCATAAGCATAAGCATATGTTCACGCTCACGACTATATTCCCTATTCTGAAACCTCAGAACATCCACGTTTCACCAGTAGTACCGAAACACTGTCCAGTGTGACGGGGGGTGAGCCCGTCGCCCGTCGCCCGCCCGCCCGTCGGTCGTCGCGTTGATTATCTTTATAAAGTAAAATTTTTTTTTATTATCGATGCGTGGACACAAAAAAGAACATTAAATAAAATAGTTAAGTACGTATTTATTTGATAGGTGAGTAAAGAAAACTAACGCGGCCAACCTATGATTAAGTTTTTATTTTTTAGGTGAATTATAAATTGTAACATTTTACCGATTATTTATTTTTTTATTGATAATGGGTTTGCGCTTGGCCTGTAGAAATGGTCTTTAGGATTTGCGATCGTTGGTTAATTTAAAAATAGGTAAGTATTAAAAAGGTAATTCGGTATTTAAGGTATTTACCTTTATGAACCTTAACAGTTTCTTGTTTAAATGAAAATGCGAAATAATGTCTTGTTTTCACCACATATTGTAAAAAAAAAAATTTTTTTTTATTATAGTAATACTGTGATTAAAGTACTGGAATTCTCTGTTTAATTTTTAAAATTAATCGTTTTTATCTACACAGCAGAAAATATCTATTAAGAAGGGCATAATAGGTGCAGAATGAAATACCAATAGATACAAAAAAGGCGGTAATACCTCTAAAAAGATCTTTCTTCCAGACAACAAAGTTTTATAGTTGGAAACCTGACTAATTTTGTTGCTAACCCTACCCCCCACCTCGTGGGAGGCTGCTCGGCTCTAATAAAGGCTGTCCCGGTATATATGTAGGTAGCCATTTTGTCTACATCGCCTCATCGGTCGAAACTTTCCTTTCCGCAGTCAAACTTAGATCAAGACGAGATTCTGAGAATATACCTTTAGAGTCGATTATACTGTGTCTGCTATCAATTTAGTGTGACATCATCAGGACTAGACAGAAATCATCAGCTCAGAACAATCATAGCTAATGAATATCCGGGACTAGACAGAAATCATTAGCTCAGAACAGCTTTTTTCATTGACGGATAAGGGACAGGACACATTGTCCGACGGCGAACGACGGTGACGGCGAATGACGGCGCATGCTCAACAAAAAACCACGATTAGTATGAGAACGCTTTCGGCGCCGTACCGTCGTTCGCCGTCGGTGACCGGACCGTGATGTACCTACCGTGTCAGGTAGTAATAGAGTACTGTTTCGAATGCCTTATAAGTACCTACTCGCATACTCGAGTATGATAAATAAGTATACGGACGCAAACATGTAGTATGCATTTTTAAAGTCACAGATTCAAATCATCAGTAGTAAACGTCAAAAAAATTACCGGTACTATGCATCATTCGACCACGATTTTGAATCTCACTGATTCAAAAATAGACCTATGGCCGGAAACTAGAGGTGGGCGCCGACCCGAAATTTGCCGGCGGCGGCGCGCCGGGTGAAATTGGTGTGGTGTTTTTTTTTTAAATCCACACTTTAGGTGTTAAATGTATTATCTAGAAGCTCCAGATGCACAATAAGAAATGAAGAAAAAAATGTGCTGATGTTAAATGTTTTTACAACTACAAACGCGATTTCTCAGCATTCAAAACCAATCCAGGTGTAGAAAAAACAACGGGGTTCGTATTTCGTATTAGCAGGAATCGCTAGACTAATCCCGGCAAGTGTAGAAAGTCCTGAGAACACATTCTTCTTATCTCGCCAATATAGACAAGCACATCTCTCAAAATGTCAACTCCTTGACATCGAACTTAAGCTTGTTATCTCCAGCATTATTTCGAGAAATCTGATTCTGGAGACTGCTGCCGGCGTTGGCAACCAAAAATAACGTCATTGGGAACCGGCGGCATTGATATGGATAACCAACACCGGCAACCAAATGAACGATTGGCATCGTCAACAGAGAGCCCATATAATGTACCGTTTACCCCAGTAACTAGTGCTGGCAGCCAACTTGGCTGTCAGCGCCAGCAGCTAGCTCGGCAACCGGCGCCACCGGAACTGAACTCGGCAACCAGGGCGCTGTCGGCAGCCAGCGCCGGAACAGATATGGATAACCAGCGCTGGCATCCAAATGAGCAACTGGCGCCTTCAACAGAGAGCCCATGTTAAGTACAGTTTAGCCCAGTAACTAGTGCTGGCGGCCAACTTGGCTATCGGCACTAGTAACTAGTACGGCAATCGGCGGCGCCGGCATCTAACGTGAAAAACGGGGTGCTGCCGGCAGCTAGCTTGGCAACCACTGATATAAATAACCAGCGCCGACAGTCAAATGAGCGGCTGGCGCCGTCAGCGGGGAGCCCATGTAAAGTACAGTTTAACCCGGTAACAAGCGCCGGCAGCCAACTTTGCTGTCGGCGCTGGCAGCTAGGTCGGCAGCCCGCGCCGCCGGCACTTAACTCGGTAACCGGGGTGCTGCCAGCAACTAGCTTGGCAAGCAGCGCCGGCACTGATATGGATAACCAGCGCCGGCAACCAAATGAGCTGCTGGCGCCGTCAGCGGAGAGTAGCCCTTGTAAAGTATAGTTTAGGCCTGTAACTAGCGCCGGTAGCCAATTTGGCTGTCAGCGCCGGCAGCTATCTCGGCAACAGGCGCGACCGGCATCTACCTCGGCAACCGGGGCGCTGCCGGCAGCTAGCTTGGCAACCAGCGCCGGCACTGATATGGATAACCAGCGCCCGCAACCAAATGAGTGACTGGCGCCGTCAGCGAAGTGTAGGTATTATTGATTATAAACATGTTACAGCCATGTTGTGCTATTTCGAATCAAATTAAAGATTGAAAAATTTGTCTCGGGCGGGACTTGAACCCACGCTCTTCCAAACCGGGGAAACGTGCTAACCAATTACACCACCGAGTCCACAACCCAGAGAACGAAATTTTCAATCTGTTGCGTCTTAAGGGGACGTGCGCGCCATCTACTGGCAGTATTACAACCAACCAAGTAATTGGTTAGCACGTTTCCCCGGTTTGGAAGAGCGTGGGTTCAAGTCCCGCCCGAGACAAATTTTTCAATCTTTAATTTGAAGTGTAGGTTGCCCTTGTAAAGTATAATTTAGGCCTTGTCACTTAAACCACATGTAGGGATTGTTGGATAGGTACAATAATTATTTAATGTTATGTATGAGTGATAATGAAAACTGAATATCTTTATATTTCTATAAATAACTGTTTGGTGACGACATTAAACATTCGACAGAGTTTTACGCCTACGGCCGATACCAAAAAGATTCCATCCGGTCTATACATTTTTAATTTTTTTTTAAATAATTAAGTTTTCTCCCCTCCGGACGGAAAGCGTGAATTTTCGTTCCGCTGTGCTAAACAAATTTGTCACTTTCCACCTCCGTCGAGGAGAAAAATAGTATACTAAATTAGGACAATAAAAAAGAAAGCCTCAGATCACTTGTTTATTGACGTCGGCTTCACGCCTTATAATATAATATAATCATATTTTCTATGTCAGAGATTTTAAAATGAAAGGATTACAGATATTTTTAATAAAATAACGTCGTTTTTCGGTCCACGAGTGACGTCACTCGCTGCCCCTGCAAACCTCTTGGTAAACATAAAATGAACTTAAAGTAACTGGCCATTAAGAAAAAAAAATACTTTCACAATGACAGAATTTGACATTTGATGTTGCCGTATCTGGGCGTTTTTTTTTAAAAGTGTCCCTTGAGAAAAGTGAGTGTCCGGTCACTTTCATAGTCTATTATTCGAAATTTATTAAGATTTCTATCATATTATGTATATTATATTAATAAGTAACTTTTAAACTCATCTTTTTCAGTAAAATAATGCGTGAATCTGTCTTAAATATAAAATAATGCCAAAATAAGTAAAACGGGGGCGACGTTTTTGGCATGTCCCACACCAACCATGTCAAAATCGGAGTCGAATATAATGGTCTATTAAAATTTGTTCAACGTATTTTGTGTATCGCACTGGTCAATTATGCTCCGAACTTCAATTTTAAACCTTAAAACATACTACTTACAGTTGAAATTTATTTAAAAACACCCGTTTTTAAGTTGTCCTGCAAAATAGCGGATGGTGGAATTTCCACCTACGCTACCGCATTTTTGATGTCTTCCGACAAAAATACTGTCAATTACGGCAAAGATTCCAAAAGATAGCAACATTATTAGTCTATGGTAGTCGCCATTTTGTAAATTTGACAGCGCAGTTCGTCAGAAAAACGAAAATAAATGGTTGCCTTGTCGGTGTTCAAAAAAATTGTTCCACATACGAGACTACTTTTCTCCATGTAATGTTTAGCTAATTATTATATTTTTTAGTATGTTAAACTTGTTAATTTATGTTTATTTGGAATCTGAAGTTAAATTGACCTAAATATGAATAGTTTATTGGTAATTTTGTCTGAAAGTTTAACTGGCATGGATACGTCACTTCCATTACGCTGCGGTCACATGAATTGAACTAAAAAGTGACGTAATGGAGTCCTAAAGATGATTTCACAAGGAGCAAAATGCCAAAAAACCGAATGTCAATACAATTCATACAGAAAGACTTATCGTTATCTTTTATGAGCTTTCTCATATCAGGTGGTATCCAAATTATACCCATTTTTTATACTTGACTAGTTATGACTTTTAAAATATTATTTTAAGAATTTTTGACCGCCGGATCACCTACATTTTTATTTATTTTATATAGGTTTACTTAGCCAAGCAATATAGTTTTTTTAAAGTATTAATGACTGACCTAAGTTTATTATATAGGTACCTAAATAAATAGTGACCTAAGTTCCTAATAGTATTAATAGAATTTTGTGCTATTAAACGTTGCCTTATAGTTCCTAAACGTCATTTCGTGTTCCACTATACGTCACTGTCCTATTTTCGCTGTGGTATAATTTCTAAGATTAATTATCAGATCTCAAAGATATTTGTATTGATTTTTGTTTAATATGGTTTATTAGATTAGTTCTTTTCTACTGTATTTTTTTTTATAAATAATTTTACGCATTTGTTGATTTATGAAGAATAATATGTATTGCAAAGTATCCAAAAGTAGCGTTTGGGAATATTATTGTCAAAAACTTTATTGTTTTGTATTCATGAGCTGAATAATTCATATTTTTTAGAAGACTGTTTTTGTTTTACATTTAATTAATAAAATAAATAAATTCGGAATTCCTCTAGTTTTCTCTAAAACTCTATTAAAAATTAGTGACGTAATGGAACATCCTACGAACAATAACAAAATTAAATGTAAATATTTCCGAAATTCATCATTATATTTCATAAAATTTACTATTTTCATAAAGGTTGTTCCATGTTTTATCAAATAATTGCATTTTGAAGCTAAATGAAAATATATATATATGTGGAATTCCTATTACGTCACCGACAACTTTAAAAAAAACCGCCCATCTGTTTTCAGCATAGAGTTAGAAAGAGGAGGCAGGTTTTAATTTTTTTAAATATAGCAGTAGGTAGTTTTACTCCATGGAGTTCGAATTATTTTCTCTCCACCATTTTTACACTTAGAGATTACAGATCAAAATAATTTAAAAATTAAATTTATATCGATAAACTCGATGAATCACAATAAAAATGAAATAGGTGTCTTAAAATTATGTCTTCTATCAGTAAAAAATATAAAATGAAGACAAAAAAAAAACTTGACATACCGAATTACATAAGATCTGAGACCTTTCTTACTTTCCTGTCCTCGGTGTGTAATCTGCTATATTTTATCGTTTGTAAAATTTTATTGAACGCATTATAATCTCACTAAGTTTCACGCTTTTATGTATTGCCGAACTTTGAAAAAATACTCGGTCCTTATTTCTATCTTTATATCCTTTTTTTTCTTCGTATTTTTTATTATTTGTTAGCAAATCCAAAATAAAAACACATATTCTGTGAAAATTTCAACTCTCTGCCTATTACGGTTCAATATACAAGGTGTTACAAAACTACAAATAAACATTTAAGGGGGTGGTGTAGACCATCAAACTGAACAACTTTCACTATGGGACCAATATCGAAATCGCGAAAAAAAAAATTATGTTCTATAGGTACTCTACAAATCGACTAGAGCTAAAATATGTATGGGATATGAAATTATTTTTTTCGCGATTTCGATGTTGGTCCCATAGAGAAAGTTGTTCAGTTTGACGGTCTTAACAACCCTCTTAAGAGTTTCAAAAATTTATTGTTACTTATGAAACACCTTGTATAGGGTCCTTCTTAATAATTATGCTGACACTTTTTTAAGGGGATGATCAGACCGTCAAACTGAACAACTTTCTCTATGGCACCAAAATCGAAATCGCGAAAAAAAAATCTGCCTCTCCATACAAAATTGGAAACCTACTCGAGCCAAATGTATGGGACAGCTGATTTTTTTTTTTATTTCGATGTTGGTCCCATAGAGAAAGTTGTTCAATATGATGGTCTGATCATCCCCTTAAAAAAGTGTCAGCATATTAAGTTGGTCCCTGTATACAGCCCTTTAAAGCTAGGACGGACGGACGGACGGACAGACGGACAGCGTAGGCTTATGAATAGGGCCTGTTGGCACCCTTTGGATAGGTAAGGTACGGACCCTAAAAAAAAACATTGTCTACTTTTAGACAGTTTACACAAGTGCCAATCAATAATTAAATTATTACCAAGCTTGGTTAAAATAATGTTGGATAAAGCAATACTTTAGTGAAATTCGGGAATGTTCGGTGGGTGGCTCCCTTAGGGGGATCTAACCTTTCCTTAACTTCCACAAGTGAGATTGAGTACATAAGTATATAGAGCAACTTTAATTAAGACGCCTTACTGTTCCGTTAGCGTGCATTGTTTATGAGACCAAATAATTAGGATTTGCTTGGAAATGTTGTTTCGTTTTAGTAAATTTGTAGAAGCTTAATTATTTTTCACAACCCTACTAGTTGAGTTTTCTGAACTCTTTGACAAACTTCTGAACAAGTACCGGCCATTTATCGTTAAAAGTTTTAAAAATCTTATCAAAGTCCGTTTTGAGGTAGGTTCCTAAATTACGCAATTATTATTCGTTAATGAGGTACAATGTTAACGAATATAGTAGATTACACACCGAGGACAGGAAAGTAAGAAAAGTCTCAGATCTCATGTAATCTTTCTTATTTACTGTCCAAGGTTAGTATACTATTTTTCTCCTCGACGGAGGTGGAAAGCGACAACTTCGTTTAGCGCAGCGGCACGACAATTGACGCTTTCCGTCCGGGGAGGTGAGAAAAAGTACCTTTAGCCATTAGCCATCTTTCCACGTATTGCCACTATGGCGTCATGCGATATAGCTCATTCTGACAGGAAAGAAGTGACGTAGTGATGTGCCGAGTCGAACTTTTATAGTATTCGAATACTTTAGTACTCGTTCAAAAAATATTCGAATCAGAAATCAAGTACCGGACTTGGATTGAGTACTCAGGTCCAGAGTCTAGTATTCGGTGTTCCATATATAATTTTAGCACTTATTACGATGGATGGGTTGTACGTCTCATAACATTGTTGTTTTTCGATACTGTCCATCTATGTCGTTCTAACAATAAAGAATCGAAAATGAAAATTTTGCAGTTAGTTTCCGGTAGAGGTGGGCGCCGCCGCGCCGGTTAACCCGTGCCGCCGCCGCCGCCGAGTTAGGCGCCGACGGCGCCGGTGTCCGTCCGTGGTTGCTGTGTGCGTGCCTACTGCCGGTGCTAGTTGGCGTGCTAAACTGTACTTTTAGATAGGCTCTCCGCTGACGGCGCCAGTCGCTCATTTGTTTGCCGGCGCTGGTTATCCATATCAGTGCTAGCACTGGTTGCCAAGCTAGCTGCCAGCAGCGCCCCGGTTGCCGAGGTAGCTGCAGGCGCTAGTTACAGGCTTAGATCAAAATAAAATTAATGGATAGGCCTAAAGCGCGGTAAGTTGAAGCACACTACTGGTGCACTTGGTCCATACAAACTAGCGCCATTATCTGTCAAATCTAGGGCACTTGCATACAAATTTGAAGTAAACCTTTCATTTGTTTTGTCTCATTTTCTGGATTGAAATGTTCGCGTGAGGCCTATCCATTAATTTTATTTTGATCTAAGGTTACAGGCCTAAACTATACTTTACAATAGCTACTCTCCGCTGACGGCGCCTGTCGCTCATTTGGTTCCGGGCGCTGGTTATCCATATCGGTGCCGGTCTGGTTGCCAAGCTAGCTGCCGGCAGCACCCTGGTTGCCGAGGTAGATGCCGGTCGCGCCTGTTGCCGAGATAGCTGCCGGCGCTGACAGCCGATTTGGCTGCCGGCGCTAGTTACAGGCCTAAATTATACTTTACAAGGGCAACCTACACTTCAAATTAAAGATTGAAAAATTTGTCTCGGGCGGGACTTGAACCCACGCTCTTCCAAACCGGGGAAACGTGCTAACCAATTACACCACCGAGTCCACAACCCAGAGAACGAAATTTTCAATCTGTTGCGTCTTAAGGGGACGTGCGCGCCATCTACTGGCAGTATTACAACCAACCAAGTAATTGGTTAGCACGTTTCCCCGGTTTGGAAGAGCGTGGGTTCAAGTCCCGCCCGAGACAAATTTTTCAATCTTTAATTTGAAGTGTAGGTTGCCCTTGTAAAGTATAATTTAGGCCTGTAACTAGCGCCGGCAGCCAAATCGGCTGTCAGCGCCGGCAGCTATCTCGGCAACAGGCGCGACCGGCATCTACCTCGGCAACCAGGGTGCTGCCGGCAGCTAGCTTGGCAACCAGACCGGCACCGATATGGATAACCAGCGCCCGGAACCAAATGAGCGACAGGCGCCGTCAGCGGAGAGTAGCTATTGTAAAGTATAGTTTAGGCCTGTAACCTTAGATCAAAATAAAATTAATGGATAGGCCTCACGCGAACATTTCAATCCAGAAAATGAGACAAAACAAATGAAAGGTTTACTTCAAATTTGTATGCAAGTGCCCTAGATTTGACAGATAATGGCGCTAGTTTGTATGGACCAAGTGCACCAGTAGTGTGCTTCAACTTACCGCGCTTTAGGCCTATCCATTAATTTTATTTTGATCTAAGCCTGTAACTAGCGCCTGCAGCTACCTCGGCAACCGGGGCGCTGCTGGCAGCTAGCTTGGCAACCAGTGCTAGCACTGATATGGATAACCAGCGCCGGCAAACAAATGAGCGACTGGCGCCGTCAGCGGAGAGCCTATCTAAAAGTACAGTTTAGCACGCCAACTAGCACCGGCAGTAGGCACGCACACAGCAACCACGGACGGACACCGGCGCCGTCGGCGCCTAACTCGGCGGCGGCGGCGGCACGGGTTAACCGGCGCGGCGGCGCCCACCTCTACCGGAAACTAACTGCAAAATTTTCATTTTCGATTCTTTATTGTTAGAACGACATAGATGGACAGTATCGAAAAACAACAATGTTATGAGACGTACAACCCATCCATCGTAATAAGTGCTAAAATTATATATGGAACACCGAATACTAGACTCTGGACCTGAGTACTCAATCCAAGTCCGGTACTTGATTTCTGATTCGAATATTTTTTGAACGAGTACTAAAGTATTCGAATACTATAAAGGGCGTAACAAACGGACGCTATAATATACAGCGCAGTACAGCGCAGTATAGCGCTATACTGCGCTCTAGAGTACGGTATAGCGCAGTATAGCGCTATACTGCGCTATAGAGCGCAGTATAGCGCGATACCGCCGAGGTTGAACTCTTCTAACGCACGAAACCTTGCATGAGCACGTCCCGTTCTTGTGCGAGTGAGAGGGGGCTATTGCCATCTGAAAGATACCGGGCAGTATAGCGCAGTATAGCGCTATACTGCGCTGTACTGCTTGGTATATTACGTCGCATAGATACAGGATGTTTTACAACCGTCCTGATTTATTTAATTAATCAACTTATTTATTGAATAGGCGGACTAATATTACTTACCAGTTTATTATTATAATGTTAAACAACAAATTTTATATGAGTAATAGTGTCTCAACAACTAAATTAAGCAAAAAAAATCGCCTGTCTCATACATTTGAGTTTAGGAGGCTTTGCAGTTTAGTATGGAACAGCCGATTTTTTTCTTTGCGATTGCAGGTTTGATCCCATAGTAAAAGTTGTTCAGTTTGATGGTCTGAACCACCCCTTAAAGTTTCGGAACACAAAAAAAAATCTTCCGGTAGGTAGGTATATTTTTTTAATTTTGGCCTTTATTAGGAAAATCAAATCAAACAACTAAGTAGGATCTACTTTATCATTGTAATTTTTTAAGATAGGTAGACCTTTCACGCGAACCAGTTAAGGCGCGGGCACCTTTGCATTGATTGGCGGCATACGATCAGATAAAAGGAATCAATCAAACCACCTGGTTTGATTTTCATCCCATCCCATGAACCCATATAACTCATTTAATTGAACAGCCTGTATAAAATTGTATTCCTACACGCGCAAGCTGCCACCGCACTCACGCACACAGACGCAAACGGCAAATTATCGATCTTGATACTTGTAATTTTTTGTAAGTATTTTGTTTGGCAAAGTAAATTGTTTATTATTTGATACTTATGTATTAAAATTTAACTTTGAAAAACATAATACGTTAACTTTTAATTAAAAATCCCTGATTGTTGCTGATAAATCAATTGATATTTTTTGTCTGTTGTTTGTACTCGAGCGTCACGCAAAATCAACTGGACCAACGTTATACAATTAAACAATGTTCACCATAGTGAACCATAGGACCCCATAGGACCAAACTAGTGAAAGTTGTTCAGTTTGATGGTCTGAGGCAAGACCATCTGATAAATGTAAAGCATTTAAATTTACATCGTGAATAATATTGGTCCAGTTGTTTTTGCGTGACGCTCGAGCACAAACAACAGACTTAAATAAAATCAATGATTTACAAATTAAAATAAGATGTTTTATGTTAATTTAAGTTACATTTTAATACCTATCTAAAATGATAAATAAACTACGTTGCTAAACAAAGTACTCGCTCAAGAAAAAAAATTTAAAAGTATCAAGAAGTGGTCTTCCACGTGGAGTTGACTCTACGGTGGCGTGTGTGCGTGCGGCGGACTGCGGCGTGGCCGAGTCCTTTGTGCTCGCCGCCATTCTCGCCGCCATTGTAGTACTAGTGATGTGCCGAGACGACTATTTTTAGTATTCGGATATTAATATTAATTTATTCGATAACAATTTTCTTATTTCTTTGGTAACCTCATTGAAAGAAGAATCAAATTGGTACCTACTCGAGTATTCAAGTCCATTCTGAGCAACCATCAAACTGAGAAACTTTTTCTATGGAGCCAATAAAGAAATCGCGAAAAACAGCAAATGTCATTCATAGAAAATGTCAATAGCTACTCGACCAAAATGTAGGATTTTTTTTCGCGATTTTTTCTATGGAGCCAACAAAGAAATCGCGAAAAACAGCAAATGTCATTCATAGAAAATGACAATAGCTACTCTTTTTCTCGCGATTTCAAAGTTGGTACCATAGTAAAAGTTGTTAAGTTTTATGGTCTGAAACACCCCATCAAGTATGTAGGTAACACACTCAACCATACAGCCTGTATAAACCTACTCTTACTTAAGGGTATATTTTCTAAAACCCCTACTTTTAGGAACATTGTTTTCAGTGATATGCTATTGCATATCCAGTGTTTTATATTTATTATGAAAGAACTGCCTTTACTTAAAAATGTAATGAATCGTTTTTTTGTATGTTTCATATAATTTATTTTAGTAATCGCATAAAATCCGGACACTGTTCGTCGAAATATTGCTAAAAATGGGGTTACTTTAGGAACATTTTTAGAAGGGTTACGTTACACGGTTGAATTTACAGTTTACGTAAAAAGAAAGTTTATATAAATTTAAAAAACATAATGAATCGATTTTTTTAAATACCAGTCTTAAACACTAATATTTTTGAAAACATATTATTTAAAATCAAATATTGTGATTACATACAAAATGGCGAACAAATTCAAGCTTTTGACATCCTGTGACAACTGCAAAATTATCCTTGTTTCTGATTTTTTTCATTGTACGGCGAAATGCCGTTACTGGAGCACGTCCGCGTCAAATGTTTTAAAAATAATTTGCGACAATTTTTTTCTCGATCCGTCTGTGGATGACTGAAACACAAAGGTAATTGAATGGAATAATTCATTATTTGTATTTTTCTAAAGCTAAAATTATGTTGTATTCCAAAAAAAATTAACGAATTCTAGGATAATTTTTGTCATATTGTTCAATCAAATTGAAATGACTTCAATTATGTCAGTGTCGTCTAAGTAGCGTATACCAAATCTATGACCATTCTCTTTGGTCGGCTTTTCAATATACAATTACCAATACAGTCGCGCACAGTTTCAAATAAATTCTAAGCAAGAAGATTAAATTACCTACGTAGTATAAGATTCTTGATAAGAAAATCATGCAATTTTTATTTACTTCTGAAATTAAATCACTGCAAATAATATCAAAACAACTAAAAACTTGCTTCCTACCAATTTCAATGAATAATTGAACAGAAAAGATTTTATTACTTAGGTAGGTACTAGTTTGATGCCAATCCAAACTAAGCCCTATGCTTTCATGAAATCCAAATCTGTTCAGTAGTTATAAAATAACGTGTGCACAAACAAACAGACAAAAATTCTAAAAATGGTCTCAATGTATTCCATTACGTAGGTACCTATTCCAAATACCGCCAATTAACATTTTTATAAATATCTTCAATGTACATCCACGTCATGTTTGCAATTATGACTCAATCACAGACTTAAATTGCAGTCGAATGACATCTCAACCATCAAAATCGGTTCAGTGGTTTAGGCACGTCTGCCAAAACAATGGGAATATTTAAATTCCACGGCAAATTTTTCTCCACTAGTCATAAAAGCAATATTTTTAAACTTTTGTTAAGTAAACTACTATATTTAAAGAAAACCGGCCAAATGTGAGTCGGACTCACGTACGGAGGGTCCCTTAGCACCATACCATAGCGTAAATTCACTTTGACTATACCATACAATACAATAGTAGTAATATAATTATTGTCTTGAGATATGTTTCTCTCGAGATTTTTTGCCCAACCACCATTTCTTGGTGTGGGGCTAGACAGAAGAATATACAGATTATGGGAGATAGTTATAAAATAAGTATTTTTTATGAAAGATAGTTTGTTGCAATGAAAGCGAACCGTAAAAGCTAGCTAGTTTATCAATACAAATACATTTTTAAATGAATTTGAACGGTAATCTCTAAATGCAAAAGTGGTCACAAGAAAATCATTCGAACTCATGTAGAAAAAACTTTGCTAATCTAAAAAAGACACCTTCCTTCTTTTTCTACTTCGATGCTGGAAACAGAAACGGTAACATAAAATGTCAAATTCTGACATTATAATTTTGTTTTTCTTATCGGCCAGTTATTTTATGTACTTTTCAAATTTACCGAGGAGTTTACAGGGCCCGGTTTAATAAACGTGACAATAAGCGTGACAATTACAGGTAGAAAATCTGATAATTTCGTCAAAATGTCATGGTGGAAAATTATAGTACATTACTGCAGTGGCCAGCAAAAGACGCATCGATGGACGAACGTGTAAATGTGGGCCGAGGCGAAGCCAAGGCACACATACGTAAGTCCATCAATGCCTAGTTGTGGCCAAGGCTTGTATAGTGCTTTTCTCAAACAATGCTATTATGTTATTATTATGATTATGCAATAAATATTATGAATTATGAATGCGCGGAAATGAAAATTAAATCAACTTTTCAAAATCAATGACGAACAACAATAATTTTTCCTGCGATAAAGCTAGTAACTTATAACTTATCTGTGGTTAAAGTGTCCATTCGTTTTTTTTCATTATAAGCTTTTTATTTGCAAGCCAGTTCAAAATTTAAACCAAACCTTTGATAAGTTACCTCCTTGGTTGCCATGTTTCGGAGTAAAAGATCGTTCCATTTTTAAATTACACGACATAATATAAGTTTGCTATGTAATTTATTTGGCCGCTAAACTACGACAGATATAGATTTTCATACAACTATTGCCGGCCACTGCTCGCATAGGTAGTACAGCAATTTCGATTTATTTCAAAGAAGGTTGTCAACATAATGCTCAAATTTCCAAGCATGTTTGAGAAAAGAAATTTGTCGGATTGTAGCGACAATTTGACATATTTCTGTTCAATAATTTTTCTCCTGACAGGTGACATGTGACAGAGGAGTCGCGTGGCTAAGGAGGTAACAAGTAGACGTGTCGTCGGCTTGCGATTTGATTGCCCGAGTGGCTCCGCCGTTTTATGGTGGTTTTAAGTGTGTGTTTTTGAGATTTTTGAGAAAACGGGGTTTTGAGATCGCCATATCCTATTACCGTACAATATCTAATAAATATATCTTCAACACTTGACACTGGCGAAATCTAACAAGGAAACGCCATTTAATAAAAATAGAATAGACATAATGACAATTTGTCCTGAAAAACTTGACATAAGTATTTGTTTTATTAAACACTTCTTCTTATCGTGTGGGCAGCAAGCCCTGGTATCAGAGTTTTTTTCAGACCGTCTTACGGGCCTCTGACGTGGTTTTTATGTACCTAACCAAAGATAGTAGCCGGGATCAACGGCCTAACGTTCCATCCGAAGCATGGAATCATGTGATGGATCAGCCTGTAATATCCTAACAAACTGGGGAAAAATGCACAAAGTGACATGTCACTAGGTGTCCCCCGTGGGAATCTAACCCACGACCTACGTAAGCAGAACTCAATGCTCTTGACAATTTTGTCAATGTACATTTTTATTGAACTGTAAATAATTGTCGAATGTGCGCCTGTCGCCTTTCACCTGTAATTGTCGCGTTTATTGAATAGGGCCCTGGAGTGGGATTTTTGAATCTCATTCGCTGAGCTCAGCAGTTGAAAATGTCAAAATTACTATGGAGATTACTATGGATATATGCATCTTCCTACTGCTGATTTGACTTTCAAAAATAGCACTGCTGCAGTATGATTTTTGAAAGTCGCATCAGCAGTAGGAAGATGCAAATCTCCATAGTAATTTTGACATTTTCAACTGCTGAGCTCACCGAATGAGATTCAAAAATCGCACTCCTGGTCGAAAACGACCTTATATATTTTTTTAAATATCCGTAATCCTTTCATTTTAAAATCTCTAACATAGAAAATGTTGTTTTCTCCCCTCCGGACGAAAAGCGTAAATTTTCTTCCCGCTGCGCTAAACGAAGTTGCCGCTTTCCACCTCCGTCGAGGAGAAAAATAGTAAACTAACCTCGGGCAGTAAATAAGAAAGCCTCAGATCACATGTTTGTTGACCTCGGCTTCACCTCGGTCAGCAATCAAATGACATCTGAGGCCTTTCTTACTTTCCTGCCCTCGGTGTGTAATCTACTATATTATTCACACAATTATTCGGTATGTCAAGCATTTTTTTATCTTTATTTTATATTTTTTACGGATAGAAGATATCATTATAAGAAACATATTTTTTTTTCAATTCATGAAGTTTATCTGTAAATGGCAAAAGTGGGCTCGAAAAAATTATTCGAACTCCACGTTGTTAATTTTGTTGTTTAAAAATTTAATTAAAAAAATAAAAATTACCTGCCTTCTGTTTCTTACTCTATGTTGGAAACAGAAACGGCAACATGAAATGTCAAATTCTGACACATTGAACATTTTTTTTCTGAATGATCAGTTATTTTAAGTTGATATTTAGTTTAATCCTTTCATTTTAAATATTCTGACATATAAAATATTGTTATTGAGACAATTATCTCGAAATGGTTTTCCATTTTGTCCTCCCAAAAAAAAACTTGACATACCGAATTGACGAAAATGTCGGTGATTTTTTTTTTTCAGTATGTTCAAAATTAGAATACCGGCGGTATATATATCATAGAATCTCCTCCTTGTCGGTTAGTAAAAAATATCACATGTGTAATTTTGAAACTATAAAAATATTTAAAAAAATAAGTGTTTAATAAATTTAATTAGTTATGTAGGCATATTCCGTTACTCTACATATTGTGAAATCTTAATTTTTGTATCTCTATACACAATTTTTTTGCCCACAGTGATGATAGTATTTAGTTTGAAAAAAGTGGTATGTATGTAGGTTACACTTTAAATTAACCGAAACTTCCCACTTTGGTTAATTTAAAATGTTTTAGTTAAGTAATGAATTTCTTATTGTGTGAAAAAAAACCTACCTACTAACTAGGTATTCTTCACAAAAAATACTTAACACTTTTCTTATCGATGGTTCCAGCTCAAACAAAAGGTCACGGAAAACTTACAAAACATTATCAACATTTTTTATTGAAAATTGACAGCAAGTGATGACGTCACAAACGAAAATATACCCTTAATATAGTCGTTTTTCGACAAGAGATAAGAAATTAAAGTTGCAATTTATGTAAGTGCTAACTGTTAGTACCTACTTGATTATTGTGAATCCGAATATTTATTTCGCATATAGTGTACTCGCATTATTACGAAAGCGCATTATTGTAAAGGTATTCGAATCCGAACTCAAGTCCAACCTGTCTCGGCACATCACTAGGGAGTACTATGTCAGTCATTCCATTGATAAATTGTGAGCATCGAGGCGGCAGGATCAAAATCTTTGATTCAAAATGTATATTTTCAGTAACATAGTACCTACCAGTGTTGGGCAAATTGTAATTAACTACTAATAAAATTGTAAGATGTAATTAATTACTCGTAATTCATCATCATCTTCATCATATACTCGTAATTATTGAAAGGTAATTAAATTAACAAATACAATTTTTAGTAGTAGCTAGAGTTAACCCGCGACTTCGTCCGCACAAATTATATACCAGATTTTAAGTCAGATATCAGATCATAAGCTATCATTCAAGTTTAGATTGTAATTATTGTTAATTCAAATTGTTTGCTCATTTACTATTTTGCCTGACATTGTAAGGTTTGCGGGTCAGCCATGGATCAGATTGGCACAGGACCGTGAGGAGTGGCACAGTAAAAAAAGGAGGCCTTTTCCCAGCAGTGGTTTGATATGGGCTGATTTGATTGACTGATTGATTACTTTTTTGGTTCCGATTATAAATGAATGCTTTTTGAAAGTAAATAATGATTGCATTAGCCATTTGATGTTTGAAGGTGGATGATGGATGTTCGGTATTTAATTGTGTAATTTTAATTATACTAAAATAAATGTTATTGTATTAACAATAAAACTACTTAGGTAATTCCAATTACTTAATTGAAATTACAAGTAATGAAATTACTTTTTCATCTCTCATACTCTGAAAGTAGGTCATTGTTTATCTATGAAGCGGGTTGAAAGTGAAACATTTCATCCCTAGGGATGAAAAGTAATTTAAAAAAAAAACCTACGTCTAATACTGGGCAAAGGCAGAAAATTATACAGCCACACTTCGATAAAATTATATGAATTCTAAATTCTTTATAATGATAAATTTGAATTTTAATAGATGTTAATTTAAATAACATTATTGTTTGTTATTTGGAGACTTTTGTAAAAATTATGAGCAGACAATGATGCAGACAGAAAAAAGTGATGACGATTAAAACCTTAAAACCGAGTCAAAAAAAATGGCCGGCAAGCTTAAAAAAAAAAAGAGCCAGATGCGCGAAAAAGAAAAAAAGGAGGGAAAGGGAAATGTTGCAAATTTTTCGGATCCGTTTCAAAACGTGTAAAAATCACCCGGAAATTATATCTGTCTCACTCTAGCATACACAATCTTCGTATATTTTTTCTCCTTCGTGTTGGCAACCAGAGTGATTGCCAAACGTTTTGAAACGTAGCCTAAAATGAATTCATCGAGCGATTCAGAAATTGACTTGCATTATCTAATTTTTGTTTACTTTCCTCGTATTCGAAATGAAAAGCAGAGTGTTTAACTCGGGAGAAAGTCACCCATTTCACACTCGAATTATGGCGCCCCTCACGTTCCGTTCGGGGCGCCAAACATCTCGTGTGAAATGGGTGACTTTCATCCCTTGGTTAACAATCTACTATTGTTCAATTATTAATTCAATTACAAAATGCTGTTTCATACTCTTGTAAATTCTGTAATATACTGTTGTTGGTTTTCCAATATAATCAAAATAGATAATAATTATTTACGCCTAACTCTCTCAGACGGATTTTAAGGGGTTGATCGGATCATCGAACTGAAAAACTTTATGGGACTAACATCAAAATTACAAAAAAACAAATCAGCTGTTCCATGCAAAGCTCCGTCGTCCAATGGTTAAGAGCTTAGGCTCTTGACACGGAGGTCGTGGGTTCGATTCCCACAGGAGGCACCTAGTGATTTTTCACTTTGTGCGTTTTTCCCCAGTTTGTTAGGACATTGCAGTCTGAATTCACCTGATTGTCTGAAAAAAAAGATGATTCCATGCTTCGGGTGGCACGTTAAGCCTTTGGTCCCAGCTACTATCTCTGGTGGTAGCAGTCGTTACATAAAAACTACGTCACGAGGCCGTAAGACGGTTATGAATAAACTCTGACACCAGGGCTTGTCCACAAGATAAGAAGAAGAAGACAAAGCTGGAATCCTACTCGACCCAAATGTATGGGACAGCTGAATGGAGTACTATGTTACCGTGAAATTTGAATACCGGTGAAACGAAGATTTGATCCCGCCATCTCGATGCACACGCGTTATAGCGCTATACTGCGCTCTATAGCGCAGTACTGCGCTATAGAGCGCAGTATAGCGCTATACCGTACTCTAGAGCGCAGTATAGCGCTATACTGCGCTGTACTGCGCTGTATATTATAGCGTCCGTTTGTTACGCCCTTTAAAGTTCGACTCGGCACATCACTACGTCACTTCTTTCCTGTCAGAATGAGCTATATCGCATGACGCCATAGTGGCAATACGTGGAAAGATGGCTAATGGCTAAAGGTACTTTTTCTCACCTCCCCGGACGGAAAGCGTCAATTGTCGTGCCGCTGCGCTAAACGAAGTTGTCGCTTTCCACCTCCGTCGAGGAGAAAAATAGTATACTAACCTTGGACAGTAAATAAGAAAGATTACATGAGATCTGAGACTTTTCTTACTTTCCTGTCCTCGGTGTGTAATCTACTATATTCGTTAACATTGTACCTCATTAACGAATAATAATTGCGTAATTTAGGAACCTACCTCAAAACGGACTTTGATAAGATTTTTAAAACTTTTAACGATAAATGGCCGGTACTTGTTCAGAAGTTTGTCAAAGAGTTCAGAAAACTCAACTAGTAGGGTTGTGAAAAATAATTAAGCTTCTACAAATTTACTAAAACGAAACAACATTTCCAAGCAAATCCTAATTATTTGGTCTCATAAACAATGCACGCTAACGGAACAGTAAGGCGTCTTAATTAAAGTTGCTCTATATACTTATGTACTCAATCTCACTTGTGGAAGTTAAGGAAAGGTTAGATCCCCCTAAGGGAGCCACCCACCGAACATTCCCGAATTTCACTAAAGTATTGCTTTATCCAACATTATTTTAACCAAGCTTGGTAATAATTTAATTATTGATTGGCACTTGTGTAAACTGTCTAAAAGTAGACAATGTTTTTTTTTAGGGTCCGTACCTTACCTATCCAAAGGGTGCCAACAGGCCCTATTCATAAGCCTACGCTGTCCGTCTGTCCGTCCGTCCGTCCGTCCTAGCTTTAAAGGGCTGTATACAGGGACCAACTTAATATGCTGACACTTTTTTAAGGGGATGATCAGACCATCATATTGAACAACTTTCTCTATGGGACCAACATCGAAATAAAAAAAAAAATCAGCTGTCCCATACATTTGGCTCGAGTAGGTTTCCAATTTTGTATGGAGAGGCAGATTTTTTTTTCGCGATTTCGATTTTGGTGCCATAGAGAAAGTTGTTCAGTTTGACGGTCTGATCATCCCCTTAAAAAAGTGTCAGCATAATTATTAAGAAGGACCCTATACAAGGTGTTTCATAAGTAACAATAAATTTTTGAAACTCTTAAGAGGGTTGTTAAGACCGTCAAACTGAACAACTTTCTCTATGGGACCAACATCGAAATCGCGAAAAAAATAATTTCATATCCCATACATATTTTAGCTCTAGTCGATTTGTAGAGTACCTATAGAACATAATTTTTTTTTTTCGCGATTTCGATATTGGTCCCATAGTGAAAGTTGTTCAGTTTGATGGTCTACACCACCCCCTTAAATGTTTATTTGTAGTTTTGTAACACCTTGTATATTGAACCGTAATAGGCAGAGAGTTGAAATTTTCACAGAATATGTGTTTTTATTTTGGATTTGCTAACAAATAATAAAAAATACGAAGAAAAAAAAGGATATAAAGATAGAAATAAGGACCGAGTATTTTTTCAAAGTTCGGCAATACATAAAAGCGTGAAACTTAGTGAGATTATAATGCGTTCAATAAAATTTTACAAACGATAAAATATAGCAGATTACACACCGAGGACAGGAAAGTAAGAAAGGTCTCAGATCTTATGTAATTCGGTATGTCAAGTTTTTTTTTTGTCTTCATTTTATATTTTTTACTGATAGAAGACATAATTTTAAGACACCTATTTCATTTTTATTGTGATTCATCGAGTTTATCGATATAAATTTAATTTTTAAATTATTTTGATCTGTAATCTCTAAGTGTAAAAATGGTGGAGAGAAAATAATTCGAACTCCATGGAGTAAAACTACCTACTGCTATATTTAAAAAAATTAAAACCTGCCTCCTCTTTCTAACTCTATGCTGAAAACAGATACGGCAACATCAAATGTCAAATTCTGTCATTGTGAAAGTATTTTTTTTTCTTAATGGCCAGTTACTTTAAGTTCATTTTATGTTTACCAAGAGGTTTGCAGGGGCAGCGAGTGACGTCACTCGTGGACCGAAAAACGACGTTATTTTATTAAAAATATCTGTAATCCTTTCATTTTAAAATCTCTGACATAGAAAATATGATTATATTATATTATAAGGCGTGAAGCCGACGTCAATAAACAAGTGATCTGAGGCTTTCTTTTTTATTGTCCTAATTTAGTATACTATTTTTCTCCTCGACGGAGGTGGAAAGTGACAAATTTGTTTAGCACAGCGGAACGAAAATTCACGCTTTCCGTCCGGAGGGGAGAAAACTTAATTATTTAAAAAAAAATTAAAAATGTATAGACCGGATGGAATCTTTTTGGTATCGGCCGTAGGCGTAAAACTCTGTCGAATGTTTAATGTCGTCACCAAACAGTTATTTATAGAAATATAAAGATATTCAGTTTTCATTATCACTCATACATAACATTAAATAATTATTGTACCTATCCAACAATCCCTACATGTGGTTTAAGTGACAAGATTTCTTATTAGGTTCCATACACTTGGTATAGCCTACCAAGCAATAAGCTACCTAATCTATGCTTCACTTATTACGCCTAATTTTAACGCTCAATACCTTTCACTCTTACCATGGCGTATGCTGTATTGTGATTTCGCATACTTTTCTTCTGAACAGTCAAAAATTTTACCAAGTTGTTTAACAGCTATTATATATAGAGCATTTCCATTTATTTGTATCAAAAATAACACACGCCACAGAATATCTAATAGAGACGCTCCAAGTCAAACAGTCTTCCAGTCGTCCGACATTGTGACTATAATTATGACAAATGACGCAATAAAAAGTTCTATCTCCTCATGAGTTTTCAATGTACTTCACTACTGTAGTTACGTCGCCAATTCGTATGACAGAAATTAGTTCTCAACGTAACCACTAGGAGCGCTGTACGAAATTCAATACAAAATTGGTGACGTAACTACAGTAGTAAAGTACGGTGAAAACTCATGGTCTGTGTGTAAATGTAGGACTGTTTTGATCGATTGATGTAATTGAAACAACTCCCGCTCCCGCTCATGTCTTGTCCCAACCGTATCGTCGACCCGTATTAATAACGGATGTCGATCCTAATTAATAAACGACATTTATCACTGACTGACATCTAGCAGGATTGTCAATTTAAACTGACTTTTAGACGAAGTATATTACAATAATAACCGAATGGTCTTCGACCATCTTAGTAGTTACGAATAAGAATACTATTTCGTAGTACCGTACGTCGCTGAGCCATTTCTTATGCAAATAGAAAGACGTGATTCGATGTCTAATTTTAAATCAATACGTGATGATGATGATCTTCGTTCACTAATAGGACAGTATAATTTATTGCACTGAAAAAGAAAAGATTAAGGGCCTGTTTCACCACTTCTGAATAAGTTCTTGTTAGCTTATCAGACAGCTCATTTGACATATTTTGTATGAAGAATATGCCAAATGAGCTTTCTGATAAGCTAACAAGAACTTATCCAAAAGTGGATATTGGTGGTTCAAGATGGTGGTGGAAGTGGGTTATATTATGTGTACCTATAGATGTAGGTACAGGCATAAGAATATTCTTATGGTACAGGGTCCAACTTAAATATGCTGACACTTTTTTAAGGGTATGATCAGACCATCAAACTGAACAACTTTCTCTATGGGACCAACACAAAAATCGCGAAAAAAAAATCTGCTGTCCCATACATTTCTCGGCTCGAGTAGGTTTGCAGTTTTGTATGATACAGAAGATTGTTTTTTCGCGATTTCGATGTTGGTCCCATAGAGAAAGATTTTCAGTTTGGCGGTCTGATCATCCCCTTAAAAAAGTGTCAGCATATTAAGAAGGAATTTGTTTGGTCCTTCAAAAGCTTACTCAAAAGTTTAATACGAACTCAAACAACGTAGACTAGTACCTAACTCAAGTAATACTCGGGCTACCGTTTTATACAGAAAATCATAGTGAAGAATGTACCTAGATATTAGCGTCGTAGCACTTTCGTAGCAATAGTAACATTGCTACGCCGACGTGAAGTTAGTAATTTAATATTGCATTAAATTACTATGAAATCGTATCATATAACATTTACCCCAACCCCCCTAGTGGTTCACTCAACTCCATAGGGGAGTGTGGGGTAAAACGTAGCAGTCTCATCCTTCGTAGACACTTAATTTTCTTAAATCAACTGGTGTCATATTAAATCGTTATTAATACGTGATTAAGATAACTAAGTAGTTTGTTAATACCCATTCGACTATCCCAAATACAAGTCAACTAATCAAATTAATCGGAAGGCAGACCGATATCAACATTATTAATGCAAAACTCGCGCACCCTTTCCGCCCCCTACCCCCTGGTAACACCCCCTGCCTCCTCAACTTGAACCCGGCAATATCTCCTTAAAAAGGAGGACAATTCCCAAAAATAAGGTTACACAAATTTCGTAGATTTAACGGTGACCTTTTTGTTAAAGTTTAATATTCTTTTTCGAAGAGCCTCAAAATGTTATTATTATAATAGCCTTTCGTTTCGTTGTTAATTTACACTACAGACATACAGGGTGTAAGAAAAAACGGTGGTTTCTGGCTCATAAACTTTTACTATGATGACAAAGTCGAAACAAAATGAAAAACCGGCCAAGAACATATCGGAATCGCCAATGGTAGGGTAGGGTTCCGTAGTCATTGAGTAGTCCGTTAGTAGTTCCGTATAGTCATCATTGGCGGGCATACAGACAGACATACGGACAAAATAGACGAAAGTATAAGGGTTCTTAGTTTGACTACGGAACCCATAAAATTTGCTGTGTCATGTACTCGACTCAAACGTATAGATCAGTTTTTTTTTTAAATTAGTTAAGATAAGATAAGATAAGATAAGATAAATATTCTTTATTTGCATTAGTTCTACTTTGTTTCCATAGCGAAAGCTGTTCAGTTCGATGGTCTATAAAACCACTTTAAATTTTACTAGGGTGTTTTGTTACACCTTGTATTCTTACGATTACGACTACGTCCTATTGGGGTAGGCAGAGATCATTGATCGCCACCCTCTTGCAAATTTTTCCGTTATTAAACATTGTTTTCCAAAGTAAATCAACATAAAACTATAAAAGCGTTAAGATTAACAAACCGTGACAGAAGTTTACTTCTGTTGCGTGTACGAAGAAATCCATTCCGTCACCCAATTCCGCCCCTCGTTCGCACAAATCTTAAATTTTCCCTTTTACTGCCCCATAAGACTCTCTATGTCACGAAAGACTTATTTACAGACAGCAAACTCAAGTTTGCCTAGGCGTTGGTTTAGACAACTTTATTTTGCGGTTACGGATTACCGTATTGCAAAGGGAGAAGGTTGAGAATTGGGGTTTGAGATGGCAGGTTTTGCAGGGTGCGGATGGGCCGCGGGTCGCACCCACCCAAATTCTACATGTTATTTACGTGTGAACACAACACTACGGGTTCAATTTATCTGACCTACTGGGCCTTGCTAGTATAACGCCTTCAACGAACACGGCATGAAGGAGATCTTGGATAATTTCGTCTAAATAATGTAAGAATATCGTTAACTTCTTTATTTCAGTTTAATTAGGTAGGTGTTGCCCTTTTAGGGCTACATACCCAAAGGTGAAAACGGGACTATATTTAAAGGTCTGTATATTTAAAACAGAAAAAGGTAGCCGGTTGAAATTTTTACATAATATAGGTACAAATATTCTGTCAAAATTTCAACTGACTACCTTTTGCTGTTTAAGGGTCGGCACTACCTACGGCCCGTTTGACATATCTGTCAAAAGAAAAAGACCGGTGGCCGACAACACTCAACCCTATCTTATAAGATTAACGGGCCATAGGTCCAGACGAATATTTTCTATGAGAAACGCGATTGCCGAGCGCTCCAAAAAGTGTGTGCGTGAGCCGTATTTTCGATTAAAAACAACTAACCAAAGTACTTTTTCTAGATTTTATTTCTGATTGTACTAGTTAAACTAATGGTGAATATGTGAGTATAAATACCAACAATCGGAAACTATTTTAAGTTCTTCTAAACCGAGAAAAATGTTTAAAAATGCATGAAAATACGTCATCTTTGTGACGATTTTCTATCGAGTGAAGTAATTCCAATCGTGTATTCAGTTGATGATTGCACTAGATGAACTATCCAAAAATACTGAGGTATGACTTTGGTTTCGGTAAGTGGTATAAATCTAGTCGTAAAATGAAAAATAAAATATGCCTCCGAGGTATTTCCACCTACTATTACGTCTTAATGAACAAATCAATTTGATAGCTTTTGGTAATAAATTTCTTGCAAAAAACTTGGTCGGCTGCAGCGCGCGGCGCAGCTTGGCTGGCATGTTTACTGTTGTGAAGGAAAAAGTGCCCTACCTAGTGACACAACATTTTACCTCGTTGAATTAAAGGACGTAACTAGTCTGTTGGTCTAGAGTCCAATTAGTAAGGACTAAAAAGTCTGGTCGGCCGACCCTATCCTGGCAGGTTCGTAGGTCCGACCGAATTTAGGGTACCTACTACTCGGAAGGCAGATTTTACCACATTAAATTAATGTTGAATGTTTGGTTGTGCGTGGCAATAATCCTGCAGCATCTGGATTTGAGAGCCGTAGGTCGAAATTGACATTTACAGCAACAGTACAGTACCGTGATGGACCTATAATGTGAGTGATCAAAGATCACCCCTGGTGGTAGGATAGGATGGGTTCCAACTAATTAGATCACAGTATTACTAAGGCTTAAAAAAACTTAAAATTATTATAACAGAACAAATTAAAACTTTTAACAGAATAATTAAATTATTATAAGTTTAATATTATTGGTATTAGCAAACTAAGGGTTTGTAATCTTTTATCATCATAATCATCGTCAGATATAATAAAAAGTTAATTTTGAAGTAACTGGAACGATTGCCTTCAAAAACATTTGCGCAAAAGGACATCAGTGTGACGACTTTTAGTAGATTTCTTCTTTATTGGTAGATTTAGGACAAAAATGGTTAAGTAGATTTTAGTAGAAATTGGGTATTCAAAAATGTTTAAAAATTTTGCATTTAAAAATGCAAGGATTCAGGCTAATAAAATCTAAGCTGGCAATACAAATGGCTGAGAAAACGATTGCAGGGTTTGCAAGTTTTCTGGAACTTCTAGTACCTAGGTACATCCTCATCATAATCATCAGCCTATACAAGGTGTTACAAAAATACAAATAAACATTTAAGGGGGTGGTTTAGACCATAAAACTCAACAACTTTCACTATGGGACCAGTATCGAAATCGCGAAAAAAATTATTTATGTTCTATACTCTACAAATCGACTCGAGCTAAAAATGTATAAGATATCAGATTTTTTTTCGCGATTTCGATGTTGGTCCCATAGAGAAAGTTGTTCAGTTTGACGGTCTAAACAACCCCCTTAAGAGTTTTAAAAATGTATTCTTACTTATGTAACACCCTGTATACGTCCCACTGCAGGGCACAGGCCTACCTTCTAGAAGGGTGTTTGGGCGTAAGTCCACCACGCATGCCCAATGCGGATTGGTAGACTTCACATATACATCAGAATTTCTTCGTCTGCATATGCAGGTTTCCAAACGATGTATGACGACCATACGTACATAAGTTAGAAAAACTAATTGGTACGTGGCATGTTGTCCGTGCGGATTCGATCGCGGACCTCTTGATTGAGAGTCCATACCTCTCCGCAACGCGCCACCGAACTCACTTCTAGTACAGCAAATATTAATCAAATCGCATAATGTTGTTTTTTTTACAAAAGAGGGCTTCAGTAGGGCTCGCATGCCACCCCCGAGAAAACGATAAACATCGAGATGTGCCTCCATCCTTATTATTTTACGTATGCCAGAAAGAGCGCACATGACGTTTTTCTCGTTTAAACGCTTTGTCGTGGCTGGCATGCTAGCTGTGCTGAACAGAGTTGGAATTTTGGTACCTAGCAATTTTAATATGTCCAAGAGATTGCATGTTTATCGACTTCCAATAATGTCGATATACAGGTATATTTTATATCACTGCGTATAACTTCAGCATGTATCGAACTTCAAAATAGCGAAAATAAATCAGCTGTCCCATACATTTGAGTCGAATATGTAGGTACTGCAGTTTTGTATAGGACAGCAGATTTTTTTTTCGCTCTTTTGAAGTTGGCTCCATAGTGAAAGTCGTTCAGTTTGATGAGTAGAATACATGCTAGAGTTATCCGCAGTGATAAAAAATTACCCGTATATCGACACAATCGGAAGTCGATAAACGTGCAACCCCTTTGACATATTAAAAGTGCTACCAAAATTTCTGACTCTGCTTATGAGACACAGAAAACTGTACTAAATTTAAACTTGCATAGGGACGACCAAATTTAATATTTATTTGAAAATTGAAGCATCCATGTTACAAAGTGATGAAAACCAATAAAAATAATACAAAAATGCGAAAATAACATGTGTAATGATGAGCGTTTAAATAAAATTGATAATATTTTGTTCAAAAACGTGTTTTATATTAAATTTTTACCATCTGTAACGACATAAATATTATTTGGTAGAATTTAAGTAGAATTTGAAACAGGGCTGGTAGATTTTGGTAGATTTCAGCAGTAATTTTGGTCACGCTGAAGGACATTGTGCGACACAAGAACATATACGCGCATGCCCAAACGAATAAAGGTGTAACTTTGAAAAGTCAACTTTACAGGAGAGCAAAAAAACCGAATAATCGGCGTAGCGTTAAAACTACTGTAGACATTTTAATACTTTTTGTATCGTTAGAAAGAGAAAAAAATTACTTTCTTTATGATACGACTGTCATAGAGGTATAACGAGCGAGTATTTGATAAAATCGAGAAATGCATGTAACACTTTTGTTCTGAGGAACATTCGTAGACTTTTTTGTGTAATAAAAGATGCACCTTTATTCGTTCCAAAAATGTTATAGTCTTGGTGGGTAACATCAGGATACTTGAGGTTTACGGTCAAATTTTTCGTTCTTGGCGTCGGTGTAATAGTAGGTTACACCTTTATTCTTCCATTTTTTAACTCTGCATTTGTAAGTATTATCCCGTTAGTACTATGTTCGCTCAAAATTTTTGAGTTGACTCTGAATTGATCATATGTAATAAGCAAATACTTAAACTTAGGTAAAATTTTTCTTATTTTCTGTAGATGATTCCTATTCGCGTCGACTTTATTTCACTTTTCGTTTAGTTTTAGGTTACTTAATCACATTTTATACAGACACTTAGGTAAACAGTGATTAATTTACAACCGTATTACTCGTGTTGTAAGTAAACAAACATGCACGAAACTGCAATAGTTCCGCGTGCTTTCTTTGATAATGCGACGTTGCCAGAATGTAAAATTTAGTTAATCATTCTTACCGAGTGCACTGGCGCTCGTCTCGTATGACGGTTACGTCTAACGCTGAAAATTTTTTAATTATACTACTTAGTAGTTTTAGATAACCAAGGATAACGTTTTATAAATTTGGATATTATCAGACGAAAATAGATGAAGTCAGGTATTATACCTTCCGAGAAATGCCGATATAATTTATTTTCGGTCGAATAAAGGTGTAATCGGGTCTTACATTTTTTCAATCAGAGACCTGTAGACGAATAAAGATGTAAACTGGAATTAGAACTGACCCCTTTTAGTTTTTATAGAGATGACAAAGGTGCAATATTGTATTATACTGTTGTTCAACTATTTTTAATGAAAAGCATTTTAGTAACACTGTATTGTGTCCATATTCGTCTATGAAACGTAAGTAGTAATTAGATAGAATAAAGATGTCTTACCATATAATTTTACGAATATGCACCATAGCTGCGTTGTAAAAATTCAGGATATGTATTGAAGGCCGTAGATTCCAAAAATGGCATAAAAGCAAAAAGGGTGTTATGGCATTTTACACCTTTATTCGTTCGGGCGTGCGAATTAGGTGTTACTTAGTAGCTAAAGTGGGTACATGAATCCTGAAAGCAGGGCCGGATTAAGCCATGCCGAGGCCCCTAGGCAATGCAAGGCCCGGGGCCCCTATCTCCATGGGCGAAGCAACGATTTTTTCCTATGGTCGCAGTAAAATAACCACCAGCCAAACAACACATTAAAAACACTAAAATGTGGAGCGATTGAAGTGAGCTCGAGCTTTTAATATTATAAAGTCGTTGCGCAATGCGATCTAAATCCTGGACTGAGCAAAGCGATCTCGAATTTTTCACCATTGCAACAACCGTCTCAAACCAAGAGCGAGCAAAGCGAGCTCGAGGTTTTACTAGAATATTATAAAGTCACGTTTCGTAATGCGATAAAAATTCTGGAACGAGCAAAGCGAGCACGAGATTTTACTGCAATCAACTGAAATACAGTTGTCTCTTACTTTCATATTTCCTTTGTCTGGTGGGCCTAAATATTTGAGTTTTCGCTTATTTTTCTCCCGAGCCGCGGGATCTACTGATGAGATCATTGCATCACCATCTAAAACCAAGAGCCAGCGAAGCGAGCTCAAGATTTTTAACTGCAATATTATAAAATCGTTGCGCAATGTGATCTGAACCTTTGAGCAAGCGAAGCAAGCTCGAGGTTTTAATACCATATTAGAAAGACGTTGCGTAATGCAATCTTAATCATGGAACGAGAGAAGCAACTAAAATACAGTTGTCTCTTATTTTTCGTAATTCTTTTTAAGTCTGGGGTGGGCCTAAATCTTTGAGTTTTCACTTATTTTTCTCCCGAGCCGCGGGGCCCCTTGGCAGCTGTGGGCCCATAGGCTGCAGCCTACTTTGTCTCTATGGTTAATCCGGCACTGCCTGAAAGGGCACAGCAATATTAACAAGAAGTAATTTTAAAGATAAAAAAAAAATAGTACAATGTCAATAGTTCTTTAGGTTATTTTGGTAGATTTTCGTAGTTTTTGGTTACTTTGGTAGATTTTATACTTTTTGGTAATATTTGATAGAAGAATGAAAATTAAGAAAAACTACCATAAAAACAAAAGAGTTCTTGACGGCTTGGGTTTGTTGACATAAATAAAATATTTGTTTTTCATAAGAGGTACATTCGAATCGTAAGCGGAATTCAGTCAGTAAGGGTGTCATGCCGATCCTTGTTTACCGACTTTAAATTACTCACTGTGACAGCTTCGTATATCCTCGATCTGTGCAAAATCGTGAGACAATACCTCGTAGTATTCCGTAGCAAGAGATTAAATTTAACTCGCAAAAATGAGCTACTGGTACCAAATTACCGACTAGCATCGATGCAAAGGACTACAAAATAAAGTCGAATACTGTTCTTGTGTATAGTAAAATACCAGATGACATTAAAGCCGACAAGAAATTTCTGAAGAAGGTTAAAAAATTATTAATCGAACAGTGTCCCTATGACTTTAATTAGTTTCTTCAGTATAAGTAAACAAACATGCATCAATCTGAGTAGAAAAAAATGTGTTGCAGACCGATTATTTGTACCTCAATAGGTTATTATAATTTTTAACTAATCACATTGAACTGATTTTATAACATTTAACTAATTTAATTGTAGTAGTGAAAGGTGGTAGTTAAGTTATTGTCTGGCACCTATTGTTTAAATCTGTTTTTTTCTTAATGTTTATCAATTATATTGTAGTGTGACTAATAGGTACTCTGTACTTACTTACCATCTGTAACTTATGTACCTACCTACAATTTAAGGTAAATAAATGAAATGAAATGAGATGAACCAAAAAGTACCAAATTAACCATAAACCACCAAAAAGGACGAAAAATTACCAAAATAACAATAATCTACCAAAAAGTACGAAAATCTACCAAAATAACTTTTTTGTTACTTTTGTACGAAAATTTACCAAAAACTACCATAAATTACCAAAATAACCAAAAACTACCAAACAGTGCCCGGAAAGTAACTTTTGTGAAATTCCTTTGTGTTTTCTTGTGTCGCGCAATGTCTTTTCGCGCAAAATTCTGTCGTGCAAATGACTTTTGACGTTACCTACTACGGTACAGAGTTCACTCTTATTCCATTCATATCTGACGATGATGATGATGATTTCAGATTATCAATCCTTAGTTTGCTAGTAACAATAGTAATAAACTTGTAGTTATTCTATTATAATAAAGGGGACAAAAATTAACGAGTAATAGTCGACCAATTTATAAAATGCACATATCGTGACGGGCAACTACAGAACCCTACACTGCATGTGGCCCGACACCCACTTGCCCGGTTTTTTATAGGTTACTTTGCCTACTTTAGCTAAAAATTGATTTGTTCATTAATCTTCTAAGACAGGGTTGGGTGTTGCCGGTCACCGGTCTATTCGCAATGATTTCGAACGATTGACGGCCCATAGTAATTTGTATGAAGAAAACGTCCAAAAAAATATGTGATTTTTGGTAACAAATTGCAAAAAAACTAGAAGTCGTATCGAAAAACTGATTTGTTTAAAGTGTTCTTTGATGTTTTGCCATTGGTTATAAATATATTTTGTTGTTTTATTTTGTTTCACTAAATCACAGGACTCGGAACGCGGCAGTGCTATTCTATAGTTTTTCATGAAATTCTCGATTACTTTCTGATGTAACTACACAATTTTACTGAAATTTTTTTTGTTCATCTTGTACTTCATCTTTTAGAGAAGCGATGGTATTAATTTTGTTTCTAAATATAGCTATTTACTATCCTCAAAAGTCGGAACGCCGAACCCTGTTTGGCCCGATTAGGGTAGTGCCGACCCATAAATATTTAAGTGACGTGTTTTATTAACTTTTTTTGGCTCTATCGTAAAATGGTATAATACATAAAAGCGTGAAAGATGTGATTATTCTTGTACAAACTCTTTGAAAAACCAACCGGCCAAGTGTGAGACGGGTTCGCGCAGTTACACTAAACTGAATGAATGAAACAGAGATAACGATATAAATAAATATATGTACAGTCGCCATCAGATATATCATAGCCAACTTCTATTTTTAATTTAATTGTAATCTGTTTTTACTTTTCATTAAGAATTAGTTAAAAATCAACACTCCTCAGAATAAGAAATATATAATGTAAACTTTAGTCAATGTGTTCACGAAGTTCCACAAAAAATGTGGACCAAGTTAAAACTTTGCATGAACTTTACTTCACACGGCGTTATTTCGCGACGCTTGCATGGTGAAACTTTTTCCCGACCTACCCCACTGTAGAGTTCATTAACTTACTCGTTCGTTTGAGAGAATAATCTATAATAACATGCACTTACTTCAATGACGATGTAACGACAAATAAGTTTCTAACTAGGTACTTCCAATGTCATGAATGTTCAGATAATATAAAATTACTATACCAGGAATAGAGAAACTGACGGCTGAGAGAGCGAGATGTACCTAGCGGCACCACTGTATAATAGAAAGAGATACGTGACGCGAGGCAATAGAACCATTTTTGAAACTGTTTGACAGCTTGTCGGCATGGTGAAAATTTGAGCTCTGTCAATAATTGTGAATCATGGGTGATTTTGTGAAATTGTTAATATAATTTCTGCTGTCAATAAGTTCCCAAAAACTGTTTCATTTGACAACTCGTGTCAGTTCCTCTATTCCGTAAAGTATAATAACTTTATGGATAATCAGAACATCGAAAGTGAAGGGGACAACACCTCCGCAGTCTCAACGAGCGGCCAAGTGGCGGCAGATTCCCGATTACTGCCATTTGAGGGGACGCACCCCTTACCCCGCTATATGATGGACTGGAAATATTCCATAATATCAGGAGCGTCGTTACAATGCCTTAGCTGAATATTTTTCTTGGGCAGAAAGCCGATATTCCCCCAAGAGTTACGACATTTCAATTTGCCAAGGCGGGCGGAAAATGGAATTACGATTGAAGCGAGAACGCCCGACTTTTGACGAGGGCATCCCGCTCCCGGCCGAGCGTTCCCGACTGCTCCCGACGCTCCCCGAGTGCGCCGCGACGCGGTACACACCAACCCGTGTATTGATTAGATGCGGAACACCCGATGCCATATAAATTAGGCCGCACAGAAAAACAAATCCCGAGTAAGTGTAAAACACTCTTAATAACCGTTTTTATTTCGTTTTTGTTTCAGTTTAAATTCAGCATTAATTAAAACCAACAGAAAACATGAGGCGAGAGAGAAATTCTTCACAAATTGGGAGAGACGAGAGTCGCTGCGTCAAGCGTACTTTAAATGCAGCGTACCTACCATGCAGCCGGCAGCTAAAACCTGAAAAAAATAAAACGGTAAATTTTGACATTTGCATTAAGTTATATTTAAATTGTAGGTATTAAGTACCTACTTCATTATTCAATATTAAAATGTTAAAAAATTACGATTTATTATAGTTAATTCTATCTCCAGTAAATGAATGTAAAACAATCAAACTAAAGCTGACATCAACAACCAAAATATTGTAGACGAATACATTACATTATTAACGAATGTTGGCCTCGTTTCGCGCTCTCTTTGTTCGTTTCACAATTTCCCGTGGGGATTAATTGAAAATAAGTTTTCTTCATTGCTGTTTCAAGGTTCAAAATAATTTGTTAGGCGGAACATTTTGTTCCTGGCGATTGAGTCTGCAGTTGAAATGGTAAAGTAAGCCATATTTTTGTTGGGGTTAAATTGAGAATCGCATGGCATGTTAGCGATGGAACATTTCATGATTTGTGAGTTTATAGCAACGGTGAAGTGTCGGTGGTTAATGGTGGCAGCGCGTGGCCCTCGCCGGGCGCCATATTGAAAAAGTTTGGCGCGAAAAAAGGCAAAGGGTAGAACTAAAATGCCATAAAGTAGTGACTTGATTGACAGAAAAACTTTCGCGAAAGTATCTTTTGATGTAATTAGAGGACTATTATATAGCAATGAATCTAGCGATTAACCGAACGATGAAGTGTTAAATATTTAATGTCTGAAAAGCTATGTACATACGGCCGCGACACGGCGCGGCGACACATCAAGCTACACAAAACAAACATAAGCTACTCCCGCTGCATGGCGCATCACGCCCCGATAAACGTTTTATCGCGCCTGCTAACTCGTTCGTTCGCGCGAAAAAAAAAAGAGAGCTAATAGAGCCCGATAGCGCTTTATCGCGCCGCCATGCCACGGGCGCTGGCCCCGCGACATAATACGAAATTATACCCAACGCGAGGCCAGCTTATTTTGGTTTTCTATAGCTTTATGTGTCGCCTTGTGTTTATGCTTAGAGTGAACACCGCGCTTCATTACGCTGTCCCATTCAATTGTAGCGATGTAGCCACACTCTTATCTGGTAAATCGCTATCGCTCTCTATATCACGTGGTGCATGACGTTTGTTTGTCGTGTCAGTCTATACTTAGTACATAATAATATAGTCCAATGGTACAGTCAGCAGCAAAAAGATCGAATACACTTTTACTACGTCGTAGTATAAAGATGTATACACTTTAGTAGGTACTACGCGTAGTACTAAAGTGTATACATCTTTAAGATAATCTAAGATCTAATAAGATGTATAAACTCTAATACTATGCGTAGTACTAAAGTGAATACATCTTTATACTACGACGTAGTAAAAGTGCATACATCTTTTTGCTGCTGACTGTACCTATGTAATATTTTCATTCTATCAATTTTAGTTAATATTAAACCCTCTTATTTTCCGAAACTTAACTTAATTTAGCTTAATGGTAGTTCACTATATTGCAAGATTTTTGTGAACTGCCGATAAGCAAGTAACTAGGTGTAACAATATTAAATATAAAACAAACAATAACGTAAATATTCCAATAAACACAATACCTTGGAAAATATCAGGAAGTTTAGGGCAAAACATCTTTTTGGTGATGCGCCTCAGAATCCCTCGTTCGGGAGATTTAGATGGGATCCCTCCCCTCTCCCCAGGGTGACCCATAGAGGAAAACCCGTTGTTTCTTCGAGAACTTCCACCCTCATAAAAATTATGTACTAAACTAACAACTTTTGCCACCCAAATGTAGACTTAATAACTAGAAGGATAGAGTTGAATAAAGGGTGTATTGCACTGGCGGTTGGGACGTTACTGGTGAGGTTATTTATTGGCACCTTTTCAGGTACTTAGGGCCGGATCGCCGCGTAGGGCACGCGGAAGATTCAACCTCGCATGTTTCTTAATCGAGTTCCTACTATCTGTTTTTGGGAAAACTGGAATAACTTGTAAACTATAATATCAAGAAACCATTTTTTGGGAGTCACGTTGCAGGAATTGACCCGAGCACACGTCTCGCGTGGTTTTCGCGCGTCGCGTTTTTGCCTGCCACGAGGCTCCGCAATCCTCAATCTCTTCTTGTTCTTGAACAAAAACAATCCTTGAGATTGGGATAGATTCTCCCATAAATTACACTTGACACTCGCGGAAATGCGGTGCTACGCACAAGCAAAAAGCCATTAATTATAAATTAAAAAAAAAACATTTTTTGTATTAATGGAACAACTTTTCTCGTGTTATAATAACGTATCTCCTAGCTTCTTTTTTACATAAATTTTTTTCAACTGAATTTTTCAAATCTATCTTTGAAACGAGCCAGTTGTTATTATGGTTACCCGGACTTTTATAGAGTCGATATACTCGGATTCTCAAGAAGCCTTATCAATAACTACAACTCTGTAACTTTGTACTACACTTACATATAGGTACTACCCAAGCAGCATAACAAGCTGTATAAAAGCTGTATTTGAGTTCTTTTTTATACTTAAAGCTGCTTATTGAGCCTGTATAAATGCTGTATAAGCGCTTATACAGACCTCATAAGTGCAAAAAGGGCCCATGTTATACAGCTTTTATCTTTAGTAGAGCTGTATAATAGCTGTAGAAGCAATTCATAAGCCTTATAGCATCTGTATAAGAGCTGTTATTCGGTGTAATGAGAAACCATTACACTCCAAATAATATATTATAAATATCTTATAAAGATTATGTTGTTAAATAAGAGTTTGAAGAGAATCAAAAAATTATAAAAATAAACGAGACACAATATTTTTCGTACAAGTCATTGCTAATATGAATAATGGTGACAAAAGTTTATATATTTCAAAGTGACATTTTTCAAGTAGAAGATAAAGATAAAGTGTTAATTGGTAAATCAAAGTGGAAATCAAATTATATTGTCAATGTGTGGTTGGTTATGGGCAATATTTTCACGCGCCAGTAAAATTATCAAACAAATATAAAGAAAATTACGAAATATGGATAATTAAGTGTTTGTTTATAAGGTTATAATATAAATTATGTTTAAAATAATAGATTTTAGGACACAGTAATCATTATTTTAGCTTATTATCATGAAACAGCTCCAGCTATCATCAAATATTGGATTAATTTTATTTAAAATTTTTGTTTTTGTTAGTTCTAAAATGGCGAGAATTTGTTATACAGCTTAGATGATAATTGGAGGCTATTATGGTCTTATTTGCTGTACTACGTAGAATATGGATCATATAATACAGCTTTTGGTTTTTAATCAGAGTTATAAGATAATATTTTTATTATTTAGGCTGTATGTCAGTTCTGAATTCATAACTAATAATTCTCTTTAGAGATCCGTGTAAGAATTTATTATCCCTGAGCAAGATTTAATTTTAAAGTAGAACATTTTACAATACAATCATTTTTTGAAGTCGAGGATCCATAATTTTATAATTTCAATGATACACGGCGACACGTCAAGCTATACTAAACCGACATAACCTGGCCGCGCGTAGGTTGAATATCGTATAACGCCGCGCGGTCGGCTTATTTTGGTTGTGTATAGCTTGATGTGTTTGCCGTGTGTTGTGTATTGCCGTGTGTACATGTTATTTTGTTCTTACTTTTTGTTTACGTAATTTAGTTAGTATTTAAGATAAACACGTAATCGCGTGGCTGTGATTGTCCTTACGACACAAATTTATATATTTGGTTTTGTAGCCTACCTAGTTGGCACACGACCATGTAGGTACTTACGTAACGTTGTGGCAATGATTGATATACAGGGAGTAACCACAAACCTAGTAATACTTAAGGGGTTCAGACCATCAAACTGAACAGTATTCACTATGGAACCACCATAGAGAAAAATTTTAAAAAAATCTGCTGTCTATTACAAAACTGCAGTACCAGCACGATTCAAATGTATGGGACAGCAGATTTTTTTTTCTCTATTTGGCCCCATAGTGAATCTTGTTCAGTTTTATTTATTACTAGGGTGTTTTGTTACATATTATAGATCTACATAAAGTTGTATGTGTGTAACTAACACCCGTAGTGTTAATTTGTGAGTAAGTAACACGTACCGTAGTGTTACAACAAGTAAAAAATTAAAGGCTGTTTTAGTAAATTCTGTTTTTTATTTTTCTTTTAAACTGTATGCAAAAGGGGTATGAAGTATAATTGATCTTTGTGTTCGACACATACTAATTTAATTTTTATATCTTGTTAGTGGTTTTGATACTTATTTGTTTCATTGTACCTAAAATTGTTCTAGCGTCACATGGTAATATTCCGGGAAATCTGCAATTTACAATTGTGGCTAAATCGTTTAGAGCTATTTGAGATATATTTCTTTCTGTAGCCCATTCCTTTATTTGCCGACGAAACAACATATTTTTTGAAAATTTGTCTTCGTCATTATTTGAAGTACATGTGCTGCTGCATGAAGAAACATCATCATCAGGTTCCAAAGGTTTAACTAAATCCATAAATTCGACACCATTAAATGGTTTTCCTACGGAACCTTCGTTGGACGGCAACGGAACTGTCGCTTGACTGTGGGTTGCCTGATTTAATATATTCGTTTCCGTATCCGTCAGTAAAGCAGGCTAAAGCTGTACTATGGATGTAATTTATTTTTTTAGTTTTAAAGCACCCTTGTAGATAGAAGTTATAAAACCACTGTATTCAAAAGAGTGTCTAATTACGCTATAAGAATAAGTTTTATAATGGAATTTGCATATACCGTTGTACGGAAACAAGTATCGAGAGATACCATAACAATACTTAGAGCTGTAGTAAGTAAGTGATCACATGCAAAATACAGCCTTTATGCAGCTTTAACGATAAAACTAGCTTAAAGTGTCACAAAATACTTAAAGTTGTATAGTAGAGTTTTCATATTCTGTTTTAATACTCTAAGCTTACGCGAATCCCTTAATACAGATTTTATACAGCTTTAACGATAAAATTAGCTTAAAGTGTCACAAAATACTTAAAGTTGTATAGTAGTATTTTCATATTCTGTTTTAATACCTTAAGCTTAGGCGGATCCCTTAATACAGATTTTATACAGCTCAAGCTGTATAATAACTGAAAAATCCCGCTTATAAAGATTGAAGCATCCTTTGACTCTCTTGTACGTCTTTAAAAGAACTTTAAGTTCTAAATTAGCTGGTTAACTGATGTACAAAACGCTTGCATGCTGCTTGGGTATGTATAAGCATGTGTAAGGTATTCCATAAATGTATTTAATTGTAGTAGTCTTGCAGCATAATTTTTACTTTGTTCATTCTCCTGTCTTTTTCTTACTCTCCTTGAGTAAGGGAAAATGATAGAAAACAAGAGCCTTCACTCGCTATCCTATCTTTTCTCTATCTTTCTTACACATTTGTCACATTTTCCTGGCCGATCTCCAACCAAAGATAGTTTGTCATTAGAGGTACCTATTTGGACCCTGAAGTAAAGTCTCTTTTTGCAAATACATGTTTTACTGTAGGTTTTGTGTATCATGTAGGTATTTCTTTAATTTACCAAGTCATACATTTCGTAAGGGTAAAGAATACATTGATTTTTACGATACGTCCATTCTTTATGTAGGTATTGTGTTTTATTTTGCTTTAACTGTTGATTATTTCGATCTTTTCTCTACTTTGGAATAAATTTGAATAAATTTGTCGTTCGAGTAATGAGTGACATGGACCATTGGTAGTGTTATTGTTTCGAATGAACACTGTCGGTATTTGTCCACTAGAGTCCACAAAACCGCTGAGTACATTAATGATTTCCAACAAAAAGCCAGTTGTGATTGCCAATCGTGGTTTGTGATAAAATGTAGGTACTGCTCATTCCATACGATGCTTTGTACCTAATTCCATTGTTCAGTATAAAAAAAGATAAAATCAAATTGAAGATAAAAATATTTTTAAGTCTGGACTTATTTAATAACACTTTTCCATGCATAGTCAATCAAGCGGATATAAAAGATTAAAAAAATAAAATTTAGGTAGGTACATCTATGCCGCTATGCCGCTATGTCTTAATTAAAATATACAAACCTATTGTCTAAATAATTGTAGGTACTTAATCATTTTCTGTTTCGCATTTTGAAAATCGATCTTTTTCATACATTTTTCTACCGTATAACTTTGTCTACTAGGTAGTTATGTTAATTGTATGCTAGTTACAATTATGTTTCAGAGAAGTTTAATGCCATCAATATAGGTAATTTTGCCCAAAAGTTAAAAGAATGCAACGCAGAAAAAGCGGGCAAAAGCTAAAGTAAGTAAACAAAGTAGAAAAAGGCTATACTTATACAAATCCTTATATCCTGACACAGTAGGGGCCTTAATAACAGAGTGTTTAATTTCGACACAATTTCCACAGAGATTTGCTTGTGATTATTTAATTTTTCACAACACACGTCATGAGCCCCGCGTTGCGCAAAATACCCAAATTTAGGGTTATTTATTTGTGTTTATTTTCTACTTTGGGACACTGTGCTTTCGCTGTGTTTTAGGCAGCTTTTGTGTGTTGTTTTTTAGGGTATCAAAGCTACCTAAGAAACGTAAAAACAAAACCGTCATAAAAATCTCTCACTATTTGTAACGACAGAACTCTACTTGAAATGAGGGATTTTCAGAAAGCCATTAAAAAAGAAAAAGTAGTTCCTAATGGCTCGTAAGATGGCGTTGACGAGACAGGGGCCAGCGACCTTGCAGATAATAAAATACAAATAAAAAAATAGTAAGCATTTGTGTTTTTAAGTAAGCAGAAAAATATGAGCGTATATTTCGTCAATGGATGCGTCTGCAATTTTTCGTCTTCGGACCCCTCTCTGGTCAACGCCATCTAGCTGTCAAAAAACTCCTTATTAGACATACCTAGGTGTCCCACCAAAAACATTTTCATGTAAAATGTTGACAATACGAGACTAGAGTCCCGTTGCACCCTTTAGGAACGGAACCCTAAAAAACTCAGAAATTATTTTGGTGGAAAAACAATGTTGCTAACCCTACAAACTTCAGAAGCTGTTACTTAGTAGGCAACTGTTAACTAATCTGTGCCGCTGCGGAGTAATCTACCGTATACCACCCGAGACTAGGGTTGCCAGTTGAGTTTTCCGCACAGAACATTATAAGAGGGGCTCAGAAACGCAAAGTAGCGCTTTTTTTCGGAGACGACTGTCGCCACTTGTCTTGCTGCTGCTACAACTACTCATGCCCTCTCGCTCGAACCACGCCGCGCGCCTTACGGTGTAATGCAAATCATTGCATAACCTGTAGCAGGTGTTCCACGCCTACTTTGCACTTCCAACTCCTCTTATAATGTTCTATGGTTTTCCTCAAGGCCGGACAAAGCCATTGAAAAAATGCCGCACATTTGGATTAGAATGAGTTCAATTTTTCCCTTGAACACGTTAATTTAACCAACAATAATAAAATGTTTTTCTATCTAACCTATGTCAAGCCATAACTATTCTTATGGTCAAGCCTCCGTCACTGGACCGTACACCTATACCGCGATAATGTCTACACTTTCACCCACCGGAGTGCCAAACAAAATGTCGCAGCGAGAAATAGAGGTCACAAAAGCGTGGGAATTGATCGATTTCTAAGGGATTAATCTATCTGTTACAGTAGTACCACGTTAATAAGTCTTACCGATGCACCTGCGCAGTTGAAAAATTTTAATAGCGCGTGAAATTAAATTGACCTATCATGATATCTTAAGGCGTATCCGCCGTGGACCACTCTCCTCTCACTCACACTCCATACTAATCGATGAGAAAGAGCGCGTGGCTCCGGTCAGAATTTTGCTGTTTTCTTTGAAAAATTCGATGATTTTTTATTAATTTCGAAAAAGTAAAAAAACCACATCATTCTAAATTGTATTCTGAACAATATAGTAAATTTTCATTTTGTTCCGATTAAAAATGTAAGAGTAAAATGGTTACAACTGGAAAAAAAGGGGTGACTTTAGAGTCCCTTTTCTTCGGTTCTATTCATTAAAATCGATTTCTAGAAAAACCACATCACTTCTCATATCCTGTAGATGGTTCAGTTTAAATTTCAGCTCAAAAAGTGCCATAGTTAATGAATAAAATGGTTACAAAATTACCCAAAACCGGCAGGTAGCCCCTTAAATACCTGCTATTGGCTAATTCTTTTCGCGCCCTTTTCGCTGCTATCCGACTTTGCACCCTTTGATTACTAAATGACTTCGGGTTTTGTCCTCGGTCCTGCTCTGCGCGAACGAAGATTGTCGAGCGGAATTACTTTCCTGTAGGGCTCGCATGCCACCCCCGAGAAAACGATAAAAATCGAGATGTGCCTCCATCCTTATTATTTTACGTATGCCAGAAAGAGCGCGCACGACGTTTTTCTCGTTTAAACGCTTTGTCGTGGCTGGCATGCTAGCTGTGCCGGTCATACTGTACGTAGTAACTCTTTAGTAATCTGTGCCAATGTTCAGTGTTCCACTAGTAGCAATCAGAGGCCGTAGCATGATGCGCGTGATAAAGCTATAAGTACCACGTATTTTATCTCGTTCGTTCGCGCGTAAATAGAAAGAGAGCGAAGGTGCGATAGCAATATATCACACTGCCATACTACGACCACTGACGTTGGTGACGAAAAATTCCCACATTCTTAGGTCAATTTACGATTTATGTACGATTTGTTACACCACTGGCTTTTCGGTGAAGGAAAACATCGTGAGGAAACCTGCATGCTTCGAGGCATGTATTGTACCCACTGTCCATTATAAGTGGCGACGGGCTCACCCCCCGTCACACTGGACAGAGTTTCGGTACTACTGGTGAAACGTGGATGTTCTGAGGTTTCAGATTATCTCTGACTACCCCCTCGGGGAATATAGTCGTGAGCATAATATGCTTATGCATGGGAAGGGATTTTGGCGCCCCCTTACTTGCCGTCTTTGGACGTTGGTGGGCCCCGTTTTGCAATGACGGCAAGTTGTCAAATATCAGGTCAATTTTAGGGTCAAAATTGTCATTACGACGAAGATTTGCTACCTGAGAAAGCCTTCTCCCGCTCTCTCCAATCCTCTATACTGTTTTCCCTAACATATTACTGTAATAAAATAAAACACAAACACCCATACATACTGCTTCCCATATTACGTTGGAAAAAGGCGCGTAGATGGCCGTTATAAAAATGTAGGATCTAGGAAAAGATCATCCTTCCCGGAGTGGGAGGGGAGGCCACCCTCCCCCTTGATTTATGGGAACATGTCGCGAGGCGAAACCGTACGAGACCCGCTTTTTGTCATTAACTGATTTTTATACCGTTTCCTCTTTTGTAGTGCATGAAAGGTCTTGTTTAAATAAGTCTGTTAGGTTAACGCTCGGTTGCAGAAAAGCTCATTAGTGATAATCCTCCATTAAATCTCTTGCTAGCTTTTACTACGTCAACAAGACAAAAAGTGACAGCAAGAGACGGCTTGCACCAACAATGGTATTTAGGCTTAAACTTGATAGTTCTGTCTTTCACAGTGCTCGTACAAATGACAGTGACAGCAACAATATGTTTAATACTTTTTGGTGCAAGCCAGCCTTAATGGAGGATTAACTCTAATGAGCGTTTCTGCAACTGAGCGTAGTCTTGTTAACGCAGTAAAAGTTAGCAAGAGATTTAATGGAGCATCAACTCGAATGAGCGTTTGTGCAACTGAGCGTTAGACCATAATCACTCAAGCAATTTGCACTGCAACTGCAACTGAATTGCTGCGATTTTTACAAAATTGTATCGCCTCTATTCCGCCGCTACTTCAGACCATGAAACTGAACAACTTTTACTATGGACCCAAATGCGAAATCGCGAAAAAAAAACAGCAGTTTCATACATTTTGATCGAGTATTGGCATTTTTTATGGAACAGATGATTAATTATTTCGCGATTGCATTGTTGGTCCCACCCAGCACCCCTTTGAGCATATATGTAACGCTTTTAAGTTTACACCCTGTATAAATAGTAATTAAATCTGCCACCTCATTTTGTTGTTTTGATTATTTTTATTCTCTCTTTACTCCAGTGTCCTTGCCCCTATTTGGCACTGCTTATACAATGGTTACACACACCGACACCGAAGCGAAATCCAGAAAATAAATAATAACATTGCGCATAAAACTGACTCTTAGCGCCATCTAGTATGGAGTAGAGAAACTAAAATTAATTCTACTCCTAAACGTGAAACTGAAAACAATTTTACATTGTTTTCAGAAATAAACTAAAACAACTCTAATTAAACAGCCGTTCAAATTAATTGAATGCAGTTAAATGTTCAATCACATTTTCAAATTCTACTTTTTTATTAAGATTGTTAATTTTATGCTTACGCCATCTAGTGTCATTCAGAGAAACCGTTTCGAACAAATTCGCACCAAAGCATACGATTGTGGTCTACAAACTTTTTATTTAATCACAAAGTAAAGCTACAACATTCCGCCAGGTGGCGCTATGTTGTGGAAAATCCAGTTTTTCTACCTGTTTTTCTCCTAATAACACTTATATCCATAGTCTGGCTTGGAACAAGAAGTACCTACGTTAGGTACGTATGTCCATATTATGGTTATAGTCTATAGGTAGTACAGACTTTCCAGCTTACTGGTACAGACTTACTAACTGTATAATCCTGTAAAGCACGCAAAATTACATGAGCATTGAGCACAGAATATGTAGGTTTCTAGATCATATCAAAGAGTCTAAGGGCCTGTTTCACCACTTCTGGGTAAGTTCTTGTTAGCTTATCCGACAGATAGTTTGACGTATTTTATTTGAAATTATGTCAAAATATCTGTCGGAACAAGAACTTATTCAGAAGTGGTGAAACAGGCCCTAAATATTTTCATAGATTAATATCCAAAATATAATCAAACTTCGTTTGTATGGAGTGCGCTAACGATAATATCCTCTTAAAGTAGCTTTGGTTTCTGACCACCCCGAAAGGTATTATGGTCGTGACATTTTGAGTGTATGTATGTATGTAAATTAAGCTTAGGTACACTTCTTAATAATTCAAATACGTTTAGGTACATAGCATAACGTTATGACTCTACAAATTATCACTATTCTATTTTTAATGTAGGTATCTAGGTACCTAGCTAGGTATAAAATGGTTAACTTTTACTAGGCCCATGGGTTTATTTAACTGGTCTAACAACTATTTATAAACGTACTTATTATAGGAAAGAATGCCGGTTAACCAGACCGATGTACCGTTTTATGCAGCAAGCTAGCCGATATTTGCAACAAATGGTGTGAGTGCATAAGCTAAGCAAGAGTTTGTTCCATTACATTTCTAAGTTAGAAATAAAATAAAATAAAGCAATTCGTTGCATTTGTGATAAGGATTTTAAGTTTTGAAATGTTCGAATTTCTAACATCTACAAATATACGAATAATGGTATTAAAAATCAAAACTGTATTTGTCTGTATTTAGTCTGTTGTTTGTTTTATTCATACAGGGTGTTAGGGTAAACAGTTGGCTGTACCCATGATTCTGAACAACACTTTCCTTACGAAACCTACAGGAAATTCTCAAAAAAAAAATTCACTTTCCATACCATCAACCAGCTGACTGAATTTGCTAATTTCCTATAAATAAATAAATGAATAAAAGTTTTTTATTTGTCCCAAAACAACAATACACAAAATGACACAAGAAACATAGCAAAATATTAATTTAAGTTCAGACACAGAAAGGTCTATGCCTCAGCATAATGGAAGTTGACGAAATCGCCAGCAACCGCTGTTATTCTGTCATAGCCTGATGCTCAAGAGACAGGTATTTATACAGCAATACGAGTATGCAATGTTATACAACAAGGAAAAAAATTGAATTTTGTGTGTAGTATATAGGCTTTAACTCAAGAGGGGACCACCGCCGCCATCGATTGTTGTTTATGTAGCCAAAAAATACATTTCTTTTGAAACGTGTGCCGAGATTCAAATAGCGCCCCGCGCACTGGTGGGGGTAGGTCATTCCATATTCTGGAGGCGGCAAACTTGAAACAACCTCGTGTACCAACAAGAGAACAAATTGGAAGAATGAGTTGAGGACCACGATCCCTGAGGTTCCGTCTTTGTCGTTTCTTCTATAGGTTTCTTCAAAGGTTTCTTTTATAGGTTTCATCGGGAAAGTTGTTCAGTACCATGGGTGCAATCACCCCTTAAAGTAATGCAACTGTTTACCCTAACACTCTGTATACAAGCAGGTATATAGGTAGTTTAGGTAGACGGTGGTTTCATTTTTCACAATTCAATGTTTGATTTAGTACCACACATTTATTCATTCAGTATTTGGGACTTGGGACTAGTTGGGACCCGCTTGTCTCCTAATATCATTAAACAATATTTTGAAGCATCTTTCCGGTGGACCGCCCAACTGGATGCAGAGGGAGAGGGAAGGAACTTTATGGAGAAATATGGAGAAGCCCTATTTCCGAAGACGGACTAATCAAGAGCTGTGATGGATGGGTGGATGGATTCAGTTTATCTTTATTTATTTCTACACAAAAATGTTAACACTTAGGGGGGTATTACAGAACAACACTCAAGTAGAGATCTCTTCTTGAGTATAGATAGAAATTTTAAATTTGGGACTTGTTGCCCACGTGAATTTTTTTTATTTGGGTATTTCTAGTCTCAAATTGGCTCTTAAAATTATTTACCGAAAAAAAATAATTCTTAGTGAGTCCCAGGTCAAACCGTATAATGACTGGGCTAGTTGTGCGCTGTGTCTTTTTCCTTTCACCTGCCGATGCTGCGCCGGCGCCGTTGCCGTGCCGCACTGAATATCCGCTTCCATTTAATCATCAAGAAGGCTTTTAAATCTAATCAGTATCACAGTTCAATAATCGGCATGATTTCAATTAACTAAATTAAATTATCTAGTTAGACACTGTTTTTTCTTAGTTCGGTACCTTACAACCTAGGTTTTAACCTAGGTACCTAAGGTTATAACAGTTTTCACTACAATATTGTCAACTCAAAAATCGTTAATTAGTTAAGTACCTAATTGGTAAGTAATTACAAATGTGATAAGAATCCGTTTGCAGTGTTAACGCACGCAAATGTCCATTAATTAATATGTACCTACTAAATAGAAATAGAAGAATACGTTTTTTTTTGTAAGGGAAAACGTTTATCTAACGATCGTTTTATTGATAAGGATTTAGGGCATAATTAAATTAAGGGGATTAGACTAAAATAGTATTATCGATTAGGTAAAATAGTTTTCTTCAAGAAAAATCATTTAAATAATTGTACACAATCATTAACGTCTAACTAATTTGTTAACAAGAATAAATTGTACACTCAATAAATAAGTTCTCGCTTAGTCCCACTTTCTTGTCAAACTTTCACTCACTAACTGACTCAGAATCTCAACAATGAATTTCTCCGGCAAGGTTCGCAAACGGATCTTCCATTGAGTTATTTATTTGAAGCGCGACATTCGATACGAGTGCTTGCCAGACTGCCAGATGACTTACGGCTTTTTTCCAGCCTTGCGGGTCCGCATGCGGGTGGCACGCATTTTGTGGACATAGCTGGATCTCAACAATTAATTTCTTCACCATGATTCACAATCGTATCTTCCATTGAGTAATTAATTTCAAGCGCAACATACGATACGAGTGCGTGCCAGATGACTTAAGGTCTTTTTCCAGTCAAGCGGATCCGCATCAATGAATTTCTTCGCCATTTTTCACAAACGGATATTCCATTGATTTATTTATTTCAAGCGCTAACGTGTGCTACGAGTGCGTGCCAGATGACTTAGGGTCTTTTTCCAGTCAAGCGGATCCGCATCAATGAATTTCTTCGCTATTTTTCTATTATTTTATTCAAAGTATTTTTCACAAATGGATGTTCCATTGATTTATTTATTTCGAGCGCTAACGTTTGATACGAGTGTTACTTGTTTGTGACTTAGGGTCTTTTTCCAGTTATGCAGATCTGCATGCGAGTGGCACGCATTTTACGGGCATAGCTGGCTACATATTTGATCTGTCAAAAGGTTAATGGAAAAATCACAGTAACACGGCAGTACCTACTTGTACTCTTATAACAGTAGTAGTGTTTTCCCGCGACTTCGTCCGCACAAATTATATAGGTACTTACCTGATTTTAAGTCAGATCATAAGCTATCAAACAAAAAAAGTTTCATCAAAATCGGTTCAGTAGTTTTTGCGTGATGTGCGAGCAAACAAACAAACTAATAATTTGGCAATAGATGGCGCTGCACGTCATTCAAATCGCGCTATCGAGTGTTATTTGATTTTACATGAAGTGAACCGCTACGGTTTTACGGTTATATAATAGTTAAGATTAAGATTAAGTACTTAAGTACTTATAGGTATAATTTTGAACGCTTCCGCTCCTCTCTTGGGCTGCCATCCGACCAGTTCGGATTTATCCTAGTTTTGAGGGTGTCCTGGGATGACCCAAGTGCGCCGGAACGGAAGCCATTAACATCTGCATCGGGGATTGCTTTTAAAAAAATTTCACAACGATACTGCTGATAATCCTGCCAGTCATACATTTCTTACAATATACCTAGTTCAGATCTTCTTGTAAATAGAACGGGCAGACTCGGGTTTAATCTACGTTTAATACCTACTTCTATTCTATTCTATTTTTTAAAATATGGCTGCCATCTTTGGTTAATGATGATTTTGCCAATGTCGAGTTTTTATATCAAAATTGCTTGACTTGTAAGGTTATATTGATATTTTGGTGAGTTCAAGGGTTGTTCTTATAAAAGAACAATATCCTGAGCCACCACTGGAGTTCCACTGTAGGCCGGGGATGGGGCAACCGACGCGTACGTGACCGCCCAATAGCAGACCCACAAAGCAACTCCAATATTACCTACTTTAAAAACTGTAAGTAACAGAAAGTGTGTCTGTACACTCTGTACATTGAAGATACTTGCATGAAAAAGATTACGATATGGTTTTAGGTGTTTCTGACTCCAAATCAACATTTTTTAGAAGTTTTTGTCTGTTTGTTCCAGCATCACGCAAAAACTAATGAACAAATTTTGATGAAACTTTTTACGTTTGATAGCTTATGGTATGACTTAAAGTCTAGTTATATTAATCTATGGTCTAGTTATTGAATAAATGTAATGTCAAATAAAATATTTAAAAAAATATGTCTCGCACGGGATTTAAACGCGCGCAACCTTGCTTTCATCCAATGAGCGTTTTTCTTTTCGTTTTCTAGGGGATCGATAGATGGCGTTACGGTCTGTACGAATAAACGTCACAATTTCAAAAAGTGTTTCTTTAAAATAATAAAGAGGGAAAAGATGATCAAGAAGGTGCCAACGCACCTTTTGATGGCATATTTAATTATTTATTAATCAATTTAATCGAAAATTCGAAACTTTTACACCTGACATGGCTGTATGGGCTCGATCCCTTGCCGTTCCAAAAAAAGGCAGGCACAGTCTTGACAAGATTTTGACAGGATCTCGCGAACGGCTCTATGGAGCGATAAACATGCCATCTGTCGAGTTTAGTAGGAACTAAATTTAAAAAAGAAAAGAAAAACGCTCATTAAGCTACCGAACCTACTAGGTTCAAACACTCAAATAAACTCAAGTAAAACCACGTAAATTCTTCAACCAACAATAACACAATGTGGCTGAAACTTGTTATTAATTCAATAATATTAAAAATTGTATAAATATTATCGTCGCTTATCGCCAACTTATTTGCGGTCAACTTATGTGGAGCGACCTGTATCAGACTATGTAGCTTGCATTACCTACTTATCTCTTCACTGCACCCGCATAATGGATAAGTTACTGGCCATGTATCCGCTTGTCCAATGTTTTGTGCCGCAACGTCTACGGCCTATTGCCTGCCGGTTGCAAACTAGCGTGACTGCGTGTCGCAAAGTCGGTTGAGCGCGTTGGATTGGTGTAGACGCGGGTTAGACGTTCTAATTTTGAATTACGGTTTGTTTTTAAAAAGTTTTTAAAGTTGTTTGATAGTCTGTGAAATATTTTTGGAATACTGTGGAGTATTGAAATTGAAAATGTGAGTGAATTTTTATTTATATTAAATTAGGTATCTATTTAGAACACCGCTAACGCAATGCGTTTGCGTATATTATACGAAAATTATGATAAAGTACCTATGCTTTAAAGGATATGGATGAATTTTAGAGAAACACTGTTGGCTGTTGTATTTTTTTTAACGAAGCATCTGCCGACTGCTTGTATTTTGTCGACTTTTTCAAATGCCCTCTCCAACATTAGTAATTTTTTTGAGGAACAGTTTTATTTCGCGTTTTTGCGATATGAAGTACCTAGGTATAAAATATGTTTGATGGTCTGATCACCCTCTTAAAAATCATTTGCACTAATATGCTAGCCCTGTATACATTTAAATCGTAGGTTGAGTATTCTATAGATTTCCTGACAGCGTATACTCGAAAGGGACAGAGATATGACAAAAATGTATGAGAAATCGTGCCTTTGTCTGCCACAGTTGCAAGATTTTGTATGCAATTTCAACTGTGGCAAACAAAAATATCGCATACGCAGAAAGGGACAAACGACATGGATTTTGTCGCGTCACTCTGTGTAATTAGCGTATAAGGCTGTCTCGTTTTCGTGACTATTATTATTTTAATGCCTTTTCTAGTTGATTCTCTTTCTACGATTTTAATAGTAAAACAAATAGAAATAAATAAAAACTGGTCAAGTGTGAGTCGTGCTACTCGCGCACCAAGGATTCCGTACCAAACCACCACACAACGTAATATTAACTTACTACAAAACGTTTTTTTTTCTCCGGTACCTCTAGCGTGAGACCGACTCACTCTTGGCCGGTTTTTATTATTTGTTGTTATACTGTAGAGTTTGCTCTATAATCACACCAAGTTTGACGCTTATGTGTATTACCGTTTTTACGATAGAGCGAGAAGAAAACAAAAAAAAAATAGTTTTTTTAATGAGGCCGCCATTATTTTTAACTTTTAGACATTTTTAGGGTTCCGTACCCAAAGGGTGAAAACGGGACCCTATCCATAAGCCTACGGCGCGGGCGTAGGCCCTACTATGTCCGTTCGTCCGTCCGTCCGTCCTACCTATTTAGGACTGTGACTTTTCAAGACAGTTGAAATTTTTACAGAATGTGCGTTATTAGGTATGGCAGATTTGCTTGTATTAAAATAGACAAAAAGTTAAAAATTAAGGGGGGTCTTCATACTAGAAACTAGTTTTTATCATCGTTTTTTGGTTCTCGCTCTATCGTAAAAACGGTAGTTACATACAAGCGTCAAACTTGGTGTGATTGTAGAGCAAACTCTACAGCATAAGCATATGCTCACGACTATATTCCCCGAGGGGGTAGTCAGAGATATTCTGAAATCTCAGAACATCCACGTTTCACCAGTAGTACCGAAACTCTGTCCAGTGTGACGGGGGGTGAGCCCGTCGCCACTTATAATGGACAGTGGGTACAATACACCCCTCGAAATTGAAGCATGCAGGTTTCCTCACGATGTTTTCCTTCACCGAAAAGCCAGTGGTGTTACAAATCGTACATAAATTCCGAAAAACTCATTGGTACGAGTCGGCTTGGACGGGGATCGAACTATCGCCTCCTGCACGGCAGGCAAGGTTACTCGCCACTGGACCACCACGGCCGTCTCTACAGTATAACAGTAGAGACTCTACAGCACGGACCTGAAAAAAAGACGGACGTAATCTCGTCTAATCACGAGTGAAGCACCCATTTCTTTTGTGTGCGTGCTGTCACGCGGTACATAATGGTGACGGGTGTCGGACCTGCGCCTAGAGCTAGTGCATCTGTATGAGTGTAGGTCCCTTGTAGAACAAACGAAAATGCACCTTGCAGGACCTTGCATGCTTCATATCTTTTAGGGGTCACATTACGTCCGTCTTTTTTCAGGTCCTAGCTCTACAGTATAACAACAAATAATAAAAAACCGGCCAAGTGTGAGTCGGTCTCACGCTAAAGATCCCGGAGAAAACAAACGTTTTTTTTTAAGTTTATGCAATGAGCGTTTTTCTTTTATTTTTTAAATTTAGTTCCTAAAAAACTCGACAGATGGCATGTTTATCGCTCCATAGAGCCGTCCGCGAGATCCTGTCAAAATCTTGTCAAGACTGTGCCTGCCTTTTTTTTGGAAGGCCAAGGGATCGAGCCCATACAACCAAGTCAGGCGTAAAAGTTTCGAATTTTCGATTAAAATGATTAGTAAACAATGAAATATACCATCAAAAGATGCGTCGGCATCTTCTTGGTCATCTTTTCCCTCTTTATTTTTATAAAGAAACACTTTTTGAAAGTTTGACGTTTATTCGCACAGACCGTAGCGCCATCTATCGATCCCCTAGGAAACCAAAAGAAAAACGCTCATTATGTTGGTGTTGTTGTGGTACAAAATCATCGGTGCGCGAGTATCCCGACTCGCACTTGACCGATTTTATTATTATTTGTTGGCAAATCCGCCATAATAACGCATAGGTACATATTCTCTGAAAATTGTACAGTAGCTGTCTATACAAGGTGTTACAAAAATACAAAGAAACCTTTAAGGGGGTGGTTTAGACCATCAAACTGAACAACTTTCACTATGGGACCAATATCGAAATCGCAAAAAAAAATTTGATGTTCTATACTCTACAAATCGACTAGAGCTAAAATATGTAACTATGGGATTTCAATTTTTTTTTTCGCGATTTCGATGTTGGTCCCATAGAGAAAGTAGTTCAGTTTGACGGTCTAAACAACCCCCTTAAGAGTTTTAAATATTTATTGTTACTTATGAAACACCCTGTACTTAATTATGGTTCAAGAGTTACAGCCCGAAATAGGTAGGACGATAATGACGATATACAGACGGACGGACGGACGGATGGACAGCGTAAGCTAATGAATAGGGTACCGTTTTCACCCTTTGGGTACGGAACCCTAAAAAAAATCTAGAAAACCATTTAGTTACGAACGTAAATAGAAAGTGCGTTATGCCGCCCGGTTCGCCGAATCAACGTTTTTGTTACGTTACTAATTTCACTTTTCACGATTTACTTACGTGTTCACGTAATCTCTAAGGGTCGATTCCCACCAAAAGAGCAGTGAAGCGCATTTGCTCGCAGCGGCAATCTTATCACTAGCTAATAAAGGTTAAATTTATTTGCGCCTGTGGGTCTTTGGCTGACTGGGCCTCAAAGGATCTGGGCCCTTGTGGCCGAGTCGATGAATACTATTATTTTTATTATTTTATTTTGGCCGACTGGGCACAGTCTCATAAGTAGCAAAAAATCAATTGTTTTATTTAAATTCCAGTACAGTCACGTTAAAAATGTTTTATTAAAAGAGTCATCATCATCATCATCTTATTTAAGAGCTACGCTCTTGTCGGTGGTGGATTAAAAGAGTGTTTTGCTCAAAACGATATAATATTAATTTATGAAATAATATGAATCTTTTTGTAAATTGATTAAAGCCACCACTAATAAACCATATAATAGCTTCATATTCAGCAAATTAAGCAGCTTTAGCGCCATGATACCATGCCAGTTATATTTTCATGACATTGTATGACGTTTTAGCGCTGTAATAGTCATATAAATGCATCATATAATAACAAAATAGTCGTATAATAACAACGACGTTGCTTTTACTCGACTGCGTCTGGCTTGTCCTAAGAAAGTTATATAAGATGCTATTACTCGACCAAATAGTCATACACGCGTCGTATAGATATGACTTATTCAGCAGCTTGCTTGCTTATACGGCACTATTGTCATATAAGGAAGCTGAGTAAACGTTTTTTATATAAGCAAGCTGTAAGCTGAGTAACTAAAATGCTGATTATGCTTGTTTTATTTGACATATTATGCTGTATACTTCGCGTTTATATGCCTTTTATATGACTTAAAAGCTGAATAAACTCAATCTTATATGACTAATTTGCTCGTTGGGTTCTTTGTCTGTGATTGGCCGGATTGATCTTTTATTACAGAAGGGATCTTTAGTAAGGTCTACCAGAACTGTATGACTCATAGTAGGTAGGTACCTACTTAATTTGACTATGCAACTGCATCCAAGTACCTACCTAAATACGTATAATGATTTCATGATATTTTTATTTAAATGATTGTATATTTTGTATAGTTAGAAGGTGGTAGGAATACTTCAAGTTAACTTTCTTACGCGACTGTACATTGTTATTATAATTTTCTATAGGCCCAGTCGGCCAATTCAAAAATGTGATTGGTCAACTTGGCCACCGGGCCGAGTTCCTTTGAGGCCCAGTCAGCCAAAGACCCCTTACCACGACGCGCTGCCCGTATCGCTCCAAATAAATATGACCTTTATTCACTAGTGATAAGATTGCCGCTGCGAGCAAATGCACTTCACTGCTCTTTTTGTGGAAATTGACCCTGATATTTTTAATATAATAAATTTAATTCCATAAAAACGTTTTAGACATGTTCTAGACACTAATCACAGACTGATCGTGAGAGTCTGTCTGGGTTTGATAGATTTTCGTTAAAGTTTAGTTTTTATGTACCTACCTACCTAACAATAGTGTGGCGCAAAGATGCAAATCTTAAATTATTGTTAACATTAAACCTGTTTGTTTCCACGGAAATCTGACTAGTTTCTAGACAGTGCATGTTTTAAAAATTCATGACATTAATTGGTTTAATGAAAATAGGATCAAACTTCGTTTGTATGCAGCGCGGCGACGTGCTGACGGATATTCTTATCTAAATATAACTTGAGCGTCGCAGGTACATAATTAATTATATAGGTACGGGGTGTAAACTGAAATGCGTTACAAACTTCAGACCATAAAACTGAACAACTTTTAAGGCTTCCGCACATTGCAGCGATATTATCGAGCGATTTTATCGAGCGATATTATCGACAGCGATATCGCGACACCTTACACACTGCAGCGATTTCGCGATTCGCGTCACGCAGGCGCCCTTCACTGAATGTAGTAGAAAGAGATTGCGTCAGGTTGCGATAATATCGCGGCAGTGTGTGGGATCGAGCGCGTCCCCATACAAAATGTACTGAGAACAATTATCGCAAAATCGCAGCGTTAATATCGCTCGATATTATCGCTGCAATGAGCGGAGGCCTTTACTGTGGGAGCCCAACTTTAAATAACAGTTTCATACATTTTAGTCGAGTAGCTATTGACATTTTCTAGGAAATAGCAGTTTTTTTTCGCGATTTCGATTTTAGCTCCATAGTACAATCCTCTGTCTCCTTCGATCATTTTATTTTGATCGAAGTCTGTCTCCATAGAATGGTCCATAGTGAACGTTTTGTTCAGTTGCATGGTCTGATGCACCCTGTTGGATATGAAGCGCATTTAATTTTATACTCTATCTGCTTGTACACTTTGTTCAATTTTACAATAGTTAAATAATAAAGTACCTAAATAGGTACCATAAATGTACAGAAACAAAATTAAGTTATGTATTTTGTGCATAATGCAAAATGTTTGGTTTTATACTGCATTTTATTTTTTACTGACGTTTAAGAATTATTTTAAACCTGTCAAGGTCGCAATGATAATTTGATAAACATCTAAAATATTATGCATGATTTTTTTTTTAAACAATGAGTTAACTAAGTAAAACTATTATACATCACTGGTTATTAATTAGTAACGAAACTGTAAGGGTGTATTTAGGAGTGCGATTTTTGAATCTCATTCGGTGAGCTCAGCAGTTGAAAATGTCAAAATTACTATGGAGATATGCATCTTTCTACTGCTGATTTGACTTTCAAAAATCATACTACAGGAGAGCTATTTTTGAAAGTTAAATCAGCAGTAAAAAGATGCGTATCTCCGTAGTAATTTTGACATTTTCAACTGCTGAGCTCACCGAATGAGATTCAAAAATAGCTCTCCAGACCGTGAATCTGAACAACTTTCCCTAAGGATGTTTCTTAGGGTCGAAAAACGAGAAAATTGTTTGGACTATACAGATCGGCCGATCGATTTTCTATGGGTGGTCCAAATAAAAATTCTTGTTTTTCGACCCATGTTCCTTACGGAAAGTTGTTCAGATTCACGCTCTGAATACACCCGTAAAGTTCCGTTACTAATTAAAAACTAGTCATCATCATCTCAGCCGATGGACGTCCACTGCTGGACATAGGCCTCCTTCAATATGCTAACGGTTTTTTAAGGGGAAAAAGAGATCAAACTGAACAATTTTCTTTACGGGACCTGAAATACGTAAATAAAATCAGCTGTTCCATACAAACCAGCAACCCTACTCTATCCAAATGTATGGGACAGCTGAGTTATTTAGCAAATCTTTGTGAAGCGTCACATTTCGAAAACAGGTAGGTACCTACTCGTCGGATCTAAAGGTTTACTGCTAAATTGCTAATTAAACTTTGGTTGTTCTTTAGAAGCCTCAAAACATTTCTTGTTTGGATTGACATTAGCTATCGATTTCGATAAAAATTTACCGGGGTCCTAATTTTGAAAAATCACGAACGGTAGGTAAGCCACTCTTCATATAAATATCTTGTGATCCCTTTGTGTAAATCAATGAAAACGACCTTACCGACATATCTAACATCAATGATTATACTATACTTAAACAAACGGACACGCATGAAATTAAGTTACGCAAAGCACAGGGCTTGGCTTGGTCAACCACGCATTTTAGCAATTCGCGCTATTGCTACACTTTGCGTAACTTATTAGACACACATCTGTGGCATAAGCCACGTCTCTATTTCAATGGCCATAAAGGCTAATTTTACGGATGAATGTTATGCGAGTGGATGACCGTAACCAGTTTTAACTTAAAGTGTTTGCTTGTTTTAACACCATGTAATGTATAGGTGCAGAATGTCTAGATTGTAGAGGATTTCGACGTAAATTTTTATCATAATCAGCCTATCATCGTCCACTGCTGAACTTAATAGGTATGCTGACGGTTTTTAAGAGGATGGTCAGACCATCAAACTGATGAACTTTATCTTTCGAACCAAGGCAAGGTAGAAATCGCGAAAATGAGTCATTTTTTTTCGTGATTTCGAGTTTTGTCCCATATAAAAAGTTGTTCAGTTTGATCTTTGATGGTCTGAAGGTCTGATCATCTTCATCATCATCATCATCAGCCTATATACGTCTCACTGCAGGGCACAGGCCTACCCTCTAGGAGGGTATATATTGGGTTTTTAGTCTACCACGCGTGTCCAATGCGGATTGGTAGACTTCACATATGCATTAGAATTTCTTCTTCTGCATATGCAGGTTTCCTCACGATGTTTTCCTTCACCGTTTGAGAGCAGTCGGTATAATACGTACATAAGTTAGAAAAACTCATTGGTACGTGACATGTTGTCCGTGCGAATTCGAACCCGGATCTCTTGATTGAGAGTCCATACCTCTCCGCAACGCGCCACCGAGCTAATCTCTGATCTGATCGTCCCCTAAAAAATATTCATTGATATCATTGGCATCCTTGTAAACTAAGAACATACATAGTCGAGTACCTCTACCTATGCACTGCAGTTTAGTATGGAACAGCAGATATTTTTTGCTACTATCTGTTTGCTCCCCTGGTAAAATTTGTTCAATTTTATTTGTAGACTCTTAGTTTAAAAGGATGCCAATGATATCAATTTCACCCTGTATAAGTACCTCCCCCAAGACGCGCCTAAAAACCGATCCTAGGCCTTCCTCATCCAGTCGCTCCCCGTTACCTTTTTTCGGTCGCCGGTCCAGCGGCCCGCAGGGCGTCCCACAGCCACACTAGGGCTCTCAGTTCGTGGTCTCCAATCTTTGCGAGTTCTTCGGCAAATGTGACCAGCCTGGGTCAAAGTCCGATTTACACATATCCGAACAGCACCATTGCCAATTCCAGCTTAATGTTTTATTTTATTTTTGTAACACCTTAGTATATTTGTATTGAAAGCAGAAAAATATTCCACTTGCTTATAAGAATGCCTGTAGGTGTATGTTTTGTAATATTACACAATCTTTATTAGCTACCTTTACACTCCGATAACGTATCGATAGATAATTTCCATTTGATATTATCCAAATCTTTTCTTATTTGACTATCATCACGTTTAGGAAATATAATTAATTACCGGCGACATCCGTCCTCCGCAAACCTTATTTTACAAGCTTTTTTTGTTAGCCTATCCCATTTCCCACTTCTGGGCAAAGGCTTCCCCTTTAATCCTCCAACGACTGTCCTGGGCATGCTCTGGCCACGTGTCATCGAAAACATCCAGATCGTCCCGCCATCTCTTCCCAGAGCGACAACCACCTCTTTCTGGGATCTAGGGCATGACAATTCTTGCCCGCCTTTTCTGAGGCATACGACAGACATGGCCAATCCTACTTTAATCGGCTATTTTTTATTTTTGAGTTCAGTGTATTTTTTCTGACACGATCCGTTCTTTTAAAACCTACGTAATATTCTATGGAAAAGAGGTATGCAAGGATCGTAGTAGTTGGCCCTCCCTGGTCTGGTCTGGTCTGGTGACGTTATAGTATACTATGCTCCATTGCCCTCTGACAAATCTTGAGTTTGGACTTTTGAGACTCGGTAAGAGACGAGGTATGGGCACCGGCAGAATACACATATGTCGTTGTCGATGAACATTTGATATCGTATATGATACCTACTGATGCTAAGTTATGTCTCCACCAACTAGGCCCTCTTGGTGGAGTATGGCCTAGAAAGTATGGCCCACTCCCTCTCACCTTTATATTCATGAGAGGAGGCCCTACAATGGGTCCCACAGGCTAAAACTTACTTACTTTTCTAGTTGCTTTGTCTAGGTAATTGATTATTTGTAATTATAATCTTTTATGCGCTTAGTAATATTGTTGCTTATCGATGAAATATGTGTGTAGATACATTAAATGTAGAATGTCCACTTGTTTTCATAAATTATTTTTATTAAATGATAGAGGTTTAAAAACAGTCGCGTTCGAATACAATTTGTCCTTTCCTATTGAATTTCTTTCTGTTAATTAAAATTTACTATATTCGTGTCAAAGTAAAGCAAATAAAGTCTTCAATACCTAATTGAGCAAGTAGATAGTTGAAAGAATACATGGATATTTTCTAATTCGATGAGGACATGGGTGTTGTAGAAAATATTTTATTTTTACCTTAACCTATGCGAATGGTTCGATTTGAACACTAACTCTTTGTTCGGAGCTGTAAGCCTGTAAAACGTCCAAATAAGCCTAATTAATAAGGACTAATAACAGCCCATGATAGTAGATGGATAAGGAACAATTTCTTTTTTTAAGTGCTAAATACAGTATAACTAGGAAACAATTAAGCTACTGCTTATTACTGCGGACAATTGGCGGGAGAAGGGTCAACTGAGCCAGTAAAATACTTTCGGAAATGGGCGTTGCTGGGACTACGTGGCGGAGTGGGGAGCAGGGATCGGTGAGGATCAATGAAAAAAGAAATAAACGGAGGAATCAATTAGAGGAGATGGATCAATAAAAAAAAACAGAGGAATCAATTTCCCTCGTGACATAATGAGTGTGAAAAATCACTAACGGATTTTGGTAAATTATGCATTAGTTCTTTTAAATTGACTGGTCCTTCTGTACTTATCTATACGTTAAGTAACTTTGAGGTTAAAGTTAAATCATTACAGCCATTTTAGCCTGATAACAAGTTCATAAAATGTTAATATAACTAACAGATGTACACTGACATGTGTACTTTTGTTTATATTATGTATCTACATTATTATTATCTACTTCCTAAACGAATACTGTATTATGTATTTAGATAATAATTATCAACGATTTCAAAAGACAGGAGACAGATCTTTAAGCGCACGTATTGTTAAATATAAAATGATTGGGAAATTTATTAATATGTGCAGTTCATGTGTTAATACATGGTTGAATATTGTTACTCGGTGTGTGTTGATTGTATTGAGTGCAAGTATTTATCAGGGCTTTGTGTTGGGCGAAGTATTTTTGAACAGCTATAATTTGGTTTATCCGCCTTATCTCGAGGGGCCATTGGCTAAGTGTAATTGTTATGTTGTTGGGGTCGGGGGCTATGTTCTCAAGATAATAGCTATTAAGGTAATTTTTTTAATTATATGTTTATGGTATTGTTTATGATGCTGCAATAAAATTATATTATTATTATGTACCTACCTAATAACTATTTTACAGGGTGTAACAGAACCCTAGTAGTACTTTTTTAGAGGGTGCTTCAGACCATCAAACTGAACAACTTTCACTATGAAGGCAACTTCGAAATCGTGTAAAATAATCAGATGTTTCATACAAAACAGCAGTTTCGACCGTCTCTTTTGATTTTTTTTTGCAATTTCGTGTTGCGAGACCCAGCAGTGGGACAAATTAGTGGGTGCACGAGGAAGTACCCTACATTTGGTTCGAGTAAGCGTATAGGTATTGCAGTTTTGTGTATGAAACAATTGATATTTGAAAGTATTTTTGAAAACTTCTGCCTTTATGGCATCATAAAATAGGTACCTACAGTAATATCCATTGAAAATATTATGTTTTCTTCTACTTGTACCATTCATAGTTTCAAAACTAACCTATACCTCTTTCTCTTCCAGACGGCAATGCTGAACGGGTTCATGCGATGGGTCCTCAGATTCCTGGTCTCCTTGCTGGCGATCGGGGTCCGACCTCTCACCTACGTCCTCACCGTCAAGCGGACCCGAAAATGTCCTCCTCCGAACAATCCCATACTATTCAAATCGGCCACTCAGCTATGTATGATGATAAGAAATAGACAGGTTTGTGAAATCTTTGATACAAATTAACGCAATACCGCGTCGTAAAAAGGCAAAATGTAATAATCCGGTGATGGTGAGGGCTTTGCTAGGAGTTGTCTCTTAGACCGGATGATTTTTTTTCCGTGTCGTAATTTTCGAGGGTGGTTCAGACAGACCATCAAACTGAACAACTAAACCTAATATCGCAAAAAAATCAGATGTTCCATATTAAACTGCAAACTCGACTCAAATTATAAAATGTATGAGACTGCAGATTTTTTTTTTTGCGGTTCCATGTTTGTTCCCATAGTAAAAGTTGTTCAGTATGATGGTCTCAACCGCCCCAGAAAATTTCGACACGGTTAATAATGCGGTATATTCTGTGCTAGGAGTTTCCCTTCGATATCGAATCAGAAATGAAGAAATTTTTAAAAGAACCAGGGTAGCCAACATTGCTAAACGTAAGTGGCACGCGCACATCGCTTGCAGAACAGAGATGGGGCAGAAGAGTTCTAGAGTGGCGTACCGGACGGCGCACCGTGAGTTGGCTCCCAACTCCCAACTAGGTGGACCGATGACCTGGTAAAGGCGGCGTTGTGGCGAAGGCCAATATCCAGCACTGGGCGTCTATCGGTTGAGATGATGATACATTTTAAACGTAGGTAAATGTAAACGTAAAACCTAAAATGTTAAATGTAAAACGAGGCAAACCTGATACGCGAGGTCTACGATGAAACGCAATATTAGCAGAAATCTTGGTACCTACTAATACTGGTACTTGGTACTTGCACTGAAGCAAGTGATCATTGCCATTCTTTTGGTCTGTCACAAGAATAGTAGGTACATTATGTGAAGGCGCTGCAAAAGAAAAAGAAATCTGCAATCTAATCAATTGTCTAGATATATAGAGGTAGGTAGTTAGTAGAACTTTCATAAAAAGGTAACCTTGAATACTAACGTGTGAGTATTTTATATGGTACTTGCGCAAATGCGTTCGTGTGTAAACGCAATCATTTCATCCATTTAGTAGGTAAACTAAGATCACGATTTCTAACTATAATAATAGGTACCTAGAGCATTTTTTTTTTAAAATAAGTCATAGTAATAACGATGCTGGAATCTCAGCTGCTTATTAGATTAATTCGTACCTATACAAGGTGTTACAAAAATACAAATAAACCTTTAATGGGGTGGTTTAGACCATCAAACTGAACAACTTTCACTATGGGACCAATATCGAAATCGCGAAAAAAAATGATGTTCCATACTCTACAAATCGACTAGAGCTAAAATATTATGTATGGGATATCAGATTTTATTTTTCGCGATTTCGATGTTGGTGCCATAGAGAAAGTTGTTCAGTTTGACGGTCTAAACAACCCCCTTAAGAGTTTTAAATATTTATTTTTACTTATGAAACACCCTATATAGTTAGGTACTGGTTTTTAAACACTTTCAAAATTTTAGGGGTGTTGGGGTGTTTCAAACCATGAAACTGGACTTTAAATCGTAAAATCAGTTGTTTTTGCATTGCAGTTTAGTATTTAACAGCCGATATTTTTGTTATTTCAGCTTTTCTTCCATAGAAAAAGTTGTTCAGTTTGATGGTCTGAACTGAACCACCACTGAAAATTTGGAAAGTGTTTACAAAATCATTTATACCCAGTTCTAAAGCAATAATCCTAAAGTTACATCACTTGGACTGACTGACTATTAGGGAGGTCGACATGTCATAGTGCTGAAGAGTTTTTCTATTCAGCTATCGGTTTTCTGATAGCCCAGGGTGTGCCGGAGCTGGATGTATCGAGGTTCAGTGTGTTGCGAGGGGGCACTCTTCTTGCAGGGTTAGATGTTCGTGAGGTTGCGTAGCGCAACCGTCTTTAAATGCGGCCCAGGGCTAGAAGTTACAGTTTATAGGGCGTTTCTGGGATTACATGGCTGATTGAAACATGATCATATGGATAATGTCATTCCAATCAGCGGCGTGTATTTCTGGACATTCTGGACCAATGTTTATAGAGATTAAGGGTTACTTGGAGCTGAAGGTATTTAGTTATGATCTGCCTCTCACATCGCTTATGACAGTGACACCATCATACGTTTAGGTTGGGAGAGCTTTGAAATTCTGATCTGCAACCTTTTCGTGTGACGGAAGCTCGAAATTTAAATCAGGAGCGGTAGTTCGAAATTCATATCGGGTGAAATATCACCATCTGCCGGGTGTCCCGTTACAGCCAACTTATTATTATTATTTTAATTGTATGCCTGTTCTATTAGAATGAGATATACATCGTGTTAGTCATCACAAAGATAAACGGAACGCAGCTGTAGACGATGCCCTCTGAACTCTGAACCCTTGTAGTAGAGAAGGTACCTACGACCTACGTGCCAGATTCGCATGGGTTGGTCGGTACTTATCATTCCTGCTTAATTTATGTTTTGAGATTAGGAGTACCTATGCCAGATATGATAGAAGGTTTTATTAAAATAACTCACTTACTAACTACTAACCTCCTGGGCACTCTCCTCTGCAAGACGGTCTCGAATATAGCATTTATTTCTAAATTTTGTCGCAAGACAAATAGAAAATACTTAATTAATTTTGTGTTTTGTACCTAGGTAGTTATAGATACTAGGTACTATCGCGGACTTTTCTGCCTGACAACCACAAGGCTCATTTTTGCTTGCATACTAAAAAATAAAAGCGCTAATTTATTGGTGAATAGACCAATGAATGATTAGTTTCCAACTCGTTTCCAAACAATAAATTATGCGCGAAATGAGCGTTTTTCTTTTGGTTTTCTAGGGGATCGATAGATGGCGTTACGGTCTGTGCGAATAAACGTCACAATTTCAAAAAGTGTTTCTTTAAAATAATAAAGATGGAAAAGATGATCAAGAAGGTGCCAACGCATCTTTTGATGGCATACTTCATTATTTATTAATCAATTTAATTGAAAATTCGAAACTTTTACACCTGACATGGCTGTATTGGCTCGATCCCTTGCCGTTCCAAAAAAAGGCAGGCACAGTCTTGACAAGATTTTGACAGGATCTCACGAACGGCTCTATGGAGCGATAAACAAGCCATCTGTCTAGTTTTTTAGGAACTAAATTTAAAAAAGAAAAGAAAAACGATCATTATTCGATAAATTTTTTAAGTGATCAGGCGGAAATGTCCGCGATAGTACCTATCATCAATTTAATCTATTACTATTATCTTCTTCTTCATATTATCATATCATGGTGCACTCTCGTATCGGACGTTGGCTATCATTAGGGTTATTCTGACCCTGGGCCTTGATCATTGATTAATATGTATATAAATTTTTGTATGGAAAAGTGATTACAGCAAATACTTTTCATTGTTTTTCTATGACCCCCCCCCCCCCCCCCCCCCCCGAAAATTAAATGTCCCCCCCGAAACAAAAGTCTGGATACGTGCTCGTGCTTGTTTGTCAGCCAGGAAGTCCTTCTATCAGGCACTATTCCCAAAATTTTACCCTGCAAAATAATCTGGAAAAGTTACTCTGGTTTCCAACCTTTTAAGTGTACAAGGTGAAACAAAACACCCTGGTAATATTTAAAGGGTACTTACCTAGTTCGTTCACAATCAGTTGCAGAAACTGATAACTATCTCCGTGGTCTAATGGTTAAGAGCGTTGGGCTCTTGACACGGAGGTCGTGGGTTCGATTCCCACGGGGGACATATGTCACTTTGTGCGTTTTCCCCAGTTGGTTAGGACATTGCAGGGTGAATCACCTGATTGTCTGAAAAGAAAGATGATTCCGTGCTTCGGATGGCACGTTAAGCCGTTGGTCCCGGCTACTATCTCTGGTGGTAGTAGTCGTTACACAAAAACCACGTCAGAGGCCGTAAGGCGGTTTGAATAAACTCTGACACTAGGGCTTGCCCACACGATAAGAAGTTGCAGAAACGCCCATTAAAGTTAATCCTCCATTAAACTTTTTGTCTAGTTGACGTGGTAAAAGATTTAATTGAGGATTAAATCTAATGAGCGTTTCTGCAACTACTGTACTGAACAAACAAGACTAACCAAAAACCACTTTTGAATCTTCAGATAACATCAGAAGAAGTGGTAACAGCGTACATAGAGAGATGCAAAGAGGTCAATCCGTACCTCAACGCGATAGTGGAGCCTCGGTACGACATGGCGTTGAAGGAAGCCAGGGTCATCGACAAGATGATAGCTGCCAACGACAGGACCCCTGATGACCTGGAGAAGGAGTACCCACTGCTGGGCGTGCCGATGACTGTCAAAGAAAGTATCGCAGTCGAAGGTAAACGCATCCATTGAAAAGGGAAGATCTTCCACCAGGCTTTGTGTGAAGCCTGGGTACTGGCCGTGGTCCAACAGTTCTTAGTTGGACCTTGTATACAAGGTGTTACAAAACTACAAATAAACCTTTAAGGGGGTGGTGTAGACCATCAAACTGAACAACTTTCGCTATGGGACCAATATCGAAATCGGGAAAAAAAAATTATGTTCTATACTCTACAAATCGACTAGAGCTAAGTATGGGATATGAAATTATTTTTTTCGCGATTTCGATGTTGGTCCCATAGAGAAAGTTGTTCAGTTTGACGGTCTACACTACCCCCTTAAAGGTTTATTTGTATTTTTGTAACACCTTTTATATCGAATCTCTGTGATTATTTCTCTTGCGCGATTTATGTCTCGCATTTGATTGTGAACCTTATTTGTAGTAGGTTACGAGTTACGTATTTACGGTGAATTTTGTCTTTGTATGGAGCATATTTCCGAGAGCGACGGTATCGCCATCTGTTAACTTCTTTTCTATAACATCTATGGCAAGTCCCCACTCTGTCCCTTACATTTGAGACTGTACGGGACCGTTTTTTTTTAATTAGCACATTTTTTTCTCCATGTTGACTCCATAGTAAAAGTTCTTCAGTTTAATGGTCTAAACCACCCTTTAAATATTACTATGGTGTTTTGTTACACCTTGTAGGTACATCTACTTATAATCTCTTAACACAGAGTTAAGTACATACTTACTTACTCAATTTTATTCCATATACATAAACTCACAATCCCTTTCGGGGTGCTCAGAAGATGTGCTACAACTACCTATACCAACAAATTCTATTCCATCCGGAATGAATTTGTACATTTGATATGAGTTGGACATAAACATTGTCGATGAAGACCTATACTAGCATTAAATTAAAAAAAACAAGGTATGAAACATCAGAATACATTAATTGGGTGTCGGTATAGCATAGCATGACCAGCAACACAATATCCGTTGCATACAAATTAACTGATAATTAAAACATTAGATCCTAATCATTACACTGTTCAGTCAACCTAGTACGTCAATTCCACGTGCAATGAAGGTTTGTAGAATCGCAAAAAAGATGTCAGCGGTCCCTTACATTTTGGATCGAGTAGGATTGCAGTTTTGTAGGAACAGCAGCAGATACTTTTTCACTCTAAAAGAAAGAAAGTAAAGAGATATAAAAAAAAGAGAGTGAATGAAAAAGTTGTCACCGTCTAAGAATTCCCAACACATTTTGTAATTTCTGACATGCGCATCTTCATTCGCCGGCGGTCTTATATACGACTATCAATCAATCAATCATATATATTTATTTCAAGCAACAATCAAGACTCATAATTTTGTTAGTAGGTACATACTTAATCTAACGTTAGCAGTTCCACATACATTAAAATCCATTTAATTTAATTTAATTCAATTTATTTTCATTATGATTAGCTGCTGGGAATGTGTAGTCCACAACAGTGAAGCATATAGGGGCAGTCAACCCTGTATCCCCTATCATCTTTAGGATGATGTTAACACATTCTTCAGCAGCATCCTGCTATGACTATTTTTTTTTATTATTTATAATTAATGGCTTTTTGCTTGTGCGTAGCACCGAATTTCCGCCAGTGTCAAGTGTAATTTATGGGAGTATATATCCCAATCTCAGGGATTGTTTTTGTTCAAGAACAAGAAGAGATTGAGGATTGCGGAGCCTCGTGGCAGGCAAAAACGCGACGCGCGAAAACCACGCGAGACGTGTGCTCGGGTCAATTCCTGCAACGTGACTCGCTATGACTATTATAATAATTTGTGGTCTGATGGCCCCTTTATAGAACCTTCAAACTGCAATACACTTTCTTTCACTTTTTCACGGTAAAATAATTAATTAATCTGACCGTTAGACCAACCGCCTATATAAAAGTCAACCTAGATACCTAACTGATTTCTGCTTTCAAACAACAAAATAAACTACCACAACATAATTAGCATAGTTAGGCATCTAATACATTACTTTATGGCGATTAATGTAAATCACATGAGTCGTGTTTAAAAATTTATTCAGCCTCATTAAAATTCCAGGCATGAGCAACGACTGCGGAACCGTGTTTCCATACAGGAACCCTGCCAAACAAGACGCTGCCATCGTCAGGCTTGCCAGGGCAGCAGGAGCAATCCCAATCGCCGTCACCAACACACCACAACTTTGCATGAACTGGGAAACCTACAATAACGTGACTGGCCTGACAATGAACCCGTATGATCAGAAACGGACTACTGGAGGATCTTCTGGAGGAGAGGTAAGTTGGTTGGTTAATTTCTTTAGGTTAGTTCGTTTTTCAATGAGAGGAAATTGCGACACGTTCAGTTTTTGCGTAAGCAGAAATGTGCACTGATGCCGAAATAAATGCAATAAAACGCCAAAACGGCATTTGCTTTTGCAAGTCGGCCGTAGAAAAAAAATTAAAAAAATTGTCTGAAATTTTTAAAATTCGAGGTTACCGTTTTTTTTCTATACTGTCATGTTCTTCACCAGCAAGTAATTCGCAAGTATTTCTGAAACCGAAACCATATTACTAATTTTATTAATTACAAACATGATTATATTTTCAGTCAGCACTGATCTCTGCTGGAGCTTCAATCATAGGTGTTGGGTCCGACATTGCAGGCTCCCTGCGTCTACCTCCCATGTTCAATGGCATATTTGGACACAAGCCCACACCAAGACTACTATCCGTCGAAGGTAAGAATGTCGAATCCGTTTACACCTTTACAACAGTAGTACCTAACATTTAAATCATCAATAATAAAGAAAAAAATATTAGGTATGATACTACAAAACAAAGCGTCATGCTTCAAATAAAAAGGTTCTGTTGACGAGAATTTCTTTCAAGAAAATAAAAAATATCGTATCATTTATTTAACATTTTGTAGTCAATACAATCCGATTTTTAAATAGGTAGTGCGTATTAGTTCGGGCGGCGGTGACGAAGTCATATACCCATCGAGCTCATGAATAATTCAGTTTTCATGCAATAGTTTACTATTAGGAGATGCGAAAAAACTTGGTCGGCCGACCCCTATCCTGGTGGGTTTTGCGCAGGAGGGTGACTAGTAACCTCTCTGAGACGACACTAATTACCCATCGAGCTCATGGACAAAATTATGCTTATCCGATTGGTTTTAGTTAGTGTAACGAAGTACACTCGGTCGTCCGCCGGATATCCTGGCAGGTGGTGCTGGCCAACCAAAAATGGTGGTCAAATTTTGGAGTACTTCTCACCCATCGAGCTCATGGATGAAATGTATGCCAAATCAGAGGTTAGACCTTCACCTTCAATATTTCATCGGTCGTCCTGGCCAAAGCCTGGTGGTTTCTGGCGGCCAACCAGATTTATCTGTCAAAGTAAGATCATGCGTTTCCACGTTCATCCAAATAAATACATTATTAACCTGATAATATATGCAGTTCTTTTAGCATGAACGTGAACGGTTCTATAGTTTAAAAGTACTTATTACAAAAAAAACTTAAAAATATTAAAATGTGTCGATACACGGCGATTTAAAAAAAATTTTTTTTTTTCGTCATAACTCCGTCATTTCTAAACTGGTTTGGTTGATTGCTTTATCGATCAAAAGAGTGTATTGCAGAGTTCATCCTATCAAAATTTGGTGAGGATCTGAAGAAGCGTTTCGAAGATGTACAAGTTTTAAGTGGGTCAGATTTTACTACAAAAAATACCAAACGAATTTTATTCTTTTACGAAAATTACCTTCGAGTTCTAATTATTTTTCTTTCTGAAATAAAATCTGTTCTCTTAAGAGGTGCCTATATAAGAAAATAAACTAGTAATCACCGCGGCGTTGCTTTCGAAAATTGTAGTTGTAAAAAAATGTTTTGTCAAGTCAATGTTTATGTGGATGATCTAATTTAGTACATATATCAGTTCTAACATTATTCGCTGAAACTGTATTAAAGAGATGATCACACGACCAAACTGAACAACTCTTATTATGGGTCCAACATCGAAATCGCTAAAAAAACCAGCTCTCTCATACATTCAGATTCCAGTCGAGTTAGGTTTGCAGTTTTGTATAGGACAGCTGTTTTTTTACGCTATTTCAATGTTGGTCCCATAGAAAATTTTGTTCAATTTGGTGTTGTGGTCATCTTTTGAAACAGTTTCAGCTAATTATGTTAAAACTCTGATATGTACTAAATTAGAACATCCACAGCTTTGACTTGACGAAACATTTTTTACAACTACAATTTTCGAAAGCAACGCCGCGGTGATTTCTAGTTTATTTTCTTATATAGGCACCTCTTAAAAGAACAGATTTTATTTCAGAAAGAAAAATTAATAGAACTCGAAGATTATTTTCGTAAAAGAATAAAATATGTTTGGTATTTCTTGTAGTAAAATCTGACCCACTTAAAACTTGTACATCTTCGAAACGCTTCTTCAGATCCTCACCAAATTTTGGTAGGATGAACTCTGCAATACACTCTTTTGATCGATAAAGCGATCAACCAAACCAGTATAGAAATGACGAAGTTATGACGAAAAAAAAAAATTTTTTTTAAATCGCCGTGTATCGACACATTTTAATATTTTTAAGTTTTTTTTGTAATAAGTACTTTTATACCATAGAACCGTTCACGTTCATGCTAAAAGAACTGCATATATCAGGTTAATAATGTATTTATTTGGATGAACGTGGAAACGCATGATCTTACTTTGACAGATAAATCTGGTTGGCCGCCAGAAACCACCAGGCTTTGGCCAGGACGACCGATGAAATATTGAAGGTGAAGGTCTAACCTCTGATTTGGCATACATTTCATTCATGAGCTCGATGGGTGAGAAGTACTCCAAAATTTGACCACCATTTTTGGTTGGCCAGCACCACCTGCCAGGATATCCTGCGGACGACCGAGTGTACTTCGTTACACTAACTAAAACCAATCGGATATAAGCATAATTTTGTCCATGAGCTCGATGGGTAATTAGTGTCGTCTCAGAGAGGTTACTAGTCACCCTCCTGCGCAAAACCCACCAGGATAGGGGTCGGCCGACCAAGTTTATTCGCATCTCCTAATAGTAAACTATTGCATGAAAACTGAATTATTCATGAGCTCGATGGGTATATGACTTCGTCACATACAATACAGACTGTATTATACAGTTTAGTGGTGTTTGCAGGACTAGTTTTTGCTCGTTCTGTAAACGCTCCATAACAGAAGGTACCTACTAGTAAAATATGAATTATTGTAGTGTGAGTTTTTACAACTATTTTACTGGTACCATTGGCGTTGTATGGTACTAGTGGCGTTTCAAAACGAGCTGTTATCACATAATAGAGCAATACATATTGTATGTAACAAGAACAGAATCTAGCTACACATACCTACCATAATAATTTTTCAGTTTATTAGAGTAAACGACAGTTCGGAAGCTTCGGATAATATAATAATAATTTATGTTCCGGAACGCACGCACACAAGTTTGGGAAACACCTATTCTAGCATACACAGAGAAAAAAAGTTTAAAATACTAAATGTGAACCGGTCCACAGGTCACGTACCAGATTGCCTGGACCCGGACTTTGAAGAGTACTTCGCACTGGGGCCGATAACACGATACGCGGAGGATCTGACATTGCTTCTCAAGGTTTTACGGCAGTCCAGTGCTCCTGATGTACCTTTAGATAAACCAGTAAGAAATAATAATTATTGCTTCGCTTTTAAGCCCCACTTGCGACAACCAAGGTTAGCAATTAAATCTAGGTAAAATAGCTTTCTCAGCCCCACTTGCGTCAACTTGGGTTAGCAATTAACTCCGGGTAAAATACACGTAGCTATCTCAGATGTTTTTTTCTATACTGAAAGTTTATAGGTTACTTAACCTGAAGCCGTAGCATGCTACACGTAATACGGCTGAATCACGTCTTTTATCTCGTTCGTTCGCTCGCAAATAGAAAGAGAGCAAAGGTGTGATAGAGCTGTATCACGGTGGCATGCTACCCGCATGCAGGAGTTTATTGAAACTCAGGTTGACCCAAGTGGGGCTCAGTTGTTTTTCTACACAACAATTTTTGGGTAACCAACTTAACCTGCAGTTTATTGCTAACCCAGGTCCAGGCCCTTAGGTCAAAGTAAAATTAAGTTGACCCAAGTGAGGCTCAGTTGTTTTTATATAAAAAATGGGTTACCAACTTAACCTGGAGTTTATTACTAACCCAGATTGGCACAAATGGGGCCAAGTGGTTTTTCTTCTGGTAACCAAGTTAACTTGGAGTTGGTAAAGTGGAGTGGTTCTTCTTATTAATAACCAATTATCATAATTTCAGGTAGACTTATCGAAGCTGAAATTTTACTACATGTACGATGATGGTAGCAACGTGACGAACAAAATAGGTCCAGACGTTAAAAATGCAATGGACAAAGCCAAGGCATACATAAAGAGTACCTACAACACTGAAGTTCAAGAGGTTCGTAATTATTTAAAATACTGTTGATAGGTTATTCCTAATGTTTTCACATTTAGCTGGTTTGATATAGACACTAAAGTCGGGCCAATTTAATAGATCACATTTGACATTTATTGAGATTTCATCAAACGTAACCTTGTAACGGCGGGCATAGAATATTGTTAATTTTATCAAAGGTAGAACTGCACAATTTCAAGGTCACCTCACTACGAAGCTAAAACTGACAGACGTCAAATGTGATCTATTAACTTGGCCCGACTTTAAGTTAATGTTGGACACTAATATTTTGTATGAAAAATTTGGAGTACTAGTAGTAGCTGTCATATTGCATCACCTGTACCCTACCATGGGTGAGTGGGTGTTTGGTGATTATTAAGTAGGTATGTAAGATTTATAAGTGGAAATGGGCTCATTAACCGTCGCACTGGGCAGAGTTTAGATTTACTACTAGTAAAACGTGGATGTTCAGAGTTCTCCCAATACACGGTTTTCCGACTTTGGGAGTCAGAGACTCAATCATTTTGTATAGGTACCTCTAAATTGAAATGAAATAAAGATTTTTTTTTCTTTCACTTTTCAGAATATATCTGAGGTAGGTAGCCAGAATATTCCGAAATTTATGGTGCAAAATACTCGTAGTACACTACACCAATAATAATAATTGCCTCAATTCAATTCAAGTATACTTTATTGCACACCAAAATAGAACACCTACTTCTTCTTCTTATCGTGTGGGCTGCAAAGCCCTGGTATCAGAGTTTATTCAAACCGACGGCCTCTGACGTGGTTTTTATGTAACGACTACTACCACCAGAGATAGTAGCCGGGACCATCAGCTTAACGTGCCATCCGAAGCACGGAATCATCTTTCTTTTTCAGACAATCAGGTGACTCAGCCTGCAATGTCCTAACCAACTGGAGAAAAACGCACAAAGTGACATTTCACGTGCCCCCCGTGGGAATCGAACCCACGACCTCCGTGTCAAGAGCCCAATGCTCTAACTATTAGACCACGGAGGCAGAACACCTACTAAACATCAACTTTTTCCTTATTACAGCTAAAAATTCCAAACATGGAACATATGTGGGAAATCAGCGTCAGGGTCCTTGTTAACATAAGGAATGTTCGTAACATCTACACGGACCCAGAGAAGAGGGAAGAGTGGGTCTCAGTTTGGCCAGAGGTGCTCAAGAAAATGTTCGGCTGTTCGAACCACAGCTTCACTAGCGTGTGTTACGGACCCCTGCAAAAGTTCTTTGATGCGTTACCAAAGAGTTATTATGCTAATTTGCTAAGGATCTTCGAAGAAATTAAAGTTGAATTTGATGTAAGTTTAATTCTAGACTAGACAACCGTTTGGGCTTTATGTTATGTCCACCAGTCTTTCGAGTCAATAGCATGTCGTTGAGTTTGACTTGGCATGGTGAAGAGATGGCAGCTTAAGAGGCACCGAAGGTGAGCGAGGAAGAAAGATCCACTGATAGGATTGCTTCATAGGGAAATAACCTTGGAAAAAAGAAAAAACTTACTTTAAAACGAATTAGGACAAACGCATAGTCCAGTATTTTTTTCGCTATGGTCCAGGAAATGGCCAATTTGTGAGTGAGTTCTTTGCAACTGGCTAGATTCTCATTATGACTAGCTTCTTCTAAAACCGTTGTGTTTTACTATTATAGTATTGATATATTGGCATTTGTTAGGTGTTTTTTGCAGCCTAATATCTAATATAACAATCATTCTTAATTCCAGAAAGTGTTATCGGATGACGCAGTATTATTCTTTCCCGCCTATCCAACTCCAGCGCATCTTCACTACAGGGTTTATTATAAGTTTTTAAACTGTGGCTATTTGACTATTTTCAACGCACTAGGCCTGCCAGTTACTGCCTGCCCTATAGAACTTACGGAAAAAGGGCTTCCTGTTGGAATACAGATCGTTGGGAACAAATGTAATGATCATCTAACTATAGCTGTGGCTAAGGAATTCGAAAAGGCTTTCGGTGGATGGGTACCGCCAAACAAAGAACTTACTAGCATAAAGACTGCTTAAAATTAATTTGTTTTTAATTAGGTAGGTACTTACAGTCAACATCAAAAGTTGTTGTCGAAACTAATTTCAAAATGTTGACGAAACTAATTTCAAAATAGTTTAAGTATAAAATTTGTAATAACTACCTATTACTCCATTCCAAATAGCAACGAAAATTTAAGGCCGTTTTGAATTACAGAAACAGAGATTTGAAACACTTCCTCTCACTTATACTTAGAACAGCTTTAGTAACGTCCAAGATACGTTGGATAGTATATCTTTCTCATAAATAAATCAGTTTTGCTAATCAGAATTGGCCAGAAAGCTATACAGGAATCGGAATATCTTTTCGTCCTTATTTGGAATGCAGTATAGTTACCTAGTAGCTTCATGTGAATTTTAGTGAACTTTGTAAAATATCGCTTTGTTCATTGACCTTTGCTGTTGACTGTACTTTATTCAGTAAGAAATTTACTAGTTTTCGAATACATAGGTAGGAAACTAAAGTATTAAGGCGAAATGAAATGCATCGTGTCCATGCATGCAAATTATAACAAAATGGTAAGTACCAAAAATGTGAATCTAATTAATTTAACAAACAAAATGTTATAAACTACAAAAAATTCCGATGGCGCATTGTGGCTCGTGGACTTTTAACTTAAGAGTCCTTTTACCGTTCGGTGATCATCATAATATTAAAGATTTTACAATATTGAATACCCAAAACGAAAAAGTGCTACTACTAAAACCTAAAAGCAATTCTTGTGATGTCAATTGAAGAAGATAAGGGAGTGACTGAACGGTAAAAAGTCTCTTAAATCATGAGTTCAGTGCAGGATGAGTGCAGGACTGCGATTTTTGAACATCACACGTTCAATCGAGCAGTAGATAGTGTCAAAATTGCTATGGAGATTATGCATCTTTCTACTGCCGTGTTGATTGTATGATGTTCAAAAATCGGCACTTTAGGTTTGTTTTTTATTTTTAAGTGATTTTTAAAATCTGTATATATGATTAATTAGGTAGATACCTAACCTTAGGTAGTTAAGTATGTTTTAAGAAAAAGTAACTATATTTTTGACATTGTTTATACAGGTAGTTAATTGCATATCTATTTGAATAGGTAGGTACCTAATCGGAAGTTCATTTTCACGCTATTATAAAATGTCGGTATTTTATTTTTAAACTTTTTATACAATTTGTATATTAATATTTTTGTAATACTTAAATGTATAGGTACTTAAACATCACGCTAATTATTTGCAATATAATAACATTCCTATAACATCTGTATTTTATTTCTTTTAAATCTTTCATTTTTTTCTTTCTAGGAATGAATCACTACATAGTATAAAACAAAGTCGCTTTCTCTGTCCCTATGTCCCTTTGTATGCTTAAATCTTTGAAACTACGCAACGGATTTTGATGCGGTTTTTTTTAATAGATAGAGTGATTCAAGAGGAAGGTTTATATGTGCATTGCACCCGTGCGATGCCGGGGCGGGTCGCTAGTAACTAATATAATTAGATAGTTAGGCATGCCACCAACATAGGTGTGGTATTCGAACCCGCACCGCGGCCCAGTATCGAACTATTATCATAGTGTAATAAAAACTAACAGTGGTGAAACTCAGCGGTCGCGGCGGTCTATGCACGCGCGGTGTAGCCCCTACACGGGGGCGTACCCTGATGAGGAGTTTTCTGACAGCTAGTCAAACGTAGTTCTATATACTGGCGATAGATGGAGTTAACCAGTGAGGAGACCGAAGACGAAAATTTTAGGCTAAAAAGTAAACAAAAATACAATGTCACTGAGTCAGACGCATCCGTTGACGAAATATATTCTTACTACTTATTTAATTTGTATTTTGTTATACGCAAGGTCGCTCGCCCCTGTCTCGTCAACGCCATCTATCGAGCCATTAGGAACTTCTTTTTCTTTTTTAATGGCTTTCTGAAAATCCCTTATTGAATTCGTTTGCAGACAAAGGGGGGATTCTACACAAAGCGCTAGAATGACCTGTCGCGACCGCTGAGCTTCACCACTATTCGTTTTTTACACTATATGCTACTTATTAGGTAATCTGTGCATGGGCCGAGATTAGCTAATAAATAGCCTATTGGGCCTTTCGTATTGCGGACTAGAACATAAATGCCAATTTTCTAATCCACCAATAGACCTATTCAACTGAAATGATGATGACTTATAGTTGCAAATTCTACTAGAATAGACACATACTAAAACTCATAATTATGGTAAAAAAAAGCCGTGGTGGTTTGATGGCGAGAGTGACTGCCGTGCAGGAGGGGATGGTTCGATTCCTGTCCAAACCATAAAGTTACCTATTATACCTTACAGGAATAGAGTCAGTGACATGAGTTGTCAAATGAAACAGTTTTTGGATGTTTTTTGGAGACTATTCGCAGGCAAAAATTCTAATACTGTCTATAATTCTGAGTCTAACGTAAAATCATGGATAATATAAATTTATGAAGTAGTGTCAGTATATTTCACAAAATTATCTACGATTTCACTTTAGATTCCCAATTATTCACGAAAACCGAATTGTAAAAATTGATTAGTGACTAAAAAACGGTTCTATTGATTCGCGTCACGTATCTCTTTCTATTATATAGTGCTGCCGCTAGGTACATCTCGCTCTCTCAGCTGTATGTTCCTCTATTCCTACCTCTATGGTCCAAACAGACTTGTATACCAATGAGTCTTGTGGAATCTGTTTACGATTTGTAACACGACTGGCTTTTAGGTGAAGAAATCTACGTGCTTCAATTTCGAGGCATCTATTGCACCCACTGTCAATTACATATGGCGACGGGCTCACTCTCCGTCACACAGACAGAGTTTCGGAGCTACAAGTGAAACTTGGATGTTCTGAGATTTCAGAATATCTCTGACTACCCCCTCGGGGATTATAGTCGTGAGCATATGCTTATGCTATGTACTCAATGATAATGTTTACCCTGTTCATGTACAACAGAGATTTAATGACTACCCTACGTTGTAGGAAGCCTGACAACGTCTGGTGTAGTGGAACAATGTCACGAGTTTGTCCTAGACATGGGGATTAACCTTCGAGTAAACCGCTTGTTACTAGGGTTTATGCTGAAGGTATTTATGGTTAGGTAACTACACTTTTTAGTAACACGCCGTATTGTCGTTCTTACAACATCAAAATATTCCTAACCGTGGTCGTTAACTTTAACATTCTAACTACTTTAGTAATACAGGATGTTAAGAAAAGTATCAACCTTTAAACCCACCACCACCAGTAGTTCCGTTTTAGGGTAGATAGAATTCTATCTACCCTAAAACGGAACTACTTTTACTATGGGAGCAAACATGTCAGTGCACAAAAAACATGTTTCACTAGAACAAATCGTTCTAGATGTTTCATAATAGTTATCATACATTTGAGTCGAGTTGGCGGTGCAGTTTAGTATGGAACAGCTAACGCGCTGACAGGTTTACTCATAGAGTAAAACTTGTTCAGTTTGATGGATAGGGTATGTGGTTTAAAGGTTAATTATACTTTTCCTTACACCCTGTATAGAACACTAGCTGTTGCCCCCGCGAATCCGTCTGAAGTTATCCTATGTGTTAATCCATAACCATAACATAGGTAGTTCTTATTCTATCTGCGTGCCAAATTTCCTCCAAATCCGTTGAGCCGTATATACATATGCGTGAGTGAGTGACAAACTGCGATTATGATCTATACTTCATTCAGGAATTAGAGCGACAAAATGTAAACAACGGTGATACCAGTGTAGAAAATACCATCTCGAGACGGTAGAAAACTTATCTCTGGAATAAATAACAGTAAATTATCTTTTCTACTCGCAAAGGATTACGATAAATGATATGCTAATTTTGTATGGAAAATAATAAAAAAATACGCAAGTTGTAATAAAATTTATTTTAGATTAAAAGAAAGCGAGACTGTAAATATTCTATTTCGTGGTCTGGCAACATTCAGATACTTTAAACCTTTGGTTCGTTTTAACAAACGTCTTGAAGAAAAATATTTCTTATTGTACACATTAACGTAAACGCGTCTCTTGATTGTTTAATGCCTTCGTCTGAGTCCGTACTCTATGCGCGGATGCTACGCATAGCACAAAAAGCCCACATAGACAGAGTAGCGGGCTACATAACACAATTTAAAAATTTCATTCATATTGTCACGATTATTTTTATTATTTATAGATAGACAATAAATATTTAATGTCAACGCAATTTATTAAATGCCGTGCCGACATAATTATATTCTTAAAAAATGTACCAAAGGTTTCTGACCACGTAATGTCACTTTGACAGTGACGTTTCTTTGTTTATATTTTGTCGCTCTAATTCCTGAACGGAGTATAAGGCAGATCTAAGGTGACAAACATCTAAACATCCAAACTTTGACAATGAGCGTTTTTCTTTTTTTTTTTTAATGCCGTTTTCTTATAACTCAATAGATGGCAGTAGTGTCTGTACGACAAACTGTCAAGCAAAAACTTCCTCTGCAATGTCACCTATAGACTAAAAAACGTAGAGATTTCATTCTCTTTGGTTCGGATTTGGAAGACGTCATCAAAAAAAAATTTAAATTATTTTCGATTTCTTTCTTAGCCAAAAATACAGTCCTTTTTCGTTGTTTTTCAGAAAAGCAGTTTGAAGTAAACTATTCTTATATATTTATTGGCGTTTCCTTGTTAGATTTCGCCAGTGTCAAGTAGTTTGAGGGAGTGTCTATCCAATCTCGAGGATTGTTTTTGAGTAAGAACAACTGAGAAGGATTTTGGAGCCTCGTGGCAGGCTGAGACGCGAACCGCGCGAACACCACGCGAGAGACACGTGTTCAAGGCAAACCCTGCAACGTGATTACGTGACTCTCTGAAGTAAACTAACAAACACGACAAAGTAAATGCTACGATACGAGTTTGATTAACAATGACATTTGACAGCTCAAGTTTTCTTATTGCCAGTTCAATTTCAGATTTTGCCTTATGATCAAAGAGTTTTTATATTTATTTTAGTCAAATTGTAGTCTTGTATCACCTTAAAGAGTAAATTAGCATAAGAAATATAGTTAAATATAATAAAAAAAATATGTTCCAAAAGATTTTTGTTTTTTTTTCACTTCACTTTTACCCTCATTTCGGGGAAAGATAATTTTTCAGTGTTTGACATAGATTCGTATAGACCGTAGCGTCATCTATCGATCTACTATGAAACGAAAAAAAAAACGCTCATTATAATATTGGTGGGACACGTAATTTAAGGAAGCTGGAAATAGGTGAGTGATAAGTGAATTAAGAAATATGAGTTTTAAAATAATAAAATAATGTGTAGATGGGTGAATGCGGTGAATGTCCCAAGCAGAAAAATTTCACGACGTTGCTGAAATAGTTAATTTTGTTATGCTACAAAGTTGCTTTTTGGCCTAGAACGATAAATCGTTCTAGTTTTTGGCGCGAGTACCTACTTGTACTGAAACCTGAGCAAGCGAAGGAATCTAGGATTGAACCACGAGCGAAGCGAGTGGTTCAAATAATAGAATCCTGAGCTTAGCGAAGGTTTCAAAGGTACGAGACGCAGAATAACTTTACAGCCGAGCGAAACAACACAACTTTTCACCTCACAACAGCGAGGAAAAAAGTGAATTGCTAAATTCTATTCTATTCTATTTTTAAAATGTGGCTGCCATCTTGGTTTGTGATGATTTTGCCAATGTCGAGTTTTTGTAGCAAAAGTGCTTGACGTTGTACGGTTATGAAGATATTTTGGTGACTTCAAGGGTTGTTCTTACAAAAGAACACTATCTTGAGCCACCACTGGAGCCCCGCTGTCGAGTTGGGAGGGGGCAACCGACGAGCGACACGCGACACGCGACCACCCACTAGCAGATCCACAACGCGACTCCGTGAATTGCTAAAAAGAACATTTTAAAATTATTTTTTTTCGTGCTGGCCAGTGACATGAAATAGTTCAGTCATAGGCGAAGTATTTTTCGCTTACGCTGATAGACGAAACATCAGTGTAACCGCGTATGAGACAGCGATAGTCATAAAATCCTATACAATTTGTATGAAAATAGATGTCTGACTCCGGAGTCAGACAGCCGTCGTAGAACAAAAAAGTGGCTACGTCGATAAGGACAGCAATAAGTAGCGATCTCCTTTTTTAACTAGAGCGAATTTGCTATGTGCATCTCTTACTGAGTGATATGACAAGACACGTACTTGCTTCTAGTTCCTTCTCTTTCTACGAGTTCAGTGGATTGGCGGTAAGTAGGTATAGAAAAATGTTGCATAGACAGATATTCGAATTTCAAAAACTAGTGGAATATTTATTTATTTATTAATAATATTTATTTAAGAAAGACAAAGTGCGTACCCACGACAGGCTTCGTCAAAGACAATAGGTACATCACTTACATCCACAACAGGCTTCGTCATTCAAAACTAATAAGTACATCAAACACATCCAAAAAAAAAAAAAAAAAAATCGCTTCGCTTCGTCAATTATTTATTTTTTATTTATATATTCTTATCTAACCAAAGATACATTTTTGAAACAACGATAGCGCGAATTAACTTCGTGCAACGCCATCTAGTTCCAATCTGCTACTGTATTTATCCGAAACTGGTTGCGCTACATCATCCGTTATAATTTTGATTTAAAGTACTTACGAAAATGGAGGTGGGACAGACGCATACAGAATGGACGAAAGTTTAAGGATTCCTTGTACGGAACCCTAAAAACTGACTGAAGACGTCGGCTGTGTGGGCTAGATCCGTTTGCCTCGAACTCTTAACAAAAAAAATCAGACGCAGGCAAAGGAAATGCATCTCATAATCCCATTCAGCCGTGAACGTAAATTTTAGTAAGTAGGCAAATAACTCAAGAAATAATGTCCAAAACTGGGACGAGACCTCGACAAGGCTATTTAGGAGTCCAAAAGCATATCTAAAGAAATATCGGTTACCAAATACTAGTTTCGTTCCGATACTTCGAACCTTGATACAGTTACATTCTAGGGGCGAAGTATAGACAAAACTTTTTTTTTATTACTGGACTACGGCACAAAACGCATTCGATCAAATTTTTCAAAATTAATCCAGATTTTCCAAAATTCGATAAATTATTTCAGAAAATTTCAAATTTTTATGTTTAATATTTGGTATACATTCTTTATTGCACAAATAATATACAAACGAACAAACAAGCAATCAGACAGACAGACAGATGACTGACATGACAGATCAGATGAATGAATGAAGCTGTCATTATAAGTTTGATGAGCATGAAAAATCTATTTTCCTATTAGTATGTCGAATAGTAAAATTAAATAAATGTATTGAATAATTTCATTAATTTATGTATTTTCGTAATGCTCAAATTGAAGTTCAGTCCGCTATTTTTTATTTGCTAATACTCGCACAACGCACGCGCAGAACACCCTTCGCCCAAAATCTCCCAGCGCCATATTGAGAGGCGGACGTTGTATGACTAGAGTGATTAAATCGTGGTTAGTGCAATAAATTGGAGTGGAACATTTGATCGTGCCCTATGGATATACATTTGGGTACGTAATACTCAAGAAAAAGGATACACGAGACGTCTGTTAATGTGCAGTGGGCCCTGTGAAATCACATCGTAACCTAGACATAGGCCATTCTAGTTATCAGTAGATTACCTAGGTATCATCAATCCGCTGTTTGCTCACAGTTTTAATCTTATTAATACACACGTGTGGGGCATAGCCATAGGTTTCTTGAATCTAGTTACATTAACAAGATTATACGATCGGTTCGCAAGGTTCCACACTCGTATATAAACGGATTTCGAAGTGTTTATGTCGGCAGTTGACAGAAGCGTATATGTATATGACCGATCATAAGTCACCACACCCAGTGAGCGGATTGTCGGTTTTAGTATTTGATAGTTTATAGTTCGGATGATTGTTCGCGCGTCGAGCGATCGGTGGGTGTTTAGTGCGGTTTCGTGGTGTCGGCGAGCAGCCGCGGGCTGTGATACGTGAACTGGTGTAGTGTGTGTAATGGTTTAAAATTTCTAGGAGTGGTGTGCCTCGGTTGAAAGGCCTGCCGAAAGGACAGGGCTCCGCGCGCGAGGACGGATTGCGGCTCTCCGCTGTGAGGAAACATGGAGTGCTGCATGTCAGAAGAAGCCAAAGAACAGAAAAGAATCAATCAGGAGATAGAGCGGCAACTGCGGAAGGACAAACGCGATGCCCGGAGAGAACTCAAACTGCTCCTGCTCGGTAAGCTATTGCCTTATTATATGTGATCGGAATAGGCAGGGCAATTTAGGGAAAAGGAGCAAATGTTTGTGTGATGAATATGATTATTTGTATTCAATTCTTTGGTGTTTGTATCTATACAGGGTGTGCACCCCGTTTTTTATACGCAACAGGTGCGGATCCAGCCCACACACAGGTTGTGGTCACGGCCAACCGAAAATCTGCCAAATGCGAGTCGGACTGACTGGCTCACAATCTATACATTACATTCCCACAAAGGAGACATATGCAAAATGTATGACGCTCGGCCCGGCCAAGACCTTGTACACTGTATAGGTTGTCACGGCTTCGTGGAGCGAACACTAGTAGATTAATAAACCTGTAAAATATTAGTCTGTTTGCTAACGAAAATAACAAAAGTAAATGTGTTTCTTTGCATATCTAGATTCTAAACTACTGAACTGATTTTGATATAGCTCTGTATAGATACAAACACCCATGAATTGAATACAAATATTAATATTCATCACACAAATATTTGCTCCTTCACCCTAAATTGCCCTGTCTATTCCGATCACTGCTTATTATTACTAGCTTTCAAATTCAAATTCAACAACAGGTTTTAATTCAAATTAAGATTGAACAATTAAGTCTCGGGCGGGACTTGAACCCGCAGGCTTCCAAATCGGGGAATTGCTTTTTCCTATTTAGCTACCAAGCCTACTACCCAGAGAACGAAATTATTCAACCTATTGTGTCTTAAGGGACGGAACGGGGAGGACAGACATTTGAAACACGTTTTATTCAAAATATGTCATCATCATCAACAGCCCGGTAAACCCCACTGCTGGGTATAGGCCTCTTCATTTTCACGCCAACCACATAGATAAATTTCTGAGGTCATTATTTGACTGTACAACCGTGTCAGAAGGTGTTCCTTTGTGGAGAAGATGCGGCCAGACAGAGGTTTTGAATGATATTTTGTCCATGTGAAATTAGAATATCAATACATACATACATAAGCTCAGGCCATTGTCCCATGGGGGTAGGCAGAGACCACGGACCGCCACACGCTACGACTCTGACACAACTCTTTAGCCTCATTCACATTCATACATCTCTTCATGCACTTCCGTCGATTGAGGGTGCTACGCACTTGTCCTTTTCGGAAAAGATCATTGATTTGATCATGGTATGTTTTCCTCGGACGGCCTCTCCCAACACTTCCGCTCACCTTTGCTTGATAAATTTCATTCGTTAGTCTTCTTTCATTCATTCTCTCTACGTGACCTAACCATCTAAGCATACCCCTTTCAATCCTTGTTACTATATCATCCTTCAACTTACACCAATCCCTTATCACACAGTTCTTGATTCGATCAACCAAAGTAATACCACTCATACTTCGTAAGGAGCGCATTTCAACTGCATTCACTCTACTTTCATTCCTTTTATTCCATACCCAACATTCACTCCCATACATCAGGGTAGGCACCAACACACCGTTGTGAATAGCCAGACGTGCCCTTTTTGATACAGCCTGGCTACTCACCACGGCGTGCAGGGCACCATTCACCTTATTTCCCGCAGTCACTCTTCGCTCTACATCCCCATCACACTTTCCATCTCTCGTAAACAAACTTCCCAAATATACAAATTCATTTACCTGTTCCACTCTGTCTCCTTCCATAACAATGTTACATTCTGTAACATCATCGTTTTCACATTCAAAAACCATTACCTTCGTCTTGCATACATTGACTTTCATTTCTTTCTTCTTCAACGACTCATTCATAACATTCAACATGTCTTGTAACTCCGTCACCGACGGCGCAAGTTTGACTTGGTCGTCAGCGTACAAGAGGCACTTGACACTTAGCTCATTCATTCTCAGACCGCAATCCATCTCTTTCAAATCAGTCAGACAACTGTCCATATAAAGATTGAAGAGCCATGGCGACGCAACACATCCCTGTCTAACACCTCTCGAGATGTTAAACCAGTCTGTGTACGCCCCATTAACTCTGATACAGGCTTTAGAGCCCTCATAGAGAGACTTCAAAGCCTGCACTAAGGAATCAGGTATATATTCTAAATTTCATGTTTCTATCTTCAGCGGTTTAGGCTGTGCATTGTCTGTCCGTCATTCCATCACGGAACTGTTTTCTAAGTATATATTGCACATGGGGTTTTATGAAAACTGATCAATTTGATGTAGCTATCTTAAATTTGAAGGTATGCATTGTGAGATAACCAAATTGATAGTGAAATGATTGTGGTTTGCATGATAAAACTGTGATGAACTAGATTACAGATATACCAACATCCATCCATTTTATATAATGGCTGGATGTTGGTATATCTGTCTAAGATTGATAGACTTTGACACTGTTTTACCATTTGCAATTAAACTTTGGTATGTGGTTGTTCTTAACTTAACAAATCTCACTTCAGATGTCAGTTTACACATTGACACGAAACCAATTACTTTAATCACCACTAATTTGCTGTAATTTTTTGAGGAATATATCTGCAAAGTACTTTATCAAATCTCAGTTCTGAAAGGTACATTCCATTCCAATAGGACTGTCTTAAAAACTAACCTCAAAACAAATAGTCATCGTCATCAGCCTCTGTAGTCCCCGCTGCCACAGTATTGAGTATCTAGGACACTCCCTGCCTCCTCATCTTAACCTCAACCCCACTTGGTAGGAAAAGTAGGCAATGGCATTTTCCTGTCTCACTCACATTCACTTTGTATCGCACATGTTCACGCTTACCTCTTGTAAATATTTCCAATTTGTATGAAATGGCAGATACCTCTTAAACAGAATGTTGGTAGTTGTATTAATGTTTGTGACCACCCCGAAACAGATTATAGTCGTGAGTTTAATGTATTACCTACATTACCTAGAATAGTTTTATTTTTATGATAACTTTATGGTTATGTATTATATGATATTATCAATAAGTAGGTACTTATTTCACATTTTTTGATGTTCTAACTGTTCTAATCCTAATATGCCTATGTAAATTAACGTTAAGCAGACTTAACTTTACCTCTCAATTAAAGATTATAGCAAAGAATAAATTAACTAAAAGTACTATTGTCTAGAGTAGGTCTAAATCTAGAATTTGACATGACCTTTGGTATCACTTAGGAGTCTTAGGTCAAGGTTTACTTGAAGTCAAAATCTGGATTGTATTCTAATACTTAATTCGTACTTAATAGTTACATTGATTACCATGAGTTTGTTGCCAAGATACATGAAATATGATAATAAATTATATTTTCCCATTAACCTTCCCATGGGCCTTTAAGAAAAGTAAATGAACAAATGTTTTTAATACCTAATATGAATAATAATATCAAATTTTCCCTGAAGCACACATGAAAATTGTTCTGATTCATATCTTGTTTGGAATTTTTTCATTTTAAAATACTTTTTCTTTGCTCACGTTATGAAACATGAGCAATATTGCTGTATCAAGTAAAACCACAAACCTAGGGCACACCTTGGTCATTTAAAAGAAGAGTTAAGAATATGCGATACTGGGTGAGTGAGAGCGAGACAGGAATAAGATTTGCTGGGTTCGTATCGGAATGACCTAAAAGCAAATTGACCTACGTATCATAACGACCTAAAAGCAAAACGTCCTATTATCAAATCGACCTAAAAGCAAAACGACCTATTATCAAATCGACCTAAAAGCAAAACGACCTGAAATCAGATTGACCTAAAAGCAAAAGGACCTAAAAGTAATACGCCCTAAAATTAAAACGACCTATTATCAAATCGTCCCATTTTTATATAGTACAGTCAAATACATAATTTCACTCATAAGCGCACACATTACGCCATTTATTAAGACTTAGAATCGTCAGAATCACGAAAAGTGGCTATTATCTTGAACTTTTTAGTTGCTAAACCGATTGCTTCCAAATCGATATCTGAAGGTCCGCATAGAGTCTGAACATGAATCTGATCCGATGTCAGATTTGAGAAAACTTGCCGCCATCATGAACTTTTTAGATATTAAACTATCGCCCTAAAAATCAATAATTGATGAGATCCACAACGGATTTGAGTTATGACAGACACTGATTGTAGAGAATAAGTAACTTCTATGAAAATTATGATGATAGTCGAATATAATATACCCTATGATATACGGTATCTTTTCCTGTGCCAATAAAATAGAATATTATTCTATTCTATATCTATTATTCTATTCTATTTTTTCTTTTTTTCTTTTATTATTCTAAAATGTATTTTAAAAAACCCCCACAATTCCCCACTTTGATAATTTTTCCCCCATCCATTTCCCCAAAATTTCGGAAAAAATCGCGGAAAAAACCCCAATCTGGCATCCCTGATCTAAGAATGAAACATACCGGGTGAAAACGGTTAACGGTATGTGGACGGGGAGCCTAAGAAGAGTCCTTTGCTCAGCAGTGGGATGAAATAGGCTATTAAAAAAAAAAACGTGCGTGCAACAACAAGGTTTATTTATTACTTCACATAATTATGATAACAACAAGGTTTATTTATTACTTCACATTGAATAACTTATTAATAATTGTCGATAAACAATCTTTTAATATGTGATATTTTTTTCAAAAATTCGAATGGCGTAATTTCTTGTTTCTTAAGCTTTCGTAGCTCTTTTTTATATTTTGACTCAAATAATATTTGATTTTTGCGTCGTGTCTCTCGTTTAAGTATTGAACGGGTTATTCTGTGATCTTGCCATTTTGCCTCTTTCCTGAGAGCGTTAACAAAAGACAGAAATGTAGGCTTTGGTCTTATCTGAGAATTAAAGCGCCTATTCCAACCTTCTAGCCCATTATTAGTCCGATGGCGCTCCATTGCACAGCTTATGACATCCGCAGGGTCATCCATTGCTTTTCGAAGTAATCGACGAACTTTAATAATGGTTTCGAATATTCAGTTGAATGTTCTGCTTTATGCTTAATGATGTCCCAGCATTCATTTGTATATTCCGGTGGTACTAAAGGTAAATTCGCACTCAGTCTTGTTATTTCTCTGCCTGTATGAGTTTGTGCTAGCTTGACTTCTTTTCCGTTTTCAGGATTTTTTTCCTTAATTTTTTCTGCTTTACGCCAAACTGCCTTGTTGAAATGATAGTAGCATCCCGTTACTTTTGAGTTTTCAAACACAGATTTAAACGCGTTCATTTGTGCTTTTTCATAATCACAAGTAAAATTATGAATTTCAGTCCCAAGTTCATGTTTTACTAGGTTAAAGAGCCTTTCATATGTTCCTTGCGTTTTATTTGGTAACAGTGCATATATTACAGGTACAATATTTGTAGTTTCGTCACAGCTGTCAATATCTACATGCAACGTATACAATTGATAAAACGGGTGTGGGACGTGAAAAGTTCCATCCCCAAAAAATTCCACAGATGAGGATACATTTTTCAGGTACTTCTTGCTAAGTTGAGATGCAAATAATAAAATTCTATCATTGTCTTCTCCGTCATTGCAAATAAGAAATTTGTCTGCCAAAATTTCGGGAACTATCACTTCGTTTAAACTTTTAAATTCAGTTTTTTGGACTTGAAGAAATTTCCGGCGAGCTCGATACAGACTATCTTTTTTTGATGTATACGGCGGTATCATATCAATGTTGTTCAAATTTGAAAACTCACTTTCAAAAATGTTTTGGATCGAGTTATACTTTTGGCACACTTTTTGTTTACACTTATCCATGATACTATCTGTTCTGTTTTTTAAGAAATTAGGTCTACAAGTGTGCAGCGTCAATCTTAAAACTCCAGTTTTCTCGCTATTAAGCGTCATACTAGCATTACAAATCTCACGACTCGCACAACGCCAGTTTGTGGAACCTTTTTTATTGCGTACCTTATAATTGTACCGATACCCTTCATGGAGTAAAACAGCACCACCCTTTTGAGATTTAATGAAAACAAATTCATTTTTTGAATAGTTTTCGTCGCTTGGTTCTCCATTATCCATTTTATAAAAACTTTACCAATATTTTCCGGACTGAATAGTTTTATAGAAAATGAAACAAGTTCGAAACAGCTTCTTTGACAATTAATTTGATTTTAGAAATAATTTTCGAAAGTGGCTAGTCACTGACAGGTGGATTAAAAAAGTTTTGAATGAAGTATTTTCCTTTTAATCGGGGAAATCTACGGATTTTTTTATGGAGTAGGTTGCATTAATTGCACTTTAGGCATAGGCGAAGTATTTTTCGCTTACGCTGATAGACGAAACATCAGTGTAACCGCGTATGAGACAGCGATAGTCATAAAATCCTATACAATTTGTATGAAAATAGATATCTGACTCCGGAGTCAGACAGCCGTCGTAGAACAAAAAAGTGGCTACGTCGATAAGGACAGCAATAAGTAGCGATCTCCTTTTTTAACTAGAGCGAATTTGCTATGTGCATCTCTTACTGAGTGATATGACAAGACACGTGCTTGCTTCTAGTTCCTTCTCTTTCTACGACTTTAGGTGAAAATGTCAGTATGCATCCATGTATGGGCCGTCCGGCTAAATTGTGATATATGCAATGCATTTGATGGCTTTGTGATAGGCATTAAGATAGAAAAATTTTATCTTTTTTCGACCCATGTTGTTTAGGGAAAGTTGTTCAGATTCTCGGTCTGAATACACCCTTAAAGTTTCGTTACTAATTAAAAATTAGTGGTGGGTATCACTCTATTTTAATTTTCGAGTACTGTACTTTACCTTCAATCTGTAAACAGGTCGTTTTAATTTTAGGGCGTATTACTTTTAGGTCCTTTTGCTTTTAGGTCAATCTGATTTCAGGTCGTTTTGCTTTTAGGTCGATTTGATAATAGGTCGTTTTGCTTTTAGGTCGATTTGATAATAGGACGTTTTGCTTTTAGGTCGTTATGATACGTAGGTCAATTTGCTTTTAGGTCATTCCGATACGAACCCGATTTGCTTAAATTTTGCGCCACGATCCTGCTAGATAGGGTGAGGTAAGAAATTGGTGGGAGGCAGGGAGTGTCCATACTGTATATATACAGTCCAGAGGAATATTCCATAAACATGAAAAATGTAATTTACAATTACAATTCAAGGTACATTGCTGGTTACTTACGGTGTTAAACAATATGGTACCCTAACATTCTCAGTAATATATTTCAAATTCTCATTGTAAATTCTCTCGGTGGCGCGTTGCGGAGAGGTATAGACTCTCAATCATGAGGTCTGGGTTCGAATCCGCACGGACAACATGCCAGTACCAATGAGTTTTTCTAAATACTCTTTCTTATGCTGCGTCTAGGACTTATTTCATAAACAAGACAATTGTAATTTACAATCATCATCATCAGCCTATATACGACCCACTGCAGGGCACAAGCCTACCTTCTAGGAGGGTGTTTGGGCTTTAGTCCACCACGCGTGCCCAATGCGGATTGGTAGACTACAAATACGCATCAGAATTTCTTCTTCTGCATATGCAGGTTTCCTCATGATGTTTTCCTTCACCGTTTGAGAGCATTCGGTAATACATACAAACGTTAGAAAAACTCAGAGAGCATTCGGTAATACATACAAACGTTAGAAAAACTCATTGGTCCGTGCGGATTCGAACCCAGACCTCATGATTGAGAGTCTATACCTCTCCGCAACGCGCCACCAAGAGAATTTACGGTGAGAATTTGAAATATATTACTGAGAATGTTAGGGTACCATATTGTTTAACACCGTAAGTAACCAGCAATGTACCTTGAATTGTTATTGTAAATTACATTTATCATGTTTATGGAATATTCCTCTGGACTGTATAAGACATGAGGATTAAATCCTTTTCGATCCTGTAGGGCAGTGGCCGTCTTCCATCAATGTCTTTTATAGGAAATGGGACATACTTACATAACTCTGGGGCCTAGTACAGTCAGCAGCAAAGAGATGTATGCACTTTTACTACGTCGTAGTATAAAGATGTATCCACTTTATGTATACATCTTTTGCATGAGGTGGGATACATCTTTTTGCTGCTGACTGTACATATTGGAGGAAGTGAGATCACCGTTATTGTAGTACTCATTCTTACACTGTTCCTGTGATAACTATGCCACAATTACCTGGTTTTCATTCATGAGCTGGCATTAAGACATGTTATTACGTCAGTACGTATTTTATAAATTTACGTTATAAATAGGGTAAAAATTCCAATGTTTCTAATAAATAAAAGTGTTAGTCGTATTTTTGTCGTTCTGTTGAATTTAATTCCAAATAGTTCATTACCACTTTATTAAAAACTAGAGATGCGCGCCGACTTATGTTTCATCACGTAATATTATCTAGTATTCTAATGGTGAAAGAATAATTCAGATCGGGCCAGTAGTTTCGGAGCCTATTTAAAACAAACAAACAAAAAATAAAATCTTTCCTTTCCATATTATTAGTGTAGATGAAACCCTTGTTGTCTTTTTAACAAGTTAACAGGGAGTGTTAATATTGCATAGCATCATAAGCATATGCTCACGACTATATTCCCCGAGGGGGTAGTCAGAGATATTCTGAAACCTCAGAACATCCACGTTTCACCAGTAGTACCGAAACTCTGTCCAGTGTGACGGGGGGTGAGCGGCTTTGTTAATATTGGAACAGAGAAAATATATCTGGACGCTTGTAAAATTATATGTGCAGTCATAATTTTATGTGTGCCGTTGTATTATTCATTTCAGGATAACCTTACACACAGCACACATTTATAAAGTTAGCTAATTGTTTCAATATTACGAGTCATTGTCATTTCGTTACATTAGTCATGAATTGAATTATTGCCGTATCTCAATTTTGTTAATTTTTACGTACTGAGACGAAGGGTTATGGACAAATTAGAGAACGACAAAATAAAAGGAATGGTACAATATCAGTAGATACTAAATCGTATTTACCAAATTTGAGATGCAAGGGTATGAAACTACTATCTTGTTGTGGGGGGCTGGCAAGCCAGCAACACTTCGACCCAATGGGAGAAACTCCTAAATACCATGCCGACACTGTTTTTACGGGAAAACCACTTAGCTGTCACTTCATACAAATGGGAAAAAAATTCAGGAACATGTAGGATTGAGAGAGGAAAACACCATTGCATACTATTTTCTGTCACGAGGGGGGTGATGTAATAATTGGTGGGGGGCAAAGAGCGTCCGTACTGTATTTAGTACCATACTCTTTCTTAAATCCTCTGTTCTGTACTTTATTTTTATTTTTATTTTTATGCAGATTTACAGCATTACAATTTTGATAAATGGATGCAGTTCTGCAAAAAAGATCCAACCCACTATGGGCTCTATAGTGGGTTGGATCTTTTTTGCAGAACTTCGTCCAAATATTCTTGTAAAATAAATGTGATATCTGGACTCCAATAAAAAATGCACTTTCGGAGTAAAGCAGCGATGACATTTTTCTGAAAATAGTGCGTTTCCCTGCGAGATAGAATCAGAAATTAAGAAATTAGCTGAAGAACCAGGCTAGTTGTCGTAGACCGAAGAACTGCTAAACAAAGTGCGGGCAATGGGCGGGGCATATTTTGCTCGCAGAACAGATTACCTATTGGGGGAAAAGTTCTCTTGTGGTAACCGCGTAACAGAAGTCTCATCGTGGGGAGGCTCCCCACAACGTGGACCGACAACCTGCGCCCGCGGCATGGTGCCTCGATAAACGTTTTATCGCGCCTGCTAACTCGTTCGTACGCGCGCAAAAAGAAAGGGAGCTAGGGCGCGAAAGGGCTTTATCGCGCGATCATGCCGCGGCGGCTGGGCCCTGTTTAATAAACGCGACAAGTGACAATTGATGATTCAGAGTACGTTGCTGAGAATGCTAGGACACATGAAGCACTGCAAGTTTAGCGTCATTAGTAACCAGCGATGTACTCTGAATTGTCAATTGTGACTTGTCGCGTTTATTAAACAGGGCCCTGGTAAAAGTGTCGGGAATCCGTTTGATAAGGCCAGCGCAGGTTCGGTCCTTGTGGGAAGTAACCCAAAACGCTGGCGGCATTTTCTGGCTGAAAGGTTACGAATGAATGAAAAATACGTATAAATAATGAACTTATGGGCAGAGCTTACCGGTAACCAACAAAACGTATTTAAGCCGACCATACTTTTTGACGGTACCAAAACTTTAAATAAACAGTAAACATTTTAGAGTTTCTGGCCGCATTTCTCTACAACAGAACACCTGCATCAGCATGATAGTGTTAAAAAATTACGTCAGAGAGCTATCTGATATTATGAATAAAAAATGTGGACTTTGAGTTCAAAGTTTATAAAAGTGTTCCTTGGTGACAGGTACTGGGGAGTCGGGCAAGTCAACGTTCATCAAGCAGATGCGGATCATCCACGGGTCCGGGTACAGCGACGACGACAAGCGCGGCTTCATCAAGCTCGTCTACCAGAACATCTTCATGGCGATGCAGAGTATGATACGCGCTATGGATCTACTCAAAATTCAATACGGGGTTCCGTCCAATTCAGTAAGTTTACTAGAAAATCATATTATATTTTATACTATTAGTACATTAAGTAATTATGTATAGAGCAGACAACGCGAACAAAATCTGTGCACCATGATCAGCAGTGTGGGGCGCGTGCTGGGAGCGTTAGGCTGCGACGAACGCCTGGCACAGGCTAAGTGAGTTAGAGCGCGTGCACCCTAACGCGTGTTACAAAACTTTACTTCTCGGTAGCTTCTCTAGTTAACATAGTACCTCAATGTATTAGTATAACATTTGAAGTCTAAAATGCATCGCGGGATTCTGTCCAATGCAGTAAGTTCGTCAGCGTTTGCCCTAATCTTCATCCAGGACCATTATTACCCAACCTCTCTTTCGTTGTATGGGAGGGGTCGAAAAAAATAGTTTTCATCATAACTACTACATTTCTGTTTTTGGGTTACGATTATCTTCTGCCAAATTTCGATTCAATAGGTGCAATAGTCAGGATTGGTTCACTTCTAAGGGCCCTTTTCACCTCTTCTTAGTAAGTTCTTGTTAGCTTGTCTGACAGATAGTTTGACATATTTTGTATGAAAAATATGTCAAACGATTTTTCAGAAAAGCTAAGAAGAACTTACTAAGAAGTGGTAAAACATGCCCTAAATCTCCTGAATATATTGGTGTATTCTTATTTTAATACTAGAAAATTAACATCCGTTTTTGTTTCCAAATATTGATGTGGTCAATACTTAACGTATTTATAGTTTTATCATATCATTTAAGTAAGTAAATGTTTCAATTTATTTTACAAATATCCTCTTTAAATTCTATTTCATTTTGACATAAATCCAGCATTATATTATTTTCTGTTGTTAAGAGTTGAAATATACAAGGAAAATTTGCGACAATAATATTAGCTTAAAAATACATTAAAAATTACCAATAGAATAAACGAAATAACATTTCGTAAAATGGTTATGTATCTGGCGTCCAATCCCTAATTTATTTATACAAAACGTAATCGCACTTTCACAGGTCATGGGTTATGCCCTTCGATCAAAATAAAATGAATGGATAGGCCTAAAGCACGGTCAGTTGAAGCAAACTACTGGTGCACTTGGTCCATACAAACTAGCGCCATTATCTGTCAAATCTAGGGCACTTGCATACAAATTTGAAGTAAACCTTTCAATTGTTTTGCCTCATTTTTCTGGTTTGAAATGTTCGCGTAAGGCCTATCCATTCATTTTATTTTAATCTAAGGTTATGCCCCGAATTCTTCCTACTACAAAATCGGAATTCTGTTGATGCGGTTTTCGAATACTCTCGACAGCAAGTTGACTATCTTGCTTCCACTAATCCATCATCTGGTGGAATATGATCCGATCTTACCCGTATTCGTAAGAATCCAGTGCACTGTAGTAGAATAAAACGTATACTATAAAAGCAACATCACAAATGTACCTGACCTATGTTTCATATCAAATATTGTTTAGTCACTAACAAGAAACTGTAAGCACGTGCGATACAGCGAGAAAGGACCACACCCAAATGTGTATGATATTAGGCAATCCTAATATCGTCTCATATTTGGGAGGTAAAATGCCATAATAACCACGCTTGGCAGAGCGGGTTGGTGATCGCAGGGCTATACCAGTTGTACCGGTGATGCTGCTGCCCATCATCGGCCGAGGAGATTGGGAGAGGCCTATGTTAAGCAGTGGACGATGATAGGCTGATGATGATGATGAATATCGTCTTCCATCCGTCTACTGCGAGAGGGTGTGAGGTAAAATTTGTGGGGGGCTTGGAGTGTACATAAGGTAGTACCATACTCTTTCTTATACTGTGGTTATATTCAAGATCATTTCTTAATATCTTGTATAGGCTGAGGCCGAAAATAAATCATCATCATCATCATCATCATGACGACGACCCGGTTGGTGTAATGGTTACTTTGGAGGAAAAGGGAAGATCTTCCACGGGCTAGTTGGAATGCCCGGGACCGCGGTCCAACAGTTCTTAGTTGGATGTTGTATATATGCAAAGTCTCTTGATAAATTCGATAGTGCGATTCAGGACTCGCCATATGATTGGTTGTTATTCGTAATGAGCTGTGATGCGTTGGACAGATCCATATTGTGATTGGCCGTCTTCTGTGTGACGTGCTAGGTCGCATGCGCTGACCTAGATAGATCTCTGTTTACATCGACTCGATCGATGTGTTCGGCATTGTTGCTTAGTCAGCTCTCGTAGCTCCGCTACAGTTACCACGCCGGATTGCCAAACCAGGGTCCTGGGTTCGAATCCCGGTTCGGTCATGGATGTTATATGTTCGTGCCGTTATTGTATGGTTTCCATAATAAAAGCCTTTAGTGATAGTTTGGGATCATTACAATGTATGTGCCTGTGAGCGTTATTTATTTATTTATTTATTTATTATCATCACCCGAGTGCGACTGCGGTGCTCCGGAACAAACTGTCGAGCACATTGTCAACGAGTGCCCTGACAGAAGATTCGACGGTCCGGGAGCTAAACGAGCTAACCCCGAGAGCCAAAACTATGGCTTAAAACCATAGACATCGATTTGTAACCTCCGCAGGAATGAAAAGAAAAAAGCCATACGAATAATAATCATCATCATCAGCCTATTATCGTCCACTGCTGAACATAGTGCCTCTCCCAAGGCGCGCCACAATACTCAATTGTCGGCCTTCCTCATCCAGTCACTCCCCGTTACCTATTTTAGGTCGTCGGTCCAGCGGGCCTCAGGGCGTATCTACGCCAGCCAGTTCGTGGTCTCCACTCTAACTCTGACTCCCCATCGGTTGTCAGTTCTTTGGTAGATATGACGAGTCCATTGCCAATTCAGATTGCAAATTTTCTGAGCTATGTTAACCACTTAAGTTATCTGACGTATCAACTGATTCCTGATGTGATCTCTCAGAGAAACACCGAGTATACCTTTCCATAGCTCGCTCGAGAAGATAAATACTAATTTCAAAATGGAAATTACAGGAAAAGGCGGAGTTGATATCAGCGATCGACTTTGAAAGTGTAACAACGTTCGAGAGCCCATACGTGGAGGCTATCAAGGCGCTGTGGTCCGACTCTGGCATCCAGGAGTGCTACGACCGCAGGCGAGAGTACCAGCTCACCGATTCTGCCAAATAGTAAGTATTTAAAAATAAAAGTTCCATGCAATGCGTTAAAAAACACCCTAGTAATAATTAAGGGGGTGCTAGACGATCAAACTAAACAACTTTTACTATGGAGCTAAGTACGAAACCGCGAAAAAAAAATCGGCTGTTTCATACAAAACTTCATCTATTGGGAAAGCAGATTTTTTATTCGCGATTTCGAAGTTCGCTCCATAGTGAAAGTTGTTCAGTTTGATGGTCTGAAGCACCCTCTGAAGTATTACTAGGGCGTTTTGTTACATCCTGTAGTTAAATTTAATTTTGATGTCTTTTTTTCCGATGGTGATATCACTACATAATGAGGATAATACTGACTGTGGTTTTCATGAAGGATTTTTCTTAAATTCCAAAGCACAGTGACTGTATGTTTTGAAATTTAAGGAAAACTCATAATAATAAATCAGTTACTTGTATGAACTGTTTATGTGTGAAATGTATTTTAACGTGTTCCAATGAGTAAAACTGTATGTCATTGTTATTCATTTGGTAACCTAAAATGTTCAATGATTGAGGAACATGGTTCTAAAACCAATTTCTTAACCGATAAAATTATTCAAAGGAATAAAGAGAAATGAATGAGTATTTTTCAAACAGAGTTTTTTAAGGATTCAAAAAATGTAATCAATTAGGTAGTCCAAATTTTAATTGTTGTTTGCCTCATTCTATCATGCTCATGATGAATAGTGATATGATATAATGTTATTTTCAGTATGAGTAATATGTTGTAAATAAATTACACCGTCTAGGTATTGTACGGTCGTAAAGGAGAATGGTATTATTAAAATCAATAACTTGATTGAATGGATAGCCCACTCACTTAGCCCTTTGTTTCTCTAGGGCATTCTTTAAGAAATCAAATGTAATATCATGACCTAAACAGATTAGCATGCCAATGTTTATGTACGTTTATAAAAACATTTTTCGAAATTATTAGTCGTGTTCACTTGTTGCGCTGAGGTTGCGGAGAGGTATGGACTCAATCACGAAAGTCCGGGTTCGAATCGGAACGGACGACATGCCTTGCACTGATATGTTTTTCTAACTTATGTACAGTCAGCGACAGAGAAACCTGACCCCTCTATCTTCTATACAAGCGCAGGGGGTCGGATTTCTCTGATGCTGTCCTTACCTACCTAATACCGACTGCTCTCAAACGGGGAAGGAAAACATCGTGAGGAAACCTGCATACGCTGAAGAAGAAATTCCTGTGCGTATGTGATGTCTACCAATGCGCATTGGGCACGTGTGGTGGACTAACGTCCATATACTCTCATTGAGGGTAGGCTTGTGCCAGTGGGACTTTTATAGGCTGATGATGCTTATTTGTTGGAACATTTATGTATGACAGTTGAAGCTGAAAGGCAATATGTAAACGTTTTTATTTGGCTCCAAATTGGTTCAGATATTGAGAGATGTTTTTCTGCAGCTACTTGCAGGAGATTGACCGCGTCGCGGCACCAAATTACTTACCTACCGAACAAGACATCCTCCGCGTGAGAGTGCCCACAACGGGCATTATAGAATACCCATTTGACTTGGAGGAGATACGATTTAGGTAAAACCCAGTGGTGTTTGGGGCCGTGAATGCTTATCAATATCATCTAGGTGCATGGGACTGTTTCAATCTTTTGTATGTTTTCTTTTGGTGTATGTTTATTTCAGATTTTATTGTGTCCAGTTTTTGTAACTGTCACAGTAAATTCTCATTATCTGCATGTTTTGCCGGCTTAGTTAGTAGTGGCGTACGATAAATTTCAGTTATTTAATCAATCTGGAACGGATCCAAAGTGCTGATTACCTGCCATCCGAGCAGGATATTGTTCGCACCAGACTTTCCACCTCCGGCATCCAAGAACATGCCTTTGTGGTCTACGAAGCACTAGTAAACGAAACAATTGTATACAGGTAAACTGTGCTGAACGTTAAAACCGTTAGAGCTTCGCGTCTATGTGCAGTTGTTAGTTGTTTCATACTGAGAATTAACTGTGACAATTTATTATTTAAAGGACACAGTGAATCCTTATTCTGCATGTATTAATAGGGCTTAGTAGAGGTGCATGAAATTAATTTCAGCTATTTAAGCGATCTGGCTCGGATCGAAGCTCCTGATTACCTGGCCACGGAGCAGGATATCCTGCGAGCTCGACAGCCGACCACCGGCATCCTTGAGTATCCATTCGATCTTGATGGAATTATATTTAGGTACGAAACGAACCCCCGCGTAGCCCTACAAGCTAGCCTCCATAATCCTGTTAAAGTTGCGATGGAAAATCTCCCTGTATTTGACATTGTTTTAATCGAGCTAATTACACCTTAAAATGCTACGTTGAGCTTGTCAAATACCTATAATAATGTTTTAAGATAGGCATCAAATCGTTCATCTCAACAGCACCCTAAAAACCTTAACTTTAAAATTCGTAGAAAGGCTAGATTTTTTAAATAAAAATATGAAAATTTTTTTCTCTTTGAAAATAATTCAAAAAGTACTAATACTCCATATAGTTTTGAAACGCCCGTCTTAAGCTTTTTTTAGTATCATCATTCAATATGTTTCATTACAATTTATAATGCACGCTGCATTTATTTCATCATCACGAAATTGTCATCCTGCATGCTATCATTAAAGTTAATAATTTGGCTGTTTTGCTAACCTAAGTGGTAAATATTAACAAATCTAGCTATGTTTTACTAATAAAGAACAGTTGCTTTTGCATTCTTTCTAATATTTTAACTGTTCGTTGATCTGCTAAACCTACTAACGTAATGAATTAATCCTACGATTTGTATTTTAAATTATTTAGGGCCTGTTTCACCACTTCTGAATAAGTTCTTGTTAGCTTATCCGACAGATATTTTGACATAATTTCATACAAAATATGTCAAACTATCTGTCGGATAAGCTAACAAGAACTTACCCAGAAGTGGTGAAACAGGCCCTTACTTATGTTCTAAGTTATAGAAAGGGAAATAATATTGGTTCCGACAAATAAATAAATCTCCAGCTATCTCTGTCCGACTTTTATTCTAATTTACCAGCGTTATAATAATATACCGACAAAAAAATTCAAAGCATACCGAATAAAATACCTAAATTTTGCTGACACCTATGAACACAATCAAATTACATTTCTACTTATAAATATATTAAACTTTGAATAACAAAACTAAACTTCTGAATAAAATACTGAACCTCCGACGAGATTACTGGGTTACTGACAACAGAGGTCATGTCAAAATAATCATTCTTTTACGAATTTTATGAGTTATTTAATTTTCTAGTGTTGGTTACCAAATATATTTTTTAACTCTCAACATTGATGAAAATACCGAAACTGGTCGGACCGCGCGAACGGCGTTTGAGCAAAATGCATTCGGTTGGGTTAGCGAGGAGCGAAGCGACGAGCGGGTTAGGTTTCTTGCGACCAGCCCCACGAGCCGAGCGAGCGCAGCGAGCGTGCCGCGGCAGCGGCCGGCGAGTGGCAGAACCGAATCGCTACTGTTTTAAATAGTAGACTAAAAAAAATGTTTACAAAAAAAAAACTTAGGTTAGGTTAGGTTAGGTTAGGTTTGGTTAAGGAAAAAAAAAAAAAAAAAACTTTTTTTTTTTAAAGTTGAGATTTTTTTTTAAAAGTTATAGGTTAGGTTAGGTTAGATAGATTAGATTAGTAGTAACTAGAATTCATGATTATAGTAAGTACATTTTTGTATTTTTAATAACTTTCTGGACAAGCGCCAACAATAGAAATTTAAGTATAACATTGTAGTAAAAATAGCACAGAGTTTATGAAAAATTAAATGTAATTGATGAATTTCTAGTTGGCAAGTAAAGGTAATAATTACAAAGCATTGTTATCAGTAGAACATAATTTTATATGGTAAAAAAGTATTACAGCAATTAATAGTCATAAGATTTTTTCTGAGATTTAAGTATATCATTCGGTCGTTTCGTCATTTTTAGTCGGACAGAAGTAGTCGGAGATTTAGTATTTCGGGCAGTAAATATTATATTTTTAGTAAGGACATTTTTAAATTTATTATCGGAGCTTTTATTACTACCCTTATAGAAACTGGTAAGTCAGATAAGAATTATTAGAGTAGAGTAGTAGAAAGTTGGTGATAATTATTAGATTAAGGAACTGTGCAACCTTCTTGCTATTAGCACAGCGCTCGTTCAAGCTGTTTATCACACTCTCGCACTAACTGTGTTCGTCATTACGCGAACGAGATACCGAGTTCATGGAAACCTGTGGGTAGCTGAAATTTAGTCTTGTCTGAGAAATTTATGGATAACATACATACATAACTTTACAATCCTCCTTCCTTACCTGTGAAGGTTCCAGGTCTCAATTGGTGACAGGTAGCCAGTCTTTCACCTAAAAACACTAAATAAAAAATCTTATCTCGTAGTCACTTTATACGACGCCAATGAGATTCTTCCTATAGGCATATATCCCGACTAAGAATGGAATGGAGCCGCACCTCAAGTCACTTTCCCATTTTCGGATTTTTTTTACTGTTTTCTTTTCATGTACAGTAAAACTAATAAATACTGTGTCTTGACAGGATGGTGGACGTCGGGGGCCAAAGATCCGAGCGAAGGAAGTGGATCCACTGTTTTGAAAATGTCACATCAATCATATTCTTAGTAGCTCTTAGTGAATATGATCAAATTTTATTCGAATCGGAAAATGAGGTGAGTAATAGTACTTCATAATTTTACCTTTCCTTATGGGCTGTTTAGTAAAATGACTTTTGTTCACCTTTAATATTTTATGTAAACCAAGAATGTGGTTGATCACTTTTGAAGAACCTAACTAACGAAAATACGAAATTATTTCTTCGCGATTTCAATATTGGCCCCTTGTTGTACGGTTTGACGATTTGAGGCAAACCTTAAAGTACGAAACGTATTTAATTCGCTCCTTATAAAAACCCAACACGCATTACTATTATGTTCTGACGTTCCATTTGAGAAAGTCTTATTCGTGAGAGTAGTATTTGCCCTGCTGTGATCTCCTATAGAAGGCTGTGACTTACACTTTTGTAGTTTAAGTTTTGAAAATTGTCCTCCATTAGGGTCAGCGCAGATCTAGCGCAGAACTGCTCGAACAGTTTTCATTAATTCTGCAAAATTCGGAAATCATACTATCAGATATAGTAATATCATCTATACCATACAATTGCAGAACCGAATGGAGGAGTCAAAGGCGTTGTTCAAGACAATCATCACGTACCCGTGGTTCCAACACTCGTCGGTGATCCTGTTTCTGAACAAGAAGGACTTACTCGAGGAGAAGATCATGTACTCCCATCTCGTCGACTACTTCCCCGAATATGACGGTACGTTCATTTAATAGAACTTAATTTTTTATTACTTTCTCTTATACAGGATAAATTGTATATCACTGCGGATAACTTCAGCATGTATTCTACTCATCAAACTGAACAACTTTCAGTATGGAGCCAACATCAAAATCGCGAAAAAAAATCAGCTGTCCCATACAAAACTGCAGTCAGTATCTATTCGACTCAAATGTATGAGACAGCTGATTTTTTTCGTTATTTCGATGTTGGCTCCTTAGTAAAAGTTGTTCAGTTTGATGAATTATGCTGAGACATGCTGAAGTTATCCACAGTGATATAAAATTTACCCTGTATTATCTTATTTTATTATGGGGACTGGCAAGCCAGGAACACTTCGGCCTAATAGGACCTTTTTGTAGACCCCTACATATTTATTTTCTCACCCTTCAAAAACGTGGTAAAGTAGGAAGGCAATGCCGTTCAGGGGGAAAAAGCTGTAATAAGTATCCCGGTTTTTGATAACCATTTCCCAGGAGGCACATGCGTTTAGTCGCCAAGACATCGCAATCACATTATTACTATTCAATAAAGTACCTTATTATCTGGAAACAAGGAAACGGTCTTCAGTAAACTAATTTTTAGAGCCAATGTTTGAGCTTCATATGTTTTTAGGATTATTTTAATTTTAGCAGTCGGTCAGATCCGGTAGGTATATTTACGAGTTTCCCTTTTTGGTTCATTTCGTTCGGATTTCTGTAATGAAAATGAAATTATTGACACTTCGAATTCGAACTCTGAACTAAGGAAAATGTAATGAGGATGTAACATGATTTTCCTTTAAACATGTGCAGATATTCAATAATTCTGATCGTTATATTAATTTCTGATTTATCCTTTTACCTAATATGAAACTTTCTATCAACCTTGTGAAACACTGTAGTAAAAAATGGTTATAGGAAACATGAGGTAATTCCTTTAATTGCTGACGCACGTTTCATGCATTCAGGGAGTCTGTCATGACTCATGACTGGTTTAATGTATGACACTCCTACCTACCTCTTAAGGGGGTACCGAGCCTCCAATGCTGCCCTCAATCGTATTATTTTAATTTCTTAACAATAATACTACATTTCCAAAAAAACTAGAATGTTACATTGTAGTTTTTTCTGCTTTCCTATTTATCGAAACTTTACGAGCTTTGTAGTGACCATCTTTAAAACTGCCGAAACCTGACGCTGCGGTCTTAAAGATAGTAACAACAAACATCATCCCGATAAATAAAAAATCAGCAATGACTACAATATGATACTTTGAAAATGTTGTACAGGGCGTAAACCTTAGAATACACATCCGATTTACCATCCGATTGTCTGTTCCTTTAGTATCTAAGTCCCTCTCCCTTCCTTCAGGAAGCAGAAGGACGAAAGCTTCAGACATTATACTATTGTCTGATGCTTCCATCCCTCTTCGTGACGGGAGGGAGAGAGACTTGTATACTATCGGATCAGACAATAGGATGTGTATTTCCAGGCTAAGGGACAGCCCTCCGCAGACTGAAACGGTGAACTTGGACCATCAAACTGAACAACTTTGAACTTTCACTTTAGAGCCTACCTCAGTAAACGCGAAAAAAATCTGCTGTTTCATACAAAACTGCTGTACCTACCTGACTCAAATTTAAGGGGCAGCAGATTTTTTTTCGCCGAGGTAGTGAAAGTTGTTCAGTTTGATGGTCCGAGATCACAGTTTCAGTCTGCGGTGGTCTGTCCCTTACACCCTGTATAGTTGTAGAGAAATTAAAAAAATATGATTGAGGGTAGCACTGTAGGCTCGATGCCCTGTTAAAACGTTGTAAGTTACATTATAATTTGCTTTCTATCGTGATTTTATTCATCTTGGTTAATTTCTAAGGTCCAAAATTGGAACCCAAACCAGCGCTAGAGTACATTTGCCAAAAATATCTGAAAGAGAACCCGGATCCAGATCGATCGTGCTACTCACACTTCACGACGGCCACAGGTTGAATATCTCCTGTGATGATAGCTAAATTACCCTTTTTTGTAGTATTCGCTACAGCAGTAGAGAGCTAATCTATATTTTGTGGGAGATTTTAAGTTATGTGCGATACTGTAAGATAATTTTTAGTTGGTTATACAGGGCGTAACAAAACACCCAAGTTATACTTAACCGCTCGCATCCCGGCTTAAGATAACAATTGATTAAACAATTGATATCGGACGATATCGCGACCGCGGGACTTGACGGGCTAAGGGGGTGCTTCAGCCCATGAAACTGAACAACTTTCACTATGGGACCAATATCGAAATCGGGAAAAAAAATATTATGTTCTATACTCTACAAATCGACTAGAGCTAAAATATGTATGGGATTTAAAATTATTTTTTTCGCGATTTCGATGTTGGTCCCATAGAGAAAGTTGTTTAGTTTGACGGTCTAAACAACCCCCTTATGAGTTGTTTTTTAGGATTTTCCTTTTTTGGTTCATTTCGTTCGGGTTTCTGTAATGAAAATGTATATAAATCAGCTGTCCCATACAAAACTGCTTTACCGACTAGACTAAAATTTATGAAGTGATTGAAATATTAGAAGATTATGATGACGATGAGAGTAGGACGCGTGGTGTAAAATATTCGTAAAGTATTCCTGTCCCGCTCGCACTCAATCAGAATCGCACATGACTTCTTTTTTCCCGTTTGTTTTAAATGAAAGCTAAAGTAACATGATTAAATATCCGAACAGATCGGAAGCTTCATACAAGCGGGACGCCGGAGACCGCCGCTAGACTCGTAAACACGCCATTTTGATCCATAAAACAATGAATTTCGAGTCTAGCGCCGTTACGCACGCTTTAAGAAGCTTGACTTCTAGTCGTATTTATTCATACGCTAATGTGTCCAAGGTGTGGTTTTACGACACAATGTAGTGTTTCTTTACATATTGTATACCATCGTAGTAACGCTAGAGTGTGTGTATATCGCTAATGCAGGTCCACAGCGCGACGCGACCGCGGCGCGGGAGTTCATCCTGCGAATGTTCGTCGACCTCAATCCTGACGCCGAGAAAATCATATACTCGCACTTCACTTGCGCGACAGGTACGTAATTAGTAATATTAATTTATGGCATTCTATACAAATGGACTCACCACGTCTTAGAATTACAAAACCCAAGGCACAGATTATTCAATAGTTACTACTGTAACAGATACTGCACTCTCCCGAATTCTCCTGGAACGACGAACTAAAATGCGCCTTATGTCAATGCGCGACAGAATGTATAGCGTGCGATACGCATCTGACATTTAACGACGAATCCGTAGGTACGTATCGCAACTGTCAAACGCGAGTGACGGTTCACGTTTGAGCCTGCCACGAGGCTCCGCAATCCTTCTCAGCTGTGTTTCTACTCAAAAACAATCCTTGTGATTGGATAGAGACAAACCACTTGAAACTGGTGGAAATGCAGTGCTAACGCACAAGCAATGTCCCCTTTTATGCTTCAGTTGTGCTCGGCTGACATACATTGCCGCTGGCATTCCAGTCCTTTCAAATATCCTCGGTCACTAAGCAGTAATGTAAAACAATCAAGTACACTTATGCCCTCCCGGTAAGTGTGCAGATGCGAAGTCCCTATGTATAGAATGTCATAGAATAAGAATGTATTAAATATACAGGGTCCTTCTCAATATGCTGACGGTTTTAAGGGGAAGATCAGGTCATTAAAATGAACAACTTTTTGTATGGGATCAACATCTAAATCGTGAAAATGATTCAGTCTGATGATCTAATCATCCTCTTAACCCTATACTTGGCGGAGTATCTACAAATTTACATTACCTTAACTAAAAATCTAGAGACGAAATAAAGCAACGTATTTGAAAATTAAAAAAATGGAATTTCAAAGAAAAGAAATCCTGCCAAGTAAAGGGTAAACCATCCGCATAATAAGAAGGACCCTACACTTGATTTACACCCAACGCTGCAATAACAGGAAACGGTCGGGAACTAAAATGGATAATCAATTTTTAGAGATAAGACCGATCGATGTATTTTAATAGAGCGATATTACATGATACAATATCGCCTCGCTAAGAAATCGTCAGTGTGAAAGCGCTCTTACTATAAAGTTTCCTTATATTGAAGAAGAAATCATTCTGACAAAGAAATAGATTGAGGTATCGTTCATATAATACCTACATAACATTGCGAGAATTATTCTTAAAATTATTTAAATTACATATTCAAAAAGTCTAAAACTATAATAAAATGAAATAAAATTGATATTGAGTTAAATCTTGAAGATAAGTACATTTAACATCAAAGCATTTCTTTCGCTAAACAGATTTTTTATGTAAGCATTTTAAACTGTGTTTCCAATAGTTTAACAAAAACAAGGAGTTTGTGTTTGATACGCGATTTCGTATTCGTTAAACATTTTAAACGTTTAAATTTTAAGACGGCTGCACATTATAAGAATTTTTCTGTCGGTAAATCCCGCGCACCAATCAGAATCGTCGTACAGTACGACCAGGAAAATATGGCCGTTCGTTAATCTTCGTTTGCGCAGAGCAGGCCCAGGTAATCAAAGAGGGCAAAGTCGGATAGCAGCGAAAAGGGCGCGAAAACAAATTAGCCAATAGCGTAAGCGGATTGAAGGTGGCACATCCTGATTGGTCAATATAATTTCGCGCGCTATTAAAATTTTTCAACTGCGCAGGTACATCGGTAAGCCTTATAAACCTGGTACTACTGTACGCATCCGGCAAATTTCTCACAGCATGCCGTCTCGTACAAAATGTTTGCACGGAGTGCCTTCCGGCGAGCGGTAGAATTTGTCCATTCAAAATTTCTCGTAATGAGCGGCAGGTCTTATCAACATAAATTAAACGAATGTGATATTTATAACATTCAAGTATACGTATAGTTAAATATCTTACGTTGCTGCACAAATAACTGCACTTTTAACTTGTTCTCTAAAACAACTCTTTAACTAGCTGTATAAAGGCTGTATATTCATTTATCATGGAGGTTTATGGTAAGTTGACGTTTTACGTAAATAGTTGTAGAATATTCCTCGATTGTTGCGTACATGCTTGTGTGTTTTGTTGTACAGGATAAATTTTATATCACTGCGAATAACTTCAGCATGTATTCTACTCATCAAACTGAACAACTTTCACTATGGGGCCAACTTCGAAATCGCGAAAAAAAATCTGCTGTCCCGTACAAAACGGCAGTAGACATATTCAACTCAAATGTATGGGACAGCTGTTTTTTTTTTCGCTATTTCGATGTTGGTTCCATAGTAGTTATCCGCAGTGATAAAAATTTACCATATATTTCATGTTTTGCTCTCCGTATAACGTAGTAAGTTTAGCTTGTCGTTGTTTTGTGTTAAGTAGTGTGGAATATTATTATAATGATTTTTCTTTTATATTTTCGCTTCGATATCATTGTCTTTAATGACTTTAAACTATTTAGTGCCTTATACAGATTCAACGCTGTTTTGAAAAAATACTTATTGCTTAAAATGTTTCTTTACTTTTTTAGTGCCTACACGCCATTTTAAATTTCAATAATATCGTTTTTCTTTGCACGATTTCCGCAATTCATATATGAAAAAGATCCAGACATTGGACGACCCGGGTGGTTGGTGTAATGGTTACCACGCCGGACTGCAAAACCAGGGTCCCGGGTTCGAATCCCGGCTCGGTCACGTATGCCTTATGCGTTTTTGAAATAGAAATCTTTATAGTGCTTACTCGGGATCATTGCAATGTTTAGGTGCATGTGAGCGTTATTATTTATCTATTTATTTATTATTATCATTCTAACCTATCTGCTTTTGCATGTCTTTTATTTGTTTTTTACTTTTGCATGCTGCCTTGGATATTTTTAAAGATACTGAAAACATAAAACTCGTGTTCTGTGCAGTAAAAGATACCATCATGCAATCAGCTCTTAAGGAGTTCAATTTAGCTTGAATGCTTTATAAACTACTTTAGATACTTGTATACTGTTAACTTGAATTAAACGTTTATTTTTTAACATCTGCATGTTTTATTTTGCCTCAATTTTGTTCGCTTAACGCCATACATTATGTAATAACGACATAATAGGACACAAAAGTCTTCGAACGGAAATGCTTATTACAATGTCTGTCAACTTTTACATACACATACAGGGTAATTTTTGTCAGTGCCGTTTGACCATGTTTGTCAAACTGAACAACTTTCACTATGTAGCTATAACAAATCTGCTGTCCCAGGCATTTAGATTCTAAATAGTAGGATCGCAGTTTTGTATTGATTCTTTTTCCTGATTTCCACGTTAGTCGCTTAGGGAAAGTTGTTTAGTTCGATTATTTTGATCATCTTGTTAAAAAACTGTCATAACATAACACAGTACCCTATACACCCTGTATAGGGTCCTGTGTTATGACAGTGTTTTAACAAGATTAAGGAAAAGTATCATTAACCTTTAAACCACATACTAAAAAAATCTGCTGCATACATTTGAGTCGAGTATGTATTGGCGTTGAGTATGGGACAGCAGATTTTTTTTTTTGCTCTGATCGGTTTGCTCCCATAGTAAGAGTTGTTCTGTTTGATGGGCTGTGTATGTGGTTTAAAGGTTAATGATACTTTTCCTTACACCCTGTATAGGCAATAATTAGGTAACTACACAGGGCCTTGCCTATCCATACACCACTAGTTTTTAATTACTAACATAACTCCGACAATGAAACTAAACTTCTTTCCCTAAGGAACATGTGTCAAGAAACGAGAAAATTTGTTGGACCTCCCATAAAATATCGATTCGCTGATCCGCACTATTGTATGGATGGTCTAAAAAATGTCTCGTTTCTCGACCCATGTTCCTTAGGGAAAGTTGTTTAGTGTCATTTTTAGCTATGTTGATATTAATAATTAACAAAGTTTAAACATAGTATTGAGATGGACTGATTAGATTTTAAGAAACCTCTAGCGTACTCATAAATATAGTAAACACAATCATGTTATAACATCTTTTGGGTTGAACCTCATCTGGTTGCACGAAATCTCATTTTTTGACGCTCCATCCTTTTCTGTCGCTCAGAAACGTCATTTGCTATAGCAAGAAAGATAGCGGAAATGCGACCGCACGCGGCAGCACCTGCAATGATGCGACCTTTCTCGCTCTAGCCAATTACGTTCCTAACCGACAGAAAAGGATAGAGCGGGAAAAAATGCGATTCCGTGCTGCCAGATAACCCAGATATAGGCTCAACCCTTATTCTTAGGGCCTGTTTCACCACTTATGAGTAAGTTCTTGTTAGCTTATCCGACAGATATTTTGACATATTTTCATACAAAATACGTCAAACTATCTGTCGGATAAGCTAGCAAGAACTTACTCAGAAGTGGTGAAACAGGCCCTTAGTATTTGAAATTAAGCCACACAGCATTTTGTTTTTATGATGCAACTCAATATTGATTAAAGTCAATTTGGAGTTGTACTACTTTCACAGCTCGCATAGCTTCAAGAAATAATCTAGTACAAGGTTAATCCACCTATAAGCCCATTACACTATTATAGTAAGGCTTCTTCTGCACGTTAATGAAATAAAACATTAAAAAACGCGTTTCAGTTGTGATACAGTTTATTAGTTTTATTACTTAACTAGTGTTTTCCCGCGACTTCGTCCGCACAAATTATATACCAGATTTTAAATCAGATGATAAGCTATCAAACAAAAAAAAGTTTCATCAAAATCGGTTCAGTAGTTTTTGCGTGATGCGCGAACAAACAAACAAACGAACTAACTTGTCAATAGATGGCGCTGCACGTCATTTAAATCGCGCTATCGAGTGTTATTTGAGTCTTACATGAAGTGAACCGCTAGTTTTTCTACCTCAAAATTGTTACGGTTTTATAATAGATAAGATTATAATTATACAAACACACGTACATTATGGTAAGGTAACGCCTGTGTGCCACTGGGGTAAGCACAGATAATTAATCGCCACATGCTACGATTCTGACACCCACAAAAAAATAAAAAGGTGTGTAGAAAATAAATAAATAAAACGTATCTCTGGCCTCTTCAACATCCATGATAAGATAAGTCTCTTTATACATGCTCGTCGGTTCCAAAAACATTTTACTTTGCTCTTTAGTAGGTACGCATCTAATTTGATCAGCGTACTTGTGTCTAGGCTAGAGCGACCCGTTTCAAGTATTCCATTCACACTTGTCCTGTAAATTTCATGCGGTTAAAACTTTCTCTCATTCTTTCCGCATGACCAAACCACCTAGTGAGGTATATATTTGTTCGATACATTTTTTCAACGACTCCTTCAGAGGCCGTAGCGTAATACGCATGATATCACGCATTTTATCTCGGTCGGTCAAATAAGAAAGAGCGCGACAGCACTATATCACACTGACATACTACTATGTTAGGTGGTGGTGGTGGCGGCCGTAGGGCCGCAGTTTTAATTTACTTACTGAAAGATAGATTAATTACATAAATATTAAAAAAGTAAGGAAGTAATTTAAAGGTGCAGTTATTTTAAGAGCAGTTTATCTGAAGATGATATGCTTTCCTTGAACATGAGTCATCATAAGAAGTGCAATAAAATATACAGGCAATAATCTGCAAGAAATTTGCAAGGGTCGCTTTTTGATTTTATCGTCGCTATGACCAGTGCGAGATGTTGGAAGATGATGTAAATATTTTAACAATTACTTATAATTGGATAATCGTCAATGAAATTCTATACACATGGACTCACCACGTCATACAATAATAAAACCCAAAAACGGCACATGTCTCTAATGTCACCTTCGTATGCTTCAATTGTACTTGGCTCCCATACACATTGCCGCTGACATTCCAGTCCTTTCAAATGTACTCTATTACTAAGCAGCAATGTAAAACAAACTTTTGCGGTCCCACTAACAGCGCGATGATGCGAAGTCCTTATGTATAAAATGTCATTGGTAATCGACAATAGATTTAGTGAATGATGATGTTATTGTTGTTTGCAGACACCGAGAACATCCGGTTCGTGTTCGCCGCAGTCAAAGACACAATCCTACAATCCAACCTGAAGGAGTACAACCTCGTCTAAGCGAATACAACGTGGTCCTGACACAAATCTGTGATTGTGTATAACACATAATTTAAACATCATCACTTCACGACAGAATGTGTAAATTCACGAACTGAGGTCGGATGGACGAACTTATTCACCTTAAAATGTTTAATGAGAAAGTAAGGATAGATTGTAAGTCATTTAACCCAAAAAACTAGTATCAGTTGGGAGTGGGCGGGCCGGGCGCGCGGCGCTGCCGGTGGCCGGTGGCCGGTAGCCGGTGGCCGGCCGGCGCCGGTGCTCGTCGTCCGCCGCGCCGCGCCCGCGCTCCGTCGGACAACATCGTTCTCGATCCGAACGGATCGCTTCACGACGCGTCAGGTTTTTTGACATGTTTTTTTATGATGAAGTTATTTACAATTTATGTATGTGTCTGTATCGGTGAATATTAAATTGTGCATTTTAAAAGTTATGGTGAGTCTTGGCCTTACCATGAGCTGCTTTTAGTCATTGTTTTAGGATTTTTGTAAAGTTTGTTGCCATAATATCTTTCTACATTAGTATACATTTTATAATGTCCAGACGGATGGATTTGAACAAACTAGTCCAATGAACTAACGCGTGTTTCGTATCAGCCTCGTGGGTCGAGAGTTGGAGACAGGACTTCCTACTAATGTATCGATCGGGACGCTTCCGTGTTACTATTACGTATTTATTTAAGTTATGAAACGATGTCTCGTAGAGGTAACGATCGATCCAGAGCTTTGAGAGTCGGCAGTCCGCCGATCCTAACCAATATACATATATATCATAACCGTTTGTTCTGTTAGCTTGGAAGATTTATAAAATTATTGTATTTAAAATATACTTTTGTACATTAGAATTTTGTTAATTGAACATGTTATTATTTAAGCTGTTTATATTTGAAGATGTTTTTCTACTCGAAACGTTTGACTTCACGCAAAATGTTTTACGTTAACTTAGGCTTCGAGTACGCAGTGGTCTGGTTCTGGTGTATTTGGTTTCTTCCTAATGTTATCCGTGTTCCGTGTATGAGAATTCCATTCAGCTAGCCATATGTCAAGTATAGGAAGTTACTACGTTAGTTGTTTAAGGACATTTTTGATGCATTTGATATAAACTTTTTTTACTAGAAACCCAAGGAATACAATAAAGCGAAACGTGAATTGTAAAAACCGATACCGATGTTTTTTGCACGAACGCTTTTACCACATGAATGTAATATATTGTACATTTGGGTCTAAATGTGCTGAGTGAATTGAGCGGACAGTCCAGTGCCAAGTTTTGCTATTGGCAATATTTTATTGTAACGTGAAGCACAAATGAATATATTTTACATAATTTTATCATTGTTTTCCATATAGAGTATTTTTATTATGCTGCTTTATTTAGTGTGTTGCTTCGTGTTATTATAATTTAATTATTTTATGTAAAGTAAGAAACAAAGTTTCTATTATGAACATATACATATAACTTATTGTATTAACTTATTCGTTGTTGTGTCTTTATTTTCTACTTCTTGTACAATTTTAAGCATTTCAATTTCATCAAAGGCTAAGCACCTCTGACACTGTCAATAGCAAAACTATATGCTTTAATTAAGATACAGCTGTCTGAAATGCTCAAAATAATGTGAAATTGAAACTTAGCGCACAATATTGGAACTTTCTATTGATGTTACCCACGGGAGTGCAATCTCTGTGTATGCCATGTACACAGATACTATATTTGTTTTGTGCAGTTGTACAGCAATATTGTGGATTAGTTAGAGTCCCGACGAAGGCACGGCAGCCGCGTGGTGCGCACGCGTACCGCTACTCTCTACCTCTATGCGGTACGGCTTGCTAAATTCATTATACCAACTGTTGCAAACCCCTCATAACTTGTGTTACTGTCACTATTTTTATTAAATACACCTTCGCCTAATTATATAATCATCAACATTAGTAACGCCTATTTCATGGACTGTGCATTTTTTATAATAATCAATTTTATAAAATGTCAAAATTACACTAAAGAGGTCGTCCATTAATCACGTGAGGTTTTTTAGACTACTGTTTTACTCCCCTCTCCCCCCTGGTGATACGTGGTGAGTTTCAAGGCGCGGCCCCCATCCAACGAAACGTATTTTTTTTGTTGATCAGAAGAACATTTCTGACTGAGTTTTAATGTAATATTCTGCAACAATTTGTTTAATCTTAGTTTAATTTCGCTAAAATAATTACACGTGATATGAACTGAGTTTTAATGTAATATTCTGCAACAATTTGTTTAATCTTAGTTTAATTTCGCTAAAATAATTACACGTGATATGAACTGAGTTTTAATGTAATATTCTGCAACAATTTGTTTAATCTTAGTTTAATTTCGCTAAAATAATTACACGTGATATGAACTGAGTTTTAATGTAATATTCTGCAACAATTTGTTTAATCTTAGTTTAATTTCGCTAAAATAATTACACGTTATATGTTATGAAATCTCCCTCTCCCCCCCTCGAGATGCTATCCGAACCTCCCTCCCTATTTTAACCTCACGTGATTTATGTTAAGACTTATAAAATTAATGATTGACAGTGTCTCATCTTTCCAAGAGGATATAATTAAGAATTAACTTTTGCCATATTCCCATTTACGGCCGAAATCACTCAGATCTTTGATCATAAAGCCGTGCTGCATGTCTTGTATGCCTGCGCACTATCGCCGCGAATTCGTATTTTTAATACGAATGGACTGAAAGGCGTGTACCGGTGTGGTTCTTACATATATGTTTTACGGTTGGGCGATGACTACACAAAATATTGCTAAAACTATATTATAGTCTAACGTTGCTTTACCTTTTGCGTGAGATTGTGAGAATTTTAGCTTAAGTTCCGACTGAAGATGGATGCCTGTATGAAATATTGTAAATTATAATTTCTCATAAAATATAATTTTTTTCAGCTATGTGAGTAGTTTTCTTTATCGGCCAATAATCTTTACTGCAGTAATTGGTTTCTTTATTGGAGTGTCAGTTTGATTAATGGCTCTAGAAAAGCAGTCAATCGCTGCTTTTATTGACAGATGTAACCTTAATATTACACCATTGTAATTTGTATTACATGTATTGCAATAGTGTTTTGTTAATGTATTTTATTTGTCACGGAATACACATAAATTCATGAAATTATTATCATTTTAACCGACGGCGTGTAGTAAAAAAAAATTTGCTAATAGGGCATTCATCTCTTAACGTAAGAAGAACGGGACGACCAGGCGTGCGATTTTTGAATCTCATTCGGTGAGCTCAGCAGTAGAAAATGTCGAAATTACTAAGGAGATACGAATCTTTCTAATGCCGATTTGACTTTAAAAATTCGGACTCCTGAAGCATGATTTTTGAGAGTCAAATCAGCAGTAGAAAGATGCATATATCCGTTGTAATTTTGACATTTTAAACTGCTGAGCTCACCGAATGAGATTCAAAAATCGCATTCCAGACCATCAAACTTAACAACTTTCTCTATGAGACCAACACATCTAAATCGCGAAATAAAATGTAAGTGTAAAAGTTATTCCGTTTGATGGTCTTATCATTCCCTAAAAAATCATCAACATTGATACGATACGTGATAAAAGTCTTTATGGGTGATGAAAAATTTCGGGAGTGGTTTAAGTGATCAAACTTAACAACTATATACAGGGTGAAAGGGACAGCCCTCTGCAAACTGAAACGGTGAACTCAGACCATGAAACTGAACAACTTTCACTATGGAGCCTACCTCAGGAAACGCAAAAAAAAATCAGCTGTCCCATACAACACTGCCGTACCTACCCGATCCAAATGTATGGGACAGCAGATTTTTTTTCGCGTTTCCTGAGGTAGGCTCCATAGTGAAAGTTGTTCAGTTTGATGGTCTGAGTTCACCGTTTCAGTCTGCGGAGGGCTGTCCCTTACACCCTGTACAGGTGCAAACCTGAAATAGCAGAACATTTAGTTTATTACCAACCAGTATAAAGTCACTATCATATTTAGAAATTTTGATACAATTACTAATTATTTTTAAGCTAAAAGTTGTAGCAAAAGGTGGCATAGCACACAGATTTCAGGACGGCATGCACGACTCGCATAGTGGCAGGTTATTGGTGTTCAAGAAGGAAAATCTGCTATAAACATGATTATACTTGTAAGAAAAAGCACTAAAATAACTTTTTAAATATAAGCGCTGTATAACAAACAGTAGTTAAAGTAAAGCCTTTCCTACCTATTAATTTCACAGTGATATAAAAGTGAATCTGCGTGTGACAGCTAATATACCTTCGATCATTATCTTTCCATTTGCAGCCGAACATTTTGATTTTACAATCTGATTGTTAACCACACGAAACTTGTTCCATTCCATCGTTTACGCCTTGCCATGGCCGACATGTCAACTCATTCCGAGATTGATTTCAATCTTTTTTCAATACCCAAAAAAATATCAGTTGCTGATCAATTAGCAGAGAGTGCCGCTAAAATAGCACTTAATAATTTTGAATGGCGCTATGCTACATTAGTAATTTGTAATTCTATAATTTGTAGTATCGACCTCTTTGTACAAATGTATAGCAAGAGTGTGATTATAAACAACGGAGAGTACGATCGGTACTCTTATGAAGATACACCCCAGTACATTGTTTTTGGAAAAAACGTAACAGATATAGTACTCACGTTGCAATGGTTAAATGGGCAGAGATTCGACAACACCGGGAAATTTATTGTTATTTGTCAATCAGAGATAAATGAAGAATGCAACGAAGAAGAAGTTACGGAAACTTTTTGGATTTACAAAATTATTAACGTGGTTTTCGTGAAAAGTGAAAAGGAACAAACGAGTGGCTACACATATTTACAACGACACGACTGCAAGGGCAGCCGAGCTGTAAGACTAAACCACCTCGACATTCGCAACGAAAGAAGTGATAAGAAGAAAAGTGAAATTTTTGATGTAAAATTTCTTAATTTGCACAAGTGTCCGATAATCGTTTCGACTTTCATACAGCCACAGTATATGACGATTACAGATGGTATACCAAAAGGTATTGATGGTGATTTGTTGCTTATAATAGCTGAAGCGTTGAACGCAAGCATCGAGATGATGACGCCAGCAGTAGGCGATGGTTGGGGTACTTTGATAGACGGAAACTGGACGGGATCTCTCGGCGATGTCTACTATGATCTCGCTAATATCTCCATGACCTTCCCAGCGATAACACTCAAGAGGTTTATGTATTTTCAAATGTCCATCGATTATAATGTTATCTCTATTGTGTGGATTACTCACCCGAAAGAGACAGTTTCACCCTCATTGAAATTGCTACACCCCTTCCAAAAATCTACATTAGTCGCCTTAGCTATTACATTTATTTTCGTTCTTGTATCTGCTGTATTTACGAAAAGTAGAATATGGATTAAATTTAGTCAGAAATTGAATATGGCTCATCCCCAGAGTAGCCTGGTTTTTCATTCCTGGATGATTTGCATGGGTATGCCAAGTTCCAAGTTTCCTAAGAAGACAGCCCTCTTGTACATAGTATTAATTTGGATATGGTATGGGTTTTTATTAAGAACGTTTTATCAAGCTTCGCTAATTAATTCTTTGAAGACAAACAAGCGTTACTCAAATTTTGAGACGGTAAACGATTTAATAAAAGCAAATTATCCCATCGGAGGAGGCACTTCTCTTAAAGATTATTACATTGACGATCCCGTAATTTACGATAGATGGATTAATATGAATGCTAGTCAAATATTTTCTAGTATAACGGCCGTTTCAAATGGAGACAAATTAGGAGTTGCTGTCAATATGGATCATGCAAATTCGTTTCTTCGAAAACATCAAGGAGGTTTATTTATACTGCCTCAAAAAATCGCCGTGAGCCCTACAGCTATTTTTTTTAAGAAGTTCTCCCCACTTGCTGCTCCTGTCAACCGTATTCTAAGAAGACTGATCGAAGCCGGAATACCCATGAAACTATACAAAAATTATTACCCTAAACTGAAAATGGAATACGACACAGAAGAAACTAAATCACCTATCAAATTAGAACATTACACAGGATGCTACGTAATACTACTCGTTGGATGGATTTGGTCGTTTCTGATCCTTAAATTGGAAATTTGCTGTGGAAGAAATGTTATCAATATCGACTTCTTAAGAAATTTATTTTAAATGAAAGCATATGGGTGTATTAATACTAAAAATGTGTGATATCTAACTTATTTTATAATTGCCACAATATTTGTCGTAGAAAAATTATTATTCAATCAATCTGTATGCATTAATCGATCAACAAAGTAAAGTAATGGTTTACCGGAAAGATAAGAATTCATTTGCATGTAAACTAGTAATCAACAACAGGGCACATGATGTAAGTAATAGAATAGTAGAACATTACTTGATGGAGTCACACGTGATTTTCATTAAATATTGTGCTAGCGTTTTCAATTGAAAGCATACATCATGCTGTCTAATAATTTCAGTATTTTTCAGACACATGACTCCTTTGCCTATGAAGAAAAATTAGGAGAATGGGCCGCCAAAATAGCTTACTATAACTTCGAATGGCGTTTTGACACTCTAGTTGTTTTCAACTTATTACATTTGGTTGCTCGGGACATATTTCTTATTCACTATAAAGAAACGGTGGTCATAAGAAAGGGTAAATATATCCCAATGAATCGTCCAAAGTGGGTCCGTGTATCACAAATTATTTTATTTTGTGAAGACTCAAATGAAATCGCCGATATGCTGCAGTGGCTTATGGAAACAAAATATGATAATACGGCTAAATACATTATCGTCTGCACTTCCACCGATCTCCATGATTGCGATGAACAAGAGCTCTTTCAAACAATAGCAGGTGTCTACATAGCTAATGTTGTTTTCCTGAAAGTGTCCGATAATAAAGAAAACGTGGAACCGTACTCTTTTCATCCAATGTTACCTGGTAAATGCTGGAACAACGATCCGGAGAAATTGGACATGACTTATGAATGCACAAACGATACATGTTTCAAGTCTCTGTTTCCGGAAAAGTTTAACAATCTATACCAATGTCCATTGATCATTTCTACATTTGAGCAACCACCATTCATGCATCTAAACAACGACACCGGCGAACCCAGCGGAGGAGACGGTGACGTTCTGAGTATGATATCGAATGTTTTGAACGCCTCCCTCGTTATCAAGACACCTATCGATGGTTCCGACTGGGGCCACTACCAGGACAGCAACTGGACCGGCTCGCTAGGTGCAGTCTTCAATAACCACGCCCACGCCTCTATGTGCTCCTCACCTCTTACCACCGGCAAATACGGCAATTTCCAAATTTCTTTCACTTATAATTCTATGGATATGGTTTGGGCTGCTGGGTTACCTGCACTCGAGCCGTCTTGGGAAAAACTTTTATACCCTTTCGCATTTCACGTAAGGATCGCTTTGCTATTCATATTTATTGGGATCATTTTCATGAATAAATTGACAGAAACTACCTATTGGAATAATGTAATACGTACTATCAAAGTTGCACCTCTGAGATTAAATTTGCTCTTTTATGCTTGGACTGTATTTCTCGGAATGCCAATACTAAGAACGCCTACTAGACTAACCTTTAGGTCTTTATTTTTGTGCTGGATTTGGTTTAGTTTCGTCTTGCGAGGTGTATATCAAGGGGCACTAGTTGGCTCCCTCAAACTGCGGGTATTTGAGGATAACTTCAAAAGTTTTGGCGACGTTCTAAAAGGTAAATATCCGTTTGGGGGTTTACCATCGCTGAGAGAATTCTATTTGGAGGACAGTGAAATTTACGACAACTGGAGAAGTGTTGGTTTAACCGAGGCATACGATTATCTAGACGTTATGTCTGCAGGAAGTTCCGATTTTGTTATAGCATTAAACAAAGAGACTGTTATTGATTATTTGATATATTACGGTGGCAAAAGACATTTGCAAATACTTCCTGATAAAATTGTGAATAGTCCGACTGTGATGTTCTTCAAGAAAAACTCTCATCTAACTGGTCCTATCAGCCACTTCCTGACGACTTTCTTGGAAGGTGGGTTTACCCAGCGCTTGTACCAGAGGTTTGTGAGTCACTCGAAGCTTCTGTTCTACCAGCCGAAGACTCAAGGCCCCGAACCTCTCCGATTAGAACATTTCACCGGTTGTCTATTTCTATTGATGCTGGGCTACATTTTAACAATAATATTGTTTGCCGTTGAATTCCTTTGCGGTAAGAAATAAATTAAACTTACTTTAGTACTTATACAGGGTGTAAGTGACATCCTAGCAAATACTGAAACGGTGAAATCAGACCATCAAACTGAAAAACTTTCACTACCTTAGGAAACGCAAGAAAAAAAATCAGCTGTTCCATACAAAACTGCTGTAGGTACGTAACTACCCGACTAAAATGTATGGGACACCTGATTTTTTTTCGCATTCCCTGAGATAGGCTCCGTAGTGAAAGTTGTTCAGTTTGATGGCCTGAGTTCACCGTTTCAGTATTTGCTAGGCTGTCACTTACTACACCCTGTATTTAGTATAACTTAGTAGTAGGTGTAATTAGACGAAATGTTTTTCGCACTCTATTTTTTTCATATTTAATGTTCTGTTTTTTATCAATACTTCTGCATCTCTTTACACGGGGTCGGCTTTCCGAATCATGCGACGCCATTCAGGCCTTTTTGTTGGTTGTCATCTAGTTCGCGGAGTCCCAACGCTTTCATGTCTCAGGACATTCGTCAACCAGGTGGTTTGAGGTCATCCTCTCTCCCTTTTCTTTGTAGCAATGGAAAAGTGCCTACCTACATCTTAAGGACGTGATTGTCTGGTCTCCTCGTCTCAGCCTTGCTTCGCTTATTTTGTCAGTTATGGGTTCGATCTTAAAGCTTCCTCTTATAGACTCCTTTAAGAGCTAGTCCACCCGATTATAATTTGCTTTTTATCTAATGCACAAAAAAAATCTGCCTGTGAATCTTGCCTTAAATTTCAATGGAAATGTGTTCGGGACGAGACCAGACGGATGGCGACATCACAGGATGACCTTAGTTATTTAATAAGTGTCGCGCAACATTTGTCTCCTTTGTAGGTATAATGTCTAACGTATAGAATAATATTGTGCTTTGAAAAATTATATTAGCAATCAATAAAACCGATATGAAAATGAGTAAAATGTTTTTATTTAACTGACACTCTACCAAATTGTATTGGCAGCGACCTACCAACATTTCTTCTTAGGGTTCTGTAGGTACCTCAAAAGGAAAAACCACCCTATAAGACCACTTTGTTGTCCGTCTGTCAAACTCAAACCCCCTTTTCTCAGGAACGGGTGTAAAATATGCAATCTTCCAACTCGGCACATAATCAAAAGATCGAAAGAGAAAATCGTGTCCGTATAGCGTACCTACACATAAAAGGGGTCAGGCTAGGATCAGTGCCAATAAATAGTGCCTAATTAGTACCTAGGTCAAATAAATAGTGCCTCTGTACTTTACGAAATATCGATTTTTTTACCTGGTAGGCTAGCTAGACGTCAAGATAGCTTACCCATTTTCTGTGGAAAAAACGGCTTACAATACAGCAACGATTTTACACTCCAAAAATAGTGCCCTAGAGCGTCAAAAAACTCATAAGTCTTCAAGGATCGGAGATCTTTTGCAAGCAAGTCTTTTGAAGAAACTACAGCTGGCGTGGCGCTAGTGTGCGCACGAATTCATATAAGTAATATAGTTTTTTACAGAAAGCGAGGTTTTTTTAAATAAAAACTTTATCAAATAAATAGTTCCTGAAATAGTGCCTCAGCCAGTACTTATGTTTTTATATTATTCGTAATGAAACAATACCATAAAAAATCGATTCAACGTTTTTTTTTTTATTTACTTAGGTATTTATTTATTGAAGAAACAAACAGTCACTTAAAAAACATGAATTTTGGTTTTAAGGTAGGTATACTGGTAACAGACCTTGAGTTCCTTATATTAAATTCAGTTAAGTAATTATTATAATCTTTAGTTTGTTCGTTTAGTTACTACAATGGAAATGAGGGCTCCGAGAGCCAATCAAAAAGAAAACAAGAAAAAGTTTCAGATGGCTCAATAGATAGCGTAGGTAAATGTCAGATGGCAGTGCAACCAGACTATTATGTAATAAAAACAATTTTTAAATGAAGGAAAAAGTAGCATGACTTTTAACTTTTATTTTTAGCCTAAACTTTATCATTCGGAGCAATGTCACGTCGCCATCCATCAAGGCATGCTGAACCACACCTAAACTAGCTACTCGTATCAGAAAAGTCCCCTTACACTCAGACTTCCAAAAGATACGACCACAAAAATAACAAACATCAAAAATAGGTACCTACTTAGTTACTTATTTCACTTGAGAACATAAAGTACCTATACAAATAGATAGGCACATAATTGTTACTCATTATTTATGGCTTTTAAAGACAATTGTTTGAAGCATTCCAGTGAATGACCCATTCGCAGCCACTGACGGCACTAGCCGGCACATATTATTTGGGGCATAAGAGCCATTGACGGCTATAGCCGACACCAACTCTATAAAAAATACATGTTTACAATAAATCGCGGTGGCTTCTGTGACATTTTTATTTTGTTTCTATTGTGGCTTCAAATGGGTTAAAGATATCAACATCAATAAGTTTTTCGTTATATAATTTACATGCACGTCTAATAAAACTATTACCAACATAGCAAGTACCTACTATTCCCAGCTACTGAGAACAAGGGTTTCTTGCGACAGGTACGTTCACGTCTACGAGGCACACGGTTGTAATAGTGCGGGGGCATCGATAGTGTCATGGATAATTTTGTAAAGAATAACAGCATCGAAATAGTTACGACGGTCAGTTAGTAATAACCACTTTATGTCTATTGGAGGATATCACATAATCAGCATAACAAAAACCAGTCCTGCACAGCTAGCATGCCAGCCACGACAAAGCGTTTAAACGAGAAAAACGTCGTGCGCACTCTTTCTGGCATACGTAAAATAATAAGGATGGAGGCACATCTCGATTTTTGTCGTTTTCTCGGGGGTGGCATGCGAGCCCTACTGAAGTCAAGAGATTTCACGAATTTTCTCTGTATCCTTTCGATTCTATCGTTATGATTTTTATAAAACGGATGCCATACTTTAGTTACATGCAAATTCTAAGTTGCTACGGACGTAACTATTATAAAGGAGTTTGTAGATGATAGGACTTTTGAAAGGTTTTCCTACCCGTAGAATAAAACCAAGCTGTCTATAGGACTTATTCACGATTTTATCAATATGAGGCACGAAAGTAAGTTTCGATTCCATAATGTATAATGACACCCAGGTGTCGAATCTTGGATACTCTAGTTAAATTTTTGTTACAGAGTTTATAATCAAAAAGCACAGGCTGTTTCTTTCTGGTAAAACTGATAACGAAGCATTTATCAGGATTCATAAAAAGGTTGTTTTGGGTACAAAACTTTTCCAAATTAGTGATATCGTTTTGTAATATCGTACAGTCAGTGTCATCTCTAATAATCTTAAAAAAATGGTGTCATCTGCATAAAGTGCCATTTCTGATTTATATATATTTTTAGAAATATCGTTGACGTACAGGAACAATAGAGGTCCTAAATGGGATCCTTGCGGAACCCCAGAACATATGCATTTATATTGTGATGTAAAACCTCCCAACACAACGGCCTGACTTCTATTCTCCATGTAAGGTTTGGTCCAACGAAAAAGATCGCCATGCATACCGAGTCTCCAAAGCTTCTTTAGTAAAGTGTTATGGCAAATTTTGTCAAAAGCCTTTGAAAAATCGGTAGGTATACACGGCGTCGACTTGACATTTGTCATTCATAGCATTGAGTATAAATTCACAGAAAAACAGTAGATTACTTTCAAAGCTACGGCCCCTGTAAAAACCGTGTTGATTCGGTATGATGTGACGTCGTACTGCTTCTGATAACTGGTCAGTTTCAATTTTTTCCTGAATCTTACCAAATTGACATAATTTAGAAATGGGGCGATATTTTTCAATATCTTGACTAACTGCGCCTTTAGGAATGGGAGTAGGTAATCAACGCTTGCTTCCATATTTTGGGAACGCAACCATCACTAAGAGACTTTTTGTAAATTAAGGTGACAGGCTATGCCAGTGACGAGGCACATTTCTGAATCAGTATCGGATGCACACCATCGGGACCAGCTCCTTTATTAATATTAACAGATTTCAGATACTTCAACACAAGTTCAGGAGTGATCTCGATGGTACAAATCCAACACTGTATTATGACAGGGCTCTAGACGATCAATATTAAGAGGATCTGAAGGGGTGTCACGTTGCAGGGTTTGCCTCGAACACTTGTCGTGGTGTTCGCGCGGTTCGCGTCTCATCCTGCCACGAGGCTCCTAAATCCTTCTCAGTTGTCTCAAAAACAATCCTCGAGATTGGATAGACACTCCCTCAAATAACTTGACACTGGCGAAATCTAACAAGGAAACGCCATTAAATAAAAATAGAATAGAATAGAGGATCTGAATTTGGAGTCTCAAAAACTGAATGAAAATGTTCGTTAAATAAGTTACAAATCTGCTCCCCGCCCGGTAACTGAGCTCCCTTTATAGGACATGGTTTGTGGTGGACCATTATTAGGGAAAAGTGCCTTGACAAAGGTCCAGAAAAATTTTGCGACGAAATCAGCTAATCGAAAGTTAGTTAGTGTGAGTACCTATGAAAAGTCGAATTTTTTTTGTGCTATTTGATGAAAGCGTCAATTTTCGTCCCGCAGCGCTAAACGAAGTTGCCGCTTTCCACCTCCGTTGAGTAGAAAAATAGTATACTAACCTCGGGCAGTAAATAACAAAGCCTCAGATCACATGTTTGTTGACCTCGGTTTCGCCTCGGTCAACAATTAGGTACATGAGATCTGAGACCTTTCTTACTTTCCTGTCCTGCCCTCGGTGCGTAATCTACTATATCTGCCTACGTTAGAATCCTCTAATTACTATGTTATGTAGAGACTGTCATTATTTCTAAATACCTTCGCCTGATTACAAAATCATCAACGTTAGTAACGCCTATTACATGTACTCGACGTGATTTTTTTATTAGTGTTTTGTCGAGGGTACACTTAAGGCTTTGCATATTACGTAGTGCACATAAAGGTGGGTACATAAACTCACAACAAAATTCACTTTATGGTATGGTCTAAATTTTTTTCGGCTTTGCATATTACGTAGTGCACATAAAGGTGGGTACATAAACTCACAACAAAATTCACTTTATGGAATGGTCTAAATTTTTTTCTAAATCTAGGTACTGACGCCGAGATATCACTGGATCGCCACAACGACCTGTCTTGCGCTGCTCTCATCCAACGGGTGCCCGCTACCTTTACCAGGTCATCGGTCCACCTAATGGGGGGCCTACCCATGCTGCGCTTTCCGGTAAGCGGTCACCACTCGGAACTCTTCGGCCCCATCGGCCATCTGTTCTACGAGCAATTTGCCCAGCCCATTGCCATTTACTTTAGCAATTCTTCGGACTATGTCGGTACTATAAGTCGGGTCTATCCTGGTTCTCCTGTGGATCTCTTCATTTCTGATTGGATACCGCAAGTGAACTCCAAGTATAACCCTCTCCAATTGCCCTTTGGATGACTTTCAGCCTTTTCACTAAGCGACTTTTAGTTCAGTCAAGATGTACATCCGTGCTTGCAAAAGGTCAGGTCGTTCTGAATTTTTTATATGTTGTGAGGACCTAAACCAATATTAAATTTCCAAATTTGCAATTTCCAAAGTGATGTGCGAGCGGTAGGGTAACCAAAAAACCATAAAATTTTCGGACTTTTTTCAGTTTTTTGCTTATTTCTCGGAATCTATAATTTGTATCGAATAGTTTTGTAGGTATAATTTTATTCTGACAAAATTTCCTACAAAAAAAGTGGTGTGCACTTTCCTCATAGGACTTAACCTTTGAGGACTAGAGGGACGAGAAAGTAACATCATTTCAAAAGTTATGAAATTCGTATGGCGACCCTCTTGAAAGTTGAAGATAGAAACAAATTGATTCCATATTCTTAATCAGCGACCCCGAAAACCCCCGGATACAAATTTTCAGTCGGTTCACTAAACCTTTAAAAGCTGCGTTGGCGTTTGAAATTTCCATGGCAGCCATCTTGGATTTCGCAATTTTGTATTTTTTTTCACCGCCAACAAAATCTGACCAGGGTCCACTATGACATTGTTCAAGGTCCATACCCCTATCTATCATAGTGTCCGTGGGCCGTTGACGTCATCCGTCGGGATTCGACCTTCGGAGGAAGTCGACATATTCCTTTAAACATCAGGGCATCGTTATAATGTTCCCTAAATTTCATCCTTGTACTATAAGGTAACCCGGAGATCAATTGGAGGTATCTGGTCGATCCCCACCACTTTTCATAGATAGTAGATAGATGCCCGGATAATTGTTCTTCGGGTTTCCCCCGACCAACGTATATTGAAATTATTTTGGAGATCATCATAAGGATGCTCTGGTGTTAAAAGAAATATTTCGACTTCCTCAGAAGGTCGTATCCTGACGCATGAGGTCAACGGCCCGCGGACACTATGACAGATAGGGGTATGGACCTTGAACAATGTCATAGTGGACCCTGGTCAGATTTTGTTGGCGGTGAAAAAAAATCCAAAATTGCGAAATCTAAGATGGCTGCCATGGAAATTTCAAACGCCAACGCGGCTTTAAAAGGTTCAGCGAACCGACTGAAAATTTGTATCCGGGGGTTTTCGGGGTCACTGATTAAGAATATGGAATCAATTTGTTTTTATCTTCAACTTTCAAGAGGGTCGCCATACGAATTTCATATCTTTTAAAATGCTGTTACTTTCTCGTCCCTCTAGCCCTATAAGGTTAAGTCATATGAAGAAAAAGCATACCAATTGTTTTGTAGGAAATTTTGTCAGAATAAAAGTATAGCTACAATACTATTCGATACGACTTACAGATTTCGAGAAAAAAGCGAAAAACTGAATAAAGTCCGAAAATTTCATGGTTTTATGGTTACACCGCCGCTCGCACAGCACTTTGGAAATTGCAAATCTGGCAATTTGATATTAGTTTAGGTCCTAACAACATATAAAAAATTCAGAACGACCGGACCTTTTGCAAGCACGGCCCCCTTTTCATGTTTAACTTGACTGAACTATTTAGTGAGCGACCACGTCTCAGTTCCGTAAGTAATCACTGCAGTAAACACTAGTCAAAGACTTTCATCTTGAGACACTGCGGTATTTTGGAAGAGGAGATAATATCTTTATATCGCAATATCATTGCGTAACTTCCCAAGCTCGAATCTGCTCAGCCGAATTTTAAAATACCCTTCGTGCCTGACTGCTTACCTACCTATAAAGATTCGCATTTGCCATAGGTAGTAGAAATCGACTAGGAATACATAATCAATCACCTAAACCGTTTTACATAAAATCATTACACGGAAGGCTATTATTCGCACAGTCAGTGCAAGTTTTTTATATAACACACCTTTTAGTGAATATAATTTCGAAGTGTAGGTACAAGGGGTGGATTATTAGGTGTAATTACCTATCCTTCTTTTTGAAGTCGAACATTTTGAAGGGCTGGATTATTAGGTATAATTACCTATCCTTCTATTTAGCCGAACATTTTGATTTTACAATCTGATTGTAATATCAAATGTTATGTAAAATCAAAATCAAAACCACACGAAACTTGCGTTTCATTCCATCGTTCACGCATCGCCATGGCCGACATGTCAACTCATTCCGAGATTGATTTCAATCTTTTTTCAATACCCAAGAAAATATCAGTTGCCGATCAATTAGCAGAGAGTGCCGCTAAAATAGCACTCAATAAATTTTTCCTTTCGGTTCCTTAGCACATGCCATGCCCAAGTCCACTTTAGACTTTTCATTTTGAATGTTGCGTTGTCTAGTTCAGTGACTTTTCTGATGTTTTTGGCTCTTCTTTGTGTAGAAATGTCAAACCTAGGATGTTCCTTTCCATGGCTTATAGAACATGGTTTGTGGTGGACCATTATTAGGGAAAAATGCCTTGACAAAGGTCCAGAAAAATTTAGCGATGAAATCAGCTAATCGAAAGTTAGTATGAAAAGTCGAAATTTTTTTGTGCTATTTGATGAAAGCGTCAATTTTCGTCCCGCAGCGCTAAACTAAGTTGCCGCTTTCCACCTCCGTTGAGGAGAAAAATAGTATACTAACCTCGGGCAGTAAATAACAAAGCCTCAGATCACATGTTTGTTGACCTCGGTTTCGCCTCGATCAACAATTAGGTACATGAGATCTGAGACCTTTCTTACTTTCCTGTCCTGCCCTCGGTGCGTAATCTACTATATCTGCCTACGTTAGAATCCTCTAATTACTATGTTATGTAGACACTGTCATTATTTCTAAATACCTTCGCCTGATTACAAAATCATCAACGTTAGTAACGCCTATTACATGTACTCGATGTGAATTTTTTATTAGTCTTTTGTCGAGGGTACACTTAAGGCTTTGCATATTACATAGTGCACATAAAGGTGGGTACATAAACTCACAACAAAATTCACTTTATGGTATGGTCTAATTTTTTTTCTAAATCTAGGTACTGACGCCGAGATATCGCTGGATCGCCGCCACAACCTGTCTTGCGCTGCTCTCATCCAAAGGTGCCCGCTACCTTTACCAAGTCATCGGTCCACCTAATGGGGGGCCTACACATGCTGCGCTTTCCGGTAAGCGGTCACCACTCGAGAACTCTTCGGCCCCATCGGCCATCTGTTCTACGAGCAATTTGCCCAGCCCATAGCCATTTACTTTAGCAATTCTTCGGACTATGTCGGTACTTTAAGTCGGGTTTATCCTGGTTCTCCTGCGGATCTCTTCATTTCTGATTGGATACCGCAAGTATAGCCCTCTCCATTGTCCTTTGGATGACTTTCAGCCTTTTCACTAAGTGACTTTAGTGAGCGACCACGTCTCAGTTCCGTAAGTAATCACTGCAGTAAACACTAGTCAAAGACTTTCATCTTGAGACACTGCGGTATTTTGGAAGAGGAGATAATATCTTTATATCGCAATATCATTGCGTAACTTCCCAAGCTCGAATCTGCTCAGCCGAATTTTAAAATACCCTTCGTGCCTGACTGCTTACCTACCTATAAAGATTCGCATTTGCCATAGGTAGTAGAAATCGACTAGGAATACATAATCAATCACCTAAACCGTTTTACATAAAATCATTACACGGAAGGCTATTATTCGCACAGTCAGTGCAAGTTTTTTATATAACACACCTTTTAGTGAATATAATTTCGAAGTGTAGGTACAAGGGGTGGATTATTAGGTGTAATTACCTATCCTTCTTTTTGAAGTCGAACATTTTGAAGGGCTGGATTATTAGGTATAATTACCTATCCTTCTATTTAGCCGAACATTTTGATTTTACAATCTGATTGTAATATCAAATGTTATGTAAAATCAAAATCAAAACCACACGAAACTTGCGTTTCATTCCATCGTTCACGCATCGCCATGGCCGACATGTCAACTCATTCCGAGATTGATTTCAATCTTTTTTCAATACCCAAGAAAATATCAGTTGCCGATCAATTAGCAGAGAGTGCCGCTAAAATAGCACTCAATAACTTTGAATGGCGCTATGCTACATTATTAATTTTCAATTCTTTAATTTGTGGTATCGAAATCTTTAGACAGATGTATGGCAAGAGTGTGATTATAAACAACGGAGAGTACGATCGGTACTCCTATGAAGATACACCTCAGTACATTATTTTTGGAAAAAACGTAACAGATATAGTACTAACATTGCAATGGTTAAATGGGCGGATATTCGACAACACAGGAAAATTCATTGTTGTCTGTCAATCAGAGATAAACGAAGAATGCGACGAACATATAGTTATGGAAACTTTTTGGATTTACAAAATTATTAACGTGGTTTTCGTGAAAAGTGAAAGGGGACGAACGAGTGGCTACACATATTACTATCGACACGATTGTAAGGGCAGCCGAGCTGTAAGAATAAACAACCTCGACATTCGCAACAAAATGAGTAATAAGGAGAAAAGTAGAGTTTTCGATGCAAAATTTTTCAATATGCACAAGTGTCCGATAATCGTTTCGACTTTCATACAACCGCTGTATATGACGATAACAGATGGTATACCAAAAGGTGTTGATGGTGATTTGTTGCTAATAATAGCCGAAGCGTTGAACGCAAGCCTCAAGATGATGACGCCCGTAGTAGGCGATGGTTCGGGTACTTTAGTAGACGGAAACTGGACGGGATCTCTCGGCGATGTCTACAATGATCTCGCAAATTTCTCCATGACCTTCCCAGCGATAACAAACAAAAGGTTCGCTTATTTTGAAATGTCTCTGGATTATAATTTTCACTCTCTTGTGTGGATTACTCATCCTAAAGAGACAGTATCGGCATCATTAAAATTGCTACATCCCTTCCAAAAATCTACATTAGTCGCCATAGCTATTACATTTTTTTGCACAATTGTATGTGCTGTCTTCACGAAAAGTAGAATGTGGATAAAATTTTGTCGGAAATTGAATATAGCACAACCCCGGAGTAGTCTTGTTTTTTTCTCTTGGATGATTTTTATGGGAATGCCAAATTCCAAGTTACCGAAAAAAACAGCTCTCTTGTACATAGTACTAATTTGGATATGGTACGGTTTTTTAATAAGAACGTTTTATCAAGCTTCTCTGATACGTTCTTTAAAGACGGACAAACTTTATTCAAATTTTGAGACAGTACTTGATTTAATAAATGCAAAATATCCCATCGGAGGGGATGGGTCTATGAAAGAGTATTACGTCGACGAACCCGAAATTTACGATAGATGGAATAATATGAATGCTAGTGAAATATTTTCCAGTATCGAAGCGGTATCAAACGGAGAAAAATTAGGGGTTGCCGTCAATATGGATCATGCAAATTCGTTTCTTCAAAAACATCAAGGAGATTTATTTATACTGCCGCAAAAAGTTGTTGTGAACCCCACAGCGATTTTATTTAAGAAGTTCTCGCCCCTAGCCGCACCCGTCAACGTTATTCTAAGACGAATGACCGAAGCCGGAATAACCAGGAAAATATACAAACATTATTGCCCTAAGCTGAAAATTTATCATGATACAGAAGAAACTACATCTCCTATCAAATTAAAACATTACACAGGATGCTACGTACTACTCCTAGTTGGATGGGGTTGCTCGTTACTGTTTTTTACGTTGGAAATTTGCTATGGAAGAAATATTATTGACATCGGATTCTAAATGAATTAATTTAAAAATATAAACGATTGGCACAGATATTCTATTGCAAGAGCTAGGTATTGGTATTGTTTGTGAAATGTGTGAATGCTAATTATAACTGTCATTATTTATGTAGGGGAGAAATTGGGGCATAGGTATTTTATTATTATTAGCCCTTTGCTGATCTTCACTCTGCGCATCCAGAGACGCAAAGGCCTCCTCCAGCAAACTCCATTACACTCTATCTTTTTTAACTCTAGTCCATAGAGATCCTGCGACTGTTTTTATGTCATCTGTACATCGTTTCTTTTAACGTCCTCTTTTTCTTTTGTTTCTACCTCTCTGGTCCCATTCCATCATTTTGCTCTGTTCCATTTTTCCTTTCGGTTCCTTAGCACATGCCATGCCCAAGTCCACTTTAGACTTTTCATTTTGAATGTTGCGTTGTCTAGTTCAGTGACTTTTCTGATGTTTTTGGCTCTTCTTTGTGTAGAAATGTCAAACCTAGGATGTTCCTTTCCATGGCTCTTTGGTATGTTGTTGGTTTCTGCATAATCTTTTGAGTCAGCACCTAGGTCTGGCACTGGCTGGTGTTTGCAGTACCATCTATCGACCAAGCAGCACCATTTGAAGTTTTGCTACTCTAGACGTTTTCCTCATAATTTCTAGATGGTTGATCTGGACATGCACATAGTGAAAGTTGTTCAGTTTGACGATCTGCACCCTAAATATGTAACGCATTTTAAGTTTACTTACACCCTATCTCGCAAAACGTCTTGTAGTTTTCTAAGGCCCGCTACATACCTAAAAGGAATTCTGATTTGGAAATGTGTTTTTGTATAGATTTGGTCCGTCCAGAATTCCGTTCGGAATTACGGAAGCGTCAAACCCAAACAAAATCACCATCCAATTCTTTAACGAAATTCCGTATTTAAGTATGTGGCAGGCCTTCAGTAGGATAAATTGTGCTTTTAAAAATGATTATAGCAATAAATAAAACTGCTATTAAAATAAAATGTTTTTATTTATAACTGACACTCCGCCAAATTGTGTTGGCAACGGCCTACCAAACTTCTTATTGCGATGTCAGAAAAAAGGCCGTTGTGTCGACCTATATGCAATAAATTCTTAGATGAATTGTTATGTTCCTTAAACCCCGGAAGCTGGCATGCATAGACGTATCTTCAAGCAGATCTAGAAAAAAGAAAGTAGAACCAAGACATTCTTGATATACCTACGTTCTACAAAAAGTATTTTCTAAACCAAACCTTTGTTCGCATAAGGGCAGATTAACGTGAGTACCTACATGTTTTCACAACAAAGTACCTACCCATCAAGTAGCTTGAAAACTCGAAATAAGTTTTAAGAGAAAAAAAAATTAAGAAAATTTTTAAGTTGTAAAAAAAGATAAACATCTACTTACTTACCTCGACAATAAACTGATCAAATTGCTGTCATGCATATGGTGTTATTAGCTTTGTATGATGTAAGAGTAATTTGTCATCGCGAACCGCAGTAGAAGGGTTGAAACATTGCATTTGGCTCCGCTAAATGAGCTGTAATCCCGCGATAGCTTGCGTACTTGGCTTGGAGCCTTATTTTACTTGTCCTCATTTGCTATGTCTATTTGTGCTAGGTGCCTACCTACCTACATTGGCGCCGGCAGGATTATTTTTAGGGGGTGCATTTGACTTGATGTAAAGTGAAGTGTTTATTTTGAAAAGTTTCAAAAATTTCGCAAAAGGTTCTATTCGTGTTGTGCGGTTTTGGATACCTATACGACGTGTTAATGAATTAACGCAAAACTAGTTAGTAGTTAGTTTAGTTTGTTTAGAAGGTTTGAAAAAAGGATTTTTTTTTTTTTCAAAATATTACGTAATTTGTTTTTAATAAGTATTTAAAATTTACTGAACTCGATCTCAAACCACCGCACGGGCACACTCACCCTACTTACTACCACAACAAGATTCTTAAAATGTATCCATGAGCACGTAGGTAAGCGCTTTTATTCATCGCTGAAATGAAATGATAACAAATCATTTTTGCCTCGAAACATAAAATGCTATCAAAATAATGAAATTATTGTTTCAATCTAATTATTTTGTTATAAATCAGTTGGGGTTTTTGCGCTTATTCATTAACACGTTGTTATGCGTCTACTCTCTCTCAAGAATGTTTTCTTCTTTAACTTTTTCTTGTATTTTCTTCCAAGTCAATGCACACCCCCTTGCACTCCCCTCCCGGCGCGGCGGCAACTTAAATACTATATTTCATCAGATTTACATAAAAATTATTAATTTATTTATCTTTCTTACCGCGTTTGTATTATAATTTGTAAGTATTTGAGTTTCTGATATTCTGGTAGTGATGCGGCTGTTACAATCAAGAAATGATAGGGCACCGTTCATCGATTTTCGCATACTCATCAGCCACTTTTTTTTTCTTAAGGGGATATAATTCGGAGCGCGCTCCATACAAACGTACTATGGTGATATTTTCAATACTAACCAGTTAAACTCAATCAAATTTTGCCGAAACAATCTAGAAACTAATCTCTATGCTTGTATGTTGTCAGATTTTCGTTAAAATATACAGTTTCAATGCTAGGATTAATTTAAGATTTGTATGGAAATCTTTGAGGTACTTTTACTTTAAAACTATACCTTTTAACGAAAATCTGACTCTATACAAGCATAGAAATTTGTTTCTAGATTGATTATGAAAAATTTCATTGAGTTTAATTGGTTAGTATTGAAAATATCACCATAGTACGTTTGTATGGAGGCGCATTATAAAGCCTATTATTATAAATATTACTGCTGATAACTTCAGCATGTATTCTACTCATCAAACTAAACAACTTTCACTATGGAGCCAACTTTGAAATCGCTAAAAAAAATCAGCTATGCAAAGCAATACAAAACTGCAGACCTATTCGACTCAAATGTATGGGACAGCATTTTTTTCGTGATTTCTATGTTGGCTCTAGTAAACGTTGTTCAGTTTGATGAGTAGAATAGGTCCCTATGCTGAAATTATCCGCAGTGATATAAAAATGTTCCTGCATAAACCCAGAATTACAAAGGATGGCATGAGCATATTATTATTATTTGTGTTGGGCTATTGCAAGCAAGGGTCGTTAATGTAACACTTGGACCATCGCTGGTCCTTTGTGTTCGCCCCAAACTCACCCATATTTTACGCATACCTCCGAACTTGTGGTATTTTCTTTTCATTCTCGGGAACGCAGGTTTCCTTACGATGTTTTCCTTCACCGCCGAGCTAGTAAATGATAAATACAACCGTACATAATTTCCAAAGAACTTAGTGGTACAGGCCAGGAATCGAACCGCCGCCTCATGATTGAGGCGCAAGCTCTCTTCCGTATGGGCTATCATCGCTCTGGCATGAGCATAAATGCTTATGCTAATGCTTATGCTTATTAGGTATGCTGTTATTACAAAGGACTTTTTAATTACCTACCAAAAAGGTTACCGATTGCCGTTTTGATTATTTGATTTACTATTATATTGAACTAATATAGAAACCCAAGTCTAAAGATCACAACCCGCGCCGCCGTAACCAGAAAAGAATTGTTTTTTTTAAGAGGATATAATTCGAAGCGCGCTCCATACAAACGTACTATGGTGATATTTTCAATACTAACCAATTAAACTCAATGAAATTTTGCAGAAACAATCTAGAAACAAATTACTATGCTTGTATGGAGTCAGATTTTAGTTAAAATGTATAGTTTTAAAGTAACAGTGCCTCAAAGATTTCCATACAAATCTTAAAATAATCCTTGCATTGAAACTGTATATTTTAACGAAAATCTGACTCTATACAAGCATAGAGATTTGTTTTTAGATTGTTTCTGCAAAATTTTCATTGTATTTAATTGGTTAGTATTGAAAATATCACCATAGTACGTTTGTATGGAGCGCGCTTCGAATTATATTCCCTTAAATTGACACACTTCTGTTACAATTCTAACAATAGGGTCACTCAATATAGTAAAAAAAAAGATACGAAATGGTGTTTAGGTACTCGTATGTGTCCCCGACTCTAAATCACTAATTTTGGATTTTTGTCTGTTTGTTTGTTTAGTGTAGAAGATCAGGATGTCCTGTCCTCTCACTATACTTATTGTCTATAGAAAATAAAAACAAAGAGAGTTCACGCGTGCGCCGTCTTCGTGGTTCGTCAGAATTTTCGGGTTTTAGCCAGTCCACGTCGCGATTCGGTGAGGACTATTCGCTGCCGACTCGACTCGGCTCAGCTTCGGCCGTCGAAACTTAGTTGGTACTTTGATAAGTGACGTTTTTCCTATAGAACGTTGTTGTGAAGTGAACAAAAGGAATTGTGCTGAGTTTTTAATGTAAAATGAATGTGGTAATTTTGTTTGTGACAGCGCTGTTATTTAGTGTCATCTATGCTAAAGGTTTGTTTATAAACTAACTTAGGTACTTCAAGCTAAGATTTGAAATGCGCTCCATACAAACGAAGTCTGGTTATATTTTCAATGCTAACCACTTAATGTAAATGAATCTTTGCAAAAAAACAATCTTGAAACTAATCTCTATGCTTGTACAGCTTGGCAAAAAAGTCGTTTTTGCCAAGCTATAATTATGTTGTCAGATTTTCGTTTAAATATACCTACCTACAGTTTCAATGCTAGGATTAATTTTGTAGGTACTTGTATGGAAATCTTAAATCTGAAAAATTTAGGACACTGTGAAAACGATACATTTTAACGAAAATCTGACAACATGCAAGCATAGAGATTAGTTTTTAGATTGTTTCTGCGAAATTAAATTGGTTTGGAGTACCTATTGAAAATATAACCAGACTTCGTTTGTATGGAGCGCGCTCCGAATTAAATCCTTGCGTGTTATATGTTGTGCCTTGCAATTGACGAAGATTGCAATGGATATTAAAGATGTGATTCTGATGTGGTTTGACACTGCCTACGTCACGCAACCAAAGCTTTTTTAATTAAACAATAAAAATCAATCATGCGTTATTTCAGACACAGATCAACACAATTTTAGGACTGAAATTAACGTATTTACGTCGTCCCTAATTTCCTTTCGGCCAATTTCCTATGATGCTATGTTTATTTTGTATATTTTACTCGTAGTAGGTACATTTTTTTACTACTATGCTCATGTCTTGTAATAAACAAAACCAAATAAAGAAAAAAAAAGAACTACAAAAAAGCTTAATCAAGTAATTTAGTCTACTTAATGTCCTGAAAACGGATCAACAGATTTCCATTCAAACATCTATCACTAGAATCATTGACAAATAATATTAAGCTCTAATGACCTGTAATAAAAACAAATTGTTCACGATCACTTCTAATCCGCACACGAAAATATTTACTTTCTTACAAACGCTCAAATACAATGTCGAAATTCGCCTAAACATACATTTCCCTAGATAGAAACATACAAATACTGTTTATTTGCGTTACCTATAATTTTATTAAACACTCACTGTTACCTATTAAGTATGTAAGTTTGTGAAGAAACACCAGCAGTTTTTCAAATTCAATCGGAATGTCTGTAAAAGAGCTATAAGAGACCCCGAAAGGATTGTCTTTGACCACTGCCCCAATACTAGTCTGTACAGAAATAATTGTTACCATATGTTTATAAAAATTTATAATAAATTACCAAACACTATTAAAGCATGCAATGGCAAGCAATTTTCAAATAAACTCAAAATATGGCTTACTTCTAAGTGCTACTATAAGTTAAACGATTTTTTTAATGATTAATAAACCACATGTTATTAGTGCCTAGTATAAATACATTTTATTGCAATGTTATTATTTACATAGCATAGTTAGTTGTTGACATTCTAATATTTTATTTTGGTTTACAATGTAAGCCCCTAATATTGTACGTCCGTGCTGCGGACCAAACTGTTGATTCTGTCTTAATGTAACATCTTTTGTACACAGTTTGAACAATAAATATTCTTATTCTTATTGACACAATTCGTTTGGAAATGGGTCGATTGTACAAAGGCGAGCTTAACTCTAAAAGAGTTTTCTTCCAGTAAACCGTTGAGTAAGAGGAAAACTAATGTGTTTGAAATAATAATTTGAAAACACAAATAAAGATCTAATAATATTAAAATCACACATAATTTTATTTTAATACTTATAGCTTGGCAAAAAAGTCATGATCGTGGTGACAGGTGAAACTAAAATTTTAGTATGGTGGTGTTGCCAGGTTATGCGTGATTTTGACGGTCTTGCGTGGAGGCAGCGCCCTCATTTTTTATCAGGACTTTTGCCAAGTTGTACACACGGCGACAGTTCAACATACCCATAGTTCAACTCTATGTTCATGGACATAAGGTCCAACTATGGGTAGGTTGATCTGTCGCCGTGCGTACTTAAAATATACCGAAAATATTTATTTTCATTTTTGTATACGAATTAAAATGTGTTAAATTCAAAAATAACTCTTGGAACTACAATTGATGCAACACACCGAGACAAAGACTTCAATCTCGTCACCCCTCTCTTTGTGTCGGAAATAAAAAATCTGTTATCACTTATCAAACATTGACAGTGTCGTAGCGTCGCATTGTTGCTACGAGATTCGTAGCCGCCCGGAGCACATTCTCTTTGCCCGTAGTCATTGCATACTCGTATAGGTTAGTGTAGTTGAATTTCACCGCTCGCATACATACATAATATTATGTTTACGTTATGTCCTACTGGGGTAGGTAGAGACAATTAATAGACCGCCATAAAAATCAGATATACAGGGTGTTACATAAGTAAGAATAAATTTTTAAAACTCTTAAGGGGGTTGTTTAGACCGTCAAACTGAACAACTTTCTCTAGAGGACCAACATCGAAATCGCAAAAAAAAAATCGGATATCCCATACATATTTTAGCTCGAGTCGATTTGTAGATTTGTAGTAAATTTTTATTTTCGCGATTGGTCCCATAGTGGAAGTTGTTGAGTTTGGTGTCTAAACCACCCCCTTAAAAGTTTATTTGTATTTTTGTAACACCTTGTATGTATAATATACTCAAACTCAAAACTCAGATGGGGCCAGAAACTCTACAACACACATCTTTTAAACAAAGCAAAATATAGAAAGTACCATTACAAAATATTTAATTAGATTTTTTTTTTTATTTTTATTTTTTTTTTTTTTTTTTTTTATTATTTAATTTTTAATTCAATTAATAATAAAATTTCAATTAAGGTTTATTAGGTACATGGTGTAACATTGTCAAGACCAGACATTTTGGTCATTCAGATAATCAACATAAATACCTAATACAGGGTCCAACTTAATATGCTGACACTTTTTTAAGGGGATGATCAGACCATCAAACTGAACAACTTTCTCTATGGGACCAATATCGAAATCGCGAAAAAAATATCAGCTGTCCCATACATTTTGCTCGAGTAGGTTTGCAGTTTTGTATGGAGCATCTGATTTTTTTTTCGAGATTTCGATGTTGGTGCCATAGAGAAAGTTGTTCAGTTTGATGGTCTGATCGTCCCCTTAAAAAAGTGTCAGCATATTAAGAAGGACCCTATATATATTTATACCTAAACTCACGACCATACAGCCGTTTTGTAGGTAAATATTATTTGCCACAGTCTTCAGTCACCTAAATAACAACTAAGACACATAACAAGATAATTATCATTTCCACACACTGACACAAAACCTCTAAAATTCTGACTTATGTAATAACAGCCCTTCGCATCGCTTCAAAGCCTTTAAAATGTACTTTGACTTATAGCTACATAATAAAACAGTTCCATGACTGACAGACAGACAATTTATAATAAGATAATTATATTAATAAGAGTTTAAATGCTACCGACTTTCCTGTCATACCATCGTTAACTAAGCTTGACACTTTGTCAGTAATTAAACAATTTTGTTCAAGTTTATTAGATTTGTTATTTTTCGACTCAAAACATAAATTTTGAAGCATAGCACGGCATGCTTTCGGCTTTGTAGGGTCCTTCTTAATATTGTTTTTAAGGGTGGGTATGATCAGGAGTGCTATTTTTGAATCTCATTCGGTGAGCTCAGCAGTTGAAAATGACAAAATTACTACGGAGATACGCATCTTTTTTACTGTGGATTTGACTTTCAAAAATCGCACTCCTGAAGCCTGATTTTTGAGAGTCAAATCCGCAGTAGAAAGATGCGTATCTCCATAGTAATTTTGTCATTTTCAACTGCTGAGCTCACCGAATGAGATTCAAAAATCGCACTCCTGACCATAAAACTGAACAACTTTTTCTAAGAGACATCAACAACATCGCGAAAAAAACAGCAATCCTATACATTTTGATCGAGCACCTAAGTTTGCAGTTTTGTAAGGAAAAGCATTATTTTTTTCGTGATTTCAATGTTGGTTCAATACAAAAAGTTGATCAGTTTGATGGTCTGATAATCCTCTTAAAAAACCGTCAGCATTTCAAGATGAAAATTTAATGATTGAATTGAATGAAAATATTGAGTTTATCAAAGAGTGTTGTAAAGTACCTATTATCTATGAGTTTCCGTACAAGCTGCACCATACCCAAAGACCCACTTTGTATGGATTGGAAAAAAAGTTGCAGAACCGCCCCTAACAGTTTGTCGAATGATTTCAATTTCACCCTGTAAGTTGTCCTCAATAATGAAAATAAATACCAATACCTACATAACCTACATTATGTCATAAGCTCTGGTAATACATTATACTGTGGATCTATCTATACGTATGTCAAAACAATAAATCTTTATGCGGATATCGTCTACCTCCAATATTCTGCGTTCCATTTGGCAAAGGAAAGAGCCTAAGGTAGATTTGTATTTATTCAAATACAATATCTTGTTTATTCAGGTCACGTGGAATTGAATGACTTGCTAAAGCACGGCCGGACTGTAGACTGGGAAAAATATCTTATGCACGAAGGGTTATTTTACTTTGTTAAAAAGAAGAGTGTTACTGAGTACCTATTTAGCAATGATACCACAACATAACTATATATTGATATCGATTCGGTATTGCCACGACTTAACTTAACTAAATTTAATCCTGTCATTTTCTAACATTCGACTAAGAAAAGAGACAGAAAACCAACATATGACTTTAGTGCTGTCAAAGTGACGCTACACGCCCAAAATAAGATGGCATAATATCATAATGCACGCCATCTTATTTAAGTCGTTTTTGGGCGTGTAGCGTCACTTTGACAGCACTAAAGTCATATGTTGGTTTTCTGTCTCTTTTCTTAGTCGAATGTTAGAAAATGACAGGATTAAATTTAGTTAAGTTAAGTCGTGGCAATACCGAATCGATACCATTAGTTCTTACAGTATGGCAACGCTCTTAATACGCCGCGCCCCGCCGCCGCGCCGGTACTAACTTTGTCATGCGCAGTCGATCCCAAAATCTTCATACAGATCTTGGGAAAATCCGCGCCGCCCGCTTTTCTCTACGCAAGTACATCCGTTGCCGTACTGTGAGGACTAATATAGTTATGCTGTGATGATACTCTTACCGAAAAGAAGGAGATAATTAGGTATGTTATTAGCGCCCCTGTCCAATAGGACCCGCACTAACTCGATCCACCAGTGGATTGAATAGCACGCTGAAGTTCACTGTGATCCACCATTTGGCTCAGTGGATCCTGTGATACTTGCATCTCTTCGCGATTAAAGTGATGATGATGACTTGTAATTGACCCAACTGAGACACAGATTATTTAATAGTTACTATACAGAAAAATGCGAGCGTCGCGTGGCCCGTTGCGGAGAGCTATGAAAACTCAATCTTGAAGTCTGGGTTCGAATCCGCACAGAACACATGTCATGTACCAATGAGTTTTTCTAACTTATGTACGTAATACCGACTGCTCTCGAACGGTGAAGGAAAACATCGTGAGGAAACCTGCATACGCTGAAGAAGAAATTCCGATGCGTGGTGGACCAACGCCCATACACCCTCCATGAGGGTAGGCCTGTGTGCTGCAGTGGGACCTATACAGGCTGTGATGATGATGATGATGATTTGTTTTCGGATAAACCTGTAAGTAGTATGCAGTAGTGGTTCCCAACCGATGGTCCGCGGATCACAGGTGGTCCGTGAGAGCCTCGGTAGGGTCCGCGGGAGAAGAAAAAGAATTGCTAATAATTTGCGATAGAAACAAATGCTACGCCAATGTTTTGAATACAATTTGTGGCATGAATACATACATGCCGACGACTATATCCGTTGAAGTTAATCTTTTTGTTTATTACCTATATGATGTGGCAAATGAAAGGTCTTTAAAACTTTAAGATTCTTGAACTTTGTGGTCCCTGTTAACAACAAAACAATCGAAGTGGTCTTTGGTCGAAAAAAGGTTAGGAACCTCTCATACAGGGTTATTTTCGGATAAACCTGTAAGTATACAGGATAATTTTCGGATAAACCTGTAAGTATACAGAGCTATTTTCGGATAAACCTGTAAGTATACAGGGTTATTTTTGGATAAACCTGTAATTATACGGGTTATTTTCGACTCACTGGCCTACATTTCGGGGGTGGTACCGATGTTCAAACTTACCCAATATAAATCGCCGACCATATTGCTAGAGAGTAGAACAAAACCTACAGATGTTTAATATTTTTCAGATAAGCCATCATTCATTGGTGACAGTTCAAACGTGACTGTGGTTGTTGGAAGGGATGCTGTCCTCACCTGCACTGTGGAAAACTTGCACAAATACAAGGTAAAGACTATGTACCTACTTAAGAGGGTAACGAGCCTCCAATCTAATAGCTAAAATGTCAATATTAAATCAAATTCAAATGTTACATGTATCATAAAAACAATTTTTTTTGGACTGTTTTGACGTCAGTTTGACGGTCTGATCATCCCTTTAAAAAAGTGTCAGCATATTGTAGTATGGTGTAGGGATTTCGATACAGTTTTCACTACTAGATAGACTGATTCTCGATAAATTCTGTGTATTTAGTTTAGTCGTTCGGCCGTTTGGTTTTTTGGAGTGTAAAAGGTAGTTAGTTTAAAAGGATGTTAATGATATCAATTTCACCCTGTATATTCTATTGATTCATTCTTTGTTTTTGGAAATGTATTATTGTTAAGGCCCATCACATACATGCGAAATTGCGATTCGGAATTCCGAATGCAAACCGTTTTTTCGTATAGGTTTGAAATCCCGTTCGCAAATCTGGAGGACCTCCATACGAAAACCGGTTTGCATTCGGAATTCCGAATCGCAATTCCGCATGTATGTGAGGGGCCTCAGAACTTGAAAAAGACGGTTGAGGGCAGCACTGGGAGCTCTATACCCTCTTATAAGTTATGAACTTACCTATGATTTAAGTTAGGCTGACTGACAAACTGTTACGCCCGCACTGTATTCAAGTCGATAAGATACTTAGGTAACTTTAGTAGGTGAGTTGTGGGTGGTATCGGTATTATACAAAGTTTAATGGAGATGAAAGTGTTGCTCACGGCTTAGAATAGAACCTATCCCTATTTTTACCCGACTGCGACAGAAGGAGGGTTATGTTTTTTTACTGGCGTGTTCATACTAGACAAGTTAGAGAAAAGATTTCTTGTAAATTTTAAATGTAGTTCATATAAAACAATTGCCCACATAACTATAATCCATTCCAAATATCATCGAAAATTTAAGGCCATTTTGAATTACAAAAACAGAGATTTGAAACACTTCCTCTCACTTATTCTTAGAACAGCTTTAGTAACGTCCAAGATACGTTGGATAGTATATCTTTCTCATAAATAAATAATATTTGCTAATCAGAATTGGCCAGAAAGAGGAATCGGAATATATTTTCGTCCTTATTTGGAATGCAGTATAAATGAAACTAACACTACTATAATAATTGTTCCATCATGACAAACACGCACGTGTAAGTCGTGCAATTAAGTAAGTATAATAAAATTGATTCATATGGTGTCATGGTGAACCTAACTTGCATGATATCATGTTATGAAACATGAAGCAAGCACAAGCTATTTTTTATAAGCTGTGGTGGTCCAGTGGCGAGTAACCTTGCCTGCCGTGTTTGTAATTTGTAACACCACTGGCTTTTCGGTGAAGGAAAACATCGTGAGGAAACCTGCATGCTTCAATTTCGAGGCATGTATTGTACCCACTGTCCATTATAAGTGGCGACGGGCTCACCCTCCATGACACTGTACAGAGTTTCGGGACTACTGGATGATGTTCGGATGAACCGTGGATGTTCTGAGATTTCAGAATACCTCTGACTACCCCCTCGGGGAATATAGTCGTGAGCATATGCTAGCTTATGCTTATTTTTGAACGAAGGCGTTTGACGTAACGTAACGATATCGTCGCGATATAGAAATGTAACACTATGTTGTATTTGTTGTGTTATCGGAATTCGTTATAAGTACGTTGCAGGAATTGACCCGAGCACACGTCTCGCGTGGTTTTCGCGCGTCGCGTTTTTGCCTGCCACGAGGCTCCGCAATCCTCAATCTCTTCTTGTTCTTGAAAACAATCCCTGAGATTGGGATAGATACTCCCATAAACTACTTGACACTGGCGGAAATGCAGTGCTAACGCACAAGCAAAAAAGTTCTTACCATATTTCTGTTTTTGGGTTACTACTTCGTCTTCATGACACAAGTGTATGAGATACCGGCCCTTTTTTTTTTGTTCTGGCATGTTTGCTCCCATAATAAAAGTTTGTTCAGTTTGATGGTAGACTATTTGGTTTAAAGGTTAATGATACTTTTCCTTACACCCTGTATTCCCTGTGAAACTATTTTAAGGGGATGATCAGACCGTCAAACTGAACAATGTTTTCTATGGATCAATATCGAAATCGCGAAAAAAAATCTGCTGTCCCATAGTATGTAGGTTTGTGTGGAACAGCTGATTTTTTTTCGCGATTTCGATATTGGTCCCTCAGAGAAAGTTGTTCTGTTTGATGGTCTGATCATCCCCTTAAAATAGTTTCAGCTAATTTTGTTAGACCTTATACATCGTAGTCGTGAGCATATGCATGCATCAGTGTCGCGGCGGAACCGCGGCGATAACGCACGCCAGTGCTTCGTCGTCGTGGCGATCCAGGCCCTACACCCGGAGTTTTGATTTTTGATAATCGCGTCCGTTTCTGTCCGAACTTCATTGTAATAGAGTTGACATTGGAACAAAAACGTTCACGCAATTGCGAAGTTCGAATGTCCGGGTAGACCCTCAGTAGCGACGTCGTCGCGGCGGTGCAGTTGCGACATTGTTACGTTCAAAAATCGCTTTTGTGTGTGATAGTTCTCTTAACCATCATATAGCCAGCTTTGTTATAAACCATTTTACAAAAACAATATTTTGTTAGGCCAGGCAAGCTTCTATAGAAGTTTTAACTTTAAAACAATTATTATAATTGGGTAAAATTTCTAATTTCAGCTAAAATAAAAATAAAAATTTGTTCGCATCCCGTGTATAATGCTGAATGGAATAGAGTAGTATTTTTTTAATAAAAGGATCGAAAACATCAGTTGTTTTCTTACATAATGAAAGCTTGGAGCCCTCCACTATTATAGCAAAACACTGTTCTGTTCGTCTGTGAAGAAAAATAATATTAAATATTGTTATAGCCTTTTACAACCTATGCCTGAAAGTTGGATACCTAGTTTCTGTGGCAGAATATAATATAGCAGGTATAAGCATCATTAACCTTTAAACCACATACTCTACCCATCAAAGTGAACAACTTTTACTATGGGAGCAAAAAGATCAGGAGTGCGATTTTTGAATCTCAGTGAACATTACTAAAATGAAAATGTCAACATTACTATGGAGATATGAATCTTTCTACTGCTGATTTGACTTACAAAAATCATGCTACAGGAGAGCGATTTTTGAAAGTCAAATCAGCAGTAGAAAGATGCGTATCTCCATAGTAAATTTGACATTTTCAACTGCTGAGCTCACCGAATGAGATTCAAAAATCGCACTCCAGAACAAACAAAAATCTGCCATCCCATGCAATACCTACTCGACTCAAATGTATGGGACAATTGTTTTTTTTTGTTCTGATCGATTTTTTGTCCCAATCCCCGAGATTGGGATAGATACTCCCATAAACTACTTGACACTGGCGGAAATGCAGTGCTAACGCACAAGCAAAAAGCCATTAATTATAAATAAATAAAAAAATTAAAAAAAGTTGACTAGATGACCGCGGCGAACTTCGTACCGCCTTAGAATCTTCCCGACACACACTTGGCCATTTTTTTAGCCTATGTTAATCACGGATAATGTAGCATTCTAATGGTGAAAGAATTATTTAGATCGGTGCAGTAGTTTCGGAGCCTATTCAATACAAACAAACAAACAAACAATAAATCCAATCTTTCATCTTTATAATATTAGTATAGATCCTAGGGGAGCGTGTAATTTCTCTGTGGTTTAGATAACTTGATGTTACAAAAACAAGGCTTGCCGAGGACTACAATCCTTGTCAACACTGCTCTCGGCAAAGGCCTTCCCTTTAATCCTCCAACCATCTCTGTCCTGGGCATGCTCTGGCCACGATGCTCTGGCCACGCGTCATCGGAAACACCCAAATCATCCCGCCATTTCTTCCTCGACCTAGACGCCGATGACCATTTTCTGGGATCCAGGGCGTTGATGCATCCGACAGACATGGCCGGCCCAACTTAAATCCCACTTTAAGTTGGCGGTTTTTTCCCCACATCGCCTATGCGTGTTTTGGAGCGCAGTGTAGTGTTTTTTTTGTCAACTTTTAGAGAAATAAAATGGATCTGCTCCGGCAATAAGCTATTTTTGGTTCCTGAGCTAAAAATCGCTTCAAAACGAGCCTCGAGACGTTCCGCACTTTACACCTGTGTGACTCAGCTTGTCTTCAACCCCATTAGAGAGACTAATAGTTCCAGTAACTCATTTCCCACAGTAATGCGTTTCCATTCACAACGGCGCCGTAACGTTTACACAAAGGGCAGGAAGGTCTCGTAAATATTGAGGCATGTGCCGGCACCACATTTGTCCTTTGAGAGAGCAATTATGAAGGTAAAGTTATACCATTTGCGTCGCGGGTTTGTGCGGAAATTTGTTGGCTCTCATCTGTTGGGTGGGGTTGGCTATCTAGCTGAGAATGAGCGACAACTTTATGCATAAAATTTGTTGAAATTGTGAACTGAGTATTAATTTTTATTTCTAGTAAATAGCATAAGTATAACTTATTGATACTTGCAACAGTTTGCGATTCCACATAGGCACGGGTAATTTGCGATGTCCCAGGATCTGCAAACTGTTTCTTTATAATTTAATACCGACATAACGAAATACACTAATTTCCATGGGCGTAGCAATGATTTTTTCCCAGGGTGGGCCAGGCCCAGGCGAGGTCGATGTAATAAAAACTAAAACCTGGAGCGAGAAAGCAAGTTCCAGTTTTAGACGACCTAAAATCTGGAACAAGCAAAGCAAGTTCGAGAATCTATTTCACTATAAAAACATATAGGATCCAAAACCTAGAGCGAGCGAAGCGAGCTCGAGATTTCACTGAATTCTGGAGCGAACGATTCGTTCGCTTCGAGATTTTACTGCAATATAGTGAGATCAGTGTAATAAGATTTAAACCCAGACGCGAGCGAAGTGAGCTCGAGTTTTTTACGATCTAACAGCAGTCTGGAACAGCTGGCTGGTCAAGATTTAACGACACTATTAAAAGATATACGATCCGAAACCTAGAGCGAGCGAAGCGAGCTCGACATTTCACCCAATTCTGGAGTGACTGAAGTGAGCTCGAGATTTTGCTGCAATATGTCTAGCCAGGAGCGAGCGAAGCGAGCTCGAGATTTTACAGCAATATAAATAAGATCAGTGCAGTACGTTCTAAATACAGGAGCGAGCGAAGCGAGCTCGAGATTTTAAAGCAATATAAATAAGATCAGTGCAGTAAGTTCTAAATACAGGAGCGAGCGAAGCGAGCTCGAGATTTTGCTTCAAGATTTGCAAGATTTTGCGAAAGTACATTCTGACCACATTGACTTTTCAAGAAAGTGGACACGAGAAACAAAACACAAGAAAATAATATCGTGTTTATTTATTATTGCATTATTTATTACCTTCCTATTGATACGCCTATGCTAATTTCACTTTACAGGTTACAGGCTTCGATCAAAATAAAATGAATGGATAGGCCTTAAGCGAACATTTCAAACCAGAAAAATGAGGCAAAACAAATGAAATTTATACTTGTCACTTGTATGAAAGTGCCCTAGATTTGACAGATAATGGCGCTAGTTTGTATGTACCAAGTGCACCAGTAGTTTGCTTCAACTTACCGCGCTTTAGGCCTATCCATTCATTTTATTTTGATCGAAGGTTACAGGTACCTAGTTCTTGATAACTTAACATTGTTTGAGATACTTTAGTTAAGTATGACCCTGATCTGGTTATGCTAGATATTATATAATCTATAATCCTGATAATTTAATAGGACAGCTCGTGGACTTAGACTAAGTTTGATAATCACGTTTTTTATTTAAATTTAATTCAGGTATACCTAGAAACACGAAAAGATAACATTTCACACAACGATATCAATGATGATTGATTTCACATCACAAATTTTTTTGAACATTCAATTTATAAGTTCCTACTTAACTATGTTCTTGATATTTTGAAATGAAATTAAATGAGAATCATAAGTTCCTAACGAGCAAATTGTTTTTCGACCAATCGGATCGCCTTATGTTTATATCAATACCTATAAGATAAGATAAGATAAATATTCTTTATTTGCACACCAAAATACACAAAAAAACAACAACAATATACATGAACAAGAAGGGTACAAAAGGCGGCCTTATCACGGCCTATAATTAGGTAGGTACCTTTAATTTGTCTGATTGATCAATCTTTGTAGTGCAATTTTTTGTCCGTTTTCAAGATGTCATCACATAATAGAGGGCGCAACGGGCGTTAGGAGTGCAAACACACAGACACTATCAATTTTTTGGGGCCGAACCACAAAATGAATAGGCAAATAGCGAGTACCCGTCAATGTGTGCTTAAGTCTGTATCGCTCGTTGTTGCCTTCTTGTTCTAATTTTGTGATTTCAGTACCTATGGACATATTACAACTTACACTTAAACAACTTTTCGCAAACAGGTGGCGTGGCTGCGAGTCGACACGCAAACGGTCCTCACGATCGGGCCGCACGTGATAACGAAGAACCACCGCGTGGGCGTCGGCCGTGGGAACCAGCAGTCGTGGGCGCTGACTCTGCGCGACGCGAGGCCGGCCGACGGTGGCCGGTACATGTGCCAGATTAATACCGAGCCCATGATCACACAGACACACCTTCTACAGGTTTTCGGTTAGTACACACATACATTCATAAAAGACCGGAACCTCTTTCGGGGTGAACAGAGACACTACCAACTTTCTGTTTTTTTCTTATTATCGTGTGGGCAGCAAGCCCTGGTGTCAGAGTTTTATCAGAGCGCCCTTACGGCCTCTGTAGTGGTTTCTATGTAACGACTACTACCACCAGAGATAGTAGCCGGAACCAACGGCTCAACGTACCATCGGCACGGAATCATCTTTCTTTTCAGACCATTTTTTTTGCGATTTCTATATTGTCTCTATTGTGAAAGTTGTTCAGTTTCATGGTCTGAAGCTTTGATAAAGTTATATGTCAAGATTGACAGTCGAAGATACGAAAGCGTCGAAAAAAATTTGAACCTGTACTGGCTCCTATAAACCCTATACGTATACACGCACACATTCATAATTTGTATGGCGCCTCAAGCACACCAACCTATGAAACTTGGCCCCTTTTTTTTTATACGGTAAAAAACAGTGAGGCTCATTCTAGACATATACTTTTTCTAAGGTCTGAAGCCACCCTGTTCCGTATTCTAAACTACCCTAATTCCACGTTGTATACCTACGTTTGATTAGGTAGGAATAATAGATTTATATTCCAAGAATCCTTTTGTGTTTATTACTTATGTAGAGTTCACGATAACTCTGTATCTATAAATGGGTGAGGCCGCGGATTTCGGCACAAATGACGCAGTAGTAACGCAACAGTTTGCGCGTCAGTGACGCAAAAATAGCGCAACAATTTGCGCCACGGTAACGCAATAGTAACGCAATATAGTAGCGCAAAATTATAAGGGTTGTTGTATACTGGACTGCAATTCTCTGAGGTAACATCCTTCAATCGTCGAAGTTTTCATATTAAGTTTCACACAATGCATACCGAATTGACAGCTCGCCGATGTTACAACCGATGTTTGCGCTAAGAGAATTGCACTCCTGAGCCTGTTAAACTAAAATATTTTTTTAAATAGGTAGTTAGGTATATTGAAGATATTTTTTTATAAAGGGTAGATAAATTGAACAAAATATAAATTTAAAAAAATAATAAAACACTAAATGCATGGAACTTTAATCCGAAATCTGAAACTAGTGTACCACTACCCTTTTTTTGGTAACGCAGTAGAAGTCACGCAGTAATTGCGCCACTGGTCCCGCAACAGTAACGCAACGTAACGCAACTGTAGGAGTAACGCAACAATAAACCCTCGTTACTCAACAATTATGCTATATTGTCTAACAAGATAGGCACTACAAGACTTCCCACCCTTTCAAGAATAATGCGCAGTAAAAATATTTGCTGAAATCTCAATTTTACCTTGCAAAAAGTACAAAAACTTGATAAAAAAAACCGTGACCATTTGACTTCACCACAAGTATGTCACGATATCTCATTCATTATGGCACCTATTATGCTAACTTTCATAGAAATAGATTGCGTTTGGTATTGCCATTCAAAAGAATATAAATCTACATAACGTGACTAACAAACTGTGGTGAATATTGGTAACGCAATAGAAGTAACGCAATAACATGATTTTGTAAAAAAATATTAAAATATTAAATTTACTTATTGAATAGCCTTTATTTTACTTATGGCATTACTTAAAGTTCGATGATTTATATGCTTATTCCATAGGAATTAATAATTGAATAGTAACTAACACAGGTTTTTTAAAAATAATCTTCGAAGTGCACTCGATAAAAATGACACGGCGTTTTTACTTAAATTTTCTCCATTTTTTATGGAAAAATTTCAATTTACTCGACTGCATGCAATAATTTTGAAATTTTGACCTTTGGCCATGCTGGATAATAACATTATAGTTTGATACAAAAATATACAAAATCTCTATGTTTGCAAGTTTTTAAGAAAAACATCGGTTAATTTTGAGGTCATGGTAATGTGCACAAATCCGCGGCCTCGCCCAAATAGCTTATAATAGCTTACAGAACTAAGTTTTGGTACTTACCTACAAACATAAGCTGTATCAAAGTAGAAACTTGTGTGTTCAAAATAGACACAGTACCTAAGTTCTGTTCAGATTTCAGTTATCTCTAGTTCCAAAACCTGTAAAACATAAATCATAATCTAAACTATTATAAAACTGTAACTGAAGTGAGTCTGTACATTGAAGATATTTACAAGAAAAAGATTACGATATGGTTTTTAGGGATCCTTGACTCCAAATCAACATTTTTTTAGAAATGTTGTCCGTCTGTTTGTTTGTTCGCTCATCACGCAAAAACTACTTAACCGGTTTTTATGAAACTTTTTTTGTTTGATAGCTTATGATGATCTGACTTAAAATATGGTATATAATTTATGCGGACGAAGTCGCAGGGAAACACAACATTATAACATTGCGAAAAGTGTCACAGACAGCAGATATTTTTTTTTAAATTACCTGCTACTATTCAATAGCAGAAAATAACATACCTATCTAATACCTTACTGCTAGTGAAATCTTGAGTTATGATTAACAATAATAAAACTGAAATCATTTAGGTATTTAGTGTAGGAAAATATATATAAATACCACTTTTCTGTGATTGGTCTGTCAATCTTCCAGGTCTACCAGAATCTGATAGCAAATCTAAACTATTATAAAACTGTAACTGAAGTGTGTCTGTTTTTTGTTTCATAGCTTATGATCTGACTTAAAATCTGGTATATAATTTGTGCGGACGAAGTCGCGGGAAAACACTAGTAAAGATATAAAATTGTAGAGTAAGCAACACTGGGGTAATCTGATTAGGGCCCTTTACACACTGTCTCGGAGTTTTTGCAGCGCTTCTGCATCTATTCAGTCGCGATGCAAACGCGATACAGCCACGACGCAAAATGTTCGAAATAGTTGGTCAGTCATTCGTCGACAGCCTTTGTTGCAATGCGTAGGCGAGAGAAACATGCGTGTGCATCGCTAAAATAAAATCACGCGTTTCAATTATTGATACGAACGCCTGTTGCTAGTCGCGCGATTGACAAACGTGCGTTTCTATAGCTGCAAAAAGTCGCAGTTTGTAAAAGGCCTAATTTGACTACTAGACAGAAAATCATTTTTTTTAAGCCATATGAGAGTCCGGTAGACCTATGTGGTGTTCAACAACCATACACTTGCGGAAGGGTGGTAATAGTTGAGTCGAAGAAATAAAAGATAGGATGTCTACTGATTCTTACCATTCATTTGGTACAATTTACATTATCCCATGTCCAATGAGGCTTATCCAAATTACACATCAAACGTGTAAGCTTAACATGTACCTAACCATTATCTATGGTTATGATTATGTACCTATGTATGTACACAACACATCGATTCGCTACGATTCACACACAATAAATAACGACCGCTTTTATTCACTGCTTTGATCTCTATAACGATTTTCTATCTGCTCTTACGATCATAAATTCGATAGTAAATTAATTTATAAAAGCCTGTTGACGTAAAATAAATATCGCTCCATTTCCTAGGGATTTTCATCAGCATTGTCATAAAAAATTACAATAATGTTAGGTTAGGTAGGTAGGGTGGTACCTACTTTCCCAACGTCTCGATTTTCAAAACCAATCTGAAATGCTTTTAAGAAATGGAATGTAAGTCTACTTATTTTTCCCTTTTTCCCTTAACGCGTTTATTAAATGTTTGAGTTTACGTTAAGAACCCTTTAAAATGTTTAATTTCAGTATAATTAATAACCGCGTAGGTAACTCTCAAAATACAAAGAGGCCCAATTATTGACGAAACAGAGGCTCTCCCCATAGGTAAACGCAGGGCCGTGCCATATTTTGTAGGTTTTAAGAAGCTATCTTCTCGTTATTTGAAAGACATAAGTACAAATTATTGAAAAGTGTAGCAATGATCTTCAACATCTCGGCTTTATTTGCTATAGATCATATTTCTTATTTTTCGATTAAAAACATATGACCTGTGTTCAAAGGATAGCCTAAATATCGGAAAAAATCTGTATTACGTGCATCTACTTCGTAAGATGAAGTACTTTTACCTACTTGAGACACACACCTTTGTGTAGAAAATTTTAAGATCTATAATTGCTATGAAGCAAATCTTTTTTAAATGAGAATAATTAAATGAGTTAATTAGATAATTGTTAAATTTGGTGCGAATTCTTATGATTTTAGAATGTGATTTCCTTGGATTAGAAAGGCACCGCAGTGACATAATCAAGGACAAGCCAGTCAAAAATAGGTATACCTTCGAAAATTACCTAGTTTAGTAGAGGTGATGCGGCTCTGAAAGAGTCAAGGTCGTTCGGTCAGGGAAACCTCTAAAGGTGGTTGCAGAGTTGTTGTCAATTTCATACAAAACTTTGTCGTAGAACACTCGTAGACGGTATTAATAAAAGTCATGTTTTATATATGGAAAAATAGCTTTAAAAAATCTAGATTGCGCGTCTCAAATAACATTTACAATTTATAATATAAATGGTGGCGCGTTGCGGAGATCTATGGAAACTCAATCTTCAGGTCCAGGGTTCGAATCCGCACGGATGACATGCTATTGTACCGAATGAGTTTTTCTAACTGATGTACGTAAGTAATACGGACTGCTTTCAAACAGAGAAGGAAAACATCGTAAGGACACCTGCATGCATACGCTGAAGAATAAATTCTGATGCTAATCTCAAGTCTACCAATCCGCATGGGACACACCACGTGTGGTGGACTGACGCCCATACACGCTTTCTGCGGGTAGGTCTGTGTCCCGTAGTCGGACGTATAGGTATAGGCTGTGATGATGATGAAACAAAAATATCGCAAAAAGGGACAAACAACATAGATTTTCTCTCGCTCACTCTGTGTAATTAGCCTGTCTTGTTTTCACGATTATTATGTAAGTCTGGTCTAAAATTAATCTTTTTCTGTTAGTAACGTAGAAAGCGAAGGAACTAGAAGAAAGCACGTGACTTGTCATATCAGTAAGAGATGCACATAGCAAATTCGCTCTATTTAAAAAAGGAGATCGCTACTTATTGCTGACCTTTTCGACGTAGCCACTTTTTTGTTCTACGACGGCTGTCTGACTCCGGAGTCTATTTTCATACAAATTGTATAGGATTTTATGACTATCGCTGTCTCATATGCGGTTACACTGATGTTACGTCTATCAGCGTAAGCGAAAAACACTTCGCCTATGGTTTGTAATAACTTTTTAGTAATCTGTGCCACCAGTGCCTCCCGACATCGGCGACTCCGGCAGCAGCGGGGAGGTGATGGTGCGGGAGGGGGGCAACGTGACGATGCATTGCGCTGCGTCCGGCACCCCCCACCCCACCATCACATGGCGGAGGGAGGATTCCGCCTCCATCACCGTTCAGGAGGAGACAGGTAGCTATTGAGGGTTTGATTTCGTAAGGGACGTTTAGGCTAGCACTTAGCAGTGAAACCCACACGTTTCTCACGTCGCATAATGACGGAAGTAGAAACAAATAAACGAAGTATACAAGGTGTTACAAAAATACAAATAAACCTTGAAGGGGGTGGTATAGACCATCAAACTGAACAACTTTCACTATGGGACCAAAATCGAAATCGCGAAAAAAAAAAATGATGTTCCATACTCTACAAATCGACTAGAGCTAAAATATGTAGGTATGGGATATGCAATTTTTTTTTTTTGCGATTTCGATGTTGGTCCCTTAGTGAAAGTTGTTCAGTTTGATGGTCTACACCACCACCTTAAAGGTTTATTTGTATTTATGTAACACCTTGTATAGGTCTCGATACTGTGTAGGACAAACGCTCAGTTGCAGAAACGCTCATTAGAGTTCCTTTATTAAATATCTTGCTAGCTTTTACTACGTCAACAAGACAAAAAGTCACAGCAAGAGATTTAATGGAGGTTTAACTCTAACGAACGTTTTGCATCTGGAGTGCGATTTTTGAATCTCATTCGGTGAGCTCATCTTTCTACTGCTGATTTGACTCTCAAAAATCATACTACAGGAGAGCGATTTTTGAGAGTCAAATCAGTAATAGAAAGATGCATAGTAATTTTGACATTTACAACTGCTGAGCTCACCGAATGAGATTCAAAAATCGCACTCCTGAGCGCCAATAGGTCTGATTTATTGCATAAAAAACGGTGAGCTCCAGCTGTGTGATCAAAAATTTCCAGGCGAGGCCCCTCGGACCGTGAGGACGAGGCGGTCGCACACCCCGCCCACGTCTTACGCTGCTTCTGCACATTTATATGACACTAATGTAGTTTAATATTGACAAGTGCATAAATGACTTTACACACGCTCCTGTTGCCCAGGCACGTATCCAGGAGGGGATAGCTGGGATTAATCTAACTTTAAAACTAAACTTTCGTATGTTTCGTGTGACACGAGTGATCTTTGCAGTCAGCAAGTGGAGCGGGGAGTGGCTGAACATGACGACGGTGACACGGGAGGCGAGCGGCGCGTTCCTGTGCATAGCTACCAACGGGGTGCCGCCTTCTGTTAGCAAGAGAATACTTCTCAGAGTTCTTTGTGAGTCTTTTAGTTTGTATCATTTTTATTTTTTTCGAAACTGTCAAATACAGCATAGATTCTCGTAGCTCATAGGGAAGTGTGACTGCTTATTAGTGCGGATTATGGCGAACCACACCAGTGACGGCGAAGAAACCAAGGTTAAGCGAACCAGTGAATGAACTGAAGCAACCTGCCCAATGGCACCAATACCAAACCAATACCTGTGTGTCACAAATACGGATTTTGATTGATTGATTGATTGATTGGCACCCATTAGAGGTACGGACCTCGGTAATGGGCGTTGCTGGGACTACGCGGCGGATTGGGTAGTGGGGATCGGTGAGAACAATCTGTAGACTCCAGAAGAACTTTCAGAAGGCAGAGATCGGGACTTTCCTCCGCGGCGACGACGGGGACCTTGATTATTAGGTACGGCGACGCAACATGGAGATGATTGTTTTATTATGTATAAAAAAAAACAATAGAATGTTATACTTGGTTCCCTATAATTTTTTGGTTTCTTTCTACTGTAAAACTTTCACAAATAACTACTCTATGGAGATTTAAAACTAACATTTGTCAATTTCAATAGGTAAGCCATCAGTGCAAGTCACTCAGAAGATGATCGGCGGTTACGTGGGAAGTTCAGTGACGATGCAGTGCCGGATCGAAGCTTATCCGACGCCCGTTGTGCACTGGACCCGCGCCGGTGGCGACCGGATGGTTAATGGTGATTCACTTTTAATAATACAGAGCTGCGATCAAATATAGGTAGATTTTTAAACGCTCGCTGGTTTAAAAATGGAACCATCAAAACAAGGCGCAATCTGACAGTGCGCCTTGTTTCGCTCTCATTCGCTAATTGACCGCGTTAACCGTGTGACGTTCAACAATGCCGAAGTGTCCAGTTAAAAACTGCAAAAACAATACACGAAAAGTGCAAAAAAAAGATGGTGTGTCATACTTTCAGTAAGTATCAATTTGTAATTACATTATCTTTAATATTTGTCATATATCATGGCATTTAATCGCATTTGTTCAATATTTTTGTTCATTTACAATCTCACGGCAAGCCCGCAACTATCCCTTTCCCTCTCGCGTACGCTGTTCATAAGCGACATGTCTCGTTCCTGCGTGTAAGGTGAGAAGGCAATAATAAGAAACTTGCCTGCGTTAGAAAAGTATATCGATAACGGCTGTTGGCGACGACCTTGATAAGCGCAGTTCAAAAATTATGTTACACGCATATCCTTTACCCTAGTGTACCCTAGTGTTATACGGTAAGGGTCATTTCAAAATGAATATTTTTAATAAGTAAAAACTGAAACAAACGGCTTTCGGCGTTATTACTGAGCATTAAGGTCTATGTCAAAATGAAAGGCTGAAGAGGTATATTTTCTATTATATCTGTATATGTAAGAGTTGACGCGGGGCCGCAGATCGGGTTTGATTTTGTATGAGACTATTCATCTACCTATATTTGATCGCAGATACAGAGTAATAGTTATTTGTTATGCTAGGCTGCAAAGTTGTTTTTTGGCGCGAGTACTTGTATTTAAACCTGAGCAAGCGAAGGATTCTAGGATTGAACCACTCGCTTTGCTCGTGGTTCAAATAATAGAATCCTGAGCTTATAGCGAAGGTTTCAAAGGTACGAGACGCAGAATAACTTTGCAGCCGAGCGAAACACACGACTTTTCACCTCACAATAGCGAGGAAAAAAAGTGAATTGCTAAAGAGAAAAACATTTGAAAAGTTTTTTTTTCGTGCTGGCCAGTGACAGAAATAGTTAATGCATTTTCATTGGACTGGCGGTATAGAAAAATATTGAATAGACAGATTCGAATTTCAAAAACTCTTTCCACGCTAGCGGATAAAATGCACTTTTGCACTCAGATTTCGAATGATAAACAGAATCTTTCCGAGCTTGTGAGGTGAAAATAGTCTTACCCATTTAGTAATACCCAATGAAGGTTTACAAACAAGCACGTATCCAGAATTTTGTTTCGGGGCGGGACATTTAATTTTCGGGGGGGGATATTCATAGAAAAACATTAAAAAAGTAAGTGCTGTAATCACTTTTCCATACAAATATTTGGATTTCGGGGGGGGGGGGGGGGATAAATCCCACCTATCCCCCCCCCCCCCTGGATACGTGCCTGTTTACAAATAGACGCGTTATACGCTAACATTACTGCACTATAGTGACGAGTAGCCCGTACACTAGACGGCGCGTGACTATGTGAAAGCCGGGCAATTACCTTGCTTTTGGTTACCATTTTGGAGCGCGGGCAACGCATCTACTAAAAACATCTTAGGTACCCTAATACCGGCTTCATTCCACATGTAATTAAGTTTTCTTTTTGTTGACCGTTCAGAGGATAGTATACGCGCCCGAGCGCGCTGCATAAAAACGAAGTTAGATCCTATTTTCAATACTTATCAATTGATGTCAATGATTTTTTTTAAACACGATCTAGACACTAATCTCTGTTCCTGTGGTTTACAGACAAATGTGACGGAAATGTACCTATTTAAAAAAATCATTGACACTAATTGTTTAATTTAATATCCAAAATGTTATGAAACTTCGTTTGTATGGAGCGCGCTAACAGCATGTGGTAAATCGATAGCGATGTCTATCGCATACAGTATACGTTACCGAACCTAAGTACCTACTTCGAAAACTTTGCTTTTTGAAGTAGAAACATGATTCACCATTGTTTTGCTTTGTTTTGGAAGCTCATTAAAGTTTCTTATTATTAAACTTTGATAGATTATGTTAGTTTATCTAGAATCGCAAATCATACAATATACATGCTTCGTCGTATATGATACCTACCACATTATTTCTATTATTAGGTTCTACAGTGTGGTAGTTATTGGAACAAGGCACGTGAATAGAATTTATACAATTTTTAGGGTTTTGTAGTCAAGCTAGGAATCAACCCTACACATTTTTTATTTATTAGAAAAAACTACCAGTTAACTGTTAGAGTGTACAACTGGAAATGTAAATTTTGTTGCCTGTTTTTTTTTCCTTTTCATCAAAATTAACTTTTAATCATCTGTTAACCAGGTCCGAAGTACCAGGCGAGCATGAGTACGCAAGGCTACAAGCACAAGAGTGTCGTAAGTGTGGCCAACGTGACGCGCGAAGACATTGGCGCGTACCATTGTCACGCGGAAAACTCCCTCGGTGCCGCGACAGACGATATCACACTTTACAGTAAGTTCTGTGTACCAGGCTAGCATGAGTACGCAGGGCTACAAGCACACGACTGTGCCATGTGACGCGCGAAGACATTGGCTCTTACTATCGTCACGCGGAAAATTCACTCGGTCCCGCTACGAATGATATTATACTTTACAGTAAGTTCTGTTTACCCATCGAAGTACCAGGCGAGCATGAGTATGCAAGTTGCAGGGCTACAAGCAACACGAGTGTTGTCAGTGTAGCCAACATATCTGTGAGCCAAAACGTGACGCGCGAATACATTGGCTCGTTCCATTGCATTGGAAACTTAGCTGTCATTTCATACAAAAATGGGAAAGAGGTAAGCATGTGCAATACTGAGAGTGCGAGAGAGACATGCGGAGTTTATCTAAGGTCTAACAAAATTAGGTGAAACTATTTTAAGGGGATGATCAGACCATCAAACTGAACCACTTTCTCTATGGGACCAATATCGAAATCGCGAAAAAAATCTGCGGTCCCATACATTTAGGTCGAGTAGGTTTGTATCGCGATTTCGATATTGGTCCCATAGAGAAAGTTGTTCAGTTTGATGGTCTGGTACTCCCCTTGAAATAGTTTCAGCGAATATTGTTAGACCTTATATTACACTTTACAGTGAGTTAAAAATTATTTTTATCTGTATGCAGGTAGAATAAGAAGTATAAGGATTCCTCTCCAAAATAACCTAAATGGGTGAAAGTAAGTCCCTACCCATCAATATTAACAAGTTTTACAATTGGACGAACTATGAGAACTTAAATCTACTGTTCCATACATTTTGCGCGGTAGCTTTTTTAAATAGCTTAATTTTTAGGATTCCGTAGACAACAAGGAACCCTTACAGTTTCGCCATGTCCGTCCGTCTGTCAGTCTGTGCACGGCCCATCACATACATACGGAATTGCAATTCAGAATTCCGAATGCAAACCGGTTTTCGTATAGGTTTGAAATCCCGTTCGCAAATGTGGAGGGGGAGAACCTCCATACGAAAAACCGGTTTGCATTCGGAATTCCGTATCGCAATTCCGCATGTATGTGATAGGCCTTAGAAAGCTGTAATTTAGCATGAGTTTTTTTTGAGATCTCATAGTTGGTCCCATAGTAAAAGTTGTTCATATTGATGGGTGCTTTCACCCCTTTCGAGTTTTCGGGGGCGGTCGTTCTAAACTGAGTGTTGTTGTTGTAAGTAACGTTGTGTTTCAGCGCTCGTCACAACGACAACGTCACCAACGCCCACAACTCAAGTCACAACGTCGTCTGTTGATACAAGTACCACAACTGATTCAGATCCGCCGTGTGAGTATACCTATATACTTTGTTTCTATACTCATGTAGGTTAGTTAGGTAGGTACATAATTAAGGCAAACTAGTTAGTACAGTTTCAGCTGGATAATGTTATTAGTTTAGTTAAATATCGCTAACAAAATTGTGTAGATGCACAACGTGTTAAGAGGATAGGCGAGTTTCCCTATAGTCTATACAAACATATTACCCCTGTTTCCTCCCAGGATAATGATGACACTAGAGCAGTTCGTAAAATCAATCAGAGCTGCAGTTGTCACTTTTGCACAGATAGCTCCGTTGTTCGGGAACAGCGCGACAGCAATAGGTAGATCTGTTAAAAACTTGTTTCTTAAATATAATTTTCTGTGTTGGATTGGTAACAAACTACTCCGAGTCTAATCTACATGGTTAGCGACTTTCACAATATTCAATAAAATTTGAAAATCTCGGAAACGATCATACTTGGAGTATTTTTCCCTGAACAGTTATAAACTGAACTATTTTCCTGTTTTCGGCTTGACGTTGAGTTTTGAGACACCGTGTACAAATAAAGTACCTAACTATTTAATAAACACATTCATTTCTATGCAGATGTAATGCAACAAAATGATATGGAGTTGGAAGACTTGTTAGACGAAGACAATTTTGTCGTCGTTCTAAGCCAACACCAAATGCAGAGCTTAGGTAAGTTCTAACTACTTTTGTAAGTACCTACCTAAAATACGCGGAACACTATCGATTTGACAGCTACAAGACATCATCTACATTGGTCCAAAAGGACAAAGCGCTGGTCAAAAAAAATTCTATAATATTCTGTTAGAACAGGCGTGTCAAACATGCGGCCCGCACCGCATTTTCGTGCTGCCCGATCCAATTTAAAAAAAAACTTCCTTTCGCGGCCCGCGAGCATGCTGACTTTTAAAAGTAAGCATCGCATGTACGGTGGTCAAAATGGTGGTGATAGTTTTAAGTCATGGTGAGAAAAATGTCGAGCTCGCTTCGCTCGCTCTGTTTTGCTTATAAAATAAACGATTACAGTCGTGTTCCATGATCGATGCAATGAGTTTTATTTCTTTATGTTCTTTGCGGCCCACTGATTCTACCTACTATCATTATGCATGTGGCTCACGAATAACTTTGAGTTTGACATGCCTGTGTTAGAACTTGTCCGTCTAAGCATTTATAATTATGGCACCAAAGTTATTATTAATCTGTGACCAAGCTATAGGGCCATTATCCTTGATTTTGTTGAAGTTTGAAAAATCTGCCGTTTCATACATTTACAGCTGTAAGTTTTATTGATGAAATAAATAAAACTAACAGCTACAGATGTCATGCAAATATAATAAATGCTTAGACGAGAAGCTCTAACAGAATACAGGACCCATCTTAATCATATGCTGACACTTTTTTCAAGGGCAGATCAGACCATCAAACTGAACAACTTTATCTATGGGACCAACATCGAAATCGCGATAAAAAAATCTGATGTACATACATCTACATTTGGCTTGAGTAGGTTTCCAGTTTTGTATGGAAGAGAAGATTTTTTTATAGAATATCCCGTAGAGAAAGTGGTTCAGTTGGATGGTCTGATCATCCCCTTAAAAAAGTGTCAGCATATTAAGAAGGTCCCTATATAGCATTGGTTTTTGTTGTATGAAACGTGGATGATTTACGATTGTAATGCCATCCATCCAGTGTCACTGAACTATTTTTTTAAATGAAAACCTCTCATTTTATCAAACTTTAATTAAAAATTAAGTACTCAGAAAATTTCTAGTTTACTGGCAGTTAAACACTCTTTGAGTCTCAATAAGAGAAAATGAGTTTAGAGAGAGAATTAATTGAAGCATCTTTAGCAACAGTGTTGTTTATTCCATTAATTTGACTCGAGTTTGTTTTACAGTAACTACTTTTGAACAGCTCTTCATTATTTATTTATACACCATCTCTATCTACTAACCTCTCATAATATTTGAGGAGACTAACAGAAATACAGAAGGTTTTAATAGATACAGAATTAAATTAAATTTAATAGACGTAGTTTAAGGTACTACACATTGATCGACGGTGATCGACGTTTAATCATAAATAAATAATAAATAAATATCTTGGACATTGTCACACAAATTATCTAGTCACATTTAAAGTTCCAGAATCTAGCCTGGACTTGTATTATGATAACTAGACAACGATATAGAATACATAGTTATATAGATATAACCACCCATGACTCGGGTACAAATATTCATATTCATCATACAAATATTTGTCTCTTACGGGATTCGAACCCGCGACCCTCGGCACACTATAGTCGATGGATGTCCACTGCTGGACATGCCCCCAAGGATCGGCTGGTCCTGCACTGCCCTCATCCATCGAGTTCCCGCTGCCTTCACCAGGTCGTTGGGCCACCTTGTGGGCCCTACCCACGCTGCACTTACACTTACACTTACTGACTGACCCTTTCCAAATTGCTGAGGAATTTAATAAATATCTAATCAATACAACTAATTTAACAACAAAGCCTCTAAACTTTAATACTAACAACACCACTATCAAAAATAGCATTTATCTTAATCCATGTAGTATAACTGAAGTTGAAAATATCATAACTTCACTCAGTAATACCAAGGCAGAAGGTTTTGATGAAATATCTTCCCAGGTTTTAAAATATTGTAAAAGAGAATTGGCACCTACTTTGACTTATCTAATTAACTTATCATTTGAGGACGGTTGTTTTCCAGATTTACTTAAAACATCGATTGTAAAGCCCTTGTATAAAAAAGGTGAGAGGAAAGATCCTGGAAATTATAGACCCATTACACTTATACCAGTAGTATCAAAAGTTTTTGAAAAGGCAATGCACAAGAGATTAACTTCCTTTATCACAAAATATAGTATCGTCAAAAAAGAACAATTTGGGTTTCAGGCCAACAAATCCACTACAATGGCATGTTTTAACCTCATTGACCAAATCACTAAATCATTGAATGATAAAAAAAAGATAATGGTAATATTCTTCGATATGTCAAAGGCATTTGATTTTGTCCCCCATAATCTATTACTACGTAAATTGGATAATTACGGTATAAGAGGACCAGCAATAAATTGGCTGCGCACATACCTCGCTAACAGGAACCAAATGGTGGAAATAAGAAAAATTGACAAAACATCAACATTAAGTCCTTTCAGATCTGAACAACTTATAAATAAATTTGGTGTACCTCAAGGCAGCATTCTTGGGCCTCTACTTTTTATTTTATTTATTAATGATCTTCCTGACATAACCCAAAATAATTGTACCCTATTTGCCGATGACATTTCCGTTACAATTACCTCTGATAAAAATATGGAAATCAATGACTTCATAAACGATATAAATATTACAATTAATTCTATTACTAACTGGCTAGATAATAATAACTTACGCGTAAATATGAACAAGACTAATTACATTCAATTCTCTAAATATGGCGAAAAAACGAGCCAACTAAATTTAAACTACAATGGTCAAAATATTAAAGAGTTAACTGATACTAAATTTCTGGGAATTACATTGGACAAATTTTGTAACTGGAAAGCGCATGTTCTTAAAGTCTGTAGTAAAGTAAACAGTTATGTTTATTTATTAGGTAGACTCCGTAGAGTAGCATCGCAAGAAGCTCTCCTGACGGCCTATTATGGTTATGTAAATTCAACTCTTTCGTATGGTCTGTTACTATGGGGCAACAGCACGGATATTGAAAAGGTGTTCATTGCTCAAAAGAAGTGCATTCGGGCTATGTGTGGCGTAGCACCTGATGTCTCTTGTAGGCCTCTATTTAAACGGCTAGGAATTCTAACACTTCCATCGTCATATATATTAGAGGCAGCACATTTTGTAAGAAAGAACGAAAATTTATTTCTAAGAACAAGAGAAGTTCATTCTAGGAACGTTAGATACAGAAATAATCTGGTCTATGATGTAATTCCTAGAACTGCAGTACATCATAAAAACTGTTATGCCATGTGTGTTAGGATATTTAATGCACTCCCCATCGATGTAAAAGAACTGCCCTTAAAATTTTTCCGGCGTAGGCTGGTAAAATGGCTCCAAGAAAAACAATTTTACGCACTAAAGGAACTACTTAGCCCTAATGCATGAAAGCTGCTGGAAGTATTAAAATAAAATGTACATTTCAAAAGCAACTTAAAAATGTGCACTATTTTATGTTATTGTGTGCAAAATGTGCACCATTTTATTTCTTTATTTCTTATATGTTATCTATTATTAATAATATTGTATGTCAGACATCTGACTAAATGTGCTGATCTATTTGTAAGTTACCACCTATTTACCCAGTATGTACCACATTTATCGCAATAAATTTCATTTCATTTCATTTCATTTCATTTCATTTCATTGCACTTTCCGATACGCGGTTGCCACTCGAGAACTCTTCGGCCTTTTTGCAATTCTTTGTCATCTACTCTGGTTATAATAAGCACGATCAGCCGTTCGCATCCTTTCGCAGTGGCGAACGGCGTTTCATTCAAGCTTTTTGCATGGACAAGCCTTTAGACAAACCGTCGAAAACCGTCGATCAATGTGTTGCAACCCTAATTGGACGAAAGCACATCGCCGGATTGGCATGTTGCGGGTTCAAACCCCGTCTGATACTAAATTCAAGACACTTCATTCATGTTTTATTCTTTATTGGGCTGATTGTAAAGAGAACAACGTTCCGCGGAGAAAATAAGGAAAAAAATTGCAAAAAAACATTTCAACTTTTCATAAAGTAACTAGTACCTACAATCGTATGTACGTTCGATCAGCTGATTGCATTCATCAATTTGATTGCTAATTTGCTATAGGTTCTTCGGAGAAAGTTGTTCAGTATCATTAGTACCTACTTACAATCACCGTTTAAAATAAAAAATTGTCTACACTTACGCCATGTATAATATCGATGTTAATAACTCAGTGTTCAATAACAGCAAAATTTTCAGTAGGTAATTTTTATTAAATTGTTTTCAGATCTCTCGCCAAGTTCGTGACCAGAAAAGAGTCCAGACCACTGGGCTATGTGGTCTGCCGGCACCAGGCTGTGTTCATCTGTGCTCATTCTGTGCTTTATATTTATTATCGCTTACTGAAACAAATAAAGACTCTAAAAATTAAATTAGGTACCTACTTAAATTAAATAAACCCCATTATTTTGTTAAGTCGACTTAACTATCTGTTATACCTACTGGGTGATTTTGTAAATACTTCCTAAATCAGAGGTGGTTCAGACCATCAAACTGAACAACTTTACTATGGAAATAACCCTGAAATCGTAAAAAAAACTGTTGTTCTATACTAAACTGTAATGTTACCTACTTGACTCAAATGAATGTAATACTTAGTCGATTTTTTTTACGATTTCTACTTTGCTCCCATAGTAAAATTTGTTCAGTTAGTGTAGGGACACATCTGCGGAACGTGCGCCGAACGTTCGGTTGATTACGCGCGCAACGCGCCAGTAGCGCCATTACGCACCATTTTTTATAGTAGACGCGTATTCAACCGAACGTTCGGCGAGGAACGTTCCGCAGGTGTGTCGCTACACTTCGATATGGTCTGAAACACCTAAACATAAAAAAAAGTGTTTTAAATCACCTAGTATTGATTGATTATAGACGTTTATGTAAATACTTATACCTATCCAGATTAAAGAGCAAATTTGCATTCATAAATTGTTAAATAGTAAATATTCGTTATTTTGAAATTTAGAAGTTAAGGTAAATATAGTAACATGTTAGTAGATAAGTTATTATTATTATAATAAATAAGATGCATTTTGCAATCTTTTAATCTTTTATTATACACCTGCGGCCGTAGTATGGCAGCGTGGCTATCGCGCCTTAGCTCGAGGCGATGCACGACGGATACTGACAGAGGCCGTAGCATGATGCGCGGGATAGAGATTAATCTCGCCTTTTATCTCGTTCGTTTGCGTGCATATAGAGAGCTCAGGCGCGATAACGCTATGTCACGCTGCCAAACCATAGGTACTACATCATCATCATCATCTCAGCCGATGGACGTCCACTGCTGGACATAGGCCTCCCCCAATGATCGTCACAACGAACGGTCCTGTGCTTCCCTCATCCAACGGATTCCCGCCGCCTTTACCAGGTCGTCCATCCACCTTGTTGAAGAGCCTACCCACGCTGCGCTTTCCGGTACGCGGTCACCACACGTAAACTTTTCGGCCCCATCGGCCATCGATTCTGTGAGCAATGTGCCCCGCCATGCTACGGCCGAAGCTTATTTTGAACTACCTATCTATTACATGATTATTTTTCTGTGCTAAATTACACAGCTATGTTAGAGCGAGTATAGAGCCACTAGATCGAAGCCCTAAGACTCTTCATCAACTGACAATGTGTCAGTAGTCAGTACATACAAAGATTTAACAAAGGACATCATCCAGCATGGGCAGCATGCTTAGAGTAGGTATCTATTATAGATAGGTACTCTAAGGCAGCATGCCACCGTTATACAGCTCTATCACGTCTTTTATCTCGTTCGTTCGCGCGCAAATGGAAAGAGAGCGAAGGTGTGATGACGCTGTATTAAGACGTAATAGTAGGTGGAAATACCTTGGAGGCATCTTTTATTTTTCATTTTACGACTAGATTTATACCATTTACCGAAACTAAAGTCATACCTCAGTATTTTTGGGTAGTTTATCTAGTGCAATCATAAACTGAATATATGATTGGCATTACTTCACTCGATAGAAAATCGTCACAAAGATGACGTATTTTCATGCATTTTTAAACATTTTTTTCGTTTTAGAAGAACAAAATAGTTTCAGATTTTTTCCATTTATACTCACATATTCACCATTAGTTTAACTAGTGAAATCATAAAAAAAATCTAGAAAAAGTACTTGGGTTAGTTTTTTTAAATCTAAAATACGGCTCACGCACACACTTTTCGGAGCGCTGGGCAATCGCGTTTCTCATAGAAAATATTCGTCAGGACCTATGGCCCCTTAAGGTGTAATGCTACCAATGCTGGTTTCATGCGTTTTTGTTACAAATACGAAAGTGCCGGCCAAAAAAAAGTAATGCCTATTAGAACTTGTCCGGATTTGGGCAAAAAAGTTCTAACATAATATAGCACTATTTGTTCTTGGCAGGCACTAACTATCACATTTGGGTCTAACAATTTAGTACCGTTACCGATTTGTTAAATGGAACTTTTTATCGGATATTAGATCCCGCCATCTTGATGTTCACAAATGGATGATGTCTTTTATTTGCTAACATGTTGTGGGTATATGCTGCTTACGATTTTCATTTCGAATAAATGAAAATCAATAGGTTGAAGAGAAATATAAAAAGATTACTTGCAAATCTTGCAATGACAATTTCTTTAATATCCGGTTTTGTCACAATAATATCCGAATTCGTTTTCGTAGCCTTTATACAGGGTGTAAGGAAAACTATATTTAACCATTAAACCACCTACCTGAACAACTTTTACTATGGGAGCAAACCATAGATAAATTACACGCTCCCTGGGAGCAAACCGATCGGATCAAAAAAAATCTGCTGCTGCATAACCTACTTTAGAGTTGAGTAGGCATTGCAATTTAGTATGGAACAGGTGTTTTTTTTCTTTAATCCGATCGGTTTGCTCTCACCCTTAGGGTCAGGACACATCTAGCGGGAAAAATGCTCGAGCTCGAGAAACTCAATGAAAGTTGAAACAAATTTGAAAATAGCGTGTTAGGGATATGTGACGTATCTTGCACGCTATTTTAATTGTCATAGAGTTAATACTGAAACAAACAAAAAAACGAAGGTCGTAAAATTGAGCCGCGACACTAGCCGCCGTCTCACTCGTAGTATTGCTTGACGGGGACTTTGAAGGACGTCCTAATTAGGTCGTTTTCGAGTCTTCACTTTGCGCGCGCTAGTAAAATAATCTGCTTCTTTTTGGTATAATATCATTGACACTAACAATTATTCTTAAATAAAAATTAAAAATATATACAAAACCATAATAAGACCTGTTGTCATGTACGGTTCAGAGTGTTGGGCCACAAAAGGGACGGACGAGAAACGACTACATGCAGCTGAGATGCGAATGTTGAGATGGATGTGTGGTGTAACTAGAATGGACAAGATAAGGAATGAGTATATTAGAGGAAGTTTGAAAGTAGCACCTATGACAGAAAAATTACAGGATAATAGATTATCGTGGTACGGGCATGTGATGCGAAGAGACGAGTGTCATGTTACGAGACGAGTGTTAAGTATGAATGTGGATGGGTGTGGAAGAAGAGGAAGGCCGAAGAAAAGATGGATGAATTGTGTGAAGGATGATATATATAAGAAAGGAGTGAGTGCTGAAATGACGGCTAAGAGAGATGAACGGAAGAGGATGACATAATGCGCCGACCCCAGATAATGGGAAATGGGCAAGAGAATGATGACTAACAATTATTCTTATGATAGGTAAACCGAGTTATTTACCTACGTCAGTAGGGCTAGCATGCCCACGACAAAGGGTTTAAACGAGAAAATCGTCATGCGCGCTCTTTCTGGCGTACGTAAAATAATAAGGATGGAGGCACATCTCGATTTTTATCGTTTACTCGGGGGTGGCATGCGAGCCCTACAGGTCTGTACAAATAGAGAAAAGAATCAAGCGTTTTTAAAACGAGCACGGTTGGCACACTACAAAGTGAAATGAATATTTCATTTGGAGCTTGTAGCTAATTTGTTTTAAATAATTAATTCTATTTCGCAGCGGCGCCGCAGGTAAGCCGAGCCCCACTCATTTGTCAGTTTCCTTCTAGAATCGAAACAATAAATCTGTAAAGGGTTGAATTGACTCTGTGCTCGTTTGCGGTAAACTAACGAGAAATAACACCTTTATTGATGTTTATGTCGAACGGGAACATTAGAATAATCCTAGAACATTAAGACGCAGAGTTTTACACAGTATCTTACAGCTTTAGGTAGCCAGCTATCTGAACTGTAGATATTATTCCAATTTATTCATCATCATCCAGGATAGCAAATTGACCCTTGAGTTTTAAAGATAAACGATAAACTAACAAAGCATTGACGAGACACAGAGCTGAACAATCGGGCTCGCTTCGATTGCTCCAAGTTTCTATTTCAGTTAGTGCACTGCGTGAATAAACCGACTGAGTTTTGGCGAAAGCCTAGTTCTACTGATGCTTGGTAGGTAGTTAGGTACCTACCTGTCAATATCGAATTCGGTTTGGTCGCACAAGTATTCAACTTTTTTAGTTATTTGACTGTATTGCATGATAAACCAACAGGATTCTGTGAAATTATGTCTGGCCACGGTGGAATTTCGAGCGGGCTTCGTTCGCTTCAAGTTTTTGGTAGTTCCGGTTTTCAATCAGCGTACAGGTTGCACCAATTTCTTGTATCTCTCTGGCATAGCGCTGTCAATATGTCTCTACAATATTTACGGTAACGCAAGCTTCGGAGTGGTCGAGATATTTGACGCAACATTTACGTATGATTTTTCTATTGAAATACTTACTATCTTATCTACTCAGTGCCAACTAATTCCGAAATTAGGAACTGCCAATATGTGGGTATCTACTAATACTTATAGAACTAACTAGTGTTTTCCCGCGACTTCGTCGGCAAAAATTATATATCAGATTTTAAGTCAGATCATAAGATTCATAAGCTATCAAAACAAAAAAAGTTTCATCAAAATCGGTTCAGTAGTTTTTGCGTGATGCGCGAACAAACAAACTAACAATTTTGTCAATAGATGGCGCTGCACGTCATTTAAATCGCGCTATCGAGTGTTATTTGAATTTATATGAAGTGAACCGCTACTTTTTTGTTCCTCATGATTTAACGGTTTTACAATAGTTAAGATAGCAAGGCTTTGCTGAACACCTGTCTGGAGTAGGTACAACGTTTTAGCTCCATCGCAATGCGAGTCTTTGTTCCAGGTAGTGCTTTGTTCACACTGCACTTTACTGCACGTAATTCGATCTTGTCGTCGACTCGACTCGGCCTGTTACCTACGTCCCCGTCGTCCCTTTAATGACGCAGGCATTGTCGGAAACCTGAAATTGTACTTGAAATGAAATATGCTGCCACATTTTGAATGCAAGAATGTAAAAATATTATGTTTATTAAGTTTATTTGTAATGTCTGTTTAAAATATAGTTAAAACAGTTAGCAATGTTCAATTTACATACCCAATACCTACACCACTATTTTATATACAAGATTTTTTTAGAGTGTTCTTATCCAAAATGTTCCCTGAGGAACATGAATCGAAAAAAGACATTTTGGAGCTCCCATTGAAAACCGATCGGCATACTTATAGGCACTTTCTTATTTTTTTTTTTTTACTTATTTCCTTACTTACACAAGAATAGTTTTAACATTTTCTGAGAAGACCAAAAGGTTGGTTAATATTCATCATCATCATCAGCCTAGTAAACCCCACTGCTGGGTATAGGTCTCTTCATTTCCACGCCAAGTAGAACGGTCGCACGCTAGTCTCATCCAATGTTTTCCGGCCACTCTGCGCGGACGTCGTCCGACCATCTGGCTGGTGGTATACCTACCTACCGACCGTCTCCCCTCCCACGGCCGCCATTCCGTCAATGCTTTCGTCCATCTGCCATTATTCCGTCTGGCCAAGAGTCCTGCTCACTTTAGAGTCGAAATCCGCTTGACTAGGTACCTTTGTTCGGCATCTGATTTTGACATTAGGGATTCGGTCCAAAAGTGTGATTCCTAGCACAGCTCTTAGGTAGGTAGAATTGTTTAAATAATAGTGGTATACCTACCTATTTGATTAGGTACAGGTACGAAGAGATCCTTTTATCACGATTAATCCATTGAAATTTGCCAAAATTCACACATTACTTCTTTCATTCGTGTTCTTCGGTCAAGTGCTCAAAATTTGATCACTCATTTTTTTAGAAAAATTGGACGTAGTTATGCTTAAACGTTCCAATCCACAGAGAGGTCAAACTGAGATAAATGCGTTTTTGTGTTTGAGCTGTACACTTTTTTGTTGTAACAAGTAGATTCGTAAATTATTGATTATTTTGAAGTAATATATACATTTTAATTTTCTATGGGTTCATTTAACACATTTCAGTTATTAAACGGTAAATATTCATTAAAATTCGTTTTGGAACGTTTTAGTTAAAACCTGTTTTGTATGAACTCATCTCAAAGACTTATTTGCAGAAACGTTCCATTGTATAAAAATGTAAATAATAAGCCATATTTTTAGAAATTTAAACTGTCGTTTATCTCGTACTTCCAACTAACAAGTTGAGACATTATTTAATTAAAAAAAATTGTCCTACGGTGATACGTTTCGAAGATATTTAATTTCAAAGTTTAAAAAAAAATAACACTACAAAGCTCATTAAAAGTTACTAATTTTAGTTTTTTACCACTTTATTTATTTTTATAGCCCAGAATTATTCGTTTTAATTATTTGTGACATCATCACGCATATTTTGTGAAGGAACGCACCGCAATCCTCGCTAGTTTGCGGTCGTATTATGAGTGTCTACGCTGATACGGCCAGGTAATAGATGTTGTGGGTATTTTAGGCCTAATATTACCTTACATTATTAAGCAAAAAAATTTTTGCGAGGATTTCGGTGCGATATAAGGTAATATTAACCCTAAAATACCCACAGAATTTAGTTCCTGTTTATACTAATTCAAACGAGAGACCACAACCTAGCGAGGATTACCGTGCGTTTCTGTACAAAATATGCGTGATAATGACACAAATAATTAATACTAATGATTCTGGGCTATAAAACAAATAAAGTGGTTAAAGAACCAAACTGAGTAGCCTTTAATGAGCTTTGTTGAGTTTTTTTACCCGACTGCGACAGAAGGAGAGTTATTTAAATTTAAAATTAAATATTTCCGTAAGTTTATACCGTAGGACAATTTATTTATAGTAATAATGTAAGGTAATATTAGCCCTAAAATACCCACAACATTTGGTAGGTACCTGGCCATATTATCAGCATAGAAACTAGTACTAATTCAAACAACGGTGCGTTCCTGTATAAAAAAAAAAAAAAAAAAAAAAAAACTTTATTGAGTTACTAAATGATTCAATTCGGTGTAGCGGTTAATATGCGTGATGATGTCACAATTAATTAAAACTAATAATTCTGGGCTAGAAAAACGAATAATGTGGTGTAAAACTAAAATTAGTTACTTTTAATGAGCTTTGTAGTGTTATTTTTTATCTTTGAAATTAAATATCTCTGAAACGATACACCGTAGGAAAATTTTTTTGCATTGTAATGCAAGGTATAATATTAGCCTTCAAATGCCCACATTATTTTGTACCTGGCCGCTTAAAAAACGCCAATATTACCCCCTTTGTGGCGTTTATGACTTTATATTTTCGTCTACACGCAGAATTTTTATGGTACAAATGATCCAAAGGTAACTGAAACCCTTTAAAGAAATTACAAAAACTTAAAATCATTGTCGTTATAAAGTGTCAGTCTTCGTGAAATGTTTAGCTCTAAGTATATAATTTTAAAAACAATAAACGATCCAAAGGTAAATGGAACGTTTTGAAAAAATACGAAACTCAAATTCATTTTCTATTAGGTATCACGTTCCAGTCCTTGTGAAACGTTAAGTGCATCATAATTTTAAATACAAAAACGAACCAAAGGTAATTGGAACGTTTTATAGAAATACAATGACTACCATTACAACATTTAGGTCTTCATCAATGATTAAGAACTTAGTAATATTTGAATCCTTTAAACTGTCTAAAGCTTCAGAGCATTTTGAATCATTGTGTTGAGGATATAAATGTAAATTTCCATAGCTGCGGATGTTTTGAAACGTTTATGTGTATTATGTGTTATCACATTTTTATAACGTTCCAAATATATATGAAACGATTTTAGAAAAATGTTTATCAACTAAATAGTTTTGTATAAATGTTCCAAGATAATTGGATCATTATTTAGAAGCTTTTATATTAAATTGAATAAAAACAAAACGTTTCAAGATCATTGAGACGTTTCTAAGTTGCGCCTAGTGTTGTTTGGATCGTTATGAGGTTTGGAGTGTTCAAATAACTTGTTTGTAATAGAGTGTGGAGAGCCAGTGTCTTCACCATAAGATAGAAGGTATTGAAATGTTTAGCCTGGCATCATTAACTCGATTTTGACGACTGTGTGGATTGGAACGTTTAAGCATAACTACGTCCAATTATGCTTTCCTAAGATCCTACAACCTAGACATAGGCTAGACCAGTAAAAGATAAATGCTTTTTGGGGCCTGAGAAATAGCAAAAGACCCTATAGGCCATTTTAATTTGGCAATTCGGTATGTCAAGTTTTTTTTTTTGTCTTCATTTTTATATTTTTACGGACAGAAGACATAATTTTAAGATACCATTTCATTCTTATTGCGATTCATCGAGTTTATCAATATAAATTTAATTTTTAAATTATTTTGATCTGTAATCTCTAAGTGCAAAAATGGTGGAGAGAAAATAATTCGAACTCCATGGAGAAAAACTACATACAGCTGTATTTAAAAAAATTAAAACCTGCCTCCTCTTTCTAACTCTATGCTTGAAAAAGATACGGCAACATCAAATGTCAAATTCTGACACTGTGAAAGTATTTTTTTTTCTTAATGGCCGGTTATTTTAAGTTGATTTTATGTTTACCAAGGAGTTCAGAGGTATGCCAGTGACGTCACTGCACGGACCGAAAAACGACGTTATTTTATTAAAAACTAGCTGTGCCCGCGACTTCGTACGCGCAGAGAAGTTCTTAATAATATTAAGAGAAAGAAAAAAAGAATAAGAAATGCAAAGAAAGAGAAATAAATAGACATTTTGAAAAAAGGTAAAGAAAGAAATAAAAAAAAAATATCGCATTATATTGCCATCAAATTAAAACATAAAGTAGAATCTCCATACATTTCTCAAAACTACATCTAAATTATTTGATAAGTACTTACAAACACTAATTTAAAATTAGAACATGCAGGCAGTACGCCTGCAGCATCAGGACTGAGTAATAGGAACCCGAAAAAGCAATGTTTCTTCTTAACCCAACAAATTAACAATTATTAGAAATCTGTAGATTATTAAAGCACACACACCCCTACACAGTTACTCATTCTTCGTTTATGTTGACAATACCCTACAAAGTAAGTAGCCGTGAAGAGAACTCTGCTTGATCTTAATAATCTAATTCAAAATCGGCAAATCCTCAAGTCTCATGGCTTAGACAGTCAGGACCCCTGCAGCATCAACACTGAACAGTTGGAACCCAATGTTATTTTTTTAATGTTAATTAGTGTTAACAAAAATAGTTTTGTTTCTGACCCCCCCTGAGAAGGGAAATATGGTTGTGAGTTTATGTATCTATCTATATGTAATTAGGTAGTGTAGGTACATAAAAAAGGATACTGTAACTGCATGTTTTACAAAAACAGTGTCAAGTATCATCAACCTGTCGCCGCCGCTTTTTGCGCTGCAGTTCGCCCTGTCCCGTCGCCAGGCCGTCGATACAGCGCCGGATGCTAGGCCGGATGGCGTCCCACACCTAACCAGTTAGTGGTCTAAATTGTTGGGCGTCAGTTCTTCGGAAGACATTATGACCAGCCCGAAATAGGGCTGCCATCCGTCCGGGTTTCCCCGGATTTGTCCTAGTTTGAAGGGCGTCCGGGGGCGTCCAGGCGGGGTCGTCACAAAAGTTTGATTCATCCACAAAAATAAACTCGATTTCGGCATAAGCATAACAATCGAGTTGTAGCAAAATCGTGAGTTTGTTTCACTCGCTTCAGCTATTATCTATATTATCATACATAGAAGGCCTCGATTTTGGCATGACCTGGAAATGCGCTATAATATTTGGCAAAATCTCGAGCTCGCTTCGCTCACTCCTAGTTTTATTCGTACATATTGAATCGATTGAGTCGTATTGCAAAATCTCGATATGTTATGAAAATCTCGAGCTCGCTCCTGGTTTTTGAATCAATTTAGTCGTATATTGCAAAATCTCGAGCTCGCTTCGCTTGCTCAATTTTTGTAGATCATGTTACACTCGCTCCAGTCAGGTTTCAGCTCGTATTTCAACAACCTATTCGTATCGATGTAAATTTAAAAGAAGATTTTAGATTGTGCAATAACGACCAAAGCTGAATTTTACTGTCAAAATACAATTTGTCGTGGTTGTCCGGGGAAAATTTCAGATTTGACTGAAATGTCCGGGGTTTTTGACGTATTTGTCCGGCAACGGCGATTTGGCAGTGGCAACCCTAGCCCGGAACGACCCAAAGGGGGGTCACATTTCCTCTCCCAAAGTCGACGCGCAATTTCAGCAATGAAGCTTTTAGCTTCGGCTCCCCATGCCCCTTTGGTCTTGACGGTGACAGGAACTAAGATATATTGACGCTTCAAAGCTGAGTACCGAACTCTCTTTTTGTGGCAGTAAGTTCTGCGGCTGCTCAAGGTGTACGCGGCGTGCGACTGAGGTCTGGCAGGGAAGGTGCTTACGCATGTAGTGTGCCACAGGAGGCACTTGCTTTTCTGCCAGGACACCAAAGCTAGGCCGTAGGCCGTCGGTCTTTTGAAATACACATACACAGAATAGGCACATAAAGTATGATAACTACAATTAGATCTGTGTAATTTGTACACTTGGAGCAGTTGGAGTACTAACTTTCATTTACTCAACCTCTGTGAGTAAATTTTTAAATATTTACAACTTTTGATTGTGTAAACCGATTCCGATGAAATAAAGCCTATATATGTTAATCCAAACTTCATCCATAAATCAGATTCTCCTATGTATGCACTTGCTGATGAAAATTTGATATTTTCATAAAAAAAATAAAAACAAAAAGTTCTGCACCAAGATTCGAAACCATCAACTCGTGTTTGAAAGTCTGACCATATACCAATTACGCTACTGAGCTTTCTGAAGAAAGCGTTGAAAAAAGCAATTAGTATTTACCATACTGAATCTTCGCAAATGCATAAACGCGCAGACCACTGACTTTAAATACTCATAACTTCTGATTGCCATCTAAATCGGCTCAGTAGTTTTTAAGTTATGCGTGAATTAAATTCAGTGGCGCTCGCGACTTTTTCTTTAATTACTCATAACTTTTGATTGAATAAACCGATTGCGATGAAACATAGCCTATATTTTAATCTAAGCCATGCCCTACACTTCAGTGAAAACCCCATCCAAATCGGTTCAGTATTTTTTAAGTGATGCGCGAACAAACAAACAGACAAACAGACAAACAGACAAAAATTCTAAAAATGGTCTTAATGTATTCCATTACGTATCCTAAACACCCCCAATTATTTTTTTTGTAAATATCTTCAATGTACATCATCGCCAAGTTTAGAATTTTATTATATGTATAGATATAGATAGATATCTGTAATCCTTTCATTTTAAAATCTCTGACATAGAAAATATGATTATTGAGACAAATATCTCGAAATGGTTTTCAATTCAGCCCTCCAAAAAAAAACTTGACATACCGAATTGATGCACCAAACACCTTATAAAACGACACCGAAGAAAGTGGAACACAAAACAGGCACTATAAATGCCTAAGACCCTGTAGGATAACACGCTTGAAATATTTTAATACTGAATCCGTTTGTATCTCGGATATTAATTTCCTTTATAAGATACTTATTTGCAAATCTCTCTTCGAAGTAAGCGACATAGCATCGCGTCGGTCGTCGCATTAAAAATATTAAATTTTCAATAGCAGAATCAAATATCCGCCTTCTCGAAGAGATGCCATTGGATTTATTATTACAAACGTAACATTTAAATCTTTAGCATTCTTCTTCAATATTTAAAAAAAGTTAATCAAACAAAGAATAATATAGGTACTTGAATTTTGTTAAACTAGCTCTTACCCGCGACTTCGTCTGCGTGAAATTAGAATATCGATAATTCCTTTCATCCTTCGTAGCAGCTTCGTAGAATGTATATTGCCAATTTGCCATGTTTCTATCTTCAGCGGTTTAGCGGGCTAGCTAATCAAATGGTATGTAATGTAATTAGGGATTGTAATCCGGTTTTCCAGATCCGGTAATCCGGCGGATCCGGCACCATTTACGGTCTACCGGATCCGGCACTAGCTAGCCGGATCCGGTCCGGGTCCGGTAAATGTCTTGAAACTCGAATAAAACCGCTTGTTTAATGAAAATTCTCGCGGTGGACGTCGCTTACGACGTTATTGAGTCACCTGCTACGACAATCTGCACCTACACGTACTTACATTTAAAACAGAAATTTGCCCTAGGTGTAGCCTTTTTCTTCCCTACCATATTAATATGTCATTATAGAAATGACAGCAGAAAAGATTTATTTTGTTATCCTGTTAAGAGTATACAAATTAACAGTAGTATAGTTGTACGTACCTGTCTCAGTCGGACAAAAGAAAAATAAACATAAATATGAAAAGTGTGGATGATAGGCAGTCTCTCTCTATGTTAGTCAATGCCTTGAGGCCTGACTTAAGTTTCTTTTCACGTGAAGTTGAATAGTACTTACCTAACTAAGTAAGGTAGGTCTGTCGAATTCCGCCTAGTCGCTAATTACGCCAATAATCAAAAAATCCTAGTTACACTATCGCCAAAATGATTCTTAATACCTACGCACTACGGTTAACACGTCCCGTCGCAGGCCCGCACCCCGCCAGCGGTACTCTCCAACCCGCGAGGTAGTAGCGGACAGAGCTTTGGCGGCAGTTGTCTCTGTGACGTTTTTACTAACACAAAGCAGGATATTCGCGGTATTTTTTATTCAATGGATGAGTGTTGCACGCAAATAATAATGCTTACTCGTTAAAATAACTATTTTCTCGACCGTGCCTAATCTGTGTATTGACATTAGGCGATTGGTTTTGATTTTATTTACAATCTTGTTGGAATGTATCAGAACGGGTAATTCCGCCTAGGCGGAATTACCCATACCAAATACAACCGTAGGCGTATTTAACCATCACGTAGGCGTATTTAACCGCCACTAAGGCTTTCTAACTTCTCGTGTTTATGATTACATATTCACAAGTCTGCAATTGATGCAAGTAGATAGGTACATAACATTTTTTGTCAAAAATTATAATATGTCCTTTAAGAATGTTCTTATAGTACGGGATCTGATCGCGAGTTTACCTACGTCATCAGGAGTCACGTATAGGCCTTTAACTACCCGCGTAAAAGAAGTAAGTTTGCGTGCGATCATTGGCCGGGTTAATAGACATAATAATAATAGGCATCCGAAAAAATGTTTTTTTCAAAATTTCGTTATTTAGACGATGACGTAAGGTTTATGCAATGTACTCCTTTACTATAAAGTTTTGAAGTTCAGTGTTCGACGATTTGTAGAAAACTGTCATTTAAGTATTATGAGTACAATTTTCATTTGAACATAGAACAAAATGCGTGGTTTGTATTTGTAAACCTTCAAACTTGCCGTCCAGTATTGTGCTTCAACTATGTAGGCGTTACTACCCCAACTGGGTTTAATAACGCCTAGAGCAGGTTAAATTTTTTGTCAATATTTTTGTTCAAATACCTCTCGTTAGACGTGTATATTATGTTTAAGATATGTGCCATTGCAAAAATATTATATTTTTTGTTATTACCTTAGTTATAGAAAGTTATCTATAACTGGTCCTAGAATCTTAGAAATTATTCTGAAAATTAAAAGAACCGATGATTATGATAGTATCTCTAAGACTGTTTATGTTTCTAATTTAAAAAAAATACGTTAAGACTCGAGTAGAAAGTTATGATGAGTAAATTATAGTAGGCGTAAATAAACCACAGTCGTTTAATTCTGCCAAAACCACTGTCTTAGAATTTTGTTAAAATTTGGTAATTCTTTAAATGCAGGATTATTTTTTATTATTTATTTCAATAATTAATAAACAACCCTTTGATACACACACTGTTTTCTTCTTCTCCTTAATGATAGTTTATGACAAAATCATTTAAACCTTAGGTAGGCGTAATTCGGCAGACCTACCTTAGGTAACAACGCTTAATTTCAAATCAAAGATTAACATTTTTTTTCAATTAAGCTACTGGTAACATATACCGATAAGTCCTAAAATCGATCTAGTTTTTAATTTTGATTCTTTTTTAACAATGTTCTCTATATAGGGTCCTTCTTAATATGCTGACACTTTTTTAAGGGGATGATCAGACCATCAAACTGAACAACTTTCTCTATGGGACCAACATTGAATTCGAAAAAAAAAATCTGCTGCTCCATACAAAACTGCAAACCAACTGGAGCAAAATGTGTGGGACAGCAGAATTTTTTTTCGTGATTTCGATGTTGGTCCCATAGAGAAAGTTGTTCAGTTTGATGGTCTGATCATCCCCTTAAAAAAGTGTCAGCATATTAAGTTGGACCCTGTATAATGAAAAGAATTTTTTTTTCGCATTATTAATACGATAGAAACTATCACTTCGTAACAATAATTTTTTTTTTCAGTTTCTAGAAACACCTTTATTGTTTTACAGTATTGATTTTAAAATGAAAACGCTAATTATTATGGATTTTACCAATCCGGTCGGATCCGGTGGATTTGGCCGGATCGGTGAAAATCCGGTCGGATCCGGCAGGATTAAAAATTGCACCGGATTGCAATCCCTAAATGTAATGACATGCCATTTGGTTAGAACTCAAATTATATCACATTACTTACTTCATGCTTTGTTTTACTCTAGGAAACCTAACCTAACATAATATGAGACCAACACAAAAGACGATCAACACAAAATGTCAGTTCATGGACGGGTCATTTTGATAAGAAATCGAACATCAGAGCCCCAAAATTTCAAATAGTCAATCAAATCAAATCAGCCCACCACTGCCGGGCCTAGGAGTCCCTTTTATGGCGACATTCGTCACAGTCATGTGCTAAGACGAGCTCGGTGGCCCGTTGCGGAGAGGTATGGACTCTCAATCATGAGGTCGGGTTTGAATCCGCACGGACAACATGCCACGTACCAATGAGATTTTCTAACTTATGTACGTATTACCGACTGCTCTCAAACGGTGAAGGAAAACATCGTGAGGAAACCTGCATATGCAGAAGAAGAAATTCTGATGCATATGTGAAGTCTACCAATCCGTGGACTAACGCCCAAACACCCTCCTAGAGTAGAGGGTAGGCCTGTGCCCTGCATTGGGACGTATATAGGCTGATGATGATGTGCTAATTTATTACCATATATTTAGTACTCCATATTGAGGTTGGGTATAGTACCTGTTATAATAAATGTGTACCAACTCGTTTTTGACAAATCTCTCGCCTCGCCATTTCACCGGCCTGGAACATCAGCATTTTTCAAAACTTCGTCTGAATGCGGTCGTTACCCACTGGCGGTGCCATTTAAATGTGCTCTGTGGTGATTTATTGAATAATACTTATTCAAGAAACATATTCAAATGTCAAGAGCTTTCATACCTCGAGAGTATACCTAAGAAATAGAGCTGCAAACAATAGTTTACATTATAGCTTACATACCTATGTACTTAGTGAAACATAACGACGGTATGTAGTTATGTAGATACGAAATACTGCCATCCTGGAATTTTTAGATTTTAATCTATATCTACACAAAATACGGCAATCCATATTTTTTAATGTACCATTTTATGAGAAAAGTTAAACTTGTTTTTATATTTTGTAGATAGCAGTGTGCATTATTTCAGTTCCTGATGTAGTTAGGTAGGTACACTTTGTAACTTTATGGTAGGTACCTACCTACATTGTACAACGAACGGTAAAACAATTTTCAAAAAGTTTAATGTTTGGGAAAAAATACCTAAACTTAGTTAATGTAATGACGCTCATATTTTAACGGTTGTATTCCCTTATTATCTAATGTGCATTTTGTTTATTGGATAGGCCCCAACTAACGTCCGATAAAAGGTACCTACTTAATTATTTTATCAAATCTCTTGAGATTTTCGCAATGTTTCGAGCTTACAATCTGCCCACTAAATCTACTATAGGTACAGTTGAGGTTGTTTTGTTTGGTTGTATGATATTATTTAAAAGCCGATAAACCTCAGCTTGTACGCAAATTGGATCACGGCCAGCGGTTGGACGTTGTTGTTTTTTCAATATCTTTTTAGAGACTAAAGATAATATTTGTGCCACAAAATGCGGATTCGTGGACTGCACCAAATGTCGAGTGAACAATATTCTCAAAATGACCTCCTACACCTAAGTCACAATGACTCAAACTTTTTATTTCATTAATTTTGGACTTATCAAGTTGCAATTTGAAACTTTACCTTAAATCTTAACTAAGTATTATAAAACCGTAAATTCGTGATGAATAAAAGAGTAGCGGTTCACTTCATATAAACTCAAATAACACTCGATAGTGCGATTTAAATGACGTGCAGCGCCATCAATTGACAAAATTGTTCGTTTGTTTGTTTGTTCGCGCATCATGCAAAAAACTAAACTACTGAACCGATTTTAATGAAACTTTTTTTGTTTGATAGCTTATGATCTGACTTAAAATCTGGTAAGTATGTAATTTGTGCGGACGAAGTCGCGGGAAAACACTAGTAGGGTAGACCGGGGTCAATTGAAACAGGTCATGATAGAAACAACTCAAAATTCTCGAAAACCATAAGACCTACGCCAGTGATGCAACACACAAAACAGGCCAGAGGCCATATTGCAATTTTTGGCCGGTAGAGCTAGAGCGAGCGAGCGACGCAGTTGTGCTGAGGACCCCTTGACGGATTTCGCACCAAAAAGTAAGAATGCACGGTATCATATTTTATTGTATAGTGTTTTACACCCTTGTTTTTCCACTGTTTTTTTATTTTATTGTATTATTTAGTCGTTTAAGATTGTTTTTATTACTGCGGTTTAGCGTTAAAGCCTATTTAAGTTATAATTATTGACCTTGAAGTCAGACAAAGTCTGATGGGGAAGATTGAAACATTTTACTTGTGGTCGATTGAAACGTTTCAATCGTCCCGGTGTTTCAAACGTCCCCGTTTTTACTAAACTGCCTAAGAATTAAAATTAAAAGGGGATAATGTTTTTCAGGTGAATTATATATAATTTGATATTTCGAGAATGTACAGCTCACAGCGAAGTTAATTAGTTAGTTAGTTTGTCTGCTTTCTTTAAAATAAAAGTAATATTTAAAAAAAAGTGTTGTTACAATTGAAACATTGTTATGATTGAAACAATCACTTTTGTATGAAAAAATGTTATTGCATTTTATTATAATAATATTCTGGTTGTGCTTAATATTACACTAAAACTTCATATATTACGTTAAAAGAAAAAAAATGGTGTTACTAAAATCTCTGTAAGTCTCATACTTAAAAAAATATTGACTTTTTTTTGGTTTAAGATATTTTTGCTTTATAAATATAAAAATATGTGTACTAAGTTTACCAACTTTTCTTAATCTATTATAACGGTGTCGAAGCTACGAACATGATTAAAGCTGAATATAAATCTTCGATTGTTCCAAAGATATTTTGATTGTTTCAATGGACCCCATGTGCCGTTTCAATCGACTCCAGTATGAGGTCAGTTGAACCACATTTCCCACTCACTTTTAAAACGTCATTGCACCTTAACCGTTGGAGTTAGAGGTGTAGAGTACATTTAATTTAGGAGCCAAATTATGATCCTTAAATTATACAAGAGCTTGGTTTGCCCATACTACAGATAACTGTGCTACATGCGTGTGAAGTAAATTTGTTTCAACTGACCCCACCCTACCCTACTTTATAAAGAAAGGATTAGGATAGAAATATTACAAGGGTGCTTTCTATGTTGGTTCCATAGTGGATGTAGTTCATGTTGATGACTAAACCACCTACTTATTTAATTATTACTTACATACACCCTGTATACTAAACCACCTATTTAATTATTACTACCATCTTTTGTTACAACCTCTATAGTTATTATTATTTTACTTATCGACCACACTCTTATAAAACGTAGAGAAGAACACAAAATTAATAAACTTTTCTGTTTATGAAACATTGTGGAAATAATTAGGTAAGTAATTGCTTCGTCCATCGTTCTTCTGTAAAATTACATTATTATCCTTCATAAAAATGAACAAGTATATAATGAGCTTTTATATACACTCACTGTTTCTAGACGCAAAACAATAGCCTTCATGATAAACTCTCTTACTTGTCTACCATAATAATGAGCTCGGACTACATTTTAATTCATAAAAAATCCTCAGTTGCAAACAATTTTTGTTTATACTGGTTAGTACTTATATAGTATACTGGTTATCTGTTTTTTAAGGTAAGTTAAGAGGATAGACGAGTACAGTTTTCTCCATACAAACGTATTCCCCTGTTTTCTCCCTGGACACTAGAGCAAATATTTTGTTACCATACAATCTATGTCACCTCTGCCGTGTCCCTATGTTTTGCTTTTTTGCATTAAGTAATTAATTACTGTATGAACTAGGGACCTTCGAAAATGACCAATTTTACCGCCCATTTTCAGACATCCAGTAAACAAATTTGACGAATATAAACAAAAAAGCAAAACGTACAGACATGGCCAAAGTCTTTCTCATATTATACTTGAAAGAATTATTAAAATCGGTTTAGTTTTGAAGGAGAAAACAGGGGAATACGAAATGCTGTTTTCGTCAATTTTATGTAGATAAAATCGGTTCGAGCTGCAGTTGTCTCTTTCGCACTCTACTCGGTGGGGTGTATGGGTGGGGCGGATCGGACAAATATGTAAACAGTCGGAAAAGTGACCTATTCTCCAAATTAGCATTTCAGACCGTCTATCCTCTTAAGGAAAAAAAACAGAACCACTAGGATCCGTCCGTCTGTCCGTTTGTCAAGACCTCTTTTTCTCAGGAATGGGTATCAAGTTGAAATGAATATCATATCTGCTAAGGTCTACAGTAGTGGGTACCTTGGAGGTGTAAAAAATGCAAGCTTCTAAGCTCTGTTTCTGGAGAACCTGGATTAGAGATTGAATTAAAAGGCGCTTGCTGGGTTGCAGATTTGCTGGATTTTATTCCAAGTTAAACCACAGACAAAGGGTCACATTTAACCTGAAGAGCAATCCTGCTCACGAAAAATTTGAAAGCCTTAAAAAGAGGTCTTATGAAAACCTGAAATATGGCTGGGTCTCATGCGACCATTGACTTACACTCTAGCGATAGACAAGCCCTTTCATAGGAGCAACATGTTCCGCTTGAATGCGGTGGGCGCACCGCATTGATGTTCCCGAGTTCACTTCGTCACTATGGCAATGACAGACCGCAATGTGTCATTTTGTGTGACATGTTGTTTGTTTGAACGAGCTTGTCTATCGTTAGAGTATATTATGTCAGTGCAATGCGACCCACATGTGTTCCTCAGGTAATAAAAAACTGAAGTAAATTAAAGGTGTATTATTCAAATAAATCAGGATGCTCCTTCACAATAGCAGAGTTAAGTGGGCAGTACAAAACTAAGTTGGCGACAGTACAGGGCTGGGCGCAGCACTCGTCAGTGAGTTGTCTGCGCACGCGCCGCCATCTCTCCGCTATCAGAATTCTCCGTTTATTCATATAGTCCTGAAGTCCTTTTGGCACTAACTTTTCTGGAAGAAAATTGTTAAATATTATACAGGGTGATTTGAACACTTTGCTAGTTTTCAGGGGTGGTTCAGACCATAAAAATGAACAAGTTTTACTACGGGAGCAAGCAAACCTGAAGTTCAGCTTTTTGCTCACGGGAGCAAACCTACCACGGATTAGTAAAGTCTAAACTAACCCATAAAAGTCAATGAATTTTTAAAACACGATCTAGTAACTACGACTCTGCGCTTATGGTTTGTCAGATTTTCGTTTCAATTTATAGTTTCAAAATTACTGTAACTTTAAAACTATAAGTGGTACATCTGGCTCATAGATTTCTATACAAATCTAAAAATGAACCTAGCGTTGAAACTGTATATAGGGTCCTTCTTAATATGCTGACACTTTTTTAATGAGATAATCAGACCATCAAACTGAACAACTTTCTCTATGGCACCAACATCGAAATCGCGAAAAAAAAATCTGCCCCTCCATGCAAAACTGCAAACCTACTCGAGCCAAATGTATGGGACAGCGGATTTTTTATTCGCGATTTCGGTGTTGGTCCCATATAGAAAGTTGTTCAGTTTGATGGTCTGACCATCCCCTTAAAAAAGTGTCAGCATATTAAGTTAGAAGTTGGAACCTGTATTTAAAGGAAATCTGTCTAACCACAGGCACAGAGATTAATCTAGATCGTGTTTAATTTCATTGGCTTTAATTGTTTAGTATCAACAATAAAATCAAACGTCGTTTGTATCTATACAGGGTGTGAGGAAAAGTATCATTAACCTTTAAACCATATACTCTACCCATCAAACTGAGCAACTTTACCATGGGAGCAAACCTGTCAGAACATAAAAATCTGCTGTCTCATACTTATATTTGAGTCGCGTAGTCATTGCAGTTTAGTATGGAACAGCAGTTTTTTTTTTGCTGATTGGTTTGCTCCCTTAGTAAAAGTTGCTTAGTTTGATGGGTAGAGTATTTGGTTCAAAGATTAATATTTTCTTTGCACCCTGTATAGAGCGCGCAGCAAGAACAAAAGCAAGTAAAACATATGATAGTATGGCAACTTTAAGATGAAGAGCGCCGCTATCAAAACCTACTCTCAAGAAAAGGTAAGTGTAGATCTAACATAATGGTTTACCTACCCATCAACAGTGATGTGTCTCGTTTCACAATTTTATCCTCATTGTTACACAGACGGTCTATTAAGTTGGACAGCCAATTGCTACACGTGTTCACTTGGTCGGTTATCCTATACGTGTTTGAATCCGCATTTACTGAGTAATTTTTAATTACCACTATGAGACACATCTGTAATAAAATAGTATTGTTAGACAGTACAAAAATTACGGCAACATTTCTGATTATAATCCGAAAAAGATTAGTAGGTTTGATTTTTTTTAATTTACAAACAAAAACAACAAAAAAACCGTGTCTTTATAGCTAGCGTACACATGAAAGAAAACAGGATTAAGTACTTTAGGTTAATTTTCCAAAAACGTAGTTCCTAAATAAGTGCCTATGTCAAATGTCTTCATTTATTTATAAAGTATATTATTTTTAAATAAAATTTATCAATAAGGTAAAAATAGTGCCTGTGTAGTTTCAGAAACATCTTTTTTTTTTCACCTGGTACGCCATCTTGACGTCAAGGTAGCGTACCTACCTGAAAAATTATCTGTGGAAAAAAGGGCTTACAATTACAACGAATTAAACTTAAAAAGTGTTAACCCGTCAATGCAATCAAGCTTAAGAGGCTGACAACTGCCTTGGGCGTCTAAAATCCAATGTATGCAAAATCGATATTTCGTAAACTCCAGAGGCACTATTTATTCGATCTAGGCATTAACTAAGCACTATTTAGGAACTTATTTACTGGCACTAAAGTAATCCTGGTTCCTTCCATGTGTACGCTAGCTATACGAACACACAAAAACCCACATAATATTCTATCTTCATTTTGTTGTAAATAAATGAACGTAGGTACTAGGAGCACAGAGCACAGTAAGTGATTGTTCTTCCAAGCAGTTACCTGATGAATGAAGCTGTAAGACAGCAACTGTTCTAAAAATAAGCCCTTTATGGTCCATAGTACAGAATTACTTAAAACTTGTTTATATCGATAAGGGCGTTTACAAAACATTGTCGTTACGATTGTGATAACATTCTTTTTGACAGAACGTGAACTATAAATATCTTTTTTGTTTAATTAATTGAGCTGTTGTCAGGCCGCCTTTAACCTATTGGAAGCCCTGATATAGGAGCCCCATGTGATTATGATATGACAGAGGACTATTTTATGAACAACATCATGGGCGTACCAATGATTTTTTCCAGGGTGGTTAGGCCCAAAATCATTGGTCCTTGGACCTATCCAAGGTCAGAAAGACGAAATAAAACCTGAAACCTGGAGCGATCGAAGAAAGCTCGAGATTTTATTGCCATAACACCTTGTATAATCCGACTCTGTTTATTAGAGTTAAGCTTAGCGGTTTCGCAAATATTTTATCACTGCGAAATGGGTCAGTAAATAAGTAACTCAATTCAACACAACCAAACATAAAATAAGCACCTAGGTACCTGTCTCAGATAGGATTAGCTTTGGAAGCTAATGTCAAAATAAAAAACGTTACGAAAATATTATTTAGCAGTTTCTTTTATTATCTAACGGTGTGTTATAGAAAAGTGTGGACCATCAAACGGAACAGCTTTCACTATGGATCATCGAAATCAAGAAATAAAACAACTGTTCCATACAAAACTGCAATATCTTCCTACTTGACTCAAATTAATGGCTGTACAGGTACTAGGTATTTTTAAACCAAGTATAAACCATATTGACATTAAAATTAGAAGAAATCTATTAGCGTAAATAGTGTAATTAAATAAATTGTTCTCAGACATAATATTTGTATGTATTGCTATTATCTATGTAGGTATATAGCTCATTAAGTATACCTAACAAAACTTTCGAGCACATAGCAACTGAGCATCCGATGTTAAAAGTCATCGTTAACTAAAAATACACCAAATGAGAGGTCAGAGATCATCGCCTGCCCAAGTGGTTATTATTTATTTACACAAGACATTAATATATAAAATAAAACATAAATACAGTTTACCCATTTTGTGTTTGTTATAAATAATTTGATTCTTAAATTTTTTTATTATACAGGGTCATTCTTAATATGCTGACACTTTTTTAAGGGGATGATCAGACAATCAAACTGAACAACTTTCTCTAGGGCACCAACATCGAAATCGCGAAAAATCGCGGGGGCGGAATGTCCGGCCCAAAGAAAATATATACTCCCTGTCCGGCCGTACTGTACCTACCTACTAGACTAGATATTATATATTTCTTATACCGTGCAAGTGCCACCACGCTTTCGATGCAAACTGAGACTACTATTTGTCTTGAATGTCGATCTAAAACGCCAAGAAAAGCCACAGCGACGTTCTAGTATTGTTCATTAATAAAATTGACCTAACCTTAATTTGATGTTGTCTGCAGTGTCCGGCACTTGTTGATTAATGATAAAAGTGTGAGACAGTTCTAATACAGCGTGGCGCCTGATAAAAGGCCACAAGACGTAAACAAGCTGATTGTAAATAACTACTAGGTATTCGAGCCAGGGCCGGATTAAACCATGTAGAGGCCCCTAGGCAATGTAAGTCTCGGGGCCCTATCCCCTCCCCATGGGCGTAGCAATGATATTTTTCCCAGTCAGGTACACGTTTGTTAGGTGGTGGCAGTAAAATAATTGACAACACTTCATTTTTTTAACCACCAGTTTTTAATGAAAAATATGAAAATAGGTTAAAAAATAAGAGATACGTATTTTTTCGACTTAATTTTTGACTGATATTTCTATTTTTAATTTACTTTTGAATTTTCTGAAAAACGTTGGATTTATGGCCAGGATACCTTGGCCTCAATAACATTAAAAATAAAAACTGTCAAATACAATAGAAAAACCAAGCAGGCAAAGGAATAAAATCTCATTCAACCTTTATTATAATTTTCAGTATTTTTCAAAGAAATCGAGAAATAATGGATAGAAAAATCTTATAATTTTGATATAGCTTTGAATCACATAATCTCCAAATGGTTTTCTTATTTTGGTACCTTTCTTAAAATGAAATGTTGTCAATTACCAAATAACATATTCTTGTATTATCAAATAGTATATCCACTAAAATCTGGAGCAAGCGAAGCGAGCGATCGTGCTTTATCCTAAAATATGAAAAGGTCATTGCAATACGTTTCAAACCTGGAGCGAGCGAAGCATACAATATATTTAGTTAGGACACTGCAACATTATTTAAAAACAGCGAGCGAGCGAACCGAGCTCGATGCAATTAGTATATTTTGACTAAGCATATTTTTATTTTTCACTGACCACATCGACTTTTCAAAGACAAGGGAAGAAAAGACTATTCTGTCGATTATTGTAATTATATATTATGTTTAATAAGGAATTCCCTTTAATTTTGGGACTGGGCGTAACAAAACTTTTGAGTGTTGACTTATTTTTCTCACGAGACACGTTCCTAAATTGCCTCCACGGATAATCCGGCACTGTACTCGACTAATTTGAACCTTCGCTGCCGGTTGGTTCCCCGTTTATAATATAACAATAACCATCATTTCTTCCCAAAACGGTGTCGTATGAACCTAGAGCTATTGAGAAAAGGTACTTAACTGAGGTGCGATTTTTGAATGTCATCGGTGAGCTTGAACGGTTTTTAAATCTCATACAAAGGCGTTCTCATGCATCTTTCTATGCTTATTTGACTTTAAAAAGTCGCACTCGTGAATTATGATTTTTGGAAGTCAAATCAGCAGTATAAAGATGCATATCTCCGTAGAAATTTTGACATTTTCAACTGATGAATTCATCGAATGAGATTCAAAAATCGCACTCCTGACTGTAATTATCTACAAGATCTATCTATCTTTTTATCACCACTTACTCCATCTTATGATAAAAGAGGATATGACTATATAAGAGACGTCCATAAGTCACGTGGCTCAATTTTTACACCATTGAGACATCTCTCATCTCTTCAGTCTTTCTTTCACCACCTGAACATTTTGTAACCATGTTTAGAGAACCTTTTTTCGAATATCACCAACCCAGACGGGTTTCCTAAGAGGCGATTAATCTGATCAAGGCAACGTCATCTCCTACCTAGTCTCCTACCCAGGCAGTGCAAACTCTGCCAGAGTGCGGGTTCAAGTCCCGTCTGGAGTGCGATTTTTGAATCTCATTCGTATTTTTGTAATACCTTGTATAAATAGTAGGTACAATGTAGGTAGGTCGCGGAGTTTTCCGCCTGACCGACACTAGGCTAATTTTTGCTTGCATACTAAAAATAAAATCGCTGTCTAACCCAGCCAAATTGATGAATAACCAATGAATGAGTAGTTTCCAAACATTTAATTATGAGAGAAATTATGCTAAAAAAATTTAAGGCTGCACCGAGCCAATTGTGCTGGAATGTCACATTCTAGTCATTGCTGATTTTCAATTTATCGGGTCACTGCGCATTTGTTTTTATAATGTTTGTAATAGTTATAATAATACAAGCATACAACATAATAATCCCAAATGTTTCGATAAATTGAACGTCATCAGGACTAACTACTATGTGAAATTTTTGTTTTTAGGAAATGTTGTTTAATTGTTTTGAAATAAAAAAATACGATTGAAGGCAGCACAATAGGCTCGGTAGACTCTTAAGTGATCAGGCGGAAAAGTCCGCGATAGTACCTACATTGGCGTAATTTTTGGATCACTGGATCTGGATGATTAGAGCATGTCGGTATCAAATCGGATTATTTAACGATTTCAATGCTACTTCTTGTAGACCAGAAACTTATTACTGAGAAAAAAAAACATGTAAACGACTCAATGACTCGCATTATTTGATCGAAAAATTACAGGTCCCGAATTCATTACAATAAGTCGATCAATTTGTATAATAGCTATCTAAGGGTAACAAGGAAACAATTTTGTCGTAATTGGAAAATGTTACTGGCAAGATTACGGTCTAACTATTAGACTCTAATAGATATTTATTTCACCGACATCATATTTCACTCAGGGAGGTCCTAATACAATGAAAATGAATAAAAATTACTACGTGATTCTTTACTCTACTAAGTGCCTGATTACGGTTTGTAATGAAAATAAAAAAAAAACAGAATTTTCTTAGAAAAATTTCTATGTTACTTATACAGGGTATACCTATACAATTAAATGCGTTACATATCGAACAGGGTGCTTCAGCCCATCAAACTGAACAACTTTCACTACGGAGCCAAGCCAACATCGAAATCGCGATGAAAAAATCAGCTGTTCCATAGAAAATGTCTAATCTCACTAAAGTGAAATCACTGCATCTTTGCAATAAAAAGTTGTATGCGTTTAAGCAAAACGTGGTTCAAGTATCCCGAAAAACTCCCCCTAATCAACCAAAATTATTTGAAACAGATGTTTTTTTTTTCAAGATTTTAATGTTGGTCCGATACTAAAAGTTGATCAGTTTGATGGTCTGAACACCCCCTAAAGTATGTAACGCGTTTAAGTTTAACCCCTGTGTAAAATGTGCTTAAGTTCTTGACTGATCCTATTGATTTCTGCTTTCTAAGTTATACATATACTTTTGTAAGTAAGCCTCAATGTCATTGGTCAGCCTCAATCAACTCTTTCTTATACTGTGCCTCTATATTGAGAATAGTTATTTGTTATGCTAGGCTGCAAAGTTGCGCGAGTAGGTACTTGTATTGAATCCTGAGCTCGGCGAAGGTTTCAAAGGTACGAGACGCAGAATAACTTTGCAGCCGAGCGAAACACACAACTTTTCACCTCACAACAGCGAGGAAAAAACGAGAATTGCTTTTAAAAAAAATTAAAGTGTTTTTTTTTCGTGCTGGCCAGTGATATGAAATAGTTATTAAGCATTTTCAGTGGATTGGCGGTATAGAAGCATAGCATAGCATATGCTCACGACTATATTCCCCGAGGGGGTAGTCAGAGATATTCTGAAACCTCAGAACATCCACGTTTCACAAAAACGTTTCGTTTCGTTTTCGGCGGTATAGAAAAATATTGAATAGACAGATTCGAATTTCAAAAACTCTTTCCACGCTATCGGATAAAATGCACTTTTTCACTCAGATTTCGAATGATAAACAGAATCTTTCCGAGCTTGTGAGGTGAAAAATATATTTTCAAGCAAATGCCTTATTCATTTGTCTTGTCTTTCTCTGAAGTCAACATTAACATTGGCTGAACATGAATTGAGTGGGTTGGCCCTTTACTCAAGTTGACTATCAATCAGGGCTCCTTCCTTTTTTCCTTCAGTCCGTAGTATTTATGCCAAGAAGAATATCAATCATAGAAATAAACAGGGTTTTGTGAAAAAGTTCAACAATTTCGCTCGTTGTTACTTTTTACGACGTTAGGTTCCCAAAGTTTAAAATAAAAATTTTAGACTTTCACAATTTGCGTGTTTAGATCCTAGTAGGTACCAACTAAGGCAGCATCGTCCTAATAGAACGCGAATGCACGATCATCGTAATTTCGCGCGAATTTTACTCGTACGAACGCGCGATCAAACATATTGAACTCGAATAGGTGTCCTAAATGACAATCGCACGACGCGGCCGCGCGACTCAAATGTTTGTAAATCTATTCGCGCGAACTTAGTTCGTACGAACGCGCGATCAAACTTCATCATCATCATCATCATCATCAGCCTATCATCGTCCACTGCTGGACATAGGCCTCTCCCAAGGCGCGCCACAAAACTCTGTCCTCGGCCTTCCTCATCCAGTCGCTCCCCGCTACTTTTTTTAGGTCGTCTGTCCAGCGGGCAGCAGGGCGTCCCACACTACGCCTACCAGTTCGCGGTCTCCACTCTAGAACTCTGACACCCCATCGGTTGTCAGTTCTTCGACAGATATGACCAGCCCATTGATCAAACTTATTGAATTCGAATAGGTGTCCTAAATGTCCTAAATTCGCGCGATAATTGCGTCGGCGGTTTGATTTCCATCTAGACCTGCACAATAAGTCATCCAAATATTTCCCGACAAAAAATGAGCTGCTCTGACGTCCATGGTTGTTGTTATCGACCGTGCCACTGCCCTAGTCCACGGGCGCTCACTCGCTCGCGTCGTCAATTCGCGCGATGATTAGGATACCCAGTTTTGCCATCGCGCGAACACGCGATGGTCGCATCGCTTACTCAGGGGTTGATCGCGCATTTGCGTTCTATTAGGACGTTAGACTATAATTCGTATTAGCTTTGATTACTATAATGCTATTAGGTACCTAGTAAGTCTATAATATACCTTATAACGGGAGTAATAAAACAGTACCAGTAGCCGTCCGGTGGTCCAGTGGCCTTGCCTGCCGTGCAGGAGGCGATATGGTTCGATCCCCGTCCAGGCCGACTCATACCAATGAGTTTTTCGGAATTTATGTAAGATTTGTAACACCACTGGTTTTTCGGCGAAGGAAAACATCGTGAGGAAACCTGCATGCTTCAATTTCGAGGCAATGTATGTACCCACTGTCCATTATAAGTGGCGACGGGCACACCACCCGTCACACTGGACAGAGTTCGGTACTACTGGTGAAACGTCGATGTTCTGAGGTTTCAGAATATCTCTGACTGACCCCCTCGGGGAATATAGTCGTGAACATATGCTTATGCTTAAAACAGTACCAACGCTAGGCCAATATTATCATCGCAACAAAAGAGTTGCAGTCCGAAACGTACGTCAACCTACGAACAAATAATAAGTACATCAACTATAATAATAACAGAACAGATAGGTATTGAAGTAGCATACCTTTTAAGGAACTTAAATTATAATACTGTAGGTCTGTAGGTATTACACACTGTCTTATAAAAATGTATATGTATAAGAAAACGCTTAGTTAACTAGGTACCTGCTCTACTTTAGATCAAGGCCCGTGCTGAATATCAATAAAGTATTGTCTGGCCATGTCTCTACTATCAATGAAACTGTTACGAAAAGACTTTTTATCTAATCTTCAGACTTTCGAATAGGTACATAAAACTCAAACTCATAATAATTTATTCAATACAGGGTGTAAGGAAAAGTAACCCACCAAACTGAACAACTTTTACTATGGGAGCAAACAGATCGGAGCAAAAAAAAATCAGCTGTTGGATACATTTGAGTCGAGTATTTAAGTTTAGTATGGGACAACTGTTTTTTTTGCTCCGATAGTTTTGCTCCCACAGTAAACGTTTTTCAGTTTGATGGGTAGAGTATGTGGTTTAAAGGTTAGTGATACTTTTCCTTACACTCTGTATAGGAGCCTGAAGCACACTTATTAAACGTCAATTCTTTTTTAAGCTGCCACCGCGTCGGAACGTGTTGTCGCTGTAGAGAAGATGCGGCCAGAAAATCTACAACATAACACTACTTAATGACTAATACAATATTAATTCTTAAGCTAAGGTTATGTATACAGTTATACATAGTCTATTTAATTAAATAATTGATACTATACAATAAACTGCAAGTTAGAAACAATAATGTTGTTCTTTCTCATTTAATACAAGGTGTTACAAAAATACAAATAAACATTTAAGGGGGTCGTTAAGACCATCATCAAACTGAACAACTTTCACTATGGGACCAATATCGAAATCGCGAAAAAAAAAATCTGATGTTCCATCATCATCATCATCATCATCATCATATCTGCCGATGGACGTCCACTACTGGACATAGGCCTGCCCCAAAATGGGGGCATGATGATTAGCCATATCGCCACGATGCGATGCGTTTGCGATGTTCCAAACTAAACTACAAATCTACTCGAGCTAAATGTATGGGACAGCAAATATATTTTTTTTGCGATTTTTTCAGACCATCAAACTGAACAACTTTTACAACGGACCCAATATCGAAATAGCAAAAAAAAATCAGTCGTTCCATAGAAAATGTAGAGCTTCTCGACAAAAATTTATGAAACAGTTATTTCGCGATTTTCAAGTTGGTCTCATAGTAAAAGTTGTTCAGTTTGATGGTCTGGAGCGCCTGTTTCGGCTTCAAAACGACCACCATGAATAATTGTGGTTAGGCTAGTCCGAGCAAGTTACAAACATCCTTCAATTTTTTATTTAAAAAAAATATTTTATTTTATACGTAAATAAAAACAGTATTTGTGTGAGCCAATTATTATTTATCATTATCTATCACCGGCAACGGGCACGTGCGACGCGTTATCCCCATTTATTTAGAACGAAAACATTATAACTGTCGTAAAAACACAAAAATAGCATATTTACATGAAATACGATAATGATGAATTAAAGACTGGGAGTGTTGGTTATATTAGGTAGGTATTTACTATGGGCCTGTTTCACCACTTATGAGTAAGATCTTGTTAGCTTATCCGACAGATATTTTTACATATTTTCATACAAAATACGTCAAACTATCTGTAGGATAAGCTAGCAAGAACTTACTCAGAAGTTGTGAAACAGGCCCTAAATCTTTTAAAATAGGTACCTACCATCTTCGATCAAAATAAAATTAATGGATAGGCCTAAAGCGCGGTCAGTTGAAGCAAACTACTGGTGCACTTGGTCCATACAAACTAGCGCCATTATCTGTCAAATCTAGGGCACTTGCATACAAATTTTAAGTAAAACTTTCAAATGGTTTTGCCTCATTTTTCTGGTTTGAAATGTTCGCGTAAGGCCTATCCATTCATTTTATTTTGATCTAAGCCTACCATGCAATAACATGGGGAAAAAAATGTATTACGATGGTGGTAATGTTGTTGTTATTATTATAATTCTTTAGTTCTATACTTCTACATTCACGTTCACTATAATTTAAATTAATATACAACGTGTTAATTAATAAGCGCAAAACCTCATACACCCCAACTGATTAATAACAAAATAATTAGATCCAGATTAGATTTCCTTTCTAGTTTTGCGTTAATTCATTAACACGTTGTATAAGTAAGTCGAAAATTTTTTAGAGGTGGTGAAATAGCAAAAACATTTGCTGTTCTTACCTATTATGTTATTACATTTGAGTCGAGTAAGCATTGCAGTTTAGTATGGAACAGCTGTTTTTTGTTGTGATTTCAAGTTTGCAAGTTTTGTAGTAAAAGCACAGAGTACTATAACTGTGAGCTATGGAGAGAGCTATGCTCGGTGTTTCTCTGAGGGATCACATCAGAAATGAAGTGATTCGTCACAGAACTAAAGTGGCTGACATAGCTCAGAAAATTAGCAAGCTGAAGTGGCAGTGGGCTGGTCATATCTGCCGAAGAACTGACAACCGATGGGGTGTCAGAGTTCTAGAGTGGAGACCGCGTAGGCGGGTAACTGGTAGGCGTAGTGTGGGACGCCCTGCTGCCCGCTGGACAGTCGACCTAAAAAAAGTAGCGGGGAGCGACTGGATGAGGAAGGCCAAGGACAGAGTTTTGTGGCGCGCCTTGGGAGAGGCCTATGTTCAGCAGTGGACGATGATAGGCTGATGATGATGATGACTATAACTGTGACTAGATTTTTCACTCCGATTAGTACGTAGCGAAAAGCGAATAGATAGCTCGAGTAGCGAAAGGACAAAAGTTTGTCTCATTGTACTTTTTTAGGTACAATCGGCGCCTACCTCGCGCCTTGTAAACAAGGCAAGCTAATACCTATGTAATTATTTTTACCATATCAACATTCAATCGCCTTACCCCACGAAAAAATACATTCCACATTCCTGGTAGAAAACTAATTACTTTCGTAGAACGTAGAACGGATGGATGCCCAGATAGGTATTTCAATGAAACAGAAAACGGAAAATATTCTTACATTATAATTTTTACTGAAATAAAAACAAAATTCGGCCCCAGGCGTTGCTATCCCTCGCATAATTTCAAATAAGCGAAAGCAAGGGTAAGTGAGTTTCAGGTAAAAAAATCACTTTGGATAAAAAAGGTTTCGGTCTAACCCGTGCCTGACCCCAAATATGATTATTGGATCATGAGCATCTGCATTCCTACCAGAAATGTTAAACAAACTCTTGTTATAGGTAAGGTAACATTTTGAACAAATCTGTAGATAAAAAATGTATAAAATCGATAAAAAATGTCTACACTGGCGACCGACAGAGAACTGCATAGGTAATGAGAAGACTGATAGATTGGAAAAATGCTAATAGAAAGGTCGTAAATATGTTTTCACCTCACAAGCTTATCATGGTATCTTATCTAGCGTGGAAAGAGTTTTTGAAATTCGAATCTGTCTATTCAATATTTTTCTATACCGCTAATCCACTGAAATTGATTACTTAATAACTATTTCATGTCACTGGCCAGCACGAAAAAAAAACGTTTTAAAATGTTATTTTTAGCAATTCACATTTTCCTCGCTGTTGTGAGGTGAAAAGTTGTGTGTTTCGCTCGGCTGCAAAGTTATTCTGCGTCTCGTACCTTAGAAACCTTCGCTAAGCTCAGGTTTCAATACAAGTACTCGCGCCAAAAAGCAACTTTGCAGGGTTACATATCAAAAAGTCTAAAGTTCATTGATCAAATTTTAAAAGAACTACGGACGAAATACCTAATTTTAAAAGACCAAATGGTTATTTGATCAAAAGTACGAAAGGCCTAAAGTTGAAACATCAAAATTTAAAAGGTCAAAAAGACGATTGGCCGAATCGTTCAAAGGCCAAATGGACGAAAGATCAAAAGGTTGAAATATCATGTTTTATTTCATCAAAAATGTATGAAAAGGCAGATTTTTCAAACAAATTCAAAGAAAATGGCCCTACAGTAGTTTTAGACTCAGTCGGTTAGGTTAGCGAGGAGCGAAGCGACGAGCTTGTTAGGTTTCTTGCGACCACAGCGCACGAGCCGAGCGAGCGTAGCGAGCGTGCCGCGGCAGCGGCCGGCGAGTGCCAGAAACGAATTGCTACTGTTTACCTTGTCCACCCAAAAGTATAAGTTTTCTCACCCCCTTCATTTGTATGTTTATTAATTTTAAGGTTTTTTTAACGCTATGCATATTTATGCTATTCAACTAACTTATAAGTAAAAATAGTAATTCATGTTTACCCTCATTCAAACGGGGTGAGAAAACTTATACTTTTGGGTGGACAAGGTAAACAGTAGCAATTCGTTTCTGGCACTCGCCGGCCGCTGCCGCGGCACGCTCGCTACGCTCGCTCGGCTCGTGCGCTGTGGTCGCAAGAAACCTAACAAGCTCGTCGCTTCGCTCCTCGCTAACCTAACCGACTGAGTCTAAAACTACTGTAGGGCCATTTTCTTTGAATTAGTTTGAAAAATCTGCCTTTTCGTAAATTTTTGATGAAATAAAACTTTTGATATTTCAACCTTTTGATCTTTCGTCCATTTGGCCTTTGAACGATTCGGCCAATCGTCTTTTTGACCTTTTAAATTTTGATGTTTCAACTTTAGGCCTTTCGTACTTTTGGTATTTCGTCCGTAGTTCTTTTAAAATTTGATCAATGAACTTTAGACTTTTTGATATGTAACCCTTTGCAGCCTAGCATAACAAATAACTATTAATCCCACACTATGATCAAATATAATGCGTTATCTCCATAATAATTTTGAAACGTTCTACTGCTGCCATAATGCTGCACTGATTTGAACATGTGACTTTCTAAAAAGGCCACTCTTTTAGAGCTAGTACCTATGATATTTCTACTCGCGCGCGACGCGCCTTCGCAGCATAGAAAATTACCCTTTCCCGCGCTTGAAAAAAGGCCGAGTCACGCTAGAGGGTCTAGTATACATTATACATACATATTTCTGCAAGCTTTAGGCAGATTTTTGACTAACAGTCTTCTTATACGTTTAACTGTGATTAAATTATATTTTACTTTAATCAAATACGTTAAAAGTTTTTGTTATTACTTATTACTTTCAAATACGTTTGATAATAATGTAAGTATAATTTTCATATAAAAATCAGTTGATTTGACTGGTAAGGAATTTGTTAGCGCAAAATTCAATGGTTCAATAATACCTGTACCTTGTAGTTACCCTGACGTTCTATGATATACCTACCTAGGTACCATTGCTGTACCCAGGTAGATGCTGTGCGGTAGATCTTATAGGGAAAAAATCTCACTAGAATCATAATGGATATCAGCCCCTCTAGCATGCCACCGCCGAGAAAACGACAAAAATCGAGACGTGCCTCCATCTTTATTATTTTACGTACGCCAAAAAGAGCGCGCATGACGTTTTTCTCGTTTAAACGCTTTGTCGTGGGTGGCAATAGATCTAGGTACCTACTACGTTGGAGAAAAGACAAAGAGTTTCAGTGGTCGAAACGCGCCGGGAACAATAATATTGAAGATGATCCTTTAATTCTTACTTAAGTGCTTTGCGAAATCTTATAACAGATGAACATTAATACTGCGTTATTATTCTAATGGAAATGTCTTGTAGACGGTCTCTACTAATATTTATACAGTCAATAATAGACTTGCAAAGAGAAGTCGATCATAACATTATTAGTAACTGTTCTCAAAGTTGAAGCCCTACTACCGTCTATTCCACCGCTTCCACTAAGTTCAACTCAAAAGTTCAACCAGTTGAAATAATTGGATTTTTTTTTCCGATTTTTATAATAGTTGAAAAAAAAGGAATGATTTTTCCAGTAAGTTCAACGAAATAATACACCATTAATTTTTAATTAGTAACGAACCTATAAGGGTGTATTCAGACCGTGAATCTGAACAACTTTCCCTACGGAACATGGGTCGAAAAACGAGAAAAAAAATTGGATATCCCATACAAAATATATAGGGTCCTTCTTAATATGCTGACACTTTTTTAAGGACATGATCAGACCATCAAACTGAACAACTTTCTCTATGGGACCAACATCGAAATCGCGAAAAATAAATCAACTGTTCCATACAAAACTGCAAACCTACTCGAGCCAAATGTATGGGACAGCTGATTTTTTTTGCGTTTTCGATGTTGGTCCCATAGAGAAAGTTGATCAGTTTCACGGTCTGATCATGTCCTTAAAAAAGTGTCAGCATATTAAGAAGGACCCTGTATTTATATACTCATTGTCATTCTGGATTTACTTCTTTTGAGCTACACCGCCTACCTGTTTCCGTTTGTTAATTCCTCTACTCTAAGGTTGTCTGGAAGGAATACCTTTTTAGCGATAAGACCGCCTTGTTTGTACCTACTTGTAATTCTTTATCTTTATTCAAATGTATATTCAGTTTTGGTGTGCAATAAAGTATAACTGAATTGAATTCAAAAGTGCGGATCGGCCATTCGATTTTCTATGGGAGGTCCAAAAAAATTTCTCGTTTTTCGTCCCATGTTCCTTAGGGAAAGTTGTTCAGATTCACGGTCTGAATACACCCTTATAGGTTCGTTACTAATTAAAAATTAGTGGTGTATTATTTCGTTGAACTTACTGGAAAAATTATTCCTTTTTTTTCAACTATTATAATAAGGATTCAAAGTTGAAATAATCGGAAAAAAAAATCCAATTATTTCAACTAGTTGAACTTTGAGTTGAACTTACTGGAAAAATTATTCCTTTTTTTTTCAACTATTATAAAAAGGATTCAAAGTTGAAATAATCGGAAAAAAAATCCAATTATTTCAACTGGTTGAACTTTTGAGTTGAACTTAGTGGAAGCGGTGGTCTATTCTGCAATTTAAGTACCGCATAGTCGAAATAGTTGCAAACTTAGATTCGACGCCAAGTGGCAGCGCGATCTAAAGAAACAGTAGCGAAGTCGCACCTGCCCTGTACCTACCCGGACTTTCGATTTTCGATATATCGCGAATGTTCAGAGTTGACATTGGAACGAAAACATTCACGCAATTGCGAAGTTCGAATGTCCTGGTAGTGGCCCTTATTTGTCTTACATTTTTAGACACGAACGAGATAAAACGCAAGGGATATTTTTGTCGCGGGCCTCTTGTTACATAAGAGCTATTACCGAATACCTAATTTTAGTTTTTATTAAACAACTAACTAAAATGATGTGTTAAAAATCCGTTCAAGGTTAAAACATTGGTAAATCAATATCAATCAATCTTTGAAAATTTTACAGGAGAGTCAATAACCGTTTCTTCTATAAATCACTTATTTCCACCATATTTAAAAGCAAAATTATTATACTGAATGAAAAAAACAAATATGATAAGGTGTCTACACTAAGGAAACAGGTATGCTGGGTCATTCAATTCAGTGGTTTACAATTCATCTTTTGCTAGCAGCGGTGATTTTGAGATGCACCGCGCCAGCAATCTTTTTTCATTTCTATTCGACAAATGGAGCATTTGTACACTTAAAAAATGTTAGACCGTGTGTATGAGGTTCGTACTTTTATACAGAGTTTGCGGCGTATTGTTCAAATTAAATAAACATTCCAAGTCCGAGTTAAAGCTTAGACAGGTACAGTGGCGTATTCTCCTAAGGGCAAAGTGCTAAGGGCGGCCAATTCAAAGGGGGCGGCCCATAGGGCCATGGGGAGGATATTAACACACACACTGAGCCTACAGACCAACAGCTTTCTGGCTACAGCCCAGACATATTGTAAAAAAATTTCGAGCTCGCTTCGCTCGCTCTGGTTTCTGTTGTTATTTTTGTACTGCATGCTTAGAGTGGAGTTACAATTACAGCCAAGTTCCAATGCGGAAAAAATTCTAGCTGGCTTCGCTCACTCTGGTTTACTATACTAGGCAGAGTTTTAATTATAACCAAGTTGTAGTGTTGAAAAATTTCGAGCTCGCTTCTCATGCTGCATATTTTTAGTGTTGCTGCTATATTCACTCAAAATAAAATTCTGATTACAGTACTGTCAAATTTTGAGCTCGCTTCGCTAGGTCTTGATTTGGATGTAGCTCGTGGCAATACTGCCATATAATGTTATTCATAAATAACTTAAAACCTTAACTTTTGCTGGTACAAACCTTGGCTACGCTACGGGCCTGCCGCCGGCAAGCTGCATTTATGGGGGGCGCTCAAACATATTTGCCCAGGGGCGTAATATTTGTAAATACACCCCTGGACAGGTATATCAAAGAAATATGTGTTCCAAAGCACGTGCGGGATAACAAACATAACTGCCCGGTGCTCTGAACCCCTCTATTATACATACATACATAACAATATCTTCATTACTTTCCATTGCCAGTCACGTCCTGCTTCAAATGAGAGAAAATCTAATCTTTTTCTGCCCTCTCAAGTGATTGGGCAAAGTACCTAAATTCTATATAAAGTATCTTAGGACGGTGTGTCTCACAATGGATGCCATTTGACTGCCGAGGCCTTTACAAAGCTGGATTAGAACTCGTTTGCATAATCAGTCAAGTCGGCATTATGATTAGCTTATCCATTATAGATACACTTTGTACTGTATAAGTAGGTATTATAGGTTGAAGGGTAACGTTTCGAAGATTTTCAGCTTAATATTATATTATCTTATTGCTTGACTTCGGTACAGACAAGCCTGTTAAGTTCTGAGGGCCTACCATGAGTTTTCACTGTACTTTACTACTGTAGTTCACGGAACTGAAAAAAAGACGGACGTAATCTTGTCTAATCACGAGTGAAGCACCCATTTCTTTTGTGTGCGTGCTGTCACGCGGTACATAATGGTGAAGGATGTAGGACCTGCGCCTAGAGCTAGTGCATCTGCGTGAGTGTAGGTCCCTTGTAGAACAAACGAAAATGTTGGACCTTGCATGCTTCACATCTTTTTAGTGTCACATTACGTCCGTCTTTTTTTCAGGTCCGTGCTGTAGTTACGTCGCCAATTCGTATGGCAGAAATCAGGTACGGAAGAGTGCTAGCGCCTCAATCTTGAAGCCGCGGTTCGATTCCTGGCCTGTACCACTAAGTTCTCCGGAATTCTTCCAGAGACTTCCACTAATATAAATATGTATCCCTCGTCTTCCGCATCCATGCTCTTTCATTGTATGCTGCTATGTATACAAGGTGTTTCATAAGTAAAAATAAATATTTGAAACTCTTAAGGGGGTTGTTTAGACCGTCAAACTGAACAACTTTCTCTATGGGACCAACATCGAAATCGCGAAAAAAATAATCTGATATCCCATACATTATTTTAGCACTAGTCGATTAAAAAAATGATGTTCCATACTCTACAAATTTTGTAGAGTATGGAACATCATTTTTTTTTTCGCGGTTACGATATTGGTCCCCTAGTGAAAGTTGTTCAGTTTGGTCTAAACCACCCCCTTAAATGTTTATTTGTATTTTTATAACACTACAAGGTGTTACTTATTATGTTGTTTCATTCGTTATTTTTCTATGTTGTTTTTCTTTAGTTGTTGTTTGTTAATTGTTGTTTTTATTGGATGGCATAGCATGGATGGATTGGCATTAGGACATTGTAAATATTAGGTGTAATTGCTCTCAATGCTAAACATAAATTAATAGCTCGCTGTAGCAACCATAGATTACGAATAGCTTAATGAAAATCAAAGAGCAATTAAGTTGTTCCCATTGATTGCGTTGATTGCAACGCGTGGATCGTCCGTCAAAACCCGTCATTGGAATAACGCGGCAATCAATTCCCCGACTTTGATAATAACAGTCCCTCTCCGCTAACTGGTATTAATTTCCATAATACCTGGGTACTTATTACCCTAATAAATTAAGACAATGGGCATTAAAACTGTGGATATTTCCACTAGCGAGCTCAGGAGTGCGACTTTTGAAAGTCACAAGTTCAAATCAGCAGTAGAACAAGTCAAAATAAGCATAGCATAGCATATGCTCACGACTATATTCCCCGAGGGGGTAGTCAGAGATATTCTGAAACCTCAGAACATCCACGTTTCACCAGTAGCAACGAAACTCTGTCCAGTGTGACGGGGGGTGAGCCCGTCGCCACTTATAATGGACAGTGGGTACAATACACGCCTCGAAATTGAAGCATGCAGGTTTACAAGTCAAAATAACTATGGAGATTAAGCATCACTCGATCATTAATAAAATGTTAAAAGAGATTCTAAAATCCCAGCTTTTTTGTCTGAATTCACCATTCCAGTATTTGCCTGGGTGTCTTTACACCCTGTGTTATTCCAGAGGGCCTACCATGAGTTTTCCCTGTATTTTACTACTGTAGTTACGTCGCCAATTCGTATGACAGAACTTAGTTCTCAACGTAACCACTAGGAGTGCTGTACGAAATTCAATACAAAATTGGTGACGTAACTACAGTAGTAAAGAACGGTGAAAACTCATGGTAGACCCACTGGAACCACAAGGTAAATGTTATAGGTACCTAACCAGATTCATCGGGTAAATAAAGGAAGTTTAACGACGAATCGGAAATTGTATCCGCAACTATTTAGAAGCCAACTTTGCCAATATCCTCGTCGATCCTGCGATAGCCCGCGTTACTCAACACTTAACGGGGGATTTAGCAAATCGTTGTTAATCCTCTACTTTGTGCTATTCCACTAATTATATTTATGAGCAGAGTGGAAAACTGGGAAATAGGGAGGTATTTATAGTTACTTCAGAGAAAAGATCCAACGACCAATAGTTATTTGTTATGCTTGGCTGCAAAGTAGTTTTTTGGCGCGAGTACTTTTATTGAAACCTGAGCAAGCGAAGGATTCTAGGATTGAACCACGAGCGAAGCGAGTGGTTCAAATAATAGAATCCTGAGCGTTTAGCGAAGGTTTCAAAGGTACGAGACGCAGAATAACTTTGCAGCCGAGCGAAACACACAATTTTTCACCTCACAACAGCGAGGAAAAAAAGTGAATTGATAAAAAGAACATTTCAAAAAGTTTTTATTTTCGTGCTGGCCAGTGTCATGAAATAGTTATTAAGCATTTTCAGTGAATTGGCGGTATGCAAAAATATTGAATAGACAAATTCGAATTTCAAAAACTCTTTGCACGCTAGCGGATAAAATACACTTTTGCACTCAGATTTCGAACGATAAACAGAATCTTTCCGAGCTTGTGAGGTGAAAAGTAAATTGATTAGCATTAGTGACTTACATGCCGGGTCGATCGATGAATCGCTGTACCACAGTGTGGACACCAGTCGATCGTGCGCAGGCTCTTCCCATGCGACCGGACGGGTGGCAGGTTGCGGATAGCCCCCCCGCCGTGAACGGGTGCTGCGTTGCTGTACCTGCCCATGGACGGGGAGTCCTTCGGGACCCCGGACAAGGGAAGAACTCCCATCGAAAAACTCCCAGTCGATGGGAGTCTCCTTACACCATTATCCATCCTCCTATCCCTATCAAATCCCTCCCTACCCTCATCCTATCACTCCCTTTCCTGGAGGAGACAACCTCGACTCTAAAAACCCCAATTCAAAGGTGTCATACGAACCGTGCCCAGGGATGCGTGACTGAGGGGGTGCTCAGCCGCTAACGGTGTCTCCTCGATGACGGGTGAACTCGGGGTAGTATCGTAGCCTTATCCTGGCATGCGGGGCTCTGCTGGGATGGACTGATTTAGTTCCCTAGCTACTCGTGGGATTAGTAATGGAAGACAAATTAAGAAATATTTTAAATTTAATGCCATCTCTGGGCGTAACAGGGAACACGGTGGGAGGGAGCGGCTCAACAAGCACCCCTACCCAAAACACTGAGGAACCGATGGAGGAGGAAGGCTCAGCAGCCTCTCCTTCTTCAGACGTTACCAGCAGATCCTTAGAGGAAAGTCTGCTGAATTCGCCCGCATCCTCAACCGCGGGCACAACTGAGGAGACGGACCCCAGGACGGACGAAACTATTTTTGTACCGCCAAGGAGACCGAACCAAAGAGGTGCCCGAAGGAAGAGAATGTGCGGGGCGGCTCGAAGACGCTACAAAACGCTCATTTCCGAGGGCGTTGACCCAACAGTAGCATTCGAGCAATGTCACAAAACGCTCGAGGAGCTAGGCATGACTGCACAACAACATGACCGAAGGCCTATCAAACGGACCCGGTCGGAAGAGGCGTCCCCTAATGAAGGAGCCCACAAAACCCCGAGGGTGGACGGGAATCCGCCCCCCGGCGCCCCCCCAAAGGCAACCACCTCTAGTGCGCCAGAAACGAAAGAGGTGAATTTGAGGGGGCAACCGAGGGCGGGCCCATCCACTCTGAAGGGGCAACCGAAGGCGGGCCCATCCACTTTGGGCGGGCAACCGAAAGCGGGCCCATCCACTGCGGGCGGGCAACCGAAAGCGGGCCCATCCAATTTGGGCGGGCAACCGAAGGCGGGCCCATCCACGTTGGAAGGACAACCGAATACGGGCCCATCCGCTTTGGAAAGGCAACCGAAGGCGGGCCCATCCACCTTCAAGGAGGCAGTAGGCTCGTACCGAGTTGGTATTCGTGACAAGGCACCAATGACAGACGAGCAGTTAGAATCGGTCCGGCGCTCTATCCTGAGGACGATAAGCAGTACTCAGGTTAGGGGAACCGGCCCAAGATTCCTAGGCCATTCGCTACGGCCGGGGTGGCTGCTGATCACCTGCAAGGACCTGGAGTCACGCGAGTGGCTTGTAGGCCTAGTGGGAAGCCTGAAACCCTGGCCCGAAGCGGAACTGTCGATAATGACAGAGGCACAAATGCCAAAGCCTACGGTAGGAATTACGTTTGCACCCAGAACCGAAGCCAAATCGGCTGAAGAGGTAGTGAGAATGCTAGGGGTGCAAAATAAGGACCTGAATACCCATATGTGGAAGATACTCCACTGCAAGGCCGAAGAGGCAGGGTTTACTATAACCCTGTCTATTGACGACCAGTCAGCGGACGTCCTACGCAATATGGAGTGTAAGGCTAGTCTAGGCTTCAAACAAATACTCTTCAGGCTGAAGGGAGGTGAAAAGCCCCTGAGAGAGCCTGAACAAGCTGGAACCTCGAACTCCACCCCGAATCAGCCTCCTCTAACAGCACCTAATGGAGGTGCGGCCCCCACGATACCTCCAGTTAGAGGGAGCTTTCCCCTCTCTAGGGGAACCTGGCGGGGCAGGCCACATAGAGGTTCCCTTGGCAGTAACTCCAGCAGAGGGATGCAAAGGAAACCGACCCAACCGAAAGGCCGAGGACGGCCCGAAGGTCAGGGACGGCCCTAAGCTCCCCCCGCACACTATTGCCCCAAAAGGGCAAACCAAAACGAGGGCAACAAGGGTCATCCAAATCAACCTACATCACGCAATAGCTGCGACGCATGTGCTCACACACAGCTTCCGCCGAGATGACCTTGAAATTGCCCTCGTACAAGAACCGTGGCTGGAAAACAACACAGTCCTCGGTCTACACAATGCAGGTAATGTTCTTTACAACATAAATGGCGTTAAACCCAGAGCCTGCATCATCTTCAATAAACTAATTGAATTCTTACCAGTTCCAGAATTTTGTACGGATGACCTGGTAGCTGCGTTTGTCAACCTACGTGGATGGAAGGGAGTGAGGACAATAGTCTGCTCAGCCTACCTCCATGGTAAGGAGACAGACCCAACCACAGAGCTCGACAAACTGCGAGAGTACGCGAGACTTCAACATGCCGAGCTTCTGGTCGGTTGCGACGCCAATGCCCACCACACCAACTGGGGGAGCACCGACATCAACCCAAGGGGTGAGTTACTCCATGACTTTACTCTAACCAACCGTCTCTTTATCTGTAATACAGGATGTAAACCCACCTATTATATGTCACAGCTAACAGACAGGAGGTTTTAGATGTTACTTTCGCAACAGAGGAAATCTTCAAATGCGTAAGTAATTGGCATGTCAGCGAGGAGGAATCCATGTCCGATCACAGGCACATACGTTTTGATTTAATAACCGCACCGATATACCAAACTAACACATTTAGGAACCCAAAGGCGACATCCTGGGAACTATTTAGAACCCTACTAAAGGAGAACCTATTGGACTTTCCTAAAACAATAAAAGATCCGGATAGCTTAGAACTGGCAGTACTCATTCTAACCAACGGCATCTTAGATGCCTACCACAAAAGCTGCCCTCTGAAAGAACCCAAGCAAAAAAGGAACACTCCCTGGTGGAATCGTAAGTTAGAAAGACTTCGAACTCAGTCTCGTCAGCTTTTTAATAAAGCTAAATCCCATAGGTGCAGTTGGGACACCTACAGGGCTGCTCTAATAACGTACAAACGAGAAATTAAAATAGCTAAGAGGAATAACTGGCGGAAGTTCTGTGAGGATGTTAATCAAACTCCTCAAGGAGCTAGACTGCACAGAATCCTCGCAAAAGCTCAAAAAAACCAATTAGGTCTTCTCAAAAAGCCTGATGGTAATTTCACCTGTACCGAGAAGGAGACTCTGGAACTGCTCGCAGCGGTCCATTTTCCTGGCTCCGTCAGTGAAACAGACCCCAACACTGTCACAGGTCCAAGGGGTAACAATGACGCTCATGCACCACAAAGGCCTCACTCAGAGGACTGGCGGAGAGCGTCAAAAATATTCAGACCTAATCAGGTTAAATGGGCGCTAAGAACCTTTAAGCCCTTTAAATCAGCTGGAGATGATGGAATATTCCCAGGCCTACTACAACAAGGCGCGGAAATCCTAACTCCAATTCTAATAAAGATATTTAGAACCAGCTTTGCGTGTAATGTCATACCTGAGCCATGGACAAAAGTCACAATTAAGTTCATACCAAAGACAGGCAAAAAGGACTACGCCCAACCAAAGTCCTACAGACCGATAAGTCTCACCTCTTTCATGTTGAAAGCCATGGAAAAGGTACTGGATCAAAACATACGGGAAAGCGCCTTACTGGCACACCCATTGCATAAAGATCAGCACGCCTACCTAAAGGGCAAGTCAACAGAAACCGCCTTGATAGATTTAGTCGATAAAATCGAAAGATCAATCGAGGACAGGCAAATTGCCCTTTGTGCATTCCTGGACATTGAAGGAGCATTTGACAATACCCCTACAAGAACCATAATTAGTGGACTAACTGCCAAAGAGGTAGATCGGACCACTATAGGGTGGATAGAGTCAATGCTCCTGAATAGGTCTGCAAAACTAACACTGAATGGTCACATCCATACAGTCACAACAACTAGAGGCTGTCCACAGGGAGGAGTACTATCTCCCCTCCTGTGGTCAGTAGCGGTTGACCAACTCTTGCAATTACTGGCCGAGCAGAGATTACCCACACAGGGATACGCTGACGACCTTGTAGTTATCATTAGAGGACCATGTCTAGACACAGTGTCCTCTCTTGCGCAAAGAGCTCTTCATATCATACAGAGATGGTGTGATGAAAACAGTTTGTCAGTCAACGCAGACAAAACCATCATAGTACCATTCACAAATAAAAGGGACCTCAGGAAGTTAAGAGTTCTCAGTCTAAATGGAAATACTATACCCTACTCCAAAACTGTTAAATACTTAGGCGTAACCTTCGACCAACGCCTCAACTGGAACACGCATATTGAAAACGTCATTCAAAGGGCCAAGACTTCGCTCGGCATCAGCTATCGTGTGGCAGGGACTAGATGGGGAATAACCCCTAAAATAGCCCTCTGGCTATACACCGCCATAGTTAGGCCAATTGTATGCTATGCCGCAGCGGTCTGGTACAAAAAGACCCTCCAAAAATCCACAATAGACAAACTCAATAGCCTTCAAAGGACTGCGTGCCTAATTATAACAGGCGCGATGTCCACTAGCCCTGGGTTAGCACTTAATGCACTACTAAACCTCCAACCGCTGCATATCTTTGCACAAAGGGAGGCGAAGGCATGCATACTCAGAGTTAACCCAAACAAGAACCGTAACTGGCAGTCAAAGGGTCTGATTAGCCTGCAGGAGGATGCCACGTGCCTCCCAGTGCTAAAGATGATCACAGACACCATGACGCCAGCATACAACTTCAACAGGAACTACACTGTTACTTTTCCTTCGAGGGATGACTGGCTTAAGGGTCAAACGTCCATCAAAGATAATTGCCTAACTTGGTACACAGACGGATCCAAGAAAGGCAATGACGTTGGCAGCGGAATATATGGTGAAAACCCAAGGCTACAGCAGACCCAAAATTTGGGCAACTACGCCTCCATTTTTCAGGCAGAGGTATACGCCATCACAGCCTGTGCTGAGATAAATTCAAGCAAGCGCTACGTCAACCAACATATTACTATCAATTCTGATAGTCAAGCAGCCCTGCTAGCCATAGACTCTCCGATCATAAGGTCTAAGCTAGTACAGGACTGTGTATCACAACTGAACGCCTTAGGCAACAACAATCAGCTTGTGCTACAATGGGTACCAGGACACTCAGACATAGAAGGGAACGAGAGGGCGGACGAGCTGGCCAGAAGGGGCACTGAAAGCCGCTTCATTGGCCCCGAACCCTTTCTTGGAATCCCTAATAGTCTAACACGAGATTCATTGAACAGAGTAAGCTTAGGAGAGGCAATAAAGCTTTGGTGTAACACCCCAGGCATGTGCCACTCCAAAGCACTTTTCAAAGGCTACAATCGCAAACTTGCGAACGGTCTCCTTGCCCTAAGTAAGGACCAAATTTGTACAATAACAAGGTCACTCACAGGCCACTGCAAACTAAACAAGCACATGCATACACTGAATTTAAGTGATACGACCGGCTGCAGATTCTGCAAGGAGGAGATGGAGACTCCTCTGCACCTGCTGTGTGACTGTGGCCCACTGATGTACAAACGCAGTACTCATCTAGGTAGGCAGGTACTGACACCAGATGAGATACAAACCGTCCCGATCAAGAATCTACTGCGATTTCTGGCCGCAGTGGGTATTGGTAAGGAACTTTGAAAAAGGGCGTTCACAAAGGACCAGCGATGGTCTACGTGGCACAGGCTAGCCTGTCAAGGCCCAACACCCCTCAAATAATAATAATACATGCAGATAAAAATTGTTTTTCTCTATGATTTTATATTTTCCGGGAATGTTCGCCACACCGTTATAATAATAACATCCAATTTTAAAAATCTCACGATAATATTATTTTTTTCCGACTGTGTCAAATTATAATGTAGTTATTTATTGAGGTGTTTTGAATATTGTAGAAGAAATACTTATATGTTTATAATAGTTTCTTGTTGGTTTGGTTTCAACTAGTTTCAAGCATACAACGGGAATAAGTATGTAGGTACCTACTTAACCGTGCCGTTATAGTCCAATGGCGAGTAACCTTGCCTGCTGTTCAGAAGGCGAGGGTTCAATCCCCGTCCAGGACGACTCGGCATTCCAATGAGTTGTTCAGAATGTAAGTACAATTTGTAACGCTTTTCGGTGAAAGAAAACATCGTGAGGAACCCGCTTGCTTCAATTTTGAGGCATGTTTTGTACCACTGTCCATTACAAGTGACGACGACAGGTCCCCGTCACACTTGACAGAGTTTCGGGACTAGGTACTAATGAAACGTGGATGTTCTGAGGTTTCAGAATATCTCTGACTTCCCCCTCGGGGAATATAGTCGTCTGCATATAGGTACTATGCTTATACATCAACTATTTCTCTATTATCTGTTCATATCGCATTTTGTGCAGCATTTGACTCGTTAGGAGGTTAATAAAGTTTAATCTCTCGTGGATATTCAAGGAACACAGAGATCAAACACTCGTCAACTTAATAATGTCCAATCGCTTGACACAACTTCCCAGAGGTCTTAACTTCCTAAACTACGTTGTTGTTTGTGCAGGTTGGTTGGGCCCGTTATATTGAGAACTTGAGTTATGGTCGCAAAGCTGGGATTTGCATTAATTCAGGTGCCAAGTCATCTGCAAGTCCAATTGGCTTGCCATTTATCGCTCGATATTGGCATGGTCTTAGTTAGCGGATGTTTAATTTAATCTACTTGTCCACTTGTGAATTACCTACAAAAATGTATTTGAACTAGCTTTTGCCCGCGACTTCGTCCGCGTGAAATTAGAAAATCGAAAAATCCTTTCTTAGTGCATCCCTGCATCCTCCGTAGAAAATATATAGTCCTTTCATGTGCAAATCTTTAATGTTGTCTGTCTGTCAGTCAGTCTGTCAATCGCGGAACTATTTTAGCATAGGATAACATATTCTCACGACTATATACCCCGAAGGGGTAGTCAGAGATATTCTGAAACCTTAGAACATCCATACGTTTCACCAGTAGTACCGACTATTTTATAAGTGCCTATAGATAAAAGTAGGTACCTAATGTAAGTAAGGTAAATGTTGCTAAGTGTTTTGTCCTGATCCTAAAACAACCCTATAAGTACAACTCGGAGGAACTGCTATGGTCATTCATACGTAACTTCCCCTTCCTCCCACGACCCACCATCCACTGGGAAGATCTTAACAATGCGGTGCACCTACTGACCTAGACACTAGTTATCCTTGGAAACATGGGAGGGTTATATCTAATGCAAAACGGACGATGTTCCAGCTATATGTATTTGTACATACGTGAGAACCGCAATATGTTGAATATTTCATTTACACCTTAGGTAACCTACCTACTGTATTTGGCATTGTGGACAACCTATCTCTTCTTTTCTATAAAACAGAGCATGACTTATAATATAAAAACTGCAACTATGGAATTTCATTACTGGTTTCGATTGCCCACCCAGGATACTTAGTTTATGATTTAGTCAGGGTCGAAATATGTACCATGAAACACCAGATCTTTTTGTTAAATTTAGGTTTAAAATTAAAAAGATAATGTCGTAAAAGATTTTGTAACCAAATAAAAGAACGCTCTCGCTATGCTATCGAATCAATAAATTGGCAATAAAGCATTTTTCATTCATTCATTCATCAAACCACGTATTTTTTTTTAAACTATATATTTTTTTTAAACCATAACCATCTGCCAGGAGGCACATGCGTTAAGCCGCCAAGACATCACAGCCACAAAGGATTTTTCCCATGGTTTCATCCTCCTCTCCGCATGCTCTGCAGCTGGTAATGCTAAAAATGCGTTATTTTCTTAACTTTTCGAAAAGTCATTCTATCGAGAGAAGTAATTTCAATCGTGTATTCAATTTATTTCACTAGATAAACTATCCAAGAATACTGTGTATTTTTTTTAGTTCCGGTAACTTGTATAAGTCTTGTGGAAAAACGTAAAATAAGAGACCCCTTCCAAGGTACCTAATTCCGGGACGTAATTACTAATTAACTGAACTCATTACCCTTTTTATTATCCGATATTCATAAAATGTTATCTGAAGGCAGTGAACTGGCAAGGCGACCGGCCTCAGACCCAGCTGCGAATCACACTCCACACGGTAACATTTTACAATGCAAATCCCACTTAGGTGCGCATTAATTTAAGCGAAACTTAGAACTTACGGGCTGGCACCTGCGCTGAGTACTAATCTCTCACATAAAGACGAACATTGTATGTAACTTGAACGGCTAGGTTATCCCAGTGCAAGCGTCTCTTTCTTGCAAGCATAAGTTTACAATTAGCCATCCCGCTCCAATTGAAAGCAGGATCGCAAAAAAACGTGTTTTTCGTCAATATCTTTGCTCATGGGAGTTTCTAAGCTAAAAATTCTTCTGAGTTCACTAGAAATATTTAATGTATTTAGTTAAGTACAAGAATAAAAAGTTAAATATCAGCAGTTTAATCATAGTATTGAAAAAACATAACAAAAAGGGGTAACTTTGGGATATTTTTCTATCTAGTAAACTTAATCTAATCGTGTAATTGAGAACAGTCGCCCATCCGCCCGATCCTAATTTAATTTCAGACTTTAAAACACAGTTTAAAACACTTTCGTTCGTGTTCAAAAAACGGCCTCGACGGGATAACAGCGTCTTAACCAGTTGCAGAATTTGTAACAAGCTATTTGGTAGGGTAGGTAGGTACCATACTACTGTGTAGGCAAGGCAAGACTGTCCGTTAATTTTTTTCTTATATAGGTATTTAACAAGAGTGGTCGTCCACTAGGTGGACCGACAACCTGGTGCAGGCGGTGAACCCGTTGGATGAGGGCGGCGCAGGACCGGTCTTTGTGGCGATCCTTTGGAGGGCCCTATGTCCAGCAATGGACGTCCATCGACTGAGATAATGAAGATTTATTAAACACTTATGTTAATACTATAAAACTACTAAAGTACACATGTACAAAAGGCGAGTTTGTTTCTAAAGAGATTTCTTCCAGCAGACCCTCAACAGAGACAGTTTTAAATTGCGAGTGTGAGTTATTGCCGTTATTGGCAAATTTTAAGGCCAAAGAGAAATAAATTGCGAAAAAAATCGTATGTTGTATGTTTGCTAAATATAAACCAAACCTACTCGACCCAAATGTATGGAATAGTTAATTTTTTCCTGATTTCGATGGAGAGTTGTAGAGTTTGATGGGCTTATCGCCACCTTCAAAAACTGTCAACAATTCCTACCTAGTACCGTTTTTTCCATACAAACGTATTCCCCTGTTTCCTCCCTGGATAATGTAATGACACTAGAGCAACATTTTTTAGGGTTCCGAAGTCAACAAGGAACCCTTATAGTTTCGCCATGTCCGTCCGTCTGTCCGCGGCTTAGCTCAGAGAAGCTTAGTACTAGAAAGCTGTAATTTGGCATGAATACACATATTAATAAAGTGGTAAAACAAAATTAAAAAAAAAAAAATTTAAAAAAAAAACTACGGAACCCTACACTGCGCGTGGCCCGACACGCACTTGGCCAGTTTTTTTTTACCATACAATCTATGTTACTTCTGCTATGTCCCTATGTTTCTGTAAGAACTAGGGACCTTCGAAATTTACCAATTTTACCGCCAGTTTTCAGACATCCGGCAAATACGAATATAATACAAAAAAAGCAAAAAAAGCACGTATCCAGACTTTAGGTTCGGGGGGGGGGGGGACATTCCATTTCAGGGGGGGGGGGGGATTTTCAATGAAAAACGACGAAAAAGGTATAGTTGTGATCACTGTTCCATACAAATATTAGGATTTCGGGGGGGGATAAATCCCACCTATCCCCCCCCCCCCCCTGGATACGTGCTTGACATGCAAACATAGCCAAAGTCTTTCTCATATTATTCTTGAAATAATTATTAAAATTGGTTTAGTTTTATAGGAAGAAAAAGGGGAATACGAAATGCTGATTTCGTCGGTTTTATGTACTTAGATAAAATCGGTCCGAGCTATAGTTGTCTCTTTCGCACACTAGTCGGTTGGGTGTGTGGGTGGGACGGATCGCAAAGTATGTACCTATATACAGTAGGAAAAGTTCCAAATTTCCATTTCAGTCCGCCTATCCTCTTATCCCTACAAAACCACCTGAAACAAAGTTTAAGGGGTTGTCTACGTGTTCGTCACTTAGGTAGGTACTTTTTTGTTTTATTTCGTATTTACGAACGGTAATCTTAAATTATCCCACCCAGGACGTGACATCTTAACTCGAATACTTTTTCTCTGAGTTTTCTCAAATAAAATCGACTAAACATAGAAGAGACGAAAAATCAAGAGGAACAAGAAAAAACGAAAATAATCGTTATTTGTTATGCTAGGCTGCAAAGTTGCTTTTTGGCGCGAGTACTTGTATTGAATCCTGAGCTTAGCGAAGGTTTCAAAGGTACGAGACGCAGAATAACTTTGCAGCCGAGCGAAACACACAACTTTTCACCTCACTATAGCGAGGGAAAAAAGTGAATTGCTAAAAACTAGTTTTTTTTTTCGTGCTGGCCAGTGACATGAAATAGTTATTAAGCATTTTCAGTGGATTGGCGGTATAGAAAAATATTGAATAGACAGATTCGAATTTCAAAAACTCTTTCCAAGCTAGCGGATAAAATGCACTTTTGCAATCAGATTTCGAATGATAAACAGATTAATCTTTCCGAGCTCGTGAGGTGAAAAAAATATTATTTAAATGTACCGCGACAACGGAAACTTTGAACGACACTCACACTCTACATCTACACGCAACTGTTTACAAGTAGGTAGTTGACGTCACAACCATTCGGCCAATCACAGACGTTTACGATCACGTGACTAAAGTAGACAAAAACATTATTTTCTTTGTCGATTTTCTCTTAAAATATCCAGTATTTTTCTTAACTGACTACTTAAATAGTTGGTTTCCAAAATTCATATTCAGTACGGATACGAATGTCATCAATAGATCCAATATTTTAGACACCTTATTGGTAGGTATGATAAAATTTACCATATTAAAAAATTATGGAAAAATAGAAGTGTAAAGGCTTTTTGTATGGAGACTTCAGCTAGCTAGTTTCAGTCCTTTTAAGGCACACAAAAAATAGCATAATCATAAGCATCGACTATATTCCCCGAGGGGGAGGGGGGGAGAGATATTCTGAAACCTCAGAACATCCACGTTTCACCAGTAGTACCGAAACTCTGTCACAAAAAATAGGCCCATATTAAACTTGCCTAAAGCTTTAGTAAAAATGCCCATTAACATCTTTTGCATGTCCGCCCTTTGTAAATTATTACCTTATTAGATGAATAATGAATGTTTTATGTATTATTTAGATAGACAAATCCCTCTTGGCAAAAAATATCATCCAACTTGGACGTTTCACTTGAATATAAATGAGTTCTGTAATAGAATTTGATAAAAGTTTCCTTTAAACAAAAAGTGTCAAGTTGGCCGTATGAAAAAATAAGTTTGGCGATGGCATCTTGGAGGTCCCTTATTCATCACGGGACAGGAGGCCGGCGGCTGTATAACTTTTGACAAAACCATAAGGTTTTGGTTGCCATAGCCCATCCATAAGGCAACAATAGTCAATATCCAGCAGGGTGTTAGATTAAACAGTTGCATTAGGTACTTTAAGAGGTGATTGTTGTCCCAACAGGCACGTATCCAGGGGGGGGGGGGGGATAGGTGGGATTTATCCCCCCCCCCCCCCCCCGAAATCCGAATATTTGTATGGAACAGTGGTTACAGCTATACATTTTTCATCGTTTTTCAATGAATATCCCCCCCCGAAATTAATTATCCCCCCCCGAACCTAAAGTCTGGATACGTGTTTGTGTCCCAAGAAACCTATAGAACATTATAAAAAAAAATGGACTTTCCGTACTACCTAAAACCCAAAAGCAGATGGAACGTTTGTATAAAAATTGCCTTTTGTTGCGTATTATCCATTTAATGCAATTGTCTACACAAACACCCTATAGATAACATAATTGCGCTATAGGTATGCAATAAATATGTCGGGTGATAAATTATTAGGTACCGTAGAATGGGGCTATTTTAGTTATCAGGCGATATTTGGAACGAAACAATTATAAGATTTTAGTAGAAATAACTTTTATTATGGCAATAGTAGGGATTTTATTTTCTCATCTGGCAACACTACAATTAATGTCAAATTCATAATCTGCCGTTTTGAGGTTAAATTACCGCTACAATTTTCGTCAGGAGAAATAACAAAAAAATTTTGTTTTATCGAGTTTTTGGACCCGTCTTACTTCTCATCATTACTGCCAAGTCAATGAAGTAAGTGACGATCAAATGTGTGTAACTGAAAACACGTATTTTCGGTAGTTTAAGGAGTAATCTCGGTTCGTAATTGCTTAATATTTTGATATTTATTTTGATAGTTTTTACAAACGGGGCTATTTGGTACACCTTTTGGGGCTATTTGGAACACCACAAAATATATATATTTTATGTGCCTTATTGATTGGAAATTTGGGGAAACTTGGAGTTTATTAGATAGATGATTTCATGCAGCTGTAGTAACTCCTTAATGGACAAAAAATTCGAAAAAATATTGTTTTATGACACGTAGATTTAGGATTTTGTGTTTAACATTACTTTCTTCACTGTATAGTATTATTTTTAATAATAAGTAGTCTTTTGTGTTTGCAGAAAATTTTTGGTTGTTTTGTCTTTCAAATAAAAGCATAAAAATTCTTTTCTTTAATTTAATCTTTTTTATTTCACATTTTTTAGTTTAAAATATGAATAAGTGATTGTCCTTAAGTCGTCCAATCGTTTCAAATATCGCTAGTAGCGTTATATTTGAAACATATTCAATAATCCATCGAAATTGTAAGCCAAAAACCTTAAGTTTCAAATAGCCCCATCGTGGTATTATTTGGAACACCGGTTTTAAAAATAAATTAAAAAGAAACTATGAAGGTTTTCGAAACAAACATGCTAACAACGTGTAGAGCAACATGGGGTCTATCCATTTTTTAATTAAAATAAAATAAATAGGTAACCCTTTTGGCTGTGGTAAAACTTTTATTCTGAAAAGTGTTCCAAATAGCCCCATCTTACGGTATGTAAATCTGCTTACAGAATGCAGGGTGTAAAATAAAAATGCTTCACATACCTACTTTAGGTTAGGGAGTGCTTAAAATACATCAAACTAAATAATTTTTAGTACGGGACGAGCAATGAAATATCGAAATATTCTGTTTCATACATTTAGGTCGAGTGGCCATTGGTATTTTCTATGGAACAACAAACTATTTATTCACGATTTCGAAGTGGTTTCCATGGTGACAGTTGTTCAGTTTGATGGTCTGAATCACCCCCTAAAGTATGTAACATACCTACTTAAGTTTACATCCTGTATATTGCTCCAAACAAATACAATGGTTAACCAACAGCATTCATTTTCTAAACAATTATTTTATAATCTAATTAGAACTTGAAAAATTTCGGCTTTTGGTTCCGCAAATGGAAATGTCAACATAATCTGGACAAACGAGTTTTCCACAGAACGTATTCTTGCGAATTTACAGTGAATCGGACAATGCTTTACATCGACAAAAACACAGGCTGTTCAAAATAATAGAACTCAGTTTTTAAAAGGTGTTATTTTGATATTACAATTGAACCACCTAATGACGGAAATGACTGAATCAAATTGACGCAGCGAAAATGTTTAGTTCCCCGGTGGAAGTGAAATAATGTTTTTTAAATTCATAAATTAATGGACCTTGCCTTGGGCATTAGCGATGCATTTACGCAAGAAAAGTTTGTGGGAGTATCTATCCCAATCTCAGGGATTGAAGAGATTGCGGATTGCGGAGCCTCGTGAAAAGCAAAGATGCGAACCGCGCGAACACCACGCGAAAGACAAGCGTTCGCGGTAATACTTGCGACGTGACTCTTCTACTAAGGTAAACCAATAGGTAGATCTATAACAAGGTTGTATCGAGACCTCCGCTTCTAAATACCTATAGACAAAGTTAAGTTACGTTGCGTTTAGAAGCGGAGGTCTCGACACAATCAAGTTATCCCTATCACCTATTAGTCATGGATTTCCGCAAGGTAGCGCCTGATTAATTTGGACCTAAACCTTCTTGTAATTTTTTCTGACAACACCCAATAAAGATAATGCAAAATATCAAGAAGGAAGAATCAGCCAATTACCACTCGAGCTATCATAATAGCTTCGTGCGGTAGCAACCCTCAACCTTTGTCAGACTGCGGATGACTTGGATATAATTGTTTATGTTTTCAATTAAAACTTTTTCCCAGGTACGGTACCTGTAAAGAAGAATATAGTCAACCGATTTGAAATGTAGGCCACCTTAGAACATTGTCACTGTAAAGTATTTGTAGTTATGATTCACAGATTATACACTCGACAACAAAAATAACGGGTCACCAACATACCTGAATATCTCGGAAAGTAAGAATTATTTACTTAAAAAGTATTTCATTAGACTATTTAATATTTCTTAAATTAATTCATAACATTTTTAGTTTTCATTTGTTTGACTTAATTAAAATACATAAATACAAATGCGTCAATTCTATCGCAGACCAAAAATTTTAATTACCTACCATTGTTTGTCACAGATATAACATTTCCCCATATTTTAGTGTATGTGAGTGATAAAATTACCGCATTAATAATAAATGTTGAAAACTAAAAAAAAAATTTTCTAAAAATCATTTACTTAGGTTTTAGCCTTTTTTATTGGCATTTCTTTATAACAACCAGAAATTGTATTTATTTAAGAAGTAGTATTAAATTGTCTATAAAATGCTTTTTATTTAAATAAGCTACCATTCTTAGTTTCCGATATATTAAGGTCTATGTTGTTGGTGACCCGTTTTTATTGTTGTCGAGTGTAGTACAGTAATAATATTGAATCAAAAAAGGAGGGGAATAAAGGGAATAAACATTGACTTACCAACTACTGTACGTAGGGTGCGCGCACAAAAGTGTCTGAAACAAAAGAGAACTAAAACGTATAAATAGAACTAATTACGCGACAGTCTTTGTTTGACTGGCCGACGACGCGCACGCGACCGCGTGCGGTGAGCGCCGTACCGCGATGAGGTAAAAACTACGGAAGCAAAATGAAAAAGAATTCCAGCATTTTCAATGTTTACATACTGTACATGTACTTATATAATGTTTGTGTTGGATAGTCTTGGACATTTATTTTGAGAATTTTGTATTAGACCCGGCGTCCATTATTTTGTATGTCGACGGGAATAAACCTTTGTTTTTGTTTTCCAATTACAAATTGTATTTCACTAACATGGTTCCTTCAATGATAATTGAGTAGACTAAGGTAGTGCGTCTATTCTCCGGCCATTTGTACAGAACTTCACCTAGGTAAGTTCGTTTAATTTCTAATTATGTGTAAGAAAAGTTAGTGAATATCAGAATCCAAATATTTATAATGGTACTTTTATGCTACAATTTTGACATAAGACTAAATAGTATGAAATAATTTTAATTTTTACGAAAAACAAACAATCCTACTGCAAAAAAACTTTTTTACGGAAAAGAAGTATAAACAAGCTCTATTTGCTCAAATAGAGTTGTTATACCTAGCTGATTAACACTGATTAATCAAAGAGCTTATTTTTTCTCTTTTCAGTTAATTATTTTTATACAGTCGGGTTTTAGTTTTTCTTAAACATTTTTTTTACACAAAAGGATTTCAGGATCTTTCTCACATATAAATACATGTTTATCAGAGCACAGCATGTCGTTCAACATTCGACCAGGCCAAGAGCGATTTAGGGAACCACAGCGCTCATTTGGATTATTTGGTTCTTTTGGAGCCCATTTTGCGTAACCAGCCTCTTCTAATGTTTGGCCTTGATGTGTCATCCACTCTCCAGAATCGCTTAATCTGAAGCCGCTAAATACGAACTCCCCACCTTCTGACATAATATGAACATTGACGAATAAGTTCGTTACTGCATTCTCTTCAGCATCTCCGTTAATAATTATTAGACACGCTCCTTCTCTTTCGCAAGCCTTGACAGCCTCATCGTAAGCGAGTCTGGTAGTGTTAAATTTATAACAGCTTCCTGTATTAGGTTCCAATGTGTAGTCTGCAAAAAAAGTATTTTTGTTTATTGCATCTGTAAGCTGAATAATTCATTGTCTGACTGATCCATCATGAAGTCTTATCTTAGAACCGTACCATTTAGCGTACAATTTTGTAATTTTGAACGTACACTCTTAGGTTTCAATATACTCTGACAAAAATTTGAACCTTGCCTCGAACAATCCGCTCTAGGGCCACGTGTTGAAATATGGCCCACTCCCTGTCACCCTTCCCTGAGAGGTCTTTGTAAAGTAGTATTAACCTAAATAGATTCTAGGTGCTCGTTAAGAAAGACTCCATCATTTAACCCCTCTGTAAATAAAAATTGGGATGAAAAGGACCTAGGAAGATACCAAGGTCATCATTTGTAAGAATCTTACCTTTGTTCTTGGGACCACACGCGTTCAATGTCTTAGCTCTCACTTCTGTCAAGAAGCAGAAGTGTGGGAATGGTTTGTCGCATTTCACGTCTGCTAATCTTCCATCTTGTAACATGGCAATACATTTTTCTTGATTGTTCGTGTTGTCTGGTTCATAAGGAGCCCAGGTGTGGGGGATCTCTGTCAACCGGATACCTGAAAAAATAGGTAACGATTTTGAGTATTTATTGACGTCTGGTAAAGCATAATCATTCACTTTGCCCATTTCCCATTAATTGAGGTCGGCGCAATGTGTGATCCTCTTCCATTCATCTCGGCTGTCGTTTCAGCACTCACTCCTTTCACACAATCCATCCATCTTTTCTTCGGCCTTCCTCTCCTACCACAGCCATCCACATTCATACTTAACACTCGTTTCGTAACATGACATTCATCTCTTCGCTCGCTCCACGCTCGGCTTGCGGCCTTGTTTGGCAGGCAGATTGACCCCGGAGACCAGGTCCACCAGGTTCCAGGGGGGGCCGCTTCGGAGCTTCGCTCCTACGCGTATCTCGGCCTTCGGCCTCGCGCTCGTTTTTATTACATCAACCTCGCCTGGGCTTGGCCCACCCTGGGAAAAAAATCATTGCTACTCCCATGATATTAGATTATGCACCTTGGTGTCTTTCATCACGGGCATATTGAATCAAGCTCGCCCAAACGAAAACACGTTTATCCCTGCGAGACAGTAAACATAATTTTAATGGCACAATAAATTACTTACCCTCAACAGAAGAGAAGATTCCATAGTTCTCGGATTTTATAGAAGTCCCTACGGAAATTACTTTGCGAGTCTTCATAACACCCATCATTGCGGCCTTCATAGCATCGTTTAACGGCGAAGCCAAAATTCCACCTGTAAGTATTAGTTTGACAGTTAACAACAATTACTGTAAGTACATGTACAATTAATTCAAAACAAATCAGCAGATTGTCAACTCAAAGATGCTATATAGATGATGATGTGATATCCTCCTAATGATATTGTTAATGAAGAATTAATCATCACTAGCTACGAATATTTTATACTTTCTTAGGTAGTTACTCTATAATCTTACCTTCCATGGCACACCTCAGTTTCGCATCATCATTATTCAAAGGCATTTCTTGATATTTCAAATAGCCCCCTGCATCTTCATAATAGGTGTAGTCACAATTGAATCTAGCGGCGTCTGTCAAAGAATTCATAATAATTTAGAAAATGAAGAAAATTTGGTTGAATTGGATGAGCAGCAGATTTTTTTCTTTTTTTCGACGTTGTCTCCATAGTTCAGTTTAATGGTCCACTATAAACCACCCTTAATCTCAAGGATCATTTTAGGAACAGAAACACTATTTTGAGGAAGGATATAAAATCCCACGGAGCATCGGGGCAAGTCCAAAAACACCCGACCGAGATAATCGCTTGTCAAGAGACTTTCCAAGCGACTTTAGATTGCACTTAGTTTTTTTTTTATTTATTTATAATTATGCACTTCTTGCTTGTGCGTTAGCACCGCACAGGGGTATATTCTCCTTAGAGCAAAATGAGCAAGTGCTAAGGGCGGCCGGTTCAAGGGGGGCGGCCTTGGGGAGGACGTGGTTGGTTGCCCAAAGAAATACAGTAGGTAATAGCCCGAAATCAGTGTGAAAAATTTTCGAGCTCGCTTCGCTCACTCTGGTTTATCTTTTCGTTATTGTACTGCATACAAAGACCAACAGAATTACAATCACAACCAAACCACATTGCGAAAAAATTTTTAGCTCGCTTCGCTCGCTCTGCCCTCTATTTTTTGCTATTGCACTGCATACATAGAGTGTGTTGCGAGTTCGTGCGTGCTCGCTTTGAAATTTTGCTACTACTTTCGCAAAATACATTATGATCACAGTACCTACTGTCAAATTTTTAGCTCTCTCTAGATTTGGATGCAGCTCGTGGCAGTAATTGTTATAAAATAACCGACAACTTTAGTCGGTCAATTCTTAAATATGTCAAAACCTTATAACTTTTGCGGGCAGAAAATAATTTTGGCTACGGGCCCGCTGCCGCCGCCGGCAAACTGCAGTTATGGGGGCGGCCAAATAAATTTGCCCAGGGGCGCAATATTTGTAAATACATCCCTGGCACCGCATTTCCGCCAATGTCAAGGATTGTTTTTGAGTAAGAACAACTGCGAAGGATTTTGGAGCCTCGTGGCAGGCTGAAACGCGAACCGCGAGAGACAAGTGTTCGGGGCAAACCCTGCAACGTGACTCCGTACTTAGTTTGATCATCACCAAACCAACCAATGTCAATTTAAACAATCCAAAAATTATTCTCAGAATATTAATGTTTCTTTAAAAAAACATGCTTGTTGTATTGGTTACAAACTTACCTATTTCTGCCACTAAAGCCAGCAAGGCTAAACGATTCAACAATGACATTTTTTAATTTTTCTCTGTTTCTTGATGTTTAAACCCAAAATGATGTTACACTTACATAATTATCACGCCTTTATATACAGGTACTTTTTGTACTCGTAGAACTTGTTTTCGATATATTTAATTCTTATCGATGTACCTAATTGGTATGATAATTATTTATTTAAGCATACTCTGTTTTAATACCTTATATTAGTTTTTTAGTTTTGTGGGTTCTTTACAGTAGGTTGCATCAAAAAGACTTAAATCTTGCTTAAATATGATGCTATCACTGTCAACAGTATAAGCCTCAGAGGAAGGACTAAAGATGGACTGACGACCTAACAAATCGTTCTAGCCTAATAAAGGTAGCGGGGAGAGACTGGACGACGACGAGTGACTGGATGAGGAAGGCCGAGGATAGTTTCGTCTTGAGAGCAGTGGCGTAGCTTGGGTCTCTGCCGCCAGGGACAAAAACAGATTTTGCCGCCCCCTTATCTTAAAAAAAGTAACGGAGCGAGCGAAGCAGGCTCGAATTTTTTTTGCACATCGATGCAGGTTGTGGTTTTGGCTAGTCCATGCAAACAAACGTTATTGGCAAAAATAGAAAGATGGAGCAAGCGAAGCGAGCTCGACTTTTCTCCTCAATACGAATCGGTTAGAGCCAGAGCTTTTAACGTACAAAAAATGTGCAAAGTATCCTAAGTAAAAGCTAGGTATGGATCAAGCGAAGAAAGTTCGAAATTTTTAGCACCACGTCTCCGTCACTACGAATGTGTAGACACAGTAGTTAAAACAGAAACTCGACTTTTCTCTGCTTTACTAATTAGTTATAGAACTCAATCAATCTATATTTTTCTCGAATTTGCCGCCCCTAGTAAAGTGCCACCCGGGGCATTTGCTACGCTACTACTTGAGAGAGGCCTATTTAGCAGTGGACGATGATAGGCTGTTAATGATGATGATGAAATAAATTTAAAATCTATAAAAGTTATGGCGCTAACTAAAGTTTATTGGCAATGCAAATAATTTTAAACCGTGGTGGTCCAGTGGCGAGTAGCCGTGCCTGCCGTGCAGGACGCGATGGTTCAATTCCCGACTTGTAGGTACCAATGAGTTTTCAGGATCATATACTTCAGGAGTGCGATTTTTGAAAGTCAAATCAGCGGTAGAAAGATGCATATAGGGTCCTTCTTAATAATGCTGACACTTTTTAAAGGGCATGATCAGACCGTCAAACTGAACAACTTTCTCTATGGGACCAACACTGAAATTGCAAAAAAAAAACTTCTGTTCCATACTAAACTGAAAACCTACTCAAGCCAAATGTATGGGAGAGCAGATTTTTTTTTTCGTGATTTCAATTTTGGTCCCATAGAGAAAGTTGTTCAGTTTGATGGTCTGATCATCTCCTTAAAAAAGTGTCAGCATATTAAGTTGGAGCCTGTATACTTATCCATACTAATTTTGAAATTTTCAACTGCTGAGTTCAACGTAATTATGAGGTTCAAAAATCGCACTCCTGGAATGCGATAGTGCCTAAATAATGTCTAATTAGTACCTAGGTCAAATAAATAGTGCTTCTGTACTTTACGAGATACCTGTTCCAACTCTTTGTTTACGATAGATATATAAAAGAAGATTTTTTTACCTGGTACTCTAGCTTGTCGTCAAGGTACACATTTTCTTTGGCAAAAACGGCTTGCATTGCACAACGAACGACGAATTATATCAACGATTTTACACTCAAAAATAATCCTTTAATAGGGCATCCAAAATCTCATAACGATAAGAACGGAGATATGAACAAGTCTTTTGAATAAACTCTACCGGGCTGGCGTGATGCTAGGGTTTTATAGAAAGCGACGTTTTTTTTATAATAAAAACTACATCAAATAAATCGACCCCTCTGGCCTCAATTGTCGTAAACGCCATAAAGGACTTTTTACAGGAGAAGCAAAAAACAAAAAAAGAAAAAAAGAAAAATTTATATCTTTCTTACTTTTTTAGCTATATTGATGATACTTACATAAAAATACTCGTACTCAAATGCTTCAAAAACTTATAAGTATTGCACTGAAGTAGAATGCAGATTTAAGAAGTTAGCATGGAGATACGCCCTAAAATAAAGCTGTTGAATGGTGTTTACTACCCAAAAATAGTATTAAAATTTATTGCTGATTAATAATAAAGTAATAAAAGCATTTTTGTAAACAAAAAGGCAAGCGATTAAGCAGTAAAAGGCTATTTTAATAAACACATTTTTATGTTTTTTTAATTGTGGGCTAAGGTTATTATGTGTTAAGGTAATGTGTTATATTCAGATACTTGGCAAAAACAATTATACCCTATTTTCATTAATAAAATATCAAGAATAGGTGGGTATTAATTAATTTTAGGTGAAGGGTGAATAGCTCATCGTTTAGTGTCTTTAATAAAAATATGTTATAAAATTTTAAATCATTTGTTTTCACAATCTGTTGGAAGGAAATTTAAAGGAAGGTAATGAACTGCCACTGATTTAATTTACCTGGCAGAAAACGCTGAAAACATATACATGGAATTTGAAGATTTCATTACCATCCACATCGGTTTTCATCTCCTTCCTGAGCAAATCATTATCGTCCTTACAAATTTCACTACCATCCGGAGCTTCATTACCTTTTTCTTAAAAACTAACAGAGATTAAATTAAAAGGTGCCTTCAACAAAATGATGATCATTTCGGTGTCAATAATTATATGATTGACTAAAAGTTACCACATTACGAGAAAAAGAAACATCTCGAGAGAACAGGCCCGATTTGCATGAAACGCGGGAACGACCCTTACACGACATTAAAATAATTAAGCTGCATTTTCATCCTCTTCGTCACTTTCTAACAGGACGTCCAAGACTTGAGCCTCATTTGGAAGTAGTAAATATTCGTTATGATAATGTTTAGGGATTGTAACAACGTCACAAAGGCGTTTCAGATCCTTAAATTTAGCACGCGAAATCGGTAATCTGCGTTGGTACAGAGGATATCCTTTACTTTCTTCCAGTTCTCATTCTTATTTTTTTCTGCATTGTTCTTTCCCTTTCCTTTGCCTTTTCCTTTACTCGTTTGCTCAATATTGAAAAAATCTAAACGTACGAACCTAGTTTTTGGTCTCAAGAATAAGTGTACCAAAAATCATTAAAATGCGTTATGTTTTACGGGTTGGGAAAGTTTTTTTTTTGTATGGAAAGTATTTCACTACACTATCCTAATACCTATTATAGTTTAGGAGGATGCGGATGTGGATGTTTTGTCATGCAAAGGCGCAAAGAAAGGAACGTTATATCGTGTCATTTTCGTCCCAAAACGAACAAATAAGCATAAGCATATGCTCACGACTATATTCCCCGAGGGGGTAGTCAGAGATATTCTGAAACCTCAGAAAATCCACGTTTCACCAGTAGTACCGAGACTCTGTCCAGTGTGACGGGGGGTGACTTGTGACCCGTCGCCACTTATAATGGACAGTGGTACAATACATACCTCGAAATTGAAGGATGCAGGTTTCCTCACGATGTTTTCCTTCACCGAAAAACAACAACGAACAAACAGTTAACTTAAAATGTCGTTTAGGACCCGGTGTCACCTGAACAGACGTTGAATCGTGTCATTTACGTCCCAAAACGAACAAATTGTTAACTTAAAATGTCGTTTACGACCCGGTGCCACCTTAAAAGACGTTGAATCGTGTCATTTACGTCCCAAAACGAACAAATTGTTAACTTAAAATGTCGTTTACGACCTAAACAGTGTCATCTATACTAGTATAGATTGAATTATATATATTTGTACTTTTACCTAATCAACGTCTGTTAGGTGACACCGGGTCGTAAACGACATTTTAAGTTAACTATTTGTTCCTTTTGGGACGTAAATGACACGATTCAACGTCTGACTGAGGTGACACCCGGTCGTAAACGACATTTTAAGTTAACAATTTGTTCGTTTTGGGACGTAAATGACACGATATAACGTTCCTTTCTTCGCTTTCAAAGTGCATGCAATGAATGCACTTTGAAATTTTACACACATTAAATTGTTTTTCACAACCTTGCAATAAAGATGTGTTCTATTTATCAGTAGCGAAGGGTGCTGTTATCGCAAAGGTAAGCCATACTAATTGTACTACTTGTAATTGTACTTGTTTACTAAATAAATGTGGATTAACATGGTTAGTAATTCTGTAAGGTAAGCCGATAACAATCGGTTTGTAGGTACGGCCACTGGCATTTACGTCACTACATCGTAGAAGGAACGTATTCTGAAAAATATTTTTTTTTTTTTACGACAAATATTATGAAATTGTGATTAATTAGTATTAGTTTTATTTTTCTTTTGTTCTTTGTTTAGGTTAAGTGTTATATTATAATAATTATATTTCGACGAAATTGAAAAAATAAATTTAATTAAGGTTTGATTGGGTCGTAAACGACATATTCTGTAATTTTCAGATTAAAATGTCTTTTACGTCTTTTCTTCTACAATCGATTGGCGTTTACGTCACAGGATCAAATATTTTGTAAATGAAATGTCTTTTACGTTGTCTTTTATTTATTTTCTTCGTTTAAGACAAAAAAAACAATGGTAGTAAACGACATTTTTTTGGGATTAGCGGAAGTTTAAATACACCGATCGATAGAGCGAAAAAAAATAAAAAAAACTGTATTTTTAACTCATTTTGGCCAAAAGTGGCGTTTACGACAATTGAGGCCAGAGGGGTCGAAATAGTTCCTGAAATAGTGCCTCTCTCCTGGAGTGCGATGTTTGAATCTCATTCGGTGAGCTCAGCAAAAATCGTACTACAGGAGAGATATTTTTGAGAGTCAAATCCGCAGTAGAAAGATGCGTATCTCCATAGTACTTAATTTTAACATTTTCAACAGCTGAGCTCACCGAATGAGATTCAAAAATCGCACTCCTGATACGGATTCCGTTCATGTGTACCTACGCTAGTTATATACGGATTACGGACACAATATGATCTCGAGCCCTGCTGTTGTGGTTAGCAGCCGCCGCGGCATGATCGCGCGATAAAGCCCTATCGCACCCTAGCTCCCTTTCTTTTTGCGCGCGTACGAACGAGTTAGCAGGCGCGATAAAACGTTTATCGAGGCACCATGCCGCGGGCGCAGGAGTGCGATTTTTGAATCTCATTCGATGAATTCAGCAGTTGAAAATTTCAAAATTTCTATGGAGATATGCATCTTTCTACTGCTGATTTGACTTCCAAAAATCATAATTCAGGAGTGCGATTTTTTTAAAGTCAAATAAGCAATAGAAAGATGTATGAGATTTAAAAACCGTTCAAGCTCACCGATGACATTCAAAAATCGCACCCCAGGACAATATCATCCGTAAACTAGTGTATTTTAGCCTTGAGACTAGCTCGAGACTAAACCAAAATTGAAATAGATTGTTCCGTTTGACTAGTAGGTAACCCTAATAAACAGATTTCATGAGTGACCTTTGACATTTTTTAAAGAGCGATAACGGGTGCGGGAAATACTTATACCTACTTGGTGCTGGGAATACCTACCAATTACAATTGTTATTGGTGGTATTCCCATCACCGATAAATAACACGCGACAATACATTTTGGACCACCGACTTCGGTCATAGGATCCATATTAAAACTCCATATTACAAAAGTATATCTCGAGACAGAAGCATTATAACGACCTTTACTCCTTTACTTACTATTTAGGAGAACGAAGCTTTCAAAAGGCATCTCATTTTTGTTTATTTCTCAGCACAAGTGTTTTCGGTTTAGACACTTCAAACCTCGATTATATTTCATTAACGCGGACTTTCTGGAAATACATTTAAATATTTACTTACTTACCTACTTAAAACATGGAGTACAGCTTTTACTCTACTATAGGTTTTATTTTCATAAATATCTATATCTTGGGAACTAACCAAAATACAGACAGTTTTTCAGACCGCCTTACGGCTTCTGACGTGGTTTTTATGTACCGACTAATACCACCAGAGATAGTAGCCGGGACCAACAGCTTAACCATCAAATACCATCCGAAGCACGGAAATATCTTTCTTTTCAGACAATCAGGTTATTCAGCCTGCAATGTCCTAACCAACTGGGGAAAAACGCACAAAGTGACATATCACTAGGTGTCCCCCGTGGGAATCGAACCCTCCGTGTCAAGAGCCCAATGCTCTTAACCATAAGTCCACGTTGTGAGTTAGTGGAAAACATAGAGAACGATATCAGGAAGTCAATGGTATTTTGGAGGAAAAGGGAAGATCTTCCACGGGCTAGTTGGAATGCCCGGGACCGCGGTCCAACAGTTCTTAGTTGAATGTTGTATATATGCAAAGTCTCTTGATAACTTCGATAGTGCGATTCAGGACTCGCCATATGATTGGTTGTTATTCGTAATGAGCTGTGATGCGTTGGACAGATCCATATTGTGATTGGCCGTCTTCTGTGTGACGTGCTAGGTCGCATGCGCTGACCTAGATAGATCTATGTTTGTTTACATCGACTCGATCGATGTGTTCGGCATTGTTGCTTAGTCAGCTCTCTCGTAGCTCCGCTACAGTATGGTCCCAACTGAAAACATCAAGAAACTGAGATAGGAATGTTAGCCATCGCTAACTAGATCTCATTCCATGTGATCCCTTCGTCCCCAATAACACTGCACAGTAAACATACAGTCGCCTGTCTAGTCTCTCTCTACCAATTCTACTTTGCAATTATACCACTAAAATAGTAGGTAATTAGTGTACCTACCAGAACCAAGGCATAGTGTAATTAACGCTATGACCGAGGGGAGTGTAATTAGTAATAAAATAAAGCTCAGCAGTTCTAAAGCTGTTTCACAAAGAACTTCAGTCGTCCATCACGCGGTGTCGCAGCGTCATTAATCTAGGTACGATATAAAAACTCATTTCTGACCTGAGAATAACTTGCACCTTGTGTTTTCCCACGAGATAAAAGTTCCACAGTGATGACAGTGATTAGGTTTGAATTGGCACGCTATTTTTACAACGAATTCATATCTAGTTCGAGAATATAATCGCGCAAGACTGTCAGTCTTGCGTTTGGGGTCTTGTAGGTACCTATGTTATTGAAATATAATTTAGGTAAAAAATTTCTGACCACCCCCAAAAGAGATAACGGTCGTGAGTTTATGTATGTATGTATATACCTAGGTACATTCATCATTCAGGGAAAAGAATAGAATATAATACTTTATTTGTCTTAAAACTTTTTATCTGTATTTAAGTATCTTAAAAAGTATTAATTTATCTGTGTTTGTAAAGTTTATAATACTTATTTCCTATAGGTAGTTACTACACATTGTCTTTTTGTCTTTTCATATACCTACCTAATTATGATATTATATTTTGGAATACTCTACTCCCTCGGGGAATACAGTAGTAAGTATAAGCATGCATTTATACTATACAGGGTCCTTCTTAATATGGTGAAACTTTTTTATGGGGATGATCAGACCGTCAAACTGAACAAAGTTCTCTACAGGGTATTACAAAACACCCTAGTAATAGCCTACTTATTCTTATTTAATAATTATCATTTTACAGGTTGTGAGGGACAGCCCTCTGTAGACTGAAACGGTGAACTCAGACCATCAAACTGAACAACTTTCACTATGTAGCCTAGCCTACCTCAGGAAACGCGAAAAAAACAGCTCTATCTACTCGACTCAAATGTATGAAACAGCAGATTTTTTCATGTTTCCTGAAGCTGACTCCATAGTGACAGTTGTTCAATGATTTCAACGTTTCAGTCTGTTGAGGGCTGTTCCTTACACCCTGTATTTAATTGTTGTCTAAAAATCATCATCATCTTTCTAGGTCCTGTGTCCTGCCTTCCTGCCGTCGCCGTCTATAGTCTATAGGTATGTAGTAGGTATGAATGTGGGTATGAATTTTGTGACAGACATCATGTCTAAGAAAGGACGAACTGAAGTGATAAATACAGGGTGAAACTGATATCATTAGCATACTTTTAAACTAAGAGATCAAATGTATGCAACAGCAGATTTTTTTTTGCTCCTATGTGTTTGCTCTCATAGTAAAAGTTGTTCAGTTTGATGGGTAGACTCTTAGTTTAAAAGCATGCTAATGATATCAATTTCACCCTGTATAATAATGAATTATCAAGGAGTCGCGTTGCAGGCGGACGTGTACCGGGTACTCTCTGCCTTGCCACGAGGCTCCACCATTTTCTAAAACTTTTCCAGTTTTGCTTATTTTAGGCATAATTCTCATGCATATTTGCATGCAAAGCCTTTTATGTTGTATATACGAGTAGGGAATGCTTCCCCGGACGTCTATTGGTACAGTACTACTATAGCTACATCAATTAATCAGCCCTCAACAACCCACTGCTGGGCATAGGCCTCCTTTACATACCTACAAACATTATGATGATGAGAAATCGCGAATCGCGAAATCTTTAAGGAAATTAATATTTTAACCGTTTATGGACAGTTTATTTATGAAAACATTTTATATGTAAGAAAAAATTTGTCTTTGTTTCCACGAAATTGTGATGTTCATAATTATAACACACGAAATAAAACTAAACTGATATTTCCACACTTTCGGCTTAGTAGGGTCAACACGTCTTTCATGGGTCACTGTATACGCTGTTATAATAAAATCCCCGAGACCATTTTGAATCTTTCCGAAAACATGTTTAAAACTCAGATCAAAAAAGTCCTCTGTAAAAAAGCATACTATAAACTGGATGATTACTTAAATGATCAAAATGCTTGGGTCTGAGTGTCACTAACATATAGTTTACTGTATAGTATCAATTATTTAATTAAATAGACTATGTATTACTGTATACATAACCTTAGCATAAGAATTTATATTGTAATAGTCATTAAGTCGTGTTATGCTGTAGAGTTTCTGGCCGCATCTTCTCTACAGCGACAACACGTTCCGACGCGGTGGTAGCTTAAAAAATAATTGACGTTTAATAAGTGTGCTTCAGGCTCCTATATTGAATAAATGATTTTGAATTGAATTGAATTGAATTGATTACTATACAACCGACAACGTGAATGTCAAAGGTACGCCTAACGATCTATCTCAATACAAGAGTCTACCACTTTACACCGTTGGATACAGGCCTGACTAAACACAGGGTGTTTATCCGTTACCTGAACACAAAACACCTATTGCAGACGTATGGGTCTGAAATGTAATCAGTAATTTCCCCCAAATGGTCTCTAGCCAGACAATGCCTTTGAAAACGTTTGACAAATTGAGTCGGACCTCTTTGTCCCGGTAAAAGGAAGCACTAAACTTGATTGGCTCTAAGCTTTTCAGCAGCTTATAGCTTTAAGGAGTTTTTGCTAATCAGCTTACAAGTAATGCTCTCTTGTATTATTATGAAATGTGTTAAGAGGGTATGGAATCTAGAGTGTTGATCTCAACTGTCTTTATGTTTTATATCTTAACTTAATTTACTTAACATATTTGCTGCAATACATTCTGCCCTACCTATACTCCATTCCAAATAGCAACGAAAATTTAAGGCCCTTTTGAATTACAGAAACAGAGATTTGAAAAACTTCCTCTCACTTATTCTTAGAACAGCTTTAGTAACGTCCAAGATACGTTGGATAGTACATTTTTCTCATAAATAAATCATATTTGCTAATCAGAATTGGCCAGAAAGCTATACAGGAATAGAAATATATTTTCGTCCTTATTTGGAATGCAGTATAGACAAGTCAAAAAGCGTGGGCTTTTTTGGTTACGTTTCTCTGAGAAGCATGTAAGTTACTAAGTTGGAAGGTAAGTACTTTTAATTAATTTGGAGTAAGCGCCCCATGTTTTTTCATTTGTCAAGGGTACTTAATCTAAACTATTATAAAACTGTAACAGAAGTGTGTCTGTACATTGAAGATATTTAAAAAAAAAAGATCACGATGTGGTTTTTAGGTGTCCCTGACTCCAAATCAACCCTTTTTAGAAATTTTGTCTGTCTGTTTGTCTTTTAGTTTGTTTGTTACTAAACCGATTTGGATGAAACTTTATTTGTTTGATAGCTTATGATCTGACTTAAAATCTGGTATATAATTTTGCGGACGAAGTCGCGGGTTAACACTAGTATTTTTTAATATTAGGTACTTAGATAAGTAAATTACATTCACCTACTTTGTACTTTGAGTGCGTTACTTGTTTATTTACAGTTTACAGGAATTATACCTATGACTTCTAAAGGATTCACGCAGCACTCCACATTTACCCTTAAATATTGTGTCATCTAACAAAAGATAGGTTGTATTGTATACCTAAAAGTAAGTATCCTCAAAAAGATTAAATACCGTATGCTTACAATCAGGCCCCCATGTAAGGTGAGTAATTAATTAAATTATCAAAGGTCAGGGACTTCCCTCGCAAGTCCTCATTATTACCTAATTACCTAAGGCTCAATTAATTAATATTTGATGACATTCTATTTTACACGAGCGGTAGCTTTTTCAGGTAAAAAATTCGATTGAACGAAATGAATGGAAACATTTCCATTAAAAAAAACCTTTTTGGGGAAATTGTAGGTGCTTACTTTTAAGTGATTAAGGGGATTTAGTTAATAATAAACAGTCTTATTTTAGTGTAGCTAAGTGTTGTGTATGATCACAGTACCTATAAGAAAGAGTGTCTACTGAGTAGGTAGCTAGGTACCTACGTAAGCACTACATACGATGTATACAGAGTACCTAGATGTTGTTTTATCTGTACCTAAAGTTAATATGCACCTAATCATAATCACCTTAAGTTCAATGAATAAATCTTACGTCGTCACCCCACTGCTGGACATCACATAGGCCTCCTTTTTCTTGCACTTTATTGTTGGCTGGGCTATTGCAATCAAAGCTCCTTATGGGTCTGCGACCATTGCCCCCACCCTTGCTCACCCATTTTTTTACACATACTTACCTACTTACATCCGAAATCCGAACAACTTACATGTTTTTCTATTCTCGGGTATGCCGGTTTCCTCATGATGTTTTCCTTTACCGCCGAGCTAGTGATTGACAAACAAAACCGTACATAAATACCGTAGAACTTAGTGGTACAGGTCAGGAATCGAATCGCCGCTTCATGATTGAGTCGCTAGCTCTCTTCCGTATGAACTATCATCGCTCCTCCTATTGCACATAGATTTTTATAAATAATTCATCATCATCATCATCAGCCCGGTAAACCCCACTGCTGGGTATAGGCCTCTCCCTAATTTTGGAAACTAATTATGATACCTAATGATTACTCTTCTGGCGATCGATCGAGGTTTTGCTTTAACCGCTTGCTCTATCGCGACCTAAGAATAAATGATCTGATGAAGAGTTGAATTTCCTATATAATAACCTATAACACCTGCCTATTACAATAATAGGTCAAACAAGAAGAAATTTTCCTAATTGTTTCGACACAAAATAAAAACACGATTACAGTCACCTCACCACGGATCTAACGAGCGATAAAGTCATATGTAACTACCGATAGTTGCTATCTTCAACCAACATCTCTCTGATAACGATATCTGTTATCTATCAGTCGAAAGTCACTAACAGTCGCATCTAATATATCCACGTTGCAGTTTGTTTCGTAAAAAGCGTACAACAATGTTACGTTTTCCGACTAAATATGTGAGTCTTTGTAGAAAATAAAGTTAAGAAAATGTCTTATTGGATCACTTTATGTTTTCTGCTTGTGGTGGTGTGTGCTAAGCCTAATGAAGAGGATATTGTTGAAGGTAAGAAATTACTGTAGATACAGACCTATAACATTTATCTATGAGATATAATATAAGTATTTTATTTCAGTAGAGGTAGGTCAAAAGCTGCCTAAAAACTAACTTCGGAACGAAACATTGGTACTGGCAGAGTCGCGTTGTTCGCCTTTTATTGGGTCGTGTATCGGTTGCCCGCTTCCCGGCCTACAACGAAGATGCCTCAAGATTGTGCTTATATTTTTAAAAGACCACTCTTGAAGGTACAAAGTAACCGTTTTACAACCGTACAATGTCAAGACTATGACAAAATCATCAACCCTAAGAGCCACAATTTTATGATTAGATAGAATACTTCGAATAGAAAATCGACGATTTTCTTTATATTATCTAGTGCGGTAGAATTTTAGTGGAACCTTTTACAGCTCAGTCACAAAAGTTCAAGATTTTTCAATCAAGAAAACGTGCAATACCAACTTAGACACTTTATTACAAAAGCCTAAAAGCTATCTTTATACAATAGGTGCCTGAGTGACTTACCTACATGAAATTGACGAAATCACGATTTCGTATTCCCCTGTTTCCTCCTCCAAAACTAAACCGATTTTAATAATTCTTTCAAGGACAAAGACAAAGACAAAGACTTTGGCTATGTCTGTACTTAAGTATGTTTTTCTTTTATTGTTTATATTGGTTAAAATTTTTTGCTGGATGTCTGTAAAATTTAGAAATTTTTCGTCATTTTCGAATGCTTCTAGTTCTTAAAGTAATTAATTTTTCGAAAAAAAAATCAAAGCACAGGGACATGGCAGAGCCGATATAGATTGTGTAGTTCCTACTTCCTACCAAAACATTTATTTGCTTTTCACTCAGCTGCAGAAAATCTCATTAAAGTTAATCCTCCATTAAATCTCTTGCTAGCTTTTACTACGTCAACAAGACAAAAAGTTACAACAAGAGACTTAATGGAGGATTAACTCTAATGAGCGTTTCTGCAACTGAGCGCATGTGTTATTATCCAGGGAGGAAACAGGGGAATACGTTTGTTTGGACTAAGCGGTAACAACTAGCCTTTCCTCTTAATTATTTGTTAAAATAATTGTGTTTTTTCAGACCGATGTTCAGAGCTTAGATGCATAGGGGAAGGATACGAGTGCATCGATGGTCAGTGTTATTGCGCCGACGGTTACATACCGAATTATTATCACAATAAATGTGTGCGTTGTCCAAGTAAGCAATATTCTTATTAGCTAAGTATTTATTTATTATTTGATGGGTGTTGGGCTAGAACGATGTGTTGGGCCTTGACAGGCTTGCTGAGCCTGTGCCACGTAGACCATCGCTGGTCCTTTGTGAACGCCTTTTTTTAATGTACTTATACCTAAGTATAATCGTCGTGTAGGAGGCGATGGTCCGATCCCCGTCCAGACCGACTTGTAACAGTGAGTTTTTCGGAATTTAGGTATGTACACACGGCGACACATCATGTTACGCACCATATACAGGGTCCAACTTAATATGCTGACACTTTTTTAAGGGGATGATGAACTGAAAAACTTTCTCTATGGAATCAACATCAAAATCGCGAAAAAAAATCTGCTGTTCCATACTAAACTGCAAACCAACTTGAAACAAATGTATGCAGCTGATTTGTTTTTCGCGATTTTGATTTTGGTCCCATAGAGAAAGTGGTTCAGTTTGATGGTCTGATTATCCCCTTAAAAAAGTGTCAGCATATTAAGAAGACCTATATACCCATAACTACACTACGTACAAAACACAAAATAGTACGATAGAGAGCCTGCATAGACGCGGCTGCCGGTGCGGGCGCAGCGTGCTGAGAGACGAAACAACAACATACCGCATCCTCTCAAACGAATCGCACCGTTTAACTTCTAATAGTTCTTAGTCCAAACTGGGTAACCTGACCTGTCGCCGTGTACGATATGTAACACCACTCGCTTTTCGGTGAAGGAAAACATCGTGAGGAAGCCCGCTTTCTTCAATTTCGAGGCATGTAGTTATCGTACCTACATAATAAGTGGCGACGGGCACACTGGACAGAGTTTCGGTAACTACTAGTGAAAAACGTGATGTTCTGAGGTTTCAGAATATCCAAGTCTCTTCATACAAGCTCGTCGGTTCCGGGTACATTTCATTGGTCCTTTCTTCAGTACGCATCCGATTTGGTCAGCGTACGTGCGTCTAGGGCGACCCCCTTCAACCATTCCATTCACACTTGCCTTGCGTTGGCAATTTCATACGTCAACCTACTTTCGCTCATTCTTTCCACATGGCCAAACCACCTCAACAGGCCTTTTTCAATACTTGTCACTGCATCTTCTTTCAGACCACATCATTTATTAAAATTTTCAGAGCTAGGCGAGAAATGTCGACGGACCTGCTGTGACTCAGGCATAGACAATGACAATGGAACCCTCGCGTGTTGGCAGGGAGTGTGCCAACTTTGTTATGATTCATACGGCAATTGGATTTGTCGGTTTGTTTATTTTATTTGTTCCTTAGATGTACAGGGTGAAAGTGAAATCATTGGCATCCTTTTAAACTAAGATTTTACCCATCAAACTGAACAACTTTTACTATGGAAGCAAACCGAACGTATAGGTAAAAAAAAAATCTGCTGTTCCATACTAAACTGCAATGTCTACTCGACTCAACTGTATGAAACAGCAGATTTTTTTTTGCTACGATCGGTTTGCTCCCATAGTAAAAGTTCTTCAGTCTGATGGGTAGACTCTTAAATTAAAAGTAGGTATGTCAATGAAAACAGCAGATTTTTTTGTTACAATCGGTTTGCAGTTTGCTCCCATAGAAAAAGTTCTTCAGTTTGATGGGTAGACTCTTAGTTTAAAAGTAGGTATGTCAATGATTTCAATGTACATTTGTATGCCCCTCATACAGAAATTTTAACCACAAGCACGGGTGGAATGGTGCTATCTGAAACCTACAGAGCCTGATCATGTCGGTTATAACGAATGAATTAGTAACTGAATCAATAAAGTGAACTACTTAGTGGAATTTACGCCGTTAGCTGGATTTTTCTATTCAAAATGCAAACGCATTATGCCATGTGCCCCTACGAAATCACTACGCCCCCCAAAGGCGCGCCCCACAGACTTAAATAACAGACTTAGCATTTGATCAACAACTGCGTGGCAAGTTTGCACACATTCATATTTCATGCACACATTAAAAAATACAGGGTTGTATCAAGTCAAAGCATTCGAAATTTTCCAACTTTAGGTATTCTACCTACATATTGAAATAGTGACAAAATTTATGTAATGCAGTTTTAAAAACACTCAGCTCGAGGGAAACATTTTATATACTATTCCAGAACATTGTTATAGTTTTGGAAATGATAGATTTGCATTGCACCGACACGACTCCCTCAAATTAAGAATAATAAATCGCTGCCAACATACTCGTATATAGGCCTCCGCTCATTGCAGCGATATTATCGAGCGATATTATCGCTGCGATTTTGCGATAATTGTTCTGAATACATTTTGTATGGGGACGCGCGCGATCCTACACACTGCCGCGATACTATCGAGCGATAATATCGCTGCGATTTTGCGATAATTGTTTTCAGTACATTTTGTATGGGGACGCGCTCGATCCCACACACTGCCGCGATATTATCGCAACCTGACGCAATCTCTTTCTACTACATTCAGTGAAGGGCGCATGCGTGACGCGAATCGCGGAATCGCTGCAGTGTGTAAGGTGTCGCGATATCGCTGTCGATAATATCGCTCGATAAAATCGCTCGATAATATTGCTACAAGGTGCGGAAGCCTTATACATTCTTATTTACTGCCCAAGGTGTGTCTACTATTTTTCCCCTCAACAGAGGCGGAAAGCAGCAACTTCGTTTAGCGCAGCGGGACGAAAGTTGACGCTTTCCACCCGGAGGGAGCTAAATTAATTGTTTATGCAAATATCTAAGAGTTTACTATTTCCTATATGATTTATCCTGAACCGATGCTATGTGTTTAAGTATACCACACCTAATTAAAGGTTCTTCAATAATATACACTCAGTTTCAGAAACGCTCATGAAAGTTAATCCTTCATTTAATCTCTGCTGACACTTTTGCCTTGTTGATGTAGAAAAGCTAGCAAGAGATTTATTGGAGAAATTAACTTAAATGAGCGTTTCTGCAAATTTGTGATAATCAAATTAACTGGTTCATAATATAAATACTTACTAAGCAGAGGTTCAAAAGAAAATAGATAACAAAGTTAATACTGAAACTATTTATTTTCAAACAAGACTATTTTGTTAATATGATTTCTTGACAAATTGCCATCAATGTTTCAATGTCTCCGTCGATAATTTCTTCATTCTCATTGATATGATAATTATATCATAGTTATCTATACAACTTAGTTTTTTAGTTTTGGCTGGTAAGTATGTTGGTTTCTTGAATCTGAAACGATTGAAATACTTAATATTAATCTTCATAAAATTTTAACTCCTTTTACCTACAATAATTCATACCTACCTACCATTCTTGGAGATATCTAGCAGATGTGTGTCTAGAAGACATTTAGTAGGCGGACATAGAGGCATCTTCTAGATATCTTTTGTACTACTTATAATAAGACATACTAGATATTTGAGCAAATATTTACAAGATATTTATTAAATATTCTGTAGACATTTTGTGCTGTGTGGGATATATTCTTCAATATTTTCTTAGCCATAAACCGCATGCATATATCGTAATTAATGTTGTTTCCTATAATGTTGTTGAGTATGTATTTAAATTGATTCATTCTTCATTGCTTAATAAAATACAAGGCAATAATGCAATCGTGCAAACAAGCATGCATACAAGCTAACATGCAAGAAGGCAAGCATGCAAGCAAGTATGCAATCTAGCATGCAAACAAGCAAGCAAATCCGCAAAAAAGCATGCTTGCAAGCGATAAGTGAACCGTACAGTACATACTCTAGAATTCAATGTATGCTGTTTTATGAGATACTTACTAACGTTTTAAGGAGCATTCGAGGTACTGGGCTAAGCAATATGAGCCTCCGATGATGCTTTAGATTTTTCTCTATCTTCACATCTATTTCTAGCAACACATGATCTCCACTCCACTTCTTTTTATTCAAGGAACAATCCTAAATTTTATTGAAAGACGCATCTTCTTTATTCTGTAAATAACAATGAACACAATATATTAACTTACACTCAAATTAATTTGCCGTGAAAAGCCGTGGTGGTCCAGTGGCGAGTAACCTTGCCTGCCTTGCAGGAGGCGATGGTTCGATCCCCGTCCAGGCCGACTCCTACCAATGAGTTTTTCGGAATTTATGTACAATTTGTAACACCACTGGCTTTTCGGTGAAGGAAAACATCGTGAGGAAACCTGCATGCTTCAATTTCGAGGCATGTATTGTACCCACTGTCCATTTTATAAGTGGCGACGGGCTCACCCCCCGTCACACTGGACAGAGTTCCGGTACAACTGGTGAAACGTGGATGTTCTGAGGTTTCAGAATATCTCTGACTACCCCCTCGGGGAATATAGTCGTGAGCATATGCTTATGCTATGCAAATTAATTTAAGGCTAAAAAATGAGTCACATTTTTAGTAAAAAAATCTTTGCTAACCTGAATACATCTCTGGAATTTTGCACTAGTACATGAAATGTCAAACAAGGATTCTAACAATAGATATTTAACGAATTAACAAAATAATGACTTTACTTATTGGTTTTATGCAATTAAAACAATGCAAACATAGATTTTCTCCTAAAATATAGTGAATATGTGCTACCGTAGCACATAATATGTTATGAAAAACAGATTAAACAATTTGTGTCCCAACACGAGATTTACTTACCTATGAAACGATAATCCAGGTGTCTTCCGATCGGATGCACTGTCACACTTATGCGCACTGCATTTCACCATAATTTAACAAATACTTCCGCTCCTTTGGTGATACTTTCAACAATATTTTTTTCAAAACTCAACACGGCGTTTTGACAATATTTCACTGAAGGGCACTGACGGCCATATCGTTAGCTATCAAGATGGCAACCTGGCACGATGGTTGCATTGTTTATGGGTGCGTGTGGTGTAGCAACAATAGATAAACAGGGATAGTGCTATATGAGTTCTCTCAGACCTATTAGAGATAGAAATAATAAACTAGTGTGTGTAAAAAGTGCTAAGTCTGCTACTGTAATACCTAAGTCTGTGGCGCGCCCCACTGGTTGGGAAGTCCTGATCTAGGTATCCAACATGTTTTAAATAATGTTTCAGGGACTCTTTGGACAATATCATGCTGATATCCGGCACGCAGATAGCCATGGCATCGGCTCTTGTTTTCGGAATCTTAGCAACATTTTTATTGCTCTATAAACTTTGTGCAGCCACAGACTTGAGGTGAGTAAAACTTTACTGAAAATCTATACAATTTTACGTCTTCTCGTATCTTATAAAATGCAACATCTGCTTGTTCCCTAGTAACACTGAAAAGGTTCTCAATTGTCGACAGCGAATTTTGTACCTACACTTTTATAACAAGCTACCTAACCATCCTACCTATTTAGGAATGCTGTTGGATAAATGCAGTGGTTAATCTTGGTAGCTAAATTGGTCGAAAGCAAAGCCCCAGTCTTGTAGGTTGCAGGTTCAAGTCCTTAATTTTTCAATCTTTAATATGGTTCTTAACAATCTAAGTAAGGTAAATGATACAAATAAGGCCTATGCTTTAATAAAGCCTAATACACCTAAAACCCGAATAAATCAAGTTATGACTTGAATATTTCACTCACACATACATACAAGTCCTATATACTAGGGAAGGATGCGCGGGCGGCTCTATCTCGCTCTCTGCGGTCATGCGGGCAAATTCATTGCTGGAGGAGGACTTTTCGCGCTGTGAGCTAAAAATCTCGTGACTTCGCAGTAACTTTACAGTTATTTTTTAACTGATATGTTAATGTAGGTAACGCAGTATACACTTTACCATTTTTGTTATAAATTTAATGGCTTTAAACTTTTCATGAATGAATACTTGTAATTCTTTTTATTTTTTATCCCAGGCACCCAGAGATCCACAAATAAGGCCTAGGTTGGAATAAGTAATTTTAATAAGTAATTGTAATTCTAATAAGTAATTTTAGTATGGATAGTTCCAGAATTCTTTGGTTTCTATGAGAAAATATGTCGATTTTACTTAGTTTTTTACATTTGTCTTGACAATTATGTGATATTATGTTTTTCTTGCTTCATATAAAACATTATGTTTGAGTTATAGTTTAAGTACCTCATTTTACATTAATTGTGTAAAAGATTCTGTTATCTTATAAATAAATGCCACTGCTCACGATTTTTAAGCATATATATTTTCAAATATCTTCCATTTCGGAGATTTTTTAGGCGGAATGCTCATAGGCCTTGTTAAATAGTGGTGATTTATTATGATTTATGACCAATGGAAGAGGTTTACGATTTGTTACCTTGTGCCTATTTTTCTTAAAAGTTATATTGTTTTGTCAAAATATCTTGTTAAACACAATATAATTATGGTGATTAACCATGTTTGTGTTTGTTTTAGTTTATATTTATTACGCGAGAAGGACTTGAAATAAGGTAGGCCTTATTTGTATCATGTACCTTATACCTATCAGGAGTAATGTACAGTCGCCATCAGATAGGTCACAGCAGATAAGGTGGTTAAATATGCAGTGCAGTGTTAATTTTCAATCAATTATTTAGGTACTTACCTACATCAAAAGTTACAGTTGATAATTCGTCTTTTAGTTCTTTTTGTTCAGATATTAATGATAATTAAGTGTTCAGACTATTCCTAGCATAAAATAAAGCTGCAGCTGCTACTTCTGCTTAAAATCAAGATGTAGTTACGTACGAGTTGCGTTGTGGGTCTGCTATTGGGGTGCGCGTGTCGCTTGTCGGTTGCCCCATCCCTGGCCTACAGCGGAACCTGTGGCGGAACTCCAGTGGTGGCTCAGGATATTGTTCTTTTATAAGAACAACCCTTGAAGTCACCAAAATATCAATATAACCGTACAACGTCAAGCACTTTTGCTATAAAAACTCGACATGGCAGCCATATTTTAAAAATAGAATAGAATAGAATTGGGAATGAACGGTTACGTACTGCCTAGAAGAAAAAGTTCAAAAATATTATTTGTGTCTTGTAAAAAATATATGTAAAAGCGATCCTATTTTCTTTTTCAGACCCCTGGGCAATGTATCTAATTGTGAAAGTCGAATGTCGATCGGAAGTCTACAAATTTACGTAGAGGAAAGATTGAGAGACGCCCCGCCAAGGTAAACATAATAAAAGCGATTCTGTGAAGTTAATACTTATCATAAAAATATTGTTGTCGTCCTAATGCTAGAACTTTGTCTTACCTACATCAATAACAGAATATCTTTCTACTTACATACACATGAAAGGTACACATAAATACGACCAAACGCGAGAACTTGTCATGTGGCGTACCTATATACAACAAATTAGCAATGTAGGTATAACATCACATTGCAATAAGTACGGATATAATGACCTATTTCTTTAGTATTAGTATTATTCCTTGTATACAGGGTGAAATTGATATCATTAGCATCCTTAAAAACTAAGAGTCTACCCATCAAACTGAACAACTTTTACTATGGGAGCAAACCAATCGGAGCAAAAAAAAATCTGCTGTCCCATACATTTGAGTCTCGTAGGCAGCGGAGGCGGGTGCAGTTTAGTATGGGACAGCAGATTTTTTTTTTGCTCCGATTGGTTTGCTCCCATAGTAAAAGTTGTTCAGTTTGATGGGTAGACTCTTAGTTTAAAAGGATGCTAATGATATCAATTTCACCCTGTAGTTACTCTTGGATAAATCAAAGTTTGAAATCCGGCCTAAATATACTTTTGTGTTCAAACGGAATTAAATCAGGACAGGTAGGTACTTTTAGGTGTGACACAATGCCGAGCATACGAATCTTCAAGAGGAACTACAAAATACATGTTCCAACAAGGGATGAATGGAAGCGTGGACTGCGTACCCCGGACGTGAACGCACTTGTTTGGTACACTGATGGCTCAAAAACCGAGTCAGGTACGGGTGCAGGCATACCTACACTCCAAAGACTACAACGAAAGTATCAGTCTAGGAGAATATGCAACTGTCTTTCAAACAGAGACGTATGCTATCATAGCCTGTGCACAAGAGAATATATATAGAAAGGTAGCCAACAAGACTATAATATATCCTTAGTGACAGCCAAGCAGCTCTCAAAGCCTTGAACTCCTATCATGTAAGTTCCAGGCTAATTCTGAACGGAGTGAAGATCCTTAACAAGCTTGGTCTTCACAATACTGTACGATTAGTCTGGGTCCCGGGACATACTGGAGTCCAGGGTAATGAGAATGCTGACGAGCTGGCGAGCCGGGTCAGAACGAAAAATGGTCGGCCCAGAACCAAGCGTGGGAATCCCGGCATGCAGCATGAGAATGGCCATCAGGGATTGGGCTGATAAAACACACAAATTGGAGTGGTCTGGCCTTGCAGGTCTACAACACTCCAAGAAATTTATCAGCAATGTGACAACTCGTGTCTCAAAGTTCATACTGAACAACAGCAGGAGCAAGGCTCGTGCCATCGTCGGAGCCCTCACTGGGCACTACGCCACAGGCGCGATGATGCACAAAATGAAACTCACCCTAGATCCCAGCTGCCGAGCATGCGGAGAGGATGAAGAGACCATGGAACATATTCTTTGTGACTGTGATGTCTTGGCGGCAAAACGCATACGCCTCCTCGGAGATGGATACCCAAAACCGGGAGATCTTAGGTTTCTTCCCCTCAATGGTATTGCCTCCTTCAGTGACCATGTATTTGAAGGGTGAGGAAAGCAAAAAGTATTGGGGCTAACACAAAAGATCCCACTGGGTCGAAGTGTTGCTGGCCTGCCAGCACCCACAACAAGATAAGATAAGATAGGTATTCTTGTAAGTACCTACTTTTGTTTTGTTTCAAAAGTTGGGCCTAACTGTTCCGTTGTGTTGTGATGGAAATGCCCACCAATACCGATATAAATACCTACATACCGATTTAAATAGGTACTTACCTACCTACTGATTATTTAACCTAGGTACCTCTACCTAAGTTACCTACTTATTATTTTCTTTACTTACATACCTAACCTAACCTAACTTAAACTGCATGAAAAATTATGCGAAGAATACCTACCTACGCTAGGTAAATAAGTCAAAATCCTCACAACTTAGCCATCATGTTTAAACTACAATAGTATAGATAGGTAGTACCTATAATAGCCCAAGATCCGATCGTAAATTTATGCACTACCTAATTGTTTGGTGAACGAAATGTGATTTTAGTGGAAGTTTATAGAGAGGTTCATACAACGCCGCCCGCCGGGTTGCCTAGCAAAATCTTGCCGCAAGTACTAGCCTGCCATGATGATTTATGGTACCATTTTTTCCACAGATCTGCATGCATATGCTCACGACTATATTCTTCGAAGGGGTAGTCAGAGATATTCTGAAACCTCAGAACATCCATGTTTCACCAGTAGTACCGAAACTCTGTCCAGTGTGACGGGGGGTGAGCCCGTCGCCACTTATAATGGACAGTGGGTACAATACATGCCTCGAAATTGAAGCATGCAGGTTTCCTCACGATGTTTTCCTTCACCGAAAAGCCAGTGGGGTAACAAATCGTACATAAATTCCGAAAAACTCATTGGTACGAGTCGGCTTGGACGGGGATCGAACCATCGCCTCCTGCACGGCAGGCAAGGTTACTCGCCACTGGACCACCACGGCTTTTTTCCACAGATCTGTTTGGGAAATAAATGAGATGCCATCTGGAGGAGACCAATCTAAAGAACTGGAAAAACTAGGGTTGCCACCTCTCAAAAATTACTTCTTTGAACCTGGCAACCTAAGAGTTGCGGCAGACTGAGAGGTGGCAACCCTAGTTTTTCCAGTTCCTTGCATCGGTCTCCTTCAAATGGCACCTCAATTACTTCGAAAAAAAAAATCCCATATACTTACATTTAGGTCGAGTAAATCTGCTGTCCCATACATTTAGGTCTATACTCTGAAATGGAATCCGAGATCAAAAATTTCAAACAAAAGACACTCTTTTGTGTGAAATTTTTGATCTCGGATTCCATTTCAGAGTATAATAGGTTTGTATGGAACAGCTGATGTTTTTTTCTCGATTTCGTTATTGGTCCCTTAGAGAAAGTTGTTCAGTTTGATGGTCTGATCATCCCTTTAAAATAGTTTCAGCTAATTTTGTTAGACCTTACATATCTGTGTCTGAACATCTGATTTCACACTCTGCCATCTAACCAGACGCACCGAATCAAAATCCATCATCTTGTTTCCAGGTACTCGAGGACGGTGCCTGCAGGAACCACAGCAATTCCTGCTACCGTCTACATAAACGCTGGCTTTGTTAGTACTTACCTACCTAAGGCCCGATTCGACCAAACGCGAGTAAACTTTATTCTTAGATTAAGTCGCTGGTTACTATAGACTACTATAGAGTAAACTGATTTTGCGTTTTACCAACCCTAATCTAAATGAAATGTCAATGTCACAAAATTAAAAAAAATTTAATAAAAAGAAACCTACCAAATTAAAACTGTACAACCTCACATTGCAATAAGTACGGATACGACGAGCTCTTTCTTTAGGTGTATTATACATTCGTTCTTTTAGTACGGGGTCAGTGTTGCCAGATGGGGGGGATTCCCCCCAAATTTGGGGGTATTTTCAGACCAAGGGGGGATTTTTGGGGGGACAAATCCTTTGGGGGTTCTGAGGGGGGAAAAAATTGGCTTGGGGGGAATTGGAGGATTTTTTGAAAAACCGTGAAACCGGTTTTTAACGCCAATACCGTCTTTGCCAAAGTGTAAAACGTTGATAAAACAGTGATTAAATCCAATGAGGTCTATCAAGGCACAGATGACGTGGTGAAGATAATGAATGGCACGGTAAAAAAAAATTTTACTCAGAGAAAATTTATGGAACTGCTGACGACGTATGTGGAGATGCTGATCCAGTGATGGAAGCAAATTTTATTTGATTTTATTTGATTAAATAAATGTTTTTCCAATTAGTGGGGGTTTTTTTCTCAAAACACTACCATTTTGGGGGGATTTCAGGGAGATTTGGGGAGAATGGCAGATTATCATCTGGCAACACTGTACGGGGTGTGAAAACACCAAAAGTAAAATTGTTCCTTGTATAGATAGTTACTCTTCTATAAATCTAAGTTTGGTCGAATTCGGCCTTAGTATATTATTTTATAGCGTCCTATGCACTATGCAGTGCTGTGGTCCTATGAAAATCGAGTTGCAATATATCTTTGGGATAACAATACAAACTTATTTTGTATGGCGCGCCAAGGGTTATTTTGTAAGTTTAACCTCTTGTACTCTTCGGCTCTCTTGGTACTTCTCAATGCTTCAATTCAATTCAAATTATTAGCCTTTTAGGGCACGATATTGCAACTCGCACTTGGCCGATTTTCTTTACACAGGAGGTACATTTTTGAATCAGCACATTAGTAGGACCAACAGAAATAGGTGTCCCTGGTGGACCTACTAGTAGGACAAAATAGTAGGACCACGAGAAAATTACGCCGTTATTACAACGTGGTAGGTATATCGTTCAATTCTTTAAAATAACCAAAAATAAACCTATTCAAGGTCATAATGGATTTCAAGTCTTAAAATAATTCCAATCAGTTGTTTTAGTCTTAAACCTGAATCTGGTTTAAGACTAGTTTAACCTTTTTTACCTAATTGACAAAACTCTAAAGACCAAATATATAATTAAATAAAGAAAGTATATAATAATTTAATACAGGCTCCTTCTTAATACCTATGCTGACAGTTTTAAAGGGGTTGACCGGACCATCAAACTGAACAACTTTCTTTACGAATGAGACCAACATGTTCGGTCCGCATGTTGTGTCTGACTACGAATAAGAATGTATAGAAGTGTAAATGAAGCTCAAAAAGTGGCACCAAAAAAAGTGTAAGTACCGTGTTCTAAATTTGTTCTTTAACCCTTAAACAGGCATAGTACGATTTATCGACCACATAAAAGTAACTGACAATGTACCTACTAAAAACTTACAATAAGGTTCATTATTGAATTTAAATATGGTGGCCAAGGCCTGTTTAAGGGTTAAAAACTGTACCTAGCCGTATAACTCATACAAAATGTCATTTTTCATTGGGTGCCAAAAATTATTTCGATTTTGTTTAGAGTTACTCTTCTATAGTTATTCTTATTCGTAGGTGTCTGACTGTTTTTGAAATATGATGAAATACATCGATGATCATGTCTGTGTTTTATGGCATAATTTGATTTGTATTTATTCGTTGTTTACTATTCACAGCTACAAGACGTTCCTCCACCACCCTACACTCCACAAAAGGATGAAGACACCCATAATACTGCAGTACATATATGAAACGAGTTTATATGACACTATATAACACCAAAATACTACATAGGAGAGAATGAAAAGATCTATATCACCTCACATAATGATTTAATTAATACTACTTATAAGCGATTATTAATATAAATATGTTAAGTGAACAAAAAAACAGTAATTTGATTAAAAAAAAATCCAAACTGCATGATTTGTTTGATTTCAAAAAAATTGGTAGAAGTGTAAATGAATGAAAGGTAAAGGTTATCTCAATAAATCATCATCATCATCATCATCTCAGCCGATGGACGTCCACTGCTGGATATAGGCCTCCCCCAAGGATCGCCATAACGACCGGTCCTGCGCCGCCCAATCTATCTCAATAAATAGCTCAATTTAATTCCAAGGAGGATAAAAATTTAAGGTAAGTATATTAAAGCCTGACCAGAAATATAAAAAACCTGGATTGGGGGCGCTGCAATCGACATTAACCTTTAATGTCAGTATTCCAAGTACAAAAATTAGTTCCAATAATTTTCCGCAACATGGCGAGGTTTTTTATATTTCTGGTCAGGCTTTACATTATTATCCACTTGACCTCTTTTTAAGTTTACCACAAGTATAGGCAGATGATGATAGTAGTCCCTTGTAAAAACAAAACTAATATAATGACATGCACGTGTACAATTAACATCGAATGAGTGTACTTATACAAAATGAAGATCGATTAAGAGGCTTTTTACCGCTCAGTTACAAAAGCTTAAGAAAAGTTTCTAAAATAGAAAAGTGCCTCAAAGCTACATTTATACAACACTTTATATGGGTTTAAACATAGGTACCACTTCTCAGGAAAATAGTTATTTTACATTTTATTGAAAGTGGAATGTTTTAAACCTATAAAAGTATTGTATTAAATCTATAAATATTAAGGTTTTAGACGTATGCAGTAAGTTGGTGTTGCAGTTTTAAATTTTTTTTTAAATCAAAAATTTTGGGATGGGACGCCACTGAGCGATAAAAGGCGTCATACATTTCATTTCAAAACTAACTCGAGCTCGTATTTTACTGGTCACAACTCACAATCACATCATAATTAAGTCAACCAAAAATCGACAAGGCGAAATTGATATCATTAGCATCCTTTTAAACTAAGAGTCTACCCACCAAACTGAACAACTTTTAGCACTTGGGACCAAACAGATTAGAGCCAATAAAAAATCTGATGTTCCCATTGAAGTACTATGTTAACGAAAGAAGCTACCGAGAAGTAATGTTTTGTAACACGCGTTAGGGTGCACGCGCTCTAACCCACTTAGCCTGTGCCAGGCGCTCGTCGCAGCCTGACGCTCCCAGCACGTGCCCCGCACTGCTGATCATGGTGCACAGATTTTGTTCGCGTTGTCTGCTCTATACATAATTACTCAATGGCTGTTCCATACTAAACTGCAATACCTACTCGACTCAAATGTATGCAACAGCTGCTCTGATCGGTTGGCTCCCATAGTTAAAGTTGTTCAGTTTGATGGGTGGTTGGGGTGGGTTTGGTGTGGTGGGTTGTCGAGTTTAAAAGGATGATATCAATTTCACCCTGTATAAATATATCTATTCGAACGACTTAACCACTTTCCTGTGTGTTTCATGGATATAAATATTCAGAACAAAAAAGTTCCCCAATCGAATATCTTTCTACAAAATGACAAAAGCTATAATATTAAAGTTACCTGCTTATAATTTAATATATTAAAGATTTAAATAATAGGAACGACATTGATTCCGCTAACATACTAAAATAATACTTTATGTTACAGATAGGTACCTACTAAAATAATTGCATCAAAAAATGTACCTCTAATACCTCTCTCTATCTTACTTTATGTACAGGGTGTAAGGGACAGCCCTCCGCAAACTGAAACGGTGAACTCAGACCATCAAACTGAACAACTTTCACTATGGAGCCTACCTCAGGAAACGCGAAAAAAATCTGCTATCCCATACATTTGAGTCGGGTAGGCACAGCAGTTTTGTATGGCACAGCTGATTTTTTTTCGCGTTTCCTGAGGTAGGCTCCATAGTGAATGTTGTTCAGTTTGATGGTCTGAGTTCACCGTTTCAGTTTGCGGAGGGCTGTCCCTTACACCCTGTATAATTCGGTATGTCAAGTTTTTTTTTTTGTCTTTATTTTATATTTTTAAGGATAGAAAACTTAAGCATTTCAACTTAGCAATACATCTAGTTTATCAATACAATTTTAATTTTGAACTTGTTATTTGTTAAAACGCACTGGGCCCGCGTGGTGGAGTATGGCCCACTCCCTCTCAGCCTTATTCGTGAGAGGAGGCCTTTGCCCTGCAGTGGGATTCTACAGGCTATAATTTATTTGTTAAAGGCAAAAGTGGTCGTAAAAAACCTTTGCTCAATTTAAAAAAAATCACCTGCTTCTTTTTCTAACTCAACTTGAAACAAAAACGGCAACATCAAATGTCAAATTCTGACATGGCCAGTCATTTTAAGTTGATTTTAGTTTACCAAGGAGTTTGCAGGTCCAGCGAGTGACGTCACTCGTTGGACCGAAAAACTACGATATTTTATTAAAAATATCTGTAAGAACTTTCATTTTAAAGTGTCTGACATAGAAAATATTGTTATCGAGATAATTATATCGAAATGATTTTAGATTTAGTCCTCCCAAAAAAAACTTGACGTACCGAATTATGGTCAATTCAAACCAGCGAACAACAATAATAGTATTGTAGTTCGCTGTTTCAAACACTGTTGAAAAACAAAGTAAATAGAAATAAAAATATCCACTAGTGTGAATACTGATATTACCTCTCTAAAGCCTGACCAGAAATATGAAAAACCTGATTTGGGGGCGCTGCAATCGATTATAACCTTTAATGTCAGTATTCCAAGTACAAATATTAGTTTCAATGATTTTCCGCAACATGGCGAGGTTTTTTATTTTTCTGGTCAGGCTTTACAACCAGTACAAATTTTCTATTGCTTTCATATATTATTTTCTTTCTATATTGTTGTCGTAATATTACAAATTACAATATAGAAGTCAAGTCTTGGTTATAGAAGCAAAAAGTGTATGCAAGTAGGTAGGTATACAGGGTGTCCGGTAAGTAATGGATAACCCGGTAACTGCCGGTAGAGGACCTCAAACCCGTTCAGTAAATGGACTTCCATGTCCAGTAAAAGTGCCATGGTGTTCGAGATACTTTGACATTTAATTTTTTCTGGATTTTAGGACCTTTGTCACTCTTTTGACCGTCATGGCCACAAAAGAGATTTTCGCAGTCTGCTTTTTGCATAATATTCTCTAACATCAGTAATGCATGAGAAAGTTAGTTAGTATAACTAGGGATGTTCTATTAAAAAAGAATCTTAAATTCAAAATTTAACTTTTCCTGGAATTTTCACCCAAGTTCGAGCATGCTTCTAAAAAAGTTTATGGAGACCAGGGTGGCCAACTTTCTTAAAAGTTTTTTGTTCTGACAGTTTTACTCCCATAGTAAAAGATGTTCAGTTTGATGGACTATCGCTCAGTTGCAGAAACGGTAATTGAAGTTAATCCTCCATTAAATCTCTTGCTGTCACTTTTTGTCTTGTTGACGTAGTTAAAGCTAGCAAGAGATTTAATGGAGGATTACCTAAGTCTAATGAGCGTTTCTGCAACTGAGTGTATATGGTTTAACTAAAGGTTAATGATAATTTTCCTTACACCCTGTATAACTCGAAAAGCTGCCAACAAGCTTAAATGAAATAAAGTTGTTGACTTGCCAACACATCTTCAATCAAGATATACCTTTAAGCTCTAAGCTTAAAACAAAAAAAATTATGCAAAATAAAATTAATGGATAGGCCTAAAGCGCGGTAAGTTGAAGCACACTACTGGTGCACTTGGTCCATACAAACTAGCGCCATTATCTGTCAAATCTAGGGCACTTACATACAAATTTGAAGTAACCCTTTCATTTGTTTTGCCTCATTTTTCTGGTTTGAAATGTTCGCGTAAGGCCTATCCATTAATTGTATTTTGATCTAAGCCTTTAGGTATAAATTCGACTCCGAATGGCAACACCATCTCATCAACATAAGGAGAAAATTAACCAGGATAGTTACTAAGCTTAGCTAGGTCCTGTTAGACACTTAGTGACTATCAAGTCACCATTTTTTACGTTAGTGACCATTATTGTGCCACTATGAAGCTTCAAATGTTTTGACAAAATATTTTTTTGCTTACACTTGTATTCGCACAAAGTACATGCAAAAGGTTTTTCGTCTGAATGTTTTATAAGGTGTTTCTTCAGATCACTGACTCGAGTGGACTTATACGAACACTGAGTGCATGGAAAGAATTCTTGACGGCAATTTCCTCTTAACAAGTGCTTTGTCAAGTTAGATGTCAGAGCAAACTTGCAACCGCAGAATGAACAACAATACGGTTTTTCGCCTGTATGTATCCGCATGTGCGTTATCAAATTACCTTTTTGAGCACATTTATATTCACACATAGTACAAGAAAATGATTTTTCACGTGTATGAGTTCTGGAGTGCCTTTTCAGGTGACTGAGATCCGATGTTTTATAATCACAAGAACTACACTCGTACAGTTTAACATCTGAATGAACTTTTTTCAAATGTTGCTGTAATCCTATTTTATCCTTAAATCTGTATTTGCACATGTCGCATACGAAACGACGACTTTTGTCATGTAATTTCTTGTGTCTGTCTAACGCGCCTTGACTGACGCTCTGATACGGGCACTCGTCACATTTAAAGTAAACCTCCGCTTTTAACATACTATGATGAGATTCAACGTACCGCGTTAAATCCCATTTTTCTTCCACTTGCTCAGAACTTTTAGTAGCAAGGGGTTTAATGTTCATATTTTTTCTACTATCTTCCTTTTTAGTAGAACTTTCACTTAATCTATTATTTATATCTGTGCCACAGTTTGGAATGTATCCTCCTTCAGTCTCTTCTTCGGTTCTAGTTATTTCGACTTCAATTTCTATCCTTGATTTTTTTGATAAAGGTGCACCTGAAATTAGTATGGATCGATTGTAACTTTTTAAAATGCGTTACACGTACCTAACATGCATTGTTTTGGACTTCTTTTCTGCTGTAGGAACATGAAACAGTTACAAATACAATTTTTTCCTTGGCATCAAGCCGAGATGGAAGTAAACGCGCAACCAACAACCCTAGTAGATCAACTCTCTTTAGCCAATAGATAGAGTAAAGAGTAATATCAAATATTATTATGGATTTTAAACAACCATGTTGTGCTATTTCAAATCAAATCCAAGATTGAAAAATTAAGTCCTAAGTTGTTAAGTTTGTAAAAATGCCAGTAGATGGCGCACGTCCCTTAAGAAAGGAATAGGTTGAAGAATTTCGTTCTCTGACGAAGTGGGCTCGGTGGCTAAATTGGACAAATAATAGCGGGTTCAGATCCCGCCCGAGACTTAATTTTTCAATCATTAATTTGATTTAAAGAATAATCAACTGGATATTTTATTTTGTATTAGCAGGACAAAGGAGGAAAGACAAAGTGGGAATAGTATTGTACAAATCGCGTGAGGGCTGTTCATGTCACTTTCATCATACGAAACAATACCAGCTAAAGCAAGTTAAAATGGCGCACATGCGTGGTAGCAATAGAAAGCCCAATTTTGTCTTTTTCAATGTAACCCACAACATGCGTCTACAGGAGACGCAGATTAAAGATTCAGAAACAAAAAACATTCTTCAGAATAACATAGAGGTGACAGTGAAAACCGCATCAAAATACGTCAAAATTGTTAATAATGTTTTCGCCAAGTTTCGTATAGTTGTGGAGAAATAGATAATATTTTAAGCGGTAAGATGGACAATATCGGCCCGATACAATAATTCAGGACAATATAATACAATAAAATTAATAAATATTTTGAAAGGAGGCCTATGCCCAGCAGTGGGTCGATGTGCGCTGGATTGATTGAACCAGAAAGGTGTTTTTTATAAAAACAAATCATTTAGGTAGGTACCTACATTATAATACAGGGTGAATTTGATATCATTAGCATCCTTTCAAACTAAGAGTCTACCCACCAAACTGAACAACTTTTACTATGGCCTATGGGAGCAAACCGATCGGAGCAAAAAAAAATCTGCTGTCCCATACATTTGAGTCATGTAGGCAGCGGCGGCGGGTGCCGTTTAGTGATATCAATTTCACCCTGAATACATAATGATAGTTAAGGTAAAGTAAATCATAGGTAAACTCAAATAAAAAATCGTATTTTAACAGTATATTATATTATAGAACTTTATTTCCCCAATCTCATAATAATAGCACCAAAAAATAACATTTTCGAATAAGATATCTAAAATAACAATGTTACGTATGATTATTGTTCCAATGGCTGGTCAGTTGATCTTTTCGAGCACTTCTATAAAAGCACAAAGTACAGGCATAAGGTTTTTCGCCTGTATGATGAATTCTTACGTGTTTCGTCATGTCATATTTTCGAGCACTTCTGTACGAGCACATCAAACAGGAAATCGGTTTCTCGCCCGTGTGTGTCCTCAAATGTGCTGTCAAGTTACCTTTCCGAATACTTTTGAACTTACACAAAGAACAAGAAAAACGCTTTTTATCGGTATGAATTTTTAAATGTTCTTTCAAATCATATTTTCTAGTACATTTGTAGTCACACTCGGAACAAGAAAATGGTTTTATACCCGAATGACTTCTCATGTGTATCACTAAATGAGTACTGTCATTAGTGCTGTAGTCACAAGAACCACAGTTATATATCTTGTCACATGAATGGACATTATTCAAATGAACCTGCAGTTTAGCTTTCTTTTTATATCTGTAGCCACACACGTCGCATTCAAAGGGACGACTTTGATCATGTAATTTCATGTGTCGTTGCAATGAGTCCTGGGTAGCAGTGTGATATGTGCACTGTTTACAGTTGAAATAAATGTCTTGTTCTATATCGTCTTTACCATAAGATTCAGCTTTTACTTTTAAATTACTGCTGAACTTTGTATTTTTAGATATAATCTGATTATTATTTATATTATACTCTGGGACTCTAATGGCTTTATTAAGTAGTCTATAAGAATGTGCAGTTTTCTTTTTTGTTTTTTCTTTTGAAGATTTTAGGGAAAATTTTTCTTCGGTGTAATTTCCTTTTTTAGACTCGCCATTGCCGTGATTTTTGTTTTCACCTCGTGTCCCTGAACGTGGCTTTTTGAGTGGAGATACATCTGAAATTATTATCTTTTCTATGTATAGGTGTAATAAAATTGAACCTCTGTGTCTCAATCTGACCATCTGAATCGTCCAACCTAACTGCTTATTCCTTCAAATAAAAAACCAATGAATTGTACGTATTTCGATGCGTTTTCACTATTACCTTACCTAAAGGCAGTTTTTAAAACACGCTGCTCTTAGCAATGACAGAAAATAATGAAAAAGCAGCAGAAAAAAATTCAATTCGTATATTGCCTATATCGTGTTTTTGAACAGCGGCCGTAGGCTCTTTCTATTCCTGCGCGAACGAACGAGATAAAAGGCGTGATATAACCTTATCGCGCACATCATTCTACGGCCGCAGTACCTACAGCATAAGATAAATTCTTTAGAATTAACGCTAAGAAAATTACCTTTTAGTGTGTTGATCAGACCAGAATATTCCTTACATAACTACGGTAAGTTAAAATTAGGTTAAAATCGTTGATGAATGTTTACTTCTAAAGGTTTTTGTTTAGAGTTCAGACCACTGATATTGTTCTTGGTATAATATAATACATCACATATATTCTGCATAACATATCATAAACTGATATTATAAGAATCTTTGAACCATCTTAGAATATAATAGAAAAGTTTATTTTATTTGCTATGAATAGGTAAAGCTAATATACTATAGAAATATCATAATAAAATTAGTATCAGCCATTGGGAATAGTCAGCATAGTTAAATAAGTTACTTTTGTAGGCTGATATCCATACTAAATTTTGTGTCATATCTTTTATAGCACTTATCGGTAAAAATTTATCATTGATTCTAAATCAAAAATGTGTAAAAAGGTTCACAAACCATTTTCCTCGTCCACAGCGTTGTTAGCGGCGTGCTTAGCGGGTCCCGATATTATTCCTTCATCACTATCACAGGACCCCGCTGTTGGCTCCAATTCCACCTCATACAACATTTCGTTTTCCAATTTGACTCTTGGTACTTTATGATTACTGTCCTCATTTTGTTCTGATGTCTTCGAATTTGATTGAATTTCTGTGAAAAGCGAAATTTTCGTTTCAAAAGGGTTTTTTACGTGAAGGTTAACGGTGGTCCGAAAAATCTATAGGGTCCTTATAATATGCTGACGGTTTATAACGGGCTGTATTGTATTGCTGTTGGTTTTCCAATAAAATAAATAAATGTATAAATGATCAGACCATTGAACTGAAAAACGTTCTCTAAGAAACTAACATCGAAATCGCAAAAATAAAATCATACTAGACATAGTATGATTTCTCTACTTGCGCGCGACTCGCCTTTTTCCATACTACTTGTGAAACCGCGACGTTCGCTCTCTAAGAAGGGAAGAGGACATTTTCTATCCAGTGAAGGCAAACCATACTAGAGAGGCTGCTGATACATGCAAAACTGCAATCCTACTTTACCCAAATGTCCCATACACTTGACTCGAGTAGGAAATGACAGATTTATTATTCGCGATTACGTTGTCAGTCCCATAGAGAAAGTTGTTCAGTTTGATGGTCTGATCATCCTCTTAAAAACCATCAGCATAATAATTAGCCATACGAATAATAATAATAAAAAGCATAATAATTTGGTATGTATAAAAGAGGCACAAACCATTTTCGTCATCCGTCGCATTAGTGCCACCTTGCAGCCCAACTGGTCCCAACACCATGTCATTCTTGATATCATGGCCGGCATACAACTCGTCAACTGGTTCTAATTTCACCTCATACACCATTTTCGTTTCAGAGTTCACTCCGGATCCATCATTATTGTCCTTTTGTTGATTTTGTACTAATGATTTCAAATTAGTTTTGATATCTGTAAAAATAAATAGTTAGTATCAATTAGAGTTGCTGCTATTTAGGATGCCTTTGCCCAGCAGTGGGACAAAAAAGGTTAAAAAGCATTCTTAATATACTGACACTTTTTAAAGGGATTATCAGACCGTCAAACTGAACAACTTTCTCTATGGCACCAACATCGAAATCGCGAAAAAAAATCAGCTGTCCCATACATTTGGCTCAAGTAGGTTTGCAGTTTAGAATGGAACAGCAGATTTTTTTTTTTCGCGATTTTAATGTTGGTCCCATAGAGAAAGTTTTTCAGTTTGACGGTCTGACCATCCCATAGGCCAAGTATTTCGCTCAGGACCATCCTCTTAAAAAACTGTCAGCAAATTAAGTGGGACCCTGTACAGTCAGCATCAAAAGTATCTAAGCATCTCCAGCGTTCAAAAACATCTGAACAATTACACGAAAATAAACCCTATTTCCTACTAGATAACATTTGTTTTCCACTTTACAAATAATAACATGACAGATAAATTAATTTGATTTCTTTGTGAATTGAAATAAGGTTTGCTATCGTAAAGTTGTTCAGATATTTATGAACACTCAAAATGCTTAAATACTTTTAATGCTGACTGTGCATCAGGAATCTATAACAGTTTGTGACAGGCATACAAGACATACTACAATGAAACATCATCCAAATTTTGGCCGCACCGAAGTTGGTAAATAATATGTAATTACACCACTGGCTTTTCGGTGAAGGAAAACATCGTGAGGAAACCTGCATGCTTCAATTTCGAGGCATGTATTGTACCCACTGTCCATTATAAGTGGCGACGGGCTCACCCCCTGTCACACTGGACAGAGTTTCGGTACTACTGGTGAAACGTGGATATTCTGAGGTTTCAGAATATCTCTGACTACCCCCTCGGGGAATATAGTCGTGAGCATATGCTATGCTACTTTTATACATCATCCAAACTCGTTATAGGAATCATAAACATATTTTAAAAAAAATTGCTGACCTGTAGAACAATTCGAGTTATTGATGGCTTGTTGCTGCTCTTCCGGGTCGATGGCCATCTCTTCTTTGAAAACATAATCTGTGAAAGGTTCATCTTCACTCTCCGCATCATCTGATTCTATCTCAATTTTCACATTCAAATTTTTAAGAGTTATTGATGAACTTGTTCGTTCTAACACTGAGTTTGTCGTAAAACTGTTTTCTTTGGTGTCTTTCATTTCAGAATCTTTGTTCCTTTTACTGGGCGACATATTTCTTTTATTCATGTTTTTGGCAGTGCCTTTAAAGATTTTAAACTATTGCTGGACTTTCTTGAAGTTGTTACCTGTAAAAAGAAAACATACAATTATTTTCATTTGATACTTACATAATATTTCAATTTTTTACAACAGTCTTCTCAAACTTTATTACTATGGAATGTAACAACACAATGTATTATGGTAAACACATTGAGGTACTATGTTAACTAGAGTAGCTACCGAGAAGTAATGTTTTGTAACACGCGTTAGGGTGCACGCGCTCTAACTCACTTAGCCTGTGCCAGGCGCTCGTCGCAGCCTGACGTTCCCAGCACGCGCCCCACACTGCTGATCATGGTGCACAGATTTTGTTAGCGTTGTCTGCTCTATACATAATTACTCAATGGGTAAACAAAGTTTGGGGTTTGTAATGCTAATTGAATAGCAAAAACAACTAGGTAATTAAAGACGTAAGTACTGGTAATTAAGAATAAAATCAAATTTAAAATTTTTGTAAGCTTCGAAAAGCTATTCTTTTATTTATTAGGCTTTGTTTGGACACTCTCAGTGACTATACCAGCCAGTTTGAGCAATGTTGTCTTTGTCTATGCAAAGGACAAACCTGTATACAGTATTGAAACACAGAAGAAAATCGTGATTGTATAAAATACCCTAGATTGTATGAGCTCCAAGCCTATACTGCCCTAGAGTCATACTATTTTGGATTTCGAAGCTAGATAAACAGTGTTCTCTTAAAATAGCAGTAATTCCATTCTCTTTGCCTCTAAAGACACAGGTTGGCGAGAAATCTGGCCCCTCCCAACTTCATACGACAGTACAATCGTTCTGAAAAGGGCAGTAGATGTGAGGTGCACTGTATTGCATGTATAGAGTTTCATGATAAAATGTTGTGTCAAGTGACAGGTGGCTGGTGGTGGAGTAGGGTGTAGGTAAGGCTTCTTTGGCAGTGTTTTGTGGGCGAAAGGAAATTTAATAGCCTTTTGTATTCTTGTTCACGTTTTGACAGTGTTTCTTTTGCGTTGATGTATAAAAGAATATTTACGATGTTATGTACTATAGTGCAACTCCTCTTGCTGAAGTGAAATGGACCACAAATATTTTGGATTCATAAACATTATGATTTAGAGTACCTAATTATGAATAATTTATATTAATGATTGTAACTTATTCTATGAGTTTTTCGGAATTTATGTACGATTTGTAACACCACTGGCTTTTCGGTGAAGGAAAACATCGTGAGGAAACCTGCATGCTTCAATTTCGAGGCATGTATTGTACCTACTGTCCATTATAAGTGGCGAAGGGCTTACGCTCACCCCCCGTCACACTGGACAGAGTTTCGGTACTACTGGTGAAACATGGATGTTCTGAGGTGTCAGAATATCTCTGACTACCCCCTCGGGGAATATAGTCGTGAGCATATGCTTATGCTTATTCTATGTAATGATTGTAACTTATTTACGCACACTTTATAGATATAGAAAAAGAGTTTCTTTACATCTATCCAACAAATAAAAACACAGAATGTGTGCTTCAAGATATCTCCACGACGATAATATGACTTCATAACAATTGAAACCATATTCTTTAAAAGAATAATCTAAGTCATGAAAGTACTTACAAAGTTTCATTGAAATCGGTCCAATTGGAGTCAGCTAGGATTTGATGTGAATAAAATCATGTCAATACATAATCTACACTACTTTTGAAAGAATGAGCATTTTGAGCATCCAACGTTACTAGCATACCTACCTACTTAACAGTAATTAGATTGTAATAATGATACTTAGCTAAAAATGTTGGTACTGTGTTGGAAATTAATGACCTAATGACTTTTCTTATCTAGATCAACAGAACTGCAAATGTAAACAATATTGAAAACATTTGGACTCATTAAGAGGATCATAATGTTAAATTATTGACATGCATAATGACATCCTGTGACTTTATATGGTTAAGTGTTGTGTTTACAGCTGGTTGAAACTACATTTAATAAACAAAAGATTATAAGCTAATGGTGTTTAGCTTTTTAATGATAAAACCAACATTCGCACCCTTTTTTTAGCTTTAAATAATAATTTAGTCAGGCCCTCTACAATTATATTGCCATGCCCTAACAGGGCGTCACAATAATTAAATAATAAGACGTGTTACTCGTAAGAATGTACATTATTATTGTGAAAACTGCAACAAATACTGAACCCTGAATACTGATTTTGTAATACCAAACATAACTAGTGCAAAAACCTGAATACGCTGAAGAAGAAATTCTGATGTGTATGTAAGTCTACCATACCAATCCACATTAGGCACGCATGGTGGACTAACGCCCATACATCCTCCCCGAGGGTTGGCCTGTGCCCTGCAGTGGGACGTATACAGCCTGATGATGAATACATTTTTTTTTGTCATTTTTTTTTTTATTTAATGGCGTTTCCTTGTTAGATTTCGCCAGTGTCAAGTAGTTTGAGGGAGTGTCTATCCAATCCCGAGGATTGTTTTTGAGTAAGAACAACTGAGAAGGATTTTGGAGCCTCGTGGCAGGCTGAGACGCGAACCGCGCCAACACCTCGCGAGAGACAAGTGTTCGAGGCAAACCCTGCAACGTGACTCTCGAATCTCGATGAATAATTACCAGGTCATAGTCCTGTATGTTCAGTTAAAATCAAGTAGACACTCCAACTTGGGTTTCCGCACTTTTTCCCTTTAGGGGGGCATTTGGGGACCCCCCCCCCCCTATCCACCCCACCCATGCCCCCCCCCCCCCCAAATTCGTGCCGCAGTTTACTAAAGCTGATCCGTAATGGGGGTTTATCATGCATTATTTTAATTTTTCAGGCACCAAACATAGAATTTATTTATTCCATCCTTACCATACTGCCAGCACAAATCTTAGCTATCTAATAAGTAATACTTACCGGTAAATAAATGAAGAATTGATGTGAGAAGAAACAATAAAAATGTTAACAATAATTCTCATAAACAAAATACATCTATAGAACAACACACACAGGATACATCAAGGAAAGAACTTGGCACTGACTGAACAAAAATGTTAGTACCTATTCAGTTTCAATCTTAGATAGATCAAAATAATTTAGCTCCGTTTTAGAACTTGAACAAAAACAAAAAAATTTAAGCTTTTTCCTTTCTTTGCTTCCTTTCCTTTCCTTTCTTTCATTTCCTTCAATCAAAGCAAAAAGCAAAGGCTTCGTTTTTTTTTTTTTTTTTCAATGAGGAGTTTTCTGACAGTTAGTAAAACGTAGTTCAACATACTGGCGATAGATGGCGTTAACCAGAGAAGGAAAGGAAGAGGGTTTTGCGCGGGAAACAAGACGAAACGGGCGGACTTTGTTTCTTAATTTTCTAAATTAGTTTTTCGTGGCTATTGTTGTGATAATGTGGTGGAATTAGTATAATAATGTGCCTTTAATCGAGAACAATATAGTAAAGTAGCCCATTCACAGTAGTCCTACATGTAGGACTACAACACCATTCACTATCCTGCAAGTAGGACTACTCATACATTTTGCTCAAGGTTGTCGGACGCCTTGTAGGACTACAACAACATTCCCTGTCCAATATTGCTGTAGGATTGCAAGACGGACTACTGTGAATGGGCTCCTTAAAAGTGAGAAATAAAGTAAGGCGCGACCGTTCGATTCGGATTAAAATATCCACGCGTAAAACTTCCTTAAACATTGCAATGTGTGCACCACCCTCGCATTTCAATGTGTTAGGTTTAAGGGCTTAAGTTACGATCATGGATCTAAATCATCCAATCTTCTTGGTTACGATAAACGATAAACTGCTAAAGACTACGGATTCCTGTCAATATTGAAAACTTATTGAAGACATCCGAAAATAGAAACTTGATCTCGGAAATTACACAAGGAAATGGCGAAAACCACAGAAGTGACATTATTACGGAAAAACGAATATTAAATTGAACTAGACTTGAAATATGAAGACAGATCAGGCACATAGTGCCTTTTATAATGAATTTATAAAAAAAGACAAAATCAGACTTGGCTGCATGGGCTATGTATCATTTGCCTTTCCGTAAGGAAAAATGAAACAACAACATTAAAAAAATTTAAACTAACCAAGACAAGCAGGGAAAGATTTCTATTTTTCTTATTTTCCTCAGATATTTGAAATTGATTAGAAACTTAACTTGTAAACATTATAAACTCAAGCAAATTATCTATCACAGTAATCAGAAATGGCGGACGAAGAAATTAATGGAGACACTGACGAAATTCAGCATGACAAGGATAAGACCCAGAAAAAAACTGCAAAACACGATAGCGGTGTAGCTGATCTTGAAAAAGTTACAGATTATGCCGAAGAGAAGGAAATATCTTCACAAGACATCTCTGGTGTAAGTTTGTTTTGAGACTTTGATGATTTTGTTCGATAATTTGAGGTTATGTATTCGACAAAAGTCTGTGGAAATAACCCCGCGGAAATCATAAACTTCGAAGAGCCGTGGTGGTCCAGTGACGGGCGAGTAACCATGCCTGCTGTGAAGGAGGCGATGGTTCGATACCCGTCCAGGCTAACCCGTACCAATGAGTTCGGAATTTATGTATGATTTGTAACACCACTGGCTTTACGGTGAAGGAAAACATCGTGAGGAAACCTGCATGCTTCAATTTCGAGGCATGTATTGTACCCACTGTCCATTATAAGTGGCGACAGGATCACTCCCCGTCACACTGGACAGAGTGTCGGTACTACTGGTGAAACATGGATTTTCTGAGGTTTCAGAATATCTTTGAATATTCCCTCGGGGAATATAGTCGTGAGCATATGCTTATGCCTATGTAACACCACTGGCTTTTTAGTAAAGGAATAAATCATGAGGAAGCCATTGTGCTTTAATTTCAATGCATGTATTGTACACTATCCATTACAAGTGGCGCCTGGCTCACTCCCCCGTCACACTGGACAGAGTTTTGGTAGGTAGTGAAATGTGAATGTTCTGAGTTTTCAGAATATCTTTTGACTACCCCTTGGAGAATATAGTCGTCAGCATATGCATGTAACCTTGATAATGAAGAAAGAAAGAATATACTCTGACTAGAATATGTATATCATAATGTATTTAGGCAGAAATATGCATTATTGTTAGATATATTTTGTTCAGGCATCATATAAGCATCCGATATCAGTGCACTCACACGTAGCATGCGTTGGAGGATGTACATATGAACATACCCCAGCTGAGTATGTGCATCGGTTTGAATCTTGTTTTCTCTCCGAATCTTGTTTGCTTGTGAAATGTAGATATTTTGATATGCTATGTTTAGAATAACTCATTACCCCACCAGGGATTAGATTATAGTCCTGAACATATGACAAGTTCATCATCATCAGCCTATATACATCCCACTACTGGGCACAGGCCTACCCTCATGGAAGGAGTTTGGGTATTAGTCCACCAGGGGTGCCCAATGCAGATTGGTAACTTCACTTACGCATCAGAATTACTTCAGTGCTGTATGCAGGTTTCCTCACTATGTTTTCCTTCATTGTTTGAGAATTCAGTATTACGCACATAAGTTAGAAAAACTGATTGGTACATGGCATGTCGTCTGTGGGGCTTTGAACCCAGACCTCAAGATTGGGTGTCCATACCTAACCGCAACGCGCCACCGATGTTCAAGTTAAACACATATTAACAGTTATTAATTGTGCTCGTTCCAGGCTTTATCGTTAATTGGTGACAGAAGAAATAAGGAAGCAGCTGAACGTCTTGAAAAGGAAAAGGAACTACAAAAAGTGTCTGTCAAAAAAGATGACATAGAGCTGATTGTAAGTACATTATTCTAATGAAAGGAATCTATTAATAAGAATTTCAACAATAATGGGTCTACCAGAATTTAATGGCACAAAAAAAAAGTAAAAAACTATAGATTTTCACATGGTAGTGTGAAACTGTCATCTGTGTAGTCAAAGTAGGCCCTTTACAAATTGCGTAGAAAGGGAACGTACTAGAAGGATGCACATTCACTCAGTAAGAGATGCATATTGCAAATTCGCTCAATTCAAAAAAAGGAGATAGCTACTTATTGCTGTCCTTATCGACGTAACCATGTTTTTTTATGACTATCGCTGTCTCTTACGCGTTTACACTGATGTTCCGTCTACCAGTGTAAACAAAAAAAAATCTTAGTCATAGACTTAGACAGAATCTTTGTCATAGGACAAATTGTGACTTTTTGCAGCTATAAGAACACAAATGTTGTCAATCGCATGACTCTCCACATCTCTACACTAGCAATTAACAGGCGTTTGTATAGATTCAAACATGTGATTGTAGCTATTCACACACACATTTGTACCGATGCTGCAGTTGTGAGTATGCATTGCGAGAAAGGCTTGTAGACGAACGCGTTTGCATCGCGACTAATGAATTTGATTTCCTTATTTTCTATCAGATTCTGGTACACCTACATAGCATAGCATATGCTCACGACTATATTCCCCGAGGGGGTAGTCAAGAGATATTCTGAAACCTCAGAACATCTGTCCCCACACCTATAATAATTATGTATAATTAACATTATTACTTAATACAGTCGAAATCACTTTTAACGAAATTGTTGAAAATTTCGGGTTTAACAATTCAATAAAGGAAACATTTGAAGAAAAATTATGTATTAAACCCAGCTTTTAGACTAATGGCTTTAGAAAAAATTTTGCTGAAAATTGCAGTAGGTAAAGCAGATTTTTTTTATTTTTGTTTCACTGTCTCCACAGTGAAAAGTGAAAGTTGTTTACTTTGATACTTTAAACGACCCTTTTAATATAGTTTGGTTTTTTTTTAGGATTCTGTACCCAAAAGGTGAAAATGGGACCCTATTTCTAAGCCTACGTTGTCCGTCCGTCCGTCTGTCTGTCTGTAATACCTATACAGGGTGTAAGATACATTTTTAAAACTCTTAAGGGGGAAGACCGTCAAACTGAACAACTTTCTCTATGGGACCAACATCGAAATCGCGAAAAAAATATCTGATATCCCATATATATTTTAGCTCGAGTCGATTTGTAGAGTATAGAACACAATATATTTTTTTCGCGATTTCGATATTGGTCCCATAGTGAAAGTTGTTGAGTTTGACCGTCTAAAGTCCCCCTTAAATGTTTATTTGTATGATAATGATAATGATAATGATAATTTATTTGCAAAAATATGGTACATAAGATTTTATAAAATACAATTTTCCAGCATATTCTACCATGAAGGCATGCAAATGTTAATTACAAGTATGATCATAACAAATCGAATAACAACAATATTTGGTAATTAGTCAAATTTAAGATGTCAGATAGATATTAGATTATTCAGATAAAATTTCATAGATTTTAAATAATCAAACATAGAGTCAATAAACACATACAAATAAGTCACTTAAGAAACTGTTGTATTGAATAGTAACACTTATCCAAAAGATATTTGTATGTTTGCTTCTTAAACTTATAAGTGTTCAGTTTTTTAAAATCATTAGGTAATGAATTATACACTTTTACAGCCATACAGTATGCATTTTTGCTGAACAGTTGTAGTTTTTGTCTATTCGGTACACACAATTCATGTTCGTAAATTTTCCTCTGTCTGCGTATGCTCAAATCACAATATTTCGGAAATAAATGAGAATGCTTGTGGACAAAAACACACATTTCATATATGTACAGGCAGGGCATCGGGAGGATATTTTCCCTTTTAAATAGAGGTTGGCAGGAATCTAGAAAGCCTGCACCACATAATGCCCTAATGCATTTTTTCTGAGATTTGAAGACTCTAATTGAGACTGTATTTTTGTAACACCTTGTATAGGACTAACAATTGAACTGTAATAGCTAGACAGTTGAAATTTTCATAGAATGTGCCTTATTACGGCGGATTTGCTAAAAACTACAAAAAATTTCAAACAGTAAAAATTAAGAGGGGTCTCATACAAGAAACTAGTTTTTTTATCACTTTGCGCTATCGTAAAAACGCTCATACGTACAATAGTCAAACTTGGTTTGATCTACCTACAGTATAACAACAAATAGTAAAAACCTGCCAGAGGGTTGCTTTGTAGGTCTGCTATTGGGCGGTCACGTGCGCGTCGGTTGCCCCATTCCCGGCCTACAGTAGAACTCCAGTGGTGGCTCAGGATATTGTTCTTTTATAAGAACAACCCTTGAAGTCACCAAAATATCAATATAACCGTACAACGTCAAGCACTTTTGCTATAAAAACTCGACATTGGCAAAATCATCACTAACCAAAGATGGCAGCCATATTTTAAAAAATAGAATAGAATAGAAAAACCTGCCAAGTGTGAGTCAGTCTCCCGCTAAAGGTCCCGGAGAATACAACACTTTTTTAAGTTAATAATAATATGTTGTGTGGTGGTGTGGTACGGAACCCTCGTTGCGCGAGTAGCCCGACTCACACTTGACCGGTATTTTACACCCTGTCTGTTCTTTGCATCATGCCACCTCTATCTAGTCATACAGAATCTTATCATCATCATTTATCTTATTACTTATCTCCAATATATAAGACTGAAACGACACAGTATCCCTAATCTACTAGATAGATTTATTAGCACAGAGTGAAAGAAAGCCGTTGAGCAAAAAGTAACTCTATATCAACAACAAAAAAAACCAGACGAAAGACACTTTTGTCAGAGAAAGGAGTAGCCTATTGTTGTCTGAAACAGATTGCTATGAAGCAGAAAGACAAAAAAAAAAAAAAAAAAAAACGTAAGTATCTTGAAATTTTATAAATTTTCAGGTGAAAGAAATGGAGATTTCGCGGACTTTAGCTGAAAGAACTTTACGAGAACACAGAGGTGATGTGGTGGCGGCTCTAACAACCCTTATAAATTGAAGTGATTGCTGATTAAACTAATTGTATGTTTTGAATAAATTTTATAATCCAAGGGTACTTTTTATTTACCTACTGAATTTTAAGTTACGGATTCACATATTTAATTTGTATTTCTTAGTAAGTCATAACTCATAAGTGGCGCCCTCTCACAAATCACAATATTAAAGATTTCTTAATAATGAAAACCCAAAATTGAAACGCTCCAGACACAAAGGCCAAAACTAGGTACTTTATAGATTATCTTTAATTAAAGGTTCTAATATTTGATATCGAAATAAATGTAGAAGTGACCGGTTTTTTTCCATTCTCCAAAATCATAAGGGCGCCATTAAACGAAGGATCTTCTATGATCCCTCCTCTTAGGGTTATAACGGTTGAACCTCATCTGGCATGGCTGCCAGCGCACAGAATCGCATTTTTTGACGCTTCATCCACTTCTGTAGTTTTCTGTCGCTTAGGAACGTCATATTTGGTAGTGCGAGAATGCGACAGCACGCGGCCGCAGCATTAAGTCACAGACTGTGATTAAGGCCGAGATTCAGAGACGATTTGTAAGTCATAGTTCGAACTTCCGTATGTCAAAATCCATACATTTCGACCCTACTTAGCTCGAGCTAAGACGGAAAAAATCGTCTCTGAATCTCGACCTAAGTGCTGCGCTACTGTAATACCTAAGTCTGTGGTGCCGCGACCTTTCTCGCTCTAGCAAATGATTATCATATCACGTTACTGAACTGCACTCGTAGTGTGCTACACGTGATACGGCTGTATCACGTCTTTTATCTCGTTCGTTCGCACGCAAATAGAAAGAGAGCTAAGATGTGATAGCGCTGTATCACTGCGGCATGCTAGCTAGGCTGAGCGTCGGATAATCAGAAAATGCGATTCGATCTGAGGATTCTGTTCTGCGAGATGAGGCTCAACCCTAGAGCGCCCTCTACACTTAACCCGCGGATTTCGCGCGCGATCCTCGGGCTAAGTGTAGAGCAGTGGGAGGGAGGACATTCGCCTTTTGGCAGGTATCTTCAATGTAGTTTGCATAGAAAGTGCAGCCATCTAGTATTAAGTTCTGCAAACTACGAAAAAAAAAGATTTTATGGTCTATGTCAATGTCAAATGGCCAAATTCACAAGATGGCGGCCTATTTGTGTAATGTGCGTGCTGTTTGTAGTTTTAGTTCAATTTCGTGCCGATTTAGTGATGTTCTGGAGTTTATGTTGCTCTCTAACCAATATACAGATTACAGAAATAGTAGGGAGACCTATGATTCGAACTTCCATGTTTTTGAGTCAGTAATGGAAGATGCGTTAAAATTAGTATCTAAAAGTAATAAATCCATCATAGTCTGTGGGGATTTTAATGTTAACTTACTTGAAAAAGACTCGTACTGCCTTAGAATTACTAGTTTATTCAATTCATTTGACTTACAAAACTTATTTTTGGAACCAACTAGAATAACAGCTACTACCGCCACATGTATAGATAACATATTCTGTAACTGTGAGTTCTTTGATAAAGCGGTAATAAATTGCCTTAAATCAGATCACAGCGGACAAATATTTTCATTCCCAGCTTTAAAAACGAACGATAAAATTATGAAAAAGAGTAGGCCCGTCACTGTTGGAAAGATAGAGAGATATAAAGACACGTTAGAGAGTAAATTGCCGTTTCTTAACTTTAACCAGAGTGACCCTAATAATTGTTACAAAGATTTTTTTAATGTACTTTGTACAGAGTATGACAAAATTTTCAAAATTCGTAAAACCACATCAACCGAAAAATTCAAATTTAGCGACTGGGCTACGGTTGGAATCAGAAAGAGTAGGGACACTCTTTTTGAACTATATGGAAAAAAGACCTATATGCATAGTGATAATTTTAAAGAATACGTCAAGACATATTCAAAAATATTTAGAAAAGTTTGCATCTTAGCGAAATCTTTACATATCCGTAATAAAATTAGGAGGTCAGACAACAAGGTTAAGACTGTTTGGAATGTGATTAACCGAGAAACTGGGAATATAAAACCGAGAGAACAAGACATCTCAATTAAGACAGATCATGGTGTAGTTAGCTCAGAGGCGGAAGTGGCTGAAGAGTTTGAAACATTCTTTACCAACATTCCTGTAAAGACTACAGAATCTTTGAACTCTTCTCCTGCTCTTGCCGAAGTCTTGCTAAAGAATAATGTAAACCAGTGCACTTCCCAATTCAGTTTTGACCATGTTGACCCTCATACAATAGTCAAGGTCTTCAAAGCATTGAACCAAAAAAATACTGAAGATTTGTGGGGTATGTCAGTCAAGCTTTTCAGCGCTGTAATTAAAACTTTAGCACCTTATTTAGCATCTTTGTTTAATTGCTGCATTGACTCGGGAACTTTCCCTGACTTAATGAAACACAGCAAAGTAATACCACTTTTCAAATCGGGCAATAAAAGCGATCCTAGTAACTTTCGACCTGTGTCAGTCCTACCCGTTCTCAGCAAAGTTTTTGAAAAGATTATACTCAGTCAAATGCTCTCCCACTTTAACCTCAAGAGGCTGTTGCATGAGCAACAGTTTGGATTCACCAAGGGTCGCTCAACAACCGACGCCGGAGTTAAGCTGATTCAGCATATCTTTAGCGCTTGGGAAGAGCACCAAAATGCAATCGGAGTCTTTTGTGACTTATCCAAAGCATTTGACTGTGTTGATCATAAAACAATGTTGATCAAATTAAACCACTACGGTATTCAAGGCAGAGCTCTGGATCTTTTAGAATCTTACTTGGAAAATAGAATTCAAAGGGTGTCTATCAATGGAACAAATTCGTCTGGCTCACAAGTAAAAATGGGCGTTCCACAGGGATCTATATTGGGTCCATTTCTCTTTCTGGTTTATATAAACGATTTAACCCTACATGGTACAGAACTTGTCGAACATAGTGTTATTTGCTGATGATACTTCTCTTATTTTCAAAACAAGTAGAAAGGCACAAGATGTTGATGATATAAATGAGAATGTAAATTATACTCTTCGACAAGTTCTGAATTGGTTCAGTGTTAATAATCTTGCATTAAATGCAAAGAAAACTAAATGTATTAAATTCACTCTACCAAATGTTATTAATAATGAAAATCGAATAATTTTAGATAATGATATATTGAATTTCACAAATAATACTGTATTTTTAGGGATAAAGATTGACTCGAAGCTGCAATGGGGTCCTCATATAGAAACCCTAGCGGGTAGGCTGAGCTCGGCAGCTTATGCAGTTCGAAAAATCAGACAGCTAACCGATATAGCTACTGCAAGACTTGTGTACTTCAGCTACTTCCATAGTATTATGTCTTATGGTATTTTGCTGTGGGGCCGTGCTACAGACGTTGAGACAGTCTTTATCCTTCAAAAACGGGCAATTCGAGCCATTTATAATCTGCGTTGTCGAGATTCATTACGAGATCTTTTTAAAGATATCAGTATTTTGACTTTCTACAGTCAATATATTTACGAAAATATTTTATACGTTCGCAAAAATTTGTCTCTCTTTCCCAAAAACAGTGACGTTCATAATTACAATACAAGAAATAAAAATAAATTAGTGTTCCCACATTTTCGACTCAGTAAGGTCAACACATCTTTCATGGGGCACTGTATACGCTATTATAATAAGATACCAGAGGATATTCTAAACTTGCCAGACAAAAAGTTTAAATCCCATGTTAAACAAGTCCTCTGTAAAAAAGGTTACTATAAACTCGATGATTATTTGAATGACCAAAATGTCTGGTCTTGACAATGTTACACTATGTAATTCAATATTTGTACTTTGTATATTTTGTTTTGTTTAAAAGAAGTGTGTTGTAGAGTTTCTGGCCGCATCTTCTCTACAACGGAACACCTTCCGAAGCGGTGGTAGAATCAAAAATGACGTCAAAAAGTTATCTATGTGATATTATTTTGAATAAAAATTTTGACTTTTGACTTTTTTTTGAGACTAAAATTTGACTGGATCGGTGCGGGATTGAACGAAAACTAGCATATGTATCCGTATGAGTATTGAGTAGATATAAGTAGGTATGTATATTATCTGAATTAATTTATTCGACAGATTCTTATGTACACCGTAACATTAAATAATATTATAAATAAAGCGACTTAAAACTAAACTAATCTAGGATGTGGTGCAGGTTCGGTCCTTGTGGGAGGGTACCCAGAACGCTGGCCGCATTTCCTCGCTGAATGGCTATGCGGATCCGTTGAGCGAGGAAAGTGCCAGCCCTTGGGTCCCCTGTCGAGTCTATCAGGCGCTTTGATAGCTCTTTAAAAAGCGCCAGCGCATTAGGTCCCCACGGCCCGAGAGTTTCGACACCAAAACCCATAAAATGGTATTGGGTGCCGATATCTCTTTACCAGTTAGCCTTTCGTTGTTCAGCCGCCTCCGCCGCCGCGCCAGCCCTTCGACTTGTGCCCTGTAAGTGAGACGGGGCCAGTGTGTCCACGCAGGTTGCGTCCCACACTAGCGCCCGACCCATCTTCCAGGGGACGAGAGACATCCCGTCTGGTCTCTTGCCATCGCTCCGTATGATGCCTTTCGGCTCAAGAATGGCAGGTACGTTGACTGAGGCAAGAGACCGACGTATGATGTCATTAAGGGTGGCATGGCGGGGGAGTCTGCCGGCACTGTTATGACACGAAAGTCCGTGGTGACCCAAGCGATCGACAGCCGCACCACAAGGACATTGGTGGCGGATGCAAATTTCAGCGCCGACTCGAAGCCCGATTGCCACGCGCAAGGTGTTGGAGTCCAGGTAGGTTCCTGTGTTGACTGAAGGATAGGCGTGTAGCCAATACCCGGACTCCTTTGTGGTCGATGCTAGGAGTCTGGCGCGGTCGTGGCCTTCTGTGCTGTTGACGAGCGTTTCAAGGGTAATTTAGCCTTTGGAAACCCGAGACAATGAGTCACGATACCGTCGAAACCCGGACGCAAATTGAAAAAATTTTTTTGTTGGTGGACCTGTAAGACGAATGTTGCCATTTCTTATGTCCATTGTGTAGCTAACTTCATTCACATTTTTTCATGTAAAATACAAGTCAAAATGTGCCCTATTAACCAGAGGTTTAGGACTCAAAGTTGATCTGGACCGGACGCGAAACGGGTGGCTACCCTGGGAGCCATCGGGTTCACACGGAAATAGGGGATGACTCCATATCAGGTCGGTGGGTTTCCAAGGGCTAGTAATGTCGTCCCAGCTCCTCTGTATTTTTGCATCGGAAGGGAAATTTTGATTAGGGACAGCAGCAACCCAGGCTTGTTTTGCTTCATCCAAACACGCGACCTCATAGTTTGAGGATAAACCTAGGATATTTCCTATGAGGTCTGACGTGCTGTGGATGTATGTATATTATGGGTTTAATAACAGAACGGGAACATAGATGGAGTTAGGTAGCTTTCAATTTGACATAAGGTGGATGCCTTGTGGATGCATAATGTTGCCGCGAGTGGGTTCTCTTTTCTAATATAATTTTATTACTCTTTGGAGCGTATACTGGAAAGGGGTGGAAATATGACAAAAACAAAAATGTTATAGAAATCGTGTCATCATTGACTAGTCGACATAAAAGATTAGAAAACGGTGACAGCAGGAACTAAATATTTTAGTCATAGATTTTAGTACAAATTGTGGGCCGATTATGCGTGATTTTGACGTTCTTACGTGGGGGCAGCGGGCAGCGCCCTCATTTTACTCTTTTATGTCGCACTGTATACTTGTATCTGATGCCGAAAACTTAACATATTGATATGAAAAAAAAGTTCAAAAGTCTATTATCTATGGTCGGCCAGCAAAGTGTGCTTGCGCTGTTTGGACTTCTTTTGTTTTTATTTCTTATTTTATGGAAATAAATATGTTTTACGCGTATTTTTACGACATCGTGGTTGTGTGGAGTACAATATTCAGCTAAGAAACATTATAGGAATCGGTAAGTGATATCGAAATGGAATGTCTGACTGAACTGTGCGATTGATATTTTTACGTATTTCCCGTCCTTGACGTTTGATTTTATTTCAATCATGGTTATTTTATACCCATAAATCCACATTTCCATAGTCATAGCATGCTATAAATAAATTTTTCAATCTTTTCTTCACTGCATCGCAATATGACGTCAAGGCAACATGGAGATAAACCTCAACGAAAAAAAAAGTATTCTGTTGGTTGACTATTGCTACTGTGCTGAGCTCGCCAGCTTCCATCGTTGGACAAAGTTATTCGTTCCAAATGTGTACATAACATGCCATGCCTACAAACTGTTTTGGTTGTACCTACCTACTTGCTAGAATAATGAAAGGTCTTTCTTTATTGACCTTGTACTTTAGGCATGAAAACTTAATCTTCACTGATTTGTTATGGTACTTATTGTCGTAACTGCTTTATTTAGATCTAGCAGTCTTTTTTTATAAAATCTATAAGTAAAATTTATTAATCCATGTCTCCTGTGTGCTTTGGAAATTTGCCCAATATTTTCTATTATGTAGACTTTGCTAGTCCAACTGAATAAGCTTTTTATATGCATTTGCATTCTCTCGCGTTTAAACTTTAGACTGGTGGACACTTACGTTAGATTAACTCTTGAATTGCCCCTTGGTAGGTAGGTATGCAGTGGTTTGCAATAAAGACCGGCCATTGTCAGAGAACCGAATGTTTTAACTTGGTCTGTGAGCCTATCATGAGAAAGAATGAGATCTGGGGTGCGTTCAGAACCTACGCCCAGAGTGCACTCCGAGTGCAACTTTTCACACTAACACCGTTCAGAGCCTCGGTGAAAAAATGCACTTGCAACTCGGTTGTCACAACTCGACCGTTCAGAACCTTTGACGGGTTGCAACTTTTAACCATCAAATTAGATGGTTAAAAAACACTCTGACGTTTTGATTATCTGTGGTTATTTGACTTTTCGCTCGTTTTGAATAAAAGTTAGGTTTTTTCAAATTGTTTTTATTCACTTTTTGATTCGCTAGCATGGAAGATGAGTTTTTATTGTATTTGGAAACGATAGAAGCCCTAGAAGCCCATATTATTGTCTATGTCAAAATTTGAGGTTATAAAACAACCGGGATCGTTCCGTACCTTTTTGCGAGTTAAAAAACAACTGTTCGTTCCGTACCTTCGATTGAAAAACATCCAAACAACCGCACCCAGAGGTTCTGAACGCAGCCTTGGAGATTTTACTTATTTATGCCATAATGAGCATGACAGATTTTTCTTTTTCGATTCTAATTTTAAAACAGGGGTGTCCATTGATTGATTTGTGGTTGGACTATTGGCAAGGGTCATTATTTAAGCCTGAGACCATTGCTTGTCCTTTTTGTTCGCCCCAAGCTCACCCATATTTACGCATACCTCCGCTCCGAACTTATGGTTTTTTCTTTTCATTCTCGGGAATGCAGGTTTCCTTACAATGTTTTCCTTCACCGCTAGTAAATGATAAATACTACCGTACATAAATTCCGAAGAACTTAGTGGTACGGGCCAGGAATTGAACTGCAGCCTCATGATTCAGGCGTAAACTCTCTTCCGTATGGGCTATCATCGCTCTGTGGTGTCCATCTGAGTGTTGATGAATTATCCAATAAAATTCAATTCAATTTTTGTTTAATGGCATTATCCAATGTCTAGTTTAAGTAGCAATTAAGTGCTTGACATTGAACAGTTATAGTATATATTATATGTATTTGGTGATTTCAAAGGTTGCTTTTCTGAAGTACACAATCATAAGCCATACAAATCAAATGAAACATTGAAAAATTAAATCTCGGGCGGGACTTGAACCTGCACTCTTCCAAACCGGGGAATCGCGTTATCCAATTTCGCCACCGAGCCCACTACCCAGAAATTTTCAATCAGTTGCATCTTAAGCAATACGATTGGAGCTTTGATGCAGAGATCGACACACAACAATCCAATAACAGACCTACAACGTGATTCCATTTCTCTATTTGACGCTTTGTCGTGTTCGTTGATCCTACTGTAGGTCTTGCGATCTACGGTATGCCCACAGCATGCTGGTAAAGATGTTTAACATAATGTATCCCCTGATATATGCATATATGGGTTTTGTGAAAAATGACAAATAAAAGGGGGTTAATAGACATGACCCAACCAATAAAGAATTTCTTTATTCGTAGACATGACCCCCAAAACATAAATATGCCTTCGATTATATTACCTGGGGGATACTAAACAGAGGTTTTACTTTTTATTTTATTTATGTGGCACACCAACAGCATTACATTACATAAGGTGTAACAAACCACCCTAGTTATTAATCAACCTACTAACAAAATTATGGATTTTTATCTGAAATAAATGAGTATTTAATTTTAATTTAATTTAATTTATTTTAATTAAAAGCATGGATTAGAGGTAGACTCATGTCGTAAACTATTGAGCACATACCATTGATTTCAAGACACTGTTTTGGTATCACTGTAAAATTTATAATGTTTGAGTTTTTAATGAACCCTAAAGATATACTGCAGGTCCATACCAGTATGTTTTTTTGTTTTTATTATATTAAATTGCTAATGCAATCTGTCCAACAATGGGATATCCGGCAGTAATTTGTACTATTTTCTTTAGTCATTCAAGGAATGGAGCCACTGTTCTCCCCTAACCCTTATCTAATATTCTAATCTTTGAGAATTCGAGGTGATTTTCTTTTTAATCTTGTGAAAAGGAACATCTGATTTGATTTGAGAAGTTGTTCCTTGTTTATTTATCTATATCTTATAAATTCATATTGGGATCAGGTAAACAGTTATTCCACTAGCTTGTTTTGTAGTGTTTTTACGACTGCTCCAAAGATGGCGCCACAGTTCCAAGTACTTAAACATGATCTTTATACATGACATGAGTAGGTAATAATATCAATTCTTAAATTCCGAGAGAAGCCATTTTTTTTATAAAAATACATTTTACTGTGTCTGTGAAGGTTTTTTCAACAATAATCAAATTACTGAAACTTTTTTCAAGTCAACAAAGTTCGAAGAAAAAGGGCAATGTTCGCCCTGATTGTGGTTAAACAAAACATTTTGAGCTTCTTATAACTTAAAATCAAAATCTATTAACCCTATTCAAATTTACCCTATTACCCTATTAAAATTTTTGTTGCGCTGTTGACTGTCCCCAATCCAATTGTCCAGAAACCCAAATTTGATAAAAGAAGTTCAACTACTCGACGAGATATACGTGCTAATAATGCTTCTAACTAACACTGACAAATCAGACTAACCAAAACAAACAAATTGTATGCCAGGAGAGCGATTTTTGAATCTCATTCGCTGAGCTCAGCAGTTGAAAATATCAAAATTACTGTGGAGAGCGCATCTTTCTACTGCTGATTTGGCTGTCAAAATCGCACTCCTGAAGTAAGATTTTTGAAAGGTAAATCAACAGTAAAAAGATGCGTATAGATCTCCATAGTAATTTTGACATTTAACACTGCTGAGCTCACCGAATGAGATTCAAAAATCGCGCTCCTGAAGTACGATTTTTGAAACTCATTCCGTGAGCTCAGCAGTTGAAAATGTCAATATTACTATGGAGAGATGCCTCTTTCTACTGCTGATTTGTCTTTCAAAAATCATACTTCAGGAGTACGATTTTTGAAAGACAAATCAGCAGTAGAAAGATGCGTATCTCCATAGTAATTTTGACATTTTCAACTGCTGAGCTCACCGAATGAGATTAAAAAATCGCACTCCAGTCCCAATAAAAAGAAATATCGCAGTCATTTTTGCACAATACTGCTTAGGATTAGGACCGATATATTTAAAAACCAATACTTTTACACAAAATTGAAAGTTTAGTAGATTTTTTGATGTCACATACTTACGCGTTTTTTTATTAAAGCATTTTATCGGCCACATTTGTGTATTATACAGGGTGTAAACTTAAATGCGTTACATACTTTAGGGGTTGCTTCCGACCATCAAACTGAACAACAACTTTTACTGTGGGATTGTTTCATGCATTTTGGTCGAATAGCTTGACATTTTCAATGAAAAGCGTCTCGAGTGTGTTGATAGAACAGTTAAAATGTTTTCTTTTTGGCAAAAATTACAAGTAGATGAGATACAGTTGTTATTGTATCCATATTTCTTTCGGTATTTCACCTCGTCCTCGTATTACCGTGACCCCTTACAAGGCATAAACAACTTCCTAACATTAGTTCTTGAGTTAACAAGGTATTTGAAGCAGACTACTCTAAGAGCAACATCACAAATACACCACGAAATGGGGTGATCCTAACATCTATCCGTTATTTGTTTGCTGCTATCCGTTAGATTGTTACATATGAAAAAAAAAACAAAGTCGTGAAACGACCAAGGCCAACCCACCCCCGTAGCTTTATGAAAAATCCATGGACCAATTGCTCGACTTGTCTGCTCCATGGCAAGGTCGGTACGACCTTGGTTATGCGCCCGGGAGCTACCTTCTATATAGCCGAAGGATCTTCCGGGTCCCGAAAACCTTGAACAAGTTACGACTCAAGGACCGAGAGCTTGTTATTTAGGTTAGATCGATTTTGGGCCTACATTCCCCCGAAACTAGAACGCGTTTGATTGATATAAGTACTTACATTAATTAATTGAATCAGGCATTACTTTGCGGAAATCACGGCTAAATCGACGTATAGGTAGTTGACAAGATTGTATCGAGACCTCTGCTTCTAAAATACCTGGTAGACAAAGTTGTATTGCGCTATGCCTGCCCACCAGGATAGACTCTTAGTTTAAAAGAATCCCAATGATATCAATTTCACCCTGTACGTGTAGGTGTACCTACATTACACGGCACGGTGTAAATACGTTATTATCATAATATGGGGTGCTACAGACCATCAAACTGGAGAAAATTTAGTTAACAATGAAATATTCTATGAAAATTTCAACTATCTAGCTATTACGGTTCAAAAGTTACAACCCTAAATAGGTAGGACGGACGGACGGACGGACAACGTAGGCTTAGTAATAGGGTCCCGTTTTCACCCTTTGGGTACGGAACCCTATAAACTAGAGTACATAGGGAAGAGTAACGGATAACTTATCTATGTCAATACACTGAACAAATGTATGTTATGTATGTTACTATGTAGGTTTAACCTTTGTTGTTTCAATTTCAGTAACGTGCGGTTTCGCTTATTATGTTTTCCTAGATACGTTATCGTACGTGTTATCACTTTACCTCGATTTAATTCGGAACGGTTTTGTAGGTATGGTTTTTTATTCACTCTAAATTCTGCTGTTTGGAAGAAATTCCTTCGTCATACCTAAAGGCATAAGGCAAGTTTTACATGTGCGCACTTTCATACAAGATTACAAGCCTATAGACTTGGTGTGAGAGATAAATTAGTTGCGAAGACAAAAGTTGCTCGTGCGCGCCTAGTCTAAAAGTTTACCCCCATACAAACGCTTGTAATTGTAGCATACTTTCTGACATTAATAAAAATTAAGAATGTGTGTGTGTACAATTTACATCAAGTAAGTAATCTATTCTCCTTGGGGGAGGCCTATGTCCAGAAGTGGACGTATATCCACTGAGGTGATGTGATGATGATGATGAATCTATTCTCCTTTATGACCCATAGATAAGCTATAAAGTTTGTTGCTGCTTCGTTCCAGCTCTTATCATAATATACAAATTGAATCCTCCTGGGTCCTTTAAGACCCATAGATAGATAAGCTATAAAGTTTGTTGCTGCTTCGTTCCAGCTCTGATTTATACACAAATTGTAATATCAGTCGTACGTATAGGTAGATAGGTGCATATGAGTCGTGTTGCAAGTATTTATTGTTGGTAATGGCACGGGACGAGCACGGGTCACTATCCGGCGTTAACTCGTCCCCGGCCGTCGACCTCGGGTTGCGCTGCCCTGCCCTGGCTGGACTTGCATCATTGTCGCATCGCCATCGCCACGCCACGCCACGCCAGTGCACCTCGTGCTCTGAATTATAGTTAGCTGCCTCTTCCAGAGCTAAGAGTTGATGAAGAGTTCTTTTTAAAAGTTTATAAGCGAATTGTATCATTAAATGTTTTTTAAATCCATAAACTAGCGACGCCCGCGACTTCGTACGCGCAGACCAATGATGCAACTAAAAAACTATTTTATTTATTCAGAGGCGCAGACCACTGACTTTAAATACTCATAACTTTTGATTCAATGTACCGATTGCGATGAAATGTCTAAATGTTAATACAAACTAAGCCCTATGCTTTTGTAAAAACCCCATCCAATTCGGTTCACCACGACGGGCTCACCCCCCGTCACACTGGACAGAATATCTCTGACTACCTTCTAGGGGAATATAGTAGTGAGCATATGCTTATGCAATTCTGTTCAGCAATTTCTAAGTGATCGTATGGGGCTTGACGAATAATGACATTTAAATGCAAATCTGACCATCAAAATGTGGGCTTTCGCTAAATCTGACGACTCCGAAAAATAAGATTTTGACTTTGGACCATTTTTAACGCGGTCTTCAGGGCGAAAATGGAATAGCTAAGGGGTGATGAGAGATTACCGAAAAAGTATCTGAGAAGTTTCAGATAGGAGCCCCGTGCACAGGGGGTCATTTTCAGACAAAGGATGATGCAACTATTTGGCCCAATTTTGTGTATAACACCCGCAAATCTATCCCAGAGGAAAAAAGATATTTATGGTTATTAGAAGGAAACAATTTTTTCTTTATTTGTTAAAAAATGCCGTGGTGGTCCAGTGGCGAGTAACCTTGCCTGCCGTGCAGGAGGCGATGGTTCGATCCCCGTCCAAGCCGACTCGTACCAATGAGTTTTTCGGAATTCATGTACGATTTGTTACACCACTGGCTTTTCGGTGAAGGAAAACATCGTGAGGAAACCTGCATCCTTCAATTTAGAGGCGTGTATTTGTACCCACTGTCCATTATAAGTGGCGACGGGCTCACCCCCCGTCACACTGGACAGAGTTTCGGTACTACTGGTGAAACGTGGATGTTCTGAGGTTTCAGAATATCTCTGACTACCCCCTCGGGGAATATAGTCGTGAGCATATATATATATATATATGTTAAAAAATTATATTATTCATGTGAAACGAGTACAAAGCTACCATATTATAGTATTTATAACCGAGTTAAGTAAATGAAAGAGGATATTTAGGATAGCCTAACCCCTGACAAAACAAAAAAAACTACTGTTTTATACGTTTGAGTCGAGTTGGCATTGCAGTTTAGTATGGAACAGCAGATTTTTTTGTTCTGACACTATGTTTTTTTTGTGTAAAATAAAGTATAATTGATTGATTGATTAGTTGGTTCCCATAGTAATTTCTTCAGTTTTATGGGTAAAGTATGTGGTTTAAAGATACTTTTCCTTACACCCTGTTTAAGTCCATCTCGCTTCTAAGACATGTCTACAAGCTGTTTTCGAGAGTCATTACGAGTGGAATCAGCTGAGATGATGATGTTGAAACGAATATTCTATTGGCTATGTGCAAGACACTAGCGCCCCTAGCGGTGTCGGACCGCCGTGAATTATTTCAAGTAACATGTTTCGTGTTGAGTTAGTGCACACACTCCACAGATTTGCATAAATTCAAGCATATTTTACACAGCTTGTGCGACAAAAGTACACATTTCTGACACCCCGGGCGCTGCGATCGATTTGACAGTTCCCATCATCACTTCCTTCGCACATAGCCAATAACATGGGTATTATTTTTCTATACACACATACATACATAAACTCACGGGCCGGGCTCAGTAACCTTATCTAACCAGTCTCCTTCGAACCGCGGTCTCGTGCGGAAGCATTTTCATCCGCTATCAACTTGTGGTCCACAAGTTGTCAACCTCGGCAACTGTTGCCGATTCGGCAACATGTCGGCAACTTGTTGCCCACTTGTTGTCAACACTTGCTGACAACCGTCGTCCTCTTCTGTCGTGTGGTTGACATTTCGGTGACTTGTCGTCGGCTTGTTGACGACTTGTTGTCGGCTTGCTGCCCGGACTATTCTTTGTGACAAAGTGCTATTTTCTGCTGTGAAATGAGATGCTTAATACTCTGGTGACATTTGCGGTGACTATCTCTTCTACCTTGAATAATTTGGGAGGTTTCTACGGTGACATCTGCGTCTTCCGGCTAAATCTGAGGTACGGAGACTTCGCATTGAAATGACTCTTATCTGAAATTTCTCAGATACTTTTTTGTCAACCTCGGCAACTATTGCCGATTCGGCAACTCGGCAACTTGTCGCCGACTTGTTGCCGATTTGTCGGCGACTTTTTGCCCACTTGTCGGCGACTTGTTGCCCACTTGTCGGCGACTTGTTGCCCACTTGTCGGCGACGTGTTCCCCACTTGTCGGCGACTTGTAACTAGTTGACCACTCGTTGACAACTAGTTGACTAACGTCGTCCACTTTGGGCGATTTCACGTTCAGCGGTGACACGCCGGTGGCTTCAGCGGCGCCGGTCACTGGTTCTTCAGTGATATCGCATCGGTAACGCGGCGATGACAGCTTCCAATGATGCTCGCTGGTGACGCTTCGGTGACATCGCGGCGGTGACAGCTACTGATGGCTTTACACCGCTTCCACTATTGGAGACATCGTAGCGTAGCCATAGATTTAGTATATATTTACTACGTTAGATCGTATTATTATTATTAGTATTAACGTATGTTAGAGCGAGATAGATAGACGAGACCATTTCAATCAAGAACACGCTATGAGCCTATATGGCCTTAGCGTCAGTTGTCAACGGAATGAGTCCCGATTCTTTTCCAAAATCTCAGGGTTTTTTTGTCTCGTCTTGGATAATCCGTAGCCGATCTAACGTAGTATATGCTAAATCTATGATTGTAGCCTACTGAGAGCCTGGCGGGCCTGCGACGGCTAGGGCCCGGGTGGCAAATGAAATCCTGATTGTATGGCCAGTCCAACCCTGCTGGTAATACCAACGGCTCTCAAACGGTGAGGGAAAACATCGTGAGGAAGCCTGCATATGGTGTAGAAGAAATTGTGATACGTGTTTGTGACATCTACAAATCCGCATTGGACTCACTTGGTGGAGTAACGCTCGACCCTTGACTTTATTTTTCGAAGTCGTCAGATTTAGTGAAAGCCCACATTTTGATCGTCAGATATGCAATTAAATTTCATTATTTGTCAAGCCCCATACGATGGTATGAAAATAGCTGGCGCCGAACATCACGTTTCTTAGAAAAATTTCGATGTCTGAAATTTGTCTGAAAATGACCCCTTGTGCAAGGGGCTCCTATATGAAACTTCTCAGATACTATTCAGTTTTCGCCCTGAATATGACATGATTCAAACCTTCTCACCTCCCGTACCACAAGGATTGTTTTTGAGCAAAAAATATAAAAAAATGAATTGAGATGGTGGAGACTCGTGGCAACCTCAAATGCGAACCGCGCGAATGACACAATCGCTATTTACACAATTACTAATTTAGTAACTATTTATAAACTGATATACGGGTTATAAAAAGTCTAATGGTAAAATTTTATCGGCATCTTTGTACCTTGTCAATCATTGTCACTTGCTGTTCCATTATCAAATAAAATCGGATCAGTTGTGTATGCCATAAATACATTCAAATCTGATTACTCTCGTCTCATAATTCATCATCAGTCATGTAAATTTTATGACATTCAGATTGGCCTGTAATTTTTACAGAAAACTGCACGAAACTTAATTATTAAAAGTTTAAAGTGTGTATGCGATGCCATATAAGAAACGAGTCTATAACTCTAGCCAACAACCACCGTACAAAGGGAAGTAGAGATAGGAATAGTAATTAAATACTAGTAATTCGGTTATGTGTCGTATGAATCATGCTGATGACAAGTGCTGTGCAAATCAGGTTATCGATTAGTGGTTGTGTGGAGCGTCACACAGCACAGGCCGGGCATCGACCCTGCGAGCCAGGGCGCGCGCTGCACTTTGCCTAACCTCCCCACGCTTGACCCTTCGAGGACCTTACTTCATTGCACATCCTTTTAACCCGAGAGTCCTCAAATTATAAAAGAAATATCATTCAAGTTTTTACAAAATAAACTGAAGAGGACAGTCCTTGTAGACCGCCCGAGCGCGCTGCATACAAACGAATTTAGATCAAATATTTTCAATACTCACCAATTTAAAGTCAATGAAATTTTGTGAACATGATCTAGATCCTAATATATTTCTAGCAAAATATACAGTTTCAATGCTAGGATTAATTTAATTTTTTTATGGAAATCTTGAGCCACTGTAATATTGAAACTATACATTTTAACGAAAATCGGAGAAACTAGGCAGGTTAGTTTCTAGATAGTGTTTAAAAAATTGCACTGTCTTTGCCATTTAAAAAGGGTGCTTCAGACCATCAAACTGAACCACTTATGGGAACAACACCGAAACCGCGAAAATAATCAGCTGTCCCATATATTTGGGTCGAATAGCTAATGACGTTTTCTATGGAACAGGAACAGCGGTTTTTTTTCGCGATTTAGATGTTGGACGTCCTAAATCAAAGAGCGTTGTAACGCATTAAATTTTACACCCTGCATAAATAAACTTCGTTTGTATGGAGCGCGCTAGAGGGCATATCCTCTTAATGGGCCTCAGTTACAGTTCCGTCCGTTATCGTCACATAACTCGCATAGTTATTCGTTTCAATGTTACATCGATAGTTATGTTTTCCTTGTGACGAAGTGAGAATGTTTTCCTTTCAGTTTCTTTAGAAATTAACCCGCAGATTTTGTAGAGTACCTAAGGGTACTGGTTGAATGAAATATCGGCGTTTTCTCGTGGTCCTACTATTTTGTTCTACTATTAGGTCCACCAGGGACACCTATTTCTGTTTGTCCTACTGATGTGCTGAATCAAAAATGAGATATAAATTTTGTAAATTTCTATATATATACTTCACGTTCAAGATTGAGGTTATTTCTCCATTAATTCTCCATTGCACCTCGTATGGTTCTAAATCTTAAGGACCCGAAATACTATAATATTCTGAATTTTTTGAAAATTAAAAAATTCTGAATATTCAGAATTACAGGAATGATCCGGAACGGATGCGGTCATGAGCTTGTATGTATAAATTCTGTATCTTAGTTCTTTAGCAGTCAAGCCTTAGAATGTTCGAGGAAACATATTAATTTTGCTCTTTGAATGTGACCTATTATTCCAAAATTATGTATGTATGCTAATATCTTTAAAACTTCTGCTCGAATTGTTTCCTTGTAGCTCCAAGGGTTATAGCCGCCCTATCTACTCCGTTTGAAATCCTTACTCAGTATAACAGGAAACTAACTATTCATCGATCGTGCCCCTGAAAACTTTTCAGTACCTGTGTACAGGGTGACTGTCTGTCACATTGCTGAGAATGCTAGGACACATGAAACTTACCTATTATTAAAAAATTATGTATGTATGCTAATATCTTTAAAACTTCTGCTCGAATAAGGGTTCAGATAGCCGCCCTATCTACTCCGTTTGAAATCCTTACTCTGTATAACAGGAAACTAACTAGGTATTCATCGATCGTGCCCCTGAAAACTTTTCAGTACCTATGTACAGGGTGACTGTCTGTCACATTGCTGATAATGCTAGGACACATGAAGCACTGCAAGTTTAGCATCATTAGTAACCAGCAATGTACTCTGAATTGTCAGTGTCAATTGTCGCGTTTATTACTCAGGGCCTTGGCCCTGATCGTCACGGGCTCTTGGACTATTGAGAAACATTACTAAAACTTTTGCCATGTATGATGCAGTATGTTTACTTTATTAATTGGTTGATTTCAAGTGCACTAAATTTTAAATTAAAGTAGGTAAATGAAAAGATTATCTCAGATTTTTTTCCTGGCGGGTCCTGATAGGTAACCAGTAACCAACATGGGGACCCCATATCAGCAATCTAAAAAAAATATTTTACTTATATCAATCTGGTCTGGGTCTATGATAGGTAAATGCTTATTCACTAACTGAAACCACATAATCCATATTAAAGTCGGATCCCTCGTAGAACCTACTTATATTATGAGAGTATTGAATGATAAGACCGTACCATTGTATTTAAAGCAGAGCCTAAATGACTTTGAGACTGGATTTTGTCAACTCGAGTCCGCCGATATTATCATCAACCGACTCAACCTTAAACAAAGGGCTGGTTTGTACTTCGTCGATCGGTTGCAAGGTTCCTCTTATCTAACAAAGTTAGTCGGAGATAACTTGAGAACAGAAGCGAGGGGGAAGGGAGGGCTGGGGCCTGGGTCACAATTTTTAGGGGTACCGTGCACGGGTGCGACCCCAGCTCTCTTGGTGTATGTGTGCCACTGATGTAGGTTGTATGTAGGTTAACATCGGACGCGCTCGATACGCCACTGCTGAGTGCCGCCGATGTCGACCACCTAACCTAGATCAGGGTGTGGAGAGATCGCTTATGAAATCTGGCGCACACGGACTGCATAAATGAAATGCCACTCTAATATTCTCAACACTGTTTCCTCAGTTCAATTTGTCTAATGAGGTACTTCGAAACTGATCATTAAATTAAATAAACGTTACTGTTAGGTAATGTTTAAGACATTAGTAACATCCAAATCTTTGAGTGTTACGTGCATTGTATTTTTAATTCTATTTTTTTATTAGTGACTGTAATGTAAAAATCAATAATTATTGCTCATGTCCACAATCTTGAAAGTCAATCAATTCAAACATCAACTTTAGTAGCAAATTGTGGGCGTGCAGTGAAATTTTGTGAAATCGCTCCACTCCCGGTGTTCGATGCCTACAAACCAAAGCGAGTTTCAAGACGACACTGCCAGCGCAGTGTACTTCTAGGGTCAAGTACTTTCCATTCCTTTAAAAATACATAAAATGTGAGAAGAATTCATCGAACAGTTTTAAATCTGCACATTTTAGAGCGTTGATTGTGTATCTTGTTTTTTTTATTATTGATCGAAGAAAGTATTCCATAAATAGATACGTTCTTTATCTTCCTAAAATTTCTTGTTGTTAGTATTCAGAGGTTCCCATCCACTAACTCCGGCAAGTAATAGAAAATGCACTAAACAATAAAGACACGATCTTACTTACAACAAAAGCAAAAAAGTAAAAGCCAATCGCTGAACGAAATTTCTAGATTTGAAACTTTTCGCTCCGCTTAGGAAACAGTGCTCGTTTTTTGCTACCGATTTCTCGAAAGACTGTCTTTTCTGGTTTTTTAACTTTTTTTTCTCATTTAATCTATAACGGACGTATTTACTTGAAATACATCCGTATTCGTTGAAGGTTTTAAAATGATAATTTCTCCAGGAAATGAATGATCTGCTAAACAGTGAGCTCACACGTTGGTATTCAGTGACGGTAAGTGGTGTTAGTGAAACATCGCGTTCCAAGAGGCAATGTATCGCATTGCTGAACGTATTGTAGCAAGCAATGCAGTCCAGAGTTATGGCATCTGCAGGCAAGTGGGTGTAATAGAATAGAAACGTTAGAATGCGTTCCGCCCCTGTTCGACTGCAGCTGGCGAGCAGGTTCGCCTCTATCTCGACACGGCCAATTGTGCGCGCCGATTTCAAAACGAAAGTACCGCGCATCTAGGACGGTGAACGTATTTCTCGCTGAGATCTCTTGCAATTTACCAGCCAGTACTTTGTTAGAGAATGCGGCACAGCCAGATTGTTGGATATTCATAACTTGCAACAGCCACGGTGTTTTGCAAGTTTCTAATGCTTTGGATTTATTTTTATGAATCAAATCGTTATCGTTATGATTTACACAATTTTGTTCAGAAATTAGCATGTTGATGTTCTTTACATTGTGGTTAAGTTTGAAAGACGTCGTTAAAGTGCATAACTTTCTTTTGAATAGTAACTGGGAATCTCTCAAAGGCGAAAAGTTGCGTTAAATTTACGATCAATTATTCAATTTTTCTTTTTCAAGTGAAAGTACCTACTGGTAAACTTGCAGTAGGTATTTTTAAATTTGATAAATGTGTAATTTAGAATTAATAAACAGCTTTAGGCAAGCAACATTAACTGGTTGGTGATAATCATAAGCCATTAATACGAGTACATGCGTATGCCCCTTTATTGAACTGCATATGGTAGTTTAGAGGAGATAGTTGAACTGAGCTTTCCTGGGCAACAAATAGTATCAGAAAAGCGAGTGCTTGTGCACTTTCTATTAGACTAGTAAGCAAAAGTTACGATATCTCGTGATATAACCGCTCTCTTCCCCGCACCTCACCATCCGCTCTCCGCGGTGGTAACTACCACAACCGCACCGATTACATTACATTTTTGCAATAATTTTCCTACGAAAAGAGCTTTCTTTATATCACCATCATCAGAAACTTTTCTGCACCCACTGCAGCGTATAAGACTCCTCCCCATTATGCCACTCTTTCCTGTCTTGTCTTTCCAGCTGCCTTTGCAATATCATCAGCCCACCTGGCTGCTGGACGACTCACTCCTCTCTTGCCTGATCTCGGTCAAGGCTTTGCTCCATCTGCCGTTTCTTCTATCCAGCAATTCTATCTACGTCCTGAACCTTAGTTCGATGTCAGATCTCGAATTTTGTATAACGATCTAGAAGTGTTATTTATGCCTAGCATTGCCCACTCCATGGCTCTCTGTATGTGTCAACAGTTTACACAACCTAAAACAATGATATTTTGGGTCAAATCCTCAATTCGGTATGTCAAGTTTTTTTTTGGAGGGCTGAATTGAAAACCATTTCGAGATAATTGTCTCAATAATCATATTTTCTATGTCAGAGATTTTAAAATGAAAGGATTACAGATATTTTTAATAAAATAACGTCGTTTTTCGGTCCGTGCAGTGACGTCACTGGCATACCTCTGAACTCCTTGGTAAACATAAAATCAACTTAAAATAACCGGCCATTAAGAAAAAAAAATACTTTCACAATGTCAGAATTTGACATTTGATGTTGCCGTATCTTTTTCCAGCATAGAGTTAGAAAGAGAGGCAGGTTTTAATTTTTTTAAATACAGCTGTATGTAGTTTTTCTCCATGGAGTTCGAATTATTTTCTCTCCACCATTTTTGCACTTAGAGATTACAGATCAAAATAATTTAAAAATTAAATTTATATTGATAAACTCGATGAATCGCAATAAGAATGAAATAGGTATCTTAAAATTATGTCTTCTGTCCGTAAAAAATATAAAAATGAAGACAAAAAAAAACTTGACATACCGAATTAAAGCGAGTAAAGAGAGGAGAGATAGAAAGAGCCCTGATCCAAATAGCTCCATAGAGTTCTCTGTAAGAATTGGACACAATCTCGCGCGATAAGTTAATGAATCTTTGTGATATACGGTCGCAATAGACGTGCGTTCTCTCAACCTACTTCTTGAATGCCGCTGCTATTTAAACGAAAATCCACCTTGTCGCCTACTAAATAAAGATTATAGCATTATCTTGTCGCGAGCGTTCTCAATCTGACAATTAGGAACTGCTTCGGATGTGCTATAGGATTATACGCTTTATACTATTGGGAAAAGGTGTACATTTATGTGTAACGAGACGCGTAAGCCACAGTACATGTTCCATTCAACCATGAACTCCTTCGAGGAGCGTCCCGCGTAGAGACCTCAATTTTTTAAACTCTCTCGCTTATTGGTCAATCAGCATGACATTTGTATTGTAGGTAAATGGTTATGCTACTATATTGTTATGAAGAGACTGTTGCAAAATTCTTCGTCTCCTTGTAAATCTTATTACTTAACTAATTAATCATAAAATGTGATATTAGGCTATCATTTATAATCCATCTCTGTTATTATCATTGTAACACATTTTCGTTGACACACGCATCCGTCGGTCTGTAAAAGTAAACAGTGTCAAGGTCGCTTATATTGATTTCAAGCTCGTAATGAGTACAAATGGCTTAACACAATGATTCTAATAATGCTTGTATATACGTTTATTTCATTATTTCGTATTCAGACGACTAGAGCAATTTAGCTGTATTAATGCAGACAACGGGAGCCGAGTTCTCCTTACAACGTCCCCGGCCTGTCCTCAGCTTGCCCTATTACATAAAATGCTAATAAGAGTGAACCTAATAACCTTTCGAACTAAGTATTTAAATTTTAATAACACCTTTAGCAGGTTCACATTAATTATTAAAATATTACCTTAAAACAAATGTTACGTACTCAAACTCAAAATGTTTTATTCAAAATAATATCACTTGGCTAGCTTTACGTACCAATTATAAGTAGCGAAGGCTCATTCGCTCACACTGGACCGAGTTTTCGGTACTATTAGTGAAACGTGGATGTTCTGACTTTCCTTTGAGGAATATATTCGTGAGCTTGTATGCGAATGTAAGGTATAAATCATGTATTTAAGGCAGTTCGCCCGCATTCCAATCATTAATTACATTCTTCTTACAGGACAATAGCGAATATATACGAACATGAAACTGACCAGTGCTGATCACATCTCTAAAGTCACAGACTACCCACCGACTAACTGTTAAGTATGACCACTGACCAGTCCTCGTTTTGTTTCAGACATTTTCGCGGAAGCTAAATCTACAGCGTTACAAAAGTGTAAGTAGGCTTTATTGTTAACCTGAAGACATCCTCTTTATACTTTTATGTTTATCATGTTGATATATTATATTACATACTTACAATTGTGTAAGCAGACTGTAAAGTTGTCAGTCGATTGCTTAAGCAGACAGATGCATCTAGTTTCGTGTCGCGCGCGGCTCGTGAGAGTCGAATTTCTCAACAGTTAGAAGTGGCTAACGCGAGGCGCGGCGTTTTCCCAATAGAAAGTCCTCTGATGCAGGAAGCGCTGGTGCAGTTGCACGTGCAGCCGGCACCGTGGCCGGGAGGGGCGCCCGGCCGATGCACTTTCATGCGGTGACGTCACATCTACCTTTCGTCAGCGTCACGCCGTAAGAGCTGTTACGCAATGGACGCGCACCACTCAACTTTCCAATTTCGACAACGCGCTATTGTGTTGCGCTTTCAAATTTTACTATACCTTCGCTTCTTGGCGCTTTCTTACGTTTCTCTCGCGGCTGAAAAGTGCTCTGAATGCGATGCGCAGTCGCGATCTCGATGCACTTTCACTGTCACGTTCAGGCTTTCGTCTAAAATAACATCTTTTAAAATAAACAAAACCATTTAATTACTGACAGGGTCTTTCTTAATTGACGGTTTTTTAAGGGGAGGATTAAACCATGAAACTGAACGACTTTCTCTATGGGACAAAGTATGAAATTGGGAAAAAAATCCGCTGTTCCATAAAAAAAAATGCAATTCTACTTGACCGAATGTTATAGAAGATTTTCGCTATTTTGATGTTGGTCCATAGATAAGTTGTTCACTTTGATGGTCTGATCATCCTCTTAAAAAAACCGTCAGCATTTAAGTTGGACACTACAGGGTGAAATTCATATCATTAGCATCCTTTTAAACTAAGAGTCTACCCATCAAACTGAACAACTTTTACTATGGGAGCAAACCAATCGGAGCAAAAAAAATATCTGCTATCCCATACTGAACTGTACCCGCCGCCGCTGCCTACACGACTCAAATGTATGGGACAACAGATTTTTTTAGTAATTGTTGTTCAGGTTGATGGGTAGACTCTTAGTTTAAAAGGATGCCAATTTCACCCTGTATATCTGTCGTGTTAATTATCAGTATCATTAACATGTCAGATGTTGTAAATAAATATGTAGATAAAAGTACTTTCTCGGTGCGTGGTTTTGAAAGTTCCACCTAAAAGTATGCGTGATATCGCTCGCTGCCGTCGAAGTCGCCAACTCGCAACTCGTAGGGTTTTCTCCAACAGAGACGGGAGCTTTCTCGCTCTTAGAATATCACGAAAGGTGAGAGCAGACCGTCGCCGTGGCTGGCACCACCTTAGGAATAGGTACTATCTAACTAATCTAGTTATATCGGGGTAGCAAGTTATTATTGGCGCTACGAAATCTAATTACCACTATCGCTACTTCGACTTGTCTTGACAGACTGTTCATGATTTTCGAAGCAGTTGTGATATTTTCTGTGAACTGATTTATTGAGAATTAATTTAGTTACGTTGTACAGCTTGAATAGCTAAATATGCGAGTGCCAGGAAACACTCGGCGTTTATACTAGATTACACACCGAGGACAGCAAAGTAAGAAAGGTCTCAGATCTCATGTAGGTAATTGTTGACCGAGGCGAATTGTCGAGAAGACATGTGATCTGAGGGGTTCTTATTTACTGTCCGAGGTTAGTATACTGTTTTTCTCCTCGACGGAGGTGGAAAGCGACAACTTCGTTTAGCGCAGCGGGACGAAAATTGACGCTTTCCGTCCGGAGGGGAGAAAATGTATTTAATTACAGGCCTTCCTTTTCAATCATTTTCGACTCTTTAAGATTCAGCAGCGCTGACACTAACATAAAGCATTTTAAAAATCAATTTTATTACCTAATTACATTTTTAGGGTTCAAACAAGGAACCGACATCGATATAGGGTAGACATTTTCGGAGAAACCCTTATATTATTTGTCCATTTTGTCTGTTTGTATGTCCCGCCTTAATTACTTTCTCATTTGTGCACCTATTTAAAGAAAATTTATACTTAAATGAAATGAAGGCATATAATAATCAAAACTCAAAATTAGAAATGTTATAGTTTAATTAAGAAGAAAAATTATTTCTGTGACGTACTTTATATGAATATGATGAATTGATGACGAATGTCGTAACACAATTTTTAGCAGAAAAAATTTAATACCTCGGAAATTATTAACAACAACCAAAGATCCGACGGTGTAAAAAACATTTACTGAAAAGAGAAAAACAACCTCTATTAAAGCACTTTTAGAATTTTGTTTGATAACATGAATGTCATAAAGGTATCGCAGGCAACCTTTGACTATTTGTCATAAGGACTTGCCTTGCGGTAGCATTTCCCCTCTGCCACGGTATAAGAACAATTGATCATGTGCATTTACATTAAATTGTATACCTTATCACGTAAACGAGACAGCCTATAATTGCGAAACAATAATTTCGAACTTTGAACGTTTGGGGAGACTACTTTTCATGATTTTTATCATTCAAAATTATAATCTAAAGTTATGGAGAATAAAATCCAAAGTTACGGATTTCATGTCACCTCGCCCCCCGCAAAAAGTGACAGAAATGTTTGTTAGTAGAATTACACGCGTTACTAGTCCTCATTATAAGTAGTCAAAGCAGGCTAACAACAAAAATTACATTTCAAAACATACATCTAAATATTGTGATGAGGAGATGCTACTGGCTGGACGGTATAAAATGACTCCTAAGACCTCCCCAGTCTATATGTGTGTATCTGTGATTAAAAGTTGGCATGGCAACATAAGTTTGAATTTCAATTGACCCTTGCAAGTGAGTGTAACAGAAAAGAAAGGTCAAATCGCATTATGAATGAGAAAGTTAATCGTGGAAAGTCAGCGCGAGCGTATCTGTCTGCACTTGTCGTTTCTAAAAAATAAATGGAAGTATGTAATAAAATTATTGGCCAGAGATTTCGGTTATAAATAGTATAAGAAAAAACCGGCCAAGTGTAAGTCGGACTCGCGCACGAAGGGTTCCGTCCCTACCACCATACAATCTTACAACAAAATTGAGTTTTCTCCGGGACCACTAGCGTGGCCGGACACGTATTTGTCCCTATAATCAAACCAAGTTATGAGATGCTTATTACTTGTATTTGTTACAGTTTTTACTATAAAATAATCTATATATCTATAGGTACTAATAAAAACCTTGAAAAAGCACATTTTTTTGTATGAGGACACAAATTTTTTTTTGTAATTGTTAGCAAATCCGCCATTTACAGATTACAGATGGTTCTAAAGATACAGTCCCAGGAAAGACAGACAGACATACTGACGGACCTTTGAATAAATTAAAATAGCGGACGGACAGCGTGTAGGCCTGTGAATAGGGGTCCCGTTTGCACCCTTTGGGTACGGAACCCTAAAAAAGAAATGAAGTCGAAAGTAAGTCCTAAAAAAAGACAATGGGATGGATTAGATAATAATCTGAACAACTCTTTAACTTTGGAAACTGTATGGGGATAAGTAACAACACAAATCATAATATACTTTTTCCATGCCTGGTCTGATCTCAGATCTGAATTAATCGCAAAAAATATTGTTTTACGATTTCTTCGGTAAAGAACATTTCTAGTAATTATATTATGAAATTTATGAACAATAAAATATCAAGAAATAAGGGTATTAAAACACGTTTTGGTCGACACTTTTACATAGATACTATTTGCAATATAGCAGAACTTAACTTTCTGTTTCTACTTTCGATTGACGATAGGACTAAAGAAAGTGTTTTCAATCTTTATGAAAGTTATAACTCGTTAATTCGTTTGCTCAGCATATACCGAGAACCTAGGCCGTTTATCAGATACCTTAAGACGACACGCGGTCTGCAACACTTCTGAAGAATATGTTTTTAACAGAGAAACAGAGCTACCAGTGCGAGCATATATTTTTTTTCCATACAATCTATGTTAAATAAAAATATATTTAAATAAAATATTTTCATAAATCAATTACTTACTATAAGAACTAAGAACCTTCTAAACTGCCTAAAATTGCCCAGTTTATACCGACGTTTTTAGACATTCAGCCAGCGAACTACCTAATAAACCTAAACTGATGAATACCTAATGTTTACCTATAGCACATTAAAAAAATACTAGTTACTACATCCAGAAAAAAATTATGACGAATAAAAAAAAAGTAAAATATACAGACAATAGCCAAACTCTTTCTCATATTATTCTTGAAAACAATATTTGCTCTATTTCATTATCCAGGGAGGAAACAGGGAAATATGTTTTTTAGCCTAAACGCAGCCCGCATTCCTCTTAATACTCTATAACTGAATTCTACAAAAACATTATCTCCGAAACTTCGTAATTGTAAAGAGGGTGAAGGGGTGTGAAGAAGGTATAAACTTGCGGGAGGGGTACAATACGACCCAGTGCCCTTGATGCGGGATCCAGGTCATAGGCAAGCGCGCCCTCCCTGGTGATGACGCCCAACCGCGCCCACACAACAATTATTAAAACAAAACATCTAATATGCAAATTAAAACTCCATCTGCTAGCGTAGCAATTCAGCCTGATCATCTTTTTACAAATCGGCTGCTCCAAAATAAAACACTGAATACGCCACTAACATTCGGTGAGCTCAGAAGTTGAAAATGTCAAAATTAGTCAAATTTACTATGGAGATACGCATCTTTCTACTGCTGATTTGACTTTCAAAAATCGCACTCCTGAAGCATGATTTTTGAGAGTCAAATCAGAGTAGAAAGATGCATGAGAAGGCTTTTGTATGAGATTTAAAAACCGTTCAAGCTCACCGATGACATTCAAAAATCGCACCCCTGAGCCACTTTCAAGAATTTATGTTGTATCAATTAATTACCGTACACGATATTGTGGATAGTTCTGTGAATATATTTCCCAATGTTTAAAACAGGATCCTCAATTCTGATACATTTGAACTAGGTAAGTAACCAATTTGTAAAAGGTAGTAAAATTTTTCAAAATTGCATTTTCTGTTTTTTATTTTGGAGCAGCCGAAATATCCCTCGTTCTTTTTCTGTCTTCTTCGTTTTTAGGATCCAGTAGGGCTAGCATGTCATGCTTAACGTAATGTAACAAAGACAGATGCATATCTCGATTATTTTAATTATCCAGCAGGCAGCATGCTTTGCCCATTATGAGTAGCAAAGCAGGCATATTAAATGTCAATTCGTAATGAACACTAATATCATGATTGATAAACATACATATACTCACGCCTTCGCCCCATTGTGGTAGGCAGAGAATTGCTGAATACGTCTAGTTAAAAAATTCAACCGTGTACCTTGGCTAGCGAAAATTAAGTTGTGTTATAGATTGAAACCTAAAATTTATGAAGACCCTTGAGTTTATGGCAATTTAGCACGAGTGTTGAATTGAATGTTGAACAATAAGACAATACCAATAAATTAAGAACAAATCAGCAACCGTGTCGCAGTAGAACAAACAACAACAGTAAATATATTTGAAAATGGTCCCATAATTACGAAGAATTCTGAGAATCGCATTAGGCTGAAACGAGCCGACTCAAACAAAAGAGCTTAAAACAACCGAGCAGGTAAGATGAGTCGAGGAATCCGAGGCCGAAGGGCCTTTTTACCCTCGGGAGGTTAACCCTGAAGGCCCGAACCAAGGTCGACGAGTACCGGAGACTGAAAGGGAGATGACTCAATGACTTTGAAGTACCCTCGAAGTCACATTTAGGTATTCTGTTGCAGTAGCCAATGCACGCATTATGACTGTGCAACGAACCACTTGGTTCATTCAGTTGCAATTTCGATGCGATACAATCTTATGGATCTTTCAAAATTAATTCAAACATCTTTTTTTTGGTCTGGGAACAAAACACAACGCTTTTCCGTTATAAAACACTTTATACCTATAATTTGCCCGCGTATTCGTCCACGTGGATTTCGGAAAACTTTAATACAACTTTACACTTGGGTCGAGTAAGGTTGTAGTTTTGAATACAGATGACTTTTTCACAATTTCGATGTTGTTCCCATAGATAAAGTTGTTCTTTTTGATGGTCTGATCATGCCCTAACAAAACCGTCAGCATATTAAGGACCCTACACTAAACTTGTATACCCAACGTATATCCTTTGTGATTGCATATCCTATCAGATACTCAACGTATATCAATTGTGATGGCAATCAGTAGACACCAAGAGCAAGTCAAGCTAAATCATGTACCTCGTAGTAGATATACATATAAGTAATGTTCAATAACTCAAGTTAAGTTAAACTCTGAGAGCTTCGGCGCGCAGGGCGGCTCAAGGCTCCACGCGGGGGCAACAACTTCTCCCTTCGTGCACTGAACCAAACTGCAACTGAATATTTTAAACGTTTGATACTGCTGAAAGCTAGCTTATCAAACAAAAATAATCTTTAGTGTTTAACTGCACGGCACAATACTGTTCGATTATATCCCTAAAATGAGACTACAACTTACCCTCATAGAAGATCCTTCCTTTGTTAATAATAATGGAGAGCATTAAATTTTTAATCGATATTTCAATTTTAATTTAATTTAGAATTTATGATAAACCTTGGGCTGTAGAAATTAAAAAGAAAAGAAAAATCTGATATTTTTATTTTGCTTTAAATCACATAATCTCCAAATGGTTTTTGGAATGTTGGTACCTTTCATAAAATGAAATGTCCATTGTTGCATTCAAATATCATTGCGTGCAACAGAGTTTTCAACATGCCCAATTTTGTGCCTAAAAATGTTATCGTGATGAAATAATGTATTATGAAGAGCATGTTCTTCATACGCATTTATTCCATCATCACTAAAACTTTTACGCTGTCAAACGATACTGTACCACAGTGACTGTTGTACTGTACTCACCTACGAGTCTATTCAAAGCATAGCCGATGTAACTTTGAATCAGTCGGTTCAAAAGTCGTGAATTAGCTTAAAGCTTTCACCGGTACAACGGAGACACGACGGTGAAAGAAAGGGAGCGCGCAGCTGTCCCGCGGGTGCCGGCTGTCGGGCGCTCCGCCCTCGCTGACCCCTCGCGCCACTCCACTCGGAGAGAGGAGCACTCACCGAGCCGAGCGGTGCCGGTGCGGTGGCGGTGCGGTGCCAGTGCCACTCCACGAGTCCAGTCGCCCGACAGTCGTCGTGCGTACCGAACGTCTGTCAGGGCTACCCGCGTTATATCACAGCCATGTGCTGAAGTGAAACTGTCAATCGTGCTATATCCACATACCGGCGTTGTTCGGTCTCAGTTCACGCTGTTGCACTTTTATTTGACTTGTGTTAGTTTGTGTTCTCGAAGTGGTGCCACTGTTTTGGAAAATTGGATTATACGAACGAATAATGGCCTTAGCCAGGTGAGCTATTTTGGTTGTTGGAGTCAACACGGAACTAGTTTATTTTATCATGTTCATCGAAGGACTTTACGTCGGTTGGGTAATTTGATTTAGTATTCAGGTATGAATGAATCTCAGTTTCAATATTGTTGAGCATTGTTAGATTCCTTTCTTTATCTAGAATGTGAAGTCTGATTTCAATTACCTAACATTTATTAAAATCCCTTCCTGTATCATGGTGTGTTGATTTCATTAGTATCGCTACAATGGGCGAAAGTTGCTTTGCCCCGCACGCGCATTTAACTTTCCTTGTTGTGTAAGCTGACAAACGACAGGTAGAGGGAGCAACTTAGAAATCGAGTCACTTTTACAACAATTAGTTTTACGTTCATCATTATCTAATAGACGATTAGTAATGAACGTATTTTTAATTGTTTTTCTATCGTTGACATCATTTCTGTGCACGTAAATGCTGCTATAAACAACATTATTCGATTTGAATTTCCCCTAAATCACAAAAGAACGTGTTCGGTTGATCCAAAGTCGATGTTTTCTCCCATATCCTCGCACCCTCGTACGTGGACCCTATACTGTTCGAACCCCAATGTTTCATTTGAGTTGTGATGCTAGCTAGTGTTGCTGTGTTTTGTTTGCTAGACGACATATCTAAAAGTTTTGTGTACTTATATTTTTCATTTACAGGTCACATGTTTTATGTCTCATCCACGTAACAACATTCTTTAATTCTATGTCATGGCATGCTTATTAGTAAGATAATAAATAGATCAACAAATATCACAATAAAGCAAGCTGCAGTAGCTTATAAATCATTTATATTCGTATAGACACGTGAAGCAGGCGAAGGACTGCACCTCCTGTAGCAGGTAGTAAATCGACGAGACCGGAAAGTGTTCGCTTTTTAATTTACAATAAACTTTTTCCCCCTCTTCTTTGAAGGATATAGTTTCGAACTCCTTTGTTGCCTAAAATATTTGTATATCTACACTACACTGTTCTTTCATTCAGTACCCGAAAACTCCTTAAATCGGGATTTTCTCTACTGAATTCATTGAAAACATTTCAAACATGGATCGCCAATCGTTGATTATAAATGAAAGATGATCCCATTTTATATGGTGACTCCTACCTACAACTAAGCTGGGAATCACATTATTATTTGAAGGAACTTTTACACCGTTTCCCTTCCCTAAAGCTCGTGACATCTATACGATATTAGCGTTGGGTAGAAATAAGGATTCGCGGGGATGCGCCTTCCTGGGGGCGATGACCTTGTTACAAGGAGAATGCAAGGAGCAAGAAAGCTCGGGTAGTCGCGTCTTCGTCTTATCCCTCTTTATTCTTATTGTGATAAATACTTCCACATAAGCAGGCAATATATGTCGTTTAAAAACGTGGACTTGGAATTCAATCTCCGATTCGAGTCAACTCGTAGTAACTTTACCTTTTTCATTAAAATCAGGTATTACCTAGTTCAGGTTTAGTGAAATTTAATTCACCACACTTAATTGTCTCAAATTGCTTTTCTTTGTTTGCGGATTTGAACAAACCTTTGTCAAATATAACATATGAACGTATGATTTATGTATGATTCATTAGGATGAACGCTGGCGCTGGTCTTATCGCCCCCAGCCATACCATCAAAATGTTCATACACGGCGTAAATTTTTCAGCCTTCGCTATCAAGATAAATCGGCTTGAAACCGTACATTTACTATGTTACTTTGTTTGAATAAGTTGGGCGAGGTTATTTCGCAACACTGTATCAATTTAGTCGAGTAGTGTAGGAAACGAAGGTAGTGGACCCCCACAGTAATTCAACAGTCGGAAAAAACTTTATAGCATGATAAAGTATCAATAAATTAAAGTATTGTATAAATTTCTAAAGAATAATAATAATAGAAGTTAGGTTTTTTTAACAAAAGTCTTATTTAATTGATATCTTTTTTAGGAAAAATTCTCTGTTTAAACTTTCTTCACTGGACATATTCACGTAACGTTTAAAAACAATGTATGAAATTTCAAAAAAAATATCTTAGCAGAAATGCCAAATTTAAAGAAAATACGTGTTTTTGGTGCGACTTGGACCGGAAAAAATCTCTCTCGGTTTTTTTTACGGGAATGCCATTTTATTGTAGTTTTATAGCCACAAAATTAAATTCCAAAATATAAACCATGTAGCAATACTATTTTTAAAAAATGCCTTTCTACTCGCAGTGGAAAATTTCTCTATCCGTTTTATTTATTGATTGAAGCACACAGTAAATTTTCTTTTCATGTAGAAGAATTTCCAAAAAAAATATCAAGCGTATTAAAAAATAAAAACATTTTACATCGACAGATTTGAATCTAGCAATCGAGAGCTGTGAGTGGGGAGCGGGGTGTAGAAGCGGGGCGCGGGAGCGGTACTGGCTGCCGCCGCCGCCGGCCGCGCGACACATCTTTCTATATTCACGTATCAATCGTCGATTCTAATAGTTGTTTTCACATATTATTATTGTTTGCGTTTGCATTTTTATATAAAGAGGGTAAACAAAACACCCTAGTATTACTTAAGGGGGTGCTTCAGACCATCAAACTGAACAACTTGCACTATAGAGCCAACATCGAGAAAAAATAAAAAAAAATCTGCCGTCCCATACAAAACTTCAGTATCGACTCGTCTAAAATGTATGGGACAGCTGGTTTTTTTTGCGATTTTGATGTTGGCTCCATAGCAAAACATGTTCAGTTTGACGGTCTAAACCACTCCCTTAAGTATTACTAGGGTGTTTTGTTTCTCCCTGTAGGTACCTATATACTTGTTAGTATTGTTACTTACCTACCTGATTGATTTTACTTTCTGATTTATACTTATTGATTATTGAAAGCCCATTTAATTACCTACTTAAATAAAGTTTGCCTTAAGATGGTACGAATCCTATACAAAGTGATTTTGCATATTCCCAAGTTAACTACGTAATAATTCAAATTAAAATGTATTTAAATAGTTTAAGTACGCTAAGCTTATTATTATTGCGAAACGAATAACAGAATGATTTTTAAATGTAGGTATGGAGTTATTCATGTATTTGTAAATTTACTGACTCAACATAAACACCGTAAACTCACTTTTTTATTTATTTTGGGCTAATGCTCATGGTACAGTAGTATAATACCTACTACCTTACCTATAGGTAAATTAAGTAGGTAGAGTAAGGTGTGCCAGTGAATGAACGACCTACACCAATAAATGAAAAACGAGCACCAGTGAATGAACGGTACGGGATGGAATTATTTATTAAGAGATAATTTGGAAAATATTCACTATTTTCGAAATAATTTCATTCAACACCAATCTTTAAATGATTTCTCACGTCATAACACATATAAATCACAATACTTTTTAGCCCCAGACGTGGGAGGGCGGCAAAATAATCCATAACCATACATTTGAGAAGTTGCTTGATGGTGGGCAACTCTAGATCGATATTTAACTTCTTATTACGTAATAACCATGACGCGCCAGTCGCGGTACGCATGAATCTGTTCTGAATAGTCTCCAATGTATGGATATGGGTCTGGGTGACGTGTGCGAATACCAATCCAGCGTACGTAAATATCGGCCTGATACAAGTTATGTAAATTGTCAGCTTATTTCTAAGTGACAATTTAGAACGCTTGATCAGGAGCGGATAGAAACGATTATTATTTGCGTATGGCTTTTATTTCCTCCAATCAAAAAGAACAAATCTCAATACAAAAGTACACAAAATCAAATTACAAACCTATATCAAAATTTTGGAGCCAAATCTTGGCTTCCGGCGTTAGTTTCATTATGTCCACCAAACCCCCCTTGAAACTTCTTTTAGGACACTCCTCTACAATGCTCTCTGTTCTTGCGAACGCGCTTTATGTGAGGCTGGAATGTCATTGCCCTATCTTACGTGACTCCTAGGTATTTGACCGTATTCACCCAAGGGATCGTACGGCCGAATAGCCTGATCGGGGTAAGTTCTGAGCGTGCGTCCGTCCAGAAAAAGAACACTGCCATGTTTTTTTCTGGATTCGATTCTCCACTTCCGAAACCAGTTCCCGAGGGAAATGGCTGCGGATTGGAGTCCCGCACACACTAAGGACTTGTTCCAACTGGAGGTGTAAAGCGCAGTATCGTCCGCGAATAGAGATAACTGACAATCGCAAGGGGGCGCGGTATGTCGTCAATGAAGAGAGAAAAGAGTAAGGGTGAGAGAGCGGAGCCCTAGAGGACCCGGGCGGTTATGGCCCGTGGGGACAAGTGCGTACCCTCTACTCGGTAGCGAAAGCTACGATTCGAAAAAAAGTATCTTATGATGAAAACGAGACGGTCTGGCACTTGGAGTAGGAACAGTTTGTAAAGCAAAGCGATAGTTCGCGGGATGCCCCTGCTCCCCGCACAATACGCACGAGGTTCGGCCTCTCACAGTCCACCGTTGCATGGTCACCCAGGCACTTTACGCATTGTGGGTCAACCTGACAGTTACGGGAACTGACAACGGTGGCACTGTGAGGGTACTCGGTTCTTCCTTGGCTTCTCGACTTCGAAATGTGTTAGCCCAACCACGGACTTGAGGCCATAAATGTTATGGCCCCCGTTCATGGCGGGAATAACAAGTACCATGTTGTACTTGACCTTGGTCCTTCCGCTGCTTATGAGGTGGACCTCCAGAGCAGGTAATCCCTGGCTCTGGCACTGAATCCGTAGCGATTTCTTGGGGAACACCGCGAATCATGGCCCGTAGGACTTTGTCCTCCTCGAGAGTGAAAGAGTGGTAACCCACTCTTTCACTATCGAGCAGGCGCGTGAGTGCGCGGTGATCCCCAGGAGTGGGGACTATGATCTTAATACCCTCGTAGGTATTGGTCGCCTGGGTGAAATTGATCCTCAGTTCTCCCATCAGAGTTGAGATACGCTCCCACTTGCCCTTCTCTCGAATGACAAGTGGAGGCGCCCTGCCCCTCTAGCATGCCAGCGCCGAGAAAACGACAAAAATCGAGACGTGCCCCCATCTTTATTATTTTACGTACGCCAAAAAGAGCGCGCATGACGTTTTTCTCGTTTAAACGCTTTGTCGTGGGTGGCATGCTAGCCGTGCTGAACTTCTTCTGAGAGGCGGGGGGAGTTTGGGTTTGGGGCGGGGGCGGGGGCGCCTGTTGAAGGCTCTGTATTAGTTGGCTTGCGGGGCCGAGGTTTGGTTGGCTTGCGAGGCCAGAGTTTTGTTGGCCTGAGGGGCCGGGGGTGGGCTGGCCAGAGGGGCCGGGGTTGGGGTGGCCTGAGGGGCCGGAATTTAGCTGGGCGGCCAACTTTCTAGAGCGCTTGCTCTTCGGTTTGGGGAAGAGGGACAAACAGAGTCCCTTCTCCGCGGCCTCATCCTTGCGCTTCTTTTTGAGAAGCCGTTTCCGGGTTGCCTCCCAAACCACAGTCGTAAACTCGTCCTCCTCGGAGGAGGAAGAGCTGCTGGGGATGTCCATTTGAGATTCAGAGTCTTCCCCCCGACGACAGCGGTGGTTCCCGGTAGCAGTCCGGAGCGATAGTGGGACGAGACCGCGGAGCAGGGCTCGGTGAGTGCGGGGTGTCCCGCGTCAGGGCCGCTCTCAGAGGAGAGCGATCCCGAAGCGGGCTTGGAGGGGTGGCTGTAAAGCCGGGGGGTACTGGCGGCGCTGAGGGCGCAGGAACGGTCAGATCGCGGATAGCCTGTATAACCTTAGGGGTTCTCAGGCCTTCCTCGGAACGGCTTAGGTCGTCGGTCACTACTCTCCAAGAGCCAAGCCTGTGCGTGGTATCCGCGAAAGTGATAAAGCTTTCCTGGATAGCCTCGACTGGTGTCTAGACCAGGGTTGAAATCTGCGCGTCATAATCGATTTTTAAGTCCATTAATTCGCGCGCGTTTTCATCCCGGAGCTGTCGGATTCGCTCTAACAGAGTGGTGACGTCGGGGTTGTCCGTTTGCTGTGACATGTTGTGGGGGTTCCCCGGGTGGGATTTCCCGGGGATGTGTGCCGTACCGACCCTCCCTACCTGGGTTTGGCAGGGAGGTTGTGTACCTGACGTGGTCCCTACCGTGTGCCCTAGGTGTGGTCCTTCGCCGATCTTATTGTGCGAAGGGTGTGTGCCTAAAAGGCCCTAGTGGCCTTGATGCAGAGGGTAGCTGCGAGTGCGTGGCTCGACAACGCCCAAACAACACCAAGGCATAGGAAATAGGGCCTACCTACCCACCTACCCTTAGGTAGGATGGGAGTGAGATGGCTGACGTCGACTAGGAGTCCCTCCAAGGGCGGTGGTGTCAGTCCCAGCCGGATTGACCGTTCCCTGAAGGGGAAAGGCGAGCCTCCGAGTCAAGCTCCGTCAAGGTTCGTTGGCACGGTTACGTATCCCCAAGACGACCACTAAAGCGTGGATTTACGAAGATCAGACGTCGAGTATCGAATAAATCGAAACAAGTCAGTCCGCGCAATAAAAATTGCAGTTTCCGACCGGGAGCGGAGCGGTGACGCATCGTGGAGACGGAGGACCGTCTCGGGCGGCGGGCGTCGGGCGACCTGGTTGGCGTGGAGGCGGCGAACCAACGGAGTGCGCGTGGCGGGGCACGGCGCGGTAGAAGGGCGACGGAAGAGGAGCGAGGCACGGACACGTCCGCACGCTGCGGCTGCTGTGGTCGACTCGAGGGTCTTGTCTTATATACGATCCTCGAAGCTTGTGCCGCGTGCAAAAAAAGATGGAGAGGGCGCGTGACAAGGGCAGGTAGATGTTTGCGAGTGAGAAAGCATTCGGGTGTGCGCCTCTCGCTACACGAGTCAAAAATTAAAGAAAATGTGATGTTCATTTACTCTTGAAAACCAATGAATGAACAGGCGTTTATTCACTGGAGACTTTTCACCAGTAAATGGACACGGAAATTTACGGAATAAAACTGCGTTCCTTTACTGGATAGAGAGCTTAAAATGAAAAACGTATACATTTTTAAGATCAGTATGACGTACACACGGCGACAGATCAACCTACCCATAGTTGAACTCTATGTTCATGGACATAAGGTCCAACTATGGGTAATTTGATCTGTCTGTACACTTATCTAAAAAAACTATATCTTTATTAAAATAAGAAATAACGCAACTAACCATTAAACAAACTCCCGTTCGTTCACTAGGACACAAATAAATTTCAAACACGAGTCCTAGAATTGTGAATTATTCTATAATTAGACACCTTTTTTACCGTTAAATATACGTCATCGTCATACGACTGAAAAGCTCCTGTTTTATCCATCATCCATATAACTGATTCACATTAATGTCCAAAACAAACGACACACAGAAAAATACTGTGACAGGTCATTCCATTTACCTTATAAGGACGTCATAAATCGGGTTTTAGCCAACGACACACCCATCTTCGATTATGATTTCGCGGACACTAAGCATCACAACCCCTCATGGTAGCTGTCAAGTACTGATAGTGTTGCCAGCAAGGTACAAAAAAAATCACTAAACATCTAGCTCTTTCAGTTTGCTTAATAATCTCTAAAAACCTGGATTTGCCCATTCACTGGGATGCGTTCAGCCACTGGTCCACTTACCCTATATGCCCAATTTAAATATTTTTATAATTTCAGAGTCAGTAATTATTGTAGATACTCATACTAATAATAATAAAGTACATACATAAAATTATGTCGCAAAACCTGTGAACTCGTTTGGTAATTATTCCAGAAAGTAACCTATTTTTTTTCCTTTTTATTATGTTCTACGAATTAGACAGCACAATGATCGACCGAAATCTAAAAATGAATAAGTAATAACATTTTTAAAGAAAAAATAATTTATAACTAATTTGTCTATCTCTGCATCATCAAATAAGATGTGCTAGTAGTTGATATTGTAAAATTAAATTTTTTATTATTTTCTATTTATACTACAATGTACCTACTGTAAGAAAATAATTGAAAGACTTAAAATTAACTTAAGTCCTTAACTTATTTTCCTTTTTTAAATTCAAAGTTACACAAAACTACGTAGGTACCTACATAATATTATATAGGTACCTAGTTTTTTGTGTACGTACAAAGAAAACAAAAATTCAATAAACTAAAGAATCACATACCGGCACGTGACCCTCCGGTGCGGGTCACGCGATCAAGGTCGTACAATTAGCACGAGGACGGTAATCTGCACCCAACTGGTAAAGCAATACGGTACATTATTGCGAAAACGCGGGATAGATTTATCTTTACTTCCAAAATTTCGGTGTTCTGGATGATATTTTTTTTTGAAATTTTGGGTTTGTGTGTATATGTGACTACCTAAAATAATTTTAAAAAGAAATAATGCTGAGAAGTTTTCCATACTGAGTTATTTATAGTTTCAAATAAATTTATATTAGTAAGCTTTTTTTTTTTGAATTTCTTACTCGAAACACTAAATTACATTCTAAGGTCTTATAAGAAAAAAAAAATTACTGAGCACTTTTCCGATGACAATGAGGGTCAGAAAAAGCAATTATCGTACAAAAGTAATACTAATGTTTGAAAAAAGTTTTTGAATTTTATCATGTATCACATACTGGTATAAATAACTCATTTGGTAAAATAAATTTGGACAGAGAATTTACTCGGTTCAATATATAAACGGATTTGTATGTTTAGGTATAAATACCTGAAACAGGATATTTTTTTTTTTTGAAAATATTTATTTTGGTATTGACTCATACTATTTTATAATCCTGCAAAGTTTCATCGACTGAGGAATTAATGCATGGGTCCCCATACAAAAAATCGGTTCATTGCCTACACTAGAGGGCCGGCGCGGCGGGCGCGGAGCGGACGGAGCGCTCGCTCTGAAGATTGCGGCCGGCCAGCCCGCTCTCCGTGCTCCTGTTTCTCTGACAGTGGAATGCGATAACTAAAGTGGGTTTTGGCGGCAGCGACGTTGTATTTCGGTTACGATAAACTCAGTTAAACAGAACTGTACCCCTAGTGCGAGTTTCATAAAACAAATCGAATGACTTAACTACAAAGTAAATCGAATAAACGTCAAACGTGGTGATGACCGAAAAGACGCGAGTGTGAGTTGATACTCTCGATCGACGTTTATTCACCATGAATCGCGTTTATTATTTGCCAAACAATAAACGCGTTTGGAGTGTGTGATATAAGCCAACTAAATGTAAAATATTGTTTTTAATAAAGCTCTTAACGTAAACAGGTGGCAATCAAAACAAGGCGGGTTATCATTTCGAATTTAGCGTTGTTCACATTGTTCAGTTTTATTTACCTACGTACATTGATTGGAATGTGTTGTGTGTTTAGGCATATTCATGGAGGTCTAATAATTATGACTTTTTATTGAAAATGAAGACGAGCCCGTCGCAATTCGAACAAATTTTGATGTTTGCAGGAACAAGTGAATATTAGTTATTTAAATTGATTGATGTTCTAGTTATTAAACGTAAATTAAAATCTTGTGGAATACTTACCTACTTACATCTATTCATACATTCGCTTTCTGTGTTGTCTAAAGTGTGGAAAAGAAATAAATCAACAAATTTTGGGTAGGTACTTCGGACCACCAAACTGAAAAACTTTTACTGTTGGAGCAAACCTATAATTTCAAAAATCTGTTGTTCATACATTTGAGTCGAGTAGGCATTGCAGTTTCGTATGGAAAAGCTGATTTTTTTGTGATTACAGGTGTTTAGTTTGATGGGCTGAACCACCCCTAATTTTTCGATTCATTTCATTCGTTTAATTGCGTTCATCTTGTGTCTTAGCTGTCGCAAACAACCTACAAGCGAAAAAAATACACACTGCCATTATTTTATCCGCTTCACACAACACTTTTAATGATAAAAACTGAATAAATAATAGTTCTCACGACAAAAACTTCAGTGACAACTTCAATATGGCGTTAGCGTAAAGTTTACTCTTCGAACTGTCAAAGTCGCAACTCAGACTCGCAAAACGGTCACCAATACTGTTTACGTCAAGGACATTGTATAAAATTCTATGTTTACGTTACACTTCTAATGTATCCGGTGGTCGCCGGTGAGAGAATTAAAACTCGCACTCACAAATTATGTTTCTCATGAATGCCATCAGATGGCTCTGTTTCAATCCCATACAAATCACGGTTTACTTTAACGCGTTCGAGTAGTTTGAAAAACTCGCACTAAGCATACTGTCCGTTAGGCGATACCATAACGCGGTTGCACTAAATTGGAACGAATAGAAACAAAATATCCGCTCCTACCTTTCTCGTTGATTAGAATGATTTGCTCTGGCTATTATCCAATCCATGTTCTAATAATGTCCCGAAGTTTTGAAATTTGTGCTCTATTATAGAAGTTTACAAAGTTCACTATTAGAAGGTTAGAGACGCGTTTTCGTCCACGTTGTGATTATTTATATGCATCTATTACTCATACATATGCCTAATTTCTAAATTAAATAATCCAAACTGTTAATCTAAATGAAATAATCCAACCGATATAACATCCAAACTATAGAATTTATAAAATTAGTGTATAAATAGTGTACATCGTGTCCTATAAATTGATTGAATAATGCTTGTATTTAATAGTTATTTGCTGCGTAATAATAATGTGGTGGCACATTATATTTCCAACTGTGTCTTATTATCACGTGTAGTGTGTACATACATTCATACATACCACAAGGCCAAGGTTATATCAAAAGGCGACTTTGCTCTTCGCTTAGTTTTTATCAATTAAGGAAATGTTTACAAAACCTTTAAACTACAATAAAACATTCAGATTAATATTGTTAGTCTGTTTCTAAACTTGTTTATCCTTTCGTCATACCTTCCTCGTGGTTTGTAAACGTTATGACTAAATTACTGCGCATTTACCCTAGCCCAAAATAATAATAGTAATAATAAAAAAGTAGTATGAAAACAGTCATTTCCCAATGAAGTAAATGTACAGTCAGCATCAAAAGTGTCTAAGAATGTTAAGTGTTCATAAATATCTGAACAACTTTACGATAGCAAACCTTATTTCAACTCACAAAGAAATCAAATTAATTTATCTGTCATGTTATTATTTGTTAAGTTGAAAACAAATGGTATCTAGTAGGAAATAGGGTTTATTTTCGTGTAATTGTTCAGATGGTTTTCAACGCCGGAGATGCTTAGATACTTTTGATGCTGACTGTACAATATTTACTACCATCGCACACAACATAACAGCAGTAAAAATAAGAAACAATATCACCTTCGACCGTTGAAAGCTGGTCTTTACTCATTGAATTGCAAGAGAATGATAAACGGTGACATTAGTAAAGTTGTTCTGTGACCATTTCTTTAGTGAAACTTCACAATTTGAATATCGCGTCTTTGTCAATGGAAAGTGCGTTGCTTGGTTTCTTCGGCTCGATGCGTGGCGGGCGCGGGCGCCTTCTCTTTGTGCGATGATCTCGATAAGTTTCACCAACGCGACTGCGAATGAATACCTTGGATTTCTTTTAGCTTATCTGCGCTCTATCTAAAATGTCATGGGAGCTATTCGCTGATCACTGTCAATGGAATAGATCTGAACTTAAAAAGTTATGAAAAGGCCGATATCAATGCCGTAGTTTTATGTCATATTACAAATTGTAACAATTCGTAACAGTGATTTCAAAATTATTGAAGAGATTCTTTGTTTGGTGGAGATGATACAGATTAATTTGAAAACACGAAATAAGTTAAATAAAGATGTCACTTCATGAGATGAGATAATTATAAATTGCAAAAACGAATCATGAACGCAATAGAAAAGAGGTTAGGAGTTTCGTAAGGCTTCCGCAACACTCGGCCTCTGTCATTACGGAGCTGAAAGTGGCCCGTGAAACTGAGGCGAGACCGGGTCACGTTCTCTCAATTCGTGTGCACCATGCATGCATGTGCGTGTGTTCGTGTGTACGTATGTGTGCCTCGAAAAACTGCTTACTGTGTTCGGACAGTTTCGAATTTAGAAAACCCATGCATCTAAATAATGACGGCAAATCTGGGTTAACAATTACAAGGTTTCTTGACGTAACTCACCCACAGAGAACAGTTGTTTTCAGTAAGTTTGGTTTTGAGTGAGCTGAGAAACATAATGGAATAATTTTATCCGTAGTCGATTAACAGCGTGGTGGCGTGAGGCGTTAATTTGTCGAGGGAGTAATTCGGAACGGGGACACCGCGTACTGTGAACGGTTCGCCGGTACCGCCCGGTGAGAGAGGCGAGCGCGCTGACCCATTTTGTGCGTAACGTGGGTAGATACGGTGCTAGAATCGATGATAAAGCAGCCGAATCTCGAGGTCTCCGCGGCGCTTCACTGATGAGTTCGGAATTGGGATCTGTGTCAGGGTCCGCCCTCCGCACTCCCTACCCTACGCCCTACACCCCTCGCGTCCCTCCACCCTACCTACAGCCAGCCCTTCGTCGGTTGACTCGTAAAACTCAAGTATTTGGTTGCTTACTTTACCTTCCTAGTCTTGTTTAATAAGGTCACAGATTTTCGTTTTTGGCGTCGAAATAAACACTGTTCCTTAAGTAAAGGATTCCAGATTTGCAATGAACTGGCAAACAAATGTATGTTTGCTCTATGCAAAGGACTCATGGGTCATTAGTGGTTCGACCAACACTTTAGTTGTTCGTAAGCTTTCGTAAGGAAATGATTAGACTTCAACATTAGAGTGGCGGCCCCCGCCCGCCACCTTTAAGAAAAGTTGTTGGAGCGTGAGGTCAACTCATTTACATTCAAAAGTTACTTTCAAGGGTTTATAAATTTACTGTGAACGTTCTAATATTGTGGTCTTTCCGTTATTCACCACAATAGTTGCATAATAATTATCATCTTTAACTTTCAAGAATGCTTCCACTGATGTTTCACTTTGCCATAACCTGAAAACCTTTTGAATAGTTTTTGTCTCAATGAAGTGTTTATACTTAATATCCTGTATTATTGAATGAAACCGGGTAGTGATCGAGTGGTGATCGACCTTTCAGCTTCGTCACCTTCGTAGCGTCGGGCGGCATTGTCGTCGCCTCGACGCCAATAGGAAGCAGTGCGCTCGCAGATCGCTATTGGGCTTAAGGCCACTTTCAATGCACCATCTTTTACCTTGTGCCCCTTACTTGCGGCATGACCCGAAACCGACGTCACTGGCCGCAATCGAAGCGAGACACACGCATTATTTGCCTCTTGTGAACAATTTTAAACAAAAATAAAACATGAAATCTGCTGCTATCGCATATTTTCTGCGATATCTACTTTGACATAATGTAGAGTATCATGTGAGAGAATGTGAGAGAAAAAACGCTTGTATGTTACCTTATGCGTACCTTGTCAAATTTTTTCAACGCTGCTGATTTACCATGTAGGTCAAATGCATTACGATGTCAAATTTGACCCCGTTTTGTGTACTTAGCAGGTATCGTGTCGGCATCTATCACATTCATGGCTTTTTTGGCCCATTTTGAGAAGGATAGTTTTATTATTTCTTGATTACAATTTTTGTACTTCATAAGGCTTGGTCTCCATCTCCATAAGATCGTCAATGATGTTATCCATCTATTCATGATTGACCTGGAAATAATGCGTCCTTTAATAACTCACAAACGGATGGTAGGTAATTAAAGTATTGTTAAGATGTAAAAAAGTAGCACGGGGGCGTTATACTCAAGGTCTCGGTCGGACGTAGCTGAACAAATTTATTTTAGACATTCAAATTCAACGGCATAGAGCTTTTACCTTGAATACGATTCATTATTTTTCGTAGGGAAGTATGTACATACATCAGATTTCTAAATATCTGCAACCTCGTAAGCTGTATCCAATTGCCTTGTCTGCTTTTAATATGTGATCAATGATCATCTTTATTGGTGCTTATGATAATTAGTGTGTTCTTGTAGTATGATCGATGTCCTAGAACGTTGCGCTTCTTGACTTGAGTCCGATATATCTTGAGGCAGATAATACTCGTAAAAACGAGATCCAGCAGCAGTAGTACGGCAGTGTGATATAGCGCTATCGCGCCTTGGCTGTATTTCTAATTGCGCGCAAACGAACGAGATATAGCGTGATACAGCTTTATCTCGCGCATCATGCTACGGCCTCTGAATATTTTTACGCTGTGTTTCACTCTGCTATGATATTCCAACAATAATTAGTCCTGAAGAATGTTGTATTATCCAACCAAACAATTTTCTATGTAAAATGGGTGTACGCTAAGAACGCACGGTTCGTGTGAAGACTGAAAGTGTACGTCCGCCTGCTTGTTTGCGGCTACGGCCTCAACCGAGTTTTGTCGATGCTTTCTCGAGCGGCGAACCGGGTCGCGGTCTCGATGCCGCTGCCGAGCTGGTTGGTACCGAGTACCGACGGCATCGCCGTTGACGCCAATCTCTGACTCTACTCTCGACGATATCCGAGTCAAGTGCATGAGTCGACTATGTGGACATAAATACTCTTAACGTACTCTACTTATGTCTGGGTATGTTTTATAATCTGCTTTCGAACTATACAGGGTCCAACTTCATATGTTTTTTAAGAGGATCATCAGACCATCAAACCGATCATCTTTCTCTATGGGACCAACATCGAAATCGCGAAAAAAGAATCAGCTGTCCCATACATTTCACTCGAGTAGGTTTGCAGTTTTGTATAGAACAGCAGATTTTTTTTAGCGATTCCAATTTTGCTGTCATAGAGAAAGTTGTTCAGTTTGACTGTCTGATCATCACCGTAAAAAAGTGTCGGTATATTGAGAAGGAAAGAATATAATCTGTTCAGTATTCTTTTTATATTTCCCTTGTAGCTTGCTTTTTGTCGCCTCCAAAATTCTTCTTATCATTAGATGTGTTATTGGTTTCCTTGTTACGTTTATCTTCGTTGCTATGTTTAACAAATTACTACTTCCTATTAGTATTATGTAATTTTAGTTCTTGTTTGGTTTAGTTCAAGATATTTACGTTCCGTCAAGGCTACAAGCTATGTTTGTCCATGGCGTCATCTATTACACTTTTCTGTTGTCTGTAGGTACTCAATTTGTTGGCTGTGGTTTGAATTATGTTATTGTGGAAAATATATCAACGCATTATTGTGTTATATGTTTAATTCGGTTTGAAGGACAGGATATTATTATTATACAGTCATATTCTCATAAAGTTTACGTAATTACTAGAAACTAAAGTTGTATGGCCGTCAAACAGGCTCGAGATCGAATTAAATCTAATTGACAACGACGACCCTCGCAAGTGTTCGAGGAAGTAGGGTCACACAATTTATATTGGGCTGAAGTCAAGGTCTTGCCAATCATTTTAGCCATATACTAATTCATAGACTAATAAAACTTAAGGTCAAAATCGTCTGGCCTTATTCATTACCAAATGTATTCTCTTCATGATTCGCTGCTATGATATCCTTTGTAGAGGATTTATGCTAAACGTGAAGAAGGAAATAGCGTATACGAAGAAGGGTCACAGATTCAAGATTAAACTAATAAATGTATTAGCTATTTTCTTAGCATTATCTATTTATCTGTCATGATCATTAATTTGCACAGGCTTGATATCTCTGTAAGTATTCATGGTAAAACAATGTAGAACGCGGTGCAGTAGGGCCGAGGTGGCACAGTTTCTTGTTTGAGTTGTAAATCAATCTGTCCTAGTTAGATTAGCCGTCTCCATGCGATGCGATGCGGCATTGCACAGCCCTCCAAGTGTCTGCTTTCCAATAGTCGTGTTGCCAAATACTGTCGATGTCGGTGAGTTGCGTAGCCGTGCAAGTTGCGGATTGTGTGTGTCGGTTTCGGTTCCCCGCGCTCATACCTCGGCCCTGGGCCCTCGAGTTTCAAGTCGCGACACCAATGGTACCGACGACGTCGACAGCGCCACGTTCCTATATTGTGTTCCAAATTACCAATAGACAGTCTTAAGATGTCACCACGGAGGACATTTATGTCATTTATGTCCGCTCCTTTAGGAGCGGAGGTGTCGCAAGGTAATTAGGTCTGTTGCCATTATATTAGGTCATGACTTCACAGTGGGGGCGGCCTATAATGCTCAGTTCGAAGCGGACCGTCATTCTTTTTGCTGAGAAGGGTTTTGAATATACATCTAAAACGATGAAGTGCGCTGATCCTGGATTGGTTTTAGGGGTGGAACCTGCACTCCCGTCTTGTCCCCCGTCCCTGCATTTAGGCGACACTTCGATAAAAATATTGCTTTGCGACACCTCCGCTCCTTTCTCTCCTCCATGGTGATACCATCATCAAAGGCACATAAGCATCAACAGAACTAAGAATAGTAAATAATTGATATTCCACGCATCGTAAGTCATCTTGTTTTCTGTTTTGCATATTAACTATCTTATACAAATATGTTATTTTCTGTAGGTGTAGTGTGATACGTTGTCGCGGAATGTTGCATAATCGTCGCGTAGTGTTGCTCGCATCGCTCTTCGTATTTAAAACATGCAAAGTGCCGACGTAATAATTTCAAAATAATCGTACCGAGAGCGGATACGTGCTTGTTGTGTTTGCACAAGGCGCCCCACTTTGATCTCTAGTGTTGAATTTTCGTTAGACATTGACTTACATTGTGTAACAGTTTACGTTCGTGAACGTGTCATCGTCTACACGCCATTTAGCAGTTGTTGTTAAGCAGGAATGTTTCCCTCATGCCCAATGCGGATTGGTAGACTTCACATACGCATCAGAATTACTGCTTCAGCATAGGCAGGTTTCCTCACGATGTTTTCTTTCACCGTTTGAGAGCAGTCGTTATTACATACTTAAGTTAGAAAAACTCATTGGTACATTGTATTTCATCCGTGCAGATTCGAACCCGGACCTCAAGATTAAGTTTCCATAGTTCTCCGAAACGCGCCACCGACTCTCATTTCAATATTTAAGCTCAAATTGTTCCTCGCTCACCCGTTTCGCAAGGTATTCACGATCACATAAAATGTAATACCGCTTCGCTTCAGCCGAGGTTGTGCGTTCAGTTTGTGAATTGGTCTGTTTGTCCTCGGCCTCGCCTGTTCGCTTCCGCCTCGTAGCTTATCCTCGCTCGGCTGTGCCCATGATAATCTTTTTGTTGCGAGCCTTGATCCTAGACCTTACCCACGTATCCGATATGTGTCGTCCATTGTTTTTAATTTATACTTTATCAACGATTTGATTTCCTTTCTAGGTATAATCAGCAAACCGCGCGCTCCTCTTGGTTAAAGTACGTAATCATTTTTTTTTGTAATTATTTTTTATAAATTGCATAGATTACGATTTGGGAATAATGATAAACCATTGCTAAGCACCTCCTTTAGAAATACTTCAACAATTAGTAATAGTAGGTGGCTTTATGCTTTTAATAAAGTTAACTGGTTAATTAGACCACGTGCAAACAGGTAGGCGTGCATGAGTGTACGTCACCGCGACCGGCCTACGAAGGTCGTGACGTAACGACTTAGTCTCAACATTATTCAGTCAAGTCTGTCGATCCATCGCTCTATTCTTCACGAGGCCGACCGTTCTATTACAGAGGTTAGCCTAGCCTCTCGTATTCATTCTATCTCGTTCCGTCGCACTCATGATCAGTCCAGAGCGACAAAGAGATCAGATTTTCAAGAACTCTTCAATAACCTCAATTAGCTCACGATACAGGAAATAAATTGTATAGAAACGTAAACCAATTGTGATGTTAGCATAGATTTAGATTTGTTATCATTCATTATCAACGAGGTCCTTCGATTTATAACGTTTCTTGGTATTTCCTGTTGACAATGTTTAACTCAATTTCCAGTTAAATATAACGTAATTTGCACTATTAGGTAGTTACAATTTTTAAGACTTCTGTAAGCTGTCGCTAATACAGATTTGGCTTCTCGCCAAAACTCAAGTGAACCTAGTGATGTTTAGATAAGCCCAGCTTTTGTTAGCGGCTGTGTCCAATACTAGACTCTGTTTTGTAATAAAGGAATAATGATTACAATGATTCCGATACTTTTGAAATACTACTTACCTATTTTCCGGTTAAAGTACCCAGATTGTATGCCGAAATAGGCAGTTTGGAAAATCGATGGGTTCTTTATAAACTTTGGTTATTTCCAATATCAAAGAATATTCTTGTTATCTAAAACGTGTAAGATACCTACTCTGTGGTAGGTATCACACTGTATCACGGTATCAATTCATTAGTGCCGTTCGTGTTTTAGTGACTTTCAATATTATTTTATCTTTTCAATGTCAAACCGATAATATGGCATGGCACATAACACGAATTTATATTATTGAACCTACTTGGTATATCGTCTAGTTCTTAGTTGACGTTCCAATTCCAATATACCTGCTGGGTGTTTTTTTAAACACTTTGAAAATTTTCAGGGTAGGTTCTTCAGACCATCAAACTGAACCACTTTTACTAAGGGAACAAAACTGAAATCGTAAAATTTTTTGTCGAGTAGATCATTGCACAGTAGGTATAATACGGAACAGCAGATTTTTGTTTTGCGATTTCAGATGTTCTCCCATAGTAAAGGTTGTTCAGTTTGATGATCAGAAATTCAGAACCACCCCTGAAAATTTGGAAAGTGATAACTAAATCACCCTGTAAAACACACAATATACACACACACACAATATAGTAACAGCGTAAAATTGTATACATTACAGTATAAATACACACATACCTACAGACAATCATTTTCCTAGTAAATTGTAAAAGTAGTGTGATGTACGGAATCCTCGGTGCACGAGTGGCTCGACTCGCACTTGACCGGTATCTTAACTATTATAAAACTGTAACTGAACTGTGTCTGTACATTGAAGATATTTACAAAAAAAAGATTACGATATGGTTTTTAAATATCCCCGACTCGAAATCAACCTTTTTTAGAAATTTTGTCTGTCTGTTTGTCTGTTTGTTTGTGTGTTTGTTTGTGTGTTTGTTTGTTTGTTTGTTTGTTTGATCGCGCATCACGCAAAAACTACTGAACCGATTTTGATGAAACTTTTTTTGTTTGATAGCTTATGATCTGACTTAAAATCTGGTATATAATTTGTGCGGACGAAGTCGCGGGAAAACACTAGTATATTTATATTTCTGGTCAGGCTTTAAAACAATAGAAGGACGACCAAAGCTAGTTTCCATAATATGTATACTAAAATGTGTTATGTGCGGTGCGGTGCCGTCACGTCACCGCCTCCGCGATCACGTGTGCGCCGGCGCCGGTCACCTTGCGCGTCCTCACACTTCTCGGACGAATAGAGGTGGCATTCGGTTCCGCGTACATTTGTACCATACCATAGCTATAGCGTTATAAAAACTGCTAGTGACAGGGTCCGAAAGGATAATTGTCTTGATAATTATACGGAAAAACAAAAAGCTTGAGTTAGCAATTTCACACCATGTGTATTCTTTCAAGATTCGCGAAAAAAGAAGCTTACAAACACGAAATAATGTGTTTTCTTCAATGTTATCGAATGCAGTTAGCGGGGGCCGGGGGGAAGCGCGTTCCGGTACCGACTTTGCGAATTCAATACCGGTCTGGGGCACACCGCGCGAGCGTAAACCCACCGAGACCGCTGAGCTTCACCACTAGTAGAGTTTTTTATTACACTATGGCATGGCTTATAAGCTGATCTATAACGACGGTCGACACCATCGTGCCCGAAGCCTTTATTTTATTGTTTTACATTTTGCGATTGCGAATTATAATATTTAAAAAGACGACTCTAGCAGTTTGTTGGTACCTGCCAATCTGAGCCAAATATGCAGACGGTTTTGTATGGGCATGATAGGACCAGTAAACTGAACAACTTTCTGTATGGGTGACCGACATCGAAATCGCGAAAATAATCTGCTGTTCCATACATTAGAGTTGCAGTTTTGTATGGAATAAGAAACATCCGATTTTATTTCTTCACGATTTCGATGTTGGTCCCGTAGAGAAAGTTTTTCAGTTTGATGGGCTGATCATCCATATTAAGAAAGGCCCTGTATCTCCTAGGAAGGTTTACCACAAAAATGTCTGCTTCAGTCCACTTAGTCCGTTATGTTATGTGGTCACCACACCACAGCAAGAAGCTAAGATTGTGCCGGAAACGATTGGATTGACTATGACATTCAGTGTTTATTGTTACACTACAGTTTACAGCGGAGTATGACGGTCGTCGTAGCCTTGGATATTTATGTATATTATCGTATGTTTGATTATTTCAAACGTCACACCTACTATTTGCGATGTTACTATACTGTTTTATACTGGGTGTTTTTTTATGTAGCCTGTTTTGTGTCTCACTGCTGGGCAAAGGCCTCCCCTCTTCTCCTGGGTGTTACAAAAGTAAAAATAAACATTTACAACTTTTAAGGAGCTTGATTAGACCATAAAACAAAAACTTTCACTATGGGACCAACATCGAAATCGCGAAAAAAATATCAGCTATCCCATACATTTAGCTCGAGTAGATTTTTATTTTAGTGTGGAACATACGTTTTTTTTCGCGATTTCGATGTTGGTCCCATAGTGAAAGTTGTTCAGTTTGATGGTCTAAACAAGCCCCTTAAATGTTTATTTGTTTTTGTAACACCTTGTTGTATACCGGGTCCAACTTAATATTCTGTCCGTTTTTTAAGTGGATGATCAGACCATCAATCTGAACAACTTTTTTTACAGGAAATCGTAAAAAACACAACGGAACATTTTGGTTACTAGGATTGCAGACAGCTGTTTCTTTTCCAATTTAGACCTTTGTCTCGGAGAGAAAGTTGTTTAGTTTGATGGTGTGATCATCCCCTTAAAAAACCGTAAGCATATTGAAAAGTACCCTGTATATCATACCAGTAGTATAACGTCCGGAACGGGACTGTAGTATGGGGAATTATTTATGTATCAGAGCCGGCTATCAAATTAAGAAACTACAGCAAAGATATCCAAATACTGTTCTTAATACGTTGTCATGTTGTAGCTGATGAATACATAAATGTTAATGATAATAAATAAAGATAATATTCAATAGTTCAGGTCCGCGAAGAACCGTGCTTGTGGTATTTAAATAATTACAGCATTTAATAGGTGTACAAGACAAAACAAAATGTCTGGAGGTCGTTTCTTGTTTATATTATCAGTATTATTACGTAATGTAAAAATATATTCACGTGTATATTTGGCATAAAATTACATGATTTTGATAACAACCTGTTCGAAAGCAGTTCAGTAAGATATCGTCAGTTATACAGGGCCCTTCTTAATATGCTGAAACTTTTTTAAGGGGATGATCAGACCATCAAACTGAACAACTTTCTCTATGGAACAACATCGAAATCGCGACAAAAGTCAGTTGTTCCATACAAAACTGCAAACCTTCTCGAGCCAAATGAATGGGATTTTTTTTTTGCGATTTCGATGTTGGTCCCATAGAGAAAGTTTTTCAGTTTGATGGTCGGATCATTCTCTTAAAAAAGTGTCAGCATATTAAGGGTTGAACTACACCAGGCAGCACAGCATAGCATTTTTCCGTCGCTCCATCCTTTTCTGTCATTTGCTAGAGCATATAAGATAGACAGAACGGAACAGCACGCCGCGTGCGATCGCGTTCCTTCTATCTTATATGCTCTAGCAAATGACGTTCCTGAGTGACAGAAAAGGATGGAGCGACGGAAAAATGCTATGCTGTGCTACGTGGTGTAGTTCAACCCTAAGGAGGACCCTGTATTTATCCAAATAACTATATTAGCTGTTCGGGTGCTACCACAAAATGGGATCATAAAAAGCCATAGGACAGACCGCGAGCACCCGCGGGCTGTGGTTACTGCGTAAACAATAATGAATGAATAACATCATTTTGTTTGGAATGGTCCTATACGGGGTCCTTCTTAATATGCTGACACTTTTTTAATGGGATGTTCAGTTTGATGGTCTGATAATCCTCTTAAAAAGTGTCAGCATATTAAGAAGAACCCTATAAAAGGTGTTACAAAAATACAAATAAACATTTAAGGGGATGGTTTTTAGACCATCCAACTGAACAACTTTCACTATGGGACCAATATCGAAATCGCGAAAAAAAATCTGATGTTCCATACTAAACTATGAATCTACGCGAGCTATCATAAATGTATGGGATAGCTGTTTTTTTTTTGTGATTTCAAAGTTGGTCCCATAGTGAAAGTTGTTCAGTTTGATGGTCTAAACAACCCCCTAAATGTTTTAAATGTTTATTTTTACTTTTGTAACACCCTGTATAATACTAGACGCTCTATACTGGGTAGCAAGTAGTAATGAAGTGGACACCTGACAAATAAAGCGCTGTTAACATTATGAATATTTATTTGCAAATTATTCAGTTCTTATTGATTCGAACTGCATGCATTTAAATATGTGGTCGTCCAGAACAAAAGGTACCTTAAAGCGGCCGTGACTTTAAACGTTATCTGGTGCTTCTGTATCTGATTAATTAATTATATGAGCATCTACTCAGACCTCTGTTTTTGTTTTACACTTAGTATTTTGTGCTTTGCTCGTTTTTTGAAAGTCTGTTTGTCAATCGGCAAAGGCCTCCTCCAGCCTTCTCCATTCTTGTCTGTCGCCGTCGCTGGCCACTGACACTGTACCATGTATGCCGACAACCTGTCTTATGTCGTCATCCCACCGTTTTAGTGGTCCAATTATCATTCTTTGCCCTTCTCTTGGGTAATTATTTTGCTTAATTTCTCTGTCTCTCATTGTGTGACCTGCCCATCGCCATTCAAATCTTTCACTTTATATCATGGACCTTTGTCCAGGTTTCTGATGGGTGAATTTTTCATTATTTCAGTTTTCCGACTGTGCTAGTGGATGAGTTTTTGCGATGAGCACGGAATAAGCAGTCAAAAATCTTAATCGTAGTCTATTTAGATTTTAATTACATGATAGCAGCCTTTACAGTTTTAGTGCACACGTTATTAACGATGGATGTTATCCTACACGTAATCATCTCATGGTGAAACGTTTCATGAAAGCAACTACAAATCTTCATGACAAGCCATGTCTATCTAGACTAGAGACAACGAGTTTTAAATGAAACCATGCGAACCACCTTATAAATAGACGTGGCATAATAAAGTTTGAACACTTCAAAGAATTCTGAAGAATTTGACCTTTAGTTCATTTTAATCTTGGTATAATTCCACTTTTCCTGTTGACGGATGGGCCAAAATAAATATGATCTTATCATCATCAGCCCATATACATGCCACTGCAGGGCACAAGGTTACCCTCACTCTGATGTATGGGCATTAGTCCACCAAGAGTGCCCAATGCGGATTGGTAGACTTCACATACCTATGAATCGGAATTTCTTCTTCAGCGTTTGCGTTTGCCTCATGATGTTTTACTTCTAGTCCGATCATTTTAGCGTATCCTTGTATGGACACCCTAACAATAATTCTTCCATCGCTGAAACTTTGCAGTGTGATAAAGTGAAGTATAAAGATTACGGTTGACAAAAAATCTAGGTTTTTTTTTTTTCGGAAGTTAGGTTTTTGTACGTAAACATAAAAATCACTTATAGCTCTCGGCGGAAAACTGTTCTATCCGAAATTCCTTTGGTACATGCCAGTATATACTATTTAGCATAGATATGTAACGGTATCTATGAATATTTCGATTTAAGGAAGGGAGAATCAAAAAAATACAGTTTTTAATCCATAACTTTTTAGGAATATTAGTCCATCTATTTTTGACTTTTTGTCAGTATTAATATCTTTACTTATATCGTCTTGCACAATTATCTAGAATATTTTCGTTTTCGATCATAGTTTTATGATTTTTGGGCAAATAAATGACTTCGGAAAACTGTTCCATCCGTTTTTATTAATTTACAAGTTACAGTACACTCTAATAAAACAGGGCTCATAAGAATCTAGAAAAATTTCGCCCTTATTAATTTTTTTTTCAATAATTTTCGTCCCGCCCGTGCAAGGCCGCCATTTACGAGCGCCATTTACGATATTATTTGACTACAAGACAGATTGTGTGAAGACCTTTAAAACGAGCCCAAACTCGGGTATATTCGACCAAAAACTCGGCATGAAAGACCATTTTAAAGATTTAGCCGACATTTTGTCCGCCATCTTGAAAAACGTAAACATTTCGTTTCTTTTGAACGAAAGCTCCGATCGGGACGGGGTTTTTTGCATTAGGTGAAGCGCGAATGGGCCTCTCTGATAGAGAACGTAAAATGTGAAAGAATGTATAAAATGTACGATATTATTTGACCACAAGACAGATTGTGCGAAGACCTTTAAAACGAGCCCAAACTCGGGTATATTCGACCAAAAACTGGGCATGAAAGACCATTTTAAAGATTTAGCCGACAATTTGTCCGCCATCTTGAAAAACGTAAACATTTCGTATCTTTTGAACGAAAGCTCCGATCATGACGGGGTTTTTTGCATTAGGTGAAGCGCGAATGGGCCTCTCTGATAGAGAACGTAAAATGTGAAAGAATGTATAAAATGTACGATATTATTTGACTACAAGACAGATTGTGTGAAGACCTTTAAAACGAGCCCAAACTCGGGTATATTCGACCAAAAACTCGGCATGAAAGACCATTTTAAAGATTTAGCCGACATTTTGTCCGCCATCTTGAAAAACGTAAACATTTCGTATCTTTTGAACGAAAGCTCCGATCATGACGGGGTTTTTTGCATTAGGTGAAGCGCGAATGGGCCTCTCTGATAGAGAACGTAAAATGTGCAAGAATGTACAAAATGTACGATATTATTTGACCACAAGACAGATTGTGTGAAGACCATTAAAACGAGCCCAAACTAGGGTATATTCGACCAAAAACTCGGCATGTAAAACCATTTTAAAGATTTAGCCGACAATTTGTCCGCCATCTTGAAAAACGTAAACATTTCGTATCTTTTGAACGAAAGCTCCGATCATGACGGGGTTTTTTGCGTTAGGTGAAGCGCGAATGGGTGTCTCGGATGTAGAGGTAGAATTTGGTAGTTTTTTGAATTTTTTGGTTCTTTTGGTAGTTTTTGGTTCTCTTGGTAGTTTTTTGGTAGTTTTTGGTAGATTTTGGTAGTTGTTGGATCTTTTGGTACAATTTGGTAGGTTTTGGTAGAATTTCGTAGTTTTTGGTAGATTTTGGTATTTTTTGGTTCTTTTGGTAGAATTTCGTAGTTTTTGGTAGATTTTGGTAGTCTTTGGATCTTTTGGTAGTTTTTGGTAGGTTTTGGTAGAATTTCGTAGTTTTTGGTAGTTTGCTAGTTGCTGGTTTTTTTGGTGATTTTTGGTTGATTTTGATACTTTTTGGTTCCTTTGGTAGTTTTTGGTAGAATTTGGTATTATTTTATCAAATTCTACCAAAAGAATCAAAAACTACCACATTCTACCAAAGAACAAAAACTACCAAAATCTACCAAAAACTATCAAAATCTACCAAAAACTACCGAAATCAACCAAAATTTACCAAATTCTAGCAAAAGAACGAAATACTACCAAAAGAACCAAAAACTAACAAAATCTAGCAAAAGAACGAAAAACTGTCAAATTCTACCCAAAGAACCAAAAACTACCAAATTCTACCAAAACCACAAAAAGAACCAAAAACTACCAAAATCTACCAAAAACTACCAAAAGAACCAAAACCTACCAAAATCTACCAAAAACTACGAAATTCTACCAAAACCTACCAAATTGTACCAAAAGAACCAACAACTACCAAAAGAACCAAAAAATTCAAAAAACTACCAAATTCTACCTCTACATCAGAGACACCCATTCGCGCTTCACCTAATGCAAAAAACCCCGTCCCGATCGGAGCTTTCGTTCAAAAGATACGAAATGTTTACGTTTTTCAAGATGGCGGACAAAATGTCGGCTAAATCTTTAAAATGGTCATTCATGCCCAGTTTTTGGTCGAATATACCCGAGTTTGGGCTCGTTTTAAAGGTCTTCGCACAATCTGTCTTGTGGTCAAATAATATCGTACATTTTATATATTCTTTCACATTTTACGTTCTCTATCAGAGAGGCCCATTCGCGCTTCACCTAATGCAAAAAACCCCGTCCCGATCGGAGCTTTCGTTCAAAAGAAACGAAATGTTTACGTTTTTCAAGATGGCGGACAAAATGTCGGCTAAATCTTTAAAATGGTCTTTCATGCCGAGTTTTTGGTCGAATATACCCGAGTTTGGGCTCGTTTTAAAGGTCTTCACACAATCTGTCTTGTAGTCAAATAATATCGTAAATGGCGCTCGTAAATGGCGGCCTTGCACGGGCGGGACGAAAATTATTGAAAAAAAAATTAATAAGGGCTAAATTTTTCTAGATTCTTATGAGCCCTGTTTTATTAGAGTGTACTGTAACTTGTAAATTAATAAAAACGGATGGAACAGTTTTCCGAAGTAATTCATTTGCCCAAAAATCATAAAACTATGATCGAAAACGAAAATATTCTAGATAATTGTGCAAGACGATATAAGTAAAGATATTAATACTGACAAAAAGTCAAAAATAGATGGACTAATATTCCTGAAAAAGTTATGGATTAAAAACTATATTTTTTTCATTCTCCCTTCCTTAAATCGAAATATTCATAGATACCGTTACATATCTATGCTAAATAGTATATACTGGCATATACCAAAGGAATTTCGGATAGAACAGTTTTCCGCCGAGAGCTTTATGTGATTTTTATATTTACGTACAAAAACCTAACTTCCAACAAAAAAAAATCCTAGATATTTTGTCAACCGTAATCTTTATACTTTACTTTATCACACTGCAAAGTTTCAGCGATAGATGAATTACTGTTAGGGTCAAACCCTAAAATGATCGGACTATTCACAGTTTGTGAGCAGTTGGTATTACGTACATTTTTACGTACATAAGTTAGAAAAACACATTGGCACATGGCATGTCGTCCATGCGGATTCGACACGGATCAACCTCAACATGGAGTTTCTATCTAGTTTCTATACCTCACCGCGCCACACTGTGGGCTGAATTTCGAAAAAAAAATAAATTATCAAAGATTTTTAAAACAAAAAACGTACGTTTGACCTTAGCATGGAGTATGTCGAAAAATCCAAAATAATTCATATATTAATGACCTAAGAGGATATTAGGCGCAGTTCGGTAGTCAAAGAATATTTTCGTTTTCGATCATAGTTTTATGATTTTTGGGCAAATAAATGACTTCGGAAAACTGTTCCATCCGTTTTTATTAATTTACAAGTTACAGTACACTCTAATAAAACAGGGCTCATAAGAATCTAGAAAAATTTAGCCCTTATTAATTTTTTTTTCAATAATTTTCGTCCCGCCCGTGCAAGGCCGCCATTTACGAGCGCCATTTACGATATTATTTGACTACAAGACAGATTGTGTGAAGACCTTTAAAACGAGCCCAAACTCGGGTATATTCGACCAAAAACTCGGCATGAAAGACCATTTTAAAGATTTAGCCGACATTTTGTCCGCCATCTTGAAAAACGTAAACATTTCGTTTCTTTTGAACGAAAGCTCCGATCGGGACGGGGTTTTTTGCATTAGGTGAAGCGCGAATGGGCCTCTCTGATAGAGAACGTAAAATGTGAAAGAATGTATAAAATGTACGATATTATTTGACCACAAGACAGATTGTGCGAAGACCTTTAAAACGAGCCCAAACTCGGGTATATTCGACCAAAAACTGGGCATGAAAGACCATTTTAAAGATTTAGCCGACAATTTGTCCGCCATCTTGAAAAACGTAAACATTTCGTATCTTTTGAACGAAAGCTCCGATCATGACGGGGTTTTTTGCATTAGGTGAAGCGCGAATGGGCCTCTCTGATAGAGAACGTAAAATGTGAAAGAATGTATAAAATGTACGATATTATTTGACTACAAGACAGATTGTGTGAAGACCTTTAAAACGAGCCCAAACTCGGGTATATTCGACCAAAAACTCGGCATGAAAGACCATTTTAAAGATTTAGCCGACATTTTGTCCGCCATCTTGAAAAACGTAAACATTTCGTATCTTTTGAACGAAAGCTCCGATCATGACGGGGTTTTTTGCATTAGGTGAAGCGCGAATGGGCCTCTCTGATAGAGAACGTAAAATGTGCAAGAATGTACAAAATGTACGATATTATTTGACCACAAGACAGATTGTGTGAAGACCATTAAAACGAGCCCAAACTAGGGTATATTCGACCAAAAACTCGGCATGTAAAACCATTTTAAAGATTTAGCCGACAATTTGTCCGCCATCTTGAAAAACGTAAACATTTCGTATCTTTTGAACGAAAGCTCCGATCATGACGGGGTTTTTTGCGTTAGGTGAAGCGCGAATGGGTGTCTCGGATGTAGAGGTAGAATTTGGTAGTTTTTTGAATTTTTTGGTTCTTTTGGTAGTTTTTGGTTCTCTTGGTAGTTTTTTGGTAGTTTTTGGTAGATTTTGGTAGTTGTTGGTTCTTTTGGTACAATTTGGTAGGTTTTGGTAGAATTTCGTAGTTTTTGGTAGATTTTGGTATTTTTTGGTTCTTTTGGTAGAATTTCGTAGTTTTTGGTAGATTTTGGTAGTCTTTGGATCTTTTGGTAGTTTTTGGTAGGTTTTGGTAGAATTTCGTAGTTTTTGGTAGTTTGCTAGTTGCTGGTTTTTTTGGTGATTTTTGGTTGATTTTGATACTTTTTGGTTCCTTTGGTAGTTTTTGGTAGAATTTGGTATTATTTTATCAAATTCTACCAAAAGAATCAAAAACTACCACATTCTACCAAAGAACAAAAACTACCAAAATCTACCAAAAACTATCAAAATCTACCAAAAACTACCGAAATCAACCAAAATTTACCAAATTCTAGCAAAAGAACGAAATACTACCAAAAGAACCAAAAACTAACAAAATCTAGCAAAAGAACGAAAAACTGTCAAATTCTACCCAAAGAACCAAAAACTACCAAATTCTACCAAAACCACAAAAAGAACCAAAAACTACCAAAATCTACCAAAAACTACCAAAAGAACCAAAACCTACCAAAATCTACCAAAAACTACGAAATTCTACCAAAACCTACCAAATTGTACCAAAAGAACCAACAACTACCAAAAGAACCAAAAAATTCAAAAAACTACCAAATTCTACCTCTACATCAGAGACACCCATTCGCGCTTCACCTAATGCAAAAAACCCCGTCCCGATCGGAGCTTTCGTTCAAAAGATACGAAATGTTTACGTTTTTCAAGATGGCGGACAAAATGTCGGCTAAATCTTTAAAATGGTCATTCATGCCCAGTTTTTGGTCGAATATACCCGAGTTTGGGCTCGTTTTAAAGGTCTTCGCACAATCTGTCTTGTGGTCAAATAATATCGTACATTTTATATATTCTTTCACATTTTACGTTCTCTATCAGAGAGGCCCATTCGCGCTTCACCTAATGCAAAAAACCCCGTCCCGATCGGAGCTTTCGTTCAAAAGAAACGAAATGTTTACGTTTTTCAAGATGGCGGACAAAATGTCGGCTAAATCTTTAAAATGGTCTTTCATGCCGAGTTTTTGGTCGAATATACCCGAGTTTGGGCTCGTTTTAAAGGTCTTCACACAATCTGTCTTGTAGTCAAATAATATCGTAAATGGCGCTCGTAAATGGCGGCCTTGCACGGGCGGGACGAAAATTATTGAAAAAAAAATTAATAAGGGCTAAATTTTTCTAGATTCTTATGAGCCCTGTTTTATTAGAGTGTACTGTAACTTGTAAATTAATAAAAACGGATGGAACAGTTTTCCGAAGTAATTCATTTGCCCAAAAATCATAAAACTATGATCGAAAACGAAAATATTCTAGATAATTGTGCAAGACGATATAAGTAAAGATATTAATACTGACAAAAAGTCAAAAATAGATGGACTAATATTCCTGAAAAAGTTATGGATTAAAAACTATATTTTTTTCATTCTCCCTTCCTTAAATCGAAATATTCATAGATACCGTTACATATCTATGCTAAATAGTATATACTGGCATATACCAAAGGAATTTCGGATAGAACAGTTTTCCGCCGAGAGCTTTATGTGATTTTTATATTTACGTACAAAAACCTAACTTCCAACAAAAAAAAATCCTAGATATTTTGTCAACCGTAATCTTTATACTTTACTTTATCACACTGCAAAGTTTCAGCGATAGATGAATTACTGTTAGGGTCAAACCCTAAAATGATCGGACTATTCACAGTTTGTGAGCAGTTGGTATTACGTACATTTTTACGTACATAAGTTAGAAAAACACATTGGCACATGGCATGTCGTCCATGCGGATTCGACACGGATCAACCTCAACATGGAGTTTCTATCTAGTTTCTATACCTCACCGCGCCACACTGTGGGCTGAATTTCGAAAAAAAAATAAATTATCAAAGATTTTTAAAACAAAAAACGTACGTTTGACCTTAGCATGGAGTATGTCGAAAAATCCAAAATAATTCATATATTAATGACCTAAGAGGATATTAGGCGCAATTCGGTATGTCAAGTTTTTTTTTGTCATCATTTTTATATTTTTTACGGATAGAAGACATAATTTTAAGACACCTATTTCATTCTTATTGCAATTCATCGAGTTTATCAATATAAATTTAATTTTTAAAATATTTTGATCTGTAATCTCTAAGTGCAAAAATGGTGGAGAGAAAATAATTCGAACTCCATGGAGAAAAACTACCTACTACTATATTAAAAAAAATTAAAACCTGCCTCCTCTTTCTAACTCTATGCTGGAAACAGAGACGGCAACATCAAATGTCAAATTCTGACATTGTGAATGTATATTTTTTTCTTAATGGCCGGTTATTTAAAGTTGATTTTATGTTTACCAAGGAGTTCACAGGTATTCCAGTGACGTCACTGGACGGACCGAAAAACGACGATATTTTATTAAAAATATCGGTAATCCTTTCATTTTCAAATCTCTGACATAGAAAATATGATTATTGAGAAAATTTTCTCGAAATGGTTTTCGATTCAACCCTCCAAAAAAAAACTTGACATACCGAATTGTGCGATAATGGAGATATCATCATTTATTAGGCCGACTCCTTCCCCTTTTTTATAAAAAAACTTGAGTTCGCTGTTTACGATTATAAACCTGAAAGTTCATTATATAAGGCATAAAGCATGTATTCCCACAATCGATTCCAAGCAAAAAAAAAGCGACACTTAAAAATACATTTTGTATATCTATGAAACGCGAAATTCAGCCCACAGTGCGCCACGGACTTTGTGGTGATAGTTAAATGAATCGTGGACTGAGCATCATTGTAGATTGTAGATACGAGTACAATACGTCGTATTATTAACGGGTACGGGACAACGTTTACTTGTTCAGCACAAAGACGATGGCGGCCTCGCATCCACTTTACTGCCTATTATCAATCGCATGCCAGATGCTGCTCTGCAAATAACCAATGCGAGCACATTCAAGATCACCTGCTATGTCTTTAACATAAGTTTAAACTTACTTTATCATTATCTATTATCAGCGTATTAGCGCATCGCATGTATGAAGAGATGTATGGCTGTGAATGAGGCAAAATACGCAAGGATCGTAGTAGTTTGCTCGCCCTGGTCACTGCCTACCCCGCTGGGAAAGAGGCGTGAGCGTGACGTTATAGATAGATAGATAGCGCATCAATAGCTTTGCTATACTAGGGTCGTTCTTAATATGCTGCCGGTTTTTAAGGGGTTGATCGGACCAGCAATTTTATTGATTTATGATTATTCTGAACTTTTCAATGGGATCAACATCGAGATCGCAAAAAAATAAGCTGATCCTTACAAAAATGCAAACAGATTCGAACCAAATGTAAGGGACAGCTGATATTTTTTGACATTTTGATGGTGGTCCCCTAGAAAACATTGTTCAGTTTGATGGTCTGATTATCCTCTTAAAAATCCGTCAACATATTAAGAACTGAAATAAAAATACGTCCATAAAAGTTAGAGATAATTTACAGAGTGGCATTAATAAGATTATCAATTTCGATGTAACATTTCAAGTTTAATCACTTAAATGAATTAGACTTAATTAAAACACGCATTCAATAACAATATTCTATTGAACTAGATATTAAATTACAAACAATTGTAAATAAATTGTGTACTTAGTATTGTTGGCAGAACATTGTTTGATCAAAGTATTTATTATCAAGCAGTAACAGCTCAATAACATGACCGATATCGTAGGGCGCTTGTCCTCAGTACGGACCGTCCTTCAGCGGGTCCCAGTCGAGGACCCTATTGTCAGGTCGTCCTCAGGGCGCCTGACTCACGCCGACCACAGAAAAGAGATATACAGTACATCAACTTCATGCAAGCACTCGAATCGACGCACGCACACATCACGCCACGTACATTTAAGGTATTGCAGTGGAGATTTATTTAGCGAGATTGGTCTCCTGTAGTGCCTTGGTGGTACGTGGGTGCTCATCTGTGTGTGCGTGTGTCGATTCGGGCGAGAGTTGCTTTACTGTATTTGTCTTTTCTGTGCCGCAACCGTTGCGTTGTCGTAAAGAGGGCATTGCTCACTCGGTTCCTCCCGACCCGCCCTGCCTCAATGAGCCACCAAGAACAACTAGTCATATGCGTATCAGGTAGGGTTACCATGTCTCGTCAAAAACTTTATCGTCGTAATATTTAGTTTACCTTATTAAGTAGTCCTTATAGGTAGGCCGGTCGGTATTACATGTGGGGTGTAATTACGTTTAATTACGTTTTCGACTAAATCTCAGGACTTTTCAGTTCTCAAATCAGGGTTTTTCTGTGGAGTTTAAAATTTTCCATCTGGTAACCCTAGTATCAGGACTCATTGTTCTATACGTCCTTATTCCGATTCTATTGTCTCGTCAAGTGTTCGCAATTTTTTTTTTTATAATTGATTTTAATTTATGGCTGTGTCCGACATATTGTTACCCGTATCAGGTCGTTGTTAGGTATATGGAAAGACTGACTAATGAAGTCCATATTATTATTTATTATTGTAATAATGCGGAGGGAAAATGTTTTGTTTGAATGACCAATCGCAATAAACCCACTATAAGAATAATATTCGACTTATTGTCTGATGGGACGATATTATTTTATTTTGGCTTACATTTATCAATATGTTATTATTTGTTCTGTTTGTGTTAGCTAAACATTACGATGACAATTTTTCTACAGACGCTACTCTTTAGTTCAATACAGTCAACATAAAAAGTAAATGATGATGCTGATTGGTGACTCTATGGCATCAACATAGAAATCGCGAAAAAAAACAGCTGTTGCATACAAAACTGCCATCCTACTCGAACCAAATGTATGGGAGAGTAGATTATTTTTTTAGAGTTTTCGACTTCAGTCCCATAGAGAAAGTTGTTCAATTTCATGGTTTGATCACATCCTCTTAAAAAACCCTCAGTATATTAAGTTGGACCCTTGGCTTATAGTGCTTTTTCTTTTGATTTAAAAGACGTCTTAACACTTTCGCTGCTAAGCTCAAAACATTACATTCGCGCAGTGCTAACACTATGGAATGCTATACAATTCTGACTCAAGGTGTGAGTCGTGCGCACTGAGGTCGTCAGCAGTTAAAGTGGTGTTAAGGTTTCATTTTACATATCTTTACGCAGTAGTCTATCTGCTTTTGCAGTTGACTAGCTGTACCTTATTTATACTATTTTTTACACTGTGGATCTAATCGAATGAACACGAACTTCCAGCGTTAGGCAGATAATCTACACCACTTCTCATTTGAATTTAACTAACCAGTTGCAATGATGGAGTAAAACGACACTGAGAGGGCTTAAATATAGAAGAGGATGCTAGCAGGTCGGGTGACATCTATAATAAGACCACGGGAGACCGTTGATACTAAGATACGTACCACCAGTGCTGCCACCTTAGCGCATCGAGCGCTTTTTTTTGTATGTTTTCCGCCGTATTTGAGGATCTAGCGCTTTTTTTAACTAATGAATAAAGCAGCAGTATTTGTGTTTGAATATGATAAATATTGATTGCATTTTGTGGTCAAGACATGTCCATGGAGTTCAAATGGAGTGTGTAGTGTTCGGAAGATTCAATTACGAACACTTGTCTGAAGTGCTGTAATTAATTTTACTACGGGCCTACAGCTAGACTGACTAAAATTGACTTAGAGATGGGTTTCGGGAAGACTAATAATACTATTTAGAGAACTTAGCGTTTAACTTAGAATTTAACGTCGAATCTAGCTCTTTTTCGACTCGCGATTATTTTAGAATCTAGTGCTTTTTCAAAGTTTTAGCGCCTAATCGATTTTTAGAGGTGGCATCCCTGCTTACCACGGAGATTGCCCAAGCTTTCACGGGTTGTTGACTTTTAAAAGCTCACTGCCCGCATATTTTAAAGACGGACAAAACATAATTAAGTGTTGGGATTAAGAGTGTATTGGACCTAAATATTTTCACGACATTGAGATTTGTATAAGGACATCATTTTTTGCAACACCAAAGATGTTCTGATTTTAACTGAAGTTAAAAAGTTTTTTCGGATACTTACACTGTTTTTAGATTGTAATTATTGGAGTTTCCGATATTTCGGCAGTTTTGCAACGGCTATGACACGGGATAATTTAATGTTTAACTATTAACCGCATAATGTTTCTCGCAAATACTGTTCAGCACTCGTAGTATGCTACACGTGATACGGTTGTATCACGTCTTTTATCTCGTTCGTTCGCACGCAAATAGAAAGAGAGCGATGGTGTGATAGCGCTGTATCACTGCGGCATGCTAGCTATGCTGATTTCGAATAAGGTTTAGATTAGAATTAAATGATTCCAACAACCCAACCACTTTTCGCACAATCAAATTAATTTTGAAGAGCGTTGTTCCTGTTGAATACTGTTATTTGGATACCTATATGAAAAAATACTATCGTTTGCCTTTACGACACGCACACTGCACCTTTTTTTGTTGACAACGCGGTGGTCTCAATCGGTGGGTGGTCGACCACAAAAGGCACTACCGCCACCATTTCCTTTACGTATATTACCAAAAGAAAGGTAATACCAATACAAATAAAATAACCTAAAGCTACATAGAGTGTAAAGTTTCATACAACGTACGTACTTAAGGAGGTGTTTCAGACCATCAAACTGAACAACCTTCATTATGGGATAAAATAAGAAATCGTGAAAAATTCGCTATTCGTAGGTATACATCTTGGTATACATATTGATTTTCTATGGAACAATACATTTTTGTTCGCTATTTCATTATTGATCCCATAGAGAAAGTTGTTCCGTTTGATAGTCTGAATCATCCCCTTAAGTAAACGAATAACCAAGAGAGAGAAAACCGATGCAAATAACCATAACGTAGAAAGAGAAGGAACTAGAAGGAAGCACGTGTCTTGTCATATGACTCAGTAAGAGATGCACATAGCAGATTCGCTCTAGTTAAAAAAGGAGATCGCTACTTATTGCTGTCCTTATCGACGTAGCCCCTTTTTTGTTCTACGACGGCTGTCTGACTCCGGAGTTAGACATCTATTACAAAAATACAAATTGTATAGGATTTTATGACTATATCGCTGTCTCACACGCGGTTACACTTATGTTCCGTCTATCAGCGTAAGCGAAAGATACTTCGCCTATGAACCATAAGCTGTATCTCCTCTACGCTCTCTCAAAATGTCGCTCTAATTTTGTTTCTATGTAGGTACGCTGACGTTTCCAGCTAAAAGTAAAAGATGAGTGATATGATGAATCATCCATTGTTAATCGTGATAGGAGCGGTCGACTGAAACTAAATGTAGGTCGGGCCGCTCCATTTGCCACTGTGGCAACTGTTGATCGACCTCGGTCGTATAGTCGGATGGATGCTTGTGCGCCAGATATCTTATCTACCCACTGGTGCGGAAAGCACACCTATGGAAAGTTGACCACTTTTTGATCGAGCTATAAACAGCTAAGACCACTTGTTTGTGCGTGCTTCGGGCTCGTTCCATGTTTTGGTAATTTTATTTTTGATATCCAGCTTTAAAATGGACAACATTTTTTTTGTAAAAGACAACATTTTTGTGAATGGTACCCAAATTCAGAAACTATTTAGAGATTATGTGATTCGAAGTTTATATTAAAGTTATCAGTATTCATCCGTTATTTCTCGAGTTATTTGAAAAGTACAGGAAAATTCAAAGTTGTCCTTTACTATTGACTTTGAAAAGTTTGAAAGTTTTATTCATTTCTGCAGACGAAGGTATAATAATAATGCCATGAATCCTAACTTTTTCAGAAAATACTTTAGTAAGTTAAATAAAAAAAAGATAGAAATATCGATCTGAAATTAAATTGGAAAAATACGTTTATCTTATTTTTTTAACCTATTTTAATATTTTTCAATAAAAACAAGTGTTTAAAGAAATGTCCATTGTGTTGCTGTTGCTGCTAAAATCTTTTAATGTTTTTTGGTTATAGTCATAAACTATCGAAATCGTTTTGATTTATTCGTGAAGCGTAAGTTATTCGGTGTTGGTCGGTTTGGTAACATGCTACTTACATAAGTAAGACTCGTCTCTGTATACGCTGACAGTTTCTGGGTCGCACCGATTAAATTCACTTAGCCTACTTTTATTTAGCGCTGTGACACTTTTTATATGTTTGACATAATTTTTGTTGTTCAGTTGTATTGTTCGGGTAATCTTTTTTTTTTAATCAAGTAAACGTTGCCTCAGTTACATTGCATTTATTAGTAACATAACATATCTCACTTACCTCGTTCGCTTTTTTCTGCTATCAACTAAATATATTATTTATCCATCAACACCACATGTGCTCTATCTAATTCAATGTCGCTATTAATTAAGTACACAGGTTGTATAATTAAATGCGTTACATATCGAACATGGTGCCATCAAACTGAACAATTATTACTAAAACTTTCAAATCGCGAAAAAAAGCAGCTGTTTCATACATTTTGGTTGAGCATGTTTGAACTTTAAAAAATGATAGAACTTAATGTTTATTAAAGGAATTAATTAGTTAAAGCGCTGGAACAAACAAAACTTACCCTAAATTAAAATCTAACCATACCTACTAAAAAAAAGAAATTTTCTACGGAACAGATATATTTTTTCGCTATTTCGTTGTTGACTCCATAGTAAAAGTTGTTCAGTTTGATGTTCTGAAGCACCCTAATATTAAAATATAAATTAAATTATAAATAATATATTAAAATACATGTGACGATTCGGTCTCATTGATAAACCAATTTAAAAATCCATTCGTAAATCAATCATGCATTTAGTTCAGTGTCACGCTTTTGTAGTTTTGTATAAATTATTTTCCGTGCTTTATACATTTTTTTACCGACAATATTATCTGGTGTGCCAGAATTGTTTGATATGATTCGTCCTTGTTTATTGTAACAGTTGAAGCCTGTTTGCCTGACCGCAGGCTCGTCATCGAGGCGATAAGCACCGTGCGATGCTATTAAAACTAACATAACATAAAACTTCATTAGGAATTGTTAGTAATGGTTAATATGTTGTTTCATTATATAATTTGTTCAGTAATCGTGAAGTGAATGTTTATCATAATAAGATGTCTTACAACGCACGCTCTCATGCTTGCCATGCATTTCTCACCTTGATTGATGATGAATTATGACATGACGTTGCAGTAATTTACCAAAATTATACTTAGACTAGTGTTTTCCCGCGACTTCGTCCGCACAAATTATATACCAGATTTTAAGTCAGAGCATAAGCTATCAAACAAAAAAAAGTTTCATAAAAATCGGTTCATTAGTTTTTGCGTGATGCGCGAACAAACAAACAAACTAACAATTTTGTCAATAGATGGCGCTGCACGTCATTTAAATCGCGCTATCGAGTGTTATTTGAGTTTATATAAAGTGAACCGCTACTTTTTATTCCTCATGATTTTACGGCTTTAAGATGTGCAAATGTAACCGTCTTGATCTGGTTGATTTTTCATCATCAGTCATTTCGGACATGTGAAATCTGCAGTACCAAACCTATTACAAAACGTACACTGTGTGTGGCAGCAGCAGAACCACATCCACATCCTGTAGCAGGTAACATTACAGGATGTAGATGTGGTCTCGAGCGGCCGTCACTCGTCCTACCTCAGAGCTCGGAGGCAGAGATGGCATCGTGCGATACGAGTGCTCTCACACAAAGCGACCGCGGCCCGCGAGCCCGCGGGCGGATGCGGCCCGGTGATGAAACTGACACAGATTCTAACGCGTATTTGGTAATCGAACTACAGTTCGTGAAAGTCTCGCAGGACGGCCGTATCTCGCGCATTGTGCACGTCCCACTTCCAGATATTCTCGGCGTTTTGACGGCACCGAAACCCAAAAGCTACTTAATAACATGTAACTCCTTTCTCTGAGTCGCCATCAGCATTGTTCGCGCACGCACGTATAATACTGTACGTAAATGTGTGTTCGCGTCCCAGATTTGGGAAGCGAAATTGCGATCGTTGATTGGTGTATTACGAGCTAAACAACGTTGCTACATTTTCGCCTTGCATTCAATTCCATGAGAAGTTGCAGGTATTGCCTTTCGGCCACTAGGTCACCAGCTAGCGTATCGGGGCTATTACGTGTATCTAGGTTCCCTTACTCACTATTTCGAATTGCTTTTATAAATGCTATTGTTGTGTACTTCATGTGTCATTCTAATCGGGTCATACCTTCACGTAATTTGAAAACTCAAGAGCATTTGTCAACACTTTCGCTTAATAATACTATATTTTGCAGTAGCACTTGGTGTCATTTATTCAATGGGGTAGTCCACCATGCGTGCCCAATGCTGATTGGTAGACTTCACATACACATCAGAATTTTCTTCAGCGTATGCAGGTTTCTTCACGATGTTTTCCTTCACTATTTGAGAGCAGTCGGTATTACGTAACTACATATGTGAGAAAAACTTATTGATACATGGCATGTCGTCCGTGCGGATTTGAGCCCGGACCTCAAGATTGGGTTTTCCGCAACGTGCCACCGATGCTTCTGATGACGGTAGCAGTTGATGACAAGTAAATAATATGTTTTGTTGTTTGTTGCAGGCTCGCGGCGGGCAGCGAGTGCGGAGGTGGAGGGTCGGGCAGCGGCGCGGCCGCTCCGCAGTCGGCGCGCGTCTCCTCCAACGGCGCCGGCGGCATGGCAGTGAGCCGCGTGCCCAGCCCGCTGCACGACGGCAACACACCCGTCGCCGAAAACTGGTGCTTCACACAGGTTAATATCACTATCACACTACTAATCGAAACGTATCGCAAGTACCAGCAGAAGAACCACCTACATAACTGGCACAGCCTGGGTTTCTTTCGCCCGGGGTACAGACCGATTTTGCCGCACCCTTATCTTAATAAGAAGACCTTCACAAGAATAACGGAGCGAGCGAAGCGGGCGCGAAATTTTTTAGTACAACTATTCGGGTTGTGGTCAGATATCTTTTGGTGTATCCATGCCAAAATAGAAACAGAGCGAGCGGAGCGTGCTTGACTTTTCTCCTCAATACGGATCGGTTGGAGTCAGAGCTTTTTACGTACAAAACATGTGCAAAGTAACCTAAGTAAAAGCTATGGATTGAGCGAAGCAAGCTCAAAATTTTTAGCCCCACGACTTAGCTTCAGAACTGTTTAGGATTATGTGCACAGTAATTAAAACAGAAACTTAGCGCGAGCTTGACCTTTTTCTGCTCTAGAAATTGGTTATAGACAGAGCTCAATCAATGTTTATTTTTCCTGAATTTGCCGCCCCCAGTAAAGTGCGGCATTTGCCGCCCATCGCTACGCTACTGCTAAATAACAGATGATGATTCGTTAAGCCACGCCAGAGATCTAAGCTTGAGGTAGCTTTAAAATAGGTATTCTGACAGAAAGGTGAGCGGAGTGCCTATTTCCTACAGTAGGACGAGGTTGATGATGATGGATGGGACTGACTTCGATGACCGTATTGATAAGACTTCTTCTCATGTGTTTCTTTTTTTTTTCCTTTTGAACACAAACGATATAAGTGCATAGTCATTTAATTGGTCTCTTGCTGCTAGTGGCACATTCTTGATTCGCAACACCAATTTACTGACGAATTTAGATAAAAGCGCTGTGGGAATATTGCTGTTGTTTTTTCTCTTCTATAGGTTTACAGTACGCTTGATAGGTAGATAACACTATTCCAGCTTTAGGATTTAAATCGGGGGATCGTAGCCGACACCTAGTTACACATGAATTCAGTATGGAATTGATAACGATAACAGATCTTTTTTTCAGAGAAGTAACTGTTATCATACAAATCTACCTAATTTTTATCTGTAAGACAGTTTACATACTTGATGATCAACACACAATTTACGTAGTCTAACATGCATGACCATTACTTAAAAAAACAGATGTGCGCATAAAGTCAAAGGCTTCTCCACAAATAAATAACCAAATGAGTATCCTCGGCCTCGAACAAATATCGGAATGGCTTCCCAACGGTCGCATCAAGTTAAGTGATCGTAAACCTCCATTGCCGACGATGTCGTAAATCGCCTCGTCTGACGGAGAGCGACCACTAGCCGATTATATTGTTTACCGGAACGTTATCGCTGAAGACTGAACTTGAAACGATGCTCCGTTGCTCGCAGATTGTGTCGACTCGACGTTCTAATGAGGAAGTGACATACGTGCTAAATGTTACAGCCAGTACTTAGGATCTAATCGCGATCTGCGATTCCGCGATCGCATCGGCTCGACCGCGGAAGCCGTCGTGATTGAACGAAACGTGATGGTAGGCACGATTTCGCGACATGACATTGAAATATTTGAATCGACAGTTTTATTGTTGATTCATTAAATTATGGAAATATGCGATTAGGTGTTCATCTTGACGGAATCGATTTTTTAAGCAAATCGTTTATTTAGTTTTAGTTTCAATGTGAGAAAATTGTCTGAGCTTTGTTAATTCGGTATGTCAAGTTTTTTTTTGAGGGCTGAATCGAAAACCATTTCGAGATAATTATCTCAATAATCATATTTTATATGTCAGAGATTTTAAAATGAAAGGATTACAGATATTTTTAATAAAATAACGTCGTTTTTCGGTCCGTTCAGTGACGTCACTGGCATACCTGTGAACTCCTTGGTAAACATAAAATTTACTTATAATAACTGACCATTAAGAAAAAAAAATACATTCACAATGTCAGAATTTGACATTTGATGTTGCCGTATCTTTTTCCAGCATAGAGTTAGAAAGAGGAGGCAGGTTTTAATTTTTTTAAATATAGCAGTAGGTAGTTTTTCTCCATGGAGTTCGAATTATTTTCTCTCCACCATTTTTGCACTTGGAGATTACAGATCAAAATAATTTAAAAATTAAATTTATATTGATAAACTCGATGAATCGCAATAAGAATGAAATAGGTGTCTTAAAATTATGTCTTCTATCCGTAAAAAATATAAAAATGATGACCAAAAAAAACTTGACATACCGAATTGCCTTGCTTGGGTTTCAAGGTATTTAATTCTTGAATAAATGTCAAACTAGAGCAATCCTCGGAGCCGTGTGTCCGGTCGCAGCGACCAGAGCTGTAGTTTTGTTTCCTACCGGAGTTGCCGGACTGTGGTCACCTCTCGGAACAATTGGGCCGACCGTTGGTTGACTTAGTCGCCGGCCTGCCATTATAACTTTTTTGGCGCTTTTTACCAAAAAACCTATTTAGTTCGCGAACGGTAACGGTATCATTCGCTTTGCTGCTCGCGGACGGCACGTATACTTATTAAGGTCCACGAGTTCAATTTCTGTGTTGATGATCGTACGTCGACCGTTAATAACGGAACTCAAACGCGTAAATATGTATGTGTGAGGTCGTCTAGGTGATTATGTTTAATTAGTCATTATTGATCGGGCGAACAGTGAATGCAAGCAAACAATGAGCGCTTCCGCGTGTAAGCAACGTCCCTGAAGAGCAACGTATGCTGCGAGCACGTGCCTCCGCCGCGGTGCCGTGTGCCGTGCCGTGCCGTGCTGCCCCTCCACGTGCCGCGATAACTCCGCTCTTGATTACTTAGAAACGTATCAACACTACACTATACATACTATCGCCTGCATCTATATTATACATTTATGTATTTGCACTTGAATATCATTCTTATTCTTACTTACTGATGTACTCTTGATTTCTGAGCTAAACGGTGGAATAAAAATCCTAGGTTAGTGAGAGATCCTTGATATCAGGGAATCGGGCGGGACAATTTAATTAATTTCAAAATTTGTACAGTCTTGTTACAAGTATCTACAGTCACCATCCCTAATACAAGGTGTTACAAAAATACAAATAAACATTATAGCTATAAGTTTAATGAAAGGTAACACATCTTTCATACGATAAGAACTTCTTTTTTCTGTTCTTGTTCAAACAACGAGTCAAAACCATATACCTAATTAACGAAATCAAAAGAAGCAAATCTTGAATCGCCAGTTAATGGGATTAACTTCTTCTGTGTTAACCTTTTGGACCTACACTTTATTTTGGAATCTTGTTACTTTAAACATGTTCATTTTGACTTGACTGTACATGCAATCTGCCCAGTCTTACAAGTATGTTGAATGATCAACATGCTCGCAGAGATAGCTTATAACTAAGGAAAAATAATACCGAATGTAGTAAACGCTCAAACAAAGCCCACGAACCAAGTCAGGTCGGATAATAATGTAAAGATGAATCTCCGCGTCGCTGTATAAGGCCGGTGGGACGCGGTGGAATCTGCAAATGGTCGTTATCTATATGTCCGCGAATGTGCGGGGATGATGCGGGCGGCCTTGGATCGGGTCGGCGACCGGGCGAAGACCCCAGCAGCACCGCAAGCGGGCCCGCAAGCCAAGCAACGGTCGGGGGCAACGACCACCTGCGCCTGCGACGCTTGCCTCACCTAGCCGTCCTGACCTCGCCGTCCAACGTGACCAACAGGGCCCCCTATGGGCCTCCAAACATGAAAACACATCTATTAGACGGATTAGTTACCCATCATGATTAATGAGCAAATTCTAGAAAAAAAATACTCTTTTTTCTTACCTATCAAACAGACAACTTTTACTATGAGAGTAAAATCTGAAATCGCAAAATAAAATCCAGATGTCTCATACATTTGAGACATTGCAGTTTATTATGGAACATTCGTTTTTTTTCTATTTCTGGTTTGCTTCCTTCGTGAAAATTTTTTAGTTTGCTAGTCTAATCCATCCCTTAAATTTCGACTCGGTAAAACAAAATCATCCGGTATTTCATGATAATCGACTGACTAGATCGCATATAGGTATCATTGTTATGTCAATAGTCATAAATGCCTTCAGGGAAACGTATTATCTCTATGAAGTCATTTTGCTGCAAAGTCCATAATGCTATTTGCAAGATATATAACAGAACAGATGACAGTTGGTGTACACTTTGCTTGAATTCGGTAATTAAAGTACGTATATGTAAATCTTTTAATGCATGCTAGACTATCGATTAAATCGGATACAATTTGAACTAAATTGCTATACTTATATTATATGCTCATATTGGTGAAGCAATGTATTCTTAACCAGATCAGATTTACAGAATATTGTGTTTCTCAAGCATTTTGTGTTTCACCAGTAACAAAGACTTGTACAATTGCTTAACGTAAATTTACGATATTGTTTATGATGAAAATATGAACATCAAGATAATATAAAAATTATATTGCACCCAGTTCACATTTGTTTAAACTTATAATTTGCCATAAATAAGTCGTTAGACGTTTGTCCGGAACGACCGTTTGTCCGTCAACAAAGCAATTACAAGTACAAAGGACCTGTAGAGTTGGAATAAGGTATCTTCGTCTGACCGGACATTTATTACTAAAAATATCATCGTTTTTTTTCGTGGACAGTGTCACGCAAATTATCTAGTCACATTTAAAGTACCAGAAACTAGCCTGGACTTGTATTATGATGACTAGACAACGATATAGAATACATAATATATAGATACATACATCCATGACTCGGGTACAAATATATATTCATATTCATCATACAAATATCTGTCCCTTACGGGATTCGAACCCGCGACCCTCGGCACAGCAGGCAGGTTCACTACAGACTGTGCTATCGGGCCGTTTAAATCAGTCAATTGGTATATACAGACGTACCTATGTTTACATTAATAAATAACATCTTTGTTGACAATTGGTACACAGATTAGCTTGTCCCAAATAAAGAAGTTGGCAGTAGTATCTAAAATCTACTCAATACCTGAAATGTAACGTTTACTTGGAAAACTGTATAATTTGTGTTATAAAGAGGAAATGCGGGCGGCGCTTAGTCCATACAAACGTATTCCCCTGTTTCATCCCTGGAAAATTACACTAGAGCAAATGTTTTGTTACCATACTATAGATTGTATGCAAGACACATACACACAGATGACATACAGATACACACACACATCGGTTGTACATAGATGTTAGCTCTGCCATTTCCCTGTTTTGTGAAACCTTCTAAAATTACTAAAACTGCCCAATTATACCACTGTTTTCAGACATCCAGCAAACAAATTTGACGAAAAAAAAATTAAAATCAAAACATAGACTTAGCCAAACTCTATTTTATTTTTGAAAAAAGGGTCTAATTTTGGAGGAGGAAACTGGGTAATACGAGATCGCGATTTCGTCAGTTTTATGTATGTTAAATCAGTCCGAGCTGCAGTTATCACTTTCGCACTGGTAGCTCTGTTGCTCAGGAACAGCGCGACAGCAATAGATCTGGTTAAAACCTATCTTCAAATGTCTTGCACACCACGTTTCCTCTCAATAAATAATGTTGATCTGTACAGTCGGAACGGTATTGTCGGCACCTCGGCAGCGTCCGAGACTCCGAGTACACTTTACGAAGGCTTTTGCTTCGCTCGATTTATGCAGTTCCATTATTTATAAGCTCTCTACTGTTGAAGATCACCAGTCCTTTGTTTATTTTTGTCACGTTCTAATTATTATTTCTCTTTCCTTTGTTTCTGCTCCATATTTTCCTTATTCTTATCATAAAATTATTTTATTCTTAAAATTCTTTATAATTAATTGATTGATAATTTGTTTTGTTTCAGGTCAAAGTGGTCAAATTCAGTTACATGTGGACTATAAACAATTTTAGTTTTTGTAGAGAGGAGATGGGTGAAGTGTTAAAATCGTCGACTTTCTCAGCCGGTGCTAGTGATAAATTAAAGTGGTGTCTCCGGGTCAACCCTAAAGGACTGGACGAGGAGAGCAAAGACTACTTATCGTTATATCTATTATTAGTTTCGTGTAATAAATCTGAAGTGCGGGCAAAGTTCAAGTTCTCTATATTAAACGCGAAACGGGAAGAGACAAAGGCGATGGAATCACAACGGGCGTACAGATTCGTTCAAGGAAAGGACTGGGGATTCAAAAAGTTTATTAGAAGGTGAGTCACTTTGTTAATAGGTCTGCTTGTATAAGAATATTTGCAACAAGTTTATCTGTTTCGACTTTGGAGACTTTGCAATCTTTAGGGCCTGATTCACCACTTCCGAGTAAGTTCTTGTTAGCTTATCCGACTAGCTCATTTGACATATTCTTCATACAAAATATGTTAAATGAGCTGTCGGATAAGGTAACAAGAAGTTATCCAAAAGTGGTGAAACAGGCCATTACAATTTGTAAATGTCAACAAAATCGATAAGCTCAAAGCTTCCGAGAGGGTTCTCGGAAGCTTAGTCGTGAGCATATGCTCTGGCTTGGATGTTCAGACTTTTCAGAATATCTCTTGACTACCCAGTCAGAGATATTCTGATGACTCAGAACGTCCACGTTCCACTAGAACCGAATTAGTTTAGTTTCCTCATAAAACCGATAGCATTATCCAACCGATTTATTTTCTTCAAAGTTCTTATTTTTTAGGATTATTTTTGCAGCAATGAAGTAATCGCTTCAATGTGCGAAGCATTATTATTTTATAGCTAAATCAAACGTTGTTTTCCTATGTATTTGCTTAAATACGATGTACTTTAGTTATAAGAGGGTTCAAACCCCATTCTACAGTTTAATTTAATATTATTCCCTTACTTCTAAAGCTGACAAATGTGGGTTTCTACACGGGAGTGAGAACCGCTAAATCATGATCTCCTATGATATTCATAGTCCTTGTTAAATCGCTTGACAAAGCATGATCGTTATGCAGTGTCGGGGGTCTTGCTTCACTGGTGCAGATATAAATCAACCCCTTACTGTTGATAATATTTGACTAAAAGGGACTTGTCATGCAATTCCACTTTCTCTGTGAATACTAAATTATTAATCTATTACTTACAAACTTTTAGGAGGATAGTCATTGAAGTTACATTATATTTTCAATACTAACCAATTAAAATGTTTTAAACACGTTCTGCACTCGTAGTATGCTACACGTGATACGGCTGTATCACGTCTTTTATCTCGTTCATTCGCACGCAAATAGAAAGAGAGCTAAGATGTAATAGCGCTGTATCACTGCGGCATGCTAGCTATGCTGGGGACTTATCTTTATACCTGTCGGACACCTTGGGCACTTAGCTGTCATTTCATACAAATAGGAAAAATTTAAAACATGTGCGATACTAAGTGAATGCGAGCGAAACAAGAATACTCATTTGCTTACATTTCACGCCACGATCCTGCCAAAGGGGGTGAGGTAAGAAATTTGTGGGAGGCAGGGAGTGTCCGTGCTGTATGTATATAGTACAGTACTAGATATTCTTTCTTATACTATGCCCGTGGTTTGTCTGATTTCCGTTAAAATATACAGTTTCGCAATGCGAGAATTAATTTGAAGATTCGTATGGAAATCTTTGAGCCACTGTAACTTTGAAACTATAAATTTGAACGTAAATCTGATAAACCATAGAGATAAGTTTCTAGACCGTGTTTGAAAATTGCATTGACTTTAATTGGTTAAGTATCCAAAATATAATTAAACAACGTTCGTTTGGGGCAAGCTAGAGGGCATGTCCTCTTAAAACGGTTGCAACATTGAGTGATAGCGGTTACTGACCCCACCTCTTTAATTTTATACTTAGCGAAGTGCAGGTTCGATACTGGATTGTAGCCAAAGGAATTGTATTACGTCTAGTTCAATGTTTGTCTGACTGAATGTTATTGTCCTTAGATAACTATTTATTATTAGAGTAGGCATATAACGTGACTGCTACTTCTAACTAGTTTCTGAATATACAGTCCGTTTATACAGGGTGTAAAATTAAATGCGTTGCATGCTGGGGGCGCTTCAGACAATCACACTGAACGACTTTCACTATGGGGCCAACATCGAAAGCTCTAAGGAAAATGCTGCTCTATGGAAAAGTCAATGGTATCGATTCGGTATTGCCACGACTTAACTTAACTAAATTTATTCCTGTCTTTTTCTAACATTCCACTAAGAAAAGAGACAGAAAACCAACAACTGACTTTAGTGCTGTCAAAGTGACGCTACACGCCCAAAAACGCGTAGCGTCACTTTGACAGCACTAAAGTCAGTTCTTGGTTTTCTGTCTCTTTTCTTAGTCGAATGTTAGAAAATTACAGGAATAAATTTAGTTAAGTTAAGTCGTGGCAATACCGAATCGATACCAATATGTTTATTTAACAGCAGATTTTTATTTCGCGACTTTACAATTGGTTGTTCAGTTTGATGGTCTGCAGCACCCTGTTCGATATATGACGTGACGCAGTTAAGTTTACACCCTGTATAACATATGCAAAAACTCAAGTTTATTATTCCCTTAACAGTACTTCATCATCATCTCAGCCGACGGACGTACGTCCACTGCTGGACATGGGCCTCCCCCAAGGATCGCCACAACGACCGGTCCTGCGCTGCCTTCGCCCAACAGTCCTTACCCGACAATAAAATCAAACTCGTATCAATTCCAGAGATTTCCTGTTAGACGAAGCGAACGGCCTCCTACCCGAAGACAAGCTGACGATATTCTGCGAAGTGTCAGTGGTCGCTGACAGCATCAACATCAGTGGGCAGTCGAACGTGGTGCAGTTCAAAGTGCCAGAGTGCCGGCTGTCGGACGACCTGGGGGCACTCTTCGATAACGAGAGGTTCTCTGACGTCACACTCGCAGTAGGGGGCAGGGAGTTCCAGGCGCATAAAGCTATATTAGCAGGTATGTTTATTGTATCTATTTTTTATTTTTACCCATAGGACAGGGAATCCTAGTTTTTGAGCTAGGCACTGTTTCTCAACTTTTACTTTAAGATGCAAATAAACAGACAACAACGTAATAATTTTAAATATTTTTAAAAAATCAAATCAAATATACTTTATTTTACACCAAAATATAAACAGTAAAATACAGAAAGAAAAAAACAGTAGGCACAAAATAAGGCGGTCTTATCGCTAAGACGCGATTTCTTCCAGACAACCAAAAAAAATAAAAAACAAACAAAAATATCACCTGTCCCATACATTTGGCTCGAATAGGTTTGCAGTTTTGTATGGAACAACTGTTTTTTATTTCGCGATTTCGGTGTTGATGCCATAAAGAAAGTTGTTCAGTTTGACAGTCTGATCATCCCTTTAAAATAGTGTAAGCATATTAAGAAGGACCCTATATGCTAAAGTCCTAAAGCCGTGGTGGTCCAGTGGCGAGTAACCTTGCCTGCCGTGCAGGACGCGATGGTTCGATCCCCGTCCAGGCCGACTCGTACCAATGAGTTTTTCGGAATTTATGTACGATTTGTGACACCACTTGCTTTTCGGTGAAGGAAAACATCGTGAGGAAACCTGCAAGCTTAAATTTTTGAGGCATGTATTGTACCCACTGTCCATTATAAGTGGCGACGGGCACATCCCCAGTCACACTGGACAGAGTTTCGGTACTACTGGTGAAACGTGGATGTTCTGAGGTTTCAGAATATCTCTGACTACCCCCTCGGGGAATATAGTCGTGAGCATATGCTTATGCTATATGTAGATGTAGATGTACGACAAAACGACGGAAGCAAAGCAACCTTAATAGTAGCACGGTGATTGCGCACCTTGTTGAGAGCTTCGCTAACATTAAACTAATCAACCTCTAGTTCCATTGAGTAGTTCCATCATGCAGCTGGCGGGAATCTGATTACCGAGCGAGATGATTACTTTATTGAAATACCTGTTTTTTAACTTACACCATTATTATGTGTCTATTGTGTGTAGACCTCGTTATAGTTAATTGTTTTGCAAGAACATATTATTTATACAAGGTGTTTCATAAGTAAGAATAAATTTTTAAAACTTTTAAGGGGGTTGTTTAGACCGTCAAACTGAACAACTTTCTCTATGGGACCAACATCGAAATCGCGAAAAAAAAAATCTGATATCCCATACATATTTTAGCTCGAGTCGATTTGTAGAGTATAGAACATAATATTTTTTTTCGCGATTTCGATATTGGTCCCATAGTGAAAGTTGTTCAGTTTGATGGTCTAAACCACCCCCTTAAATGTTTATTTGTATTTTTGTAACACCTTGTATAAGCATGAAAAGCCTCTTAGCCCGGCTTGCACCAACAAGGTTTTAGGCTTAACGAATTTAGTGATAGTTCTGTCACTCACTCTGCTTATACAAATGACAGAGCATCATATTTAAACATGTAGGCTAGGTTATCCCAGTGCAAGCGTCTCTTTCTTGCAAGCATAAGTTTACAATTAGCCATCCCACTCCAATTGAAAGCAGGATCGCAAAAATACGTGTTTTTCGTCAATATCTTTGCTCATGGGAGTTTCTAAGCTAAAACTTCTCCTGAGTTCACTAGAAATATTTAATGTATTTAGTTAAGTACAAGAATAAAAAGTTAAATATCAGCAGTTTAATCATAGTATTGAAAAAACATAACAAAAAGGGGTAACTTTGGGATTTTTTTCTATCTAGTAAACTTAATCTAATCGTGTAATTGAGAACAGTCGCCCATCCGCCCGATCCTTAAATAAGACATAATTTAATTTCAGACTTTAAAATACAGTTTAAAACACTTTCGTTCTTGTTCAAAAAACGGCCTCGACGGTATAACAGCGTCTTAAGCCTAAATTCTTTCTGGTGCAAGCCAGTCTTAATATGCTGACAGTTTTTTAAGGAAATGATCAGTCCACCCACTGGGAACCAAAGACAAAACCTTGAAAGAAAAATCAGCTGTTTCATACAATCCTACTAAAACTAAATGTATGGTATAGCAGATTTCATTTTTCGTGATTTCGACGTTGGTCTTATAGACTGAGTTAAGTTTGATAACCTAGCTGGTCATTTTTAAAATCGTCAGCATATTAAGTTGGACCCTGTATTTAAGGGGACAATCATGAACAGATTAATCAGTTAATCCGTATCTGAGCATACAATGTGGATTGGATTATAATGTAATGATAACCCATGTTTATTAACTATATCTATAATATGTAATCCATGTAATTTCCGCGTTAGTTTTCCTCATTCCAATTAAATACGAAGACCGTATAGGTACAATATACATTAAACGTAATAAATAATACGGACATAACGAAAATATTTAAGACAAACAATAATTTACGTTTAAAAATATTTAAGTCAACTTTAATTGATTGAATTAAATCTTAAACTTTAGATTTTTGTTCTCAAGTTTATTGACAATTAAACGAAATTAATTTAGTGACTGCCATTTATATTATAACTATAAACAATAGTAAGAAATTAACAAACACGTTATAAAATGGGGGTAACACGTCAATCCATTTCCAACCGAAACCAATGTGAGCCTTGCTACTATACCTACGCTTAAAGATAGTAGTTGTAGCAAAGCTTCCGACCCTAGGTCGTGAATTTCTGTATTAAATCCAATTTGCTTTGATAAGGGCCTGTTTAACCACTTCTGGATAAGTTCTTAAAAGCTTATCTGACAAATCGTTTGACTGTTTTGAAATAAAAGCTATCAAGAACATATCTAGAAGTGATGAAACGGGCCCTTAATCTCAACAATAACAAATCATTGAAAACTCTAGCTCCTAATCTAGATGTCTGAACTGTAGAAGCTAGTGTCTTCCTATTAATTCCTATTAAATCGTTCTAGAATAGGATATGCTCACTATATTACCTGAGGGTAGACAGAGATATTCTGAAGACTCAGAATATCCTCGTTTTACCAGTACTACCGAAACTCTGTCCAATGAGACGGGGCGTGAGTCCATCGCCACGTAAATTGTTCTAATATGTGTAATATTGTAATTTGCAGCGCGGAGTCCTGTATTCGCGGCCATGTTCGAGCACGAGATGGAGGAGAGGAAACGGAATCGAGTGGACATCACGGACGTGGACCACGAGGTCCTGCGGGAGATGCTGCGGTTCATATACACCGGCCGCGCGCCCAACCTAGACAAAATGGCCGACGACCTACTCGCCGCCGCTGATAAGGTAACTTGTTTTCCTCTTTACGAGAGATTATTTGTTTTATTTATAGTGTTTATCTTGGTTAATTGTAACAATAAAGAGGGTGTGAATATAATCGAGCAGTTAATGAAGCTAGTTGCTGCAAATTCTCAAAAGAGTAGTATTTATTGGAACTTGTTTGACGTATTTAAACGAGTAAGTTTTATTTACATAATCTTTACCCGGAGTTAATACATTAGGTACCCGCATATTTATGTTACTAGCATATAGGGTGTGAGCGTTACATACTTATGGGGTGAACAACTTTTGCCTTCTACCCTCTGGGCCCCCGTACCAAAATGTCAATAGACTCAACGAAAATGTATGAAACTGCATTTTTTTCGCGATTTCAATGTTTGTCCCGTAGTAAAAGTTGTTCAGTTTGATGGCCTGAAGCACCTTTTTAAGTATGTAGCGTATTTTAATTTACACTCTGTAGATACTATCTAGTTTGTATGGTAGCTGTTGATTACGTCAATAAATAAAATGAAATATGTGCAGAAACATTTGGCTCATTTATATTGCTTCTGTAATGGACACTTCATACTTGAGGCGCTCGTTGCGTAGTGGTTCTTCGCTGTTCACAACGACTGGTACGCGTCTTTGGGCCGACGACCACGTTAGTATCTGCATAGTGCATTTATACCACCAAACACCACTGGACCCGCTTCCTTTCACTTGTGTTGTGAGATGGGTACGTACTATATAGGCTGATGATATTTACTAATACATCGTCGTTGACACTGCTGTATCATCATTCTCTTGCCCATTTCCCATTATTTGGGGTCGGCGCAATATGTCATCCTCTTCCATTCATCTCGCTTGGCCGTCGTTTCAGCACTCACTCCTTTCTTACACATATCATCCTTCACACAATCCATCCATCTTTTCTTTGGCCTTCCTCTCCTACCACAGCCATCCACATTCATACTTAACACTCTTCTCGTAACATGAAATTCGTCTCTTCGCATCACATGCCCATACCACGATAATCTATTGCCCTGCAATTTTTCCGTTATAGGTGCTACTTTCAAACTTCCTCTAATATACTCATTCCTAATCCTGTCCATTCTAGTTACACCACACATCCATCTCAACATTCGCATCTCAGCTACATGCAGTCGTTTCTCATCCGTTCCTTTTGTGGCCCAACACTCTGATCCGTACATAACGACAGGTCTTATTATCGTCTTGTATATTTTCCCCTTTAATTTGAGGGGGATTCGACACTGCTGTATATTGTACGTAAAAACGTGTAGGTTTTTGATTGCGCAATTTATCCAAATTTCATATTTCTAACCTGAGACAAGAAGTAAAAGTTCTGGATACTACTGGATACTTTGTTAAGTTGGATGATGTTCATTAAAAAAGTTAGGATGCTTTAACTTCCACCTGAAATTAACCAAATTAAAGTATCAACGATGATACAATAATAATATACCAAGTTATTAATATTTGGGTACATTACCAGGGTGTCCATGTTCTGGAAAGTCAAGGAAGCTAGTCAGGGAAAGTCATTAAAATAGAGGAGTCACCTAGAAAGTGAAAATAATTAGATTGTTTTCAAAATCGAACAGACATGATTGGTCAGGCAAACATCAGTGCATTTTTAGGGTTTCGTACCCAAAGGATGCCAACGGTACCGTATTACTGATCCTCCGTCCGTCCGTCCGTCCCACCCAACTTTTATACCATTTGCAGTGGACCACATCTGGCCCTGATCACACAAAATTTACTTCGCATAGCTAAGCTAATCACAATAATTGTTGTTTATACTTTAAAATAGACCTGGCCAGGTCTATTTAAAAGGTTTTGAGGTACGTGTATTTATTACATGTTCAGTGGATACCCTGATCACATAAAATACTTGTTACTTCTCTTAGCTAATCTCAATAATTGTTGTTTGCAGTACGCGTTGGAGCGGTTAAAAGTGATGTGCGAGGAGGCTCTATGCATGAGCCTGTCTGTGGAGACGGCGGCCGACACCCTCATACTGGCGGACCTGCACTCCGCAGACCAGCTGAAGGCGCAGACCATCGACTTTATCAACACGTAAGTTGTTTATATTATAAGCGAGGAGACATAGAGCGCTGTGAATGAGCCTGTGTGTGGAGACGGCGGCCGACACCCTCATACTGGCGGACCTGCACTCCGCAGACCAGCTGAAGGCGCAGACCATCGACTTTATCAACACGTAAGTTGTTTATATTATAAGCGAGGAGACATAGAGCGCTGTGAATGAGCCTGTGTGTGGAGACGGCGGCCGACACCCTCATACTGGCGGACCTGCACTCCGCAGACCAGCTGAAGGCGCAGACCATCGACTTTATCAACACGTAAGTTGTTTATATTATAAGCGAGGAGACATAGAGCGCTGTGAATGAGCCTGTGTGTGGAGACGGCGGCCGACACCCTCATACTGGCGGACCTGCACTCCGCAGACCAGCTGAAGGCGCAGACCATCGACTTTATCAACACGTAAGTTGTTTATATTATAAGCGAGGAGACATAGAGCGCTGTGAATGAGCCTGTGTGTGGAGACGGCGGCCGACACCCTCATACTGGCGGACCTGCACTCCGCAGACCAGCTGAAGGCGCAGACCATCGACTTTATCAACACGTAAGTTGTTTATATTATAAGCGAGGAGACATAGAGCGCTGTGAATGAGCCTGTGTGTGGAGACGGCGGCCGACACCCTCATACTGGCGGACCTGCACTCCGCAGACCAGCTGAAGGCGCAGACCATCGACTTTATCAACACGTAAGTTGTTTATATTATAAGCGAGGAGACATAGAGCGCTGTGAATGAGCCTGTGTGTGGAGACGGCGGCCGACACCCTCATACTGGCGGACCTGCACTCCGCAGACCAGCTGAAGGCGCAGACCATCGACTTTATCAACACGTAAGTTGTTTATATTATAAGCGAGGAGACATAGAGCGCTGTGAATGAGCCTGTGTGTGGAGACGGCGGCCGACACCCTCATACTGGCGGACCTGCACTCCGCAGACCAGCTGAAGGCGCAGACCATCGACTTTATCAACACGTAAGTTGTTTATATTATAAGCGAGGAGACATAGAGCGCTGTGAACGAGCCTGTGTGTGGAGACGGCGGCCGACACCCTCATACTGGCGGACCTGCACTCCGCAGACCAGCTGAAGGCGCAGACCATCGACTTTATCAACACGTAAGTTGTTTATATTATAAGCGAGGAGACATAGAGCGCTGTGAATGAGCCTGTGTGTGGAGACGGCGGCCGACACCCTCATACTGGCGGACCTGCACTCCGCAGACCAGCTGAAGGCGCAGACCATCGACTTTATCAATACTTTAGTAACTATCAATACCTATTTAAAAAGAGTACAGTCAGCATCAGAGAAACCTGACCCCTCTATCTTAATATGTGTAAGCGCAGAGGGGTCCGATTTCTCGGATGCTGTCCGTACTTAAGTATACACCCGTCACACTGAACAGAGTTTCGGTACTACTGGTGAAACGTGGATGTTCTGAGGTTTCAGAATGTATCTGACTACCTCCTCGGGGAATATAGTCGTGAGCATATGCTATGCTACTAAAGTATACAGGCTGTAAGTTTAGACAGTTTTATTACTTTAAAGGGTGATTGTACTCATGAGGAAGACACGCTATGTACCAATGAGTGTTTCTAACTTATGATATGTATATGATACAGTCTGTTCTGCACTGTTGCAGACTGCTCTTAAACGGTGAAGCAAAACATCGGGATCTGAAGAAGATAATATTATAGTGTGTTTATGAAGTCTACCAATCCACATTGGGTACACATGGTGGACTAAGGACACAGGCCGGCAGGCAGGCAGGCAGGAATATAGACTGATGATATGACAATGATATGTGTATTAACATAAACGTTGTTGTTTGTTACAGGAGTCACGCGACGGACGTGATGGACACGGCCGGCTGGAAGAACATGATCTCGTCGCACCCGCACCTCATAGCGGAGGCGTTCCGCGCCCTCGCTACGCAGCAGCAGCAGATCCCGCCCATCGGGCCCCCGCGCAAGCGCGTCAAGCAGGCCTAGTGCCCGCCCGCGTCCGCGCCGGCGCCCGCGCCGGGCCGGCCCACACGCGCCGACACCCTCTATACCAAAGACACGCCACACGGCACACACATATTCGAATTCTACGCCGGCTGACGCCCGCCGTCACACATCGGATGCTCCAAAATAAAACACCGATTAATTTTACACCAGAGCTACTTTCAAGAATTTATTTTGTATTATTTACTGTACATTATACATCCAACTTAATATGCCGTCGGTTTTTTAAGAGGTTGATCAGACCATCAAACTGAACAACTTTCTCTATGGGGCCGATGTCGAAACTGCGAAAAATAAAGTCGATCTGTAAAATACATATGGGTCGAATAAGATTGCAGCTTTGTATGGTACAGCAGATTTTTTTTCGCTACTTGAACCTCGTTCCCATAGAAAATGTTGTTCAGTTTCGTGGTCTGATCATCTTAAAAACCCTTCAACAGTTAATAAGAAGGACCTTGTATATTAAATGATTTGTTCTTAGTTCTGTTAATATATTTCCCAAATTTTTCAAAAAGTTTTCTTTGGTGCATCATTTTTCAAAATGGCATATTCAGTGTTATATTTAGGAGCAGTCGACCTACGACGCGGACGCCCGATATTTATATTTTACAACAAGGCTGCATACTGTAATATTACTGATAGAGTTACGACGTGTACCATAGACTGTGAGATTCGGAGTGAGAGTTGCCGGTGGATGTGTTCGTATGATTAGTTGTGGATCTACGGATCCGTCCCTTCGTTTACTATGATTGATCTCAAGACGATATTCGATCCTAATGTTTTTTTGTCTCTCGCGGTTTAGTGTGCCGCTTTACATTAAATGTGTATTATTAATGAAGAAACGCTGGACGCTTTTTGCGCGTTGATGTAGTTTGAATGTAGGCTTTGATTATAATATTTTATGTATGTCGTTTCTGTGGACATTCTCTTGCAGTTATTTTTAATGTAAATTATTGTAATGTATGTATTAAATAAAGCTCATGTTTTAAACAAACTATTCATGTCATTATAAGATTCATTGGCTAATATTATATAGTTGAAATCCATTCAGGAAAATCAGTAAAATGTTAGCAAAGATTGCATAGCGGAAAGCGATCTTTGCTTGACAAATTAAAGCGCAAAATATAATGAATGATTCTTGGTAGATGTTAAAAGGTAGCACTTTTGAACATATTTCGAAGTAGAATGGTAATGGAATGCAATAAATGTCTGTAAAGTAACATGGCTTTGTACGACAGTGTCATGACACAGTGCGAGGAGTGTAAGATGCTGCCGTGACATTGTTTACAAAGCTCTGTCACTGCTGTACAGGCTGTACTGTAGGAGACTCGAGTGATTGTAATAAGTCTATTGAAACTGTTGGTATTGTTATATATAGATGAGCTACGATCCCACCATTTTAATATTTTCTAAGTACTAAATTGTAAGTGGTATCACAGATGACACCATTCATTTTATTATACTTTAGGTGTTATTCCAATGACATATTGTGATTTTTCATTCAGATTTCCATAGGTTTAAATCACATTGTGCTTTCTTGTTTTGGTTCGTATGTAGATTATCTGAATAATTTAATAATATTTAAATAAATGTAATTGAAAGCGTTCTGTGGTTATTTTCGCTTCATCGATTGTACAATGCGTGTCATGTCAAAATCTATGTTATGTCTCTGTTCATTTTTGCTCATTTCTTCAAAATCAAAAATTATTTTTCATTTAATAACATTAATCTATTAATTTATTTAGTATTGTTTTTTCTAGAAACCACATTTTTTATTGCTTTTCTTAATATTTTCTTCTACGATTTTTTTCTCGAGTTTGTGAATGAAGGATCTACCCATTTATAGATATGTACTAAGTACCCAATATTAATAATAATGTATTGTGGCCAATAAATATTAATATTTATAGTACCGTTTTGTACCCATTTCCCATTTTACATAGCCGACAGGTGTTATCGTGTAATAAAATAGATACAAAACAACTGTCAAAAGTAATAACTGTGATTTTCGAAATTGTCAATAAGTTGAGCAAATAAATGAAATGATGTAATATAATGACTTTCTTTTATTTTACAATTTGCCTTTCGCGTGTGATGTCAGAAAACTCCTCATTTTCAGTCGTCCTTTTTTCATCTTATTGATGTGCTCTTCTTGCTCCTCTTCCTCTGCTAATATCCCCATAATAAGTTATTTTACAACACTATTCCAAATCCAATTTAACCTATCCGTATTCCGTTAACCTTTTCATTACCGTTCCGTTTCCCTACCTTGTAAATGGCAAATGCATCCCAATGCCAAGCCAAAAAAAAAAAAAAAAAAATCCCAGTCTACCATGCAATGCCATAGGTCTATAAAATTCCACAGACGTAGGTAGATAATACAGAATGTAGTACCAGTACCAAGAAGTTTGGAATCCTCTATAGTGGAGTGCAGACTGCCTAACAAGACGGGAAACATGATAATACTCCTTTGTGGTCGGTAAGGATCGTTCTTCACCGTAGTTTTTTTTTAGTGACGTTTTTTACGCGTAAGCCTACGAACAAATAATAAGTCAGGAAGCGTAACTGTCCGTAAAAAATGACGCCACGAAAAGTAAGCCGGAGAGGGCGGGGCTTAAAAAGGTGGCCGGAACGCGTCTGTTCTGCACTGTTGCAGACTGCTCTTAAACGGTGAAGCAAAACATCGGGATCTGAAGAAGATAATATTATAGTGTGTTTATGAAGTCTACCAATCCACATTGGGTACACATGGTGGACTAAGGACACAGGCCGGCAGGCAGGCAGGCAGGAATATAGACTGATGATATGACAATGATATGTGTATTAACATAAACGTTGTTGTTTGTTACAGGAGTCACGCGACGGACGTGATGGACACGGCCGGCTGGAAGAACATGATCTCGTCGCACCCGCACCTCATAGCGGAGGCGTTCCGCGCCCTCGCTACGCAGCAGCAGCAGATCCCGCCCATCGGGCCCCCGCGCAAGCGCGTCAAGCAGGCCTAGTGCCCGCCCGCGTCCGCGCCGGCGCCCGCGCCCGCGCCGGGCCGGCCCACACGCGCCGACACCCTCTATACCAAAGACACGCCACACGGCACACACATATTCGAATTCTACGCCGGCTGACGCCCGCCGTCACACATCGGATGCTCCAAAATAAAACACCGATTAATTTTACACCAGAGCTACTTTCAAGAATTTATTTTGTATTATTTACTGTACATTATACATCCAACTTAATATGCCGTCGGTTTTTTAAGAGGTTGATCAGACCATCAAACTGAACAACTTTCTCTATGGGGCCGATGTCGAAACTGCGAAAAATAAAGTCGATCTGTAAAATACATATGGGTCGAATAAGATTGCAGCTTTGTATGGTACCGCAGATTTTTTTTCGCTACTTGAACCTCGTTCCCATAGAAAATGTTGTTCAGTTTCGTGGTCTGATCATCTTAAAAACCCTTCAACAGTTAATAAGAAGGACCTTGTATATTAAATGATTTGTTCTTAGTTCTGTTAATATATTTCCCAAATTTTTCAAAAAGTTTTCTTTGGTGCATCATTTTTCAAAATGGCATATTCAGTGTTATATTTAGGAGCAGTCGACCTACGACGCGGACGCCCGATATTTATATTTTACAACAAGGCTGCATACTGTAATATTACTGATAGAGTTACGACGTGTACCATAGACTGTGAGATTCGGAGTGAGAGTTGCCGGTGGATGTGTTCGTATGATTAGTTGTGGATCTACGGATCCGTCCCTTCGTTTACTATGATTGATCTCAAGACGATATTCGATCCTAATGTTTTTTTGTCTCTCGCGGTTTAGTGTGCCGCTTTACATTAAATGTGTATTATTAATGAAGAAACGCTGGACGCTTTTTGCGCGTTGATGTAGTTTGAATGTAGGCTTTGATTATATCTCCTCATTTTCAGTCGTCCTTTTTTCATCTTATTGATGTGCTCTTCTTGCTCCTCTTCCTCTGCTAATATCCCCATAATAAGTTATTTTACAACACTATTCCAAATCCAATTTAACCTATCCGTATTCCGTTAACCTTTTCATTACCGTTCCGTTTCCCTACCTTGTAAATGGCAAATGCATCCCAATGCCAAGCCAAAAAAAAAAAAAAAAAAATCCCAGTCTACCATGCAATGCCATAGGTCTATAAAATTCCACAGACGTAGGTAGATAATACAGAATGTAGTACCAGTACCAAGAAGTTTGGAATCCTCTATAGTGGAGTGCAGACTGCCTAACAAGACGGGAAACATGATAATACTCCTTTGTGGTCGGTAAGGATCGTTCTTCACCGTAGTTTTTTTTTAGTGACGTTTTTTACGCGTAAGCCTACGAACAAATAATAAGTCAGGAAGCGTAACTGTCCGTAAAAAATGACGCCACGAAAAGTAAGCCGGAGAGGGCGGGGCTTAAAAAGGTGGCCGGAACGCGTTGTTAGTGTCAATTTTGCTTTGTGGCGAGCGCACGTGAGACATTTGCGTACAAATATTCAATTTTACCGGCCCAAAACATTATGCCCTCGTGTGTAGTGAAGTGGTGCAGAAGCCACACCAGTATTATATGCCCAGGGATCAGTTTTCACCCGTAAGTATTAATTTATTAATATTAAAAACAAATTTATTCTAAATTCATAGTGGTCAATATTATGCAACATGAACTCAAGCAGCTTACTTACGTGTCGGGTAATTAATTCCGACATGATGAATATAAAGTGGCAATAATCTATAGTACTACCTACACTAATATTACAAAAAAGAAAGATTTGATTTTTTTGATTGATTTTAATCCTTATAAGATCACTTCGTTGTCCGTTTGTCTGTGTCTGGCAGTCTGTGTGTGTTTAGGTACTGCAGTTGACCTACAATAATAAAAATCTAAGGTCTCGCAGATCAAGTAAAGTAAACAAATCTGAAAATTGTTTTTTGTATTTATATCATCATCACCATCACACACAGCCTTTAATATACGTCCGACTACAGGGCACAGGCTTACCTCAGGGAGGGTGTATAAGGTTAGTCCACGCGAGCCCAATACGGATTGGTAACCCACATTTGAGTTAGAGAATTAACTATGACGTATGTCTATGTATGGGAGATTTAACTTTTAAAATACTTACATAAGTTAGAGTTTCAATCCGATTTATATTTTTGTTAGAGCAATGGGACTGATTTTGGAAGAAAACTAAAGACAAGTACCTACACCAAAAAAAAGGAAAAATCTTGGAAACTAGATCCTGTGTTGGAAGAAATATCTAATCTACACACAAGTTTGTACAGAACCCTTGGTGCGCCGTTTTTATTATAAGTTTAACAACTTATCCTATCTAAATGTGTAGTTAGAACCTAGATTGGAATCGAATTGGATTATAAATCTTAATTTATGATACGATACAATACTACAACATATTAGTAAAATTGTAACTTACTTATTCAACTATTAAGTAAAGTGCAAAAATACAATATTTCTAAAATGACTTGTCCTCTCTTACTTAATGCATAAAATCGTCCACGCATTTGACACAGCAGTTGACTGCAGCAGGCGCGCGGACCAATAGCCGCTATCGGTTACGCGCGAAACCAATCACCGCGCTTTCCGGTGTAGAGCGCATCACACAAGCGCAGCTTGATTGGCCGGTTTGCATGTATGAGTCTTTCGTTCGAATACTCGAGATAATTTGTCAATGTAGTGAATTGTGGGGTCGAATTTCTCACGCATTTTGTTCACGTTTACGCTTCCTGACTTATTATTTGTTCGTAGGCGTAAGCGAAATACTTGGCCTATGGTCCCAGCTCTGTCCCTTTCTAATCCAACGTCAAAAATTGACGTCATTCAATTTTCGTTGTGACGTCATTGGATAGAAAGGGACACGTAAAATTGGAAATATCGACGACGGAGTCGAACGTCAATTTTCTTGTATCAATGCTTCTAAGGAAGAGTGGGATCCTTTATGATTCTAGATCCATGACCAGCATAGCTAGCATGCCGCAGTGATACAGCGCTATCACACCTTAGCTCTCTTTCTATTTGCGTGCGAACGAACGAGATAAAAGACGTGATACAGCTGTATCACGTGTTGCATGCTACCAGTGAAGTACCTACATTATTATGATAGTTTATGCAGAAGTCTGTGACAAAGTTCACTACATCAAGGAAAAAATGCCCAAGAAGATTTATATTCTCTTTGATTCGAATGCTCTATAGTGGAGTGCATAGAGTACTGTAAACTGGGGTGGAGTGTAGACTGCCCACAGACTTACCTAAGTCTGTGAGACTGCCTAACAAGACGTAAAACATGATAATACTCCTTTGTGGTCGGTAATGATCGTTCTTCTCCGTAGTTGTTTTTAGTGACGTTAAGGGTTGAACTACACATGGCCGCACGCGATCGCCTTTTTCCGTCGTTCCATCCTTTTCTGTCACTCAGAAACGTCACGCGATCGCGTTCCGTCTATCTTATATGCTTTAGCAAATGACGTTCCTGAGTGACAGAAAAGGATGAAGCGACGGAAAAAGGCGATCGCGTGCGGCCATGTGTAGTTCAACCCTAACTTTGTCCCAGCTTTGTCCATTTCTAATCCAACGTCAAAAATAAAAAAAGTTTTTATTTAATTTTTGTTCTGTTAGAAAGGGACACACCTAAAATCTAGCCTAAAGGCTTCCGCACATTGCCGCGATATTATCGCTGCGATTTTGCGATATTTATCTCCAGTACCTTTTTTTATATGGGGACGCGCGCGATCCTACACACTGCCGATATTATCGACCGATAATATCGCTTCGATTTTGTTCTCCGACGCAATCTCTTTAGACCACATTTAGTGGTGGGGCGCATGCGTGACATATCGCTCGATAATATCGGTCGATAATATCGCGGCAATATGCGGAAGCATTAAAATTGGAAATATCGACGACGGAGTCGCGTCGTATGAAGGTCGTCGGATATTACCAATTTTCTTGTTTCGATGTTTGTAAGGAGGAGTGGCATAGGGCATAGTGGCATCCTTTATGATTAAAATCCATGGAAATGCCTGAACTGTAGCAACACGGGAGCATCGACCCTTATTTGTATATTTGTCTTCGTGCCATACGATTCGATTGAAAAAGTGACGGAGTAATTGATGTGGGACATAAAGAATGGTACGTCCATGGGTTCTTTATTTGACTACGGAACACTAAAAGCGACTACATTGTAGCCTAAAATGATCACTGAAGACGACGGCTGTAACGGCTAGATCCCATTGCCTTTCCAAAAAGAAGTAAAAATAAATGTTATCTTCTCCTCATGTTGGCAATCCTAACGCCACAATTTTTATCTTTGTGTTGGCAGTACTTCGTTTATGTCATTTCTTAAAAAAAAAAAAATTTACACATACATTGTGACAATCATAGATTTGTATGTATATTGGGTAGTGACAATTTCTGTTCTGTGAATTTGACTTTGACACATAGGCCAAGTATTTCGCTTACGCTGATAGACGGAACATCAGTGTAACCGCGTATGAGACAGCGATAGTCATAAAATCCTATACAATTTGTATGAAAATAGATGTCTGACTCCGGAGTCAGACAGCCGTCGTAGAACAAAAAAGTGGCTACGTCGATAAGGACAGCAATAAGTAGCGATCTCCTTTTTTAACTAGAGCGAATTTGCTATGTGCATCTCTTACTGAGTGATATGACAAGACATGTGCTTCATTCTAGTTCCTTCTCTTTCTACGCTTTGACACAAACATCACAAATCAAATCGGGCAGTTGGATATTTCCACGTTTATTTCGCCGATTTTTGCTGTTTATTTTTGTTGTGTAATAATAATTAGCATAGAAAATAATTGAATGGATTTGTAGACAGTTTCATTCAGTGCTGGAGAAAAAGTTGTCCACCAATTTCACGAAAATTGGCGGGAGTTTGGTTTGGCTGGCACCAGACCTTAGGCTTTTAGGCAAACTATTGCAGGTAACAATTTGTAAAATTCTATGTTTAAGGTACAAGTTCGTAGCCGACTGCAGACCGCAACTGCAGACTGAAATGCAGTCGCTAGTACAATATCTGTAGAAATATTGTAAGTTTAGTACTGGCGACTGCAGTGCAGTTGCTGTCAGCTACGAAATAGCACATTTACTCATTATATTATTTAGGAGTCACGTTGCAGGGTTTGCCTCGAACATTTGTCTCTCGCGTGGTGTTCGCGCGGTTCGCGTCTCAGCCTGCCACGAGGCTCCTAAATCCTTCTCAGTTGTTCTTACTCAAAAACAATCCTCGAGATTGGATAGACACTCCCTCAAATAACTTGACACTGGCGAAATCTAACAAGGAAACACCATTAAATAAAAATAGAATAGGAGTCACGTTGCAGGAATTGACCCGAGCACACGTCTCGCGTGGTTTTCGCGCGTCGCGTTTTTGCCTGCCACGAGGCTCCGCAATCCTCAATCTCTTCTTGTTCTTTTACAAAAACATTCCCTGAGATTGGGATAGATACTCCCATAAATTACACTTGACACTGGCGGAAATGCGGTGCTACGCACAAGCAAATAGCCATTAATTATAAATAAAAAAAAAAAAAAAAAAAAATAGAATAGAATAGAGATAGTACCTACATCTGTTCTAACTAACAAATAGATACTAGGGAAAGTTCTGAAATAGGTACAATCCGTTTACTAAAAGTTTGGAGCTCGCTGGAATGTGACGCCTCTCCCGCTTCCCTGCTCACCTCCCCGCGTTCGTCCTGACTCGGTCAGTAAGGTTCGCATCTTTGTTGCATGTTTCATAAATAGTATTCTTAATGATGCTTTTTTTGCACACCATACCCATGCATTGGAGTGACGTCATCGACGCCAGGACTGCAATCGCGATAAATATTCGGTGATTGAACCATGATTGGACTGTGTACGAACCATAACTATTGACACATTCGGTATTGCGCTAATCGCGGTACTGCTCTTGACAACTGTTAGAGCCGTTTTGACAGATCGCTCAGACTTTAAGGGCTGTCAGTTACACAGAGCATGATGCGGAATTCAGCCAAGTTGAATAGTAATTGTATTGCAATGTGATGAGAACTGAAATTGGATAATAATACTTAGAACTTCAATGTTTTAACTTGGCGCAATCGGGCTCCAGGTACAAACTTATAGTAAACAGTCTGTACCTATGATTATTCAGAGTAGGATTTACATCTTTATTTTGTAGTTTCTGTTGTTGGCAAAATAGTGGTTTCTGTCCATCGGTCACACGCCTTTTAGACCATAGACCGTACAAACAATAGCATGAAGCAATTAATGGCCCAATTACATAAATGAATTTAAAATCGTTAATTTCAATTAATTATAATATTAAAGTATCACAAACTTAAGACTAGCTTAATTCAATAAACGAGCCACCAGCCGCAGCCACTGGTGGCCAGCGACAAGTAGTTCATACCCTTTTTCAAACATTTTGTAATGACTTGCTGCATACATATGGCTGGTGACTGCCACTCGCTACAGCAGTGTCTGCAACCGCGGTAGCCACTGGCCATTGTGCCTTAGATATTATATTTTATTAAATGTTTCTATGTTTGTTTGTCCCTTATGAGTTCCCATACCATTCATCCGATTGCAATGTAACTTTGGTGGCCTGTTGTGTACATGCCTGCAAAGGTTTCTGACAACAACTTAAGCCACATTGCAATGAATGCCGGGCACAGTTAGTCTTGTTTAATACTAAATTTCTCTTGCCTATTACCTGTCTAGGCATGGATCAAGAATGCAGTGAATCTCCCAGAAGGATGGTGAGAGTGAGAACCAAACCGAAGAAGTATGGGGACTTCATGGATATATCTCCGACCAAAAGGAGGGTCCGGCAGGAGATTGTGAGCTCCGATGATGAAGAGTTTGATGAAGATCAGTGCCAGAAACCTACAGGTATATGCTTCTTTCTACTATTTATTTTCTCACAACAAGATGCCATATTATTGTATTCTTAACTGACTTCAACAAAAGGAGGTTCTCTATTTATCTGTGCGTCCGTGCGGATTCTAACCCATCACTCATGATTGAGTGTTCACACCTCTCTACAACTGCCACCGACGCTATCGATAATGACAAACAGATGTAAATAAAATAATATTTTTACTTCTTCCAGCATTATTTGGAAATGATGATGTTGAAGGCCAAGATATGTTCAAATTCAAATCTCGCCACACAAAACATGATTTACAGAACAAAGTAAAATCAGCAATAAGCAACTCACCCAAGACAACGGAGCTATTGAAGACACCTCGTAAAAGTATTTCAAAAGGGCCGCTGTCGAGTCCCTTCTTTAAAGTATGTGAGGCTACTCCCAAACATGTCAAGGATATTATGAAGAAAAGTAAGTACCATATTCACATTTCTTTTTCCTTATCCTATTTCATCCCACTGCTGGGAAAAGGCCTCTCTCTATATCCTTTATGCATCCCTGTCCTGAGCCATCCACTCTTCGTCGAAGGCATCCAGTTCGTCTCTCCATCTCTTCCGGAGTCGACCCTGACGGCCACGTCCATTCTTTGGGATCCAAGGTTAAGACTTGACTCATCTTTCCTTTCCGGGTGCAATCGACAGACATGGCCGGTCCAATCCCATTTCAACTTGGCGGTTTTCTCACCTTGACGGTTTTCTCACTAATTTTCAAATTCTATTGTTTATTAACATGTTACAGCCATTAGTGCTAGCGGTTCATCGGAAATTTCATAAGAATACTGCACTTTTTGTTAAAGGCAAGCCGCTTTGCACAGTGGTAGTTAGGACCATTTGGACTGATTTGACCCGTAGTGATTTTTGATTCACCCCTTAGGGGGTGATTTTGGGGGGGTGGGCGGTGAACTATTCCTTAAAATCCTTAAATTATTAAAATTGCTAATCTTAACCGATATTGACAATCAGGGACTCATTTTCGCATAATTTGAGGTCCCCAAATTTGAATTTGGAGTAATTTTGATCATCCGAACTTCTATTTTGGATATTTTGGACCTTAAGGACGTTTTTTGGTACGACATTTAAAAAATGATAAAAAGTCATACAATAGCCATATTAGAGTCAATTTCGGGAAACTCGATGGCGCTAAATCGATATAAGTCGTCAAAAATATATTTTGGAAAAAATTGGAGGGGATACAAAAAGATAAAAAAAATTTTTTTTTTATAATATCAGACTGCTTATTGTTTTTAGGGTTCCGAACCAAAAAGGCGCCCAACAGGATCTTATTACTAAGCCTACGTTGTCCATCCATCCGTCGGTCCGTCCGTCCTGTCTACCTGTACTGCCTGTCCTATCTATAAAGGGCTGTATCTTTTGAAACGTAGTAGCTAGATGGTTGAAATTTTCAGAGAATATGCGTTATTATGGCGGATTTGTTAAAAAATAATAATAAAAGCAAAAAGTTAAAAATTAAGGGGGGTATCCATACAAAAAAAAATTTTTTTAACGTTTATACTTTTTGCTCTATCGTAAAAATGGTAATACATACAAGCGTCAAACTTGGTACGGTTATAGTGCAAGCTCTATAGTATAACACGAAATAATAATAATTGGCCGAGTGTGTGTCGGGCTCGCGCTAAGGGTCCCGGAAATAACACATTTTTTTAGTGAATTTTTTTAACCGTGTTGAAATTTCCAGTGGTTGTTCAGACCATCAAACTGAACAACTTTTACTATGGGTGGAAATCCGAAATCGAAAAAAAAAAGCATCTGTCTCATACATTTGAGTCGAGCAGGCATAGCAGTTTAGTAAGGAGCAGTAGATTTTTTTTTTGCGATTTCTGATTTCCACCCATAGTAAAAGTTGTTCAGTTTGATGGTCTGAACAACCACTGGAAATTTCGACACGGATAAAAAAATTTCACCAAAAAAAAGTGTTACTTCCGGGACCCTTAGTGAGAGCCCGACACACACTTGGCAATTTTTTATTATTTCTTGTTATACCATAGAGTTTGCACTATAACCGTACCAAGTTTGACGCTTGTATCTATTACCGTTTTTACGATAGAGCTAAAACTATAAAAGTTACAAAAATAGTTTTTTGTATGGAGACCCCCCTTAATTTTTTACTTTTTGCTCATCTTATTATTTTCTAACAAATCCGCCATAATAACGCATATTCTCTGAAAATTTCAACCATCTAGCTACTACGGTTCAAAAGATACAGCCCTTTATAGGTAGGACAGGCAGTACAGGTAGACAGGACGGACGGACAGACGGACGGATGGACAACGTAGGCTTATTAATAGGATCCTGTTGGGCGTCTTTTTGGTTCGGAACCCTAAAAACAATACGCAGTCTGAATAAAAAAAAAATTTTTTTTTGTCTTTTTCTACCCCCTCCAATTTTTTTCCAAAAATATGTTTTTGACGACTTATTTCGATTTAGCGCCATCGAGTTTGACGAAATTGACTCTAATATGGCTATTGTATGACTTTTTATCCTTTTTTTTAAATTTCATACCAAAAAACGTCCTTACGGTCTAAAATATCCAAAATAGAAGTTCGAATGATCAAAATTACTCCAAATTCAAATTTGGCGACCTCAAATTATGCGAAAATGAGTCCCTGATTGTCAATATCGGTTAAGAACAGCAATTTTAAGAATTTAAGGAGTAGTTCACCCCCCACACCCCCAAAATCAACCCCTAAGGGGTGAATCAAAAATCACTACGGGTCAAATCATTCCAAATGGTCCTAACCACCACTGTGCAAAGCGGCTTGCCTTTAACAAAAAGTGCAGTATTGTTTGGCGTACCGCTAGCACTACATGTCATGCTATTTAGAATCAAATAAAAGATTGAAAAATCTCAATCAGGGATATCCAAGTCTCGGACATTGAAGAATTTTATCCTCTGACGCAATAGGCTCGGTATATTAATTGGATGGAAGCAAAGTCCCGGTTTGGCAGGTTGTGGGGTTACAAATTCCGTCAGTGACTTAGTTTTTCAATCTTTAATTTAAGGGCTCATAGTTATTCGTAGGCTCATAGGAACGGATGTTTTGGGAACTTGTATTTTGGGAAAAGGATATCATGTTCCGAATGGTTTCAAAATACGCTACTTTAGTTTTCTTTTATATGTTTTACTTGAAGCACTAAAAGAATCCAGGACGAGTATCCAGAGAGAGGACATAATGGCTTCCAACACACAAGCCTCGTCCATATTTCTCCATGACATTCTGTCATCCAGTTGGGACCTGCATATCGCCTAATATCATTGACACATCTTTATGGTGGGCGGCCTCTAACTCGCGTGGTTTCTCTGGGCCACACCAGTATTCTTATGGAGTGATGAAAAATTCAAATAAGTGTTATTAAATAGACTAAATCATGTTTTGATTTACTACTTTGCCATATTCCAGGGATTGTTCAGGAAATAGACAGTGACAGTGGGAGTGATTTCTCAGGAAGCAGCAGTGATTTTATACCGGAGGAAAGTGGTAATGAGGTAAGTAATGAATTTAAATTATTTAATTAGATTTTTTTCATTTAAATCAGTTGTGTACTTGTCCCAAAAGGGCACTGTGCACCTGTTCGTAACATCTAACGCGCGCTACGTGTGAGTGCGCACAGACAGCGGTCGCTTGTGTGAAGCTTTTGTTCTGTAGGGATATTTATTCATGTGGTTTGATTGTAACATAGTTACAACATAGTTGACACACATACAATGACTATGTCATTAACCTTTATCGTCCCCACGGCTGGGGCAAAGGCATACTCTCAAGGATGGGCGTTAGTCCACCACTCATGCCCTATATGGATTGGCAGACTGAACTAAAAAAATATGTAGATTATTTACATTACTTTGCATTTTCAGTCTGAATCATCATCAGCCAGTGACTCCGAAGAAGAACAAGAACAACAACCACAAGATATGATGAAGAAACCAACAAAAGCACAAGCAGTCAAAAGAGATAACAAAATGAAGCCAAAGGATTCCGAATATATTGTCACACCTGACAATTACTTCATGATGAATTCCAGTAAAAAAGTTAGTATTTTTAAAACTTTTAAAATTTATCTTTAGTATTCATAATAGTAGATAACTTCTTATACACGGGGAATCAGGGTCTGTAGCAAGCGAAAAAGGGAATTATTGTGGAAGAGCCGGAAAGTACCTACTGCAACAAATAAACAAATTTATTCGATGTATGCTAGAAGATACAGAAATATAATTAAATCAACACAAAAATATCAAAACAATAACTTCATCAAAAATGCTGTCAATAAAACCAAAGCTACCTGGCAAATCATTAACAAAAATAAACTTAACGTGCCAAAAGAAACTATAACTAAAATTATTTTTAATGGGAAAACCATAACGGGACCCAAAGATATGGCTGAGGCCTTTAATGAATATTTCACCGACGTAGTTACACCTGGAACAAAAAATGACATCGATTCCAATAATCTGACATACAATCAATTCAATTCTATTTTTATGACTCCTGCACTACCACATGACATACATAAAATTATTACTTCCTTAAAAAACACAAACAGTGCTGGTTTTGATGACATCATAACAAAAGTAGTCAAATATGTCTCAATTATTATTTCTCCAGTTTTGAGCCACATTATTAATCAATGTATAGATCAAGGAATTTTCCCAGAGGGTTTAAAATTGTCAATAATTAAACCGTTATTTAAAAAAGGAGACAGAATCGACGTGAGCTTTTATAGACCAGTGGCACTTATAACTATATTTGCCAAAGTCTTCGAAAAATTTATTTACAAATCTTTTTACTCCTTTTTCGAGTCACATAAGATACTAACATCACAACAATACGGTTTCAGAAAGAATAAATCTATTAATTTGGCAATATACAATTTCCTGAAAACCGTATACTCGAATATGGACAAACGAATCCCAACAGTGGCCTTATACATGGACATGACTAAGGCGTTTGACCACGTAGACCATCCCACGTTGCTGGAAAAGCTTTATTCTTATGGGATAAGAGGAAATGCTCACAAACTTATAAAATCGTATCTTACTGGGAGGACACAGATGACACAAATTACACAAATATGCTCACATACGAAAAAAGAGTTAACATATGCCTCAGAAAAGAGAACTATAAAATATGGTGTACCGCAAGGCAGTGTACTGGGACCCTTACTGTTCCTGATATATATAAATGACCTGCCCTTAGCAACCAATCATGACATTACACTATTTGCAGACGATAGTACCATCTTATTCAGAAATAATGACATAAATAATTTAAGTAATGACATTAATAATTCTCTGACATCAATAATTCAATGGCTTAATCGTAACAATCTTAGGATAAATTTTGACAAAACAAACATAATGAATTTTAGGCAAAGACAGAATAATTTGCACAATCTTGACATTAACTATTCCGGAATTCCGATACAAGAAGTAAACGTAGCAAAATTTTTGGGACTACACATAGACAGCCAAATGAACTGGAATGTCCACATAGAACAACTATGTAAACGAGTAAACCAAGGCTCATATGCACTGTATAACCTCAGCAAAATAGTAGATAGTTCAGCTGTCATAACGGCATACCACGGATACGTGGCATCTATCTTGAGGTATGGCATAATGTTTTGGGGAAACTCTACAAACAAAGATTTCGCTTTCAAATCTCAAAAACGTTGCATTCGGGCTATTTGCCATTTGAGACAAACACAATCATGTAGGCCTCATTTCTCAAAACTTAAAATTTTAACTCTTCCGTGTATGTACATCTACGAATGTGCTGTGTTTGTAAAAACAAATATCAGCTTATTTAATTTTGGAACTCGTCTGCGGCATCAAGACAAGTTAGCAGTGTTACCTTCTAGGACAGCTTTACTACATAAAAGTCTGTTTTGTAGGACACCTCATATTTATAATAAAATTCCCAAGCCCATTAGAGATACAACTGAAATCAACGTGTTTAAGAATAAACTCTTTGATCTGCTTAATTCTAAATGCTACTACAGTCTGAATGAATTTCTGGATGATACTTCCATTTGAGATTTATTGCAATGACTTAGATTTGGTAAAGTTTTGACTGTTTTGACATTGAGTAATAATTATGTTTAACTTTGTTTGTTTTGTTCAATTATTAGTAATTAATGTTTCAATGATATTGCATGAATGCTACCCACTATTGTATGCCCATGTGGCGGAACATAGCTGAACTGTACCTAAAGTAATAATGTCATCAATTATGTATACCTATGATTCACAATAAAGAATATTTCTATTTCTATTTCTATATTTTTTAACCAGTTAAGGCCCGATTCGACCAAACGCGAGTAAATTTAGATTAAGTGATTAAGTCGCCGGCACGGATTACATAAGAGTACATCGCCGGTTACTCCAGAGTAAACTGATTTTGCGTTTTACCAACCCTAATCTATGAATACTAATGAGACTTAGGGCCTGTTTCACCACTTCTGGGTAAGTTCTTTTTAGCTTATCCGACAGATAGTTTGACATATTTTGTATGAAATTATGTCAAAATATCTGTCGGATAAGCTAACAAGAACTTATTTAGAAGTGGTGAAACAGGCCCTTAATCTCGACTCTTTCTCATTTCAGATCACAACATCAGACCACACATTAGCCCGATTAAAAAATATGAATCTCAATGAAAACATGGCTGAGGACGACTTTCAAATATCAGAGGAACACAAAAATAGAATAAGCGACCTGAGTCAGTCCTACGAGCAACTATTTAACAAGTGGCTCTACGTGTTGAGCGAGAATTTCAACATTATCCTCTACGGGATAGGGTCTAAACGCGCCGTACTTCATCAGTTCCAAACACAAAAGCTTCAAGACTTCCCTTGTATAGTTGTCAATGGATTTTTTCCAAGTCTCACAATGAAAAGTATTCTAGAGACTATAATTATAGATTTGTTGGGAAATAGCCATGTTCCGTCTAATGTGGGAGATATTGTTAGTCTGATTGATAGCCAGTTGACTGAGAACGGCGTGGATCTGTTTCTTATAGTACACAATATAGATGGGACGATGCTGCGTAATGCCAAAGCGCAGGCTATGTTGGCGAGCATATCACAGATAAAGAAAGTTCACACGATTGCTACTATTGATCACATCAATGCACCACTGTGTACGTATCTATTTTATATGTTTTCCTTCCCACAATGAGGCTTCCGCTAATTTGAAAATCTGTTCTCATTTCAGTTATGCCATAGCGTAATTTATAATAGTGGGTGCGCTTAGTGGTCACGGCGGGTTTATGCTCGCGCGGTGTGCGAAGGGGTTAGGCACTAGCAGTTTTGGTACAGCGCGCAGGTCAATCGGTAATGGGTCACGCTCCCCCCGCCACTCGCACCCCGCGCACGATTGGCCTGTCGCGATCGTCGCCGAGCGCGCTCACTAGTTTCATTACTTACACTATGGTTATGCTGTGTGATTCCAGCTTAGAATAGGCCATACTAGGAATATACAAGGAGCAATACCCTTGTATCTTAACTATTATAAAACCGTAAAATCGTGAAGAATAAAAAAAGTAGCGGTTTACTTCATATAAACTCAAATAACACTCGATAGCGCGATTTAAATGAAGTGCAGCGTCATCTATTGACAAAATTGTTTGTTTGTTCGCGCATCACGCAAAAACTACTGAACCGATTTTGATGAAACTTTTTTTGTTTGATAGCTTATGATCTGACTTAAAATCTGGTATATAATTTGTGCGGACGAAGTCGCGGGAAAACACTAGTTATTTATATTGGTGGTGTAGTCCATCAAACTGAACAACTTTCACCATGCAGACGAGGTCGAAAAAAAAATCTGCTGTCCTATACATTTGAGTCGAATAGGTACCTACTGTAGCAGTTTTGTAACCTAAATTTTGTGCTCCATGGATATAATCAGTGTCCATGGTGAAAAAAGTTGTTCAGTTTGATGGTCTAAATCTAAAGTCTAAAGATTATACTTTAAATATTACAAGGGTGTTTTGTTACACCTTGTATATTCCTTAGTCGCGTTATCTTCTAAGTCTTGCTACAACTGCACTCAACAGAGAAAATTGTTCAGTTTGATGGTCTTATCATCCCCTTAAAAAACTGTCAGCATATTAAGAAGGACCCTATACAGGGTGTTTCATAAGTAACAATAAATTTTTAAAACTCATAAGGGGGTTGTTTAGACCGTCAAACTGAACAACTTTCTCTATGGGACCAACATCGAAATCGCGAAAAAAATAATTTTATATCCCATACATATTTTAGCTCTAGTCGATTTGTAGAGTATAGAACATAATTTTTTATTTTCGCGATTTCGATATTGGTCCTATAGTGAAAGTTGTTCGGTTTGATGGTCTACACCACCCCCTTAAATGTTTATTTGTAGTTTTGTAACACCTTGTATAGTTCGCATTTATTACAAACTGATTAATCCCAAAGGCATTATGCTCCTAAGTCTATGTATTTTTTTCAGTATGGGATCATTCAAAGCTGAGTAAGTTCAACTTCACATGGTGGGACGTGACGACATTCGTGCCGTACGCCGAGGAGACCTCGTTCGAGAACTCTCTGATGACGCAACGGAGCGGCGCTCTCCAGCTCTCATCTCTACGCAGCGTCTACCAGTCCCTCACCACTAACGCCAAGGGAATATTCAACATCATTATACAGTATCAGATGGAAAATCATAAGCAATCACATTATCAAGGTAATCATCTCCGTTCCCTTTTCGTGTACAAAAATTATTCATTTAAGAATTTTCATTAAGATCTATCCTATACATAAAATAGTCTAGGGAACCGCAACACTGTTTGCATTGTTTTTATGAAGATACTAGGTTTTGTCTGCGACTTCGTCCGGTTCCCTTCGTCGTTGCGAGATATAATCATATTTATAACTACCAGTTCTTAAGTCTAATCATAAGCTTTTAAACACAACAAAGTTTCATCAAAATCGGTTCAGTAGTTTTTGTGTGATGAAGTCTTTAAGAATCGGTGATTTGCATTGAAAATTATGTACATACCATTTGGAGTCAGACCTAAACACCATAATTATCGTTATTTATTGTTAATTTCTAAAATGTACAGACACCTGTTACAGCTTTAGGGTGCCTGTCTACTGATGCGGAGCTAGCTGGCGAAGCGGGGAAACGGAGTTTTAGTAACCAATAAGATTGCATAAAATCGCAGCTCCGAGATTTCATCCAATCCTATTGGTTGATAAAACTCCGTGTCTCCGCCCCGCCAGCTAAATCAAGCTCAACTTTAAACACACACGATTGGGGTCCTCTGTATAAAATTAAGAACGTCAAGGATTGTATCGTTTTTTTCTATGAAATTTTAAATAACATTATAGATAGTTGCACTCCTAGAAAGCGTACTAAACCAGGAAAAGAGAGGAAGTATTCGTACCCCGAGTGGTATTCACCTGAGATCATTAAGGACATAAAGCTGAAGGCGAGGTGGCACAAAGCATATAAAGTCAGTGGCTTATCGGACGATTACAACAGGTTTTCGTATTACCGGACATTAATAAAACGTAAGATTGAGGTCGCTTACGATATCTTTAGAAGTCGTGCCGAGTCACAGTTTGTAAGAGACCCAAAGTCTTTTTGGTCCTATATGAGGAACAAAAGAGCTAAGAGAAACGCACCATGTATAACTAGTAACGGAACCATCTTACAGGAAGCGGAATGCGCACGCGCCTTCGCTGTGTATTTTCAATCAGTGTTTGAGCAGGCCCCCCCACGCCTCGATGCTGAGGCGGCAGCGACCGTTGGGGCGAGCGCCGCTCGCGTTCACATCCCGCTCCTGTCTCTGCAAGACGTAACCAATGCTCTTGCTAAACTAAAACCTAAGCGTTCTACTGGCCCCGACGGCATACCCCCCTATATAATAAAGGACTGTGCATCTGTCCTAGCTCACCCCCTTCTGCACTTATTTAATACTTGCCTAACAACGGCCACATATCCCGAAGAGTGGAAACTCACACGAGTAACACCAGTTCCAAAGAGCAGCGCTGGTGCCGATGTATCAGGGTATAGACCTGTGGCGGTTTTATCAACATTCGCTAAAGTGTTCGAGTCAATTCTGTATACACAAATCTCGGCGCAAGTTAGTGCAGAGGTCTCGGATGCGCAGCATGGCTTCAGACCCGGTCGAGGGACACATACAAATCTTTTATGCTTTATGCAGTACGCGACCACTGCCCTCGACGCACGTGTTGGCGGACAAATCGACATCGCGTATTTCGACTATAAGAAAGCCTTTGACACAGTCAATAACGACATACTTTTGTCAAAGTTAGCCAGCATAGGTTTCACTCCGAGCCTACTCCGTTTTTTTTCGAGTTACCTTTCTAACAGAAGGCAATACGTGGACTACGCAGGAACCTATTCAGACACATACGCTACGCTATCGGGTGTAAGTCAGGGCAGTAATTTGGGACCCCTGTTATTTATTATCATGATTAACGACTTGCCTAATATAGTAAAGAATGCGGAAATCTTATTGTTTGCAGATGACCTAAAGTTGTTTTTAGCCGTCAATGAGGAAGCAGACTGCATACGCTTGCAGAGCGATATTGATAGGGTAGTTGAGTGGAGCAACGAAAATAAGCTCTCATTTAATAATTCAAAGTGCTCAGTGATGTCGTGTACGAGAGCATTGCATCCACTACACTATACATACCAAATCGACGACAGTAATGTCTCGAGGGTTTGTTCGGTTAGAGATCTGGGAGTTTGTATATCGCAAGATCTGACATTCCGCGACCACATAACAAACATATGTAAAAAGGCATATAGAAATCTCGGGTTTGTTCTGCGCCAAGCTAAGGATTTCCATAACATAGCTACAGTAAAATCCTTGTACAGTGCCTTAGTTAGAAGTCGATTAGAAAGTAGCGCAATCATCTGGAACCCCCATGAAGCGAAATATACATCGATGGTAGAAAAAATCCAAAATAAGTTTATTAGGTACATTTATTGGAAACAGTACGGTGTTTATCCTTTTTACCCGCTCATGTATCCGACTCTTTTTGTTCTGGGAATGGTGGGATATAACAGTTTAAAAGCAAGAAGGAATTTAGCACTTGTGACCAATCTATTCAAGATATTTAGAGGGAAGCTAAATAATCCCAAAGTATTAGAAGCCATGAGTCTACTAGTACCGAACACACGGTTGCGGCGTGGACCCAGAGACCAGCTGTTCGCAGTGCCCTCGTGCAGGACCAATGTTCTTTCTCATGCTCCGACCACGACGGCATTACGCATATTGAATGAAGTAGCTAAAGATATAGACTTGTTCCACTGTTCGCAGGCCCAGTTCACGGAAGCAGCTCTTAGATTTACTTGTAGATAATTAAATGTATTATCTAGATTTAGGAACTGTAAATTTTTTAAATGAAAGTCTTTAAAATATTTATATTTGAACTGTGTACATTATTAATGTAAGATGTTAAGATGTTTTTTATGTAAGATGTGCAAACAAAATGTCGTCGCATTGGGTGTATACCTGTCAAGACAACATTAATTGTGCCTGTAATGTGTAAATAAATAAATAAATAAATAATAATAAATAAATAAATCAGCATCAGTGGACCGGTACCCTTATAATACTTAAAATGTGGTAGTAGAGGTTAGCTGTATCTCTATTTCAATGCATGCAAAGCATAGAAATATTATGTCCAGAAATGTGGGTAGTTACTAGAGTTTACAATAGTTCAATCAGCTATCAGCCTGCCATCGTCAACTGCTGAACATGGTGCGCCGCAATATACAGGGTGAAATTGATATCATTAGCATCCTTTTAAACTACGAGTCTACCCATCAAACTGAACAACTTTTACTATGGGAGCAAAAAAAAATCCGCTGTCATACATTTTAGTCGTGTAGGCAGCGGCGGCGGTAGCAGTTTAGTATGGGACAGCAGTTTTTTTTTTGCTCCTATTGGTTTGCTCCCATAGTAAAAGTTGTTCAGTTTGATGGGTAGACTCTTAGTTTCAAAGGATGCTAATGATATCAATTTCACCCTGTATACAGGGTGGAAAGAAAAGTATCATTAACCTTTAAACCACGTACTCTACCCATCAAACTGACTGAACAACTTTTCATAGTAAAAGTTTGCAAGTAAAAGTTCAGAGCAAATCTGTCAGAACGAAAAAAAAAACGTCCCATACGTTTGAATCGACTTTTCCTTACATCCTGTACTCAGTCTTGCGAACCAGGGGGCTTTCCACACTTCGCCACATATTATTTTAAAACACTAATAAAATGAATCCACTTTTGCAGGTCTCCCTTTCAAAGATCTGTATTCGAAGAGCCGCGAACAGTTCTTGGTCAGCTCAGACCTGGCTCTCCGTGCGCAGTTGACAGAGTTCTTGGATCACAAACTCGTCAAAATGAAGAGGACATACGACGGCAGCGAGAACCTCGTTATACCGATTGAAAATACCTTACTACAACAATTTTTAGAACAACAAAATAGTTGACAATGTTTTATTGTCAAAAGTTTGATTTAAAGAACTGTTATTTAATCTAATTTGGAGGTAATGAATGAAACTATGAATTCTGTTTAGCTTTTATTTTACAATCCCGGAAATAAAGTCTTAATAGGATTATAATATAATATATATCAACAGGCCAAGTTGTAAATTACTTAAACTTAATGACTTACATAATACAATAAAATTATTAACTAAAATTATCTTCAACATATCTGGCACTTACACCATGATGCATCAACCAAACATTTCATATTATCATTGATAACTTTAAGTGCATTAAATTGCTCTTTTAAAATTTAAAAAGATTGTAGAAAAATACTCTCTTGAACTCATCAGACATCAAAGATTTGATCTAATTAATTGGATTATGTTACTTTTATACGCCCGTTGGATTCTAATGCTACTAACATTGATGATTTTTTCAGTTATCATAAGTGAGATTACCAAATAATTTAACGTCTTGCTATCTCTCTTCCGTGTGAGAGGATAAGTCGTCACTTCAAAGTGACAAAAACTTTTAGAATGTAATTTTATCCAGCTTGTACTTTTTTTTACAGCTCTTAAATTAGTCCATCAATAGCGGACATAATGTTAAAAAACCCTAAATATTTATCTACCCAAAATTGACTCTGATGCCACAAACATTATTCCAGGATTTAAACATTTCTGCATCAGTCTAAAGTCTAATAGTTGGTCTTCAACGTATTCAGGCGGTGCCCTATAATTTATTGTAAGAATAATTGATTTCAAGGGCTTTCAAATTATAATTTTAACTGTTACTAATACTCTTACTTACATCTAATTTAATATATCCCAAAGTTGTAAATTTAAGAATCGTCGAGAGCTAATTTTAATCCTAAAATCATGCACTTCCATTTCAATGATTAGACTAAAATTAAGCATGTCAATAGAATAAAAAATGATTATTACATAAAGAATTTAATCGAAACATTAACTTGTCGGACAACAAACTACAGATTCCACACAATATACATCAACAGTAATCAATGAAGATATAGAAAACATGAGTCGACGCGCTATCTCTAATGAAAGCGGGTGAGGGCCTCTGGAACGGGAACAATCTCACGAATGACAACTAGTGATGGAGTATGAATGAGTGCGACGGAACGCGACTGACCAGGTTTATTGTCCGATGCATCGGAGCGCTGTACACTTACGAACTAGTAAGATAACTCCGCTAAGGCAACACTCAATTCTCGTCTTCGTCCTCGTGTTTCCGCTTTTTACCTCGGGTGCTCTCCTCGGGCGAACCGTCCGCGTTCTCATCACCGTCTGTGAGACAAACATATTTTCATATCAGTACAAACAGATTCAAAATCCAAAGCAAATAGTCTTTAAAAAATAATTTCATGAAAACTGTTTCTCTAGCATCACAGGGCTATAGGTGCCCTAGTAATATACTTAGGGGTGCTCGTGATAAATATGGTCTCACAGGTTGGCAAAAAAGTCCTGATAAAAAATGAGAAATTATAAGTCTAGCCACTGAATTTTTTTTTGGCCACGTGATCAAACTTCTCATTTTTTAACTAAGCAACGGGAAAATAAGATAGCTTCTAATAAACTAATTCGTCTTTTTTACATCACCAACTAAATAATTCCAAAGAAAGCGTCAAGTAAAGTTCAGCAATTATTTTAACTTGTCTACTGATTTATCTATTGCCACCTAATTTACTAACTCAGCCACGGATTTTACAACTCATCACCATTTTACGTTTTACAGCTTCAACATAAGCTCCACAAAAAAATATAGTTCAAGCTTCAATAGACAACATCATATATTACAACTTAGCATGTAAATTAATACATCATATTCTTTTATCGTGAAAAAAGCCACTGTACGATTTGGTGCGAGTGCGTGAGACGACAGCGACCGGCCATTTGCACCAAATTCGTTCGTGCATTCGTGTTGCAATTGTTTCAATTGTAATTTTTGTAATTAAATAAAAGTTTTAGATGAGTTTTAATGGTTATTCTTTCGCTGGGATTCACCGTTATCTAGATATTTCATAAATTATGTTTTTATAAAGGGAAGAGGGCGCGATCTAACTCAGTCGGTTAGGTTAGCGAGGAGCGAAGCGACGAGCATGTTAGGTTTCTTGCGACCACAGCGCACGAGCCGAGCGAGCGGAGCGAGCGGTGCCGCGGCAGCGGCCGGCGAGTGCCAGAACCGAATTGCTACTGTTTAGCTAGTCTACTACTCAAAACAAAATTGGACTAAAAAAAGGGGGGGGGGTCATCCCCCGAATCCCGAATGTTACATTTGGCGATTGTTTTTTGTTGACAATTTTCGAAGTCCTAATTTTGTATGGGACCTTCTATTATCTATCTAATATATCTTTATTTTAATTACTATACGTAAAATTATGGTATTTCAAAGTACATGAATTGATTTAAAAAGTCTTTTGTTTTGTTTTCCTTCAATAGTTTCTGGGTATTTAGTGGCCATAATTTACTATTTGATGACAATTTTAGGTAAATTTTGACGATTAATTAATGTAGGACGAGTTAAATTTTAAACTTACTGAGTTATAAAATTAGAAGCTAATTGAACTACTTTCTTGGTGTCATTTATTAATATTTTAGAAGATTACTGCTTGAATGCATATTACAAATTTAGATGCTAAGAAATAACCACCATGCTAAGTTGTATTTAGAGTGTCTTATATAGAAGATAACTAGTGGCTAAGATAGTATTATTTAGACGCGCGTTGATTGTGGCTGACTTAGTAATTTAGAAGGCAATGTAGATTTTTAGAGGCTTATACTGCTATTAAAAAGAAGTCTGTTTAATTACCACCCATAAAAAATGAGGGCGTTGCCACCACGCAAGAACGTCAAAATCACGCATAACCTGGCAACACCACCATACTAAAATTTTAGTTGCACCTGTCACCACGATCATGACTTTTTTGCCAAGCAAAAAGCATTTTCTTTATCGTACCTTGCGCCTTGGCGTTGTACTCGCCGCCGCCGCCTTCGTACATTGAACTCCAAGTTAAAGCTACTGATAGTATAAAGGTGGTCTTACTTATCGTACCTTGCGCCTTGGCGTTGTGCTCGCCGTCGGCGTCCTCCTCGACGTCGCTGCCTTCGTACATTGAACTCCAAGTTAAAGCTAGTGATAGTATAAAGGTGGTCTTACTTATCGTACCTTGCGCCTTGGCGTTGTGCTCGCCGTCGACGTCCTCCTCGACGTCGCTGCCTTCGTACATTGAACTCCAAGTTAAAGCTAGTGATAGTATAAAGGTGGTCTTACTTATCGTACCTTGCGCCTTGGCGTTGTGCTCGCCGTCGACGTCCTCCTCGACGTCGCTGCCTTCGTACATTGAACTCCAAGTTAAAGCTAGTATAGTATAAAGGTGGTCTTACTTATCGTACCTTGCGCCTTGGCGTTGTGCTCGCCGTCGACGTCGTTGTCGGCGTCCTCCTCGTCATCGTCTTCCTCTTCCTCGACGTCGCTGCCTTCGTACATTGAACTCCAAGTTAAAGCTAGTGATAGTATAAAGGTGGTCTTACTTATCGTACCTTGCGCCTTGGCGTTGTGCTCGCCGTCGGCGTCGTTGTCGGCGTCCTCCTCGTCATCGTCTTCCTCTTCCTCGACGTCGCTGCCTTCGTACATTGAACTCGCCGAACTTTCCTCCTCTGTTGACCATTTATTCAAATTATTTAACATAGAAAATTAAGCTTCTAATATGCACTCTATTCAGTCTCACAAAATTATCATACCTTTTTTCTATTAGTTTGCAAACAAGGGCACAAAATGATAATTTAGACAAAGAAACTTATAATAATGTATGAGAGAATAGAATAGAACTAGATCGAGTAGATATCTTCTAGGTACAAAATTATAATGTATTCTATAAGGCCCAACAAAATTAGCCTCTACTTTATATGTATGAATATACTTTATATCTATATTAGTATGTATGAAGTACTACATTTGGGTCGATTGTTTTGTTCAGTTGTGATAATAGGTGATTTAGTCATGTGGAACGAATGAGTGAAAGGGGTCGCCCTAAACGCACGTATGCTTCGCAAGAACAGCTGACGTGTAGGCTAGGGTTGTAACTGTTTTATCATCAGCCTATACAGGGTGAAATTGATATCATTAGCATCCTTTTAAACTAAGAGTCTACCCATCAAACTGAACAACTTTTACTATGGCAGTAAACCGATCCGAGCAAAAAAAAATCTGCTGTTGCATACATTTGAGTCGAGTAGGCGTTGCAGTTTAGTATGGAACAGCTGATTTTTTTTGCTCCGATCGGTTTGCTCCCATAGTATAAGTAGTTCAGTATGATGGGTAGACTCTTAGTTTAAAAGGATGCTAATTATATAAATTTCACCCTGTATAGGCTTTAGAAAATACTAGTGTTTACCAGCGACTTTGTCCGCACAAATTATATACTAGATTTTAAGTCAGATCATAAGCTATCAAACAAAAAAGTTTCATCAAAATCGGTTCAGTAGTTTTTGCGTCATGCGCGAACAAACAAACAAACACACAGACAACATTTCTAAAAAAAGGTTGATTTCGAGTCAGGGATACCTAAAAACCATATCGTAATCTTTTTTTGGAAAGACACACTTCAGCTACAGTTTTATAATAGTTAAGATTAGTATAATTAACAATTTACCTAAATTCTCATTATAGACTGCCCTTAGAGATACGTCCTCGTCATCATCATCCTCGTCATCTACCTCGTCGTCTACCTCGGAACCTGCAACAATAGACACATCATTATTTATTAATTGTCTGTTATAGAAACTTATACAATTTCTAGCTACTTTGTTTCTTTTGTATCAAAGGAATGTTGAAAAAATCCGGGTATTATAAAAATGACGAGATTTTTTTTTGTTAATTTACCAAACGAAAACAAAACTCCAAAACAATTTGTAAAACTAAGAACACAATTTGATTTGTTAATTTTCTATGCAGGCAAACTTAAAAGACTAAAATTGAACATCTACAGACACAAAGAAATCGCGAAAAAAAATCTGCTGTTCCATAGAAAACCTCAATGGCGAGATTGGCGAGTCAGTATGGAACAACTGTTTCTTTTTTCTCGGTCCCATAGTGAAAGTTGTTCTTTGAAAGATGATCTAAAGCACCCCCTTTAACATTTAGATAACACATTAAATTTTTGCACCCTGTATAATTTCATGCATATACTAATTAAGTAGTGTTTTTTTTATGATTCTACTCTGGGCTAATTTTATAAAGATTTATTATCTCATGTCTTTAGACTCTTTAGTAGCGATAGGCTCATTGCCTGTGGATAAAGTTAGGCTCTGCGAAGTAAATGTGGATATTTCGAATATTTCTAGCCTTCTCCCTGGCGAGCATATGCTTCATAATTAATGTTTTACAGTGATTAAGTACAAACTATTTACAAGTGTATGTGGATGTTCTGAGGTTTCAGAATATCTCTGACCACCCCCTCGGGGAATATAGTCGTGAGCATATGCTTATGCTTATGTTTAAAAGTTTTGAGTTAATTCGTTGACATGTTGTCATTTAAAACTACACTTTTTATAGTCAAATAAAATAAAACTAAGATTTCTACAACATTCCAGTGACATAAGAGCCATATCACAGTGATAATTGAGCGTAGGCGAAGTTGCAAATGCACCGCTGCGACATCGCAATTGAATCGCCGCGATTTCTACTGAGCGTTGTCGCCTACGCTCAAAATCTCTGTGTAATATGGCTGTAACAGTTGAAGCATCTCAAACAAGAATCCCTGCTTACTTTTCAATAGATAACCCATGTGGAACAGTATACCATAAACAGAATACAATAACATTGGAAGAGAGGTCCCACTCCCCTCGGCTCTCTGCGCTACACTACCATCCTCAATCACCAATGGACCCAAATCTATGTCCACATCTGCAAGCCATATTACAAATATTTATTCCCCTACAAATATTGTGATGATTGGTTGGCAGAGATTTTTCAATGGTTGTGATCAATGTTCTAAATTATTTGCCTTAATAATTATCTAGCTGATTCTTAGTTTTGTCACTTTAAATTGTTGAGTAAAAGTACTATAATTAGGTATGTCGGCATATTATAGAGAAAGACAAAAGTGAGAAAAATGATTTTGTGTTTGTGACTGTCTTTTTTCGCAAATCGTGTTCAGATACACTTGGCGTGACGTTATTGCTAGCAAGAGGATTTTGTTTTTCCACTAATTTTATAATTTTCAAGATGATTGCTAACATACGGGTCTTTTTAATATACTCATTTATGAGGATGATCAGACCATCCACGAACATCGAAATCGCGAAAATAAAATCAGCTGTTCCATAGAAAACTCCAAACCTACTCGAGCCAAACATATTTTTTCGCTTTCGATGTTGGTCCCATGGAGAATGTTGTTTAGTTTGATGGTCTGAACGTGCCCTTAAAAAAGTGTCAGCATATTAAGAAGGACCCTGTATAGTTATCATGATGACAATTCTTTCAAACCCTAGTTGTGATTTAGTAAAATGTGATCAATGATCCAATAAGTTATGTTTGTATGGAGGTAAGATTTAACTAACCATCTTCATCTGAATCATTATTTCCATTCATTTCTTCCTCCTCGTCGCTATCGTCAGCTTCTCTGTCTTGCTTGTCAAATCTGAAAAATATTACATCATATTATAATATATTACACCGGATCATAAGTTTAATCATAAGCTTTCAAACACAATAAGTTTCATCAGAATCGGTCTAGTAGTTTTCGCGCAAACAAACACAAAAAACTGTTGGTTTGGAGTCAGGGACGCCTAAAAACCATATTGTAATTCCTTTTTTGATGTACAGACACACTTCTGTTACAATTTTATAATAGTAGAGATTGATATTGTAATTTGTAATTAAGGTGGTTTGTATTTTATAACCAGGGGCCGATTTCATAAACGTGACAATGGTCATTTACATTGACAAGACAGGATACATTGCTGGTTAGTTGTGTGTTTTAAGTGTTTAACTAAAATTCTCGGTACCTACGTATCTCATATTGTCATTGTAAATTAAAATTATCATGTTTATGAAATAGGCTCCTTAAATAAACATGACAATAGTAATTAACATTGACAATTCCGGGTACATTGATGGTTACTTATGATATTAAACAACAAGTGTCCTTACATTATCAGTAATGTATCTCAATTTGACGATTGTCATGTTTCTGTAATAGGCCCGACAATTGTAATTTACAATGACAATTTCAGATACATTACTGAGAATTTTAGGACAAATGTTTACTGCTGTCATAAGTAACCAGCAACAAAGCCTGAATTGTCATTGTAAATTACTATTATCATGTATGAATTAGGCCCTAGAAGTATAATACAGGGTGAAATTTATATCATATAAGCATCCTTTTAAACTAAGAGTCTACCCATCAAACTGAACAAATTTTACTATGGGAGCAAACCAATCTGACCAAAAAAAAAACAGCTGTCCCATACATTTGAGTCGAGTAGGCAGCGCCGGCGGGAGCATTTTAGTATGGGTCGGCAGATTTTTTGTTGCTCTGATTCATTTGCTCACATAGTAAAAGTTGTTCAGTTTGATGGGTACACTCTTAGTTTAAAAGGATGCTAATGATATCAATTTCACCCTGTAGTACCAGGTAAATGAAAAATGAGTGGGGGTACAAATTATACCCATTTGTACCCTTCTCATTCTTGTTATAAATTGTATTTGTCTATTTTTGGTGTGCAAATAAAGAATATTTATGTTATTTATGTTATGTTATATTCTGTTCAGTCAAGGCCTTGCCTAAGACACTTACCCATCTAAGTACTTTAATGATGGGTGTAACGCGAACACCTTACTCCTGTAGTCTTCGATACTAGTGACTTCATTGTTGAACAAATCAAGATTTTTCAAGCTTTCAAATTCTTCCAAAGGCTTCAATGTCTCTAAATCTTTAATTTTGTTCCCGGAGAGATTCAAGTGAGTCAATTTCTTGCAGACGTTGAGGAAATTAAGCCCGTTGGATATTCTGTTGTCTGAAAGCTCCAGTTTCTTAAGCTTAGGCAATGCAGGGAAACCTTTGAGAGTAGTCAGACCAACGTTGTTGAGACTTAGAATTTCCAGGTTGGTATATTCATCTGTGAGTCCAACGATATTGGTACTCCTGCAGTTGTCCAGGTTTAACTCCTTGACCTGCAATAGGATTTTTTTTTAAATATGTTGCAAGGCACTTTTTTCATTACAGAGCCATCTATGATCTTGTTTGTGCAGTTGGGAAAGAAAGGTTCTGTTTATGAGCATAGTTTTTTTTTTTTATTGAGAAATGAGGAATGTATATAACTTTTTATGCTATCCTTGTGCTATCCAATCTAATTGTGGTCTATTCTAAAATAATTATAATTATGATTTTGTAATTTACCTAAATCCTGTCTACTGGAAAATATACATTTACAAATAGGCGAAATACGTAGTAGACAAAGAAGAAAAAAGGACAGTTTTGAGTAGGGAAGACATGGTATATGCTGAACTAAACAGAAATTATGAGTCCATAATTCAAACGAGAATTTCGCAACACATTTTAAAACGCCACCAAAGCGAATACAGCATTATTTAAATAATTAGTATTGTGACTGGCTTGTTGTATAAATTTTCTATGCCAAGCCAACCAAAACGTCAAAATGGTGCGAGTTGTCAAACGTACAGGCGTAGTTTCTAAAAACCAACAATCGTGTGTACATTTTCGGGAAATATCCGTTGAAACATGAAAGGAATGTGTTCTTATAGTTGTTCCTGCAGAGAAATGTTATTGCCGTGTAATCATTGCGAATAGAAATACAATCGTTTTTATTTGGCAATGGCGGATGGCACGAACCATCACGACGCAATAAAAATGGCCGCTATATCGGTAAGGCGTGCGTCAAATATGCAACAAAACTGCAAATAATTATTGTGAATGCAACGATGTTCTAAAATAATATCAGATTGCCTGAATAAAGTTACTAAATTAACGTAATATGCTATACTTTGCTTTGCCAGAAAGTTTTTATGGAGTCGTAGTTAGCAGGTGAAAGGGCGCGAAATTATGACGAGTAGAATAAGATAAGTTTACGCGACGATTATGAAAATTTTATACTTTTTATAGAGTTGTTTCTAATTAGCAAGACCTAAAATTATAAATAATCGCTTCAATTACTAATAATCAGCCCAAACTTCTGTAAAGTCGTGTTATTGACATTTGACAGCCCATAATCAATGAGCCCTATTTTTTGAAATGCTTGGATTTCCTTACCTAATTATTTTATAGTATTCTGTACCTATATAGTAGAAGTACAGTCCAGTTTACATGCAAATTTAGATTACCGACACGTAATTATAATTTTTAGTAGCAGACAACACTAACTACATCTACATATACGTTTCAACACTTAACCTCAATATGTGAATATTTACAATGGAGAAGTCTCCAATGCATATATATTTGTAAGGACTACATAAAAGATTGTCGAAAGTTTATTTGAGTTACATGAATGTTTACCTAAGTTCAAATTTGATGCCAGAATGCAGAATAATTACATCCACATGAATGAAACGTAACAATCTGTAATGGCCAATTTCTATACACAATCATGCCACATTTCTAATTAGGAAGTCGATTTTCATTATTGAATGGTCGTATTTCAGTATGAAACGAAAATCACAATGATTTATTAACGATAATCATATTTTTTAGGCCTTACACATAGGTACCTGACAAAATACGTATCGACAAAACATTCCAATTCAACGAAAATTTGGTTTTATTTACCTGTGAAGGATTCCTTCCTCTTAATTCCAAGACAACTCTCTTCTCCATCGTTCAGGAAATGTAGATTTACACTTGGAACACTTTTTAATTCGCTGATAGATATTTCTCGAGCAACGAAATCACTAAGCTTGGGTTTCAAAACAGAAGGAAACTATAGATACACGAGTGACGTAGTACTAGAGGCGCCGCCTGGTGGCGAAATAATGAGACCGGATATAAGACAGTTGAGCTACCAATAAAATTATTTCAAGGAAATAAATTGTTGTAATGTTTTTATTTGTAAATATAATGTATTTTGAAATCACGATAATAAATACTAATAATATTTTTAGGAATAAATTCAAGTTTTTCTGTAATCCTAATGTTAATAAAAAGAGGATATGGTATTGTTAAGTTGGTATGATTGAGCAGTTGGCAGCACGATAAACTATAGGCGGGATTTTTAAAAGCTGTTGTGGCAAGTAGCCGGCAAAACCGAGTACGTAGGAGGATTGGGATTTGGGAACAGACGGACAGAGTTGGGGAAGGGAACATCTTGGGAACATAGACCATCCATGCCGTGCATGATGTATGTATGGAATGGATAATAATTATAATTGACGTTAACAATTAAGAAAACGATCGCTGAAAACGAGTTTTTCCATAGATGAGACTTATGTAGACCGATTTTTTTGACCGATTGTTATACATTTTAACGAAAATCTGATACCATACAAGCATAATAATAGTGCATAATAAGCATAATAGTTTCTAGATTGTTTCTGAAAAATGTAAATTAATTGGTTAGTATTGAAAATATTACCAGACTTCGTTTGTATGGAGCGCACCAAACGGTTAATATAGGTACCCTTTGACCCTATGATATCAATTTCACTTGTATATAATAAAGAAATCGCGAAAAAAATCAGCTGTCCCATACATTCGGGTCGAGTTAGGTTGGCAGTTTTGTATGGGACAGCAGATTTTTTTTTTTCGCTATTTCGATCTTGGTCCCATAGAGAAAGTTGTTCAGTTTGTTGGTGTCAGCATATTAAGTTGGACCCTGTATGGGGGCTACCACACAAAAGGGGTCCTAATGTCGTCTAGCTCAGTCACAATACTCAATTCATGATCATATGGAATGATTAAAAAGTTAGGTTAAAATTCGGAAATTTTTCTGCCAGTGACCTTCCTCAAGCTTCAGGCTACTTATAAATTAACTGCAATTAAAACCATTTCGGCGGTTTAGTAGTGAAAAGTTAACTGTCGGCGGTTTAGTAGTGAAAGGGTAACACACAAACAGACGTACACTTCTGCATTTATAAAAGTCATCATCATCATCAGCCTATACGTCTCACTGCAGGGCACAGGCCTACTCTCTAGGAGGGTGTTTGGGCGTTAGTCCACCACGTGTGCCCAATGCGGATTGGTAGACTTCATATATGCATCATAATTTCTTCTTCTGCATAATATGTAGGTTTCCTAACGATCTTTTCCTTCACCGTTTGAGAGCAGTCGGTAATACGTACATAAAAAGTGAAAAAAGTAAGTTATAGCCTGTAGAATCCCACTGCAAGGCAAAGGCCTCCTCTCACGAATGAGGGTGAGAGGGAGTGGGCCATACTCCACCACGCGGGCCCATCAGTGCGTGTTGGTGGAGGCTAGTTAGTGGACAACGTGCTGTTACAGAATTTTCAAGCCGCTTAATAGGCCTCTGACCTTATTAACGAATAGTTACAAACGCCATCTGGCGGAACTATTTGAGACCAACTGCTTAACGTGCCTTCTGAAGCACGGAAACGCTCGAGATGAAATACCACTAAACAGTCACCCATCCAAAGACTGACCGGACCTGACGTTGCTTAACTTCGATTATCGTTTCCAATACCGAAGCTCCACTACGCCAACGAGCGCTTCGATACGTACATAAGTTAGAAAAACTCGTTGGTACGTGGCATGTTGTCCGTGCGGATTCGAACCCGGATCTCATGATTGAGAGTTCATACCTCTCCGCAACGCGCCACCGAGCTCCGAGATTTATAATGGTATTTTGATTAATTTTTGATAAACTAAGTATAAAATTGAATAATGAACCATTAGTAAAAAAGCCGTGGTGGTCCAGTAGCAAGTAACCTTGCCTGCGTGCAGGAGGCGATGGTTCGATCCCCGTCCAGGCCGACTCGTACCAATGAGTTTTTCGGAATTTATGTACGATTTGTTACGCCACTGGCTTTTCAGTGAAGGAAAACATCGTGAGGAAACCTGCATGCTTAAATTCGAGGCCATTATAAGTGGCGACGGGCTCACCCCCCGTCACGCTGGACAAAGTTTCGGTACTAATGGTGAAACGTGGATGTTCTGAGATTTCAGAATATCTCTACTACCCTTTCGGAGAATATAGTCGTGAGCATATGCTTATTAGTAATGAAAACCTACTTTATACATGTTTATACATTATGGTCGTAATAAGCGGCTATCTTTGCCTACGACTGCCAGATGACTACGCGAGACTACGAGCGTAGCATAGTGTCTACGCTGCGCTACGTTGTGGGGTTTGATTTATTCGTACTTCTATTATGGGATTATGTACTTTAAGTGTATATTACCGTTGGAGCGCTCCATACAAACGTACTATGGTGATATTTTTAATACTAACCAATAAAAGACAATGAAATTTTGCAGAAACAATATAGAAACAATTCTTTATGCTTGTATGGAGTCACATTTTCGTTAAAATGTAGAGTTTTAAAGTTACAGTAGCCTCAAAGATTTCCATACAAATTTTAAATTAATCCTAGAATTAAAACTGTATATTTTAACGAAAATCGGACTCCATACAAGCATATAGAGATCTGTTTCTAGATCGTTCCTGCAAAATTTCATTAACTTTAATTGGTTAGCAATTAGCATTAAAAATATCACCATAGTACGTTTGTATGCAGCGCGCATTTGCGCTCTCGGAATAAACTTCTCTTAACTAAATGGCACAATATGTATTTGCAAATTTGTTCTAAATAATACCTGCCAAGTGCGAGATGGAATACTCGCGCACGAGGGCTCCTAACAACGCACAATATAATTACTTTATTTTTATAAAGGAAGTTCAGTGGCCTAAGTGAGGCAGCCTAATTATCAGGCAAGAAAAGACCCCTTTTTGGGCCCCACCATTCCGCACTGAGTGGTGGAAATTTCCCCCTAAAGTTAGTCTGTAGTTTAGTTAGGGTTGAACTACATCAGACCGCATTTTTCCGTCGTTCCATCCTTTTCTGTCACTTCGGAACGTCATTTGCTACAGCAAATAAGATAGACGGAACGCGAACGCGCGCGATAGCACGGCCGCGTGCGTGACGTTCCTGAATGACAGAAAAGGATGGAGTGACGGAAAAATGCGATGCGGTGCTGTTAAATGAGGTTCAACCCAAGGGGAGCGTGTAATTTCTCTATGGGTTCAACCTACGAGTACATACCCCTATAGAGACGTAATATAAGGCGACCCAACTCTGTCAACTCATCAGTGACTTGTCACTTATATATTTCGCAACGCCTTTGTTTTCCGCCATTGTTTCGAATAGACTTCGTAGTACTTCGGAGCATTTCCGTCCCCCCCGCACCGCAGCTAGTTGACAGAATTGTTTGCTTTTAAATTCGCATGTATTACGTCTCTATAGGGGTATATGCTCGTAGGGTTCAACCCTTACCTATATAGGTACCTCTACCATAAAGTTACTATACCTTACGGAATAGAGGGATTGACAGCTGAGAGAGCGAGATGTACCTAGCGGCACCACTGTATTATAGAAAGAGATACGTGACGCGAGGCAATAGAACCGTTTTCTAATCTCTTACCATTTTTTACAATTCGATTTCCGTGAATAATTGCGAATCTAAAGTGAAATCGTAGATAATTTTGTGAAATATACTGACACTACTTCATTAATTTATCCACGATTTCACGTTAGACTCAGAATTATAGATAGTATTCGAATTTTTCTAACTGATGTACGTATTACCGACTGTTCTCAAACGGTGAAGGAAAACATCGTGAGGAAACCCGGATATGCAGAAGAAGAAATTCTGATGCATATGTGAAGTCTACCAATCCGCATTGGGCACGCGTGGTGGACTAACGCCCATACACCCTCCCTGAGGGTAGGCCTGTGCCCTGCAGTGGGACGTATATAGGCTGTGATGATGATGATGATGATTCGAATTTTTGCCTGCGAATAGTCTCCTGAAAACATCCAAAAACGGTTTCATTTGACAACTCATGTTAGTTGCTCTATAATACCTTTATGACCTCTACTACATTGAACTTCCAAGAATGATAATAGAAAACTTCTTGTTCAATGACTGCACTGACTGACTGACTGACTGTTCTTCTTGTTCTTGTTGTTGTACACTACCTACTAGGTTTTATATCATAATCATTAGCTATACGTCCCACTGCAGGGCACAGGCCTACCCTACCATAGCCCAATGCGGTTTGGTGGACTTCACATAATATATGCATCAGAATTACTTCTTCAGTATGCAGGTTTCCTCACGATATGTTTTCCTTCACTGTTTGAGAGTAGTCGGTATTAGGCACGTTAGAAAAACGCATTCGTAATGGCATGTCGTCCGTACGTGCGGATTCGAACCTGCACTCGTAGTATGCTGCACGTGATACGGCTGTATCGCGTCTTTTATCTCGTTCGTTCGCACGCACATAGAAAGAGAGCTAAGGTGTGATAGCTTGGTGATAGCGCTGTATCACTGCGGCATGCTAGCTATGCTGGATCTTCATGATTGAGTGTCCATACCTCCGCAACGCGCCACCGTCGCTCTCGCTAGGTTACGGGTTAGATTGTCTAACCCCTTAGTTGTAGTGAAGTTTCAGACCAACCGGAAAGGAAATTCCATCGTAATTCGTGAGTATACTACAGGATGTTAGGGTAAACAAAACACTAAACATTTGTATTACTTTAAGGGGTTTATTGTAACCATGATACTGATCAACTTTCCCTAAAAAACATATAAGTAGAATAATTAGCATAACATTTTTGGCTTTCCATACTAAACGCAATCAGCTGATCGAACGTTTGTATGAAAAATCGACATTATTTTTTGCGAATTTCCTATAGGTTTCATAGGGAAAGTTGTTTAGTATCATGGGTACAATTACCAACTAAGTAATGCAACTGTTTGCTCCAACACCCTGTATGTATGTATGAAGTCTCTTTATAATTGTACTACTCGATTCGATAAGATAAGAATGGTCCCTAAGGACGTGGAAAACATTTCCAATTTCATAGAAGTCTTGATTAGTAGACATTGTGACAATTAAGTGTGGGACAAAGGAGAGGATGTCACTGGAGAGAAAGCGCGTGGCAGCAGTGTGATGGTAGTGGGCGGACTCCGCGGGCCGCGGGGACCGAGGCAGGGTTGCCAGATTCCCAGGAAATCCGGGAAAGTCCCGGAATTTAGCTTCAGAAGTGCTATTTTCTACTCGTGAAATTCAAAACAATGACAGAATTATTAAGTACACAAACTTCATCCCCAACAGAACAAATGTTTAAAAAATATCTAATAGATATCTACAAAATATCGAAGTGTCTACAAAATATAGAATAGATATCTATTAGATATTCTGTCTCGAATAGATCGAATCGATATATGACAAGACAAAGTTTAGGTCATTTTTACAGATGATTACAACATGTGATTTTCAAAAATCGCACTGCTGCATGTCCCGTGTCCAGTAATTTTATATAAGTAAGTACTTCACTGTTTCGAAATTCCCGAAAACTAGTTTTTTTACGAAGTTACGACACTGTCTTATCCCTTAGTCGCTTCCTACGACACCCCCGAAAACTAATGGAGTATTATATTCTAACGGGATGGATGCTTTCACAAAAGGAGCAATGCTTTAAACGCTCACTAATTATTTAATGTTAAGTAACATTAGATAAAATAATTATTTTTGACAACAATTGGTATTTTAAACATATCACTAATACTAGACTAGTCCTTTTAATATTAATGTTTCTATTGTCCGTTCTACATTTGGAACTAGGACTCCATCTCTGTTCGTAATCCTAAGAAATGTCCAGCAGGTAGCGTGATACAGCGCTGTCGTTCTCTTTTCATTTGCGAGCGAACTAAGGCGTGATATAGCCTTTACGAGTATAACGAACATCATGCTACAGCCTCACGAAATGATAAGCTTGTTTCTGGCAACCCTACCGAGGGCCAGTTGCGCACGCAACCTCGCCCGGCCACGGCCGCAAGCAACAGTCTGCTCGCGTTCGCCGCGTTCGCGACCTGGTCAGACCACGCCGCGGTATCATGACCCATGGTAAGCCAACTACCCCACAACTCCTCGGACTTCCCCGTCACACTATCACCTTCCATACCGTCCGTACCCCTCATATATAACACCTACGACACACTTTTCAGTGATGATTCCACTTATGTTTTCATTATTTATTTACGCTGCTGCGCTACGAAGCGGACTTTTACGTTAATACTTTATAAAAATCCTGTTTGTGGGGTTACATCAAAATTATGTTCTGATTTCAATGGGCAAAACTCTTTAGTTGGCTTTAATGCCCATTAACAACAAAAGAGTAGGGTACATTTTGTAGCACGCTTTAAATTACCTGCGAAAGTTTGAGAAAATTGTGATAAATTGTGATTATAAATTCTCAAAACTAGCAAAGTTACGTTTGGTCCATTTACTGGTGAGTATGTAAGTACTTATATCATTAACTTTCTTGAAATGTTTTAATAATTAAGTAGGTAAGTATTCATTTTTTTATGTTACATTTCTGATTAGCTGCTAGTGACAGGGCCAGGGCTGACAACAATACGACGAAGATACAATTGGTGGTATCTACGTTAATTGCTTCTTTGAAGTCATAAGGTGTTATAGGTACATTTTTCTGTTTATTTCGAATGCGTAAATGCGCGCTGCATACAAATAAAGTCTGGTAATATTTTCAATTACTAACCAATTCAAGTCAATGACATTTTTAGAAACAATCTAAGGTAGAAACTAATGTCTATGTTAGTATGAAGTCAGATTTTACCTGCCTACCTACCTACAGTTTTAGTGCTAGGATTAATTTAAGTTTTGTATGGAAATCTTTGAGGCACTGTAATTTTAAAAGTATACTTACATTTGAACGAAAATGTCACTTCATACAAACAGAGACAAGTTTTTAGATTGTTTCTGAAAATGTTCATTGAATTTAATTGGTTAAATTGGTTTTATTGGTTTAAGTATTGAAAATATAAGGTCTAACAAAATTAGGTGAAACTATTTTCAGGGGATGATCAGACCATCAAACTGAACCACTTTTTCTATGGGACCAATATCGAAATAGCGAAAAAAAATCTGCTGTCCCATACATTTAGGTTGAGTAGGTTTGTATGGAACAGCAGATTTTGTTTCGTGATTTCGTGGTCCCATAGAGAAAGTTGTTCAGTTTGATGGTCTGATCATCCTCTTATAATAGTTTTAGCTAATTTTGTTAGATCTTATATAACAAGACTTCGTTTGTATGGAGTGCGCTCCGCATTATATTCCCTTACCATATAGGTAAGTACCTACTCTTTCTCATACTGTGCCCTTACTATGTTTAAGATGTCACATCTAATCCTGCAACTGAAGCCAATCAGTTATTCTCAGATTAATCTACATCCATAATTATTGTCTGTCCATCACATTCCGGAGACGTCTTAATATATACGATCTGTATTATGCATGTAGATGCATACAGCAATGTAGAAACAGAACCTTCCTAATTAGCAATTAGGAATAACTTAATTTGTATCAAACGCTAAATCATAACGGAAATTAGTCAAAATGACTTCGTTAGTAGCTTGTTTATTTAATAGACTTGTATTACAAAACAATTTATGAAGGTATCTATTCTTGGTTCTGTTAGGTATCACTCAATCAAACTATATTCAGCGCAAGTTTTGAATAATCCCGTCGTACAATGCAAACAGACGTGTATTTACGAAGCGAAGCAACGGCAGTGAAAAGCTTAACGTATGCCCGATTGACTAGTGGTGATAAAAGCTTTGTTTATAAAGTAATTTTGGCACGTGTGCTTGTTAAGGATCATAAATAAATGATTATTAGATGAGTCTGTAATGTCTGTATACACTAGTTTGTTTTACTGCGAATTATGCAAAGATGTTCTGTGGTTTCAGAATATCTCTGACTATCCCCTCGGGGAATATAGTCGTGAGCATATGCTATGCTATGCTATGCTATGCAAAGATTAGTTAGGGTATCTTGTGACGAATTTAAAAATAAGGCTAAAAATAGCAAAATGTAAAAAACTTTTTGTCATCATCCCAATTATTTTTTTGAATATTAGCTGTAAAATGTATCGTATTTGTAGAGTTCCGATTTTAGCGTCGTCCTGGTTGATGACGTCACTATCCCGGGTTTCTGATTTTAGAACGAATAATTAATTAAATGTCTACAGGCCGACGTTTTGTCCTTTTGACCTTTAACATTAAAATTGACTGCGGGACTAGTTCAAACATCATGTTATGGAAACATATAAGTTAACAATTACATTTGAAATACAAAAGTTAATTAGGTAACGGATATTAGCCAAAACTGTTTCCACTTGTAAAAGTTAACAGTAGCTATGTTGCTCAAACATACAAATCATAACTCAGTTAATAAACTAACAAAACAAACTTATTTAATTTATTTACTATTTAAATTATGAGATATAAAGAGCAACTAAAGCTAAAGGCAATAAAAAATTCAATAATTAGCATAGCATTTGCTCTCGACTATATTCCCCGAAAGGGGTAGTCAGAGATATTCTGATAACTCGGGACATCTACGTTTCACTAGCATATAGTAGGTACCTACTTACCAAAACTCTGTCCAGTGTGACGGTGAGTGAGCCCGTCGCCACTTGTAATTAAATAGCTATCTTTGTTTAGAATTATCCTTAAGGCCAGGTTATCCAAGTGCAAGCGTCCCTTTCTTGCAAGCAGAAGTTTGCAATTAGCCATCCCGCTCCAATTGAAAGCAGGATCGCAAAAAAACGTGTTTTTCGTCAATATCTATTCTTTGCTCATGGGAGTTTCTAAGCTAAAAATTCTACGGAGTTCACTAGAAATATTTAATGTGTTTAGTTAAGTACAAGAATAAAAAGTTAAATATCAGCAGTTTAATCATAGTATTGAAAAAACATAACAAAAAGGGGTATCTTTGGGATGTTTTTCTATCTAGTAAACTTAATCTAATCGTGTAATTGAGAACGGTCGCCCATCCGCCCGATCCTTAAATAAGACATAATTTAATTTCAGACTTTAAAACACAGTTTAAAACACTTTCGTTCGTGTTCAAAAAACGGCCTCGACGGGATAACAGCGTCTTAATTGGATTACTATTATTTTATCAAATATATTGCCTCATACCTTTGCCAGCACTTCTATTTACGTATTTCAATAAAAATCCAAGAGAAAGTAAAGCCAAATAATACATACGAGTGGAAGTCTATTTATGGAGTGTTCGTGTAAAGTATAACATTTTCCAATACGGAACGTTTACCCTGATGGAATAGGAGCTTAAATGGCTGTGTGTGGGCTGTGTAGGTTGATTGATTATTTCATGATCGAAAGGCATGTGCTGTAAGTAGTTTGTATATGGGGGGGTTAAACAAAAACAACCCATTTCGCATCGGATTACACTCACCAACTTCCATAAAAAGCTTGATGGATTCACGGCTTTCCCTAGGGGGTGGTAAGGTAAGAGTGACACAGATTATAATTGGTATTTCAGTATAACTACGTTTCACTAGCAGTGCTTATTATGTATTGACTCTGTCTGTATTTATCTTTGACTACTTATATGTGGACGTTGTAGTTACGCGTGTAATTCTACCAACAAACATTTCTGCCACTTTTTGCGAGGGTAACTGTTTGGTAACATGAAATCCGCAACTTTGGAGTTTATTCCCCATTATTTTATTTAAATCAGGAAAAGTAGTCTCGTGTGAACCCCAAACGTTAATATATAATATATAAATATTATATTATAATATAAATATAAACGTTATAAGTAATATAATAGATAATAAGATAAAACATGATCAAATTGTTCTTATACCGTGGCACAGGGGAAATGCTACCGCAAGGCTTGTCCTTATAATAAATAGTCAAAGGTAAGTATTTTATCTCGATTTCAATGTTGCTACCATAAATAAAGGTCGTTTCGTTTTACCAACCCTGGAAATTTGACTACACTTCGATCGCGATTACCAGCTTTTAGCAGTTTTCAAGATAAACGTTTCTGAAAGCCATCTTATCCAAGATGCACCAAGGAAGAGGCTAAAAACGTACATTTACCTAGTGCCATTGAGACAACAGAGAATCTTTAGTGGAAAATCAACAAATTGCCAACATTGCAAGTTGTTTCATAAACTTTCTACCCTAAAAAAAACAAATTTCAAATACTTAATTTATTTAATAAAATATTCATAAATAGGAAAGTCCCACAAAACCGTTTCCACGGTTTGTCTGTGAGATCAAGAGTCTCAGAACAATAATATTTTTAACATAAAACAATAATAATACTTATCTATATATTGAATGGAGTTGAGCAGATGGATTTTAAATAATCTACCGAACCTTTGCTTGCTTTCTTCGGTTCTTAATGAGGGTGGCATTTCATTATACAATGATGGTAATTTACGTCTTAGTAACCTGCCTCCAAAATACGGTTTGAAATTTACCTTTTACTTGTGCTCTAGTGCCAATAGTCCAATACTATGATCAATATCATGCTCATGGTTGCCATGGTTGTTATATGCTAATAAATCATCCCATTACTAGGGGTCGAGGCAATATGTTCGTCTTCCTCCATTCATCTCTTTTAACGTTATTTCAGCGCTCACTCGATATCCTTTTTTACCCGACTGCGACAGAAGGAGGGTTATGTTTTTCGAGCGTATGTATGTATGTATGTATGTATGTATGTATGTATGTATGTATGTATGTATGTATGTATGTTTGTATGTCTATTTCTTTGGCACGCCATACAGCCTAAACGGCTTGATGGATTTTAACATATGAGGTGTCGTTAGATTCGTAAAAATCGTGAGAGTGACATAGGGTACATTATTTTAATATGGCGTATGCGAATTAAAAAAGAGAGGGGGGAGAATCAATTTTTTTTCGTAAAAAAATACAATATGGGTATCAAATGAAAGCTGGTGAAGAGAAGATTCCAATTATATATATATTATAGTATTTTTATGCAACCATTTTGACACAAGACTAAAAAGTATGAAATAAACTAAATTATTTAGAAAAACAAAAAACCCGACTGCATAAAAAACTATTAGGTAACTGAAAAGATAAAAACAAGCTCCTTAAATCAGCTATAATAACTTTGCTTGGGCAAATTAATACAATTTGAGTGTTATTACTTATTAGGTAGGTATTGCAGGCGGGGACAAACCAATAACCAACAAATAGGTCATTTTTCTTTGTCCCCGTTTGCGATACCTACCTAATAAGTAATAACACTCAAATTGTATTAATTTGCCCAAGCAAAGTTATTATAGCTGATTTAAGGAGCTTGTTTTTATCTTTTCAGTTACCTAATAGTTTTTTATGCAGTCGGGTTTTTTACACATGTCATCTTTCACATAATCCTTTTTTTTTACCTGACTGCGCAACGCAAAGGAAGGGCAATGTGTTTTAAATCTTTATTAGAAGAGCTTTGACGCATGGCGACTATGCCGCTCTATCTGTTATACCTGTTTACATGTTGCCTTCAAATAGAACTTAAAAAACGTAACTTATCTTCTACTACGTACCTATTCCAAATGCAACTAATTTCTAGATACTTACAGTGTTTTCGCTGGACCTGATAAGGGGAAGGCTAAGGCACTGTTGCATCCCCCTGTTTCAAAGAGTCTGGTGTCAAAAATCGGTCTCCTTCGAGCCTCGTTCCGCACTCACTCCATCACATTCCGACACATCTTCCTCCACTGCAAATTGGTGAAGGGATTTTTCCCATCCGGAAGGCAAATTTATTTAATGGAATGTGCCCGGAACGATGTCTCAGTGCAGTAGATATATCAGATCTACTTAATTCACACAATACTTCTTCTGATCTTTTCTTTATTCGTCCTTTCGTTATGCCGCTATCCATATTCACATTCATATTTAACACTCGTCTTGTAATGGCACACATCTCTCCTCATCACAAGTCAATACCAGGAAAATCAATTACCGCGCAGTTTTTCGGTCACAGGAGCTAATATTGCAAGTTATTAAGAGAATATTATTCCGAGAGCGAAAATGCGCGCTTCATACAAACGTACTATGGTGATATTTTCAATACTAAAGAATTAAAGACAATGAAATTTTGCAGAAACAATCTAGAAACAAATTTCTATGCTTCTATAGAGTCAGATTTTCGTTAAAATATACAGTTTCAATGCTAGGATTAATTTAAGATTTGTATGGAAATCTTTGAGGCACTGTAACTTGAAAAGTATAAATTTTAACGAAAATCTGACTCCATACAAGCATAGAAATTTGTTTCAAGATTGTTTCTGCAAAATTTCATTGACTTTAATTGGTTAGTATTGAAAATATCACCATAGTACGTTTGTATGGAGCGCGCTACGAATAATATACCCTTAAGCTATTTAAAATGTTAAAAAGTAGATGTTAACTATCAATCGTAAAGCACCTATTTACAAGAGCTCGAGAAGCTCGTAAATGGGGTCGTTACGCTTTATCTAAAGCCGAAAGTCTCGGATTGCGTTACGGATATAAAAGAAAATTGAATTTTATTCTTGCTCCTTTTCACTGCCTCTGAAATTATGACCGCTTTCTGTTTTCATTAATAGTGAATGACGATTTTTCTTATAAATTTTTCGTTTTTATGTAATACGAGCTTTTGACCGTGATTTAGTCCGCAGACCGCTTCTTACAAGCATAAGTTTGCAATTAGCCATCCCGCTTCAATTGAAAGCAGGATCACAAAAAACGTATTTTTCATCAATTTCTTTTCTCTTGGGTTTTGGGGGTAAAAAAGATCGAGTCGAATCGCTTCTATAATTAATTACCTACCTATATTTAGAAGAAATGTTGTATGGTGATTTTTGTAAAACAGGTTAAAATATGTAAATCGAGCTTAATTTGTTTGGTCCTCTTTTTTTTATCGAGATTTAATTGTAACATCTTTTGAACGGTTACATATTGCACTGCAGAAAGAAAGATGTTATTTGAAGAAAAGGTTCGAAAACAGACTAAAACTGGAAAACCACCCTTTAAATCAAAAAGCTTTAATCTAAATCGATCCAGTAGTTTTTGCGTGATTCATAAACAAACAAACAAACAAAGAGACAGACAAAAAATCCAAAAATTGTTGTAGGAATTTTTACATTTAAAAAAAAAAACAAGTGGTTTAAAATGAAATGTTGTTCACAGCTTAGGCTTATTAGTGAAAACCTGTTATCAAAATCTAAATTGCTACAAACACTAAAGTAATAATTAGTCTAAGGGTCTCAGAGGGGAAGCTCTGAGGCTTATAATTAAATGGACTCATTAACCCCGCCTGAAACTAGATATGTGAGAAAATTTACTCAGTTTACCTAACCTTTGTTTTGCGAGGCTTAACAACAGGAAAAGCTAGGCAATTTGCCCCTAGTTAGGCTAACTTTCCCGATACTTTATAAGCTTAATGGTCAACAATTAGTTACTCTACCTAAATATATGCAATGAACATATCTTTTCACCTCACAAGCTCGGAAAGAATCTTTTTATCATTCGAAATCTTAGTGCAAAAGTCACTGACATATTATACCTACTCTAGCAGTGGCAAAAGTGCATTTTATCCGCTAGCGTGGAAAGAGTTTTTATTTCAAAATTCGAATCTCTATTTAATATTTTTCTGTACATTGCGCCAAAATGTTTTTATTTTTATTTTTACCTATATTAGGTAACCTACAAAATAATATTTCATAATAAATAATGGGAATAATAAAACAAGCTGTCATTGCTAAACGAATACGTGCAGAAAATCTTTTCTAACTAAAAGATTTATTGTAGAGAAGGAAACAGAGTTTTGAATAACCTTCTTCGTTGGGATGGATAACATATTATTTAGCAGTTTGCCTGGGTACGGGTGAACGTTAGGTATAGCTTTCCTATTTATGTAAATTTATCTAGCGGTTGAGATAATAATTTAACGTACTCTGAAACCTAAATATCGAGGTATTCTTTGTATGTAAACTTCAATGCTTCACATTAACATCAAATTGAACAACTTCTATGGGATCAAAATGAAATGCCTGTTCTATTCCAGAGAAAATGTAAATGGCTACTCGACCCAAATGTATGAAATCGCTGTTTTTTTTCGCGATTTAAATGTTGGCCCAACCGTGAAGTGGTTCAATTTGATAGTCTGAAGCACCCCCTAAAATAAGTAACACGTTACAGTTTACACACCGTATCATCATTATCATAGGACTCGTGATCACTTTAGGGTTGTCAAAAACACTAACTTCTAAAAAAAAAACTATGCTCTAAAAATTACTTTGTTAAAACACAGATAGTTGGTAGACGAAACATTGAAGGATCGTAGCAGGTGGCGGTCAGTCGTCTCTACCTATCCCATATTGGTCACAGGCGCGAGTATATGTATGTTTGTATAAATGTGCTAGTTGAAGTAAAGTTTCTGACAATCTCGAAAGGGAATATACGTTTTAAGTTTTTTTAAGGTTGCAATTTTAGCATATTTAAGATTTTAATTAACAAAAACCAAATTTTACTTACTCTAATTAAAAAAGGCAACATAAAAATAGCTTGGTTGTACGTGTGCGACGCCGCATAGAATTTATAACGTCTCTGCGGGCTAACTCAGCCCGCATTACTGCTTCCCTTTTATGTGGTTCACAGAAGTCAAGTTATTTAGTTTGTCTTATTTTAAAATACAAGATTAAGGGCCTGTTTCACCACTTATGAGTAAGTTCTTGTTAGCTAATCCGACAGATACAAAATACGTCAAACTATCTGTCGGATAAGCTAGCAAGAAAATACTCAGAAGTGGTGAAACAGGCCCTAAATGGAAGAAATTGCTTTGAGAATTGAGCGATGAGACAGCCGTCTTTCTTTCTTTCTTTTATACAAGGTGTTACCAAATTTAAGGGGGTGGTTCAGACCATCAAACTCAACAACTTTCACTATGGGACCAATTTCGAAATCGCGAAAAAAAATTATGTTCTATACTCTACAAATCGACTCGAGCTTAAAATATGTATGGGATATAAGATTTTATTTTCGCGATTTCGATGTTGGTCCCAGAGAGAAAGTTGTTCAGTTTGACGGTCTAAACAACCCCCTTAAGAGTTTTAAAAATGTATTCTTACTTATGTAACACCCTGTATAAACTGGAAAGCACACATCCAGAAACATAGATCTAAACTTTTAAAATTCACATGCGCACCTCAAGAAGTTAAAAAAACTACACACATACAGACAGCTGTCGTTCGTTACCTACTACGCTTACACCTATTTGTGGCTCAACTACGGTCTCATTATTATGGGGAAATAGTACTGACGCACCGGCCATATTTACTTTAGATACAAAAGAAACTTATCAGAATAACTCAACATAGATGGAAAAGAAAGTTGTTAACCCTACATTAATTTACGTAAATATACATATTTTTCATGTTTAATGTATCTACGTAAATATTTATGAGAGAAATTACTATAACTAAAATCTCCAAAACGATGTCGGTTTAGTTGTATCTGATACCTATTAGTTCTTATGTTTTGCACACCGTACGACTACGTACGTAGCATTATACGTAGCAACTCGTAGCTCCGTCTAGACCATTTCGTTCCTTTCATTTCTCCGTCTAACTGAAGTGTTGAAAGGGATCCGATTCAAGGGTCCCTCGAGTATGGCCGGGCGTCTCCATTCCACACGGTAGGTACTCTCAAGTACCTACCTGTTACAATTGTGTCCAATACAAGCAAATTTAGCTCCAATTAAGTCTATTTCATATACAGGGTGCTAGGAAAAGTATCATTAACCTTTAAACCACATACTCTACCCATCAAACTGAACAACTTTTACTATGGGAGCAAAACGATCAGAGCAAAAAAAAAAATGTTTACCTATATGAGATAGCTGTTTTTAACCCCCGACGCAAAAAGAGAGGTGTTTTAAGTTTGACGCCTACGTCGGTCTGTCTGTTTGTTTGTCGGTATGTCTGTCTGTGGCATCGTAGGTCCCAAATGGGTGGACCGATTTCGATGCGGTTTTTTTGCAATAGAAAGCTTATTTTTGCGAGAGTGTTCTTAGCTTTGTTTCATGAAAATCGGTTCAGTAGTTTTCATGCAACTTTAAAAATTATAAAATAAAAATTAAATTAAAAATTTATAAAACCCCCAACACCCAAAACAAACATTAAAAAAGTAAAAAATAATTCGAACTCTCTTTAACATACTTTATGTCAATTAATGCGTAGGGGACCGCCATGGGACCGCTATGAAATGACCATTGATTTTTTTACAATCACTTGCGGTCCCTGACAGATTAATTGACATAAAATTATCTTAAAGAGAGTTAGAATTATTTTTTACTTTTTAAATGTATGTTTTTGTTTAGATCTCATTGTTGGTCCCATAGTGAAAGTAGTTAATATTTTCATCCCTTTGAGTTTTCGGAAGCAATTCCCTAACACCCTGTATATCGAGTAAGATAGATACTTTATCCAACTTATTAAAATAAATGTATGAATTTTTATGTTGGAAGAATACTGCATTTTTTTTATCTAGAGATAGGTACTTATTGTAAACTCCCATTTACGATAAAAGGATACTGATTTAAGAAGGGTCTTCCTGCATTACCTTTGATCATCCATAGATAGAGCATTGCCATTTCGTAGATATCTTTTATCCCCTCTCTCTCGCCGTTTTCTTTAATCTGTGAACATTTACCTTAATGGGTCACCTTGCAGACGATCGATGTTTTACTTTGTATGAAAAGATAAACTCACTGGAAATTTAAATAAAATTTTATTAAAAACTATAGTGGATAATTTTTTAGGGGTGGTTCAGACCATCCAACTGAACAACTTTTACTATAGCAGCAAACATAAAATTGCAAAAAAAAATTAAAAGTTGTTTACGTTTGAGTCAAACAGGCAATTTTGCAGTGAACATCAGGTTTTGGTTTGTGATTTTAGGTTTGCTTCCATAGCAAAAGTTAAGTTTTATGGTTTGAACCGCCTCTGAAAATTTGTCGACTCATTTCAATCACACCCTGTAGTTTTTTTTTTATTTATAATTAATGGACTTCTTGCTTGTGCGTTAGCACCGCATTTCCGCCAATGTCAAGTGGTTTGGGAGTATCTATCCAATCTCGAGGATTGTTTTTGAGTAAGAACAACTGAGAAGGATTGTGGAGCCTCGTGGCAGGCTGAAACGCGAACCGCTCGAACACCACGCGAGAGACAAGTGTTCGGGGCAAACCTTGCAACGTGACTCCACCCTGTAGTTTACTAGATGACGAGGGTAGACAAAACAACTTGTCCTTTAGTGGCAAAGGGTCTATTTAATTTTAAACCTTATCGCCAGTTTCTCAATTTAATAATTACAAATTAAACTCGCTCAGTCTTGCCAAAATAAAGCTATTGGGGCGCTACAATCAACTATAACCTGACCTACCTAACACACAAACCATTTGACACTTGTCTTAAAAGTTAAGAATGAATTCTGTCGATCAATCTATTAAATATTAATATCATGAGTCTAACTTTCTCACATATTTTGCTCTAATTCCCTTAGCTTTTAGGTAATTGATTAACTTCCACGTTTGTTTCGCAAGTCATTGTTAATGTATATGATCCTAACTCCTGTATTATATGCCTCATTACAATTATTTATAATTGTCTATCATAATGAGAGCTAAGATCAAGGAAACCAAGTGAGAGGTAAACAGAGTGAGAAATGAATACAAAATATATAAGTAGGTACGAGATTGTACGTAGGCTTATAATATAAATATAACACACCATTCAAGAGAACATTAAAAATGCGTTATTGAAATCGATCTCAGCCTCTTTATACAGGGTGTAACAAAACAACCTAATAAAATTTAACGGGATGGTTTATTTAGACCATCAAACTGAACACCTTTCACTAACAAACAAAGAAAAATAATTCAACTGTTTCATATAAAACTAAGACCCCCTCCCTTTCCCTTCGTGGGACATTTTTTATTTTTTTCGACGTTATCTCCATAGTGGAGGTTATTCATTTTGATGGTTTAAATCACCCCCTTAAATATTAGGTTCTAGGGTGTTCTGTTGCACCTTGTAGAAGTTAGAATATTGTGTTTTATAAGCAACTTTAATTCACTAATTTCAACATACCTACTACTTAGACCACAGCAATCATATAGGTATGTTATTTGTTACCTAATTATCATATTCATAATCATAATCATCATAATCATAATCATTTATTCCTTGCTTGCTTGATTTTATCCTTTCTTAAATTTTTTGCTATAAGTACTTAATTACGTAACGAAATAAAACGATTTACTTACCTATTGTAAATTAACTAGGTAATACATATCGTAAAAATAAATCATTAACCTTTACGAACTAATATCTTTTGTACGAATGTGTTACTAAAAGATGTCGATCCTTTCAACCATCTGACTGAGAGAGTATTAAAACATAAATATGTGAATAATTTTACAATTTTGTTTCTAACACACATACATACATATTGTCACGCCTGTCTCCCACTGGGGTAGGCAGAAACAACGGAACGCCACTTGCTACGATCCTGACTGATCTTACAAATTGGTGTAAAACACGTTATTCTGGCTAACGGAACCGTAATCGAATTTATTTTTATTTGGTTTTCCGCAATCGCTTGCTAACGGTATCGGACCTATTGGAAATAGAGCTTTATTGAAGGAGCAAATATATATTGGACGTTTAATTTTCTTTGGCAGTTCGTTCGACTCATTGATCGGTATCGAGACGATTCAGTATTATCGATACACTTTGTCGACGAATCGAATTAACTTTTATAATGTTTGTTATATTTTGTTATTCGATTAGAAATCAATTTTCTAAATAGCGGTTCGTGGTCCTGACATTTAATTTGTTAACTTTTCCAGATTTATCCATATAGCCGTTTTCAGTCGCAGAATTATCGAAGTAACAACTCGTCGCAGTTTCGTTACTACTACGACACATGGTTACGTTAGTTTGGGTTTTTGTTTCTATGTGTGGTAACGGTTCATTCACAATTCGACTGAAAATGTTTCAGTAACTGTGTGTTGTTGTTGTGTCTACACTTTACGTAACATTTGTGATAAATGGGTACAATGATGCCACACAGCGGTGTAACTGTCTTGTACAACCAAATTTTTCTGTTTCGACTCGTCCCCATTTTTGTAACGGCTACCAAAAATGGATATTATGGTTATAAGTAGCTCCTTCCAAATGCAGATGGAGAAAGATATAATGACCCCACCCGTAATGTAACAAATGACTTTACGAAACGTAAAAAAGGTTTCCCCTACCATATGTCACTATCTTGAAACAATGCGATCCTGTACCACGATAATTCGGTAGAGCCTTATCAATTTTTGTCGTAATTATTTCAGTGATGAAGAGATGTCAGTGCATTTTTGTGTTTCTTTATCTATCACTAATGTAGGTAACGGAGTCAAGCTGCAGGTTCTGACCCGAGCACTTGTTTCGCGTGGTTTTCGCGCGTCGCGTTTTTGCCTGCCACGAGGCTCCGCAATCCTCAATCTCTTCTTGTTCTTGACACAAAACAATCCCTTAGATTGGGATAGATACTCCCATAAACTACTTGACACTGGCGGAAATGCACAAGCAATACTTAATAATAAAAAAAAAGGTAACGTAACTTAACGTTTCACATCTTTTTGATGTTAACTATTAATAGTACGAACTGAGTTCGTCAAATTCATCTCGAAAATGCTGCAAAAATCAATATATTGGACGTAAAATATTATTACTCATACCAAGAAAGTATTAAAGGAAGATCATACGAAGCCCAGAGCTTTAACGAGCTATCTTATACCCCCATATATTTCTAGAAGTACTCTTAGGTGAGTATAAGATAATCTTCAAGTCCCCTTTCTTGCATATTCCCTGAGTCGGCATTTTCGAAGATATCGATAATGACCCTTATCTATTACTTTCTGAGTCGTTAGTCAGAGAAACTGAAGCTCATCCGACATTTGCTACGATTCGTAATTTAATTCTGCTGAGTTTTCTTTTGTAATAAAGTAAAATATCAAAGTGGCACTCACTTACACTTGGCGAGTCCTTGTAATTTTGATTAAAGTAGAAATGATTTTGTCAGCCTTAGCTTTATGTAATTTGCTCCGAGTATTACCTTTGCTTTTCTACTGACACTAGTTCAAAGGAAACTTTTTATTCTCTACAAAAGTAATTATACCTAATTGCTTATTTCTCCGTAGGGTTCGAAACATTAACCATACATTCAACTACTACTATTCAACATTAACTATTCATATATGGACTAGTTAAGCGTGTAATTCTAGTAACAAACATTTCTGCACTGACATATACTCTAGCGATAGACAAGCTCGTTCAAACAAACAACATGTCACACAAAACAACACAAAATGACACATTGCGATCTGTCATTGCCATAGTGACGAAGAGAACTCGGGAACATCAATGCGGTGCGCCCACCTCATTCAAGTGGAACATGTTGCTTCTATGGCCTGTCTACCACTTTTTGCGGGGTGCGAGGTAAAATTCAAAGTCGCGGGACTAAATGCTACCGCATGGCTGGTCCGTATATAAATAGTCAAAGGTTCGAAAGGATAATTACCATGATAATAATAAAAATAGTCATAAGAACAAAAAGCTTGCGTAAGCAATGTCACACCGTGTATATCCGCACATGATTTGCCAAAAAGAAGCTCACAAACAAGAAATAATTTTTCTTTTTTTTCGCAATTATTTACTACCGAAACGGAAATGCCGAAGATTAGACACTGTTTGCTCTGGATGCGTGCAAAAATAGCAATTTTAGAACTTTTTCTTCTTCTTTTTCTTTTTTTGTTTTAAGACGCTGTTATCCCGTCAAGGCCGTTTTTTGAACACGAACGAAAGTGTTTTAAACTGTGTTTTAAAGTCTGAAAACCAATTATGTCTTATTTAAGGATCTGGCTGATAGGCGATCGTTCTCAATTACACGATTAGATTAAGTTTAATAAGATAGAAAAAAATCCCAAAGTTACCCCTTTTTGTTATGTTTTTTCAATACTATGATTAAACTGCTGATATTTAAGTTTTTATTCTTGTACTTAACTAAATACATTAAATATTTCTAGTGAACTCCGTAGAATTTTGGGCTTAGAAACACCCATGAGCAAAGATATTGATGAAAAACACGTTTTTTTGCGATCCTGCTTTCAATTGGAGCAGGATGGCTAATTACAAACTTATGTTTGCAAGAAAGAGATGCTTGCACTGGGATTACCTGGCCTTCATCGAAATTAAGAATCAGCGTGGATAATCATCGGATAGGTTATCATGGTAATTATCTTTATAATTTCGAATCCTGCTTCGCCGGCTCAGTTACCCAAAGAAGTCATTTGGCTTGCTTTTATGTTATGCAGCGTCACGCCAAGTCATCATGATTATCAGTCTCCTAACGTCCCTCTCTTGAGGCACAGTTAATATTAATAGTACGAACACTATTAATAGTACGAACTGAGTTCGTCAAATTCATCTCGAAAATGCTGCAAAAATCAATATATTGAACGTAAAATATTATTACTTATACCAAAAAAGTATTAAAGGAAGATCATACGAAGCCCAGAGCTTTAACGAGCTATCTCATACCCCCATATATTTCTAGAAGTACTCTTAGGTGAGTATAAGATAATCTTGCTTTTATGTTATGCAGCGTCACGCCAAGTCATCATGATTATCAGCCTCCTAACGTCCCTCTCTTGAGGCACAGGCCTGCCCAAACATGTTCAACCCTATCCAATTATATCAAACTAGGTACATACCAACCATAATATATCCCCCTAGTTCACGTGAAGGGGAACTCGTAAATATTGTTACTACAACTTGTTTTCCTTCTAAAAGTGATACATGATACTCCTGTAAGTTAGCTAGTCAGCTGTTTGGTAGGATATTTATTAGGTTTTGGTACGAATTGAATTTTGTCGGGCACAAATAGAGATATTTTTTTCCAGGTATGAAAACTGATGAAGAGCTAAGCTTAGAGCTGCTGGAGAGAATAAGAGATGTAGGTAGCAGTAGCATTTAAACGATAATCCATTATATAGGGTCCAACTTACCTTACCTACTCGAGCAAAATGTATGGGACAGCTGATTTTTTTTTCGCGATTTCGATGTTGGTCCCATAGATAAAGTTATTCAGTTTGATGGTCTGATCATCCCCTTAAAAAAGTGTCAGCATATTAAGAAGGACCCTATATGGGTGTAACAAAACACCCTAGTGATACTTAAAGGGGTGCTTCAGATCATTAAACTGAACAACTTTCACTATGGAGCCAACACCGAGAAAAAATAAAAAAATCTGCTGTCCCATACAAAACTGCAGTACCTACCGGCTCGACTCAAATGTATGTGATAGCTTTTTATTATTTTCCGTGTTGGCTCCATAGTGAAAGTTGTTCAGTTTGATGGTATGAAGATATGGGTACCGAAACACGCGGTCGGAAATGTTCGACGTTTTAAGGGTTCCGTAGTCAAACAAGGAAACCTTATATTTTCGTTCATTCTGTCTGTCTGTCTGTCTGTATACCCCGCCTCAATAACTCGCTCATTTTTGCATCTATTGAATCGAAATATGGCATAAAGACAGATAACATTAACCCAAAAACAGAAATGTTGTACGAAACATGGGTTGGATTTTTTTAAATCGAGTGAGGTGTAGAGCGTACACCGTATCCTTTGCATTGAAGTACTTATAACTGCTTAGACGAACTAATGTATTTCACCTAGATTTCAACACTGAAAAGTATGAAATAAAAAATTTTTAACAAAAAATTTAAACCGACTTCAAAACTAAAAAGGTAAAAATAATAATATTGCAGTCGTTGACTTTTGCATTCGAATCTATAAGAACATTAATTTGTTTTATTGGAGTCGGTGTCAAGCCAAGCCAAGCCAAAATTACTGCAAGCCCAGTTGCGAATCGTACCGGCTTGACACCGAGTCCGATAAGACAAATTAATGTTCTTATAGATTCGAATGCAAAAGTCAACGACTGCAATATTATTATTTTTACCTTTTTAGTTTTGAAGTCGGTTTTTTGTGTGTCGATTTTAATACTGGGTCATTGTCATATAAGGGGTGCAAAGAAAGGAATGTGAAAAGATGTTAATTTTTACCACTTTTTCATTATTAACCGAAGTAAAATAGTAAATATAACATAAATAAATTAAAAATTTAGGTCGTTTTTCTTCCTTTATCAAATAATTACCAAAAAACGTTTTTTTCTGACCACCGAAAAGGTGCAGATGACCACCAAGAAGACATCAATTGCGCTTTATTCATAAAATAAAACAAAATTCAACATACATTAATCTCAATTAAAATTTCTCTGTTGTTACATTTTATTATACTTTGTCAGATATAGGGAATTGTTACGAATTTTTACCATAAAAATATAGTAAAATATGGACCACCAAAACGACATCTTTTCGGTTCTCGTTTTTTTCATTTGACAATATGAGTATCTTCCGTGGTTTCAGTTAACGTTTCTTGATAATTTTCATCCGGTTTATTAATCTTTCATTCTCTTCTATTTATGCTAACTTAATTTTGATTCTAACTCCATTAATAATAAATAAACCTTTCTGTTTTCAAATTCCCTTTCAAAGCTCTTAAAGTGTGTCTCGAAGCAGATGAAGGAGGAGGATTTAGGGGAAGATTATGCCTATCATCCATCATTATCATCAGTTTTCGTAAATTTCACGGCAGAGGGTTCAGGGCCTATCCTTAGGAAGGGTGTATGGGATTGTTCGCCAGTTCTATTTACCACATGCTGATTGGTAGAATCCAATCAGAATTTCATCTCAACCTTCAACTCTGCAACCTGCATCCTCACAATTTTGTACTTCACCGGTTGAGATATGTGTGTGAAACAATTGAAGAAGCCGGAGAAGTTGGTGGACTTCTACTACGACCTTATTTTTTTGACTAATGCGTTTCGACTTTTTTAGTATCTCTCGTCCCTGCTTCTTCTCTAAGTTTCGGTTGTTTATTAGGCATCCTCTCATAAATAAGGGTGGCAGCGAGTGGACCATATACCACCTAAGCGGGCTCAGTTCATATTGGTGGAGAAAAGTTAAAATAACGTTGTTCCTGAAGTCGATTTGTTGGTCAGTGGTCACCAATGACCACCAAAAAGATGACCACCGAACGGAAATTTCACATTCAAATTCAGCTATCCTGAAACTATAGCGGGCTGGCTAGCCAAATATGATGCGTTTGTAAACTAGACATTAGTATGTACTGCGCTATAACGAAAATTTCACTTATTCAATAATACTTACAAATTTAATGTAGTAACCGGAAAGACGCTATGAAGTTTGACAAAAAAGTATTTTTGGGTAAACGAAAAAGATTTTCCTCTTTTTTGATGAAATGTGGATCAGGGATGCATCAAGGGATATTGATGACTTTCCTTAGAAAGGAACTATTTGTTTTTGGGAACGTTTAAGCATAAAAATGTTGAAATGTTTGGATAAAAATATGGACCACCGAAAAGACATACAACTTGTGTAACATGTGACAATCGTATTTAAATAAAAAACCGACCCACTTTTAGGATTCATATCAATAGCACATGATTTTTGAGGATTGAGAGAACTAATTAAGCTGAACAGGGCGAACATTAAGTGCAGTTTACATTTACTTTTTGCATTGCAAACTTGCATACATCTGTTTTGAACGGACCACCGAAACGGACTTTTGAGTATAAAAAACAGCAAAAATTCAGTTTATCGAATTAATTCATTAAAAAGATTTTCTTGGGTAAAAAGTATAATATAATTGTTGATTCTTTTTGCAAAAAGAAATTAAATTAAAGCATTATTTAAGAATTTACGTGTCTTGAACAATTTTTTGTCACTATATGACAATGACCCTACTATCTAATAACGTCATAAATATCTAAGACAAATTTAAAATTAAATTATTCATATTCATATTCATATTCATTTATTTCATAAAAATAATTTTACATGCCAAATGTTGGTACTATAAGTACTTATACTTAATTACATTATTAAAAACCTGAAACATGCAGCGGTAAAGAATTAAAGATACATATTCCATAAATTAAGTCCGCTGAAACCTACGGACCTCCCTGAAGAGAGGGATCGTCTTTCATTTTATATTCAACTTTATTTAGCTTTCATCTCTATTCTCTGTTTTATTATATCTGCTTCTTTTACGTACTGTAAAAAACAAGTCTAGACTGTATAGGATGAGATTGAAAACATCCGATAAACTTTTAGGGGTTGTTCTACAACAGTCGATAATTTCAGGCCTGTCTCACTCCCCGCTCAGGTACGCTTGACGGCCGATCCCCACCGAGGGGGTTTATCGTCGCTCATTGCCATGAGGCGCATTTTATTTTTCGTTCCTGAAGCGCAAAGTGCGAAATACGAAAAATCGGGTTGAGTGAACTATCTGTTACTGTAACTATTAAATAATCTGTGATGATTTATTACAAAAAACAAAATCCGCGGATCAGAAAGAATCCGATTTTCCGTCCATACATTTGGGGGAAGATGTTGTGTGCTGTAGAGTTTCTGGACGGATCTTCTCTACAAAGGAACACCATCCGACGCAAATGACTTCAGAAAGCTATCCATCTACACTAAAAAGAGGAAAGATTTGATTTTTTGTTTGATTGTTTGTTTTATATAATTTCGAATAAAACATTTTGAGATTGAGTTTTGAGTTTGAGCAGCCATTGACGCAAATCCGATTTCTTTCCGCCATTTCTTCTATGAAACAAACTAATTTTATTTCACGTTTTGAATATTGTCCCTTTTAGTTAGTGATCCTACTGCCTACCCCAGTGGAAGATAGGCGTGAGAATATGTATGTATGTGATAGTTAGTGAAAGTTAAATTTTAGTTTAGGTACACCCTTTATTGTTGTGAGCATTATACAGTTACAGCAGTATTTTCCCAAACAGTAAGTACCCGAATCAAAAAACAATATAGTTGCATTTAGTGCGTTCACACACGATGACGCACTGACGCATGCGGCAGATGTCAGTCCATAGAACCAGACCCGGTGCGTCAATGCGTCACCGTGTGTGCTTCTACGTGCGGTTTCATACAAGTCCTTGCTTCACAAATGACGGACTGACGTTTGCTGCTCCGTCAATGCGTCATCGTGTGTGAACGCACTTAGTTTAAACTTCGTCGTCGTGACAGACGGAATATCTAACAGAATAGTAGAGAGAGAGTCGAGACGAGACGGCTTGTCCCGTAATGCCAGATAATGCGATTCTAGAGCTTCTCGTGTACGCTTCTTTAATTTCCATCTCTTTGAAAATAATTCTCTCGTTGTTGAACACCGTCGACTGTCGATTCAGTTTTGTTTTTATTAAACTACTAGTGACCCGCCCCGGCTTCGCACGGGTGCAATGCACATATAAACCTTCCTCTTGAATCACTCTATCTATTAAAAAAAAACCGCATCAAAATCCGTTGCGTAGTTTCAAAGATTTAAGCATACAAAGGGACATAGGGACAGAGAAAGCGACTTTGTTTTATACTATGTAGTGATTTACTCTACCTAAGTGTAGGGACACACCTGCGAAAAGTTCTGCGCCGAACGTTCGGTTGAATACGCGTCTTTTAGGAAAAATGGCGCGTACTGGCACAGATTAGATTAATAATAAGGCCGGTATATGGAAAAGCGTTGCGCGCGTATTCAACCGAACTTTCGGCGCGTAACGTTCCGCAGGTGTGGCCCTACACTAAAGTGTCGAGAATTATACTTTAAATAAACATCTAAAGTCATACCTGGATACTTCATATAAACCTGCTCGCACTGACAAAAGGATACGCACATATAGGTAAATTGAGTGTGAGTGAGAGAGGACTACACCACTGTCACAGTATGAGAAAGAGTGTGATTGTCTGTCACTGTTTTTTCTGTGTTGTTCCTATGAAACAAATGAGTTATCTATCTGTCTATTTATACAAGGTGTTTAATAAGTAACAATAAATATTTAAAACTCTTAAGGGGGTTGTTTAGACCGTCAAACTGAACAACTTTCTCTATGGGACCAACATCGAAATCGCAAAAAAAATAATTTCATATCCCATACATATTTTAGCTCTAATCGATTTGTAGAGTAGAACATAATTTTTTTTTTTTTTTGCGATTTCGATATTGGTCCCATAGTGAAAGTTGTTCAGTTTGATGGTCTATACCATCCCCTTAAAGGTTTATTTGTATTTTTGTAACACCTTGTATACAATACTGATACTGCCAGCCAACCACCAATTTACCTCACCTTCCCTTAGGAAGGAAGCGTGGCACAAAAAATAGGCAATGGTGTATTTCTGTATAGCTCGCACTCACTCAGTATCGCATGTGCTTACATCTTCTTGTCAGTATTTCTGTGGAACAGCTGTTTTTTTTTGCGATTTCAATTTGATTCCATAGTGAAAGTTATTAAGTTTTATGGCCGGAAGCTCCCCCTTAATTATGTAACGCATTTAAGTTTACACCCTGTATTAATATTGTATACCACCAGGGTGAAGCCCTCCCTAGTAGTACAATAATTTAACTTTTGTGTAAATTGGGAACTTCAGTGACCCCATGGGACATTTAGTTTAGTTTAGACTTAATTATGAAGTAGATACTCATACTCGTAGTCTTGTGGTTCCGGATTAGGCTGGACCACCACATTTCTTCCCGTGGGTACGTACTAGGCAACTAAGAGATAAGGTTTCTACAAGGAGGGTAAGCAGTTGCATTATTTTAAGGGTATATTATTCGGAGCGCGCTCCATACAAACGTACTATGGTGATATTTTCAATACTAACCAATTAAAGTCAATGAAATTTTGCAGAAACAATCTAAAAACTTTTATTGAATTTAATTGGTTAGTTTTGAAAATATCACCATATTACGTTTGTATGCAGCGCGCATTTTCGCTCTCGGAATAATATTCTCTTAAGGGGTGATTGTCTCTGAACATCTTTCCTTAAGAAACTTATAGAAAATTAGCAACAAAAATGCATTCAGGTGATCGAACGTTTGTGTGAATTTTTTTTGTTGTTGTTGCGAATTTCCCAGTGTTGTTCGGTATCCTCATCATCATCATATCAGCCGATAAACGTCCACTGCTGGACATAGGCCTCCCCAAAAATGGGGGGATTTGCCATAATCGCCACGCTTGGCAGGCGGGTTGGCGATCGCAGTTGGATTGAATGTGTGTATTCAGAGGATGCTGCTTCGCCTTTTACGACACCCACGGGAGGAAATGGGATGGTGCTACTCTTAGCCGACACCACACGGACAGTTCAGTATCCTACAATCACCTATTAACCCGTCACTACGGTACTGGTGGAACGTGGCGCGATAACATTGTTCATGTATTGTCTGGTATATAGGGTCATTTTTAATTAGATGGCGAAACTCAACCAGGGCACTTGTTAATGATAACAGATTGCATTATCAATGTTTATAATTGGTATTGATGACTTACAAAATTATTATTATCGTACGTATCGTACGCAGTGCGCGGCCGGCGGGCGAACATTGACCTCAGAATCATATGATCGAGCGGGGGGTCATTACCACGTAATCGTGCTTAGTATCAGATACCAAATTTAAGTTTCGCCAACTAATTAAATTTAACCTTATATAAGGGCTTCACGGGTTTGAGTAATGCAACCTGTCAACCCTACACCATGTATAAGCTCAGTATACATGACGTGTCTATTGCAAGCCTGTGTATGAAGCACGTCGGTGTTCGGCGGGCGCAGTTCCGCAGCGTGGCCGAGTTTCAACCCGCCGCCGCCCGGCCGGATGAGATCCCGAGGGATCCACTGCATTGTCGCACTTATATTCACAAGTTAAACCTGCACGCTGGAATTGACATCGTCAAAGCTTTTAGCAGGAGAGTGAAAAAGCTTTCATCTTTTGTTTTTAACTTGTAATTGTTTTGTTTTGAAAGGCCGTTGCGGTAACGCTTATACTGTACTGTTAATGTTCACTGAAGTTTAAAAAAAAAAGCTTTGGAACCGTTTTGGTTTTGTTGTTATTTTCAAATTTAAATATCTAAATTACTTTAGTATTTTAGTTTGCGTTGATCTTATTATATGTACAGGGTGTTAGGACAGACAGTTGCATACTCATAATACCTGCTGAACAAATTTCCAAAGAAACAAAGGGAAATGCGCAAATTAATAATTAGCGTGCATAGACATATTACTCTAGCGATAGACAAGCTCGTTCAAACAAAACAACACAAAATGACACATTGCGGTCTGTCATTGCCATAGTGACGAAGTGAACTCGGGAACATCAATCAGGTGCGGACACCTCATTCAAGTGGAACATGTTGCTTCTATGAAAGGGCAAGTCCATCGCTAGAGTTTAGGTCTATGTTAGCGTGTTAAAAATTTCACTTTTCGCATACAAACGTTCAATCAACGTATTGAATGTCCAAATTACCCACAGGTTTCTTAGGGAAAGTTGTTCAGTAACTGTAATTAATTTTAATTAATTGTATTGTAAGTAATTTTAACATGACAGGATGTTAAAATAAACAGTTGCAACTTAGGTATTTTAAGTGTTGTCTTAATCCCTCTTAATTATGGGAGCTTAAAAAATATTTGACGTTTAATAAGTGTGCTTCAAGCTCCTATATTGAATAAATTATATTGACTTTGACTTTGACTTATGTTTATCAATGTTAATATCAGACTATACAGGGTGAAATTGATATCATTAGCATTCTTTTAAACTAAGAGTCTACCCATCAACCTGAACAACTTTTACTATGGGAGCAAACCGATCGGAGCAAAAAAAGTCAGCTGTTCCATACTAAACTGCAGTGCCTACTCGACTCAAATGTATGCAACAGCTGATTTTATTTTTGCTCTTATCGGTTTGCTCGCATACTAAAAGTTGTTCAGTTTGATGGGTAGACTCTTGGTTTAAAAGGATGCTAATGATATCAATTTCACCCTGTAGAGATCAAAATTGGTGGCTCTTGTCGTGGTCTTCTTGTAATAACAAAATTTCAAGAATAATGTGTAATATTAAAGCTTTACCGAAATACAGCAATGCGGATTTTCTAGCCAGAATTTTGGCGTAGCGTAAAATTTCCTCGCAGGGACACTTACTGTGCCCTTTACATGCATAATATAATATCACAAACCGTGAGCTTCGTTGTACGTTTCTGCATTTTTAAAGTGCTGATTCAAAATCACATGACGCTGTAGTCTAGTAAAATAAAGTCTATGCTTAAGTTTGTAGAGTTTTCGACTCAATAAGGTCAATACATCATTCATGGGCAACTGTAGCACAGAATATAATCCTCTGTGACTGTAGGTTAGGTGTTTAGGGGGGGAGGGGATCGAGCCGAATTTCACCCAATCTCACGTGGGGAAGAGGGGGGTCTCGGCAAATATCACGTAATTTTTTCGCCAGAAACAGTGTAAAATTGCGAGAAAACTGGGTTAAATTCGGATTCTTAGTAGGTAGTCTAAAATAAAATAATTAAGTTAATTATGTCTTTTTAAATAAATTCGACGCGATCAAACCCACATCTTTTCGGGCGAGCGACATCTCACCATCGAAAAATCACCAAAATCGCCTCACGTAATTAATGGATTCGACTCCCCCTTAGATTATAACCTAGGTACCGGAGGATATTTTACACTTTTCGGACAATTGTTTTGTATTAGTACTTAATAAGATTTACCAAAATACTGAATATATAAATGGCGTACCGCCTTACCAACAAATTTTTGATCTACGATTTATCATCTTGTCTTTTCTTTACATTGATTGACATATCTTTATTAACAAAAGCGAGCTTCAAGTTACTTTAAGTAATTAATTTCTTCAGTGAATTTAATGTCAAATATTAACCAAAATACTATTACGCATTTATTAACAAGTATAAAAAAGTTTCTTTACTCATAAATATTTTGATGTCAAAATCACAGACTTAAAAGAAGAACCAGACGTATTCTCGTCTAATCATGAGTGAAGCACCCATTTCTTTTGTGTGCATGCTGTCACGCGGTACATAAAAGGTGACGGGTTGTAGGACCTGCTGCGCCTAGAGCTAGTGCATCTGTGTGAGTGTAAGTCCCTTGTAGAACAAACGAGATTGTATTACCTTGCATGCTTCACATCTTTTTTGTGCAATATTCGGTCCGTATTTCTTTCAAGTCCGTGGTCAAAATCATAACTTTTGTTCTCGTTGAGCTCTACCTACCCAACTAAGAAAACGCTATCAAATCTGAATTTTTATTATCAAATATGCCATTTGTTTGTCGTGCTCACTCCTCACCGAATGTTTGTGCCTTCTCACAGACTTTACGAGGTCTTTTTATGTGAACCTTGACGAGTTCCGAAAGTCATTTGTTGTTACGATCCTTCTATTTCTGAGCTTGTTTGTTACTATTGAGACTTTTGGTTAAGTTAAGGTAGGTACCGAAGTTAAGAGTACATTATCTGTTAGTCTTTCAACTTGTGTTTGGAATTAATGTCCATACGTATACAGGGTGTAAGGAAAAGTATCATTAACTTTTAAACCACGTACTCTACCCATCAAACTGAACAACTTTTACTATAGGAGCAAACTGTACCTATTGCACTTTAGCAACTTTAGTATGGTACAGCTGATTTATTTTTTGCTGTGACAGGTTTGCTCCCATAGTAAAAGTTGTTCAGTTTGATGGGTAGAGTATGCAGTTTAAAGGTTAATGATACTTTTCCTAACACCCTGTATAGGTTATTTCAAACTAGTAGAAACTGAACCAGGGCACTAGTTAATGATAACAGATTGCAGTATCAATGTTCATAATTGGAATTCATGATTAACACAATTATTATTATCGTTCGTAAGGCGCCGGGCGGTGGGTCATTATCACGCAAATGAGTTTGTTAAGTTTCGTAAACTAATAAGATTTAACCTTATACAGGCTGTTAAGGCACACACCGCTACCCACCTACTATTTCTTTTACTGTACTGTTTGTTTCGTGTGTGCCTTTAATGGTGAATAAAGTTTTTTCTTTCTTTCTTTCTTTCATGATACTGAACAACTTTCCCAAAGAAACCTATAGGAAATTCGCAAAAAAAAAGAATACTTTTCATACAAAAGTTCGATCAGCGTGGTAAGTCCGTTTGTTGCAAGTGCAGTGTTTATATGGGCGAAAGGCTAGACACCTCTCACCACTTGTCACGTCATAAATCGATGTTTACAACGCTGCAATAATCAAAATAAATAACACCATCTTCACACGATCATCATAAATGCTTTTTGGCATTATTTTTGTCAGTCCACCAGCGCGGCTAGTAACTCTGCAAAAACGTTAAAATCGGTTATCAATAGACCGTGTAAGAGACTTTATTATTTAGGACTCGCATCAAAGAATCAGCCGCTCGCTCGGTGAGCCGTAGGTGGGTATATCATATCTGTACAAAAGTGCGCATCTCGCGAATTGAGTCCCGCTTTGTGAGCGGACCGGATTGGCCACCGTGCAGGCAGACTAGATAAAATAGAGTTTTTTTTGTCACCTATCTACGAGGTAAAATACATATTTGTTTTAGCCAATAACTTTTTCTATGAAATATTTTCAGATAAATACTTTAAATAGGTAGCCTTAGTGCACGTGCCTTAGTGAGAATAATCTTGGAGCGCTTCGATAAAATGAATGAATGAAAATAAAATCTATCCAGTTACAACTTTTTTTTTTAGAAATGTTTATTCATTTAAATTGATATAAAACCCATGGGAACCCTGCTCGACGGTGACTCAATGCGTGTGGCAGTAGCTCTCCGCCTGGGCTGCGATGTTTGTCAACCACATCAATGCATCTGCGGGTCCACGGTGGAAGCGAACGGCCATCATGCGTTGAGTTGCCGTCGGTGCTCGGGTAGACACCCACGTCACCACGCACTCAACGACATCGTTCGGAGGGCACTGATTTCGGCCAATATACCGTGCAGGCTGGAACCGCCGGGCCTCAGTCGCACTGATGGGAAAAGACCTGATGGCCTAACGCTGGTGCCATGGCAGAGAGGAAAGTGTCTGATATGGGACGCCACGTGTGTCAGCACTTTCGCCGCCTCGCACCTCAGCCGCACGGTTCGGTCTGCCAGGGCCGCCGCCGAATTAGCAGCTGATAAAAAGCGGGACATTTACTCGGCCCTGGTGCAAAATTATTATTTTGTGCCACTAGCCTTTGAGACCACGGGCTGCTGGGGGTCGGAAGCTTTGAGCTTTGTTAAAGAGCTCGGCCGTCGACTTCAGGAGAGTGGGAACGACGCTCGCTCCGGGTACTACCTGATGCAAAGGTTGTCCATCGCCATCCAACGCGGAAACGCGACAAGCGTCATGGGCTCCTTTGCATCTGGTATGACCCGGGGAGGGCTTTTTGACTGAGTGTACATATATTTTTTGTAAATATTTTATTAAGCTAGTTTTATTTTAGTTAGTTATATTTTAGTCAGTCGTATTTTAGTGTTATTTAAGTTTAGTTAGTTATATTTTATTGTTAGTTACCCTGTATATTACTTTTATTTAATAAAATGATTTATCAAACATATAAAATGTTGTATAGTACCAACAGTATTATTGTTCTCAAGTGAGAAATATACAGGGTGAAATTGATATCATTAGCATCCTTTTAAACTAAGAGTCTGAACTGCATACTCTACCCATCAAACTGAACAACTTTTACTATGGGAGCAAACCAATCGGAGCAAAAAAAATCAGCTGTCCCATACTAAACTGCACCCGCCGACTCTGCCTACACGACTCAAATGTATGAGACAGACGATATTTTTTATTGCTTCGATTGGTTTGCTCCCATAGTAAAAGTTGTTCAGTTTGATGGGTAGACTCTTAGTTTAAAAGGATGCTAATGATATCAATTTCACCCTGTAGAAGAAGCGGGCTTTATAAAAAAAAAAAATCATATTGCATACTATAGGATAGAAATATCGAAGAAGTTGTCATTCCGATACGAACCCAAATCATCAAATCTTGAAGACATCATTCTTTAGTCCCTCAGTCAAATATACCTACCTAAAGCCCGGATCGGTGAAATTACGAGAAAACTTACTTTACCGTTTTATTTCAGATGAGTAAGGAAAGGATCTGAGTCCTCTATATTATAAATTACCCTAACCTCAGCATATTAAACTGCCAAGCCCACCAAGTATTTATAAATAAAAGAAAGAAGAAAATAATACTCTGCAAGTTTCAACCTTTTTGCAAGTTATTAAAGAATTTGTAAAGAATTCTCGACTTAATTCAAGTTTCATTGGATGTTCCCGAGTAACTTCGTAAGTTAGAAGTTTGACGTGTAATATGAGCTTTATTTTGGCGAAATACTTATGATTAGGTACTAGAGGTTATACGATTATGTATAACTAGAGGACAGCAGTGAACTTCGTACCGCCTTAGAATCTTCCCGACACAGACTTGACCGTTTTTTTATAGCCTATGTTAAACATGTTTAAATGTGATGCTGTCACTGTCATTTCATGAGCAGTGTGAAAGACAGAAATGTCACTAAATTATACGTTTAAGTCTAAATACTTGTTGGTGCAAGCCAGGCTTAAAAGTGTAGCTTTTGGTGCAAGCCAGCCTTACTGTAGGTACCTACCCTGTTTAAGGGCAGATAAATTATTTGTATAAGAAAATTTGTTTTTAAAATAAAACCCAGTTCAAAAAGTTCTAAATTATAACAACGTAAACAAGTTAGAAGTTTCAGGCAGACGTCTGTCTGGTTCGGATAGATAAAAGGAAAACCAAACTAAACTGGATTTTATTAGAGTCCTTAAACTTCATAATATTAAAAACATCTACAGAACAGATTTTAGTAATCAATTTACCCTTTGAATGTTCGTATCTCTATTTTTTGTGTCTTTTTTAATATGCTGACACTTTTTTAAGGAGATGATCAGACCGTCAAACTGAACAACTTTCTCTATGGGACCAAAATCGAAATCGCGAAAAAATAATCTGCACTCCCATTACATACATTTGGTTCGAGTAGGTTTAAAGTTTTGTATGGAAAAGCAGATTTTTTTTTCGCCATTTCAAAGTTAGATATAGAGAAAGTTGTTCAGTTTGATGGTCTGAACATCCCCTAAAAAAGTGTCAGCATATTAAGAAAGACCCTATCGGTACCCTTATTGCAAAAACCAACTATCTGCATCCAACTATTCATATTTTTCTATGGAATCTATTCAGTTTTCTTCAATTTTGGTTAAATTTTGGTGCAGATAGTTGGTTTTTGCAATAAGGATACGCTATACAGGGTGTTACATAAGTAAGAATTTATTTTTAAAACTCTTAAGGGGGTTGTTTAGACCGTCATACTGAACAACTTTCTCTATGGGACCAACGTCGAAATCGCGAAAAAAAAATCGGATATCCCATACATATTTTAGCTCGAGTCGATTTGTAGAGTATAGAACATAAATTATTTTTTTCGCGATTTCGATATTGGTCCCATAGTGAAAGTGGTTGAGTTTGATGGTCTAAACCACCCCCTTAAATGTTTATTTGTATTTTTGTAACACCTTGTATAAACATCAACGATATTATGTTTCTTATTTTGTGTAATACTTGGCAAAGCTTAAATAATATCATCTATTGTGCTGAATACCATAATATGAGAGCAATCAATCAAAGTTCGATCAGTATTGTAATACTTACTGTATTACAATAGTAATACACTCTCGATCCGATATTGATACTCTGAATACTTAAAGAGGCTTAAGCATACATTGTGCATATGAACCTAATAAATGTAATGTTTCATATCTCCATAATATGTAAGATCTATAGATTCGAGATATGTAAAAATCATCCAAATCGGTTAAGAAATTGTCTGCTACGGCAGACACGTCATCGAAGAAAATCAGATTGATAAAGCTAATAGTCTTTTTTAGAAGTTGGTTATATTAGATTACACACAGAGGACAGGAAAGTAAGAAAGTTAGATCTCATGTAATTGTTGAACGAGGCGAAGCCGAGTATAATTGACAACATTTAATTTTAAGAAAGGTACCAAAATTAGAAAACCATTTGGAGATTATGTGATTTAAAGCTTATATTATCAAAATTATCAGATTTTTCTATCCATTATTACTCAAGTTATTTGAAAAATACTTAAAAATATAATAGAGGTTGAATGAGATTCGATTCCTTTGCCTGCTTGGCTTTTCTATTGTATTTTGTAATGGTAGTTTTTATTTTAATGTTATTGAGGCCAAGGTATCTTAGCCATAAATCCTACATTTTCAGAAAAAACAAAAGTAAAATAAAAATTGAAATATCGGTCAAAAATAAAATCGGATAAATATGTATCTCTTATTTTTTAACCTTTTTTTTATATTTTTCATAAAAACAGGTGGTTAAAAAAAAAAAAAAAAAAAAAACATACGGGTCGAATTGAGAACCTCCTCTTTTTGTTGAAGTCGGTTAAAAATGCAATGTTGTCAATTCGATCGTCCAAGGAGTGACAAGGTGCAAAAAGATAGTTTATAGACTCGGTGCGGTGCCCAAAACTGGCGTGAGGCAGTACACAATAGAGTATAAGGGAAGGTTAATACCTAAGGTACGGTGGAGATGACGTCTTCATGTATCGGAGAGGATAATACCCGCTTGGGGATTTAGCTAGAGTTGACAGATAGATAATTCAGCAACCCGAAGCTGTAAGTGAAATAGAATTGTCCTACAAATAGGACGACGTTTAAAATAATAGTTGATTGTTGTAACATTGTCCCTGACCACCTCGATTGAGATGATACAGGATGTTAGCTTAAATGTGTTACTTACTTAAGAGGGTGCTTAAGACCATGAAATGATGAAACTGAACAACGTTTACTATGTGACCAATATCGATCTCACAAAAAAAAGGAACAGCAGATTTTTTTTTTGCAATAACGGTTATCGCCCTTTAGTGAAAGTTGTTCAGTTTGATGGTCATGTAACGCATTTAATTTTATACGCTTTGTAAGTTAGTAGCGAATTTTCATTATAACCATTCTAATTTTCCCTATTGGCTTTTGTTGCGAGAAATATTAGTAAATTGATAGCCTGAACTTTCTAGTTCTTCTACAATTTAAGTGCGGTGAGGTCTGCAGCAAGTAAACTACTCTAAAAGTTTCGTATAATCATTTATACTCGAAACTATTTATTAAAAGTTCGTGCCAAACAAAACTTACACTGCTGGCCCAGAGCGCAGCGACCAAAGTGGCCTCCGAAACGAGAGACCGCGACTTTTCCTGATCCTGCGATGAACAGACTACGAAGTACCTGAATAAATGGAATACATCCCAAACTCACAATCATAATTCTATTCCGAGTGGTCAGATATTTCTACTACCAACTTTTTTTTAAACAGTTTTCCAAGGCTAGGATTTGCAATGACGACATGTCAATGTCAAGTGCTTAAAGGCAGACTTCCACCCACAAGAGAACACAAGCAATGCCCATCAACAACTTTTACTAAGGGACCAACTATGAGAACTCAAAAAAGAAATCTTCTGTCTCACACTAAAATTAAATACCTAAAAATGTATGGAACATCTGATTTCTTTTTGGTTTTTCATAGTCGGTCCCATAAGTTGTTCATATTGATGGGTACTTTCTCCCCTTTTTTTCGGGTGCGCTTGCCTTACACCTTCTATAAAGAAGGATTAGGAGTTGCGTTGTGGGTCTGCTATTGGGCGGTCACGTGCGCGTGTCGCTTGTCGGTTGCCCCATCCCCGGCCTACAGAGGAACTCCAGTGGTGGCTCAGGATATTGTTCTTTTATAAGAACAACCCTTGAAGTCACCAAAATATCAATATAACCGTACAACGTCACGCACTTTTGCTATAAAAACTCGACATTGGCAAAATCATCATTAACCAAAGATGGCAGCCATATTTTTAAAAATAGAATAGAATAGAGAGAAGGATTATTTTCAAACTTTACAACACACCTACTTACATGTTAGACTAGATCTCAGTGATAAAGTTGCACTTGCCTTATTAGCCGAGTTCCGCCTCATCCCTCGACTGATCAGGCGATGCTGCTCGGAAATGTTGGAGCTTTGCGCTTCGCTCTACAAACATTGCAAGTTAATTGCTTCACGGAACTGCATTCTCTTGTAAACAAGATTTAGAGTTCCAATTTATTTATATTCCGAAGTTACACACTCTAATATATTATCTATCTATACCCATAAACGTTTATACGAATATATTTTTGATCTAACTAATACACGAAATTGTAGTGCATCGTTAAGTCGGCAGATCTTTCGAAAAAGAGTCGTTTTCTGAGGGTCTACTCAGAATTTCTATTCTATGATTTTTTTTTAAATTTTGTAATAAATATACTGGGTCCTTCTTAATATGCTGGCTGACACTTTTTTAAGAGGATGATCAGACCGTCAACATGAACAACTTTCTCTATGGGACCAACATCGAAATTGCTAAAAAAATATCAGCTGCAAACCTATACTCGAGCCAAATGTATGGGACATTTGGCTCGTGTAGGTTTGCAGTTTTATATGGAACAGCTGATTTTTATTTCGTGTTGGTGTCATAGAGAACGTTGTTCAGTTTGACGGTCTAATCATCCCCTTAAAAAGTATCAGCATTTAAGAAGGACATGTTATAGCGATCTCAAGGCCTGGTTTTGTACAAAAATATATCATGAACGTTTTCGTTCAAATGTCAATTCTATACCAATGAAGTTCAGTCGAAAACAAAAATACAAATAAACATTTATTTAAAACTCTTAAGGGGGTTGTTTAGACCATAAAACTGAACAACTTTCTCTATGGGACCGATATCGAAATCGCGAAAAAAAATAATTATGTTCCATACTCTAGAAATCGACTAGAGCTAAAATATGTATGGGATATCGGTTTTTTTTTGCGATTTCGATGTTGGTCCTATAGAGAAAGTTGTTCAGTTTGACGGTCTGAACAACCCCCTTAAGAGTTTTAAATATTTATTTTTACTTATGAAACACCTTGTAGTCTGGTGTCTGAACAAGGTATCATATTTGATATAAAAGTGGAGTAGGTAGTTGACTTTAAAAGTGATGATTACGTATGCCTTATATGTATGTCTACTCCAAAATTATAAACATTAAAAAAAAATCTGGATGAAATTTTAAAGTACCCAAAAACATCACAATATGGATACAAAAACCCCAGTCACAACGTTGGGTCTTTGTACATACAGTAAGAACCGTAGAATGTGACGTGTTTGCTTTGAGTCGCCCACACACACACAACATCACACACTTCGAACATTCGACTGAAGAGAGGTAATTTCGCTTTTAAACCATATTCTGAAACGGTCTGAACTGACCTAAATAAACACGAGTTCGTGTTCAAATTACTCTCGAACAAAGGAGAAAATGTATAAATTTTAGAACACATAACAGGTGATTGGTTTGATACACTGATTGTTTTACGAATTGAGGACATGCAAATGGTTTTGGTTTGACATAATAATTATCATAGCGGAACACAGACGTTTGTAACTGATATACAATTGTGGTTTCTCTCTACCGTGCCGTGGACATTCAACCTATCTGTGATTCAACTGCGGTGTCGTACTAAATGCGATACATTAAACACTATCTCAACTGCGGTTTCCTTGTTTGACAATATTAAATAATTACCTACATTCATGTTTCTATCTGTATCGTATTCGCTAGTACTTACTCAAATAGACGCAGAGTACTAACAACAGTCAAAATACTCGGTAATATTTCACAAATTAATGAAATGTTACAGATGAAGGATGCAACAAAATGCTTAATGCCTTTTTAAAATGTACTTTTTGAACTGTAATGTAGTTGCAGAGATGTGCAAAATAGTTTATATAATGTATTTAAATACAAAATGCAAATACTTTATGAATTTTGTATTTAAAATGCAAAATACAAAATAGTTTTTCTTTTTGTATTTAAAATACTAAATGCAAAATGCGTATTTCCAAAATACTTTTTTAAAATAAAAATACTTTCATAGTTTTTAACTTCCTATTTGTACCTTTTTGTTATTCAAACAAGTCATCATTTTAGCATTGATCAAAGTAAAGATATGAGGTTCACTCACGTGATTCAAAAGGTATCCTAATCGGGTTCCGTCTATCTGGCATAACTTTCATTGTCCGAAACATATATTGCATAACATACTTGGCATAATTGTTCTTGGGCGAATATTAACAATGCAGAAAGCTTTATTTGGCATAACAACTAAGTGGCAGAATATTAATTTATGCGAATTTAATATGGCATACTACTACCATAATCGAATGTTATATTGAATAATTTTGCAAAGCATAATGGTCATGTGGCATTAGGGCGGTTTTGCATAATTTCGCTTAGCATAATGATCAGTGGCATTAGGGCGTTTAGTTTGCGTGCATGCATGTTTGCTTGTGTGCATGATTGCTTGCTTGCTTGTCTGCATGTGGCGGGGTGCAGGGGGGTGCGGGGGGCGGAAGCCCTCTGCCTGAGAAAAACAAATTGGTGCTTGTAAAATTCTAGGTTAGGTTAGGTTAGAACATGTATAACGCTTAGCGGAGCGAGCGAAGCTAGCGGAACATCTAAATGCTGCATGCTTGCCTACTTGCTTGCTTGGTGCATGCTTGCTTGCTTGTTGCATGCTTGTTGCATGCTTGCTTGCTTGTGTGTATGATTGCTTGCTTGCTTGTCTGCATGTTGGGGGGTGCAGGGGGGCTGCGCCCCCTGCGAGGGGGGTGCGGGGGGCGTCAGCCCCCTGCCTGAGAAAAACAAACTGGTGTTTTTAAAATTGTAGGTTAGGTTAGGTTAGAACATGTAAGATACTTAGCGGAGCGAGCGAAGCTAGCGGAGCATCAACATGCTTGCTGCATGTTTGCTTGCTTGGTGCATGCATGCTTGCATGCTTGCTGCCTGATTGCTTGGTTGTTTGTCTGCATATTGATACTTTTAAAATTCTAGGTTAGGTTAGAACATGCATAACGCTTGGCGGAGCGAGCGAAGCGAGCGGAGCATCAACATGCTTGCTTGCATGCTGCATGCTTGCTTCCATGCTGCATGCTTGCTTGCATGCTGCATGCTTGCTGGATGCGTGCAGGCTTGCAGGTTTGCATGTTGGGGGATGCGGGGGGCGTAAGCCTCCTGCCTGAGAAAAACAAATTGGTGGTTTTAAAATTCTAGGTTAGGTTAGAACATGTATCATGCATGCATAAACATGTTTGCTTGCATTCTGCATGCTTGTTGCTTAGGGCGCAGAAAGGTAGCTTTAAAACTGGAGGTTAGGTTAAGCTAGATGGTAGATTTTATTTTGTATCATTAGGAAAAGTAACAAAATAAAAACAACATGATATGTGTATAATCAGTTATTTTTCGATTAGTTCTTAGAACATGCACAATTTATGAATATTAAGACAATTATACGTTAAACTTATCTTAAATTAGCTCCTATTGCCTTCAAAAAACCAGTTTTTGTGTAATCTGACCGATTGTCAAAAATTTACGAGATTATGTTTCACATGAGATCTGAGTCTTTCTTACCTTCCTGCCTTCGGTGTGTAATCTATTAATATCCTGGTACTACTGGTAGTTGTTTATGCCATTAGTCATTTATGCCTATAATGATCATATGCATTACAAAATTATGCGACAATGGTGAGAACCGTAACAATACTCTGCGAAAAGGTAATTATGCCATACGATACTTCTGAATATAAACTTTATGCAATACGACTGATCTGCCATAGAAGACTATGCGTTATGAATGGATGCTAAACAAAGTATGCCAAGTGAAGTTATGCCATAAGTCATGTATGCCTATAGTGATCATGCATTACAAAATTATGCGAAAAAAAGTTATGCGACAACAGGGTGAACCATCATAATCATATGGAGAAATACCTTTCCCCCAACTTGTAAAGGGCCTCTACCCGTACATTCGAACTTCGCAATTTCGTGAACGTTTTCGTTCATTGGTTCGTTCTTTGATTGATTGATTCGAGTTAACTCTGTTATAGTGAAGTTCGGACCGAAACGGTCTCGATATTTCGAAAATCGAAAGTTCGGGTAGGTACAGGTCCAGGTTACAACCAATTTATGTGCATTTGCCACTCTTCTTCACCTACAGATTTTAATAAAATAATTTGTTCAAAGACACTGCCAGTCATCTTCCTTCTATGCGGTCTCATAATAATGCCACCATAAGAAAAAAGCCTTTCTACCGGCGCAGAGCTAATAGGCAGGCAGGTATTACATTTTAAGGAGACCATCTTTACTGTTGGGTATTTATTTAACGATTGCAGGCAGACATCATCATCCTTCATATGGAAGTAATTCCAGGTCAATAGTGGCGTTTACACTTGCATTATCACTAGCTAGTGAGGAATCTAAAACTACATTCACGCACCGCACGTCAAACTTGTTAGTTCAGAGGGCCTACCATGAGTTTTCCCTGTACATTACTACTTTACGTCGCGTCGCCAATTCGTATGACAGAAATTAGTTCTCAACGTGACCACTAGGAGCGCTGTACGAAATTCACTACAAAATTGTTGACGTAACTACAGTAGTAAAGTACGGTGAAAACTCATGGTAGACCTACAGTTGTTGTTTGTAGTTCCTTTCGGAAAGGCAATGGGTTCCAACCCTTACAGCCGTTATCTTTAGCATTTGTTTTTATTGATGTTGACAAAACATATCAAAAAGTATTTTGCATTTTGCAAATACAAAATATATCGTAAAAGGTATTTCAAATAAAATACTAAATGCTTATTAAAAAAAAGTATTTAAATACAAAATGGAAATAGGTATTTTGTATTTTGTATTTTGCATTTTAAATACTGTTATTTTCAAAATGTCACATCTCTGTGTAGTTGTAACTTGAATGTAGTTTTACTAACATTCTAATTCTTGAATATCTGAAATAGTGACCTATAGGCACAGACTTAAAAGAAGAACAGACGGAATGTCATCTAATCATGAGTGAAGCACCCATTTCTTTTGTGTGCGTGCTGTCACGCGGTACATAAGGTGACGGATTGTCGGACCTGCGTCTAGAGCTAGTGCATCTGTGTGAGTGTAGGTCCCTTGTAGAACAAACGAGATTGTATTACCTTGCATGCTTCACATCTGTTTAGTGCAATACTTGGTCCGTATTTCTTTTAGGTCCGTGCCTATAGGTAAGGTTATAGCAGCAGTAAAAGCTTGTCAGGAAGAATACAAAGTAACTGGCAGACACTGATAGAAAACTGTTAGTTTTGTTTGCGTCGTTCGTTTCAGAACATTTTATTTACTCTTTTGCCTCTGTTGAGCATTGAAAGAAATGGCAGGTTTAATCTAGTCATAAATTCTTTTGTGCCTTTTTGATGCCGCATGGCAGAATTGTGTATGGGCGTTAATACACCCAATGCGGATTGGAAGACTTTACATACGCATCAGAATTTCTTCAGCGTATGCAGGTTTCTTCACGATGTTTTCCTTCACCGTTCACGTTTTCACACCGGATTTTTTTTCTAATAGTATTGCTTTTTATTGTCTCGCAGAAGGTGCTATGTGAAACGTATTCTCGTCAGGGATAAAGTTGTTTTCGTCTAGAACGGCTTTTCTATCTAATAAAGAACTTCGTCGTTTATAGTAAATGCGACAAGTAGGTATGTACCTAAACTAAATTATGCAATACCATAAAACCTGTTTAGTTGTAATTTTCGCATACCAAATCTCGCATAAAAAAATCTGCTGTCCCATACATTTGGCTCGAGTAGGTTTACAGTTTTGTATGGATGAGCTGATTGATTTTTAGACAAATATTGAAGAGGACGATTCGAATCTTAAAAACTCTTTCCACGCTAGCGGATAAAATGCACTTTTGCACTCAGATTTCGAATGATAAACAGAATCTTTCCGAGCTTATGAGGTGAAAAAGAATTTTGTATAAGAATCATTTGCATGTAACTAAGCGTACGTAGTGTGGGTAACGTTAACATCATTTTGAATGAAATAAAAATATAGTAAAATATTTAGGGCCTGTTTCACCACTTCTGAATAAGTTCTTGTTAGGTTATCCGACAGATATTTTGACATTATTTCATACAAAATATTCCACACTATCTGTCGGATAAGCTAACAAGAACTTACCCAGAAGTGGTGAAACAGGTCCTTAGGTATGATTTCTCTATTGGATGTATTTACGTTTCCAATGTGTAATGTAGGTAATTACATCCCTTTAATTAGTTCGTGTAATGGATACCATTATGGCGGCGTTAAAGTGAAATGGCTTGTTTATTTAGAGACGCAGGGAGTTAATTACATTTTACAGTTTAAACTTAGTTTAAACACGTTATTTATCATGCACAATACACGCGGTAGAATGCAGTTTCTGGTATGAAATAAAAATACATATACTAAGTATATTCTTTTGAATGGGATTGAAGCTTGCTAAGTAGGTGTGTTGGAATATTTTGGGTATATTCTCAATACCTACTGACCAATTCGGTATGTCAAGTTTTTTTTTTGTCTTCATTTTATATTTTTTACGGATAGAAGACATAATTTTAAGACACTTATTTCATTTTTATTGTGATTCATAGAGTTTATCGATATAAATTTAATTTTAAAATTATTTTTATCTGTAATCTCTAAGTGCAAAAATAATTCGAACTCCATGGAGTAAAACTACCTACTGCTATATTTAAAAAAATTAAAACCAGCCTCCTCTTTCTAACTCTATGCTGAAAACAGATACGGCAACATCAAATGTCAAATTCTGTCATTGTGAAAGTATTTTTTTTTTTCATTTTATGTTTACCAAGGAGTTTGCAGGGGCAGCGAGTGACGTCACTCGTGGACCGAAAAACGACGTTATTTTATTAAAAATATCTGTAATCCTTTCATTTTAAAATCTCTGACATAGAAAATATGATTATTGAGACAATTATCTCGAAATGGTTTTCGATTTAGACCTCCAAAAAAAAAACTTGACATACCGAATTAAAATGTCAATGAATATTTTTAGACACTATCTAAAAACCAATAATTCTGTGCTTTGCATTTCAGATTTCCGTTAAAATATAATAGTTTCAAAGTTATCGTGGCTCAAATCCATACAAAGCTGCAGTGCCTCTCGACTCGACTCAAATGTATGGGACGGCAGTTTTTTTTTCGAGATTTCGAAGTTTAGTCCAGTCATTTTGGAGACCCTAACAATAATTCATCTATCGCTGAAACTTTGCAGTGTGATAAAGTAAATTATACAGATTACGGTTGACAAATAATCTAGGACCGGAAAAAATTAAACCTAGATTATTTGTCAACCGTAATCTGTATACTTTACTTTATCACACTACAAAGTTTCAGCGATAGATGAATTGTTAGGGTCAAACCCTAAAATGATTGGACTAGTTGGCTTAATAGTGAAAGTTGTTCATGGTCTGAAGTACCCCCGTAATTATTACTATGGGGTTTTGTTACACCCTGTATATCCTCTAAGACCGTAATACATTACCCATAGAAAAGGCTGACAGATAACATTGTTTTTAGAAAACAGTTTTAAACGAATTGTATTTTAGTAAAACATTCAATTGTCTACATATAAATAGAGCGTATATACTATATAGGTACGATACGAAAGTTAAATTAATCGATAAGTTATAGAGGTATGTATGGAGGTATTGACCATGGAATAGTTTAGTAGTAAATTGGGCTATACGCTATACCGCAACATTGTCGTAGGTATTAAAATTAGGTGAAGCATGAGTTTGCTATTGTTTCGAATTTGATAATTTATAGCGGTGCAGTCCTGTCCTGACAGAATAACTAACTTCCGAACAAAATCGATTTCAACTGTATTTTTCTATACTTAGTTTCGACAATAGTTTATTTAATATGGTATTGGATTCTGGGCAGTTGATACAATAAATCTGCTATTTCCTTAGAAAAAGTATATGTCTAGAATGAGCCTCACACTTGTTCCGTATAAAACAAAAGGGGCTAACTTTCTTAGGTTGGTGTGCGTGAGGCGCCATACTAATTATGTATGTGTGCGTGTATATGTATAGGGTTTTGGAACCAGTACTGGTTCCTATTTTTTTCGACGCTTTCGTAGCTTTGACTGTCTATCTTGATAATCTAAGGCTATTTCATATAAAGCTGCAGTACTTACTCAATTCGAAATGCATGAGACAGCAGTATTTTTTAAATATTTTTCTCGACGCTGTCTCCATACTGAAATTTGTAGTGCCAGTCAACCATTTAAATACCTTCTTACACCTTGTACGATGTACGACGATTTCCGTTCGTCCAATCAACATAATATTATGCTTTTCTATCATTGACTTACCAAATATCAATGTTTTCTTTGAAAATTTTATATAGAGAATAACGATGAATCGAATAAGAAATCGAATGTAGAAATGAACAAAAAGTCGTATAAAAAACGTTTGGTAAAGATAATTTGAATGCAAATTAGTTTATACAAAAGAAAATATCGTTTTCACCTGTATAACCGTATAGAGGTAACCCAATTTTTACCGACAAAGGCAGTTTGGAATTACCTACGTGAAACTAATTTTAATGTAAATGAAAACCCGGGGGAACTGGTCAACGAGGAAGCCAGCTGTTTGCATATTGGATAAAACCGCAGTGGAACGGGCCGCTACTGCAACGCAATGCAGTCGAAATTGTACGATTGTTCTGTAAAATTTGATTGAAAATAAGTAATTTGACTTTTTGATGACATTTTACCTTCGTTTGTAAATTAACGACATTAAAATATAATAAATAAGATAAGACAAATGTTTATTTTTAAATTTTTCTAACGGAAGATTTATTAAACGGATCATTACTTATTACATTGATTAATGATTATTAGTGAAAACGAAAATATTTTTTTTTCTTTTCTATCTTTAACTTCAAACTATTGAATCGACTGAGAATATACACCCCCAATTTAATATTAGTATTTAAATCATCATCATCAGCCTATCATCGTCCACTGCTGGACATAGGCCTCTCCCAAGGCGCGCCACAAAACTCTGTCCTCGGCCTTCCTCATCCAGTCGCTCCCCGCTACTCCCGTCGTCCCACACTAAGCCTACCAGTTCGCGGTCTCCACTCTAGAACTCTGACACCCCATCGGTTGTCAGTTCTTCGGCAGATATGACCAGCCCATTGCCACTTCAGCTTGCTAATTTTCTGAGCTATGCCAGCCACTTTAGTTCTGTGATGTATTAAAATATGTAACTAGTAATGGCGTACTCAGATAGGTAATGAAATTAAACAACTTTCCCCTTAGGGAAACAAGAGTTTAAATACGAGAAAAACGTTTGGACCTCCCATAGAATATCAATCGGCTGATCTGCAATTTTGTGAGGTACAAATATTGTTCTCGTTTTTCAACCCATGTTCCTTTAGGCTGATCTGTCGCCGTGTCTGTACATCTGATCAATAATCATCGGCAAGATTCCATTAGAGCTCTCCTGTATTTGAAAATATCATCTAATTTGTCACTTTATAATATCGATAGTATCCTGTCGTTTTTTAAATGTTAAACAGATTAGTCCTTCTGCCAGCACAGCCGCCGAGTCAAGCACATTGTTGACCCGTTCATTTAATTTACATGCGGGCAACCGATAAATGCTGGTCGGGATAATTTGCACACATAAATTTCAGATTTCAAGCGATATGTTAAAGTCAGAATATTTATTTTTAAAGCACATTTTTTCGCTTAATAAGTGTAAATATCGAAAAGTTAAGGTCGTTGCAGAGTTGTCAATTTCATACAAAAGTAAAATTTTATGTACCGTATGGAAAAATAGTGCAGAAAATCAGATAACGAAGATGTAATGCTTTGACATTTTCTACAGGTAATTTCAAAGTTTTATATATCTTCGTAATTATATTATAAATTGCAAATGTTATTTATGACGCAATATCTAGATTTTCTGAACTACTTTTCCACGTTCACGACTCCACGCGTATTATGCATCAAACTTTTGTATGAAATTGACAACTCTGCAACCAGCTTATGGATAAAAGTACTTATTTCTTTTAACAGTGCAGTAGTAGGTAGTAGTAACCTACTTACAATGGGCCAACTTAATTTTAAGAGAATGATCAGACCTTCGAACTAAACAACTTTCTCTATGGGACCAACATCGAAATCCTCAACATTTGACCAAATACTCTACCTATCAAACTTAACCACGTTTACTATGGGAGCAAACCTGTAAGAAAAAAAAAAACATTTGGGTCGTGTAGGCATTGCAGTTTAGCATGGAACAGCTGTTTTCTTTTACTCTCATAGTAAAAGTTGTTCAGTTTGATGGGTAGAGTATATGGTTTAAAGATTAATTATATAAATACATATCTTGGTCATTGTCACACAAATTATCTAGTCATATTTAAAGTTCCAGAATCTAGCCTGGACTTGTATTATGATAACTAGACAACGATATAGCATACATATAAAATATAGATATTACAAACATCCATGACTCGGGTACAAATATTCATTTTCATCATGCAAATATTTGTCCCTTACGGGATTCGAACCCGCGACCCTCGGCAAAGCTGGCAGGTTCACTACCGACTGTGCTGTCGGGCCGTCCGTGTATAATTATGTTTGAGTTTTACACAGATGAACTCTCTTCTCTAGGATGCCCCTCCAGCTCCTGATGTCGAGCTTTTAAAAAGTAAGGGTTGATTATAAAGATTTATTAAACAAAGTTTATCTTATCATTGAACCTAAATTAACTTTGTCTAAACAAGTATAAATTGAGGCAGTTTGTAATGTCATCGTCGTAACGAGCACATGTTTCAGGCTATTTAGTGTGCGTTAACCTCACGGGATCACTGTTGATAACAACCTTAATTATTGCTGAGCTGCGAACTAATTGATCGTGCATTCAATTAATGTGTTGACATGACAAGCACAAATTGCTGAATAATCAATCTCGCTGTAAGGTTAATTGTTTAATCACTTCACTGCGAGAGGAGCCCTTAAATTCTTGAAATTAACAAAAAATAATAGACTTTTCATACAGATCAACTGCATCAGATTCCGAAGTTTGTGTAAAAATTTGGGTTGCTTTTAAAATGTTACCCTTCTGAATTTTGTTCAGTTATCCGTTATTTTATAAATGATTTCAATGTTAAGCGTTAATTAGTAAATACCTTCTATGGATTATGGATCTCATATGAAATAACTAATCACACAAACCCCTTGATCTCATAATAAGCATTTAAAATGAGACCATTAAAGAAAAAATTGGCTAAAAGTAAGCGCATAACGAAATATTAAAACTTTCTAAAGAGACAACTAGTTTTCTTTGTTTCATATTCTTCATTGGCGCGGCAATAAAAAAAGATAAACAAATTTAGTAATTATTATGTAGGTAGTTAGGTGTTTTAAAAATGACGCTGATGCAAAATTTAAAATTAGTTAATCTTATACCTGTAGGTACTGTTTTGTTGTTTTCTTTTTTAATTAACCCCTACATACAGCGAACTTAGATCAAAGTAAAATTAAGGGATAGGCCAGGCCTTACGCGAACATTTCAAACCAGAAAAATAAGTTAAAACAAATGACAGGAAAACTTCAAATATGTACCGAGATGACAGACAAGTGTGCTAGTTTGTATAGACCAAGTGTACTACTTAGTTGTGTGCTTCAACTAAACGCGCTTCGGGCTTAGAACATTTCAAAACAGAAAAATAAGGCAAAACAAACGAATGGGATTCTTCAAATTTGTATCCAATTGCCCTAGTTTTGACAGACAATAGTGCTAGTTTGTATGGACCAATTGCCCTAGTTGTGTGCTTCAACTTAACGCACTTTAGGCCTATCCATTAATTTTACTTTGATCTATGGCTTCGGGCATATCCATTAATGTTACTTTGATCGACAACAGTGCGAAAAATTAATGGTGGTATCGTGGGGGGACGCACACATTATAAGGGAGTTGTTGGGCCGACAGTTCCAGTTCGTAATTGGTATTCGCGTAACTAGTTAGAGGTCGCTCTGCTCTGGTGCCACTCTAATCTTATTAACGAGTTTGAGTGATACGGCTTGATATGACGTTAGGTATTACGTACTGAGCTTAGTCTCGACTTTAATGATATTATTCTGATGTTTGAAATGAATTGTTGGGAATACTAAAAGGGTTACATATAAGTTTAGGGTAAGGTTTGATTGTTCTAGTGTTTTTACCACTTTATTCATTTATTATTAATGTAATGAAGCGAAAATTGTCAAGAATCCTCTCTTTGTGGTTAAAACCAGTCTAAATAAAGCATATTCTGATGGTATTTGCCGTAGAAAGTTGATGTTTGGTACACATAATTTAAAATGGCCAGGAATAATAGACGTGACTTTTTTCGTCTATCTACAGGGTGTAAGTGACAGCCTAGCAAATACTGAAACGGTGAACTCAGACCATGAAACTGAACAACTTTCACTATGGAGCCTACCTCAGGAAACGCGAAAAAAATCTGCTATCCATACATTTGAGTCGAGTAGTTACAGCAGTTTTGTATTGGACAGCTCTTTTTTTTGCGTTTCCTGAGGTAGGCTCCATAGTAAAAGTTATTCAGTTTGATGGACTGAGTTCACCGTTTCAGTATTTGCAGGGCTATCACTTACACCCTGTATAGGTATTTTGTCCAATAAACAACATAATATTTATGATGCCATTATTTGGAACAAAATTTTACTTAAACAACTGAGGTTTACAGAAATTTAAAAAATCATCCCAAACCAGATGGACTAACCCAACTGATCTTGGTCTTGGGTAGGTAGGATTATAATATTTAAAACCTAAAACGTTGTGCTTGAAAGTCAAGCAGTCGGGAAAAGTCTTTGACTACTTGTATGGGAAAAGTCTATGTTGCGCTGGGACTTATTTGCTGCTGTAGCATCATTAATAGCATACAATAAATTACAATGTTGTTGTAGGTATTATTCTTTTGTAAACTTGTTGTGAACTGTAATATATTATGTGTTGTTAATTATGTAAATTCATTATTTATCTATCTAACTTGCACGTATATTTTCAGTACTAATTTATTGTTCACAAACTCTTCATTCAATTACATTCAAAAGATTAATAGCATTAAAGTCACGATCAAAACGTAAACGTATAAGCGAACAAACTAACTTGTTCTAGCTTTCAACCAGACGCTATAATATCTCCAAAGTTAGCAGCTAAGCTAGATATTGTGACCAAACGGCATGGAAGTAATTTAGATTAATGTTCTGGTCGCTAGTACACTCTGGCTCGTATATTTGCCTGGTATTATGATTTATTGGAGAACGGGAGATAGCTTATTCACGGCAGCCTGACAAGTATTTACTCTTCATAAAAGTCATTCAGGTAAAAGTTTTCGGTTTGATTGACTTTACATTCTGCAATTAAAGTTCCCCCCTGATGTCATCCAGTGTCACAATATACTTAGGGACATTGTTGTATCCACGTGAACCGAGGGTTAGGGGGTTCGAATCCTGCAAACGGAAAATATATGTGTGATGAACTGATGAATTCGACTATTTGAATGCGTGGGTAGGGTACCAGTTGTTGATTCAAAAGCTTGGCACATTTTACAGATGCGATTAGTTAATCAAACTGAACAACTTTCATTGTGACTGAGATCAGGGTAGGATCAAGATTAAAACCGTAAAAAGGCAGATACCTATTATTATTCTATTGCGAATGAAAAAACATGTTTTTTTAGTGTTTTCGCCCTTGTTTTTATTCGACTTTGGGTCGGGATCAAAATAAAATGAAATTGTAAGGCGAGAGGAGAATCACAAATCAAAGATGCCATTTCAACATGTCATAGCTATGTTTAATTACATTTTAGGCTCTTTTCGACTTAGGATGTACATTGTCCTAAAATTACATTTTCTTTATTTATGCAATGCAGGTGCGGGGCGGAGCGCGGTAGCGTCGGGCGAGAGGCGATGATCGGCCACATGGGCCGGCCGCGCGCTCACCATGCGACAGCCGTCGACCGAAGTTAGTATCCACAAATAATGTAGGCAATAGCATAGCATAGCATAGCATTTGCTCACGACTATAATCCCCGAGGGGGGTAGTCAGAGATAATTCTGAAACCTCAGAACATCCACGTTTCACCAGTAGTACCGAAACTCTGTCCAGTGTGACGGATGGTGAGCCCGTCGCCACTTATAATGGACTGATAATGGGTACAATACATGCCTCGAAATTGAAGCATGTAGGCAATAGCCTACAAACAATTCATAAACCCAGACGTTAGCGTGTGTGGACTGTGTTTCCTTATCGAAAAACCTGAAAATAAAACGTTCCGTAAATTCTAAAATCTACCAGTGTGTTTTTCGATCGAGTTCAGATTTGACTTACATACCCACTGCAGGGCTTAGGCCTGTGGGCTCATGGAGGGTGTTTGGGCATTAGTTCACCACGCGTGCCCAATGCGGATTTGTCGACTTTACACACGCATCAACATTTCTTTTTCAGCGTATGCAGGCTTCCTCGCGATATTTTCCTTCACCGTTTAAGAGCATTCTGTATGGTACCATGATGAACACAAAATGTTAAATGTGTATTTACTGTTCAGACACGGACCTGAAAGAAAGACGGGTGGATTGTGACACTAAAAACATGTGAAGCATGCAAGGCTCTACATTTTCGTTTGTTCTACAAGGAACCTACAATCACACAGATGCTCTAGCTATGGGCGCATGTCCTACAACTCGCCACCATTATGTACTGCGCGACAGTTTGTCAGCACGCACACAAATATAAATGGGTGCTTCACTCGTGATTACGTCCGTCTTTTTTTCAAGTCCGTGTTTTCAGACAGAAAATTAAGACGTTTCATTATTACAATATAGTTTTTATTGAAGAGTTCTAAAACTGGACCTACATTTTTGAAATGTTGTTCATCAAAACTGGCTCACTGTTTATTTTGTAAACACCCAGTATCTACCTAGATAGATAGGTAACTGACACAAAATAAAAGGAGATGGTGCCGCTAATTGCAGACGGTCGACAAAGCGGTGTGCACGGAGGAGAGCGGCGCGGCGCGGCTGGAGGCGGTGCTGGTCGCGCTGGTGGAGCGCAAGGCGCGCGCGCTGCACGCCGAACACGCGCACCGCCGCGCGCGCACCCACCCGCTGCTGCTGCTGCTGCGCGACCACGTGCCGGACGGTGCGTACCGTTATGTCTATCATCACCACAGCCTATAAAGGGTGAAATTGATATAATTAGCATCCTTTTAAACTAACCACCCAACTTAATAACTTTTACTATGGGAGCAAACCATAATAGCTATTTGTTATGCTAGGCTGCAAAGTTGCTTTTTGGCGCGAGTACTTGTATTGAATCCTGAGCTTAGCAAAGGTTTTAAAGGTACGAGACGCAGAATACCTTTGCAGCCGAGCAAAACACACAACTTTTCACCTCACAACAGCGAGGAAAAAAAGTGAATTGCTAAAAAGAACATTTTAAAAAGTTTTTTTTTTCGTGCTGGCCAGTGACACGAAATAGTTATTAAGAATTTTCGGTGGATGGAAAAATATTGAATAGACAGATTCGAATTTAAAAAATTCTTCCCACGCTAGCGGATAAAATGCACTTTTGCACTCAGATTTTGAATGATAAACAGAATCTTTCCGAGCTTGTGAGGTGAAAAGGTATTTTAAATTATACTACCGCTACCAAGCGAGCTGTTGCTTGCGTTCGAATTCAAAGCATGCTACGAATAAAGAATCTTTTTTCGTAGTATTTATATAAACAATGTAAAGTTGTTAGTTTTTTTTTAATTTATATTGGGGCTTTTAACACTGAGGTTATGTCAGCCCAAAAATTGTTAGTTGATTCATTAATTAATCCCATATAACATTGCACATTGCAGAGGAGGCGTCGATCATCGGAAGCCAGAGAGACGAGGTGGTGCCCACACACTGGTGCGAGCATGAGATCGCTCGCCACAAGCGCAAGAAGTTGCAGCTCAACACACATCGGTACGTATTGCTGTAAGGCGTCGATGGTAACAAGCCAGAGAGACGAGGTGGTGCCCACACACTGGTGCGAGCATGAGATCACTCGCCACAAGCGCAAGAAGCTCCAACTCAACACACATCGGTATGTATTGCTGTAAGATGTCTATGGTAATAAGCCAGGGCGGCGATGTGGTGCCCACACACTGGTGCGAGCATGGGTCGCTCGCCACAATCGCAAGAAGCTCCACCTCAACACACAAAGACACATTATCAGTATGCTTTCTACTTAAATGAACACAAAATCTGAAACCCGATCGTAGGTACAGACTGTCTATAAAGTCTTGGCAAAAAATTAGGGCGCTGTCTCAAAGAAAGAAAAACAAAAATACAAAATATTTATTGAACCAACGTGTGATACAGGTTTTCAGGACTCGTAATGATTATGATTAACAACCTTAGATTACCTATACCTAGCACATTGTATAGATAATACAATAAAAGTTTTAAGCTGTGATCCCACACTAGACTCAGGGCCTGGTTGGAGAGGATCAGCATTAGTATTAACATTTAGATACAAAATGAGCGGCAGTTATTTATAATATATAGTCATGTCTTTACATCTAAGTAGTAGTAAAACGAACGAAACGATGTCTGAACGTCAAAATCAAGAATAATCTGGCAACACCACCATACTAAAATGATTAGTTCCTTATCAGAAGCGAACGAGCCAAAGGAGACGAACGAATCGAATTTTAGAATTGGTTGTCACAGACTAAAAAGTTGGTTGTATGCATTGAGGTACTATGTTAACTAGAGAAGCTACCGAGAAGTAATGTTTTGTAACACGCGTTAGGGTGCACGCGCTCTAACCTACTTTGCCTGTGCCAGGCGCTCGTCGCAGCCTGACGCTCCCAGCACGCGCCCCACACTGCTGATCATGGTGCACAGATTTTGTTCGCGTTGTCTGCTCTATACATAATTACTCAATGGGGGAGGCCTATGTCCAGCAGTGGACGTCCATCGGCTGAGATGATGATGAATGTTTTAGATGACTGGCGTATTTGATCATTTTTAATAGATGCTATCTTTTTTATCGATTCAGTAAAAAAGTGTTTCAGATTTTGTACAATATGTAACACCTTGTGTTGTTGTCTTCGGTTGTGGAATAAAATTCTGACCACCCCGAAAAGAATTACGGTCGTGAGTTTATGTACTTATTTCAAAATAAACATCCATTCGATCTGATGACTAAACAAAGTACCTACGAGTATTGACGGCTAAAGCGTAATATTAGAAAAGCATTGCGCGTTAAAGTCTTTTGTATGGCAAAAAGTTCATACGAACATGGTATGTTCTTTTTTTTATAATTTATATGTTTTAGACATTCCACTTTCAATAATTTAGAAATAAATGTATAAGTGGCCGTTGCGTTGTTTTTACTTTCTTCTAATTTGTATGTTTAAACATAGAGTATAAAACCTATAAAAGTAAGAAAAGAAAAAAGAAAGAAAAATTTTTTATTTGGATCTCCATCTCCGACACACATTCAATCTTTTACATGACCAGAGAGATACATTTTTGTAAAATATTGTATTGTATTGTAAAGTATTGTATAATATAGCTTTTAGGCTTTTGTGTTTTCATTATTGAGGAATGTTTAATATTGTGATAAGGGCGCCACTGAACAGTAAAAGGACTCTCAATTATTTTCTTGTTCTTTCTTCATGGTAGTTTGTTGTACCAGTTTATTTTAGTACTTAATCCATTTGTCTCGATTTGTCTCCATTTGTGTCTTGTTCGTCACTTAGGTAGTTATTTGATTAAGCCCAGATTCGACCAAACTTTGATTTATAGAAGAGTAACTATACAAGGAACAATTTTACTCTTAGCGTTTATTCCGAAATTAACTTCACTTGTTTTCTACCATACTAAACCCATACTAAAAGAACGAATGTATAATCCACTTAAAGAAAGAGGTCGTTGTACCCGTACTTATTGCAATGTATCTATACAGTTTTAATTTGTTAGGTTTTTTTTTATAAATTTTTTTTAGTTACGTGACATTGACATTTCCTTAAGTCTCGATATAAGTTTAACACCGTCAAAGTTGGTCGTGTAAAATTTATTCATAAATTAGGGTTGGTAAAACGCAAAATCAGTTTACTCTAGAGTAACCGGCGACTTAATCTAAGAATAAAATTTACTCGCGTTTAGTCAAATCGGGCCTAATAAACCGAGGCAATAATACAAGTATGTATTTGATATCTACAGGGAGCTCAGCAGCCCGGAGGAGTTTGAGATGGAGCGTCGCCGCCGCCGGCGCAGGCGCAGACGTGACCAGCAGGCACAGGCGCAAGCGCAGGGGCAGAAGCCGCGCAAACATCGCACGCTGCTCGTCTCCGCTATCGACGAACAGGCTAAAGTTATTCATGTAAGCTTCTGACAACCAGTTTTGTCAGCATGTAAATATCATACTATCTAACTACTATAAAATACCTAATTACTATAATTTTCGAGATATTTCTAGTCTAAGGGCCTGTTTCACCACTTCTGGATAGTCATTGTTAGCTCATAATATGAAAGATAATTTGACATATGTTTCAATAGAAATAATATGTCAAACGATCTGTCATCAATGACTTATCCAGCATAGGTAGCATGACACCGTGATAAAGCGCTATCACACCTTCGCTCTCTTTCTATTTGCACGTGAACGATTGAGATAAAAGGCGTGTTAAAGCCGTATCACGTGTCCGAGTGCTGCATATGTAGCATGACACCCCGTAATAAAGCGCTATCACACCTTCGCTTTCTTTCTATTTGCACGTGAACAATCGAGATAAAAGGCGTGATAAAGCCTTATCACGTGTCCGAGTGCTACATAGGTAGCATGACACCGTGATAAAGCGCTATCATACCTTCGCTCTCTTTCTATTTGCACGTGAACGATCGAGATAAAAGGGGTGGTAAAGCCGTATCACGTGTAACATGCTACGAGTGCAGAAGTGGTGTAATAATAATAATAACAATTCTTTATTTCAGACAGTTAGTCCATAAAAGTGTTAGTAACAGAGAAACTTAGAGAGCCTACTGATTAGTAAAACAAAACAAAAACAAAACTCATTTTAAATATGGACCTTCACCCAACATTGGGAAGGTCTACAGGCTGGTGTGCAGCTTTTCAGCAACGGTTTGCAGAATGCTGTTGTAATGTTATCACTGGTCTCCGCCCCACGACGGTAATTTTACCGTCGGGTGGCGACCTGGTGTCTTGATGACATATAAAAATATCCTGATGGAATATTTTCTTATCCAGTAGAGCGATTTTTTTATGTCATACGTCAAACTCAGCAGTAGCAAATGTCAATATTACTATGGAGATATCCATTTTTCTAATGCTGAAATGACTTTAAAAAATCGCACTCCTGAAGTTTGATCTTTGAGAGTCCATAGTTATTTTGACATTTTCAACTGCTGAGCTCACCGAATGAGATTCAAAAATCGCACTCCAGGAGAGCGATTTTTGAAAGTCATTCGGTGAGCTCAGCTCAGCAGTTGAAAATGTCAAAATTGATATGGAGATACGCGTCTTTTTACTGCTGATTTGACTTTCAAAAGTAGCATTCCTGAAGTATGATTTTTGGAAGTTAAATCGGCAGTAGAAAGATGCATATCTCCGTAGTAATATTCACATTTCCAACTGCTGAATTCAGTGAATGAGATTCAAAAATCGCACTCCAGTATCGTAAATATTGAAGCCAAATAAGAAAAATTATAAATTGTATCGAGGATCTTTTCGGGAAAGAAAACCCGTTTGTAACACAGGTTATATGAACAACGATGAGGCCAATAAATTGGGATGTAGGACCAGCCCATCCCTAATTTAATAATGTGGCAATATAATCATCATTAAAACGCGCCCTCTAGTGAGGGGCTACTGCAACTCTATGGCAAGAAAGCTTAGAATTTAGTTCGTGGAAAATTTTATAGATGTCGATAGTAGCATTTAATCTGAAGCTCTGTCGACTTTAGTTTCAGTTTAAAATACACATCTGTTAAAACTAGGTAGGGGGCGCTTTCTGTTTCGAAATATTATTGAAAGCCGTAGAAAGAGAATTACTAAAAAGCACGCATTGGGTGAGCAAGAGATAATCTATATTGTTTTTCCTTTTCTGAATATGCGGTATTTTTAGTGACTAAGCTGAAATTGCAAAAGCTTGCAACGTAGTCAGGCAAAGGTACGATTTTTCATGCATTTCACATTACATCGTCGTTTTGGCGAATTACTGGTTGTTTACTTGTTACAAAGTGCCTGGAAATGGAAAGATGTTGTATCGGCAGGTGTTGGACCCGGACGAGCTGCCCCGGCGCGCGCGCTATACCATCATGGTGACGGCCTGCCTCCTGCTCTTCCTTTGCCTGTTGCTTGTTGGCGTCACACTCCGCATGGCACCGCTCATCGACGACATGGGTACGTTTATTTATATTTTTTGTGTTCTTTTCTTATAAGTTACAGTCTTGAAGTCAGTCTTACCCAACGATATGAAGTGTAAGTCAATGACTGTACCTTACAGAACGTTGTTTTAACGATATTTGGGTCCCCATAGATTCCTACTGTTTCCTACGCCATCCTGTAAACCAGGATCTACAGCGGAGACCAAACACAACGCTAGACAATGAAATCCAGCTAGCCCGAGGGATGACCATATTCTGTTTTGGAACCAGCAATGAATATCAACATTAGGTTATGATAGGATATGATAGGATGACTAGTTTTGTATTTCCCTGAATCCCTAAATGTTATCATAAAAAAACCTAGGTTACGTACCTAGGTTTTTTTATGATAACATTTAGGGATTTCAGACAACCTTCAGCGAGAACTTCTTCATATTAGCAAGGTAAGTACAATTTTGTTGTATCAAATTTGTGTGTGTTTTAAAAACCTATATTTCAGTACCTAAGTTTTGATTGTATCTAGCCATTTTACATTTTACATCGAATTATGATACTGACTGTATTGACGCAATTTTTTTCACAAAGAGAAACGATATATGCACAATATGATAGTTTGTGACGATGTGCAGTCAGATGATAACGAGGCAAACCATAGACATAAAACCCTCTTTACCTTCAATAAGCGTTTTCCTTTTTTGTTTTCTAGGGGATATATAGATGGCGCTACGGTCTGTAAGAATAAAGGTCAACATTTCAAAATGTGTTTCTTAAAAACAATTAAGTATATTTCATTATTTCAAAATTTCAAACTGTTAACGTCCGACATGGGTGTATGGGCTCGATCCCTTGGCCTTTAAAAAAATACAGGCACTGTCTTGACATGATTTGACTCGATATCGCGATCGTCTCTATAGCTATAAACATGCCACTTGTTGAGTTTTTTAGGAACATAATTTAAAAAAAAAACGGCCTTGCGAAGAGGACTCGCGCACGAAGGGTGCCGTACCATTATCTATAAAAACGAGCGAAAAAAAATCACGTTTGTTGTATGGGAGCCCCCTTAAATATTTATTTTATTCTGTTTTTTAACCGACTTCAACAAAAGGAGGAGCTTCTCAATTCTACCCGTATGTTTTTTTTTTTATGTTTGTTACGCGATTACTCCGCCAATTGTGAATTGATTTTTTAGTATTTGTTCTATAACAACAAATACTGGAAGACCGGTGAAGGAAAACATAGTGAGGAAACGAGGCATGTACCTACCCACTGGCCATTATAAGTGGCGACGGGCTCACCCCCAGTCACACTGGACAGAGTTTCGGTACTACTGGTGAAACGTGGATATTCTGAGGTTTCAGAATATCTCTGACTACCCCCTCGGGGATCATAGTCGTGAGCATATGCTATGCTATGCTATGATCAGACCATCAAGCTGAACATCAACTTTCTTTATGGAACCAACATCGAAATCGAAAAAAAAATCCACTGTCCCATACATTTGGCTCGTATAGGTTAGTTTTTCGCGATTTCGATATTTGTGCCATAGAGAAAGTTGTTCAGTTTGATGGTCTGATAATCCCCTGAATAAACTGTCAGCATATTAAGAAGAACCCGATGTAGCATGCTGAGTACAGTTTACAATGGGCAGAGTTTTGCTGAATTAGCTGCCGGCGATGTAGAACTGTTTCATTTATTTATTTTGGCAGGCAAGCATTGTTAGGCATTGCTGACTTAACTAACTCTGCCATTGTAAAGCTCTGTAGTGCTAGTATTTATTCTGCGGCTCTAGTACCAGCTCTGGAGAAGTGAGGCATGTTTTTAAGTTAACCGTCAATTACTATTTCATTTATTGTGTTGTGGATTACTTCTACTTAGTAAGTATGGGTGTTAGTCCACTACACTTGCCCAATGCGGTTTGTTAGACTTCACAAACGCATCAGAAGTTCATGGACATAAGGTCCAACTATGGGTAGGTTGATCTGTCGCCGTGCGTACATAAGTAGAGGGAGAAGTAATAGGAGTTTGGAACGTATTTTGTCCTATTCATTCAATAAGAGATGCACATAGCAAATTCGCTCTAGTTAAAAAAGTAGATCGCTACCTTATTGCTGTCCTTATCGAGACGTAACCACTTTTTTGTATTACGGCCACCTAACTCAGAAATATCGGATTTTATGACTACCGCTATCTCATACGCGGTTACACTGACATTCTGTCTACCAGCGTAACCGAAAAAAGATTCATGGTCAATGCGTACGCTATACAGGGTTAAATTGATATCATTACTAAGAGTCTACCCATCAAACTGAACAACTTTTACTATGGGAGCAAACCAATCGGAGCAAAAATAAAATCTGCTGTCCCATACTAAACTGCACCCGCCGCCGCTGCCTACACGACTCAAATGTATGGGACAGCAGATTTTTTTTGCTCCGATTGGTTTGCTCCATAGTAAAAGTTGTTCAGTTTGATGGGTAGACTCTTAGTTTAAAAGGATGCTAATGATATCAATTTCACCCTGTATAAGTTAATAATGCGTAATGTAAGTTAGAAAAATTCATTGGTACATGACATGTCATCCGTGCAGATTAGAACCCAGGTTCTCCTGATTGAGTGCCCGTACTTCCCAAGGGGATCTTGTCATTCCCCTGTTCATCAACTCAACTCAAAACGCAAGATATTCGAAAATATTACAGAATAACTCTCAACTCAAAACGCATTCGAAAACATTACAAAAAGTAACCGAATTTCTTTTAATGCCCCGTGTACATCATTGAGTTCTAATGCGATTATTTACCTGCCAATAATGCATTATCTACTAATAGCGGCTCAAGATTTTCCCTCGAGTGGAGATAGGCTTTTAATGCTTCACGTCGCCATCGCTGGGAAGCCGCAATCCAATGGATTCTAAGCATCAGCCTGTATTTACGACTGTTAATATTACGATATTTTCGAGATAATTTCTTCTCGTGATTCTATGCATCAGCCTGTTTTTATAACGGTGGATAATATTACGATATTTTCGAGATAGTTTCTTCTCGTTGATGTCGCATGCGGCAACTAAGGGATAACAAATTGTGCATGAAAAATTTATAAAAATGTCAATTGACAATCACTTGTACCTAACTACCTATCATTGTTTGTTCAGTTATAGATTCTGTAAGAACAGTTTTCAGGTTTTGCGGTCATTTGGTAGTACATTTAATTGTTAGTAGCTGTCTGCCCTTTTCACCGAAATCGCGGTGCGCTGAACTACGAAAATTACGATTATACGTGTCGATCCCTTATTTATATCAGACAAAATATCAATACATAAACAATCGACATTGGGCACAGACGTTGTGCTAGGTCTGACTAGCTAAAACTGAACAAAACTAGTTTTGATCCTTACATAAACACATCTTCATAGGCATTACTTTATTAAACACTAGAGGACCGCGGCGAACTTCGTACCGCCTTAGAATCTTCCCGACACACACTTGGCCGTTTTTTATAGTCTATGTTAATCACTGATAATGTAGCATTTTAATGGTGAAAGAATTATTCAGATCGGTCCAGTAGTTTCGGAGCCTATTGCTGCCTCCGTGGTCTAATGGTTAGAGCATTGGGCTCTTGACACGGAGGTCGTGGTTTCGATTCCCACGGGGGCTCCTCGTGAAATGTCACTTTGTGCGTTTTTCCCCAGTTGGTTAGGACATTGAAGGCTGAGTCACCTGATTGTCTGAAAAGAAAGATGATTCCGTGCTTCGGATGGCACGTTAAGCTGTTGGTCCCGGCTACTATCACTGGTGGGTAGTAGTCGTTACATAAAAACCACGTCAGAGGCCGTAAGGCGGTTTGAATAAACTCTGACGCCAGGGCTTTGCAGCCCACTCGATAAGAAGAAGGAGCCTATTCATTACAAACAAACAAAAAATCAAATCTTTCCTCTTTATAATATTAGTACCTATATAAGTAGACTAAACATTTCGTCTGAAATTAGTTTTATTTGTAAATCACGTCGCTGAAGGGTTTGACCCTCGCATCGGAAGTAAGAGGCTCGACATTGGTTATCCGTGCATTTCCTCCACTACGGGACGTGTGTGGCATCTTGTTGTGAAAGCTTTTACGAAACACTAAAACCTGAAAAATGAAAGAATGTCAGTGGTAACATGCATTATTTGTATATTTATATAGGGTTCTTCTTAATATACTGACGATTTTTTAATAGGATGATCAGCCCATCAAACTGAACAACTTTCTGTACGCAAAAGTCGAAATCGCGAAACAAAAATTTGCTGTTTCATAGAAAACGTCAATGGCTACTAACTTGACCCGAATGAATGGAACAGCGGATTTTGTTTTTTGCGATTTAGATATTTGCTTTAAACTGAAATTTGTTCAGTTTGATCTTAGGGGATAGTTTGATGGTCTGAAACGCCTCATAAAGTAGCCTATTGCTTTTAAGCCTTTACCTGCATAAATAACAGAAATACAGGTTGAAATTGATATCATTAGCATCCTTTAAACTAAGAGTCTAGCCATCAAACTGAACAACTTTTAATATGGGAGCAAACCGACCGGAGCAAAAAAAAATCAACTGTTCCATTCTAAACTGCAATGTTTACTCTACTCAAATGTATGCAACAGAAGATTTTCTTTTTGCTCCGATCGGTTTGCTCCCATATTAAAAGTTGTTCAGTTTGATGGGTAGACTATTAGTTTAAAAGGATGCTAATGATATCAATTTCAACCTGTATTTATCGTCACAGTAAACTACATAATATCGTTGTGATCCTTATTTAAAATACATTTCCAGAGGCATTACTTTTGTAAACACTAAATATTTCGTCTGAAAATTTTGTTATATTTGTAAATCATGTCGCGGAAAAGTTAGAGTTAGAGACCGTCGCGTCGGAAGTAAGAGGCTCGACATTGGTTATCCGTGCGTTTCCTCTTCGTGACTACGTGAGTGGCATCTTGTAATGAGAGCTATGAGACATGACACTAAATGTTTACGAAACACTAAACCTGAAATGAAGTGCCACGGTCAGTGGTAACATGAATTATACACGGTGGTTAAGAGGATAGACGAGTACAGTTTTCTCAATACTAACATATTCCCCTGTTTTCTCCCTGGATAATAACACTAGAGCAAATATTTTTTCACCTCACAAGCTCGGAAAGATTCTGTTTATCATTCGAAATCTGAGTGCAAAAGCGCATTTTATCCGCTAGCGTGGAAAGAGTTTTTAAAATTCGAATCTTTCTATTCAATATTTGTCTATACTGCCAGTCCAGATAAAAAGATAGTAAAAACCATACGTGCGAGAAAGACAAAAAGATTATGTTGCTAACATAACGAACTTTGCATACCTATATTCATGCATATTATTGTCTTCTCTTTTTCGCGTATAAGTTTGTCCTTCACTATAATTTATTTAAGGGGTAACAAAGAGATTATACCTCAACATAATCTCTGTGAGTAGCAATATCTCTTGTCTTCTCTTTTTCACGTATATAAGTTTGTCCTTATTTGCATTTTTTTATTATTTCTCAGTGCGGGATAAAAATATCGTTTAAAATAATATTTAAAATGCTTTTTAATAATTAATTCATCTTGTTTACCTATGAGAAGTTATTCTTTTACATTTATTTACATTTCTTGAATTATTTGTGCAGTGTCTCAGTACACACCAGGACACTTTTTATGCTGATCATTTATTTTTTCAACCAAACTTCTACACGTGACCGCAGTGAACCAGTGAGCAATAGAATGGGACAACGTCATGATCATGAAGCGCGATGTTCGCTCTATACATCTAAACTCAGTGCTTGCACCTAACATTTTCCTCGCTGTTGTGAGGTGAAAAGTTGTGTGTTTCACTCGGCTGCAAAATTATTCTGCGTCTCGTACCTTTGAAATACAAGTACTCGCGCCAAAAAGCAACTTTGCAGCCTAGCATAACAAATAACTATTTTACCATACAATCTATGTCACCTCTGCCCTATGTTTTGCTTTTTTGCATTAATTAATTACTGTAAGAACTAGAGACCTTCAAAAATGACCCATTTTACTGCCCATTTTCAGACACCCAGTAAACAAATTTGACGAATATAAACAAAAAAAGCAAAAAGTACGGACATAGCCAAAGTCTTTCTCATATTATTTTTGAAAGAAATATTAAAATAGGTTTTGGAGGAGAAAACAGGGGAATACGAAATGCTGATTTCGTCGATTTTTTGTATATAAAATCGGTCCGAGCTGCAGTTGTCTCTTTCGCACTCTAGTCGGCGGAGCATATGGGTGGGGTAACGTGGATATGATAAATACGTATACAGTCGGAAAAGTGACCTATTCTCCATATTAGCATTTCAGCCTGCCTATCCTCTTAATAGGAAAATGCAATTCCCCGCTTTGGAAGAGTGCGGGTTCAAGTCCCATCCGAGACTTAATTTTTCAATCTTTAATTTGATACGAAATATACAGGGTGTAAATTTAAATGCGTTACATATTTAAGGGGTGATTTAATCGTACATGCAGTTCTCCATGTTCTCAAGTTAGCTGTAAAGTCATACAAGTTCTCATAACTTCGCCTGGATCACTCTGTACATAATGGTCCATTCAATACAGTACTTGACTTTAGCTTCGGAGAGTAGCGACAATGCATCTTATGCAAGATGCCACAAAGCCCTCTTTAGAACAGACTGCAAATATCTGGTCGATAAGCAAGTGTTGTAGGAATTTAAGCTTCGATCTGGTTTAATTAAGGTCTTGTTTGCCATTTTACCGTTAAGGCTTCTTTTGCCGTTCAGTGGCACTCTCATCGCAATATTTAAGATTTCGCAAATAGAGAAAACTTAAATTAAAAAAGTGCTACTCCAACATAGACAGGTACTACAAAAGCCTTAAAGATTATTTTTAGACTACCTACTTATATTCTTATAAGTCTAAAAAGATTTGAGAGAAGAAAAAGGAATTTACTGAAAATACCGATATTTTCTAATTAACTGACATTATAAGGATATAATGAGTATGTGTAGGTTTTGCATAAATCTGCACACGTTAATTATATTTTTAATTGCATGTCACTCCCGTTTTATAACGCTGTTATTGTCATGTTAATATCGTGACGATTAAATTTATAATCTCATGATATTACGTGAGTACGGAACAGTGTAATTAGGGAAAGATGTGCACTGAAAGAAGATTATGGTGACAAGGATTAAAAAAGGGAATGCTGAGATGGTTTGGTCATGTGGAAAGGATGAGTGATAGTAGACTGACTAATAAAATGTATAAAGCAAACTAAGTGTGAGCGATGTTTTGGGTCAGTCCACTTCAAAAATAGTCAGAAAAAGCATTAAAAAAAAGTCTGTAGATCTACGGATTTTTCAAGAGGTCATCTACGGATTTCTCCGGATTTTTCAACCTTGACCTACGGATTTCTAAAAATTGGATCTGGCAACACTGCTACTATGTATGATATGAAGTATAGACAATTCTTCTTCTTATCGTGTTTCAGAACGCCTTACGGCCTCTGATGTGGTTTTTTTATGTAACAACTACTACCATCAGATATAGTAATAGCCGAGACCAACAGCTTAACGTGCCATCCGAAGCACGGAATCATCTTTCTTTTCGGACAATCAGGTGATTAAGCCTGCAATGTCCTGCCCAACTGGGGAAAAACGCACAAAGTGACATATCATATTACTAGGTGTCACCCGTGGGAATCGAACCCACGACTTTCGTGTCAAGAGCCTAATCCTCTTAACCATTAGACCACTGAGGCAGTATAGAGTCTTTACTCTTTGATTGAATTATTATTAATATTTTAATTGAATTATTCTGTTTATTCAATTGTCTATACTATAGATTTTAATTGAATTTAATTGAATTATTCTGTTTATTCAATTGTCTATACTATTGACAATTTAATAAACAGAATAATTCAATTAAACATTGGCTGTACTTCAACGTACTACCTACTCTTTCTTACACTGTGCTTTAACTAAAGAAGTTAGACTCGCCTTGAATTTCAATTTAATACGGCACTGCACAGAACAAAGAAAGCTTTTATCTCGTTATCTCCTTTGTGGTCTATCATTACAGAACAAAGTCTTTATTTTTGTCATCAAGTTTGAAATTTTGTTCACCTAATTCACGTTGCAACGAGAAAAGTTGTCGAAAAGTTCGCGATAGTGTAGTTTGGAAAGCACTGCAACTTTTGAATGCTTTGTCACTGTCATATAAGTTTGGTGTGAAAGAATAGCGAAAGTTTGCTCTGTAGCTCAAATACACGAGTGGTATCGTCTTTGTATAGGGTGTAACAAAACACCCGAGTAATAGGGTGTAAGGGACAGCCCTCCGCAAACTGAAACGGTGAACTCAGACCATCAAACTGAACAACTTTCACTATGGAGCCTACCTAAGGAAACGCGAAAAAAAATCAGCTGTCCCATACATTTGGGTCGGGCAGGTAGGCAGTTTTGCATGAAATATACGATTTTTCCCGCGATTTAGAAGTTTTCCGTTTGATGCTCTAAACAATCCCCTTAAATATAACTAGCGTGTTTTGATTCACCCTGTATATGACATTAAGAGCAGCATTAAGTCTGACTGTCGTTTTAATTATTAAAATTTATGCGATACTATCTAACACCGCTTTAGGGGTTGATTTTAGAAAAAGCCTTTCTTAGTGCTTCCATACATCTACTGTAGAATATGTATTCTGTCAGTCAGTCAGTCACTGAACTGTCTTATATGTATACATGGAACATACATTCTTCTTCTTCTTCTTATCGAGTGGGTTGCAAGCCCTGGTGTCAGAGTTTATTCAAACCGCCTTACGGCTTCTGACGTAGTTTTTATGTAACGACTACTACCACCAGAGATAGTAGCCGGGACCAACAGCTTATCGTGCCATCCGAAGCACGGAATCATCTTTCTTTTCAGACAATCAGTTGACTCAGCCTGCAATGTCCTAACCAAGTGGGGAAAAACGCACAAAGTGACATTTCACTACGTGCCCCCCGTGGGAATCGAACCCACGACCTCCGTGTCAAGAGCCAAATGCTCGGAGGCAGTTGTACCAAGAAGATACATTTATAGAATACTGTGTTTACCCGCGACTTCGTCCGCACAAATTATATACCAGATTTTAAGTCAGATCATAAGCTATCAAACAAAAAAAGTTTCATCAAAATCGGTTCAGTAGTTTTTGCGTGATGCGCGAACAAACAAACAAACTAACAATTTTGTCAATAGATGGCGCTGCACGTTTTTAAATCACGCTATCGAATTTTATTTGAATTTATATGAAGAGAACCGCTACTTTTTTATTCCTCATGATTTTACGGTTTTATAATAGTTAAGATATTGAAAAGAATGTTGTATTATTTATCTACGTTAACATTTAAAATGCGAAAGAGAGTTCGTCTATCTGTTTGCTACATCTCTTTAGGGCACTGAACCAGTTTCGATTAAAATTAGCAGAGAGGCCGTTGGCGCTCTCCATACAAACGTACTATGGTGATATTTTCAATACTAACCAATTAAAGTTAATAAAATTAGGCAAAAACGAAACAAATCTCTATGCTTGTATGGAGTCTGATTTTCGTTAAAATGTATAGTTTTAATGTTACAGTGCCTCAAAGATTTCCATACAAAGTTTAAATTAAAACTAGCATTGAAACTGTACATTTTAACGAAAATCTGACTCCATACAAGCATAGAGATTCGTTTCTAGATTGCTTCTGAAAAATTTCATTGACTTTAATTGGTTAGTATTGAAAATATCACCATAGTAGGTTTGTATGGAGCGCGCTCCGAATTATATCCCCTTAAAGCTTGAGGAAGGAAATATGCTACTTTCTGTCTTGGAAACAAAACGATAAAAACGTGTGTTCAAGCTAGCAAGGAAAAATATGCAGATATCGCCTCGCACACCATCGCAATGTACCTACGTACGTAATCAGGGCTGCATTGAATGCACCTGCGCTCTCCAGGGAATTTACTCGCGCTTTCCAGACTTGTATTAAAGTGCTCCGGAAATATGTCATTCTCTATGGATAATGCTATAAGCTATGGATGGATGGTGTTTATTATTATTTGTTTGTGATATATGGGTCTATAGTAAACGTTACTTGGTACATTAAACCACTACAAAGAGAAACGATAACAAACCATATTAGATATACAAGGTGTTACAAAACTACAAATAAACATTTAAGGGGGTGGTGTAGACCATCAAACTGAACAACTTTCACTATGGGACCAATATCGAAATCGCGAAAAAAATAATTTATGTTCTATACTCTACAAATCGACTAGAGCTAAAATATGTATGGGATATCAATTTTTTTTTTCGCGATTTCGATGTTGGTCCCATAGAGAAAGTTGTTCAGTTTGACGGTCTAAACAACCCCCTTAAGAGTTTTAAAAATTTATTCTTACTTATGAAACACCTTGTATACGTACAAACTTTTGGAAAATAATTAAGCAATAATAATCATAAATCCAGTTTTTTTACATCTTGTTGTTAACAATGTTTCAGACCATAAAACTGAACAACTTACTGTGAAGCCAACATCGACACTGCAAAAAAAAATATTTACACCCTGTACCCAACTTGTGTATTACCCAACTTAGTTTGAATGTTCTCTCAAATTAGCTTCAAATGAAATAAAGGAGTGACACGCACGCCTAAGCTACAAAATGCTTTGTCACTCAAACATTCAAGTACTACCATGTACCATGTTAGACGTATTCAATGATTTCGTTTAATTAATTTGTACAAGTAATTAGAGGATTAATTGGAGAAAGTTTGAAAGGAGCAGCTATGACGGAAAAATTGAGGGGTAATTGATTATCGTGGTATGTTATGCGGAGAGACGAGTGTCATGATACGAGACTTATTCAAAACTCTTAAGGGGGTTGTTTAGACCGTCAAACTGAACAACTTTCTCTATGGGACCAACATCGAAATCGCGAAAAAAAATCTGATATCCCATACATATTTTAGCTCTAGTCAATTTGTAGAGTATGGAACATCTTTTTTTTCGCTATTTCGATATTGGTCCTATAGTGAAAGTTGTTCAGTTTGATGGTCTAAACCACCCCCTTAAATGCTTATTTGTATTTTTGTAACACCTTGTATAATTGTTTGCTAGTTGGACCGTATAGTGAGTCGGAGACGTTCTAAATGTGGCATAATCATATTCACAATTAACTAGCAGTTCCCAGTTTGTCCAACGACAAATATTGAGTCCACTGCCACAGAATACTAATAGTAGGTACCCGTAGGCAATATTAATAGAAAATTAAAACTAATAACATGGTTTTATAAATTTTGAAAGAATATTAACTATGCAATTTCAAAGAATTTGCCAATTTCCATAAAGTGAGCAAATGTTAGACTTGTGGTTGTTTGAAATTAATGTTATCTACGTCAATCAGATCCTGGATTTTTTAAAATAAAGTAATAACTTGCTACATAACTACTTAGTTTAGAACATTCTATTGTTTCGACGCATCCTAATTCTACGACTATACTTAGTGTAGGTAGTAAGAATTGTACATTGTGATCATTACACTCCCGTAGGTGAAAGTATAGTCTGTCTATAAAGTCGTGGCATGAATGTTTGAGGAACAAATCACTTTAGTATGGTGGTGTTGCCAGATTATTCTTGATTTTGACGTTCTTGCGTGGAGACAGCGCCCTCATTTTTGCCAAGACTTTATAGACAGACTGTAACAGATTGCTTGAAAGGAATCGCTTCTTAGTGATGTGTTTGTAGTTGTACGTGAAGAACCCGAAGCAGCTTTTAAAGATGTGATGATGAGTTCTAAACTACCGTTAGCAACGTCTGTCAGTATCATTTTCAATGCGTTCGAATACCAACTGTATATTACAGTGATAGAGTTTAATATTATCCTCATCGCCGATTTAAAGTCCGACGACTTAGGCTTGTTTAAAAGTAGATTTTTCTTCCAGTCTTAAACTAGACTTTCTTATTTACGGACTTAAGTAACCCACAACGTTTTGTTCTCGTAAGAATTCCTGAAAGATAGCCTTGTCCTAGTTTAATGAGAGGTCCACTCCAGTTATAATGAACCGCGGTGGGGACGCAAGGGATGTCTCTTGCAGATGCCAGGGCCGGAGTCATTCATCATTTTGGCCAAGTTTCATTTTGTTTCGCGTAATACTTCTTCTTAGCCTTAGCAAAGTAGTTTGCCTACGGGAAGGCCAGTTTAATTATTATGCTACTATAGGTAATTTGTTGTTGAATATTGTATTTTTAAATGATAAGTTCTTGTAACTTTACTTGTGTTGTTTCTTTGTTCGTGTTTTAAGTTGTTCTTGTTCTTGTATTTTGTAAAGTATAATTGATTGTTTGAACTTTGTAAACAAGAATGATAATATAATTTAATAAAAAGTTTATAAAATAAACCAAAAGTCATAGTTTAAGTAATCGGCCGACATTCAGAGACGATTTGTAAGTCATAGTTCGAGCTCCCGTATGTCAAAATCCATGACCCTGCTTAGCTCGAATTAAGACTAAAAAAATCGTCTCTGAATCTCGGCCTTAAAGTCCAACGATTCCGTTTTTTTTATTTGTAAATTAATGGCGTTTTGCTTGTGCGTTAGCATTGCATTTCTGCCAATATCAAGTAGTTTGTGGTAGTATCTATCTCAAACTCAAGGATTGTTTTTAGAGCTAAACACATTTGAGAAAACATATGGTGGAGCCTCGCGGCAAGATCAAACGCGAACCGCGCGAACACCACGCGTACGACACAACCGCTCGTTTCCAAACTTGCAACGTGAGTCCATAGTGTCACTTACGAGTATTCAACGTTAAAGTTTCGTTCCTACGCCGCAGAAACCCTACGAGAGCTAATTATTATGCTAGGAACAATGTTACTTATTTTGAGTAAAAGCCGCTTCAAACTCACATAGATGGAGAACGTTCTTGCATAACTTCCTAAGCATTGCTTCAGTTGGCTGCTGATACTAAACGCTGTTCTGGAACCGACTCTGAACAATGACATCAGTTCTACATTTCCGGAATATCTTTGTTCTTGTGAATAAGATTTATTTATTCATTGTTTCGTACATGAAGGTTGAAAATATTGAAAGCCTGTCTTAAAAAGTGTTGAGTTTTCAGTTTGTATTTCAGTGTGTGGTTTTGTCTATCTGTGGCATTGTTGTTCCAGTACAGATGAACTATTGCAAGTTTTCCAGCGAGCAGTTACGTCATTCGCGTGGTGTTCGCACGGTTCGCTTTTGACTTTGCCACGAGGATCAGCCCATCTCTTCACAACGGGGTTTTTTGTGATAAAACAATCCTTGAGATTGGTATAGATACATACTTTATATTGGCAGAAATGCAGTGCTTGTCACATTAAGTAAAAAAGTTAGTATTTCCGAGATGTTTATTAGCCGTGTTTAGTGGGAATCGGTCCAACTGTTCCTAAGACAGGTACTCAGATATCATTTAAGTTTATGCAAACACAACTACTGTCAGAACTAGGTACTTATCCAGAATAAATACTATTATAGTACTCTAGGAACTTGAAGTTTCAGTACAAATGTTTGCTTTCGATGATTTTGAGCCGTTCCACACGGTGCGGTGCGGCAGCGGCGCGGCGCGGCTTCTGAGCGGCGACGCAGCGGTATCATGCGTATACAGGGTGAAATTGATATCATCGGCATACTTTTAAACTAAGAGTCTACCCATCAAACTGAACAACTTTTACTATAAGAGCAAACCAATCGGAGCAACAAAAAAATCAGCTGCCCATACTAAACTGCACCCGCCGCCGCTGCCTACATGACTCAAATGTATGGGACAGCAGATTTTTTTTTGCTCCGATTGGTTTGCTCCCATAGTAAAAGTTGTTCAGATTGATGGATAGACTCTTAGTTTAAAAGGATGCCAATGATATCAATTTCACCCTGTATAAACCTATGGTAGATGGTGCGCAGAGATTCAAATTCCTGGTAATCACCTATCCGCCTCATCCAGTCTCAGATTGTCTGGAAGGTGTCCCACTTTACATTTGCCAATTCGTGGTTTCTATTCAAACTCATGCAAGTTCTTCGTTATATATGAACAGCCCATTCAGGCTGCATTTTCAGAACCTACCTATCAGTTATAAAAATACAAAAGAAAGAAAACAGAAAAAAATATCCACAAAAATAGAGCGGTTCTGCAAAAATTTTCCGCTTTCAGAAAGAGGGTCACGTAAATCGGTGGGTAATTAAAATCTCTCAAAACAGATGCTGGGGGGCAGATAAGTTATTTGTGCCCTCGTCTCCTCCCACGTCACCTGCAAGTCACCTCCCCGATAACGTCACTCACACTTTACCTCCTTGTTTTATTTTGATCCTATATAATGTACTTGGAAAAAATGAGTCTTCTTTTTAAGGAAAAGTTTATTTAGAATACATTTTTTTTAAGTTCGAAACCTTTAAGCATTCTACTTGCCAAACTGAACAACTGATTAGCTGTTTCACGATGGATAGTGAAAGTTGTTAATTTTAACTATTAGAATGCGTGGTCAAAGTAACCAACAGTAACGTCCATCATTAGGCTATATACCTACATCCGAGGCTTCCCCCCCCCCCCCCCCTCATGAAGGATACATCCTTACGCTATACGCACGCAAAATGTTCAAGATAGAATGTTCGACTCACAAAATGGGTTGTCCCTAATACGGCATAAATGCTTTTAGAATTTTGTATTGCATCATCACTACATGGAGGAATTGATATCATTAGTATCCTTTTAGACTAAGAGTCTACCCATCAAACTGAACAACTTTTACTATGGGATCGGATTGGAGCGAAAAAAAAAGCAGTTCCATACTCAAATGCAATGACTACTCGACTCAAATGTAAGCAACAGTAGTTTTCTGTTGTTGCTCCGACCGGTTTGCTCCCATAGTAAAAGTTGAGTTTGATGGGTAAACTCTTAGTTTAAAAGGATGCTAATGATATCAATTTCACCCTGTATAGGCATAAAATAATAACTTTTGGCATAAACTCACTTGGCATATTAATTCATCACGCATAATATCCTAAGCCAGAATCATAATTTGGCATAACATCAGAAGAAGTCATTCAGAGTATCGTATCATATACTGACAGGCATCCACCAAGTAGTGGAGTATGGCCCATTCCCATACATATAAGTCAAAAGTAACTCTAGTTACGTAGGACTGTTGAGGGGTATGTCAAAAGTAACTCTAGTTACGTAGGACTTTCAAGTGAGGGTGTTACAAAAGTAAAAATAAATATTTAAAACTTTTAAGGTTGTTTAGACCATCAAACTGAACAACTGTGTACATTATTAATGTAAGATGTTAAGATGTTTTTTATGTAAGATGTGCAAAAAAAATGTCGTTGCATTGGGTGTATACCTGTCAAGACAACATTAATTGTGCCTGTAATGTGTAAATAAATAAATAAATAAATAAATAAATAATGGCTGCCGCCAGTGCTATCCGTGTGGCGAAATACTGGACTGGACAGATTTAAAATGACTTGCCATCGACTCGATAGAAGAAGAATAAATAATAACTTTCACTATGGGACCAACATCGAAATCGCGAAAAAATTAATCAGCTATCCCATACATTTAGATCGAGTAGATTTGTAGTTTAGTATCGAACATCAGATTTTTATTTCGCGATTTCGATGTTGGTCCCATAGTGAAAGTGGTTCAGTTTGATGGTCTAAATCACCCCCTTCAAAGTTTATTTTTGTTTTTGTAACACCTTGCACAGGCTAAATATTTGGTCGCTTCCAAGACCAAACAAAATCTTTGAAACGAGCTGTAACTTGTTATTTCATTAATATCTAACAAACTTGAACACCACTCACGAGTATTATACATACGTAATATGTGTGATGTCTACATATATATTGGTAATGACGTTACACTCGTGCTACGCCGTAGCCTCGTAGACCGCCTACGAAAGTTTAAAACTAATTATTTTGCTACATTAAGTAACATTTAGATATTCCATTAGCACTCGTATTTTATATTTTCTTGGAAGTTAGGGATATTTGTATTTATACCTTTTATCTATCTTATATTTTAATTTTATTTATTTTTATGTATATTTATCAGGTAGTAGCTTAGGGGTAGTAGATATACATACTGTACTGGTATTTTGTGTTTTTTACGTTTTGTTAAGCACTTTATAAATACTATATTTCAATTAAAATAAATGGGACTGCAGACGCAAGTGTACTCAGGGTTGCACTGTAACCTTGTTTTATCCACATTAAAACCTTTTTTTAAAACAATATTTAAATATATTTTTTTAAATAATTACGTCAGCATATTTGAGTTAAGCAAATTCACTACCTAAACAAACTCAAACGAAAAAAAAAATCTGCTAAAAATTAAGAAGTCACTATTATCTGCTGTAAATGAAAAGACAGTTGAATTGACTGACTGTTGTTTGTAACGATTGTAAAAGTACTTAGGTACAGCTTGGCCAAAAAGAGTAGAAATTTAATGAGGGCGCTGCCTCCACGCAAGTACGTCTAAATCACGCATAACCTGGCAACACCACCATACTCAAATTTTAGTTCCACCTGTCACCACGTTCATGACTTTATGGCCAAGCTATACCTAATTGAGATATTTTTTTAAATAATTAAAGCTGAATACCTCCTTGGTATTCTAAGTCTAGTCCCGTAATTCTCTCGCGCTAGCCGTCGATTTCGTTTACTGAAGACCTAACATCAAAGCACTTATGAATAGTACATATCGACGCTGGAAAGCGAAAACGCTGTAACTGACACCAGTGTCAAAATTTTTTTATTGCAGATTCGTAATCAGAAAAAAATTCTGCGTCGAATGGTCTGAGTCCCATAGCTCTACGGCCCTTAGAAAATTTTGTACAGCGTTGAAATTGCCTGTCATTTTTGGTCGACATCGATTTTGGTAGGCTGTAAATAGCACAAAAACTCTAAATTTTTACCGATTTGCATTTACGTCAAAATCGAGTTCCGTAGAAAAAACAAACAAGCTAGTTACATCGTTCGTCATATACTATTCAATGTGGGTTACAGCGTTTTTGCGGGACAAAAAATTTTAGTGCACCACATTTATGACATTTTGTTGTCCAATTGTTAGCAACGAATGTGGCTTATTACGTTTTAACGTAACCAACATTATGGCTACATGACGTGTTACAACATTCATTTCAAATCTCTATTTCTAGATCAAATCAATTTACGCTTTTTTAAATGTAGTATTCGCGCAAAGTTATTGCTTTTAACACCATCGATTTGGCGCTCGAACCGCTATGGCCTACCATTTACTGCGTCCCAAATCAGTCGATGGCCGTCAAAAAGGTGTCTTACTTTTGTTGTTCGTATTTTTTGGCGCGTAATTGGTTTCGTTTGAATGGTAAGTCCTCTGGTTAGATACTGTTATTTGTCATTTTTATTAGTGTTCCCTTATGTTTTACGTTATTTAAAAAAAGTTAACTGGATTGCATCATTCCCTTCATGAAATACAGGGTTCTGAAAAAGCGCATCATCGTCACCCACTGTTCAATAATGCTCTCCCAAGATGCGCTACAAAACTTTATCCTCGCCCTTTCATATCTAAATGTTGCCTTAAGTTCTCGGTCCACTGGACTGGAGGGGAAAGTACTCAACCACTTTACGCCTATCTTGGTTGTCTCCATCTGAGAACTCGGACTCCCCATTGATTCATAGACAGAAATGACCAACAATTCACCACATTAACTTGCTCATTTTACAGCTGCTGTCTAAGATCGCTCGCACTCGCTCTCTAATCGACTATGAATCTATAGACGTTAGATCACGTTAACGTAAGGGTTTCTACGTCGTCTACTACTATCATTTTCGTCCACGTTTAAGTACTAAAGGTAAATATAGGTAGGTTGAATAAAAGCAGAAGCAAAGTTGAAGAAAGAGTTTCCCGAAAGCAGCTCATCTCGACTGAATGCGCTTTACCAGCCTATTTGTCGAATTTGTTTCTGCCTATTCTAATGGCCCGCGATACACTTTTGTACAACTTTCAGTGAAATTCGTTGTTTATATGAAAATTAAACATGACTTTCGTTTTATCCAAGTTCATGCCGAGACTGATACGTTCCGAAGCTTCGTTTAAGCTGATTAGCATCCCTCCATCGGAGCAGAGATTCCGCCATATCAGCATCGTAAGATTTTTTAATTTGAATCCTCGAAAAACAACTTGTGAATTTGGTTTAGGATTCACATCGGTCTTTAGATCTTGAAATGCGATTTTTCTTCTTTGCAGTGCAATTAGTAATTACAATACAAATGAAAAAAATTAAGAGCTCTTTTCACACCTTCGGTATAGGACTACCTCCGGTTACAGCACAGCCTGAGTGACAGGAGCCTTCATCCAACGCCTTCTTATTTTGAGCAGCGGGAGTCTTCCTAATCTGACTCAAATTAAGATCCAGGATGTCGCCAATGTAGTGGTGTATTTGGCTTACTTTTTTCTTCTTCGAGTTTCTCTTCATTACTGGAGGTCGGCAGTCAGCTCTGTATATGCCTGGCTGTCTCTTGCCAAACGAAAAAGCTTTTTAAAGGTGGCGATGCCTGTCTACTGTTTGTTCAGGCTTGCGAGCCATGTCATTCGTAGCCTATCTACTTTTCTTTTGCCCATTATTGTAGTATGAAGCACCTGGAAGGTATCGCCTATACTTACTTCCATAGTAATTTTAAACTTCAGCTAGAAAATCCGGCCCAGAAGTATCTCGACCCTCGTAGTCTTCCTCACTTATACGATTCTGGGCTTTTCCGAAGCTACTGAACTGCCAAATCTGCTCATCGTCTCCTTTATGGGGCTTGTGTGTCGGACGTTGCATTTGTTACTAATTTTATTTTATTATTATAGAAAACCTTCAATACTTCACGTGTCTTCCTCTTGAGCTTCAGTCTCGTTTGAGAGGTCGTGAGTAAATTTTGTTCCCTACTATGTAATATTCAGCAGGTTTGTAGCCTCGTTCTCAGTGGTATTGCGAATTGCATCTGATTTAGAGGATAACTTGGAAAATGTTTTATTCAAGCAGAATTTTATCATTATAAAAATGATTTTCTTTCATGTTTGAAGTTAATATTACGGAGTTCCTCGTATACCTAACTTACAGACAGCTGACAGTTTTTTAAGTGGATGACCAGACCATCAAACTGAATAACTTTCTATATGGTTCCAAAGTAAAAATCGCGAGCTGTCCCATACATTTAGCTCTAGTAGGACTGCACTTTTGAATAAAACAACAGTTTTTTTTGCGTTTTTGTTGTTGGTTCCATAGAGAAAGTTGTTCAGTTCGACGGTTCAATCATTCCCTTAAAAAGAGTTTCTTAGAATATTGTTGAATCAATTTATTACTGATACATCTCCAAATACGTGATAGTAAGTCAATTATGATAAATAATCAATTAGATTTTGCATCCTACCTTGAGATGAATTCCTTGAGAAAAAATTAATCGAGAACGCTTCCGCGCTCCAGTTAATTCCAGTTTCGACTATTCGAATATTAAGAATTAAGCTTTTTGTGCTTTTTTGTAACCTAATATTACATTTTGAATTACTTTCTGATGTCTTTACTTTTTAATAACACAGTAAACATTTTTGACTGAATATTTACGTCATTTCAATTTAGCATAATTTCGCTGTTCTTGTGGTTAAACCATTACATGAATATACAAATTAAAAAGGTTATATTGTTACATCAATATTATGGTACTGGGTACATTACGGAATAGTGGGTTACAACGATTTCGATTTCCAAAATAAAGTATTATTTTATGAAATCCATACAATAATCGACTTCAGTAACAGCGTTCTTTGGGGTTGAAAAAAAAAGTCCATATGCTGTAACCCACAATAAAATTAAAAGCAGGAACATTTAACGGAATCGGGGAAATTCGTATCATAGCTAATCTTAAATTATATTTTCTGTCCAAAAATGGCATATGTGGGACGGGACTAACATTAACGAAGTTATGAATTTTTTTCTGAAATCACAAAAGTTTTTCGGGCCTGGTGTAAAGTTTGCCTTTTGTGGGTTACAGCGTTTCCGCTTTCCAGCGTCGATATAATTATTACTAAATCTTATTGCAAAACTATATCTAGTCATAGACTCATAGTGTATTATTTCAGTTAGTTTATGTCTCCAGTCACTAACATATTCCAGAATTTTAATACTAAGAAATCTATACATTAGTTAGTCTATGGCACCGGATTAGCGTCGCCTCGGAGGCGGACTGTTGCATGTAGCAGAGATTATAGTTTAAGAGCCGGTGGTCATTAGTGACAGCATTCAAAGTCTAGTCGCGTATCTCAATGTTTAGCGCCCCGCCGCCGCGCCGGCGTGCCGGCCTAGCGTCGCGTCGCCGAGGACTGACATGTATGTATATACCACAGATTATTCAATAGTTATGTTTGTCACAAATAATGCACTATCCCGCTTTCGCGCGCTTTTTTGAATTTAGAACTTTGCGCTTCAACGACGAACTAAAATGCGCCTTATGTCAATGTGCGACAGCTTGTATCGGGAGCGATACGCTGTGCCGTAGGTTCTTATCGCCGTTGACTGCCTACTTCATTCTAACGACGAAAGGATTTTCCTATTCCTATTTAAGACGCTCTTATCCCGTCGAGGCCGTTTTTTGAACACGAACGAAAGTGTTTTAAACTGTGTTTTAAAGTCTGAAATTAAATTATGTCTTATTTAAGGATCGGGTGGATGGGCGACTGTTCTCAATTACACGATTAGATTAAGTTTACTCGATAGAAAAAAATCCCAAAGTTACCCCTTTTTGTTATGTTTTTTCAATATTATGATTAAACTGCTGATATTTAACTTTTTATTCTTGTACTTAACTAAATACATTAAATATTTCTAGTGAACTCAGAAGAATTTTTAGCTTTGAAACTCCCATGAGCAAAGATATTGACGAAAAACACGTTTTTTTTGCGATCCTGCTTTCAATTGGAGCGGGATGGCTAATTGTAAACTTATGCTTGCAAGAAAGACGCTTGCACTGGGATAACCTAGCCTTAATTCTGATTAGCAAACGAAATATAATTTATCAAAAAGATATCTATCCGACATATCTTGGACTAAGAATAAATGAGAGTAAGCATTCCAAGTCTCTGTTTCTGTAATTCAAAATAGCCTTAAAACCTCGCGGTTATTTGGAATAAAGTATGACATAAGAACTAGTACTGTTTAGCTTAAAAAAGAATTGGTTTTAATATTTTTGTCTTTATTAAATTTTGGACAGCACTTCACATTATTGTTTAATTTGATCAATGTCGGTCGTCATCTTCACAGTGTATCTTGTGTCGGTATAAAATTTTAATTTTAAAAAATAAAAAGTTATGTACAAATCGGTGCTCAGATGGGGTCTCGGCAATTTGAAAAAAGCAAATCAAAATTATACTTTTGTGTAAATATTCCACTTCCACTTAAAATTTTCAAGTTCTCCATCATTTGTATTAATTACGAAAGAAAAACCATTAAGGCTCTAAAAGATATTTTATTTAAAAGTTCGTAGCTAAAACTCTGAGAGAATTTTTTCTGAATTAGTCAGTACCTATCGTGCGTGTTAGCGAATTAAAATTGAATTAAGGAATTAATATTGAGTAGGGTGTAAATGTTTATTTACCGGTCGGTCTTGGGGTCTTAGAAAAGCTAAGCATTCAGGATTCAGGATTGAGATTTATACATTATTTACGGGTGACAAGATATAATTTGCAAACATGACATTCCTCATAATTGGCGTTTTCATTAAACACTAGAGTTAACCCGCGACTTCGTCCGCATAAATTATACACCAGATTTTAAGTCGGATCTTAAGCTATCAATCAAAAAAAAGTTTCATCTAAATCGGTTCAGTAGTTTTCGCGTGATGCGCGAACAAACAAACAAACAAACTTGTCAAATAGATGGCGCCACACGTCATTTAAATCGCGCTATCGAGTGTTATTTGAGTTTATATGAAGTGAGCCGCTACTTTTATATTCCTCACGATTTTTACGCTTTTATAATAGTTATAAGATACAAAAACGAAACATTAAATAAAAAGGAAAAAAATGAAAAAGGTCATCAGTACCTATATAATTTTAGCTGTAATGCTTGACGTGCAAGCTGGTTGGTTGTAATACTTCCAGTAGATGGCGCGCACGTCCCCTTAAGACGTACAGATTGAAAATTTCGTTCTCTGGTTAGTGGGCTCGGTGGTGTAATTGGTTAGCACGTTTCCCCGGTTTGGAAGAGCGTGGGTTCAAGTCCCGCCCGAGACAAATTTTGCAATCTTTGATTTGATTCGAAATAGCACAACATGGCTGTAACATGTTTATAATCAATAATCGTTGAAATAAGTTATTGTTCATATATTATATCCACTTCCACTGGACCACATACATACGCTCCGGCAGGTTATACAGAAGACCGAAGAGTATAACCTGCCCCTTTGCTTGGCGTTCGTGGACTACGAGAAAGCCTTTGATTCGATTGAGACTTGGGCTGTAGGTACTGCAGTCTCTTCAGCGATGCCAGGTAGACTACCGGTACATCGAGGTGCTGAAATGCTTGTACAAAAACGCCACTATGTCAGTCCGACTACAGGATCAGAACTCGAAACCTATCCTATTGCAGCGAGGTGTGAGGCAGGGAGACGTCATATCTCCGAAACTGTTCACCGCTGCACTGGAAGATGTTTTCAAGGTTCTGGACTGGAAAGGGCTAGGCATCAACATAAACAGCGAGTACATAAGTCACCTTCGGTTTGCCGATGATATAGTCATCATGGCGGAGACTATGGAAGAGCTCAGTCGAATGCTCGATGATCTTAGCAGAGCCTCCGAATGAGTTGGTCTGAAGATGAATATGGACAAGACAAAGATCATGTCAAATGTCCATGTTGAACCTACTCCTGTAACAATTGGAAACTCTGCGCTCGAAGTTGTTGACGATTATGTTTACCTGGGTCAAACTATTCAGTTAGGTAGGTCCAACTTTGAGAAAGAGATCAACCGTCGAATTCAACTCGGCTGGGCAGCGTTCGGGAGGCTTCGGAGTATCTTCACGTCCCAAATACCGCAGTGTCTTAAAACGAAAGTCTTCGATCAGTGTGTGTTGCCAGTGATGACATATGGAACAGAGACGTGGTCGCTCACTCAAGGCCTCATAAAAAGGCTAAAAGTCACTCAAAGGGCAATGGAGAGGGCTACGCTCGGAGTTTCCCTGCGAGATCGGATCAGAAATGAAGAAATCCGCAGAAGAACCAGAGTAGCTGACATAGCCCAAAGAATTGCTAAACTAAAGTGGCAGTGGGTGGGGCACATTGCTCGCAGAACCGATGGCCGATGGGGCCGGAAGGTTCTCGAGTGGCGGCCGCGTACCGGAAAGCGCAGCGTGGGTAGGCCCCCCACACGGTGGACCGACGACCTGGTGAAGGCGGCGGGAAACCGGTGGATGAGGGCAGCGCAGGACCGGTCGTTATGGCGATCCTTGGGGGAGGCCTATGTCCAGCAGTGGACGTCCATCGGCTGAGATGATGATGATGATGAATAACAAATAAAACCGAGATGTAGAAGATGATTAATTTGTATGTATATCAAAATTAAATAAGAAAAACCAGCAAAATTTATGGCCCGGCCCAGCGTTTACCTCGTTTGGGATATTTCATTATTTACGAATAATTTATTTTAAATTAGAAAAATTTAAATTGTTTATGTCTGACATGGCTGTATGGGCTCGACCCCTTAGCCTTAAAAAAGGCAAGCATAGTCTTGACATGATTTGGCACACTTCTCTATGGAGTGATGAACGAGCCATCTGTTGACTTTTCTCAGAAGTTTTAAAAAGAAAAGAAAAACGCTCATTACACTTCAGTTTTCGGGTCCATATTGGGTCGTATAAAATTCAAAGACATAATTTAATTTCGCATAACTAAATTAGACATATTCATCATTTCGCATAACGTTAACTGGAACTAAATTGTTAGGCATAATTTCTGTTTTACTAATTTCTGAAGGTATAATTGTCAGTTCCCATAAGTCTTAAACGCATAAACGTTTTACGCATTATTATATTAAGGCATAACATTTGTTGACATAAACCTAAAACGTCATAATTAATTCATACAAGTAACTAATTAAAACATATGTATGTTAAATGTAATGAACATAAAGATTTTACATGATTATTATAATTTTATAATATTGGTTTTATAGTTAAACTAAATAACTGATTCTAAGCGACATTGTCGACCCGGTTGGTGTAATGGTTACCACGCCGGACTGCCAAACCAGGGTCCTGGGTTCGAATCCCGGTTCGGTCATGGATGTTATATGTTCGTGCCGTTGTTGTATGGTTTCCATAATAAAAGCCTTTAGTGCTAGTTTGGGATCATTACAATGTATGTGCCTGTGAGCGTTATTTTTATTTTATTTTTTATTGTAACGCTCATTAATTTTGCATGATATTTTATTATATTTTATAATAATAATAATAATTCAAATTAATGATTTCGTACCTAGTCGTTTTATTTAATAAGTTTATCTGTTGATACCCTGTGTGCCCTAAAAATGGAAATTAAATAAAATATTTTCGGTCACTCCTCGATAACCTAACCTACTGAGTCGGAAGTGGTAAGCGAAGGACTAAGTAAGGTCACCTTGGCTTGGCGAACCAAGCAACAAGCAAACAAGCATGCAGCAAGCAAGCAAGCATGCAGCAAGTAAGCAAACATGCAGCAAGCAAGCAAGCATGCAGCATACAAGCAACCATGCAGCAAGCAAGCAAGCATGCAAGCAAGCAGCATGCATGGTGATGCTTCGCTCGCTTCGCTCGCTCCGCTAAGCGTATACATGTTCTAACCTAACCTAACCTACAATTTTATAAACATCAGTTTGTTTTTCTCAGGCAGGGGGCTTCCGCCCCCCGCACCCCCCGAGCGGGGGGCGCAGCCCCCCTGCACCCCCCAACATGCAAGCATGCAGCAAGCAAGCAATCATGCAGCAAGCAAGCAAAGCATGCAGCAAGCAAGCAAGCATTCAGCAAGCATGCAGCATATAAGCAAGCATGTTGATGCTCCGCTTGCTCCGCTAAGCGTATTACATGTTCTAACCTAACCTAACCTACAATTTTATAAACACCAGTTTGTTTTGTGGGGCGCAGCCCCCCACCCCCCAACATGCAAGCATGCAGTAAGCAAGCAAGCATGCAGCATACAAGCTTGCATGTTGATGCTCCGCTCGCTTTGCACGCTCTGCTAAATGTAATACATGTTCTAACCTAACCTAAACAAAAACAAAACAATTTTCTGTTTTTCTCAAGCTTCGCTTGATTTCACTCGCTCTATAAGTGGTCACAATACGTAACCTAACCTACAGTTGAGTAGTTAATTAATTGTTTGTAATAAAATTTATATCATTATATTTTTATTATTAATATTAATTTATACGTCTTATTATGCGATTAATAAATTAGATTTAATGTTAGTTATGAGTTTGAATAATATGACTTGACAATTTATGGTTACTTAAATTATTCTGGTTAACATTAGAACAGATAACAGGTATGCCAATCAAAGCAGTATGCCCAGACACGACTATGGGAAGATACTTTTATGCGTAAAAACTTTATGCTGAACATTTTATGACTTCCAAAATTATGACTGAAGTCTTTAGGCGACGCAGAGGGCACCCTCAGTTTTCATAAAATCTTTTTAACATTCCTTACATTTTTATTTAAGGGATGCATCAGCTCCTCGGAAAAAGGTATGACCTTTTTCACAAAAAAGGTACCACTTCTATCCAGAGTAAAAGCTCATTCACATATTCACGACAAAGTTGTCCCCAGTATCAAGTCTGATTTGTAAATAAAATACCTACTATACGAAACATTACCGCACGACACTCAATTTCCTGTTTGTTTGTCACTCTAAGCCCGCTCTAAAGAAGGAAGGTTAAGGGACCTGTCTACAGGCACGTTAAAGTTCACCGGTGTGTGCGCGCCTTTATGAATAATAAAGTAGATGAAGTTGTAAATAGTGGGTGTATCGGCATTTTAGCGCGAACCCTGCGTGATTCGTATTTTCTGAATTCCCCGTTTTAGTATTTTCCTGGCCGTCCTTACACCTTGCATATACAAGGTGTTTCATAAGTAAGAATACATTTTAAAACTCTTAAGGGGGTTGTTTAGACCGTCAAACTGAACAACTTTCTATATGGGACCAAAATCGAAAACGCGAAAAAAAAATTTTGATATCCCATACATATTTTAGCTCTTGTCGATTTGTAGAGTATAGAACATAATAATTTTTTTTCGCGATTTCGATATTGGTCCCATAGTGAAAGTTGTTCAGTTTGATGGTCTACACCACCCCCTTAAAGGTTTATTTGTATTTTTGTAACACCTTGTACAGGGTGTAACACACACTCAAACAAAAAAACATCTTTTTTAAACATTTTTTTAACATTTTGTAAACATCATCATCAGCCAGTCATCGTCCAATGCTGAACATAGACCTCTCCCAAGGCGCGCCACAAAACTACAGGGTGAAATTGATATCATAGCATCATCAAATCAAACTGAATAACTTTCACTATGGGAGCAAAAAAAACATTTGAGTCGAGTAGGCCTTGCAATTTAGTATGGAATAACAGATTTTTTTTGCTCCGATCGGTTATTGCTCCATAGTAAAAGTTGTTCAGTTTGATGGTAGTTTAAAAGGATGATAATGATATCAATTTCACTCTGTATATCCTCGGCCTTCCTCACCCAGTCGCTCCCCGCTACCCGAAAAAAACTACCACACCTATTTCTTAACCCCTGATGCAAAAAGAGAGGTGTTATAAGTTTTACGCCTATGTCGGTCTGTCTATTTGTCTGTTTGTATGTCTGTCTGTCTGTGGCATCATCGTAGCTCCCAAACGGGTAGACCGATTTCGATGCGTTTTTTTGAAATAGAAAGCAAATTTTTGCGAGAGTGTTCTTATGGGTTACTATTATCTGTCTTCTTGTTTATTTCGATTCAATAGGTTAAAAAAAATGAGGGAGTCGGAATGGACGAAAGTATAGGTTTCTTGTTTGACTACGGAACCCTCAAAAATGGAAACTCAAAGACAGTAAAGGAAAAAAGACCGGAGAAACTAATTATTGTAATTAGCATAGTTTTCACACTGTCTTTTTCATTTTGTGACCCTTTTTTCTACGTTTTCAGAATATTCTCCTTTTGATTATAAACTGTAACCGTATTTACGCCACACTATGAAATAGAAGAGTTATTAAAGTTTTAATTAATTCCTCTAGGTTAGCCGGTTCTTTGTAAATATTGTGTACGTGGCATGAACATACAGGGTGGGTTTATTTGGCCCGGAGCTGGGGGCGGAGTCGGCACCTTTTAATGGAGTAGGTACGGGAGTCAACGCCGGATTGCTAACTATAGGCATGGCAGAAGGTCAATTAATTAACCTGTAATTGTTAGATAATAGTTTTATTTTCAGTTAATGTTAGATTTCTTATTTTATAGATATAAAATATAAATTTACAACCTGTACCTTATTATACAGGGTGTAACAAAACACCCTAGTAATATACTTAAGGGGGTTTAGACCATCAAACTAAACAACTTTCACTATGGAGCCAACATCAAGAAAAAAAAACCGGCGGTCCCATACATTTTAGTCGAGTCGATACTGCAGTTGTGTATGGAATACCTGTTTTTTTTTTGCGATTTTGAAGTCGTCGGTGTTGTCTCCATAGTGAATGTTGTTCAATTTGATGTTTTAACCATTAAATTTAGTACATTTTAACACTTACACAATTGAACCCTTTGGACGTTCAGACATGTGAACAGCCTTGTCCCGGAACGGTCTGAAGCACCCCCTTAAGTATTACTAGATTGTTTTGTTACACCCTGTATAGGGTGTAAACTGTCCTATAGTAAATGTCAACCGCTACTCAATCAAAATGTATGAAACAGCGGATTTTTATTTCGAGATTTTAAAGGTTTATCCTATAGTAAAAGTTGTATGATGTTCTGAAGCACCTCCTTAATTATTTAACGCATTTAATTTTACACCTTGTATAATGTTCAATATGAATGTGCTCCACATCTTCTCACTAACGGAACATCTTTCGACGCCTTGGTAGAGTCAAAAAAAATGACGTCAAAGAGTTATTCACGTTCAAATGTGATAATATTTTAAATAACATTTTCCGTTTTGAATTTGGCTCAATTGCACGATAATCTTGGATAGTCCAGTCATTTTAGAGTTTCCTTGTATGGACACCCTAACAATAATTCATCTATCGCTGAAACTTTGCAGTGTGATAAAGTAAAGTATACAGATTACGGTTGACAAATAATCTAGGACCGGAAAAATTAAACTTAGATTATTTGTCAACCGTAATCTGTACTTTACTTTAGCACACTGCAAAGTTTCAGCGATAGATTAATTATTGTTAGGGTCAAACCCTAAAATGATTGGACTAGGAAGCCTAAAATAAAAGAGAAATCACATTAAAAAGAGAGCAAGTTGTTTCTTAACCGTTGTTCCGGGTGGATTATTTTCCCATAAAAGAAAAAAATACATTTTCCTTTACGATTCCGTAGTGTAGCATCATTTTGTATACAAATCATGTTTACAAGTCGTGACATAATGACTTGGGGGATTTGTGGTATGAAGACGTCTGTTTCCCCTAGGCGCGTGGCGATGGCATGGCGCCGTGTTTTGTGTTCGATATACGAGACATTTCGCAAATTGTTGAGCGATGAAAAGATATCAGATAAGGAAAATATCAACTTCCTCTACTTGTGAGACGAAAATTGTATAATGTAAGATACATTTGAGAAGAAATGGTACAGAAAAATTTTCACGTTTCACGTTTTTTTTAATGCTTACAAAATACCGTACAAAATTAAACTACAGGTGAAATTTATAAAATATATCATTAGCATCCTTTTAAACTAAGAGCTTACCCATCAAACTGAACAACTTTTACTATAGGAGCAAACCGATCGGAGCAAAAAAAAATCTGATGTTACTTACATTTTCAGTCGAGTAGGCATTGCAGTAGTTTGGAACAGATTTTTTTTTGCTCCGGTCTGTTTACTCCCATAGTAAAAGTTGTTCTTCAGTTTGATAGGTAGACTCTTAGTTTAAAAGGATGCTAATGATATCAACATATTATCAATTTCACCCTGTACTTTTAAGAGAATAATACCCGTTGGCGTGCTCCATACAAACGAAGTTTAATTTTATTTTGAATATTAATAAATTTGAATTAATTAAATTTTTTAAACGCGTTTTGAATCTGCAGTCCGTGGTTTAACAGATTTTCGTTACAATGTATAGTTTCAAAGTATACTCTGAAATGGAATACGAGATAAAAAATTTCAAACATCTCGGATTCGATTTCAGAGTATAAAGTGGCTCAAGGATTTCCATTCAAATCTTAAATTAATCCTAGCATTGCAACTGTATACATAGTTTAAGGGAAATTTGACTAACCACAAGCTTAAGTATCTAGATCGTGTTTAAAAATTACACTGACTTTAATTGATTAGTGTTGAAAATATAAATGAAATAGATCCTTACTTCGTTTGTATACAGGGTTCCCACCGCGATTGTATTACAAGCAGAATGCAATGAAAATTCATTGAGACGAAAAATCGTTGCTTTAAAAAAATCGTGATTGAATTGTATTTGAGTTGACAGTTGTGTATATCGAGCGCCTTTTGGGTGGCCACGAGGCACTAGTGTTCTTATTCATAAAACAATTCTTGAGATTAAGATACTCTCAAAACACACACGACATTGGCAGAAATGCAGTTCTAGACACAAGATAAGGCCATTAATTTATGAATAAAAACTGTAAAAGTTTTACTTCAGACTATAAAAGTCAAGTGTTTTCACATTGTTCGAGCGTAAGTAATTTTTACGGGTTTATTTTCTAAAAGACAAACCGTATTTCTAAATGAGTGCGTGTTTACTATAACTTTGGACGTTTTTATCTTCACAGACAACGATATTAAAGAGTGTAAGTCAATGTTTACAGATCTTGTTTTATGTGTCTAGCTATTGTTGAAGCATAAGAAATACGCGAAGTAAAAATTATAAACTAGCCTTATTTCAAGTTTTAATGTAACTAGAGTTTACCCGCGACCCGCGTTGGAGTCGGGGATACCTAAAAACCATAATACTAGTAATACGTGTCTAGATTTAGAGCTGTTGCCCATGGCTTCTCATGGCGTGAGGAAAATCTTCGTCGGAACCCATGGCCCCTTAATGGGATAATGTGGCTATACCTACTCGCAGCTCGCTGAACATTGCGCCACGGTTTTCGTAGCACTTTTAGTATTGTGTTCTTTGTTCGATTTATTGATGTTACTTCCTTGTTTCAATACAAATGTAGATACTTCTTTCCTTTAATAGTTTCATTCTGATGTACCACTTTTTTATCATACTTATCAAAGCTTATTCAAATAAGGAAAAGACTGACTGACAAATTTTGTCAATATTTCGCTTTGTATACCTTTTAAAAGGATGATTAGAACGTCAAAGTAGACTCTGAATACCCCTGTGGGATAATGGCGTGAGTATATGAATGTATGTATGTATGAATAAATTGAAACTACTGAATTTTCTACCCAATTTTGTATAGATATAATAATTATGTTCATGTTCATGGTTGATAAGGAAAAACACACACAGAACAAGACTTACAAAAGTTACAAAGGAGTGAATTGTATCTCCGCCTCTATTGTTTGTTGTAGGATTGTATTATTTGAATGAAACTCAATTAAGTAAAGCTATTCAAGCATTTATTAGAGAAAACCAAGTTAGTACTAAAAATAAGGTTAAGTTAAGTCAGTTTGGGGATTATAATCCCCAAATATACGTAAGACATAGCATAAATTCTTTACCATGTCGAAATTTTCAGACGTGGTTAGACCATCAAACCAACTTAAACCAATCAGTAGTTAATCTGCAAAATCAAACACCCAGGTATTATAAGAAAACTTAATTACTATTAGAATAATGTTAAATTCAGTTGTGTATTTAGCAAATATCTTAAAACGAGGCTGTCTACTCTCTAGCAAATTTTTTGGGAGGATCTCTTTTTTTGTGATTCGAAATAGCTTAATAAATGTTATTGTAACCTGAAGCGAAGGTACCTACTTCAAACGCTTACCATTAAAGTGAACACTTCAAATCAAAAGTAAATCAAACTTTACAAAGTTTCCCGCTAAAAGTCCGCGCTGTGTTAATAAAGGTACAGCCATAGTGTAATAAAAGTATTAGTGGTAAAGCTCAACGGTCGGGAGACGAGGCACCAGCAACGAATTCGCAAAGTCGGTACCGCGCGGAGGCAAGTTGGTTCCGGAACGCGCTACCCCGGCCCCCGCACAACACGCTCGATTGACTTATCGTGACCGCTGACAGTGCTACCTCACTGGCGTTTGACAGCTGCGATAAGCCGCCATGGCCACCAGGAAGCTGGAAATAGGTAGTCTATACCTGCATGGGTAGCATGGCACCGTGATATAGCGCTATGACACCTTCGTTCTCTTTCTATTTGCACGTGAACGAAAGAGACAAAAGGCGTGATAAAGCCGTATCACGTGTAGCTTGCTACGGCTTCAGCACTGGTAGCATGCAACACGTGATACGGCTGTATCACGTCTTTTACCTCGTTCGTTCGCACGCAATTAGAAAGAGAGCTAAGGTGTGATAGCGCTGTATCACTGCGGCATGCTAGCTATGCTGGAGTACAAAATGCCTTACAAGCGGTGAAACATGAAAATACTCCTTGGAGGTAGGTAGCGATCGTGCTTCTTCCGTTAACGTCATTGTTTTCGACGTCAAAGTTGTCCCTATAAGGATCTTAGAATCATGAAGGATGCCACTCCTCCTTACAAACATGGAAACAAGAAAATTGGTCATGGCGGTCGGTAATATTCAATCTTCTTTCGTAAGTTAATTATCTATCCACGATGGCCGCGTACTCACGAGATACAGGCTGTCGCGCATTGATATAAAGTGCATTTTGATTTGTCGTTCCTGAAGCGCACAGTTCGGAATTCGAAAAAAGTGTGTGAAATCCTTAGATCAAAATAAAATTAATGGATAGGTCTAAGTGCAGTACTCGTAAGTTGAAGCAACCCACTGGTGCACTTGGTCCATACAAACTAGCGCCATTATCTGTCAAATCTAGGGCACTTGCATACAAATTTGAAGTAAACCTTTCATTTGTTTTGCCTCATTTTTCTGGTTTGAAATATTCGGGTAAGGCCTATCCATTCATTTTATTTTGATCTAAGGTGAAATCGGGAGAGAGCGCTATCTGTTACACTATTGAAAAATCTGTCCCGCTGAGCTTCACCACTAGTAGTTTTTATTACACTATGGTACAACTGTGCGCGGTGGTGCGGTGGGTTTCAGGTTACAGTAAACCCCCGCACAAGTCCGCACGTCCACTCGGGACGTGTGCTTGACACCACGTTTAATTGGAGAGACGCTTCTACGAGTACCTTTCCTTTGTACAATTTGTTTTACTTGTTGTTTGTGCGGTTTCTAGAATAAATTATATATGACCCCTTTTCTTTTAATGGGGTGTCGAGGAGAAGGATTAGATTTGCTAGTTTTTTGTGGGCGGAAGCGTAGTAAAGACATTTTATTTATTTTATTTTTCTATCATGAAAATCTAAATAGGCCTTCACGCACAGAAATGTTAGACATTTTGTCTGGCTCATCATAGTACCGATTTTTTTAAGTTTTTCGTTTAATTTTACAACAAAAAGTTATTTTTTATGGAAATTCAATAAGCGTTTTTCTTTTTGTTTTCTTGGGGATCGATAGATGGCGCCACGGTCTGTGCGAAGAAACGTCAACCTTTCAACAAGTGTTTTTTTAAAATAATAAAGAGTGTAAAGATGATCAAGAAGATGCCAACGCATCTTGTAATGACATATTTCATTATTTACTAATAATTTTAATCGAAAATTCGAAAGTTTTACGCCTGACATGGCTGTATGGGCTCGATCCCTTGGCATTCCAATAAAAAGGCAGGCACAGTCTTAACAAGATTTTGACAGGATCTCGCGTACGGCTCTATGGGCGATAAACATGACATCTGTTGAGTTTTTTAGGAAAAAAAGAAAAAAAAAACGCTCATTATCAAAAACAGTGATGTAGGTACCTAATGTTCTGTCTGAAATCAAAAAGTTTCATAGCATCATTAAAACAAGTAGATAATGTTTCCATGCATTGAATATAACGCGCATTTCTATCAATATGAAAATGAAAATGAAAAAAAATGTTTATTTCTCACCACAAATAGTTTACAGTATTTTTGGTATCCATTTTTATTTAAATCAATTAATATAATAAAGGAAAGGAAAAAGATTACATGTTTTTCCTGAAAAAGAACAGCATTCTCACGACTATATTCCCCGAGGAGGTAGGCGGAGACATTCTGAAAACTCAAAACATCACGTTTCACCCGAAACAGTAGTTAAAGATACAAATTGCAGTATCTTTCCAAAATAACAATACAAAATAAAAAAAAGGCAATTGAAGAGTTTGTTCAACTTCATTCAATATTTGCAGTAAAGATTTTATTAATTTCGAATCTAAATATCCGAGTGTATCTATTCTAAAGCAAAGTGTATTATGTAAGGCATCGGAAGTCTCCTACTAGTAACTTTACTCATTTATCACTTGATTCACATACCAACGTAACAATTTGTCGTACTCGATATGATATGCGTAGTATGTAGTCCACATCTCGAAATTACAATTGTTTCGCACCGCAGATCTCAGTCTGGTAACCAATTTAATTGTAAATGCCCTCTCCAGTTCAAATCGAGATTACTATGTTAAAAGCAATGTGTGGTATACATTGCTAAAGTGAACATTGATTTAATGAAATCCTCCATCCATCCATCCATTGTTTGAATACCGATCGACAAGCAAGCAATTTTTTATCATAGTCTTGTAAAAATTTACTCTATTGCAATGAAAATAAAGTCGAATTGGTGCTTTTGTAACAAACTGTTCCTTAACAATAGGTTTTGATATTGGAATATCGGACTTTCGATCGCTGTTTTCATAGTTAATATAGATAGACTAACGCTCAGTTGTAGAAACGTTCATTAAAGTTAATCCTCCATTAAATCTGTTGTTAGCTTTTACTACGTCAACAAGACAAAAAGTGACAGCAAGAGATTTAATGGAGGATTAACTCTAATGACCGTTTCTGCAACTAAGCGTAATTACTGTCATAATAAAATAAATCTAAGTCATAATTTTATTTAAATTATACTTAGGCAGAAACTACCGTAATAGCAAGTTATCTTGCAATAGTTATCGTGCATTTAGGCAATGATACATAATATCTAGTTAGTCGTTACTATCATCAAACATCAAAAAATCGTTACTATTATAAGAAAATTTATGGACGAACTCAGCGATTATTAACATGAAGTAGTATCAGCGATTATTAACACTAGCCTTTGTATTATTAACATTGAGTGTGTATTATTAACATTAAGTGTTAATAGCATTTAAGCGTTTTCAAATTTGTTAAGTAGAAACCTATATGTGGAAGCTTGTAATTGGCCTATAGCTAACTAAATTTGTGAATTATATGTTTTATAGCTGTAAGCTCCCCAAATATAATAAAATAATAAATAAAATAAATAATCAAGAAAAAGAATAAGATTGCCACGTGGGCATGACCCAACCCCTTGGAGCCTATTGAAAAAATTTTGTTCCCGTCACGCTAGTGTTATATTTAGTTATATTTATATTAAAACCTCCCCAGAAGAGAGTAGGTACATTTTATATGTGAAAGTACCTATCAAAATAAGTCCTACAATTTGCGAGTAAATCCCCATTTACGTGACTGAAAAGAAATAGTCGTGGCAACCCTATGTAAACGACCATTTTTATGCAAGCAACCATTACCTTCCATTTGGTACCTATACAATTTATTGCCTAAATAAATAAGCGTATAGTAGGCTTAGATCAAAATAAAATTAATGGATAGGCCTAAAGCGCGGTAAGTTGAATCAAACTACTGGTGCACTTGGTACATACAAACTAGCGCCATTATCTGTCAAATCTAGGGCACTTGCATACAAATTTGAAGTAAACCTTTCATTTGTTTTGGCTCATTTTTCTGGTTTGAAATGTTCGCGTAAGCCCTATCCATTCATTTTATTTTGATCGAAGATAGTAGGTACACTAGAAGGTAATCAAAAGGAACAACATTTTTGCACCCAGCTACCAGGGAGTTGCGAGTTGCACATATGGGTGAACAAAACTTATGATGGGATCTTGGAATAATAATCATCATCACAGCCTATGTATACGTCCCACTGCAAGGCACAGGCCCACCCGTAGCCTACCCGGCTATGGCCGTTAGTCCACTACGCGTGCCCAATGCGGATTGGTAGACTTAACAATAAATTTGAATAATAATAGTGTAAGTAATGACCAGTAGTAAATGTTACTAGAATGGACAAGATTAGGAATGAGTATATTAGAGGAAGTTTGAAAGTGGCTCCTGTGAATGAAAAGCTGCGCGGAAATCGATTATCGTGGTATGGACATGTTATGAGAAGAGATGAGTGTCATATTACAAGACGAATGTTAAATATGAATGTGGATGGCTGCATGAAGAGAGGACGACCAAAGAAAAGATGGATGGATTGTGTGAAGGATGACATGTGTAAAAAAGGTGTGTCAGCTGAATTGACGGCTAAAAGAGATGAATGGAGGAAGACGACATATTGCGCCGACCCCAAATAATGGGATAAGGGCAGGAAGAAGAAGAAGAAGAATAGTGTAAGTAATGAAATGTAAAAAACCTAATATCTTAACTGTTTTTTGTTCGAAAGTGTGTCCCCTAAACCAAAAGTGGATGTAACACAGGGGTCTGCGCACTTCACAGTTACGAGGTCGAATAGTGTATAAGATTCGGTTAAATTGTCGTATCTGTAGGGCTCGCATGCCACCCCCGAGAAAACGATAAAAATCGAGATGTGCCTCCATCCTTATTATTTTACGTATGCCAGAAAGAGCGCGCACGACGTTTTTCTCGTTTAAACGCTTTGTCGTGGCTGGCATGCTAGCTGTGCAGTAGTTATCTGTTGTATATCTGTTCAAATAAACATCGATATTTGTTTATGCAGAAGAAGAAATTCTGAAGTATATGTGAAGTCTACCAATCCGCATTGGGCACACGTGGTGGACTAACGCCCAAACACCATCCTAGAGGGTAGGCCTGTGCCCTGCAGTGGGACGTATATAGGCTGATGATGACGATTTGTTTACGGACAAGAAAGAGATAACAACATTGGAAAATAGCTTAACAAAAATAAAGCTGAGAATTTTCTGCCAAACACATTTTATAGGAATAAAAAATCCAGAGCACTAACTGTTCATAAAACTGCATAACAAAATCAGACATTTCATAAATTTTATTTGCATCCGTTTTTCCTACTTTTTTGTTTTCATCTGATTGAACACAATAATAGTTCTGCAAATTGAAATCTCATTTTCAATGTAAAAGTAAAAGCGTTAAGTATTTTCCTTGTTTCTTTCGGTAAGTGCACACGTTTCACACAATGTTGTTGGCATTGTGGTATAGTCCAATCATTTTAGAGTTTCCTTGTATGGACACCCTAACAATAATTCCTCTATCGTTGAAACTTTTCAGTGTGATAAAGTAAAGTACTATACAGATTACGGTTGACAAATAATCTAGGTCCAGAAAAAACGAAACCTAGATTATATGTCAACCGTAATCTGTATACTTTACTTTATCACACTTCAAAGTTTCAGCGATAGAGGAATTACTGTCATAATAAAATAAATCTAAGTCATAATTTTTTTTAAATTATACTTAGGCATTTTTTGTCTCGTGAAAATATACACCTTGAGAATTCAAAGCAACAGGTTAGATTAGCACTATTCTGGATTAAATAAAAAAAATAAAATTGAAAAAAAAAGTAAAGTTTTGTAGCAGTACTAAAAAACTATCACAGGACGTACATTAAAAATGCCTATAAGTAATTAAAAAAATTCATGACCTTGATTTTTATTTTTATTTTTCTGGTAACTATTATGATAACTATCACCCGATTCCGGCTTGACGTCGATTTACGGGACACCCTGTATAAGCACATGGTATATTTTAAACGCGCAGACGACGCGCGTTTCAGGAACTCCATTTTCGGCGCCGTAGATGCCGATTGTTGCATTTGCAACGAATCAAACGCGCGAAAAACGCGATATAAACGCGCGCGTGAACGCGTTCGAAACTAGTCTGAAGCTCGTATACGCGTGTTTGAATCGATACGGCATTGAGCCATTGGACAACTGACGAAGAGTCTCTGATCAAAACGCGGAAGCTACGAGCGACTCATCGCTGTATCTGCGCTTATATTCTTAGAGCCAATCTAAGAATTCCAAACCAATCTTTATAAGACTTATTTACCTATAAGTGTAATTAAAGTATAACGGTAGTGGTGTAGTTGTGTGTTTTAAGTATATACGGGTGTTAGTCTAGACAGTTGCATTAGGTACTTTACATATGGTTGTAATCAAGATATTTTACAACTTTCCCAAAGGAAAAAACAAATTTAGCAAAAAAAAATTTTTTTAAACATTCGATCAGCTGATTTACTTAGTATGGAAAGTTCAAAATTTGTTTGCTTCCAGGTTTCTTAGGGAAAGTTGTTCAGTATCATGGGCACAAACACCCCTTAAAATAATGCAACTGATAACCCTAACACCCTGTAGGTACATAAACTGGGGTGTTAGGGGCATCCTGTTCTTGCGTAAGTTTGATTTAGTTTAGACAATTTCAACGTTATCAATGAAACCTCCGTAGTTCACGTATTGCCGCGATATTTGGTGACACAGCTAGCCTTAGCCGTTCGCGTCCCAAAACCGTATAATATCGTAGTAAAAGACCCCAATGTCGGGTCAAATGAAAACAAATGAGCTTACTTTACAGCACCTTCAAAGTGAACGGTTTATGTTAAAAGAAACTAACATTTATCCTAATCGGCAACTAAGTTGGAGGATTCTAGCGCCTTCAATGGCACAGTATAAGCGCGTTCACACACGATGACGCACTGACGGAGCGGCAGATGTCAGTCCATAGAGCCACACCCGGTGCGTCAATGCGTCACCGTGTGTGCTTCTACGTGCGGTTTCATACAACTCCATGCTTCACAAATGACGGACTGACGTTTGCTGCTCCGTACTAAGAAAGAGTAACTAGTGCTACATATATTACGGACACTCCTCTTAAGGGGGTGGTTCTAAACCACTATCAAACTGAACAACTTTCACTATAAAGATAAATTCGAAAAAATATTTATAAATCTGCTGTCCTATACATTTGAGCTGGCAGGGTTCCAAAACATCATGATAATTGTCAAGCAGATTTTAGCTTTGAGTGAAATCCAGACCAAACACCTAAGTTATAGCCTATAGAATCCCACTGCAGGGCAAAGGTCTCCTCTTACGAATAAGGGTGAGAGGGAGTGGGCCATACTCCACCACGCGGGCCCAGTGCGTGTTGGTGGAGGCAAGTTAGTGGTCAACTTGCTGTCAGAGAATATTCAAGCCGCCTCAATAGGCCTCTGACCTGGCTTAACGAATAGTTACAACGCCATCTGACGGAACTATCCGAGACCAACTGCTTAACGTGCCTTCTGAAGCACGGATACGCTCGAGATGAAATACCACTAAACGGTCACCCATCCAAAGACTGACGGGACCTGACGTTGCTTAACTTCGGTGATCGTTTCCAATACCGAAGCTCCACTACGCCAACGAGCGCCCAAACACCTAGTCTTCTGTAATTTAGTTTCGTAACACAATTTTTTTTTTTTTTTTTTTTTTTTTTTTTTTACGTAGCCTTTTCAATGTCCCACTGCTGGGCAAAGGCCTCCCCTTTTACTCTCCAATCCTCTCTGTTGTGTGCAACTTCTGGCCAACTCTCCAAGAAGGCATCCATGTTATCTCTCCACCTTTTTCTCGGTCTACCTCGACGCCGGTGACCATCCTGGGGAACCCAGTCTGTGGTGATTTTAGCCCATCTTTCGGGTTGCATGCGACAGACATGTCCGGCCCAGTCCCACTTCAGCTGAGCTGTCTTGCGTCCCACGTCCGCTATGCCAGTTCTGGAGCGCAGTTCAGTGTTTCTAACACGATCGGTTAGTCTTACACCTAAAATACTGCGCTCCATCGCTCTTTGGCAGATCTTGAGGCTAGATTTCTGATGTTCAGTCAAAGACCAGGTCTGAGCACCGTAGGTTAGGATGGGCAGGATGCACATGTCGACGAGTTTTCGCTTTAGTGTTAAGGGAAGGTTGCCCTTCATAAGCTCCTTCATGGACCAGTAGCTCTTCCAAGCGTTTTTAATGCGTCTTTCAACCTCTTTATCCTGCCTATTCTCGAAAGAGACTATCTGGCCCAGGTATATGTATTCGTCGACGTACTGCATGACCTGCCCATCTACCTCGACCCTACGTTTGGTGCTGTTTGTCATAACCTGTGTCTTTGACATGTTCATCTTCAATCCTACCCCAAGACTCGCCCCACTGAGCTCCTGTAGCATGGTTTCAAGTTCTTCTGCAGAAGTGGAAAACAAGACAATGTCGTCCGCGAAACGCAGGTTTGTTAGTTTTTTGTCACCGACGTCGATACCCTTATTCTGCCATGATGAATTGAGTACAAGGAATACCTCCTGAAGAGTTGATGTAAACAACTTAGTGAATAAAAAAAATAATATAATTGAGAAAAACAACATAATTCAGTGAGAAGAGGGTTGGGTATGGCAGAAGAAGCATGAAAGTAAAATTAATGCTGTTGAAATGCGTTCCTTGCGAAGTGTGTGTGGAGTTACGCTGTGAGATAGAGTGAGAAATTGTGTGATTAGAGATCGATGTAAATTGAAAGAAGATGTTGTGACAAGAATAGAGAAGGGTATGCTTCGTTGATTTGGTCATGTGGAGAGGATGAGTGATAGCAGATGTACGAAAGAGATATATGGAGCTAAAGTGAGTGGAAGTGTCGGCAGAGGGCGCCCTCGTAGGACGTATTCTGATAAAATCAGTTGCGTCCTACAAAAAGGGGAGTTGCGGAGTACTCGAAACCGACGGACATACTCGTATATAGGGTCCAACTTAATATGCTGACACTTTTTTAAGAGGATGATCAGACCGTCAAACTGAACAACTTTCTCTATGGGACTATGGAGGTGGTACTTGGGAATGTTCCTCCATTGAAAAGGGAAGATCTTCCACCAGGCTTAGTGTGAAGCCTGGGGACCGGCCGTGGTCCAACAGTTCTTAGTTGGACCTTGTATATATATCGAATCTCTGTGATTATTTATCTTGCGCGATTTATGTCTCGCATTCGATTGTGAACCTTATTTGTAGTAGGTTACGAGTTACGTATTTCCAGTGAACGTTGTATTGTATGGAGCATATTTCTGTGAGCGACGGTATCGCCATCTGTTGGCTTCTCTGCTATAAATTGTGGGTGTTGACATCTATGGCAAGTCCCCACAGTACTCCCCCCTCAGACCGGAGGTCGTTGAGTGGTTCGAAGTGTGCAGTCTGTATCCATGTAGGTGCAGGGCTCCAGTCAAGTGAGTCTGACGAGCGATGTGCTGCGGGTGTGTGCATCTGTCAGGGAGACCAGTCCTGATGTGATGCGGGTAAGTGACAGGCGTGGAGAAGGCGAGCAGAACTGCCACGTGGAGGTGAGCTCAGACACGTGGGCTGCGGGAGATCCTTCTATGCAGACGCTGACTGTCGTTGGGGAAGCTGCAGGCCCAGGAAGCGGTGTGAAGACAGCTGCGATGGACCTGGTGCGGCTCCGGGTTGATGGCGTGTGACTGCTGGTTGTTTGACCTGGTCGAGGGGTGTGAAGGGGTTGGTTGAAGCTGGTTGCTGCTCTGTGTGTTCAGGTTGCGATGTTCTTTGTCGAGGGTCACCAATATGGAGGTGCTACTTGGAAATGTTCCTCCATTGAAAAGGGAAGATCTTCCACCAGGCTTAGTGTGAAGCCTGGGGACCGGCCGTGGTCCAACAGTTCTTAGTTGGACCTTGTATATATGTCGAATCTCTGTGATTATTTATCTTGCGCGATTTATGTCTCGCATTCGATTGTGAACCTTATTTGTAGTAGGTTACGAGTTACGTATTTCCAGTGAACGTTGTATTGTATGGAGCATATTTCTGTGAGCGACGGTATCGCCATCTGTTGGCTTCTCTGCTATAAATTGTGGGTGTTGACATCTATGGCAAGTCCCCACAGGACCAACATCGAAATTGCCAAAAAAAAATCAGCTCTTCCATACAAAACTGCAAACCTCGAGCCAAATGTATGGGACAGTAGATTTTTTTTTCGCGATTTCGATGTTGGTCCCATAGAGAAAGTTGTTCAGTTAGATGGTCTGAACATCTCCTTAAAAAAATGGCAGCATATTAAGAAGGACCCTGTATTATGTATGAAGAGATGTATGGATGTGAATGAGGCAAAAGAGGTATGTAAGGATCGTAGTAGACGGCGCGCTCTAGTCTCTGCTTACCCTATTGGGAAAGAGGCGTGACGTTATAGATAGATAGAAAAATTATTTCGTGTTTGTGAGCTTCTTTTTTCGCGTGCGTGACATTGCTAGCGCATGCTTTTTGTATTTGAGTCAACTGAGGTACTACAATTTTGTATGAAACAGCAGATTATTTTATTTTTTCTCCATATTGGCTCCTATACAAAGTTGTTAAGTTTGGTAGTCTAAACCAATCCTTAACATTTACTAGGGTGATTTGTTACACTCTGTATGCGATAGTTCTAAGAATATGTCTGGTTTTCAGTGTAGGTGAATAAACACAAATAAAAGTAGGTACTTAACCTATGTAGAACGGTTCAATGATCAAGCGAGTGATACTTTCACAACATTTTTAGGTGTAGAACCCTGAAAAAGCTTTTAGGGTCCCCTCGGACTTCATGTTGATGTAATTTATTTTACGAGTTTAAGTAAAAGTTTGTCGTAAACGGAGTTTATAGTATGGAGCCGAGAGTTTGTTCCTAAACTAGGATTTAAAACCATTAAAGATATCTTGGAGGTACAGTTTTTGGTCTGTAAATAGAAATCACGCTAAATAATCATCATCATATCGTATCATTGAATTAGAACACTATGGAAGATGGTTCCACGCTCAAAAGTGTCCGAACCATAAGAAGTTTACAATTCAAAAAGAGACTGTAGTCTCTTGCCAGTCTTTGTTTGATCGTCTGAGCACCCGCGAGTTCATGATGGCGTACTGTGTTGTAAAAACATGTACAAACTACCAAAGAAAAGTGAAAAAATGTGATGGTGTATCCTATTTTCAGTAAGCAAACTATTATTTTATCATTTAGAAGCATTTAGAAATATCATTTTGTTTAAGAAACATAATATTTAATTTTTATTTTATTTATTGATTATCTGTCAACGTGTCCGCCATTACGTCTGTCATGTTTGATGTTAATTTTTTTTCACCTCCAGTCGAAGCTGCATATGGTGTTAAGTAGGTGCAAGCAAAATTAACCCTTGTGACTAGCTTCATACGATTTCAATTGCAATGTTTTCAGTTTGTTTACATTACTATGCATACCTACATTTCTGTGGGTCCGGTGAATAACGGTCTAACTCAACTTAGATCCAAAATGAGTTTTTAAGGCCATAATACTCAATTTTTTTTCTCTACAAAATGGTGTTACTGAAATATTCATACCTTTAATAATTCCAGAGATAGACTTATTACAAAACGATTTAAGTCCATTTTTTTATCGTGCACAATGGTTGAAATACAGTTAGATCATAAAACCAATATAAAATTAGGTGAACATGGATTTATTTCGACTTAAATCCTTCGTCACAATTTATTTTGTTTTGTGAAATATGATTTATCTGAGTAAAACCAAATTTCAAAAACCTTAATAGTTAATACCTACATAAAAAATCAAGTTTAGCTCATGAATATGATGCGCGTTTGATAGCGGGCTAAGTACGGAAACTGACATCATCTGAGACTGGGGAGAACGCTATACATCTCACTAAAAATGTATGTCGAAGAAGTGAGTTAAACCGTCTATCACCAAATATTTTCTTTTATGTAGTGAGAATAAGAATCACTTAGTATGAATACAATCTGGCGATTTTTTTAAAGGATGGTACTGTTAGATTGAACTAAGTGATAATGTCAGGTCTTGTTTTAGCTAGGGATTGCCGAACCGCACTTCAAGCATAGGCTTGTACATAGAGTGGTAAAGAAGGAACCTGTAGTTTATTCTTTGAAATTAAATTATTTTTATCCTAAAATATCTTATATTTTGTATAATAACAACACTGCAAAGCGAACCGGATATCAAACGTGTATTAATATGACAATACACCAGACTGGGTCATAAAATTTTGAGGCACAGAATCGTGAGTTCTAACTTGATAAGTTTTTAAGCATGCGTCGCTTTAGAATTGGTTATTGTATTGTTTTTAGAATGGTTTTTTGTTTAATATTTCACTTTCCAGCATTACTGATACCACGCGGCGTTACCCACGTTGCGAAATTTGCATCTAAGCAATACCCATAAAAAAATATACATATATATGATAAAATTACTTACCTACTTATAACGAAATGAATATTTTTTCTAGAAAATGTCTAATTTTTGTGTCATTTAAGTATAATGCTGAATATGGTGGATATTAAAAGCTTAAACAGTGAGCTTAGAAAGTACGTTTTGCAAGTGTTTGTTATATTTTTCCACAAAAATAATATTAAATATTCGATTTAAATCTATACGCACAAAATATTACCTTCGTAAAAAAGAATTAAACTCAAAAAACACTTTGTAAGTTTGTGATGAGCTTGTTTTACCTAAATAAAACTACGTTTATCAATTCGTTTTGATTCAGTTTACAAAGTTAGTTTTCCGGTGGTGTGTATTAAAGAAAGGGATGGAATTAAAATGAAATTAAAAAATAACATAAACCATTTCACACCAAGGTTATTGTGAAGTGTAAAAGGCCCTAACTCAATTTAAATCATAATGTAACGTATTTTTATTAGTGTCAAAAGGTTTAATTCAACTTCTGAACGAAATATCTCCAGCACGGTAAGTATTTCATAGACTAAACCATATACTAATAAAAGAACATAAAAATATCTAGAAGACACAGTGATTAGCTTGCAAAAATATTAAATGGTTTTCGAGAAAATAATTTTTTATACCAAAAAATTATGTTTTTAGGCTCTCCTGTAAAGTTGCATTTTTTGAGTTGGACCGTTATTCACCGGACACACAGATTTATATAAGGTTAGTTTGGGACACTTTTATCGAGAATTTTGTACTAGACCCTGTGTCCATAGAGTTCTAGGTCGATGTATCGTATGTCATTTTTGTCTTCCTGCTTGGATCCGAGGGGGGGGGGTTACATTTCGAGGTCGAGGTGTTTCAGCCAGTCTTCCGCTGCCGGGGAAGCCTGTGGAGTTCTTCGATTCCACCGGAGAAACGGCGCAGAGTGCACTCGTTTACCACATGGGAGAGGGTCTGGTCAGGTGCCCCGCAGTCGCACGCTAAATAATGATGAGACCATTTAATTACTAAACCAATACAGGGTTGACAGCTTGGCAAATACTGAAACGGTGAAATCAGACCATCAAACTGAACAACGTTCACTGCAGAACGCGAAAAATCTGCTGCTCCATACAAAACAGCTGCACCTACTCGACTCAAATGTATGAGCTAATATCCTGTAGTGGGTGGACAGAAGCTTATGATGATGATAAACATTTAACCACGATGGCTCTTATAAATAAGCGTAAACTCAAGAGAATAAATAAAATAGAATTCCAGCAAATTAAGTCATTGTTTACTACCATCTTCCGAATAAGACAAATTGATCAGCTAGTCAATATGGCTTAAACAAATTGTATTAAGGACCTAATCAAAGGAGGTAAACATTGACACAATAATAGGGCATATACGTCAATAGCCGTCAAGGAGAATGTACAGACGTCCTGCCCTATACACTTCTCATAATGTTAATAATTCTATAGGGTGAAATTGATATCATTAGCATCCTTTTAAACTGTTTTAACGTGGTAAAATTTAACATCAGTCAGTGAAAGTTCGATAGTGCCCACGACTTCGTACGCGCAGACCACTGACTTTATATACTCATAACTTTTGATTGTATGAACCGATTTGAATGAAATTAAGCTTACATCCAAGCTAAGCCTTTGTGAAAACCCCACCAAAATCGGTTCAGTCGTTTTTAAGTGATGCGTGCATAAACAGACAAAAATTCTAATTTTGTGTAAGTATTCTATTACGTATCTTAAACACCCTAATATATTTTTTTGCAAATATCTTCATTGTCATCATCGCTAAGTTTACAATATTATTATATGTATAGATTACCTTTATTTAATTTACCCATATGGTAGACGAATAACCTGAAAATTGTTCGTTTATGCATTAGAAGTACATGTGGTAACAAGTCGATGGTGAGGTGGAATTGGACTGATGCCACGTTTTGGCCACAGTTTGCCAATTATTTAGTTACGAGAAACATCGACAAATATTATCGTAATGGGTATTTGATTAATCATAGGCCATACATCATTTGCTGAACAGCAAAACTCGTTTGGTAGTTTTGTAATTATCTCTTTTCGGTTCTGTGCATTACATTATTTACACGTGGATTTGTATACCTACAATAATAACCGTAAGCAAGTATCCAGGGGGGGACAGGAGTAATTTAAACCCCGCCCCCCCCCCCCTTTTTTCTCATCTTGTAAAATTTACTGAATAAATAAAGATTCTCGTAAGATCTCGTATCTCCATTAGTTAGGTAGCTACGCATTTCCTAAATTAGTCTTTTAATCTTTCAATTTCAACCGACTTGTATCTTCTATCTTAACTATTATAAACTGTAACAGAATTCTATTTCTATTCAAAGTGTATATAAATTGAAGATATTTACAAGAAAAAGAATACGGTATAGTTTCTAGGAGGCCCTGACTCGAAATCAACCTTTTTTTAGAATTTTTGTCTGTCTCTTTGTTTTCTTGTTCGAGCATCATAAAAAAATTACTGATCCGATTTTAATGAGACTTTTTTGTTCGATAGCTAATGATTTGACTTATAATCTGGTACATACAGGGTGAAATTGTTATCATTAGCATCCTTTTAAACTAAGAGTCTACCCGTCAAATTGAACAACTTTTGCTATGGGAGCAAACCGATCGGAGAAAAATAAAAATCTGCTTATGCATACATTTTATTTGAGTCGAGTAGGCATTGCAGTAGTAAATTTTTTTTTGCTCCCATCGGTCTGATCCCATTGTAAAAGTTGTTCAGTTTGATAGGTAGACTATTCGTTTAAAAGGATGCTAATGATATCAATTTCACCCTGTATAATTTGTGCGGACGAAGTCGCGGGTAAACTCTAGTAATAAAATATATTTGTACCCCAATGAAGTCCAATATCTCATAAAAAATCGTTCAAATAAACATCTACGTGATTGAAATTGAGATTGTGGATTCCATAATTCTCAGCTTCTACTTGTAATCTTGGCATACAGTCACGTACGATGGGCAGAGCGCGATTTAATATCGGTGCTCTAATATTGTATGAGGAAAAGCATAGACCATCATTATCATACGAGTGTGCTTGTGTATGTCTTATTATTCTGAACATCTGAGATCATGGCGCTACATTTATCTTGGTACTCTAGCATGCAGTTTAACATAGACATCGTTCATTTAAATGCACAATACCAGATAATTATATCTTAACCGGTCAAAAACACTTTTGACTGATTTTTGCAGTCGGAAGTGGTTTTTACCGGTGCGGTGCCCTTATATTTTCGAGTGGCCTAGGTAAGCAGTAGCAATTCTGTTCTGTGGTCGCAAGAAACCTATCATACTGCTCGCTAGCCTAGCCAACTGGGTTAGTTCTGGGGTCTAAAAACTCATAACCGGTCAAAACCTCTTGACTGATTTACAGTCAAAAAACAGTCAAAAATAAGATATAAAAGATAGCTTTTCTAAGAATAAGAGAGTGTGTTTCAAATCTCTGTTTCTTTCATTTAAAATAGCCTTGAAATTTCGTTGCCATTTGGAATGTAGTATTCATTCTTTGGTATTATGTATATCAAATGGGTCAAAGCAAATATCACGTAAATTCATGTACCTATCACCGTAGAAACAGTGTAAAATTGCGAGAAAACTGGGTTAAATTAAGTAAACCATGTTCTTATATCGTAGTCTTAAATAAAATTGATTATATATTTTTTTTTTAAATAAATGCAACGCAATTAAGCACAGATTCACGTATTTACACAAAAAATACTCATTTTGATAAATCTCACGTGAGATAAGGGTGGAGTGGAGTGGAGGGTGGAGCCAAATCTCATGTAATCTCACCAGGGGGAGGGATGTCGAAAGATCCCCTCACTTGTTTAACATAATGGATGCCCCCCAATTCTTGTCACATTAAAAATATTTCCTTGAACATGTCCCTAATCCCTTATATATATTTATTGATTTCTTTGGTCCGTTTCTTAAAATGTTACTTTACGGAGTTTACGATAGGTATTTGTATTTATCAAAATGTGAAAATGTATATTTCACGATCACACATTCAATGAATAAGTAAAAGGGTCTTTCTTAAATAATAATTTGCTGACGGTTTTTAAGCAGATACTCAGAGCATCAAACTGAACAACTTTCTCTACTGTAGCAACATCGCGATCGTTATAAAAAATAAGCTGGGATCAGCTGCAAATCTGCTGATTTTCTTTCGCGATATCCATGTTTGTCCCATAGAGAAAGTTGTTCAGTTTGGTGGTCTGATCTTACCCTCAGCATATTAAGAAAGACCCTGTTTCTAGACAGAACAAGAAAAGATTGTAGCAGTGGTTTAAACTAAACAGTGTTCATTATATTCGAATGCGATGAGCTTAACCAGAAGTTCTATTATTATGCTAATATAAACACAGAGGTTTTTACTTTTATAAACTTTTAGTCAGTCGGATACGCGCCTTCAATTGAAATGTTAGATGTTTTACGTAAAATTTAATCTTCGCATGTAAATCGGATTATTTACTTGAGATAATTTGTGTTCAGTGATGTTTGAAAATTTTCGAAACGGTTTTCAGCTTCCTATACAAACTTTGATTATAATTTGTATTTCGCTTTGTTTAGAATTTTGTATAACAAAAGCTGTAATAAACTTTTAATTAGTATTAACACCCTATTTAGTCTTTGGTATACGAGATATACAATTAGTACTTAAGTAATTATTTTCGAGTCAGTAAAGTCAACACATATTTCATGGGGAACTTTATACGCAATTATAATAAGATACCTGAAGATAGTCTTAACTTGCTAGACAAAAATAGGTTACTATACTCGATGATTAAATGTATATTACCAAAATGTCTAGTCTTGACAATGTTACACTGTGTAATTCAATATATATTTTGTTTTGTTTGATAGGTGTAGAGTTTCTGGCCGCATCTTCTCTATATCCTTCTCTGGGTCATCAAAGGGTCCTTCTTAATATGCTGACACTTTTATAAGGGGATGATCAGACCATCAAACTGAACAACTTTCTCTATGGTACCTACATCGAAATCGCGAAAAAAATATCTGCTGTGCCATACAAAACTGCAAATCCGCTCGAGCCAAATGTATGGGACAGCTGATTTCTTTTTCGTGATTTCGATGTTGGTCCCATAGAGAAAATTGTTCAGTTTTATGGTCTGATCATCCCCTTAAAAAAGTGTCAGCATATTAAGTTGGACCCTGTACGGTACACCTTCCGATGCTGTGGTAGAGTCAAAAAATAACGTCCTAAATCTAATCTGAGTAAATCTATCAATGTAATATTTTCTGAACTTATAAAACTGTTCCGTGAATGACTGACAGAAACTGATGATATAATAGAAGTATGCAATTTGGAATAGAGGGGATGTAGGGGATGAAATTTGAGAAAAATGAGCATGTAGCTGAGTACGTATCTATGGAGCATGTAGGGATGACATGAAAGGATTTTGCGATATCCTAATTTCACGCAGACAAAGTCGCGGGCAAAGGCTAGTTTTGGATTTTTGATTTTGAGTAAAGACTAATTTCTTATAACTGTTTTACATTGATTTTTGTGAGGTTTAGTCTGCGTAGGACAGTGGTACCTACTCGAGATTTTTTATGGATTAGGGCGGAATGGTTCCATGCATTATTCATGGGAAAGGATCTCAATAAGTGTCACTGTGTCAACAGTGGTAGTTGAAAAAGAAATGTTCTGGTCGGTCGGGTGAACTCGCTCTACAAAGCAAATTGAATCGATTAGAATTACTCTGCATTCGTTATTTGAAATTTGAAAAAGTTTTGCGTAAAACATTGGCTCTTTTTTTTTAAACGAAGTAAGTATCTACAAAATACGATAAATTATGTGTTATACATAAAAAAATTAAAGGTTGCCTTTTCATGTTTTTGGGTGGGGAAAAGGCACTTTATATTGTTATTTTATGTTTTTAAATATATACAGGTTGAAATTGAAATCAATGGCAACCTTTAAAACTAGACTCTACCCATCAAACTGAACAACTCTTACTAAGCGGAACAAAACAATCAGCACAAAAATAAAATTTGCTGTTTCATACTAAACTGCAATGCATACTCGACTCGAATGTATTGTATGAAATATCTGATTTTTTTTTACTCTGACATTTTTGCTCCTATAATAAAAGATATTCAGTTTGATGGATTAGAGTTTTAGTTTAAAAGGATGCCAATGATTTAAATTTCACCCTGTATAAAGAGTCATTCCATCCCGTAATTCTTTAAATATTATATTTAAGGAAAAACTTGCTACGAGTGCCCGTTTAAATAATCAATACACGCACGGTTGCACGGTTGTTGCTTGTGGCAATACTTCTGTCCACCCAGATGGGGATTTATACCTTTGCATGTTCCTTTATATTCCGTTTTGATTAGTATTTCAGTGCAAATTTTCGTTCCAGTTAAGCATATATGCAAAATAGCAATTTATAAGATGTGAAGTTACGAAAGTTTCATTTTGTCAAAGACTTTCTTAACTTAACTTAACTTTCTTAAGCAATATTACTTTGACACTAGACTTCTAGCATAATCCCGCAGTCTTATCTTGCTTGAATTAAAAAGTGATCATTTTTAAAGCTAAATCATTGTTGTTACGAAAAAATTACTAGATGAATTTCCCAGCCCTATTCTGTCTTGATATTGCCTGCAAAGCAAACAAATATTGTAATCCAAGATAGCACCACAAGATTTCTCCATATCTTGTTCAGGCATTGAAACATATTCCAGTGGAATGGTCATAGATTAGGGATTCTAAAAAATATACGCATATCTGATCCTGTGTCGCAACCCCATGGCAGACGCGAACAAAAGTGGGGTTTCTGGAGATTATCTCCACTTTATGTTGAGACAATGATAGTAATTCCAGTGGTAAGGCCATCGTTCAGGGATTCTAAAAAACTAGGGTTGCCACCCCTAGGCCTGTCGCAACCCCCTACCAGCCAGCCACAAAAATTGTGTTTCTGTTGATTAGCACATTAAGTAGGTATACATGTTTAGCAAAATAACAACTATTTATTTTAGTCAACTTTAGGCAAATCTACCAGAATTCTAAGATAATTATATCTGTAACAGTCAAAACTCATAACCGGTCCAAACCAAAACAAACTTTTGACTGATTTGTGCAGACTTTAAGTAAATCTACCAGAATTCGATTTGTAAACTAAAAAATTCGAATATCGTCTGCTATTTTTCAGTAAAGTCTGTTATATATGCTTGTTTGCATTTTGTGTGATTTAACTTCGATTCCTAATCGCATTAAATCAGAGTTCAACAATAAAAGTCACACTTACCAGCACTATTTCCGTACGTCAAAGGTTCGAAATAGAATCTTATCTCGGGGATGTCTGATAGGAACAGTTTGCTATTGTGTCCCGCGCATTGTACGTCAGTTCAGTTTCAATCGGGACTGGAGAACAACCGACTTGATACTCGTCAAGCGTGTAGCTGTATATAAGATTGTTTGTTCATATAGCTTGTAAAATAAGGCCAGGTAGCGATCGATGCACGGTGCAATGCAAGAGGCTTTTAGAAATGGTAGCTATACAGCCGAATTAAGAAAAACAACAATCTGAGTTGCGAAAAACAAATTAACTGAAAAGAGAAAAAAAAACTATATTTTTACTAATTTTGTTGCCCACATGAGAAGAAGAAGGAATATTTACTCAAACAAAATAAAATAAATACATACCTATCTTGGACATATTTGTCACACAAATTATCTAGTTACATTTAAAGTACCTATCAGAATCTAGTCTGGACTAAAAACCGGGCCTGGAAATTTTTTGATTATACAGGGTGTAAATGTAAAGCTGTCTAGGCTGCAGGGCGTGTCAATATACAAGGTCCAACTTAAATGTTGACAGTTTTTAAGAGGATGATCATACCATCAAACTGAACAACTTTCTGTATGGGACCAATATTGAAATCGCAAAACAAAAATTAGCTGTCCTATACATTTGGCTCCAGTAGGTTTGCAGTTTTGTATGGAACAGAAGATTTTTTTGTAGCGATTTCATTGTTCGTGCCATAGAGAAAGTTGTTCAGTTTGGCGGTCTGATCATCCATCAAGTGTCATATTAGTGGCATATTAAGAAGGACCCTACAGCCTCTACCTACATACACTCAAAAAACATTTCTCCTGCAGTCGGATAAAAAGTAGCAAAACTCATAACACTTTTTCCGAATCAGTCTTAACATTCTAAAATAGGAAATTGAAATTCTACGTCAGTCAAGTCGGTTTCTGTTTATAAGTATGGTTGATGAACATTTTGGCAACTATAATTCCAGTAGGACAGTCGATGTAAACAAAAACGGATCATACTCTAATTTCTTAAATAAAATTCTAAATATTACCTACTGTAGTTTTAACATACCTACCTACATATCACAATCTCTCGTCACGACCGTAGTTACGTAAGGGCTCGTCAGAAAATTTGTGAATACGTTTTAAGCTTTCAAGGAGGATACAAGATTGTAAGGATTGTACTTTTAGCATTTTCATAGTTGCAAGACGAGATGACGTGTCAAGTGTTCATTGTGGCTAGCCTTTCGGTGACCTGTATTCAGGGTGTAAGGAAAAGTATCATTAACCTTTTAACCACATGCTCTACCCATCAAACTAAACAACTTTTACTATGGGAGAAAACCTGTCAGAGCAACAAAAAAATCAGCTGTTCCATACTAAAGTGCAATACCTACTTGACTAAATGTATTAGACAGATTATATTTTTTTGCTCTGACAGGTTTGCTCCCATAGTAAAAGTTTTGATGGTTAGAGTAAGTGGTTTAAAGGTTAATGATACTTTTCCTTACACCCTGTATAAGAACTCTTATATCCTTTAGTCGCCTCTTAACGTTAAGAAATGCGGTGGTCTAATTTTAAGCCGGAACTACAGTCCTGATGAAATGAAATATAGCTAGCTATAAACTCTGCTATTCCGTTATGTACAGTCAGCAGTAATAAGTTATATACACTTTTGCTCTACGTACGAACTTATTGCTGCTGACTGTACCATTAATTACAATGATTGACTTAAAACATGCGTGTAAAATTACAAGTAGCAGTTTATCATGCGCCTTACTTTGGTAGAGTCATGTTGCAAATAGTTGAAAAGTCAATAATTCTTTTATAAGATGTAGGTAATACTTATAGCTATTATTTTATAGTCTTATCTTACGACGATGCCTCTTATCAGAAACTGTTTAAAATAATAATATGGTGGGCAACATAATGTGCAAAGTTAAAAAAGTTTTCACTGCATGCACATCAAGGAGACGGCACATAAACTTGGAGTTTTCATAGTACAGGTATTGAAATATTAAATAGCATGCGGTTGTGAAGCGTGCCTGAGTTGTGTATTGAATAGTGTCGATGTAGCAGCCCGCGACAACTTCTCGACTATCTGTTTCGTTTCCCGCCTCTAGACAATTTAACTTGACAACGTGGACTTTACAACAAAGCCCGCCTCGCTCCATTTAGCGCTCTACCTCCCCTCTCTACCCATTGGTGATATTAAACGCCACGTACTACGCTGCTATTATTAGAAACTAAATTCATATGACATTACCGCAAGGTAGTAAAGTACTTTATTTTAGGTTCTAACGTAAACATATTTTGCTAAGAACTTCTTGGAAACTGTTCTCGAACATTAATTTAAACCAAACAATAATAGAAATATCGAAGCTAAATTTTTTGACTTATTTATTAACATTTACATAAGTGTATGACTTATTTTTCCAAAAAGTTAAATTCTTCAAATCAGTTCTGCTAAAAGTGGCACCTTTGGAGTCGACAAACATTTACTCTATGTTAGCGCCGAATGTGAAGCTAAACATCTTACCGAATCGGGTAAATACGGAAACCAGTGACATCAATTCAGAAAGATTTTTGAGATGTTACATCGGCGTTACCCCGTGATGTTATTTGTGAGCGTTCTTTGTGCGATCGGGAACGAGTGTAAACACGGTAGGAAAGCGGCGCGGCGCGCGGGACCACGGGGCGGGAGCGTCCGTCACTCGGGCGGCCGCCGCCGCGCGCTCCGCCCGCACCATGTCGGTGCGCGTAGACCATCGCGATCGCGACCGCTTCTCGCGACACTCTTCTCGCGCCTCCGTCGATGTCGCCTTCCCGAGCAGTTCGACGCGCGACCACTCGTTCCGGTCGGTGCACTCTGTGCGCGTGCCGCGCGCCACCAGCGATGACTTGATGGTGCCGGTGCGCACGCTGCGCTCCGCCTCGTGCCGCGTGGCTCCTGGCGCGCCGCAACGTCTGCGCCGGCACCACTCGTCGGCGGCGGAGTGCGAGCGCGCGCGCCGGTCCCGCCGGCACACCCTCGAGCTGCCCGAGAGCCGCGGCCCCAGCGTCCGCAGCCGATCACCGGAGCCCCCGCCGCTGCCGCCGGAGCCCGAGGTGCCGCCCGAGGACGCCGGCAAGGAGGCCCGCAGGAGACGAGTCGTCGCCGCCGTCGCCGCCTCCTTCTTCGCCCTCGCGCTGGCGTCGGTCCTCGTGGTGGTGGTGACGCTGACTCACAGCTCAGTGCTCCGCGCGCACAACCAAACGGCCAAGTACTACACGTTCTCCGTGCCGCCGCACCATCCTCTCAGTGAGCCCCGTTCATGTTGCCCCACCGTCGCCCCTCCCGCTTCGCATGCGACTGTCTCCGACCCTGAGTGCCAGGGGCTGCGAACGTCGCCGCGCCGCCCTGTCTGCTCCTCACCGCCACCTCCAGCGGTACATATCGTGCGGTACACTCATTAACAGACACCGTGTTCTCCACAGATAAATGTGAAGCGATATCCTCTCATCCGAATATCGCTGAAGATATGTTAAAGCGAAGATGATGCTACCTTGTAAGATAAGAGGGTTAAGAGGCCTCGACCACAAGAGAGCGTACATGTAGATGGAGAGTGATATCGCTTGGCCTTTGTCAATTAGGACCCGGTACACACAGACCACACATGCGACGTACGTTCGCAACCCCCTGCTGCATGATTAGTTTATGTACCTATAGATGTCACGTGTTTGTGATGGTTGTTAATTAATAATTAAGTCGTAATTAATATTCACTAACATAACAGGATCTTGCCTATCAACACTAGGTGGTTCTAACTAATTTCGTGTTGACGTAAGTATTAGGGTACCGTGATGTGAGACAATGATGAATAGTTTTTGGAAAGACCAGGAGTGCGATTTTTGAATCTCATTTGGTGAGCTCAGCTGTTAAAAATTACAAAATTACTATGGAGATACGCATCTTTTTACTGCGGATTTGACTCTCAAAAATCTCTCTCCTGAAGTATGATTTTTGCAATACAAATCAGCAGTAAAAAGATGCGTAACTCAATAGTTATTTTGACCTTTTCAAATGCTGAGCTCACTGAATGAGTTTCAAAAATCGCCCTCCAGGTTTAATATGATTTTACTCCTTTCCGTGTATTTATGAATGTCATGCTTGTTCAGAAAGCTAATCAACGGCTTTCTGGTTTTCTAGGCCATGCATAGGTCAGCCTATGTGCAGCTTCTCATTTGTAAGGTTCGGAACGATGCAATGTCGTGAAATCTCAGTATTAATCTCTCCTTAAGTCCTCATCATCTACCTACTTACTACTACAAAGCTCTTCATGCTTTTTACGATGGGACAGATAACTGAACCAAGATTTTTCCGATAGTCCTTTTATTAATGATCTTATAGGTTGATAACTATCGGAAATGTTGAAGATTTGAGGAAAATGGGAGCACTTAACAAACACAGATACGTCTAATAATGCTGTTACTTATTCCCAAACTAAAAGAAACATAATCAATCAATTATTACTTTTGACTTTGGTTATCGAAAATAATCATGTTTCTGGTTATTTATTAGCGCTTCAAAAATAATAAAAGTATCTGTATATATTCGGATGCCTTTTGGATCGTGATGTTTTATCATCATTCTTACAAACTCTTTGATTTTTACTGTAGAAAAAGAGTCAAACGTTCTCTGTAACAAAAAGGGAGGATTTTCCTCCTTCGGTTGTTATAATTTTTTAACGATGTGAAATATTTAGATACATATCTTCTTATGGATATCACGATCTTTCTGAAAATAGAGATCACTTGTGAGTAATCTAAGACAATTATATGTGACGTTCTCTGGGAAAAGGGACTTTGTTGTGGGTTTTAGTTTCCAAGATCAATGATCTTTCCAAAGAGGACAAGTGCACTCTCAATCGACGGAAGTGCATGAAAAGATGTATGAATGTGAATGAGGGTAAAGAGTTGTGTCAGAGGTGTACCGTTGGCGGTTGTGATCTCTGCCTACCCATAATAATAATAATATATTTATTGTTCTCATGTGGTTATAAAAGGTCCCATGGAACGATGGCGTGGGCTTACGTATGTGTGCCACTCTAAAAAAAAAACGTAGGTAAAATAGTAGGCAAGGGTTAATTCCAAACTACATGAAAATACAAGAAAGAATGACTCAACTTCAAACTAAATATACGGGCTCAAAATCTGGTTACTGGAAAATTCATAATCTGATTGAAAATTAGGCGTGAAGATCTTAATCCATAAAACACAAAGTTCAGATTAGTCGAGCTCTTTCACTGTACTTTAGAGATTAGCTTCTGTTCAAAAGATTATTTGTATTTTGTTGTTTAACGCCTCGTTCTCATTAGCTTGCGAATGTGTTCATTGAGATAGAACTTAGGTATTGTTTGTATATTGTGTTATGGGCAAAAGGAAAACGGAAAGTTGGAAGCTCGCTGGTCTTCTAGACACCTCAACATTGCACGCGTTATAGAGGCAAACAAAATCAATGTATTTCTTGCTTTTCTCGTTATGTCGATAGTCTGACTTTTAAAAAGAAAGTATTCGCTCATTTAAATAGAGTTATTGATGTTGATATCTGACACAAAACTACGGTCTAATTTTCATAGGAACTATAATATAATAATAATAATAATTTCTTTATTTGCATGCAAAAAACCCATATTTGTATACAATACACTGTCAAATGTCATATTCCATAGGTCCAACAATATCAATGTGTTCGTGGTATTAGTAAGGTGCGGTCGCTATTCTTTCAGCAAATGAGATTATAGAAGTAATGGACTTAGAATTTGGTAATTATTAATATTATCTTTAATTTGGAATACATTTGATACGTAAATTCTCTGTGAACTAGGAATCACAGACGTCAGTAATCCATGACTGCAACCGCAGGCTGTTAGTTTAGTCGTACCTACATTTGTAAAAAATATCATGGACAGTCACACAAATTAACTAGTCACATTTAAAGTTCCAGATTCTGGCCTGGACTTGTATTATGATAACTTAATAGACAACGATAAAGCATACATATATAGATACAAACATCCATGACTCGGGTACAAATATTCATATTCATCATACAAATATTTGTCCCTTACGGGATTCGAACCCGCGACCCTCAGCACAGCAGGCAGGTTCACTACAGACTCTACTGTCGGGCCGTCAAATGTGTGATGAATTTGTGTGATCATGGATTGTAAAAAATGTTTAATATTGTACGGAGACATAAATTGGGAATCATTGTAATATCGGGAGAAAAGTCTGTAAATTTCTATAAAGTAAGACTTCATCGATTTGCGAAAACTCAACACTATATATTATAGTAAGTAACTCAATCAATCAATTATACTATATTGAGTATATTGTAACTTTGTTTGTGATACAAATCAACTGAGTCACTGGACAGAGACGTATTGGGAGTCAAACTTAAGATTGAGATCGATAACGTTCACACCTAGGATAAAAATTACTATTAAAATATTTTCAATTACTCCTTATACCTTAATTGATTCGATTATGAGTGACACTCGACACTCTGAGCCCGGCTTGCACCAACAAGTATTTAGGGTTAAACGTATATATTGATAGTTCTGTCTTTCACACTGCTCATACAAATCACAGTGACAGCATCATATTTAAACATGTTTAAGCCTAAACACTTTTTGGTGCAAGCCAGCCTGAGTCGTTGACAGCCCTACTCGAGATTGCGACTGTTCACGCCCGGGGCGAGGTTACCATGAAACACCTTCAGAGAAGTCTTTCTTTCATCGCTCGAGCGATAGCAATTCAAGTATAATATGTAGCAGTATGAAGACTTCTGAAGAATCTTCTTGTTTCGGGATATTTCGAAAACCACTAATCATTTCGGGAAAGCTTGTAGGAAAACCGAACGGCTCTCTGATTTCTTGATTTGATTACTGAAATCTCCTTATTGCAAGAAAATCTGGCAATCCAAAGTAAGCTATTAGGCTTTTTATATTGGAAACCTTTTACCTTAGATAAAGTTAGTATAGGTATGTCTAGATTGAGCTTAACGCTTCTACCGTATAAAACAAAAGTGGCCAACTTTCTTAGGTTGGTGCGTGAGGCGTCATAAAACACGATTTGTCTTTGGTGTATCATCCTAGATAACTCTAGATATTTTTTTCGACGCATATAACCATTTATCAAAGTTGGAAACCATAGATAGGTACAACAACGGCATAAACTTAAAACATCAATGACGGAACCTGGATTCGAATTCAGGACCCTGGTTCGGCACTCCAGCGTGCTAACCATTTTACCAACCGGGTCGTCTTGACAACTCTATAGTTTATACAGGGTGTAAATTTAATGCGTTAAATATAGAACGGAGTGCTTCAGACCATCAAACTGAACAACTTTCAATGTTGAGCCAATATCGAAATCGCGAAAAAAAAAACAGCTGTTCCATAGAAAATCTCAATAGCAACTCGACCAAAATGTACTAAACAGCTGATTTTTTGTTCGCCATTTAAAATTTGGTCCTATAGTAAAATGTTTCAGTTTGATAGTCTGAAACACCCTATTCGACATGTAAAGGCATTTAAATGTATACTCTGTATACAATACTATTAACGCGTCCTAGAAAACGGCTCTAAGAAATTCGATAAAATTTTCAGAATAAAGGTAGGCCTCCGCACATTGCAGCGATATTATCGAGCGATATTATCGACAGCGATATCGCGACACCTTACACACTGCAGCGATTCTGCGATTCGCGTCACGCATGCGCCCACCACTGAATGTAGTCAAAAGAGATTGCGTCAGGTTGCGATAATATCGCGACAGTGTGTGGGATCGAGCGCGTCCCCATATAAAATGTGCTGAGAACAATTATCGCAAAATCGCAGCGATATTTCGCTCGATAATATCGCGGCAGTGTGTAGGATCGCGCGCGTCCCCATACAAAATGTACTGGAAACAATTATCGCAAAATCGCAGCGATATTATCGCTCGATAAAATCGCTGCAATGTGCGGAAGCCGTTATTATGGGGTAAAAAATCGATCTAAACTCTTTTTCAGCGAGCAAAACTAGCCTAGGTACCTATAGCCTAAATACTTATACTTAGCTGAATACATAAATTAGAACATAATATGGATAGCTTTTCATACAATCTTAAACTGAAAAAAAAACTCTTAAAATAGGTAGAAGTTATTTAATTTAATGCAGATATTTGATAGCATTCTTTGGTCAAAGGGAAGACGGGAACGTGGGAGTTGCGTAGGGTTTTGTTTCGATGTCGACAACAGAGGTTCTACAGCTCTTACGAAACTCGATAATGTCGTTGTCGTTTTCATTGAAAATCTGAACAATTTTTCAGTCAGAAAAAGCCACGCCCGCGACCTACGCGCAAACAACTGACTTTAAATACTGATAACTTTTGATGAAATGAACCGATTGCTAAAAATAAAAATAAAGCATGAAAGTTAATCATAAGTTCACAATTAAGCCATATGCTTTTGTGAAAACCCATCTGAATGATGCGTGCACAAACGAACAAACAAATAGATAAACAGACAAAAATTATAAATATATGGTCTCAATGCATTCCATTACCTATCTTAAACGCCACGCCAAAATTTTATTACATATACAGGGTCCTACTTAATATGCCGACACTTTTTTAAGGGGATGATCAGACCATCAAACTGAACAACTTTCTCTATGGGACCAACATCGAAATAGTGAAAAAATATCTGCTGTCCCATACATTTGGCTCGAGGTTTGCAGTTTTGTATGGAAGAGCAGATTTCTTTTTCGCGCTTTCGATATTGGTCCCATAGAGAAAGTTGTCCAGTTTGGTGGTCTGATCATCCTCTTTAAAAAGTGTCAGATATTAAGTTGGACCCTATATGTATACAGGGTGAAATTGATATCATTTGCAACAACAACAACTTTTACTATACTTAAGAGCAAAAAAAAAACAGCTGTTGCAAATTTATTTTGCTCCTATCGGCTCCCATACTCAAAGTTGTTCAGCTTGACGGGCATTCTGATATGAATTTCACCCTGTAAATGTAGATATAGAAAACGATTCAATATTATCGCATCGTATAATATTATAACAGTACGTAGGTCTTGTTTCTTGTAGGTAGTACCTGATAAATAAGGTAGGTATACAGTGACTCAAAAAGAACGTCAGAGGTTGTATTGCCGACTTTTATTGTGTTTTGAAGTTTGCACAGAGGATTGAATATTTAATACGTTGCCAGGATATTGCGTATTATCAAGTGACTGATCGTGAGCTAGGGACTTCTTGGGGGTCCTTTGAAATAAAAAACCGATCGGAGCAAAAAAAATATCTGCTGTTGCATATTAGTTTGAGTCGGGCCTACCCGCAATTTAGTATGGAACAGCAGATATTTTTTGCTCCGTTCGCTTTGCTCCCATAGTAAAAGTTGTTCAGCTTTATGGATAGACTTTTAGTTAAAAAGGATGCGAATGATATCAATTTCACCCTGTATATGTAATGTATGTAGTTTTACATTCTGTATTTATTCATCATCACCTGCTAACGTAGCAATTTTCCGTTACTTTCTTACCTGAATCTAAAAAAAAAAAATTTTCACAGAGTTAAAGACGATCAGATATTAATTTCTAAAAGGCGACCTCATTTGGTTGTCTGTCTGTCTGTAAAAGTCTGGCCTATATTTTTGTAACCCGTTCTTTTGTTTAACACCGTTTTCATCCGCTCTGTGTTTACAGAAACATTTATTTGACATCTAAAGTTAGTTGGTTGGTTGTTAAAAACATAATCGATAAAAATTATCGACAGTCGATCGCGGATGTGGTTTGCTTGATAGCCTGATGCGATGGTTTACGCCATGTGCCAAGTAGTGTTGCCTAACAATTGTGAAACTAGATATCGATAGACTATCGATACTAACGTGACCTTGATAAATAGTAAAAATATTATAGTGCTATCGATTGTATCAACATTTTCGATTGAAATGCAATAGTATCTTAGTAGGTACTATTGCATATCAATACTAACGATAGTAAGTGGTTTCAGTCCATACAGAACTTTGTCGTATAAAACTCGTAGACGGTATTAATAAAAATAATGTTTTATATATGGAAAAATAGCTTAGAAAATCTAGATTGCGCGTATCAAATAACATTTACAATTTATAATAGGTACAATTACGAAGATATGAAGGCTTTGAAATTTTGTATGAATAATTTAAAAGCTTCGTAATTATATTATAAATTGTAAATATTATTTAATACTCGCAATCTAGATTTTCTAAGCTATTTTTCCACATACAAGGTGTTACAAAAATACAAATAAACATTTAAGGGGGTGGTTTAGACCATCAAACTGAATAACTTTCACTATGGGACCAATATCGAAATCGCGAAAAAAAATATTTATGTTTTATACTCTACAAATCGACTAGAGCTAAAATATGTATGGGATATCAGATTATTTTTTTCGCGAATTCGATGTTGGTCCCATAGAGAAAGTTGTTCAGTTTGACGGTCTTAACAACCCCCTTATGAGTTTTAAAATTTTATTTTTACTTATGAAACACCCTGTATAAAACATTACTTTTATTAATACCGTCTAGGAGTGTTCTACGACAAAGTTTTGAATGAAATTGACAGCTCTGCAACCACATTAAGGCTTAAGCAATACTATCGATATTGGTAGTACTATTTTTCAAGGTCAACTATCGTACTCAAACTATCGATAGTTAGGCGAGACTAGAGCAAAGTAAACACCACCAACGCAATGTTCGTTCAACATTCACATTCACAAGCAAATTTGATACTTATTACTTAAACACGTATGAGATATTATCGTAAAGATGTCTGAGAGTATCATCGTGGTCATTCAAAAGCAATAGTGCAGACAGTGCAGTCGATAAAGCACATTTTCACAATATGTTCTCTGAAATAGAATCGACACGCTGTGTTGCGTCATGTAATATCTAAATTCTTGTAATGCTTCTGTGAACAATTTTGTAGAGATTATTACGGTATTGATAGAGCAGGGTATGTGGATGGATAGTCATGCAACACATTCTAATTAATATTGTAATATACTGCATTCCAATTAGCAACGATATATTAAGGCTATTTGGAATTAAGAAACCGAGATTTGAAACAATTATTCTCACTTATTCTTAGAACAGCTTTCGAGGATATTATGTTGGATAATGTTTGTGATAAATAAATTATATTTGCTAATCAGAATTGGCCAGAAAGCTAAATAAGAATCGGAAAATCATTTCGTCCTTATTTTCTCGCCAAAATACACAAAGTTATAGATTTATGCCCTTTTCTATACTCTTTATTAGGGTTCCGTCCGTACCCAAAGGGTGAAAACGGGACCCTATTCATAAGCCTATAAACGCTGTTCGTTCCGTCCGTCCGTCCTAGCTTCAAAGAGCTGTATATTCTGAACCGTAATAGGTAGCCGGATAAAATTTTCACAGAACATTTATATTGTAAAAAAAATTGAGGTGTCCCATACAAGAAACTAGTTTTATATACGGACGGAACGAACAGCGTTTATAGGCTTATGAATAGGGTCCCGCCTATTCATAAGCCTATAAACGCTGTTCGTTCCGTCCGTCCGTCCTAGCTTCAAAGAGCTGTATATTCTGAACCGTAATAGGTAGCCGGATAAAATTTTCACAGAACATTTATATTGTAAAAAAAATTGAGGTGTCCCATACAAGAAACTAGTTTTATATACGTTTTTTTTCTTCTCGCTCGATCGAAAAACGGTAATACTTACAAGCGGCAAAATTGGTATGATTACAGTGCAAACTCTATAGTACATAATTATACCTAAAAAAAAAAAAAATACAGGTCAAGGGTGTGACGGGTTTGCGCTAAACATACAGGACAGGACAACACAATTTTTTGGTAATATTTATGGTACGGAACCCTCCGTGGTGGTGCCCTAGTCTGACTCGTATTTGGCCGGTTATTGTATGTTTACTGAAACAATTCCGGTCCGCCATATTCGTTTGTTCAGCAGAACTGATTGCAAAACCAATTCGAATAAAAAGTTAAGTCTGTCTTGTCCTGTAATTAATTCTGGAAAATTCCAAACTAGAAACCAATCTAAAATTCAATGCTTTATCAGTAGTAGGTACTTGCAGTAACAACACGTCATTGTAGCGAACATACGGGATGTAAACTTAAATGAGTCACATTCTTTAGGGGGTGCTGCAGGCCATCAAACTGAACAACTTTTACAAGAGGACCAACATTAAAATCGCTAAAAAATCTGCTGTTCCATAAAAAATGACAAAATGTATGAAACTGCTGCTTTTTTTTCACGATTTTGATGTTGGCTAATAGTCCAATCATTTTAGAGTTTCCTTGTATGGTCACCCTAACAATAATTCATCTATCTCTGAAACTTTGCAGTGTGATAAAGTAAAGTATACAGATTACGGATTACAAATAATCTAGGTTGTTTTTTTTCGGTTCTAGATTATTTATAATCCGTAATCTGTATACTTTACTTTATCACACTGAAAAGTTTCAACGATAGATCAATTATTGTTAGGGTCAAACCCTAAAATGATTGGACTATATAAATAGTAATGTTGTTCAATTTGATGGTCTGAAGTTCAGATCATCACATTTACTATTGAGACAACGTCCATCCGGATGGAACCATCTTCCCTTTGATCAAAGAATGCTATCAAAATATCTGCATGAAATGAAATATTTTATTACTCTTTTTAGGGTTTTCGAAAAACCATCCATATTATGTTCTTATCCCGAGTTTAATATTATGTTATGTACGAGATCCAGCTGAGTATGATAAATATACGAGTTACAGGATGTTAGGAAAAGTATCATTAACCTTTAAACCACATACTCTACCCATCAAACTGAACTGTATATTTTAACGAAAATCTGACTCCATACAAGCATAGAGATTTGTTTCTAGATTGTTTCTGCAAAATTTCATTGACTTTAATTGGTTAGTATTGAAAATATCATCATAGTACGTTTGTACGCAGCGCGTATTTTCGCTCTCGGAATAAATGCTACTTTTCTATACACCCTGTATACAGGGTGTAACATTAAATGCGTTACATATCGAACAGGGTGCTCTAAAGTTTGAAGCACCCTGTTTGATATGTATTTAGAGGATTTATCGAATGTGTTATTAAACAAGCCTTGTATTAGAGTGACTATTTACGAAACACAGCGCGGTCTGCTCGGAGTGCTTTCAATAATAACCGACGTGGATTGTTTGAGTGTACCGATTTATGCGGATTCCGACCCGACCGCGGCCACTCTTGGAGCGCGCTGTACGAACAAAATGTCCACAAACATCGTCGTCGACCAATGACATTCTTTAAACAAGGACTTTGCATCAGGAGTGCGATTTTTGAATCTCATTCGCTGAGCTGAGCAGTTGAAAATGTCAAAATTACTAAGGGGATATGCATCTTTCTACTGCTGACTTTACTTTCAAAAATCGCACTCCTGAAGTATGATTTTTGAGAGTCCATTCAGCAGTAGAAAGATGCATATGTCCATACTTAGTAATTTTGACATTTTCAACTGCTGAGCTCACCGAATGAGATTCAAAAATTACACTCCAGAGCGCTATAACGGGACCGTTATGTTATGCCTAGTTGTTTTACATTACTGTTTCGTGACCCCTCTCTCAGTTAAACGGTTGTGGTTGGAGATGTGAAGAAAATCACGGCAATAGTATATTAACTAATTTAAAAGGAAAACTATCACGGCTAAGTAGGCTTTACAAGTTAACGAGGTTTAGTCGAACAACTTAAAAAATGTAGTTGGAGACGGTTAAACCGTTTAAGTCCATATATTGTGACAGGCAACTACGGATACACTACACTGTGCTAGCCCGACATGCACATGGCCGATTTTTTGGTTTTGTTATTGTATGACGTGGTGGGTCCATGTTTATAGAATGTCACTGTCGCCGACGTTCATGTGGCTTACCTACACTTTCTGCCACCGCAAGCGTTCCGCCGACGGGCACCCACGGACCTTTCCATTTTCATCTTTCCAAAGGAGTTTGGTATTTTCAAATATTTTCCTTTGAAAAACTTGCAATACGATACAAGTGTTTCAAATAACGTAAGTAACAAACTAAGTAAAGTTCATAACTATAGGTACCTCGTAGCCCCGATATCTTTGTGGAATATAATATTCAATCTAAAATCACCATAGCAAACAAATCAAACTTTTGCTCTCTTTACTATAGGTACCTATTTTGTTTGTATCTATAGGGTCCTGCTGGCGGTTTTTAAATGGATGTTCAGACCATCAAACTGAACAACTTTCTCTATGGAACCAACGTCGAAATCACGAAAAAACAATATACTGTTCCATAGTAAACTACAAACCTACTTGACCTAAATGTATGGGACAGCGGATTTCTTTTTTGCGATTTCGGTGTTTGTCTCGTAGAGAAAGTTGTTCAGTTTGATGGTCTGATCATCCTCTTAAAAAACCTTCAGCTTATTAAGTTAGACCATGTATTCTCATCTATTTTTTCATGCTTATATTTTTTACGCAAAACAACGACAAAAAAAAACGTGTATTAGAAATACTCGCTTCGAATCGAACGAAACAATAAGGCCGTGTTCAGACGACCCGCGCCCTTCCCGCGCTTAGCCCGCGCTCAGCCCGCGGACTAAAATTGCATTGCTTGCAATTTGAGTCTTAAGACATGATAATAAATCTCATATTGTGTTTTGGGGGAGCACCCGTGCCCGACCCCCTCCAGCTGCGGGGCGGGCGCGAGGCGGGCGCGGGGCTGGCGCGGGTCTGGCGCGGGGCAGATGCGTCCCCAAAATACAATATGAGATTTAGTATTGTGTCATAAGACTCAAATTGCAAGCAATGCATTTTAAGCCGCGGTGTGAGCGCGGGCTGAGCGCGGGCTGAGCGCGGGGTGGGCGCGGGGAGTGCGCGGGTCGTCTGAACACGCCCTAATGATAAGTGAAGCGTAGGGCGGCCAACTGCAACGCCAGCTCAACTCTAAAACCTTTTATATTTATTTTTGCGATTACAATGTTACACAATATAAAAATGTTTTTTTTTAAACTCAATTTCAGCGAATTATTGCGTTTACATTTTAATACATTTCGATTAATTTTGATATGTTGCGCTAAGAGAAATCTCGTATTAGCTCATTTATTATGCTCTTATCTCTCTTATGAGTATGATAAACCTATAAGTATCCCTTTTAACCCGAGATGTTGTTTACGTTGTATGTACCTAAGTACAATTTAACTGTAGCAAATAACTCAAATCATAATGGGGCAAAGTATTTGCTTTTACCTTGCAAATTTTGAAATTCTTATGGAGTAGTCTAAATGTTTCGAGAGAGTTAGACATTTTTTCGCTGGGCGGAATACTTTTATAAAATTCTTTTGTGTTGTTTGAAACAATTAAGTTAAAATATAATTTGAGTTGGGGCTCGGTTTATAAAGATGAACGTTTTTGTTTTATTTGTAAAAGTATCAGTTACTTTCATAATTGATTTATTGGAGACCCAAACCAAGATGTTATCCAACAATCGGACAGAAAATCAGTATAGTTCAAATGTGCCTCATTACAATATTAAAGATATCTTAATAAAGCCTATATTTAAAAGTGCTACTTCAATAAAGCCGCTAAAGCAAAAGCTGCAAAAGTCATATTAAAACAATAGTTTTGTTCAAATGTTGTGTTACTTCTAATAAAAATATATTTTTTTAAATTAATACATTTTATCAGTTCATCTAATTGATTGCCTTTCAGTTTTAACACATTAATTATCTTGAATAATAATTCAAAATTAGTTCGGCCTAGGCCAAACTAGACCGAATGTAAAATTGTAAAGGATGAACTAGTTAGGCCTTGGATAAATTAGTCTATCCTGACACGAGTAGGATAAACCGTTTTGGCCTAGAACAAACTAGTTTTTCATGAAATCTGGCTTATGTACGCCAAGTTTCGGTAATTGTATAAAAATTTGCAATCTCTCAATGACGTGTCAAGCTTAGGAGACTAGCCTTTCGCCCATAGAAACTCTTATCCTTTAGCCCACAGTGAGAAATGGGATGCTCATTCTAATCCGGAATCTCGCATTTAAGGCTAGGTTATCCCACTGCAAGCGTCTCTTTCTTGCAAGCATAAGTTTACAATTAGCCATCCCGCTCCAATTGAAAGCAAGATCGCAAAAAAATGTGTTTTTCGTCAATATCTTTGCTCATGGGAGTTTCTAAGCTAAAACTTCTCCTGAGTTCACTAGAAATATTTAATGTATTTAGTTAAGTACAAGAATAAAAAGTTAAATATCAGCAGTTTAATCATAGTATTGAAAAAACATAACAAAAAGGGGTAACTATGGGATTTTTTTCTATCGAGTAAACTTAATCTAATCGTGTAATTGAGAACAGTCGCCCATCCGCCCGATCCTTAAATAAGACATAATTTAATTTCAGATTTTAAAACACAGTTTAAAACACTTTCGTTCTTGTTCAAAAAACGGCCTCGACGGGATAAGAGCGTCTTAATGTTAAAATATCTTGCCTCAAGATCCTGAATAATATCAAGATATTTAGATATAAATTAAAGTCACTGCTGTGTATTAGGAACTAGCGGCCCCCCAACTTCGTACGCGCGTACTTTTGAGTGAATGAACCGACTGAGATAAAATTAAACATAAATATTGTGAAAATCCCATCCAAATCGGTTCAGTAGTTTTTAAGTAATGCGTGCACAAACAAACAGACATATATTCTAAAAAAAAAATCTCAATGCATTCCATTGCGTCCACGCCCGCAATGAATATTTTTGCAAACCTGTCATACCCAATGTACATCCACGCCAAGTTCAGAATTTCATTAGATGTATGGATATAGATAAGTTATGTATGAGACACGGAATAAATTCCATCAAAAATACTTTCATGTGAAATCTTTTGTGCTGGTCCCAAAATGTAATAAAGAGATGCTCCTTTTTTTTTAAAGTATAAAAGCTAAAGGGCGAACGGCAGATTCTGAATTAAAATATCCATCCAATCGTACAACCCTCGTGGTGCAAGATTAATTATTTGAGAGGATTCATTCTACAATCTTAAATTATAAAAACGTTTCTTGAGAGGAACGAATTGAAACTACGTACTACTTAAATAAACCCATTAAATGTGTTTTCATTAAGGAGGGTAAATAGTTTACAACGCTCACTGTGTTTAAACATACAGAATTGATTAGTCAGAGTCTTAAAGTTTTGTGTGTTTTATGTATGTGCACAGTTTATAATTCTTTTAAAGTTGAGGTTGAAATAAATTACTATACGCAAAACCTGAGTACCTACCGTAAATACAGAATTACTATCTGAATATTATCGAGGTTTCACCTCAGTCTCTCTGAGATGACCAGTTTGAGCGTGAAACAAGCATGTGAAAAATGCCTATTCACTTTGCCTAACTTCATCATAATAATAATTATCATTTATGGCATTGTCTTGTCTCGGGCCTAACTTGTCTTGTAGATGTCATTTTATAAATATAACGCAATGCGTATTGTAACGTAAAAATATAATTAATTATTGTATTTGTGTAGAGAATTTAGAAAAGGAGCATGCATGAACATTTTTACAGGAAGCGATTCTCGCGAAGGCATTTTAATGATTTTTGGCGTTCATCAGTAAACACTTTGATTTAAGGGTGCGTAAAGAAAAATGACAACAAATTGAGACTGATTATATGATCATGAAGGTTCAGTTTAGACATTCATGTTCGAGGAAAGGTAGTCTTTTTGAAATTCCAAAGTTACTCTACTGTCATAGTTATTTCCTTTAGGCCTAGCATGCCACGATACGAGAACACGATAAAAACGAGATGTGCCTCCGTCTTTGTTTCTTTACGTATGCCAAAAAGAGTGCGCATGATGTTTATCTCGTTTTGTCACTTTATCGTAGGTGCTGGCCGTGTTGACGTAAGTTAAAAGAAAAATGTTTGAACTGATGAAAAATAGCCCAGCCTAAGCTGTCCAATGTCCGCAAAGGACACGGCAAAGTTTTATCCACCGTGGAAGATAAAACGTATACTTATAGCTAATTTATTGCTCTTTTAGTTTCCCCTACTAAAAAGAGGGATCAGTGTAAGTAGTACAAAAGAAGAGGATAGTGTAGACTCTATTAACGCAGTTCGATTCGAATAACAATGTTGTGAACGTTTATACATGGGACGGGGCCACGAAAAAAACATCATAATTCTTATCACGATTCTATCCCTCATTTGAATTTCTAGGGTTCCGCAAAAAGAACAAATATGAAAAGAGTTAGAAAGTTGTGACGTACGAATGGACAAACGGACTTGCTGAAATTAGAGGAATTTTGCACTAACTACGTTAGACCAGGGGTGCGATTATTGAATGTCATCGGTGAGTTTGAACGGTTTTTAAATCTCATACAAAAGCGTTCTCATGCATCTTTCTACTGCTTATTTGACTTTAAAAAATAGCTCTCCTGTAGTATGATTTTTGAAAGTCAACTCAGCAGTAGAAAGATGCATATCTCCATAGTTATTTTGACATTTTCAACTGCTGAGCTCACCGAATGAGATTCAAAAATCGCACTCCAGGTATACCTTTACTTTAAGGGTGGTTTAGACCATCAATCTGAACAACATTCACAATGGTTCAAAAATATCTAAATTAGCTGTCCCATACATTTGAGTCGAGTAGTTTTGTATGCAACAGCAGATGTTTTTATTTTTCTCTATGTTGGCTCCATATAATGAAAGTGGTTCATAGTTGAACCACCCGTTTAACAATTACTAGGGTGTTTTGTTACACCATGTATAAAATGCGACTGTAAGTATAGACTATAGTATTGTATTACTTTGTTATTTTTTTATTTTGCTGAACCATATCAGTGCCAATACTCGTGCCCAATACGGTTCTTGTTGGTTTTTACCCGACTGCGACAGAAGGAGGGTTATTACCCGACTGCGACAGAAGGAGGGTTATGTTTTTCGAGCGTATGTATGTATGTTTGTATGTCTATTTCTTTGGCACGCCCTACAGCCTAAACGGCTTGATGGATTTTAACGTATGAGGTGTCGTTAGATTCGTAAAAATCGTGAGAGTGTCATAGGGTACATTATTTTAATATTTGGTATGCGAATTAAAAAAAAGAGGGGGAGAATCATTTTTTTTTCGTAAAAAAATACAATATGGGTATCAAATGAAAGCTGGTGCAGAGCAGATTCCAAATATATATATATTATAGTATTTTTATGCTACCATTTTGACACAAGACTAAAAAGTATGAAATAAACTAAATTATTTAGAAAAACAAAAAACCCGACTGCATAAAAAACTATTAACTGAAAAGATAAAAACAAGCTCCTTAAATCAGCTATAATAACTTTGTTTTAGCAAATTAATACAATTTGAATGTTATTACTTATTAGGTAGGTATTGCAGGCGGGGACAAACCAATAACCAACAAATAGGACATTTTTCTTTGTCCCCGTTTGCGATACCTACCTAATAAGTAATAACATTCAAATTGTATTAATTTGCTCAAACAAAGTTATTATAGCTGATTTAAGGAGCTTGTTTTTATCTTTTCAGTTAATTTCAAATGTTGTATAGTTTATATTGGGTATGACAAATAAATAGTAAAGTATAGTTTATTATCATAGCAGTCCTGTACATTAGGAACGACGGTTTGTGTATCTGACTCTGTTTCTGTCGTGTCTTCAAAATAGGCTTTCCCCTTACATTACCTATGTAAAAGAAAAATAAATAGTATCAAGAAAAATTCCTAAGACGATTTCACGAAAATACCTGCTTAGAGATTTACTCACAGAGCTGCTTACTAAAGCTTGGATTTATACAAAACTTATATAGAAATTGTACTGAAAAGTACTAACCAGTCAAGCGAGTAAAGCAGATAGCAACTCGAGCGCTCAACACATACGGAATATGAAAATTTTTTTAATTTCACGGTTGATTCGAAAACTTCCACCTGAGTGAAAATCGGAAGGCAGAGCATCGAGCTGACGCCTGTCGTTTTGTAAACAAAGCGATTCCACCGACCTGATGGATTATCTTTGCATCTAACCATTATTTACATTGTCTATCGACTTCAGGATGTCTTTTAGAGACAACTTTTGCCTTTATTCAAAAATTACCATGATTTATCGGTTAACTCTGAAGAAAATTCCAAGGATTTGTTGGTTGACTCATCTATAGAGTTACTTCTTGTTTATGTTTTGGGCACCAGGGTGGTACATCAATAAAGGTTGTAAAAGACATTATCGCAGAAATCGGTTTTTAAATATAAGACCGCCTTATTTGTACCTACTTGTAATTATTTATCTGTATTCAAATGTATGTTCTGTTTTGGTGTGCAATATAGTATAATTGAATTGAATTGATATCATCAGATATCATCCAAAATGCGGGTCAGGGCCCGTGCTCCACCTAGGCTCTCCACCTGGGTGAAGCATGGGATACTTACAGGTCCTCATGCTCCAACTGATGACATCCGGGCCCGTGTTCCGCCTAAGTTCTCCACCAAGAATTCGAGGAACATACAAAGGGTATTTTCGGATACATGTGAGGAATCTATAAAAAAGTTTTGAACGTCACCTTTTGGACCATCCTGTATTAGGCTAGAAATAGTACCTACAATATAAACTAGTTTTGCCGTAGGTCTGGAGCTATAATGATTATTCTTTTATATCTAAATATTGTAGGTATTGAGTATTTAGGTAAGAGGTACTTTGTTTGATTATCAATCTTAATTAATTAGCCTAGCTTGTTGCAGCTGCTAAATCCGCGATAGTTTGCGACATATTCCAGATTCTAGGACGTGTCAAAGACGAAGTTCGTTTCCTCACCTGCCTATTAGGTGTAATTAATTTCATAATTACTTCCATAATGGCTTCGTTTCGCGTTACTGACTTGGTAGTTTGTTCTTTCCTTTGTATGGAAACATTTTGCTAGTTAATCTTCATGACGACGTATAATTTTTGTTGCGTAGGCTTCTGATGTCTAGGTACCTACGTACTATGTAATTTAATAACTTTACTCCAATTTTACGCCTATGTTTACTTTATGATGTCTACAATAAAAACTAGGCAAAAATTTTCGTAATAATAAGTATAAGATCTGTGCTACAGGATGTAGAAAATGAGTTACATATTAAACGGGGTTCTTCAGATCATCAAACTGAACGTAATTCACTATAGAGCCAAATCGAAATAGCAAAAAATAAATCTATCAATGGACTCGGCCCAAATGTATGGAACACCAGATTTTATCCCATTAAAGGTGTTCAATTTCATGGACGTTAGTCCCCCTTTTGTATTAATACATTTAAAACACCCTGTATAATATCACGGTGCAGATTCATTGTCAAGTTATTATTTACGTGGCGACTAAGGGATAAAGGTTCTGTTATAAGTACATAGGGCTTCAGTGGACGAAAGGATGAAGTACCGTGTCAAGTGGTAAAAGGTAGCTAGCCTTTTTTCCACAAAAGAAGTCCAAAAGAAAAGATATCTGTTAGGTAGGTACACCCACGGAAAAAAACCGAGCCCCACAAAACTAATTAATGTGGTCGTAAAACTAGGTAGGTTCCTAATTTTAATATTCCAATCTTATAACAAGCACCTAATTTTTAATGAAGATTAACAGCCTAATTTCTAATTAAGATAACTTGAGAATCTTGAGATCTGTTTGATCATACAACATAATTACAGGGCCGGGAAAATTTACCCACACCGTAATTAAATAAAAACGGTCAAGTGCGAGTTGGGCTACGCACGCAGCGAGGGTTCCGTAAACTTCCACACCACACCACCACACAACAACCGTACAACAAAGTTTTGTTTTCTCCAGGACCTTTAGCGCAAAACCGACTCACACTTGGCCGGTTTTGATTATTTTTTGTTATACTGTAAAGTTTGTTCTATAATCACACCAAGATTGAAGCTTGTATGTTTTGATTATCAAGATAGACATTTAAAGCTACGAAAGCGTCGAAAAAAATAGGAACCAGTACTGGTTCCAAAACCCTATACATATACACGCACACATACATATTTTGTATGGCGCCTCACGCACACCAACCTAAGAAAGTTAGCCCCTTTTGTTTTATACGGAACAAGTGTGAGGCTCATTCTAGACATATACTTTTTCTAAGCTTGTATGTATTATCGTTTTTACGATAGACCGAGAAGAAAATACGTTGATAAAAACTAGTTTCTTGTATGAGGATCGACAACCCGCTACTACTGTTATAAGAGAATAAGTGTACTTTTTGCAACCATCAGCAGCAAGGCTGATTCAGTGTTTATGGGGTGTAGAGCATCTCTGCGATGGGGATGGACCAGATCTGCCTGCATAACTTTAATCGGTTTAGGAGTTACAGACGTTTTAAAGGTCAGTAAAAAATTAACGATCAGCTGCAAGCGACAGCGATAGCGCGATTTAAATGACGTGCAGCGCCATCTATTGACAAAATTGTTAGTTTGTTTGTTTGTTCGCACATCACGCAAAAACTATTGAACCGATTTTGATGAAACTTTTTTTGTTTTATAGCTTATGATCTGACTTAAAATGTGGTATACAATTTGTGCGGACGAAATCGCGGGAAAACACTAGTAGATTATATTTGCTTATCAGAATTGTCCAGAAAGCTAAATAGGAATCGGGAAATCTCGTCGTCCTTATTTGGAATTAAGTATAGGTCGAACTTCACACAATTGTCTTTGATTAGGTATTGATAAATGACTATTCCTGAGCTTAGGTTTCACATGCTCACCTCTTGTAATTTTTTCCCATTTAGATGAAATAACAGCTAAGTTTCCAAGGTGTGGTGTTTTTTCTATCACAGAGTTCTAATATGTACATAATATCATAATAGATCAATGAAATACCGAAGAATGTTTCCTATAATGAATCATGTTTGTTCCATATTAAGTTAATAGCTGCAGTAAACAAAGGCTCGGTTGTTTGAGTATCATATTATGAGCTTGCAGCTCGTAGGTAGTTGGGGGTAGTATATTATAAGCACATATATAATTATGACGTCAGTGGGCTCTATTGACCGAGCCCTCGTCTTACAGCGTGCACTAATCATGTGGAAAATAAGTCACCGGGGATGTGGTTCAAGGTCTTTGAACGTACTTTAGGGTTTAAAATTAATCGATAATTGAACGACACAATTTCTATCTCTATGTTTCTGAAATTCCAGTCCGGTAGTGAATCAGTTCTCAACTTTCATTAAAATTGTTCTTCTCAAAATTGAAGACGCTGTTATCACGTCGAGGCCGTTTTTTGAACACGAACGAAAGTGTTTTAAACTGTGTTTTAATGTCTGAAAACCAATTATGTCTTATTTAAGGATCTGGCTGATAGGCGACCGTTCTCAATTACACGATTAGATTAAGTTTAATAGATAGAAAAAAATCCCAAAGTTACCCCTTTTTGTTATGTTTTTTCAATACTATGATTAAACTGCTGATATTTAACTTTTTATTCTTGTACTTAACTAAATACTTTAAATATTTCTAGTGAACTCCGTAGAATTTTGAGCTTAGAAACACCCATGAAACCCATGAGCAAAGATATTGATGAAAAACACGTTTTTTTGCGATCCTGCTTTCAATTGGAGCGGGATGGCTAATTGCAAACTTATGCTTGCAAGAAAGAGACGCTTGCACTTGGATAACCTGACCTTAACTATTATTTCTGTAACCGATTTTTTTTCTATGGATGCAAGATTATCACTTATCTAGCAGTCATAGAAATCATTGACCGAGGATGTTTTTCGGCTGAAAATTATGATGATCTATCTTTTAGGGAATTCTACAGTGCGACATAAAAGAGAAGAAAAGGTGACAGCAGGAACTAAATATTTTAGTACAAATTGTAGGTCGGTATTGCCAGCTTATGCGTGATTTTGAGGTTCTTGCGTGGAGGCAGCGCCCTCATTTATTTTCTACTCTTTTATGTCGCACTGTACCTAGTAATAGGTACCTAAATCACGTTATGTTCAGAATGGAATGATGAACATTGTCGCGAGGAAGTTTCTCTATATATATATTTTTTTTAACTCCTATAGTTGCTGAAAACTTATTGATTACGTGATTTGAATAATTAATGAATCAAATAACATTTCAGTAAAATTTTAATAATGGTTGATTATGTTCTGAATGCTTTATTTAGATTTAGGGCTGTCCCATACATACAACATATACAACTGGCACCTAGATATCTTTTCGTGGGGTTCGTCCATTTACAAGACAATTCGACCTTCGCTTCTTTTATAACATAAATAGAATAATGACATATTTAATTATTCTTTGCTATTCTAAACTAATAACTGTTGAATTGTAGAGGTTGAGTTTTGTGGATATCGAAGTAGAGTAAAACTAATATAGAGTTACGAACAGTAAAATAAGATCAGCTTGTTGATGGATGCTCTATCATTAGAAGCTCCATTAAGAGATTACTTGCTCAATGTCATTACTTTAATCACGTTCACATTACGCTTCGTTCTTTTATAAATGATACGGTGCCGATAAGACCGATCTACTGAGTCTGTTATGTGGTGCTTATATGCTATTTACTATGTCCATCCGAAACAAAATTGGCTTAATTCAAATTGAAGATTGACTAATTTTTGTATCGACGGGACTTGAACCCGCTACCGATCGTTACAAAGATATACTCCAGCGGAACGTTAGTACCCGATAATGATATTGTGTTTGGTCTTCTTCTTATCTTGTGGGCAAGCCCTGGTGTCAGAGTTTATTAGTTTAAGAGTTTATAGAGTTTATTCAAACCGCCTAACGGACTCTAACGTGGTTTTTATGTAACGACTACTACCACCAGAGATAATAGCCGGTACCAACGGCATGTAATCATCTTTATTTTCAGACAATCATGTGATTCAGCCTGCAATGTCCTAACCAACTGGGGAAATATAACTAGGTGTACCCCGTGGGAATCGAACCCACGATCTCCGTATCTGGAGCCCAAAGCTCTTAACATTGGACCACGGAGGCACTGTGTTTGGTATACAGGACGTATAAAAACACCTCTAGTAACTTATATTTAAAGGGGTGGTTTAGACCATCGAACTGAACAACTTTCACTATGGTGCCAACATCGATGATCCGATACTCTACAAATCGACTAGAGCTAAAAATTTATGGGATATCAAATTTTTTTTTGCCATTTCGATGTTGGTCCCATAGAGAAAGTTGTTCAGTTTGACGGTCTAAACAACCCCCTTAAGAGTTTTAAAAATTTATTCTTACTTATGAAACACCCTGTATAGTGAAAGTTTTTCAGTTTGAAGGTCTTAGTCTTAAACACCAAGGGGTGTTTTGTTACACCATGTATAAGGCTTGCCGGGTAGCCTCCCAAATATGGCTACCGGTACTATTCACAAACGGCTGTCCAATCTTGACGAGTACCGTCGATCCAATACCACATTGTCTATATTTTAAGCCTTATTAGTAGAGGATAACCCCCCTCCCCCACACACGCACTTATTTATGAGTGAATATAATAGCGGATTGCTCAATAAGGACCTCATTGAATAGAGGGTGAGCAGGAAACTCCGGAGTTAGCATGTACGGGTAATATCGGTATATTTGCCACCCCTAAACCCACTTAAGTGCCGAATAAGCAACAAGTGCCCGATCAAATGGCCACCCGACTGCCTTGCGGGCCAAATTGTGACTCGAATAAAACCCGAGCGGATCAGGGATGCGATCGTCGAAATAAATAACAAAAAACCAGCCAAGTACGTGTCGGGCCATGCGCAGTGTATAGTGTAAGGTTCCGTAGTTGCCAGTCACGATATGCGGACTTCGAAAAGGGCTTCTTGTTTGAAAAATCTTCGTTTTTACAAGGTGCAAGTAGGTGCATTTTATAAGTTGGTCGCCTATTACTCGTTAACTTGTAAAGCTTACTTTACTGTGATAGTTTTCCTGTTAACTTCGTTATAATTTATATACTATTGCCGTTCGTTATGTATAATTGCCGTGATTTTATTCACGTATCCAAAATCAACCGTTAGCTGGTTGACAGACGACGACATGAAATTAAAGCTTAATATTTCGCAAACGGATCCCTAAATCGAAAAAATGGTTTTCACACACTCGCAATATTGAAATTAAACCTATTTAACAACATCCCATACCATGGGATAGACATAGACGAGAAAAAAAATCATCCCCATTTTACGTTTAAGGGAATTATCCCAAAAAAAAATTTTTGTATATTTCATGTTATACCCCTTTATTGTCGTGATTAATATGTAATACCTATTCCTATGCTAGATTACAGCTTTCTACTACTTACTAAGAGCTAAGAGTCTCTGAGCTAAGCCAGCGGGTTCCTTATTGACTATGGAACCCTAGAAACGTCAACTTTGAATATCGGTTTGTTATGGAACACATGAACTTTTATTTAGAATATTCACTGCCGCATTTCAGTAATTACTATGGGATATACTACGATCTTGTTTGATTTTAGAACGGATCGGGGTCGCAACAAGTGGATTCACTATCGAGCTTGTCTATCTAGCCAATAATTACGTACACCACGAGCTCAATATAGTAGCGAACGAGCTCGGATGCGATGGATCGTCAGATTTAATTATGTTACCAAAGATATATTATCTGTGGATACAAGTTGTGGTATTAGTTTGACCGACACGATTGTTTAATTATCGTTTTAGAATTAGACGGTACAGGGTATTAAATTTAAATAAATAATAATAAATAATAAATAACGCTCACAGGCACATACATTGTAATAATCCCAAACTAGCACTAAAGGCTTTTATTATGGAAACCATACAACAACGGCACGAACATATAACATCTATGACCGAACCGGGATTCGAATCCAGGACCCTGGTTTGGCAGTCTGGCGTGGTAACCATTACACGAACCGGGTCGTCGTTTATTTGTTACATATTAAACAAGACACTTTAGTCCATTAAACTTAACAACTTTCACTAAAAGATCAACATTGAAATCGTAAGAAAAAATCAGCTGTTCCATTCATTTGGATCGAGCAGCGACTGCCGTTTTCTATGAAAAAACTGAATTTTCATTATTACAACTTAAATAGAAGAATATAGGTACATTTTCAAGATCGTGATAAAAGACAGGCCCATACTAGTAAATTCCTTACTTATGGAGTCTCCTGGCCCTCACCTCACGGTCCACTTGGATATACAGCTGTTAAAGGTGATTCTACCATTTCTATAACAATAAGATGTTCAGTTTGATGATCTGAAGTATCCCGTTTACGGTTGAACTACACCATGTAGCACAGCATCGCATTTTTCCGTCGCTCCATCCTTTTCTGTCACTCAGGAACGTCATCTGCTAGAGCATATAAGATAGACGGAACGGAACAGCACGCCGCGTGCGATCGCGTGCCGTCTATCTTATATGCTTAATTAGCATTTAATGACGTTCCTGAGTGACAGAAAAGGATGGAGCGACGGAAAAATGCGATGCTGTGCTACGTGGTGTAGTTCAACCCTTAACGTGTAACGCATACTTTTTTTACACCCTGTATATTTTAACAATACATTAAGGAACACTTCCGGTCCTAATTTTCACATTAGACTCTTCTCAGTAGCCCTCGAGCCTAGATTCAGTTGAATTCATCATAATAGTACCGTAGTTTAAAAAATATTTCCACCAAAAAAGCTGGAACAATAGGCCAAGTTAAGAATGTGCATTGCATAATTTGTACAAGAGCCGGTATTAATATGCCTTCTGCTTTTCAGAATGGAGGTGCACTAGTAGTGAAGTAACAACAATGGAGGCTCTTTAGCTTGCGGTTAAAGCACGTTCAAGTTGGTGAACATTTCACGGCTCGCGTAAGACCGCTAGTGGAATTTTGCATGAGTGCCGCTCAAAACTTTTTACCTACTCTACGGCTAGCATGCCATAGACGACAAAAGGACAGAACGAGAAAACCGTCAAGCGCGCTCGCTTTCGCATACGCAAAGTGACAAAGACAGGCACGCCTTGATTTTTGTCATTTTCTCGGGGTTGGCATGCTAAGCCCTCTAGTCTAGACGTTACGAGACGTTCAGTCGGGCGTTAATAAATTGCATTTACAATGGATTGATGAATATCATTAACTTTTATACCACATACTGTGCCCATCAAACTGAACAACTTTTAGCAAAACCAGTCAGAGTGAACAAAAAAATTTGCTGTTCCATACGTTTGAGTCGAGTAGGCGTAGGCATTGCAGTGAAGTAAGAAACAACTGAATTTTTTACCCTGACAGGTTTGCTCCCATAGTAAAAGTAGTCCAGTTTGATGGGTTCAGTATGTGGTTTAAAGGTTAATTATACTTTTCCTTACACCTTTACCTGTGATGTTTTATCGCAATCGGTCCACTCAATCAAAAGTCATAAGTATTTAAAGTCAGTGGTCTGCGCATTAGAAGTCGCTTGCGCCGCTATTTTTCAAATAAATGTTCATTTTAAAATGTCTCTCTGTAATGTTACTTTGCTTCAAATTCATTGCAAAAGGCCGCCTGAAAGCTTTCCCGATAAAAGCATTGAAAACCTCAAGATACGCTCCATTAGTTTTGAAGTTTTAAGTCTATTTCGTAGCATAAGTAATGTAATTTATCCTTGCTAATAAACGTCATTCATGTTGAAGGTTATTGAATTATTGGAGATGAGCTTGTTAGTGTCTTTATAAAGCAAAAATGTTATTATCTGTGCCCTAAGATACCGATAGTAACAAAGTAAAGCCAGCTTACACGTTGTACAGTCAGCATCAAAAGTAGCTAAGCAATTCAGGTATTTACATAAAGGTATCACAAAAATACACATTTAAAGACTCAAAGTGACCATGATCAAATCATCTACGCAACAAAAGGGTTTCTGCTTGTTGAGCAGCAAACAGTCATTCATTTTTTAATTTTTTTTTCGTATCAAACTTAAAGTCGAAACAAGCTGACTGCTAATGATGAGTGATGATTTGTTTGTTTAGATGTACCTACATTGTGTAAGGAAAAGTATCATTAACCTTTAAAGAACATATTCTACTCATCAAACTGAGCAACTTTCACTATAGATCCAACTTCGAAACATACAAAACTGTTGTACCGACTCGACTGAAATGTATGGTACAGGCTACGAATAAGAGAATAAATATGGAAGAATAACTCCAAACAAAATCGAAATCATTTTTGGCACCCCATGAAAAATGTCATTTTGTATGAGTTTTGGCGGCGAGTTACAATTTTTAAAGAACAAATTTAGAACGCGTTACAATTTTTTTGGTGCCACTTTTTGAGCTTCATTTATACTTCTATACATTCTCTTATTCGTAGGGGACAGGTTCTTTTTTTCGTGATTTCGAAGTTGGCTCTATACTGAAAGATGTTCAGTTTGATGGTCTGAAGCACCCCCTTAAGTATTACTAGGGGGTTTACTTACACCCTGTATGTCAAAGCTAACAATAATTATACTTTTGTTGTAGCAATGCTATTGGTTTTCTTAGGAGAGTAGAATAATTTGGATAAATGGCGTATATCTGCTGATGACTGTACCTACTTTATCTCAGTTTTGTACTTAGGTCTTAGGTAAAGACGTTGAATTAGAAAATTTTCTTCGTACCTTTAATGAAATCTAAACATTTTACGCAACGTTATTCTTGCTAAAATGAACAAACACGAGTGAAAATTGTTGAGGAAGAAAATGGAGTGGTCAATTTAAATTCGGAACGTTCGTATTTACCAATCCCAATCAGATCCGATCGGTGTTCACACTGATCAACTCAAACTACTCGGAAGACTTCGAATCTATCTGGATTTAGATTATATCCCGATTCCAAACTGGCAACCCTCGGCATTACTGTTTCAAAAAGAATATAAGTTATTTATTTTGTTGAGACCTTTAAATGTGGATCGCTGGTCTTTATCTTAATGGAGATGTAAATCTCGCTGAATGACAATACCTCAAAATACATAACTAAGTGTAGGTAATAATGTAAATAGGCATTTAAAATGTGTTTTAATTTGACTATAACATTTGTTTATCTTATGAAATCAAACGTGGACGTTCGGTTCTGAGTTTTCAGATTATCTCCGACTCCCTCGTGGAATATAGTCGTGAACTTATGCTTAATTTTATTTTTTGCACCTACATACTTTTAATATGATTTGTTAATACTTACTTATCCACACAGGATTTAACTTTCAAGGTGTGCAATATTTGTTGAGATGACGTAGGTATTATCATTTATGTTTTACCTAAGATGTTTTTATATGTAGATGAGTTACACGCGCTCCAAAATGGCAACAAAAAAGCAAGGTAATTGCCGGGCGAACGCATAGTCGCGCGCCTTCTAGTGTACGGGCGACACGTCACTATATCGCGCCATTTTAAAGTTCAGTGATGTTAGCGAATGACGCGTCTATTTGTAAAACGTCATTGTGTTTTACGAATAATTTATTAAAATCATCATTAAAATGAAATTAAAGTAAATAACTTTTTTTTTGGGACTTAATTACCTCCGTAAATAATGCAGATCTTGGTAGTTACACCCTGTATACGCTGAATTTAAAATGAATTGAACTGACAAATCAAATTATTTCCAATAATATTGTTGTACGAAATTTTACTTAGCATAACAATCACAACATTATTTCATAACCAACCAGTGACAGTTTCAAGTATTAAAATGAATGTCTAAACATAAATATTGAAATTAAGGCTGTCGTAAGATAATGGAAGCCTAAAATTAAACAAATCCCCGACATAATTTTGTAGAAATGAAGCTCACAATCTCACATTTCAAGTCTGAATAATGATGTGCAAGAACATAATATCCAACACCTTCTAATCCAGGTGCCCAATTTGTAGCCAACGTAAAGCTCATTTGTAGCCAATGTGGGTAATTGTTTCGTACGTAAACAATTATAAGAGCCTAACCACACGGCGTATTTTAAACGCGCAGACCTGTGTTCCTGAAACGCGCATTTTCGGCGCCACAGATGCCGATTGTTGCGTTTGTAACGATTCAAACGCGCGTAAACCGCGATACAAACGCGCGCGTGAAGTGCGTTCGAAACTCGTTTGAAGCTCGTATACGCGCGTTTGTATCGATTCAGGCCGAAAACTGACGCCATTGTACAACTGACGAGGAGTCTCTGATCAAAACGCGGAAGCTACGAGCGACTGCAGCGCGTCTGAATCGATGTATCTGCGCGTATACGCGCAGGTAGACGCGAGTTATACGATCGGCCCGTGTGCTTGGGTTACAAGGTTGCGTTCGAATCTCGTTTGAAACGCGTATACGCGCGTCGTCTGCGCGTTTAAAATACGCCGTGTGCTTAGGCTCTAAAGCTTAGGCCACACACAGGTGGCATCGAAGGCGGTCCGGAGGCGGGATTTTTTGTAATGTACGAGTTAATATGGACCCTGCCACACAGAAATCCGGGCCGGGAGCGGCGCGGCGCGGCGGCAGAACGGTATGACAACCAGGCGGCTGCTGTATTCTATTGTAGTCAATGCGAGGTGTCACACAGAGTGGTGCGGGCGCGTCGCGGTCCGGAGGTGGTATTTACCGCGCTGTCATTTTGTATTTTATGGATGGCCGCTTTTGATGTCACCTCCGCGCCGCTACCGCGCCGCCAACGCGCCGCGCGGACCCTGTGTGGCAGGCCCCGGAACGCTTTCGCTTACCGCAGAACCGCTGCCGGCCAGCTTTCTCGCAGGACCGCCTCTGTGTGGCCTGAGCTTAAGGGCTACAAATTTCCGCTCAGCATTAAAGTTAATTTAGGTTTATAGTCTCAGGTGTACGCGAGACGGGTCCCTGGGGTCGGCTGTCGTGTCGTTAAACGAACGTAGACAACGCTTGTGTGAGCATTATTTATTCATTTTTAAGTAAAAATTGTTTAGTCTGGAAAATTCATAAATTTCATTGTCTGGGACTAAATTGTGAAATCGATTTATACAATATTTTACTTCTGTGATATTGGATTGCGAGATATGAAAAGTAATGTAAAATTAAATGCATTACGTATCGAACAGGATGCTTCTTAGAACTTCAGACCATCAAACTTAACAGGTATCATTGTGCAGCCAACAAGAGTAAAAGAGTTAACATTTTGATGAACCTTATACTGATTATCAAACTGAACAACTTCCTCTAAGGGACCAAAATCGAATCGCGAAATAAATCTGCTCTCCCATACGGGTCGAGTAGGATTGCAGTTTGATTTCGAAGTTGGTCCCATAGAGAAAGTTGTTCAGTTTGCTGGTCCGATCATTCCCTTTAAAAACCGACAGCATATTGTAAAGAACCCTGGGTATACAAGTTGAAATTGATATCATTGGCGTCCTTTAATAATAAAACTGAACAACTTTTACTAAGGGAGCAAACGTAGCAAAAAAAAAAAAACAATTGCAGTTTAGTATGGAACAGCGGATTTTTTTGCTACGATCGGTTTTCTCCCATAGTAATTTTTTTTTCACTTTGATGGGTAGACTCTTAGTTTGAAAGGATGCCAATGGTATCAATTTCACTTTGTATACCTGCTAGATTTAATGATCTGATCACAAAAGACAAGGCCATTCTCCCCATAGTGATAATGAAATCAGTAAAACGAGCTATAAAGTTAATGACAAATCTGGAACCTTGTTTAAGACTACTAATTGAAGAGGACAAGTCTAAAACAAGTTGACAACTCGAGCGTAAACTTTTAGACAAATATTGTTCTAAATTGACGACAGTGTACAATTTATAAACAAATTATTTATTGAGCGTTCAGTCAGACTGGGTTACCTACATCGATTTTTTTGTTATATTGCAAGATGATGAGATTAAAACCCGGATAGAAATAGCCCGCACGTCATTTACTAAAATGAAAAAGGTAGGTACTAACTAATCGAAAACTGGATATACGACTCCGAGTAAGAATGCTCCAATGTTACATATGGCCAATAGTTCTAAACGGTGGCGAGGCATGGACCATTAAGGCGTATCAGCCGTGGACCACTCTCCTCTCACTCACACTCCATACTAATCGATGAGAAAGAGCGCGTGGCTCCGGTCAGAATTTTGCTGTTTTCTTTGAAAAATTCGATGATTTTTTATTAATTTCGAAAAAGTAAAAAAACCACATCATTCTAAATTGTATTGTGAACAATATAGTAAATTTTCATTTTGTTCCGATTAAAAATGTAAGAGTAAAATGGTTACAACTGGAAAAAAAGGGGTGACTTTAGAGTCCCTTTTCTTCGGTTTTATTCATTAAAATCGATTTCTAGAAAAACCACATCACTTCTCATATCCTGTAGATGGTTCAGTTTAAATTTCAGCTTAAAAAGTGCCATAGTTAATGAATAAAATGGTTACAAAATTACCCAAAACCGGCAGGTAGCCCCTTAAGGAAGCTACTCGCCAGAAACTAGAGGCTGTAGAAATGTGGTTCTACCGAAGAATGCAGCGAATTAGTTGGGCTCAACGAGTCACCAATCTGGAAATTCTACGACGTGTCAGGAAGTCCCGAGAGCTGTTGCAAGCCATTAAAAGGAGGAAAGTCGCCTACCTTGTTCATATCTTGAGGAATGAGCGATACCAACTGCTCCAGACTATAATGATGGGCAAAGTAGAGGGCAAAAGAAGCGTCGATAGGCCACGAATGTCATGGCTCGCGAACCTGAAAGAGTGGACGGACATCGCCAGCGTCGAAGAGCTGTTTCGTTTCGCGAGAGATAGACAGGGATATGCAGAGCTGACTGCCAACCTCCAGTTATGGAGAGGAACCCGAAGAAGAGGAAGAATTGAATTTTAGGGTTCCGTACCCAAACGAGATACTAGACACAGTACTAAGCCTACGCAGCCCGCCCGTCTATCTGTCTGTCCATCAGCTATCTTAACTTTAAACGGCTGTATATTTTGAACCGTAGGTTATAGAGGTATCCGGTTGATACGCAGCGCTTTCTAATTTTGTCTTTGACATTCCATACTAATTCAGTAATTCTTAGAGATCACTCAATACCTTTAGGGCTCTTACAGACCAGCGACAGTTTGTTTACGACAGTTTGCGACAACGGTCGTGCGACGTCGCGCGACCGTCGCACGACCCTCCGCGACCGTCTGTCGCAAACTGTCGCCGACGGTCGCGCGACGTCGCGCGACGCCGCGCGACCCTCCGCGACCCTCGGCGACCGTTACGTCATCGTCATTTATAGTCTGAGAGTCAGATGTTGTTCTTGAGAGGTTTAATATTATTGTATAACGGCGGTTACAAGTTTATTGTTATTGTTACCAATAACAAGCCAGCAAACTAAAGACAAGTCTGATATCATCATCATCATCATCATCATCATCATCTTCATAATCGTCTGATATAGGTACATACTGAATTTCTCAAGTAATTGTTAATTCAATTACAGTAATTGAGTAATTAAAATGACACAATTACTTTTATAAGGGTCTCCGATAAAACTAACTCTGAAACCAGGACCAGGGTGTCCGCCAGCGGGGTGTGAGTGGGGGGTCGAGTGGGGGGTCGAGGGGGGTGAGTGGGGCGTCGAGTCGGGGGTCGAGTGGGGAGTGGAGTGGGGGGTCGAGGGGAGGTCAAGTGGGGGGTTGAGGAGGGTGGGGTGGTTGAGTGGGGGGGGGGGGGGGTTGAGTGCGGTGTGGTAGTTTGTGGTCTTGCGCTCTCAGACTATACAAATGACGGCGCGTTGTCATCGGTCGCGGAGGGTCGCGGAGGGTCGAAAGTGTTTTAAACTGTGTTTTAAAGTCTGAAATTAAATTATGTCTTATTTAAGGATCGGGCGGATGGGCGACTGTTCTCAATTACACGATTAGATTAAGTTTACTAGATAGAAAAACATCCCAAAGTTACCCCTTTTTGTTATGTTTTTTCAATACTATGATTAAACTGCTGATATTTAACTTTTTATTCTTGTACTTAACTAAATACATAAAATATTTCTAGTGAACTCAGAAGAATTTTTAGCTTAGAAACTCCCATGAGCAAAGATATTGACGAAAAACACGTTTTTTTGCGATCCTGCTTTCAATTGGAGCGGGATGGCTAATTGTAAACTTATGCTTGCAAGAAAGAGACGCTTGCACTGGAATAACCTAGCCTTAACTTTAAATTGTATAGCTTTGTCATTTTTAAGTGTTTTGGACAAGGGTCAGTAATTTAATTATGTGGCTTGACTGTTAATTACGTAGGCTTTAGCCGTTTTGAACATTTTATATTTTAGAGAGTGTCGTAAATTTAATTTGATTAGGTGGTGATGCTAAGGGTTGCAGACCGATTCATGCATGGAGCAATTTCTTTTTATTTTGATCTATAAGGGGTCACTTACTCACTTGCATAAACCTTAATAACAAAATACCTATGTTGAGTCAAGATCGCTTATAACTTTGGAAGGGTTACCTATCGTACTTTCGAAAAAGAGTTTTCCGAATTTTAGTTCTCCGAAATCGTTACACTTTTTATTGTTTCCCTTTTTTTTTGTTTCCCCGAAATATTATTCGCCATATTTTGAGGAGCCAGATTTTTTATTGTCCTTTTTTTCTTTTAACCAATGAATCAAAATTCTGTAGCACAGTTTTCCAAAGTAATGTAAGTCAGATAATTTACTTTTTCGAATAATTGTTTTTCCGTACAGTCACTTTTCTGCAGAAATATTTAACCTAACCTTTCCTAGAATTTAAAAAAAACCAGATTGTTTTTCTCAGGCAGGGGGCGTCCACCCCACTGCACCTTCAACATACATATAAGCAAACAAGCAAGCATGCAGCAAGCAAGCTAGCATGCAGCAAGCAAGCAAGCATGCAGCGAGCAAGCAAACATGCAGCAAGCATTTTGATGCTCCGCTCGCTTCGCTCGCTCCGCTAAGTGTCTTACATGTTCTAACCTAACCTAACCTACAATTTTAAAACCACCAGTTTGTTTTTCTCAGTCAGGGGGCTTCCGCCCCCCGAACCCCCCTCGCGGGGGGCGCAGCCCCCCTGCACCCCCCGACATGCATACAAGCAAGCAAGCAACATGCAAGCAAACATGCAGCAAGCAAGCAAGCATGCAGCAAGCAAGTAAGCATGCAGAATGCATTTTGATGCTCTGCTCGCTTCGCCCGCTAAGTGTTTTACATGTTCTAACCTAACCTAAACTACAATTTTAAAACCACCAGTTTGTATTTCTCAGGCAGGGGGTTTCCGCCCCCCGCACTCCCCAACATGCATACAAGCTAGCAAGCATAGAGGTAAACTAGCAAGCAACAAGCAAGCAAGCATGCAGCAAGCAAACAAGCAAGCAGCATGCTAGCAAGCATGTTGGTGCTATAATCCTGGTATCATGTATCTACTAGGTAATTATTACAGAAAACTTTACTGTGTTGTGTCCTAGTAATACTATGGAAGAAGTTGCTTCTACATTTTAAAACTTCGAACCCAGAAGACCGTTGTCAAAAGAAAAAAAATGATTATGAAATTCTGATTTTAAATTTTCTGGAAAATGATACTTCTGTCAAGTCTTTATAAGGAGTAACAAATATATGTGTAACAAAATATCTGTCACTAGAAACTTCTATAAACCGTTTTCGAACAACTGAAATTCGGTCAGTGAAATTTCGAAAGTAAGATAGGTTACCCTTTAGAAGTTATAGCACCTACCGGCATTATTTTATTGCAGGTATTACCATTATTTAGAGGATAGAAGCCATTACTCGGTACAAGACGTTTTACGTTCTACTACGCTACGGCTGCGACCCTGATACAACGTATCCGAGTTTTTTTTAACTTCATATTTATTATATTCTTAAATATACACCACTAATTTTTAATTCATAACGAAACATTAAGGGTGTATTCAGACCGTGAATCTGAACAACTTTCCCTAAGGAACATGGGTCGAAAATAGAAAAAATTTTTGGACCCCCCATAGAAAATCTTCCAGAGGTCCACAATTTTTTATCGTTTTGACCCATGTTCCTTAGGGAACGTTTTTCAGATTCACGGTCACGGTCTGAATACAACCTTAAACGTTTCAATATTAATTAAAAACTAATGGTGTATATTTATACAGGGTCCAACTTAATATGCTGACACTTTTTTAAGAGGATGATCAGACCGTCAAACTGAACAACTTTTTCTATGGGACCAGCATCGAAATCGGGAAAAAAAATCAGCTCTTCCATTCAAAACTGCAAACCTATTCGAACCAAATGTATGGGACAGCTGTTTTTTTCACGATTTTGATGTTGGTCCTATACAGAAAGTTGTTCAGTTTGATGGTCTGAACATCCCCTTAAAAAAGAGTCAGCATATTAAGAAGGACAATGTATATACATCTTATCTTCTAAATGTTTCATATCAAATTTTGGTTGGTAATAAACGTAAAACCTGGAATCCATTTGTACAGAATCGATTAAAACCTCGTTTGACTGTATTATTTGAGATTCACAAAAACTCATTGTAACTTTTGACACAAATAGGCTGCGTCGCTTTTCAGTCGGCAAAAGTTTACTAATTTCAAAAAGTTCAACATAAAAATTGATGATCTGTTATAGTTTTTGCTGAAACGGTTTTGTGTTCATTTGTTGTATAGAATTTAATATAAAGAAAAGTTATTGCCTGTATGAATCCCACTGTGAATAAGTGTGAGATTTATACATTTATTCGCACTCGCCCACTGAAGTGGGCCATACGGATTAGTAGAGATAAAATGGGGGTCAATAGGGTATCAGAGTATTACCATCTACGAATTGGTTGTAGGCACTGCGGAATCAATCTATATTTTTCCTGACTTCGCCGCCCGTACTGTACAGTACGACTAAAGAAGAAATATTTACAGCATACTTATGTGAACTCTACCAATCCGCACTGGGCACGCACAGTTAACTGTAGTCCATACATCCTCCCTGCGGGTAGGCCTGTACTCTGTACTGGGACATTTATATATAGGTATACATTTTTTTTTTTTTGATATCTTGAACATTTTCGCACAAATTATCTAGTCACATTTAGGCTCGTATTACAGACCCACACTCAAGTGGAGATCTCTTCTTGAGTATAGATAGAAAAGGATGCAAATACATACAACGTATACATGCATCCTTGTCTATCTTTACTTAAGGCTAGGTTATCCCACTGCAAGCGTCTCTTTCTTGCAAGCATAAGTTTACAATTAGCCATCCCGCTCCAATTGAAAGCAGGATCGCAAAAAAACGTGTTTTTCGTCAATATCTTTGCTCATGGGAGTTTCTAAGCTAAAACTTCTTCTGAGTTCACTAGAAATATTTAATGTATTTAGTTAAGTACAAGAATAAAAAGTTAAATATCAGCAGTTTAATCATAGTATTGAAAAAACATAACAAAAAGGGGTAACTTTGGGATTTTTTTCTATCGAGTAAACTTAATCTAATCGTGTTATTGAGAACAGTCGCCCATCCGCCCGATCCTTAAATAAGACATAATTTAATTTCAGACTTTAAAACACAGTTTAAAACACTTTCGTTTGTGTTCAAAAAACGGCCTTAACGGTATAACAGCGTCTTAAGAAGAGATCTCCACTTGAGTGTCGTTCTGTAATACTAGGCTTAAAGTACCAGAATCGTGTCTGGCCTTGTGTTATGATGACTAGACAACGATATATAATACATATATAAATATAAACATCCATGACTCGGGTACAAATATTCATATTCATCATACAAATATTTGCCCCTTACGGGATTCCAGCGACACTCGCACAGCAGGCGGTTTACTACCGACTGTGCTATCGGGCCGTCAATGCTTATGTTTATTCGCGACACTCGCACAGCAGCATAGCTAGCATGCCGCAGTGATACAGCGCTATCACACCTTAGCTGTCTTTCTATTTGCGTGCGAACGAACGAGATAAAAGACGGGATACAGCCGTATCACATGCAGCATACTACGATGGCAGGCGGTTTACTACCGACTGTGCTATCGGGCCGTCAATGCTTATGTTTATTTATGTATGATGATGATAATATGTTTTTGAAAAATTCTTGAGAAAGCCCTCTACAAGGATCGGATGAACATTATTCTCTACCAAGCCAATGATTTATGTACTTTCGAAGTTAACACAAATATTGCGTAACTCTTAAACAATGACTAATTACTGTTTAAATCACCAAAAGTCGTAACTGTGAGCTGTCAGGCTGTGTCAAAATGTATATCAAACAAAGTAAGAATATTTACACAAATAAATACTTATCAAAACGAAAAAAACTTACTTCCTTTTGGGGTTAGTTAGAAATTTTGCGATAGTCCTACAATCGATTTTTGAAAGGGTATTTTTGGAGCGATTAAGGTTTAATTTTAGCATAGTATTTAAAGGCTTCCAATATTCAGGCAATATTCAGGATGAAATGACGTGTGAATATTGGACGGTTTTTAAGGGAATGAGCAGACCATAAAACTGTCCGAATTTCTATAAAAAAAACAGTGAGAGCGTTAATGGCTGTTTTTTTCGCGGTTTCTACGTTCGTCCCATAGAAATATTTGGTCAGTTATAGTAACTCTGTGGTTTAATTGTCGGCTCATTCCCTTAAAATCCTTCCGTATATTAAAAACGACCTATATTAGGTACCTACACGGCACAGTAGATTGTTTTCTACCTGTATAGATGTAGGCTCCATAATAGTTAAAAATTAAAAATTATAGCTCATTATGAACGCAGGGCTGGAACAGATAGATAAACATAGTTTAAATTAAGTAGTACATAAGAACATTTAGATTAAGGTTCGCACCAAACCCTTTGGCTACGGAACTCTAAAACTTGTTTTTAGAACATCACAAACTTCGTGCTGTGAATTCAACTGTTTATTAAGTAAGTAGTCCCCTTTCTGTCCCACTTTACAATTAAATTTTCAACAGAGGCTCTACATTAATGTTACGTGGGTTTTAGTTACTTTTTTATATCCTTGACTGAATTAAGTGGGTTAAGTTGATATAGTGCGTTCACACACGATGACGCATTGACGCAGTGGCAGACGTCAGTCCGTCATTTATGAAGCAAGGAGTTGTATGAAACGGCACGTAGAAGCACACACGGTGACGCATTGACGCACCGGGTGTGGTTCTATGGACTGACATCTGCCGCTCGGTCAGTGCGTCATCGTGTATGAACGCACTTAGAGTTACATCGTCATTGGTCTATAGGGTCTACTTAATAAATATACTAACGGGTTTTTAGACCATCAAGCTAAAGCTGTGGCACCAAAAACGAAATCGCGAAAAAAAAATCTGTACCATAGAAAGGAAACGGGGGTAGTTTAGAGCATCAAACTGAACAACTTTCACTATGGGACCAATATCGAAATCGCGAAAAAAAAATGTTCTATACTCTACAAATCGACTAGCTAGAGCTAAAATATGTATGGGATATCAGATTTTTTTTTTCGCGAATTCGTTGTTGGTCCCATAGAGAAAGTTGTTCAGTTTGACGGTCTAAACAACCCCCTTAAGAGTTTAAAAAATTTATTTGTACTTATGAAACACCCTATATAGATTAAAACATACATGTCCAAATGGGGACAGTAGATTTTTTTCCGATTCCTATGTTGATCCCATAGAGAAAGTTGTTCAGTTTGATATGGTCCAATCATCCCCTTAAAAAACCATCAGCATGTTAGGAAGTACCCTGTATAATTTTATTTGTCCCAATTATAGGACATAAAGTTTTTTTCATGATTACAAGAGAGAGTGAGTGAGATTATACTTTAGGCCATCGGTGAGGCCAATGTGGACTTGTGAGGCAAGATAGTTGTCTACTTGATTTACTGTTCTTGAAAATTTTACGACTTTGCCACGAGTAATGGTCGGTCCCCGTAGCATATTTTGTGAGGTGTGCCCAAACTCTGCCAAACTGTGTGACAGTGACAGGTAATGAGTCTGTTTCGCCACTTTCAAACGACAGTGGACACAATTCGGTATGTCAAGTTTTTTTTTGGAGGGCTGAATCGAAAACCATTTCGAGATAATTGTCTCAATAATCATATTTTATATGTCAGAGATTTTAAAATGAAAGGATTACGGATATTTTAAATAAAATAACGTCGTTTTTCGGTACGTGCAGTGACGTCACTGGCATACCTGTGAACTCCTTGTTAAACATAAAATCAACTTAAAATAACCGGCCATTAAGAAAAAACAAAACATTCACAATGTCAGATTTTGACATTTGATGTTGCCGTATCTGTTTTCAGCATAGAGCTAGAAAGAGGAGGCACGTTTTACTTTTTTTAAATATAGCAGTAGGTAGTGTTTCTCCATGGAGTTCGAATTATTTTTTCTTCTCCATTTTTGCACTTGGAGATTACAGATCAAAATAATTTAAAAATTAAATTTATATAGATAAACTCGAAGAATCGCAATAAAAATGAAATTGGTGTCTTAAAATTATGTCTTCTATCCGTAAAAAATATAAAAATGACGACCAAAAAAAACTTGACATACCGAATTCACGTCTCGAAATTCAAGCATGTAGGAATTACAAAACGTAACTTTTCAGAATTATCGAATTAGAACAACCCGATAATCTCTTAAAGATTTTTTACACATAAGTTGACGAATATAATCCCTTTCGGGGTGGACAGAAACATTGCAAACAACTATCAGCTGTATTAACAACTTTTAAATGTATTTTTATTACTTCTAAATTTATTTTTATTTCTTACCTATGTAAAAAGACTTATAATCGACAAAACATTCAGACTTTTGTTGCATTTCTGCAAAAACGTTACCTAGTTGCAAACAGTAGCTTTTAAAGTGCATAATTTCCGTTTCTGCAGCTCTCAGCGGTGTATTAAAAAAGAAGGACGACGTCTGATAGTGGTAATCCCTGGCTATTTGTTCTCATAGGTGCTAACTACGCTACACCTGATTTACAGTATTTGTTGACAATTACACGTTACAATTTGTTTACAATTAGGTACACGTTACAATTTTTTGTAATTACACGTTACAATTTCACTTGTGGGGTATTTTGTGGAGTATACACTATACAGGGTCCAACTTAATATGCTGGCGGTTTTTTAAAAGGATGATCAGACCACCAAACTGAACAACTTTATGGGATCAATATCGATCTAGCGAAAAAAATTATTTGCTGTCCCCTATATTTGGGTCGAGTAGGATTACAGTTTTCTATGGAACAGCAGGTTTTTTTTCCGCGATTTTTACATTGCTCCCATATAGAACGTTCAATTTGGTGGTCTGATCATTTATCTATAATGATCGTCAGCATATTACGAAGGTAGGGTCCTTCGTAATATGCTGATTAATTATATTAACTGGACTCTGGTGGTGTAACTATTTCGACTTTCTTAATTAGCATAATATACGCACAAATAAATGTGAACTTACTAACGTAACAGATGTTATACAGGGTGTAAGTGACAGCCTAGCAAATACTGATACGGTGAATTCAGACCATCAAACTGAACAACTTTTACTATGGAGCCACCCTCAGGAAACGTGAAAAAAATCTACTGTTTCATACATTTGAGTCGAGTAGGTACATTTGTTTTGTAAGGAGCAGCAGAGGGTGGCTCCATAGTGAAAGTTGTTCAGTTTGATAGACTGAATTCACCGTTTCAATATTTGCTAGACTGTCACTTACACCCTGTATACAGGTTGAACTTACGGTGTATGTTTGAGCTTATCTCAATTCCAAAATTTTCCGTCAAATCCCTTTACCAAACTATTTACTTCGAGTTTCATAATTAACATGAAATACAGATAAATAGGATAAGTTTAAGTCGAATTACGAAGTCATTAAACTTAGGGTTGGTAGATTATAAATGATCTACAATTCCACAATCTAATTACCACAGTATGACCATTTAACAAAACTTGTATTCACTAGAGATTTTCAGGGAATCGTTGTTGGAAAACTGATTGCTTGTTTGCGTTAAGAGTCCTTTTACCGTTCAGTGGCGCCCTCATCACAATATTTATGATTTCTCAACCAAGAAAGCTTAAATTAAAAAAACCGGCCAAGAGCGTCTGCAAAAATGAGGGAGTAATTGAGCTGAGGATAATATCTGTGGCTGAGGCATACAGATAGAGACAGAATGGCCAGAGTATTTACTCCTTGTTTGACTAAAAACACTTGAAAACGGTCAGTTTTAAGTTTTTTTTACATTCTTAAAAGTAGGACATTTACACCTGTAATCTTAGTTGTTTTCTTGACATTTCCTCACTCGAGTGGAGGACGTTTTTGACATAAGACATAGCCCCAAGGAAACAACTAAGAATACGGGTGTTAGAACCTATAAAAGTTAGTATTTATAAAATTGCTTTTAGGCTTTTGTAGTAAGTTGGAGTAGATCACTTTTTCATTTTGGGTTTTCATAATTAAGAAATCCTTAATATTATGGTAAAAGAACTCTTAACTGTTCGTACTTGGTTAACAAACAACTTTAGATTCGGGAAACACCATCAATAGCTAGTTATCTTAGTTTTGGTTCGCAAGATAGCAGTGCAGATTTAGCACTTTCTGAAGAGTATCGAGTATAATTATCATGAGTCCACTTGTTCCTTTGCTTTCTTTTCTTCAGGAACTTATGTTAAGCGAATGAATAATGAGTTGACTGCATAATATATATTTTAGTTTTATCTTCTCAGTGAACATAACGTTTTTTGCGGAGAGCTATGGAAACTCAATCCTGAGGTCCAGGTTCGAATCCACACGGATGCCAATGCCATGTACCAATGAGCTTTTCTAACTTATGTACGTAATACCGACTGCTCTCAAACGGTGAAGGAAAACATCGTGAGAAAACCTGCATACGGTGAAGAAGAAGTTCCTATGCGTATGTGACGTCTACCAATCCGCATTGGGCACGCGTGGTGGACTAACGCCCGTACACCCTCCCTGAGGGTAAGCCCTGCAGTGGGACGTATATAGGCTGTGATGATGACGATGAACATTTTTTAGCGGAAAATACTATTTTAATAACTGGATAAACTACAAAAAGTAACAAAACGACGACGAAAAACAATGACGTCACTATTCATTATTTAGTGCAATTGTTCAAAGAAAGCTCGCGTTTTGACGTTCAGGAGTGCTATTTTTGAATCTCATTCAGTGAGCTCAGCAGTGGAAAATGTCAAAATAACTATGGAGATATGCTTCTTTCTACTGCTGAGTTGACTTTCAAAAATCATACTACAGGAGAGCGATTTTTGAAAGTCAAATCAGCAGTAAAAAGATGCGTATCTCCGTAGTAATTTTGACATTTTCAACAGCTGTACTCACCGAATGAGATTCAAAAATCGCACTCCAGTTCGAGCTATTTGATTAGTTGGAAACCCGCCGATTGCAGGAAAACTATCATCGTAAATATTGATTAGCAACATCTAACCTAGCATCTAAGTCTTTTTTATTGAGAAACGATGACGTTTGAACCTTTTCCTCTTTGTTTTCATAAAGTAAACGGTATTATGGAGCTGCTACTTGGGAATGTTCCTCCATTGAAAATTGAAGATCTTCCACCAGGCTTAGTGTGAAGCCTCTGGACAGGCCGTGTCCAACAGTTCTTAGTTGGACCTTGTATATATATCGAATCTGTGTGATTATTTCTCTTGCGTGATTTATGTCTCGCATTCGATTGTGAACCTTACTTGTAGTAGGTTACGAGTTACGTATTTAAGGTGAACTTTGTCTTTGTATGGATCATATTTCCGAGAGCGACGGTATTGCCATCTGTAAGCTTCTTTGCTATAACTTGTGGGTGTTGACATCTATGGCAAGTCCCCACGGTATAATAAGTACGGATGCTGTCATCACGTACCCAAAACTACCCTAACGGGTTATTTCAAAGAGGTTGACTCGTAACTACGAGTATGCCACGGCAGGAAAGGCCGGTAATGGGGCGGCCGGCCGCGGCCTGTGAACCAGCGGATATTATTCAAAAGCCGCCATTACTCAGCAAGGTAATGCCCGTCGATTTGACGGACACTGTCAAGAGAGGCTTGAGGGACCTGAGGAAGTCGAGGGGGGGGGGGGGGGAGCCCGAGGGGCTTTCACTCTGAGGGTGAAGGCAGCGGTGCGGAGCGTCAATCTTTTTAGTGGCTCTACATTTATGAAAGGGCTTTGAATTTTCAGCGTGTCAGGAAACAATTTCTTTTAAGCGATTGAAAATGTTTTTTTAGAAAACCGAGCATTACATAAAATTCATTTTCTTTAAATACCTATGTTTAGATTAATGATTGCAGCGGAGACCAATAATTAATCAAGTACCTAGGTGGATATTTGCCTGACAATTAATCTGAGCCCTATTTAATAAACGTGACAATTGTAATTTACAATTAAGGGTATATTGCTATGTATGATGACGCTTAGTTAGCATGTGTCCTAACATTCTCAGCAATGCACTTACCCTGAATTGTCATTGTAAATTACAATTGTCATGTTTATTAAATAGGGCCCTGGACGTGGTTTTTTGACAATTTGTCTGAATATATCATTTTATTTATCGCGAGTTATTTAAATTAATAACCTATTATGGATATATTATGATATAGAGTTATGTGATTTGTGGTAAATTGGATGATCCATTCAGACAAATTGTAAAAAGAATTGCGTCCCAGTTGAATAAGTCGGACAGAAATATCCACCTTACTATAACTAGTCCAACCACTTTTGATATACGTTGTTTAGATATTCTTTTGATATCTCACAAAGTCGAAGACTTTATTTATATGGATGAGTTGTAAGTAGTAGGTATAAGTTGAACAAAAATTGGGATTGACTTTTATACTTCGGTATATAGGTACGATACTACCTAGTAGGTAGTATAGACAATCAACGAATGCAATTTCTGAATAGAATAGTATACTTCGAAGTAGGTATACCTATACTTTGATATTGTTTTAAAGTTGCGTATGTCTGGAGTTTGTATGTACGCTTTATGGAGATGTTTTCCAGACGTTTTCGGTTAGATAATCTAAAATATCAAAATTAAACTCAGCAGTGAGGGAACGATATAGAACAATCTAAAACAACAACATTCAGCTTTGCTCATCCATATTATACACTCTACATAGCTAGGTAATAAAGTATATTGCACCACGAAATATTTTAAATTCGACGATGTACACAATACTTATAAGGTTCTGAGCTGTTTCTCACCGCGTTAGTTTGTTAAAAATTCAGAAGAAATCGTTGAAAACGGAGCATTTTGTCTCTAGAGGATCAATAACTTTTTAAAACACAATCACAAAAAACAAAATTTCACAATATCGTAAAAATATAAACGTAAAGATTTCGATTAATTTCCAAAGAGTGAATTCAAAATACCAGCAACCCTGACGACTTAATTCCCAGAGGGATCAGACCATAGAGGTATTATACCAGGAATAGAGGAACATACAGCTGAGAGAGCGAGATGTACCTAGCGGCACCACTGTATAATAGAAAGAGATACGTGACGCTAAGCAATAGGACCGTTTTTTTAGTCTCCAATTAATTTTTACAATTCGGTTTCCGTGAATAATTGCGAATCTAAAGTGAAATCGTAGATAATGTTATGAAATATACTGACACTACTTCATTAAATTTATCCACAACTTCACGTTAGACTCAGAATTATAGACAATATTCGAATTTTTGCCTGCGAATAGTCTCCAAAAAACATCCAAAAAAGGTTTCATTTGACAACTCATGTTTGTTGCTCTATTCCTGGTATAATACCTCTATGGATCAGACAGAGACTTTGTAAATAGCTACCTATAGCATATTGAGATTATCCCTTAATAAAGGCGCGGGCCTGTGTGAAAGTAAGCTTTAAATTAGGGGTGGGCTTAGGGTAAATCGTAAAATTAGGTTATCAATTAAGTCATTGTTCTAATCGTGTGTTTTAGTTTGTCAATTTCTTTGAACTGTGTACACCTTGCCTGCCTCACTTTATAAACTGTCTCTGTATCATGGGTCTGCTGGAAGAAATCTCTTCAGAGATAAGCTCGCCCTTTGTACTTGTCTATTATGCTGTATTCATCTGTATTTCCGTGTTTACAATAAAGTGTAAAATAAAAAAAATAAAATAAATTAATACTGGAGATTCCAAAAAATGTGTATTGAAAGGGGGAGAGGGGGGAGAACCCCTATTTTTTCGGTGGGAAAATCCATCATTCTGTGGTCATGTAAAAATAAAAATTTTTGATCGCAAATCATGGCGGAAATAATATCCCCTTGCCTTGCCTTAAGGGTTATGCATAATTTCGCTAGTATCGCCCAAACGCTGTCCAGTGTGAAAATAAAATTCCTAATCATTTTAGATCTTGTGATCAAAGCTGATCTCAACTTACTTACAGCAGAATATTTGAACTTCATAATACTAGGTACGTTTTATAATTGTTTTAGAGTTATTGTTTTCATCCCGTGATCATGGCAGTTGGAACACCTGCGGGAAATACAAACGATTTGAAAACGCGTTGAAATGTTAAATCTTATAGTATCTTGATACGTATCTGAAAAGCCTTACCACTGGATTTTCGATTGCTCCAATCGAATTCTCCAGGTGAGTCCACTCCCTTAGTTCCACATTGAAGGTGATGACCAATTTAAAACTGGATCCAACTATGTTTTGTGGACTGAGATATATTGGTACTATTTGAAAGCGGATCCAACGGTCTATGACGTGATTGCGGTCGAGTTCCTCTCAAGCGTCAATTTATTTCTTTCGCTGAGGTGTGACCTGACCCTTACCACAGTCATTACTCAGGTCTCGCTCGATATATCACGATGTGGTTAAACCTATACCCGGCCTGAAACTATAACGATGATAAAAAGTTCGATGGCAATACGACTCTTACATGATCTTGTTAGATATTCAAGATCTTTAACGATTCCACGAAGAAGGTTCTGTTTGACAAAAGGTGTTTTTTTTTAATTTGTAAAATTACTTCATCTAGAACAACATGCCCATACGTTTTTAAATAAATATGTTCTGAAGACTAAGACTGAAGACTTGAAGACTTTCTGATAATAGAAACTAATGAGCAATATTTAATCTAGATTGTGTGTTTCTGTGAAACGTAAATACGTTTGTTACATAGCAAAGGTAGTCAAGTTATAGATCAGATTTTGTATTTATTAGTTATAAATTACAAATTTAAAAAACCCCCAACGCCAAAAACGAACATTTAAAAAGTAAAAAATAATGCGGTCACCTATTATTTTTGATGTAAGCAAATGTATGTTTTATACTTCTTTACTCTCTTTAAGATATTTTAGGTTAATTAATGCGTAGGGGACCGCTATGAAATGACCATTGATTTTTTACCCGACACATTAATTATTTACCTAAGAACACTCTCGCAAAATTTAGCTTTCCAATAAAAAAAACCGAATCGAAATCGGTTTACCCGTTTGGGAGCTACGATGCCACGAACGGACAAAAAACTTATAACACCCCTCTTATTTTGTCGCAATTTTTAAAGTTACTTCAAAACTGCAGAACCGATTTTCATGAAACAAAGCTAAGAACACTCTCGCATAAATTAGCTTTCTATTAAAAAGAACCGCATCGAAATCGGTCTACCCGTTTGGGAGCTACGATGCCACAGACAGACAGAAACTTTTAAGACCCCTCTTTTCTTTTGTCGTAATTTTTAAAGTTACTTGAAAACGGCTGAACCGATTTTCATGAAACAAAGCTAAGAACACTCCCGCAAAAATTAACTTTCTATTAAAAAAACCCGCATCGAAATCGGTCCACCCGTTCGGGAGCTACGATGCCACAGACAGACAGACCGACAGACAGACAGACAGACAGACAGACAGACAGACCGACATAGGCGTCAAACTTATAACACCCCTCTTTTTGCGTCGGGGGTTAAAAATAAAAAAATAACGCTCACAGGCAGGACATTGTATGATCCCAAGCAAGCACTAAAGGCTTTTATTATGGAAACCATACAACAACGGCACGAACATATAACATCCATGACCGAACCGGGATTCGAACCCAGGACTCTGGTTTGGCAGAAAACAAAAACATACAAAAAAAATACAAAAAAAAGTACGAAAAAAAATGGCAAAATATATTTAATCTGTTTGTTTGTTGTCAATCTTTGTAGATTTTAACCCAAAGAATCTACGATATCGTTGCTTAGTTTGATTTCCGTTCAGAAAAAAATTCAAAAACAATTCACGTAAACAAATATAAAGAAATTGCCATAACTCGAACATTCATTTTTATTGGAGTGACTTAAAGTAAGGGTCCGTATCAATTGCTGAACGAAATGACATTTATGAACTTGTTGTTTATTTCTCTACCCTCTACTGATAGGGAGAGAGCTTTCAACCGTGGACGATAGATTCAATTGTATTATGCTATACATTTTCTGACTTGTGAAAAAAATCGTTTTCCTTCTAAGTGGCAGATAGCCTACTGCTCCCTATATGCAATCTTGGAGTGAGGCCAATGCAATCACTATTTCTAAGATTGCATTCACTTGGAAGTGTTTAGTCAGTTTTTTCTTTGAACTTAAAGGTAGGATATGTGGATACTAAAAAACTCTACGCGATAATTTCTATGGAACCTGTTATTCACTATATTATTCTCTACGTACAATAAAAGCTATAATCATCTCCCTCAATAATTTAAAATTTCATTATCATGCGAATGAATTAAAGTAAAGGTGCAGATTATCATAAGCGTTACTTTAGCGTTAATTATGAGTAAGCGTTAATTATGTTTACCTATGATTCACAATAAATAATATTTCTATTTATATTTTTGGTACTGTCATGTTATGTTACAAATTGACGAGAAATCATTAATTTCTCCTGAAAGAAGTAATCATACTCAATTTTTTATTGCTTTCCATAATTTCAGCATTAATTACTCATGAGATGGTAAACTTAAAAGTTAAGAGAGCAATGTGGACCCTGTATTGTAGGGCACTGAAACAAGTAGGAGGAGAAGGTTGAAGTAGGTATTACCACAACATAACTAACTATATTAGTTCTGTATTACTTTCTACTTTATTTTACGACACCCACATTAAGATACGAGGTGGTCCTTTCTCAGCTAGAACCACGTGGCTTCACTTAATTTAGATGCAAAAAAGTCTCATTTTATGTTATTTCACTAAATACCACTTCGCTTCTTTCACTCAACTGTGCTCAAACCATGCGTGGTCGTAGTTGTTCATGTCAAAAGACGAAAAGATCACAAAACATGCTAAATCTCTATGGGGATTGAAATGATAAAGACGTTTTAGCATCCCAAAGAGGGTCGAAAGAGGGGGTGCAAATCTTCCTTCGTGTCAAAACATAGATTAACATTTTGAAAATGTTTCTGTTGTAAATCGTAATGCTTGTACTTATTCATAAAACAGCCTTTTGTTCGTCATTTCAATCTGAAAAAACAACATATATAAAGTACCCGTCCGGTACCCGATTTTGGTTTGGGATCCATCTCCTCAGTGGAAATTAATCCTGAAAAGGTCCTCATTATTTTGAAATCCTTAGATCTATCTAAAACTGGTGGACCGGACTTCATACCACCTATTTTTATTGTTACTTGTGCGCCCAGTTTAGTGGTGCCCCTTTGCATTTTATTCAAACGATCACTTTTGGAGGGAGTGGTACCCAAAATATGGAAAACTGCTTTTATTACCCCAGTTCTTAAAAAAGGGGACAAGTCGAATGTTGAGAACTACCGACCAATTTCTAAGTTATGTCTGTTTGCCAAGATATTCGAACGGATAGTTTATAGCGATGTTTATGCTGCTCTTAAACATTCATTCGGTAGTGAGCAGCATGGATTCCTTCAGAAGCGCTCGACGGTTTCAAATTTAATTCTTGCCAACGAATTTATCACTAGGGGTATGGAGAGTGGGGCCCAAGTGGACGTGATATACACTGATTATAAAAAATGCTTCGATCGGATTGACCACTCTATTCTACTCTCCAAACTCTACGCGGCTGGTGTGCACGGTGATTTATACAGGTGGTTTGCATCGTATATAGAAAATCGTAGTCAAGCAGTTGTTTTACAGGGTTACATGTCCCAATGGACTCCTATTCCGTCTGGTGTCCCTCAAGGATCAATCTTAGGGCCCCTGTTGTTCATTATATTCATAATGGATATCCAAGATTGCTTCCTAAATTCCACAATACTCTTATTTGCTGATGATATGAAAATCCTTAAGAACATTTGTAATTCATCTGACGGTTGTGAGTTACAGGCAGACCTTGAGAGGTTCGAGGCTTATTGTGTCAGTAATAAACTTGATCTCAACGTTTCCAAGTGCTTTTGCATGTCATTCACACGAAAATTTGTTGAATTGGAAACGAACTACTCACTGCTCAACCAATCTATCAACAAAGTTAATGAAATTAGGGACTTAGGTGTAATTCATGACAGGAAACTCCTATTCGACAATCATATTGAGAGTGTGGTTAATAAAGCCTCTAGGGCGCTAGGATTTATTATGAGAATGTCAGCTGACTTCCGCAATTTAAAGACGATTAAAATATTATACTGCGCTTTTGTACGCAGCCACCTTGAATACGCGTCCCAAGTTTGGAACCCGCAATATCTTATCTACAGGCAGCGTATTGAAAATATTCAAAAAAGGTTTTTGCGCTTTCTAGATTACAAGGCCAAAGTGTGGTCATTGGACTATGAACACAGGTGTAAGCGATATCACTTTCTTCCACTTGAAATTCGACGCAATGTAAGTGATGTTTGTTTTTTGGTTGGTGTCGCGAATAACTCTGTCGACTGCCCTGGTTTGTTAGAGATGATAGGCCTCCGCACTAATACCCTGAGCTTAAGGCAGCGCCCCCTTCTCCACATTCCGTACGCAAGGACTAATTACAGACGAAACGCATTCGCAATACGTAGTTGTGACAGCTTCAACGAATTAAGCACAGAGCATAACTTTGACCTATTCCTTACGAGCAAGGCAACCGTTAAACGCAAAATTGCACAAGCTTACTTTGGCAACACCAGTGACCGTTAGTGATAAACTACAATTACAAGTTAAGATTAATATATTTTTCAATTTATCTGTGTAACAAATGAGACGAGTGGCATATAATATAATTTTAGTTTTAGTTTTTTGCTTTTTAAATGTGGAGATTTTTCAATTGGCGTTTAGATTTATATAAGAATATTTAATAAAATTGTAATGCTGTAAATCTTCCTAAAATAAAAATAAAATAAAAAATAAAGTACACTGCCTATACGAACAATGAAGGCGAATACATTTTTACCACCCCAAAAGGAAATAAGATCTTGAGTTTACTTGATTCTTGAGTGACGTTATTTCCTTGTGAATCTTATATTATTCGATCTTGACACCCGGAGTAGTGTGCATTATTGAATATCACTGAATGCTTAGTCTATTGTATTCTCGCTTCCATATTGGAATCCGTGAAACTTTGAACTCCGTATACTAGTTTAAACCAGTTCAGCTGTTTATATCTGGCATTGATGAGTCTTACTGAAGCACCTCTGATTTTCTTGCCACAATTCTGTAAGACTTAAATTATTATCAAAGTGTCAGTTCATACTTACACATCATACCTTTCTTTATCTAATCTGATTTAAGGTACTTGTTTAATAGAAGTTTTCTATGTCATTTTTATTCGACATGGGCTTACACTTGGCTTCAGCTCACCTGATGGATGTAGTTGAAGGATGTAATGCACTCATCCAGAAAAAAGCCTATTAATCTTCTTTTAAAAGTATACTGATCGTATTTGCTTGGAAAAACAATAAAAGAGAGAGAGAGTTCCAAACCTTAGTGGTTCTCTTTATTAAAGAATTACTGAAACTAATCATTTACCATTTTGATCAGGTTAATGTACACTCTAACAATGAATCCCAAGGTATCTGACATTCCTTAATACCATAATGAAATTGAAAGTAATCCTTTGAAGTCCTTTCATCTGAGGAATGTTGGAGAAATCTTGAAAGTGTCGTAAAAGTCCTCCTTTTGTTGGTAAGTAACAACGTTATCCCTGGCCAATTACGTAGCTGTTTCGCGTTAAGGCCTCCCTCGGCTAACTCCACTCTATTTGTTTAGGACAATTAATGTCCCTTTACCAGTTCTCCATCACTTTGAATACAGTTACAAAATGAAGGGTCCTGTACGTTTACCTTTGGGGGCAAGTTGGGACACAAAGGTGACGAAACGTCGATTAAACTTGTTACGTGCACAGAATATCAACGATTACTTCATGAACTAGGTATTAGGGTCTAAACTTTTGCTATAAGACACTCAAACAATAACTTGTTGTTAAGGGTATATTATTCGGAGCGCGCTCCATACAAACGTACTATGGTGATATTTTCAATACTAACCAATTAAAGTCAATGAAATTTTGCAGAAACAGTCAAGAAACAAATTTCTATGCTTGTATGGAGTCAGATTTTCGTTAAAATGTATAGTTTTCAAGTTATAGTGCCTCAAAGATTTCCATACAAATCTTAAAATAATCCTAGCATTGAAACTGTATATTTTAACGAAAATCTGACTCTATAGAAGCATAGAGATTTGTTTCTAGATCGTTCCTGTAAAATTTCATTGACTTTAATTGGTTAGTATTGAAAATATCACCATAGTACGTTTGTATGCAGCGCGCATTTTCGCTCTCGGAATAATATTCTCTTAAACCTAACTTATTTAACTAAACTTCTGGCAGCCTCATTAACTACTAACTGATACAATACGCTAATACAATAGTTAACTAACAAGTTACTACAAAGATGGTGTGTGTTAGACTCAATATTAGTATAAAAATAGCGTGACATCCAATGTTACCCTCTTTTACCCTCTGATGTTACCAAAACTTCCCTCTAAGTAACATACACATCTCCCTTTGTAAATACGAACCTTACCTACATCTCGTAGCTTCCATAAAGGTATCTAGACCCAGTTTGGTTCCCAGCAGAATCCGCCCTCGAGTCAAACACACCACAATTATGGTTAAGCTTCTCCTCTCATTGTTCGCAGTTCGGCAGGAAAACGAACGATTGATGCACGACGTCCTCCAGGCGGGAGTCTTAAATCGCACCCAGTCGTCGGCGGCATTCCGCTGACGCCGCGCTACTCGCCGCGGCCGAGGCTCGACAATGTGCGGCCAGCCGCCGCGCCGCCGGAGGAGCCGCCCGACCACTCCGATCCCGACGACCTCGGCGACGACCTCGACGCCGACGACCAGGGCGCCGAGCCCCACGACGCGCCCCACACTGCTCCACTCCGACCCTCGGTGAGACAAGCCTCCGCGGGCCCCACGTGAGCCCCAACCAGGTGATTACCTTAACTGTGGCAAAGAACGAATTGTGAACGCACAAACTGCCCGTGGATTACACAAGCATAGCTGTGACACGTTGGTACGTGAACTGAGAGAATTTTCATAGACGTTTATATGTTACTCGTTCGTGAATTGAGTGATGAAAAAGACGTATAGGTAGATAATGTGAAATTGTGAATAGTAAAGAATGTAATGTTATTTGTTGAATTGTAACTGGATAGGACGTAAAAGACACAATGTCAATAATCAATGATAGTTAATATTCTAATCGTCTATAATATAAGAATTAATGTGAAAGCTAAAGGAAGAAATATAATTGGAAGAAAATTCGATGCCGGTTAACTGTATAATATGCGGAATGTAAAAGTTTGTTCGAGTGAAGTGTTAAATGAACGAAACAATCTCGAGTTGATGATCGGTAAATGATGTTAGGCGAATTCCACCCTCGTCAAAATGTTTAAAATGTTCCGAAATGTCTGGGAAAAACAGTGCTCGGCTTTTAGAACGATGAACGTTAAGCGGTAGAGTGCTTTCGGGAATGTCGGACAATATTCTGTGCCACACGCAACAATGTCGCAGGGCTTTGAATAGATACTGAAATCGGGATCAAGTTTAATCAACACAAATGTAGACCAAATTATATTACTTTCTTTAGTTTAAAACTAGATATAAGACTCTTGATAATCGACGTGTAACAATGACATAATAAAAAGCACAGTCAATACAAAATAATTAGATAAACGTAATAAAGCCATTCATGATGACACTTTTAATGCACAATTAACTTACATTTTTTGAAACACATTATTTTATTCAACAAAATTTTCTTCAAGAATCTTCTACATTGTGTACAAGCATGAGTTTACTAGCGTAAAATCAACATATCGTATGTGATGTTAATGACAATTTGAACAGCGCGAAAATAGTTATTTGTTATGCTAGGCTGCAAAGTTGCTTTTTGGCGCGAGTACCTACTTTTATTGAAACCTGAGCAAGCGAAGGATACTAGGATTGAACCACGAGCGAAGCGAGTGGTTCAAATAATAGAATCCTGAGCGTTTAGCGAAGGTTTCAAAGGTACGAGACGCAGAATAACTTTGCAGCCGAGCGAAACACACAATTTTTCACCTCACAACAGCGAGGAAATAAAGTGAATTGCTAAAAAGAACATTTCAAAAAGTTTTTATTTTCGTGCTGGCCAGTGTCATGAAATAGTTATTAAGCATTTTCAGTGCATTGGCGGTATACAAAAATATTGAATAGACAAATTCGAATTTCAAAAACTCTTTGCACGCTAGCGGATAAAATACACTTTTGCACTCAGATTTCGAACGATAAACAGAATCTTTCCGATCTTGTGAGGTGAAAAATATTTTTAGGTAGTACTTATTGACCTATCATGGATGTAACTACGTTCATTCGTTTGTTATCTTGAAGTCACAGTCAATTAGCATATCGCTGTCTAAAGTTTAACATTTCAAGAAAACGAATAAAGAAAGAAAAAAACAAAAGCTGCTACTCACACGTACTTGATAATTTCTCAACATTTATTTTTTAGAGTAGGTACCTATTTATACCATAGTTTTGCATGATGTTGAATCTACGCTAGAAAATTCGTACTTCGAACTGTTAGAAAATGACCGTGCACCTACGATTAGTGCTTTACTATAATGATTAATGACTGACAATTAATGCTTCGGCTTTTAAAATTATATTTACCAGAAATGTTTAAAGGGCCATTGATCCGAATCTAGTCAAAAGAGCTTTGAAAACTGCGCATAATACAGAGTATAATATGTTAATATAAGAGCTTCTTGTATAGTAGTTGTTGTAGATAATATAACTTGAAATGTGCCGCGAGTGTATTCGATTATTTCTTGTCGGAAATACAGTCGGAACATCGACTTCAAAGGCGCTCCATTTGTTCATCGACGATTGACGAAGCACAGTTGTGTCAGATATTGAAATCTACAACGGAGCGAGCGAGCGATTTTAGCTAAAATGTTGTTGAAAATATTAGTGTTTGTTGAAAGGCCGCATCCTCGTTTAGAGTGTCTAAGTGCGAGTATTGAATTTTATAAAATGAAAGTAAGTTGCAGCTGCCATCTCAGTAGGATGTGGCCAAAAATATGTGTGCTTTAAATTGCAACAAGAATTTCCTGCTACAGTCACTTTGTTCAACGGCCGTATTAATGTTTCTAGCAGTTTTATTGTCATTACAAACAGCTTTTTTAGCAAATTTTGTGTCTGATCAGAAACATTTGCCACTCACGGGGTCCTGAATGCTACTCTGTTGCATATCATTCAACACCTCGATGGAAGTGTGTGTGGTTACTATTCAATAACCTATACTAATAAACTAGCAATTTTAGTTGTTACTTGTTACGTACATGATTTGAGAAACCATGTACAAATATAAATATAGTATTTGGTGTCTTTGACGATTCCTGTTAGAATATGGATTGATTAGCTGTTTTTTTTCAAGCATCCAGCACTTAGTGCGTTCACACACGATGACGCACTGACGGAGCGGAAGTTGTCAGTCCATAGAACCACACCCGGTGCGTCTATGCGTCACCGTGTGTGCTTCTACGTGCGGTTTCATACAACTCCTTGCTTGATGCTTGCAAATGACGGACTGACGTCTGCCGCTGCGTCAATGCGTCATCGTGTGTGAACGCACTTACTATCTTTCGAGCCTCAGAGAAATCCGGTTTTTTATGATAGCATAGCATAGTTAGATATTTGTTTTGTCGAAGTTTATAAAACCTTCGACAAAAGAAACACATAAGTGTTGAATTTCTTAATTGTTTCAATGTCCCCAATCGTTAAGTAATCTGCTAAGTGATTATTATGATTAAATCCCTTGGCTCGCCATTATTTTCGCAGTAGATAGGTTTATAATCAAGTTTCACGAACCTTAGTTAACAAGAAAAACACATGAAATTGAGTTTTGAATAAAACAAATATCTTTGCTTGGATTTGCTATTCAATCTTCGCAAAATGGATATTGGAGATGGAGTTTGTTTTTCGTTGATTATCGTATTGTAAGTTCAAAAAAAACATGAACAGTAAGGTAGTAGCAGTTGATACATTGTTGTTACAACGGATGTGTGTTATGGATGTTGGTATTTGTACATAGGTTTTGGGGTAAGTATAGAAACTGTTCCGCCAATTATAATCTTTACCAAATGTTTATTAGACGACAGGCAGAGAAAGACAGATATCTAGCACAAGTGAGTTTATGGAAGGAAGGCACCAGGGGAAAAGAGACTGGATTGGATAGTACTCCAGCGACAAACCCGTAGCTCTTATAATATGATGAGCAGTTTTATAAAATTATGGGTCTTTCGTTAGTTAAAACGTCAAACGTTAGTTTTTTTCATTAAATTAAGTTACACGTTTCGATAAAATAGTTTTTGTTAGTTGAAAAGTGTTCAGAATCTTTATATATCAAAGTAATAATATCTGAATTTATCTTCAACGTTATGTTTCCAAACTAAGCGTGTATTGAGAGTAACCATTACATTGAATATCGATGTTTCACAGAGTGATTGTGGCAGGAAAACATTAAGCGGACATTGTTGTTGCATTTAACGACGTACTTTGTAATATTTATAATAAAATATGGATATGAGCGAGAGAAAGCTTCAGGCCCACTTATCGGAAATTTCCGATCCGTCGAGTACTATCAGAATTTTGAATAAAGGATAACATTTCTTTACCGCGCTACTCGTGAATCTTATGGGGTTTTGTAAAGCCTTTTTTCGTTGTAGGCATATTCAGTTTTTTTTGTTTGAATATATAAAATACATCCATTTTAGATTTTAGTCCAAGTGCCAAAGAAATATAATGCTATTTACTGAGTGTAAGGCAATTATAATTATGGCACCAAAGCTCTACAGCTTTCCATTTTATTACATTTGGAACAGATGTTCTTTGAATCAAATTAAAGATTGAAAAAAAAATCTCGGGCGGGACTTGAACCCACGCTCTTCCAAACCGGGGAAACGTGCTAACCAATTACACCACCGAGCCCACAACCCAGAGAACGAAATTTTCAATCTGTTACGTCTTAAGGGGACGTTTCCCCGGTTTGGAAGAGCGTGGGTTCAAGTCCCGCCCGAGAAAATTTTTTCAATCTTTAATTTGATTCGAAATAGCACAACATGGCTGTAACATGTTTATAATCAATAATATGTTCTTTGTTTTCGTACATCGATTTAATAAGATCAGTAAAGAATAGAAACAAGAGTAGGTACGTGATTGTAAAATCGCTACAATTCAAAGACTTTACAAGTTTTTCCGTACTATCAGGAATGCCTGTTTCCTTCCACTGTCACTTTCGAGTCCGTTATTTGTTATTTACGTGATATTATGGTAATTTATGTTATATTCGGATGAAATAATACAGATTTTCCGTTTCTCATGGTAAAACTTAATGTTCTTTGTACTTAATTAACAAAGAAATTGTAGGTGAAAAAGTCAACCTACATAAAATATTTGATAACTGGGCTTGAAGCATGAGGTCCTATACAAAAAGATGTGACGAACTGCAAAATTATTAAGTAGGTACCCAATTCAAAAAATTTAAATAATTTAGAAACGCCAAACGATGGTAGTTTTTTGTGAATGTTGCACTTGCGTTGTTGTTGTTGTGTATGTAATAACGTATATTTTATTTTGTGCTAATTATGTTGGGTAAATAGCATTTTCTCCCCTCCGGACGGAAAGCGTCAATTTTCGCCCCGCTGCGCTAAACGAAGTTGTCGCTTTTCACCTCGGTCGAGGAGAAAAATGGTATACTAACCTCGGGCAGTAAATAAGAAAGCCTCAGATCACATGTTAACATGAGATCTGAGGCCTTTCCTACTTTCCTGCCCTCGGTGTATAATCTACTATATAATCAGTTATAAATTGTGACAAATTGTATAAATAAGTCTACAACTTTAGGTAAAGTTGGCGTATAGAACCTATCGAAACTAAAGTCTTGCGGGCCACTCTTGAAGGTGTAAAAACATCCTAGTAATATTTTAAAGGGTCGTTCAGACCATCAAATTGAACAACTTTCACTATAAAGCCAACATCGAGAAAAATACAAAAACATCTGCTGTTTCAGAGGTCTAGACTTGGTCACTCGTTTAAATATAGGGTGTACTAGGGTGTTTTGATACTCCTCGTTTGAGGCCACATAGCTCAACCTTATTACAGGATATAAAATAAATTAAAAGTTTGAGAAAGATTATAATTTTGTCACTAGTTTCTGTTGGGAACAATATACATTTTAAATTATAAAATAGCAGATATTATTATGTGATTTATTCGCTGCAGTGTACGCAAAAAACAATTATGTACTTATTAAGGGTCACGACACATTGATCAACGGTAAACGACGGCGATCGACGGCTTGTCCATAAAAAAAATCGGGAAGGCTGTATCAGGGACGCAGCCGCAGCGGAGAACGAGAAACGTCTTGTACCGAGTAATGGCTTCTATCCTCTTAATAATGGTGATAACATGTTGCCAGTTGGTGCAAAGTAATAAACAATCTTGTCATAACATATTTCGTTACATAAAGTTTTTGCAATTGAACCCCTAGCATATAAATAGATAATAATACTATTATTATATGCATATACATATGCCCTTAGTGACCGAAATGAAAGACGTTTCACGTCTAAACACGATTAGTATAGGACACGCGAACGTCGATTTCACAGCATCGACGCGACGACACAGAAGGATGTGGACGGCGTCCCATACTAAACGTCCTTTTTTATGGACAGGCCGTCGATCGCCGTCGGTCAATGTGTCGCAACCCTTATATACCTTGTAGTTTACAGGACGTCCGCATCTGTAACCTAAGAAAGGACCTAAAAGTGTTACTGATAAATATATATGTATTTTGAAATATAAATGTACGTATAAATAGTATAATGCGGTCCGCCCCTCCCTCCTCGTGTGATACGATAATATACGTGTTCAAATGTTATCGATTAATAACCTATAATTCTCTAAGAGCATCCGTACATTGGAACTTTTTGTTTTAGTTCTGCTCAAGTTCAGAGTAGCTAAAGTCAGCGAAACTTCTTAAGAGGATACCGAGCCTCCAGTGCTGCCCTCAATAGGATTATTTTATTTCTAGCTAGACCATTAAACAACATTTATAAGAAACAAGGTAGTTTATCGAAACATTACGGACGGTTTCATTTATTTGTAGTTATTATCGTCAAAACCATAGTCAATTTTGGCGGTTTTAAAGATACGACTGAAGATATGACTACGTCACGTGTCATTATAAAACGAATCCGTAATAACCCGATAAACAGAAATTCAGCAATGATTATAATGTGACATTCTTGTTTTTTGGAAATGTTCAATTGTGTAGAAATTTAAAAAAATACGATTGAGGGCACCACTACTAGAGGCTCGGTGCCCCCTTAAATACTCGAGGAAAGTAGCTTAATATTCAACTGTATATCGTACATGTACGATTTTCAACCACTTTAATATCATCTTCGCATCTTTTGTTCGTAAATGAAACTAAAACTTTTTGTACAAGCAGTAAATTTTGTACGAAAACTTTTATTTTAATTCCACGTTCGTATAAACGGCTGTTTTGTTTAACTTTCTTTAACGCTTTACTAAATGTTTTGATAAATATTACATTCAGTTATTGTCGAACTATAGACATTAGCTCAAACACAAGTTTACTGTGGGATTGACTGCAAAATGGTTGACAGTTCGAGCATCATTTCCTATTTCAGTGGACTCAAATTCTTATTTAAAGTATATTATCACTTTGTTTGGGCTGCAGAGTACAGTAAAAAGAATCGTGGGAATTATTAACTATTATTATTCAGGGTGTAAAATTAAATGCGTTACATACTTAAGGGGGTGTTTCAGACCATCAAACTGAACAAGGATAAACATTGAAATCGCAAAATAAAAATAAGGTGTTTCGAAAATTTGGCTGAAGTCGCTATAATGACGCTTTCTATGGAACATAGCAGATTTTTTTCACGATTTCAATTAGCGGTCCAATAGTGAAACTTATTCAGTTTGATGGTCAGAACTTCTGAAGCACCCCCTTAAGTGTGTAACGTATTTAATTTTACACCCTGTAATAATAAGATTAATTATTATAATTATACAATTCTGATGCTGTTACCTAATTAAGTACATAATAAATATTTTACTACAGTTGATAGGGTGTTGAATCAAAAACTTCCAATGTACGCTTAGACTAAGAATTGTATGGCGTGTGAAAAACTGTCAATAAAAACTGTCATTTGGCTATGTTAGAATCAATCCCAATTAAACAGGACCTATTAATTAGCGTTAGTGGGATAATACAAAGAATTTTATAGTTGTTTGTTGTAAATGTCAGTTTTAATTAATCTATTTTACAGAAAAAAATGTTTAATAAAATATCTTTATAAATAATTTTTCGTTTTATTTGAACTCATTGGATAGTCGGTAAAAAGAGCAGTTTGTGCATCGACAACTAACAATTAGACAACAATGTACTTTCGCGGACTTTCCGCCTGACCACCACTAGGCTCATTTTTGCTTGCATACTAAAAATAAAAACGCTATCTAGCCCCGCCCTACTGATAAATAGACCAATAAATGAATAGTTTACAAACAATAAATTATGTGCGAAATTAAGGGGCTACCTGCCGGTTTTGGGTAACTTTGTAACCATTTTATTCATTAACTATGGCACTTTTTGAGCTGAAAAATAAACTGAACCATCTACAGGATATGAGAAGTGATGTGGTTTTTCTAGAAATCGATTTTACTCTTACATTTTGAATCTGAACAAAATGAAAATTTACAATATGGGTCACAATACAATTTAGAATAATGTGGTTTTCTTACTTTTTAGAAATTAATAAAAAATCGTCTAATTTTTCAAAGAGAACAGCTAAATTCTGACCGGAGCCAAGCGCTCGTTCGCATCGATTGGTATGGAGAGTCGTGGTCCAGGGCAGATACGCCTTAAGCGAAAAAAAATTTAAGTGATCAGGCGGAAAAGTTCGCGATAGTACAGCGAAGTAAAATAATGATGATGAAAGTAACCCACTTGACACGTCGTTCCACCCTGAAACTTAAATTGCTAAATAAATGTGAGCATGCGGCCACAACTACATTCTTAAACAGAAAGTTTGTAGTTGTAACAATGTAGAAACATTGAACAAACACCCCGAAAAGGATTAAGGTCGTGTGTTTATGTATGTATGTATGAAAGTAACTTTCAATATTATTATATTCCTGCTATTATATTCGACTGGTAATTGTGTATTGTAAGGTGAAGAAGTTCATTAAAAATTTGAATGATTGAAATGAATGAATGAAATATATACTTTATTTACATCAAACACAAAAATACATTGCACAACAGGAAACAGAACTGATTAATGAATATGGGACAAGAAAGGCTGCTGAATTTTGCTATTGACTGTACTTTCAAAGCAAACGGGACTTTGTTATGACACCATACAAAATGTAAGCAAAAAGTACTAATTAACATTTCCATATACAGAGTGTTAGTGTACAAGTTACATTAGGTACCTACTGTAAAGGGTGAATTGCACTCATGATACTGAACTTTCCCAAAGGAAACTATAGGAAGTTGACAAAACAAATTGCAACTTGCCATACTAAGTATCCTGAGTAGGTACAATTAGTCAATAACCTTTGAAGTAGTGCAACTGTCTACACTAACACCCTGTATGCAGGTAGTAAAAGTGATCCTGGATTCACTCACTGACACTTAAAAATATAAAGGGTGTTACAAAACACCCTAGTAATATTTAAGGTACTTCAGACAATCAAACTGAACAACTTTCGCTATGGAGCCAACAACGAAATCGCGAAAAAAATCAGCTGTACCATACATTTGATTCGAGTTGTTACTTCAGTTTTGTGTGCAACAGCAGATTTTTATCGTGATTTCGATTTTGACTCCATATTGAGATAGTTGTTCAGTTTCTGAAGCAGCTAGGGTATCACACAACATAAAATGCTTACTTGGTCCACACGAAGTCGTACACTTGGTCAGTTAGGGTAGGTATTTGAAGTACCTATACCTAATTGACGTTTCGTCATAGTAAAGGCAATATTGACTATAATAGCAATTGTTTTATCCAAGAATGTTTTGGTTTTATCTTATTTTTTTCTTTTTTGAAATGTTCGCATAATCCTTTTTTTATGCGAACATTTCAACATTCATTTTACTTTTTGTTACTCTGATCTAAGGTTGAAGCAACGTTTCTGGTCTTCTTAAAAAGGAGTGAGTTTATTTTATGTATGTATTCTTTCAAGTTCACTACCGTTTTCCTCCACAGTGCCTACTATTACATAATCCTGCTGTCAACAGGTCTCCACACCCGGACAAAGTTTAATGACACCCTCGTTTATTTACCTTGTTAACAATGAACAAAATCCGTGACTTAATTAAACTAATTAAAATGTTAGCGCATCGATCGGCCCTTTAACAAGAGGCGTTGAAAGCAACTTAGCACACAAAGGCATCTTTCTATATATAGGGTTGCCAGAAACAAGCTTAATCATTGTCTAAACATTTATAGGGCTATTTCTAGGGGTATAGAGTTGGGAGTCCAAGTTCAAATTCCAACTGTTAAACGAACAATACAAACAAATATTAAAATTAATAGTTAAGTAGTTATTTTAGTGATATTGTTAAAGGGAAAAGAAAAATTAATTTTGCTGTCGAAAAAAAATATTTTTACCTAATGTGTTAACATTAGTGTTAACATACGTTAAATAAATATTGAGTACTCCTTTTATGGAATCATCTATCCCGTTTGAATATATTACACCATTTCTCGGGAGTCGTAAGAAGCGACTAAGGGATAAGATAGTGTCATAACTTCGTAAAAAAATTATTATTTGGGGACAGTGAAGTATAATTACTGGATTCTGGGCGCTTAATTCCGGAACATCCCCGGATTTCCCGCGCATCTGGCAACCCTATATCATACGCGGTTTATCCACAAACAGGGTGTTAATTAAAACGTTTTTGACTTGAAAAACCCACTTCACTCTTCAAAGGCGAACTTTCGGTAACAATGTTACGGTGATGTAGACAATGTGGTAACAAATATACGAAATCATCATCAGCTTATATACGTCCCACTGCAGGGCAAAGACCTTAGGGAGAGTGTATGGAAAGAAAGAAAAATATAAAAAAATACTAAATATTATTTGAATATAATACTATGCAAAAAACATACTGACAAAGAAATAAATATTATTCGTAGGACTTAAGTAATAAAAAGAAAAACAAAACTGAAAAACACGATATTTTTTTTTATTTGTATAAAAACTAGATACTGGCGTGGATAATTCGGTATGTCAAGTTTTTTTTGTCTTCATTTTTATATTATTTACGGACAGAAGACATAATTTTAAGATACCTATTTCATTCTTATTGCGATTCATCGAGTTTATCAATATAAATTTAATTTTTAAATTATTTTGATCTGTAATCTCTAAGTGCAAAAATGGTGGAGAGAAAATAATTCGAACTCCATGGAGAAAAACTACATACAGCTGTATTTAAAAAAATTAAAACCTGCCTCCTCTTTCTAACTCTATGCTGGAAAAAGATACGGCAACATCAAATGTCAAATTGTGACATTGTGAAAGTATTTTTTTTTCTTAATGGCCGGTTATTTTAAGTTGATTTTATGTTAACCAAGGAGTTCACAGGTATGCCAGTGACGTCACTGCACGGACCGAAAAACGACGTTATTTTATTAAAAATATCTGTAATCCTTTCATTTTAAAATCTCTGACATAGAAAATATGATTATTGAGACAATTATCTCGAAATGGTTTTCAATTCAGCCCTCCAAAAAAAAACTTTACATACCGAACTGCTAGTGCAATATGGAAGTAATAGGCAGGTACTCGTATATGCGTTAGTCCACCACACGTGCCCAATGCGGATTGATGGACCTTTATTATTTCGTCAAAAATCATAATTATTAGGTACTTATTTAAACAAAAATTTATCATTTTGATTTTATGATCACTTGAACAACTATACATTCAGTACACATCATTCGAATTTCAAAGAAGACGTAAAAAAGTTTGCCGTCACGGGACGCCCGACACGACAGAAGTGAAACATCCGCAGCTGTCAAATATAAATTTCTAACTTCCGTTACACGAAAAGGTAACGAAAACGTTTCACTTAAAAAAAACAGTTTCGTAAAATCTTAGGTTTCATAACAAATGTTATACATATTCATAAATCCGGTTTTATCTAGTTTAAATCTGTAATGTATTATTGTTAACACGCTGTACACGGGTTGTATGAGGTGGAGGGTACGTAAGGGTACCCTGGCTCGTGGCATTCCTTCCGCAGCGTCCTCGGAACTATGTTATGTAGCCTTGACATCCCGAAACAATGTCATACGCATTATATCAAATTAATTTGCAAGTAATATCGGTAAGTAAGTAACAAGTAAGTCGGTTTCAACTGGAATCTGGGTAAAAATCGTTGTAGCTACCCGTAGCCTCGTAGGCTTCAGCTTCGTATGCGTAGGCTTCGTAGTAGGCGTAGGCTTCGTAGGCGTAGGCCTAACATAAATAGATACCCACTATTTCATATACGACTATATTATATTACTAGTGTTTTCCCGCGACTTCGTCCGCTCAAATTATATACCAGATTTTAAGTCAGATCATAAGCTATCAAACATAAAAAGTTTCATCAAAATCGGTTCAGTAGTTTTTGCGTGATGCGCGAACAAACAAACAAACAAACACACAAACAAACAGACAGACAAAATTTCTAAAAAAGGTTGATTTCGGGTCAGGGATATCTTCAATGTACAGACACACGACTTCAGTTGCAGTTTTATAATAGTTAAACTTTCTAGTACTTATTTGTTAATTAATAACCGATCAGACTTGGGTCCTCAGCAGTGGGGTGTCAGAACTTGACAGAACTAGAAGAAGTGAACTAGTCCGTCCCAGCATTTATTAGTATGGCACCAAAGCTGTAGGGCCATTTTTCTTGGTTTAATAATGTTTGAAAAATCTTATTTTCAACACACATGCTCATAAAATGGCTCTAATTTCACCGCAATTAGGCACATAATGACACCTGTAATCAAACAGTGACTATTTCACTATTATTCACAAGTGAGTTATAGGTTTTTTTTATTGGTTGAGTTGCTTTGTTCTTAAAAAAGTTTCGATACAAAAAATATCATGTTCAATAGTACAACACAAACTTTTTATCTACTAAATAAAATGTTTTTTTAGTATTATTTTCTTCACAAGTATGTTGAAAAACGTCGTATGTCGTCGTCGTACACGTGTGTATTGATGATTACCGTCCTCGGCTCTCTTAAGACCCTCGCCTGACGGCTCGGGTGTCAATGGCGCCTCAGCGGCGATCACCAACATTCGTTTTTTTGGCCGACACTTTCACATTTGGACCAAAAATGTATGAAACGCCGATGATGTCCTTTTAAGGTATGGTTAAGACCGCGATTGGTTTTGCGATTTCAGCTTTGCTCCAATGAAATCTGAACTACCCCTGAAATTTTGAAAAGTGTTTGAAATATCACCTAGTAAGTGAACTATAGTTCACGAAACTATAAAATTGTTCTTAATTCCAGTGACAACAATTTTAAACAAAACTGGAAGCAGCTTGGTTCAAGTTATTGTTTTCCGTGGACTCATCTTTTTTAAATTCCATTTCAACTGTACGTGTGGTTTTTAATTCTGGAATCTCTGCCTGGGCCGCTAGAGCGCTTACGTTTAGATTAATGCCACTCCAGAAAGTTTCCATTGTTTTGAGGATTTCGGTCTCGCACATTCAGGTCTTTTTTTCCGTAGGTGAAGTAAGTAGGACAACTCAATATTTAAAGCAATCTCTAAAAAAAAATCTGCGACAACTATAAATAGCAGACTTACTCGATTTTATTTTAGTACCAGCAATGAAATAAATGTACACACACGATGACGCACTGACGGAGCGGCAGATGTCAGTCCATAGAACCACACCCGGTGCGTCAATACGTCACCGTGTGTGCTTCTACGTGCGGTTTCATACAACTCCTTGCTTCACAAATGACGGACTGACGTCTGCCGCTGCGTCAATGCGTCATCGTGTGTGAACGCACTAATTAAAATAGTAAAACTAGCATAGTATAAGCATATGCTCACGACTATATTCCCCGAGGACAGAGATATTCTGAAACCTCAGAACATCCACGTTTCACCAGTAGTACGGAAAATCTGTCCAGTGTCACACTGGGTGGTGAGCCCGTCGCCACTTATAATGGGCAGTGGGTACAATACATGCCTCGAAATTGAAGCTTGCAGGTTTCCTCACGATGTTTTCTTAAAATGTTTTTCGAAATACTTAGTAAAACTAAATTTTTGTTAATTACGCGTGACTACATCTGTCACTCGAGTCTGATTCTCTTCTTCTTTTTTTTTCTCAATGTCAAGTCAGCAATCTATAAAATATATACAGGGTGTAAGGGTAAACATTTGCATTACTTAACAAAAAATTGTCTAGTAAAGTCTGCATAGTTGTCACATATACTACTAGATATTTTTCTCCGTGTGAAATACTTTATGAAGAAAATATATTCATGTTATTTTCCACGCTGCGCTGGATCACGATTCTGCGATGTGTGTAAATCTACTAAATTACGAAAAGCATCCCTGCAGTAAGCCACGCCCTTTCCTACGCGTCTGCATTTATGAATATCTGTGCGCTTAGATCAAAATAAAATTAATGGATAGTTGAAGCACAACCACCAAGGCACAGAGGATTGTACAGAGTAACAGCTTCATAGGAGCTTCGATTACATTAGCCTATTCTTGTAGGGCTGTCTAAAAGGAAATAAATTTGATTGAAGTATGAAGGATAATGTTTTACAATATGTAGTAGGTATATTGTTTTTCTTTTTTGTTGTTGTTGTTTGTTGTGTTATTTATTAATTGTTATTTAGTTGAATAAAATGAGTTTAAATTAAAAATCCGTTGCCGCCCGATCCGTCGCTTTACGCGGGTGACTCAAAAATTGTATGTACTTACCTGTCACGATCTTTGGGGAAGGTATATGATGAAGGAGATGTTTGTGTTCCTCCTCGTATTATTAAAGCACACAGTGCAATAATTAACCATTTCGTTTAATATTATTAAACTACTTTTAAACGTGCTCGAGTAAAATGAACGATAGGTATCTCACACATTAAATTCACATGACGTTCTACAATGACAGTGACCATCAAACAGAAAATAATCCATAGACATCTTGATATTAACAGAGGTCAGTGGCTCCAATCTCTTTCCGAAAGGAAGAATGGACAATATCTCACACATTAAATTCACACCCTCGTTACGCCGTAACCACCCGAAGCACAGCCAAAGTGTCCCCTCGGCCTCATTCGTGAGCCCCGTAGGTAAACGCGCACACAATCATACTGCGCATGTAGTGATGCGCCGCTTTTGCGAGCTTGTTTGAAGCTGTAACTCTGTACAATATAATCCTCTGTGACCAAGGTCCATACGAACTAGCGCCATTATCTGTCAAGTCTAGGGCACTTGCATACAAATTTGAAGTAAACCTTTCATTTGTTTTGCCTCATTTTTCTGGTTTGAAATGTTCGTGTAAGGCCTATCCGTTGATTTTATTTTGATCTAAGTCTGTGCGGCGGCGGGCTTCCTTTGCAACCGTTTATTGTTGCCGTTATGGATAAGCACATTTTATCGTTACACCGATCTAACGACCTATTTTCAATTGACTTCAAAAAGGAGGTTTATTTCTATCTATTTGTATGTATATGTATTCCTTTAAAGTACGAGTGACTGACTTCTTCTGGGTAAGCTCGCTACATCTGCGACCCCATCTTTGTCCTAAGGACTGCATTGAGGTCAAGAGCAAACCCATCCGTAATAAAAAAAAAGTACCTATACCATAATTTTAACTACTAACATAACTGAAACTAAACAACTTTCCCTAAATAACATGGGTCGAAAAACGAGAAATTTATTTTGGAACTGGAGAAATACGATCGGCCGGTCCTTACTTTTGTATGGAAGGTCCAAAAAACTTCTCGTCTTTCGACCCATGTTCCTTGGGGAAAGTTGTTAAGATTCTACCTAACTAGTGGTGGATTTATTAGTAGGAGCTACCTGCCCACTTCCAATAGAGCATAGGTTTAAAGCTTTTCGCTTACGCTGAAAGATGGAGCCAAGAAATCGAGAGCGAGATAACCAGCTGTGAAAACCTTAAGTAAACAAAAAAGACAAAACATTACTTTTTGTTTCGGTCACCGTGCCCGGTTTTTGAGTTTGGCAAGATTTCAATCCTACATAATGTTTGCAAAAGTCAAACTATTGCTGAGCCAGTGCGGCCACTATATGGCTTAATCTATGTATACCTAGTGTAAATCTATGCAATAGGGAGTATCCAAAAGCATCGATAACTTTATTTTTTTGGTGTCACGTTGCAGGGTTTGCCCCTAACACTTGTCTCTTGCGTGGTGTTCGCGCGGATTTGCTCGCATAATGTCAGAAACGCAAAATGCCAGATACGCAAAATGCCAGTTCCATTAATTTTTTCTCTAAATGCCAGAAACGCAAATTGCCAGAAACGCAAAATGCCAGATACGGAAACAGCCAGGAAGGCAAAATGTCAGGAACGTAAAATGTCAGGAACGCAAAATGCCAGATACGCAAAATGCCACGAATTAAATTGAGGTCTTAACTAGGTTTAACTATATCTGTGTAACATGAAGCAAGACGTTATTCTGCCAAACATGTCGGCGTGCAAATATGGTAGTTTTTGGTTCTTTTGGTAGATTTTGGTTCTTTTCGTAGTTTTTGGTATCTAGTTTTTGGTAGTTTTTGGTAGAATTCAAAAAAAATTGTTCTCCATGTTTTAACTGGATAATAGATTACGGTGCAAAATATTTTGATAACGCAACAAAAGTTATAATTAATAGCAATAACCTTATTCCGGCACTGTAAACAATAATAGTATTCATATCAGTATTTTGACTTTCTACAGTCAATATATTTACGAAAATATTTTATACGTTCGCAAAAATTTGTCTCTCTTTCCCAAAAACAGTGACGTTCATAATTACAATACAAGAAATAAAAATAAATTAGTGTTCCCACATTTTCGACTCAGTAAGGTCAACACATCTTTCATGGGGCACTGTATACGCTATTATAATAAGATACCAGAGGATATTCTAAACTTGCCAGACAAAAAGTTTAAATCCCATGTTAAACAAGTCCTCTGTAAAAAAGGTTACTATAAACTCGATGATTATTTGAATGACCAAAATGTCTGGTCTTGACAATGTTACCTACACTATGTAATTCAATATTTGTACTTTGTATATTTTGTTTTGTTTAAAAGAAGTGTGTTGTAGAGTTTCTGGTCGCATCTTCTCTACAACGGAACACCTTCCGAAGCGGTGGTAGAATCAAAAATGACGTCAAAAAGTTATCTATGTGATATTATTTTGAATAAAAATTTTTGACTTTTGACTTTTTTGACTTTTGATTGAACTGAACTTAAGTACATAATATAATTATTTACCCAGTAATAAGCAGAAGTAGGTTCCCTTATTAAAGCAATACAATCGGTGCAATCTCCGAGTCGGTACTCCACTCCACTGAGTGCAGAAGTAGTCGCTTTCACTAGTTTCTTGTGACATCGAGTGCTCTACAGAAATCGATAGCTCTGGAGATATAGAATGAAGACTGTGTAGTAACTATTAAATAATTTGTGCTAGTACTCATATTTTTAATACCAATTTTGACGATGTACCGTAGAAGGTACCTACTAGAAGGAAGCACGTGTCTTGTCATAGTCTCTCAATAAGAGATGCACATAGCAAATTCGCTCTAGTTAAAAAAGGAGATCACTACTTATTGCTATCCTTATCGACGTAACCACTTTTCTGTACAAAGACGGCTGTCTGAAACCGGAGTCAGAGACAGAGAGTTGTGGTAAAAGTAGGAAGCTCAAACAAAAGATAACATTAATGGTCTGACATACAAGGATGAAGGTTTCGTCATCATCATCATCATCAGTCTATCATCGTCCACTGCTGAACATAGGCCTCTCCCAAGGCGCGCCACAAAACTCTGTCCTCGGCCTTCCGCATACAGTCGCTCCCCGCTACTTTTTTTTAGGTCGTCTGTCCAGCGGGCAGCAGGGCATCCCACACTACGCATACCTACCGTTCGCGGTCTCCAGTCTAGAATTCTGACACCCCATCGGTTGTCAGTTCTTCATCGGCAGATATGATTTATAGCCCATTGCCACTTCAGCTTCCTAATTTTCACTTTAGATGTCTCTTCACTTCTATCACTTCATTTATGATGTGATCTCTCAGAGAAACACCGAGCATAGCTCTCCAGATGATGGCTTCATATTGTTATAATTATTAAATTAGCAATATAGCTACTAGAGTTTACCCGACAAAAAAGTTTCATCAAAATCGGTTCACTAGTTTACCTGTAGGGCTCGCATGCCACCCCCGAGAAAACGATAAAAATCGAGATGTGCCTCCATCCTTATTATTTTACGTATGCCAGAAAGAGCGCGCACGACGTTTTTCTCGTTTAAACGCTTTGTCGTGGCTGGCATGCTAGCTGTGCTGGTAGTTGTAGTATTAAGTTATAAACTGTAAACTTTACTCCACAGCGCGGGCCCATTGGCATTGGTGAAGGCAAAGTTAGTGGTCAACTTTCTGCCAGTGACCAAACCAGCCAATGCCTTCGAGCACGGAGGCGCTCGAGATGACGGTCACCCATCCAAAGACTGACCTGACGTTGCTTAACTTCGGTGTAAAAAACCGAAACTCAAATAAATATGCCAACGAACTCCTCAAAATATAGTCTATCCGTTATATTTGAAAGAAGAAAAAAAAGTTCCTCTTGAAAGCAGATTAAAGTCGAAGATATCTCGGTTTCAGACAGATCCATAAAATGGTTTCAATGTTTCCCAACTAGGTATTAATTCAGCTGAATGCAGCCTGGTTTTATCATTTACCTGCAAAACTGGAACTCTCTGACTGCTGTATTTAATTTTCAGTTTGGAGTCGTAATTGCAGACATTTGGATTTGAAAGTTGGGCATGCAATGTTTTATCATAGAGTAAATAAATTGTACACAAGTTTTACTCAACGGCGCGAATGTTTTCGATTCAAAGATTCAACGTAATCTCTTTTTTGTATGATCGTAGTAATTTGAAATATTAAGAGGATAGACGAGTACAGTTTTCTACATACAAACGTATTCCCCTGTTTTCTCCCTGGACACTAACATACTAGAGCAAATATTTTTTTACCATACAATCTATGTCACCTCTGCCATGTCCCTATGTTTTGCTTTTTTGCATTAATTAATTGATGACCAATTTTACCGCCCGTTTTCAGACATCCAGCAAACAAATTTGACGAATATAAACAAAAAAACAAAACGTACAGACATAGCCAAAGTCTTTCTCATATTATTCTAGAAAGAATTATTTAAATCGGTTTAGTTTTGGAGGAGAAAACAGGGGAATACGAAATGCTGTTTTCGTCGATTTTATGTAGATAAGATCGGTCCGAGCTCGAAAGAGACAACTGTGTCTCTTTCGAGCTCTAGTCGGTGGGGTGTATGGGTGGGGCGGATCAGACAAATATGTATACGGTTGGAAAAGTGACCTATTCTACAAATTAGCATTTCAGCCCGCCTATCCTCTTAATGAATCAAATTAAGCTTATAGTCCTCAATTTTATGTGAAACGTCTTTCATTTTGGTCACTCTCAAAAACCAATGTAACGAAATATCTTATGTTTATGACTTATGAAGTTTATTTTATTACTTTGAAAGTTTTACAATTTTACAATTTTCAACGGAATCAATTACTCCGCTACGGGCCGCGTTCTTGATAAAACCTACCCGATTTATATTTTTCCAAGTTAAGTTTTTGATGTTAGACTTTGTTAATGATTTTTACCACGTGTGTAATTATTAGAGTTTTCGATGCCTACTACTCATGAGGAGGAATTCGCGCTCATGAGAACTGTAACGGTATGATGACATGCTCGACCCTTGATCTTAGCAATTGTAGTAGGTAGTTCTTAGATTAATGACTTCATGAAAGTTTGAATCATGTCATATCCACGGGTAGGTAAGTGGAGTCTTTTAGCAAATATGACGAAAAAAGTTATTACAAAAATTTATAATATAATACAGCGAACATTTCAAACACGCAAAATGAGGCAAAACAAATGAAAGGTTTACTCCAAATTTATATGCAAGTGCCCTAGATTTGACAGATAATGGCGCTAGTTTGTACGGAACAAGTGCACCAGTAGTTTGCTTCAACTTACCGCGCTTTAGGCCTATCCATTAATTTTATTTTGATCTAAGCTTATATCCCTGAAATTTGTCTGAAAACGAACAGCTGTGCACGGGGCTCCTACCTGAGACTTTCAGATACTTATTCGATAATCTCTCATCACCCCCTAGCCCCTCAACTATTCCATTATCGCCCTGGATACGACGTGGTTCAAACCTTCTGCCCCCCACCATCATACATTATCTTAATTTACCTAATTCGTCCCCAAACCAATTTGCACTTTCATTATTAGACCTAATATTATTTAACGTAGGTACCTATTAAAAAGCAAATAATAATTTTGAGGGTTAATTACAAAGAATGCTAAAATAATTTTAGGCCTACCGAAGATATAACGACGGGTTAATTTAATAACTAAACTGCGTAGGCGTGTAATTAATAATAATTAAATTGTACGGCGTCCCGCTTACTCGTATATGTCATAACCGTTCACCGTCACGAAATCCGCTTATCGTAAAGCTCCATCCTCACTCCTTTGAAATCTGTATCAGTATTTATAAACATTATTATGGATTTATACAAGGTGTTACAAAAATACAAATAAACCTTTAAGGGGGTGGTGAAGACCATCAAACTGAACAACTTTCACTATGGGACCAATATCGAAATCGCAAAAAAAAAATATTATGTTCTATACTCTACAAATCGACTAGAGCTAAAATTATGTATGGGATATGAAATTATTTTTTTCGCGATTTCGATGTTGGTCCCATAGAGAAAGTTGTTCAGTTTGACGGTCTAAACCTTAAGAGTTTTAAAAATTTATTGTTACTTATGAAACACCCTGTATACAGGGTGTAAGGGACAGCCCTCCGCAAACTGAAACGGTGAAATCAGACCATCAAAGTGAACCACTTTCACTATGGAGCCTAACTCAGGAAACGCGAAAAAAAATCTGCTGTCCCATACATTTGAGTCGGGTAGGTACGGCAGATTTGTATGGGACAGCAGATTTTTTTTTCGCGTTTCCTGAGGTAGGCTCCATAGTGAATGTTGTTCAGTTTGATGGTCTGAGTTCAACGTTTCAGTATGCGGAGGGCTGTCTCTTACACCCTGTATATCACTAGCTTTTTATCCGCGACTTCGTCCGCACTGACTCTCGTCATAGTGGCGAAAAAAAAAGGGATCCTTCTTAATATGCTGTTGCTTTTGTATGCGGATGATCAGACCATCAAACTGAACAAATTCCCCTTTAGGTAGGACTAATATCGATTTTGCGAAAAAAAATATCATACAATCACGTATGTGCTGTGTGCATGGCTCAAGTAGGTTTGTAGTTTTGTATGGAGCAGCAGATTTTTTTTATGATTTCGATGTTTGATGGTCAAAACCACCCCTTTAATATTACTACGGTGTTTTGTTACACCCAGTTTAATAGAATAGACTGCTAGATACTAACTAATAAAACTTTGTCCATAGCTCGAAGACGCAACGAGGGGAGACGAAAAACGTAATAACTGAAACTTTAGATAATAACGAACGTCCACACATGTCCGGTTTCGATTCGTCACAACAAATCAGGAGTCAGGACTTATTCAAACTCGCCCGAACCGAATCTTATAGATTGGAAAAGTTGATATAATTCTATATCAATGCTTCCCATCGATACAATCCGGACGGTACAATACAATTGACCGGGTTTTGAGTATGTTGGGGCCGTACCTACACTAGATCCAAATGATTTCATACATATCTTCATGCAAAAAGACACATTTGTAAAAAACACGTTTGTTTGGTTTCAGGACGTCGTGATGTTGACAATTATTTTACTGAAATATCTTGTAAGTGCAGACAATAATAGCTATCTATCTTTCTTAGAAACAAGTCGTGGATAGTTGGTGCTATACCTTTAGGTAAGTGCGTGTTGCTTGTTGGTGACTTTGGATCTTGGTATATCTCTTTCATGTGAGTGGTGCCGTCTATTTGTCGGTAGTAGCCTCCATGCCAATTGCAGCCATGCAGTGTGCATTGCTAAGGAAAGCATCAAATCCCATCGTCACACCATCTTATCTTGTTGTGGGGCCTGGCAAGCCAGCGACACTTCGCCCCAATGGGACCTTTTGTGTCAGTCCCCAATACTTTTATTTTCTTCACCCTTCAAGTACATGGTCAATGAACGAGGCAATACCATTCAGGGGAAGAAACCTAAGATCTCCCGGATTGGAATTTCCATCTCCGAGAAGGCACATGCGTTTAGCCGCCAAGACATCGCAGTCACAAAGGATATGTTCCATGGTCACGATCGGCAGCTGGGATCTAGGGTGAGTTTCATCTTGTGCATCATTGTGCCTGTGGCGGGGAGTGACGGCTCCGAGCCTTGCTCCTGCTGTTGTTCAGTATGAACTTTGAAACACGTGTTTTCACATTGCTGATGACTGATTGTCAATTTGTCACATGGTAAAACATCCAACAATTCTGCACGTCAGTTTCAAGACTATAAGAGTAGAACTGTTATATATCTCAAACAAATTACGTCCAAAAATAGTACAGATTGACCCGTAGACCGTAGCATCGATGGCAGTTGATATGAGGGTGGTTTACAGTCGAGCGGATCAGTTCCGCTCCACCGCGTCACATTGTGCCCGCTAATGAGTGATAGAGGAGTTACGACACAATGCGCATTACCATACGACATCCTAACTGATGGCTAGTGCAAGGTCGTGAGCATTCGCGTCATCATTATCTATACAGAATGTAATCCTATGTAAGGTCTATACAAAATTCGCTGAAACTATTTTAAGGGTATGATTAGACCATCAAACTGAACAACTTTCTCTATGGGACCTATATCGAAATCGCGAAAAAAAAACAGCTGTTCCATACAAACCTACTCGACCTGGATGTATGGGACCGCAGATTTTTTTTCGCGATTTCGATATTGGTGCCATAGATAAAGTTGTTCAGTTTGACGGTCTGATCATCTCCTTGAAAAAGTGTCAGCATATTAGGAAGGACCCTGTATACTTAAAGGAGTGCTTCAGACCATCAAACTGAACAACTTTTACTATAGGACCAACATTAAAATTACGAAAAAAATCAGCGGAACCACAGGATACGTCAATAGCTATTCGACCAAAATGTATGAAACAGCAAATTTTTTCATGCGATTTTAATGTTGGCCTCATAGTTTAATTTGATAGTCTTCTTGTTATCGTGTGGGATTCAAGCCCTGGTGTCAGATTTTTCAAATCGCCCGAGTTTTTTTTTTTTAGATCTTTCCTGCTTTACGAATTGGTTATAGACAGAGCTCAAACAATCGACATTTTTCCCCAATTTGCCGCCCCTATTAACGTGCCGCCCGGGGCACTTGCCCCCACCCCCCCTGCCCAAACTCCCCCTCCCCTCGGTACGCTACTGGATAAGTTGTATGACGCCTCACGCACTCCAAGATAAGAAAGTTGGCCCATTTGTTTTAGTACGTTAGAAGCGTGAGACTCTATCTTGACACAAAATTAATCAAAGGTCCGAAGCACCCTTGCAATCCACATGTCTCTAATGCTGGATAGCTAATCTCTTCACCGCGATGGCCAGTCAAACTTTGAGTCCGTTTCAAATCGTGTATAAATCAATCGGGGGATTATCTATCTCACCCTAGCATGTATATATATCTTCGTATGCTTTTTCCCTTCCGTATAATTGGCTCCTGAGTGATATTCACACATTATGAAACCGACCCTCAGTACCAAACATATGCCATCAACTCGACAGCAGAAGATAATGTTGGAAAAAAGTTTGTTCACTTGAGTTTAGTCCATACTATAACGTACATTTTATGTTAGATTCATATTTTATGTGATTTTTACTTCTTACCTATACAGAAAATATTATGCTAGAATAAATAGGTAGGTCCAAAGGTATATAGCACAACGTTCGCGCGTTCTTCACTAGACTGTAAAAAACGAAAGCTGAAAAAACTTTCATGACGGGACGGATTAAGAAAATGAGCAAAGTTCGCAAACCTGTTATTTATCCTCAGAGGGATCATAGTCTTTCCCACGGGCACCTTAATAAAAAAGGTAATAAATCATTCCCATGCAAAAACTACGTCACGTTTCATTTTAATATCATTTTGTCCATTTTGTGGCACCCGCATAAATCTGATGAGGAAATATCTACCTTTTTAATTTGGTTCCAAAATCACAAATCTTATGAAACAAAAAAAATCGATTAGGAAAAAAAGGCTTTTTGCTACTTCTAGCGTGAAAACATGTAATTCAACAATATCTGAGTGTCGTTCAACAATTAAGAGGATAGTCCTTGGAACTCGCCTGAGCATGCTGCATAAAACCGAAGATCCTATTTTCAATATCGGAGCGGAGTCGGAGTGACTGATTTTATATAAGGTCAAAATCAAAATCAAGGTCAAGGTCAAAATTAGCTGAAACTATTTTAAGAGGATGATCAGACCATCAAACTGAACAACTTTGTCTATGGGACCAATATCGAAATAGCGAAAAAAAAAATCAGCTGTTCCATACAAACTTACTCGACCTAAATGTATTGGGGCTGCCGATTTTTTTTTGGCGATTTCGATATTGGTCCCATAGAGAAAGTTGTTCAGTTTTATGGTCTGATCATCCCCTTAAAATAGTTTCACCCATAGAGAAATTACACGCTCCCCTTGGTAGAGATGGTGTAACAAAGTGTGCACAGTAACCACCAATTGTGCACTAGTTTGTACTGCGACCATAGAGAAATTACACGCTCCCCTAAGCTTTTTGTCTCCCCTCACCCGTCCCTCACCCCCTTTGTCGGCGACATAATTTTCTATAGAAACAAGCCGATATGCCATCTCCTCTTACTCCATGGTTTCACCTAATTTTGTTAGACCTTAGAGTCATTGACATTAATAACAATATTAATGACGTTAGAATGCTTCGAAAGAATTGCTCAAATTGTCAAATGTCTACATAAATAATGTGTTTTATTTCGTAAATTCTTGTACAAAGTCATTTCGAAAATCTGTAATTTTTTGCAATGATGGATAAATAGCTCAGTATTTAAAGACGGTAAAATCTCCATACCTAATACCCGTAAAAGAGCAACAGGTTCATAGTTAATACATTAATTATAAACTGTACCCGGTTACAAAGGAAAATCTAGCATTAACAGAATACTCTGTTATGTTTGAACCCTCGGGAAATATAGTTGCAGTGAAATTACACGGGTTATATCCCTTAGCGTATTCTATATCTATATTCTATATAGCATATCCTATTTCAATCACAATTCTTTAAACACTCATATAAACTAAAAATCTTTGTTTTCATCATTTAACAGTCTGTTCTAAAAAAAGAATAAATAGATATGATTGATAGGAGTTCTGATCTTCCCTACTAACCTTCAACTTCAAGCCAAACTTTTTTAGAAAGGTGTAACAAAATCATTTTGGCAAGTTAGGTCTTCTTTGCACGTCATTTTAGAATGATTTATTTTTCTTGTCAAGACATTTTCTGAGTTGGTCATTATCTATGTAGGTATTACATCGAACAAAGTAATATTTGTTCGATGGTATTACATAGATATGACTATTGCTATTATAAAATTGAAGTATTAAATGCTGCAGTGAATAGCAATCTTGGCGTAGGTAATTAATTTCACTGTATAATTGAATTAATAAACTGAACGAATGCCCTTGTAATATTTAAAGAGGTAGTTGAGAACATCAAATTGAACAACTTTCAATCTTTCCATATGGAGATGTTGAAAAATTTTGAAAACAATCAGCTGTGCCATACATTTTAGTCGAGCAGTTTTGCCGAGCATGCTGCCTTCGCAGCAGAGCAGCAGACGAACTTCAAGTGGTTCGTACTGTTTTTTTTCTTCGCTACCTGCTAATGTTAAGATGTTGATAGAGAGCTTACTTTATGGAAAACACACTCATATCGTTTCGTTTAGCGCTTTACGAGTGCAATTAAAACGGTTTACCGTGAAATATGATCTTGTTTTGGCGGCCATTTTTTGCCCGCCCACAGACCCGGCACTTGACAGTTGGGCAGATTTTGGTTCCCTCACAGACGAGAGGATATATGTTGGCTCCATAGTGAAAGTTATTCATTTTGATGGTCTAAACTAAACCACCCCTTTAAATATTACTAGGGTACTTTGTTACACCCTGTAGGAATAAAGTCGCAACGTTTTTCATTTATTCACTAGATATTAGGTACTTTTTAAAATTGAAATCATAATGGTGCTCAAAAACGTAGTGTGCCGTTGGAGTTTCAACAAAAAATCAAATCAAACTGTCTCTAAAAAGTTTTACAATTTTGAACTGCATATTTCATGCAGTCAACAAAATGTAAACTGGAGAAAAAACATTATTAAGTTTAGTCGAAGCGGACACGAGAAGCAATGCGGCCCCGCTGTGCAGAACCAGGGCAATCTAACTTTACTTATCGCCACATGCAAATACTGATGCCAACTTTGTCATCATTAAAATGTTCTTCAATTTTTAACATTCCTCATCTCAGCTGATGGACGTCCACTGCTGGACTTAGGCCTCCCCAAGGATCGCCACAACGACCGATCCTGCGCTGCCCTCATCCAACGGGTTCCCGCCGCCTTTATCAGGCCTCGGTCCACCTTGTGGGGAACACCCACACTGAGCTTTCCGGTACGCGGTCGCCACTCGATAACTCTTCGGCCCTATCGCCCCGATGGCCGATTCTACGAGTTATATGCCCCCTCCATTGTCACTTCAGGTAAGCAATTCTTTGGGCTATGTCAGCTACTATTTTTAAATTTATAGGAATTAAAATAAGTATTATTTAAGAGGATAGGCAGGCTGAAATGCTAATTTGGAGAATAGGCCACTTTTTCGACTGCATACGTATTTATCAGATCCGCCCCACTCATACACCCCGCCGACTAGAGTGCGAAAGAGACAACTGCAGCTCGGACCGATGTTATATACAAAAAATATTCCCCTGGTTTCCCCACCAAAACTAAACCGATTTTAATAATTCTTTCAAAAATAATATGAGAAAGACTTTGGCTATGTCCGTACGTTTTGCTTTTTTGTTTATATTGGTCAAATTTGTTTACTGGATGTCTGAAAACGGGCGGTAAAATTGGTAATTTTCGAATGTCCCTAGTTCTTACAGTAATTAATTAATGCAAAAAAGCAAAACATAGGGACATGGCAGAGGTGACATAGATTGTATGGCAAAAAAATATTTGCTCTAGTGTTATTATCCAGGGAGAAAACAGGGAAATACGTTTGTATGGAGAAAACTGTACTCGTCTATCCTCTTGACTCCGAAAATGAACCTGGGTGTCGTCGGGGTGGGTCTGCTATGCCAAGATTCTAACAAAACATGTTAAAAGACATTGCCCACATGACGAACGTATATACGTTTGACGTACGTTTATATTGTTTGTGAATAAATGAATTGAATGAATTGAATTGAATTTATTCGTTTCACATTCGTTGCGCAACTAATAGGCCGGTCATATCTTACACAAAAAATCGCTAAAATAACAAACTAACGTCTAGTTCTGAGTTTTTAATATGTTGTTAGGACCACTTCCAGTAGCGTATATCCAAGTTTGCAGCTTCGAAAGACCTGTGCTAACTTTGCAGCACTCGAAAAACCATCCCGTTTTTTGGTTTTTTGCTTACATCTCTAAATCTATAAGTCGTATGGAAAAGTTTTCTAGGTACAAATTAAACCTGATAAAATTTCCTACAAAACAAGTAGTACGTACTTATCTCATATGACTTATCCTTTGATAGCCACAGGGCCAAGAAAGAAATAGCATTTTAAAAATTATGAAATTAGTATGGCAACGCTCATTAAAGTTGAAGATAAAAAGAAAATGATTTCATATTCTTAATCAGAGACCCCGAAAATCCCCGGATACAAATTTGCAGCTGATTCGGTGAACCTTTAACAGCTGCTTTGGCGTTTTAAATTTCCATGGCAGCCATCTTGGATTTCGCAATTTTGGATTTTTTTTACCGCCATCCAAATCTGACCAAGGTCTTCTATACATTTCTTCAAGATCCATAGCCTTATCTTTCATAGTTTCCGCGGGCTGTTGACCTCATCCATCACAAGTTTAACACATATATAATCACAGTACACATATACAGCCATTAGTCATTAATGACTAATGGCTGTATATGTGTACTGTGATTATATATGTGTTAAACTTGTTAGTAATCCTAAATCTGAATAAAAAATAAAAATAACTAAATATTGTTGCGTTCCTGCTAGGCCGTAGTTCGAAACTACGTACATATAGTAAACGCATTACTTTAGCTACAATCCACAAGGCTTTTACGCCGTTCTCTATTAATATACATCCTAACGCCATAATATACGCTCGCCGGATTAGAATACCGTACAGCTACTAGGATTATACTAGCCTATACGGCGACTAGACCAGTGTAAACGAACCTTTAATGCTCCAATCAATTTTGTTTAACGTAGATCTTAATGAAAGAAAGAAAGAAAGAAAAAACTTTATTCACCATTAAAGGCAATTTTACCATTTAATGCGTTAATTCCTAAAGCCGGGTCTCCTACGGCATGTTTTTGTGAAATCTAAGCGCTTTCACATACCATGACGCATTAACCGAGAAGCAGACGTCAGTCGGTCAATTGTGAAGCAAGGAGTTGTATGAAACCGCACGTTGAAGAACACACGGTGCGTCAATCCATCATCTTGTGTGCTTCTACGTGCGGTTTCTTACAACTCCTTGCTTCACAAATGACGGACAGATGTCTGCCGCTCCGTCAATGCGTCATCGAGTGTAATCCCACTAACACGTTAGATGTTTATCCGACGCGAATGATAACAACACCCGCGTTAGGGTAATTGTTTTTCTATCATGTTAAATAAGACATTGCCCAATCCCGTTTCGCATACAAAACAGGTAAATTTTAATTTTATAAGAAATCCCACACAATTATCCAAAAGGATAATTTCCATTTCATTGGGAAGTATATACTATTCCTCCTATTTTGTGTATAATTTTAGCTATCATACTCATTGTATTTGTTCTTTGATTATATACTCATTCGTTATAGGCCCATCATATCGAACATTAAAATTGCAAACTAACGTCTAGTTCTGATTTTTTAATATATTGTTAGGACCACTACAAGTAGCGTATATCCAAGTTTGCAGCTTCGTAAGACCTGTGCTAACTTTGCAGCACTCGAAAAACCATCCCGTTTTTTGGTTTTTTGCTTACATCTCGAAGTCTATAAGTCGTATAGAAAAGGTTCCTAGGTACAAATTAAACCTTATAAAATTTCCTACAAAACCAGTAGTATGTACTTGTCTCATAGGACTTATCCATTGAGAGCTACAGGGCCAAGAAAGAAATAGCATTTTAAAAATTAGGAAATTAGTATGGCAACCCTCATGAAAGTTGAAGATAAAAAGAAAATGATTTCATATTCTTAATCAGCGACCCCGAAAATCCCCGGATACAAATTTTCAGCTGATTCGGTGAACCTTTAAAAGCTGCTTTGGCGTTTGAAATTTCCATGGCAGCCATCTTGGATTTTGCAATTTTGTTTTTTTTTACCGCCAACCAAATCTGACCAAGGTCCTCTATACATTTGTTCAAAGTCCACAACCCTATCTGTCGTAGTTTCCACGGGCCGTTGACATCATCCGTCAGGAGTCGATCTTCCGAAGAAGTCAAAGTTTTCCCTATATCACCAGAGCATCCATATGATGACCCCTAAATGTCATCCTTGTACCGTAGGGGGAACCCGCAGATCAATAGGAGGTATCTGGTCGATCCCCACTTTGCATAGATAAGTAGATATCATGGAGTAAGAGGAGATGGCATATCGGCTTGTTTCTATAGAAAATTATGTCGCCGACAAAGGGGGTGAGGGACGGGCGAGGGGAGACAAAAAGCTTAGGGGAGCGTGTCATTTCTCTATGGTCGCAGTACAAACTAGTGCACAATTGGTGGCTACAGTGCAACTTTGTTACACCATCTCTACCAAGGGGAGCGTGTAATTTCTCTATGGTAGATATATACCAGGATAATTGTTCGCCGAGTACCCCCCAACTAACGCATAGTAAAATAATTTCGGAGATCATAATAAGGATGCCCTGGTGATAAAAGGAATTTTTCGACTTCCTCAGAAGGTTCACTCCTGATGGATGAGGTCAACAGCCCGCGGAAACTATGAAAGATAAGGCTATGGATCTTGAAGAAATGTATAGAAGACCTTGGTCAGATTTGGATGGCGGTAAAAAAAATCCAAAATTGCGAAATCCAAGATGGCTGCCATGGAAATTTAAAACGCCAAAGCAGCTGTTAAAGGTTCACCGAATCAGCTGCAAATTTGTATCCGGGGATTTTCGGGGTCTCTGATTAAGAATATGAAATCATTTTCTTTTTATCTTCAACTTTAATGAGCGTTGCCATACTAATTTCATAATTTTTAAAATGCTATTTCTTTCTTGGCCCTGTGGCTATCAAAGGATAAGTCATATGAGATAAGTACGTACTACTTGTTTTGTAGGAAATTTTATCAGGTTTAATTTGTACCTAGAAAACTTTTCCATACGACTTATAGATTTAGAGATGTAAGCAAAAAACCAAAAAACGGGATGGTTTTTCGAGTGCTGCAAAGTTAGCACAGGTCTTTCGAAGCTGCAAACTTGGATATACGCTACTGGAAGTGGTCCTAACAACATATTAAAAACTCAGAACTAGACGTTAGTTTGTTATTTTAGCGATTTTTTGTGTAAGATATGACCGGCCTATTAGTTGCGCAACGAATGTGAAACGAATAAATTCAATTCAATTCATTCAATTCATTTATTCACAAACAATATAAACGTACGTCAAACGTATATACGTTCGTCATGTGGGCAATGTCTTTTAACATGTTTTGTTAGAATCTTGGCATAGCAGACCCACCCCGACGACACCCAGGTTCATTTTCGGAGTCAAGAGGATAGACGAGTACAGTTTTCTCCATACAAACGTATTTCCCTGTTTTCTCCCTGGATAATAACACTAGAGCAAATATTTTTTTGCCATACAATCTATGTCACCTCTGCCATGTCCCTATGTTTTGCTTTTTTGCATTAATTAATTACTAATGGCTGTATATGTGTACTGTGATTATATATGTGTTAAACTTGTTAGTAATCCTAAATCTGAATAAAAAATAAAAATAACTAAATATTGTTGCGTTCCTGCTAGGCCGTAGTTCGAAACTACGTACATATAGTAAACGCATTACTTTAGCTACAATCCACAAGGCTTTTACGCCGTTCTCTATTAATATACATCCTAACGCCATAATATACGCTCGCCGGATTAGAATACCGTACAGCTACTAGGATTATACTAGCCTATACGGCGACTAGACCAGTGTAAACGAACCTTTAATGCTCCAATCAATTTTGTTTAACGTAGATCTTAATGAAAGAAAGAAAGAAAGAAAAAATTACAATATGCATTATAAGTAACCACGGCATTCAATTGGACAATCTAGTCTAAGTATATCTATTTGGCGATATATGAACAAAAAATGGGGGTTTAGAAAACGTAATGGAAAACCCATAGATTAATAGTTTCGCTGCCAAACAAATTCTTTGGAAACACCTTTGTGCACGCAAGCACGCATCACTAAAAAACAACTAAACCGATTTGGATGTTATTTTCATAGAAGCGAAGTAGTTGTAGTTCTTAGTTTGAATTAATCACAGACTAAAAAGAAGAACCAGACGTAACGTCATCTAATCATGAGTGAAGCACCCATTTCTTTTGTGTGCATGCTGTCACGCGGTACATAAGGTGACGGGTTGTAGGACCTGCTGAGTGCTGCGCCTAGAGCTCGTGCATCTGTGTGAGTGTAGGTCCCTTGTAGAACAAACGAGATTGTATTACCTTGCATGCTTCACATCTTTTTAGTGCAATACTCGGTCCGTATTTCTTTCAGGTCCGTGGAATGAATATAAAATTTCATAAGTCTGCCGTTTAACTACATGACAATGATTTCAGTATTATCGTATATATTCTCTCTGTAGACGCTTATTATGACGGTGGACTAAATATCTAGTAAAACATTAGTCAAGTATACCTAAATAAGTCATTAGAAATGTTTTTCGCAGAGATCAGTAAGCTTTACTCGTTAATTGTTTTAATCTCCTCTTACCGTAAGAGTAAAGTAATGTCATTATTTAGTTAGTGCCTTTAATTAACGAATGGGACGTAACGTATGTAGAAGAAAATGGAAACGAATATTTTCACTTTATACAGGGTGTAAGGAAAAGTAACATTAACCTTTAAACCACATACTCTACCCATCATAAAAAATAATAAATTTGCTCCCATAGTAAAAGATGTTCGGTTTGATGGGTAGAGTATGTGGTTTAAAGGTTAATGTTACTTTTCCTTACACCCTGTATACGTTTACTATTTATAGCGTTAGACTAAGTTTGTAGTTTGTAAATGAAAAAAGAAATATCTTACAAAAGTTCTCACGTGTAACACATAAATATGGAACGTATAGATTGGAATAACACAGTTGCCAGGGGCGCAAACAGATTCTACCGCCCCCTTAAATTATAAGAAAATAAAAACAGAGCAAGAGGAACCTTTTGAGAATAGAGGAATCTTCTTGTTTATCCATACAATAAAAAAATGTAAAGAAAAAAAATATTTACAGACGAACATTATTATCTCTTTTTATGAAGTCTGTATAACTATGGAACGAGCGAGGTGAGCTCGATTCGAATTTAAGGGGAAAGTAAAACGTGCCGCCTGGGTTTACCAAAAACGCAGGCACGTATCCAGGGGGCCCCCCCGGGATAGGTGGGAGTTATCCCTACTCGAGCGAGCCAAATGTATGGGACAGCAGATTTTTTCGCGATTTCGATGTTGATCCCATAGAGAAAGTTGATCAGTTCAGATGGTCTGTACATCCCCTTAAAAAGTGTCAGCATATTAGTTTGGACCCTTAAGAGAGTGCTTTAGACTTTAGACCATCAAACTGGCGTGAACGTTAAATACGTTTACGTTTAGTTTAAACGTGTGAAGTGTGAAGGACCTATACGTAGCAACTTATTATTAAACTATGCCTATACTAGCTACCTATAGGCATATCAAATCCTAAACGAGTACTAAAACTGCAAACTGCCATCTTGAAACAATAGTACGATGCTACATAGGCTTTGTTCATAAAAGCTAGTCGCAATAAAAGGAAAAAAAAAGCATATTTGCGCACGTATAGAGCAGACTACTCTCTCCCTGCCCAGTGCCAGCCCGCGGGCTTTGTGCTTCCTTTTATACGGTCCAACATCCGTGTAATTATACCGACCAATAAACACGGTTACAAAACTTAAATTATCTACAATTGCTTTTACGTTTTACGTGGATGTTCTGAGGTTTCTGCATATCTCTGACCACCTTGGGGAATGTAGTCGTGGGAATATGCAATGCTTTTATGAAAATAGTTTTTTAACTATCATTGGACAAAAAAGTAGGACCACGAGAAAACGCCGGCTCATCAGTATCAATAGTAGTAGGTACCTAATAAAAAAAAACGGCCAAGTGCTAGTCGGCTACTCGCGCACCCAGGGTTCCGTACCACCACACAATTTACTAGCTTACCTAATAAAAAAACCGGGTCCCTTAGTGAAATACTGACTCACACTTGGCCAGTTTTTATTATTTGTTGTTATACCGTAGAGTTTGCACTATAATCACACCAAGTTTGACGCTTGTATGTATTAACGTTTTTACGATAGAGCGAGAAGAAAAAACGTTGATAAAAACTACTTTTTTGTTTCCTCTCTCCACTAAATGTTTTTTTTTTATTGACGCACGGACGGACTTATGAATAGGGTTCCGTTTTAAGGGTGCAGAACGTTAAAAAACACAAGCAACTCTGCAAACCTACTCGACCCAATTAATGTATAGGACAGCAGATTTTTATTCGATGTATTCGATGTAAATCCCATAGAGAAAGTTGTCTAGTTTGATGGCCTATCATCTATAAACCGCCAGCGTATAAAGGACCCTATATTTCTTCAATTAGAAAGAGAACATGGCTCAGGCAGAACAACGGTTTATCTAGCTAATACGCGACGAATATAACACACTCAGCCATAAGGAAGACTACTCTCGAAATAAGGTTATGTGCTGACTCGACGCTTGGATTACGTAACTATAATTAGTATCCTGTGTGTTTGTCGTCGTCGCCGAAATTGCCCAACCGTATTAAGGTTCCTTTTACCGTTCAATGGCGCACTCATAAAAATATTTAAGATTTCTCTATCAAAAAAACCTAGATTTAAAAAGTGCTACTCCAATTTACTACGAAAGCTCTAAAGCTGTTTTTATACAATACTTTTATGGGTTTCATTTTCAGCTTGTATCTACCCACTGCAGGGCATAAACCTCCTCCATATTTTACCATTCTTCTCGGTCCTGTGCCAGTCGCATCCAGGTCTTGCCTATACTTTTCCAGATGTCGTCAACCCACCTGGCTGCCGGACGACCCACTTCTCTTTTGCCTTATCTCGGCCACTCCACCTGCCATCATTTCGTCTAGCCACCCACGTGTCCTGCCCACCGCCATTTTTAGCGAGCTATTCGGTCCCCGACGACTTTTATGGGTTTAGAGAGTACAAATTAGAACAAATAAATTAAAACGGCGACTTCTAAATTTATTTCGATATTATCAAAAGTGGAATGTTTAGAACCCATAAAAGTAAAGTAAAGTATAAAAATAGCTTTTACGCTTTTGTAGTAGTAGGTATTAATACTATTTCATTTTGGATACTCATTGTACATTAAGAAATTGATGAGGGAGCCACTGAACGTTAAAAGGACTCTTAAACAAATTAGGTATCCGGTATCGGATTTTATGAAATAAAAACTTTACTGTTCTCCAGAATATCTTGTTTAAAGAACGATTGTACATTTGAAGAGTAATTTTATATTTCAGGCACATGCAATCGAATTGTGTGATTATAATTTGTGTTCTGTGGATGTAGTTTCTGTTAACAATCTAACCATATTATTTTAATAGGTTACTTATGAAGATTTTTTGCTAAGATCGAAATGTTACATGACAGTTCGTTATTACTTTACTATACAAGGTGTTTCATAAGTAAAAATAAATATTTAAAACGCTTAAGGGGGTTGTTCAGAACGTCAAACTGAACAACTTTCTCTATGGGACCAACATCCAAATCGCGAAAAAAATAATCTGATATCCCATACATATTTTAAATAGAGTCGATTTGTAGAGTATAGAACATCATTTTTTTTTTCGCGATTTCGATACTGGTCTTATAGTAAAAGTTGTTCAGTTTGATGGTCTAAACCACCCCCTTAAATGTTTATTTGTATTTTTGTAACACCTTGTATAACAGAGATACATGAGCGGAGCTTTATCTTATCAAAGAACCATTGTGATTCTCGATTTCAATTTGCAAATGGAATCCAGAAATATGCCTTCATTTGTACGACGACATTATCTGGTTTATGTCAACAATGGTGGTCGTAATTTACTAGATTCAGTTTTTGTTTTTTTTGTTGTTAAGAATTTTAAAGCCTTTGGTAATAAAAGTACAGGGTTTAATTTAACATAATTGGTACTGACGGTTTTTAGGATGATGGAGTAGGAGTTTTGTGTGGAACAGCAGCAGATTTTTTCGTGATTTCGTTTTGATCCCATAGAGAAAGTTGTTCAATCTGATGGTCTGATCATCCCCTTAAAATCCTGTTTGCATATTAAGAGGATAGACGAGTACAGTTTTCTCCATACAAATGTATTCTCCTGTTTTCTCCCTGGATAATAACAATAGAGCAAATATTTTTTTACCATACAATCAATGTCACCGCTGCCATGTCCCTGTGTTTTGTTTTTTTGCATTAATTAATTACTGTAAGAACTAAGGACCTTCGAAAATGACCCATTTTACCGCCCGTTTTCAGACATCCAGTAAACAAATTTGACGAATATAAACAAAAAAACCAAAACGTACGGACATAGCCAAAGTCTTTTTCATATTATTTTTGAAAGAATTATTAAAATCGGTTTAGTTTTGGACGAGAAAGCAGGGGAATACGAAATTCAGATTTCGTCGATTTTTTGTATATTAAATCGGTCCGAGCTGCAGTTGTCTCTTTCGCACTCTAGTCGGCGGGGTGTATGGGTGGGGCGGATCAGATAAATACGTATACAGTCGGAATAGTGATCTATTCTCCAAATTAGCATTTCAGCCCGCCTATCCTCTTAAGAAGGACCCTAAATCAATACCTTAATTTACTACCTAGTGAATTTGTTAAATACTTACCTACAGCTCTTTCAGAACTTAGTATGTTCGTTGGTAAGTCATGATCATTATCAATACCCTATAATCATCCCAATATAGGGCACTGGCCTATGCTCAGGGTATGTGGGCTTTAGTGCACCTCGTAAGTTGGTAACAAAGGAAAGCTGTGGCTGTATACAGGGTGTAACAAAACACCCAAGTAATACTTACTTTTTTTTAATACGGTGAAGTTTTTATACTGATTCCACGTTCGATTTTTCGCGCGAATAAAAATAAAAATCTTTTATTTCAGACCACAATAAGTCCATACAATAATTGGTAGTAGACATTGGAAGAAAATATAAAGGACAGTGGGCAGGAGTGGTCCAAGAGCCCCCCCATAATTGACGTAGGTACTATGTTTGAAAGGGGGTTTAATATATAGAAAGTTTTTTTATATTTGCCACCAATATCTTTTGGAGAGAAAGAAAGATACTGGGTGTTTTGTTTAGCGGATTTTCATACAAATGTTAGGCATTTCACGGCTATTTTTATCTTCTGCTTCAATTTCTTGTTTCATAGTTATAGAATAGTGTTATTGGTTTTATATTATTATTACTGCAAAAGAATCTTAGCTTTTAGCATGTCGTAAATTCAAAATGAGAAAATTGTAATTCCATCCTGAAATTGCCATTATGTTAAACATGAGCTTTCTTACTGTTGCACGCTTAAAAATATTTTTTAGTACCTAGTTGTAGCTAAGTATTTGATTCTCCTTGAAAGAGATAACACCTTTTGGGCCATAAAGTCAAAATGATTTCTTCCAAAACGATCACGTAAAAATAAAACATATAACATATCTTTTTTTCCTCTAAAATATTTTGATGCCCCTTGTGTATCATGTACGTTTGGGTATCTTTTAACTGTCACTACATGTGCCATATCGGGGAACTCTTGAACCTGTGGCCATATATTTTTGCCCAGTGTCCTTTTGTTAGTTGTTACAAAATTAAAACAACAAGAGCAGGCAAAGGCGGCATAAGTACCCTACCTGGAAGATCTACCGCATGCCCAAGATGTGAATTTCAGTAAATCTGCCATAAGGCATGTACAGTAGTACCAGGTTTCTAGGGCTTACCGCAGTACCTGCGCAGTTGACAAATTTTAATAGCGCGCGAAATTATATTGACCAATCAGGATGTGCCACTTTCAATCCGTTTACGCTATTGGCTAATTTGTTTTCGAGCCCTTATCGCTGCTATCCGACTTTGCCCTCTATGATTACTAAATGACTTCGGGTTTTGTCGGGGACTCGGGCCCGGTTCGGTTAACGAAGGGCCATATTTTCCTGGTCGTACTGTAATTGTCTTATTATTATGAGACGGCAGAGCCTTTCAATAACAGCGAGACATACTCATCCATTATTATTATAAATCCCTTCGGAGCATAATGTACAAAACGCTGGGTCAATATGTTATAAGTACCGATTACATACGTATACTATTATAATCAATACACGAGAAGAAAAGGCCTCGAATCAAACTTCCCAGAGTTTTTATGCCAAACCATAACGGTCAATGACTAAACTTTCCTATAGACGCAGCCATCCTTAAACACTTCATAAATAAATGTTTTTATACAAGTATTTTGACGTGAGTATTGAGCAGAACTGAGCGAGAGCGTTCCACGAAAGTAGGACAATAGTAAAATGGGCGTAGTAAACTGGAAGAGATTTATTATTCCTGCAAATACGTCGGTTTTGAGTGATGTATGTACAGCTGATGTTGTTAAAACTAAACGATGTGCTAAATATAACCAGAATGCAGGCCTCCGCACATTGCAGCGATATTATCGACAGCGATATCGCGACACCTTACCGCCTGGCCACGGGACAGGGCGACCGGCGGCGCGTCTTTGAATACACTGCCTACGCGCCGCTGCGTGCTTGCGTAATTGTAGGGACACAACGCTCAGTGTATTCTAAAATCGCAATTTGCGCCGCCGGTCGCCCTGTCCCGTGGCCAGGCGGTTACACACTGCAGCGATTCCGCGATTCGCGTCACGCATGCGCCCCACCACTGAATGTAGTCGAAAGAGTTGCGATAATATCGCGGCAGTGTGTGGGATCGAACGCGTCCCCATACAAAATGTACTGAGAACAATTATCGCAAAATCGCAGCGATATTATCGCTCGATAATATCGCGGCAGTGTGTAGGATCGCGCGCGTCCCCATACAAAATGTGCTGGAAACAATTATCGCAAAATCGCAGCGATATTATCGCTCGATAAAATCGCTGCAATGAGCGGAGGCCTTGTTCTTATTTAGGGTCTTTCTAAAACACGGTCCTGATATTATATCAAGATGGTTTTTAAGAGAATGATCAGTGCTGGTAGCATGCTACACGTAGGGTTGCCAACTTTTTTAAGCGTACATAAAGTATACTTTGTTACAGGGATGGTAAATAAAAAGTACAGTCTTAAAAAATAAAGTACATTTATTTAAATAATAAAAATTTTTGAAACTGTATTTTTGGAGCTTTTTGCTCATAGGTACAAGTAATAACAAAGATTTATCATTTATAAAGGTTTGGTGGGATGCACTGCATTCAAAATCAAGATTTTAACATATTAAGAGCTTGTTTCTAATTTTAATGATATCCTGTTCTTCTCGTCCCTCCACTTCACATTCATCACTGAAAACACCCTGAAAGCCGGAGTGGCAGGGACAGACAAAATATAACTTATAATTTTCAGCAAATTATAGAATTCGTTTGGGCATTCTTTAAAAATTTACTGCCATTTCTCGCCAGTATTTTTTTGTAGACCTAGCTGAAATAAAGTATTTTTGCGTACTTTATTGTTCTTCAAAAATATAAAGTACATTGACTGAAAATAACGTACAATACTTTATATAAAGTACAGTTGGCAACCCTAGCTACACGTGATACGGCTGTATCACGTCTTTTATCTCGTTCGTTCACGTGCAAATAGAAAGAAGCGAAGGTGTGATAGCGCTTTATCACGGTGTCATGCTACCTATGCAGAACATTAAACTGCTTAACACAGCTTAACAGCTTTCTTTATACAGGGTGTAACAAAACACCTCAGTAATACTTAAGAGGGTGCTTCAGCCCATCTAACTGTTAACGTTCTCTATGGAGCGAACTTCAAAAACGCGAAAAATAAATCAGCTGTTCCATACAAAACTGCAGTGCCGACTCGACTAAATGCATGGGACGGCCAGATATTTTTTTTGCGATTTCTTTCCTTCCTAAGAACAGCTTCTGAAGAGAAGCAATTCGAATTCGAGCGCCAAAAAATAATGTTGCTAACTTCTACACTTTTACCCCCCTTATTTTAAACAGCCTGGTAGTTAGTAGGTTACTTTATAACCGACTGCGCGACGCAAAGGAAGGGTAATGTGTTTAACAGCCTATGTATGTAAGTTTTTACCTTTTTGGTACCATAGAGACCAAACGCGTGGACTGATTTTGATGATTCTTACGTCAATCGATTTGTCTTAATCTTGTGAGTGTCACTATCAAAGAGAATATAATCATTACATTTAAGAGACGGGACTCCTTGAAGCAAAATAATCCTACAAAACGTCAACTCGAGGCTACCATCCAAAGCCAACATAGAGCAAAATGTTGCCAACCTTGAAAACAAAATGACAAGTGTAGAGTAGTGATGTGCTATGAATCTTAAGATGTCGATAGTTTCAGAAAAAAAAATCGGCCGTATGGTTGGCTGAATAAGTTGATATACCTTTTTTTACAAATGAGAAGCGGGTATTCGTTTTAAACAATTTTATTCGTAATTTAACACAATCAATAGTTAGAAATTAAACAGACACAGCACAAGAACCACAGACTGATTCCATTGTAAAGGTACATATTATACACATGCTCATTACTAGCACGGAGCCTGCTAATTTCGAGCAAATGCTAATTAGAAGCATGTGTGAACATACTTTGCTAGAAATTAGCATGCTAATTATCACCTTGCTCAAAAATCGGTAGGCAGTTGATTTTCGAGCATGCTACCTGAGGCGCGGGTGGAAGAGGGTGATCTAAGAATAATATAAGTAGTGTGCTCTATGCTTCATAAGCACGTATTTACAGTTGAAAAGCATGCTCATTCAGAAGTATGTTACAAACTAGCATGCTTATTGCTAGCAAATGTAAACAGTTCATAGTTATATCTGTAGTCCTGCAAGACGGACTACTGTGAATGGGCCTCTTTAGATAGACATGCTCTAAAATAGCATGCTAGAAAGCATGCTATTTTAGATGTTAAAAATGAGGCTGCTCTGTACTGTTTACATTTGCTAGCAATAAGCATACTAGATTGCATACTCCTGAAAGAGCATGCTTTTCAACTGTATACATGCGCTTATTAATAAAGCATAGAGCACACCCTCTTACACAGCTAGCATGCTCGAAAATCAACATTTTTGAGCAAGGTTCTAATAAGCATTCTAATTTATAGCAAAGTATGTTTACACATACTACTAACAAGCATTAATTTTGCTCGAAATTAGCATGCTCTCGTGCTAGCAATGAGCATGTGCTCATTGCCAATGTTGCAATGTTGCTGAGTAGACAAATGATAAAATCTAGTCATCATTATCTATGGCGTGTAAGGTACTTTACTTTGGGGTTCATTCAATCGCTAATACTGCCTCTCCTATAAATGCGGTGTCCTCGTCCGCACGAGTCAGATCCATATTACTGTTCTTGTCAGCATCAGAGTCACGCTCCTGGTCCCATTTTTTCTACCGCATCAGCCATGTCTTCTATTTAATGAGGCGTTTTCATTAAAAAAAACTGTTCAAAGACATTGGAAGGATGGCGTTATAATCGTGCTAATTTACCTGTCAGATCGAAAGTGTTACGTGTTTTACTCGATTCCCTAATTTTAGGGAGCAATTCGGTATGTCAAGTTTTTTTTGGTCGTCATTTTTATATTTTTTACGGATAGAAGACATAATTTTAAGACACCTATTTCATTTTTATTGCGATTCATCGAGTTTATCAATATAAATTTAATTTTTAAATTATTTTGATCTGTAATCTCTAAGTGCAAAAATGGTGGAGAAAAAATAATTCGAACTCCATGGAGAAACACTACCTACTGCTATATTTAAAAAAAATAAAACGTGCCTCCTCTTTCTAACTCTATGCTGGAAACAGATACGGCAACATCAAATGTCAAATTCTGACATTGTGAATGTATTTTTTTTCTTAATGGCCGGGTATTTCAAGTTGATTTTATGTTTAACAAGGAGTTCACAGGTATGCCAGTGACGTCACTGAGCGTACCGAAAAACGACGTTATTTTATTTAAAATATTTGTAATCCTTTCATTTTAAAATCTTTGACGTAGAAAATATGATTATTGAGACAATTATCTCGAAATGGTTTTCGATTCAGCCCTCCAAAAAAAAACTTGACATACCGAATTTTTTGATTTATTAATAAGATTATTATGGGTTTAATATGAAAGTCGTTTTGATACTTCAGATTGATTAACTTTTTGTGCAGTCAATGTTCGTTTATGTACAATAAACGAAAAATATCGGAGCTATTGCGTATTTATTGGTAGTGAAAAATTATCAATTGGCAACACCACCACTATCAAACGTCATTTGAGTGATGCAAACCATAGACAAACAACACTTTTTACTGTCAATTTGACAGGTTTTTTTGAACTTTTTATATTGCCATCTACTGACTTTTCTATTTACTAGTCTTGGAAAACGCCTCATTGGTTCAGTTTTTCGCTAGGTCTTCATTTCCAGTAACTTGAACCATTTCTTACATCTGAAAATAAACATACCTGTGTATAATTTTATCATCAAAAATATGATGGATGATTTATGTATGATGGATGTTCTGAGGTTTCAGAATATCTCTGACTACCCCCTCGGGGAACATAGTCGTGAGCATACGTATGCGTATGAATGTAGTATGTATCAAAAATATCGATATCGATATTTCTTCAAATCCCTCACTTTACAAATACCGCTCCGCTCTTTATGAAAACGAAGACACATTTCTCAAACTTAAAATGATCGCTATTTTGCCTAAATATGAACCAGGGCTGATAAGTAGGATAAATTTATGATAACCGAGATTCATCCAGCGAAAATCTTGCTATGATGTTACGTTTTTTACCATCTTCTCTTTCCGACATTTCACTGCATATTTCACATTTCCTGTACTTCGTTTTAAGCTTTTATGGTGCAATATCACGTAATACCCTGTATTTAAATGTGTTTTCAGTTTTATATTCAGGTTTATTCACCCAATAAACATTTTAAATAATTTCCAAGAGTTATCTTGACAGAGACCGTTTCGAAACAGACTCATTACGTCAGGTGACATTTCATGAAAGAGACCGTCATGAAAAGAGACGAATATAGACGCCCATCAAAGTTCTCCTCCGTCTCATATATTTTCTCGCAAGTATGCAGTTGCGATAGACTGGTCACTATCTCCGTTCCGTCGCGGGTAAAAAAACATAATTTATCAAATAAAATCAATAAAATTAATTAACAAAATTCATTCTAAACTTAAAATATGATAAACATGGTCAAATATTAATTATGCATTAAAATTACTCAAATAAAAACAAAAAATGACAAACATATCATACCTATGTCATTTTTGGACCTGCCATAGAAAATCGAACGGCCGATCTGAACTTTTGAATCAAAAATTTTTAATTCTCGTTTTTCGATCCATGTTCCTTAGGGAAAGTTGTTCAGATTCACGGTCTGAATACACCCTTAAAGGTTCGTTACTAATTAAAAATGTGTGGCGTTTAAAGAGTAAACACACATTAAATAAAGAAGGTACAAAAATACGCGGTCTTATCGCTATAAAAAGCGATTTCTTCCAGATGACCTTAACTTTTTAGTAAAAGATAAAATTTGTGGAATTCTAATATTATTCAAATATACGTGTGCGTCCTAGTAACCATTACCTAATAACCATAACCGCAGCAGGTCTATCGTAAATTTAAAAATAGTGCGGCATAAAATAGTATTCGATATTTCCCATCTCCCGTCTCAAGGCTTCTACTCGTACCGTGCCAATGCCGTGCGACGTTATTTACGTTCCCTCCCTGGAGATCAAGCCCTATAGGATGCTTGTATTACCTTTTAACTCTGTTGATTTGTTTACACAAACTGTATACCGGGGCACCTGGAGTGCGATTTTTGAATCTCATTCGGTGAGCTCAGCAGTTGAAAATGTCTAAATACCTATGGAGATATGCATCTTTCTACTGCTGAGTTGACTATCAAAAATCATACTACAGGAGAGCGATTTTTGAAAGTCAAATCAGCAGTAGAAAAATCCATATCTCCATAGTTATTTTGACATTTTCAACTGCTGAGCTCACCGAATGAGATTCAAAAATCGCTTATACAAGTATCTACTATAGATCTGTGGGGACTTGCCATAGATGTCAACACCCACAAGTTATAGCAAGGAAGCTAACAGATGGCGATACCGTAGCTCTCAGAAATATGCTCCACACAAAGACAACGTTCACCGTAAATACGTAACTCGTAACCTACTACAAATAAGGTTCACAATCGAATGCGAGACATAAATCGCGCAAGAGAAATAATAACAGAGATATTTTTTACAAGGTCCAACTAAGAATGTTGGACCACGGCTGGTCCCCAGGCTTCACACTAAGCCTGGTGGAAGATCTTCCCTTATCAATGGAGGAACATTCCCAAGTAGCACCTCCATATATCTACCAGATGTTTATTCTATGTCGTGACTGCTGTAAAGTCAAAATTGGAATGTCGTATTGACTCTACTATTCCTAGATCTTCAAGTATGAGTTGTCTAACTAACTGATCACGAAAGTATTGAATACGTATTTTTAAATAGGTATGTATAAATAAACGTGGACCCTGACGATAGGACTAGTTCATCAATTCAAGGTCGCTCAGCGAGCTATGGGGAGAGCTATGCTCGGTGTTTCTCTGAGGGATCACATCAGAAATGAAGTGATTCGTCACAGAACTAAAGTGGCTGACATAGCTCAGAAAATTAGCAAGCTGAAGTGGCAATGGGCTGGTCATATCTGCCGAAGAACTGACAACCGATGGGGTGTCAGAGTTCTAGAGTGGAGACCGCGAACTGGTAGGCGTAGTGTGGGACGCCCTGCTGCCCGCTGGACAGACGACCTAAAAAAAGTAGCGGGGAGCGACTGGATGAGGAAGGCCAAGGACAGAGTTTTGTGGCGCGCCTTGGGAGAGGCCTATGTTCAGCAGTGGACGATGATAGGCTGATGATGATGATGTATAAAATAAGCTATGTTGAAGCAGATATTTGAATACAGCAATAATAATATTAGTTGATTGCAATTGTAAACTGTTAGTAACATTGATATCATTGAATACAGACCACAAACAAAACAGCGTATATTAAGAGGCGAATCAACGAACATCAAAATTAATGATTTAAATCATAGTTAACAACTAATAAAGCAGTAAACGGTAAAATATTAGGTAGTAGGTTAACATAGTGATATTAAAGCCTGACCAGACCAGCTCAGCTGTTGAAAATGTCAAAATTACTATGGAGATACGCATCTTTTAACTGCTGATTTGACTTTCAAAAATCGCTCACCTGTAGTATGATTTTTGAAAGTCAACTCAGCAGTAGAAAGATGCATATCTCCATAGTTATTTTAACATTTTCAACTGCTGAGCTCACCGAATGAGATTCAAAAAGCACTCCAGGAATATAAAAAACCTGATTTGGGGGCGCTGCAATCGACTGTCACCTTTAATGTTAGTGTTCCAGGTACAAAAATTAGTTCCAATGATTTCCGCAACATGGCGAGGTTTTTTATATATTTCTGGTCAGGCTTTAATTTAGTTTATTCTGAATTGGGGTTTAATCAAATAGCTATCTACGTGCAGGATTTGCCATCTTTGTATTTTCAGGATAATAATTAAGCAAGGACACAGGATTGGCGATGCTACAATGAAAAGCTTAGTATGACATATGTTTTCTTGAATCTTTATCATCATCAGCCCGTATAGGTACGTCCCACTAAGCGTGCCGTGCAATTCGGATTGGTGGACTACGGAGATTTGCGGATCAGAATTTCTTCGTCAACGTATCCGAGGTTTCCTTACGATGTTTTTCTAAACCGTTTTAGAGCGTTTGAACTCATTGGTGCATGGCATGTCGTCCGTGCGGATTCGAACCTGGCCCTCATGATTGAGTTTCCATACCTCCAAGTAACGCGCAACCGGCGCTCTTCATGCTCGCATTTTCAATTATAAGAATTGACGTGTACCCATTTTGTTCCTTCCTTCTTTTTATTCCTTGTCAACAATAAAATGTAAAATTGTAAAGTCATAACAGGTATTAAGGGGCTACCTGCTGGTTTTGCGTAACTTTGTAACCATTTTACTCATTAACTAACTGTTTGAGCTGAAAAATCAACTTGACCATCTACAGTATATGAGAAGTGATGTGGTTTGTCTAGAAATCGATTTTAATTAATAAAACTGAAGAAACGGGACTCTAAAGTCACCCCTTTTTTTCCAGTTGTAACCATTTTACTCTTACATTTTGAATCGGAAGAAAATGAAAATTTACAATATTGTTCACAATACAATTTAGAATGATGTGGTTTTCTTACTTTTTAGAAATTAATAAAAAATCATCAAATTTTTCAAAGAAAACAGCTCAATTCTGACCGGAGCCACGCGCTCGTTCGCACCGATTAGTATGGAGAGTCGTGGTCCAGGGCAGATACGCCTTAACTGATTTCATAAAAAATCTCGCCCACACAAGAGTAAAAGGAAATATTGTTCAAATTATCAGTCACTATGAAGCCCCTAGCTAGTCGTTGTTATATCCCTTATATAACTCTTATAAGTACAAATGGAGACATGTCAATTTATCATCTTTCCGGTAGATTTAACCGTTTCTATAGTTTCATGTCAATTACACACATTGTTTTTGCACCTAGCTGCCAAAATAGCGCTCCTTTTGTTTACTAAAGGCTTTCGAGATGATTTACTATAACTAATCAGTTATCACTAACACTATTACTAATGGTACGATTGATGACATTGTTACAAGATATATATATAGACCCAGCAAGTGCCAAAATTCAAGGCTATAGTCACAGACTTAAAAGAAGAACGAGTGCGATTTTTGTATCTCATTCGGTGAGCTCAGCAGTGTTAAATGTCAAAATTACTATGGAGATACGCATCTTTCTACTGCTGATTAGACTTTCAAAAATCGCACTCCTGAAGTATGATTTTTAAAGGCAAATCAGCAGTAGAAAGATGCATATCTCCACAGTAATTTGGGCATTTTCTACCGCTGAGTTCAGCGAATGAGATTCAAAAATCGAACGACGTAATCTCGTCTAATCACGAGTGAAGAACCCATTTCTTTCGTGTGCGTGCGTGCTGTCACGCGGTACATAAGGTGACGGGTTGTAGCACCTGCGCCTAGAGCTATTGCATCTGTGTGAGTGTAGATCCCTTGTAGAACAAACGAGATTGTATTACCTTGCATGCTTCACATTTAGTGCAATATTCGGTCCGTATTTCTTTCAAGTCCAATAGTATTACGGTTCAAAAATGTTCATTGTTTTGTCTATTGTATATCTACTATATCTTTGGTTGATTAGTATATCTGGTACTTTAAATGGGAGGTTGATATTGAAGAAGTAACACGAAATAACAGGTAATTAACTAAGTACTTTGCGAATGATTAAGTTCTAGGAAACATAGAGTACGGGGAAGTTTGCTTCTAACTTCTTATTTTAGTTCGATATGGTTGCTTGCTGTTGCTTCTACAGTTAGAAAGTATTAAAATTATGATGCGACGTGTGCCGTGTTTTACGAGTAGTCGTCAAAAAGGTGGCTATGTATAAACTCATTTTAAAATTGTTGCTTATTGCCACTTTATTGCTAAAGAGAATTTACATACGGAATATTCACATGAAGTATGTACGTATACAATTTTCCGTAAAAGTATCACATAATGATTTTACACATCCTTAGCTATCCTACTAATCCCGCTAATATTGTTAATGTGAAAGATGTTTATTATGTTTATGCAGTAACGCATAAACGGCTGAACAGATTTGGATGAAATTTGAAACACTGATAGAAAATGATAGGCTTTTTTTTTTTTAAATACCGCAGACGAAGTCGCATGCAACAACTAGTTTATTGTAAATTCATGCAAGTTCTTTTAATTTGCGATGAAATACTATACTACTACTGTACTTACCTGTCTGCATTATGTAGGTAAACCAAATAAAACACCTAATTTTCAAACCAAAAATACCAAAAAATAGTTCATATAGATTTTTGTTACTATGTGTTAATTTTAATTTTAGTTTATTATTGGAGTTGGCCTATCCTTCCTGAGGTTAGGCTTGTGGGCTGCAGTAGGACGTATACAGGGTGAAAGTGATATCCATTTAAACTAAGAGTCTACCCATCAAACTGAACAACTTCTATGTAATTGGAGTTATCGAAATCACCTGCTAGAATGTTCTTTGTGCCCCGACAGCTGCTCGAGAGAGGACATCTTTAAAATTACATTGAACGCTGTCAGGGTCCCCGAATACCTATGGCCAATAACATATAAAAACACAAGCGCTGAATATAGAAACACAATTGACATCGACGAGAAGAAGATCGAGAACGTGACAAAACTCCGCTGTTCCTAACATCTCGATATCTACTTCAATTTAACACTATACACTCAAAGAAATCTTTAACTAAATGTTTGTTAAATGTAACTGGACTTTAGTGACTACCAAACTGTTTTGTAAAATATAATCAAACATTTGGTTATAAATATTTAATTGTATATCTGTTTTAACCAAATGTTTGATTATGTTTTACAAAACAGTTCGGTAGTCACTAAAGTTTGGTTGTATTTAACAAAACATTTTTTTCAAGCAGTAGACTTTAGTGTTCCCTAGTCAACTGAAACACCCCTGAAAATGTGTTCAGTGATCCAAAATGACAACACATCCTACAATATTGAAAGAGATGACACCCGATAAAAAATCGAACTAATAATTCAATATTGATTAGTATCAGTTCAACGGAAAAAAGTCAACCCTTCTCACGGCAAATAGTCTTATCAGTCGTATCTACTAGTCATTTACTGAATGCTGCCGAAAACATGTGACAAGGGATCGAGACTGTTCATGAAAATAGACAACTTAACTATAAGAAACTAAGGAAAAATCTATTGAGAGCATAAACATAATATTATATAGGTACCTATCTACTTTATTTGATTCCAAAAAAAACATCATCGTTGGTAAATCTATACAGGGTCATTCTTAATATGGTGACACTTTTTTAAGAGGGTGATCAGACCATCATACTGAACAACTTTCTCTATGGGACCAACATCGAAATCGCGAAAAAAAATCTGCTGTCCCATCGCTCAAGTAGGTTTACAGTTTTGTATGGGACAGTAGAATTTTTTCGCGATTTCGATGTTGGTCCCATAAAGAAAGTTGTCCAGTATGATGGTCTGATCATCCACTTAAAAAAGTGTCAGCATATTAATAAGGACCCTGTATAAGAATTAAAGAAATAAGTAATGCATTTGTTATTTAGTTTATCAATTTTAAAGTATGAAAAATTCCCAACGGGGTAGTCAGGTAGTCAGAAATATAGTAAATACCATATTCCGAATGTTCAATGTAGTCGTGATCGTAAACATACAGGGTAAGGGATAGCCCTAAGCAAACTGAAAAGATAAACTTATACTATCAAACTGAACAACTGTCACTATGGAGCCTACACGAGTACCTCAGGAATCGCGAAAAAAACAGCTGTTTCGCAATACAAAACTGCTGTACCTACCCGACTCAAATTTATGGGACAGTTGATTTTTTTTCGCGTTCTCTGTGGTAGTCTCCATAGTGAAAGTTTTTCATATTGATAGTCTGAATTCACCGTTGAAGTTTGCGTAGGGCTGTCCCGCCGAGTTTTTTAGTCGAGTAGGTTTGTATGGAACAGCAGATTTTTTTACGTGAAAAGTCTTTCATTCGATCCGTAGGGGGTCATTCGCAAAAACCATGTGTAACGAAATATGTTATGACAAGATCGCTTATTGGAAGTAAGCACTTACCGGCATTATGTTAGAGGGTTTACTCTTTACAAGACGACGTAATAGAGAAAGTTGTTCAGTTTTTTTGATGGTCTGATCATCCTCCTTAAAACTGTCAGCATATTATAATTAAGAAAGGCACAATACAGGGTAAGGAAAAGTATAATTATTGCTACTTTTAGAAGTTTTTTTTTGTTCTGACAAGTTTGCCCCCAGAGTAAAAGTTGTTCAATTTGATGGGTAGAGTATCTTGGTTAGGTAAATGATACTTTTCCTTACACCCTGTATACTTAGTGCTATATTCTAATGACCTGTTATTTTCAATAAGGAATCTAGCCTATTCTACCGAAGCTTCTTTTCTCGACTTTTTAATTAGAGCGGGTACTGGCATAGCTTTAACTTAGTAAGTCTTTTGTAACATGATCGTAAACAACGACTAAACCGTTCGGTCAATATCGAGTCTCAAGTTTATAAAGCCTAGGGATTATTGTTGGTTTTTATTCATGCAAATAAAAGTAATTGCACCGAACCTCTAGAAACTCCAAAAATGTTTTTTTCCATAATTTTTCTTATTCTGAAATGGAAGATTTTTTTAGACTTTTCATGTCTGACATCTATTTTTACGTCTATACTATAGGGTCGACACCTAGTATAATTGGTATTGAAATATACAAACGTTAACAAAGGACAATTTTTCTTTCTGTTTTATTTCGTGCTGTATATTTTTATTTATTCTAAAATATACAATACCTAACATGAATTTTTTTATGAGCAAAGGCTATCATCTGTCTTTCAGCATTACTTAGTTAACTATCTTTTGAAGATGTTTTCTTTTACAGCTACTATAGTAGGTACATTATGATACAAGTGAGCAAAGTTGGTCATTGCAGCCGAGGCGGAATTGCAACACGAGCCGCCAGGCGAGTGTTGCTAGCTAGCAGAGGCTGTAATGACCAATGCTCACGCGTTTCATACGACGTTTTTCAACATACTTGCGAGGAAAAAGTACTAAAATTTCGTAAAATACAACAATTTTAGACAAATGTTTGAGGAAAATGGCCATAGTAAAAATTAAACTTGAAAATGGAGCTGGAGGCGATGACTGTAGCCGCAATTCAACCAACGATATTTTGTTGCAAACAACCTGATATGAAAAACGTTACAAACTTAATATTAATGTATTTATAACACACAATAATGTTAATTTGTAACTAAAATTAATTGTTTGATGAAATGAAGCGTTTATTTATCATGTTTTATTAACTAAAACAGATTAATTAATTCAGAAAAAAAATTTGCTGAGATTTAAAAACAAACAATAGAAAAAAAAGAAATTTCATTCATCATCGTCATCAATCATTTTTGCACGCGTGTTCTATAAACTGTTTTTTGTACCTAAAAGCGGTGCAGTAAGAGCCACTTTACGAGCAAGTATGTTGAAAATAAATGTTACATTTATTGAATTTCTTGATTTGTTTATTAGTGGTTTGAGATACAAATAAAACTGCATCTCGATCAAAACCTAAGACTTCTGGCCACAGTAGGGATTAGTAGGAAACTGTAAAAAGGGCGTTCACAACACAAAGGACCAGCGATGGTCTAATTGGTACAGGCTCAACCCTTACGAAGCAACTAAGAATACAAATGGTGTAAGTCATACAGAGCAAGAAAACATTTGCCCGGTAGGTATAACAAAAGATTACATAATAGGAATCCAAATCAAATCAAATCAATTCAAAATAATGTACCTATTCAATAGTGAGCCTGAAGCATACTTATTAAACGTCAATTCTTTTTTAACCTACCACCGCGTTGGAACGTGTTGTAGCTGTAGAGAAGATGCGGCCAGAAACTCTATAACACGACTTAATGACTATTACAATATAAATTCTTAAGGTAAGGTTATGTATACAGTTATAATAGTCTATTTAATTAAATAATGGATACTATACAGTAAACTATAAGTTAGTGATGAATGAATTCATAACAACTTCCGTTATCGTATTTTTAGAAGTGAATACTATACCTACATATTTCTTTTTAAATCTGCGCTGGCCTGACCTCGCAGAAACGTAAACGTATGCGTCCGTACGTAGTCCGTACATACTGTGAATACCTACAATCTCAACTCAAGCATTCCTAGAACTTATTTCAAAGTCAAAATACCTTTCAAGCGTAGCTTTGTTTGGTAAACCGTCATTCCATTACATTAATGTTAACATTTCTTTATTTTCATTTCGTAAGTGTATATTTCAGGAAGTGATTACAGCTACGTTCCTCCAGGCTTCTTTAATTTCCTTTGCTTGACATAGCAGCAACTACTTGTCTATCACGAAATGTTATGTAAGTATACAGAGTGTTACAAAGACACCCTGAACATCTATACAGAGTGTAAGGAAAAGTATTATTAACCTTTATCCTACGAATAAGAATGTATAGAAGTGTAAATGAAGCTCAAAAAGTGGCACCAAAAAAAGTGTACCGTGTTCTAAATTTGTTCTTTAAAAACTGTACCTAGCCGCCAAAACTCATACAAAATGTCATTTTTCATTGGGTGCCAAATTTTTTTTCGATTTTGTTTAGACTTACTCTTCTATAGTTATTCTTATTCGTAGCCTTTATCCTATACATTACCTCGGCCAGCGAATTAGTCTGGCCATACAAAGGGGCAACGCTGCCAGCCTCCTGGGCACCTTGCCGTCAAGCAGCGGTAATTTAGAAGATATTTTTTATTTATAACATAAGTTTTGTTTCTCTTTTTTTTTTTGCTTGTTCTTTAGGTTAAGGGTTATGTATATTTTTATCTTGTTTGCATTAAAAAACGTAATACATTATACTTAGTACCTATGTATGTTTAATAACAATGACCATTATACCTACTTGTAAAGAACCAAAGCATCACCACTCAAGCATATAACACACCTTAATAACACACACACACATATAATTAACTAATCAATAAACAAAGTGGATACATAGAATACAACTAAGAGTATTAATTATTCATATGGTAGATAAACATATAATTTTGCAGTAAAATTGGACGTAGTTTCGCAAAAAAGATCCAACCCACTATGGAATGGGTTGTGGGTTGGATCTTTTTTGAAAAACTACGTCCAATTATTTCTACGATTTACGATGCAATGAACAAACGTTTGCATTTCAATTAAAATACTTACATACTCTGTACTCTGCAATGGTGAATGTGAAACAAAAGCATGCAGAATTTTTACATTACTGAAAACACAACTCTACTGAAACCTGAAATGGCCGAGATTCTATTTTACTAGAACAATGTCACTGAAAGTTTGAATAAACGTGTAACTAGCCTAGCGGAATGTCCAGAATATCCATGTTCCTTGCGCTGGTACTGCATTTATCATAGCTATATGTATTAAACAAATTATAGAACGGACGGCTGTCTTTTATTCAATACCTACTTGTCCACAGATATCCTACCTACCCCCCCTACCCTTGTCCTACTTGTCCGTGCAGGAGGCGATGCTGGTTCGATCCCCGTCCAGAAGAGCGATTTTTGAATCTCATTCGGTGAGCTCGCAGCAGTTGAAAATTTCAAAATAACTATGGAGATACGCATCTTTCTACTGCTGATTTGACTTAAAAAAATTGCACTTCTGAAGTATGATTTTTGAAAGACAAATCAGCAGTATAAAGATGCGCATCTCCTTAGTAATTTTGACATTTTCAACTGCTGAATTTACCGAATGAGATTCAAAAATCGCACTCCACGCCGACTCTTACCAATGAGTTTTTCGGAATTTATGTACGATTTGTAACACCACTGGCTTTTCGGTGAAGGAAAACATCGTGAGGAAACCTGCATGCTTCAATTTCGAGGCATGTATTGTACCTTAGAACAAAATAAAATTAATGGATAGGCCTAAAGCGCGGTAAGTTGAAGCAAACTACTGGTGCACTTGGTCCATACAAACTAGCGCCATTATTTGTCAAATCTAGGGCATTTGCATACAAATTTGAAGTACCTAACCTTTCATTTGTTTGTCATAGTGTTGCAGACCTGAGAGGCAGACCATTCTAGCCTGTGTCTTTTATCAGCCCATGTTATATGCCTGGATTCCCTCATAATGTTCTGGTCCAACTATCTTTTGTTCTGATTCGGTCCTCGCCAGCTCGTCAGAAGTTCCTCTATTGTAACTAAAATAGTTGATCTAATATAAAAGTTGAGTAAAACACAGTAGTGGCCTATCACGTCGTATTGCCTGCTACACACATCTTTGACACCCATCAGATTGTCCTCGGATGTAACACAATCTGACAAGTTATCAATGACAAGGCGAAAATGGGTCTCGACTTCTCGAGTCCTATGTCGAACGAACGCCGTGTGTCGTGTCGGGTCGAAACTGATATATTACACCTATGTACGATGTTCGGCTTCGACGTTATGATAGGAAATGTAATAATGCACTGGGTTCGCTTTCAAACTTGTATTTTTTACATTCTGGTTTTGAACAATGTAGGTACCTACTACTGAGGCTCGTGGTTTAGAACCGACCACTCCATTTCTACCATATTCAGAAAATACTGACCTACATAAGTTACCTAATACAGGGTGTAACAAAACACCCTAGTAATATTTTAAGGGGTGGTTTATACCATCAAACTGATCAACTTTTACTAAGGAGCTTGCTGTATGTTACATGATTCAATAGGCAACAAAAAATCATACCATGTTATAACAATTTACCAAATTCCACCGAAATCCGCTCGTATTTAGTTTATGTGGATTAACAACATAATCCCACCCCGAAACCCTATAAATATTACGATACTTATATGAAAAAAATTTTTTACCGGAATGTCATTGTAAATCATCGATGCAAATCAATATTTACGATTTTATTTATTGTAGAGCTTCAACAGGAAATTCCATTTCCATTTTCAAATGGAAAATGGAAATAACATTAGTCCAATAACAATAACGATTTGGATTTACGTTTGGCACCAAACATATACCTAATAGGTACAGGGTCCATCATAGCATCATAGCAGGGTCCATCATTATAACAGTAAAAGAAAGAGTGTCATATACCTTCTACTTATACTCGTATCTACATCATCAGACCCTCAATCTTACCTGTGCAATAAAGTTCTAATAGGAACAAATTAAACGAGACCAAACACAAATTTTCGTCTACAATTCCTTTGATAAAGTATATGTCAAGATTGGAGTTAGTGTAGTTTGGTCACAATGCAAAATCGTCACACTGTATAATGAGTGCAATTTCGTCACAACTGAATATTTAATTTATTTATTAATAATAAATAGTGCAATTTGGTCACAGGCCTATTTGTTTATAATTTTAAGTGCAAATTCGCCATAAAAGGTATAGGTACCTACTAGCTACTGTATTACCTAACTAATATAGGTAGTTACATTAGTTAATATTACTTATCAGAGCCGTAAATAAAAATTTTTGCGGCGCCAAAACCGGTTATGATGAAAATTAAATTAAATTAAATTAAATTAAATTAAATTAAATTAAATTAAATTAAATTAAATTAAATTATGCAATACATAGCTACCTATGTAGATTACTGTTACCTATAAACACATTATTTTAAATAAAAAAATATTCAGCTGATTATGTGTCCTTAGTTAGTTGTGACGAAATTTCGAAGTCGTTTAAAGTCGAAAGTTCAAAGTCGAAGATACGAAAGCGTCGAAAAAAATTGGAACCAGTACTGGTTCCTAAACCCTATACATATACACGCACACATAAATAATTTGTAGGGCGCCTCACGCACACCAACCTATGAAACTTAGCCCCTTTTGTTTTATACGGGATATTAGTGAGGCTCATTCTAGACATATACTTTTTCTAAGTACAATTCATTGAGAAGATCCCTTGACTATAACCTTCCGTCTCATTCATTGCTATTATGCTGAATGTTTTTAAGGGGACTAACAAAGTAATCGCGAAAAAAATCAGTTTTCGAGTAGGAATGCAGATTTGGATACAATGGAAACAACAGATTTTTTTTTCGCGATGTCGACCTTGATCCCATAGAGAAAGTTGTTCAGTTAGATGGTCATCACTTTAAAAAACCATCATCTTATTAAGAAGGACCCTGTATGTGTTTCAATTTAAAACTGTTGTTAGAATCAAGGCTAGATATAAAAACTATTAATTTTTGCTGTCACTATTTGAACGGACTATTTATACTTCATTCCAAATAAGGACGACGAGATATTCCGAAATCTATTGAATTCTGATAAATAAATAATAAATAAAATCAATTTATTTAAGACAATGTCCATAGTGTTGTTGTTAGTATAGTGTAGTTAGTTAGATAGCAAACATAATTTATTTATCTGAAAGATATACTATCCGACATATCTTGGACGTTACTAAAGCTGTTTTAAGAATAAGTTCTCCTCTCGGAAGTGTTTCAAATCTCTGTTTCTGCAATTGAAAATAGTCTCAAAATTGCTCGTCAAAATCGTTGCTGTTTGAAATGGAGTAGGGTAAAATGCCCTAAAGCCGGCACCTTAAGCCATTTTGAGATTTCAATCGTTTAACAATTTTGCAATCTATGGCCTAGCTTTAAAGATTCTTTTTTAAATTGCGAAGTGGTTCATAATCTTCAGAATTAAAGTCAAAAACAAGCCAAAAAACAGTTTATTGCTGAGTTATTAAGGTTTAAATCGAAAGACACACATTTTCCCCAAAGTCGGCAGGTCTAGCCCTAATCCCGGTAAGTATTTTTCCTAAAACCGGCATATGTATTTTGTAAAGGACTAACTACGGGTGGACTCCAATTCTCTATAATTGGTTAAAAGTCAAGCAATAACGTAAAGTTAACGTTAAACGTTTTTGGTGGATTTACGTCTACAGTGAAGGTATCCTTGATATTATAAAATAGTTTCAAATGAACAATCTACAATTTCAGATATTGTTTTATGCTGGTAGTATAATAATATAGGTAGGTACTAAAGAAATACTCGTTCCTTACTAATGCCGACCTAAAGATTTGTTCATTTAGGTTGATTCCCTAAAGCTGGCCACGTATGCCGACTTAAGGTTTTAACGAGAATTTTATGCCCTAACTCCGGCCCCCCCTGTTATTTTAAAAACTATGGATATTAAGTGTAAAATTAGGAGTTGGTTAAATGGTTTATAAACTAACTTTAACAAATATCAGCAACCCACAAAAATGCTCAAATTAATAGAAATCACATTTCCCAAAAATGGATCGCATAGTGATTTTACCCGAAAAATCGCGGTATTGCAGATTCTTCCGCCCTTGTCGCCATTCAAACCTCGATTGTATTTGTATGCTGTGACCGATCGTCGTAACTTTGGTAACGCGTAAGGAGAAGAAAATATTGTATCCTTTAGAGCAAAAACAATTGTTGCATGTCAAATATGAAATAATTTATGGACGATAATAGTTCAGACTGCCGACTTTAGGCGGGGGCCGGGTTTAGGCGCTTTTACCCTATAGCTAAACTCAAATTATGCTCTTTTTGTTGTATAAAAGTTTGGCCCAGGAAGCTGGAAAAGGTATTGTCTAGTTTTGTTGTTTTTCCGTATCACTACGTAATACGTAAGTACTATATTTTTTTATACTACGCCACTTATCCCAACAACCCGACACTGAACATGATCAGGCAAACGCCATCTGTGAATAATGCAAGGATCATGGTAGAGATACAAACACTCAGCTAACGTAACTGGAGTGCGATTTTTATATCTCATTCGGTGAGCTCAGCAGTAGAAAATGTCAAAATAACTACAGAGATATGCATCTTTCTACTGCTGAGTTGACTTTCAAAAATCATACTACAGTAGAGCGATTTTTTAAAGTCAAATCAGCAGTAAAAAGATGCAATCGTGGTAATTTTGACATGTTTAACAGCTGAGCTCACCGAATGAGATTCAAAAATCGCACTCCAGCACTGGTAGCATGCAAGATACAGCTGTATCACGTCTTTTATCTCGTTCGTTCGCACGCAGATAGAAAGAGAGCGAAGGTGTGATAGCGCTGTATCACTGCGGCATGCTAGCTATGCTGCTCTGAGATCAAACAAAACCACTCTCCCCGTAGTAGCAACTGGCGACACCTAGCGGATAGGGCCAAATGCAAGAGTATTCCGTAGCGAGTGAACTCTGTAGCACACTACAGAGTTCTAGGTATAGCTCAGAAGAGAACCACTTATTTTCACTGTTGGTTCTAAGCCAACAGATATTTAAAACCATACACAGATGTCGCTCAACGATTGCATCCCTACCATAGAGGTAGGAATAGAGGAACATACAGCTGAGAGAGCGAGATGTACCCAGCGGCACCACTGTATAATAGAAAGAGATACGTGACGCGAATCAATAGAACCGTTTTTTAGTCACTAATCAATTTTCGTGAATAATAGGGAATCTAAAGTGAAATCGTGGATAATTTTGTGAAATATGCTGACACAACTTCATAAATTTATCCACGATTTTACGTTAGACTCAGAATTATAGACAGTATTAGAATTTTTGCCTGCGAATAGTCTCCAAAAAACATCAAAAAACTGTGTCATTTGACAACTCATGTCACTGACTCTATTCCTGTAAGGTATAATAACTTTATGATCCCTTCAGAGTCATCTATTTTTGCCCCACTGCGCGACGCAAAGGAAGGGTAATGTGTTTATTTTAACGAAGATTCACAAAATTAGTAGATAAGAACGATTAGAATAAGTAATTGATTGCTGACGGTCCGATAGCACAGTCGGTAGTGAACCTGCCTGCTGTGCCGAGGGTCGCGGGTTCGAATCCCGTAAGGGACACATATTTTATGATAAAGATTAGTAGTAAGTATTTGTACCCGAGTCATGGATATTTCTATCTATACTTATACATAATATGTAACCTATATCGTTGTCTAGTCATCATAATACAAGTCCAGGCTAGATTCTGATACTTTAAATGCGACTACTTAGATAATTTGTGTGATATGTCGGTATAGCAGTCAAGCCGGTATGATTCGTTGGGTTTAGAGTAAGTTTTTGGGCTTGGCTTGACACAGACTCCAATAACACAAAGAATGTTCTGATAGATATGAAAATAAGACATTGACTGTAATACTGCTTTTTCCTTTTTCATAGTTGTGAAGTCGGTTTTTCTTCATTTCATATAAGTTCACGTTCAATACGTTCATCAGGCCCATACCCAATCATTAAGTTTGGTGCTTTTCTCTCCATCATCGTCGCTTATTTGAGTTTTGGAGCACAATGTGTTGTTTCTACCCAATCGGATCTTTGAACACCTACTCAGCGCTAAAATGTTCTCTGGCAATTCTTCAGTTTGTTGTTTTGGGTCTCAGTAAGTGCTTAAATCAAAATAAAATTAATGGATAGGCGAACATTTCAAACCAGAAAAGTGAGGCAAAACAAATGAAAGTTAACTTCAAATTTGTATGCAAGTGCCCTAGATTTGACTGATAATGGCGCTAGTTTGTATGGACCAAGTGCACCAGTAGTGTGCTTCAACTTACCGCGCTTTAGGCCTATCCATTAGTAAGTGACCATGATGAACACCGTAAGTTAGGAATTAGGATGGGCAGGATAATAGGTAATAGTATATAGTATGTTAAAGTTTTAATTTTTTTTATATTATTTACGCGAGTTGAAGACTTCACGTGCACACTAAGACTGCTTCGCTTTGTAAACTCTGTCTCTGTCTGTCATGGGTCTGCTGGAAGAAATCTCTTCAGTAATAATCTCGCACTTCACACTTGTATATTATGCTGTATTCATGTATTGCAGTGTGTATAAAGTACCTATATTAAATCAAAAATAGGTAAATAAAATTAATGTGTATTTAGGATAAATTTACCTCTTATACTAGTTAAGGTATACAACTACCTAAGGCTACTTATTAGTCGTGTGGTTTCCAGCTTGGAAGGTTGTAAGTGGCTAATCCTTTTACTTTGCTTTTAATATTGTTATTTTATGTTAAAACGCCACGCCACTGAACCACAGTGGCGATAACCTTGCCTGCAACGCAGTAGGCGATGGTTCGATCCCCGTCCAGGCCGACTCGTACCAATGAGTTTTTCGGAATTTATGTAGGTACGATTTCTATTCGGTGAATGCGAAAACTTCGTGAGGAAACCTGCATGCTTCAATTTCGAGGCATATCGACGGGACGACAATTGACGCTTTGCGTCCGGAGGGGAGAACAATACATAAACTCACGACCATAATCCCATTCGGATTGATCAGGACCATTGCTACAACTAACTAGGTACCAGCAGATGTCTTGCTTGCAGTAGGTAATAACAATGCTCACTTTTAAGGGATATTGAAGGTTTCAAGATGAAAAGTTAGTTATAGGGCCTTTCGCCCTTAAAAACATTGCATAAGACACCCTTATCCCTTAGTCGCCTCGAACGACACGCACGGGAAGAAATAGGGTGGTCCATTCTAAGCAGGAATCACAGGGCACGGCGGTGTCAATAAATAAATAACGCTCACACACACACACATTAAAGACAAAATAAATTAACTATGAGCAATGATTACCTATCATTCTCATACTACCTAAGTACCTATACTCTTCGATCAAAATAACACCAACAACTCGTGTGCAAATAGCGCCCCATTATTAAAAGCGCCCTCCCTATTATGTATTTAAAATGTAAAGTACCTTTATTAAATTACCATCTTAAAAGCGTTGCATTAAAAACTGAAACCACCTAAATAAATCACACAAATGGGTGACATGAATCAAACAATAAGCAGAGGAAATTCGATACCGCGCTTAATAAGCTCTTAGGGTTCTTTTGTGCGGTGAAGAGTCCTGACATAACATGTTATCAAATAAAAGAAAGGTGTGAAAATTCACAGGCGTTCGGTTATAGACTCCACCTACTTAAGATGGCGTTATCCCCTCCATTAGGCGATCAGCCAGTGGCGTGAGAGCAGCAGATTATTATCAGTACCTACAGCCACCGCGGCCACAATCTCGGCACCACCTATTTTCAAAAGCAATTATCACCTCACCACGATATCAGCAGTTACGCTGAGAGATTCTAGTATCTATTCAAACTTCTCACTGTTAGGGTCAGTATTTGATAAAATTTAAGTCAAAAATTATGTTCTAAAACTACCGAAGACAAACTTAAAGTAATGGATGCGACGGATGGTATTTCAAGCACATGGGAGAATGAAAAACGATCAAGTGATCAAGTGTGTAGTGAAAATTTAAGATACGGTTGTGATTCGGAAACTGAATATGATAGTGAAAACGAGACTATTGATGTTTTATGTGAAAATAGTAAACTATCAGTGGCAAGACTTCGTGCTAAAAGTCAAAGAAGACCAAGTATTTGTACTAATGAAAGAATATACTTCGACCAAACGACGTTTTCTCCCAAAACACTGAATCCACCAAGAAGCTTGTGCAACAATAGTGAATATACGAGTGCCAACAGTGTAAAAAATTTTAACATTAGTAAAAGCAAAACATTCCTCATTGATAGTATTTTAGGTAATAATAAAAGTGATTCTTCTCAAATCGATGCATCTTTGTGCAATGATGACAGTAATAACTTTGAAGAAACAACAGATGAACACAACGGTAAGCTAAATTCCGATATATATAGTACTTGTAATATCAGGATTGAGCATCTAAATTTGTTGATCTGCACTGTAGCTAGAACACGAATTTATTCCAAAAACTTTAGTAGGTATCCCTTTTTGAGTAGATGAAAGATAACTATGTTAACTATGTTACAATTCGAAAACAAAGGTGTCTACATGTGCCAGAACTAAGGCCAGAACCAGTAAATCAGTGGGACATGTCGTTTGTTAAATAAAGCGCATCTTTCATACATTCAACAGTGAATCTAGCTTCACATATCAATCAAATCAGTCCACAGCAATCTACTGCTAGGCATAGGTCTTCTTTGCGCCACTTTTCACGGTCCTGTGTTGATCTGAAACGCATTTAAGCGAACCCGTCGTTGCACCCCTGCAATGTCTGGTCTGCTTACTTACCACACTCACCATCATCATCATCATGGGCTTTATTTACTCTAATTAGATGTTCCAAACACTATACCTATATACACTAAAAGAATAGGTATCGTTAGAAAGAAAGTAGATACACATGGCGACACATCAACCTATACAAAACCAACATAAGCTTGCCGCGCGACGCTATATACGTTATGCAACCTATGTACGACTGCTGGTCGTTTTTTTCATAGCTTGATGTGTCGCCGTGTGGACATCAAGAACAGAACCATGCCAGCTTGTATCGTTCTAGAAAATTTCAGTATGAATTTTTCAAGAAATTCCAATAGACATATTGGACAAATTATGACTAATTGTAAGACTAACCGATCGTGTCAGAAACATGGAACTGCGCACCAGAACTGGCATAAATGACGTGGGGCGCAAGACAGCTCAGCTGAAGTGCGTCTGGGCCGGAAATGTCTGTCGCATGCATTCGGAAAGATGGGCCGAAATCACCGCAGACGGGTTCCTCAGGATGGTCGCCGGCGTCGAGGTAGACCTAGGAAAAGGTGGAGAGACAACATGGATGCCTTCTTGGAAATTTGGCCAGAAGTTCCACACAACAGAGAGGACTGGAGAGTAAAAGGGAAGGCCTTTGCTCAGCAGTGGGACTTTGAATAGGCTACGTAAAAAAATATGAAAGGAACAATTGCATTTAAAAGAAAGAAAATTAAATAAAAGAAACAATTTTCTTTTGAAAAATTCAAAGTCCAAATCGCTATCCTATGTGTGCATTTTTGTATCGAACAACGCTTGTCGTTTTTTATAATCATCCTTACATTCATAGTTACTAGTTTTATAAATGTCTGGACAGGACATTTATAGGTGAAACATACAGAGCGACATGACCTGGCCTCAGCCCAAGATCTTAAAGATAATAGAAAAAGCTCTTTTCTTTAACGTAAGAAAAAAAAAATATTTTGGTTTTATAATCGATACGATTGCGATAATGTTTCAATTTTGAGTACTTCTGTGAAAACGGAAAGCGGTAAGCTTAGCAAAGTTGGTACATATTTAAACCTGAAACTCTACCCATGCTAAAAATATAAGTTGCTGTAACTGCACGCAAAGTTGAAGATTGTTATGTTGAAGGTTTGCAGGGTTTTAAACTGCCTCAAACGACAATAAGCTTGTGAGTTTTTGTATGTGTAGTTTCATCATCATTATCAGCCAATCATCATCCACTGCTGAACATACGCCTCTCCCAAGGCGCGCCACAAAGCTCTGTCCTAGGCCTTCTTTATCCAGTCGCTCCCGCTGCCTTTTTTAGGTCGTCTTTCCAGCGGAAAGCAGGGACACGATTTTTGAATCTCATCAGTTGAAAATGTCAAAATTACTATGGAGATATGCATCTTTATACTGCTGATTTGACTTTCAAAAATCATACGTTAGGAGTGCGATTTTTGAACGTCAAATCAGCAGTAGAAAGATGCGTATCTCCATAGTAATTTTGACATTTTCAACTGCTGAGCTCACCGAATGAGATTCAAAAATAGCTCTCCTGGGCCGTATTACTTGTGTAGTTTAAACATTATTAATTGTTGATTTTTTTTACATAGTTTCATCGACCTCATCCATGTGCCCGGAGCTCGGTGCGCTCAACGACGCGGGGCTGCTCGCAGGACATGCGTACGCGCATTGGCTAGCCGCGCACCAACCATCCTCTAACTTTTACGGTTAGTATTTAGGCTATAGCTTTTCTTTAAGTTTTAAGAATTAGATATTTATTCAATATTTGCCTTGCCTAACGGACATAAATAGTTTTAAATCGATAAAGAAACTAATTATAATCAAGCTGAGGTAGCTTCGCGAAAAGCTGCTAGTATGGTGGTGGCTGGTTGAGGAATTGTTGTCGCACACATTTGATTAAAAACAGAGAAACATCATTTCATCATCATATGCCTTTCCATTTATTGCAAATGTTTGCTGTTTTCGTGGCTCTATACAGGGTGTAAAAAAACACCCAAGTGATAACAGATCATCTAACTGAACTACTTTCTCTATGGAGCCAACAAGGAAATCGCGAAAAAACTTCTGCTGTTTTATACTAAACTGCAGTATCGTACCCGACTCGACTCCTATGTATCGAGATTTTATTGTAATATGGCTAAATACGTTCAGGACGAAAACCATAGGAGCGAGCGAAACAAGCTCGAGATTTTTCTGCAAAGGTAATTGCAAATCCGGAGGGACAGACTCCGCGTGGGCCAGGCCTACCTCCTTGCTAAAAAGATCTTCTTTGTGCCATTCGTATTTCCCCCGCTGAATAGCTGTTTTACCCCCGCGGGGTTATTACCCCCAGGTTAGGAACCCAGGCTCAGCAGCGTGTAACGAAACACCCTAGTAATACTAAAAGGGGTGCTTCAGACCATCAAACTGAACAACTTTCACTATGGAGCCAATATAGAAATCGCGAAAAAAAAAATCACCTGTCCCATATTTTGGCACAAGTAGGTTTGCAGTTTAGTATAGGGCAGCTGAATTTTATTTTCGTGATTTTGATGTTGGTCCCAAACCTACTGAAAGTTGTTCAGTTTGGTGGTCTAACTGTAAAAGTTTTAAATGTTTATTTTTACTTTTGTAACACCCTGTAGTATAGTAGTGCACTAACTGCCTCCGTGGTCTAATGGTTAAGAGTATTGGGCTCTTGACACGGACGTCGTGGGTTCGATTCCCACGGGGGGCACCTAGTGAAATGTCACTTTGTGCGTTTTTCCTCAGTTGGTTAGGACATTGTAGGCTGAGTCACCTGATTGTCTGAAAAGAAAGATGATTCCGTGCTTCGGATGGCACGTTAAGCTGTTGGTCCCGGCTATATACATAAAACCACGCCAGAGGCCGTAAGGCGGTTTGAATAAACTCTGACACCAGCACGGCTAGCATGCCACACACGACAAAGCGTTTAAACGAGAAAAACGTCATGCGCGCTCTTTTTGGCGTACGTAAAATAATAAAGATGGAGGCACGTCTCGATTTTTATCGTTTTCTCGGCGGTGGCATGCTAGAGGGGCAGCCTACTCGATAAGAAGATAGTAGTGCACTTAAGTACTTAATAATTACCTACAAAGTAATTATAATAAAGACTCTACTCGTATTATCCCTACACAATCAAAACAGTCTATAAAACACCGTGACACCCCAATATCATCTTAACCCGTAACTGCGGCATGGCATGCTCCGCATCGCGTGTCGGCAGCGGGTGTTACTCTTCGCACGCAATTGCACGCAATGTTCTGTCCTCCGTGCAATAGTTATTAATCTTGTGTAATATAATCATGTATGGGGTCATTTGTTCTTGTCTGATTGTTAATGAATTAGCGGGTAGACGGTGAAATTATTGTCTGTCACAGGATTTTCTACTTATAACAATATTATTTAAAAGTAAGCTATAGCCTGTAGAATCCCACTGCAGGGCAAAGGCCTCCTCTCACGAATAAGGGTGAGAGGTACATTATCATCACAGTATAATGTACGTCCCACTGCAGGGCACAGGCCTACTGGGCGTTAGTCCACCACGTGTGCCCAATGCGGATTGCACTTCACATACACAACGGAATTTTTCATCAGCGTATAAAAAATTCCGTTGTGTATGTGAAGTGCTTTACTTCACCGTTTCGGAGCAGTCGGTATTACGTATTTAAGTTAGAAAAACTCATGGTATATATGGCATGTAATTCGTGCGGATTCGAACCTGGAGTGCGATTTTTGAATCTCATTTGCTGAATTCAGCAGTTGAAAATGTCAAAATTACTATGGAGATACGCATCTTTCTACTGCGGATTCGACTCTTAAAAATCGCTCTCCTGTAGTATTATATTTGAAAGTCAACTCAGCAGTAGAAAGATGCATATCTCCATAGTTATTTAGACATTTTCAACTGCTGAGCTCACCGAATGAGATTCAAAATTCGCACTCCTGGATCTCAAGATTGAGATTCCATAGCTCTCTCACTCTGGGAACAGAATTAGAACCTATCCTAATGTTTTTTTTTTGTTATTTATAGACGATCACTAGGTATGATGATATTATCTATGTAAAATCGAAACTATAATAGTAGGTATGTTACATTGAAACGTTTTTTTTTTGGCGCTGGTTTGCATGGTAGAGCTTGTGTTTTGGAAACGATTACCGATGTTAAACAACCTCGACCAGTACACGACTGCATGGCTGACTGTTTGTGGTAGGTGTACCAACTTGTAATATTCAAATTTTACTATCGTACTTTTCCACTCGCATATAAACGCCCAAATGCAGGGTCCAAATCGAAATCGCAAAAAAAATCAGCTGTCCCATACATTTGGCTGAAGTAGGTTTGCAGTTTAAATAAATAAAAAAATAAATAAATATCTTGGACAGTGTCACACAAATTATCTAGTCACATTTAAAGTTCCAGAATCTAGCCTGGACTTGTATTATGATATGATAACTAGACAACGATATAGGATACATATATAGATACAAACATCCATGACTCGGGTACAAATATTCATATTCGTCATACAAATATTTTTCGCGATTTAGATTTTGGTGCCATTGAGAAAGTTGCTCAGTTTGATGAGTAGAATACATGCTGATGTTATCTGCAGTGATATAAAATTTACCCTGTATACGCGAAATAACAAAATAATATAAAACTTGTACCTATACCTACCAATGGTCTTATTACACATTTCATAATTTAAAATTAGGCATGTATAATATACTGTGCAATGTTACGAATAATTCGTAGGTGCAATGCAATAAAACGACTAGGTATGACGTGGCAAGCTACGATTTACAACATTTCGGAGACATCTTGTTGATAAATTTTTTTTTCGTTTGTTCTGTATGCATTCATTCGTCAGGCGACGGTATTTCAGTGGCTATAAAATTAGTGAGAGTGTGTCATGTCCGGGAACAGTCAGGGATGACGACCGGGGGTCCACGTGCAGCTCAAACTTTCTATGTAAACTGTTATGTCTCCGCCTAAGTAAAGAGTGTTACATTCCTCCAACCATAACACAAGGTGATGACAATTGAACGCAAAACATGATGACCATATCTCCAGAATTCATTATTGAACTTGTGAATTATAATTGTAGTGAGATACAATACCGGATATATAGTCTTAATCAAAAGCTTTCAAACATTAAAAGTTTCATCGATCAACGATCCCGTAGTTTTCGCGTTATGCGCGAACAAGCAAACAGAAAATAATAAAACAAAAAAATTTGGAATCAGGGACATCTAAAAACCGAATCGTAATTTGTTTATATCTTCAATGTACAGACACAGTTCTGTTACAGTTTTGTAATAGTAGAGATGAAATTAATTAAAAAAAAAAATTGATCTTGTTATTGTATAGGGTCCTTCTTAATAATCTTAATATGCTGACACTTTTTAAGGGGATGATCAGACCGTCAAAGTTAACAACTTTCTCTATGGCACCAACATCGAAATCGCGAAAATGAAAATCTGCTGTACCAAACGAAACTGCAAACATAGGGCAGATGATTTCGTTTTCGCGATTTCGATGTTTGTCCCATAAAGTTGTTCAGTTTGATGGTCTTATCATCCCCTTAAAAAAGTGTCAGCATATTTAAGAAGGACTCTGTACCTATGTAGCTTCTGCGCCTACTTACAAATGGTTTCGGTTTTAATTTTGTGTTAATTTTTTGACAGCGGTCTAGATGTTAAGGCGTAATAGTAGGTGGAAATAACTCGGAGGCATCTTTTATATTTTTCATTTTACGACTAGATTTATATATACCATTTACCGAAACTAAAGTCATACCTCAGTATTTTTGGATAGTTTATCTAGTGAAATCATAAACTGAATACACGATTGGAATTACTTCACTCGATAGAAAATCGTCGCAAAGATTAACGTATTTTCATGCATTTTTAAACATTTTTCTCGTTTTAGAAGAACTTAAAATAGTTTCCGATTTTTGCATTTATACTCACATGTTCATCATTAGTTTAACTAGTGAAATCATAAAAAAATCTAGAAAAAGTACTTTGGTTAGTTCTTTTTAATCGACGAAATAGTAATCTCATAGAAAATATTCGTCAGGACCTATAGCCCCTTAAACTAAATAAGTATAAAATGATACCACAGAAAAGGTAAAATCTAATGGGCCAAAAGTTTGGTAGTTACCCACTGAGCTATTTTTAGATCAATCTGAAGGAGACCATCAATGTCACACTGACCAATGCATAAAATCATAAAACCTACAAATACACAAAAGCGAATCCGTGATCGAAACTCGTTAGCGTATTATTTTTATCATTTTTAAGTCCACGCAAATTTTCAATAACAACAAAAATAAAAATAAACATTGCGCTAAACGTTAAAAATGTTTAGCGTTAGCACTAATTTTAAGAATCAACAGTCCACACCGCGTCGTGTTTCGTGCGATAAATCCTAGGGTACATTCGACGAATTGTCGCCGACCGACGGACGGTGGTCGCGACTTCGCACCAAAGTGTCGGTAAATAGCTGCCGTGACGTTAATCACTGACAATGCTCTCGTGTTTGCACCTCGCCTTAACGCTGAGCATGAACAGATCGAATTGTATCAAGAAATACACCAAGGTTCTGTGAAAAAGTATACGTAGAGTTTGTCTGTTATCGTATTAAAGATGGAAGCTATTTTTATCTATTTGGGAATAGCGTCATGTTTTGTTGTGGATAACATTTGAGACTGTAGCGGAGCTACGAGAGCTGACTCAGCAACAATGCCGAACACATCGATCGAGTCGATGTAAACAGAGATCTATCTAGGTCAGCGCATGCGACCTATAGCACGTCACACAGAAGACGGCCAATCACAATATGGATCTGTCCAACGCATCACAGCTCATTACGAATAACAACCAATCATATGGCGAGTCCTGAATCGCACTATCGAAGTTATCAAGAGACTTTGCATATATACAACATCCAACTAAGAACTGTTGGACCGCGGTCCCGGGCATTCCAACTAGCCCGTGGAAGATCTTCCCTTTTCCTCCAAACTGGTGACCACCGACAATTGAGCAATCAACCTTCTGGTACGTAGCAGTCACTGAAGATGGCAGCAACACGGAGCAGCAACGAGGTCCTGAACTAGCCTACAAAGCATAAAGGTCCCGCATCTCCGCAGCAGAGGTTATCGGCCAGCGCAACGGTACAGCAACCATTGGGGTCACACCGTCACACGCCGTACACAAGCCTTCATGAAGAATTGCCATGCCTGGACTGAATGCGTACCGAGCAAGCTGAAGACAAGTTTCGACACTCCGTCTGGAGGGGGAGTACTGTAGCGGAGCTACGAGAGCTGACTCAGCAACAATGCCGAACACATCGATCGAGTCGATGTAAACAGAGATCTATCTAGGTCAGCGCATGCGACCTATAGCACGTCACACAGAAGACGGCCAATCACAATATGGATCTGTCCAACGCATCACAGCTCATTACGAATAACAACCAATCATATGGCGAGTCCTGAATCGCACTATCGAAGTTATCAAGAGACTTTGCATATATACAACATCCAACTAAGAACTGTTGGACCGCGGTCTCGGGCATTCCAACTAGCCCGTGGAAGATCTTCCCTTTTCCTCCAAAAGTACGTTCTTCAATTTCTTAATATTCTTAAAGAAAGCGATTCAAAGAACAAAATGTTTTTTTTCCAAATAGCAATATTTATTGTTGCCAACCAATATTATTCACATGGGAGTCACGTTGCAGGGTTTGTCTTGAACACTTGTCTCTCGCGTGGTGTTCGCGCGGTTCGCGTCTCAGCCTGCCACGAGGCTCTAAAATCCTTCTCAGTTGTTCTTACTCAAAAACAATCCTCGAGATTGGATAGACACTCCCTCAAACTACTTGACACTGGCGAAATCTAACAAGGAAACGCCATTAAGTAAAAATGGAATGGAATATTATTCACATGAAATAGGTAACATCAAAACAAAAGTTTGATGAACCAAACATCAACTTACTATATGTATAGGTATGCCCCACTGTAGGGCACAGGTTTACCCTCAAGAAGGGTGTATGGGTAGTCCACCACGCGTGGCCAATGTTGATTGGTGCACTACACATACGCATCAGAATGTCTTCATGAGCGTTTGCAGGATACTTTCCTAAACCGTTTGAGAGCTGTCAAGTTAGAAAACTCATTGGTACATACCATCTCGTCCGTGCGGATTCGAACTCGGAACTTCATGATTGAGTGTGCATATCTACGAATAAAGAAATAAATATGGAAATATAATTCACGTCAAAAAATGACCCCACGAACTTTGGTGTACACCACGCAAGCGCGCAAGACTCAATCGTTATGGCGACTCCAATTACGGCGTTTGCAGCCAAAACTCATGGTCCCAAAAATTAAGGAGATTTTGTTCGGAGTTATCGTTCTGTTATAACGATTTATGGAAACCGTGTTTTAAAAAAAAGATTTATTATTAAGAAGAAAAGTACTTTAATTAATCGAATTTAATTATTTAATAATGAGGTCCTTAGGCAGCCGTCACGGATGGTAGTAGGGACGAGACTGAAGCGGGAGCGTCTGCAGCTCCGCAGGGTAGAGAGAGCTGAGTCGGCAGAACAGAGAGAGAACAAGGGGTATAACAGCCCCCAGGAGAAGACTAAACTTCGGGGTAGAATCGCGAAGTTTATGGACAGTAGGGGTGAAAAAGTTATATTTAGATTCCAGACCTAAGTCGAGGAGCAGGAGTAGGCTGGTTATCTAGTTCGAGGTCCGGTTTGGGTATTGCAACATTTACTGGGTTGTTTGTCCGTGTTTTAAATAAACAGCTGCTGCCAGATTTTAACATTGAATACAGTTTAAAAATAACAATGCATAATAAAACTATAACTATAATTATAACTATAACAGAGTAGTGCGCCCCGTACTTGATAACATGCTGCTGTGTTAATATTTTATTTACTTTCTGTGACATTGAGTCTAAAATCAAAGTTGGATTAATATTAATTTTGTCTAAATCGAGATTTTGCAATTTCAATGGGGTCACACTTGGTGCTATATTATTGAATTTATTTACTGAACAACACGAGTCGTTGATCAGATTAAAGTCTGTTTTATAAAGTGGAATAGATACATTTAAATTCTTGTACTTTGGTAACAATCTAGCACTCTTACAATAGGCGGTACAGTTACTTGGAATGTTGAGTATACCTGTGCCCAAAATATTTGTTTCAAACAATTCTAGGTTATTACAATCAATTGACAGTTTACTTAATTGGGATTGTACATAAATCCACCTATTATTTGCTAGCGGTTTCCAAGTGTCTATAATTCCGTATATAAATTTTGTTTCGCACTGCACTGGGAGTTTATTTATCACTTTTGACATTAATTCACTTTCACAACTAGGATTTGTACCGGAAGGGAATACATCCGTGATTTCGCAAATACGATATCGCGAATCAATTATTTTACACTGATTTAAATCGTCCAGTTTACAATATTGAGATTTATCTTTGGTCATTGCAATATACTTAATGCTGGGTACAATAGTAGTAAATGAGTTCGGGCTGACTGTACCATGCGGTACGGGTAACGCTACACTATGAAATAAGCTATACTCTTTAGAGGCGACTAAAGGTATCTGTAACACAAAAATAATCTTATTGTTTAGAAAATAACATACTAACTTAGAAGAGCTTAGAATAACATGAATCAAATCTATATCTAATTTAACAGGCAACTCTAAATCATTAGGTAGGTGTCTATAACTATCGGCAAGTTCTCGGTACAACTGGAGCGGTGTTATCACCGTAGGATGCAGTATGTTTTGATTAGTAAACAAAACTGAGTTGGTTATGGCTTCTAGTTGAAACGAAAGTGAGAGAATAGTGGTTTCCAAACTGTTAAGTATATAATTAAGTTTTGATTTTATTAATAAATCGTTTGAAATTACTGATAAGTTTTTTAACTCCAATGAAAACTTGTCGACAGCGTTAGTCAAACTATCTTCATTAAATTTAATTTTATATAAAGTTTTGTTGTAACTTGCTATGGTTGATGTAGTGACCAAAATATTTTGTTTCATTAATGAAGCTAATTCTTTTTGGTTATTCTGTACAGAGGAGATTGCGTCGTCATATTTTAAAGCATCGTCTTCGTCTAGAGTGCCGAAGATATGTTTAAACACAGTGCCAACACCACCAAACCACGCGGAGCGTTTGGCTCTATTATTCATTAAATGTGAGATTGACGAGTACTCCTTAACGATGTCATGATATCTCACGGTTAAGGGTTCCAAAATGTTATGGCAATCTATGTCATCTAGTGCTTTACTTTGTTTACATAAGTACCTAACAGTACCTAATACAGAATTTACGTTTTCGATGTGAGGTCCTATGTAAGAGATATCTAAAGGGATCACTACGTTTAGGTTGCCGTTATGTATTTTTAGTTTACCTAAATAATCAAAGTAAATGCCTGGACTCGATGTGATTGGTTGCACATAGTCCGGCCTTGCTTGAGCCGTAAGGCTGAAAACAAAATAATAAACTGTTAAAAGTTAATCTATCCTATGCTTAACTATATACCTATTTATAATACCTATTTTCTATCATATTATTTACTACAGCCGGGTTGGATGTCGGCTGGTTTCACTTCGTCAAAGTGATGAGTTACGTGTTTTCTGTTAATGAGAACCGTTAAATTGTTGTTGCTATTGACTTTAACTATTTTGTAAGGCCCTTTCCAGATTGGTGATAGGGCTTTTCCGAGTCGGAGGTGGTTTTTCAAATAAACGTAATCTCCGACTTTATAGGTTACTGGGCGAGTACGTGTGTCATAGTATGATTTAGAATTAACTTTAGATTTTGTTATGTTTTGTATTGCTAGGTCTCTAGTGAGTTTTAATTTATGTTGTAGCATCTTAACATACTCAGGGTAAGTGTTATCGGGGATCGGAGCGTAAACCGAATCAGGAATGTAGGGCTTACGACCATATAGAAGTTCGTAGGGTGTGAAATTTGTTGTACTGTGGACGTTTGTATTATAGGCCAGCATGGCAGTAAACACATACCGAGGCCAGTTATCTTTATTTTCATTGACAAAGGATTTTAGATACTCCTTGAGTGTGGAGTGACTGCGCTCAAGGGCGCCTTGTGTCTGTGGATGGTATGGAGAAGACCATAGTTGTTTTATGCCTAGAAATTCACAGGTTTTCTTGAAAAGTTGAGCTGTGAAGTTGGTGCCTTGATCAGTAAGGATTTTCTTTGGGATTCCAAATAAAGAAATGAAATGGATAAGGCATTCACTGGTCTCTTCAGCAGAAACGCTACGAGTTGGATAGGCTACAGAGAATTTAGTAAGGTCGTCTTGGAGTGTCATTATATATTTTAATTTGGCTGTGCCAGATTCAGGTAAAGGGCCAACCATATCGAGTGCTACTCGCTCAAAGACAGTAGTTGATGTAGTTGTGATCTGCATAGGTGCTTTATTAATTTTTCTATAAGCTTTATTTTCTTGACATGATTTACAGTTTTTTACGAAATTTTCTACGTCGCGCCGCATACTTTTCCAATAATATTTTTCGCGAATTCTATTTAGCATTCTCACAGAACCGAGGTGTCCTGCTACAGGTAAATCATGATTTTCATGAAGGATTTTCTTGATTTCAATTAATGATGGATACATTATACTGTTATAGTACAAGTTTATTGTAATGTTTGTGTTACGGAATATGAATGCGATCATATTGTAAATTTTGACGAAAGATAATTTTGAATAAGGATTACTGAAGTCAGAGATTGCTATCTCAGTTACATCACCGATTCTCAAAAGTTCGTTCTTTATTGTTTTTAATGTTTTGAATATTTCTGGGTAAGTTGTTTGATCGAAGTGATGTACTTTTGTAAATAGCAGGAAAATTGTTTTATTAAACATTTCTAATTTCGTGAATGTGTATAACTCTTTCTCGGGTTCTAATAATTCATCTGGATTTTGCATATTGCTGATAATTTCTTGCATGTATGGATTTGATTCATCGAGGTCTAAAGACGTTGGAATAAGGATATATTTGGATCGAGTTTTCAATAAGTGTTGATTATTTTCTTTTAGAATAGAATTATATGTTTCCTTCTTGTTGGTTATTGATTTCAGGAACTGATTATAATCATCTTCAGTCGATGATGGTTGATTTTGATGTTGAGGATTAGAGATAATTTCTATTTCAGAATTCTGACTAGTAGTTGGAATTTGTTTTTCAGGATTTTCAGGTACTGAAGCGGAAATAGTAGGATCTATCAGGATTTGGAGATCTTTCAGGATCTGCGCTAAGCCATCGTTGAGATTCGTATGAGGTTTGATTTTGGTTTTTTCAGGTACAGCGGATGTACTGGGGAGAGAAAACTCAGAGGCATTTAGTTCAGGATTGTCCAGAGGTGACGGGATGTTAAGAGACTCAAAGTCTAGGTTGAGGTCTTCTGAATGTGGGCTTAAATTTAATGGCCCTAGGTCGACGTTATCGTCGCTGGTATTTGGATTTTGAGGAAGAACTGGATTTACGGGAAATCTTGACAGAGCATCTGCAACGGAGTTAAGTTTACCTTTTCGATAAATAATTTCATAATCAAACTCTTCGAGTTTTAATCGCCACCTTTGTAATTTGCTACTGGGGTCTCGGTGATTGAAAAGCCATCTAAGAGGCCGATGATCTGTGATTATTTGGAATTTTCGCCCGTATAAATATGGGCGATAAGTTTTACATCCGAACAGGATAGCGAGCAATTCTTTTTCAGTGGTGCTGTAATTGGACTCACTTTTGTTTAGGGTGCGCGATGCATAAGCAATAGGTCGTTCTTGACCAATAGGTCCTTGAGAAAGGACAGCACCAAGGGCATGATTTGAGGCATCGCAAGTGAGAAGAAATGGTTTTGTAAAATCGGGATAGCAGAGTACAGGAGCAGAGGTAAGTTTAGATTTTAGGGTATCGAAAGAATTTTGCTGCTGATTTTCCCACAGGAAAGGTTGATCCTTTTTTAGGAGATTAGTTAGGGGCTTAGCGATTTTGGAAAACTCAGGAATGAATCGACGATAGTAAGAGACGAGTCCAAGGAAAGATTTAACTTCCTTAGGAGACAGGGGAACTGGGAACTCAGTGACTGATTTTATTTTGTCTGGATTAGGTTTTACACCATCTTCCGTGATGATATGACCCAGGTATGCAACTTCTCGTCTGAGAAACTCGCATTTATCAGGTTGAAGTTTGAGATTGAATTGGCGGAGTCTTTCGAAGATGGATGATAAGTTGTTAATTTGAGATTGTAAATCATGGGAATAGATGACAATATCGTCTAGATACACGAAACAGCGTATACCTTGCAGTCCAGATAAAGCGGTGTTCATTAGGCGTTGAAAGGTGGAAGGGGCATTTTTAAGCCCGAATGGCATGCGAGTGAATTCGAAATGCCCTTGTGGCACATTAAAGGCTGTTTTGGGACCATCGCTTTCATTGAGCGATATTTGATGAAAACCGGATGCAAGGTCTAAGGTTGAAAAATATTTACAGGAACCGAGTTGATCTAGGATTTCAGAGATTTGTGGAATAGGGTATGCATCTCCGATTGTGATATCGTTTAATTTTCGGTAATCGATTACGACACGCCATTTTCTTTGACCAGACGAGTCGAGTTTTTTGGGCACTACCCATATGGGTGAAGACCACGGAGATGACGAGTTTTTAATGATACCCTGATCTAGCATTTTATTTATTTGGGATTCAACTTCTTTCTTGTGACATTCTGGGAAACGGTATGTTTTTGTATGAACTGGAATTGAAGTAGTTGTTTGGATTTCATGTTTGATTGCATCGGTGTAAGATAATTTATCATTAGGGAGATGAAATATGTCTGAATAATCGGAACAGACTTGATATAGTGACTCTACTTCTTCTTGATTTAAGTGAGATACACGTAAAAGCTCTAGAACTTCTTGGGTTCTGTGATAGGAATTTGACTTATTCTTTGAAATAGAAACGTTATTTACGGGAATAGAAACGTTATTATTGAAAGGTATTAACCTTAAATTGAGGTTTGGATTTAGTAATATCGGTTTTTCCGAGACATTCACAACGGATATGTTTACTCTTTTATTATCTTTTACATTTACTATGCAATTTGGAAATAGCAGACCATCTGAATGATGGTAATCGAGGACTAAGCCTTCTTTAAGGTTTGGATTTGAGACAGAGCACTCAATTACTGTCTCTGTCCTTGGAGGGATAACATAGGTAGGTTCAGAGAAAAATAATTTCAATTCAGATTTTCCTAGGATTTTTAGGATGTTGCGGGTGTAGTCGATGTTACAACCGAAATTGTTTAGCAAATCACTGCCGATTATACCATCATAAGGTAAATTGATATCGTTAATGACGTGTACTTTGTGGTGAATACATTTTCGTTCTGGTAGGTAAAACTTCAATTGGAAATGACCTAAGGTCGGGGTTGGCTCATCGCCTGGATCTATACCTTTTAGATTGATTGAGTCTTTTACTAATTTTTGTTTTTTTTTAATACATGTTTGCTTCAGTAGGCTGACTGAAGAACCTGAATCAACTAGGAGAGACAGTGGTAATTCTGATATCGAAGTATAGATCAAGATATGTGGTAGAAGAGTCTTGCTAGGATCGGCATGGATTTCATAGACTTCAGTTTTTTTTGACACAGTGGGATTTGTAATGGATGTTTTAGACACAGCTGGTCTGGATTTAATGGTATTGGGTACAGTGGGCATGGATACAGTGGACTTGGATACAGTGGGTTTGGATACAGTGGACTTGGATACAGTGGACTTGGATACAGTGGGCTTGGATACAGTGGACTTGGATACAGTGGACTTGGATACAGTGGATACAGCGACATTGGATACAGTGGGCTTGGATACAGTGGATTTGGATACAGTGGATACAGCGACATTGGATACAGTGGATTTGGATGCAGTGGGCTTGGATACAGTGGATACAGCGACATTTGATACAGTGGATTTTGATACAGTGGGCTTGGATACAGTGGATTTGGATGCAGTGGGCTTGGATACAGTGGATACAGCGACATTTGATACAGTGGATTTTGATACAGTGGGCTTGGATACAGTGGATTTGGATACAGTGGATACAGCGACATTGGATACAGTGGATTTGGATGCAGTGGATACAGCGATTTTTGATACAGAGGGTTTAGAATGAGTGTCGACTTGGGGATTATTGTGTCTCGTGCGACACTTTAACGAGACATTTATTCGTTTAAATTTTCGGCTTTGTCTTGAATGAGATCGACTTCGTCATGGCCCTCATCTTCAGTAACATCGTCTTCAATGTAATGAATTTGAGGTCTGGGATTGTAGCTTGTGCTGGGCCTAGGATTGGGATTTTGGGCGCGGTTATTGTTAAATTCTCTTTTCCTACAATTATCGATGGTATGGCCCGGCGCTTTGCAGTATCTGCAAATTTGATTTGTGGGAGGATTGTTGAAGGGTGGTCTCGGTTTGAAGGTATTAAATGGTCTCTGACCTTGAGATGGGCCTGATGATGATGGCCCTGGATTACGATAATTAAGCATGTTACGCTGTGGCTTATCGGTTGAGATATTCTTTTTATAGATTGTCTGTTGGATACGTTCTTCTGAAATAGCATGATTTATTGCTTCATTTAGGTTTTTAGGCGACTTACACCTGATGATGCTTGAAATTCGCGGATTGAGACCCATTATAAAATGATGCAGAGCTAAATCTTCCATAGCCGCAGTTCGGCCTGATACTTCTTTCACTTTTGTACCGCTGAGAGAAATTTCTGTTAGTAGCTGTGATAGACATGTTTCTACCCTTAAGGAAAATTGATTGACATTTTCATTTGGAGCTTGCTTGCTCTCTTGTAGATCCGTTAAAAGATGCGCATAATGTTTTCTTTCACTGAATTGAGTTTTCAGAAACTCCTTTAATTGTTCCCAAGCTGTAAATTCTTTGATCGAGCAAGCAACCTCCGCTTTACCTTGGAGTTGACATAAAATATATTTGAAGAGAGTCGGCTTTTGAGTTGTATTAGCTAAATCGAAAGCATTGTCACAATTGACTATAAACGAGTTAAGAGTTTCCCTATTGCCATCATAGGGTTTAATAAATTTGAGTAGAATGGATAAATCGATTGGAGTAGACATCGTTTCGTCGTCTTCGTCAGAAGAATAATGAGAAGAATCGCTTTCTTCCGAATGCTCAGGCTCTGTTTTGGATATGGCAGGTTGTTTAATGTCTCCTGGCATACGAAAGCTTTTGAAGTGGATAAAATCTTTAAAATATGACAAGGATTTGAATAATAAGTACAATAACAATGAATGACCAAAGATTTGGAACGCAAAGTTTGAGAAACACTGTTGATAATCTAATAGTCTGGCGCCGTAGTGTCGCGAGAATGTTTATCAAAGAGAAATGAAATCACTTACAGTAGATTGTAGAGTATGTATACTAAGTTCCACATAGCTTCCGATTATCTCTGGACACGATGATGATGCAGTGATGATGTAGGTACGGATGATACAGCGAGGATACAGCGAGAGCCTATTGGCGATACGGTGAGAGCACGGAGACTATGCGGTGATGATACAGCGATGATGCAGTGATGATTCGGTGAGGACACGGCGAGAATACGGTGATGATATTATACGGCGTTGACACGGCGAGGATACAGCGGCGATACAGTGATGACACGGTGAGGACACGGCGAGGACACGGTGAGGACACGGCGAGGACACAGCGATGACACGGCGAGGACACGGTGAGGACACGGTTATAATTATAGTTTTGTGACGGCACGGACACTTGAGTTGTTCACTTCACTTTTAAGAAACACAACTTGAACTTCGGAACCGACCGGGGACTCTTTCTAGAATCCCACCGCTGCCACCAAATTGTTATAACGATTTATGGAAACCGTGTTTTAAAAAAAAGATTTATTATTAAGAAGAAAAGTACTTTAATTAATCGAATTTAATTATTTAATAATGAGGTCCTTAGGCAGCCGTCACGGATGGTAGTAGGGACGAGACTGAAGCGGGAGCGTCTGCAGCTCCGCAGGGTAGAGAGAGCTGAGTCGGCAGAACAGAGAGAGAACAAGGGGTATAACAGTTCCATATTTATTTCTATATTCGTAGGTGCATATGTATACCTACCTCTCCGCAAAGCGCCACCGAGATGCTAACATGATATATAGGGTGTAAACTTAAAGGCGTTACATTCTTAAAGGGTGCTTCAGACCATTAAACTGAACAACTTTTACAATGGGACCAATATTGAAATTGAAATCGTGGAAAAAAAGTAAGTTTAATAACGTATTTTAAATCAATCAAAATGAACCGTTAAACCCGTGGAAGTAAATCATAATCGGTTACGTAAACAGTTAGCGGTCGGTTAGCGCGGTCATTACACATTCACCGCCCACAACACTCTGTTGACACGAGTGTCACTACGGCTGCGCGGGCGCAGAGCAAACACTGTTATTGTGTTTATAGCCACTTAACGGAGACGTGCGACAATTCCGATTAGTAGTATTAGAACGAGAAAAAACTTTTGTTTTGTTTGTCTTTTTTGAGAGCAGCTACTTTATGAACATTCTTAACACTTTAACTGCTGACGACCTACGTCGTAGGTCAGCGACAAATGGGCCGCAGTGCGCACGACTCAAACGTTGAGTCAGAATTGTATAACATTCCACATTGTTAGCACTGCGCGAGTATCATTGTTTTGAGGTTAGCCATAAGGGTATTTATCAATCTGTTAGTAAAGCTAATACCGAGCTGAAGCGAGAAACCGAAGACAGGCCCCCTTCACTAGGTCGTATAGGTACCGAGATAAGCACACGATGCTCTTGCTTGATTTCTGCCACTTGCGCCAGACGGCATCGTCACCTATGTTGCGCGCTGTACGAAGTAATAACACGCTGTCGCAAGAAGAGGAGCGCTGCGACATAATCTGCCAATAGCACGGATGAGAACCATCGCTTCTCTCTCTACCGTAGTGAACATTCCTAATACAGTTTTTGAGAGATACGCGGTTGGAGTTGGTTTAACATTCCTAATACCTAAGCGATATTAGTAGTTAAGTGAAGCGCTCGTTGGCGTAGTGGACCTTCGGTATTGGAAACGATCACCGAAGTTAAGCAACGTCAGTCTTTGGATGGGTGACCGTTTAGTAGTATTTCATCTCGAGCGTTTCCGTGCTTCAGAAGGCACGTTAAGCAGTTGGTCTCTGATAGTTCCGTCAGATGGCGTTGTAACTATTCGTTAAGCCAGGTCAGAGGCCTATTGAGGCGGCTTGAAAATTCTTTGACAGCAAGGTGACCACTAACTTGCCTCCACCAACACGCACTGGGCCCGCGTGGTGGAGCATGGCCCATTCCCTCTCACCCTTATTCGTGAGAGGAGGCCTTTGCCCTGCAGTGGGATTCTATAGGCTATAACTATACTATAACTATAAGCGATATTATAAAAGGAATTTATCTGAAGCGTAACCTATTTTAAAGTATGAGCATGACTTCTACAGGGTCCTTTTAATATGCTGACACTTTTTTACCAGACGATCAAACTAAACAACTTTCTCTATGGAACCAACACCGAAATCGCGAAAAAAAATCAGCTGACCCATACATCAGGCTCGAGTAGGTTCTCAGTTTCGTACGGATTCGACGTTGGTGCCAAAGAGAAAGTTATTCAGTTTGATGGTCTGATCATCCCCTTAAAAAAGTGTCAGCATATTAAGAAGGACCCTGTATATCTAGGTGCACGCGCCTACACGTCAAACTATACACAACCTGCATAAGCTGGCCAAGCAACGTTATACGGGATTCAACCTACGCGTGGCCAGCTTATGCTGGTTATGTATAGCTGGACATATAGCCTGTGGTATAGCCGTGTATACTGTACATAAATATTCTGACTTTTAGCATTCCTTCACATCTGATAAACGCAGTGAATATTGGAATAGGCAATCTCACGCATTCAGGTACTTTAAGCCTATACCCGCGTCTTTGAACGGTTAGAATTAGTTTTGTTTTCGAGATAAAAAGTACGTCCTTTCACATACTACAACAAACTATTGCCATCGGTAGTTCATACTAAAAGACCCGTCAAACAGAATTTCGCATGAACAATTATTTCATTGTTATTTTTCCTATTGTCAGATGATAAGAACAGAAGACCACGGCGAGCTGGTCCAGAGCGCAAACCACGTCAAGCGTACAGCGCGAAACAGCTGGAACGCCTGGAAGCAGAGTTCAAACTGGACAAGTATCTCAGCGTCTCCAAACGAATGGAACTATCAAAGGCCCTCGGCCTCACAGAAGTCCAAATAAAAACCTGGTTTCAAAATAGAAGAACTAAGTGGAAGAAACAGTTGACGTCGCGGTTGAAGATAGCCCAGAGACAAGGTTTGTTTCCTGGTCAGATATTCGGACATGGACCTCCGGCGTATTCCCTTCTGAACCCTTATGCGTATGCGCCGCTTAGTTGCGTATTTACACCTGTTACGTTACCATCTTCCCAACAGAATGGTGTTGTATAAGAAAGTGATATTAAATGAAAGCTGTAAAAATAAGTTTTAGCACAGAGTATTATAAGTAGGTAATTACTACCGTAAGTTTTAGTAAAGTTTTGTCATACCTATAAAATTCTATTGTCCCGACTTCTAGGTCAAACGAGCCCATTTATAGCCTTGTCCGTCTGGGAACATATTATATCACCTAGGTCTAATATCTAGTCTAATATGGACGAGCGCGCGGTAGGTGCCGGTAAGGAATTCAGCCGTATTGTTTGAGGAATGACAATAATGTGTTTTTTAATCTCTAAAAATAAGAAAACCGACTTTAAAAGATTATAAATTTTCATACTCTTTCAATTAAAAATGTAACAATAATGTGGTACTTATCGACATATTTTTTATATACTTAGATTTTTTGTTAACTAGATTTCGAGAAAAACCAAATCACTTCTTATAATGTATTTTTCATAAAAAAGAGACAGTTATTGATAAAAGTGTTATGAAGTTACTCAATTTCACGGTATTTTAGGGGAGTCTTAACATTTTTCTTCGAGGATTTCTCATTAAGTAGTTACTTAGTACAGGTAATTTATACTTCAATCTTCGATCAACAATATCCAACTAGATAACGCGTCAGCGCTCAAAACATGTCCCGGCAAATAACGCCTCACTATTGGAGTGAGGTCTTATTTTGAATTAGTTGCGTTCGAACAAAGCCAACGTAACCACGTCTCGCAATGCCGCAGTGTTCCTTTTTTAAATTACTAGGAATTATGGTTGCTTTGAGGTCGAAATTATAATGTAGGTATTCGGACTGTTTTCTCGGTTCGTTAACAAAAAATGTTGTATATTCACGAGGACAGAATTTCTCTTTGATTTTGTATGCGACACGTTATCTAGTTGTATATTGTTGATCGAAGACTTCAATGATTTTTTAATTACCACCTGCGCCGTCTTGTTCCATTTTCGTAATATAACATCTTACTAACGATTTTAATGACAGTGTGAAATGTAAATAGGTTTAATTATTCTAACACGCTACTTTTGTCGCCTTATGTAAGTAGTTAAATGCGCGATTGCGTGTTATGTGCTGACACTGAGACGTGGCAGATTTTTGGTACGAGTAGGTGGGTGAATCTATAGGGTCCTTCTATATATGCTGACACTTTTAGAACGTCAAACTAAACAACATTCTCTATGCAATCAGAATAAACACAAAAAAAGTAGTGGTCAGTGACACGCGTAGTCAATTAGGGTGTGTAGTTCACTACACATGGATGATACCTGACTTAAAATCTGGTATATAATTTGTGCGGACGAAGTCGCGGGTTAACTCTGGTTATTTATAAAACTCCCCCGGCCCAATATCTCTTAGCTTTATTCGTGGGAGGAGGCGTATATGCCCTGCAGTGGGATCAGGCTATAACATACAATACATACATTTATAAAACATGTATAATATGTAGATAATTAATGTAAAAATTTGCGTAAAGTATCCATTATAAGGATAATTAATTGATTTATTGGTAATATTTAGTGTATGTATGTATGAATATCATAATATTTAGTCATATAAGTACTTACGATAAAAACTACCCATAAGTAATTAGTACCTAGGTACCTAACTAGATTAAGAAGCACATATATAAATAAGTACCTATGCAAATAAAATTACATAAGTTATTACAAATGTCTTTTATTTTATTTCAATTAACTACTTATTCTTTAAATTATCGGAAAGGGTTACAGTCGTGAGTCTGTGGATTTGAACGTTTTACAGCACACCATCAATTTACCCATACAAAAGACATCAACGAGTACATCAAAAATAATTACAACATTTCTTTCTTCATTTCTCATTTCTTTCATTTTTTTCTTTCTTTGCATTTCTTCTTTACTTTTTCCATTTCTCATTTCTTTCTTTCTTTCTTTTTTTTTTCTTTCTTTCTTTTTTTTTGGTTTAAAATAAAGAATATTTGTTTGTTTGTTTGTTTGTTTAGCTTTAATTTAATGTAGGTACTTTGTACACAGTACTAATTGTTATCTTAATAGGTACTTTAAGTAAACAATTCTTTTCTAGGAAACAGCTCTAACAATTTCTGAGAAAAACCCTTGTCACACAAAAATTCAAATCTATAATGATTCAATTCAATTCAAATTCATAAAAATTTTCTCGAAATAAACAAATTTGGTATGATAGTATTATCTATAACCTCCGTACATATTGTTTTAGTATTGGAACAGATTGTAGTAAAATAAGTCTATAGTGGGCGGCAGTGGGCGGGCGGATAGAACGCGTCGCAGTCGGCCCCGCCCAGGCCCAGCGCGACGGCTCTCAGAGCACCCAGGGCTCCGCCACGGGTCCACGCCACTCCTGCACTAAAACATTTTACTGTTAATACTCTACCTTCTTTAGTTGTTTACATAATTACTGTTAAATTCATGTTGATCGTAGAAAGAGAATGACTAGAAAAGGCATTTTATAATAGTCGCGAAAACGCTAACAAAAATCGATGTTGTTTGTCCCTTTCTGCGTATGCGGTATTTTTGGTGACTCAGTTGAAATTGCTTACAAAATCTTGCAACTGTGCCAGACTATGCAGACACTGCACCATTTTTCATACATTTTTGTCATAATCTTCATCTTCTATCAAAATACGCGCTCAGCGAATCTACGAAATACTCTTGGAAACATACTTGATCATAAAACACCATTAAGGGTCGGCACTACCTACGGCCCGTTTGACATATCTGTCAAAAGAAAAAGACCGGTGGCCGACAACACTCAACCCTATCTTATAAGATTAATGAACAAATCAATTTGATAGCTTTTGGTAATACTTTTCTTGCAAAAATCTTGGTCGGCTGCAGCGCGCGGCGCAGCTTGGCTGGCATGTTTACTGGTGTGAAGGAAAAAGTGAACCCTACCTGGAGACACAACATTTTACCTCGATGAATTAAAGGACGTAACTAGTCTGTTGGTCTAGAGTCCAATTAGTAAGGACTAAAAAGTCTGGTCGGCCGACCCTATCCTGGCAGGTTCGTAGGTCCGACCGAATTTAGGGTACCTACTACTCGGAAGGCAGATTTTACCACATTAAATTAATTTTGAATGTTTGGTTGTCCGTGGCAATAATCCTGCAGCATCTGGATTTGAGAGCCGTAGGTCGAAATTGACATTTACAGTAACAGTACAGTACCGTGCGTGATTGACCTATCATGTGACTGATCAAAGATCACCCCTGGTGGTAGGATAGGATGGGTTCCAGCTAATTAGATCACAGTATTACTAAGGCTTAAAAAAACATAAAATTATTATAACAGAACAAATTAAAACTTTTAACAGAATAATTAAATTATTATAAGTTTAATATTATTGGTATTAGCAAACTAAGGGTCTGTTATCTTTTATCATCATAATCATCGTCAGATATAATATTTTAAGCACGGAATAAAAGTTAATTTTGCAGTAACTGGAACGATTGCCTTCAAAAACATTTGCGCAAAAGGACATCAGCAAGGATTCAGGCTAATAAAATCTAAGCTGGGAATACAAATGGCTGAGAAAACGATTGCAGGGTTTGCAAGTTTTCCGGAACTTCTAGTACATCATCATCATAATCATCAGCCTATACAAGGTGTTACAAAAATACAAATAAACATTTAAGGGGGTGGTTTAGACCATCAAACTCAACAACTTTCACTATGGGACCAATATCGAAATCGCGAAAAAAATAATTTATGTTTTATAGATATCAGTTTTTTTTTTCGCGATTTCGATGTTGGTCCCATAGAGAAAGTTGTTCAGTTTGACGGTCTAAACAACCCCCTTAAGAGTTTTAAAAATTTATTCTTACTTATGTAATACCCTGTATACGTCCCACTGCAGGGCACAGGCCTACCTTCTAGGAGGGTGTTTGGGCGTAAGTCCACCACGCATCGCATGCCCAATGCGGATTGGTAGACTTCACATATACATCAGAATTTCTTCGTCTGCATATGCAGGTTTCCTCGCGATGTTTTCGTTCACCCTTTGAGAGCAGTCGGTAATACGTACATAAGTTAGAAAAACTCATTGGTACGTGGCATATTGTCCGTGCGGATTCGAACGCGGACCTCGTCCATACCTCTCCGCAACGCGCCACCGAACTCACTTCTAGTACAGCAAATATTAATCATATCGCCTAATGTTGTTTTTTTTTTACAAAAGAGGGCTTCTGAACAGAGTTGGAATTTAGGTACCTAGCACTTTTAATATGTCAAAGGGATTACATGTTTATCGACTTCCAATAATGTCGATATACGGGTATATTTTATATCACTGCGGATAACTTCAGCATGTATCGAACTTCAAAATAGCGAAAATAAATCAGCTGTTCCATACATTTGAGTCGAATATGTAGGTACTGCAGTTTTGTATAGGACAGCTGATTTTTTTTTCGCTCTTTTGAAGTTGGCTCCATAGTGAAAGTTGTTCAGTTTGATGAGTAGAATACATGCTGGTGTTATCCGCAGTGATAAAAAAATACCCGTATATGGACACAATCGGAAGTCGATAAACGTGCAATCCCTTTGACATCATTAAAAGTGCTACCAAAATTTCTGACTCTGCTTATGAGACACAGAAAACTGTACTAAATTTAAACTTGCATAGGGACGACCAAATTTAATATTTATTTGAAAATTGAAGCATCCATGTTACAAAGTGATGAAAACCAATAAAAATTATACAAAAATGCGAAAATAAGTGTAATGATGAGCGTTTAGATAAAATTGATAATATTTTGGTCAAAAACGTATTTTATATTAAATGTAAAACATCTGTAACGACATAAATATTATTTGGTAGAATTTAAGTAGAATTTGAAACAGGGCTGGTAGATTTTGGTAGATTTCAGCAGTAATTTTCGTCACGCTGAAGGACATTGTGCGACACAAGAACATAAAGGTGTTACTTAGTAGCTAAAGTGGGTACATGAATCCTGAAAGGGCACAGCAATATTAACAAGAATTAATTTTAAGGAAAAAAATAGTACAATGTCAATAGTTCTTTAGGTTCTTTTGGTAGTTTTTGGTTCTTTTGGTAGGTTTTGGTAATTTTTGGTAGAGTTTAGTAATTATTTTTTGTTGTTTCTGGTTTTTTGGTAGTTTTTGGTTAGTTTGGTAGTTTTTCGTTGTTTCTGGTTATTTTGGTAGATTTTCGTAGTTTTTGGTTATTTTGGTATATTTTTATACTTTTTGGAAATATTTGATAGAAGAATGAAAATTACCAAAACTACCATAAAAACAAAAGAGTTCTTGACGGCTTGGCTACGGGGTGGGTTTGTTGACATAAATAAAATATTTGTTTTGCAAAAAAGGTACATTCGAATCGTAAGCGGAATTCAGTCAGTCAGTAAGGGTGTCATGCCGATCCTTGTTTACCGACTTTAAATTACTCACTGTGACAGCTTCGTATATCCTCGATATGTGCGAAATCGTGAGACGATACCCCGTAGTATTCCGTAGCAAGAGATTAAATTTAACTCGCAAAAATGAGCTACTGGTACCAAATTACCGACTAGCATCGATGCTAAGGACTACAAAATTAAGTCGAATACTGTTCTTGTGTATAGTAAAATACCAGATGACATTAAAGCCGACAAGAAATTTCTGAAGAAGGTTAAAGAATTATTAATCGAATAGTGTCCCTATGACTTTAATTAGTTTCTTCAGTATAAGTAAACAAACAAGCATCAATCTGAGTAGAAAAAAATGTGTTGCAGACCGATTATTTGTACCTCAATAGATTATTATAATTTTTAACTAATCACATTGAACTGATTTTATAACATTTAACTAATTTAATTGTAGTAAGTGAAAGGTGGTACGGTGGTAGTTAAGTTATTGTCTGGCACCTATTGTTTAAATCTGTTTTTTTCTTAATGTTTATAAATGATATTGTAGTGTGACTAATAGGTACTCTGTACTTACCTGACTGTAACTTATGTACCTACCTACAATTTAAGGTAAATAAATAAAATGAAATGAGATGAACCAAAAAGTAACAAATTAACCATAAACTACCAAAAAGTACGAAAAATTACCAAAATTACAATAATCTACCAAAAAGTACGAAAATCTACCAAAAAAAACCACAAACTACCAAAATAACCAAACTATCAAAATAACTTTTTGGTTACTTTTGTACGAAAATTTACCAAAAACTACCGAAAGACTCAAAAACTACCATAAATTACCAAAATAACCAAAAACTACCAAACAGTGCCCGGAAAGTAACTTTTGTGAAATTCCTTTGTGTTGTCTTGTGTCGCGCAATGTCTTTTTGCGCAAAATTCTGTCGTGCAAATGACTTACAAAGTCAATCGTTTGAGTTACCTACTGCGGTACAGAATTCACTCTTATTCCATTCTTATTTAAAACATATCTGACGATGATGATGACGTTTTCAGATTATCAATCCTTAGTTTGCTAGTAACAATAGTAATAAACTTACAGTTTATTATAATAATGGGGACAAAAATTAACGAGTAATAGTCGACCAATTTATAAAATGTACTTCTAAGTCCACATATCGTGACGGCTGACGGGCAACTACGGAACCCTACACTGCATGTGGCCCGACACCCACTTGCCCGGTTTTTTATAAGTTACTTTGCCTACTTTAGCTAAAAATGGATTTGTTCATTAATCTTCTAAGACAGGGTTGGGTGTTGCCGGTCACCGGTCTATTCGCAATGATTTCGAACGATTGACGGCCCATAGTAATTTGTATGAAGAAAACGTCCAAAAAAATATGTGATTTTTGGTAACAAATTGCAAAAAAACTAGAAGTCGTATCGAAAAACTGATTTGTTTAAAGTGTTCTTTGATGTTTTGCCATTGATTAGAAATATATTTTGTTCTTTTATTTTGTTTCTATAAATCACAGGACTCGGAACGCGGCAGTGCTATTCTGGAGTTTTTCATGAAATTCTCGATTACTTTCTGATATAACTACACAATTTTACTGAAATTTTTTTTGTTCCTCTTGTACTTCATCTTTTAAAGAAGCGATGGTATTAATTTTGTTTCTAAATATAGCTATTTACTATCCTCAAAAGTCGGAACGCCGAACCCTGTTTTGCCCGATTAGGGTAGTGCCGACCCTTAAATAAGTTTTCTTTGTCTCTCTACGAGATATTATTGTGGCTTTTTTAAAGTACACAATAGCACTGGCTGTGTGTATCGAAAAAAATAAAGTAAGTTGCCAAAAAATAAAAATTAAAAATAAACACACTTTCTTTTTGCAGTTAAAGGCTTTGGTAGATTTTTTTCGACACGCTTGACAGAGTTTTATCAACGTCAAGCACGCGTAAAGAGTTTTTGAGTCACCAAAGAGAACTTATTTCATTCATTTTATGGAGGCCTGTTGGTTATCATAAAATGATATAGGTAGATTACTACAATATGCAAACACGGACCTGAAAGAAATTTTTAGTCTGTGTATGCAAACATATTTTACAAACAAATGAAAGGTACATTTGAGTTGAATCAAAGTTGAATAGACCGCAGGCAGTTTTGATTGAAACATCAAATATTTTTTACGCGATTTCCAAGTTGGCTCCATAGTGAGAGTAGTTCAGATTGATGAGTTAGAATACTTGGTTAAGGCTAGGTTATCCCAATGCAAGCGTCTCTTTCTTGCAAGCATAAGTTTACAATTAGCCATCCCGCTCCAATTGAAAAAAAACGTGTTTTTCGTCAATATCTTTGCTCATGGGAGTTTCTAAGCTAAAACATCTCCTGATTTCACTAGAAATATTTAATGTATTTAGTTAAGTACAAGAATAAAAAGTTAAGGGTAGTAATAAAAGCTCCGATAATAAATTTAAAAATGTCCTTACTAAAAATATAATATTTACTGCCCGAAATACTAAATCTCCGACTACTTCTGTCCGACTAAAAATGACGAAACGACCGAATGATATACTTAAATCTCAGAAAAAATCTTATGACTATTAATTGCTGTAATACTTTTTTACCATATAAAATTATGTTCTACTGATAACAATGCTTTGTAATTATTACCTTTACTTGCCAACTAGAAATTCATCAATTACATTTAATTTTTCATAAACTCTGTGCTATTTTTACTACAATGTTATACTTAAATTTCTATTGTTGGCGCTTGTCCAGAAAGTTATTAAAAATACAAAAATGTACTTACTATAATCATGAATTCTAGTTACTACTAATCTAATCTATCTAACCTAACCTAACCTATAACTTTTAAAAAAAAATCTCAACTTTAAAAAAAAAAAGTTTTTTTTTTTTTTTTTCCTTAACCAAACCTAACCTAACCTAACCTAACCTAAGTTTTTTTTTTGTAAACATTTTTTTTAGTCTACTATTTAAAACAGTAGCGATTCGGTTCTGCCACTCGCCGGCCGCTGCCGCGGCACGCTCGCTGCGCTCGCTCGGCTCGTGGGGCTGGTCGCAAGAAACCTAACCCGCTCGTCGCTTCGCTCCTCGCTAACCCAACCGAATGCATTTTGCTCAAACGCCGTTCGCGCGGTCCGACCAGTTTCGGTATTTTCATCAATGTTGAGAGTTAAAAAATATATTTGGTAACCAACACTAGAAAATTAAATAACTCATAAAATTCGTAAAAGAATGATTATTTTGACATGACCTCTGTTGTCAGTAACCCAGTAATCTCGTCGGAGGTTCAGTATTTTATTCAGAAGTTTAGTTTTGTTATTCAAAGTTTAATATATTTATAAGTAGAAATGTAATTTGATTGTGTTCATAGGTGTCAGCAAAATTTAGGTATTTTATTCGGTATGCTTTGAATTTTTTTGTCGGTATATTATTATAACGCTGGTAAATTAGAATAAAAGTCGGACAGAGATAGCTGGAGATTTATTTATTTGTCGGAACCAATATTATTTCCCAAAAGTTAAATATCAGCAGTTTAATCATAGTATTGAAAAAACATAACAAAAAGGGGTAACTTTGGTTTTTATTTCTATCTAGTAAACTTAATCTAAGCCCGATCCTTAAATTAGACATAATTTAATTTCAGACTTTAAAACACAGTTTAAAACACTTTCGTTCTTGTTCAAAAAACGGCCTCGACGGTATAACAGCGTCTCCACGCAGATTACAAATTTACCCCGTATGTAGAATTGAAAATGACCTATTTAGCTTGACTTGCAGATGATTGTAGCTACCTCGCCACAGTACAAGTTAAGAATACTTACTGCCACACCGGTAACCAATAGCGGTTACTATCCGTCAAATCCCTCACATGCCTGTTCCCCAAGCACAAAGCTCTGTACAGACAAGGCGTGGACCGAGCTTTCAGGGCCATCAGAGCGTACTTCGCCAGTGTGTTGAGGACTGAAACAGAGCTGGCCTGCGCATCAGATTCCCGCTTGAATCTGAACACATCGTCCATGTTGACCGTGTCGCCTCCGTTGTCCACCATCTGCATCACTTGCGGTTGTTGGGGGTTCTGGGGGAATTTTTTTTAATTTATCTTTATTGGTTATCAAACAGCAAAATACTTAATTTCGAATACAACAACATTAAAATTTTACAACGCCAATTACATGATAACACGTTTTAAAAACTGTTTAAGGTACAATAAAGAGAAGAAAAAAGAAAACATACAAAATATAAAATATTCACAAATGAAAAGAGTAACTAACATTAATTTAAACTAAGTGCTTCTATGGGATACCTACATTTAACATAGGTACATTAACATACCCAACAAACAAATTGGTCACACAGACACTCATTCAAATTATAAGAAAATCAAATTATAATTGAAAGCATCAGTAGGGGAGACTGGGGAGGGTTGATCCCCCCTTTTCATTTTGGTCTCTAACTTTTTTACTATTCACAGTATAAGGATTCTCTTTAGGTTATTTTGTTTAGAATTTATCTACTTACTAAATGTATGAAAGAGGGTAAGCCTTGGTTATATTTGGAGTTATAATTTAATTTAATGTCGTTTGGTAACTCTGTACCATGTGTCCCCTATATAGGGGAGACTTGTTTCCCACCAGTTGGGAGACTTGATCCCTAGGGATCAACACAACTATAAAGTGTTACTGAAAACTATATACGGTACAAAAACCTTAAATACAAAAACAAACTTGACTAATCAGTCTCACAATTTTAATCAGACTCAGAAAAGTTAATTCTAAAGACTAAACGTGTAAAACAAGACTCATTTGTAAAAACTGTCAAAAATATTTATTTTTCTATTATAAGTTGTCTTAAACTGTTTTTCTTTTTTTACGCCTTCTTTCGATTTATATTTCCTCGGCATAATTTCCTAAAAACAAAATCAAGTATTAAAAGTTATTAAAATTGTCAGCTAATTTGAACATGGGGGACACATGATCCCCGGGATCACACCACCCCCAAAGAAAAGGATCAAGTCTACCCATACATATCGAAGTTAAAAAACATGTTTCTTTGCGAACCAATTTATCACTTATTTCATGGTAAGTATCGTTAATCTGCAGAACAATAAACGTCTTAAAAGATAAAAACATTTTCAGGACGCAGTTTAATAACATCGTATTAAATAAATCTAGTCAAAACTTACCGTAAATTTAATATTTTAACACAACAAATTTTTAGCGGCCACCATTTTTAAACCTTTGATATCTGCCGAACTAAATCATGGCAGAAAGTTAACATTGCCATAAACGAATAAGTTTTGCTTACGTAAAAAACTGTAACACGCTTGGTAGATTCTTGAATCAAGTTTACCAAGTGTCCCCTAGGGAACAAGTGTACCCACCTTCCCCTACGTGACAAAATTTATCTTTAATTTATCTTTATCTTTATTGGTTATCAAACAGCAAATTACTTAATTTCGAATACAACAACATTTAAATTTTACAACGCCAATTACATGATAACACGTTTTAAAAACTGTTTAAGGTACAATAAGAAAAAAAAACTTACTAAATATAAAATTTTCACGAATGAAAAGAGTAACTAACTAACATTACTTTACTAACTGAAACTGACTGACTTAAATAACTGAATGAAATTTGAGTTTAAAGACGTTGCATTTTTTCTATTATTTTTTGCAGTGTTTCCGTACTAGGGGAAGGGTGTACGAGATGATCCCTTGAGGTAAGATGATCCCTCTCAATTGCAGCGAAACTATAAACCTTATCTAGTTGTTTTGTTTGGTAAAACGTAGCCCCCGATACCCCCTCGCATCAGTGAATTCGTCATGGCGATGTGACAGACGAGTAAATTTTTATGGAAAAAAACATAAATTTTGTGACTTTGATCTAAGGTAGGGTTGATTTTAAGCTTAGGTAACTTTTGATCTAGGCAGTCAATAACAAAGATTGTTGTGTAAGTGGCTTTATGTAATGCCCCTATTTAGTATTTTGAATGGTATGGTAACAACAGAAAGCATAAAAATTATGTTATCGAACAAAGACTAAAAAAGTTGAAATTGGGGCAAGATGATCCTGTTCTCGGGTGTATGAGAAAGTACGGTAACGGTACGGTTAAGTACGGTATTTTAGAATCTTGCTAAAATTCTACGAACAAATGATAATAAAATTATACACTATACGATTGATTTTATTATAATAATGGTTGTTATTACTTATTTTGTGAGTATTAAGAAGGCTGGCTCAGCTTGAGACTAGTTCTTTGAGATAACATTTAATTCCACAAAAACATATAATTTTCCCTAAAAAGGGGCATGATCATCTTGCCCATACCCTAGGGATCATCTTGGACACCGGGGTGTCCAAGATGATCCTTTCGTAGGGTTTTAGAAAAATTTAAATATAATAATGAAATATCACTAAATTCAACATTTTGAGTATGATAACAGGTAGACAGATAAACTTGCTATCATTAATCGCTTAAACTTCAGAATTAAACCGAATATTTTTTAAACTACGAGCATTTTCCCTTAAGGGGATCATCTTGTACACCTTTCCCCTACTGGTGAAACGTGGATGTTCCGAGGTTTCAGAATATCTCTGACTACCCCCTCGAGGAATATGGTCGTGAGCATCTGACTACGAGGAAGATTCTTGTTTTATTTCTATTTGTTTAACTGCAGTAGTTAGATTAGATACCTATTTTAAAAGTTAAATATTAAGAAAAAAATAGAAGCCCATACGTATTAATCATTCTTAAAAAAATCATTAGAAATTGGCACAAGCATAAGCAGCATAATATGCTGCTTATGCTTGTGCCAATTTCACTGCAGTTAAACAAATAGAAATAAAACAAGAATCTTCCTCGTAGTCAGACGAGAATTATACAGTAGTAAAATTTTATAGGTTACATAAACTTTCTGATCATCAATCTGAACAACTTTCATTACAGGGTGAAATTGATATCATTAGCATCCTTTTTAACTAAGAGTCTAAACATCAAACTGAACAACTTTTACTATGGGAGCAAACCAATCGGAGCAAAAAACAAATCTGCTGTCCCATACTAAACTGCTCCCGTCGCCGCTGCCTACATGACTCAAATGTATGGGACAGCAGATTTTTTTTTACTTCGATTGGTTTGCTCCAATAAATAAAGTTGTTCGGTTTGATGGGTAGACTTAGTTTAAAAGGATGCTAATATTGCTAATGATATCAATTTCACCCTGTATAGAGCCAACACCGAAACGTAAAAGTAGAGTAGCTGTTGCCGTTGTTTTCATAAATTTTTGTTGTGTTCCCAATACTTCCGTTATTACCAAATTTTTCTTCCCATTTTCGATCTTGGCTCCAAAGTGGAAGTTGTTCAGTTTGATAGTGTCTGAAGCACTCTTTAAAGTAGGTACGCATTTAATTTTACATATTGTAGAGACAAACTATTATACATTATACCCTTAAAGGACATGAATAATGAAACAAACACTACGTGATAACTACGAAACCCTATCATGGGCGTAACCGACGCCGCTCTTGCCCAGTTTTTTCTAACTCTACCAACAACTGCAATTACTCACCATAGTAATACACATCAAGACTTGCAGCACGAACATCCCGAAGGAGAGGAAAGCGATCCCGGTGAGGGAGATGTCGAACAAGTCTCCGAGGCCGAGGTGGTGGCTGTGGTCCCTCTCTACCACGTACTCCTGCGCGTACTCGTGCGGGTGAGGCGCGTGCGCAGATGGGTGGTGGTAGAGGGGCGGTGGCGGAGGAGGCATCGAGTACTCGTACCCACCGGCTGTGGACGCGTAAGTTATAAACAGGGTGTTAGGGTAAACAGTAGGTACCTACCCATGATACTGAACAACTTTCCCGAAACCTGTTGTCCTGTAGACAAGCCAAAAAAAAATGGACTTTCCATACTAAATGCAATCACCTGACTGCCCTAAAACCCTGTATATAAATAAATATACTTAATAAAACTTATTATTCAGGTGGTTGCAGAGTTGTCAAGTTCATACAAAACTTTGTCGTAGAACACTCGTGACGGTATTAATAAAAGTATTGTTTTATATAGGTATGGAAAAATAGCTTAGAAAATCTAGATTGCGCGTATCAAATAATATTTACAATTTATAATATAATTACGAAAATATCAAGCTTTGAAATTATTCATACAAAATTTTAAAGCCTAATATCTTCGTAATTATATTATAAATTGTATTTGCGGAAACCACCTTAAGTCTACAGGGGGAATTTGACGTACCTAATTATTACTAACTGAGATTCTACCCATGAACTTTTACTATGTAAGCAAACCTGACATCGCAATAGTTTGGTCCCATAGTAAAAAAAAAACTGTTTGACTGTCTGCCAGTCAATTCAGTTTGACTGGCAGAGTCTTAGTTTAAAAGGATGCTAATGGCTTCAAATTCAACCTGTAGATACTTCTAACTGTTTCATAACTCACTATTCTTCGAAACATCGTATGATCCATGATCATGGTCCGCGTACCCCGTGACCCCCTCCCCCGCGTACGCCTCATACCCCTCCCTAGAGATCTGGCCTTGCGCTGGAGTCGGTGACGTCACGGGCGTGGGCATCGGGACCGAAGAGTTGCCGTTATTGTTCACGGCGTTGTAGTGTTGATAAACGTCGTTTAGAGCTGCCGCCCTGGAAATTATGTAGGTATAATCATTTAGCTTAACACAGTGATGAATGTCAGACAGTAACTACACACATAAAGCCACGACTGCATTACCATAGAGGGTGGTCATTCATGTTGCAACTGCCCTGTTAATGAGTAAGTATATTATAACCAGATCATCTTCCTGGAAGAATTACGTGTTAAGTTGTGGCTAGCCTTTCGCCAACTAATTCATGTCTATGAGTAAGTTTACACAAAATACTGGTCTATAATTCAGAAGACCTGCAGTTACCTATATAAACTATTTCAAGTCTCAAACTGAAGAATCCAAATGCTCACACGATACTTAGGTTAATTCGTATGCAAAATGATAAAACAAATATTAGGTACTTATTTACAGAAAAAACTTAAAATACATTTACCTAGGCAGTTAACCTATATTTTTTATTGCAAAGGAGCTTCCACAATATTACCTACGAGTAGTTAGGAATCAGCAAAAAGACAAAATATAATTTAAAAAAAACGTAAGTAAGATATCTTACTTAGCCAACCATTCCTGATAGTTGGTAGAGCCCACGTCTTGCATGAAGTTGCTCCTGATGTCCTGGGATCTTCGAGTTAGCACGTTGTTCTGACTGTTCGGCTCGTAAGGCTTACCAAGACGGCCCTGTATCACATTCTTGCCCATCTCTTCTAGGATTTGTTCAGCAAGGAAGTTCCGGCATTGATATTCGTTCATCATTTGTCTGAAAATTCGGTAAAACTCAAAAAGTAGGTAGGTAACCTATGCCCCACTTGCGCCAACCATGGTTAGCAATAAATTCCGGGTTAAGTTGGTAACCCATGACTTTTTGTATAGAAAAACAACTGAAAGAGCTATTTTATCTGGAGTTAATTGTTAGCAATTATAAATGAGCGTATACCTATTATAAATGAGAAAGTTTGGAATAATATCTGTGGTTTGGATTTTTGTCACGGAATCACGTATAAACGGTTGAATGGAATTGAATGGAATTTGGCGTAGATAGAATATGTTCTGGATCAACACATAAGACACTGCAGTCTATAAGTTTAATTATGTCAAGGGATATTATATCCTATTGGTAGTCAGATACGGAGATACCTACTTAGATCCTTCGTAATTAATCGGACGGTTTTTCACGCGGTATTACTACCTAATTCCTACGTAATCATTGCATCGAAAATAACATTTCATTTCGCTATTGTAAACCGGTAGGTACATCCATATTATAATGCTTAATTTTTAACATTTGATGAAGACCATTCAGTTTCGCGCTAAATGTGATCATTATTTGATACCTAATCTCAAAGACCTCATACAGAGTTCACGTTTAAAAAATTAGGGTTCTAGGGGGGTGAAACTTTCATTTGAATGAACCGATTGCAAGAAAGAAACATCACCCTTCTTCTGGCGCAGTCGGGTAATAAAGCCTAAGGCTGGGCCACACAGAGTGCAGCTGCAGAACGGGTGCAGGCCGGCTGCAGACCGGCAGCAATTTTAAACTGTGGAATCATATGCGAGGTGTCACACTGCGGCTACCGTTCCGCAGCTGTTCCGCAGCCGCGCCGGACTGCATCTAGTGTGACACCTCGCATATAATTCTATATTTTTCAACTGCACCCGTTCTGCAGCTGCAATCTGTGTGGCCCAGCCTAAATGTTAATCCAAAGTAAGCCATATGCTTCTGTAAACCCCACCCAAATCGGTTCGGTAGTTTTCAAGGCACAAACAAACAGACAGACAATTTGTATAATAAACACCCCGCTATATTTTTTTTGGTACAAGTATGTAGGTATAGATTAATATAAGTAGGTGCATAACTATAAATAAGTATATTAATTATTTGCTTATTTGCTTTTGCACTTTAAATAGTAATTCAACAAGGTTGGTGCCAAATATTACTAAATTGTATAAGTACATGCATTTCCGACTTGGCAAAAGTTCAGATACTATAATCGACTCTTCCTACACATAGGACAGGGTTTTATTAAAATAAATTATTTTCATTCTTTATTTCATAGGTAGCGTCATTAAATATAGCTTTAGGGAGGGAGGTACGTACCTGTGAAAAGTGAGAGTGGAGAGTGCAGCATCAATAGACCCGTTCACAGACAATCCCTTGCTGGAGTCAACATCTCTTGAACCACCACTTGCATTCGTCAAGTTTTGCAGGAGATCATCTTCAGATGTCATAAAATAGGTTGGCATTAAATCCGTACGAAGGATATCGTTCACGTTCAAATCACTTTCAAACATTTTTGAAGCTACCGTGTTCCTGAATACGAGGAACAAGCACAGTTTAGTTAATTCTATGAACATGTTTTCATGTCAATGTGCTTGCTTAGAATGAAGATGAGAAACGCATGTGTTGTGAACTCGTGAGCAAGTTGAACGAAGGTATTACACGGGTTATAAAGCGGAAAATACTCTTGCGCAGATTGTCTTGATTGTATCGTGAATGCTTAACATAACTGTTTGCCAGACAGTAAGCATCTAGATAAGTAAACAGACTAAAACTATAGACAGGTAAACTATGCCATCATTATTTGTTAATCTACAACATTGTATTGTCATATACCAATAAATAAATAAATAAAATAAATTTTAAAGATTGAAAAAATAAGCTGCTTAAATCCCTTTAGGGCGCATTATCCGAAACCACCATCAACACACTAATAAAACTAAAATGTTGTGTTTGTTTGAGCATCACGCAAAATGTATTGGACCGATTTGATACCGATTGAATCGGGTAGTTACACAATAAGACCCCAGTAGTGGCCTTAGTATGGCAAGGTGATTTCTATGTGCGCGCGATCGCGCGAACGATCAAGATAAAGGCGATACGACGACGCACGACTATATTCCCAGAGGGGATAGTCAGAAGTTTGTCAGTTCAGTGTCAAGTCAGTTCTGAAACCTCAGAACATTCACGTTTCACTAGTGGTACCGAAACTCTGTCTAGTGTGACGGGGGAGTGAACCCGTTTCGCCACTTATACCTAACTAGCGACCCGCCCCGGCTTCGCACGGATGCAATGCACATATAAACTATTCCTCTTGAATCACTCTATCTAAAAAACCGCATCAAAATCTGTTGAGAAGTTTTAATGATCTAAGCATACATAGGGACAGACAGACAGCGGGAAGCGACTTAGTGATGGACAGTATGTACAAAGGTTCTTCTTATTCTAATTAAAATAGACACAATTTTACGAGTTGTATGTACTCATTTGTTACCTTTGTGAGAGACTGGTGTCCGTATTAGGTAACGAGACCCATCTGACAGATCACCAGGCCCTCTTACAACATGATTAATTTTAGGATTTTAAAAATACGTACGTATAAGTAGTAATACGTATAAGTACAATACATATGCCTCGAAGTTGAAGCACGTAGGATTCCTCACGATGTTTTCCTTCACAGAAAAGCCAGAGTGTTGTCACAAATCGTACATAAATTCACCGGTACGAGTCGGCCTGGACGGGGATCGAACCTGCACAGCAGGCAAGGTTACTCGCCACTGAACCACCGTGGTTTGACATGGGTGGTATATAGTTATGTCCATAACGATGTGCCTACCTATTAGTTAAGTAGGTATTTTCATTTAAGAGGTAACAGCGGTACTATAAATCGGCAGCCAGTTATAGCAAGGTAGAGCAGTAAATTGTTATAAAGAAGCTCGATTCCACCCCCCGCCGCGCTTAAGTGCCCACTTGGGGCGCGATAAAAGGGTCCATTGTTGAAGCGCAAGTTTACAAATGTTCCGATGTCATCGTCTCGACGTTTGACGTGAGAACAAACCACACTGCTCCCGCATTAAAAGCTTGCTGCGGTGGGGGGTAAACAGATCGTTAACAGTAGGTAGATAAATAAGTTACCTAATAAGAACAGGAAAAAATTAACTAATCCTTCTTAACATGGTGGCGTTTTTTTAAGTGGATGATCAGACCCACAGAACACTATAAGTGGTGTTAGAAAGGCTTTTGTTTCGGAGACGGCTGTCGCCACTTGTCTTCCCGCTCACGCTGCTACAATTACTCATGCCCTCTCGCTCGCACCACGCCGCGTGCTTTATAGTGTTATGCAAATTATTGCATAACCTGTGGCGACACGTTCCACGAATACTTTGCACTTCTAACCCTTCTTATAATGTTCTGTGATTAGACAATTAAACTATACAACTTTCTCAACAGCACCTATGTCGAAGTCGCGAAAAAAAAATCAGCTGTTTAATACAATCCTGCCATAACTACCATAGATTAATATGTATTTGGTTCATAGATTTAAAACTTTTCGCTTACGCTAGAGTGTAAATCTATGATTTGGTTAATCCTACTGGACCTAAGTACTGGACCCATGTGTATGGCACAACAGATAAATTTTTTCTCGATTTCTATCTTGGTCCCAGAGAGAAAGTTGTTGGTCTGATGATTGATGACCAGTTCGATGGTCTGATCGTCTTCTTGAAAACCGTCAGCATACCTATTAAGTAGGGCGCTGTATAGGATAAAGTGAAATCTTGAATAAAGATACGCCTTCTAATTCTAATATTGTGATGTAAAGATCTAAAGCCTGACCAGAAATATAAAAAACCTGTCTTGAGGGCGCGCTGCAATCGACTTTAACCTTTAATGTCAGTGTTCCAAGTACAAATATTAGTTCCAATGATTTTCCGCAATATGACGAGGTTTTTTATTTTCCTGGGGTGCGTTCAGAACCTACGCCCAGAGTGCGCCCAGAGTGCACTCCGAGTGCAACTTTTCGCCCTAACGCCGTTCAGAGGCTCGGTGAAAAGCGTATTACCCATAAGAGCGAGCGAGAAGAACAACCGCACCCAAAGGTTCTGAACGCAGCCCTGCACTCGTAGTATGCTACACTTGATACGGCTGTATCACGTCTTTTATCTTGTTCGTTCGCACGCAAATAGAAAGAGGGCTAAGGTGTGATAGCGCTGTATCACTGCGGCATGCTAGCTATGCAGGTCAGGCTTTAATATAAATTAACGCTAAGAAGGCATCCAGGTACAGTCAGCACCATAATGATCTAAGCCTCCAGGGAGATGAAAAAGATCTCATTTACAGAAGTTCATTTTTATCTACGCAATCAGAATATCGATATTGAGCTAGTCAACAGCAAAGGTCGATGAAGTTTTGCGAACTTAGAACTGAAATTAACCACGCGAACAAATCGATATTTCACAAAAATAAATATGTACCTAATGTGAAAGAGCGTTAAATGAATGTCTCTTGAACCAATTACGAGCAGGAACATAATATATAGGTTCATTATAATTTTTAAAGTTACTTTCGTCATCATACACTTTTGATGTTGGCTGTACTTTCCAAAAGTAGGTAAGTATTGCTTCTAATATTTGTAAGTACCTGTGATTATTTTGAACAAAATTAAAATGTATTTAGTTAATACCCACCAGACTCAAATTCATACTAGATTCTAATAAGAACAAAAACAATATTTGTGACTAGCTACCTAAGTAATGAAAAAATTAAACAAAAAAGTTTCGTAATTATTGCGGTCCTTTAATGTACATTTTCTAAAAATTTTAAATATCTACAGCAGATACACACAAATAACTTTTATAATAAAATGTGATCAACAAGTAAAATAAATGAAACTCACACTTTATTAGCTAAGCTCACATTCGTTAAATACAATTTTAGTTTATTATATAAAAACAATAATAATGAACTTTTCCATTTCATTCAAGTAACAAATTTGTATGTTCAGATACTTTTTTGGTGTGAAAGTACTAGACACAAAACATCGACTGGAAAACGGAAGTGTAGGTATAGTCGCCATAGGATATATCGTAGTATACAACGTTAACATTTATATCTAAACATGTATTTTGTCATAAATACCTGGAGTGCGATTTTTGAATCTCATTCGGTGAGCTCAGCAGTTAATAATGTCAAAATTAATATGAATATACGCATCTTTCTACTGCTGATTTGACATTCAAAAATCATACTACAGGTGAGAGAATTTTGAGAGCCAAATCAGCAGTAGAAAGATGCGTATCTCCAAAGTAATTTTGAGGGAGTTGCTCTGTGGCTCTGCTATTGGGTGGTCGTGTCGGTTGCCCCATCCCCGGTCCACAGTGGAACTCCAGTGGTGGCTCAGGATATTGTTCTTTTATAAGAACAACCCTTGAAGTCACCAAAATATCAATATAACCGTACAACGTCAAGCACTTTTGCTATAAAAACTCGACATTGGCAAAATCATCACATACCCAAGATGGCAGCCATTTTTTAAAATATAGAATAGAAAGTAATTTTGACATTTACAACTGCTGAGCTCACCGAATGAGATTCAAAAATAGCTCTCCTGAACAGCAAATTTTCAATAATTTCTTTACATGTTATTTAAAATTGAAATGTAAAACAATGGAGTCAGGTCTTTTTTCCTAACCTGTTGTACATTTGATCATTGATGTTCTAGCTAGGCGTTCCCATATTTTTGATGTGCAAAGAACTGCTTTGAAATATTTGACCATCTTGTTTGCTATGACATATTATCTGATGGCGACTGTACTTATTTGAATTGAATAAAAATAGAATTCATTTTATTTTTTTAAAAACATGCTGAGTAATCTAGATTTAATAGATAATCATTATTGTTTGTCTTTTTAAAACAAATGAGTTACAACATAATTTTGCTTTTCTCCAAAATATTCCTATGTACATACATGATTTGTTTGTACAAATTTATTGTTGACCAAGTTTTAAATGTAACATTAATCCACACACTAGGTTCCTACACAACATTTTATTCACATCACACCTAAAGGATCAATTTTTCAAGTAAACGCGACTGTCATACCTTAAGTCAATTATCATTATTATGTATAATGAGAAAAAATAACCTACTGGTAAATAAATACATTGCTACTTGTGTGACAGACGCAGATCAGAAGGAACAAATTAGATTAATTGCTAACAAGGTTTTACAAAATGTTGTTAAGTATATTGCAAATTGATACAAAATTTACCAAATAAATTTATGTATAAATACATACATACTAGCTTGACAAGTACAATACTTATTAGATTCCCTTTCTAATACATAAGAGAAACTTCATGCACTCAATAATATGTCCCAATTGATCTCATTATTGTATACTTCTTGATCCAGCCACATTTCGTAATTATCTTTAAATTCTTCATCGAGCTCAACATTGGTTTCCAAAACACAGTTTATATCAGTTTCCAATGGTGTCAGATCTATTTCGGGTTCACCCCCGCGGTTGCCGTATCTCCTGAGGTTGAAGCGGTCAACGCTCACCCTCAGAGCACACTCCTCATCCTGGAAGTCCCAGGGTCGAGCATCAACGTCGTTACCAAATGCCCAGTCATCGTTCAATCTATGTCTGACTTTGGAATAAATAGCACTTATCGTCTTCATGTTGGTCTTTCTCCACTGCCGTCCCAAGTACTTTGTTTGCATTTTCAACAGTTTCAAGACATAGAACTGCATTAGTGCATGTCTGACTTTCAGCGTCCGTTTCAGTATAGGTGCACTTTTGAACACTACAAGCATCATTATTCTTGCATTTTTCCATTTTGTCAATTTATTGAGAATCCTCAACAGATTAATGCAAGAGAAAACATTTCTCCATGAATATGGAACTGCTGAATCTCCAATATCGAGGCATTCTTTCGTCAGCTCCGGTTGTTCTCCGATAACACATGCAGGAAAATCAAATATTGGTATTGAGTTTTTGGCTCCAACATAGGAGAGAATGTTTTGGTTAAAAAACTTGAGAACTAGAGGCATGCAATTAGCATAAACCAAATGCTGAGACATGAATTCAAATTGATAAGCATGGTTCAACTTAAAATGTTTCAGAAGTAAAAGTAATATAGCAGTAACTGCTTTAACAATTATTTCTTTGTGTCTATTGACATCTATGCCAAGTTTGAGAGATTGTAAGACAGTCATGGGCATTTCCTCAGGTAACAGGTCCGCCATTATGTTGATAGAGTATGTCTTGGCAGTAGAGGTGGGTGCAGCAGCGAGAAGTATTTTCAGAAGAGCTATCATGTATTGCGGTAAGTTTGGAACCATAGCTCTGTAGAGAATTTCCGTCTCTGTCTCTTCTACCTCCGGCTCACCTTTTGTGAGAGGACTCCGTGCAATCTCAAGTTCTCTTTCAACTTGCAACTCAGAGAGACTAGTATACATGTGCTTTTTCAATATCTCTATACCTTCGTGTATGGGCTGCGGTAGCCCTGCAATGGTAGATCGGTCCCCGGGGAGGGAGTACCCAACAAATTTGATTCTTACATTATCCAGAAACATGTCAATATCTTTCTGACGGACTTTAGATTGCCATGGCAGGCTCCTGGGGATAGGAGGTGGACTCTCATACTGTTTAAAGTACATGTAGTAGGGGCAATTTTGATTAGTGTTCATATTTTGTGATCCATCACTAGGTATAGACTGAAATTCCATAGAGTAATCTTCTGAGCCATTTCCCGTTTCCTCTTTGTCAACAAATAATTGTTCGTCTGATTCATCTAGCGAGGTTTGTTTCATAAATGTTTGTCTCCGTAGTGCTCGTTCGTTCTCCTTCATTTTTCGTTGGTTGGTTTGTTGGTTTTGGTTTTCCAGCATGTCCGCAGCGCTAGGCGGTGGAGAGCTGGCACGCATGCCTTTTATGATTTCAATAGTATCCTCTGTTAACGGTGGTAAGCCATTCCTTTCTCTAAGCAAAGATTTTCTCTCTTTTAACTCTTTAGACCCTCCCAAATAGACTAGTAGCACTTTCCATAAAAGCAGTAGAACTTTCTTCATAGGAAAATGTGGTGTTGTCCCAGCACACAAATGTGTCACCATACTCAGAAGTTTAACCGGCAACAACTCTTCTCCAAACGGCATTCCAAGTTCATCCTTAAAGTTCTTCACTAAATGAGCGTACTCCGAATTAGGGGTTTCTTTTTCGGTTCTCATGTATTCCGTTATCAGATAGAGAACGGATAAAATCACTCGTAAGTTAGTGGAGTCAGCGAGGGATTCCGCAAGTTTTCGTGAAGCTATTGCGGCGCTGCTTCTGACGATTTCTAGATTTAGTAGTTCGACGAAAGCGGAGAAGGTGCCCATGTCGTACAGGGTCATGACGTTGACGCGGGCCCAGTGGGCCTGCTCCGCGTCGGACTGCATCTCGGCCCAGCATCCCTGCGCCAGGTATAAGATACAACGCGTCGCCCGCATGCGTATCTCACTGACAGCCACGTCCAGGTGCTCCAATAGCTTCATTATTACCGTCCGCTGTTGAATATTCGATAATCTCTGCCAACTGGGTGGGTATGTGAACTCTTCCATTATATCCTCGAATGCTTTCACGTTTAGCTGGAACTCCGGGTGTTCGGTGTAACTGTACAACTCGGCTATTTCGTTAGCTTGAGTATCGCAATCGTCGTAAATGAAATCCAGTTCGGGGCTCTCCATGTCGTTGACACAGTCGCCTTCCTCCATGGGGCGGCGAACGTCGGGCAATTTTGGTCCTCCACGGCGACCATTGCCGTTTGTTCCCATTGTTAGATATTGCGTATCACTTTTATAAAAATGTATTTCACATTTCAGTTAAAAACGGAATGATTTCACAAATTATTTTACAAAAATAAAGCAACGAAACTACAAGAACAGAAATAATTCATTCAACCACAGACAAAATTATTTGACAACCAACTTTTTTTAGTTTTTCTACGTTTCAAAAAGGCAATGGGATCTACCCCTAACAGCCGTTGTCTATACCTGGAGAACAGACTGCCTACATGCAGGACTACGAGCCCACACACTATCCTGCAAGTAGGACTACCGTGGGACTACCTACTCTTACATTTTGTTCAAGGTCGTCCGATGCCTTGTAGAACCACAGAGGTAGAACTCAACACCATTCACGATCCGATATTGGTGTAATGGGTCCCCGAGACGATCAAGTGATTTGAAAAGTGCAGTTGACAAGTCTCACGTTATTGTATTGTAGGAAGATCACGTCAAGTCAATGTGGTAAACGATTAATATTCGCTTCAATCAAGGTAGACTTGAACGATGGTCTAGAAGACAAACGTGCTAATTGCAGATCTAGCAATTGTTCAGGAGAAGCGTTTTTATTATTTCAAAAGTTCAATATGCCAAAACTCAAAACTGTGCATAGGAATCGTGTATGTACCGCCTATACTTAGCTAGGGTATTTATCTTTATTGATTTTAACATAAATATAAAATATGAATTTTCAAAAGATACTGTAAAAATATCAAAATCCTATCACTTACTACTTTTGTACACAAACAATATGTTTAATTGTGCATTTAACACTTTTGTGTATATTATGAGCTTTTGTGTTTTAGAGGAATTTACTGCAATTTTATTAAGAAACAGACTAAATATTAAAAATTTCTTTATTATTAAGCGAATCACACATTAACCGTAAGTATTAACTATCATTATTTAGTAAAATTGAGAACCTAAAGTTTCAAATGCCATAAGTAACAAAAGCACTTAGCGTGTTTGTCAAAAAAGTCAAATGTTCTAAATCTCTTTAGCATTATTTGTTGTTTATATTGGTAGGCAATAACAGTCATTAATATTCTTGGCTTCAACTTGACTTCACTTGCTATAAATTTACACATTGATTAGACCGAAAGAGACGCAATTATGGCATTTGGGTAAGTGCAAACGGTAGAGCATGCTCATTTAATACATTTGGCATTAAAAAGTAAAAATATCAAAATTTTGCACTTAGCACATTTGTCTTCTAGACCATCGTGATCGTCTCGGGGACCCGTAAGACTGCAAGACGGACTACTGTGAATGGGCTCCTTTATTGTGTGTGGTGCAAGAAGTTTGGAATGATCCGTAGGTTGAGTATTCTATAGATTTCCTGACAGCGTATACTCGAAAGGGACAGAGATATGACAAAAATGTATGAGAAATCGTGCCTTTGTTTGCCATCGTTGCAAGATTTTGTATGCAATTTCAACTGTGGCAAACAAAAATATCGCATACGCAGAAAGGGACAAACGACATGGATTTTGTCGCATTCACTCTGTGTAATTAGCGTATAAGGCTGTCTCGTTTTCGTGACTATTATTATTTTAATGCCTTTTCTAGTTGATTCTCTTTCTACGGGAATGATCCATGATGTGGTGGAAGTGGAATAAGCGTAGTGATTACTTGCTCAGTGGGAATAAGTTTAATAAATTGCCATTAATGGAAAACGAATATAGTATAAAAATAAATTCATCTAAAAAATCCCTGATGCATACAGTGCGACATAAAAGAGTAGAAAACGGTGACAGCAGGAACTAAATATTTTAGTACAAATTGTAGGTCGGTCTTGCCAGCTTATGCGTGATTTTGACGTTCTTGCGTGGAGGCAGCGCCCTCATTTATTTTCTACTCTTTTATGTCGCACTGTAATTATTTTTTTGGGGCGTCGAGAAAGCAAAAGAGGTGTTCGACGTTTTGACGATTCTTTGGAGTTTTTGGAGACTCCCGAAAGACGAAGGAAACGCAGAGATGTCCACAGGAAAGAGGTGAATCGACCGCTTTTACCGCGCTACAAATGACGGAATACTTTTCCTGTTTACAACCCATACACCATCATATTTCACAGAACTGTATATTGTTCACTTGCACGACACTTTGTTACGCAAAAAAACACCAATTTTACGAACCAAAACTCACTACAAACAATAAAAATTCTATGAAATATGAAGACTTCAAACATATCTGACAAATTCCCGCCGAAAACTCCTAAATCTCCTAATGTCAATGTAATTTTTGCCGCTGCTGTCAATATGTCCATGCAATTGTGTCCATGTCAAATTTTCTAAAAGTTCTAAAACATGTAAACAAACATTTTTCTTAATTTCTGTATTGAAAATTCGAGTAACTAGGTACTAAAAATATTAAAACATATTTTTCTCCCCAATTCTTCTGATGTCTGGAATGATACTTCGTTCAAGAGCTTTCTCAACGGAAGCATTGAAAGTTGTCAACGATGTTGCTAAGCAACAGTTTTTGGTATCTTTAAGCGGAGGTAAGCAATGTTCTATTCATTATTATGTCCACCCAATATAATAACGCCTTCAGGATGCTGCTGGGGTTGACTTGCCGCGCTTCTGCAGTGCGTCTGGCATGTTCGCGGACGCTCATGTCGATGGGTTTCCCACCACGCTCCGCAAACGGTGTGCCGCCGCGCTGCAGGGAGTTCCCGCCAGCACCAATAGCATCCTGAACATGGTCTCCAGTAGATACTGTAACAGATGCTTTATTAACCCTTTGCGTTTGTCACGCATCCATCCCAAAGACAAATAACAAATATTTGGTGTCTGGAATGTCCACAGACGAAAGGTTAAGCACTGGATCGGTCTAAAGTGTTTGTACTAACATAGTTATAATTGTGATACTACAGGTCAGTTAACTAAGGCCCATTACATACATACGGAATTGTGATTCAGAATTCCGAATGCAAACCGGTTTTTCGTATAGGTTTGAAATGAGTGAGATTTCAGGAAATTGGGATCCGTATGACGATAGTGGGAGTGTAGGGAGTGATGTAATGGAAGATCTACATAATCTGAGCGAGCAACAAGTGAATGAAATAATTTTGGGTGATACAAGTCAGAGTGAGATGTTTGAAGCAAGAGCAGAGAAAAGAATCCGTCAGGAGAGTGAAGGAAGCAAGGAGGATGAAGGTTTCATAACTTTTATGCGAAATAAAAAACGTGTGGCAAGAAGAAACTCTAAGAACTACGAAAATTCTGTTGAAAAAGACCCTGAAGGAAGGGTAGAATCACAAAACTTTGATAAATATATAGTATGCATAACAGGAACAAAGGTGTTACCTAAACAATTTGGTATGGCAAAGCTAATGAAATCAGAAAATATTGCTGGTATATTGAACATTAAATACAAAAGCGCATTTAGGGCCTTGATTGAATTCAATAATAATGAAAACGCTGAGAAACTGATGAACTGTGTCCAAATTCAATCTGTGGGATATCGCTGTCAAAAGATAGATGAAGTAAACTTAACTTATGGAATAGTCAGACAAATAGACGTAGAAGCAGAGGAATCCGAGATTATGGAAAACTTCACATGTGAGACAGAGATTGTATCTGTTCGGAGATTGAAGCGTCAAACCGTTTCGGGGCAGTGGACATTCAGCGAAACGGTCCGGCTATGTTTTAAAGGTACCACCTTACCCCCATATGTTTTTGGATATGGGTCTCGGTTTAAGGTGGATCCTTACATATTTCCAGTTACCCAGTGTTCGGGATGCTGGAAATTTGGCCACCTAATAAAATTTTGTCCGACAAAGAAAATTGTATGCCCAAAATGTGGAGATGGTCACCCAAACTGTGAAACTGAGCATTATGAGTGCCTAAATTGTAAAGGCAATCACATGGCCCTTAACAAATCGTGTCCAGTATTTCTAAAAGAAAAAGAGGTTCGTAGAATAATGAGTCAAGAAAACTATACCTACAGAAAAGCTCTCGAGAGTTATTTAGAAAAGACCAATGATGACAAGATTAACGACAATGACTTCAACTGTAATTCATATTCGGGTAGCCCAAAGGTAAATGATAGAACTTTACAGATAAATACCGACGGAACAAGATCCTACAGAGATGTACTGGCAAACAACACCATAATACATGAGGAACCAAGTACGCGGTTGGAGACGGAAGATGAACAACAATTTTTTGAGAGACAAAACAGTACATATTCATCGCACATTTCGAAGAATAAAAATAAAAATAAAAGAAGCAAGACAAAATTTTACGAACAGGAAACGGGAGAAAATGTGGAAGAGCCGGAAAATAATGGCCCCGAATTGGGTCCTGCGCAGGGTCCTGCCAGGGGTCGTAAACCAACGTTGAATATGGACTTTAAGAAAATCCTTGCTAAACTTAAATCTATATGTATAAGTAATAACAATCTGTCGGATAAACTCTCTTTAGCATTTAGTGTGGTCTGTGAGGGAATTATTAGCTTTGTACAAAATTTTTTTAAGGATGTTGGTTGGATTAACAGTATTATTGGTTTGTTATATAATGGATAGTACTCAACACAATTCAACGATGACCCCAAATTGCGAGGAGTGTAATACAGTAGAGGATGTGTATCATCTTTTGGTGGACTGTGTCAAGTTCAAGCTAGCGCGGGATTCACTGATGAAGGAACTGAGGTTGAACAAACTTGATGTAGGAGCTTTCCACAATGTGTTAGCTAGCCCTAGTTCCGAGGAAGCTAAAATGTTGTTTACCTTTGTGACTTCATCAGTGAATCAATGAAGTGATTTATCTTCTCATTTGATGATGTAAAAAGGTCAGGGTACGATGGGACTGATATATACATGCGTATAAAAGTCCCTAAAAAAGAATAAAATCGAAAAAAAAAAAAAAAAAAAAATCTGGAGGGGGAACCTCCATGCGAAAACTGGTTTGCATTCGGAATTCCACATCGCAATTCCCGTATTATGTGATGGACCTAAAGCTGGCGCTTGCCACACATTCGCGCAATGCTTTTGTCTCACTGCACGCATAATGAAAAGTTTCTCTATCTCTATCAGCACAGACGCAGTGACAGGAAAAACGCATCTGTGTGTCTGTGAATGCGCCAGCTTTAGTTAACCAACCTGTAACAACATAATTATGTATGTAATGTCTGAAATTCAAAATTTTTCATTATATTTTCTTTATCCTCTTAAGCCCAAATGCTTTCTAAAAGGTCTTGGGATACTTGCCCAAGATGAAATCCAATTTCATGCAGTAGAGGCCCAACCACCTTTAAAAGGCACTCAAATTGAATGTTTCATACAATAGTGTGCTATATGATATCCGCATTGAGACACATTTTCGAAACCTTCTGGGCCGGTACCATGCGAACCTATATAAGGTTATATTTAATTAGTTGGTGAAACTTATGAAATGCATTTGGTATCTGTTACTAAGTACAGTTGCATGTCAATGACCCCCTGCTCGATCATATGATTCTGAGGTCAATGTTCACCCGCCCGCCGCGCACTGCGTATGAGACGTACGAAAATATTATTTTGTTAATCATCAATACCAATTATAAACATTGATAATGCAATCTGTTATCATTAACAAGTGCCCTGGTTCAGTTTCACCAAATGATTAAAAATTACCCTATAGACTTACCTATAGACATAAAGACATTATAGGCAGTAAGTTAATGTTTTATCGAAAAGCCTGGGTGATTGAACTTAGAACTTTAGTAATACTTGTTTTATTAATATTTGTAGCAGAGGCTGTTCTTGAGTATGAGAAAAACGGTAAGGACATAACTTTCGTGCATACTGATGTCCCGAAAGAGTTTCAAGGCAAAGGTGTTGGGAAGATTTTAGCTCAGGTAAGTTTAATAGAATATTAAATATTATTGATTATAAAAATGTTACAGCCATGTTGTGCTATTTTGAATCAAATTAAAGATTGAAAAATTTGTCTCAGGCTTGCACGTCCCCTTAGGACGCAACAGATTGAAAATTTCGTTCTCTGGGTAGTGAACTCGGTAGCAAAATTGGTTAACGCACTTCCTCGGTTTGAAAGAGTGCGGGTTCAAGTCCCGCCCGAGACAATTTTTTCAATCTTTAATTTGATTTGATAGAATAGTTGAAGTATTAGGGTTAAGACACATTGACCGAATGGTGAAACAAACCACGAATAGTATGGGAACGCGTTCGGTGCCATTCGCCGCGTCGACGGCGGAGGATGCGGACATCCTATACTAAACATGCTTTTTGTATGAGCCCACCAAGGTCAATGTGTCTAAACCCTTAAAACAGTGGTGATAGCCCATACAGAAGAGAGCTATCAACTCAATCACGAGGCGGCATTTCGGTTCCTGGCCTGTACCACTAAGTTCTATGGAATTTATGTACGGTTGTATTTGTCATTATCACTAGCTTGGCGGTGAAGGAAAACATTGTGAGTAAACCTGCATACCCGAGAATGAAAAGAAAATACTATAAGTTCAGCGAGTACTACAAGTGCATAAAATATGTGTGAGTTTGGGGCGAACACAATAGACAAGCAATGGTCATAGTATTAGACTAAATCTATAAAATAATCTCTCTATCTATCTTAATCTATATTGTAACTATTGAATCCTTAGCAGTACCTTCCCTTTGTATTGAAATTGGAAATACTTTCTTTTATTATTGTACCCTAGGATAAGAAGATTTGTATGTCATAATATTGTGACGGAAAGTGGAGATACTCTAAACATTTAAGACCATTGTAATATTTACTATACCTACTTTCGACAAATAAATGATTGATTGATTGATAGATAACAAACCTTGCTTGTGACCAACAGGTAAATTTGGATCTATAATTCTATCAATAAATCAATTGTATTCTTTTGGATATCTCATAAAGGTGTATGTATCTCATGTTATTTGTAATAACACGCCACATACACAAGTGTGCATGGCTAATGTAGCATTTTATTGAATTAATGTTTTTGTCCCACAGCATGCATTCAAACATGCCCATGAAAACAAACTGAATGTAACATGCAAGTGTCACTACCTGGCCAAGTACTTCGAAACTAATCAAAGCAAGTACCAGGGTTTAAGAGTTAAACTAGAGTTAGAATAACAAAAATGGATCTTGTGTGGCATAGATGTAATGTTCATTATTATTTACGTGAAAAATGTTACGGTAAAGCTAAGAAAATTGCTAAACAAACTTCAATGCAATTCACTGACACAACAGAATTTTTATTTTATCATGGATTGGCATGTATTCTTGAGGGACAAGTACAAAAAGGCATTAATGAGTTGACTCCTCTTCAATCTGACAAGGATATACAACTAGCTGCTGTTATTGCACTCATTTATGGCCATAAGCTCGCTAGTACATTAGAAAGAGAAACCCTGTACAGTTTAGAAAGTAAACTCAAGGAAGAGAAAAAACAAGCAGGAGCTGTAGCCTTCTACTATGCAGGTCTATTCTTATCATTCGCTGAAAAATATGAGAAAGCTTCAGAGTACATTAACAAATCTCTGAGAAAAGACGCAAATAATTTAGAGTCAATAATTCTAAAAGGTTGGAACGATATGTATATGAATTTGGGTGAAATGCAAATGTCAATATTAGACTGCTTGGAGTTAGCGCTCAGTAAGAGTGACAGGAATGTTGAAGCGATGCTGGGTCTTGCTAAGTTCAAATACTTTGCTAAAGATTATGAAGCGTCTACTTTAACTCTGGATAGATTGATAGTCGGCAGCCCTGGCCAAGTTGTTCCTTTAATGGAGAAATTGAAAAACGAATTTGCAATGCAGAAATGGGAAGCAGTCTATGATACGGTAGAGAGAATATTCTCCATTGATCCCGACAACATTCTTGCTCTTAAAGTAAAAATATTTCTTGCTTTGTGCAAGAATTCAGATTACATAGAAGCCGCCGATCAGCTCAACAGATTTTTCTCTATTCTTGAAAATGAGGAAACTCATAATGGATACCAGTTCTATGATACCACACAAATATTTTCCAGAGTATGTGGGAGAGACAGTGCAGTACTATCACAAGTTTACAGATTTGCACAATACGCTTCAGAAATGTATACAAACAATGTTGACTATCTTAGTGAAGTTGGATACCAGTGTATCCTTCAAGGAAAATACAAAGATTCGTTGAGTTTCTTCAAAGCAGCTAGTAAAATAGACAGTAACTCTATAACAGCCCTATGTGGGTTAACTCTTTGTCAAATGTCTGAGAACGGCCCTACAGAGCAAGTGTCCCAACAAATTGAACTATTATTTGAAATGCAAGGCTCAAAGAAACTGCCGATCCTGTATCTCCTATCTGCACAATTAAATGCCACAAACCCACCAAATGCAATATCATTCTTGAACACAGCTTTTGATGCAAAGATTTCTATTGCTGATCGTAACCCATTCAGCTTAAGTTACATTAAAGATTTAGACCCGGATTTCTTGATGGATGTTTACAAGGAGTACAAGAAGCATTTACCTAAGAAGCCATTTGTTATTGTGAGCTACTTATTATACTCTCAGGAAGGGAATATACTGTCAGTTAATAACTGTTTCAATCTCCTAAGCACTGTGAACAAAGCATGCCCTGGTTTAATTACGTCCTTGTATGAATTGGCAAAGTTAAAGTTTTTATTTGGATATGCAAATGAAGCTCAGAAGCTGGCTCAGCAAGTTGGCGAACTTGATAATACCCATGCCGGTAGTCAGATTTTATTGGCGCAAATTTATATTCAAGAACAAGCATTTACAAAAGCGGCGCAGAGCCTAGAAATGTGTCTAAGCTACAACTTTAAAGTCAGGGACAGTTCTATGTACCATTTCCTCAATGGTGTTATACTGAAAAGCGCGAATCAGCTCGAAGATGCTTTGTCTAGTTTCACGACGAGTCTTCAGATAGCGACACGCAAGAATGTTTCCAGTAACATGAGTCGAATGTACGAATCTGATTTAAATATAATAGATAAAGCTACTTTGTATTTGCAAGTAATTGAAATACAAACTTCATTGAATCAGTTTGCCGAAACTGGCAAGACTATGCAGGTAAGAAAATGTACTCATCTTATTAACGTCTTACAAATTTCAATTATTAATGTTCCCGATATTTCGGCCAACATCCAAAAATCTTCTCATTTCAGTCATTGGGCCATAACCTATTTTTGCTGTATTTTGAGAAAATTTCTATCAGACTCATGGACGGTGTCACCAAAAGTGATTCCATTCACGTTCCGTTTTGCTCTTGCTTATTTTGGTATCAAATAAAATTGACATTTCACAGGAAGCCATCCAAGAATTCTCATTCACTTCTGAAGAAAGTCGTTTACTCATTGCGAGAGCGGAACTAGCATTGAAGAAGGGAGATATCGATAATGCTATAGACATCCTGAACGAGATAAAACCCGGCCAGCCTTACTACTTCCAGGCTCATAGCAAGATGGCGCATATCTATCTAAAGGAAAAGAAAGATAGAGCCATGTTCACAAATTGCTTTAAGGATATAGTTAGTAATCATCCCATGGCTGATGCTCATTCAATGATGGGCGATGCTTTTATGTCTATTCATGGTTAGTATTATTCGAGTTAAATGTTACTACTTTATGCTTATCAATCAATTATACAAGGGGTGGTTTAGGCCGACAAACTAAACAACTTTGACTATGGAGACATCGACTCATACCAGGAACAGCAGAGGATTTTTTATTTTTTCAAGTGTCTCATACATTTGAATCGAGTACGGTACTGCAGTTTTATATGGAACATTTTTTGGCAGATTTTTATTTTTTCTCGATGTTGTCTCCATAGTGAAGGGTGTTCAGTTTGATGGTTTAAATTAAACCACCCCTTTAAATATTACTAGGGTGTTTTGTTACACCCTGTACTATCCTGTATGTTAAATCTGAGCAGCAATGACAGTTTTCACAGCACTAGTTCTCTCTCTCTAAACGATCATCTGAACTGCCAGTTTTCGGATGTCTCAAAAAATTTCAATGTGGTTCATATCAATGCGCAGAGCATCCCTGCTCATTATACTGACCTACTTACAACTTTCGACAACAAAAACATTCATGCAGTTCTTGTCTCTGAATCCTTCCTTCATCCATGTCTCCCTTCCACATCTTATTCCTTACCTGGCTTTGTATTAATTCGTAACGATCGCACCAATACCTGCCATGGTGGAGTTGCGATCTTTCTACGTAGTAACATCCCCTTCTCTATCATCAGCAAGTCTCCCCAACCCCCTCCTCCCAGCACTGCTGAGCATCTTTTTTTGGAGGTTACTCTCTCCCACACAAAAGTTCTTCTTGGTGTTTTTTATAGTCCATCCCTAACAATCGATTACTTTCCCAGCCTCGAAAATCTTTTGGAAGATTTTTCTACTTCCTATAGTCACACGATCATTATGGGTGACTTCAACACTTGTCTCCTTAAAAATGACTCCCGTTCTCAACGTTTGAAATCCCTCGCCAATTCCAGCAACCTACCTATCCTTTAACCAACATATCCTTCCACTTTCTGCTACCCACAATTTTCCAAATTGCCTTCCTTCTCTTCTTGACCTGATGTTAGTTAGTTCCCTTGATCATGTTACTAAACATGGCCAGTTCAGTGCTGATGCTTTTTCTAACCATGACCTTATTTATTTATCTTATAAAATCCGTCCTCCAAAAGCCAACCCTAAAATCCTGCTGCAGCGTAATTTTCGTGCTATGGATACAGAACAACTGCTTAAAGACGCTGCCAAAACCGACTGGTCAACTCTTGACGACGCAGCTACAGTTGATGAACAAGTTCTGCTTTTTAACTCCATAATAATTCAACTGTATGACAAACATGCTCCTATTCGGCCAGTAAGAGTCAAGCATCTTCCTGCTCCTTGGCTGACGGAGGAGATTAAAACTTTAATTTGTAAGAAAAACCGTGCAAAGGCGAAATATAAAGCTCAATCGTCAGAGGCCAACCGTGACAAATATCACATCATTAGAAATCGCTGCAATCGAGTGTGTAGAGATGCACAAAGACGTCACATTCATAGTTCCGTTGAAAACGGAGATCCAGCGAAAGTCTGGAAATTTCTTAAATCCTTAGGAATTGGCAAAACTCGTACTAATCCTGCTTCAAAAGACCTAGACATAAATTCTTTAAACAAACATTTTTCGGCTGCATCAACATTAGATGATCTTACCAAGGCTAATACTCTAAACAATCTTTCTTCACAGCCAACTCCTAAGTTCTCTTCCTTTTCTTTTTGTCAATTTACTGATTGTGATGTTAAGAGGAACATCATCTCCATCGCCTCGAATGCCGTCGGAGGTGACAAGGTTAGCCGTAATATGATCATTCCTCTCCTTGATTCCCTTGCTCCTATAATCACCAAGATCTTCAACAGATCTATTTCCTCTTCCACCTTTCCCAAGATCTGGAAAGATGCTGAAGTAATTCCTTTACCTAAAAAGAGTAACCCATCCACCTTCTCCGAATATCGCCCTATTTCCATTCTTCCTTTTCTGTCTAAAGTCCTTGAACGTTTAGTCCATAGGCAACTCAGTCTTTTCCTATCAAAAAACCACCTCCTTAATCCCTATCAGTCTGGTTTCCGACCTGGTCATAGTACGGTTACAGCTCTTGTTAAAATCTCCGACGACATTCGTTTTGGAATGGAAAACAAACAACTTACCGTTCTAACATTGCTGGATTTCAGCAACGCTTTTAATAATGTTGATTTTGATATCTTGTTAGGACTCTTACGTACTCTTAACATATCTCCAACGGTAATTGACTGGTTTCATAGTTACCTGTTTGGGCGCCGGCAGCGTATAAAGGTTGAAGACACCTTTTCTTCGTGGTGTGATACCTCTGCAGGCGTGCCGCAGGGTGGCGTGCTATCTCCCCTCTTGTTTGCTCTTTTCATTAACTCCATCACCTCTCAACTCACTTCCTCCTACCACTTGTATGCAGATGATCTTCAGATATATTCACAGTCGTGTATGGATAACATCTCTCAAGCCATTGACGACACCAATGATGACTTAAACCGTATTCATGACTGGAGCTTATCTTATGGCCTTAAGGTAAATCCTAACAAGACCCAAGTTATCGTCATAGGGAGTCCATGGTTTACATCGAGGCTTCCTCTTGACCAGTTACCTCCTGTAGTATTCGATGGTATACGTATACCTTACAGTACTACTGTTAAAAACTTGGGAATTATGTTTGATAACACGCTCTCCTGGGGCCCTCAGGTTGCTGAAGTTAGTAGGAGGATGTTTGCTGCTTACAGTTCTTTGAAACGACTACGGAATTTTCTACCCACTAGCACCAAAATTGCGCTTGCACAATCCCTCCTATTACCCATCCTAGACTACGCTGACTCCTGCTACCTTGACCTGACTGTGGAGCTACTTAATAAACTCGAGCGACTTCAAAACCTTTGCATTAGGTTCATTTATGGCCTGCGTAAGTACGATCATGTGTCGGAATTCCGCGCTCGACTTAAGTGGCTCCCGATCAAACGTCGTAGGGAAGCTCACATCCTTAACCTTCTCTACTCCGTCCTCTTCAATCCCATGACTCCTAATTACCTCAAGGAACGCTTTGTTTTCAGTTCCTCCACCACTGGTCGTCATCTGCGTTCCTCTGAAAACCTCTCCCTCAATATTCCCATCCACTCCACTAACTTTTACACCCATTCCTTCTCCGTTCATGCCGTTCGGCTTTGGAACTTGTTGCCAGAGTCCATCAGACGTGCACCTTCCTTGAATGTTTTTAAGTCGAAAGTTAAGTCTCATTTCCTCGATCACTGACCCTCTATCTGTTTCTCGTAAGTAAATTTTTTCCTATGTCTGTGGTTCATTTTTCCTATCGTGTTTTGTTGTGTAGTACGCGTATTTATGTATGATGTTTGTGTATGTATATTTATGTGTGTATATATATATATATGCCTATCTATTACGTATATTTGTATTATTTATAATAGGTTTATTGTGTATACTTGCTTTTTGTTTTATTTACTGATAACTGCTCCTTTTTGACCATTTTTCTGGAAACACCGCCTACCTTTCTTCGTTCACCGTTTCCTCTACCCTAAGGTTGTCTGGAAGAAATCGCTTCTTAGCGATAAGACCGCCTTATTTTTGTGCCTACTGTTTTTTCTTTCTGTATTTTACTGTTTGTATTTTGGTGTAAAATAAAGTATATTTGATTGATTGATTGATTAAATCTTTTCAGAGCCAGTCCAAGCCGCCGAATCATACGAGGCGGCACTAAAAGGCAACCCCAGAGACATCCAGCTCGTAAAGAAGCTCGGGGGCGCTCTGGTCAAGATGCATGAGTATGACAAGGCGTCTCACCACTATGAGGACGCCATCAAACTCCTCAACGACCATGAACTGAAGTTTGAATACCTTGAACTTCTTAATAAGGTTAGTCGAGATTTAAACAATTTTTTTTGCAACCGTAAATGGTACATAGGTGTTTGATACATGTATCAAGGTTTTTGACGACTTTTTCCACTTTATCATAGGCGACTCATTAGGGTCAAAACACATTATAAGAGCATCGCGCAGCGTTAATCTTATCACTAGTTAAGGTCAAATGTATTTGCTCGCGGCGCCGCGCATCATCTGTCACTCCAAATAAATGTGACCTTTATTCACTAGAGATAAGATTGCCGCTGCGCGCCGATGCTCTTTTATTGTGAATTGACCCTTAGTGTCATATAATCACCAGAGTTAATCACTCAGTTGGTTAAATCCACAACATAGTCATAACATAACAGACAGGTCGGTATGACTTTAATCAACTTTAAACAACCCACTGCATGGCATAAGCCTCCTGTCCTGTGCCAATCACATCCAAGTGCTGCCGGCCGACGATCCACTCCTCTCTTGCCTGATGGCGGCCAAAATAATTGTTTAACCCCAAATAACCTGTAGAACCCAGGTGATTAACTCAAATGACTTGATGTAACTGGAAAAAAGACATGCCTACACTGTTATTCTCAAACTAACGATAATTTAAATAACTGGCTATGCTAAAATAAACGAAAACATATTTTTCCTTCAGTTAAAGCAGTACGATAAAGTAGACACAACGATTTCAACAGAACTCAATCAATTGCACAACAAAGGTAAAGACATCAACACAATGAAGCGCCGCGTCAGATTTCTCCTACTACAAGCTAAAAGTAGAGAACTCAAAAATACAACAGCAGGAAATACTCATCTGATCCTAACCGAAGCTAAAGATATACAAACCGCTGTAGTGAAACGCATAGAAATAGATGCCAGAGGAGACTTGCAGGATGAGAAACAGCAGTTGTCGTGCATTCTGCGTTTGTTGGCGAAGGTGAAGTGTACGAAGGAACCTGTTGTAGCCGCTAACTTGTACTCGGAAGCTTTGATTCACACGCCGAGGGACCCCGACACGTTGTTGGCATTGGCTAAATTATACGCACAGGTTTGTCTGACTAGTTTGTAGAGAATGTCAATGAAAATCAATATGTAGCCGTGTGGCTCAAGTTTAGAATGGACCACTAAATTTCTTCCTCTGTGGGTGTTGTTCGAGTTTACTAAGGGATAAATAAGAATTCTAATGCTGAGTTTGTGGATGAAAAATGAAAATGTTTTTTTTTATTTCTCCCAAGACGCAAATGTTACAGTGTTATGTGATAGCTATATGGTGCATGGTCATTTATAAATTTGTGGTGGGACTGTATAGCAGACCATGTATTACAGTACACCAGGTCACCACCCACAGACTGTATTTTTTACAATGGGTAGCAAAAACGGTTTTGTAGATACAGAGTTTGGAGATATTAATATAGGCTAGCTACCTATCTCCACTTGACGCGTCATTCTGACACGTATATCTTCAATACTCTAAAAAGACACATGCACTTAGAAAATATAGTTAGTAGTTAAGCAAATTTTCTGGTCACCCCGATAGATATTATGGTCGTGAGTTGATGTAAAATAAATAGGTACCTGTAGAATAATAAGACAAATATAATCAATTACAGCGGAATGAATTGCAATTGAAATTGCGTAGCATCTTTGTGTTGAAAAAACACTCTTTAACTTAAAATTCAAAATGACATTAATTGGCTTCTGCTGTAGTCTGAAAGTAAATAAATGTTTTATTTCGTCTTTCAGATAAACAACTCAGAGAAATGCGAGCAGACCTGCGCTATTTTGCTGAACACGGACCCGAACAACGAGTCCGCGGCTGTCATGATGGCTGATCTTGCTTTCCGTAAGGTAACGTAGCTTTATCATACACTTCTTGGAAATTTTCATTTGGCCATCATCAGCCTACATAATTATGCCCCACGGCCACACTCCTGCGGATAGGTGGATGCAGCTTCTGTGACCTGGAAAAATCGTCTGAAACCGGTTGTTCGGTAGAAAATTTCAATAGGTAAGCTCGACCAAAATGTATTAGCTGTTTTGATATCGGAAATGTCTTTTTGTTCGCTCCAGTGTAGGCTCCGATTTCACGAAAAAGTGCAATCCCATTATATCTCGGAGAGTTGTGAAGAAAAAAGGCTCAAAGACGCGTATTCACGAGAGCTGTAAGTAAGGTGCAAAAAGAATTATTCAATGAAGTCTAAAACGAAAAGTTATGGCCGAAATTGTGAAAAAAGTTGTTTTTTTCCGAATTTTTTATTTTGGCGCTCGATATTTTGGAAACGAAAAATGATCCAAAGACCGGGTTAAGGGTTTGCCCTGTAGTGTGCCTGTAGCGTAACCTTTTGAAAACAGTCAAAAAGTCAATTCAACGTTGTAGTTTTATTTTGTAACCTTTTCCCGATTTTCTCGTCGATAAATAAGACTTTACTAAGAATTTTTTCGAATTCCGTAGATTCATTTCCAATGTGCTCGATAGTTGTGTGAGGCACGAAATCTGTGAATTTTTCTTTCGCGGTTTCTATTGTGGTCCTATAGTAAAAGTTTTTCAGTTTTACGCACCCCTAAAAGTATGTAACATATTTAAGTTTACTTTGCTTATAATATTTTATTGTATGGACAGGTGGACCTTGAAACGGCGCAGCGTCACTTGAATCAGATCCTGTCAGTGAAGCCGACGAGCTGGGAGGCGCTGTCCCAGCTCATAGAGGTGCAGTGGCGCCGCGGCAAGCTCGACGAGGCGGAGCAGGCTCTGGAGGCCGCCAAACTAGCCTCGGGGGACGAGGACGATCCAGGTTTGAATCTTGTCTTCCATACAAAACTGCAAACCTACTCCTGCCAAATGTATAGATTTTTTTTGCGAATTAGATGTTGGTCCCATAGAGAAAGTTGTTCAGTTTGATGGTCTGATCATCCCCTTAAAAAGTGTCAGCATATTTAGAAGGAGCCTGTATACAGGCTGTAAAAAAATACCGTAGTTGTATTAAAGGGTTGGTTTACACAGGGGAGCGTGTGATTTCTCTATGGTTTACACTTTACACCATCGAATTGAACAACTTTTACTATGCAACCAATATCGACATAACATAAAAAAAGTCAATGAACTTTAGCGAAATTTGTGATAAAATTAATTTCGAACAAATCGATAGTTTACTATTAAAACAGCATTAAGTTAACTGTACCTTAACTAAAAATAATTAATATTAAATTAAAAAAAAAATATATAACATCACATATGATAATTTTGAAAGTCACTTTCGTCATCTCATTTGATGTTAACTCTTGACTGTACATTGTACAAATTGTTGATGGTATCGGCAGGGTACTACTACTGCGCGGGAGTGTGTTCTACGTACAGCGGGAAGGCCAACGCGGCGCTGCGGCAGTTGAACCAGGCGCGCCGGTCGCCGCGCTGGGGGCAGCAGGCTGCGCGTCGCATGGCCCTGCTCTGCCTCTCCCAACACGCGCCCGCGCTAGCAGACTCCTTCCAGCCTGATGAGTCGTGAGTACTACTGCGCTAGTGTGTTATGTACAGGAACAGTCAGGATTGAACTACACCACGTAACACAGCATCGCATTTTTCCGTCGCTCCATCCTTTTCTGTCACTCAGGAACGTCATTTGCTAGAGCATATAAGATAGACGGAACGGAACAACATGGAACAGCACGCCGCGTGCGATCGCGTTCCGTCTATGTTATATGCTTCCTAACCCTCATTCATCACGGCGTAAAATAACCGTTTTCCATAACACCGACTTTGTCACAATTTTTTTTTTTTTATCAATGTCTTAATTTCATTTGCAGTGACACCCAAATACTGGCACTGCGGACGGCTGAAAAGCTCCTGGCCGAAGTATCGCCCGTGGACCGCAAGCCACTTCAGGCTCTATTGCATCTGGCTACAAGGCATAAATCTCAGGCGGAGCGAGTGTTGCAGGACCTACTGCCTCTGGCAACTGAAGACCCGTATCAAGATGACCCATTCTTGATATTGGCTGTTGCTAATGCGTACGTTACTTTCATATTTCATAGTTTATTTATATTTTTACAGGCCAAATTCGACGAGCAATGATAGCCCATACGGAAGAGAGCTTGCGCCTCAATCATGAGGCGGCGGTTCGATTCCTGGCCTGTACCACTAAGTTCTTTGGAAATAATGTACGGTTGTATTTATCATTTACTAGCTCGGCTTTGAAGGAAAACATCGTGAGGAAATCTGCATTCCCGAGAATGAAAAGAAAATACCACAAGTTCGGAGGTATGTGTAAAATATGGGTGAGCTTGGGGCGAACACAAAGGACCAGCGATGGTCGAAGTGTTACATAACGACCCATGCTTGCAATAGCCCAACACAAATAATAATAAATAAAAAATTAGGCTATTTTGTAAAAAGCCGCGATGGTCTAGTTGTGAGTAGTGTAGAGATGGTTCGATCCCCGAAAAATGTTATGCGCTGCGCTTCGCAAGGTGTGCGCCGCCCCTTATAATGTCTAAGTCGCTTGCCCGTATATTTCATACGGCCTTTGCAAGATATAATGTATCTCTACAATGGCTTCTTAGCATGTTATTTGTTATTTTTCCAGGTACAACATAATAAAGCAGCCGACTCGAGCTAAAAACATTTTGAAGCGCACCGTCTCATCAATACCGTGGACCCCCGAGAAAGCGGATGGCTTGGAGAGGTAATTATTAGCTTTTGGGGAAATTATTTATGCGTAACACGTAATATTTAAAATATGGTTGATATTTAACTAACAAGAGCTAGAGCATTTTCCTGTCTAATCTGAATTGACCCTTACTAGAAAATAAATATTGCCTGACCTAAAAATATAACAAGTACGGTACCCGGCGGTAAATATTGCACATCGGCGACGACTGACGAAAGCGACAAAACATAACATAATTTACTGAGTGACAGACGACGCTGCTCTACGAAGCCGAAACTAGCCGATGTACAATATTTACCGCCGGTTACTGCACTATCATTTTAGTTTTTGTTTTACCCCTCCTCTCCTTTATTCGCGAGAGCCTTAGCCCTGCAGTGGGACCCTTGAAGCTATAACTTACTTATAACGTTTTCAGATGCTGGCTGGAGGTGGCCGACGGCCAAGTTAGTTCGGGGAGAATGGACGCCGCTAAAGAACTACTCACAAAAGTGTTGAACCACAACAACTCCTGTGCTACAGCGTATCAATATTTAGGTAAGTTTTCTATTGCCGCCGGCGCGTCGCATATCCAAGCGAGATAAAAAGCGCGACATTGCCTTCTCCCGCGCATCATTCTAGACTAGACTCTCTGGACTGGTACATTGAATAATATTCTTTATTTGGCTACCAACAACTAAATAATACGTTGTTTTATAAGGTCTTGTCTATAAACAAAATGAGATACCTTATAAAAACCATAGTAACACTTTAATATTTTTGACATCATGAAAAGAAAGATAAATAGTGAATCTTCAAAAACGCATTTACAATGTCGTGTAGTCGCGAATATAGTGCCCTAGAAAGACGTATCACACAATTTCAAGTTTTTAAAGTTTTAATATATTTTCAGGTTATTTAGCAGAGAAGGAACAAAACTACAAAGGTGCCGCTCACAATTACGACAATGCGTGGGTCTACTCTGGGAAATCGGATCTCGCCATAGGCTATAAACTAGCCCATTCCTACCTAAAACTGAAGAAGTACCCAGAATGCATCGTAGTTTGCAGGCACATCCTCAAAGTGCACCCAGATTACCCGAAAATCAAGAAGGAAATACTAGAAAAGGCTAAAACTAACTTAAGAACTTAATAAAACAATTAAAAACATGCATAAATATTTTAATCTTATTTGAAAAAACAATTTTGTGACCTTTCTTTTCGACTACGCGAACATAATCAATACTGTTGCGATCTAAACTACATTATGTTAAGTTGACGATGCGTAAGGGTTTTAATCGTCCTTGGTTTCTTCTTGCTCGAGGATTGTCTTGAAGCAGAACGGCTGGAAGATGTATCCCAAACCGCAGTAGAACTTGCTCATGAATTCCACCCTGAACAGAATTAAATTATTATTAAGACGCTCTGATCCCGTCGAGGCCGTTTTTTGAACACGAACGAAAGTGTTTTAAACTGTGTTTTAAAGTCTGAAATTAAATTATGTCTTATTTAAGGATCGGGCGGATGGGCGACTGTTCTCAATTACACGATTAGATTAAGTTTACTCGATAGAAAAAAATCCCAAAGTTACCCCTTTTTGTTATGTTTTTTCAATACTATGATTAAACTGCTGATATTTAACTTTTTATTCTTGAACTTAACTAAATACATTAAATATTTCTAGTGAACTCAGAAGAATTTTTAGCTTAGAAACTCCCATGAGCAAAGATATTGACGAAAAACACGTTTCTTTGCGATCCTGCTTTCAATTGGAGCGGGATGGCTAATTGTAAACTTATGCTTGCAAGAAAGAGACGCTTGCACTGGGATAACCTAGCCTTAAAATGTTTTACACGAATCGTTTACGCAAAATTGAGGTGGTGATGAAAAAAAACGACCAAGTGCGAGTCGGACCGAGGTAGAGGGTATCGTATCAAAATTTTCGTAAAAAAAATTGTCTCCGCAATATTTAGAGCAAGCCCGACTCACATTAGTAAAAATATCAATCGGCTACCTATTACTTTTCAAAAGATACAGCTCTTTAAAGTTAGGACGGTCAATGGTATCGATTCGGTATTGCCACGACTTAACTTAACTAAATTTATTCCTGTCATTTTCTAACATTCGACTAAGAAAAGAGACAGAAAACCAAGAACTGACTTTAGTGCTGTCAAAGTGACGCTACACGCCCAAAATAAGATGGCATCATAATGCACGCCATCTTATTTAAGTCGTTTTTGGGCGTGTAGCGTCACTTTGACAGCACTAAAGTCAGTTGTTGGTTTTCTGTCTCTTTTCTTAGTCGAATGTTAGAAAATGACAGGAATAAATTTAGTTAAGTCGTGGCAATACCGAATCGATACCATTGTGTCCCGAAACCCTAACTAGGGACACACCTGCGGAACATTCGGCTCCGAACGTTACCGGCGACACACCAGTACACGCCATTTTTCCTGTAAAGCGCGTATTCAACCCAACGTTCCGCATATACAATCCTCCAATCCAAAGACATCTGTTATGTGAGATGAAAAGCTCACCAATGCAAACGCAGGGTGTGTAGGAAAGCGGAGAGCCCTTCCATCATGACCAGGATGGCGAGGGTGAACAGCGCCCAGAAGCAGAACACCACGTACAGCTTGATGGCGCCAACGTAGCTGTGGTCCTTCAGACCCATCGCCAGCACCATGTTCCATAGCACTTCTGACAGTTCTGCAACATTATTTACAATAATTTATTTTTGTTCAATTATAATAATCCCTCGAGATTACGATACTCAAACAAATCAATTGTCATTGGTAGAATGGCAGTGTAAATGGTCATAGCTCACTTATACGACCGACGCGGGTAAAAGAATTGCTACAAGCAATTGACTATTTTAATTTAGAAATAGATGTGTTAACCGCGGTCCCACTACTACTGGGACCACAGGAATTTTTGTTTATTAACACTATTTTGTATTTCGGTTCAGTCGGTACCTTCTTTACGGGCCATAGCCCGGACCTTTGGAAGTATTGCGTGGGTATTATTATTATCTAATCTAAACTCTAAATCGACGATCAATAATGTTGTATCTTATCAATAATCAATTCATAAGTTACGTCAAAATTGGGTCCGAATTATGGATCAAAGTTTTAGTTAGGTGTTACAAGGTGTTACCCGCAATGTCGTCTAGATATCAGGATTATTTTTACTACCAGTAAAAAAAAGGGAGTCGCGTTGTAGGTCTGCTATTGGGTAGTCGCGTCGCTCGTCGATTGTTGGTTGCCCCCTCCCGGGCCTACAACGAAGCTCCAGTGGTGGCTAAAGATGTGTTCTTTTCGAAAAACTATCCTTGAAGTCATCAAAGTACATAAACTACCGTACAAGCACTCTAGCTAAATAAACTAGACATTGGCAAAATCATCACATACCATTGACCAGAAATACTATAGACTCACAGTCTCATACAAAATCTTAGCTAATTTTTGTGTCCGTATTGATAATACTTTTTAGACTTCTGCAAAAAGTTTTCAATCACTAGCTTTTTTTCTGTAATCTTTTCGCGTAATACGTATCAATGGAACATATACCTTATACTCCAGGTATAAAGTTGTAAATACTTCTTACATGTCTTTAAAATAAATTTCATTTCTAAAAAGGCATTTTGAAAAAGGAACAAGATGTCATCTATCAGACGATGACAAGAGTAGTATTTTTGAAAGTCACACGTTCAAATCTGCAGTAGAAAATGTCAAAATTTGTATGGAAATCTGTCGAATGCTTCTTTCCTACTGCTGATTTAAAAGTGTGACTTTCAAAAATCGCACTCCAGAACAGCGGCAAATTATAAGCCACACAAAATAAGTATGAATGCTGTAAGGTGATACTAATACGTCATATTTGATTATTAAACTTAGTCGTATTATGTATGTTTACAGTCGAAGAGTCGGCGTAGTACTAAGACCAAAAGAGCTCGGAAAGGTAATTTCCGAGCTCTTCTGAATGTGCCATTTTTGGACCGCTGATTGTGTGTCTACTTCTGTTATATAGGAGGTCAATGTCACATACCCAAGAAGGCAGCCATTTTTTTAAAAATAGAATAGAATAAAAAAACGGCGTTATCCATACCTGCGTGAGCGAGCGACAACGCCCACAATCGTAGATAAGAAGCAGTATGCGAGATGGTGCTGAGCACGTATTCGATGGTGTGGATGGCCTGGTAGATCATGACCTCGCTGAACGGTTCGTCCTCGTGGTCGTGGCCTCCACCACCGCCGGCCTTGCTTGCCTCGGGCTTCGGCGCTTCGCTGATGTCCGTCTGATCTTGCATCTCGATGCCTTGGTTCACGCTGCCGTTTGATGGTTGCTCCGGCTGAGGCACAAGAAATTAGGATTATTTCTACAGTAATATTATAAAAAAATTCAATCGATTTGCGACTGTTGCAACAATAACTAACCTTAGCGTTCTTATTCTCCTTCTTACTAGCCCATAGCAAATACAGGGGCTTGCCGAACAACATGACGGGGATACATATTAGGGCTAGAAACACGAAGACGCGTTGTAACGAGCCCTGGCCCTCGAACATGAACTCTTTGCAGCCGGGCTCGGGCTCGTTGTGGGAGAACAGCATCATGCCGATGAAGAGGATCAGCACCGACGGTGCGCAGCCTTGAGTGTACGCGGTGTCTGCAAGAGATGACGTAAGATTATTATAATGATAAACTTTTGTTTTAGGTGCTGTATAAAACAGTCAATTAGGAGGTCCACTGAAAAATTACTTGACTCAGCATGTGCCTTGTTTCATCTAAGTAGATGTATCAAACAGCGTCTGGTTTAGGCCAGTCATTTTACAGTTTGAGCCGGGACTAATTAGGAATTGAATTATTTTTTCAATATGGTATTCAAGAGCCAATTTGAGCTTAGCAATGCACCAAAATTTTTAAAAAATCACGTCAGCAAGCGTCTCAAACTCAAAATTTTGCAATTATCTCGTTCTAAAAAATCTGATGGTAAATTTTTTATGCACACATTTAAGACTTCAAAATTATACATGGTACTTCAAACATGGGTTTAATATTTTTTCTTCGAATTTGGCTTTGAAAAATACATTAGTATTTTTGATTTAATTACGTAATTTTTTAAATATCAATGCCTATTTTATTGCTCAAAAGAAATTTATATTGTAAAATTTAATTAAAATGAGTGCATTGGTATGAATATTATTAAATTAAAAACCTTCTAGGACACACAATTTTGATTTCTATATGTTGCGTAGCGATTTTTTTTTTAATATATATATTTCATACAGTCTTTTTGTCACTAAATGGTGCCGGTTACAGTTTAAAAGTCCCATCAATAATTACTCCCCACTCCTAACAAAACTCCGTAAAATGGCTGGGCTAGTTTGGATTGAGACGCCGACATTCGTGGCATTCGTGACCCGACAAGGCTTGCCGCATTTGCGGCACTTGTACTGTATGTCGGTTGGGGCACGAGCCTGTTCGTCGCCCTGACTCGCCCTGTATTTTATTTTTTCTACACAGTAAAATGAATGTTTAAAAATAACACAAAACTTTTTTTTCTAGCTTACATACTATTTTAATAACAAGATAAACTATCAAAGTAATGAAACCTAAATGACGTCACAAGAGAGTAGTACAATTTTTCACACAAAGCGCGCGTTTTGACGTCTAATAAAGAGCTGCTGATTTGACTAGTTTCTCCATGATTTGAGCGTTTCTCCATGGTCCTACTGAGTCATGGAGAAACAATATAATCATATGGTATTGTGGTGAAACTCTCGCATAAGTTTTGTAGCCAATCACCGATTTGTTAAGAGGATAGGCGAGTACCGTTTTTTCGATACAAACGTATTCCCCTGTTTCCTCCCTGGATAATGATTCTGAAACTAGAGCAAAAAAATTTTTACCATACAATCTATGTTACCTCTGCTATGTCCGTACGTTTTGCTTTGTTGCATTAATTAATTACTGTATGAACTAGGGACCAATTTTACTGCCCGTTTTCAGACATCCAGCAAACAAATTTGACGAATATAAACAAAAAATGCAAAACATACAGACATAGCCAAAGTCTTTCTCATATTATTATACTTGAAAGAATTATTAAAATCGGTTTAGTTTTGAAGGAGGAAACACGTGAATACGAAATGCTGATTTCGTCGATTTTACATAGATAAAAATGGTCTGAGCTGCAGTTGTCTCTTTCGCACTGTGTGTACTGGGGTGTATGGGTGGGACGGATCGGAAAAATATGTAGGTATACAGTCCGAAAAGTTACCTATTCTTCAAATTAGCATTTCAGCCCGCCTATCTTCTTAGGGCTCTTACAGACGAGCGACATTTTGCGGTCGCCGTGGGTCGCAGTGGCTCGCGGCCCTCTGCGACCGCAAATTTGCGCTCTTCTGTAAGAGCTCGCTGTAGCATATAGACTTACCCTCAGCCGTGGTGCTGTAGGCGACCCATTTGTAGAACATCATGAACACCATGTACGCGAACAACAGCAACAGGAACACGACTTGAGGGAGGAATTCCAGGAGGATTGAGTAACGGCGCTTGAAGAAGCTACAAACAAAAACCTCAAAATATAACACATTGATACATAAACTCCCGACCGTATCCCTTTCGTGGTCAGACATATTGCTACAACCTTCGATAAAAATAAAATGAATGGATAGGCCTAAAGCGCGGTAAGTTGAAGCAAACTACTGGTGCACTTGGTACATACAAACTAGCGCCATTATCTGTGAAATCTAGGGCACTTGCATACAAGTGACAAGTAAAAATTTCATTTGTTTTGCCTCATTTTGCTGGTTTGAAATGTTCGCTTAAGGCCTATCCATTCATTTTATTTTGATCGAAGGCTACAACTACCGACTATCAAAACTCAAAATCAAATTAAAGAAAACAATGTTTCTAGTCATAGACTTAAACTCTAGCGATAGACTTGCCCTTTCATAGAAGCAACATGTTCCACTTGAATGAGGTGTCCGCACCTGATTGATGTTCCTGAGTTCACTTCGTCACTATGGCAATGACAGACGCAATGTGTCATTTTGTGTTGTTTGTTTGAACGAGCTTGTCTATCGCTAGGGTAATATGTCTATGTTTCTAGTGTTAATTAATCACATGGAAATGCCACAGTATAAGAAGGAATATGGTATGGAACCGCCTGTCACGAATATTCGCCTCACTACCTATTTTCCTTTGACAGTGTGTAGTATTATCTCGCTCGCACTTACTCAATATAGCACATCACCTCATCACCTCTTGTCAGGTTTTCCATTTGTATGAAGTGAAAGCGAAGTGTCTAGGGTGTGGCAATGCTACACTACACTCTCCATGCAATCATTAATCAAAAATAATTGTTTAATAGCATAGAATAGCATTGTTTTACTAGACATACCTTTATCGAAAAGAAATAATTAAAATAACCCTCGTTCTGGCCCAGTCTGGTAAAAGGAGACGGATTCGGAGGGCTTTTTCAGTACCTCATCATCAGTCGTCACCTAAATCCCAAGTGAATTCCAAATCATTATTAAAGGGGTATGGCTAATATTGGCGTCTTTTTTTTTAAGCGGCTAGTTGCCCTTACATTATTATGCATTTATTACATATTCATGTTTAAAAAAAATTACTTTACAAAACTCATTAAAAGTTACTAGTTTTGGTTTTTTTACAACTTTTTTTGTTTTTATAGCCCAAATATGCGTGATGATATCACAAATAATTAAAACTTATTAATTCTGGGCTATAGAAACAAAAAAAGTGGTAAATTTTTAAGAGATTTGTAAGTAATTTTTTTAAAACTTTGAACCTAAATATCTCCGAATAGTTACACCATAAGACAATTTTTTTCCATAAAAATGTTCGGTAATATTAGCCCTAAAATACCAACAACATTTGGTACCTGGCCGCTTAAAAAAAAAAGGCGCCACCCTCCATACAAGAATTACATAGGCCTTTGGTGTTTTCACTCACCGATTGAAAACACCAAATTTAATAATGATGTTTACTAGAACTTACTTGTAGTTGACGACGCTCATGCAAACACCGAAGATCATGTGTACAACACCGAAAATTATCGACATTTTCATTTTGTATGAGTTCAGGAAAATGATCTTGTTTTCAGCAGCCTGAGAAAAAGAGAAACGTTTTTCATTTCCTACACTAAAGGGGGATAGTACTTATTGAACAAATCTACAGTGTAAAATGTATATAGACTGAAATTGAAATAATTGACATATAATATAATTGACCTTTTAAACTAAGACTTCACATCTAGTATGATTTCTCTACTTGCACCCGATTTGGATTTCTTCCCTACTAAATATCGCATACAAGCGCAGCTATCGCTCCGAAAAGCGCAGGAACAGGTTATTTTCTAAGGAGCCAAGGCGAGTCACGCCCGTGAATAGAAATCATACTAGACTGATGTAGATAAACAGCTCTCACCTGCCAAATAGGATCAATTCCGATGAAGTAAGGTTCTCCGACATAAGCGTCCTTAGGGTCCAAAGTCAACGATGCGTAAGCCTCTAAAGTTTTATTGTCGTACGGAATACGCCATGAAGATCCGAAGATATTCATCGATTTGGAGAACAAGTCGTTGTAAACTATTCCCGTGTACATAGAGAAGCAGCCCATGAGGAGTATAATGTAGCGTCCGGCGAAGAAAATGTTCCAGATCTCGTTGTTTGATTTCTTAGCGGCGAGGGATACTTCTTTGGCGACCATCCAGGCGCCGAACATTGTCATTATCATGCCGTGGCCGAAGTCTCCGAACATGATGGCGAACAGGAACGGGAAGGTGATTATCGTGTACAAAGCTGAAAGAGAAATGGTTTTTAAAGTTTCTGTCGACGTCTGTTGTGTGTATAGTAGACTAAAGATTGAACTGAATTAAAGAAATCTTACATTGCCGAGGTTGCTCTCGGTAATGACAATATCATTTAATATATTTCTAGGTGGCGAATTAGCCGTGGTGGTCCAGTGGCGAGTAACCTTGCCTGCCGTGCAGGAGGCGATGGTTCGATCCCCGTCCATGCCGACTCGTACCAATGAGTTTTTCGGAATTTATGTACGATTTGTAACACCACTGGCTTTTCGGTGAAGGAAAACATCGTGAGGAAACCTGCATGCTTCAATTTCGAGGCATGTATTGTACCCACTGTCCATTACAAGTGGCGACGGGCTCACCCCCCGTCACACTGGACAGAGTTTCGGTACTACTGGTGAAACGTGGATGTTCTGAGGTTTCAGAATATCTCTGACTACCCCCTCGGGGAATATAGTCGTGAGCATATGCTTATGCTATGCTTATTTCTAGGTATTTTTGAACAAATAATAAAATTCAGATTTGTTGTGAATTTAAGGATATGCCCAGGGGTAATCAGAGATATTCTGGAAACTCAGAACAACCACATTTCGCTAATAGTACCGAAACTCTGTTCAGTAAGACCGTCGGCACTTGATATGGACAGTGAGTACAATACATGCCTCTCAATTGAGGCATGCAGCTTTCGTCACGATGTTTTCCTCCACCGAAAAGCCAGAGGCGTCTAGTAGAAAACGATTACGAGTCAGCCTGAGTGCGATTTATGAAAGTCACCCGTTTAAATCAGCAGTAGAAAATGTCAACAATACTATGGAGATTATGCATCATTCGATCATGATCAGTGAACGGAATAGGCGGTGCAATTTAGGGTAAAGGCGTAAATATTTGTGTGATGAATATGAATTTTTGTATTCAATTCATGGGTGTTTGCATCTACACAGGGTGTAAAATTGTATGCGTTGTATATTAAACGGGATGCACGCCCTGTATGAATTGAATACAAATATTCATATTCATCACACAAATATTTGCGCCTTTACCCTTAATTGCAACGCCTATTCCGATCACTGATCTTGATTTTGGACGAAGACTTTCAAAAATTTCTCTCCTGATCGGGGATCGAACCATCGTCTCCTCCACGGCAGGCTCCCCACCACACCATCAGGTCCACACCATCCTGAATACATGGACAAAACCGCACTTACCAGGGTTCGCTTCCCTGTAGGAGGCGACTCCGTACGCGTAGATCAGATGCTGGAAGCCGTGGGTGAAGCGGTTGGTTCGGTTGAAGGTCGGCGGCTCTTCGTCTGTTTCGATGCAGTTCAGGAACGACGGGATCGAGCTGCCGCACGCGTTCTGTTTCACGTGATAATGATTAGATTAGCATGGATAAGATCACAGTAAGCGCTGCGCTATACAAAGAACTAAATAAAAGACGAGGCAGCACTCTAGTAGCGAGTATATCGAAGCGCGTCGGTTTTCGAGAAAACAATAGATGACAGTAATAGTAGCACACCTTGGACACTTCGCTGTCACTAGAGACGAACGGGAAAAATTTACAAGAAGTAAGCATGTGTGATACTGGGTAAGGGCGAGTGAGACAGGACAATACTGTCAAAGAAAAATATAACGCCTACTCTCTTTTTTTCCTCAGTCTTTCACAAGGTGAGGGCGCAGGAAGTGTTTGTATGATACTCTTTTGTTTACTGTGGTAGTAGATAGGTTAGGACCTAGTACCGAGATATCGAACTGGGTCGCAAGTCAATTTAACTAAACAAAAAAACATTAATGTTGGCTGTAACCAGATTACATCCTCGAAGCTCTTATCAAACCGGCTTTGGCATAATGTAGGCTGAACCAATAATTATGCTAGTTCTGCCCTTATCATCTTTAGATTTAATCTAAAAACAAAACAAATACACTTACAGATCCATCAGCCAAAGCCTTCTGTACGTTTGGCAGATCAGAGACGGGCACCCAGCACTCGCCGATGAGACACTTCTTGGTCACGTCCATGTTGAACAGGTTGAGGGTGTGGTAGATGGCCTTCATCTTGCGGACCATGATGGACCAGCTCGGGACCTCCTTGGCCACGCTGACGAGCACGCGCTGTCTGTGGTCGCGGGTTTGGTTTAATACCTGGAGAACATTTATTACAATTATAGTTTGTTGATAGTTGAGAGCTCTTCACGGCAATTGTTCAGGGCAAAGAGAAGGCGAAGAAAAGAACAAGAAAAACAATCTTATCTACCTATCCACTAAACGACACAGGTCTACCCTCGAGGAGGATGCCGCATCTAAATTTTTCTTTAGAGTATGCAGGTTTCTTAACGATGTTCACCATTTTAGAGCGGAATTACGTGCATAATTTAAATCTGTCAGGTTAGATTTTCATTTGAACTTACTTACTTACAAAAAAATTCAACGATCATTCCGGAGCGATCATTGAATGAGCATTCTTTAGCGTTATCTTCTTAGTCCACTACTACTAATTCCCAATAAAAGCAACATCTTACCATATTGAGGTCCTCAAGCCTAACTCGGACACCCTTGACCATATCCTGTCGCTCGGTGTTGGATGGCGGGCACGGGTACAGGGACGCGTGGAAGCCAGTGCAGACCTTCTTGATACGGGTCTTCAGCTGTTCACCTTGGAAGAACGCCACGAACACTGTCTTGTAGATTTCGTTGCCCTGCATTGAAAACAGATTGTTATGATCAAGAATGTATGTGGGACAGCGTTATGATGATATTACAAAGAGCGCTGGATGATCATAAGACCGGGACGAATGGTGTAATGAGGAGGATCAACGATACTTGAAAATATACAAACACACATATAATCACGCTCATTATCCCTATTGTGGAGAGCAGAGCTTAATGTCTACACCACTTTGATGAAATTGGCACGGGCTAACAAGAAAATATGTCTGAAATGTTCTGAACAAGAACTGTAAAATGTCGTTATCTCAATAATTAATATTCATAATATTCTCATCGGATAGCTTAATACAGGCCTTCATTAAAGGCTATCTATCATTCTCTTACCCTTAAGTATACCATTATTTGAGGTCGGCGTGATATGTCATCTTAACTCATCTTCTTCCATTCTCTCTCACTAAAGCACTCGTTATTAAAGCACTCGTCATTAAAGTCATCGTTACTCTCTCACCTTCAAGAACAGGGCTTAAATCCTAGAAATAAGCTGTGATGAAACCTATCTCACCGTGTTAGGGTCAACGAGGGGCTTGTCGAGTTCAGCGCCTTGCAGGAACACGTTGCCGCGAGAGATGCGCCAGAGCATGCGCTCGAAGGCGGGCACTCTCTCCCTCCACACCGGCGACGAAGCCGAGGCGGCACTAGAAGCTGACGATGAAACTGTCTCACCGTGTTAGGGTCCTCGAGGGGCTTGTCAAGCTCGGCGCGTCGCAGGAACACGTTGCCGCGAGAGATGCGCCAGAGCATGCGCTCGAAGGCGGGCACCCTCTCCCGCTGCACCACACCGGCGACGAAGCCGAGGCGGCCGTGCGCTGCCGCCTGCTGGCCTGTCTCGTCCGTTATCAGAGACCTGGTTGGAAATAAATAGTTTATTTCTGACTTAGTTGGCTTTTTGGTTGGTTGGTTGTTGATTGGCGAATTCTCCACCGACAAGAGCGTAGCTTTTATATAAGATGATAATGAGTTGGTTTTTAATCAATCTCCTAAATTTTCAGACCATCAAACTGAACAACCTTATCGGAAGCGAACTAGAAATCACAAAAAATGCTGATTATTTTTTTATTATACTGAAAACTGATGATTTCAGATTTGCTCCCTTTGTAAAAATTGATCAATTTAATGGTCACCACCCCGGACTTCGAAAAATGTTTAAAAACCAATTTGGTGGATTTCGGGTCTACGTCATCAACAGTCTTGATAAAAAAGATGATTAGCCAGCACTTACTTGGTGAGAGAATCCATGCCGATTTCTTCCTGAGCTTGGAAGAAGGCCTCGGTCTTCTCTAGCACGTGCCTCAGCTCAGTGAGCTCAAGGTAGTTCTGTTTCAGGTTAACAGCGTTGTGCGAAAGCTCCAGGATTTCGTTCTCGGTCTTTTCCAGATGAGCCTGTTATTAGTTAATTAATTTGTTAAGTATTGAAAATCATTGATACATACTGCATACCAGTGGATCATAAAAACAAGAGGTCTATATCCAGCAATAGGATTTAACGGGCTGATGATGATGATGAATGATATCTAAAAGTCGAACGGAGAAGTATGAAACTAAATTGAAAGAAAACGGACTTGTGTCGATTGTAGTCACATGATGATAGCTTGAACTACCACTTAAGGGTATATTTTCTAAAACCCCTAATTTCAGGAACATTGTTTTCAGTGATATGCTATTGCATATCCCGTGTTTTATATTTATTATGAAAGAACTGCCTTTACTTAAGAATGTAATGAATCGTTTTTTTGTATGTTTCATATAATTTATTTTAGTAATCGCATAAAATCCGGACACTGTTCGTCGAAATATTGCTAAAAATGGGGTTACTTTAGGAACATTTTTAGAAGGGTTACGTTACACGGCTGAATTTACAGTTTACGTAAAAAGAAAGTTTATATAAATTTAAAAAACATAATGAATCGATTTTTTGAAATACTAGTCTGAAACACTCATATTTTTGAAAACATTTTAGTTAAAATCAAACATTGTGATTACCATACAAAATGGCGAACAAATTCAATCTTTTGACATCCTATGACAACTGCAAAACTATCCTTGTTTCTGATTATTTTCATTGTACGGCGAAATGCCGTTACTGGAGCACGTCCGCGTCAAATGTTTTGAAAATAATTTGCGAATATTTTTTTCTCGATCCTTCTGTGGATGACTGAAACACAAAGGTAATTGAATGGAATAATTCATTATTTGTGTTTTTCTAAAGCTAAAATTATGTTATATTCCAAAAAAAATTAACGAATTCTAGGATAATATTTGTCATATTGTTCAATCAAATTGAAATGACTTCAATTATGTCAGTAGAGTATACCAAATCTATTACTATTCTCTTTGGTCGGCTTTTCAATATACAATTGCCAATACAGTCGCGCACAGTTTCAAATAAATTCTAAGCAAGAAGATTATATTACCTACGTAGTATAAAATTCTTGATAAGAAAATCATGAAATTTTTATTTACTTCTGAAATTAAATCACTGCAAATAATATAAAAACAACTAAAAACTTACTTCCTACCAATTTCAATGAATAATTGAATAGAAAATATTTATTTAATAGCGGCGTTCGCGAATGGAGCGCGCTCCATACAAACGTACTATGGTGATATTTTCAATACTAACCAATTAAAGTCAATTATTTTTTGCAGAAACAATCTAGAAACAAATCTCTATGCTTGTAATTGGTTAGTATTGAAATTATCGCCTTCGTACGTTTGTATGGAGCGCGCTCTAAATTATATCCCCTTTAATACTCACAACTTTTGATTGAACAATATAGCGTGAATTTTAATCCAAACTGAGCCCTATGCTTTCGTGAAATCCAAATCTGTTCAGTAGTTTTAAAATAACGTGTGCACAAACAACAGACAAAAATTCTAAAAATGGTCTCAATGTATTCCATTACGTACCTATCCCAAACGCCCCCAATTAACACTTTTATAAATATCTTCAGTGTACATCTACGCCATGTTTGCAATTATGACCCAATCACAGACTTAAATTGCTTTCGAATGGCATCAAAACAATGGGAATATTGAAATTCCACGGCAAATTTTTCTCCACTAGTACCTACATTATTGCAGCGGCCAGCAAAAGAGGCATTGATGGACGAACGTGTAAATGTGGGCCGAGGCGAAGCCAAAGCACACATACGAAAGTTCATCAATGCCTAGTTGTGGCCAAGGCTTGTATAGTGCTTTTCTCAAATAATGCGTGGAAATTAAAATCAATCAACTTTTCAAAATCAATGACGAACAAAAATATTTTTTCCTTCGTTGAATCTAGTAACTTATTATTAATCTGTGGTTAAAGTGTCCATTCGGTTTTTTTTCATTATAAAGCTGTCTATTTGCAAACTAAATATTCGAATTCGAAACTTCGAAATTTAAATAAAACCTTTGATAAGTTACCTACCCCCTTGGTTGCCATGTTTCGGAGTAAAAGATTGTTCCATTTTTAAATAACACGACCGATATGAGTTTACTATGTAATTTATTTGGCCGCTAAACCACAACAGATATGGATTTTCATACAACTGTTCGCTTAGTACAGCAATTTCGATTTATCTCGAAGAAAGTTGTCAAAATAATGCTCAAATTTCCAAGCATGTTTGAGAAAAAGCTATATTATATTTCTACAATTTTAATTAGTAAAAACTACTAAAGCATATTATAATTATATATTTAATGAAAACCGGCCAAATGTGAGTCGGACTCACGCACGGAGCCTTACCAAGCGTCCCTTAGCACCATACAAAAGCGTAAATTCACTTTGACCAAACCGGCCAAGAGCGAGTCGGACGCGCGCCCGCGTCTCGTACGCTCTGTTTTTATTGACTTTGAGCATGCTCTCAGCATAATAATATATGCTTATGTCTTGACAACTCTTCTTCGCAACCCCCATTTCGTAGTAGCTATACAGAATAATATAGGTACAGATTATAGGAGAGTTAAAAGTATATTAATGAACGATAGTTTGTTGCCATGAAAGCTGTATCTTTTGAGCCGTAAAAGCTAGCTAGTTTATCAATACAAATACATTTTTTAAATGATTTTGATCTGTAATCTCTAAATGCAAAAGTGGTCACAAGAAAATCTTTCGAACTCCATGTAGAAAAACCTTAGCTTATCTAAAAAAGACACCTTCCTTCTTTTTATACCGGAAAGGAAAACCCTATGCTGGAAACAGAAACAGCAACATAAAATGTCAAATTCTGACTGACAGAATATTTTTTTTTCTTAATGTCCATTTATTTTATGTTGATTTCAAGTTTACCGAGGAGTTTGCAGGGCCCTGTTTAATAAACGTGACAATGACAAGTCGACTTATTTGTCAATTAAGTCTGCTCGTCGACATAATTGACGCATTGTCGCGACAAGTGCTGTTCAATAAAGGCGACAAATAAATCAGACAACGACATAATTGTCATGGTAAAATTGTCACATGTCGCCTGTCAGGAGAAAATGTTTATTGAACAGAAATATGTCAAATTGACGCGACAATCCGTCAAATTTGTCAATTTTGTCAATGTAAATTTTTATTGAACAGTTAATTGTCGAATTGTCGCCTGTCACCTGTCATTGTCGCATTTATTTATTATTTATTTATTCATTAGCTGAGGTCAGCAATTGAAAATGTCAAAATTACTATGGAGATAATATGTATCTTTCTACTGCTGATTTGACTTGAATTTTTGAAAGTCAAATTGAAAGTAAAATCAGCAGTAGAAAGATGCATATCTCCATAGTAATTTTGACATTTTCAACTGCTGAGCTCACCGAATGAGATTCAAAAATCGCACTCCTGTCGAAAACGACCTTAGAATAGAATAGAATAGAATAGAATAGAATAGAATAGAATAGAATATACCTTAAAAAATATCCGTAATTCTTTCATTTTAAAATCTCTAACATAGAAAATATTATTATTCAGACAATTCGGTACTTATGTCAAGATTTTTTTTGTCTTTATTTTTATTTTTACGGATAGAAGATATTATTAGAAACTAATATAATTTTTTTGCAATTCATGGAGTTTATCAATACAAATTTAATTTTTACTTTATTCTGTAAATGGCAAACGTGGGTGCTAAAAAATCATTCGAACTCCACATTATTCACGTTGTTGTTTAACATGCATACATATGCTCACGACTATATTCCCCGAGGGGGTAGTCAGAGATATTATGAAACCTCAGAACATCCACGTTTCACCAGAAGTACCGAAACACTGTCCAGTGTGACGGGGGGTGAGCCCGTCACCACTTATAATGGACAGTGGGTACAATACACGCCTCGAAAATGGAAGCATGCAGGTTTCCTCACGATGTTTTCCTTCACCGAAAAGCCAGTGGTGTAACAAATCGTACATAAATTCCGAAAAACTCATTGGTTTGAGTCGGCTTGGACGGGGATCGAACCATAGCCTCCTGCACGGCAGGCAAGGTTACTCGCCACAAACAATTTAATTTAAAAATAAAAATTACCCGCATTCTCTTTCTAACTCCATGTTGGAAACAGAAACAGCAACATGAAATGTCAAATTCTGACACATTGAATATATTTTTTCTGAATGGCCAGTTATTTTAAGTTGATATTTAGTTTACCAAGGAGTTAACAGGTCCAACGTCTTCGTTGAACCGAAAAAGGACGTTATTTTTATTAAAAATATCTGTGAGTAATCCTTTCATTTTAAATTCTCTGACAAATAAAATATTGTTTATGAGACAATTGTCTCGAAATGGTTTTCGATTCAGCCCTCCAAAACAAACTTGACATACCTACCTACCGAATTGACGAAAATGTCGGTAAATTTTGTTTTCATTATGTTCAAAATTAGAAAATATCACAGTCATGTGTAATTTTGAATCTCTCGAAATATTTAAAAACAATCTGTAGGTACCACTTATAAAATAAATTTAAGGCATACTCTACATATTGTGAAAGCATAATTTTTGTAGGTATCTCTATAGTAAATTTTTTTGCCCTCAGTGATGATCGTATTTAGTTTGAAAAAAGTGGTGTGCATGTAGGTTTCACTTTACCGAAACTTCCCACTTTGGTTAATTTAAAATGTTTTAGTATGTAATTAATTTCTTATTGTGTGAAAAAAATCATTACCTACTAACTAGGTATTCTTCACTCAACCAAATTTCAAAAAACACTTAACACTTTTCTTATCGATGGTGGGAGCTCAAACAAAAGGTCACGGAAAACTTACAAAACATTATCAACATTTTTTATTGAAAATTGACAGCAAGTGATGACGTCACAAACGAAAATATACCCTTAAACCAGAACGATCTACAAATTGTTCTTTCTTGTAAATCTTTTATATCGACGTCTGAAAACTATAATCTACCTACATTATCTTAACTGGATGAAAGATTTTTAAAATACCATCTTTAGGGCCTGTTTCACCACTTCTTAGTATGCTCTAGTTAACTTATCTGACAGATCGTTTAAAACATTTTGTATAAAAGATATGTCAAACTATCTATCAGGTGAAACAGGCCCTTATTAAAGTAAAAATATGCATAGATATCCTAGACCTTCATATTCTCACCTCCAGATCGATGATCTCCCTGGGGTTGGGTGCCCTGGGGGGTTCCTGCACGCTGGGCACGTTGACCCCGTCCTTGTTGACTTCTGCCTCGATGTAGCGCAGCTTGCGTTCCATTTCATCGCACCGGCGGACCTCGTTGACGAATTTGCGTTGGAACGCATTTACGTCCGGGTTTAACTGAAAGCATTGTGTTATATTTATAATCTTCTTATGGTACAATGCGATACCTGTTATAGCAGATTACACACCGAGGGCAGGAATGTAACAAGGGCCTCAGATCTCATGTAATTATTGACCGAGGCGAAACCGAGGTTTCTTATTTACTGCCCGAGGTTAGTATACTATTTTTTTCCTCGACGGAAGTGGGAAGCGACAACTTCGTTTAGCGCAGCGGGACGAAAATTGACGCTTTCCGTCCGGAGGGGAGAACAACATAATACAATTTTATAAACTTGCGATTGAGTCCCTTATTGGAGTGGTCAGAAATTGCATTAGGTTAATCTGTACTTAATAAAGAGTTCCGTGACTGGCTGACTGACAGACAATGCACAGCCTAACCTAATATACTGAAGATAGAAACATGAAATTTGGAATATATATTCTACAGAAGATTTAGGGGGTGCACTAAGAAAGGATTTTTCGAAAATCGACCCCTAAAGTGGCAAAACACGTGGACGAAGTCGCGGGCTAAAGCTCGTTGTGGATATGAGGATATTATGTTCTAAATACATCGGTAGCTGGTCTTTCAAAACGCTGCATAAGTACCTTATCTATTCGTCTATTTTAAAATCATTTCTAAAAATTGCATATTCATAGTAAGTACACATGCTGACCCGTATTTAATAGCAGAGTTTACTCCAATGTAAACTTTCATACAATGGAATAAGGCGGCCGTCTGGTTAGGCAATTAGGGTACCATACCATACTGTAATATTTATTCAATAACACAAATACAATTTTCCAACAATGTGGTTTTATTGTAAGTTACCTACATGAATATAATGTGTATTCATTTGTATTTATAATTTAAGATTTTGTAACACATTAAAGAGGATAATATACACAAATCTTATAATTATTGCAATAATAATGTAGTCTCAACTCTCAATAATCGGTTTAACATTATATTTACTTGGAAATATTAGAATAGTGACAGAAGAGGTAGGTACCTACTTTGGTGCTATGCGTCGAAAGGAACATAATATCCTTGAAGACAAAGATGGCATAATGTTGCATCTGCTATCTAGGTTTATCACGTATTTAACCAACATTTTAATTGCATCGTAAAACATTTAGTTAACCACTTAAGTACTTACTACTTAGTTACTAAAATTGTAGTTTTACTAATTAAATTTTTCCATAAGATTTTCTACATGTACCTACGAGTACATATTATCAAGGGTAAATTTACGACCATAATCCCTTTTGGGGTGGCCTGTGGCCAGAAAAAACTACCTTCTTTGACACAATTGCTTTACTCTTCTATAATAGATATATCAAAGGTAATTAATTTGCCGTGCCGTGTGGTTTAGAATAGACCACCATTTTTCTTCCCGTGGGTGTCGTACGAGGCGACTAAGGGATAATGGTTTCGTATGCAATGTGTTTGTGGGCGAAAGGCTAGTCGTCCACTTGATACGTCATTCCATCCTGAAACTTAAATTGCTAAATGTGAGCATTGCTACAACTTCATTAAACAGAAAGTTGTAGCAATGTTTCCGACCATCCCGAAAGGGATACGGTCGTGAGTTTATGTGTGTATGTAAGTATGTAATTAATTTGCATTCGTGCTTCGAAGATTAGCGTATTACTGGGCCCATAACCGGCGTGCTTCCGCGACCAGGGTCGACCACTAACTTACCGTGGTTACGCTAAATTGCTACAGAACTAGATAAGTGGGATGCTCTTGTATTGACATTCCAAGGTGAACTAAAGGCTAGAGGCATAGTAACTAGCTCGCACAAGAATTTTCTTTAATTACTTTCCATACAACTGTTATTTACGCCTCATAAAATCTTTAGATTACTTCGTAGCGAACATCTTTGTTTTATTAATCAATTTTGTTTCGACTTCTAGTTCTACAATGTATAATACAAAACATTTGGCATGTAAAAATGGCGAGCTTGTCTTTAAATTAATGTTTGACAGTACCTACCAAGCATAATTGGTATTATCCTGGTTTTATATCTTTTTAGTGTATAAAAAGGTTTTGGTAGTATCTTATAAGGATTGTTTACAAACAAAAACACATTTGAGTCAATATAAAATGGCAATTGCGGAGCCTCTTGGCCAGCCAGAATGCGCACGATCAACACAACCGTCCACGAACCCACTCGACACCCGACTCCTATGTATAATCTTCTATTGCAGATATCCAGATTTTACTTTAGCTGACAAAATAGATGGTTACGGAGAGTGTTTATGTGTTGTATTATTATTTTTCACATCTCTGGACTTCGCGTACGCCTTCCATGTAGGGACGCGTATTCTAGTATAACGATGCGACGACGCGGTACGTAGTACGTCGGTACTTATAATAAAAGCTTCTAGTAATACCTACTCATAATTATGGCATTTTACATTATTTAAAATGTGTACATACCTTGACGAATTGTAAATGCAATAATTACAACTAATTATTAGTATATAGGTATGTTATTGTTAAATAATCTTTTTATAGCACTATTGCCTTTCATACTCGACTGCAGTCTTTTATGTCTGTAATATAATATATTCATTTTTCTGTTTATACAATGTAACTATATTTCATTTAAACTTCCACTTACTTATCTATTATCATTATCACCCAGAACGATCGTTCTAGATTATCACTCATTGGTTGCTGCGTCTGACTACTACTAAAAAAAAAGGTTTCATCTGAAAATCAACACCCTGCTTTCGGGCAATACAAGGAATATGTTGAGCTGGGACCTATTTGCTGCCGCAGCATACATTCGTTCGAGGCATGTATTGTACCCACTGTCCATTATATGTGGCGACGGGCTCACCCCCCGTCACACTGGACAGTTTCGGTACTACTGGTGAAACGTGGATGTTCTGAGGTTTCAGAATATCTCTGACTACCCCCTCGGGGAATATAGTCGTGAGCATATGCTATGCATACATTAAATTACTAATTGTTCTATTGATGTTTCGTTGTAGGTACCTATTCTTGTTTTATAAACTTGTTCTGTGTGTGTTACTTATGCAAATAAATTGTTTATCTATCAGTCCTCAGTGTTTTAATATACAAAATATCTATAAAATCAACATGGCAAGCCTCCTTCAAATTTCAAGGAGCATACATTTTCACAATGCGAATGCTTTGGCTGTCATTATTACGAAATGCTTGAGCAAGTCGTAAAATAGTAGGTTGTAGATAACATTGGGAACCGGTCTTATGGCTGACTCCAGTCTTGCTCGACTGCCCCGAGGCTTCAAGGGAGAAACGGAAAAAAAGTTATGCGCAAAGCAGTCGGGCCAGGTAGCAAGAATGGTAATGACAGGATTGAATAGAGCTGGTATTACGCAAACCACGTTGACATACGTACATATTTTCCATGTTATCTTATTTCAAAGCATGAAATTTTTTGTTGCTTCTAGGTTTCTAGAACCTAGAGTTTATTTAACTGCCTTGTTATGTTAGTAAGTAATTTATTTGTTTATTTTTTTATGAAGAAAACCAACAGCCTTAAAATAAAACAGAGTTTAACCATTCATACTATCAATACATAGGCAAATTATAGATTTCCCAAGATTAACATAACGGTTTAACAATATTAAAGGGATACAACGGTTTAATAAGAGCGATTTAATACTGTAAGCCCCACTTGCGTCAACCTATAACTCTGGGTAAAATAGCTCTCTCAATTGTTTTTCTATACAAAAAATCATGGGTTACCAATTTAACCTGGAGTTTGTTGCTAACCCATGTTGGCGCAAGTGGGGCTTAGTAACTTATAACTATAATCCATTTCGTGGTGTTCAAAAACATTGCTTAGACTACCGGCTGTCTTTCTTGCAGTTAAACAAAAAACCAAGGGTCACTTTTCTCATATTGACGGTTTCAAGATAAAATGACGTGTAAAGTAGTGAGGTGGCTAGACTTTTGCGCATAAACACATTAAATATGAAACCCTTATCCCTTAGTCGCCTCATATGACACCCACGGAAAGAAACGGAATCACACGGTAATCTAAGCCGGAACCACAGGTTACCACATATCAATAATATCTATTGGTTTGGTACAGGGTGTTAAAGTAGACAGTGGCATTAGTTAAATGGGTGATTGTACTCAAGATTCTGAATAACTTCCCAGGAATCGCAAAAAGACAATCGATCAGCTGATTGCATTTAGTATGGAAAGCCCAACATTTTTCTTTCGCTAACTTCGTAGAGGTTTCTTAGGTAAAGGTGTTCAGTATCATGGGTACAATCACCCCTTAAAGTAATGCAACCGTCTACCCTAACACTCTGTGCTTGTGGTCTTCGGTCCTTAAGTAAATTCGGACCAGTATATCTTTTGCCCCAGACGTGTCGGCGAGTAAGAACACGTTAACCTTGAGACACCGCCTTCGAGACAGCAAAATTGCAACCTCACGACCTTCTATGTGCCTCGAATGATATATCAAGTTCAGTTATTCACTTTGTAAAAGTGTCGGATAGAAATAAAAGAGTTTTGATCCAAGTTGCATAATAAATAGCTGATTAGCTTAGAAGGACCGAATGGAAGTGGTCATGCATGGGTAAGTATGTGAAGAATACCATATGTGACACACCAAGGTTTATTTAAAACGAACTTTTAACCGCGACTTCGTCCGCACAAACGCGAAAAAAAATCAGCTGTCCCATACAAAACTCAAATGTATGGGACAGCTAATTTTTTTCGCGTTTCCTGAGGTAGGCTCCATAGTGAAAGTTGTTCAGGTTAATGGTCTGAGTTCACCGTTTCAGTATTGGCTAGGCTGTCACTTACACCCTGTATGTTTTATATCATGAAAACGGCACGCATCATACACAAACGAAACAAGTTTCCTGCGATTATCGCAATCACAACTCGCATGGCATTTGTTCTGGTTCGGCAACTTCTTTTGATTAAAAAATAACGTGAAGAGAGTACTTACATCTCTGAACTGCACGGTTCCCGCCTCCCCCAGCTCTGAGACGGAGGTATACGCCGCCTCTGGCTGTATGAAGAGTTGGCACAAAGCCATCTCCTCGCTCCGGAACATGGTCCCCATCTTGGTGGCCAATTAAGTCCCTTTTGTTCTGCAAATAAAGAAAACGATTTAAGAAATTTACAGAAAATGTGCCTGAAGCTTGATTCACATGCGATACATAAACTCGGACCGTAACCCCTTTCGGGATGGTCACTGACCATTGGTCAGAAACATTTCTACAGCTACCAACTTTGTGCTTAAGAATGTAGTTGTAGCATTAATGCTCACAATTATCAATTTAAGTTTTAGGATGAAAGGACGTGGCAAGTGTCAAGATTGAGTTATTTATGTTATACTGGTATGCAAAGAGGTAATTCAAAATAAATTTAACAAGGACACTCAAGTTAGCGCAGATGTTTCAAGACAATACAATAGGTAATTATCAGATTAAAATGCTAATTTTTCAAGAGTAATGTAAAATATAACAATTAATACTACACTCATATACCTGAGTGTAGTTTTAATTGTAGTTGTTGATTAAATTTCAAGATTCAAATCAATGTCTTGTTAACGCCTTGCTAAACTGCTGACTTTCTGGCGTTGGTAACAAAAACTTGAACCAATGTGTCAGTTAAGTACCAAACCGAGGCATCACATTTCATTGACTTCACCATTTTGTTGTCAGCATTTCAATAATACCATACTTAATTTAAAATGCAATTAGTTTTCGCGGCCACTCCAGTAATGGGAGCAAACTTAAATTATATCTAGAGCAAATATCACGATACAAGCATATACAAGGTAAGGTTGTATGATTGCCCGAGCAAAACATATCGCAATGTGTGAACTGACGTTATGTCATTGAATAGGTACTTAACTATTACTTGTTAGTAGGTTAATGTTTATTATGTCGTTTTTCAATAGGATATACTTATTGGTCATGAGGAAAAATTGTAATTAAAGAAATGAGTCAGTACTTAAAGAGTCCTTTTATAAAGTCAATTTATGAGTCAGTACTTAAAGATATATATATTTAATAACATGAAAAAAAAAGATTCTCAGCAAAAGAGCTAGGTAACTATTTTTTTTACATTCTGAGAGATAAGTTAATCAATCATCTCAGTATGTTTTCGTGTTGCTGACTTAATTTAATTCTAGTGGTATTAACGATTTGACGAATTATGAGTAAAACGGTGTGTAACCGCTAACCGTGTCCAAGATTCGACACGCGTAGTTTCCTACACCGATTGGTATTTTGTTTGAGCTATTTTATGTATGGCATTGCATTTTATTTTTGACTCGATGACTATTTGTGTAATATCATCATCAGCCATCAGCCTTATATAAAATAATAGTCTCACTGCAAGGAACAGACCTACCGTGTGCTCAAAGCAGATTGGTAGACTTCAAATAGGTACGCATCAGAATTTCTTCTTCAGCATATGCAGGTTTCCTCGCGATGTTTTCCTTCGCCGTTTGAGAGTAGTATCACAAAACAGAAAAAGTTATAGATACATGACATGTCGCCTGTGCGGATTCGAACTTGAACCCTCGTGACTGAGTGTCCATAACTCTCCGCAACGCGCCACCCACACTCTAATATATAATATTAATAACAAAACAAACAATACTCACTACCTATATAACAAAACAAATTACCTATTATTAATTTATGTCATAGCTATATCGATTTGAACGACGTTATAGGTACCTAGAATATCTATTAATACTAACATTCATTAGCATAAAATCCGAATGAAAATTATTAACGACTTCTTTAAGTTCTTTTCAAGGTCAACCCAAATGTGGTCTAATGGTACCTATCAACGTTTAACAAACATCTATTGAAGTCAATCGCCCCTATCATAGATTGGCCAGTGTATTCTGTCGTTCATAGAATCTGACATTTCCAGAATCTGTCGTTTATAGAATCTGACATTTCCAGAATCTGCCGTTCCTATACTCATCTGACATTTTCAGAATCTGACATTTAACGACGAATCCATTAAGTAGGGTCAACACTAGAGATAAAGTTGTTTTTAGAACTATAGGTAAAGAGGTTCCTTAAAAATGTAATGATCACTAGATGTAACACTTTTTGCATCCATAGTAAAGCAGGAATTAAGATTCCTCATTCCTTACAAGGCCAACTGTTTTTGCTGGTCGGAGTTGGTCTGCCGTAAAATTTTGTTTGCCTCCAACTGAATTAACCGTTCTATACTTGACAAAAAGTACTTTAGGTAACTACTATTTTATTGTTTATCCGAACAATACAAATATCTTAGTAAAAACTTAGGAAATGTGGATCGTCTAATTCCGCATAGTAAGGCCTAAGTTTTTATTCATTGCTGGCATTTCTTCATTCTTCGATTCATCTTATTTTTTTGTCTTGCCCACCATGAAAAAGTCGTTGTATGTCGACTATTCATTTCACATAATTAATATCCTAAGTACGCAAACCAAACACCCTGAGACTGGGGTGATGTTTTTGTAAATAATATTAATTTAGGGCTTGACTAAAACTTTCGAAACTATACATTCTATACAGGGTGAAATTGATATCATTAGCATCCTTTTAAACTAAGAGTCTACCCATCAAACTGAACAACTTTTACTATGGGAGCAAATGAATCGGAGCAAAAAAAAATTCAGCTGTCCCATACTAAACTGCAACGTTTACCTGCTCGACTCAAATGTATGCAACAGCAGATTTTTATTTTGCTCCGATCGGTTTGCTCCCATAGAAACGTCGTTCAGTTTGATGGGTAGACTCTTAGTTTAAAAGGATGCTAATGATATCAATTACACTCTGTAGGTACATAATTTCGAAAATCTAACACACAGGCACAGAGATTAGTTTTTAGAACGTGTTTAAAAATGACTGTAATTGGTTCGTAATCAAAATATAATCAATTCCATCGTGAAACTGGAAAGTGAGGCTTCACCTGCATAGGTAGCATGCCACACATGATACGGCTGTATCACGTCTTTTATCTCGTTCGTTCACTCACAAATAGAAAGAGAGCGAAGGTGTGATAGCGCTGTACCACGGCGGCATGCTACCTATGCAATGCAGGTGGTTGGTAGGTGTATCGCAGAGTTTCTGGCCATCCCGAATGTGTTTATGGCCGTATGTACTTATGTATACGTGTGTACTTATGTATACGTTAATAATAATCGAAATTTACTAACTATTGTTTTTAAACAAAGTGTAAGCGTAACTTTTGTTCTATCGCCTCCGTAACATCTGCGATTGTCTCAAGACTCATTTGAATAATTATCGTAAAAAAAATACTAAAAGACGGCAGCAGACGATTGTCTCATGACTCCTCGTTTGAATTATTATTTTGCATAATTTGCGTGCTTGAAATAAGTGTCCTTGGAGGTTATAAGACCTTTTTAGCACAATTATATGCGTAATTGTTGAATAACGAACATTCTAGTGCGGAAACAGATAACTAATTTGCCAGTTAAGCCTGGTTGAACTACTTAACTATAGCTATTGGAAGATAATACCAAATGCAAAGCCAGGCAGGCAGCCATTGCTCATTGGGACCCCACTTACATACGAAATGAGTATCATTTCGAAAAAAAAACTGGCCAAGTGCGTGTCGGGCCACGCGCAGGGTAAGGTTCCGTAGTTGCCCGTCACAATATACGAACTTAGAAGGGGGCTTTTTGTTTTATACTACGGTTTGACGGCTAATAAAGTCTAAAAAGTGCATTTTTTAAGTTGGTCGACTATTACTCGTTAACTTGTAAAGCTAACTTAGCGGTGATAGTTTTCCTTTTAATTTCATTATATACACTACTGCCATGAATTTTTTCACATATCCAGAAACCACCGTTTAGCTGGCAGAGGGGGGGGACACTCGACTCTAACAAAAATTTGCACCTTAAAGCTTAATATTTCGCTAACGGATCCCTAAATCGAAAAATGGTTTTCCCACACCCACCGTATTTTTAAAAGACCTATCCAACGATACCCCACACCATGGGATAGACGAGAAAAAAAAATTGCATCCCTACTTCACAGGTGGGGTAGGGACCCTAAAAAAAAATATTTTTCAATATTTTGTTTTACCACTTTCTCGGCGTGATTAATATGTGTATTCATGCCAAATTACAGCTTTCTAGTACTAAGCGTCTCTGAGCTAAGCCGCGGACAGACGGACGGACGGACGGACGGACGGACGGACGGACATGGCGAAACTATAAGGGTTCCTTGTTGACTTCGGAACCCTAAAAACGGATAAGTACAAGTTGAAATTGCGTATTCCGTACTGTACCCGACCGCAAAGTAAAGTTTCTTTTCAATCTTTGGTTTTATACAAACATAAGCATATGCTCACGACTATATTCCCCGAGGGGGTAGTCAGAGATATTCTGAAACCTCAGAATATCCCCGTTTCACCAGTAGTACCGAAACTCTGTCAAGTGTGACAAGGGGTGAGCCCGTCGCCACTTAGGTATAATGGACAGTGGGTACAATGCATGCCTCGAAATTGAAGCATGCAGGTTTCCTCGTGATTTTTTCCTTCACCGAAAAGCCAGTGGTGCTACAAATAGTAGTACATAAATTCCGAAAAACTCATTGGTATGAGTCGGCCTGGACGGGGATCGAACCATCGCCTCCTGCACGGCAGGCAAGGTTACTCGCCACTGGACCACCACGGCTTACAAATATTTAAAGGATTGGTTTGACTAGAGGTGCTACCATAAAGGTATTATACCAGGAATAGAGGAACTGACAGCTGAGAGAGAGCGAGATGTACCTAGCGGCACCACTGTATAATAGAAAGAGATACGTGACGCGAGGCAATAGAACCGTTTTCTAATCTCTTACAAATTTTTACAATTATGTTTCCGTGAATAATTGCGAATTTAAAGTGAAATCGTAGATAATTTTGTGAAACATACTGACACTACTTCATTAATTTATACACGATTTCACGTTAGACTCAGAATTATAGACAGTATTCGAATTTTAGCCTGCGAATAGTATCCTGAAAACATCCAAAAACGGTTTCAGTTGACAACTCTTGTCAGTTGCTCTATTCCTGTAAGGTATAATACCTTTATGGGTGCAACTGATACCGATATGTCGTAGCATCGGAGCCTTTTCCCGATATATCGGTATCGCCGATATAAGCAGGTGTAGGTACCTATGTATAAGCCGGCACAGATGGAACACTAGTCCTGGACTTATAGAAGTAATTTAAGCATATCAAAAGTACGGGGAAGTCAATTGACAAGGTGTTTCATAAGTAAGAATTAATTTTTAAAACTCTTAAGGGGGTTGTTTAGACCGTCAAACTGAACAACTTTCTCTATGGGACCAACATCGAAATCGCAAAAAATTTGATATCCCATACATATTTTAGCTCTAGTCGATTTGTAGCGTATAGCAAATCAATTTTTTTTTTTGCGATTTCGATATTGGTCCCATAGTGAAAGTTGTTCAGTTTGATGGTCTACACCACCCCCTTAAAGGTTTATTTGTATTTTTGTAACACCTTGTATACCTAAGAAGAGAAGAAGATTCATGCATTTACTGCAAAACTGGCGTTAACATTGTGTAATTTTCTTATAACTTATTAGTCCCATTGTTGGGCTAAGCTCTCCCAATTGTGTTATTTATAAGAATTTAAAAAAGTAAATACTTGAGTTCGGTGAAATCAGAGAGACAATTTTCGATAGCCTATCATTTCTGAGCTGTCATTCAATTGGATCTGCGAAATCGATCATTGCACGTCTTGTTTTCACTCCGTTTCAGTGGAAACGCACCCTAATTGCTACCAATTCCTATCTTATTTCCCAATTTTAACTTTCTACATCAAAATAGTATCGGAGAAAATCGTCTTTGTATCAGACGAATGGACACGATGGATTCCACAAATTGTGCGGAAAACTAAAAAAAACACAGTAACGAAACACGAAACATGAAATAGGTATCGTTAAGTTTGCTATCACGAATAATCCTATGACGAAAGCATCGTAGTACACACGGTGTTAGGGTAGACAATCGCATTTCTTTAATGGGTGCATGATTGTACTCATGATATTGACCAATTTTCCCAAAGGAACAAAGGTAAATTAAAAAAAAAAATCTTCTTTTCATACAAACTTTCGACTAGCTGATTGCATTTAGTATGGAAAGTCAAACTTTTTTTTTGCTCATTTCCTTTAGGCTTCTTAGCTACGAATAAGAATAACTATAGAAGAGTACCTCTAAACAAAATCGAAATTTTTTTTGGCACCCAATGAAAAATGTCATTTTGTATGAGTTTTGGCGGCCAGGTACAGTTTTTAAAGAACAAATTTAGAACACGGTCCACTTTTTTTGGTGCCACTTTTTGAGCTTCATTTACACTTCTATACATTCTTATTCGTAGCTTCTTAGGGAAAGTTGTTCAGTATCATGGGTAGATTAGATACAATCACCCCGTAATGCAACTGTTTACCGTAACACCCTGTATACAGATTTTAAAACAGTTCAGTTCTGAAGGTTATCACTATAATCACAGTCTGGTAGGTATAAATTTCATACATTACACGCATGCGCTTGCGCATGTTAAGGTCGGCTGGTTGTCATACACTTCCGGTCCATGTAGCCTGCGGCCATTTTGTTTCCGTTCATCTGACCTTTATGTATAGAGGAAGTTAAGTTTACCAGCCAGATTAAAAGAGGATTTACCCCATTTACATCTTATGAGAGGAGCTTTATTTCTTTACTAGTGTTTTCCCGCGACTTCGTCCGCACAAATTATATACCAGATTTTAAGTCAGATAATAAGCTATCAAACAAAAAAAGTTTCATCAAAATCGGTTCAGTAGTTTTTGCGTGATGCGCGAACAAACAAACAAACAAACAAATAAACAAACAAACACACAAACAAACAGACCGACACAATTTCTAAAAAAGGTTGATTTCGAGTCAGGGATACCTAAAAACCATATCGCAATCTTTTTTTTGTAAATATCTTCAATGTACAGACACACTTCAGTTACAGTTTTATAATAGTTTAGATTAGAAGAACTAGTAATCTGTGACAAGCGTAACAAATGTACGCAAAACCCGAAGATAGTTTCTCTAGAATCGATATCTCCATACCTACCTATTTGATAAATTAGTAAATTACGTTTCGAAATAAAATAACAATATAACTTTAAGTAGGAACAACTTTATAGACAAACTGGCTGGCTACTTTGATTTCCTGGTAAGTTAAAATTATAAAAATAGTCAGAGATAAAAGTTAAGAAACATTGTTTAATTCAATCTAGATTATCGTTCTAGATATTAATTACGTCCTACTACAAAATCGAAGCGCGAGGAAAAAATATTAGTAAATACCAGAATTAAACTACTTTTTTTAATTGACGATATAGCTGACGTTATATTGTTCTGCAAATCAAATATATCATGCAAGACACTGTAAAAAAAACGTCGAAGTTTGCAAGAATAATTTTTTATGTATTGTTCATCTGAATTTGACTTGTCTTCTAATATATGTACTTTTCCGTGTCAAATGACTACACGGATAGCTCTGTAGGTAACTAAATATGATGATAATAAATAATACAGAAGCTAAAATAGAATACCTCTGGCACAGGTAAACATAGTAAATAACATAGTGGGTATGTAATAGTTATTTCACCGGTAGATTTTAACGCGCTGTTATAAACAATCAGAATAGATGAGCCAAACTTATTTTAGTGATGTAAACCAGACAGACCGCCAGAGGATATCCGTGACGACGCAAATATGAATCGATTATAAACGTAAAGTAAGAGAAAATAAAATAAATTTATTTTTAAAGTACTCTCAACAAATCGTTCTCAGAAAAATGCCACATAAAAATGCACGTGATTCGTTCAGTGCATACGTCATCGTCACAAAGGAGGACTATCTTAGTGCCCCCCTTAAAAATTTGTACTTATTTTCTTTCCAATTGCGGTAGGATACCTTATCCTGAACAATTCTGCGAAGTTTCATTCAGAATAACTAGGAAACAAACAATTTAGGGTTCTGTACTCAAAGGGTGAAAACAGGATCCTATTCATAAGCCTACGCTGTCCGTCCGTCTGTCCTACTTATTTAGAGCTGTAACTTTTGAACGGTACTAGCAAGAAAGATGATTTTTTTCTTGTAGTTTTTAATGTTCACAGAAATTGCGTTACCTACTATGGCGGAATTGCTAACATGTAATAAATTAAGGTGGTTGGAGAGCTGTCAATTTCATAAAAAACGTTGTCGTATAACACTCGTAATTTGCTTTGAAATTATTCATGCAAAATTTCAAACCTTACAAAACCTTTCAAACCTTATATCTTCGTAATTATACAGAGTCCAACTTAATATGCTGACACTTTTTTAAGGGGATGATCAGACCATCAAACTAAACAACTTTCTCTATGGGACCAACATCGAAATCGCGAAAAACAAATCTGCTGTCCCATGATGATGTCCTCCTTGACGTATCCGTCAACGGCGACACCCTGGGCTTCACCTAGTAGAGTGGGCTCGGATGTGACTAGCGAACCCAAATTTCGACTTAAAGGTCCGATCGCAGGCAAAACAGTAAAGTTCTCCGCTGTCATTATACGTGTAGTTATAGCTTGGCTTTGGCCGGGTCTTTCTTATTTGGCGCTTAACGTCAAGGTCTGCAAGACGCGTTTCATCAAACTCCTCAGTTCGCTTTTTTACAGTGAGGCGCCATTCCGGTCTCATTAGCGCACGCTGCTCCCAGTCCTTGATCGGTACATTGCATGCAGTTAGGTGCCGTTTCAGAACATCTTTGTAACGCAGGTACTGACCACCTGACTTTCGTTTTCCATCCCGAAGCTCCGAGTAAAACACTGCTTTAGGAAGCCTAGCATCATCCATACGTACTATATGTCCGCACCATCTTAGCTGGCCTCTCATTATCAAGGCCTCCATACCATACGATTGACTTCGCCGTAAAACCTCAGAATTAGGCACACGATCTTGCCATTTCACCTTGAGGATTGCTCGGAGGCATTTCATATGAAATGTATCAAGGCGCTTAATATCACCTTTGTATACACACCAGGTTTCAGATGCATACAATAGTATAGGCAATATTATTGCATTATATACGGCAAGCTTGGTCTTCAGCTTTAGATCGTGTGATGTCCAAACTCTTTGATTCAGGCCTCCAAATGCAGCAGCAGCCCTGGCAATACGCGTGGATAGCTCAGTCTCCAACCGGTTGTCGCTTTGGATCATGGTCCCCAAGTAGCGGAAAGATGCTACCTCTTCCAGTTGGTTTCCAGCTAGCTTTAGTGGTGCGTCATAAGCGTAATTATACAGAGTCCAACTTAATATGCTGACACTTTTTTAAGGGGATGATCAGACCATCAAACTAAACAACTTTCTCTATGGGACCAACATCGAAATCGCGAAAAACAAATCTGCTGTCCCATACATATAGCTCGAGTAGGTTTACAGTTTTGTATGGAGCAGCAGATTTTTTTTTCGCGATTTCGATGTTGTTGGTAGAGAAACTTGTTCAGTTTGATGGTCTGATCATCCCCTTAAAAAAGTGTCAGCATATTAAGAAGGACCCTATATTATAAATTGTAAATATTATTTGATATGCGCAAACTAGATTTTCTAAGCTATTTTTCCATATATAAAACATTACTTTTATTAACACCGTCTACGAGTGTTATACGACAACGTTTTGTATGGACGGAAACCACCTTAAGTTAAAAAATTAAGGGTAATAAATGTAATAAATTAAGTTAATTTCATAAATACAATTTTACAAAGTAAACAGTCATATTTGAACCATTTAATTCCATACCGTTAGTCATATCGATAATTTTTGTTACAAAATTATAAATGTGGTCATACCTACTCATTACAGGCAAACAGAATTAGTCATTGTAATTTTAACAAAGATTTACGTTGTATCTCGGTTCAATGGTTCAGTGGAATGAAACAACATGTTTAATGACGTTACACAAACGTGTGTGATGTGTGCCAAATCAGGGAAGGCAAAAGTCGAGATTCAAACCCTGAATTTGAGATTCGAGTAGAAATTAAGCATAAGCATAAGCATATGCTCGCGACTATATTCCCCGAAGGGGTAGTCAGAGATATTCTGAAACCTCAGGACATCCATGTTTCACCAGTAGGTTGTAGTTGCCGAAACTCTGTCCAGTCCAGTGTGACGGGGGGTGAGCCTGTCGCCACTTATGGACTAATGGACAGTGGGTACAAAACATGCCTCGACATTGAAGCATGCAGGTTTCCTCACGAGTAGAAATTAAATGCTACAAATTTTGACAATTGGCTAATGGGAACCTCAAATCCTCATTGGGTAATGGGAACTGCCGAATCGATCGCAGCGCCCGGGGTGGCAGAAATTTGTAAAAATTAAATTTTTTCCAGACAAGCTGTGTTCAATATTATGCTATATGAAAAATACTAAAAAATTTGGCATTCATATATTAATATTTATATGAAAAATACATAAAAATTTGGCAGAGAAGTTTCTATGAGATCAGTAGCTCAGCATACTCCTATTTATTCCCAGAGGTTGCCCTATATAAATGAATACCTACATCAGATACAGATGTTCTATACGTGTCTAAAGCTCAGCAATTTCTATGCCAGTATGTTCCATCCAACATGGTTCCATTCCAACTAAATATTGTTTATTTTTAGGGTTCCGTAACTAAAACGGTGCCAACAAGACCGTATTACTACGCCTACGTTGTCCGTCCATTCGTAGTTCCGTACTAACTATTAAGGGCTGTATCTGTATCTATTGAACTGTAACAGGCTAGCTGGTTAACATTTTGCATAGTAGTTTTTTTTCACTTTTTATTGTTTTTGCTCTATCGTAAAACAGTTATAATAGTTATATTATAAATTTGGTGTGATGGTGACTGATGACTATACTTAGTTGAACGACAAATAATTAAAACCAGGCTATTTTGATATTATTGTAATATTGTATGGTGCTACGGAACCCAATGCACGAATCCAACTTGCACTTGGCCGGTTTTTTATTTATTATTAATGTATAGCTGGAAACACAAAATAACTAAGATTTATCTTAACCACAACATCCATTTTATTATCAGCAGCCTAAACAAGATCTCTCCAATAATGTCATAAAGTTAACGTTATCTCTATGAAAGAGCGGTTGTTTATCAAAGCACGTGACTCTCCGAATGGTTTCCGTTAGAAAATTACCTAATCATAGTTACATGATTTACCCAGGCAGCCACTTAAGTACTTGAAATTAACCACATGCTTACTCGAAAGTCGACCTTATTTGCGTAATTGAACATCTATTTAATACGAGGTTTATTGATTCTTTAAGGACTATTAGATAGTTGTTGCATACGATCCACTGAGCCTAATGGTGGATCACAGTGAACTGCAGCGTGCTATTCAATCCACTGGTGGATCGAGATAGTGGATCCTACTGGACAGAGGGTGATTGATAGGAGCATGCATCGCATCAATAAATATAGGATTTCTGGAAAAAGCTTTTATCCACCCAGTCGCAGAAACACTCATTAAAGTTAATCCTCCATTAAATCTCTTGCTATTCTATTTTATTCTTATTTAATGGCGTTTCCTTGTTATATTTCGCCAGTGTCAAGTAATTTGAGGGAGTGTATATCCAATCTCGAGGATTGTTTTTGAGTAAGAACAACTGAGAAGGATTTTGGAGTCTCGTGGCAGGCTGAGACGCGAACCGCGCGAACACCACGCGAGAGACAAGTGTTCGAGGCAAACCCTGCAACGTCGAGCTTTTACTAAGTCCACAAGACAAAAAGTGACACCAAGAGATTTAATGGAGGATTAACACTAATGAGCGTTTCTGCAACTGAACATTAATCTGCCACTTATTGTCTTGTTTACGTGTGGTAAAATCTAGCAAGAGATTTATTGGAGGATTAACTTCAATGAACGTATGAAGTCAGGTAACTTGTTGGTTATTTATGAAAATTGATTTTGCTTGACACGCTAGCCTAATCCCTATTTATTGTTATAACACTTCCATTCAGTATGAACTGGAGAGCGATTTTTGAATGTCATTCAGTGAGCTCAGCAGTTGAAAATGTCTAAATTACTACGGAGATATGCATCTTTCTACTGCTGATTTGACTCTCAAAAATCGCTCTCCTGTAGTATGATTTTTGAAAGTCAAATCAGCTGTAGAAAGATGCATATCTCCATAGTAATTTTGACATTTTCAACTGCTAAGCTCACCGAATGACATTCAAAAATCGCTCTCCTGAGCGTTAATGGGAACTTTAAAGAACGTACGCGAAAATGGCTGCTAGATGAGTATTCATAGCAGATAATATTGTTAATCATAATTAGTGGGTTGGGTAGCAACATGAAAAATCGCTAAAAAAATCAATTAACAGTGGAGGAGTGGCAGGGAGGCACATCTAAGTCCACTGATATGGCAAGGTACCTAGTCATAATGACTTAAATACTCATCAAAGCAAACAATCGTTGCAATGTCTGGCCATACCTACAGTAGATAAAGTTTATCTTAAACGCGACACTCTTGAGAGTAAGCCACAGAGATAAATTATTGCAAGGACGAGCTGAGTGGAACATTCTTCAAAAGTTGAAGTGGGTAAAACGTGCAGGTTTATTAATTGATAGATAATTAATTACATACTTATTTAGGTGCGAGTTAATTAATGAACGAAATGTTTACCATTACACATTTATGGAAGAAGAAAAAGATGGAATTTCGTTCATGATTATTTATCAACAAAAGTGGTGATTGTAAACAAAAACCAGCTTTTTATCAGATAGACTACCCGGCCCTTTCCGGTCCCACCCTAGAGAAAAATGCTCTCAAAGTACAGTCAACAGCAAAAGCCTTTAAATTAATCTTAAACAATTTTATAGCTCTTATAATTACAAAGTTATTATGATTAGAAGGACCTTCTTAATATGCTGACGGTTTTTTAAGACGATGATAAAATTATCAAATGAACAACTTTCTCTGTGGGAACAACGTCAAAATCGTGAAAAGTAAATCAGCTGTTCCATACAAATCTGCAATCCTACTCGACCCAAATATATGGAACAGCTCCTCCGGCCACTGCGCTTCACTGCTCTTTTAGTGTGAATTGACCCTTAATCTAACGCTAACAATAAAATTACTAGCACAAATATGATATCAGATAATAATTTTGATAGATACTTTCTTCATCATTGAATATTGATGTTGACTGTACAAGATGACGTATGTATTTGAATTTGAAGGCGATCATAATCATAAGTTTGTAAGTAATAAATATAGGGAAGCAGAAAGGAAAGATGAAATTATAAGTGGAATGTAATAAATATTACTTATGTCTAAAGCGTAGTGTTAGATAGGATGAAGACGTAATTAAAGATGTCATTACAAATACTTATTAAAGAACGTATCTAGTGACTTTCTGAGTAATATTCCTATCTATACTAATATTATAAAGAGGAAAGATTTGATTTTTTGTTTGTTTGTAATGAATAGGCTCCGAAACTACTGGACCGATCTGAAAAATTCTTTCACCATTAGAATGCTACATTATCAGTGATTAACATAGGCTATAAAAAACGGCCAAGTGTGTGTCGGAAATATTCTAAGGCGGTACGAAGTTCGCCGCGGTCCTCTAGTAATTAATAATTACCTAGTCTACTATAACTATAACTCTTACTTACTTATATATTTTGTAATATCTTCACCTAGGTAACTTTGACGGAAATTATATAATATAAGTAAAATTAGGTACCTACTTTACAGATAATTAGAATAGAGTTAAAACTCTTGACTAACTTTGTTTTTTTAAATGATTAAGTTGGTAATTTCCACTACCATTATTAGTAATTATGTCATTATTGAAATAAACGAGTAGAGGTTGGATGGAATGGGTCATTCACATAGTAATATCCAGATAATGGTGAACCGGGTTACTGAAGCGTTTAATTTTATTCCCTGACAAAGTAATATTGCATCTCATTACCATACCATACGAGACGTATCACGTCATTTCATACCAACATTCTCATAAGTTGGTTAGAGGAAAATTTAATTATATTGTGAATGACATGATCTAGGAAAACGCCAATTGGTATTCCAAAGATCTATAACAATAGTTCTAGCTCCATAAACGTTTTTATTGAAAACCAAATTCGGATTAATATACTTACCATAGCATTTTTATGGTACACTTATCTATTGTTACTGTCCAAATTTAGTCTTCGGAAAACTAACTTTATTGACTCAGAAGCAACTCATCGACTTTAGTTTAATAAACACTAACAACGTAACCGCGTTAACCGGCTTTAATTTCTGCCGAATAAACAATTCCAATTTCTAATCAAAACATTCTAGTTCAGAAACAAATGTTTAACAGCTTTAGATAATTCTAGGGAATATTTTACTTACATATAACGCCTGGGTTAGCTATAGAATAATAAAATGTATAGGAATGTAAAGTTAACGCACCAATAAGTAATCGTAACTGCAGAAGTTAGAACACACGTATAGCGCGGTCAACGCGCGGTAGTTGACTGAGGTATTTCTCATAGCATGTTGGTACTTCTGAACATGTGACCGTACCGACTTCGTGATGCGACCATTAAAATGCCCGTTGCCGCCTTTTATTAGTTTTAAAACTATTTTGTGGTGATGAAATATATTAAATTAGATCCTAGATGATTCCGACTGCTGAAAGAATTATCAAATTGAAATAAATGTCTTAATTATTGCATTTGCTAATTCTACAGTAAAAAACACTACCTTTTCAATCATTATAAATCAATTCCAATACACACAAAATATAAATAAAAAGCCAACATAACTAAAAAATAAATACTACTTACGTCTGAAAGGTCAATCCTCTACCAAAAACCACACAGACTGGGCCCGTCGTGCGTTAGTTATTGTCACATCAGCTGATGATAAGGAAGATGAGAGGGATCTCGTGATCGCGGCGTCAGGTTGGCGGCACTGGGCACTCCGGCGCAGCCTCCGACGCGGCCTGGCCCCGCTATCGACTCATCTCGTTATGTAAACAATAGCATACGTTTAGACATGTCGCTTGTGGCTGGTTTAGTTACAGAAATGATTACGATTGATATTAATAAATGATTTAAGAGCGATTAAGGTAAGTACTATTAGTTATTTATGGTAGGTGCTTCTTACACTTTGAGTCATTTCACTAGGTGTTCGCTCACCTTGTATGTTCATTTAACAATTACACAAATAGGCCTTATAAGTTCTTTCAGGATTTTTTTTTCAAGAATTTAATAGTATATTTGCGTAATGTACCTATAGGTCCGCAGCATTCTATTAGGAATTATTGTAACTAGGTAATGAACAAATGTTTAGTCGAGCGCAAAGGATTCTAAAATAAGGCTTTTTGTAATATTTTATTATTTAGTAGCCATAAATATTATAATCTAAAAAACGGTTAACAATAATAGTTGTGAAGCTCCAGACATTTTTTAAATATTTAATAAATAGGATGCGGGCGACAGGTCTATTAAATGCGTGAGCCTCGGTTCATTGGTTGTCTTGTATCGTTAGCATCTGTCTGACGACTTTCAAGTTATCACAAAAGAAATTAAGTATGTTTCTCATTCCAGTGTAGCGTTAAATTTGAACAGGTGCTACACAATTCGACTGTTTCGGCTGATTCCGGCCAACCATAGGTATTATTAGCATGTACATGTTTCTAAAATGTTGAAGAATACGTCATACTTATTATACAAGTTGTTACAAAAATACAAATAAACCTTTAAGGGGGTGGTGTAGACCATCAAACTGAACAACTTTCACTATGGGACCAATATCGAAATCGCGAAAAACAAAAATTATGTTCTATACTCTACAAATCGACTAGAGCTAAAATATGTATGGGATATAAAATTATTTTTTTCGCGATTTCGATGTTGGTCCCAAAAAGAAAGTTGTTCAGTTTGACGGTCTAAACTACCTTGTTAAGAGTTTTAAAAATTTATTGTTTTTTATGAAACACCCTGTAAATACAGTGTGTAAGGAAAAGTTAAACCGCATAGGTACTTTACCCATCAAACTGAACAACTTTTACTATGGGAGCAAACTGGTAGTTACCTAAGGAAGTTTAACTTCTAATTTAGTGAGCCGATTGCGATGAAACAGAAACAACATGTTACTTTAAGTCGAGCCGTATGTTTTTTCTAAAAACTCCGTCCGAATTACTGCAGAAGCTTCGTGATGGATTATACAAAAGCCCGGAGATATTTACCTAGTCAAGGGAAGAAGCTTAAGGTGGTTGGAGAGCTGTCAATTTCATACAAAACGTTGTCGTATAACACTCGTAGACGGTATTAATAAAAGTAATGTTTTATATATGGAAAAATAGCTTAGATATAAATCTAGTTTCCGCGAATCAAATAATATTTACAATATGTAATATAATTACGAAGATATAAGGGTTTGAAATTTTGTATGAATAATTTCAAAGCGTGATATCTTCGTAATAATATCATAAATTGTAAATATTATTTGATTCGCGGAAACTAGATTTTCTAAGCTATTTTTCCATATATAAAACATTACTTTTATTAATACCGTCTACGAGTGTTATACGACAACGTTTTGTATGGACGGAAACCACCTTAATAACTTTGGATATAGGTATTATTAGGTACATACTTAGCAAAATAAAGCTATTCAGCCGTGCCTAGTCATTAAAATGTTATTGCCAATTCCGTATCGTACGCATTCATATTCTCGTTTTGTAACAGGTATTTGATGTTTTTAGGGTTCTGCATAAAAGGATACGCGAATTCGGCCACTGTGGAGTGAGTAAAATACACGGAAAAAATTTTTTTTAGGTATAGGTAAGTGATTAGAATTCGAATACGCACGACGCATGTTGCTGAAGCAGTTTTGTTGACGACGCATGTTGCTGAAATTGAATATGTGAGTAATTTAATGTTTATTTCAATTCATAAATAAATAAACACCTAAATTTCGAATTCAAACGTCAAAAAACCATCATACTTGAGACCATCCATGTTTTATTAATATCAAACTTAAATAACTTTGTTAGTAGGTATAGGTACAAACATTTAAGTGTAGACCGATCCAGTGCTAAGTAAAGTTGCTGTACTTATCTACTGGAGAATTCAGGATAAAACACTCGGTCCAAATACTCTATATCTTTTAGTAGACTGACACTCAGTTGCAGAAACGCTCATTAAAGTTAATCCTCCATTAAATCTCTTGTTGTCTTATTGTATTTTGGAGATTATGGATGAGACGGCCCGACAGCACAGTCTGTAGTGAACCTGCCTGCTGTGCCGGGGGTCGCGGGTTCGAATCCCGTAAGGGACAAATATTTGTATGACGAATATGAATATTTGTACCCGAGTCATGGATGTTTGTATCTATATATGTATTCTATATCGTTGTCTAGTTATCATAATACAAGTCCAGGATAGATTCTGGAACTTTAAATGTGACTAGATAATTTGTGTGACACTGTCCAAGATATTTAAGATATTTATGGATGTCACTTTTTGTCATGTTGACGTAGTAAAAGCTAGCAACAGATTTAATGAAGGATTAACTCTAATGAGCGTTTCTGAAACCGAGTGTTAGTGGCTTGCACCAAAAATTGATAAGACTCAAACATCCATCAGTCAATGGCTGAATGGTCAAAATTAAAAAAAAACTATACGACGTATTGTCAGACTTGAGTAGACGGTCGATTAAAACTTAGGAGCGCCTAAGCTTCGTCACAAAAGTGGTAGGAAGGGGCAGGTTGTGCATTGTACAGAACCCTTGGCCACTGAATAAACATCGTATTTAACCAGTTTTTTTATAAGAATGCAGTAAACATAACGGTGGTTCCATTCCGTATTATTGTAATTTCTTAGAGAAGAAGCGATAATACAATCAAGCATTTAAACGTAAGTCAGAAAGTATCCTGATTTTATAATAAAATACATAACCGGGTGTAAACCTAAATGCGTTACATATGTAACAGGGTGTTTCAAACCATCAAACTGAACAACTATTACTACGAGACCAAAATAGAAATCGCGAAAAAAATACAGCTATTTCATACACTTTGGTCGAGTAGTTTTTATGGGACTATGAATCTGAGTTAATAAAGTTTTTTATAACCACTAATTAAGTCACCCCTTTATCAGTTACGAGGTTAGGTACGTCAGAAATTACCAGCCACTAAAGGTAGTTAATTTTGAATCCACTTAAGAGGATAGGCGGGCTGAAATTCTAATTTGGAGTATAGGTCACTTTTCCGACTGTATACGTATTTATCAGATCCGCCCCACCCATACACCCCGCCGACTAGAGTGCGAAAGAGACAACTGTAGCTCGGACCGATTTTATATACAAAAAATCGACGAAATCTGCATTTCGTATTCCCCTGTTTTCTTCTCCAAAACTAAACCGATTTTAATATTACTTTCAAAAATAATATTAGAAAGACTTTGGCTATGTCCGTACGTTTTGCTTTTTTTGTTTATATTCGTCAAATTTGTTTACTGAATGTCTGAAAAAGGGCGGTAAAATGGGTCATTTTCGAAGGTCCCTAGTATTAGGTAGGTACTTCGATCAAAATAAAATGAAGGTAGGTATCGCAAACGGGGACAAAGAAAAATTACAAAACATATCTACCTATTTTTTATTATTGCTTTGCCTGCAATACCTACCTAATAAGTACCTAATAACATTCAAATTGTATTAATTTGCTCAATCAAAGTTATTGAGCTGATTAAAGGAGCTTGTTTTTATCTTTTCAGTTAATAGTTTTTATGCAGTCGGGTTTTTTGTTTTTCTTAATAATATAGTTTATTTCATACTTTTTAGTCTTGTGTCAAAATGGTTGCACAAAAGTACTATAATATATATATATATTTGGAATCTGCTCTTCACCAGCTTTCATTTGATACCCATATTGAATTTTTTTACGAAAAAAATTTGATTCTCCACCCTCTCTTTTTTAATTCGCAGACGCCATATTAAAATAATGTATCCTATGACACTCTCACGATTTTTACGAATCTAAGGACACCTCATTCGTTAAAATCCATCAAGCCGTTTAGGCTGTAGGGCGTGCCAAAGAAATAGACATACAAACATACATACATACATACATACATACATACGCTCGAAAAACATAACCCTCCTTCTGTCGCAGTCGGGTAAAAAGTTCTTGGCTCAAGAATTCCTTCATACATTCTTGGTTCAAACATTTTTTTCTTGGTTCAAGTAAACCTTTTTTTCTGTGAACGATCATTACCGACCACCAAAGAGTATTATCATGCTTCACCGCTTGTTAGGCAGTCTGTGCTCCATTATAGGTATTCCAAACTTCTTGGTTAAGTACCTACATAAATCCACGAATTACAGGTACTTTTTTTTTAGAAACTTTTCTACAATTCATAAATTACATATAAACGTGCAAGGATAATTTTTAGCATATTTTTTGTTCTCATTCTAATGGGCTTGGACAGGAAAGGATAAATCGATCCAACGCAGACCAATTCGAATTCGCGGGGTAGGTACTTACAATATAGTGACTAAATAAAAACAAATTGTTACATAATTTGTAAAATATTTAATACAATCACAGCTCAAGATTACATAAATAAAATAATTATACAATTACCTTTCCCAAAATTAAAATAATCCCCTTTTGATTTATCAAAGCCCATTACAATTATGTATCTTAGTCATGGAGTAAGAGGAGATGGCATATCGGCTTGTTTCTATAGAAAATTATGTCGCCGACAAAGGGGGTGAGGGACGGGTGAGGGGAGATAAAAAGCATTAGGGGAGCGTGTAATTTCTCTATGGTATACAATAACCGCAGTACAAACTAGTGCACAATTGGTGGTTACTGTGCACACTTTGTTACACCATCTCTACCAAGAGGAGCGTGTAATTTCTCTATGATCTTAGTGTACATTTTAATAAAATGACAGGCTGCGTCTTGTACATCATTTGATCAGCTTCATCCATTCTTTACATTGTTGGGTTTGGTTTTGTTGATACTTACGTACATTTAAATCACAAAATATACAATACTTACCGTTTGAATTATCCACAAAAACGTGTGGTACACTTGCGTATACATACTGCACAAATTAAATCGTTATGCGCTAGAGAAATTATTATGACTTAAATCGGTCGTATGTGTTACCATATACAGCCTATAGATACGTAATATCATAAAAATCTGACGAGTGTACTTAGAAAAAATTAAATTAACATACTTAAACACAATATTACTGAAAGTATCTTTTTTTTTCAAATGACTAATACAGCGTTACTCAGGGAGCGTCTACTGCTTTTTACTGCGAACTATTAGAGGGACCACGAAGGGTCTACCGATCCAAATGAATGAACTTAAACAACCGACCTAGGGGCACCCAGAGCGGTACGGACCTCGGCATTGACGTTGCTGGGGCTACGCGGCGGATTGGGTAGCGGGGATCGGTGAGATTGCTGACACTACCAGTCAGGTTTTCTCCTGGAAAATCTGATCTTTGCCTCACTCAGCTCAAGTTGACAGGAAGCTTTATGCCAATCGGTTTTTTAAACCTGCATCGGAGTAGACTCAACGAATATAGCAAATAGAAATAAAACAGAAACACCATCTCTTTCGCACCGCTATTGCCACTATTTGGCATATCCCCAGCTGATAATACCAATATCCATTACCCACGATACTAATAAAAATACCCAGGATACAAATAATAATAAAATAAAATACCCTGACCGGATATTTTTTGGCCCGAGTTGGTCAAAGTCTTTGATGCCGGCGTTGTTGACGAACATACCGAACCGTGGATCTAGCATACCACCCCAACCCCCGAAAAACGATAAAAATCTAGATGTGGCTCCGTCTTTGTTACTCTAACTTTGTCTACTAAAAAGAACGCCCATGACTTTTTTCTCATTTTTTGCCATGCAGATATGGTAATAAACAAAATAGGAACATTTGAATCACGCCTCTCGCCCGATATTAAGCCAAATGTGTATTAAAATTAAGTAAAACTAACTACCAAATATATAACAAAAACCAAAATTAATTTAATTATTATTAAATAAAAATTATTACTAATTGGCAGTACAATATTTTGGATAAGTACGTCAAATGCTACAATGTATCACTTAAGTACACATTTATTAACCTGAAACAAGAAAAAAAAAATTCTGACCCGATTTTTATTTCTTAAAAACTAATAAAGTTAAAAAATGGGCACGACGTCAAGTCCCTGTATTTATTTAGCATTTGGTATGTTTCAACTTGTATTAAAAACTAAAAAGCCCACGACGCAGTTAATTTCAATTGAAAGACTTTATTTTTATTATCATTGAGTTACATAACAAAACTTTGTTCATTTATCGATTCTAGAGAAACCATTTCAAGTTTTGCATTTATTTCTTAACACCTTGTAATACGGTCTATTTCTCAATGTTCTTAAAACAAAACTAAGCAATACTCACTTGCTACAGAAGGTATCCTCATGGACCACAGGATAGTGTGGCTGCATCTAACTGTCACCGTCTCAGACCCATCAAATGTGTTTGATGTGCTTACTAACTCCCCAAACTTCAGTGGTTGTTTAGCTGAAAATGAATAAAAGCTTAGTAAGGTAGGCAGCGGGAACCCGTAGGATGGGGGCAACGAAGGTCCGATCGTTGGGACGATCCTTGGGGGACGCCTATGTCCAGGATATCCTTCGGCTGGGATGATGATAAAGGTAACCTGACCAGAACAATAAAAAACCTGCTTTGGGAGCGCTACAATCGACAAATGTTTTTTTATTTATAATTAATGACGTTTTACTTATGTCTAGCACTGCGTAACACTGAGTTTTTGGATCATCGTAATCTCAAGGATTGTTTTATGCACAAAAACACATTTGTGAAAATACAAAATGGTGGAGCCACGTGCAAGCCGGAGAGAACCCAATATGCGACCGCCCTCTAACAGAATTGCAACGCGACTCAAACCTTTAGTGTTAGTTTTGCAAGTAAACGAAATTACTTCCAATGATTTTTTTTCTGAATTTAATAAAGGAGTGTAATTCGACTTGTGCGTTAAAAGGGAATTTTTAAAGGTTCTAAATCCCAAATCAGTGTCACGGGTTAATGACATCATCGTAAAATATTTACCGTACGCATCTTTGTGCAGTTAACGTTAACAAAATTAAGCTTTTGTTGAGAAATTAATATTTAAGATTATAATGTTTTTCTAAAGTTACTAATATTAGTAAAAAATATGGAAAATGTACTTACCTAAATTCCACTTCAATCCACTAGTAGTAACACAAAGACATGTCTCCCCTACAGGAACCAATGAGCACCATGCCCTCTTATGCTTCCTGGTTCCTTCCGGAATGTCGATCACATGGTGTCCAGGAGCGAGTAGCCAGGAGATGCTGTCATCCGACATGATATACAGTCTCGTGTTCGGACTTAGCAAGTGTTTGTCTTTCGTTAGGAACAAGGTTTGTATATTTCCTATTATTTGATCTAGACGGCCTGAACTTTGACATACTGCTATGACATGCTCCACCTGAAAAGAAAAACATATTCACTCAATTGTTGCATGTTGCAGGGGTTTATTCAAAGATTTCAAATTCTTTCCTTCTCATTGACGCGAGAGGAAAAGGATAAATAGATTTTCTCCACAGACTTCTATCTGTGATTTTCTCGCTAAGCTTTGAGTTTCAGAGAGGTTTTTTAAATCTTAGTCGAACTCCCATCCAAATACATACATTTTCGACTTTACTTAGATTAAGCTCACGCTCAAATCTCGGCCTGAGTGAGTTTAAAAGTTTTATACAAACTTTCTTAAATTGCAACTCTATAATGACTCCATAAAACGTGATTACACGACACTTGTATTTATTTTGAATAATAAAGGTCTCATCAGTCATCACGTTTGTAATAAAAGCTAAACACACCCTAACGCCAAACGCCAAACCAAACAGCGTAAAAGCCAAACAGTGTGATTGCAATCCACACCTTGCATTACAAAACACTGTTTACTATGGTCACAGAATAGGCAATAGTATATCTATGACACATATTTCTAAGCATACGCATAAGCATATGCTCACGACTATATCCCCCGAGGGGGTAGTCAGAGATATTCTGAAAACTCAGAACATCCACGTTTTACTAGTAATGTCGAAACTCTGTCCAGCGTGAGACGGGGAGTGAGCCCGTCGCCACTTGTAAAGCCACGCCACGTATTTCTAAAGGTAACCAAATGTGTACAAACCTCTATATTGTTTTCTGCACAATATTTGTTTAGCTCCATGACAGCTTTTGTGAAGTCCGTATGATCCTGGTTTGGTGTGTGCACTATCTGAAATGTAGACGGACATAAGAATTGTACTCAATAGATTTATGGATAATAATGGATTCATTATCTAAAAAAATAAGAAAAATTTAATAATTAATTAGTCTGGACCACAACTAGGACATCTTATCTTTTTTACCCGACTGCGCCAGAAGGATGGTTATAATCATAACTCTATAATCATTGAGTTTATGTTCGAAGTAAATAGTTTCAGCAAATTTTGTTAGGCCTTATACAAGGTGTTACAAAAATACAAATAAACATTTAAGGGGTGGTTTAAACCATCAAACTGAACAACTTTCACTATGGGAACAATATCGAAATCGCGAAAAAAAAATCTGATGTTCCGTACTAAACTAGAAATAATGTAGTACTCGAGCTAAATTTATGGGATAGCTGTTTTTATTTTCGCGATTTCGATGTTGGTCCTATAGTGAAAGTTGTTCAGTTTGATGGTCTAACTAAACAACCCCCTTAAAAGTTTAAAAATGTTTATTTTTACTTTTGTATAAGAAAAATGGTTGGTTGGTTTGGTTAATTACAAAAACATGATAAAAATGCTTAAAGTAAACTTTGTTACACTTTCATGCTTTAACAGTCATATAATTCATTTCACAAGTGCGTGAATTAAGCAATTTTCGCACCTATTCTGTTGACACAAGAGTCATGTCAGAACCCATCCTATATGAAAAGCTTTATGCAGGATCTGACAATCATGTGTTATCCTGAGTAATACTCAGGGTATTAAGTAGTTGTGTATGTAAATAAAAATATTTTCTTACATTCTTTCTTTATGTCTGGAATAAGATAGACTGCAGCCACAGTATAAGAAAGAGTATCAAGTAGTTACTACGATTCCGATTGTCGTATTCATTGTATTCCGATGCGAATGTGTAGTCTATCAATCCGCATTGGGCATGCGTGGTGTACTAACGCCCATACACCCTCCCTGCGAGGGTAGGCCTGTGCCCTGCAGTGGGGCGTATATAGGGTCCAACTTAATATGCTGACACTTTTTTAAGAGGATGATCAGACCGTCAAACTGAACCTACGGGACCACCATCGAAATCGCGAAAAAGAAATCGGCTCTTCCATACAAAACTGCAAACCTACTCGAGCCAAATGTATGGGACAGCTAATTTTTTTTCAGTTTGAAAGTTGTTGAGAAAGTTGTTCAGTTTGACGGTTAATAAAGTGGTGGTGGTTAATAAAGTGTCAGCATATTATGAAGGACCCTGTATAGGCAGTGATGATGATGATGATCTAGTACTACATACAGTATGGACATTGGACACTCCCTGCCCCCCACAAATTTTACCCTCACCCTCTGGCAGGAATTGTGGCGGCAAATTTAGGGTATGGCACATTCCTGCCTCGCTCGCACTCACTCAGTATCACACTTGATTGCCTCTTCTTGTAAATTTTTCCATTTGTGTAAAATCACAGCTAAGTATCCAAGGGTTCCGCAGCCCAAGAAGAGACAAGAAAGTTGTAGCAAGAAGTCCGAACACCCCGATAGAGAACACCATATTAAAAGTATTTAGCAAAGCATTGGTTAAATAAACAGTTTCACCTTACAACCTTTCTTTGTATATTTTTCTAATATTTCGTCTGTGATGGAATCAAAATCGCCAGTAATGATGTCAGGCACTTTCATCAATTTATTTTCATCATCCGGTAGGGTACTCAAAAACGAGTCCCATTTTACTGTTCCTCCGTCAACTGTTACTCTGACTGAAGCTAAAAAAAAAACAAAAAAAAGCTACATTAACCACTTTTGGTAGTTTTCGAGAACAGGCTGCGTTAAGCGGACAAATAACTGTTCAGAACAAAAGAGGAACAACTATGGGTGGTGGCTCTGGACGCCTATTTAAATATATTTTTTGTGTAGGACAAAAACAAGTGGGGACGGACTCACTCCCATCACACTGGACAGAGTTTCGGTACTACTAGTGAAAATGTGGATGTTCTGAGTGTTCAGAATATCTCTGACCCCTTATGCCCCCTGGGGGAATATAGTCGTGAGCATATGCTTATGCCAAAAACAAATTTTGGCTTTTTGGTTCATTTTTCTATTTTTTTTTATTTTTATTCATTAAGATTGCCTTAAATACCCTTGAAATTCTTTAGAAGTACTCTGGCAATCCGAAACAAACAAATATCAAGTGAAGCCAAAAAATCGATTATTCTCCCTTTTTTATTTTTTTATTTATCATTAATGGACTTCTTGCTTGTTCGTTAGCACCGCATTTCCGCCAGAGTCAAGTGGTTTGAGGGAGTATCTATCCAATCTCGAGGATTGTTTTTGAGTAAGAACACAACTGAGAAGGATTAGGGAGCCTCGTGGCAAGCTGAAACGTGAACCGCGCGAACACGACGCGAAAGACAAGTGTTCAGGGCAAACCCTGCAACATGACTCCATTCCCCTTTTTTATGTAGCCCACTGTTTTTCATATCTCAGTTTTAAATAGTTACAGCATACATAACTCTCTAAGACAAGAAACTTGAACACTTACCATTATTCCAAAAGTTCTTCATAAAGGTTGAACTTTGTGAGATAGGTCGATTCAATATTAGTACTGCATATTTATGATAGCATGGAATTTGACCTGTGATCTGTGGCACATCCCATCTCCACGTCCGCGATGGGATGCATGACTGACTGCAAACACTTTGCTGCATACAATAAATTTAGGTAAGTAAGGTGAACTGAGGCAAGTGTGACGTGGAGGTAAGTGTGACTCTTGCGAATAACACCGCTCAACGGTATTATACCTTAAACCTCCATCTATAGAACCACCAACGAATAGTTCGTGCAACGTTTGATAGATATCGGTTTAAGGTATAATACCGTAGAGCGGTGTTATTCGCAAGAGTCACACTTACCTCTGCGTCACACTTCCCTTGGTTCACCTTACTTAATTTTCATACCAATTGTAATGATTGATATACCTATAGCTCACTACATCTTCGACCCCATTTTTGTCCTCAGGACTGGATTGAGGTCAAGAGCAAACCCATTTTTTATAAAAAAAAAGGTGTAAGGAAAAGTATCATTAACCTTTAAACCTCATACTCTACCCATTAAACTGAACAACTTTGATTATGGGAGCAACATATCAGAACAAAAAAAAACAGCTGTTCCATACTAAACTGCAATGCCTACTCGACTCAAACATTAGAACATCTGTTTTTTTTTGTTCTGATGTTTGTCCCATAGTAAAAGTTGTTCTGTTTAATGTTTGAGAGTATGTGGTTTAAATTTTAATTATACTTTTCCCTACACTCTGTAAGTTTCCTTCTAAAATTGGTTTTTTAAAAACAAACTGCACAACTTCTTCTATGGGACCAACATCCAAATGACCATACATTTGGGTCGAGTAGGATTGCAGTTTTGTATGGAACAGCTGATATTTATATCGACTTAGGTCCCTTAGAGAAGTTGGACCCTATATTATAAAATTTACTGAGCTTTTTTTTTACTGTTATTGGTCAGAGTGTATTCTTTGGGTAGGTATCTCTTTTACTTTGTCTAAGGCATCTAAGGTATCTCCAATTCTCCAACGATTACCTACCGAACTTCGCGCTCAAACTCGAGAAAAACAGACTAATGTGAGATTAATAAACTATTTTATAATTGAAATGAAAAAACATACCATGTCTTTAATTAATCCGTTGGAAGTCATAACTGAACTATTGATAAAGTTGAACGTGCCACCACGAATTTACAGCATGTATTTTATCAAATCAAAAGATTTATGAAGATAAAGATAACCTATTATCCAAATAAACGAAAATATGTCAATGTCAAGGTGCGTTCATACGCGTGCCGCGCAGCCCGGCAAGCTGAGGCAATTCGCTGTACATTGAGGCTTCTATAAAGTTAAGTAGTAACAATCACTTTACAGACGAGTCGATGTACAGCGAATTGCCTAAGCTTGCCGGGCTGCACGGCGTGCATGTAAACCCAGCATTAAACTGTCAATCTCAAACAAACAAAACAAACCAAAACGAAATATTTCGTATCCAAAGCTTCAATAAATTAAAAAAAAAAAAAAAACTAAATATGAGGGATTTTCCTAAAGCAAAAAAAAACTCAATTCCTTTTTCCTCGATAGATGGCGTTGACCCGTGTGGGGTCCATTGAAGTATAATTCTGGGTTCACATGCACGCCGTGCAGCCCAGCAAGCTTTTCAGACTTGTATAAAGTTAAATAGTAGCAATCACTTTATAGACGAGTCGATGTATAGCGAATGAGGAGTTTTCTGACAGCTACTCAAACGTAGTTCATCATACAGGCGATAGATATCGTTGACCAGCGGGGTTAGCATGCACACCCGCGATAGCGACATTTAACACATTCATCTGTCAAATTTAGGTGATACAGCCGCCATTTTGAAATCTTATCACAACAGCGAACATGGCGCACGCTTGTGACGTCACTTTTTTATCATATCGATATCTCGCGAAATAGTATCACAATGCCGAACATGGCCACCATTTGACAGCTACGCGCGCTCAATTTTTTTCACTTTTTGACAGTTTTGCGTGATAGTTTATCAACCACAAAATTGTGCGCGATAAGCATATTTTTTGGCAAAAGACCGTGAAAATCGGTAAAATCAAGGTAAAATTAACTCAATTCTTAAATATTTAGGCAACGGGTATGGTACGTGGTAATGATTTCAAATGAAAGGTAAGAATCGGATTATCATTATCTTTTATTTCCATCATGATCATCATCTTTTATGACTTTCACTGACTCTACATTTACCACCGTTTCACAAGTAAACACCATGGAGAAGAAACGGCAAGAAACTCCATAGTGTCCTAGAATATGACTTAGTATTGAGTTAGGTCCGAGAGCGTGTGCACCCGGCGACGTTCCCGAGCAGACTGTGTAGTGCCTCGCTCGTCCCTGCTATTTATAGTGCACGACCGATGGTAGGGGCCACGTGAATACGCTCGGCAACTTCAGTGCACGTGCGCGAACCTGCGCGCACCTGCGTACCTCGTAAGACCGTCCGTTCTTATGACTATCTCCGACACGGCCATCCTGCAAGACACACGTCCTCGTGTGTAGCTCTGGAACAATGAAAACAAAGCAAAGTACATCGTTCGGTCTATCCTGTCTACTTCAATACTCAGAAAGTGATTTTCTGTTACACACTACGTAGTATAATATAGTACTCTGTGACACTACTGTATTTTTATAGTCAGTGTGTGACTATGAATGGAATGTTACATGTTAGGGATCTTTACAGTAATAACGCATCAAATTATGACTTTTTTAGGCAAAAGATTAATTACAACAGCAGAAAGCGTTTCATTGGCAAGCTGAAAACAGATCAGGTCCTTTTCATGGATAAGCCAAAAACCAAAAGGGTCGATATAATGCCAGTCGTTTTATACAGTACGACGACAGCGACGATCCTCACCCAAGCCATTTATGTTAGACTTAGCCTGATGCACAAATTAATACTAATGTTCGTTGCAGGTGCAACTCGATGAAAGTAACACGCGTCGCCATTTTTACATTTTAATGACTAAAATGCTGTGTAATGTCGTCGTGCATTCCTCGGCCTACCTGACGTCGAACACGTCCTCGTGTGATGGATGTTTTTGGGTCTTCATCTGTGAATATTGAAATATAAGTTTATATTACCGTTCGGCCAGACCTGATAGGTGTCTTTGCTGCTTAGGACTACCTCTGCTGCATGGAGCTACCTCTGTTCTGCCACAAAGAGCAGTCTTCGACGCACATGTATAGCAGTCTTCATTGCATGGAGCAGCTTTACAGTGTTGGATCTGTAAATAATAATTATAGTTGTGGTCCTTCAGACTCTTTTTTCTTTCCATTCTTTTTTTTTTTTTTTTTTTTTAGCTTTTGTTTTCTTTTTCTCTTTTCTTTCTTTTTTTTTTCTTTTTTTTTCTCTCTTTTTTTAATTCTCTTTTTCTTTCTTTCTTTTTTTTCTTTCTTTTTTTTTCATCGTTTTTTTTTTTTTTTTTTTTTCATCCCTTCAGATTAAATCTGGCCTGGATTTACTTGGTCCTTCAGTTACCATACTGGACTGACCGTATGTCCCTGTAGTTACTAAGACTAGAGTAGACTCATCTCCCTGTAGCTTGTTTCGCTAGACTGGAGGAACGGGGATAGCCCCGTACGTCCCTTTAGTTACTAAGACTAGACTGGACTCTGTCCCTGTAGTTTATGAAAACTAGTCTGGACTCATCTCCCTGTAGCTTGTTACACTAGACTGGAGGAACGGGGATGACCCCGTATGTCCCTGTAGTTACTAAGACTAGACTGGACTTTGTCCCTGTAGTTTATGAAAACTAGTCTGGACTCATCTCCCTGTAGCTTGTTATACTAGACTGGAGGAAACACCATTCATATACTATGAAACAAAATAATTATTATTTCATTACAGTACAATATACTAATAATACAAGAAATATTGTGGTGCAAGAAATCATGAAAAATCAATGGTAGTCACATTCATCTGAAACAGAGCTGAATGTTTACTCGGTCATGTCGAGCACTTTCCGCGGCGGGAGGGCGGGTTAAACGGGCGGGAAGGCGGGTTTAAATCCTCATTCTACGGAATATAAAGGAAACCACTCACAGAGAACACCTGGATGACGCCACATCATTCAGCCAAAGTCCTGTCGAAACCCAAAAGTTTCACCGTCTCATCATTGTCACCTTTCTGCAGCGCACCTTCTCGAAAAACGGTGTCCTTTCTTTATGTATGGTGTGTGTCTGCAGTACGCGCCATTGCATTGAATAAAATAAAAATTAGCTTAATAACGTACCGTACGCGCGGCTGGCAACCATCTGGTGAGCGCATAAAGTTCAGGTTTCCATCTCGGCACCCACAGCCGAGTGACAAAGGCTTGCACTGCAGTGCGGCACAACAGCACGGAGCACGGCTAACAAAAACAGTCAAAAAGAAAAACCTCCCTCAACTGGGTATTTGGGATCCCTGCCATCAGCTGGTAGAAGCGCCAAGTTACTAAAGTTGTATTTTCTTCCTTCATGAACCGAAACCTATTAATCTTTTCAAAACGGTACATATCCACTGGGTTCTATAATTTTTAATTACAATCACCTCTTTAATGTGAGCAGCAAGCCAGACTTGTCAGTGCATTGTTCAAAGCCACCAGCAAGTTCAGCTCTTTTAAACTCCAGTCCTTAACGGATGAAGTTGGTTAATTAAATCAGTTTCTTCATTAAAAAAAAGTTAGTTATAGCCTGCAGAATCCCACCGCAGGGCAAAGGCCTCCTCTCACAAATAATGGTGAGAGGGTTTGGGCCATACTCAACCACGCGAGCCCAGTGCGTGTTGGTGTGTGGCGAGTTTCTTAATGTCACGTTTTATTCCGGGTGGGTGGGCGGATATTCTATGTGAGAATGGGCAGGTTTTTCTCTATTTGTTTGAGCTTAAAGAGTCCATAAGCATTCAGTCATCATTGTTATCATCACCATTGGAGTATGAGATACACAGTTTACAACCGAAAACAAAAGCAAGATATAAGTTGGATAGACTTGACCACTAATCTCCACTATAAATTCATAATCAATATCACAAATTGTAATCAACTAAACTAGCTACGACTCACCGAGCATAGTCACATGATGGAAGCTCAGATTTTGCTCAGCAGTTTTACATCTATGCCAGGCTGCATCATCCAGCATTGGCATTGCGCTGGCTTGGTCACGATTCAGTACCTCATAGGACATGAATCGATTACCATCGAATTGGGGCGAGTTGTTCGTTCATGAATCATAATCGAAACGATTCTACATTCTAAAATACTCAAAATTTGAAATGACTATAGGTATTCGATGTAACTTTACATTGGATATGACTCTACATTCAAAATGACTCTACATTCGAAATGACTCTACATTCGAAATGACTCTACATTCGAAATGACTCTACATTCGAAATGACTCTACATTCGAAATGACTCTACATTCGAAATGACTCTACATTCGAAATGACTCTACATTCGATATGACTCTACATTCGATATGACTCTACATTCGATATGACTCTAGATTAGTATTGGTAGAGACTCTACATTTGAAATGACTCTACGAAATGACAATGACAAGATAAAGTTACGTTACCAAATCCGGATGTAGCTTGAACATCGCTTCTGTATCGTATCACTCGAATTTCTACCTGGTAATGATGATGATGATGAATCAAAAGGTGGTTCCGTGAATCCTTGGCCACTTCTGATTTAGGCAACGGGTATGGTACGTGGTAATGATTTCAAATGAAAGGTAAGAATCGGATTATCATTATCTTTTATTTCCATCATGATCATCATCTTTTATGACTTTCACTGACTCTACATTTACCACCGTTTCACAAGTAAACACCATGGAGAAGAAACGGCAAGAAACTCCATAGTGTCCTAGAATATGACTTAGTATTGAGTTAGGTCCGAGAGCGTGTGCACCCGGCGACGTTCCCGAGCAGACTGTGTAGTGCCTCGCTCGTCCCTGCTATTTATAGTGCACGACCGATGGTAGGGGCCACGTGAATACGCTCGGCAACTTCAGTGCACGTGCGCGAACCTGCGCGCACCTGCGTACCTCGTAAGACCGTCCGTTCTTATGACTATCTCCGACAAATATAAATAGTGGTTTCGGTGATTTCCGGTGATTCGAGATGTCATTTTCTTTATTAATAATAATTTTTCTATTTTCAGGCACTGAAATTTTTTGAATGAAATCTATATTTCTTAAATATAAATAGTTATTTCGGTGATTTCCGGTGATTCGGGATGTCATTTTCTTCATTATCAATCATCCTATTTTCACGCACTGAACAATTTTTTTTAATCTGTCTTATTCCAAAAAGCCAAAAAGTTGAAAAGTTTGACATCCTTTTTTTTTGTAAAACGTCACGACGTGCTTAATTGGAAAGATTTTTGCGTGAAGTTGGCTACTCGACAGAGAGATAATTTCATATCGCTTGCTCTCTCTATGAAATTGTTGCGGATAAGAAGTATGACAAATGAACAAAACGAACGAATGGTGAACGAACGAAGTGATAGTCGTGATAAGTATACCACAGGATATCACAGAGTCAGCATGTTCGCAAATGTGATACGTTATCATGCGTGGTATGAAAGATAGATTTGATAGATATATCTATCACGGGTATGCATACTACGCCTGGGGTGCGTTCAGAACCTACGCCCAGAGTGCGCCCAGAGTGCACTCCGAGTGCAACTTTTCGCCCTAACGCCGTTCCGAGGCTCGGTGAAAAGCGTTCTACCCATAAGAGCGAGCGAGAAGTACAACCGCACCCAAAGGTTCTGAACGCAGCCCAGCAGTGCGATTTTTGAAAATCATACGACCGGTTCGGTAGTAGAAAGATGCATAATCTCCATAGTAATTCTGACATTTTCTACTGCCGAACCGGGCAATTTCGTAAGAAAATATCCTGGTTACAAAACGGAGTAAAATAAAAATCATAACTTTATTTTGAATTGTACCAACGTAGAATGATTCGCACTAATTTGAAATGCATAATAACAGTTGCAAATTAGATAAAAAATTCGTATTTTCGAAGAAAATGTGATTATTTTGGGACAAGAGAGTGGTTTAGGCTTCCATTTTGTAACTTTTTTGGAACGAAATTATATAATGATGCAGATTATTCTTAGTAAATGTGTTTTATTTATCACCTTGGAAACACTTTTTTCTTGAAAAATAACAATCAGTGAACCTTAACAAGGCATCAATTTTACTTGTAATAAACTAAAATATATCCATTTTGTAACTTTTGGGCAACGTACTGGTATTATTTTTTGTTTTAATGCTGTTCAGGTACCATAGATTTTATTATTTTTGAAATTGATTGTTAATTTCGTATTACTTTACTGAAATCTAGAAAAAAATAAGCTTGTGCCCTGTAAAATAATTAAAACACAATTAATTTTTCATATTTGTAATATGAGACAGTTACAAAATGTAAAGGTGCAGTAACGAAACGGAAATTATAAAGCTCAGTTTACAAATATGTTAAAAAAAACTAGGCTTTATCAAAATCAAACTTTAATTTTATTAACAGTATTCCTAAAAAAAAAAATTAGTTAAAGTATACGATATTTTGTTCAAAAATTGTTTATTTAAAGTTAATTTTTCTAACTCAAAACATTTATCGCAAATGTAATCAAAAAAGACTGTTACACGCCATGCATACAGCTGTTTCACTTTTCGTGAAAAAATTACGTTGGTTGCACAAATAACAAACGAAAAATCGCGTAATTACAGTCAAAATTAAAACCAAATTATTAGCACGTACATGTCAAGCACACCCTCTTATTGATTGTTGTGTACTCGCCTTTGTATTTCCATTTTGTAACTTTGGTATTCCACATATACGTAACCAAACAAAATGGAAGTAACGTTTCACTGATCGCCGACATTGTGATTGCCTGTATTTCAACTTTATAACAGTTTAATACTTAAATAAATTCGATGAATCGGTTTTACTGTGATTAAATTATAGATTTGAACATAACATATAAAATATCCTTACATTTACTAGCACAAATCACAATTACAAAACGGACCAAAAATTTGGCACGGTAACGCCGTTGAAAGTTCCGATACGAATTATTTGAGAGTCAGTACTCTGACAGCTTTACAAAATGACGGATTTTTTTTTTTTTTTTTATAAATATATTTACTAGCCTGGTTACTAGACCTTTTGGCTAAATCTTATTTTATTTTTATATTTCTTCTGTTTTCACATTAAAACGTTGGTATTCGACGTTTTGATGGTTCTTTGGAGTTTTTGGAGACAATCGAAAGACGCAGGAAGAGCAGAGAAGTCCACAAGAAAGAGGTGAACCGACCGCTTTGCCGCGCTAAAATCACGGATCACTTTTCCTGTTTACGACCCATGCACCATCATATTTCACTGAACTATATATTGTTCACTTGCACGACACTTTGTTACGCAAAACAACACCAATTTTACGAACCAAAACTCACTATAAACAATAAAAATTCGATGAAATATGAGGACTCCAAATGTCAGCTACCAAAGCCCGCCAAAAACTCCACAAAATGACGGAATCAATGCGTAATGTTGCCAGGAAATGAAATTGCGCGGTGAACTGGTAGCTTTTCTTGAATAATTTCTCAATATCATGGTTACAAAAGTGGAATTCCACACATGGTTAAAAACGTAAGACACAATTCAATTATATTAAAAATGCAAATAATATATTAGAGTACCGCTTTTTATAGATTATTCTGATAGCTCTTACCCATTTTAATACCTTTAAACGTTTTCTACTATCACGCTTAATAAGGTTGATAAATAAACTGAACTCCAAACTAGGTCGGTCATTGTGGGACATTACTATAATAGGGGGTTCAAAACCACAGACTTAGGTATTACAGTAGCAGACTTAGCACTTTTTACACACACTAGTTTATTATTTCTATCTCTAATAGGTCTGAGAGAACTCATATAGCACTATCCCTGTTTATCTATTGTTGCTACACCACACGCACCCATAAACAATGCAACCATCGTGCCAGGTTGCCATCTTGATAGCTAACGATATGGCCGTCAGTGCCCTTCAGTGAAATATTGTCAAAACGCCGTGTTGAGTTTTGAAAAAAATATTGTTGAAAGTATCACCAAAGGAGCGGAAGTTTTTGTTAAATTATGGTGAAATGCAGTGCGCATAAGTGTGACAGTGCATCCGATCGGAAGACACCCGGATTATCGTTTCATAGGTAAGTAAATCTCGTGTTGGGACACAAATTGTTTAATCTGTTTTTCATTACATATTATGTGCTACGGAAGCACATATTCACTATATTTTAGGAGAAAATCTATGTTTGCATTGTTTTAATTGCATAAAACCAATAAGTACAGTCATTATTTTGTTAATTCGTTAAATATCTATTGTGAGAATCCTTGTTTGACATTTCATGTACTAGTGCAAAATTCCAGAGATGTATTCACGTTAGCAAAGATTTTTTTACTAAAAATGTGACTCATTTTTTAGCCTTAAATTAATTTGCATAGCATAAGCATATGCTCACGACTATATTCCCCGAGGGGGTAGTCAGAGATATTCTGAAACCTCAGAACATCCACGTTTCACCAGTTGTACCGGACTCTGTCCAGTGTGACGGGGGGTGAGCCCGTCGCCACTTATAAATTGGACAGTGGGTACAATACATGCCTCGAAATTGAAGCATGCAGGTTTCCTCACGATGTTTTCCTTAACCGAAAAGCCAGTGGTGTTAAAAATCGTACATAAATTCCGAAAAACTCATTGGTAGGAGTCGGCCTGGACGGGGATCGAACCATCGCCTCCTGCACGGCAGGCAAGGTTACTCGCCACTGGACCACCACGGCTTTTCACGGCAAATTAATTTGAGTGTAAGTTAATATATTGTGTTCATTGTTATTTACAGAATAAAGAAGATGCGTCTATCAATAAAATTTAGGATTGTTCCTTGAATAAAAAGAAGTGGAGTGGAGATCATGTGTTGCTAGAAATAGATGTGAAGATAGAGAAAAATCTAAAGCATCATCGGTGGCTGATATTGCTCAGCCCAGTACCTCGAATGCTTCTTAAAACGTTAGTAAGTATCTCATAAAACAGCATACATTGAATTCTAGAGTATGTACTGTACGGTTCACTTATCGCTTGCAAGCATGCTTTTTTGCGGATTTGCTTGCTTGTTTGCATATGCTAGATTGCATACTTGCTTGCATGCTTGCCTTCTTGCATGTTAGCTTGTATGCATGCTTGTTTGCACGATTGCATTATTGCCTTGTATTTTATTAAGCAATGAAGAATGAATTAATTTAAATACATACTCAACAGCATTATATGAAACAACATTAATTACGATACATGCATGCGGTTTATGGCTAAGAAAATATTGAAGAATATATCCCACACAGCACAAAATGTCTACAGAATATCTAATAAATATTTTGTAAATATTTGCTCAAATATCTAGTATGTCTTATTATAAGTAGTACAAAAGATATCTAGAAGATGCCTCTATGTCCGCCTACTAAATGTCTTCTAGACACACATCTGCTAGACATCTCCAAGAATGGTAGGTAGGTATGAATTATTGTAGGTAAAAGGAGTTTAAATTTTATGAAGATTAATATTAAGTATTTCAATCGTTTCAGATTCAAGAAACCAACATACTTACCAGCCAAAACTAAAAAACTAAGTTGTATAGATAACTATGATATAATTATCATATGAATGAGAATGAAGAAAATTATCGACGGAGACATTGAAACATTGATGGCAATTTGTCATAGCAAGAAATCAAGCAAGTTTTGGCAAGAAATCATATTAACAAAATAGTCTTGTTTGAAAATAAATAGTTTCAGTATTAACTTTGTTATCTATTTTCTTTTGACCCTCTGTGTGTCTTAGTAAGTATTTATATTATGCACCAGTTAATTTGATTATCACTAATTTGCAGAAACGCTCATTTAAGTTAATTTCTCCAATAAATCTCTTGCTAGCTTTTCTACATCAACAAGACAAAAAGTGTCAGCAGAGATTAAATGAAGGATTAACTTTCATGAGCGTTTCTGAAACTGAGTGTATATTATTGAAGAACCTTTCATTAGGTTTGGTATACTTAAACACATAGCATCGGTTCAGGATAAATCATATAGGAAATAGTAAACTCTTAGATATTTGCATAAACAAATAATTTAGCTCCCTCCGGGTGGAAAGCGTCAACTTTCGTCCCGCTGCGCTAAACGAAGTTGCTGCTTTCCGCCTCTGTGAGGGGAAAAATAGTAGACACACCTTGGGCAGTAAATAAGAATGTATAAGGCTTCCGCACCTTGTAGCAATATTATCGAGCGATTTTATCGAGCGATATTATCGACAGCGATATCGCGACACCTTACACACTGCAGCGATTCCGCGATTCGCGTCACGCATGCGCCCTTCACTGAATGTAGTAGAAAGAGATTGCGTCAGGTTGCGATAATATCGCGGCAGTGTGTGGGATCGAGCGCGTCCCCATACAAAATGTACTGAGAACAATTATCGCAAAATCGCAGCGATATTATCGCTCGATAATATCGCGGCAGTGTGTAGGATCGCGCGCGTCCCCATACAAAATGTACTCAGAACAATTATCGCAAAATCGCAGCGATAATATCGCTCGATAATATCGCTGCAATGAGCGGAGGCCTATATACGAGTATTTTGGCAGCGATTTATTATTATTAATTTGAGGGAGTCGTGTCGGTGCAATGCAAATCTATCATTTCCAAAACTATAACAATGTTCTGGAATAGTAGGTATATAAAATGTTTCCCTCGAGCTGAGTGTTTTTAAAACTGCATTACATAAATTTTGTCACTATTTCAATATGTAGGTACCTACCTAAAGTTGGAAAATTTCGAATGCTTTGACTTGATACAACCCTGTATTTTTTAATGTGTGCATGAAATATGAATGTGTGCAAACTTGCCACGCAGTTGTTGATCAAATGCTAAGTCTGTTAAGTCTGTGTTCAAAACTAACTTTCGTCTTATTTTTTAATTTATTTATAATAATCGACCTATATAACCTGCTAATTTTACAGATTATTAATTAAATATTGAAATAATCAAAACCTTCATTCAAAATGGTCTTTGGTTTCAGTGTAAATTGAGTGTAAACTGATAGGACAAGACAAAATGTGTGTGGATATATTTAAAAAAAAAGCCCAACCGCTCGTATTATTTTCAAAAATCGCACTGCTGAGCTGCCGCACAGTATGTTTTTTGACCTGAAAAGCGGTCATGGTCGTTTTATTCGTGTAATCGTTAGTGTTAATCATTTTGAAACTGAGAGTAGAACTCCCGTGCGTCAAGTCTTCTTAATTCTTCTTAATATTGAGATGTGATTTTTTAATTTTTTTTTTCAAATTATCGCTATAACTTCCAAATAATCCGGTTTTCTTCTTTTTTCTCAATTTAGTATAATAAAACAATAAACGAGGTATTTTATACACATTACAAAAGTTCTCGAACATTTATGTTAATGACGAAATTATACATTTTATTGTTTTTCGTTTTTTATTTTTTATTTCTATATAGTCAGTTATTGGGGTTCAATTTTTACTTTTCAATATTAAGAGCCATACTATTGATGTATACAAAAAAAATCAGATCTAAATCTGGTAGGATATAGGAGTTATTAACTTCTAATGTTTTTTTCTGATAATTTTAGAACTTTTAGAAGAATTAGTTAATAACTCCTATATCCTACGAGATTTAGATCTGATTTTTTTATTAGACATCAATAGTATGGCTCTTAATATTGAAAAGTAAAAATGGAACCCCAATAACTGACTGTATAGAAATAAAAAATAAAAAACGAAAAACAATAAAATGTATAATTTCGTCATTAACATAAATGTTCGAGAACTTTTGTAATGTGTATAAAATACCTCGTTTATTGTTTTATTATACTAAATTGAGAAAAAAGAAGAAAACCGGATTATTTGGAAGTTATAGCGATATTTTGAAAAAAAAATTTAAAAAATCACAACTCAATATTAAGAAGAATTAAGAAGACTTGACGCACGGGAGTTCTACTATGAGTTTCAAAATGATTAACACTAACGATTACACGAATAAAACGACCATGACCGCTTTTCAGGTCAAAAAACATACTGTGCTGCCCTCCAAATCATAAACGCAGGGGGGCATTTTTTTTTTTTTTCAAAAATGTGTTTGATATATATTCTGAATCAGCGCGGGAAGATCTACCAGGGAATACAACCCGTTTTTAGCTAGCTACCTTTGATAAAGTTATATGTCAAGATTGACAGTCGAAGATACGAAAGCGTCGAAAAAAATTGGAACCAGTACTGGTTCCTAAACCCTATACATCACAAATACATAATTTGTATGGCGCTTTAAGCACACCAACCTATGAAACTTGGCCCCTTTTGTTTTATACGGTAAAACAGTGAGGCTCATTCTAGACATATACTTTTTCTAAGCTACATTAGAAATAAGAAAAATAAAAATCATCAATGCAGTGGGTTCACCCTAGACATCGATCTTACTAAGAATGTGTGGAGTAAGTAATCTTACGTTTACTTACGTCTGTTGAATTCGCAGCGCCATTAGTACAATAACGTTTATACTATCCATCTGTCTTGTTCAAACTCAAATACATCTTACTTTTTTATTTACTTATAATTAATGGACTTCTTGCTTGTGCGTTAGCACCGCATCTCCGCCATATCAAGTGGTTTGAGGGAGTATCTATCCAATCTCGAGGATTGTTTTTGAGTAAGAACAACTGAGAAGGATTGTGGAGCCTCGTGGCAGGCTGAAACGCGAACCGCACGAACACCACGCGAGAGACAAAAGTTCGGGGCAAACCCTGCAACGTGACTCCTACTTCTTACTTATAAACGCAGTGGATATCTTACGGTATTAACTAAGGTAAATCTAAGTAGAAATGGTACGCATAAACGCAGTAAGTAACAACCCCGCTTGTAACGCCTACTAAAAAAACAAAATGTCGAAAGGCAGTTTTTTTATTTTTCACGAACTGTCTAAAGTTAATCAAAATATTGCGATAAATTTGGAATCTGTGAGGTTGGTTTTACCTAAAAAAGTACTTACTTGCGAAAAAAAGCTTTACAGTTAGTCGAGACAATATAAAATTCAGTCAAAACTTTGAGGGATTATTTCTCGAAACAGTGAAATTGGTTTGCACGGCGTGCATGTAAACCCAGCATAAAAAGTAAACAAAAATGCATGTCAATGAGTCAGACGCATCCGTTGACTTAATAAATATTTATATTGTTCTGCTTACTTTAAAACAAAAATTATTTACTATTTTATTTGTATTTTATTATCGCCCTTGTCTCTTCAACGCCATCTATCGAGCCACTAGGAACTACTAACTATTGCATTAAAAAAAAAGTTTCAAAGGTCGCTTTTCACGGAACGTGATTAGGTGATTCAAACGGTAATGCAAATCTCAGATGCAAATGAACTGTTTTGGAGGTTTTGAGTCTTTAGAGTTGAATGGAATCACTACTGATTGTGTCATTCAAGTGACTCAAGGCACGCAGGAACAAAACTTAAATAATTTACCCCTAGATTAAGCCATAACGTGGCCGCACATGGAACACGGATGGCACCGATGTATGGAACATGGCTAATGGATTTTTGCACACTAAAAGACAATTTGTTTGGCAACTATCTATTCTATTCTATAGGATTGACATTTCGAAAACACAAAAACCGGCCACGATGACCGTAACAAAAAATAATGTATTGTCTTTTTTTGTTTACATAATATGGTTTCATAACTGGTTATCTCACTCTCGATTTCTTGTCTCAAATGTTTTTCTTTCTTATGGCATGAATGATTTTCACACGTATGAATCGGACTCTAGTGCTATGAGTTGAGTGGAGTATGCTCTAGTTAGGGACTTCACTATAAACGTCAAAATTGTTGTGAAAATTTTGATGTCGATCCGTCTTGTCGAATTTAATTAGATTTCTTGATTTTAACTGTGTTTCAACAGTCAAGATGAATAGACTATTTGGTAGAGGAAAACCAAAAGAACCAGGTCCCAGTATTACGGATTGTATAACCAATGTAAGTTACTTTGAAATCAAATTCTAATAGGAAGCAACTTTGGATGATTCATCGTCTATCAATAATGTTGTACCAATGGTTTTCAGGTTGACGGCAGAGCTGATAATATTGAGCAGAAAGTTCAGAAGTTGGAGACGGAGCTTAGGAAATACAAGGATCAGATGAGTAAAATGAGGGAGGGTCCTGCAAAGAATTCTGTCAAACAGAAGGCCATGAGGGTATTGAAACAAAAGAAAATGTAAGTACCTCATCTGGCAGCTCCACATCACATTTTTCCGTCTCTCCATCCTTTTCTGTCACTCAGGAACATAATTTGCTAGAGCAAATAAGGTAGCGGGAACGGGACCGCACGCGGCAGCACCGAGAGTGCTACAACCTTTCTCGCTCTAACAAATGATGTTCCTGAGCGATAGAGAGTGAAAAAATGTGATGCGGTTCTGCCAGATGAGGATTAACCCTTTTAAAACTATCCTTTCTGGCCAAAGAGAATGTATCTCACTATGTTTTAAGAGTCGGGATTTCCATACTAAAAACTGGTTGTGATGGATATCCAGAATAGAGGTGGGCGCCGCGCCGAGTTACCCGTGCCGCCGCCGCCGCCGAGTTAGGCGCCGGCGGCGCCGGTTGCCGTGGTTGCTGTGTGCGTGCCGTCTTCCGGCGCTAGTTGACGGGCTAAACTGTACTTTACATGGGCTCTCTGTTGACGACGCCAGCGCTGACAGCCAAGTTGGCTGCTGGCGCAAGTTACAGGCCTAAATTGTACTTTACAAGGCCTAGTCTCCACTGACGGCGCCAGTCGCTCATTTGTTTTCCGGCACTGGTTATCCATAACAGTGCCAGCGCTGGTTGCCAAGCTAGCTGCCAGCAGCGCCCCGGTTGATGAGGGAGGTGCCTGCATCGCCGGTTGCCGAGATAGCTGCCGGCGCTGACAGCCAATTTGGCTGCCGGCGCTAGTTACTGGCCTAAACTGTACTTTACACGAGCTACTCTCCGCTGACGGCGCCAGTCGTTCATTTGGTTGCCGGCGCTAGTTCCAAGCTAGCTGCCGGCAGCGCGCCGGTTGCCGAGTTAGGTGCCAGTGGCGCCAGTTGCCAAGATTACTGCCAGCGGTGACAGCCAACTTGGCTGCTGGCGCTAGTTACAGGCCTAAACTGCACTTTACAAGGGCTACTCTCCGCTGACGACGGTGCCAATCGCTCATTTGGTTGCCGGCGCTGGATATCCATATCAGTGCTGGCGCTGGTTGCCATTGCCAAGCTAGCTGCCGGCAGCACCCCGTTTTCCGAGTTAGATGCTGGCGCCGCCGGTTGCCGAGCTAGCTGCTAGTGCCGACAGCCTAGTTGGCTGCCGGCGCGGGCGCTTGTTACCGGGTTAAACTGTACTTTACATAATTATAGGCTTCCCGCTGATAGCGTCAGTCGCTCATTCGATTGTCGGCGCTGGTTATTAATATCAGTGCCGGCGCTGGTTGCCAAGCTAGCCGCCGGCAGCACCCCTTTTTCCGGGAATGCTAAATGGTGCCGTTGGCGAGCTGGCTGCTGGCGCCTGGGAACTTGGCTGTCTAAGTTGGCTGCCAGCACTAGTTACTGGGCTAAACTGTATTACATGGGCTCTGTTGACAGCGCCAGTCGCTCATTTGGATGCCGGCGCTGGTTATCCATATCAGTGGCCATAGCTGCCGTTGGCGTTGCTTATCAAGCTAGGTGCTGGTGGCGCCGGTTACCGAGCTAGCTGCTGGCGCCGACAGCCAAGTTGACTGACAGCACTAGTTACTGGCTAAACTGTAATTTATATGGGCTCTCTGTTGACTGTTGACCATAGTTCATTTGGTTGCCGGCGTTGGTTATCCATATCAATGCCGCCGGTTCCCAATGACGTTATTTTTGGTTGCCAGCGCCGGCAGCAGTCTCCAGAATCAGCTTTCTCGAAATGATGCCGGAGATAACAAGCTTAAGTTCGATGCGAAGGATTTTGAGAGATGTGCTTGCCTATTGGCGAGTTAAGAAGAATGTGTTCTCATGGCTACACTTGCCGGGATTAGTCTAGCGATTCCTGCTGATACGAATCCCATTGTTTTTTCTACACTCGGATTGGTTTTGAATGCTGAGAGATCGTGTTTGTAGTTGTAAAAACCTTTAACATGTGCACATTTTATTTTCATGTCTTATTTTAATATTTCCGGCTTCTGGAGCTTCTAGATAATACATTTAACACCTACAGTGTGCATTTTTTAAAAAAACACTTGCGCCGCGGCGCGGCGCCGCCGCGCCGACCAATTTCACCCGGCGCGCCGCCGCCGGCAAATTTCGGGTCGGCGCCCACCTCTAATCCAGAATGTTTGAAACATGTGCGAGCGAACGCTCAAAGGAATTAATGGCGTCTGTGCACGCTTCATCATCATCATCATCATCATCAGCCCGGTAAACCCCACTGCTGGGTATAGGCCTCTTCATTTTCATTTTTTTTCACGCTTCATATAAATTTTTTTTGTTAGAGAGTAGCGCGCGCTGTCGGCAGAGGGCGCCCTCGTAGGACGTATTCTGATCAAATCAGTTGCGTCCTGTAAAAAGAATAGGTGCATACCGACGGGTAATGCGACAGTTCCTGGTACCACAAGATTCAATAAAAATAATTTGGTCATTTTAAGTTAACAACTCCATTTAATACCTTCTCACAGTCTTTACCTATTTCAAACGACCAATCGCGCTATGGATGTAATTCATTCTAAATATTGAATAAGAAATACTGTTCCTAAACTTGGTTTTACTTGAACATATCCCACATTCATATGATTACACTTCAGGTACGAGCAACAACTAGATAACTTACGAGCCCAGTCGTTCAACATGGAGCAGGCAAACTATGCGACGCAGACACTGAAGGACACCCACGCCACTGTGGCCGCCATGAAGGATGGCGTCACACAGATGAAGAAGGAATTTAAGAAGATCAACATTGATGCTATTGAGGTATTGAAATATATTTATAAGTACTACACAAGTCATCTACATGTCCCGAGGATACAAATTATATGGAAACATTGACTCACCAACTACTGGACATAGGGTCCGCGCGCTCAAAAGTATTCGAACCACCGAACCAAAGGAGCATAAAAACGTAAAAAGAGAACCAAGTACGCAGTGCGTGCCGGTCCCCGATGGGGGAGTGGGATGTAGTTAGGTTTGTGTAGTTTAGTCTCGGACTCTTTTTTCGAGTATTTAGTACTAGGCCCGACATCCATAGTATTCTACTTCAATGTATGGAAACGTCTGTGTTGATTTGTACTATGGGAGCAGACCAAACCGACATTTACATACATTTGAGTCGAGTAATCATTGCAGTTTAGTATTGGACAGCAGATTTTTTTGTTGCTCCGATCTGTTTGCTCCCATAGTAAAAGTTGTTCAGTTTGATGGGTAGACTCTTAGTTTTAAAGGATGCTAATGATATCAATTTCACCCTGTATATTATGCTAATCTAGAATTAAACAATTAAGAATTAAACAATTTTAACGGGTTCTTACCGCGTTTTGATATATATCAAAATGCAGTTGTAACTACTTATAACCCATTATAATGTTTAATTCTAGATTAAATAATAACCACGTAACTCTCAAAAACTGTATTACTCACGGACCTGAAAAAAGACGGACATAATCTCGTCTAATCATGAGTGAAGCACCCATTTATATAAATAATTTAAATGGGACTGGATAATCTGTGTGATAACATCATAAGATATTTATTAAAATATTGCAGGATGTGAATGACGAGCTGGCAGATATGATGGAGCAAGCTGATGAGGTCCAGGACGTGCTCGGCAGGCAGTACGGCATGCCGGAGATAGATGACGATGAACTGGCCGCTGAACTGGATGCTTTGGGTATTTATATCTTCTTGCCTTTTTCAACCTTTGTAGACTATACAAGGTGTTAACAAAGGAATGGCAAATCTGATTCCAAGTTTAAAAAAGTCTACCTCTTTCTTCAGAAGAGCGATGATAGTCCATACGGAAGAGAGCTAGCGACTCAATCAAGAGGCGGCGGTTCGATTCCTGGCCTGTACCACTAAGTTCTACGGAATTTATGTATGGTTGTATTTAACATTATCACTAGCTCGACAGTGAAGGAAAACATCGTAAGGAAACCTGCATACCCGAGAATAATAAAAAATTAGTTCGGATGTATGTGTAAAATATGGGTGAGCTTGGGGCGAACACAAAAGATCAGCGATGGTCGCAGTGTTACATAACGAACCTTGCTTGCAATAGCCCGGACAACAATAATAATAATACCTCTTTCTTCCCATGGGTTTTGTATTAGCCGATTAAGGGATAAGGTTCCTTGTACAGTATTAACTTTGTTGGTAAAAGGCTATATTTTGTAATGGATCTTTTCACAATGAAATTCTCCAATAAATATGCTCTAACTTCCACTATTGGGTTTTCACTTTCAGAATGTTTCCACATGAAACAAGCCCTTGTTTATTCGTCCTGTTCAGTTAATTGACACGAAACGGTATTTATAATCTTAATATTATTATTATTTGTGTTGGGCTATGCAAGCAAGGGTCGTTAATGTAACACATGGACCATCGCTGGTCCTTTGTGTTCGCCCCAAACTCACCCATATTTTTCGCATACCTCCGAACTTGTGGTATTTTCTTTTCATTCTCGGGAATGCAGGTTTCCTTACGATGTTTTCCTTCACCGCCGAGCTAGTAAATGATAAATACAACCGTACATAATTTCCGAGGAACGTAGTGGTACAGGCCAGGAATCGCTCTCTTCCGTATGGGCTATCATCGCTCTCAATAAGTATTCAAACAAAAAAAAGTCTATGTATTAATCAAAACTTTATATTTATCTGTAATCCTAGAGTATCAATTTCTAAATCATCCTTCCCCACTTTACAGGTGACGAAATAGCACTTGACGACGACACATCATACCTCGATGACGTAGTTAAAGCCCCGGCCGCGCCAGACAAGGAGCCCGGGGCAGACAGCGTGAGAAACAAGGACGGAGTACCTGTCGATGAGTTCGGCCTTCCGCAGGTGCCTAGCGCTGCGCAGACGTCGCGTTGAGCTTTACTTTACAGGTAATTTTGTATGATGTAGTTTTATTTACTAGAGTAAAATCTAACCAGGTTTTAACCTCTTATATGCCTCGATTCCAGACTCAATTTAATTTAAAACCTAACCAGAAATATTAAAAACCTAGTAAACCTAAAATTGTTTTTTACTCAGATGACAAATTCATTTTTTTTTAATAAAACCATTCAATGCGGTCGATACTTTTGTTTTTAATAAACACAGTTATGCACAGTCTTTTAGAATCGCTTGGGAGCGGACGTGTTTTTGTTAATTAGCTATCTTCACTAAGCAAGTCATTCTTAGCAAAATGCTAAAAGTAACCCATGGTCTATCTTCAACGGTTTCAGAGAAAACAATATTTAAAGTTGCTCATTTAGTGATGGTCGCGAAACGAAGAAAATATCTTTTCTCTTTTTCGGTTGAGATCTTAACATGATTTTGTTATTTGAGTGATAACGCATAAAATAAAGATTTTTTTAAGCTATACCTCAAGTGCCAAAGCTTCACAGATACGAAGAAAACGTAAAATAAGTGATTTTTCGTTTTTATTTTTTTAAATTAAAATCGTACATTTTTGGCATTCAATTCTTATTGCATGTGACATAGGACCTTTTGATTTATTTAGGAACAAAAAATTATCTGCCTGCGTGAAGGTGCATCAGAGATATTTGTTTTTGAAATTTCATATTACCAATTGCATGGTGGATAGCATATAGCAAATATCTCTAATGCACCTTCACGTAGGCAGATAATTTTGTATTCCTTAAAAAATTGAATGCCAAAAATGTACGACATTAATTTAAAAAAATAAAAACGAAAAATCACTCATTTTACGTTTTCTTCGTATCTGTGAAGCTTTGACACTTGAGGTATAGCTTAAAAAAATCGTTATTTTATGCGTTATCACTCAAATAACAAAATCATGTTAAGATCTCAACCGAAAAAGAGAAAAGATATTTTCTTCGTTTCGCGACCATCACTAAATGAGCAACTTTAAATAATGTTTTCTCTGAAACCGTTGAAGATAGACCATGGGTTACTTTTAGCATTTTGCTAAGAATGACTTGCTTAGTGAAGATAGCTAATTAACAAAAACACGTCCGCTCCCAAGCGATTCTAAAAGACTGTGTTATGTTTAAAAACAATAAAATAAAAAAATATAGAGTCCAATCCTACTGATTCTTTTGCCGTAAAATATTGTGCAACTGTTCTTATCAAATTGAATTATTGAGATCAAATACGAAGAAAAAAATAAAAGGACTATGTAGATTGTAGGTAATTTACAATGCCATCAATCGGATATAAATATGAGTCCGAGTTCTAGTAAATAGTCTTATAAACAAATGGTGATTTTTAAAACCTGGTTGGATTTTAATTTGGGAAGCCTATACTATAATAAAGAGCGCAATAGAAGTCGCCTTTATGCGCAATATATTGGTAACTGCACAGGCAAATGATTTATTTCTTTATGGTTTGTTTTGTTTCTCGTCGAATTAAACAATTGCGCTTAATAACTTTTAATTGTAAATATATCTGAACCCTATCTGAATACAGCCGTATTCTTACCAATTGGGATGCATTGGCTCTAATATTTTGTATTTGTTAAATCTTTGGGAACAATATAAGAAAGACTGTCTAGTACTACCTACGAATAAGAAAGTACTACACATAGTACGGACAGTAGGACACTCCCTGCCCCCACCAAGTGTTTACAATATTGGGCAAACGACAGAAGATGTTAGAGTAGATTTTTCTTTGGCAGTAGAGTCTATCCGAATAAATGCCTGTTTACCTGTCAAATTGTGCTCTCACACTTTTGAACCATTAACTTTTCTTAGAAGTTCTCATATTATATTGTTGCGTTTAGTAAAGTACGACCAGGAAAATAATTCCGCTCTTCAATCTTCCTTCCCGCAGACAGGGGTATTTCCCGATGGTACTCGAAACCATTAGATAATACAGGTTGTAACAAAACACCCTAGTAAAACTTAAGGGGGTGCTTCAGACCATCAAACTGAACAACTTTCGCTATTAAGCCGACTTTGAAATAGCACAAAAAAAAATCGGTTTTCCCATACATTTCAGTCTGTGCAGTGTGCAGTACAGTAGTTTTGTATGGGACGGCAGATTTTTGGCTGATGAAGTTGGCTTCATAGTGAAATTTGTTCAATTTCATCGACTGAAGCACCCCTTAAGTATTACTAGGGTGTTTTGTTACACCCTGTATAATCAACCTTATGGCTACTCTATTAAAAAAGGAAATTTATTGCCGTGCAATCTAACGACTGAATGTAGATGGCGTCGGTCATGCGTCAGGCGCGAAATCAATCGAAAAATATAAACTAATATTTTTTTGGCGGTTTTAATAATAGTCAACTGCGCAGATACATCCGTAAGCATTATAAACCTGGTACTATTGTACTCTTCTTAGTCTGTGGTCGCGACTTGAAAGTTTAATTAATTCTAACGAAATTAAAAATTAGTTTTCTTACAAAATAAATATATCTTACTTTGTAAATTTGGTTTTAAGTTACTAACATATTAAAAAATTCCCCAATTTAGTATCATTCCAAGTTTTTTGGCAGTATGGGCTGTAATTGTAAATAAAAAATATCTTGTTTGCATAATTAATCCCATCGTTGCTTCTCAAGTAATACATGTTAATTTTACTGTTTGTTAAAGTCTGTTTATGAGAGAAAAATTTTTCTATGCACAATGCAGAGATAAAATTTACTAACTAAAATAACATTATTACATATTCTAAATAATTTACAATTTTCTTAAAATATTTGGTTCTTTTGATAATCGTTTGGATTAATACTTTATTTAATAATGGGGTCATTGACACATTTATAATACCTACTTTTAGTTTATAATAATAAATAACACAAATATACTATAGGTAAAACGAAATTATGTATTGTTTTATATTTCAAAAGTATTTCAAAATTTGTTGCTTTATAGATAATGTTATGTAAATGTAATCTTTTATAAATAAATCTAAGTTTAATGTAATTTCATAATTCTTCCTAGTTTTATTTCACAATGAAACTCACAACCTATTATGATACAACTGAAGATGGGGGACTTCAACTGAATGATAGAGTTATCTTTTTCACCTCACAAGCTCGGAAAGAATCTGTTTATCATTCGAAATCTGAGTGCAAAAGTGTATTTTATCCGCTAGCGTGGAAAGAGTTTTTGAAATTCGAATCTGTCTATTCAATATTTTTATATACCGCCAATCCACAGAAAATGCATAATAACTATTTCATGACACTGGCCAGCACGAAAATAAAAACTTTTTGAAATGTTCTTTTTAGCAATTCACTTTTTTTCCTCGCCGTTGTGAGGTGAAAAATTGTGTGTTTCGCTCGGCTGCAAAGTTATTCTGCGTCTCGTACCTTTGAAACCTTCGCTAAGCGCTCAGGATTCTATTATTTGAACCACTCGCTTCGCTCGTGGTTCAATCCTAGAATCCTTCGCTTGCTCAGGTTTCAATAAAAGTACTCGCGCCAAAAAGCAACTTTCCAGCCTAGCATAACAAATAACTATTGTTTTGTTTTTGTGTGGGTGAAAGGCTTCCTTCCTTTACATGTTTTACATTTACATTCCGTCCGAATAGACAAAAATATGATTTAAGAGAATCTTTCTAGAACTGCACCCTTGACACATTCGCTACCGTTTTTTTGCCATCATTTGAGTCGAATAGGTACTGCAGTTTTGTATGGAACAGCAGATTTTTTTCGCGAAATCGAAGTTGGCTCCATAGTGAAAGTTGTCCAGTTTGATGAGTAGAATCCCATCCACGGACATCCCATGCACGGCTTCATTCCTGCGCCGCAAAGGTTGCCAAGCCGACGCAGCTTTATGAAGTGTGTCGACCCACTGAATTGGCCCAGCGCAAGCGAGGTGTACTCTTTGGCGACAAAAAGTGTCCCTCCCAACTCCTTTTGTGCCGCCGTATGAGAGCCTCCCGCCTAGATATGACTTGCGTTGGGCGACTTGGAAGTCGTTAAACCGACTTCGAACCCAGGTCGGTCGCAGTAAGGACAACATGTTCAGGTGGGGATTCTCGGATGCGCAAAATGTGAGTTGCTTGTGTGGAGCTCCACAAACGATGGCCCATCTCACATCGTGCCCTGCGTGCCCTAACACCTGTACGCAGGAGGAGCTCATGACCGCTAGCGACGGTGCAGTATCGGTTGCCCACTTCTGGCAAGGTACTATTTAGCGACTTTGTTCAAAATTTGAAGTCGACACGATAAGAAGAAGAGTAGAATACATGCTGAAGTTATCCGCAGTGATGTAATTTTTACCCTGTATGTAGGTGTAAAATAAAACAAACAGATATTAAGAAGGCGAAACACCTTTAATAATAATTTAAGGGCATTATATTACACAGTCAACTCTAAAATACTGTTATGTTCATCTCTTACTTACAATAATGACGTATTTATTACTGGATCACAGTAATGGTAACGGCTTCAAATAGGCACCTATTCGCTTAGCGACACACAACATACTCTAGGAAACTTGAACAATAAATAAGTATACTTAGTCCACAATATTTACATCCTAAATGATATGTACAACCACTTCGAAAAATGTGATTTCTAATCGTATAAGACAGTCTATTGCACTATCTAGTTTTGGTTAAACACTGGTTTAGTCCAGGGCTTCTTGTCCTGTCTTTGGCAAGAAGAAACATAGTACGGCAGCAACTGTAAAAGAAAAATAGTTAAGGTTAAGTTATAGCCTGTACAATCCCACTACAGGACCAGAAAGAAAGAAAGAAAAATAATAGTCATAGTCATAATAGCAGGGTCGCATAGCGTAGTAGGGTCTCATTTTTAAATATTTCTCCACCTTGCGTTGGATTGACGCTTGGCGTCATAGATATTCAGACCATATAACTGACAAGTATTTAGTTTGGGAGCAGCATTTCTTTGAAACCTTCCTGTCAAAGTTTATTTATACAGGGTGTACCAAAACACTCTAGTAATATTTAATGGCCATCAAACTGAACAACTTCCATGGAAACAACGCTGAAAAGAAATATGAAAAAGGCAGCTGTCGCGTACATTTGAGTCGAGTCGGTACTGCATTTTTCCATTTTTTTCTCGATATTAGTTCCATAGTGAAAGTTATTCAGCTTGACGACTAAACAACCTCTTTACATATAACTAGGGTGATTTGTTACACCAGATATAATTGATGGTCTCCAAATAATTGCAAGACGAAATATTTCACAATCAGATTTACTTAAAAAAGAGCCTATTTAAATATGCTGCATATGGGTGATGCAGCTTATTATCTTAGTTCGTCACAATGAATTAATGACTAGATTTTTCTAACATTAAGTACTCACTGAAAAGGAATGCTGAGAAGACCACAATGGGCACCACACAGTTGATGTCGATCAGGTAACCGAATGACAAGTTGCCGATCAGACCTCCGCCTCGGCCCGCCGTCAGGGAGAGCGCCGCTGCCATTACCCTGTACATTCAACCGAATTAGGCATATGACTGTGGTGCAGTTTTTGAGAGTTACGCCGTTATTAATTAAGCTAAAGTTAGTAATTTTAATGGGTTCTCCAAACCAATAAAAACGTGGTAAGAACTCGTTAAACGATGACTTGATGATCTGGATCTGATGATCTGGCCACGATGATCTGTATCTATTGATCCTAATTCCCAGAATAATAAGATCCTCCGAGATATTGGGATTTGAAATTATTTATAGAGGTTTTTAAACTATGAAGGCAAAAAACTAAAACATTTAATTACAGGGTGTAAACTTAAGTGCGTTACATACTTAAGAGGATGCTTCAGACTATCAAACTGAACAACAAAGTGAAATATGTGACCAAAATTGACATTGCGTTAAAAAAAACTTTTTCCATACATTTGGGTTGTGCAGTCAGTGACATTTTCTATGTAACATAACAGCAGATTTTTATTTGCGATTTCAATGTTGGTCCTATAGTGAACGTTGTTCAGTTTGATGGTCTAAAGGACTCCATCGACTATGTAATGTTTTTAAGTTTACACCCTGTATTTCAACTAGTTGAACTTTGAGTTGAACTTACTGGAAAAATTATTCCTTTTTTTCAACTATTATAAAAAGGATTCAAAGTTGAAATAATCGGAAAAAAAAATCCAATTATTTCAACTGGTTGAACTTTGAGTTGAACTTAGTGGAAGCGGTGTTACCCGTCGTGTGTCAATTAAGTGAACCTCGGGTACAAAAAGTTAATCAAAAAAGATCTAGGTGAACTATGTTTGTAAACCAAAAACTAAAATTTGGACTCAAAAAGTAACAAATCAGGCGTAACTACTGTTTCAATGTTTTTCAGCATTTGCTAAGATTTATAGTAGATGTAAAAGTTGGCAACTAATTACACAGGCTTTGTAACGTAACTTCCTGGTTTTATATCTTGTTACCTTTTCACATTTCTAGATAAAATATATCTTGTAAGATTGTTATTTTTGCATGTAAGCATCAGGCAACGCTATTACCAACTTTAGACTCATGTTTTCGAATTATGAAGGTTCTTTAGCAAGTACTCTGATAGATACATACCTAAGGTTCGTAGGGAACAAATCGACGAGGACGCAGAAGACCAAACTGATGGCGAGCGAGGTCAGCGCCTCGAAAATGCAGGACAGGACCAGGTTCTGGACGGAGTTCTGCACGTAGTACAGACCGACGGTCACCACGCCGGCGAAACCCAAACTGAAGACTGATATAAAATACATTAGATAGTGCTGATAGCTCTCATCAGCTCATATCCGTCCTACAGGCATCCTCTCACGAATTAGGGTGAAAGGGGGCGGGCTCCACCAGAGGATAATGGTTGATTGTTGATTAGATTGGCTTAAAAAAATCTGTCAAGAAGGTACCGGTAGACTAATCTCACTAAGGATCGTTTTTGAGTATGTTTTTATACTGCTGACTGTTTTTTAAAGTGATGATCAGACCATCAATCTACAACTTTCTCAATGGTACCAACCAAACGTCGAAATAGCGGAAAAGCCGTTCATTACAAAACTGCAATCATACTCGACCCAAATGTGTTGCTCATGTGTTGGTTCCATGGAGAAAGTTGTTCAGTTTGATGGTCCGATCATACTCTTAAATACCGTCGGCATATTAAGGCTCTTTTTACCGTTCTGTGGCGTTCATCACAAGATTTAGTAATCGAAGAACAATGTAAATAAATCGCTGTACGGGATTATCTATGTTTTACTGAATAGTTTGACTATTAAGATGTCTTTAGGAACGTATTGGCTACTTTATTAGGGGTTCTCGATTGTGTTGAATGCTTATAATAACTCTTAATATTTGGAAATGTGGAAGATTTCGTAGAAAAAAACTACCTATTTAACTATAAATCCAGTAAAACTTACTCAAGAAGAACTTAGCACCAAGCTTGTGTACACAGAGAGGCAGCCACAGTGACGTAGGAATGCAGGCGAGACCAACAATAAGGGTGTGCATGTAGACGCTCTGCTCGATGGTCTTCAAGCAGTCGAAGGGATCCTCCACCGCTTCATCACCGACGACGATGCCGGAGACATCGCAGACCGAGGCAGACGTGTTGGGGAAACGGTGTTCGAACTCCTCGTAACGATTGAACAACTCGGGGAACCAGATCATGAGGGTGTAGTAGCTGAAAATGATTCAGATTGTTTAATATTTGTTTCGGGCCTTGTCAGGCTTGCACCTGCCACTTCGACCATCGCTGGTCCTTTGTGAACGCCCTTTTTATAGTTCCCTAGCGTCTTCCTTAGCGTGACGAGCTAAAGGCCCACCCACCTGTGGCCTATCATTATAATTATGTGGATGTAGTGCTGACGTGAGCTCTTTGCAGCCGTACATTCAAGGCGAAAATTGGATACGCCAGCCACATAAAAACACACCTGTTACGTGGAAGAGTATCGCTACTATAAATATACTAATCCCTACCGCAGCCAGAAATCGTAGTAGGTTTTTGATCGGCATGTTTTGTATCTTATCTGGTGACAATAATTGTTGCCTCGATGAGTACTACGTTTTTACATAAGGGGGCCACAGTCACATAAGAGATGTATAGAGGATTTTCCATCTCCTTGTAAAATCAGCAGCCGGTCGTATCACTTAGTTTCAGTGTGTGCATGTGTTTGTTTAGTTTGCAGTGATGTGAGCGACCTTGCTATTGTACAAATTTGATCCGTGCAAGGTTACCGTTTGCGAGCTTACTAGAATACATATTATAAGTACCTACATAAAACTTTTGTAATAAAGGTAGATGAAGAAGCAATTTATTTTTTTATTCACCATCATCGGTTGTCGAAAATGAAAACGTTTGTAAATTAACGTATACCGAAACACGTGGTTATCAAAAACTATGCTGAAATTACAGATGAGAGAACCTGGCGAAGTAGCATGTAGGCAGAGCCCGCGTGCCCTTGATATGCGTAACTCCGCTTATCAGTTAGGTAATTAACTACTTCATTTCGTTCAAATAAGCTCAGAGAACTATGACAATTTTATGAAGATTCAGTCATATCATAATCATAACTCATAAGACTAATAAAGATAAGGTTAAATTTAATTTGATAAGTAGGTAATTTAATTTCTATGTTCACACTATTTCTGGAATAATAAATGGTCCCTCAACTCCTCGTGCGATTTTTACTAGTTCGCTATTCTGCTTCGTGTGTGGAATGACGTATCTAGTTGTAAATAGGCGGCAAGCCTTTCAACAAGAACACTACAAAAAATGTTATCCCTTAGTCGCCTCGTATGACATGTCGGTGACATTCTAAGCTAAAACGATTCTCGATTCTAAACTACACCTACATAATATGTAGGTTGATGTAATATTATTACATTTCCTGTAAGTAAAGTACATCATCATCTCAGCGGATGGACGTCCACTGCTGCACATAGGCTCGCCCAAGGATCGCCATAACGACCGGTCCTGCGCTGCCCTCATCCAAGTACATACAATAATTTAAATCTACCAATTTTTTTATTCTGAAAAGAAATAGGAACGTTATAACATTTCTTCATGGTATCATCTGACGGTAACCGATGACGAGAACGAGGGTGGAACAATTAGCCTAATTATTCAATGATCCAATTATGTTTCTTACCTAGTAGTCAAGCCAAACTGGATGATACACGTGAGTATGGTGTACTTCAGGTAAGGTGGACGGCAGAGCGCTTTGGTCTGGCCCCAGATCTCTGTGAACAATCTCTTCAGGTCCTTAGGTTTGCGCATGCTCAAGCTTCGGACGGACTTCTGCGAGTTTTGGGACGCCACCGATATGGTTCGCACTTTCTCCTTGAGGCTCTTGATCTGGGAATCAAATCGAATACAATATGATTTATAAAAAATCTTCAAAAGTACCTAACTAACTATATAAAGCTTTTTGGCGATTCGATTCGAGCCTAGATAGGACTAGTAGGTAATAATTAGTTTTTAGGCTATAGGCTGATGATGATAATTTATGTAGGTACCTACCGACCGGCCTGCTCTACAGGGTGTAAACTTAAACGCGTTACATGACTCGACCCAAATCTATGGTAGGTATAGCTGATTTATTTTTCGCGATTCCGATGTTGGCTCTATACTGAAATTTGTTCAGTTTAATGGATGATCAACCCTTAAAAAACTGTCAGTAAAAAAAATTATAAATTTTATAAATATGCCAGGTAAAAATTGTAAATGGGTGTTTCTGAAAAGTAAAGAAGGTGTAACCAACTAACTTACTTCAGCTGAATAAATCGAATTTTAAACTTAGGCCAATTCGGTAGTAGGTATGGATTGTATACCATAAATCCGTCCCCTAAACATTTCATTGGATACAAAGAGTCACCATTACTTGTGGCCGATCGCAATTATGAACACATACAATAAGACCAGAAGAACACTGGAGTGGAGGCCCAGAGAAACCACGCGTGGTAGAGGCCGCTCACCAGAAAGATGGATCAATGATATTAGGAGACACGCGGGTCCAACTGGATGCAGAGGGCGAGGGACAGGTCGTCATGGAGAAATATGGAGGAGGCCTATGTCCGAAGACGGACTGATCAAGGGCTGTAATGGATGGATGGAATAACAATCAACGCTTACGGGATAGTTATCGGGGTCGTCACCGGTGTTCTGTCTGTAGATGTCCTTCAGGACAGCGAGCGCGTCATCGTAGTCGCCACACTCCATCATGAACTTGGGGCTCTCGGGGAAGGTCAGCAGCCAGAAGCCCAGCATCAAGGAGGGAATGCCGCACGCCGAGACGAACCAGTTCCATGAGTCGTACGAGAACGCACCGCTTTCGATACGGATTCCCTGAATGGGGATGATGCCCCAAGCTATCACTGTAAGCAGAAATCTCAGGTTTACTTCAAGGCCTGTTTAAATGATATGTTTACCTATTTATAAGAACAGATAGGTACAGCCTAAAACATAAAAATGAACTTAGCACGATTCTTTCCTTTGGCTCATTAAGGGTTGAACTACACCACACAGCACAGCATCGCATTTTTCCGTCGCTCCATCCTGTTGCTGTGCTGTGAGGTGTATTTCAACCCTTAGGCTCGCATTTATAAAGCAAACTCCAGCGGCAGCGTTCACGCGCCCTTAAGATTAGCATGCATGCATGCATTGCATGGGTTTTGGGCTTTTAGACTTCAAGTGGAATTTTCGAAATTCAATCCCTTAAGTTGTGAAAATGGGGGTGGAATATTTTCTAATAATCACCGCAGGGAATGGGTAGGTTGGTGTCCAGCCATTTCATCAAGCAAATTGTATTATTTTTATTTTTATGTAAGTAGCCCAATGGAATCTAGAAGTGTAAAAAATAAAGGTATCCTCACAAGGTAGCAAGATTACTCCCAGGGTCCAGAACATTTCCATCCAGCAGAGGATTTTCTCCCTGTATTTGGTTGCCTGGAATTCTCCCAAGTAAGGGAAACAGATACCCATAGCGCCAGCAACTCTGCAAAGGACAAATATGGTACCTATTATTTAAGCATTCTTTGTTACTTATAAGATATTTTCTGTCTTCTAAGAAGTTATAATAATGTTCGGAATAATATGTGACAAAAGTATACAATTTTCTTAAACACTTTAGGTAATATATACTTATTTTATTATTTTATTTTTTATTTTTCAATTTTGGACACAAACAGTCTTAATAAGAACAATGTAATCTAAAACTAGTGTACAGATACCAGACCTGGAGGTCCCAAAAGTATTATAAATGTTTTTTGTATAAAATACATCGGTTTTTGGCTTAACATAAATTTGAATTCAGTTTAGGAGTTTACAGATAGGTACAGTTAAACAATTTTGAAAAATGAGAGTGTTGCCAACTTAAGCGTTGCATCATAGATATGCTTAAATAACACCGGTTTTAAATGACTTTAAGTTAATTTACTTAAATTAGAATTAAGAAATTAATAAGAGTTAAGTTAACAGTTTCGACTTACATATAGTTTAAGTAAATAATTTCGACAAGTGTCAGTTAAACATTGCAGTACTAATAGAGAAAAATTAACAAGTTTTTTGGCTTTACATGAATTAGGATTAAGAAGTTAACAGTTAAACAATTTCGGCAAGTGAACGTGTTGCCAACTTGAACATATTTTCATCACCTGTGGAGAAAATCCATAGGTTTTATGAATACATTTTATGCAACATTTAGATTACTTAGATTTAAAAGAGTTTAGGCGATTAGATATACAGTTTTAAACAAATAGGTACGGCAAATTTGCCGAACAAAACATTGAAATTGCAGGAGTAAATTATTCGTTTATAGTATACAAAATTTTGCAGGAGTTCTTTTTAAAACTATTTAAAGTACAGTTAAACATGTCAATACCCAGCAGAGACTTGTTATACGAGGTGAAGCTGCGTCTGAGGAATGTGTTTTTGGCATAGTTAGTGTGACAAAAACCAATATTAAATAACGCACCAGAACGCGAGAACGTACGAGGTATCCTAAAAGATACCTTACTCAAAAGAGTGGATGAGTCAATTCTACTGTTTACCAATTTATAAAGAAAGCAGGCATCGAGCAAACAACGACGGTTCTTAAGTGATGGTATTTTATGTCGCTTAGAGCTCTCTGCATAACTGTGAAAGAAATTGCCAGTTCGAAAGTCGAGATTTTTCAAGAATTTATTTTGGACTTTTTCAATTCGTGCGATATGCACTGCATATTGCGGATTCCAGACAACACAACCGAATTCAAGAATACTTCTTACATACGCATAGTACAATATTTTGTGTGTTGAAGCATTATTAAAAACCTTACCAAACCGTAATATCATACCCAAGCGCTTAAAAGCCTTGTTGACTATCATATCTATATGAGCATTAAAATTCAACTTTGAGTCCAAAATAACTCCCAAATCCCTTACTTGACTCACTCGATTAATTACTTTACTGGCAATTGTATAGTCATATATTATAGGTTTTAGCTTACGGGAGAACGTAATAGTATAGCATTTGTCGACATTTAACTTTAAATGATTTACATCACAGAACCTACATAACTGGTCAATATCCTGTTGCAGTAATGCACAATCAGCAAGAGAGTCTACAATTTTAAAAATTTTAGCGTCATCTGCATACAAGAGAAAGCGGGATGGATCTATGTAAGCACTAAGGTCGTTGATATAAAGGGAAAACAGAAAGGGTCCAAGGATTGAACCCTGCGGAATTCCCGAGCTAATAGGACGAAATTGTGACGTGTAACCCTTCAGTGAAACGGCCTGACAGCGGTTCTCAACGTAAGATTTTAACCACCTATACAGGTCACCATGTATACCGATCACTTCTAGTTTCCTTAGTAAGACTGAGTGTTTAATTTTATCAAAAGCTTTAGAGAAATCGGTATACACGGCATCAACCTGAAACCCACCATCGATAGCATTCAGAGCAATTTCAGTAAAATTAACAAGGTTAGAATCAACGCTGCGCCCACGAAAGAAACCATGCTGTTGAGGCAATATGTGTCGAGATAAAGCAAAAGTTAGTTGGCTAGTAACGATTTTCTCCAAAATTTTACCAAAAATACATAACTTCGAGATAGGTCTATATTTTGTCACATCGTGCACGTCACCACCCTTGAATACTGGTGTGACCAAAGCTCGTTTCCACATATGCTCGTTTCGTTACTTACCTACTATACCTACGACACACCGATTTTTTGTCAACGTTTTCAAAATACAAATATAGGGTGCTGACACTTTTTAAGGGACCATCAAACTGAACAACTTTCTCTATGGAACCAACATCAAAATCGTGAAAAAAAAACAGCTGCCTCATAAAAAACTGCAAACCTACTCGAGCCAAGTTTATGGGACAGCAGATATTTTTATCGCGATTTAGATGTTGGTCCTTGGTATAAATACAGGGTCCAACTTAATATGCTGACACTTTTTTAAGGAGATGACCAGACCATCAAACTGAACAACTTTCTCTATGGGACCAACATCGAAATTTAAAATCAGTTATCCCATACATTTGGCTCATTTGGAGGATTGCAGTTTTTGTATAGAGCAGCTGTTTTTTTTTTCGAGATTTTGATGTTGGTGCCATAGAGAAAGTTGTTCAGTTTCACGGTCTGATCATCCTCTTAAAAAACTGTCGGCATATTAAGAAGGACCCTATATGACTATCCTTGTAATTCCTTTCCTTAATTTTCAGGTCTAGAATAGGTGTAGGTAGGTAGGTATATTTCGCAAATTGTAAGATTTACCTACTTTAGATTTTTATAGAAAGTTTTTGTTAATTAGGTAGGTAACTACATAACTCTATATATAATTCAAATCGTTCTTTCTATAATTAATTCATCGAAGCGTTCATCGTAATTAGTCAGCTATGAAATTAAATGACGATTGTTGTTCTTCCTATACTAGGTTCCTACTTAGGTTAGTAATGCGACCTGACGACACTGTAATCTTTGTGTTAAGTAGTCTTTAAGTGGTCGATAAATGTGGGAAAATTCTCGCTAATCCTATTTTTAATTACAAATGAAATCATTTTTTGCAAAAATTATTGCTTTATTAACATTTGTTTGTAATGACAAGATTGAAAATATTGTTTTGGCAATTTGGTACCTATACCATTTTTTTTTTAAAGAAGGGGTTTTAGTTTCCCGATGTGGTGAAAAGTTTTCCTTTTCTTTCTCCAATCTTCTCACAATGTGCTAAATAAATACCTACTGTTCGTCAAGTAATGGTTTACTCAATTCGAACCAAAATGATTAAAGATAAAAATGGCTAATTAAGTCCTAGCAATCCATACGTAACTAGGTAGGTATTATAAGGTATTTGAAAACGGTACCTAGATGAAATCTTGTTAGGTGAGCAACTTAGCATTAAATTAGATTAAATCATTGATTGTGAACGAAAAGTAGGTGCTACCAATAAGTGATATAAAAATACGTTAAGCCTTTAGAATATAATTCAGCAGGTAACTAATGAAACGTGGAAAAATACAACCAAGACAAAAAGGTGGCTGTGCCATTGTTTTCGTGCCCTAAAATTTCAAAATTTAAAGATCCACTACAATTAGCTAGTTACATAGGTAATTACTTCTTAAACAATTGTTAATTCGCAAGTAAACATGCAGGGCAACCAACAGTCGACTGTATAATAGATTAAAAGACACGTGCTACTATTGTGGCAGTCTTTGTTACGTGGAAGTCTGACGATTTTTTATTATATAGTTGACGGCTGATTGACATTACGTATCCTGTATTATAGAGATAGTCACGTGTTTTAAGACTTGTTGCGCTAAATGAAAGGATCTGTTGTCCGATAAGAGACTTTAGTGCTATTCTTCCATAAATTTTTTAATGAAATTTTAAGTGCTGCTGCCAACTTCTATTTATGTCCAAATCATCGATCTTCCTCTATTAATGTGTATCCACTGGTTCTTTCTTAATATGGGTATTTATTTTATGGAGATGATCAGACCATCAAACTGAACAACTTTCTATTTGGGACTAGAGGTGGCAGGTTTTTTTCATGACTTCGATGTTAGTCCCTTAGAGAAGTTTGTTCAGTTTGATGGTCTTATCATCTCGATACAAAACCGTCATGTCAGCATAGGTACGTACTAATAAGAAATACCCCAAACATATACTATATATAATAAATAAGTAACGCTCGCAGGCACACACATTGTAATGATCAAAAGTAAGCCTTATAGGCTTTTTGTTATGGGAACCATACAACAACGGCACAAACATGTAACATCCATGACCGCACTGGGATTCGAACCCAGGACCCTGGTTTGACAGTCCGGCGTGGCAACCATTACACCAACCGGGTCGTCAACTATAGTTATCTGGTGACCATGATAATAAGCCTTCAGGCTAATAGATGCTAGAGAATTCGGTATGTCAAGTTTTTTTTTGGAGGGCTGAATCGAAAACCATTTCGAGATAATTGTCTCAATAATCATATTTTCTATGTCAGAGATTTTAAAATGAAAGGATTACGGATATTTTTAATAAAATACCGTCGTTTTTCGGTCCGTGCAGTGACGTCACTGGCATACCTGTGAACTCCTTGGTAAACATAAAATCAACTTAAAATAACCGGCCATTAAGAAAAAAAAATACTTTCACAATGTCAGAATTTGACATTTGATGTTGCCGTATCTTTTTCCAGCATAGAGTTAGAAAGAGGAGGCAGGTTTTAATTTTTTTAAATACAGCTGTTAGTAGGTAGTTTTTCTCCATGGAGTTCGAATTATTTTCTCTCCACCATTTTTGCACTTAGAGATTACAGATCAAAATAATTTAAAAATTTAATGTATATTGATAAACTCGACGAATCGCAATAAGAACGAAATAGGTATCTTAAAATTATGTCTTCTGTCCGTAAAAAATATAAAAATGAAGACCAAAAAAAACTTGACATGCCGAATTGGGATTAGATAAATTGTGTGGGAATACATATACTGGGTGCAATAGTAAAATTGTTCCGTTTGATGGTCTGAACTACCTACCCCTGAAAATTCTGAAAGTGTTTAAAATATAAAACAAATAATAGGTAGGTACCTACTTAAGGCGTATCAGCCGTGGACCACTCTCCTCTCACTCACACTCCATACTAATCGATGAGAAAGAGCGCGTGGCTCCGGTCAGAATTTTGCAGTTTTCTTTGAAAAATTCGATGATTTTTTATTAATTGCGAAAAAGTAAAAAAACCACATCATTCTAAATTGTATTGTGAACAATATAGTAAATTTTCATTTTGTTCCGATTAAAAATGTAAGAGTAAAATGGTTACAACTGGAAAAAAAGGGGTGACTTTAGAGTCCCTTTTCTTCGGTTTTATTCATTAAAATCGATTTCTAGAAAAACCACATCACTTCTCATATCCTGTAGATGGTTCAGTTTAAATTTCAGCTCAAAAAGTGCCATAGTTAATGAATAAAATGGTTACAAAATTACCCAAAACCGGCAGGTAGCCCCTTAAAGAAAAGTAGCTGAAGTAACTTACGCAAAACCGTTGAAGAATCTGCAAGTCATGAAGAGGGGGAGGATCTGGACGAAGGAGGAGAAGATGCCCATGAAGCCGTCCAGCATCAGGGTGGAGACCAGCACGGTCTTGCGACCCTTGGTGTCAGCCAAGCATCCCCAGAAGTAGGAGCCTAGCACCATGCCTGTATAACAGAATTAATATAATCTATAATCCCAAATTAGGTAAGTACTTATAGTACGGTATTACAGAACGACACTCAAGTGGAGATCTCTTAAGTTTATTCCGAGAGCGCAAATGCGCGCTGCATACAAACGTAATATGGTGTTATTTCCAATATTAACCAATTAAAGTAAATGCGATTTTTCAGAAACAATCTAGAAACGAATTTCTATGCTTGTATGAAGTCAGATTTTCGTTAAAGTATACAGTTTTAATTCTAGGATTAATTTAAGATTTGTATGGAAATCTGTTTGTCTGTTTGTCCATTATGCGCTCCTAAACCGTTCGTCGGATTGCGATAAAACTTTAGTTGGTTGTTTTGAGCATGCCCGGGCACAGCTAGTGTTAAAAAAAATTACTGTCCCTTATTACTAAACAAAAATCTATAAGTTCTAAAAAGAAACCTACCAAAGTAAATTAAATTCCCACTTTGTTCCTAATCTATTCACAGACGTAAGCAAAATAATATTATTCAAAACGTCCTTGCTTTTGCCGTTGAAAATCTCTACTTCACCTTTCCGGAATAAGCGTGAACTAGCCTATTGTATAATGATCATACATAGGCTTATATGATCGGTTACACTTCACGACACGTCCGCTTTGACAGATCAGATAGTTTTGGGTGTTAGAACAGTAGTACTTAAGACCATTGGAGTTCTAATGTAAATTCAAGGCTGTTTACAATTTTTACTAGCTCAGAAATCAAATAGGTACACGGTGTAAGTGACAGCCTAGCAAATACTGGAACGGTGAACTCAGACCATCAAACTGCCATCACCAACCACCAAAAGGAAACGCGAAAAAAAAATCAGCTGTCCCATACAAAACTGCTGTACCTACAGCTGACAGCTGATCTTTTTCATGTTTCCTGAGGTAGGCTCCATAGTGAAAGTTGTTCAGTTTGATGCTCTGAGTTCACCGTTTCAGTATTTGCTAGGCTGGTCACTTACATACGTGCGATTTTCTTATTGTCACCTGTCAAAATGGTCCTGTCCGATGGTTAAAATGTTGTGTGTTATTTTTATACCTACAGGTTTTAATCAACTAATCCACGTAGAGTACATACATACTTAAACTGATGACCGTAACTTTTGGTGTGATCAGAAACATTGCTATACAACTAGTTACCAACTTTCAGTTTCATAATGGAGTTGTAGCAGGGCTCACATTTTACAATTTGTCAGTGGTGAGAAGTGGCTAGCTTTTCACCCACATACACACTTTAATAAGAAACTTTTAAACACTCATGGGTCGTCATTATGATTGTGTGGTCATCCAGTAGTCTCACCTGTCATCGGTCACCGGATATTCAGAAGTCACAAGCACATTGCAGTAATCCCGATTGCAGTATTGCTTCACTTGTGTGTGTCTGATTGACTTACCTAACATAGGGGCTGCAGTTAGCCAACCCTTGTCGGCGGATGTCATTCGGAAGTCACATGTCGCGGCGGGCAGCACGAAGGACACTATCGTGATTCCGATGGCAGTGTTTGCGTAGATCAGCCCCGTGATCGCTAGCAGGCAGAAGTGGAAGCGTCCAAAGCCTGTAACATTGACAATAATTGGTGTCTGTCGACGAAATTGATGGTAATTTAGCAATGCAGAGTTTATAAACTGGCTAATCTTTCCACGATTTCCACGATGGGATTCCTTGTCGATAGGTGACTACTAATCTTCATAGAAATGCAGACAGGTACGCAGGATAATTTGAAGTGCATAATTGTACCCTACGCTCTAAACACAGATGCTCTCTTTCGTCCTTACCCTCCCATGTCTGATGGAACGGGAGACCGATACGATCAGAGGTGGGGTCAGATGCAGGGGCTATAACCGGCCACATAGTTTTTGTCATTTTTCCAATATAGCATGAGTAATTCTCATGCGATATAGCTCATATTGACACGAAAGAAGAAGAATGCAGAGTTTAAGATTATGACGGTCTTAGTGCATAAATCAACCTTTTAACAAGATGTGTGAAATAAGGAAGGCAATGGCAAATCCACCTCATTAATCATGACGAAAATAATGTGGTGGATAAGGGTGGTTCTATTTAAGAAGGACGAAAACCATGTCAATTCCGGCACGGACTTTTATTTGCATTTTAGGCAAAAAAAGTAGTTTGAACTATAGCTTAAATTGTTTCTATATTGATCTAAAACGGGCCAGTCAAAAAAACCAAGTATTTGACTATTATTGCCTTTTAAAAAATATTAGTGTCCAGGAGACTGATGCTGGGAACAGGGTACTGAGATTTCAAATAATAAGTCATAGAAAACCAATGTTTATTGTAATCAAATTACTTAGATACTACATAATTAACATTTTCACGTAATGAAGAATCATTTGAAATAGAATAGAACATAAAACTCAAGCAAAAAAAAAACAGATACATAAAACTCGAAACTCTTCCATAACCTTTTCACGGTTTTTTTAGTAATATTATTAATTATTATTGAGTATTAATAGGCAGAGGTATTACACAGGTAACACAGGATGTACAGTATCACACATAAAGTTGGGTGTAAGTAGGTACACGAGTGATGTTACATAAATTCTGACGATGTTGTTCTTCTCCATCACCAGACCCTCAGCAGTTCATGTACAGAAGCTACTCACCAAATGCTATCAAAAGAGCCAAAACACGGTCTTCTAGATATGTGCCTTCGCAGAGCTCCCCACGATGTTTTTATGTTGCATCACCAGACCCTCAGACGTTCATGTACATAAGCTACTCATTAAACGCTATCAAAAGAGCCCAAATACGGTCTCCTAGCTATGTGCCTTTACAAAGTTCCCCACGATGGTATTCTTCTTCGTCATCAGACCCTCAGACGTTCATGTGCAGAAGCTACTCACAAAATGCTATCAAAAGAGCCCAAACACGGTCTACGAGCTATGTGTCTTCGCAGAGCTCCAAACGATGTTTTTCTGCTGCATCGCCAGACCCCCAGACGTTCATGTACAGAAGCTACTCACCAAATGCTATCAAAAGAGCCCAAACATGGTCTCCTAGCTGTGTGCCTTCGCAGAGCTCCCCACGATGTTTTTATGCTGCATCACCAGACCCTCAGACGTTCGTGTACACAAGCTACTCATTAAACGCTATCAAAAGAGCCCAAACACGGTCTCCTAGCTATGTGCCTTCACAGAGTTCCCCCCGATGGTATTCTTCTGCGTCATCAGACCCTCAGATGTTCATGTGCAGAAGCTACTCACTAAATGCTATCAAAAGAACCCAAATACGGTCTACGAGCTATGTGTCTTCGCAGAGCTCCTCACGATGTTTTTCTGCTGCATCACCAGACCCCCAGACGTTCATTTACAGAAGCTACTCACCAAATGCTATCAAAAGAGCCCAAACACGGTCTACGAGCTATGTGTCTTCGCAGAGCTCCCCACGATGGTACGCTTCTGCGTCATCAGACCCTCAGACTTTCATGTACATAAGCTACTCATTAAACGATATAAAAAGAGCTCAAACACGGTCTCCTAGCTGTATGCCTTCACAGAGTTCCCCATGATGGTATTCTGCTGTGTCATCAGACCCTCAGACATTAATGTACAGAAGCTACTCACCAAAAGCTATCAAAAGAGCTCAAACACGGTCTCCTAGCTATGTGCCTTCACAGAGTTCCCCACGGTGTTGTTCTGCTGCATCATCAGACCCTCAGATGTTCACGTACAGAAGCTAATTAGCCGCTAATTAGTAAAGAAATTAAGTATTACATAGATAACCATTTCCAAAATTAACACTAAGTCTCAGTATCCTGGTTCAATCTCAGTCTCCTGCCCATCGAATTGGCAGAAGACTGAGGACAGGATACTGAGAATATTTTAGTTATTGGTTAATAACAAAGTCTATACACCATTTCAATATTAAATCAAAGCAAATATATACAAGGACTTCAATATGTTACTAGATTTAACAGGTAGAAAATAGCTGGTAATTACTGTTTTTGTCATACTTACGTGCAGGATACTGAGGAGCTGACCGACCGCGACCCAATCTCACTCAAACAACTCGCCGCAACGACTGCACGATCCGCGAACGAGACGTAGGCAAACGACCATGAGCTAACTTCACTTCGATCGTTCATTTCAACAGAACACAAACGAACTAGATTACGCATACTTTGATAATTTCATAAAGTTCTGATGTAGCAGGAGACTGATGTAAAAACAAAGAGACAAAATGTAATGCAGTATTTTTAATTAGATTTCACACTAGGTAACAAAATTACACAAATACGTTAAAAGTTCATTTATTAAGGATTTCTATTTCAGTGCAAAAATCTATTTTATTTCTAAAACTGGGTTATTATTAAGCATCAAAGCTTTTGTTTTGTACAAGAGACATGTCAGGAGACTGAGAAATTGGCTCTTCAAAGTATGATTTTTGTATTAAAATGTTTTAGAATCGAGCTTATTTTCAGTGCCATAATAGAAAAAGTTAGGTGTTCAGGCCTGGTTGCGAAATAAAGTGATATTATTTAATAAAAATATACGAAATACGAAGAGCCGTTGAAAATTCCATCAAGAATAGAACCACCCATAAACATTCACCCATAAGAACGTTACCTACTCTTAAATTCATAAAATTTAAGACTTTTAGGTAATTCTCTTTAGACCATTATTTTTAAGGCAGCTCTCAATAAGATTTAGCTTTGTACGAAGCCCAACTCGGTTACCATCAAAGAGAAAAACGTTGTCCATTTTAACTAACTAATTAACAACAATGAACACCATGCGTGAACTACTTATGTCACGTCATGACAACATTGTAGTAGCCATAGTACCTAGCTAAACAAATCTTAAAAGATTATAAAATGACTCACCAAGTTAATTTAGAGAACGCATGAAAGATATATTATAGAGTTTTGAATATTTGCCAAGTTAATAATGGATGTCGTGTTTATGAACTTTTTATTTGGCAGATTGCAACGTACCTGTGGCTGAGATTGCAGCCTCGAAGTCTGCTCCATGTTCTAAGAAGTCTAAACCTGTAATAAAGAAATAATGCATATAAATATACAGTTTATATCAAGCCCACAATGTTAGAGCGACCGCATCGCCCAAATAATAATCACAACATAAAAAAATTACTCAACTACCAAAACTGGCTTGAAGACCCTTTCTATTTCAAGAGTATGCAGTTCCAAAGTCATTTTTGATCTGCAACCATGTCTTTTATATAACGTTAACGACTGCTTTCTATTATAACATCATCAAACTGATAAAATTATTGTTTGCGACGAAGATTTTTAAACAGCATAGCTTTGTACCTACTATGACTGTTCATCCGTAAATAACTAAATACTTGTAGATTGGCACTTCACTTTGGCAAATGGCATATCACGATCTATCGCAATTAAATTATGTTGTCGCATCTGTACGTTGTTTATCAATCTTGAGGATTATTATTTTAAGAGTGAGAATAGCTTGTGCTGTTTTTGACACTTATAAAATTTAGATGTTTAGGGTAGTTCGAGAAATGGTAAGCAGGTAGTTATTAATAGATAAAAAAACATCTTACAATGTTATTAAAAGTTTGAGTGGAATGTCACGAAATGACTGCGTAGGTCCTAGGTAGGGTACCTACCTACAACATTTACGGGAAGAAGGTAGGTTTAGTTGGATGTCACCTCTCCATAGGAGGAATTCGCGCTACGCTTAGAGTATACATATACTGGATACTTACCTCTATGAGCCACGGCAACCGGCGGGACAACAAATCCAAATTATCAGTTTTATTTGATACTAGTGTTTACCCGCGACTTTGTCCGCACAAATTATATACCAGATTTTAAGTCAGATAATAAGCTATCAAACAAAATGAGTTTCATCAAAATCGGTTCAGTAGTTTTTGCGTGATGCGCGAACAAACAAACAAACAGACAAACAGACGGACAAAGTTTCTAAAAAAGGTTGATTTCGAGTCAGGGATACCTACAAATCATATCGTAATCTTTTTTTTTGTAAATATCTTCAATGAACAGACACACTTCTGTTACAGTTTTATAATATTCGATACTACAGAGATGAATGTAGGTAGACTACATATTGCCAGAGTTAACCTAATCTAAAGTACCTAAGTACTTATTTTTCTTTTTGGTTTCACAGTCTCACATCAAAAGCGAACGAATGGTACTTAGACATTCAATGTGTAAAATCGTAATTTTTGTTGTTGACAAATATTTTGTAATTACTTATAGGAAAAGTGTAGGTAGGTACTAACTATAAATAACTAATTAACCTTCGAGTGTCTCTTAAGGTGATTCAGTCTATTGTCATCATCATCAATAGCCCGTATATTGTTCAGACCAGAGGTACCGATTTTTGTACTAGATTTTTGATTGCTATGTTTTCGATATGCAAATTAAGAATGTTGTAAGTAAGTAAGTAAGTTTTTTGGTAGCAAGCAATGTTAGTAGTGAACTTGATGTCAGTGTTTTTCAAGTAAACATTTAAAGTGAAACATGCAAACTAGGTAGGTAGGTACACCTTAGATAATTATGATTCAAGAAAAAAATTAAATTAAAGCCTGACCAGAAATATAAAAAACCTCGCCATGTTGCGGAAAATCATTGGAACTAATTTTTGTACTTGGAACACTAACATTAAAGGTGACAGTCGATTGCAGCGCCCCCAATCCAGGTTTTTTATTTTCCTGGTCAGGCTTTAAGACTACCTATACTATAGGTAACTAAGCAATAAAGTAAAGCTATTCTATTCTAATTTGTGCCACAATTCTTTTTCTGGCCATAATGTTAATACTTATGCTATTCAGTAAGCACTAAGCTAACGAACTCGTTTTTGAGTAGTTTAGTATTTTTCTAAAGGATCATAATCGTTTCCTATTTATAAACACTACCCTATGTTTACATAAGAGTAATAATAAACATTTCTTATTCGTATGCTAATAAAGCAATTAGCTAGAATGGAATACTTACAAGTAGGTAGGTACTCAGTTAATGATTCCAAAAAAAGTGTGAATGTTGTGTATAATAATAAGTATCTCAGGTCATGCTCCATAAAAAAAATATACCTACGTAAAAGAAAGAGGTGCTTAAACTAAAATGTGTTTTAAACCTATGAACTTAAAAAAAAAGGATGAGTTTGGAAAGTAAAAGAAATGATTTTAATTTTAATTTACTTTTGACACTCATTTGATAGGTACTTACCTAAGGGCCTGTTTCACCACTTCAGACATAATTTCATACAAATTATATGTCAAACTATCTTTCGGATAAGCTAACAAGAACTTACTCAGAAGTGGTGAAACAGGCCCTAAATCTTTCTAATATCGACTTCTCACTTTGATTCAGAGCATGAGTGCGATTTTTGAAACTCATTCGTTGAACTCATTAGTTGAATATGTCAAAATTACTATGGAGATATGCACCCTTCTACTGCTGATTTGTCTTTCAAAAATCGCACTCCTGAAGTATGATTTTTGAAAGTCAAATCTGCAGTAGTGCATATCTCCATACATTTTCCACTGCTGATTTGAACGGGTGAGTTTCAAAACTCGCACTCCAGGAGTGCGATTTTTGAATCTCATTCGGTGAGCTCAGCATTTGAAAATGTCAAATTTACTCTGGAGATACGCATTTTTCTACTGCTGATTTGACTTTCAAAAATAGCACTCCTGAAGTATAATTTTTGAAAGTCAAATCTGCAGTACCTAAATAGTAAGATGCATATCTCCATACATTTTCCACTGCTGATTTGAACGCGTGAGTTTCAAAAATTGCACCCTTCTTCATAGTGTATCTTAACATCAGATATTCTTTATTCATCCTATGATCATAATCGTCTTTATTCATAGTATCTTAACATCAGATAACATAGTACCTACATAGACATCCAATTTTTCCACTACAAACTGCAGTTGACTACCTATCAATAACTTTTCTGATGCTTTATCGGTCCCAGAGATAATTTAGGTGTTTCTCGACACCTCATACCTACTACTTATCAAACTTGAGTTTCGATCGATAGGTAGTATGTCTCAAGAGAGTTGCATGAAACAAAACTCGCTTATCAGCTATGCATAACCTAGTGCTCGTCTGTTCAAAACAGATTAGTCAGGATTCGAATTTCAAATACGTACCTGAAGTTTTTTAACCAAACTAGCACAAGTAGGTACGAGTATATCAGTAGAATATTTCCTTTGCGATTGCGATTTTTGAATCTCATTCGGTGAGCTCAGCAGTTGAAAAGGTCAAAATTACTATAGAGATATGCATCTTTCTACTGTTGATTTGACTCTCAAAAATCATACTTCAGGAGTGCGATTTTTGAAAGTCAAATCATCAGTAGAACAGTTCTCGTTTGGTTGAAATTAAAAGTTAAAACATTTTTCAAATCATTCATGGTCATTCTGAACATGAAGAAAAGTTTTAACGAATTTGCAGTGGTTTCGTTATTTTGTGAGAGTTTTTTGAGTTGCTTTGTGGGTCTGCTATTGGGCGGTCACGTGCGCGTGTCGCTTGTCGGTTGCCCCATCCCCGGCCTACAGCGGAACTCCAGTGGTGGCTCAGGATATTGTTCTTTAATAAGAACAACCCTTGAAGTCACCAAAATATCAATATAACCGTACAACGTCAAGCACTTTTGCTATATTGGCAAAATCATCATTAACCAAAGATGACAGCCATATTTTTAAAAATAGAATAGAGAGAGTTTTTTCCGAACGCGCTAATGCGCGCTGCATACAAACGTAGTCTGGTAATATTTTCAATACTAACCAATTAAAGTCAATGAAATTTTGCAGAAACAACTGAGAAACAAATAACTACGCTTGTATGTTGTCAGATTTTCGTTAAAATATACAGTTTTAATGTTAAGATTTGATTTAAGTTTTGGGGATACAGAATAGGTATAATTATTATTATATAACACTTAACCTAAACAAAGAACAAAAGAAAAATAAAACTAATATCTACTATAAATAAAATACATCTTCCAAATTACCGTCACTGGCTTTAAGTTTTTAAGTTTAAGATTTGTATGGAAATCTTTGAGGCACTGTAACTTTAAAAACCATACATTTAAAAAAAACGGATAACATAACTACAAACATAGAGATTAGTTTTTAGATTTTTTTGAAAAATGTAGTTAATTGACTTTAATTGAAAATATAACTTGACTTCGCATGGAACAACGGTTCAGTTAGTTTATCCTCATTCCTCTGTGCAATGGCTTTTAGTTTCGTTTTTGGTTTTGTATTAAAATGTCTTGGGTGAAGGTGTTATGTATGTTGTTTTACAGATGGACAATAATTATTAAGTACCTAAGTAGGTATTTGTTTATTTATTTAATAAAACCTAGAGAGATCAGTGTACTTTAACAATTGAAATGATTAGGTAGGTACTAGATACAACTGGATTTTGAGATCTTAGTCTGTCTGCATCATCCATTACAAATATTCAGACAGACTAATATTGAATTTGGGTCTATGCTGCCTCATGTAGGTACCTAATGTAATAATGTCATCAAAGGACGGCCCGATAGCATAGTCTGTAGAGAACCTGCCTGCTGTGCCGAGGGTCGCGGGTTCGAATCCCGTAAGGGACAAATATTTGTATGATGAATATGAATATTTGTACCCGAGTCATGGATGTTTGTATCTATATATGTATTCTATATCGTTGTCTAGTTATCATAATTCAAGTCCAGGCTAGTTTCTGGTACTTTAAATGTGACTAGATAATTTGTGTGACAATGTCCAAGATATTTATTTATTTATTTATTTATGTTACCTACCTATTTCTTTAAGTAAGTACTTATATAAAGTTTAAGGGCCCCGGTATTCTAGTGAACCTGCCAACGAACGCCCACGCCCAGTCGGCATTCTGAGGGGCGCCAAAATTTTGTGTTTGAAACAGAAATTGTTTCACTTGATAATGTTGCATGAAAATTTCGAGCTCGCTTCGCTCGCTCCTGGTTTTATACCGTATTGCAATGATCTCATGAGTCATTATGATGCAGTCACAGACCAGTATGTTGCAGTAAAATGTCGAGCTCGCTTCGCTTGCTCCTGCTTATGACTGTATCGCAAATTTATGTATAGTCGCATAGGATGCAGATGGCATTGCAGGTTTGCAATGATCAAATAATATCGTAGAAAAATCTCGAGTTCGCTTCACTCGATCCTATTTTTTATTTTTATTCGAGACTAATCAATATAGGAGAGGGGCGCCAAGTGTGGGGGTGAGAAGTTTTTGCCCCGGGTCGGAAAAATTTTAGAACCCGGGGCTGGACTAGGGATTGCAATCCGGTGCAATTTTAAATCCGGCCGGATCCGACCGGATTTTCACCGATCCGGCCGGATCCGCCGGATCCGACCGGATTGGTAATATCCATAATCATCTTGCGTTTTCATTTTAAAATCAACTGTAAAACAATTAAGTAAGGTGTTTCTAGCAACTGCGAAAAAAAATATTATTGTTACGAAGTGATAGTTTTTATCGTATTAATAATGTGAAAAAAAAAATTTCTAGGCCTCAAAGCATTGACTAACATAAAGAGAGACAGCCTAACATACACACTTTTCACATTTATGGTTATTTTTCTTTTGTCAGACTGAGACAGGTATGTACTACTATACCTACTGTTAATTTGTATATTTAATGTACTTTTAACAGGATAACATAATAAAACTTTTCTGCTGTCATTTCTATAATGAATGACATATTCATATGGTAGGGAAGAAAAAAACTCCATACCTAGGATAAATTTCTATTTTAAATGTACGTGAAGGTGCGGATTGTCGTAGCAGGTGACTCAATAACGTCGTAAGCGACGTCCACCGCGAGAATTTTTATTTAAAAAGCTGTTTTATTCGATTTTCAAGCCATTTACCGGATCCGGCTAGCTAGTGCCGGATCCGGTAGGCCGTAAATGGTGCCGGATCCGCCGGATTACCGGATCCGGAAAACCGGATTGCAATCCCTAGGCTGGACAGAGAGACTTTCGCGTTTATTATATTAATAGTATGAAAGTTAGGTACTTATGGATGTACTTAGGTACCTAATATTGTTTTATTAGATATTACCTACATATTTATTAAGGTACTATACCTAGCTACCTACTTGCAGTCCGTGCAATATTAAGTTTAACCATCAAACAAATAAAATAAAGGGATATTACTATCTAACAAATATTTGGAGATACCTACGTTATTTAGGTTAACCAAGGATTAACTAATAAAAGTCATTCATAAATAATTCAATGCTTCGTTTTAACTGAGTTACAAAAATAAGGATTGTACAAACAATTCGTTGTTTACATATATTTATAGTGTCACCTGTCTATTAACGTTATCTTATCTTTAATAATGAAAATAATAGTAGCAGTGTTTACCAGAACCATTGTATGATTAATCAATTTAGTGGTGAAGTCGTCAGGGCTTTTACTGTCGTAAATAATTCACCAAATGACATGTCTAAACAGGGTTTATCAGTGTGAGCTTCAAGATGACAAATAAATTGTGACAATGACACCGCCATCGTAAGTTTAATTACTGATTTTAGTGACATTGTTACATTTAATTGAGGAAGGTTGCTGTTTCGTAACAGCGAATATGTTTTGTTTAGTATTTAATGGTACAAAAATGTTTTATGAAGATTGTCTGTATTCTCACCCTCTTAGCTTTTAGTAAAACCTACCTGAAGTGCGATTTTTGAATCTCATTCGGTGAGCTCAGCTGTTGAAAATGTCAAAATTACTATGGAGATACGCATCTTTCTACTGCGGATTTGACTCTCAAAAATCGCTCTCCTGTAGTATGATTTTTGAAAGTCAAATCAGCAGCAGAAAGATGCGTATCTCCATAGTAATTTTGACAGTTTCAAAAGCTGAGCTCACCGAATGAGATTCAAAAATAGCATTCCTGAGCCAATTTTATGGAAAGATTCAGCTATACAGGGCAGACCATTCATGGATACATTTTCAGAATCACGTTTTGGTAGTATAGTATAGTAAGTGTGCCAGTGCGGTGGGTTTACATCGAGCTCAGTAAATTATTAATTAAGTACACAAACTAATTAAGTACAGTCTATCTATAAAGTCCTGGCAAAAAATGAGTGCGCTGTCTCCACGCAAGAACGTCAAAATCAAGCATAACCTGGCAACACCACCATACTAAAATGATTAGTTCCTCAAACATTCATGCCACGACTTTATAGACAGACTATACTATATTTAATATTTTGAAAAAAAATTACCTATATTGAAACCTTGATAGTTAGATTCTGCTCTCGTTTTATAGTTTTGCGTTTATTAATTAACGCGTTGTATATGGGCTTAACGGGATAAAGCAATCTTGAATTTACGGATCCAAACTGTATTTATTTCATCATATTAGGATAGCAAAATAGTATGTAACTAAGGAAATATAGATTTTTCTTTTCAGGCTACTGTACCTACTCGTATGCCTATCCAATTGAGAGCCTTGGGAAACCCAACAACTTCCGGCTACCATCGCGGACATCCGCTTTGCTTTATATGTATATCATCTGTCAAGTACAGAGTTAGCTAATCAAATAGCTTGTCAAGAAAATGATATTGTATTCTATAACTGCGACATTGGTAGAACACGAAGGTTACTGCCCGTATATGTGCCGAGAACAATAAATATATCACTTTTTATTAATTTTTTATACCTTCGACGACCGCATTATTGAGATAAGTGTTCACGGGCGTGAGTTTTCTATGTACAATATTGGTTTATAAATAACTACCTATACAATTTCAGTGACTATTTGCTATACTTTTTGACGTGAACCGTTTTTCATTTCGGTCAGTACAAAAACCAACAAAAATGTTATGACAATGATCGCTTACTTATTAAAAGTCCTAAAGATCCTACCGGAATTATTTTATTACCATTATTTAGACTCTAAATTTAGGCTTCTATCCTCTACAATTTAGAGGATAGAAGACATTACTCGGTACAAGAGGTTTCTTTCACATACTCTACTGCAGCTGCGTCCCTGATACTGCCCACATTTTTATTTTCTTTATTATATTTTGAGCTCCCTTCGAAGTGAACATTGTATCCTATGTGTATATACCTAAATATAAGGTAAAGTAACTACATCCTATATAAACTCTACGCCAAAGTTGCATCGACATCGATCCTACCGTTACCTACGTTTAGTAACAAACTTCGAAACTTTCCTAGAGAATTTGGAACACAGTGGAGATACCTAACTACATGACAGTTAGTACCATTATAGTACCTTCATGGGCAACTCATCCCACACACGACTCATCCCGCGGGCTCAGTTGACACCTTTTATTTTGTCGGGGGTGACTCGGCCCATTCATTTCCCAAGGGGTCTACTCATCCCGCGGTGGATGGGGGCGGGAGTGAATGGGGAAACCCCCTTTTCCAACTCAGACGGTTAGGTTAGCGAGGAGCGAAGCGACGAGCATGTTAGGTTTCTTGTGACCACAGCGCACGAGCCGAGCGAGCGGAGCGAGCGGTGCCGCGGTAGCGGCCGGCGAGTGCCAGAACCGAATTGCTACTATTTACCTAATCCACCGCGGGATGAGTTGACCGAGTGGTCCGAGTCGCCCCCAACATAAAAAGTAGCGGTCAACTGAGCCCGCGGGATGAGTCGTGTGTGGGATGAGTTGCCCATGAAGGGATTATAGTTGCTTAGAATAGGTACGTCGCGTCGTCGGCATCTATTACACGATGCAGAATACCTACGATATTTTCGCGATTTCTACAATTTCTCTTCCGCTCGCTCCCCATCGCTAAACGCAGGGCGGGCCATATTTTGCTGGTTTTTAGACGCTATCTTCTCATTATTTGAAAGACATACAACTTAATGAAAAATATAGCAACGATCTTCAACATCTCGACCTAATTTGCTATATTAAAACATAACAGACGAATTGATAATCCTTTTTTTGGAAGTCTGTCAAAAATGCACATAGTCGCGTATTTTTTTATGTTATGCCTTGCTTCTTTTTTTGTTCAGATGCGGATAACCCAGTGTGGCTCCCTTTTTTTTTAATATGGTGAATTTGATGTTGATAAAGCGCTTCGGAGATGGACAGTGGAAATTCACGTCGGATAACAGCAAGTCACTGACGAATTGCTTCGTGTTGTCAACTTACCCGTAGCGAGTATTAAATGATATCAAAGTCTAACTAATACCAGCGAAAGTGGTGAAAAATTTAAACAGCCTTCAGAACTCAAATTTTTATACCTAAAAAAATTTTAACAAAAAATTAAAACCGACTTCAAAACTAAAAAGGTAAAAATAATAATATTGCAGTCGTTGACTTTTACATTCGCATCTATAACAACATTAATTTGTCTTATCGGAGTCGGTGTCAAGCCGGACGATTCGCAACCGGGCTTGCAGTAATTTTTTGGCTTGGCTTGGCTTGACACCGACTCCAATAAAACAAATTAATGTTCTTTTAGATGCGAATGTAAAAGTCAACGACTGCAATATTATTATTTTTACCTTTTTAGTTTTGAAGTCGGTTTTAATTTTTTGTTAAAATTTTTTTATTTCAAAATTTTCAGTGTTGAAATCTAGGTGAAATATATTACGTTCGACTTAGATATCAGTTATAAGTAAATGCAAAGGATACGGTGTACGCTCTCACCACACTCGATTAAAAACAATCCAACCCATCTTTCGTACAACATTTCTGTTTTTGGGTTACTGTTATATGTCTTTATGCCATATTTCGATTTAATAGATGCATAAATGAGTACTAATGAGTTTTTCTAACTTATGTACGTAGTACCGACTGCTCTCAAACGGTGAAGGAAAACATCGTGAAGAAACCTGCATATGCAGAAGAAGAAATTCTGATGCGTATTGTGAAGTCTACCAATCCGCATTGGGCACGCGTCGTGGACTAACGCCCAAACACCCTCATATAGACAGACAGACAGGCAGACAGAATTGACGAAAGTAAAATAATAGACGATAAGGGTTCTTTGTTTGACTACGGAACCCTAAAAAAGACGAACATTACCGACCGCCGCCATGATCAATTATAGGAGATTACACACCGAGGACTTGAAAGGAAGAAAGGGCCCAGATCCCATGTAATTCGAAGACCGAGGCGAAGCCGAGGTCAACAAACATTTGATCTGAGGCTTTCTTATTTACTGTCTGAGGTTAGTATACTATTTTTCTCCTCGACCGTGGTGGAAAGCGGCAACTTCGTTTAGCGCAGCGGGATGAAAATTGACGCTTTGCGGCCGGAGGGGAAAAAATTATTAAATCTATGTGTTTCGGTACTAGGTACGAGTATATCCATGAAGTTTTTATACGTTTAAACACAACAGTATGACCTATAGATTCGAAACTTCTTGAGTATGACCAAGAAGCTTTACATATAAATATAGGCATATAAAACTTCTTGGTTATGACAGTTAAAAAAAACATAGTTTGACAGTCCCCATCAAAACATTTATTTTGCTGGAGTCACGGACTTGAAAAAAAGACGGACCTAATCTGGTCTAATCACGAGTGAAGCACCCATTTATATTTGTGTGCGTGCTGACGAAATGTCACGCGGTACATAATGGTGGCGGGTTGTAGGACCTACGCATAGAGCTAGTGCATCTGTGTGAGTATAGGACCTTGTAGAACAAACGAAAATGTAGGACCTTGCATGCTTCAGATCTTTTTAGTGTTGTTCTGGTCTGTGGCTGGAGTGTGATTTTTGAACATTACACGTTAGAATTAGCAGTAGAAAGACGAAATATGCATAATCTCCATAAGTCCATAGTAATTTTGACATTTTCTACCGCTGATTTGAACGTGTGATGTTCAAAAATCGCACTCCTGAAGAGAATCGACAAACATAAACGTCATCTGTGTCACGAACCTGAAAAAAGACGAACGTAGTATCCTTTAATCATACGTGAAGCACCTATGTATTATGTGTGTGCATCGTAGAAAGAGAAGGTACTAGAAGGAAGCATGTGTCTTGTCATATTCACTCAGTAAGAGATGCACATAGCAAATTCGCTCTAGTTAAAAAAGGAGATCGCTTCTTATTGCTGTCCTTATCGACGTAACCACTTTTTTGTTCTACGACGGCTGTCTGACTCCGGAGGCAGACATCTAGCTTCATACAAGTTGTAAGTATAGGATTTCAAGACTATCGCTATCTCATACGCGGTTACGCTGATGTTCCGTCTACCAGCGTAAGTGAAAAAAAAATCGTAGTCTATGGTTTGCGTGCTGTCGCACTGTCGCGCGGTACATGACCTGCGCCTAGAACTGGTGCATCTGTGTGAGTGTATTCCCAGAACAAACGAAATTTTAGGACCTTGCATGCTTCACATCTATCTAGTGTAACATTACGTCCGTCTTTTTTTCAAGTCCGTGACTGTGTATATATTTGTTGTTGTAGATTTTTTCAACAAGCGCTGAATCAATTTCGTGGAACCACCTTGGAAGTATGACCTACCAAACAAAAAAATCATCATCAAAATCAATTCCCAATTGGCGGAGTAATCGCGTAACAAACATACAAAAAAAAAAACATACGGGTCGAATTGAGAACCTCCTCCTTTTGTTGAAGTCGGTTAAAAACCAATCTTCTACGTTCCCATCTCAAGATACCTAAGTACTTTATTCCATCATTTGTCAGGGCTAAAATAGCTAATGAATGAACACGTTAATTCACATCAAAAGCAAGCCGAAAGCACATGCTTTTTATTAAAGTCGTTAAACTATAAGCACGTGACGTGATTCCATTAAAGATATCGCATGGAGGACTAGGATGAACTGCCAGCAAATTAATTGTCTCCTTGAAGCCTATTTAAGACGATTCCGAGGGGAGTAAAGGGCTTTAAGAGGTGTTGGATGACCATCAAGCTGAACAACTTTTATATTACACTACATAGTAGTGTGAATAAAATGTATAATGTCCATCCATCACACCCCTTGATCTGTCCGTCTTCGGACATAGGCCTCCTCCATATTTCTCCATGACGTCCTGTTCCTCGCCCCCTACATCCAGTTGGGACCCGCGTGTCTCCTAATATCATTAACCCATCTTTCTGGTGGGCGGCCTCTACCACGCGTGGTTTCTCTGGGCCTCCACTCCAGTGTTCTTCTGGTCCAATGCTCAGTATCCATACGTGCAACGTGGCCTGCCCATCTCCACTTCTCGTTCTATAGTGGCTACCACATCCACGACCTTTGTATTTCGTCGAATCCACTCATTGCGCTTACGGTCTAGCAACGTGATGCCGAGCATTGCTCTCTCCATTGCTCGTTGCGCAACTCTCCATGTCGTAGTTATAAACGAAATACCTATGTAACGCATTTAAAGTTTACACCCTGTATTGTATAGGTACTGCCTAAATGTACTTAATTTTTAAGGCGCTATCATCATCATCATCAACACAGCCGATGGACGTCCACTGCTGGACATAGGCCTCCCCCAAGGATCGCCATAACGTCCGGTCCTGCGCTGCCTTCATCCAACGGGATCCCGCCGCCTTCACCAGGTCCTCGGTCCACCAACGCCCACGCTGCGCTTTCCGGTACGCGGTCGCCACTCGATAACTTTTCGGCCCCATCGGCCATCGGTTCTGCGAGCAATGTGCCCCGTCCACTGCCACTTTAGTACTTTTATTGCTAAACTAAAGGCGCTATACGTATTATCTAAACTATTATAACACTGTAACAGAAGTGTGTCTGTACATTGAAGAAATCTACAATAAAAAGATTGGTTTGTAGGTGTCCCTGACTCCAAATCATTTTTTTTTGAAAATTTTGTCTGTATGTTGTGTTTGTTGTTTGTTCGAACATCACGCAAAAACTATTGAACCGATTTGGAAATCTGGTATAACCACCTAACTACAATTATAATTTTTGCGGACGAAGCATAAGCATATGCTCACGACTATATTCCCCGAGGGGGTAGTCAGAGATATTCTGAAACCTCAGAACATCCACGTTTCACCAGTAGTACCGAAACGACGACGCGTTTGCGTACGAAGTCGCGGGTAAACTCTAGTTAGGTAAGTTATAAAAAAGAGTTCCGTGACTGATTGACCGACAGCGTACAGCCTAAAACTCGGAAGATAGAAACATGCAATTTTTAATAATATATTCTATACAGAGGATTAGGGGTCCATAGAAAGTATTTTTCGGAAATCTGCCCCTAAAGGGGTAGGTAATCCACGCGGACGAAGTTGCGGGAAAAAGCTAGTTTTATCTATCATTTATTATATTATAATTTGACGAATATTATAATTAATTATTCAGATTATTGGTATAAAAGCAAATAAATGCTAAAAATGTTTTTCGTTCCAATCCTAATCGTCAAGACTGATTTATATGAGACTATATCATGAAGAACACAATGGCTTTGACGGTAAAATTTGTTCGCACAAAAGATGATAAATTAATGACTAAGTACAACATTGTATATCTTTAAAAACGTTAATGTTCTTTTAAGAGTGACGTAAAATTTCATACAACTGATTACTGTCGTTCAGTCTAATGCATCGGCAATAAATTATTTTACAGAGGACATTTAAGCGAATACTGGTAAATTAATCGATTGGCTATTTCATACAATTCATAGACAAATCTCTTGCAGACTGCGTTTGAATAATGACCGTGAAATTGTAATTCTTCACGGTTTGTTGACGTACGTGGAAATGTTAAGTTTGTCTGTGACAGACAGATGGACGGTCTAGCCAGAGTTTACCCTCAGTTTTGTTCTTTTTGAACACGATGTCGTTTCATTAATAATATAACCTTTAAAAAATCTGTCGGTTTTTTCCTTGTTGAACTATAATAGCTATCTAGTTATCTAGCATAAATATTTTTTCACATCATAAGCTCGGAAAGATAAGTTATATTTATAATGTTTATCATTCGGATTGCAAAAGTGCTTTTTATCCGCTAGCGTGGTAAAATGCCAATCTTTTCTATATTTTTCTATACCGCCGAGCCTCCGCCAGTCTACTGAAAATTCATTTAATAACTATTTCATGTCGCACTGAATAATCGCACTGGCTAGCACGACGTACGCATGAAAAAAAAAACTTTCAATAAGTATTACGAGACAAATTTTTGTAATTTTACTTTTAATTTTAAAATAAATAAACTCTAGCTTTTTTCTTGCACCTAAGCATTTTCCTCGCTGTAGTGAGGTGAAAAGTTGTGTGTTTCGCTCGGCAGCAAAGTTATTATCCGTCTCGTACCTATGAAACCCTCGCTACGCTCAGGATCCTTCCCTTGCTTAGGTTTCAATACAAGTACTTACTCGCGCCAAAAAACAACTTTGTAGCCTTGCATAACAATTAGGCTAATTTCTTAGCAATGCGATGTACTTTTATTTTACCGTCCGTTTCCATAATCATCGACATTTAACTACGAAATCATTTTAATAAAGTTTTTAAAATATTTTTTTTTTATTTCAATTTTATAAACAGTGAAAATGGTAGAAAAATTTTGTAGTTTTGTAGCTCTACGTTTACTAAGTACCTACCTAACATTTTTTTGTGTGTTAGAGTAGGTAAAGAGGATTCAGGTTAAGTTAATTCGGGGCGCGCTCCATACAAACGAAGTCCGGTTATATTTTCAATACTAACCCATTAAAGTAAATAAAATTTTCAGAAACATTCTAGAAACGAATGTCTATGCTTGTATGTTGAAAGATGTTCGTCAAAATGTATAGTTTTAAAGTTACAGTGCCTCAAAGATTTCCATACAGGTACATCTTAAATCCATCCTAGCATTGAATTAAATCGAGCGCTCTGTGAATTATATTATCTGCCTGAACTAAGTAGATACTAGTACTAGTACCTACATGTCTACTTTAATTGTTTTTTCTGTCATATTATGTATACAATAAAGTGTTAAATAATAATAATAGATACCTACTTCATAAAACTAAGGAATAATGTTGATACTTAGTCAATAAATACGTATAAGTTATAGTAGTAGTATTATACTACCACTAATACACGTACAATTACAATTGATTAATAATTTCGATACTTGCTGGTTATGTAGGTACCAAAATTAATAAATAAATTAAATATTAATTCTGTTTGTAAAAGAGCCTGAAATCTCTTTAATAGTTTGTTAATAAAATTTACTTTTTCGATTATGTCAAAAGGGATAAAGACTAAAATTACCATGAAATTTTAACTATAAGGATTATTTCCCATTCCATCCGCATCCGTGAAAATAATGTAGCATGACTGAAGCGTTTTGATCATTATAAATCTGCATTTGTTATAAAATAAACGTGAGAGTAAATAACGGCGCCTACAGCAATTTATGACAATTGTAATCTCGAACTATGAGAGAATATCAAATCATAAAAAAAAAAATATTGGGCGAAAATTTTCCCTCTCTCCAGTAAGATCCACTGTCTGGATCCACCCACCGGTGGATTGAATAGCACGCTGATGTTCACTGTGATCCACCATTAGGCTCAGTGGATCCTAAATTTTGCATTTGGACTCAACGGTGCAAAATTGTCGCCCAACAAGAGTTTTAAAATTCGTATGTATTTTCGCTAAATTGAAATAACTACTCGCTTAGAACATTATAACGATGTACCTATTTAAAGAGTTCGATGTTATGAACTTGTATTCTTCTGGTAACAAAGAGCTTAATTCTTATACTTTACAAAAGTTACATCTTTGTAAAATAACGTCAAAAAACAAATGCCGTTCACCGTAAATGACAGGCGTGAAACTCTCAATTATGACAGCAAATATATTAGCCGAAGATTTTGTGAAAATCTATTGTGTGCCGGGGAAATATCATTCGGCTCGTTCGTGTCAATTTTGAACGACGTTTAAATTATGTTTCTCATATAAATTGTATGACAGTGCTTTTTTGAGTTTTAGTTCTTGATTGATGTGTCCGTCATTCATTGTAGTTGTCACATGAGTCATTTAAATTAATTCTAGTTGTTGAAACTACTGATTGCAAGATCTACTCTACATCTATTAGAGGTAAGTAAAACATTTTAATAATTAGGTAAGTAGGTACCTATCTATAATTATTTTAATTTTATTTTCTTTTTATTAGATTTTTAGATTTTTCTCAAAACTTTTCAATTTAAATATCTGAACTTTTTATAAATTAAGTATAAAAAAAAAAACTTATTAAAATCTTCAAAACTATAACTTACCCATTTTGGCAACGAATTCACTCTTTCACTTTACAAAATTAAAGTCCGATAATGAGATCACGTTAACGAGATATTTCCACCTTTACCGGTGTAACATCGTCACCCTACGCGGCACTGAGTAGGAGATCTGCGCGGGAGTGGAACACGGGGCGGCGCGGGCGCGTCTCTAGGCGCATGCGACAAGCCTCAAGGATCGCGCGCTACCTGCAGAGGCTTCTGTGCGAATGCCGACTCGCCGGCGGCGCCCGCGCAAGATTCCTTCCATACAAGATAACGATAGCGATCACTCATCTCGCCTTATCTAGACGGTCACCGTGATCGATCTGACAATCTGACATTGTCACAGGTTACGTAACGTTGATATAAGGAAAGAGTTTTCAAAGACCTTCAGATATTTGTTGGGTTTTGTCTTTATTAACCGTTTATAATGTGGTTCTTAATTAGCTCATTAGAAGCCGTCGGGTGGTAGTCATTCGGTGATTGTAACGTCCAGCGAGGCCCGTCTTTGAATGGGTAGCTGTTTTCTGTGTTGTCATTTCTTCTTGAGCGCCTCCGAGTCAAGAACGTTATGCTTTTGGTCCCGGATAAGGCATTTAGATAACCAGTATTCGTTAAGCCTTCGTGGTGGCTTTAAAATACTATAACAGCAACTTGACAACTAACTTGCTTCCGTCGTCGGGAGAGTTTAGTCCAAAACCTCACACCTTGATGAAAGGTCTTGGTCTGATATGGAACCTTAAAAAGCTAAAACTAGAATTTTTTAACTATACTAAGTATTCATCAGCTATCGACTCTACAGGGTGAGATTGATATCATTAGCATCCTTTTAAACTAAGAGTCTACCCATCAAACTGAACAACTTTTACTATGGGAGCAAACCAATCGGAGCAAAAAAGAAATCTGCTGGTGCATACATTTGAGACGTGTAGGCAGCGGCGGCGAGTGCAGTTTAGTATGGGACAGCAGATTTTTTTTTGCTCCGATTGGTTTGCTCCCATAGTAAAGGTGTTCAGTTTGATGGGTAGACTCTTAGTTTAGGATGCTAATGATATCAATTTCACTCTGTATAGGAGATAGAAAGACTTAATATTATTAGCTAAAATAGATTAAAATTAAAATCCTTGGACTTTAAGAAAGCCGTAAAATGTTCTTTATAAAGCAGACCTCCTGATCTTGGTAACTTATGAATTATGATAGTTGCATAATATGTTGCATTGCATACAACATCATCTATACAGGGTGTTAGGGTAGACTGTTGCATTACTTTAATGGGTGATTGTATAATCATGATACTGAACAACATTCACAATGGAACATAAGGGAAATAAGAAAAAGAAAAATCTGCTTGTCAACCGTTCGGTTGCATTTAGGATGGAAAATTCGAAATTTTTTATTGCGAATTTTCTTTGGGAAAGTTGTTCAAGCACCCCTTGAAGTAGGTAATGTAACTGTTTACCATAAAACCCTATCTATACAGGGTGTTAGGGTAAACAATTGCACTACTTTAAGGGGTGATTGCACCCATGATACTGAACAACTTTCCCTAAGAAATCAATAGGAAATTCCCAAATAAAAATTTCTACTTTAAGTTTAATCTATTTTCAAAAAAAATCTCCTTTTCAGCCGGTAACATGAATGACGAAAATAATTAACCCGTCAAGACCTTACAGACACAATAGGTACATAAACAATGTTTCAGTCTGAAAACCAACTCTTCATCACAAGTCAGGTATTCAGACAGGTTTCAATGATAGTATTAAACATGCACCATTGCTTAACAATTTCATAAATTCCATTTCTGCGTGCTACACCGTCAACACTGTTCACGACAAACAATAGGTACCTACCTCATAATAATAAATAATTGCCAATAATTGATTCTACAATTTAAAAGGTAACCGAGGGCTATACTATCTTGTTACAATAAATTAAGACGACATTTGTATTTGTCACGTTACGTTGGTAGTAAGTACTTCAGAAGCACTTGACAGAAATTAAATGCTCATTATTTTTGTACAACGCGCACCGCGATAGCTGGTAGAAGTAAAACGTTTCACAACAAAGGTTTTTGTCAGATTCCGCGGTTAGAACAACCCACCCTCTCAGTTCGTGGTCATTCAATAAAATCCATGTTTCATAGAAATCTACAGGGTGGTATTTAGGGTGATCTTGCATTACTTTATGGGGTGATTTTACCTATGATGCTGATCATTTTCCCTAAGAAATGTACAGGAAATACGCAAAAAAAATTTTGGGTTTTCCATACTAAATGTAAGTATTTGAAAAACCAAACGTTTGTGTGAAAAGTCGAATTATTTTTGGTGGAACGTGGATGTTCTGAGGTTTCAGAATGTCTCTGACTACCCTCGGGGGATATAGTCGTGAGTCGCTTATATGCTTGTATTAAACTATCGAAATATTAAATGTTATTTTGTAACAAATATGTAGGTATACTTAAAATTTTGAACCGTTATACGTCTTTGTTATAGTCATCAAGATATTTTTACAGTATTTATTAAAATAATGAAATATTTTAATTACCTACTTATAACGAAGTTCTTTAATTAGACCCAAATATCTAGCAATCCACGTCAAAAAGACCGATGCGTGAAGATCAACGAATAAGTATTTTAACACTAAGTACATAAAAAAGTACTTAAGTATATAAAGTTTCTCACGACCAGCTGTATGTAGCATATTATGGTTCTTATCTGTAATATAGGTAGGTACGACAGAATTTTAATATTTCCCTTGTAAGAGGATTGTTATTGTTCAGTGGTAGCTGAAAGCAGCTTTCATCCCCTTGGGCATTGTCCGGAACAACGCTTAATAATCTGTGAGTATTCTGATAAGGCGATTTGTATCTTACAATTTAAATTAATTTGAAAAACTGGTCATGAGCAAGTTAAGTCAATCTTGCGCTTTTAGTGAAAACAAAACAATGTTTTCAATCTTTGGTTTACTGTTGTGCCTATACAAGTGAATTTAGCAACTACCCTTGTCTTGATTTTCATTCAATCGACTATTAGTTCGTTCACACACGATGACGCATTGACGCAGTGGCAGACGTCAGTCCGTCATTTGTGAAGCAAGGAGTTGTATGAAACCGCACGTAGAAGCACACACGGTGACGCATTGACGCACCGGAACCGCCATTCTACGGAATGACATCTGCCACTCCGTCATCGTGTGTGAACGCACTTATAGATCTTATACTTACTTTATTTTTAGGGTTCCGTACCCAATGGGTGAAAACGGGTCTCTATTCATAAGCCTACACTGTCCGTCCGTCCGTCCGTCCGTCCTAACAACTTTCTCTATGGAACCAACATAGAAATCGCGAAAAAAAAAAATCTGCTGCCCCATACTCGGCGGCTCGAGTAGGTTTGCAGTTTTGTATGGCACAGCTGTTTATTTTTCGCGGTTTCGATGTTGGTCCCATAGAAAAAGGTAAAATTAAAAAAAAATAAAAATAACGCTCACAGGCACATACATTGTAATGATCCTTTTGGGATCAGGGCTTTTTATTATGGAAACCATACAACAACGGCACGAACATATAACATCCATGACCGAACCGGGATTCGAACCCAGGACCCTGGTTTGGCAGTCCGGCGTGGTAATCATTACACCAACCGGGTCGTTCAGTTTGATGGTCTGATCATCTCCTTAAAAAGTGTTAGCATATTACGAAGGTCTCTGTATGGACTATATATATGAAACAAGTTTTTATCTTCTTAGGAGAGATAAAATCTGCACAACTGCGCTGACTCTGACACATACTTACAATGGATGAGGGAAGACCGTGCTGTGAAGAAGCTCTTTCTTAATAATTCAATAGGCATGTTGATTGGCAGGCATAGATGATTCCGTGCTTCGGATGGCACGTTAAGCTGTTGGTCCCGGCTACTATCTCTGGTGGTAGTAGTCGTTACATAAAAACCACGTCAGAAGCGGTGGTAGAATCAAAAATGACGTCAGAAAGTTATCTATGTGATATTATTTTGAATAAAAAATTTGAGTTTTGAGTTTTTTTTTTGACTCTGACACCAGGGCTGCCCATTCGATAAGAAGAAGAATAGGCATGTTTTTTTGATATTTATCCCATAGAGGAAGTTGTTCAGTTTGATAGTCTGATCATCCCCTTAAAAACAATCGGCAACTCGGCATATTAAGAATAACCCTATATGTATGGTTAACCCTTAAACCACAGACTCTACTAATCAAACTGAACAACTTTTACTTATGGGATCAAACCTGTCAGAGCAAAAAAAAAAAATCTGCTGTTCCATACTAAACTGCAATGCCTACTCGACTCAAACGTATATGTGTATATGCAACAGCAGATTTTTTTTATTCTGGCAGATTTTTTCCCATTATAAAGTTGTTCTGTTTGATGGGTAGAGTATGTGGTTCAAAGGTTAACGATACTTTTCCTTACACCCTGTATCTACGTGTTCGCTGTTTCTCCTACCCTTGTAGGATGTCATATTTAGGTAGGTACCTTACTACGAGTACTATAAAAAGATCACCTCAAGTGTCTAGTAGATTCATTACTATTTTATGGACACTCGTAAAGTTGTTTGCTTATCAATTTTCGTTTCCTTGTGTTATCACCCAACCAGCAATTTTGCCGTATAATCAAACCTTATATCTCAAAAAAGCTGGGTAAACGATGGATAAAGGTTTTGGCGGTGACTGGTTGTTGTGTAAAAGCGTCTGACAGTACATTTTGGCTCTATAAGATTATACAGCAAAAACGAACTATTAAAAGTTGATGTAAAGGTTTACTTCGCGACTTTATATAGCTGTTATAGTCAGGCGTTATAGCAACCTCCAAAGTGAGTAGTATACAACTATAGAACTTTATAATAGTGAGTACTTCACCCTAATGCGCCTAATTTACGCAATAAAGGTTCTGAACGAACTTACATACATACATACATATTCTCACGCCTGTCTCCCACTGGGGTAGGCAGAAACAACGGAACGCCACTTGCTACGATCCTGACAAACCTCCCTAGCTTCCTCCACATTCATTAGTCCTTTCATGCATGCTCGTCGGTTTCGGGTAGATCTGACCTGGCCCTTTTTAAGCACGTCGCCAATTTGGTCCAAATATGTACGTCTAGGCCGTCCCCTTCCAACATTTCCACTTACGCTTGCCTTATAGGTTGCACTCGTTAATCTGCACTCATCCATTCTTTCTATATGACCAAACCATCTCAACATACCTTTCTCTATCTTTGTCACTACATCCTCTTTCAGACCACAACGTTCTCTGATTAAACTATTTTTCAATTTGTCCATTACAGTTACACCACACATACTTCTCAATGAGCGCATTTCCACAGCGTTAATCCTACTTTCGTGCGTCTTCTGCCATACCCAAGATTCACTTCCATACATCAATGTTGGGACTAACACTCCGTTATGAACGGCCATCCGTGCCTTTTTGGACACGTGTTGACTTTTCACAAAAGAATGCAGAGCTCCATTTACCCTATTTCCTGCTTTCACTCTTCTCTCAATATCACCCTCACACTTACCGTCTCTGGTAAACATGCATCCCAAGTACACAAACTCATTCACCTGTTCCAATTTTTCATCACCTATCTTAATACTGCATACAGTACGTTCGTCATCATCATTCCTCTCTAGAACCATAACTTTTGTTTTACTTACATTCACTTTCATTCCTTTCTTTTTAAAAGACTCATTCATGCATGTCACCATCGCTTGCAAGTCATTCGCCGACGATGCAAGTAGAACTTGATCGTCGGCGTACAACAGACATTTGACCAGCAACTCATTCATTCTTAATCCACATTCACTCTCTTTCAGCTCTACTAAACAACTGTCCATGAATAAATTAAATAGCCACGGGGACGCTACACATCCCTGTCGGACACCACGAGAGATACCGAACCAGTCAGTGTATGCCCCGTTAATCCTGACACAAGCACTTGAATTCTCATAAAGAGATTTCAGCGCCTGTATCAAACTACTATTCACTCCATACATGCGCAGTGTGGACCAAAGTTCATTCCTCACCACTCTGTCGTAGGCTTTTTCTAGATCCACAAAAGCGCAAAAGATCTTTTGGTTTTGAGCCAAAAACTTTTCGCTTATGGACCGTAGTGAAAAAACCTGGTCCGTGCATCCCATTCCCTTTCTAAAACCTGCTTGAGCATCCCATATCTTTCGTTCAGTCTCATTCACCACTCTATCAATTAACACTTTCGCATACAACTTACCAACCACACTGAGAAGGCTAATGCCACGGTAATTTTTGCATTCCTGCTGTGACCCTTTTCCTTTATAGAGCGGAACAATTACAGCCTTACACCAGTCCTTTGGGACCTGACCGGATCTCCAGCACTTATTAAACAAAAGGTAAAGCATGTCTATGACTACCCCACCACCATTTCTCAGCATCTCTACCGATACCCTATCACACCCTGCAGCCTTACCTACTTTCATACTTTTCATTGCTTTCATTATCTCTTCCACACTCAATACATCCTCACACTCTGTGTCCACATTCGTGGGCGACACTTCTAAATTTGGTGTTGCTGCTTCTTCACATTCAAATAGACTTTCAAAGTATGCCTTCCAACAATCCAATATTCTTCCCTCTTCAGTTAACATGCATCCATCACTACCTCTGATTTTGTCAAGTTTAGACCTATCTCCCTTTCCACGAGTTAATTTAACCATTTTCCAGAAGAGTTTGATATTTCTTCGAAAATGGTCAGAGAATCTCGTGTCACTTTTTGCTTTAACCTCCTCTTTCTTTCTATACACGCATTCTTTTACAGCCTTTTTAGCTGCATCATACTTGAATTTCACATTCGCTACATCTTCATCCTCTGCACCTTGTACTCTCTTATTAGAATTTACTGCTAAAAGATCTTGCCACGCTTTCTTTTTCAAATTAACCAATACTCTCACTTCATTGTCCCACCAATTATCTTTTACTATTCTTCCATTCTTCCTCTTAATCACGCCACATACTGCACTCGCCGTCTCCTCTAATCCTTGTTTAAATACCTCCCACATACTTTCTATATTATACTCACATTCTTCGTCTATGGTAGGGTTAAATTTACTCCTCAGTTTTGTCTTATAGTCGCTTTTAACATCCGTTTCATGTAATTTTTCGACTTTTATTCTCTCTAACTCCGTTGTAGACACTTTAGTTCGATGACGCCACTGCTTGAACAGACCATGTATCCGGCAAATTACCAAATAATGATCGGTCCCTACATTGACTCCACGATATACTCTTGTATCTACAACGTGGTTTTTCAGTCTTTCATCCATTATAACCAAATCTATCATACTTCTTTGTTCTTGCCTCTGCCATGTATACATGTGGATTTTCTTATGACGAAAAAACGTATTCGTCACAAAAAGATACCTCTCCAAACAAATATCGAGTAGGCTGACGCCATTCTCGTTCACACGTTCATCACCGAACTTCCCTAGCACCCTTTCATACCCATCACGTTGCACTCCGACCCAACTGTTTAAATCCCCAAGCATAACTATCTTCTCATTTTCCTTACATAACGACAGTACATCTGATACGCTAGTCCAAAACTCCTCACACTCCTTTAGCCCCTGACGGGTCTTTTTATTGTCTGGGGCATATACTCCCAGAACAAACAATCGAATTAGACCTACTTTTAGTCTAACCCACAGTATTCTGGGACTCACATACTGATACTCACTCATACACTCATTCATTCTTTCTGAGAGGACGATTCCTACCCCTTGGCAGCCTCGATCTGATTCGGGAACACCCGACCAGAAGGCAGTAAATGGGCCATGGGTGGATGTCCCAGTCCCCTTTTTCTTTGTTTCATTTAAACATAACACATCAAGTCGACACGTTTTCATCATATCACACACTTCGTCCATCTTGTCATCCATCCCTCCTCGAACGTTCAGAGTAGCAAAGCGGCTCTCCGTTGTCCGCTTTTCGCCCTTTCGTGAGACTCGGCGTGACGAGTGGCGAACTGCGTCGCCGCCTCCGAGTGTATTATTTTTATGCTGACTCATTGAAGACCCACGAGTAGCTAGGGAAGTATTCTGTCGATCCTGATAGAGCCCCGCATACCAGGATAAGGCTAAGGCTTTTAGTCCTTGGGAGTCACCTGGACCCAAGGGTGGCACGCTTGAGACTAGGCTCGCCCCTAGCCACGCATTCATCGGCACGGCAACCTTGAATTGGCGCAGGGATAGTGGGATTAGGGTTATTTAAGGGGGGTGTAGGGAAAGAGGGGGTGGATACTATTACTACGGATAAGGACAGGAAATATAACAATAGTAGCTCGAGGATTCCGGGGTCGCATACCCGTGTACTTTTCCCAGCCACCGGACAAGTAACTAAATAAAGTACCCTCTGAAAAACGAACGAACTTTAATGGGTCTTTCGTTATAGTAGAGATGAAAACTCAAGAATAGGGCGATATTGTGATATTGTGGGTTTTTAGATCGTCGTTATAGTACATAGTACTATAGTGGGCACAAAAAGTCTACAAAAGAGTGATTTGGTGATATAGCTGAGTTTCAAAATACATTTGTGTAGCTTAAATTGTGATATAAAGGTTAACGAAAACCTTTTAACGCGCGTTAGTCGTAGTGATAAACTTATCACAAAGACACTTTTTTAGAACGGAATTGTTTTTTTATAACTGTTATAGTCCCTCTATGACACAAATAGTACTAAAACGGAGATCCTTTCTCTTTTAAAACACACACTCACACATATGCACAAGGAAGCTCCCTAATTTCATATAATGGCGGTTGTAATATGCCATAACGAGTGCTATAGAAAAGTTCAGGAAGCTCGAAGTATGTTTATGACTTAAAATTCGTAATTATTTTAGTAAAAACTCAATAATTCGAGGGGGCATTAAAATATTGACGTAAACCCATACATAGTATATCAGTAAAATTACAGTCGCACGTCATTTTCCCCGTAAGAGACGAATATTTTAATTACAACATAATATCTAACTCATCACGATATCGTCGTATTCTCTTTTTTTATTATCTTTTTCTCTTCAAAAATTCTGAGACATTGCAGCTGCGTGAACGAATGTAAAATGAATGAATGATAAATATTAGTGAAGTAATGGAATCATGAACTCTTTAAAAATACAAAAAGGTACTTTAGTAGCGTTACGGGTCACCAAATAGAAATTGTGTTACTGTTACATCAACTGTATGGGCCAAAATTGTCATGCCTGACACCGCTACATTTGTACTTTAAAGCAAAATGGAGATATAATTGCGCCACTTTCTTTGTAGGTGCACCTTCTTTGGCCTTTTATTTGACCACCGATTAGTAATTACAAAACGTTCTATGGTCTTCTATACAACACACTTTTGCATCATTGCTATTTATTAGAGTTTTAGTAGCTTATAAACCTTCGGAAGGATATACGTTGAAAAGAAAAAGATTCACGATTGGTACTGATTTGTGTTTATCATAAGTGTACCTACCTATAGTTGAATATATTCTATATGCTTGTAGGTATACCTTTCTAAGGCCCGATTTGACCAAACGCGAGTAAATTGTATTCTTCTGATTTTGCGTTTTACCAACCCTAATCTAAATGAAATGTCAATGTCACATAATTAAAAAAATTATAATAAAAAGAAAGTCACGTTGCAGGGTTTGCCTCGAACACTTGTCTCTCGCGTGGTGTTCGCGCGGTTCGCGTCTCAGCCTGCCACGAGGCTCCAAAATCCTTCTCTGTTCTTACTCAAAAACAATCCTCGAGATTGGATAGACACTCCCTCAAACTACTTGACACTGGCGAAATCTAACAAGGAAACGCCATTAAATAAAAATAGAATAGAATAGAATAAAAAGAAACGTAACAAATTAAAACTGTATAACCTCACATTGCAATAAGTACAGATACGACGATCTCTTTCTTTAGGTGAATTATACATTCGTTCTTTTAGTACGCGGTGTGTAAACACCAAAATTAAAATTGTTCCTTGTATAGTTACTTTTCTATAAATCTACGTTTGGTCGAATCCGGCCTAAATCTGCATTTGATACGCCCTCGAATCAAAAACTGAACATTATAATATGAAAAACTTTCTAATCTTATGATGAACTTTTAAGAGGATGATCAGACCATCAACAACTTTCTCTATGGGACGAACATCGAAATCGCGAAAATAAAAACAACAACAGGGACAACCTATACATTTTGGTCGAGTAAGATTGCAGTTTCGTACGAAACAGCAGTTTTTTTTCCCGATTGCGACCTTGGTCCCATAGATAAAGTTTGGTCTGGTCATCCCCTTAAAAGCTGTCAGCATATTAAGAAGGACCGTGTATATGAATTTTCCACTTGTATTTGTTTGTTTTTTATTCCTTATAAATATAAATTAACTCATTTGTCTAGTGTAATACTTACTACAGAATAGATGTTACGTTTAGTATAAAAATAAACTTACAAAATTATACAAATCTTGTAGTTTTTGTTGCGCTATAGTGCAGGACTGGACAAGGTTTCATCAGCGACGGTCAAGTGCAACCGCATGCCTTTGAAGATCATCGTAGGGTTGGCAAACACAAAGAAAATAACAAAATCAAATCTGTCTTAAGATATTTTCAAAATACTGTTTTTGAGATTGACGCGATTATTACCTCTTCTCTACTATATTCATCATCATCACAACCTCCCATACGTCCCACTGCAGGGCACAGGCGCTACCCTCTAGGAGGGAGTATGGGCGTTACTCCACCACGCGTGCCCAATGCGGATTGGTAGACTTCACATGCGCATCGGCATTTCTTCTTCAGCGTATGCAGGTTTCCTCACGATGTTTTCCTTCACCGTTTGAGGCAGTCGGTATTACGTAACTACATAAGTTAGAAAAACTCATTGGTACATGGCTTGTCATCCGTGCAGATTCGAACCTGGACCTCAAGATTGAGTTTCCATAGCTTTCCACAACGCGCCACCGACGCCGATATTATAAAACTGTAAAAAAGTGTATAGATAAAACATTGAAGAAATTTACAAAAAATATTAGTTTTTAGGTGTGCCTGAATGCAAGCCACCAATTTTTTTTGTTTTGTTAGTATGTCTGTTTGTTTGTTCGCTCGCGCATCACGCAACTACTAGACCGATTGCGATGAAGTTGTTTGTGTAAAAAGGTTATGATAAAACTTTTTGCATATTCTGTAACCCTGTATATTTGTATTGTTTCCTCAAAATCAATACACCCGATTAAAGATCAAAACATAAACTTATAATAAACTAGTGTTTACCCGCGACTTCGTCCGCAGTCCGCACAAATTATATACCAGATTTTAAGTCAGATCATAAACTATCAAACAAAAAAAGTTTCATCAAAATCGGTTCAGTAGTTTTTGCGTGATGCGCGAACAAACAAACAAACAAACATGTAAACACACAAACAAACAGACAAAATTTCTAAAAAAGGTTGATTTCGAGTCAGGTATACCTAAAAACCATATCGTAAACTTTTTTTGTCTTCTTTCATCTTGTCTTTTTTTATCTTCAATGTACAGACACACTTCAGTTACAGTTTTATAATAGTCTAGATAAACAAAGCGGAACATTACAATAAATAAACTGGAATTGTAATTATTATATTATTATATCAGCCGTCGATATCCCATTGTTGGGCAAAGGCCTCCCTCCGTTCTCTCCATGCCTCCCGGTTTTGCGCTTCGTTAGGCCAATTCTTCAAGATGCTATCGATATACCTATAGTATAATTGTAATACTATTTAAAAAAAATGATTACTGGAAGCCCTGGCAGAGAAAATGAAATTGCATATCCAAACATACAAGTCAACAAAGGAACCCTTTGATGAAAGAAATCAACTATGGGAGTCACCTAAACAAGTAAACAATTAAGATTTTGTCTTTCAAACTAGCTCTCATGTCTCTTTTTTTTTAAATCATACTTTTACGAGAATCATACTAAAATGTTATCGTTTCAATTCTTCGTGAATATTACGAAGACAAATACATGGTGTAAGGAAAAATATCATTATAACCTTTTAACCACATACTTTAACCGGTTCACTAATGTTTAACACAAAATCAATAAGCAAAATATCACTTCTCAAGCAACGTTTAACAATGTTTCATTTCACAAACTAGTGATTTAACAAAGGTATTAATACACATATTTACTTATCGAAAGTAGTCATTTAGCAAATGCATTGAATTATATTATGTTTATAGTTAAAACAACATTTCAACATCAGTTATGCGACAACAATCTTATTTACCAAATTAATTATTTAGCAAACAACGATAAATCAATTTTTATATCACAAAACGATATTTGCCATTTTTCAAATTCATCTACTAAACTTGCTGCAACTTCATTTTAAACTTTAATTTCAAATATTTTAATAATGTTCGTCAGTCTGACGATCATTCTACGTGACTAGATTGATGGCCCAGGAGTGCTATTTTTGAATCTCATTCGGTGAGCTCAGCAGTTGAAAATGTCCAAATTACTATGGAGATACGCATCTTTCTACAGCTGATTTGACTTTCAAAAATCGCACTCCGAAGTATGATTTTTTAGAGTCAAATCAGCAGTAGAAAGATGCGTAGGTCCATAGTACTTTTGACATTTTAAACTGCTGAGCTCAGCGAATGAGATTCAAAAATCGCACTCCTGACTGACGCGAGAATGAGCGTGTAACACCCGTCTTTCATGGTGCTTCATGTATAAAACATACATGCACGCTAAACCAAGCATACATATAAACAAAAATGCAGCATGACATAGGTACTATAACTAACCTAACCTAGTCTAACCATAACCTACAGTTTTAATGTTACCTTTCTGCCCTCTAAGCAACAAGCAAATAAGCATGCACTCAAGCAATGATGCAAGCAAGCATGCACACAAGCATGCAGACACACAAGCATGCAGCAAGCAAGCAAGCATGCAGCATGCAAGCAGGCATGCACATGCAAGCAAGCATGTTGATGCTCCGCTCGTTTCGCTCGCTCCGCTAAGTGTTATACATGTTCTAACCTAACCTAACCTAGAATTCGACAAGCTCCAATATGTTTTTCTCAGGCAGGGGGCTTCCGCCCCCCGCACCCCCCGAGCGGGGGGCACAGCCCCCCTGCACCCCCTAACATGCAGACAAGCAAACAAGCAAGCAAGCACACATGCAAAGATGCAAGCAAGCATGCACACAGGCATGCAGCAAGCAAGCAAGCATGCAACATGCAAGCAAGCATGCACATGCATGTACAGACAAGACTGCGTGGAAGAGGGGTGCTCGCTGGTTCGGTTTTGTGAAATGAAATAATGTGATCATCGATATTTGTAAAACGTTGTTATATTTAGTAATTTTCTGATCAAACAATAAAATATAAAACGAGTTTCTAACAAAAGATGAATGTTTAAATAATACAGTTTCGTATCGAAGTGTCTTGAGAATGAAATGTTGCAATGTGACAATTTGACAACTGATCACAAAATTAAATAAATGGTTTGTGAAACCTATTCCTACTAAATGATGATTTGTGAAACGACTCATTTTTAGAACGTTGTGTATTTTTTTAAAAATTGCTAAACAACTGTCGTTCAAACGGCAGTGACCCACTTTAACCATCAAACTGAACAACTTTTACTATGGGAGCAAACCGTTCAATGCAAAAAAAATCTGTTATCTCATACATTTTAGTCGATTAGGTATTGCACTTTATGAACTTCATGAAACAGCTGATTTTGTTTTTCCCATAGTGAAAGTTGTTCAGTTTGATGGTCGCGACGCATTTAAGTTTACACCTGTATAGTAATTGATTGGAGTATCGTCTAAAGTCCCATGAGCTCATTTTAATCTTCCTTCCCCTCGAGACAAAATAATTGTGTATTCAAACAAGTGGCACGTCCTTTAAGGTCGATTTCGACAACGAACGGATTCACCAATTGTTGCCCTTCGACTTATCTCCAATGAATTACAGACCCGTTCGTTTGACGTAAAAGGTTACACGTTTTGGAGAATTTAATTGTTTATTTTCGAACGAGAGAGATGTTTAAATAAATCTGAGAACCTGTTTGCAATAAGTGTGTCAATATCTTTATATGAAATGGCCAGAAGGGGAAGGACGTTACTGGCGTAACGTCGACAAAAAGAAGTTAGAGTGAGATACTTCATAAACGTATGGAAGACTGTTTGTAAGAAAGAAAAGGAAACGTTTTATATCTGCTCTATGATGTAGGTAGAGCCTAATAGGTAGGTACAGTCACCAACGAAATTATGTACGTAAGTGTACACTTTTGTTCCACGTCGTATTACTAAATGTGTAGTGTGTTTTTAGTGTGTAATTGAATTTTACGCTCATTGAGCGAAAAAAACAGCTCACTACGCGTTGTCGTGTTTTCTCCTTAATACTGCAACTGCCAATACTATCAAACCATGATTCTACTATCTAACCTCATTTCATCAAAGAGCAACACGGACAGGTGTGAAATTAGGTAATAAACAAAGCACACGTAATAACATAAGGAGGGTCGACTTGGACCGCGACTTGAATAATAAAAATCGATTAAAGGAAACACATACACTCCGGCGCAGCCTCGACCCCTTTGCATGTTGTGTTACAACACATAAAATTCTCTCTATGTCGATCGACAACGTTGTGCTAAATAATAATGTTGTTTGTTTGGTACCACCATTAATGCAAGGTTTTAGTATGAACTAGGTGTCCCGTGACTTCGTACGCGCAGACAAGCTTGTGGTTAAATGAACCGATTGCAATGACATAAAGCATGCAGAAGCCTACGGTTTATTACCGATCGAAGCGGGTAGTTACACGATAAGATCTAAAGTCAGATTATACCCAAAACCGACGATTGAAGAGACTATAATGAATGTTGAAAAAGAAGCTAAGGATGTCTGTCAGGATCGTAGAAGGTCTGCCTACTGATCGGGAGACAGTCTACGAATAAGAATAACTATACAAGAGTAACTCTAAACAAAATCGAAATAATTATTGGCACCCAAAGACCTAAACTTGGCACCCAATGAAAAATGACATGTTGTATGAGTTTTGGCGGCTAGGTACAGTTTTTAAAGAACAAATTTAGACACGGTACCTACACTTTTTTTGGTGCCACTTTTTGAGCTTCATTTACACTTCTATACATTCTTATTCGTAGGAGACAGTAGGTATGCGTATGAAGGTTATGACTGATTACTTGTTATAAATTTATCTATACTTCTATAGGTACTATATTATAAAGAGGAAAGATTTGATTTTTTGTTTGTTTGTTTGTATTGAATAGGCTCCGAAACTACGATCTGAATAATTAAAATGCTAAATTATCGATGAACATAGGGTAAAAAAACGGCCAAGTGTGTGTCGGAAAGGTTCTAAAGGCGGTACGAAGTTCGCCACGGTCATCTTGTCGTATAAGGCCCGATTCGACCAAACGCGATTTTTAATCTTAGATTAAGTCGCCGGTTACTATAGAGTAAACAGATTTTGCGTTTTACCAACCCTAATCTAAATGAAATGTCAATGTCACATAATTAAAAAAAATATAATAAAAAGAAACCTACCAAATTAAAACTGTATAACCTCACATTGCAATAAGTACGGATACAACGACCTCTTTCTTTAGGTGAATTATACATTCGTTCTTTTAGTACGGGGTGCGTAACACCAAAAGTAAAATTGTTCAGTTACTCTTCTATAAATCTAAGTTTGGTCGAATTCGGCCTAAGTAATACATTTGGCGCAATTTCGAATTTCCCATCTAGAATGCTGAGTGCAAGTGCAAGATCTATTCTGCTCTCTGTTTACTCTATTTTGTTAGTTCCGGACACAGTAAATAGAGGTCAGGAAGGATTGTGTTCCTATATTTATCTCGTTAAGGTATAATAACAAATAAATAAGTAGGAAATAACACGATTTGCTATCGGATCTGGAGATGCAGGAAACTATTATGTCTGTATAGCCATTTTGAGTCATAAATTATTCACTTTAGGTGCTAAAGAATGTATCAATTTCCCGTCTGGGCCAAGAGTTTTGTAAGAAAGATTGCAACAATTCTACATAAACATTCGTAAAGTAGATACTATAAGAATGTTTATCTTACAATTATTAGCTTAGCTTAGCTTAGCTGAGCTAGGAAGTTCAAGCACAAGTTTCTTGCGTATCATCAACATCATCGTTATTTACTGAGAAAGATTTCTTATAACAATTATGGTTTTTGATTTACTGGTAGACAAATCGAAATTGTGTTTTTAGCTGTTTTTAGCGTTTCTGTGCTTCTTAGTATTTAATACGAACATGATGTGATCTGTGATCAGAAACAAATGATTACATTGTCGATCTCGTAAACGATTTAATCGGAAACTCACACATAATAGTTGTAGTAGTAGAATTATTTTCGTTGTCGGATCTTTTTCCACGTCATCCAAGAGTCTCTTCTCTGCTTCGTGAAAAGTAGTGAAAACAGTCAATTACTAGATACAGAACTATCTATAAAAGTATAGATATTCTATGTTCTTATTTCTGTTTTCACGACGCAGAGAAGAGATTCGTATCGTGAAAGGCTATCTGTTTTTATTTTTATATAGGGTGTAAGGAAAAGTATAATTAACCTTTAATCCACATACTCTACACATCAAACTGAACAACTTTTACGATGGGAGCAAACCGATCAGAGCAAAAAAAACTGCTTTCCCATACTAAACTGCAATACCAACTCGACTGACTCATTGTATGCAACAGCAGATTTTTTTTTATCTGATCGGTTTGATCCCATAGTAAAAGTTGTTCAGTTTGATGGGTAGAGTATGTGGTTTAAAGGTTAATTATATTTTTCCTTACACCCTGCACGAGTATAACGAATTAATTGAACAGTTAGGGACGTGAAAATCTAATATAAAATTCACATTCGCATTAATTTGGTTAGTTAGAATACGAGCAGCGTTTTATTATTCTGTTTGTAGAGAAGGGATGATAGAGAAAGAAAAGAGTTTAAAAGGTACCGTAAATAAATAAAACGTCTGAAAAGTATAGTCATCATCATCATCATCAGCTTATATACGTCCCACTGCAGGGCTCAAGCCTACCCTCTAGGTGGGTGTTTGGGCGTTAGTCCACCACGCGTACCCAATGCCGATTGGTAGACTTCACTATGCATCAGAATTTCTTCTTCTGCATATGCAGGTTTCCTCACGATGTACATAAGTTAAAAAAAACTCATTGGTACGTGGCATGTTGTCCGTGCGGATTTGAACCCGGACTTCATGATTGAGAGTCCATACCTCTCCGCAATGCGCCACCGAGCTCTCGAAAATTTGATGCAATTTTGGAAAAAAATGTGTTCAATCTATTTGCGAAATGACTTCATTCGATGCGGTGTGTAAATGTCTTTGTAAATAATTCAGTAATGTGAAATGAAATGTAGTAAAACGTTGATTGACAAGTGATTATTTGCTGATTTATATTGTGTAAAACTAATAGAACCTCCATAATTATCGACCGGATAAAAAATACCTTCTTTCGAAAATCTATTATATTTGCGAAATACCTACTTACATTGTTTTCTACATAGAGATAGGAAGTACTACGTTGATTTTCTATAGCAACACTGATTTTATTATAAAAGATCATTGTTCGTCAATATAATGCAGAAATACAATAAAAAATTATAGACAGTGTTTAGCTATTTCAATTAGTTAATTATTTTAATTGATTAAAACAGTTTAATTGTAAAGTAATTTTAAAACCGGTGTCACTGAAGTCCAGCAAGCCCGGGGGTTGACTCTAATCTATCTGATTATCAAATAATTATAATAATTAAGTACTTATATTTACGAGATAGATATTAGCGAAGGTGTGACAGCGCTGTATCACGGTGGCATGCCATGCAGGACAGATTCTGGTAGGTACCTAACCTACTTTAATATATGACTATACTTCATTCCAAATAAGGACGAAAATATACGATACGATTTTCCGATTCCATACCTTTCTGCTGATTAGCAAATAATTATAATACTTATATTTACGAGATAGATATAATTTACCTACTATCCGAAATATCTTGGACGTTACTAAAGCTGTTCTAAGAATTAAGAGAGAGTATGTACCTACCTAAGTGTTTCAAATCTCTGTTTTTGTAATTCAAAATAGCCTTAACATTTCGTTGCTATTTGGAATAATTCGTGTGATAGTAGGAATCCAAGATATTTATTTACTGAGTCTACAAACTTGATATTTTTCACGTATTACTTTCTTAGCTTCTAGGATGGATTTTTCGATCTCAAATTCCTAATCTAAAGGTAATTTCATAGCGAAGCACTGGAAATCCAACTAATAAAACTATACACGTTACATGTAGTTATAGCTACTTATACGTCCAACACAGGCGCATGGCGTGACGTAGAAAGCCGAGTTTAGCCACGTCTGATGAAGCCCCGGCAATGATAAATCCTATTAACTCGCCATCGCTTAGCTAACTTTGTCAAGAATATGTCTAGAAACATTATACAACACTACTTAAATACTTTGTTACCCTATACGAAGATTTGGTCACCCTATAGAGGTCATTGTACTTGATAGTAATCCCTTTTAGGTGGTCAGGAACCTAGCTACAAGTCTCTATAATATGCAGGGTGTAAGTGACAGCCTAGTAAATACTGATACGGTGAATTTAGACCATCAAAATGAACAACTTTCACTATTTAGTCGAGTAGGTGCAGTTGTTTTGTATGGAGCAGCAGATTTTATTTCGCGTGTCCTGAGGGTGGCTCCATAGTCTTCTTCTTATCGTGTCGACTTCAAATTTTGAACAAAGTCGCTAAATAGTACCTTGCCAGAAGTGGGCAAACGATATTGCACCGTCGCTAGCGGTCATGAGCTCCTCCTGCGTGCAGGTGTTAGGGCACGCAGGGCGCGATGTGAGATGGGCCATCGTTTGTGGAGCTCCACACAAGCAACTCACATTTTGCGCATCCGAGAATCCCTACCTGACCATGTTGTCCTTACTGCGGCCGACCTGGATTCAAAGTCGGTTTAAGGACTTCCAGGTCGCCCAAGGCAAGTCGTGTCCAGGCGGGAGGCTCTCAGACGACGGCAGAAATCGAGTTGGGTTGGGAGGGACACTTTTTGTCGCCAAAGTGCCTCATACCTCGCTTGCGCTGGGCCAGTATTCGGTGAGTCGACACACTTCATAAAGCTGCGTCGTGTGAACAATGTAAAAAATAATAGGTGCATGACCCCGGGGTAACCCTAGCTCTAGCTACCGTCTGAAGGGTAATGAGGAAAATAGTTATTTGTTATGCTAGGCTGCAAAGTTGCTTTTTGGCGCGAGTACTTTTATTGAAACCTGAGCAAGCGAAGGATTCTAGGATTGAACCACGAGCGAAGCGAGTGGTTCAAATAATAGAATCCTGAGCGTTTAGCGAAGGTTTCAAAGGTACGAGACGCAGAATAACTTTACAGCCGAGCGAAACACACAATTTTTCACCTCACAACAGCAAAAAAGTGAATTGCTAAAAAGAACATTTCAAAAAGTTTTTATTTTCGTGCTGGCCAGTGTCATGAAATAGTTATTAAGCATTTTCAGTGCATTGGCGGTATACAAAAATATTGAATAGACAAATTCGAATTTCAAAAACTCTTTGCACGCTAGCGGATAAAATACACTTTTGCACTCAGATTTCGAACGATAAACAGAATCTTTCCGAGCTTGTGAGGTGAAAAAATAATTGCTAATTAACCACTAAAACCATTGGAGATGACAATTTCTTGGATGTGTTGTGGTTTTAATGTCTTATTATTATTATTATCTTTACCGTCTCATAATTAATTCTGCTTAAAAAGTCGCATAACAATAAAATGCAAAGTTTCCATTACCTACTTCAAAAACAAGTGTACCTATATATGAATCATGATCATGATATAGAATGCGTTCTATCTATTGATTGTTTGATTTTTTTTAGGGATAGTGGAGGCGTTTATTATTATTTATTTCTTCAGCTTTCTACAATGGCTATTTTTTTTTTTTTTTTTTACGTAGCCTCTTCAATGTCCCACTGCTGGGCATAGGCCTCCCCTTTTACTCTCCAATCCTCTCTGTTGTGTGCAACTTCTGGCCAACTCTCCAAGAAGGCATCCATGTTATCTCTCCACCTTTTTCTCGGTCTACCTCGACGCCGGTGACCATCCTGGGGAACCCAGTCTGTGGTGATTTTGGCCCATCTTTCGGGCTGCATGCGACAGACATGTCCGGCCCAGTCCCACTTCACAATGGCTATTATATCATGTAAACCTAACCTAAAGTAACGGTCTAGCCGAGTACCTAATAAATGTCATCATTTAGTTCCAAAGAGAATGGAATCGCTTTCGTTTTGATAGGTAGTCCTTTTCTGAGATTATGACCCGCTGGTCAATAACAATAATGCATAGAAATATTAATTTTACTAATATAAACCATTGTAGTTCTGTAGCCGGGGGACTTTTTAATTACCGATTGCCATTTAGAAATTGTTGTAAGGTACTAAATGACTAATATAAAAACCTTAATCTTACATATTACAACCCGCCGTAGAAAAAAAAATAAAAAAAATAGTCTGTAACGTTCAAATTTCGAGGTTACCGTTTTTTTTCTATGCTGTCATGTTCTTCACCTTAGTTCAATACCCATACGTTAAAGTAAGACATTCTAAAGTTGCCATACAAAGCTGTAAGAACAATCAAAGTAGACAAAAAATTTCTACGGCGGGTTGTGATCTGTAAGACTTAGGTTTTTATATTAGTCATTTAGTATCTTACAACAATTTCTAAACGGCAATCGGTAATCTTTTTGGTAATTAAAAAGTCCCCCCGGCTACAGTACTAATGCAATAATGATATTTGAATTCGTAATAGTATAACTTTTATTTTTATTGTTTCGTAGAATGTGTGAAAAGTAGAGTATGCTCCTCAGGGATAAACGTGCTTTCGTCTTGGGCGAGCTTGAACCCCTCGCTGTGCTCGGTAGCTAGCCTAGAGTCCTTATATTACGTCCGTGATGAAAGACACTGCTTTATCCCTTTGGTGCATAATCAGCTATTTAATTTCTATATTGAACTGCCCTGTGTAATTTATCATTTTATGATGAAAATAATCGACAATGTTTTTAGGTACAGTTGTCAGAAATTAATAGAAGGTAACACAAAATAAGCGTAGACATAGCTGATAGAAAGGCTCGATGAGGTAAGAGTTATCAATCAAATGATATTTCATTCAAACGATGGATAATATCAACCCTATTTATAGATAATGAAGTAAAATATATACTGTTACTATAGTAGTATTCTAGTTAAAACGTAGTACTTAAATAACTTTTAAACATGAAGTATAGTGATCATTTCAAGATGATTTATGTGTGAAAGGAAGTTTATCAGTAAGCAAACATTGACTTCTTGCTCTTGAAGAAGGATTTGGTTTATTTACAACACAAATAAGAATAAAGTTAAACAAAATACTGTTATGTGAATATGGTTAACGATTGCGACTTTAATTGCCTGTTTTCAACGATTTCATTTGTTTTCATTTGGTTTGTGAAACTTTTCAAATTCCGGGGCTCTAATTAATTTCGTCAAGTACCTCACTAGGGAAAATTAAAGTTGTTTTCAAGTTTCAGTTGTACTCTTAGATAGGTATTCCGTGGTTTCAGTCAACGGGAAGATATCCATGTTGTATCTTAAAGTAAAGCATATTGCTGGTACCTACTTAAAGTTAAATCAAATACCTAGTGGTTGAGATACAGGGTGAAATTGATATCATTAGCATCCTTTCAAACTAAGAGTCTACCAATCAACCTTTTATTTTTATTTTCCTCTTGCCTCAATGCCGTTGCCCTCAAATCTGCTACAAAACTTAAACCACCTATCTAAAAGAAAGCGACTGTGCCTATACCACATAGTAAATACTTCTGTACACTCTGGTTCATTCAACAAACTGAGTGAGACTTTATTACCCCTGACTTAGCTCGTCATGTGTACCTATACTGTCATACTTTGCCTAATAAAATAATGACGTCAAAGCTGCAGGAGTTCTTAGAAATAATAAATCTTATCCTGAACAACCAAGTTCATACGTTACGTTAGTCTAAATAGGTTACGTTAGGAAAAAAACGGTGGGCAAATGCCTAAAAGGCGTGTTCCATCAAACTTGACGTTATTCTCATTCCATCAAGAATACATAAAGGCTACGTACATCGTGAGGAACTGAGAAATGTGAAGAAAATCATCGTGAGAAGAAGAAATTCAGATGTTTAGGAATGTAGGAGGAGAATGGAGTATGGAGGAGAATGGAGGGGACAACTTGGACAGAACGAATAACAAATGAAGAGGTATTAAGAATGGATAAAGAAAATATTTAATAAACAATTGAATATTTTAAAAACAATTGAAAACCGGAGAGGAAGAATGATCGGACACTTGATACGAAACGACAATTTATTTAAAACCATAGTGGAAGGGAAGATAGACGGGAAAAGAGGCAGAGGAAGACCCATAGATAGAGTTATCTAGCCCAAGTGAAGGAAAAGGGTGATGTCGTGTCGTATCAAGAACTCAAGACACTAGCGGAAAAGATACAAGATTGGCGAATACTCCACCGACAAAGAGCGTAGCTCTTAAATAAGATGATGATGAGGTATGTAGGTATATATGAATGGATACGCTAATAATTATACCCTTTTTGAGTTGAGGATAGGCCTGTGGCCAGCAGTGGGACGTATAAAGGCTGTAATGATGACGAGTACTAAATCTCAAATAAGATACAGAAACAATTTAAGAAAACCAAATTTACATAAAACAACCAACAACCTACAATATGGAATTTATGTTCTGAAATAAATAATTTGATTGATTGATAAAACAAAAACGAGTGTGGTTTAGACCACACAACTGAAGTAAAACAACTACAACTACTACTATTTGGATAATACAAATATTTGCCCTTACGGGATTCGAACCCGCGGCCCTCGACACATCAGGCAGGTTCACCACAGACTGTGCTATCGGGCCGTCGAAGAATGGTTTACTGATATGATTGGCAACATCTTAGGTGGTCTAAAGCACAACTCTCGTGTTTTAGGCACTTAACATTTTTCGCATTTTCTTCCCTACGGAACAATCTTGAGTCACGAGATTTAAAACGCTTGAGGTTCAATTTTAAGAAAATAATACTAAAATTAGAATTCTTTTAAAATATTTTAATTAAGACTTGTACCATTTGGAATCACATCACAGCGAAAGTCACTTATGCTTCGTCGTTCGAAAACTCTATGCTATTAGCAAGGAGGTACTAATAGGTGTGTACATATCACTACCATTCTCACCGATCCCCACTACCCCTACGACGTAGGCCGCTAAGTCCCAGCAACGCCCATTGCCGAGGTCCGTACCCATTTCGGGTGCCCCTTGGGCAGGTTGCTTAAGCTCTTGCATTTGGTTCGGTAGACCCTTCGAGGTCCCGCCAATAGTCCGCAGTAAAAAGCAGTAAATGCTCCCTGAGCAATGCTGTATTTAGTCCCACAAAAAAAAAAACACTACCTACGTCATAAACTTCCGTTCGCCTCGGCCGAACACTTTTAGTAACGCTGCGCTCTCGTCACGCATTCACCAACTTACTCCCCAAGTCTGGCGTGCGTAAAGAAGAATTACTTCAAAAAACAAAAAGATTCAAATTGTAATTTCGTATTGTTTTTCTCCTAGGTAGGTACTATTGACAAACATTTATTCAAGAGCCCATCGATCGAGTAGGATGCTCTGCTTATCAACGTTCTGTTTTACAGAAGATTAAAGACGTCACTTGTCAGAAGTGATTGATACTCGAGGTTAACTAAATTATGGAAACCGCCTTTGAAGATACCAAGGTTGGTAATGTTGGTATGCGGCCTTGGAAAATTTTCACTGTCGCTTTAACTGAAAACACTGGGGACAACCACATTGTATAAGTGTAGTATGATTGTCTTTTATACTTAATGATATGGATGAGTCCCTACCGGCGTACGAACAAACCAGTGATGGTTTATAGTGCGTCGATTAATTTTGTTAATTTACTAACATTGTATTCTCATATATCAATCAATAAAGAATAATAAAATAATAACCCGAACTTAGAACTAAGAGAGAAACACTCAGTTGCAGAAACGCTCATTAAAGTTAATCCGCCATTAAATCTCTTGCGGTAACTTTTTGTCTTGTTGACGTGGTAAAAGCTAGCAAGAGATTTAATTGAGGATTAACTTTAATGAGCGTTTCAGCAACTTAGTGTGAGCTTCATGTTTTTAAAAAGAGTCATCTTACCGTTCAGTGGCAATTATTACAATAATAAAGTTTACTCAAAAATTAAAACCCAAAATGAAAAATTGCTATTCCAACTTACTACAAAATCCTAAAAGCTATTTTTAGATAACACTTTTTTTCTTTCTTTAACTTTTTATGTTTAAACCTATAAAAAAAACATATAAAAGTATTGTTGTCGCTGCACATTTTTGATCGTGAGATCTTAAATATTGTGATGAGGGCACCACTGGACGGTAGAAGGATTCTTAAGAGTAATTTCTCAATTATTATGTAGCAGCTAGCATCGAACAAATATTTAGTAATATTTGTTCGATGCAGCTAGTAATACATTTTTCAGTTTTTACTATGCAAATAGTGTCAGACCATTAGGAGGAATTCCATTCCACAAAAACTAAAGTGAAGACTGGACAATAGCTTTTATGACATTTACTGATTGACTGAGCTGCCCAAGTCCCATTTCAGATGTACCCAGGTAGGAATAGCAAGGGGAAACGACAATACTTTACCACGTTAGGATAAAAAAAACGAATGGTAGGTGACCGCTCTAGTTTTACATCTTGAGACCAATGGACCCGGATAACGCCGCACTCGCTTTTACCAATAAGTGCGTTCACACACGACGACGCACTGACGGAGCGGCAGATCCTCAGATCACAGCAAAGATCTGAGGGCAGATCCATAGAACCACACCCGGTGCGTCAATGCGTCACTGTGTGTGCTTCTACGTGCGGTCTCATACAACTCCTTGCTTCACAAATGACGGACTGACGTTTGCTGCTCCGTCAGTGCGTCATCGTGTGTGAACGCACTAAGCGTAGTTAATTATGTCCATAAATAACTTTTTTTAATGCCACATTCTACAAAGAAAAACTAAACAAAAGTTCTTAAATTACCACTCGTTATTTGCATTTATCAGTGGATAGGTATGAAAAGTAATCAACTGCAAGCGGGAAATCTCTTAACACAGTAATGAATGTGTTACAATAAATCAGTGGCGTCCTTCCATTCGTTCCTACGTTCGCTACATGAATAGTATTCAAATTGATCGTGAAATGAAGACAGTAATCCTTTGACTGTGCAGTATAGGTAATTAGATAAGTACTATAGTTTTTCATACACTTACAGTCACGAGAAGCAAGAGAGAGTATTATTAGATCGTGCTGAAAACAACCTTGTTTTGTGTCACGTTAATTTGCTACGCATCGTATTTAATTCAATTGTGATAATGTTTATCTATTATACTTGATATGTGTATAAAGCATCATGCCATCTTATTGTAGTTACATCCTGCAAACAATTTTCTTCATAAATTATGATTTCAAGTTCATATTGGCAAAAGGTTTTGGGTTTTAATTTACATGGAAATGCGGTCTGTCTGCAAGACATTTGAAGGATAGTTTCTTATTAGATAGACAATAATTCATGTCAGGCTGTTCCCAAAACCGGTGCGAAAGTGAAAACTGCGCTCGGACTGATTTTACCTACATTAAAATAGACAAAATTACAATCTTGCATTCCCCTGTTTCCTCCTCCAAAATAATACCGATTTTAATAATTTTTTCAAGAATAATATAAAAAAGGGTTTGGCTATGTTTTGCTTTTATTTTTTATGTTCGTCAAAGTTTGCTGTATGTCTGAAAACGGCGGTATAATTGGGCAATCTTATAAATTTTAGAAGGTTCCTAGTTCTTATTGTAAATAATTTATGAATAAAAAACCGAGGGATATGACAGCGGTAACGATATTGTATGGTAAACAAAATATGTGCTAAAGTTTTATTAAACAGGGGAATACGTTTGTATGGACTAAACGCCGCCCGCATATCCTCTTTAGAGAATACCTTATGCAATGGGAATATGCAATGCCTAATTCTTATAATAGTGACAAGTTGACAACCCTTCGCTACGCCCATGCATATTTTAATGAAACACGAGAGACTTTACTGGTGGATCTTATACTATGACCACAGTATTTACGATATAGCTATCGTAATATACAGTGTTATAACTATGATAATGCTCAAAGTATCAAACTAATTACATTATATTTATTTTATTTTATGTAAGTACAGTTGAAATGTTTTATTCGGTCATGGACTCACAGTAAAGATACGGTAAAGAGACATCTCAATTTTATCACGTAGGTGTTTCTCAAGATACTGATTTGATGTTGGCACGTCGTCGATAGGTAGGTGTTATACTCCGATAAGATCTGTCTGTGAACTTGAAACATGTGCTATTGTACAAGTATTGAATCTATATCAATGTGATATGAAACTTACCTCAAAACTTTGCTTTTTGGCAATTTGAGATGAATCAACAATCAACAAATCGAATCAATGTGCGTTTACACACGATGACGCATTGACGCAGCGGCAGAAGTCAGTTCTTCATTTGTCAAGCAAGGAGTTGTATGAAACCGCACGTAGAAGCACACACTGTGACGCATTGACGCACCGGGTGTGGCTCTATGGACTGACAGCTGCCGCTCCGTCAGTGCGTCATCGTGTGTGAACGCACTAACTGGGCCATAACATAGGCATTGGAAACTGTCTATACCAGCGACTTTGAACTAGCAGACCATGTAACGTAGGTGTATAGAAGTACGAATACCTTACGTTTGAAATTATATACATAAATAACCTCCAGAATGTATAGTACCCAACTGAGGCACTCTACAGACTCTAATTTAAACTTGGTTAAGGTTTATTACCTACCTATTTTGTCAACTATTAAGTAGGCATAGCATAGCATATGCTCACGACTATATTCCCCGAGGGGATAGTCAGATATATTCTGAAACCTCAGAACATCCACGTTTCACCAGTAGTACCGTAAGTCTGTCCAGTGTGACGGGGAGTGAGCCCATCGCCACTTATAATGGACAGTGGGTACAATACATGCCTCGAAATTGAAGCATGCAGGTTTCTTCACGCTGTTTTCCTTCACCGAAAAACCAGTGGATACAAATCGTACATGAATTCCGAAAAACTCATTGGTACGAGTCGGCCTGGACGGGGATCGACCCATCGCCTCCTGTACGGCAGGCAAGGTTACTCGTCCCTGGACCACCCTGGCTGCTACCTACTCTTAAGTAGGTATCAAATTAAATTTCCTTTCTCACTTACCTTACACAGTTTCTGTTCGAATCTCGTGTTCTTTAGAGAATATGGGCAAACTTGTTATAGGCAGAAAACAGCCAGCTTTGTGGATTCGCGATGCCAACAATGAAAATGTCAATAAATTCACAGATCGAAACATAAATTGCGATAAAAATAAATAACATCGCTTAGCATCGGAAAAAATTACCTAAATCCTATTGGGATGTAAAGAAAGAAGCAGTTTTATCGTTTGAATCAGCTACAAAAATATCGTAAGAAAGCAATAAGGCGAGCAGACAATCAGTTTGTTTATATACAGGGTGGTCTGGGGAGGAAACAATCAGTCGTCGATTCCCTGGGACGCAATAAGCGTAATCCCCGAGGCGGGTGACAGAGTTACACAATGTAGAAGTGGCGTAGAATGATTTGAGAGTAGGTGGGCTAAATAAGTTGTAGTTATGCTTGAATTGAAATTCAGATGAAGCTTATGTAGTGTATTTTTGTATTTACTGCGAATTGTTATTGTGGGATTTTCCTTGAAAATATACCTAGGTAATATACCATGGTTCTCGTTCGTTAAAACTTTTCGGTTTGCTTTATAAACAGATGGTAAATATTCCTTAATGAAGGGACACAGGTACCAGGAATTTCTTAAGCTGCCTGTTAACGAGACAATTCAGAGTTTATACTCCCCCAAGTCTCAGAACCTTTTCCCACGCAGCGCTTGAAAGCCCGAAGCTCTTAATTAAAATAAGATTAGTAATAAATACAAAATCAAAACATCATTTCAAATTTTGCATAGACAAAGTTAGAAGTTACAACCAGTCTTGGGAATGACATATTCGAATCAATAATATACGCGTTATTTTAAGCTACATTGCAGTATTTATTTTCCTTAATTTAGTTACATTGTCTGATATATCCATAAATTATTGAATTGACATTTATTGTATTTTTAATGCTTTTCGTTTGAAATTTTCTTGTTTATACTAAAATCAACAAGTAGTTTTGCGGTCTCTTCCAGTAGCCTCTTAGGTCCCTGCCCACGCAGGGCGGGCGGCGAGCGAGGCCGGCGCGCGCGCCCCAGTGCTTTTCCGCCTTCCGAACTCGCGATAACTACCGCCTTCAACTTGCAGTAAAGCCTATTCATTGTTAACTACTGTCAAACAACTATGTTTGTTTTAAAAATTTTAAGTCTTTAAAAAGTTTAAGGAATCTTCGAATCGGGTTTTGTTACTTGTCCTGGATGTAGCGACATGATTATTTAAGTAAAAAAAAGTTATGAGAAAGTCTGAAAAAACTACATTTTTTTGGAACTAAAACAAAAAAAAAATCAAATTAAAGTGTTTGGTTAAAAAAAAATGTGGATCAACAAGTGAAGATACAACCAATACCGAGTTGACCTTTCTAATGTTATCCAAATTAACTTAACTTTAGACAGCAAAATTGAACAATGGCTGATAAACTTCACGAGTACCAAGGTGTTACGGGACGGTTCCACTGTGCGCGGGACCGGTACCGCGAGCGATGGTCCCGATGGAAGGAGTCGCACCCACGAGGAGTTCGCGAAGTGGTGCGAGACTCTTTGTTCGGCATCCCTAGCTCTGACGAGCCTGAGCGTGCGTGGCAGGACAGTTCTTACAGTGATCTGTTCAGGTTAGTTCTTTACAAAAGTAACTATTGGCTAGACCTAATGCGAAGTCACATTGAAACGGAGTTCGTGAAGTACTGCCAGATTCTTAGCTCTCAGAAACATGAGCAAGTGTGGTAGGACAGTGCTTACAGTGATCACATCAGTTCCACACGAGCCGATGGACGTCCCTTGCTGGACATAGGCTTTCCCCAAGGATCGCCAAAACGACCGGACTACTTAGATTGTCTAGATAGGAGTAATTATGACATATAATATGTAAAGCAAAGATTTTGTTTGGTCTTAGGAGCGCAGCGAAACATTAATATATGATGTAAAGGCTACGATAACGGGAATCCCAACCTTCAAATGTTATTTTTATACAATTGCACGTCTAGCATGACTTCTCTTCTTGCGCGCGACTCGGCTGTATTCCATACTACTTATGTCGCGGCAAGGGCGGCTTTCCCTGTCCGAAAAGCGTGGGAACAGGTTATTTTCTATGGAGCAAAGGCGCGTCGCGCGCGTGTAGAGACATCGTATTAGACATGCTGATCAATCTTATCGTTTCATAAAACAATATGTCGTGCAAGCTGAACCCTTCATGTTTTATGAAGCATGAATTTCCATAGGCGCAAATCCATACTAACCACAGGATTTTTGTTAGGTCTGATGTTTTCTTGTAACTGCAGGAGGAAGAGTCGTGCAGAGCTGATGCGTATATCAGCAGCAGTAATGGGCATAGAGTTTTCCTACGCCGGCGAAACGGCCTTCGTGTCTCCCACGCTTCTTCAGATCGGGGTACCCCACCAGCAGATGACCATGGTGTGGGCCCTGTCACCGATGGTGGGGTTCTTCATGACCCCACTTTTGGGCTCACTCAGCGACAGATGCCGTTCAAGGTTCGGCAGAAGAAGACCTTTTATTGTGATGCTCTCGATTGGAGTTTTATTGGGTAAGAGGCTTATAACAATCAACGTTTAAAAAATGGCAGAACCAAAAGAGCTCCAAAAACAGACAGTATAAAGTACAGTAAAGTGCAGTGCTGAGGTCAATGCAGTAAACTCACCAAATACGATTAAATTCATGAATCAAATAAAACTTATTAGTGCCACTTTATTTGTGTACGTTATTGTGTCAATTTGGAAAAAAAAATGTTGTTTTACTATACACGAGACTTGCAGTCTATAGTATACAACGTATAATGAATAAGCGCAAATCAACCCAACTCATTTACAACAAAATAATTACATTGAAACAATAATTTCATTATTTTGGTAGTTAAAATTTTAAGTTATTCACATTTTAAGTTTTGAGGCAAAAATTATCGGTTATCATTTCAGCAATGAATGAAAGCGCTAAACGTGCTCATAGATACATTTTAAGAATTTGTTTTGGTAGTAAGTAGGGTGAGTGTGCCCTTGCGGTGGGTTTAGATCGAGTTCAGTAAATTTTAAATTTTACAAACAAAAAATTTAATGTTTTGAAAAAAAATATTTATGTTGAAACCTTGATAATTCGATTCTGCTCTCGATTCTAAACAAACTACTTTCTAGTTTAGCGTTAATTCATTAACACGTTGTATACATATTATGTCAATTGTAAAAGATGTCCTTATAACTCTTACGTAAAGCTGGCAACCATCAATGACATAACACAGAAGATAGCAGAAGATGCAGTGAAATTGGTTACGTTGGTAACATCACTTTATTTTTGCGACAACGGACTTATCTACTTTTACTAAGATACTTTTTCCGTTAAATCTCTGAAGTGTCTGACAACTAATCTTATCTCGCTATGATTGATCAATCACACCTACTTGCAGGTCTAATTTTAGTGCCCAATGGTGAAGCTATTGGTTACGCTCTTGGAGATGAGCGTTCTTCGAATAGAACAGAGGTGCCATCTGTTCTGGGGCCCAGGAGTTCCTCCTTGGAGACGTCAGGAAGCACCGGGAGTCATCCGTGGGGAGTTCTGTTTACCGTCCTTGGCACAGTGTTCCTTGATTTCGATGCTGATGCGTGCCAAAGCCCGGCCAGAGCGTATCTGCTTGATGTGACAGTTCCAGGTCAGGCCTATTTGAATATTACTCTTTTTGTGTGCGAATTTAATCAGAGCTGGCCTGATTTTGCACTTATTTCGTGTGACGTTGATTTATTACTTACGTCTGAGTATTAAAATTAACAGGTCAACTGAGTATTTTGTTATATCTATGATATGAACGATGTCATTATTCTAGTTATTATTTTTGAATGAGGTTTCTAGAAATATGTCAGTGGCGTGCAATGTAAATGTTTTTCGTACCAGCTCTTATTTCGCGCAGTATACGTTAAGTTTGCATGAGTGCTTTGGTAGCATAACTTATCAGTTACGTTTAGGTGTATATTTATTAATCAGAGAGGAAATTACGACTAAAAATGAAGCACTTCATAATGAACACTTATCAAATTATGTCATCGATATAAATCAGTCAATGAGTTTATTAGTCATTGTACCTATTATGTAGACTATTTGGGTCAAGTAATTATAAATTCTCCTGAAAATAATAATCTAAATCTAAACTATTATAAAACTGTAACTGAAATGTGTCTGTCATAAAAGATATTTACAAAAAAAAAGATTACGATACGGTTTTTAGGTATCCCTGACTCGAAATCAACCTTTTTTAGAAATTTTGTCTGTCTGTTTGTCTGTTTGTTTGTGTGTTTGTTTGTATGTTTGTAACAGCATCACGCAAAAACTACTGAACCGATTTTGATGAAACTTTTTTTGTTTGATAGCTTATGATCTGACTTAAAATCTGGTATATAATTGGTGCGGACGAAGTCGCGGGTTAACTCTAGTTATGAATAAAATTTTATAATCAAAACACCCAATTAGTAAAAAAAAGTTCATTAGAATTTTAACTACAATGAGTAGGGTAGTAGGGTAGGTAGGTGTAGGGTAGGTATATTAATTGAGTTACTCTAAACTTAAATTACAAAACAAGTTACACAATTTTGGTGGTTATGGAGTACTTATTCGACATTGGGCACCTATTTTATAGCATCAAAATTAGAAAAGTATCGGGGTGGGCCAAAAAAGTGGTTGATCACTTTTGACAGATCCTATAATTATGCATAGTACCTACCTATAAATTATAGTTAAGACATCCTAACCTATAGCATAGATGAGATCGGAAATCCTTGTTACCAGTTTAATTATTGTTCTGATAAAATAAATGAGTTATAGATCTATCTATCTACGTTTTAAGGCGCGAATAGTCATTGTAGTTTGGGCACAAAAAACCTAAGCCGAATTTTCAATATGTCTGAGTCAATTTCTTGGTTGACTGTACAATTAGGAGGAAAAAACGGAAAATGCGTCCGCTATCCATTTTCATCTGAAATAACTGAAGGAAAAAGACATACATTGATAAAATATGTCGGTAAAAATCGTTTTTAAAAAACAACAAGGTACCAACGAAATGTTTTTCATCCGAATCCTTAACCTAGTTTGATTGGTAGGTACAGTTAATTAAATTAAATATTTGTGAGTGACGTCACGGCATGTGACTATGTGTGCTCTGTCAGTTCCAGAGAGTGATGAACTCAACGAGGAGGTTCTTATCAACTCTATCTGACCGTGATTGATTTATCTAGTCAGAGGATTTTATTACGGGATTTCCATATTCTATGACACTTGAAAATTTTTTAATTTATTTTTAAAAGTTTTCTCATATATGACATGTTCTGTTTTATGTAGGTAAGATCTTCTTTCGTGTCAGCATGCTATCGCATGACAATCACTCTGGCTATAGTGTAGTGATTACCACGTGATTACCCAATCAGCCCATAGGGTGCGCCAGATTTTACTTTTCGTTACCCGTGGGGGATCTTTCCTTGCACTCCATTATTAAGATCATAATAATACCATAGCACAGTAAAACGAATACTGGTAAAGCTCAGCGGTCGCAGGTCTGTTTTCCCACTGCTGGAATGAACAAATTTGTCTATGGGACCAACATCGAAATCATGAAAAAAAGTGCTGTCCCATACATTTGGGTCTAGTAGAAAACAGCAGACTATTTTTCGCCATGTCAGCTTTGGTACCATTTGTCGAACTGAACAACTTTCTCTATGGGATCAACATGAATATTAAGTAAGTTATAGCCTGTAGAATCCCACTGCAGGGCAAAGGCCTCCTCTCACGAATAAGGGTGAGAGGGAGTGGGCCATACTCCACCACGCGGGCCCAGTGCGTGTTGGTGGAGGCAAGTTAGTGGTCACCTTGCTGTCAGAGAATTTTCAAGCCGCCAATAGGCCTCTGACTTGGCTTAACGAATAGTTACAACGCCATTTGACGGAACTATCCGAGACCAACTGCTTAACGTGCCTTCCGAAGCACGGAAACGCTCGAGATGAAATACCACTAAACGGTCACCCATCCAAAGACTGACCGGACCTGACGTTGCTTAACTTCGGTGATCGTTTCCAATACCGAAGCTCCACTACGCCAACGAGCGCTTCATGACGAGCGCAACATGAATATTAAGTAGGTAAGTATATTTTTATGAACTTGAACTCATACAAAAAGTAATACAAATATTAACATTTTCCTCATAAACTAACAATTCTAGTACAAACAAAGAGCATGCGTCCGTAGGTACATGTCATAAATTAGTTGAAACTACCTTTGGGTTTTAATAAGTGGCACATTTTTATCTCTGAAGTCTGAATCAACATTTGGTGTTGCCAAATATATGATTGTTGACATGTCAGTCTGAACCGTATTTTTGTGATTGCCTAGGTACAAAATTAACATTAACTTTTTCCTCATTACCTATATTTTACGTACATTTATACTTATTATTTTCAAGTAAGATAATAATATGTCCCACTGATTAGTAATTAAATTTTATACTTACTTTCAGCAAATTGTGTGCCAATATGCGCAATGATGGACTTCAAATAGCATCAGAATGTCTTCTTCAGCGTATTAAGCTTTGTTAGCGCTTCTATTGGGATTTAATAAACTGTATGGCGTCTAAGCGCAGCGAGAATAGAAACAAGGTGTACCGAGACGACCTGGAGTGAGATTTTTGAATCTCATTCGGTGAGCTCAGCAGTTGAAAATGTCAAAATAACTATGGAGATATGCATCTTTCTACTGCTGAGTTGACATTCAAAAATCATACTACAGGAGAGCTATTTTTTAAAGTCAAATCAGCAGTAAAAAGATGCGTATCTCCGTAGCAATTTTGACATTTTCAACTGCCGAGGTCAGCGAATGAGATTCAAAAATCGCACTCTTATTTAATAAACGCGACAAGTGACAATTGACAATGACAATTCAAGAGTACATTGCTGAGAATGCTATGACACTTCAGGTTTAGAGTCATTAGTAACCAGCAATGTACTCTGAATTGTCATTGTCAGTCGTCACTAGTCGCGTTTATTATTCCGAATTCCGAGAGCGCAAATGCGCGCTGCATACAAACGAAGTCTGGTCTTTTCAATACTATCCAATTAAAGTCAATGAAATTTTTCAGAAACAATCTAGAAACTAATCTCTATATTTTCTATATTTGTATGAAGTCAGATTTTCGATAAAATATACAGTTTTAATGCTAGGATTAATTTAAGATTTGTATGAAAATCTTTGAGGCACTGTAACTTTAAAAATATACATTTTAACGAAAATCGGACTTCATTCAAACATAGAGATTAGTTTCTAGATTGTTCCTGAAAAAATGCATTGACTTTAATTGGATAGTATTGAAAATATCACCAGACTTCGTTTGTATATAGAGCGCCAACGGTAATATACCCTTAATCAGGGCCCTGGTGAAGGCGGCGGGAACACGTTGGATGAGGGCAGCTCAGGACCGTCCGTTGTGGTGATCCCTGGGGAGGGCATGTCCAGCAGTGGACGTCCATCGGCTGAGCTGATGATGATGGCGTCTAAGATGTTTATTATAATGTTACAGAGGACCACGCCAAAGGTCTCAGCACGTTCACAGTGATGGCGGGCCTGGGAGGCTTCATGGGCTACGCTCTCGGCGGTATCAACTGGGATGAAACCAAACTAGGTAATACGACAACCCCAACCCTTTATTGTACCTTTATTTCAGATTATTTTATAAATAACCTCTCGTCTGTGAGATGGCAACAATCAGCCCGACTCTCAAGTGCGGGATCTGTGAGCTGGCTGCAATCTGCCATCTTATTTCGCGACAAATCTCTGCAGAAATCTACCACCTTCACAGACAGGGGTTGTTTTTGGTTGTTTATGGTGATCACAGAGATTTGCCGCCAAGCACATCGTGTTTAAATGGCAGATTTCAGCCAGCCCACAGATCCGCTTTTCACATGTTGGCTGAAATCAGCCAATCTCACAGACGGCTGATTGGAGAGGAATCCCTGGTCTGTGAGGGTGAGATTTCAGCCCCCATAGACAGAGGGGGTGGCAGGCCATAATCATCACACACCAGAGGTTCCACATTTATTCACTAAAACGAACCCAATAGTGTGCATAGGTAAGAAAGTATAATAATTTTTTTTTGTATGAGAGATAGAGCGATCACTAAATACGTTTAAGAAAATACCATTTCCATGGAAATGAAATAAACCATATAATACAATGTTCTTGTTTAAACTTTAATACTTGTTGGCGCAAGCCACCCAACTACTTATATATCCTTTTGTATAATATGTATAACTAAACTGCATGGACAGACGATAACTTAGCTAATAATAAAAAAAAAAAGTGAATCTACTAACCTACCGAACAAAACCTATCAACTCAACAGTGCAAAGAAATCACTCTATTTTGGCAGCGAAAAAAAATATAGAAATAAATGCTCTAAGTCGAATTAACCCATTGAATAATTAAAATAACAAAGCTAACTTTATGTAACTTAACGAGTAAGTTAAACAACAGTTGTTCGGTCAGCCCGACCTCTATGCGGGCGCTAAATTGTTTCGTGCTCCGTTTACCATAAAACAACTGTAACCAACCTGCTAATTGATCCAATCCACTGAATCAACCTGTTACTGCGGCATTCGTTGAAATCCGTGTAAAAGTTTAATGCCTAAAATGTTCTTGTGCTCTTCGTTTACTGAAACACACTTTTATCATTATCATTTTAGCTGATAGACCACTTTTGGGGATGGATCTTCCTCAATTATTTCCGTGCACCTTGCTTCCATTGGCTCTATCTTGTTGGCCTTTCAGAAACGCATAATCAGCAATTTTTCCCGGTAGTAAATCTCTTTGATCATACTTTTATTTTCCTTATTTCCAAGCAACTCTTTTAGAAGTATCCACAATCATCAACATCCGCAACATGTATACTGCTGGACATCCTTTTCGGAATGGACAGAAACTTTACTACAACTAACAGCTATCTTTAAAGCTCACCTTTAGTAGATAGGTAGTATCGGTAGCTTCAGGATAGAACGACGTATGCGAGGCAGCCTTACGTCCATTAAAACATAGGCATAAGAAATTATATCCCTTAGTCGCCTTATACGACACTCACGGAAAAAATCTGGTGGTCCATTAAGCCGCAAATACACTGATATTATTCAACTAACTCAATCAATAATATCAGAAGAAAACATCGTGAGGAAACCTGCATGGCATGCTTCAATTTCGACGCATGTTTGTACCCACTGTCCATCATAAAGTGGCGATGGGCTCACTCCCCATCACACTGGACGTAGTTTCGGTTCTTCTAGTGAAACGTGGGTGTTCAGATTTTTCAGAATATCTGTGATTGCCCTCTTGGGCAATAAAGGGTGTAACATTATTATACGTTACAAACTTTAGGGTTTTCATCAGACCATCAATCTAAATGAACTTTCACTTTGGGATCAACATTGAAATCGCGAAAGTTGGTCCCATAGTCTACGAATCCCATAGTAAACGGTTTTCAGTTTACGCATAGTCTTGTTGCTGTCTTGTTGTCGTGTCTTGTCGTGATGTTCTAAGTTTTCAAAGTAGGTATATAGCTGTTCTTAACAATTATGCTGACACTTTTTTAAGGGGATGATTAGACCGTCAAACTGAACAACTTTCTCTGTGTCCAACATCGAAATCGCGAAAAAAAATCAGTTGTCCCATACAAAACTGCCAACCTAACTCGACCCAAATGTATGGGACGGCTGATTTTTTTTTCGCGATTTCGATGTTGGTCCCATAGAGAAAGTTGTTCAGTTTGATGGTCTGTACATCCCCTTAAACCCCTTAGTGTCAGCATATTAAGTTGGACCCTGTATATGACTATCCCCTCGGGGAATATAGACGTCAACTCGTCATCATCATATCGTATGGCATTTTTTCTTCCTGCTTGGATCCGAGGGGGGGGGGGGGGGGGGGGGTTAAATTTCGAGGTCGAGGTGTTTCAGCCAGTCTTCCGCTGCCGGGGTAGGCCTGTGGGCAAAATCTGGTACTATAAAAGACCTGAGAACGTTTTAGAGCGTGCTAATTAGTGTTCATGATTAGCACTATAATGGTGTTGTAAACGTCTAGAGAACCCCAAAAAGGCCCTAGTTTTATGACTAATTTATTCTATAAACATTACATAAAGGCTCTCACGGTGATAAATCTACTACTATTAAAGTAACCGAAAAACGTTTATAGTGCTATTTTGCACCGTAATCGATTCTGTTTCGCTATCCTAAGTACGTAAGCGCTTAACTAACAAAACAAATTTCGGTATGTGAATAATATGCTTTTTTTATGTCATTCGCCATTGCTTAACGTAACATGTATTAAGTACCTAATAAAAAGGACATACTACAAAACATCCATGGCCGTAACTCTGCCGTAACTTGCACTTGCGAAAATAATTGTATCGATAAAATCACTATGCTGATTTCAAATTTGACAATGCGCCCTTATAATTTTCGTGTTTTAATAAAATGTAAATTAATAAAATAAGGAATTGTCCCGACTATGGCTGTTATAGTACACATTGGCTACAGCCGTGCTGCTAATGTGCTATCATTGCAGAAAACAGCAGCCATGACAGTATGCCACCATTTATGAATTACCAGTGATATAATTGGTACTCAAAAGTTAGTTACAGATCTAATTAGTTCATAAATAGTTAATTTTAGTACTTTTATGTCACGCTTTAGTCTCGTAGCAGTACCACAAACTCAATTATAAAGCAATTTAAGCCATTTATGTTCATTAGCAACGGCACCAGGAGTAGCTATGGTCCTATTTAGTACTATAGAGGAGTTTTCGTGACTTTCACAGAACTGTCCCCATAACGGTGTGGAGGGAGCTTTTAAGAAGCTAAAACATTACGTAATGGTCGTGTAAGGTTAATTTATAGTGCAATTTGATCCTATAATAGGGTTTTCGATATAGCTTCAATACTAGTACTGTAATAACAATTTTGACTCATTATTAGTGCAAAATAGATACATAAAAGTGTCAGTAAGGTTGTCTATAGTACTAAATAGTACCATATCCGCTTTTTTCATATCGATTACAGTGCAACACTTTAAAGGTTCTTTTGTATGGTCCTGTAAGCGTTCTAAGAGCTGAACTATAGAACTTAAATGCTCTTTAATCTTATAGAATCAAAACGCTCTTTTAAAAACCTTTATAGTACAAGCAGTCACAATGGTTACCATTATAGGCGTACTATATCACTATTTGGTGATAAAACGCCTAGGTTATACAGCCTTCTGCTACTTGGGGAGTTCTTCGGGGAATATAGTTGTAAGCATAGCTTTATGCTCATATGCTCAACCAATAATTACGACTTTAATTTGTTATTCCAGGAGAAATGTTCGGCGGCCACGTCCGTGCAGTCTTCTCCCTGATAACTCTCATCTTCATCGCGTGCGTGTCAGCGACGGTGACCAGCTTCAAGGAGATCCCCCTCGAACAGCTGAACGAGCAGGAGGAGTTCAGGAAACTGGCTCAGAACGAGCGAGCTCAGGAGAGCTTCGATGAGGACCCTGGAATGGGCTTGAAGAAAGACACTGCTACGTACGGGTCTTTGAATCAGCCTGAGGTAGGTACATCAATTATACCGTATGCTGTTTTATTCCCTATCTATATTCGTTCAAAAAGTTCGTTTAACATTACTTGGGAACCCCTAAGACCTCTTCTATTCGACACCCACTTTCTTTCTTTCTTTCTTTCACTCTATAAATAACCCAACTTTATTTATTTAATCTATCATTCTTCTTCATTCAATAATTATATTTTAATTTAGTAGGCACCTATATTCTATCTGACGTATATTATTATGTTTAATATTGTTATTCTCTGAGACTTTCTAATTTATCTATCAACAATCTTGTCTTATATTATATTATACTTACCTCCCATTATAATTATAATAATATATTTCCATTTTTTTTTTATATATTCAGTTGTTACTTTTAGTTTGTTACATTACTTAGACATAGCGAGTTCTTACACTTATCTGTTTGTTATTTTAAATTGTCGCACATTTTATATAATGTTAGTCAAAATGTCAACAACATCATTGGCTCTGTATCTTATCTTTTTTCATTTGTACGTGTTACATTGTAGTAGCTGTAGTTGTTGCAAATAAATAAAATAAAATAAATAAAAAATAAATATGTTATGTATGTATCACTGCCGGACAAAGGCCAGCAAGGAGGTTTAAAGTAATCTAATCTAATGGGACGAAAAAAATATTTTTTGAAAATTGCCGTTTTTCCCTATACCTACCTACATTTTTCAAAATCTTTTTGAAAAAAAAATTGTCAGCCTTGGGAGTTTGGGAGAGGCCTATTATGTTCCGCAGTGCACGATGATAGGCTGCTGATAACAATTAACAAATGAATTATTCATCATCATCATCATCATCCCAGCCTATATACGTCCCACTGCAGGGCACAGGCCTACCCTCAGGGAGAGTGTATGGGCGTTAGTCCACCACGCGTGCCAAATGCGGATTGGTAGACTTCACATACGCATCGGAATGTTTTCTTCAGCGTATGCAGGTTTCCTCACGATGTTTTCCTTCATCGTTTGTGAGCAGTCGGTATTATACGTACATGAGTTAGAAAAACTCATTGGTACATGGCATGTGGTCCGTGCGGATTCGAACCGGAGTCTTGAGCCGAGAGAGAGAATTGAGTCGGAGTCAAGTGGAGCATCGGTGGCGCATTGCGGAGAGCTATGGAAATGAGTCTTAACTATTATAAAACCGTAAAATGAGGAATAAAAAAGTAGCGGTTCTCTTCATATAAATTCAAATAACATTCGATAGCGCGATTTAGAAACGTGCAGCGCCATCTATTGACAAAATTGTTAGTTTGTTTGTTTGTTCGCGCATCACGCAAAAACTACTGAACCGATTTTGATAAAACTTTTTTTGTTTGATAGCTTATGATCTGACTTAAAATCTGGTATATAATTTGTACGGACGAAGTCGCGGGAAACCACTAGTTATTACTAAAATTAAACCCTTCCCAAACTCCAGGTGCCGGTCACGGTGATCCCCGAGGAAGGGCACGGTCACCTCAGCTTGAGGCACTACCTTCGATCCATCGTTGTGATGCCGGCCTCCCTCCGCGTCGTCTGCCTCACCAACCTGTTCTGCTGGATGGCCCACGTCTGCTACTCCTTGTACTTCACGGACTTCGTGGGAGAAGCTGTATTTGGGGGCGATCCTGCTGTAAGTGATCAAATTGTTGCAATAGAAAGAGATATACAGGGTGAAATTGATATCATTAGCCTTTTAAACTAAGAGTCCATCAAACTGAATAACTTTTACGATGGGAGCAAACGAATCGGAGCAACAAGAAAATCAGCTGTCCCATACTAAACTGCACCCGCTGCCGCTGCCTACATGACTCAAATGTATGGGACAGCAGATTTTTTTTTGCTCCATATGTTTTGCTCCCATAGTAAAAGTTGTTCAGTTTGATGGGTAGACTCTTAGTTTAAAAGGATGCTAATGATATCAATTTCACCCTGTATATTGTGGGACATTTTTTTGCAAAATTTAATTGAAATCAGGTCCATAATTTAGACCTTGGACACTTAGCTGTCATTTCACACAAATAGAAAAAATTTACAAGAAGAGGCAAGCATGTGCCACACTAAGCCCGGCTTGCACCAACAAGCATTTAGGCTTAAACGTATTTAGTGATAGTTCTGTCTTTCAAACTGCTCATACAAATGACAGTGACAGCATCATATTTAAACATGTTTAAGCCTAAATACTTTTTGGTGCAAGCCGGCCTAAGTGAGTGAGAGAAATATACCATTTTCTACTAAGCGGGGAATAGGTTAAAATTTGTGGGGGCAAGGAGTGTCTGTTCCGTATGTACGTAGTACCGGTGAAATGTGGCGACTTTGCCATCAGCTACGTGCATTCATAAAATATAGATGAGAAAGTAGAGCAAAAAAACGAACTCTCTGCTTACGACTATAGGATATGGTAATAATCTGTGTGACAAATGCCTAAGACATTTTTTTATTTATTGAACTAAGTTCTCCCTGGCCGGTAGTCAGAGGTAAGTATTCTAAATAAGTATTAGCAGATTCAGAAAATCTACATTTTACAAGCAGTGCCCAAACAAATAAGGCAACATACTCGTACATGCCTCGAAATTCACGATGTTTTCCTTTAGCGAAAAGCCACTGTATTACAAATTGCACATAAGTTTTCTAAAAACTCATTGCTTTGAATTTAATCTACAGCTCCAGTGGCTTTACGGAAGGCGGAATTACTTGCCTCCATTACTTTTTTGAAGGAAAACATTATGATAATATTAACTAGTGTTTCACCACTTTTGCATACATTCTTGTTAGCTTATCTGACAGCTCGTTTGACATATTTTATATCAAAAACATGTAAAACTATCAGTCAAATAAGCTATCAAGAACTTACTTAAGTGATGAAACAAGCTCTAAGTTAAGTATCAAAAATAAATGGCCAGGCGAGCTTAGTAATTCAAAGAATTGATCTTCATTCACTGGCAGTACCCAACCCAAACCCTCAAACTCTGTCCTGTGTACTATCCTGTCCTGTTTTTAATGAGCAGTTATGCATGAAGGATGCACGATTCCCACACAATGTTTTCCTTCACCGAAAAGCTAGTAATGCCTGTTAGAAATGTAATAGCAATGTTGAAGACCTGCTTGATAATTGTTTCAGGCGCCAGTCGGCAGCCCGACGCGGGTCGACTACGAGGCTGGAGTCAGGTTCGGGTGCTGGGGCATGGCCATGTACTCATTGTCCTGTGCCTGCTACTCCACCGTCATCGAGAAGCTGATCAAGAGGCTTGGGTGAGTTTGTTGACATAATTATGGTATACGGCGTGCATAGAAAAATACCTAAGTCGCCCAAATGGTATTTCATATGGTCCTACATTCAAATTGTCCTACAAACGCAAAAATTTGCCTGGTTTTTCTTTCGAATTTAATGCATCAGCATATGCTCACGACTATATTCCCCGAGGGAAAAAATGAAATGAAATGAAAAACTCATAGGCACGAGTTGGCATGGACGGGGATCGAACCATCGCCTCCTGCACGGCAGGCAAGGTTACTCGCCAAACGACCACTACGGCATTCGAATTTAATGTAAGCTTATAAAAAGCGACTAAGAGATTTGCAGTGTTTATATGGACGATAGGCTAGCCACCTCTCACCACTTGCCACGTCATTCCATCCTGAAATTGATGATGATGAATGCTGACAGCATTGCTACAACTATTGGTAGTTGTAACAATGTTTCTGACCACCCGTAAGGCCAAAAGGGATTACGGTAGTTAAACACTTAAACAGGGTCCAACTTAATATGCTGACACTTTTTTGAGAGTATGATCAGACCATCAAACTGAACGACTATCTCTAAGGGACCAACATTGAAATCGCGAAAAAAATCAGCTGTCCCATAGATTTGGCTCGAGTTTTATGCAGTTTTGTATGGAACAGCAGATTTTTTTTCTCGCGATGTCGATGTTGGTGCCATAGAGAAAGCTGTTCTGTCTGATGGTCTGATAATCCCATTAAAAAGTGTCAGCATATTAAGAAGTACCCTATATGTGTATAATCATGTATAATTCAAAAATCGGCCAATAGACAGCTGTTATATTCATGCCTAAAGCCATGTTGACCGCATTATTATCTTATACCCTTCCGAGGCGCTACTGAAATATGCTAATAATAATTTAATAATGACGATGGGTGACATGTTTAATACATGCAATAACTAATCGATTTACTGATTTACGATCATTTATTCACTTTACATTTTCATCATATCTCGTCCGCGTCCCATTGGGAAACGCTTGATGGACGCCAACATAGATTTTCTCAAGATATGACCTGAATTCTTACATCACATTACCTACATCTGATCTGAATGAAAATGCGCTAGTCAAAGCGACACGAAACTGAAAATATCTCCACATAAAATCTGGGCAAAGAGAATTTCACCTAAAAGGAATTTTCATGAACTGAAAACGAAAATTAAACTACGAATATTATGCAAAAAAATGTTATGCCATTAGTGTTGTACTTTATAACTTAAAAAAAAAACGTTTTTTGTACTTATCTAAAGCTACAGATACATCTAGATATAGCTTTAAACCTAGTCTTTAAAGCAAACAAAGGAAAAACATTTTACACAGTAGGTAGCAAGACATATTACGAGACAGGTACAGTCAGCATCAAAAGTATCTAGGCATGTTAAGTGTTCATAAATATCTGGACAACTTAACGATAGCAAACCTTATTTCAACTCACAAAGAAATCAAATTAATTTATATGTCATGTTATTATTTGTTAAGTTAAAAACAAATGGTATCTAGTAGGAAATAGGGTTTATTTTCGTGTAATTGTTCAGATGTTTTTGAACACCGGAGATGCTTAGAGATACTTTTGATGCTGACTGTACGTACGTGTAGTAATTATAGTACTCTGTCTCTGTGGTAATGTTGAACCAAACCAAACCAACCACCAAATGAATCTTGGTAAAACGTTCCAATCGTTTTACCTTTCACAATGTTTCACAATTTTGAAGTTTTTATTTTTCATAGGTACTTTAATACAGGCTCCAACTTAATGTGCTGAGACGGCTTTTAAGGAGATGATCAGAACATCTATCGAGCAATTAAAATTTGCTGTCATTTGGGTCGAGTATGTAGCCCAAAGATGCCGTACGTAGCCTTTGATTTTTTTATGGAACAGCAGATTTTTTTTCGCAATTTCAATTTGTTTTATTGGTCCCATAATGAAAGTGGTATAGCCTGATGGTTTTTAGCGCCCCTTTCAATATGCAACGCACTTAAATTTTACACCCTGTATACTGAATAGGTACTGTATGGTACCTAATTCAAACTCTAAAACGGACTATGTACGTTTAGTTTCTAGGCCAATCGTCTTTGGAGAAACACTTATAGATGTGGACGCACCCTAAGATAATTTAGTGACACTCAACTAGAACTAAGAAACTTGGTTAACATGTAGGTATTCACGTTAGCTAATTAGAAAGTTTGAAACTAGGTCGGGTGGTTTTATTGAAGTAGATGCTAAATTTAAATTAATTCCAGTTCAGCTAACGTAATTAATGTCTGAAAGTTATCCAATAGATTATTTATTATACTTAGCTATAGATAGCACAACTAAATTCATGTTTTAGCCATTATTTGGAAATACGTTGAAAACTGACTTGATTATTAAACGGCTTTCTGAATTTCGATTCGGAATATAAATACCGGTTTCTTACCATGAAAATAATCTTTAATTTTAGGTTTACTACTTATAGCTACAGGATGATATCAATATCAGCAATGTGTCGATAAATTTTTAGGTGTGGTTCAGACCATCAAACTGAACAACTTTTACAAACAAACCACCAATTACAATACAACTATTCCATGCTAAACTGCAATGCCTTCTCTACTGTAAAATTATTAACATTTGATTTTTCTTTCTGCAATTTCAAGGTTTGCTCCCATGGTAAAAATAGTGTAAAAGTCAGTTTGATGGTGATCCACTCCTAAAAATTTGCGACTCATTTCAATTTGACCCTACAGGATATCCTATCTATGTGAATACCTACCTATTTTATTTATTTATTCAGATTTAGGATTACTAACAAAGTTAACACAGATACAATCACAGTTCTAAAGCTATTACAATAGGCAGGTGCAACCTCACTTATAAGTAACCACGGCATTCAATTGGACAATTTTTATAGAATTTATAATCATGCATGCATTATTAAAATTATAAAAAATATAGCTTGAAATACAATCAATGTTGACAATTTAAAAGTGTAAAAGGACATCAACCTATAATAACTACAACTTATGTACATTTATTTAACAATTGACAATCTAGTTATACAGTCAGATAATACATCATAAAATAATACTAACTTTGTAGGCGTAGGTCTAAGCCATCAAACTGAATAACTTTTACTGTGGGCCAACTGTAAAATCAGGGCAAAAATCTGCTGTTTCATACATTTTTGTTTCGAGCATTATCACATTTTCTATGAGACAGCATTTTTTTTGCTATTTGACTGTTGTTCCTATAGTGAAAGTTGTTCAGTTTGTTTGTCTGAAGAACCCCCTTAAGTATGTAACCCATTTAAGTTGACACCTTGTGTAAAAATATTTATTTAAACCAAAACATAAATTTAATACGATAGATTAATAGAAATCCATAGCATTTACCAGCTTTTGTTGTTCTAAACATACATGTCCTCTGCGTACCCTTCAACTTGACTCGTATCGTACACTTGAACGCATGTAAACAAATAACGGACGGAACATTTCCTAGATTTGCTAACGAGATCAGGCGGCCCTTGACTTTCACCACTTCCCTAGGCACTTCAATGGCTTCTAAAGGATTTGAAAAATCAATATCAGACTGTACGCTAGTCTACTTATGTTACTAGGTACCTATTACCTACGTACCTCTCTTAGCTTTTAAGTTTACCATCTCATGTACCTACCTACCTAATGAATGCTGTAATTATGGATAGCAATAAATATTGAGTACTTACCTATTGAGTAGATATAGATATAATGTGACACTAATATTTGTTTCTTAACTGGCTTCGTCTGTCTTCTGTACAGCTCTGTGGGTCTACCATGAGTTTTCACCGTTCTTTACTGCTGTAGTTACGTCACCAATTTTGTATTGAATTTCGTACAGCGCTCCTAGTGGTTACGTTGAGAACTAATTTCTGTTATACGATTTGGCGACGTAACTACAGTAGTAAAATACAGGGAAAACTCATGGTAAGCCCTCTGATTTGAGGAACTGAACACTTCGGTGTCTGTTTTCACTTCAGTCACTGAGATTTTCTCCGATTGACGTAAAAAAGTACAAATTTGGATAATAAGGACGTAACCTGCGGTCATAAAAGTAGAATTTCGTCGATACTCCAGTGTGCCGTCAATAGTACTATTTTTAGACTCAATATAATTTTAGCTTAGAAAAAGTATATGTCTAGAATGAGCCTCACTGTTTTACCGTATAAAACAAGAGGGGCCAAGTTTCATAGGTTGATGTGCGTGAGGCGCCATACAAATTATGTATGTGTGCGTGTATATGTATAGGGTTTAGGAGCCAGTACTGGTTCCAATTTTTTTCGACGCTTTCTATCTTCGACTGTCAATCTTGACACATAACTTTATCAAAGAATTTAAGGTTTTCTAAAATAATTTGATGATTCCGCTAGTTGAATTATAAATAAAACTCATCTATAAGTCTCAGTAGAAAAAACTTAACTATTAAGTTGTCATACTCGAGTAAATATGGAAACTAGCTTATTATAGTTACTTAAGTATTTAAATAGCCAGCATACAGCATATAAGTTAAAACCACATGCTTGATGGAAAGCGAGTCGTTAAACACTCTCTCAATATACCTAGCTTAGCTATAGCATATAGCTTACCTCATTTGGAGTTTGGAGGAGGTTTGTTTAAGCGCCTCTGGCAATGAAATAATGAGATAGGAATAGGGGTTTTGCATTAATTTAACCGTTTGAATTCCTTTTTGATTAGGGCAGGTAAGTAGCTACTTCAAAATGTTTAATTCAAGTAACGATTAAAGTGAACTTTTATGTTTTAACATCATCGTTATACTGTGACGATATGGATAACAACGCAACGCTTCTTGCGAGCGTAGCTCGTCCGTCCGTCCGTCCGGTCCGTCTAACTGTCTGTCCTACCCATTTAGGGCCTTAGATCAAAATAAAATTAATGGATAGGCCTAAAGCGCGGTAAGTTGAAGCACACTACTAGTGCACTTGGTCCATACAAACTAGCGCCATTATCTGTCAAATCTAGGGCACTTGCATACAAATTTGAAGTAAACCTTTCAAATGAAAGTTTTGCCTAATTTTCCTGGTTTGAAATGTTTGCGTAAGGCCATTAATTTTATTTTGAGGGCTGTAACTTTTGAACCGCAATAGCTAAATAGTTGACATTTTCACAGAATGTGCTTTATTATGGCGGATTAGCTAACAAATAATAAAAATGTCAAAAAGTTAATAGTTAAGGGGGTCCTCGTACAAGAAACTAGTTTTTATCAACGTTTTTTCTTCTCGCTCTATCATAAAAAAACTGAAATACATACAAGCGTTAAACTTGGTGTGATTTTAGAGCAAACTCTACAGTATACCAACAAATAATAAAAACCGGCCAAGTGTAAGTCGGTCCCTGAGAAAACAAAACTTTTTAGTAAGTTAAAATGTTGTGTGGTGGTGTGGTACGGAGCTCTCGGTGCGCGACTCGCGTTTGAACGGGTTTATAGACATACTAGCTACTAGCGGACCCGGCGACCTTGTACCGCCTGAGAATTAGTTTTTCCCGACACACCCTTGGCCGTTTTATATAGCCTATGTTTCTCAGGGATAATGTAGCATTCAAATGGTGAAAGAATTTTTGAAATTGGTTAAGGCTAGGTTATCCCAGTGCAAGCGTCTCTTTCTTGCAAGCATAAGTTTACAATTAGCCATCCCGGTCCAATTGAAAGCAGGATCGCAAAAAAACGTGTTTTTCGTCAATATCTTTGCTCGTGGGAGTTACTAAGCTAAAAATTCTTCTGAGTTCACTAGAAAAATTTAATGTATTTAGTTAAGTACAAGAATAAAAAGTTAAATATCAGCAGTTTAATCATAGTATTGAAAAAACACAACAAAAAGGGGTAACTTTGGGATGTTTTTCTATCTAGTAAACTTAATCTAATCGTGTAATTGAGAACAGTCGCCCATCCGATCCGCCCGATCCTTAAATAAGACATAATTTAATTTCAGACTTTAAAACACAGTTTAAAACACTTTCGTTCTTGTTCAAAAAACGGCCTCGACGGGATAACAGCGTCTTAAGTAGTTTTTGCGTGAAAGCGTAACAAACAAACTTACATTCGCATTTATAATATAAACATATTAGTGTCAATCGTAAATGTTTATTTATTGAATCAATCAATATTGCCCATTCTCTTGTGTTCTGTGTTCAGCGTGGACCAGTGTGACCAGTGTCCATGCTGAAATAAACAAGAATCACGTCTATGTGCATAGGTACAGTCCAAGCTTGCAATCCAAATATTGTTCTAGGTATTCTATAGTCAAACTACATCTAACTAAGCGGTCACTGATATTTGGTACCTCAGATCCTGTGAGGTTGCTTCAAATACTAAAGATTTGGGTCAAATTGTAGAAGCCCAATTCTCAAAAGGCATAATAAATGAGTTTACAAACGGCTCATTCTCAAACGAAAGACATACAGGGTGGTCACCCAAGTAACACCAGCAAGTTGCTTTAAACCTTTATACACTATAAATTGCCTATTAGTGGTTAATATATAGACAACAGTGTTCTAAAGGTGATTTATAATAAGATGAAACATTCTAATAGAGTGTAGTGTCTCAGATCCACGTTTTAGAACCTCCTTTAAACTAAAAGATTAATCTAGTGTAAATAAACTAGTTGCTATCTACACTTAGTTTGGAAAAAGTGTTTGTTTAGAGTAATAATTCTGAAAGGAACATATTTTAAGACTTTCTGTAGAGTGATTTGACTATCATAAGCTAATTTGTTTTAGACGTGATCAATGTGGTTTAATACTGGTCTATAAATAAATGTTTATTAGAATGTTCTAGACGGACACAGTTTATATCTATTGAACAGAGTAAAATCTGAAGGCTTCCCGCTTAAATGTGTTTATAGAGGATAGTTTTGAAAAGATACGTTAATAAGTGTTTTTATTCTACTGCTGGACGGTGTTCAACTATCCAGCAATGGAAAAAGTAAAAAAAACAAATATTCCGGGGGATTTCGACGAAATGTTCGTAAATACATGGAAAATAAGGAGATATTAGAACAAGATACAATAGTGTTTTTGTCTCAGGAAAAAAATAGCTAGCTGTCCCCCACTGGAGCCGACCGGGAAAATATGTTATCGTTGTCCCCCACTAAAATAGTATCAATGGATTTTAATGGAAACACTGTAAATGGTGTAATGTAATGTGTGTAAATAGTGTGCTTTATACATTAATAATAAAATAATAATGTCATAAATTCGAATACAACACTTATTAATTATTTATATGGTTATAGCCGAAGAGCGGACAGTTGGCAACCCTACCTCATCGAGTAGCAAGATGTGACCTACCTATTATAGGGTGTAGCACATCAGAAAGGTACCTACGTCTAAAAGTACAGGGTTGACTGGAGGGTTTTGTACAGTGAACAAAAAAGTGGACATTTTTTTTGGTGTAAATTATCTCATCGAGTAACAAAATGCGACCTACCTAGGGTGTAGCACATCAGAAAGGTTCGTCTAAAAGTACAGGGTTGACTGGGCGTAGCCTTAGTTTACAGTGAGCAAAAAAGTTGTCATTTTTTTTGGTGTAAATTACCTCATTGAGTAACAAGTTGGCATATAGTAGGTACAGACGATAGAACTCATCGAGAAGTGCCGAATTTTATAGTTCCCGGTAGCTCTACTATTCCAGGCTACGGCAGTGGTCTAGCTAACGGTAGGGCGGGGAATGCTAAGAATACCCGGGTTACCAGAGGCTGCCAACATCAACGACTGTTATTGGCGACGTTAACGTATAACAGACGAACACTGATGGAGGACGAAAAGTTCACGAAACTCGAGATAGAACTAAAAAAGATTGAGAGGCATATTCTTGGGTTGTCAGAGGTCCGAAGACAGGGGGAGGATACGATGACCCGAATCTGGCCACTTGTTCTACTTCCGAGAAGGCGAAAGCCTGTTCCAGGGTGGTGTAGGATTTCTCTTCAACAAAACCCAAACAACCAATGCAATGGAGATCAGCAGTGTGTCGAATCGGGTAGAATACCGCGTGCTAAAATTCTCCAAAAGGTGTAGCTTGAAGGTTGTACAGGTATACGCCTACTACGACGGGCTCTGACGAAGAAGTCGAATCGGTATACGAGGATATCTCTAGAGCTATCAACGGTACTGCAAAGACTCATTTCACGGTTGTGGTGGGGGATTTCAATACCAAAGTGGGTACAGGAGAACGATGAGTCAAAGGTGGGTCAGCACGGTATTGGTAACAGAAACCAGAGAGGGCATAATTATGCTGCTTGGCTTCCTAGAGAGGCAAGGGTTATACTTGATGAACTCATTCTTCAAGAAGCAGCCCCAAAGGAGCTGGACCTGGCGAAGCCCTGACAGCCGGACGAAAAATGAGATCGACTTAATCATGACTTATAAACGGCACATATTCAGAGACGTATCAGTGATCAATAGGTTTAACAACGGAAGTGATCACCGACTTGTCCGAGGCACTCTGAATATAATTACAAGCTCGAGTGAAGACGTCTGATGAAATCGACTCTCCGTCCCACATTTCCACACACAGCACCAAACTGTAGTTGGAAGTGACAGCTTCCAACTTGACCTTCATAACATAATTGATTCGTTGGAAACCACCGAGGACGCGGAAGTTGGCGAGGCTACAAACCAACTAGTAAAAGCTCTCCGTGAAGTGGGCTACAGGCATTTCCGCATGCAGCGTGTCGCAAAAGATTCCAAGCTCTCAAGCAAGACTCTGGAGTTTATAAGGCATAGACGTAAAATCCTGTCTGAGCAAGAGTTTTCGGCAGAACATCGGGCTCTCAATAAACAAATAAAAAAGCTGATACGGCGCGACCTCTGAACACACACGCTCCATAGAGGAGGCGATTGAGCAGAACCAGGGGTCGAAAGTGTTCGCTCAGCAGCTCGGGAGATGCCACCTGTCTAAACTCAAAACAGCGGACGGGAAGATCGTTGCCTCTAAGCCGGAGCTCCTCGCTGAAATTAAGAAGTTCTTTGGAAGTCTGTATGCAACACACGCTCCAAAGCCTGTAGCTCGCAACACCCGCTCCAAAGCCTGTAGCTTGCAACACCGACCCCAGATCAGGGACTGAATTACCGAAAAATTTAGGTATATTTATTTAACGGTATGACGTCATACCGATAAATTCTGGTTAAAGAAAAATTTCAATACCGAAATAAATTACGGTACTGGAAAATAAACGGTATTCTTAAATACCATCACCTAACTAATCTTTATGAATAAAGGTTTTTATTGATAAATTGCCATGCCGCGCTTCTTTCTACCATGCTTCAATTCGTTTCATTCGCTACGTGGCAGCAACAATGGCCAGCCACGTTTTTCATTACGTACGTATTCCTTTATAAGAAAACGGTACGGTACCTTTATAGTGTTACGAGCGACGGGTTCAGGGATTGGAGTGAAACGCCAAGTCCAAATTTACAGAGTTTATTGGGTTTATCTTACACACGGTCCTCCTCACAGGGTCCTCTTCGCGGAGTCCTCGACGCAGAGATTTCCCCTTGCACAGTCCTTGTCACAGGGTCCTCAGACGGGGGTTCTCCTTTACACCACTGTAGCACTGTTCACTACGTCACTTCTATGACGTCACGACACGTCACCACTACGACGTCACGACACACGTCACAATTATGACGACACGGCACTACACTCACTTGACTACACACTGTTTACTTCTCACTAGTTACTTTTCACTTATTCTCTTCTGCCTTTTGGTTTCGCACTTATCACTGTTAAACTCAGTACTGCCCTGTGGCCGCAAACTCGCCGGCTTATATAGCCCTATAGAATCTTCCAGAATATTGAATTTCGATCTTCATTTCGTTATTTCTTTGTTTCCTTCCAAACGTTTCTAATTATCTCTAGCTCCTCCCCCTTTCTCGAATATTCCTAGACACGGTTATTTTGTCTCTTTCCAAATATTCTTTCCAATTTTCCTTCTCCCTCTTTCCTCTGGAACATTCCTGAACAATAGAAATATTTTCGTCGGGGTGAGGTCTCGAACCCAGGACTTCTCGAACTTTCGGGATCGCACGTCCGACCGCTGAGCCACAAAGCTAATTGACAAACCCTCTGAATTTGTGAATGCCTTTTTACGATTAACGTTTGGCAGCATCCGTGACACTGCCCCTCCCTTAGTTCTGCTCGTCCCGAGCATCATTACTGCCGAAATATCGAGCTAACCGGTCAACGTGCACTATCTTCAAAGGGCTCCTTGGCGATCGTCGGATTCGGTATGTGACGTCGTTTATTTTAGTCACTACCTCATACGGTCCTTCCCAACTTGCTTGTAACTTCGGGCACTTCCCTTTCTTCCGGACTGGATTATGCAGCCAAACCGATGTTCCTTCCTCGAACCCCGTATAGTTCGCCTTTCGGTCATATCGTGTCTTCGAACGGTCACTGGAGTTTTGACCTGCTTCTCGAAGTTGTTCATAGATGTCGACCATTTTCTCTCGCAGTTCGCTTACATAATCACTGATACTTTTAGGAGTGCCTGGTGCGCATCCTGATAATAAATCCGCTGGAAGCTTCAATTCTCTCCCGAAGTTTGCTATGGCTGGAGTTGTTGAAGTACTCTCATGAACAGCGGTTCGATAAGCTAACAGGAAAAGAGGTATGTACTCATCCCAGTTATCCTGATGACTATCAACGACCTTCGCAAGATGTCGTTCCAAAGTTTGATTGAACCGCTCTACCATGCCGTCGGACTGAGGGTGATAAGGAGTAGTCCGAGTCTTGTGGATTCCGAAAATCTTGCAAACTTCCTGGAACAACTGTGACTCAAAGTTCCTGCCCTGATCACTGTGCATTTCTAGCGGAACGCCAAACCGGCAGAAAACTTCATTTACTAACTTGGTCGCCACAGTTATCGCTTCCTGATTCGGGATGGCAAATACTTCTGGCCACTTTGTGAAGTAATCCATTACCACAAGTATATACCGGTTTCCTGATTTAGTGACTGGAAATGGTCCCGCGACGTCTAGTGCGATTCGTTCCCAAGGCGCCCCAACATTATAAATTTTCATTGCTGCCCTGCTCCTCGTATGAGGTCCCTTAACAGCTGCACAGACTGTGCACTTGCGGCACCAATCTTCCACATCGTCTTTACAATGCAACCAGTAAAATCTTTCCTTTACCTTTTCCAAGGTTTTCTTTACACCCAGATGCCCTCCGGAAGTTCCATCATGAAAAACTCGTAGAATTTCTTTCACCTTAGCTCGTGGGACCACCAACTGTAGATACAAGTCTTTGCCATTCGGTGTCTCCCATTTTCTACAGAGTAATCCATTATGTATGACGAGGCTCTTCCACTGTGCCCAAAGTCCCTTCGTAACTGCTCCGTACCTTGCCACCTCACTCCACTGAGGCTTAGAATCATCATTCCTTAACCAGTTCAGGATTGGCCCGACTCCTGAGTCCTTTTCCTGTTCAAGGCGCATCGCCTCGTTTCCCCACTCATCATTGATGGCATCAGTTCTGATAACCCTGAGTGAAACTGTGTCCTTCCCTTCCTGCTTGCTGCAGTGCTTACAATCTTCTGGACATGGTCTTCTTGATAATGCATCTGCATTGGAATGAACTCTTCCGCTTCGATGTTCCACTTCAAAATTGAATTCCTGTAGTTGCTCCAACCATCTTGCTACTTGACCCTCCGGGTTCTTAAATTGAAGTAACCATTTCAATGCAGCGTGGTCTGTCCTGACTAAAAATTTACGTCCCAGCAAATACTTCTTGAAGTGTTGTACAGTCTTCACTACCGCCAATAATTCTCGTCTAGTTACACAATAGTTTCTCTCTGGTCTAGACAATGACTTACTGAAGTAGGCTATTACAGTTTCCTGCTCACCATGTCGCTGTGAGAGCACACCTCCAATCCCGATGTTACTAGCGTCCGCATCTACAACAAATTCCCCTTGAACGTCGGGATATCCAAGAATTGGTGCCTCACTTAGACGTTCCTTTAACTCCATAAAAGCCTTTTCACACTCTGAATCCCATGTGAACGTCCTCTTCTCTTCCGTAAGTCGATGTAGTGGCTTCGCGATGTCCGAAAACCCTTTCACAAACCGACGATAGTAAGAACAGAGCCCAAGGAAAGCTCTAACTTGTGTCTTATCTCTCGGGGTCGGCCACTCCCTTACAGCAGCAGTTTTGGCAGGATCGGTCTCGACTCCTCTCTCCGAGATTACATGTCCAAGGTAGTTGACTTGCCGTTTAAAGAAAGAACATTTGCTTGGACTCAACTTGAGATTAGCCCCACGCAGCCTTTCGAATACTTTCTCCAACTTTTTCAGGATGATCATCGAAGTCTCGACCAACAATAATGATGTCGTCCAGGTAAACCAGACACGTGTCACCCAGAATTCCAGCAAGGACACGTTCCATCAATCTCTCGAAAGTCGCAGGGGCGTTACACAATCCAAACGGCATCACCTTGAACTGCCACAGTCCTTTCCCTGTAGAAAACGCAGTTTTCTCTTTGTCTTTGGGGTCTACGTCCACTTGCCAGTACCCACTTTTCAGATCGAGCGTCGAAAACCATTTCATTCCATTCAAAGTGTCTAAGGTGTCGTCGATTCTTGGCAAAGGGTAGCTGTCTTTCTTCGTTACTTCATTAAGCTGCCGATAAACCACACAAAATCTTGTTGAGCCATCCTTTTTCTTGACGAGAACTACTGGTGAACACCAGGGACTTGATGAAGGTTCGATGACATTACTCGTCCTCATGTCCTCTATCATTTCCTCCACTTCCCTCTCACGAGCAAACGGAATGCGCCTAGGTCGTTGCTTGATTGGCACTACATCTCCTGTATTAATCGTGTGCTTCACCAAGTCTGTTCTGCCAATATCTGCGCCGTTCTTAGAGAACAAGTCTGAAAAACGCAGCAGCAAGTTCTTCGCTTTCAAAGCCTGTAGCTTAGTCAGGTCCTTGCCGGAGTCTTCCATAACTTTCGATACTACATCCCCCTCAGCCTTATGTTTCTTAGGAGGATTTTCCACACATTGTCGTAACCATAAAACTTCCTCACAGTGACCAACAATCTCTCCCTTCTCAATCGTCAGCTCCACATCACCAACGTTAAGTATAGGGATTGAAGTAGATGAAACTGATCCAACAACTGTTCTCGCCGGAATCCAAGAAGTTTCAGCTTTAACTTTTTCTATGACAGCACATCTTCGTGGTAATTTCCCATCGTTATTCTTGGGCAAAACAACAGGTACCAAGGTCTGTGATCTAGGCTTGAGAACTGTTCTTCTTACACAGTAGACCTTTCCCGATGATCCACCTTTCATCGGAACCTCCTCTGTGCTACACCGTAGAACTCCGTTTTTCATGTCTATATTGCACTGATGATTTTGTAAGAAATCTAAGCCAATGATGCAATCGTCCACTATTTCAGCTACAATCACCTCATGTTTGAAAGGAGTTTCCCTGATCTTAATCGAAACTCCTAACTCTCCCTTAACAGGTATGCGCTGGCCGGTAGCTGTTGTTAACTGTAGGTTGGTTTGCTGCAAAAGTCGTTTTTCCTGATAACTCTTCATTTTGCTTAGCAGTCGAGTATTGATCACGGTCCTCGAAGCTCCGGTATCCAAAGTTAGTTGACAGATTCTACCATTGATCTCTCCTTCAACTAATAGACTATTTCCGTCCGATGTTTGTTTGACTCTAATGGTTGGGGTTGCAACATAACCGGCCAGCGCCCACCCCGCAGCCCTGGCTGGTTCTAGTTTTCCTGCTGCTCATCAGTCGAGACTCCTATATCCCGACGGCCTGCGCGCTTCGGGCAGGAACTGCGAAAATGCCCACGTTCACCACACTCGTAGCACACATAATTGACGTTTCGATTTCTTGGCACTGATGCTCTAGTCACCACAATCTCCCTGAGGCGAGCGGAACGTGAATCCTGACGTACGGCTTCCACCTCCAATGCATGGGCAACAGCGTCTCAGAGTGTAACATGGTGTCCGAGTCGCACTGCAGCTCGCACCTCCGGATCCCGTATCCCATCCGTAAAGGCCTGCAGGAGCATGTCCTCGATGGCTGCTGGTGATGACTGGAAAGCCTTTCGCACGAGCTTCTCCACTTCCACGGACCATTGCTGCAGACTCTCGTTAGCATGTTGGTTACGTTCCTTCAATCGCGCCCGATACATGTGTTCGAGAATTTCGAGATGTCCATCGCCGAATCGAGCCTCCAGAGCTCCGAAGAGTTTGTCGAACGTCAGATTTTCGCCAGCTCCTACGGCTTCCAGCACGGTGAGAGCCTGTCCCTGGAGTGCTAATGTCAACGCAGACTGCGCCTCCTCTTTGCCCCAACCATTAACCTTCATTGCTGTCTCAAATTGTAGCTTGAAGGCGGGCCATGACGTCAGTCCATCGTAAACCGGAGTCTTGACACCTTTTGGCTGTATGGGTGAGTCAAAAACAGCAGCGACACGCCTATGAGATTTGCTCTGCTCAACATCTCGTCGGATTTTGGCAAACTCACCCTCCACACGATCAAACCTCTCCTCAAACTCACCCTTCACATGATCTAACCTCCCTTCAAACTCACCCTTCACACGATCCAACCTCCCTTCGACGATTTCGACTCTCTCTACTGCCTGCTGCAAGCCTTTCGTTATATCTTTATGAAGCGTCTCCTGCATCGTGCGCATTTGTTCTTCCTGACGGTGAGCCTGCTCTTCCTGACGGCGAGCCTGCTCTTCCTGACGGCGAACCTGCTCTTCCTGACGGCGAGCCTGTTCCTCATCACGGTGAGCCTGTCCTTCTTTTATTGCGCGCAGTTGTTCCTCCTGCCTGCGAGCCTGTTCCTCCTGGCGGCGAGCCTGTTTTTCCATCATGCGAGCCTGTTCCTCTTGACGGCGAGCTTGTTCTTCCATCATGCGCTGGATTTGATAGAGGAAGTTCCCTGGGTTCTGCTCCGGAGTGCGCTGCACTTCACCTCCTTCAGGTCTTCTCTCTGGGGTTCGCTGCACCTCAGTGGTAAGGGCCGCACCTTCCTGCCGCGCTTCTGACATGGCCCGAGTGGTGACTCCCTTTAACTCCTTGGGCACCAGCGGCATCCTACTCCAATCCCACTTCTGACACCAAATGTTACGAGCGACGGGTTCAGGGATTGGAGTGAAACGCCAAGTCCAAATTTACAGAGTTTATTGGGTTTATCTTACACACGGTCCTCCTCGCAGGGTCCTCTTCGCGGAGTCTTCGACGCAGAGATTTCCCCTTGCACAGTCCTCGTCACAGGGTCCTCAGACGGGGGTTCTCCTTTACACCACTGTAGCACTGTTCACTACGTCACTTCTATGACGTCACGACACGTCACCACTACGACGTCACGACACACGTCACAATTATGACGACACGGCACTACACTCACTTGACTACACACTGTTTACTTCTCACTAGTTACTTTTCACTTATTCTCTTCTGCCTTTTGGTTTCGCACTTATCACTGTTAACCTCAGTACTGCCCTGTGGCCGCAAACTCGCCGGCTTATATAGCCCTATAGAATCTTCCAGAATATTGAATTTCGATCTTCATTTCGTTATTTCTTTGTTTCCTTCCAAACGTTTCTAATTATCTCTAGCTCCTCCCCCTTTCTCGAATATTCCTAGACACGGTTATTTTGTCTCTTTCCAAATATTCTTTCCAATTTTCCTTCTCCCTCTTTCCTCTGGAACATTCCTGAACAATAGAAATATTTTCGTCGGGGTGAGGTCTCGAACCCAGGACTTCTCGAACTTTCGGGATCGCACGTCCGACCGCTGAGCCACAAAGCTAATTGACAAACCCTCTGAATTTGTGAATGCCTTTTTACGATTAACGTTTGGCAGCATCCGTGACAATAGCATTACGGTACCGTTATGTTTTTACGGTACGGTCAAGGTGTAAGATAACGGTACCGTTATGCCTAACCTTAATAGCATTACGGTACCGTTACATTTTTACAGTTCTGGTACCGAGTGCTTTAACCGCTTTCAGTCCCTGCCCCAGATCCCCAATATTAAGCCACTGTACGGACGATATCCCGCAAGTTGACTCGAGTGAGATTAGGAAAACCCTCATACAACAAAAAAATAACAAAGCTCCGGGTGAAGACGGAATAACAACAATGCTTCTGAAGGCTGGAGGTACTCAGGAAAGGCTCTTTAATTCCGTTATTCACAATGGCATAACACCGGAGTCGTGGAGCGGAAGTATTGTGGTCTTGTTGTAAAAGACTACGTCTACCTTGGACAGACTATAAGACTAGGAAGAAACAACTTCGACAAGGAGGTCGTTAGGCGCATCCATCTAGGATGGGCTGCTTTCGGGAAACTACATCATATATTTGCCTCGGCTCTACAACAACGCCTTAAAACGAAAGTATTCAATCAGTGTGTCCTGCCAGTAATGACCTATGGTGCGAAAACATGGACCCTGACGATAGGACTACCTAGTTCATAAATTCCAGGTCCCTCAGCGAGCTTTTTTTTTGAGCCGGCCATGTCTGTCGCATCAGGAAAGGTGGGCAAGAATTGTCACGCCCTGGATCCCAGAAAACGGTCATCGGCGTCCAGGTCGTCCTAGGAAGAGGTGGCGGTACGATCTAGATGCTTTCGATAACGCGTGGCCAGAGCATGCGCAGGACAGAGATGGTTGGAGGATTAAAGGGAAGGCCTTTGCCCAGCAGTGGGATGAAATAGGCTAGAAATTTTTTTTTTTTATTTATCAGTACAAAATTGTAACAGACCCATAGAATACATATCTTAATCTAGAATAAGCGTAGCATAAGCATAAGCATAATGCTCACGACTGTATTCCCCGATGGGTAGTCAAGTCAGAGATATTCTGAAACCTCAGAACATCCACGTTTCACGAGTAGTACCGGAACTCTGTCCAATGTAACGGGGTGTGAGCCCGTCGCCACTTCTAATGGACAATGGGTACAATACATGCCTCGAAATTGAAGCATGCCGGTTTGCTTACGATGTTTTTCGTCACCGAAAAGCCAATGGTCTTACAAATCGTACATACATTCCGAAAAACTCATTGGTACGAGTCGGCCTGGACGGGATCGAACCATCGCCTCCTGCACGGCATGCAAGGTTACTCGCCACTAGACCACCACGGCTTATACTATTCAGTTTTCTGTATAATCTGCCTTACAGTGCAGATGTGGTCTATGGTACCTACTACTGTAGCCTTTTCGAAACCTGGCCTGCTCTGGGGACTGAAACTCGTCGAATTTTCGAGCGTGACGGTTCGTAATAAACACTCGAACACTTATAGACATGGCTCAGAAGTGAGATCGGTCTGTAGTTCTTGAGGAGGGTTTTATCTCCTTTTTTGAAGAACAAGACCACAACACTTCCGCTCCATACCTCCGGTGTTATACCATACCGGAATTAAAGAGCCTTCCTAGGACTTTCAGGACACCTCAGGTACCAGAGTAACTCCAGCCTTTAGAAGCATTGTTGTATTCCGTCTTCACCCGGAGCACTGTTATTTTTCAGTTGTTTGAGGGCTTTCCTAATCTCACTCGAGTCAACGTCCGGGATATCGTCTGTGTAGTGCTTATTATTGGGGACCTGGGGTCAATGTTGCGAGCTACAGGTTTTGGAGAGTATGATGCATACAGACTTCCATATAACTTATCAACTTCAGCGAGGAGCTCCGGCTTAGAAGAAACAATCTTGGCATCTCCCAAGCTACTGAGCGAACACTTTCGCCCCTGGTTATCAGCTTTTTTATTTGTTTATTGAGAGCCCGATGTTCTGCCGAAAACTCTTGCTCAGACAGGATTTCATAAGCTCCAGAGTCTCGCTTGAGAGCTTGGAAGCTTTTGCCACACGCTGCATGCGGAAATGCCTGTAGCCCAATTCACGGAGAGCGTTTACTAGTTGGTTTGTAGCCTCGCCAACTTCCGCGTCCTCGGTGGTTGCCAACGAATCAATTATGTTATGAAGGTCAAGTTAGAAGCTGTCACTTCCAACTACAGTTTGGTGCTGTGTGTGGAAGTGTGGGACGGAGAGTCGATTTCATCAGACGTCTTCTTTCGAGCTTGTAATTATATTCAGAGTGCCTCAGACAAGTCGGTGATCACTTCCGTTGTTAAACCTATTGATCACTGATACGTCTCTGAATATGTACCGTTTATAAGTCATGATTAAGTCGATCTCATTTTTCGTCCGGCTGTCAGGGCTTCGCCAGGTCCAGCTCCTTTGGGGCTGCTTCTTGAAGAATGAGTTCATCAAGTATAGCCCTTGCCTCTCTAGGAAGCCAAGCAGCATAATTGCCCTCTCTGGTTTCTGTTACCAATACCGTGCTGACCCACCTTCGACTCATCGTTCTCCTGTACCCACTTTGGTATTGAAATCCCCCATCACAACCGTGAAATGAGTCTTTGCAGTATCGTTGATAGCTCTAGAGATATCCTCGTATACCGATTCGACTTCTTCGTCAGAGCCCGTCGTAGTAGGCGTATACCTGTACAACCTTCAAGCTGCACCTTTTGGAGAATTTTAGCACGCGGTATTCTACCCGATTCGACACACTGCTGATCTGTTCTCAGCTTGGCCATGAATTTATAATTAGTTTATAAGATATTGTAATGAGTTAATTTAATACACGAATTAGCATCTCTGACATTATCAAAATAATAATTTGTAAGCCGCAAGGTAAGACATGGAGGACCTAATTTATTTTTGTAACACCTGCTTGTAAAACTACGCATGTCATACAAATAAATGCATCTTTATCTTTATCTTTATCTCCATTACATTGTTGATGAGGGTTTTGTTGACGAGAAATCCTACGCCACCCTGAGACAGCCTTTCGCCTTCTCGGAAGTAGAACAAGTGGCCAGATTCTAGGGTCATCGTATCCTCCCCCTGTCTTCGGACCTCTGACAAGCCAAGAATATGCTTCTCAATCTTTTTTAGTTCTATCTCGAGTTTCGTGAACTTTTCGTCGTCCATCAGTGTTCGTCCGTTATACGTAGCCAATAACAGTCGTTGATGTTGGCAGCCTCTGGTAACCCGGGTATTCTTAGCATTCCCCGCCCTACCGTTAGCTAGACCACTGCCGTAGCCTGGAATAGTAGAGCTGCTGGGAACTAGGGGCCGGGGCCATGTGGGATTTAGTTCCATATTTGGGAGGTAAAAATGCCATAATCAATACGCTTGGCAGAGCGGGTTGGTGATCGCAGGGATATACCAGTTGCACCGGTGATGCTGCTGCCCATCATAGGTCGAGGGATTTTGGTATAGCCCGCTTTGGATGGATATACCGGAATCACAGTCGGTCGCCAGAGCTTCGTTGGTTAGTCGGCAGGGTGCACCACGAGCAGATGAGGTTGGCAGTTAGGTTGTCGCCATAGTGTACTGCGTTTACCCCTTACACCTGATTACGTAATATTTACGTAATAGATCTCTGAAATACCTATTCTTCAAATTTCATGTACTTTTCCTCTTAATACTGACTGACCAGATTTATTACACTGACCGTAACAATTATAATAAAATATACAGTATTTACACGCCTTTCATAGGTTTGGTCATAGGTTTCATAGGTTTTTCAAAAATATCCAAAAAGTGGCGACACAGTCAGTATGCAACTGACTGTGTCGCCACTTTTTGGATATTTTTTGCTAACGGTACACAATTTTTAAGTTTGTGTCCCTTCAAATTAATACCTATAATTGATTAGGGTCGGTAGTTGTACATTGAACCAGGCAGACACAGTGAACCATCAAAATTTCTCCAAAATGCGCCGATGCCGCTTCGTGCTTATATTACCGAAAGGCACGCGTTTGGACTCGCCCCTCGCCCACCAGTTTGCGCGGCGATCGCGCGACAGGTTGTTGTGTAATGACGGTTTACGTGAAAATCTATAAAAAAAGTTAGTATTTTCTGCAGATTTCTTGGATTTTTCATTATTTATTTGCTATTCATAATATTTCCTTACTTATCTCATAGGATTCTACATATATTTGACTATCGAATTAGGCATCTTTGACCTTACAATGTCGTGTTTAGTATCGTAAAATTTTTATTTTCGTTTAAAATCTCGTGGTGTCTCTCAATGAACCACTTCGATGTGGTCCACATTGAACCTGGTTCATTGTGTACCATTGAGTAACAACTAACAACCTTTAACGCTATGTCCTTTATCCCATCATATTATGGGGATCCCATTATAGTACATTAATTAGCGCCACTTCAGTAAAACAAATTCCCAGCTGAATAGGGAGATAATTTAAAAATTTTTTTTTTTCAATAATGCCCAAGTATCTATATAACTAATACATATAAAATATATAAAATATTAATAGAAGAGTAATTATTAAGAATGTATCTAATATCGATTTAATTTCACAATTTTTTTTATTTTTGAAGAGATAGGTAGAGGTACTATGATTAAACATGTGTGTTGTGTATTCAAAGAAGAGTCGTGATTAAAAATATCTCTAATGTTGATATAGTTTTACAATTTTGATTTTTTTTAAGAGATACCTGTCAGGGGTATTATAGGTAATTAATACTGTCCTGTGATTATTAATAGAACAGTAAATATTAAGAATATCTAATGTTGAGTTAATTTAAAAAAAAAAACTTTTTTTACGAGTAAAACTGTGCTTTAATAATTTTTTAATATTTTTGTAAGCGTAATAATAAAACTTTAAATAACAATATTTGTTTAATTATTAAATATCATGCACTTACACTGTAAAATCGAACAATAAAGGAACATATCAGGGGGTGGTTCATTGTGGAAAATACCCTGGTTCAATGAATACCCCTAGGCATGCACATTGAACCAAATATGTTTTTTTGTTAAAACTTTAATTAAGACTAAACTATTAAAAAATCTATAAAAACGTTAATGCAAGCTTAAACCCAGATAAATTCCTTAACTATTAATGAAATACTTAACCGCAAAGGACGAAAAAGTAAAAAGTTACAGCCCTCCAAAATTTACCTGGTTCATTGATGAACAGTTCACCCTACTACATGCCACCAATCTCTCAACCATCCATGGACACATTTGCAAGACGTTGTTGCATCAATCAGTTTTTACATTCGAACATAAAACTCGGCCGACTAAGAAAAGTTCCAGGTTAATAGGCAACCTATGTTAATAATTAATAGGACGACTAGAGCTATCAAATGGCAAAGTCTCATTTTGTTACGCAATGAGGTAATTTTTTGAATCAATCAATCAAAAGTATATTTATTCAAAATAGGATACAATGTACCTTTTTTCGAACGTGACAATAATATATAAATTATGTCAAATTGGAATCACACCACGCTTTTGTATCTTCAATATAATCAACAATTCTATAATACGCCTTGCCAGATAACGACTTCTTAATAATGTAATTTAAACTTTCTTTCAGATAAGTTTAATATATCCTTAGGTATCTTATTGTAAAGCCCATAAATGATGTATTGACCCTACTGAGTCTGAACACAGGGGTGTCAAGTTTATTTTTGTTTCTAAGATTAAAGTTGTGCCTGTCACTGTTCTTTGGAAATTGTGCAATATTTTTACGGACATACATTATATTTTCGTAAATAAATTGACCAGCAACGGTTAAAATTTTAATGTCTTTAAAATGGTCCCTAAGCGAATCTCGACGACGCAGTTTGTATATTGCACGTACTGCCCTTTTTTGTAGCACAAATATTGTAGGTATTAATATCGGATGCTCGTCCCCACAACAAAATACCATAAGACATGATGCTGTAAAAGTAGCTGAAATAGACTAGCCTCGCAGTTGCAACATCCGTTATTTGTCTTATTTTCCAAACTGCATATGCAGCAGAGCTTAACCTGCCTGCTAAAGATTTTATATGTGGGCCCCACTGAAGTTTTGAGTCTAAAGTTATACCTAAGAAAATGGTTTTGTCCACAAATTAAACTAAACTGAATTCAAATTTATGTTAAGCCAAAAACCGATGTATTTTATACAAAAAAAATTATAATACTTTTGGGACCTCCAGGTCTGGTATCTGTACACTAGTTTTAGATTACATTGTTTTTATTAAGACTGTTTGTGTCCAAAATTGAAAAATAAAATAAAATAAATAAATAAATTCTAGCTTATCGTTATCAATAATTACACTACAGTTCCCCTGTCTAACATTAGGAAGGCAAAAATTAATACATTTGGTTTTCTTGGAATTAAGAACTAAATTGTTTATAGTGAACCACTTTAGTATCAGCTGAAGAGTATTGTTTACCGTGCAAATTTGATCATCATTTCTGTCGACTTTAAAAATAAGTGATGTGTCATCGGCAAATAATACTATCTTAGTCATGTCATGTACCATAAACGGAAGATCATTTATGTAGGTTAGAAAAAGAAAAGGACCCAATATAGAGCCCTGAGGTACACCCATTTTCATACGAGCACCAGAGGATTAAACTCCATTTATTTCCACACTTTGAACTCGATCTCTAAAATAAGAGCCAATCAAATCCAAACCTTTATCTCCAACTCCATAGTGTTTTAGTTTGCCTAGCAAGGTCTCATGCTCAACACAATCAAACGCCTTTGATAAGTCACAGAAAATTTTCAAAGAATTTTCCCAGGCACCAAAAATGTGCTGATTAAGATCAATGCCGGCATCAGTCGTATTTCGTCCCTTAGTAAAACCGTATTGCTGAAGATGGAAAAGTTTATGCATATTGAAGTTTGAAAGCATTTGATTGAGCATGAGCTTTTCAAATATATTGCTGAACACTGGAAGAATAGATACCGGTCTGTAATTGTTGCTAAACTTCATTAAGTCAGGAAAGACGCCTAAGTCTATACACAATTGTTGAATAAATATGATAAAGGGCCAGCAACAAGTGAAATGACTGAACTTATTAGCTGCACTGACATACCCCAAAGAACTTCTGTATTTTTCAAATTAAGTGATTTAAAAGTCCTTACTAAAGTGCAAGGGTCAATTTTGCTAAACTTGAATTGAAGATGGGGAGAAATATTAACATTTTCCTTACGTAAGGCTTCTGCCAGTACAGGAGATGACCGCAAGTTCTGAGTTGTTTTTTATGGGAATATTAGCAAAGAAGGTTTCAAACAGCTGAGCCACTTCAGCATTAGAACTTATTAAACCCTTATCAGTGTTCATGGAATTTTTAGCCACTATAGAATCAGGCCGACTCAGGAAAGTCCCAGGACTAGGCGAGGCAACAACCCTATATAATTCGGCACTTCTCGATGAGTTCTATCGTCTGTACTATATGCTAACTTGTTACTCAATGAGGTAATTTACACAAAAAAAAATGACAACATTTTTGCTCACTCTACAAAACCCTCCAGGTTACGCCCAGTCAACCCTGTACTTTGAGACGTACCTTTCTGATGTGCTACACCCTAGGTAATGGCCTCCGCTCATTGCAGCGATATTATCGAGCGATATTATCGCTGCGATTTTGCGATAAAGGCTTCCGCACATTGCAGCGATATTATCGAGCGATATTATCGACAGCGATATCGCGACACCTTAAACACTGCAGCGATTCCGCGATTCGCGTCACGCATGCGCACACCACTGAATGTAGTAAAAAGAGATTGCGTCAGGTTGCGATTAGGGAATCCAATCCCGCAAACGCGGGATCCCGCATTTGCGGGATCCCGCACCTTTTTTGCGGGATCAAAAATGCGGGATTACTCGTGCGGGATCCCGCACGTTTGCGGGATTGCATTTTTTTAAAGAAAAACCGCCCAAGAGCGTGTCGGACTCACCCATAACAGGGTTCCGTAGCCATTGCATGAATAGAATAAGAAGAAAAGTATTTATCTATTAATTTTTATCCTAACTAAGGGACAATTTTGACTTTGAGCGCAGATATTTCGAGACAGAAGCATTACAACGATTTAGTTTTTATGACAGTTTTGTTCCATTTGACAAGATCTATCCAACGACTTCTCACTCCATATACAGGGTGAAATTGATATCATTAGCATCCTTTTAAACGCAAATCAATCGGAGCAAAAAAAAAATCTGATGTCCCATACATCAGCTGCATCCGCCGCCGCTGCCTACACGACTCAAATGTATGGGACAGCAGTTTTTTCTCCGATTGATTTGCTCCCATAGTAAAAGTTGTTCAGTTTGATGGGTAGACTCTTAGTTTAAAAGGATGCTAATGATATCAATTTCACCCTGTAGGGTTCTTCTTAATATGCTGACACTTTTTTAAGGGGATGATCAGACCGTCAAACTGAACAACTTTTTAATGGGACCAATATCAATATCGCGGAAAAGAAATCAGCTGTTCCAAATAAAACTTCAAACCTACTCGAGCTAAATGTATGGGACAGCAGATTTTTTTTTCGTAATTTCGATGTTGGTCCCATAGAGAAAGTTGTTCAGTTTGACAGTCTGATCATTCCCTTAAACAAGTATCAGCATTATTAAGAAGGACCCTGAATATTAAAAAAGTATTTTTTTTCAACCAGCTTTTCGTTGTATGGGATCGATGTGTCGTAAAAATTTGTTTCTTCTTAACTACCTCATTTCTGTTTTTCGGTTACTGTTATCTGTCTTCATTGCAAATTTCGAGTCAATATCAATAGGTGGCGAGACGAGCTGGATGCCTACTGCAATGCAATGAGTGGCGCACCTAACAGAGAGACGTGGAAGAGTTTAAGGGAGACCTTTGCCCAGCAGTGGGACGAAACAGGTTAAAAAAACAATATTAGAGTTATTGAGGTGGGGCATACATACAGACAGACGGACAGACTGATAGAATTGACGAAAGTATAAGGTTTGACTACGGAACCCTAAAAATGGGCTCAGAGGACGTTCTACTTATTTGTAAGACCCCCAGCACAACAGACTCATTAATAAGTTATTCAATAAGTTTTCTATATTATAAGATTTTTTTTTTTCAGTTTTTAACTAACAGCTACTTACATTTTGAATTTCTATTTAGTGTTGTGTGAATCCTGTATTGGAATTCGGAACAATGTCAGTTCAAGTATTACCTATCATATTTTCTTTGAAAATATTATCAGAATAAATAAGCTGATTTTACATTTATTCAATTTATAAATGGTAATAAGTAATAAAACTACTTAATAAGTATATTTAAATTTACTTCTTCTAATTATAACTAAGTACTTAAAACAAAAAAAGTAAAAAAAAACTCAATCCCGCAAGTCCCGCGGGATCCGCGGGTTATTGACCTCAATCCCGCAGGCATGCGGGATCGCGATTTTAGTGCGGGATTGGATTCCCTAGTTGCGATAATATCGCGGCAGTGTGTGGGATCGAGCGCGTCCCCATACAAAATGTACTGAGAACAATTATCGCAAAATCGCAGCGATAATATCGCTCGATAATATCGCTGCAATGAGCGGAGGCCTTAATTGTTCTCAGTACATTTTGTATGGGGACGCGCTCGATCCCACACATTGCCGCGATATTATCGCAACCTGACGCAATCTCTTTCTACTACATTCAGTGAAGGGCGCATGCGTGACGCGAATCGCTGAATCGCTGCAGTGAGTAAGGTGTCGCGGTATCGCTGTCGATAATATCGCTCGATAAAATCGCTCGATAATATCGCTGCAATGTGCGGAAGCCTTCTTGTTACTCGATCAGGTAGGGTTGCCAACTGTCCGCTCTTTGGCTATTAGGGTGCCGCAAAGAGAGTCGCACACTTAGAAAAATTTTATGATAATTTTATATGGAGCTGGGACTTTTGATCGAAATTGTATGAACCATCGACTTTCGGGTGAAATTAGTATGGGGGCTGGACTTGTAAAATTTTAAAAAATGTTTTTTTTTGTACCCCAGGTATTCAAAAATTTAGCTATTTTTTCGCTAGGATTCACCGTTATCTAGATATTTTACAAATTATGTTTTTATAAAGGGAAGGGGGTGCGATCTAACTCAGTCGGTTAGGTTAGCGGGGAGCGAAGCGACGAGCATGTTAGGTTTCTTGCGACCACCAGAACCGAATTGCTACTGTTTAGCTAGTCTACCAACTCAAAAAAAAATTGGACTTAAAAAAAAGGGTGAGGGGGGGGTCACACTGGGCAGAGTTTAGGTACTATAGAAACGGGGATGTTATGAGTTTTCAGAATATTATATCTGACATACCCATGGGGAATATTGTCATGAGGATATGTAAAGTCTGACATCGCAAAGTCAATGATCATCGCTAACAAGGGCTGACCATGCCTCATAAAGGTGATAGTGGATTAATATTATTTATTTTCCTTTAACTCTAACAAGATGACTGATGTTCTTATATGATTGAAAAATCATTATTATTTTGGACTACTATCAAGATTTTTACTCATGTTCACATAATACTTAAGTAATAAATAAAAAGGCTTTAACTTTCCTACCTACTTGTTTTCTTGTTTAATTTTAAATATTGTATGAATCCTTCACACTTGCACTTCACATCTCAGAGCCTTGTAAACGTTTGGTACGACTATGACAAGAAATTACAGTATATAAACATTGCATTTTATAGACCACCATACAAGCTTCATAGGAGTAATTTACTATTTAACGGAATGAAATGTCAGTGACTAGTATTTTAATCTAGTGAAAGTCATATTGTGTTCTATAGCTTTCTCTATAGGATACAAACTCTTGTCACGGTTCAAGGCGCAAAGCGTCGCCATTTTAAAAATTAAAATGGAACCTAAAAAGAGTTATACATATTTGATGTAGCTTTAAACACTTGTTTTGACCACTAAAAACTATAAATTACTTGAAATGGATACTTTTTATGAGGAAGCATCATAAAAATATAATTTTTGTTGAAATTAAATGAGAAACTAAAATGCAATATGATTTATGAAAATGTTAAAAATAATTTCTTTTAGCTTAAATGTTATGATACAGCGAGCGCTTTAGTTTTATACAATCATCTCCATATTTCCCACGATACAATTAAATCCGCACTCTCATTCGCGCTGTCTATACGAAATACCAACGCGTGATAAATATGATCTTAATGTTAATAAAATGTAAACGCCATGTTGAAATAAATATCATAAGTGTCAAACGTACGCCATTAGGAAACAAAACAATTTTAAGCGGTTTATTCTTGTATGATTCTTGTGATTATAAATTTTTAGCCGATCGGTTGTAAAATGGTGTAAAGAATGTCTGTTTTACTATCCTAATATTATCATAAGACTATCTACTACACTAAATTTGTGCTCTAGAAACTGTTTAAACGTATTCCTGTAAAGGTTAGTCATAAGAGTTGGCTCCGAAACTCGTTGTCTTATGACTATCCTGGTTTCGCACTATAAACGTTGCCCATTTTTCGGTAACTGTGTCTATACGAGCTCTAGGAGATGTCTACACGGACGATTCGCTCTTATGGTAGACAACGGAAGTAAATTCTAGTAGTTATCCTATATCCTCTTATTAGATATTGTTGTGCAGCTTGGGCAGAAACATTGATTCAATTATCATACCATCTTTCTATTTAATAATGTACCTGTTGAAGGAATGCTCACATTTAGTCATAGACTTAAACTCTAGCGATAGACTTGCCCTTTCATAGAAGCAACATGTTCCACTTGAATGAGGTGTACGCACCTGATTGATGTTCCCGAGTTCACTTCGTCACTATGGCAATGACAGACCGCAATGTGTCATTTTTTGTTGTTTTGTGTGACATGTTGTTTGTTTGAACGAGCTTGTCTATCGCTAGAGTAATATGTCTATGCATTTAGTGGTGCTAGCCTTTCGCCCACATAAAAATAACATAAGAAACGTCACCTCGTCGAGCCCCCCGCCCCGGGAAGAATAGGGTGTTACGAACTCCTTGTAACAATTTTTATTCCTTTTTTGATTTGTATATTATTTCCTTTTTTTATGACTTTGTCAGATAGAAATTAAATGCCTTTTGTTCTAGCAAAGGTTTTTTCTCTTCTCGAATTAAAATTAACTGTTAGAGCTCGTAGAGCTCAGTAACATAGGGGGTGGTCCACTTTAAGCCGGAACACCACGAAAGAGTATTTTAAAAATAGCTGATATTCTGCTTCAGGAAATACAAGCTATATAAGAAATTAACATACAGGGTCCTTCTTAATGCTGACACTTTTTTAAGAGGATGATCAGACCGTCAAACTGAACAACTTTCTCTTTGGCACCAAAACCTAGTCGAGTCAAATGTATGGGACAGCTGATTTTTTTTTTGCGATTTAAATGTTGGTCCCATAGTGAAATTTGCTCAGTTTGACGGTCTGATCGACCTCTTAAAAAACTGTCAGCATCTTAAGTTGGACCCTGTATGCAGTATTGGTATGTAATTTATTTTATAGCTTGTATTTCCGGAAGCAGAGCGTTCGGGATCGTTGGTTTGACCGAGCTCAGAGATAACCAAGGTACATAACACGCCAACATTTGCATGTTAATACGTTCCCGAATTCAAATTGTAACATGTTAATCGAAATGTAGGTCACAACGCAATTGTACACAAAGGGGAACCTTTACCATATCCATGCGAATTACGACCAAAATATTTGTATACAGGGTATTAAATAAAAAACACCCTAAGGGGTTAACTTAAGGGGCTGCTTCAGCCCATGAAACTGAACAACTTTCACTATGGAGCCAACTTCTGAATAGCTTCGAATTCGAATGTATGGTGTCCCATACATTTTAGTCGAGTCGGTACAGCAGTTTTGTATGGGACAGCTGTTTTTTTTTCGATCAGCAATATTCTTTTAAATGAGCAATATTTTTTTTTGGACGTATTTCACCCATTAAAGTAATGCAACTATCTACCCTAACACCACTGTAACCATTTAAATTAGATTAGATAGTATGGGACACCATACATTTTAGTCGAGTCGGTACAGCAGTTTTGTATGGGACAGCTGTATTTTTTTCGCGATTTCGAAGTTGGCTCCATAGTGAAAGTTGTTCAGTTTCATGGGCTGAATCATTTGCATCCTTTTAAACTAAGAGTCACCCATCAAACTAAAAAAAGGTGTTGTCCCATACTGTTGCATGCATTTGAGTCAAGTAGGCATTGCCAGCAGTTTAGTATGGAACAGCAGATTTTTAAGTTGCTCCGATGGGTTTGCTCCCACAGTAAAAGTTGTTAAAGTTGGCAGGATGCCATTAATATCAATTTCACCCTGTGTATTCCAAATTTCTTCTTCTTCTGCAGTTTAGTTTATGCGTTGTCTATCAGTCAGTCACGGAACTGTTTTATAAGTCCTGTAGATAAGCTGATAAGAAAAAACGTACCTATTGACTTTTTAATTGCAGAGCCAAGAAGGTGTACGTAGGCGGTCTGTGCACGTACAGCTGTGGGATGTTCATGCTGTGCGCGATCCGCGCCCGCGCAGCCGTTCTGTTGTTCAGCTGGACGGCGGGCGTCATGTACTCCACGCTGTTCACGATGCCGTATCTGTTGGTGGCGCATTATCATGCCACGGGAATGGTGAGTGCATAAGGGCGCAGAAAATAGCTCGAAATTGTTTGTGTAATACAGGGTGTTAGGGTAAACCATGGGTAAACAGTCTCATTACATTAAACGGTGATTGTACCTGTGACACTGAACAACTTTCCCTAAAAAACCAATTGGAAATTGTCAAAAACAAAATTTTGTCTTTACATACTAAATGGAATCAGCAATCTTATTTTTTTTTGCGAATTTGACCCATTAAAGTAATGCATCTACCCTATCACCAATCTAACCATTTAAATTAGCATAATTATTATCTTATTGTGTAGGCCGTTTTTTCGCGATAAAATAAAATCAAAATGCTCAGCCCTAAGTGTTTCTGAAACCAATTGGGTTCAGTTGTTTTTTACGTGATGCGTGCAAACAAACGAACAGTCCAATATACTTTTTTTAACCCACATGTCCCAATTATATATTTTTTGCAAACTGTTTCATTGTAATTATCTGTAAGTACCGTATTGATCATCAACATCATCATCCGCCTATAATACGTCCCACTGCAGGGCACAGGCCTACCCTCTAGGTGGGTGTTTGGGCGTTAGTCCACCACGCGTGCCCAATGCGGATTGGTAGACTTCACATATGCATCAGAATTTCTTCTTCTGCATATGCAGGTTTCCTCACGATGTTTTCCTTCACCGTTTGAGAGCTGTCGGTAATACCTTACGGTAGTATATTATAGTAGGTACTCTGTGGTAATACGTACATAAGTTAGAAAAACTCATTGGTACGTGGCATGTACCGTATTGATATTAGGCTGTATTCTGCCCTCCTTCCTTTCGATTGATTAATATTTAAAGTCATTATTAATGTAAACTGCCTACCTTACTATAAGAACCTACTCAAACAAACAAAATCTCAGAATTCGTTATTTTCCTTTTGTTTAAATTGTTATTAAGTCCGTTTGTCGTGTATAGAATGGCTAAGCTGAAAGCATTCAAAGGAACATGCTTATTATCTATCCATCAGTCCGCCACTCACAACGTTGTGCTATCTAAACGCTTAAAATAAAATTAGTGTACACACGGCGACACAGCAAGCTAAGCTAAACCAAAATAAGCTGGCCGCGCATAGGTACCGTAATGTATAACGTCATGCGGCCAGGCTTATGCTAGTTTTGCGTAGCTTGATGTGTCGCGGTGTGTACACTATTGTGAGGTAAGATTTAATAAGGTGGTATAGTAAAATTAAAGCATAACGACCATATTCCCCGAGGGGGTTGTCAGAGATATTGGGAAAACCCAGAACGTCCCACAGGTTAAAGCAAACAAATAAAAAATAAAGTTCAAGCTGTACCTAGTCATGGTAAATATTGCTTGTTAGTGAAATGCTTTCTTTGATAATGGGGAAACATGAGATGAGATGCCCCATCACTGAACATGCCTGACAATTCGAACACTGCCGAAGTACGAAATATCGATTATGAAATCATAAAACGCTTTTGTGGGTCGTCACACCCAACGAGCTTAGCTGATTTCTTATCATATCTTATAAAAATCTATTCTATTTCCTCTATTTTCAATAAATAACAATGTATTACGAAATCTTTGGATTCGATACGAATTAGGAACAACAAATTTTTCCCCATCCCATCGGTGCGGTGTAATAGTCTGCCCCAACACAAGCATAATAATAGTTCAGAACCACTAGTCTGTGGTTACTTGATAAACTATTCAAGCCCATTGCCCCTTGATCGGGATCTTCTATACAATGTATATTATAGGCATACGTGTCTTCAAAGAAAACGACGCCTTGTAATTATTATTCTAAATGCAGTTGTGAGGTAAAATATTACTTAGTCTTTGGGGATTTATTTCCATTGCCCTGAAGTGATTTTTAACCCGCGACGACAAAAATGTTCATTCAATCACGTATCACGCATTATACAGTGCGACATAAACGAGTAGAAAATAATGAGGGGCTGCCTCCACGCAAGAACGTCAAAATCACGCATAAGCTGGCAAGACCGACCTACAATTTGTACTAAAATATTTAGTTCCTGCTGTCACCGTTTCCTACTCTTTTATGTCGCACTGTACTGCTAGATCATAACAGCTATGACTACAATATACTCATAGCCTAATCTACATTAGGCGAAATACAAAAGTCGTGCTCGTGGACGTTGTAGGGTAGCCTCTATAGAACGCCGAAACGAAATGTCCATGAATTATATGAGGAGATTTTGGCGATTTTTCAACCCTGCCTAACATCCATACTAAACGAGATCGTCCCAATTTTTTTTTTAAAGTTTTCATAAAACTTAACGTTCACCTTTTGTCTTTAACAGGATACTACAGCCCTATACAGGGTATAAGGAAAAGTATCATAAACCTTTAAACCACATACTCTACCCATCAAACTGAACAACTTTTACTATGGGAGCAAACCGATCAGAGCAAAAAAAAATCTGCTGTCCCATACTTAACTCCAATACCAATGTACTCGATTCAAATGTATGCAACAGCAGATTTTTTTTGTAAAAGTTGTTTTGTTTGTTGGGTAGAGTAACTATGTGGTTTAAAGGTTAATGATACTATTCCTTACACCATGTATGTACCTAGAACAAACCCCTAAAAAATAAAGAAAACCAACACACTACAAATAAACCCTGGGTTCTTAATATTAAAATCCAAATTGCAGTGGGACAGCGCAGGCGGCGGCAGCGGGGCCGAGCGCGGCATCGGCACCGACGTGGCCGTGGTCAGCAGCTGCGTGTTCGTGGCTCAACTCCTGGTCTCCGTGATCATGGGGTTCGCCGTCAAGGCCATGGGGTCCACGGCAGCCGTGGTCGCTGTGGCCGCCGTCCTGGCATCCGCTGCTGCTTTCAGTGCTACTAAGATTACTTACCTTGATTTGTAAATGTGTTTGATTCTTTTCCATTTAGTTTTAAGGGCTTTCTAAGCTCATGGTTGCCAGCCAAGCTACAGAGGTTAATATTTACTTACAAAATAAAATATCGATGCATTATTTTGCAAGCACGTGCATGGAACAAAATGCTCTGTTGAAGCAGTCCTGAACAACAATAAACATGTTCAGTTTCTGTTTAAAAGCCTTTAACTACTTATATGAGGACTAGTGACGCGTGTAATTCTGCTAACAAACATTTCTGACACTTTTTGCAGGGGGGGGGGGGGGGGGGGGGGCGAGGTAACATGAAATCCGCAACTTTGGATTTTATTCCCCGTAACTTTAGATTCTAATTTTGAATCTAAAAATCATGAAAAGTTGCCTCGTGTGAACCCCAAACCTTAGAAAAAGTATGTCTAGAATGAGCCTCACTGTTTTACCGTATAAAACAAAAGGGGCTAAGTTTCATAGGTTGGTGTGCGTGAGGCGCCATACTAATTCTGTATGTGTGCGTGTATATGTATAGGGTTTAGGAACCAGTCCTGGTTCCAATTTTTTTCGACGCTTTCGTATCTTCGACTGTCAATCTAGACATATACTTTATCAAAGCCCCAAACGTTCTAAGTTCGAACGTTCTAAATTGAATGTAAATGCATACGTGGCAGAGGGAAAATGCTACCGCAAGGCTAGTCGGCTAGTCCTTATAATAAATAGTCAAAGTTAAAAGCCGGACCAGTATCTTTCAATGGGATAGATTTGTATACCGTGCTAAGTTAACATGGTTTTTTTAAGAGGATCAGGCCATTAAACTGAGCAAATTTCTCTATGGAACCAACATCGAAATCGCAAAAAAAACCGTGTCCCATACATTTCGGTCCAGTACCTAGGTATGTGATTGCAGTAATATAATTATTATGCAACAGCAGATTTTTGTAATTTCGGCCTTAGGCCCATTGATAAATTTGTTCAGTTTGATGGTCTGATCATCCCCTCAAAAACCGTCAGAATATAAAGAAGGACCCTGTATATACTTTGTATATTTATTAAAATATCACATAAAAACCTGTGAAGAAGTTATTATTACCTAGTACTAGGATACACAATAGTGTGCCCGATGTAAATAACAGCTGTATTGTAATAAAATGTAAGAGAGACTGTATTTACTGTATTCAAGAATCTCGATGTATTGTGATATATTCATGATATATTTTACATGTTTATTGTTAAATTCATGATATGACTGTTTAATCAACAAACAAATTTGGGAAAGAGTGTTGTTTCCTCCAAAATATATAATATATTGAAGACTTATATTGAAATGGTTATGAAATGTAGATGATATTTATGTAAATATAGGTAATTAATGGATGATGTTTTTTTTTCACAAAAATTTTAGAGCAAAAATAGTAGATTACCTACACACCCAGGGCAGGAAAGTAAGAAAGGTCTCAGATCTCATGTAATTGGTTTCTTATTTACTGCCCGAGGTATACTTTTCTCCTTCACGGAGGTGGAAAGCGGCAACTTCGTTTAGCGCAGCTGGACGGAAATTGACGCATTCCGTCCGAAGAGGAGAAAAACATATTAATGATCACAGACCTACATGATAATCTACTTATTACAATAGGAGATTATCAAATGGCAGCGAGTAGAACGAATCATCTTGGCTGATCAGTTTTTTTGATCCCAGTTGTAGTAGAACATTAAGGGTTGAACTGCATTACACAGCACCGCATCGCATTTTTCCGTCGCTCCATCCTTTTCTGTCACTCAGGAACGTCATTTGCTAGAGCATTTAAGATAGACGGAACGCGATCGCACGCGGCTGTGCTATCGCGCGCGATCGTGTTCCGTCTAACTTATATGCTCTAGCAAATGACGTTCCTGAGAGACAGAAAAGTGACAGAAAGGTGCGATGCGGTGCCGTAGAAAGAGAAGGAACTAGAAGGAAGCACGTGTCTTGTCATATCACTCAGTAAGAGATGTACATAGCAAATTCACTCTAGTTAAAAAAGGAGATCGCTACTTATTGCTGTCCTTATCGACGTAGCCACTTTTTGTTCTACGACGGATGTCTAACTCCGGAGTCATCATACAAATTGTATAGGATTTTATGACTATCGCTGTCTCATACGCGGTTACACTGATGTTCCGTCTATCAGCGTAAGCGAAAAATACTTCGCCTATGTGCGGTGCTGTGTGATGTACTTAGTTCAACCCTTAAACATATCAATGATTATGATCAAACACACACGGATAATAATTTCTTATATAATAGGGGATCATCAAATGGAAGCAATTAGAACGAATCATCTGACTAGGAGAAAATGTATGTAACTCGCTGAGCCCACCAATTCATCGCAGACCACTGAAAAACTAACAGATGAGATATGTTTATTTACGTACCTACCTAAACAAGGCATGAAATTAAAAATTCCATTTAAAAATTAAAATGTACTCCAATTTAAAGCTGACATTTTTTCAAAGGAGTTGTTTGTACGAAATATTCTAAGTTTTTACGTGACACGTGCCTAAATAAACTGACTTTAGATATACTTTGATTTCATCACTACACGAGCGTCTTTTTACTTTGAAAGACACGTCTAACAACCCACAGTTGATCTCGGATAAGGATTCAGATGGGTAGTGATGTTAATTAAACCGAGTCAGAGGCGTTCTTATCAGCTTGAAAATATTCTAAAAGATTGATGCCCATGACCCGTACTGGAACATATGATTGGGTGGGTGGAGCATGTATGTCTCACCATTAGTAAAAAAGGCTTTTGTCTTGCTTTTCTTTTGCTTATTTGCTATAACGTACTTCTAGTTCGAAGCAGCAATAACAATGGGAACGCGTCACACGCTGCATTCATTAATCCTATTTAATTGAAATTTAAACTTAATCACAAACCAATAGGGTGCAAACTTTGAAGTACTTTTTAGCTATTTGATTGTATACTAGTCAGGTCAACAGTAAAGCTAATTAGTAACTCGAGATACCCCAAAGGTGTCGGACAGGATGAAGGGCTTGTGGAGAAAATGGACACGGTCCAAATCCTCCGATGAATCTGCTGGGAAATTCGAGAAGGCTTTCTTTGAAAGTGTTAACCGATGTCTTTATTTATCAGGTATTTTATAGATAACAAACACTTTTTTATTGCAGAATGAAGACAACATTTTATGGTATTATAAATTGAACAAAAGAAGCAGACTTGTGTTACATGAGCTCAAGAGCAAACCCATTTACTTATAGTAAAAAAAAAATGACTCCCTTATTTTTTAATTACTAACGAAATTTTATGTGTGTGTTCAGATAATAAAACTACAAGTTTCCCTGAGTAATATGCTTCGAAAAACAAAATTTTTTTGGCCCTCCCATAGAAAATAGATTAGCTGATCCGCATTTTTATTATAGAAGGTCCACAATTTGTCGACACTATTCCTTAGGGAAAGTTGTTTAGTTTCATCATCGGTCGGAATAAACCCTTATTTTTTTAAGGGATTATTCAGATGAATTATGTCACGCCCCTTAAGATGCAATAGATTGAAAATTTCGTTCTCTGGGTAGTGGGCTCGGCAGCGAAATTGGATAACGCAATTCCCCTTTGGAAGAGTGCGGGTTCAATTCCCGCCCGAGACTTTAAATTATGCAATCTTTAATTTGAGATGAATAATGGTCGTGAGTTTATGGTAAACGGATGAGACTGGCGTGGGACCGTTCTGGTTAGCGTGAAAAGGAAGAGGCCATACCGCCAGCAGTAGGGTTTACCGGGCTAATGATGATGATGATGTACTATACGTAAGTATGCAAAACTCATAAATCTCTCAGTAGGTACGCCGAACGGTTTTATTTAAAACTGAAAACTGTTGTACTTATCAAAAACATGTTCGTAAAGCTAAACTGTTGATGCGTAACTTATATAAATTCACAAATAACATGCGTAAATAGCAAAAACAAATGAATATCGTATTTTTAAAAGTAAGTAGAACTAAATTAAATTCAACCTTCGCCATTCTAGAGAAGCAATTTTCAGGTTTCACGTCAATTTGTAAGGACCTTGTACCAATAATGATATTATATGATATCCTCTTACATAGAAAGCGTCCCTCTAGACAAGTTGGTACCGTTTAACTCAACAAAGGAAGCAACTTGGCACTCGCAACTAGTACCTGCACAAAGCAACTGTAATCAACTTAAATGCTTCAGTGTGGAGCATTTACATGTAGTTTGTGGAACAGCTTCTAGCTTGCGGCAATTGTGGTCCAAGTCTTAATGGTTTCGTAACTTTACAATCAAACCTGTTCTCATAATAATAAGAAAACTATCGGAAATGTCAGTAGAAAGCTAAATAATGCCATGCTGTTCATTTGATGGCCATAGTTTTTATTATTCACAGCCTATATACGTCCAACTGCAGGGTCCTACCCTCAGGGTGACTCTGTATATCTACATTATAGCCTTAAACTGCCTCCGTGGTCTAATGGTTAAGAGCATTGGGCTCTTGACACGGAGGTGGTGGGTTCGATTCCCACGGGGGACACCTAGTTATATGATATGTCACTTTGTGCGTTTTCCCCAAGTTGGGTAGGACATTGCAGGCTGAATCACCTGATTGTCCGAAAAGAAAGATGATTCCGTGCTTCGGATGGCACGTTAAGCTGTCGGTCTCGGCTATTACTATCTCTGATTGATGGTAGTAGTCGTTACATAAAAACCACGTCAGAGGCCGTAAGGCGGTCTAAATAAACTCTGACACCAGGGCTTGCCCACACGATAAGAAGAAGAAGCCTTAAATGACAAAATTATCTAGAAATCAGATGTCCTTTTTTTGGTTGCGCAATGAAGTACCTACCTATCATCATACCAGCCGATAGAAGTCCACTGCTAGACATCGGCCTTTCCAAGGATTGCCACAACAACCAGTCCTTCTCTACCCTCATCCAACGGGTTCAGTTTAGCAAGTCTTTGGGATATGTCGGCTACTCTTCATTTATGATTCGATCTCGCAGGGAGACTCCCAGCCAGTCAAGTACAGTACATACTTCATCATCACAGCCTACATACGTCCCACTGCAGGGCACAGGCCTACCCTCATTGAGGGTGTATGGGCGTCAGCCCACCACGCGTGCCGGATTGGTATACTTCACATACAAATCGGAATTTCTTCTTCAGCGTATGCAGGTTTCCTAACGATGGTTTCCTTCACCGTTTGAGAGTAGTCAGTATTACGTACACACGGCGACAGATCAACCTACCATAGCTGAACTCTATGTTCATGGACATAAGGTCCAACTATGGGTAGGTTGATCTGTCGCCGTGCGTACATAAGTTAGAAAAACTCATTGGTAGGACATGGCATGTGGTCCGTGCGGATTCGAACCCGGACCTCAAGTTTGAGTTTTCATAGCTCTCCACACACTCGCCACCGATGTTCTTCCCATTACTAAAATAAAATCTAATTTCCAGGACAATCAACATCGGAAGGAGGTGTCTATTTACTTTACAGTACACTTGTCAAGTTTCTGATCATCACACTGGTGTCCGGTGAACTGTTGGATCTATTCAGCAACTCCTCGAGCTTGGACGTTCTCGTAGATAACATAAACACTACTCTGTTACACGTCATCGCCGTATATAAATATAAAAATATGGTATTTAGAACTCTAAACGCATTACTATGGCTTGATATTAAACATGAAATAGTTATAGTAGATTACACACCGAGGGGCCGAGGCAGGGCCGGATTAAGCCATGCAGAGGCCCGTAGGCAATGCAAGTCCTGGGGCCCCTATATCCATGGGCGTCGCAATGATTTTTTCCTATGGTCGCAGTAAAATAACCACCAATCAAACAACATAATAAAAACACTAAAATGTGGAGCGAGCGAAGCGAGCTCGAGGTTTTACTACAATATACACTACCGTGCAGTCATATTGCCAGCTCTTCTCTACGGGTCCGAGGCATGGTGCCCATACAGAAAGCATATTCGTACTCTGGACAAATATCACATGAAATGCCTTCGTGATATACTGAGCATCCGATGGTCAGACAGAGTACGCAATACTGAGGTTCTACGGCGCTGTGACATTGGAGGAATTGAGGCCTACCTGATGAGACGCCAATTGCGATGGCTGGGTCATGTGTCTCGAATGCCGAACGAGAGGATGGCTAAGCGTGCGCTATACTCGGAGCTTCAGGATGGGAAGCGCAAGCAGGGTGGCCAGCTTCTCCGCTTCAAAGATGTACAGAAAAGGCACATGAAGAACTGCAGCATCGGAGATTTAGATTGGGAACGACGTGCTGGAAACAGAGACGAGTGGAGGCAGCTAGTGCAGAATAGCGTGTTTGACTTCGATGAGCGCAGACGTGATGAGCTGGACAGGAAGCGTGATGAGCTAAAGGCCCGCCCACCTGTGGCCTACCATTACAACTATGTGGATGGAGTGCTGACGTGTGCCCTCTGCAGCCGAACATTTAAGGCAAAAATTGGTTACGCCAGCCACATGAGAGCACATGTGCGGCGTGAGAGAGTACAACAGTCGCCATAACCGAAATCGGTTGGACTACTATATATATAAAATCGCGTTTCGTAATGCAATCTTAATTCTGGAACAAGCGAAGCGAGCTCGAGATTTTACTGCAATAAATGCAGTGAAATCTTCAGCTTGCTTCGCTTTTTATGAAAAATAAGAGACAACTGAAATACAGTTCTCTTATTTTTCATTATTCCTTTTAAGTCTGGGGTGGGCCTAAATCTTTGAGTTTTCACAAATTTTTCTCCCGAGCCGCGGAGCCCCTTGGCGGCGCTGGGCCCATAGGCTGGAGCCTACTTTGCCTCTATGGTTAATCCGGCACTGGGCCGAGGGCAGGAAAGTAAGAAGGTCTCAGATCCCATGTAATCTGAGAAAACATGTGATCAGGAGTTCGATTTTTGAACATGTGATTTCCCAACGAGCGGTAGAAAGTTATACCTGTCTCACGTAGCACATCAAAACTTGTCATTTGCAAGATGAGACAGGTATAACTTTCTACCGCTCGTTGGGAAATCACATGTTCAAAAATCGCACTCCTGAGGCTTTCTTATTTACTGCCCGATGTTAGTATACTATTTTTCTCCTCGACGGAAAGCGGAAACTTCGTTTAAGAGGATAGACGAGTACAGTTTTCTCCATACAAACGTATTCCCCTGTTTTCTCCCTGGATAATAATACTAGAGCAAATATTTTTTTACCATACAATCTATGTCACATCTGCCATGTCCCTATGTTTTGATTTTTTGCATTAATTAATTACTGTAAGAATTTAGGGACCTTCGAAAATCACACATTTTACCGCCCGTTTTCAGACATCCAGTAAACAAATTTGACGAATATAAACAAAAAAAGCAAAACGTACGGACATAGCCAAAGTATTTTTCGTATTATTTTTGAAATAATTATTAAAATCGGTTTAGTTTTGGAGGAGAAAACAGGGGAATACGAAATTCTGATTTCGTCGATTTTTTGTACCTATATGAAATCGGTCCGAGCTGCAGTTCGTTCAACCCCATTAAGAGAATTTTATTCCGAGAGGGAAAATGCGCGCTGCATACAAACGTACTCTGGTGATATTTTCAATACTAACCAATTAAAGTCAATGAAATTTTGCAGAAACAATCTAGAAACAAATCTCTATGCTTGTATGGAGTCAGATTTTCGTTAAAATATACAGTTTCAATGCTAGGATTAATTTAAGTTTTGTATGGAAATCTTTGAGGCACTGTAACTTTAAAACTATACATTTTAACGAAAATCTGACTCCATACAAGCATAGAGATTTGTTTCTAGATTGTTTCTTCAAAATTTCATTGACTTTAATGGTTAGTATTGAAAATATCACCATAGTACGTTTGGTTTCCGTCCATACAAAACGTTGTCGTATAACACTCGTAGACGGTGTTAATAAAAGTAATGTTTTATATATGGAAAAATAGCTTAGAAAATCTAGGTCCGCGAATCAAATAATATTTACAATTTATAATATTGTTACGAAGATATCACGCTTTGAAATTATTCATACAAAATTTCAAACCCTTATATCTTCGTAATTATATTACAAATTGTAAATATTATTTGATTCGCGGAAACTAGATTTTCTAAGCTATTTTTCCATATATAAATCATTACTTTTATTAACACCGTCTACGAGTGTTATACGACAACGTTTTGTATGAAATTGACAGCTCTCAAACCACCTTAAACAGGTTATCTTTAATATTCAGGGCCTAGATAAAGTATTTATCAGATAAATGAGAAAACAAAAGAAGTTCGTCATATACGAGAGTTAACATTATCATGTAGGTACCTACCTATACTTATTGTAAGTAGTTATACGAATTTACATCATCTAAATATCAGGATACTGTTGAAATAAAACATATCAAAGTATGAAGTTTTTATCATAGTGAAATGACGATGATTTAGATTGTTTTCTTATGGAATTCGTCGATCGATGATTCGATAAAGCTTTTTATCTTTGTTTCGATTTGTATTCTAAAAACGTCCGAAAGAACAATTTGATAGTTCACAATTTCAAGCTGGATTTCTCTTACATTACCTACCTAATAGTCTGTAATTTCATCTGTAATAGGAGAGTACGTACAAACATAGAAAATTCCGGACGCGCCTTGGCAAATCGTAAAACTTCGTAAGGCTTCGGAGTTTAATTAAAGAACAATGGTATGCCATATAAGTAGGTATAACTAAACAAGGAAACTCGTCATTGTTAAATTGCGTCAAGTTGCGTCACAGTTGAGTAGTTAGTCTGATTTAGGAGATGATGTAAGATCAGGGCCGTTTTTGTATATGAAATCGGTCCGAGCTGCAGTTTGTTCAACCCCATTAAGAGAATTTTATTCCGAGAGGGAAAATGCGCGCTGCATACAAACGTACTTTGGTGATATTTTCAATACTAACCAATTAAGGTCAATGAAATTTTGCAGAAACAATCTAGAAACAAATGTCTATGCTTGTATGGAGTCAGATTTTCGTTAAAATGTATAGTTTTAAAGTTACAGTGCCTCAGATATTTCCATACAAATCTTAAATTAATCCTAGATTTAAAGCTGTATATTTTAACGAAAATCTGACTCCATACAAGCATAGAGATTTATTTCTAGATCGTTCTTGCAAAATTTCATTGACTTAGATTGGTTAGTATTGTAAATATCACCATAGTACGTTTGTATGCACCGCGCATTTTCGCTCTCGGAATAAAATTCTCTGCGCGAAATTCAGCAAGCAACCCGATTTATAAAAAAAAATCCAAAATTAAAATTTATGTAAAAAATTTCGATACACGCTCTGAATTTTCAGCATGTATTGGTTTCTAGAACATCAATTTCATTCTTGTAGAATAAGATCTAAATGGGCGTCGCATCGCAACTCAACTAAGCATCGCAACTAAGCAAGCCAAATGTGCCGAAAGCGTATTTGTTAACAATATTGGTACCTATACTTTTATGGGTACCTATAATTTGTTCGTTAGGTAATTTTCAAAACTCGCAGATTACGCATGGTATGGCCCCCTAGGTCCCAAGGGCGAAGACGGCCCTGCGTATGAGAAGGTGCTTGTTTGTGGTAGTGTAGGCCCTAATTTAGTCATTGACTGATATACTTACTCAAACAATAGCTCCCTGGACTTATTTTAGTCTCTTAGAAATAATATTATACTCTTAAACGTACGTACATCTCTTTGAGGTAACGCGGCATGGTTAAAATATTGTTGCATTGAAAAGCTTCACCTTTTCGAATAATAAATCGGAAAAGTAGGGACTTCGTAGCGGGATGCTTATACTATCGCACTTAGCCTATTTATTCAATATTTTCCTAGAATCAGTGGCGCAAAGGCTACATTATTAAAATTGCATACTTCAAATCGCACCATGCCTACTTTCGTATAAAGACAACTAATATGTAGTCGCTGCATGCCGACTTTTATGATCATGCTTGATTTTGATATGTGGATTGCCTACAATTTGTACAGTCAAAAATTAAACTCTGGGTGAATGAAGCATTCTGTGTTGGACCTTATAAAGATAGTCACGGCCCATAAGACAATGAACAGATTTAATGAAAAATTTCTAGGTGAAATACTCTATATTTCACCCTATAGACATAATATCTTAGATATTTTTCGACGTTAACTTATTTACATATGCTCACGACTATATTCCCCGAGGGTGTAGTCACAGATATTCTGTTAACTTATTTATTTCATGTTAATGTTGCTAGGTGAATAATAAAGCAATTTACAAGAAATTGGCGGCTTCCATGGATTCGACGCACTTTGATATTACAACACCCGAACGAAGAGGAAGATATGAGTTTTGGCTGGAAAACAATGACAAATATTTCAAGTTACTACTTACTCTGACAAGTTGTACTGTTGCGGTTTGGTAAGTTGCCATTTATTGACTAGAAACCGAGAAACCACCCAAAATTATAAGAATAAAGTCGAAGATAGTATAAACCGTAGCACTGCATACCGGAACAAATAACAAATACAAATTGTTTATTGCTTCCATATGGTACATAAGTTGTTACAATCGATTTCAGAACACAATTGGACCCCGGTGGGGCACTGCAATTTGGTAGCACTAATTAGTAATTTACATAATCATTCTTAAAAGCTAGGTATAATAAATACTATTCAAATTTAGGCACACGATGGGTCCAAAAATTCATCTAAATTATAAAAGCATTTCTGGACTAGATACTCTTTAAGTTTAGGAATATACGTATTACGTATTAAAGTTATCTTCTTGTTGTATGTTATCAGGGATTGCGTTATAGATTTTTATCGACATAGAGTAAAGGCCTGATCTAAACATCTCATGCGTATTGCGTTATGTCATTCGTCAAAAATAATGCATCCCCATTGAGTAATTATGTATAGAGCAGACAACGCGAACAAAATCTGTGCACCATGATCAGCAGTGTGGGGCGCGTGCTGGGAGCGTCAGGCTGCGACGAGCGCCTGGCACAGGCTAAGTGAGTTAGAGCGCGTGCACCCTAACGCGTGTTACAAAACATTACTTCTCGGTAGCTTCTCTAGTTAACATAGTACCTACCTCAATGTGCATCCCCAATATTTTATAATTAAATAGACAAACACACATCTATTCATTTCGGTTTCTAATTTCATCTTCTAAAATTCGGTTCTTTCGTCTCCTTCGGCTCGTTCGCCTCTGATAAATGTGCGTACACCTTAAAGTTCATTTTTTACGCAGTCGGTTTTTTTTCGGCATGTAATTTCTATTTCTATGTTTTTCAGGCATATCTACCCATTGGTCGACGATGTGGATTACAATTTGGTTGTACACGTGCGTGTTCCCTTCGAGTACGCTACCCCTGACCGCTATCCTCTCACCTACGGTTTGGTCCTCGTAGCATTCCATTACATCTCCTTCCTAGTCATATGTTTCGACCTAAAACTGCAATGTCATTTGATTCACCTACTCTGTCAGTTCGAAGTACTCTCAGATTGCTTTGAGAACATACTGAGTGACTGTGCAGCGGATTTCAAAGGTAATTTGAATTACCAAAGGGTAGAAAATGCTTTGCAGATTTCTCAACAGAAAAAACCGTTTGCAACTGTCTGAAATTCTTTGAAACCTATTTCTCGTTCCCTGAAAATGGTCGACATTGCATTTACACTATTTTACGGCAGACTTATTTCGAATACTGTCTTTAAAAGGTTTACGTTCCAGCAATATACCTACGTTTGAGAAGTAAAGATGTTGCACACTAAAGCAAAATGTTATAAATAAAACTGTGACATTTATTTGCAGATGTCGACGAAGCGGCTTTATATCTAGATGGAAGGTTTACACGTAAATACTTCGAAAGATTTGGAGATTTAGCAGAGCAACATAAGACTATTTTGATGTAATTATAATATATTTAGCAAAAAGTATTTACTTACTCATTTACATACAACTACATGCCGTATACAAACCAGAAGAACTACTAAATCGTTTTGATGATGATGATGACGATCGTGTCGGATTATCAGGAACAAAATAGCATTTCATTTCATCATTTATTTATTCATTAACAATATAAATTTTGTTTGAAATATTTTACTTTTACAACTAAAACTTATATCTAAAAATTCAACAATAATTTGAGTTACATAGACGATGAAAAGTTAACAATAATATTAGGTATAATTTAATTTGAAGTTAAGGCTTTACTAAACAATTAAACATGACTAGAGAAATAGATACTTAATTAGAATCTTATATCTTATCTTATATCTTATCTTATCTTATATCTTATATCTTATATCTTATATCTTAAATAAAACCGTAAAATCATGAGCAACAAAAAAGTAGCGGTTCACTTCATATAAAGTCAAATAACATATCGATAGCGCGATTTAAAAACGTGCAGCGCCATCTATTGACAAAATTGTTAGTTTGTTTGTTTGTTCGCGCATCACGCAAAAACTGCTGAACCGATTTTGATGAAACTGTTTTTGTTTGATAGCTTATGTTCTGACTTAAAATCTGGTATATAATTTGTGCGGACGAAGTCGCGGGAAAACACTAGTAATATTTTTAATGTAAATGTCAGTATAGAACGTCAATGAATATAGGAACTTAAAACGAATAAATTAAGCAGGCTTTGGTAGTCCAGATTGTAAAATAAATGTTGAGTTATTGATATTCGCGCGCGACAGCACGCCGCGTGCGATCGCGTTCCGTCTATCTTATTATGCTCTAGCAAATGACGTTCCTGAGTGACAGAAAAGGATGGGGCGACGGAAAAATGCGATGCGGTGCTACGTGGTGTAGGACAACCCTTATGTACCTACCTACCTACATTATATACAGTACAATAAACGGTGGGCTTTATCACGAATATTGTGAATTCGAGTGCCACAATTACAAATGTTTATATTCTAAACTGCAAGTAGGTAGGTACTCTACAATAGAATTATTTATGGCTTCTGCCTGACTAAACCTACATACCCAATTTACTATTTTATTTTAAAGAAATGTAATGGATTTGAGGAGAGTACTGAGTACCCCGATGCTATGTCAGACGGCAGGAAGCAGTGTGCTGATATGTTTGGTTGGATACCAAGTGACAATGGTAAGATTTGAGACATTTTCTTGCACTAAATAATAAATATACCACTTGTTTTTAATTAGTAACGGGGTGCAAGAAGAGAGCCTCCCCGTGTGACGTACAAAACTCCGATACGTCCGGCGCACCCTGGGCAATCAGCGAGTCTTTTACGCTGACTGGCGAATCTCTTCACCACGATGGCAAGTCAAACTCCCAACTCCGTCAGTCCACTGTCAAAACCTGCTCTGTGCGTGATTTCGATCAACATCGAAGGGTTCTCACAGGATAAGTCAGAGATCCTCTCTGATCTATGCCGTACTACACGCTGCGATATCTTATGTCTACAAGAGACCCATCGGGACACGAGCCAGAGTAGGCCATACGTTCCTGGACTGACGCTTATCGCCGAGATCTGTCACCCGAAGCACGGTAACGTAACGCAGTGTTTGCTGCTCCCGGCGTAAGCATCGTGTCAGTTAAAATGACATGCCATCGACTCTATAGAAGAAGATTAGTAACAAAACTTTAAGGGCGTATTCAGACCGTGAATCTGAACAACTTTCCCTAAGTAACATGGGTCGAAAAACGAGAAAAACTTTTGGACCTCCCATAGAAAATCGATCGGCCGATCCGCACTTTTGAATGGGAGGTCCAAACATTTTTATCATTTTTCGACCCATGTTCCTCAGGGAAATTTGTTCAGATTCACGGACTGAATACACCGTTAAAGTTTCGTTATTAATTAAAAATTAGTGGTGTATATCCTACCTAAGCTCATCATCATCTACCTAGCTACTGTCCCGCCGCGCCGGGTAGCGGGGGTCCGCTTTCCTAGTGTGTTTCCTCTACTAAGTACCTACTTAAGGTACTGGAGTTTTGAGCTACAGCTTAGGACCACACTTTATTCATATTATGCACTGTTGGCGACACCATCATAAACGGTTTATACTTTTGAAAGTTGTAGTTTCCGTTCTTCCATTTTGTACGGTGCTTGCGTCTAATCAACCATTGTATAAAATTACTAAACTAAACTTCCAGTGCTACAAACAAACCTTCAAGAGAAGGTTGAATAAGAATTCATCAAACAACTCCTGCCACCAGAAGAAAACCACGAGTTAAATCACAGTAGGCCAAGGATCCTACAGGCACTTCATATAAACTTTTATCTTACTAAACCACTGCCATATACCTACTCTAGCGATAGACAAGCTCGTTCAAACAAACAATATGTCACACAAAACAACACAAAATGACACATTGCGTTTGCGTCTGTCATTGCCATAGTTACGAAGTGAACTCGGGAACATCTATGCGGTGCGCCCACCGCATTCAAGTGGAACATTTTGCTTCTATAAAAGGGCCTGTCTATCGCCCAGAGTGTAAGTCAATGTTCTAAACTAATTTAAATATTGTTCCAGACGGCAGAAAACATTAATGCGAAGTTCCTCATGAGTCTACTATATTTGGGATGTCATTTCTTCGAGCTATTTTTATTCTGTCTCTGGTGTGATGAAATCAAGGAGCGGGTCAGTGAAATGTAAACATTTTCGACGGATAAATCCCACCACAGTTTATTTAATGGATTTTTATTTTCATCTTGATATTTTCATCTTTATATTTGGGAGTCTTCATTAGTTAACTCACAAGCTCACAACTAAATCTGTTTAAAACTTAATAAGATCTGTTTTATTTAATCATATAATTAATGACGTGTGATGAAATATACTCGGCTAGAAGCAGATTGAATTACTCGAGGAAGAAAAAAATCAGTGACATTGTCACACAGATTAACCAGCCTCATTTACACTCAATTGCAGTAACGGTCATTAGGGTTAATCCTCCATTAAATCTCTTGCCAGCTTTTACTATGCCAACAAGACAAAAAGTGACAGCAAGAGATTTAATAGAGGATTAACATTAAATAAACGTTTCTCCTCTAGAAGAAGATTCTGTATACTAGGTATAATAGAAATGGTTTAATTTATTCTGGCACAAATTAAAACCTAAAAAGTGTAAACGATTACTAAACCACATATTTTGATATTTACCTAACTATTTCTAAAAAAGCACATTTGACACAAATCGGCAGCGTCCGTTTCAGAGTTTTGGTATTATTACAAAAAACGTATGCTAAACCAGTAGCACAGAATAAATTGGTTCACAAATTAGTCTTCTCGACGCACCGTGTCGGTTGATGGATGTCATACTCGTAGCTAAAGGGAAGTGTCGTTTTCGTTTTCGTATGATATGTTTAGGCCCAAAATAAATTCTGCATCCCGGATCCCGACGCGTGACATTTTTTAAGGTGTGGTTATAGTTTAGGGACTCGTCAAAATTAGCTTTTTTTATTCAAGTTTTTCCATTCAAATTATTTAATTTTGATTTGAATGGGATATATCCTAGGCAAGTTGGGGATATTTCCTAGGCAGGAAGGATATTGAGTACACGATTGGAACAATTTGGCTCGGTCACTTATACAGTGTCCAACTTAATATGCTGACAATTTTTTAAGGGGATGGTCAGACCATAAAACTGAACAACTTCCTCTATAGGACCAACATCGACATCGCGAAAAAAAAATTGGCTGTCCCATACATTTGGCTCGAGTAGGATTGCGTTTTGGTGAAAGTTGTTCAGTTTGATGGTCCCCTTAAAAAAGTGTCAGCATATTAAGAAGGACCCTATATACTGTGGCATCTTGAAAAATTATGAACACTTTAATATTTAAATTTAAATTTGGAATTAAAGCCCGACCAGAAAAATAAAAAACCTCGCCATGTTGCGGAAAATCATTGGAACTAATATTTGTACTTGGAATACTGACATTAAAGGTCATAGTCGATTGCAGCGCCCCCAAACCAGGTTTTTTTATATTTCTGGTCAGGCTTTAATTTGCATGTTCTCCCCTCAAGCCCCGCACCTCACCCCCTTCATCAGAGCTAAGCCTAGCTATGACGTCACCTTAATGAAGATATTAGAAATCACTACCACCATTTTTTTTTATTTGTGGACAATTTGAATACATCGTCATATTCATCCGCTATTGATCATGAAGAAGACCAGTAGTAGATAAGCAAAGCAAAATGAACCTTACGCTACTTATCTTTAGAGCGAGCTGATCAGCGAGGCGGTATACAGTTCTGGCTGGGAACGAGGCATGGCCGCGGTGCCGGGGGTGCGCGCGCGCCTGATGCTGGTCGCCGCCCGCGCCTCCCGCCCCCTCGTCCTCACCGCCGGGGGGCTGTATGACTTATCTCTCATGTCGTATACCAATGTAAGTATGCTGATTTTATAGTTGCGCTGACACCCTCCTTATTTTGTTATACTTTTTACCCGACTGCACCAGAAGGAGGCGTTTTACAAGCAATATGTCTATTTCTCCCTAGGATAGTCCTTAAAAAGCTTGCTTATTGCTTTGCCACTAGGGCGATATTGACTCTTACAAACGAGACGTTCCACACGAAGTAACAAATAATAATTGTTACTTCCCTAGTGAACTTAGAAAGGAAGCCTCGAGCCAAAGCGTAATTTTATTCAAATTGTTTCTTACAAGAAAAAATAAAAAAAATAAAAATATAAAAAAAATATAGGTATACAGTCGAATTCAGAACCGGAGGAGGTTCTGAATTCGACTGTATACCTATATTTTTTTTCTTTTGACTTTTTTTGAATTCGGTTAAAAATACGAACAAACGACTTTCTTTCACTATGGAGCCAAAGCCGAGAAAACTTAAAAAAAATCTGACGTTCCATATAAAACTGCAGTACCGACCGACTTGACTAAAATGAGACAGATGATTTTTTTTTCTCAACTTTGGCTACATAGTGAAAGTTGTTTAGTTTGATGGTCTAAACCACCCCTTTAACTAGGGGGTTTTGTTACACCCTGTATATTGAGACCCTAAATTTTTTTCCTATAACAGTAGTCATGTACGAGTTTTATTTTATTTTTTCAGTTGGTGAAGACGTCATATAGCGCTCTTACGGTTTTGCTCCGATTTCGACCCGACTAAAAAACCAGATTAGAAAAAAAAAAATATTGATTCTTTTCTGTAGTTTTAGAGTGAAAAATTCACTATTGAGGTAGAAGACGCACTTGATGCTTGATGAACATGACTTGACACAACACAAATATCGGCGATAAATCGAGCCTGTAGCCTTTGATAAAGTATATGTCTAGATTGACAGTCGAAGATACGAAAGCGTCGAAAAAAATTGGAACCAGGACTGGTTCCTAAACCCTATACATATACACGCACACATACAGAATTAGTATGGCGCCTCACGCACACCAACCTATGAAACTTAGCCCCTTTTGTTTTATACGGTAAAACAGTGAGGCTCATTCTAGACATATACTTTTTCTAAGCCTGTAGCATTCGCCATTAGGGTAGATAGACGATTACGATTCGCACTTGGCAACTATCTATCGTGCCAGTTTGTTTGTATGTAAAACAAAAAAAAACTGTTTATCTAGTCGGTAGAATAGTACTTTTCAATGCAGCCATACATTAAGTACGAAACAAACAAGTTATTACCTAGGTAGTAGGAACGACAATTGTCCGCAACATTGTAGTGATTTAGTAAATTTTTTACTATGATGGTACTAGCTTATTACTTATAGGTAAGTATGTCGTTACAAAAATAATATATTTTTAAATTAATTTCCAGAATTTTTTAGTTTACTAGTAGTTAGTAGAAAACGAATGGGGTTTATAAATATTTTTAAATGTTAGGGTGCGTCCACATCTGACGAACGCGCCGCGAATGCGCAGCTAAACTTTATTTTGAATAGTTTTAATGATGTATACAACAACTGTAGAATCAAAGTAAAAATAAATTTAGGAAAAAGGCAAACTTGTGAATGGAAAAGTGATACAATAGTATATATGTGTAAGAAAAGAGATGAACTGTATAAAATATGGCAAAGAGACGAGAGTAATATGGCAAATAGATTATTATACAACAAATATAGAAATAAGACAAATAAACATATTAATATTGTAAAAAATAATTATATTATAAAAAAAGTAAGTGCAAACTTTCGTAACCCAAAAAAGATGTGGGAAATAATTAATACATTGTGTGGTAAAGTGTGTTACTCTATTGATGACATAATTACTAAACACTTCAAAAAAGATTTAAATTCAATAACAAACCGATTTGCACACGATTTTAGAGATAATGTCAAAAAAATTTGCACTTACTGCGCTATTCCTTTAACCCTGTCAAATACATATAAATATAATTCATGCACTAGCGTATCAATGAGACTAAAAAAAGCCACCAAAGATGTAACTTATTCTATAATTAAGCATTTAAATGATAAAAAAAGTCCCGGCATCGACAAAATACGTGCCAAAGACTTGAAACTTATTAATACGGAAATTACACCAGTAATTACCCATTTGATTAATGCATGTATGGCCACGTCCTCGTATCCTGACCAGCTTAAAATAGGTGTTGTGAGACCCATCTATAAGAAAGGCTCACACACTGACACTAACAACTACAGACCCATAACCATATTGTCTTGTAGTGATAAAATTGTTGAGAGATATCTCGGTAATGAAATAGAAAAATTTTTGTCATCTAATAACATAATTAATGATAAACAGTATGGGTTCCAAAAAAAGCGAAATACCTCTCAATTATTATCAAAATTTTGCAATGAAGTCAACAAGCACCTCAACAACCGCGTTCACGTGCTTGTTGCTTTCATTGACTTTAGTAAAGCGTTTGACACTCTGAATTACAATACACTATATTCAAAATTACAGGACAATGGTATACGAGGTCCATTGTTACAGTGGTTTAAGAATTATCACACGAACCGCTCCACCGCGGTATGTATCAACGGCGTGCTAAAGTGACAAGATACCTACGGAGGAAGGCACAGCCCAGGGCTCAATACTCGGACCTACTGAGTATTTACTATATGTTAACGATATGTGTAGCACTTTTCCTGAAGGATCCGTGTATCAGTTTGCCGACGACACCTGTATCATCTCAGCACATAAGGAATTAAGCGAGGCACAGTCGTCTATGCAACGTAACTTTGACCTCCTATGTAAATGGGCACATGACGTCGGTTTGGTGATCAACGCTGGTAAAACAAAAATAATGCACATACACTCACCATACCTGAAATCTAATTTGAAACCGACCATTATTGCGCATGCACACAAATGTCTACACTCACAACACCAAACAAGTATGTCACGCTCATTATGTAACTGTGAGACATTAGAAGAAGTAAATAAACACACTTACTTGGGTTTGATAATAGATAACAAATTTAATTGGAACCCACACATAGAACATGTATGCAATAGACTAAGGGCCATTAATTCAAAACTATCTATATTAAAATTCAAATATAAAATTCTACGATTGCTATATTTGTCACTTGCCGACTCTGTCATCAGCTACGGTCTAAGCACCTATGGCCGCACATATAAAACATATCTAGAAAATATACATAAACTACAGCTATCTATTTTAAAAACCATAGTACCTAAAAACATATATAAACAATACAAAGATGACAACACAAACTTATTTTTACATTGTAAAGTTATAAACGTGTTTGATAAAATCCAAATGGCAATAATAACAGAAGAATACAATAACATACACACACTAGCCAAGACTTCGCGACCATGCCATCTTCGTGTTTTGTCATACCTACCTACTTATAGACTGCCCGGTTATACTAATGAGTACGGACGGAGGGCGTGGGAATACATGTTACCTAATGTGATAAATAAGTTGCCAAGTGAAATACAAAAGGATATTTGTGAAAATAGTATGAATATCAAAACATGTAAACCAGTACTTAAAAAACATTTCCTGTCAAACCAAGCTTTATAAACAATTGGTTTTTGCCTTGGACTATCTACATATGGACAAGTTACGCGTGTAATTCTGCTAATAAACTTTTCAGCCACTTTTTGCATGGGGTGAGTTGGCATGAACGCGAGGCGAGTCCCTGTGTGAATGGTCTAAGGTCCTTGACCATTACCTACCTACTAAATTGATATTTTGTAAGCGATCTCATGTACCGCACTTCATATAAACCCTGTGGTTTCTGACAGTGTGGTTGTTATTTATAAATAGATATAAAATTATGTATTGAATAAATAAATAAAAAAAAAAAAAAAAAAGCTAAAGCGAGCGGCTCGCAAACGGCGCACGAGCTGCGCATTAGCGACCCACGAGCATAAAATGGAACCGCGCAGATGGCGAGCGGCTTGCGAGCTGTTTGCGAGCGGCTCACGAACGGCTCGCGAGCTGCGCATTCGCGGCGCGTTCGTCAGATGTGGACGCACCCTTAGGAACTTCGATATTTTGTTCAATTCTTTGCGTGTGTACCTAAACGCGCGTGTGTGCGTGCGTGAGAGGCAATTTTTATGTGGTACAGCCTTACGTACAAATAGAATCATGTAAATTGACTATTATTTAAATTGAATTAAGCTTGAAACACAAATTAATGTAAAACGTAGACTGAAATTTAATAAAGGATTTAATGGTTCATGGAATCATTAATTACATTGTTCAAGCTCAAGCTTTTAACGACAGTAACAGCTTTATTTCTCATCAGAAACTACTTAGTTTAGTTTATTTCTACTGTGTAGTAAAATACAGTTTGCGGCAAATTGTTATTTCATTTATTGAACCTTTATTTCCAAGACACAATAAAAAGGAAAAGATTTCATAATACACGAAGGGTAGAGTAAAAAAGACAAGCAAAATGGTTCTCCACATCTTATGGAAGAAATTAACACAGAAAGCCTTGGATAAATCAAGTGGCGAATTGGAGACGTCGTTTTTTGAATCTGCTTATCGGATCTCTTATGTTTTAGGTAAGATCTTTTTATTTATACTGTAATCAATGTTACTACAAAAGCTTGAGAGCATAAGATGGAGTCACGATGCAGGGTTTGCCTCGAACACTTGTCTCTCGCGTGGTGTTCGCGCGGTTCGCTTCTCAGCCTGCCACGAGGCTCCAAAATCCTTCTCAGTTGTTCTTACTGAAAAACAATCCTCGAGATTGGATAGACACTCCATCAAACTACTTGAAACCGGCGAAATCTAACAAGGAAACGCCATTAAATAAAAATAGAATAGAATAGAGCATAAGATGCTGGTGAAATAGTACAAAACTAAATGACTATATTACAGAATTCGGTAAATCTAAGGTTTTACTGGAAAATCTTATGATTTACTATCGTTCTGGCAAACTCACTTTAATCTACGTAGCTAAGCACATAATACAAAAATATCCTACGGAATCCTGTACCTACATTTTTTCAGGTAGGTATGGCGAGACCACTATATTTGTTAACCCAATAGTCAGGTTGCATTATGTAGGAACGTAACGTACCTTTAGATAAAACATGCGTTTATAACAAAGTAATGAATTACTATGTATACCTATGTGCCCAGAGAATACTAATTGATTCTCAAACATGACTGATAGTGCCCGTTGACAATCCAATCAAAATAATACACACAAATTTATATAACAATTTGCCACACAGCCTCTATAATTTTCTCTCTATTTTCTACGACAGTGATTTCCGATTGCTTTCGGAACATTTTGTGTACCCATATCCTAACCGCTTTAGTGGACAAAACAATTATTTTATACTTATATATTACATGTAAAAGATTCTTTTAATTAAACAATTTTAAATAAAAATAAAAGGTTTAAAAATGTAGTATCGGACAGGAACAGGATTTTAACCCAAAGCAATCGGCTGAATCGGCTCAATGGCCGATCGACGACGATGAAGCCGGGCGGCCGGGCAGCGTAAGACCCGTCGTTGTGCCGATCCTTTGGGGAAGCCTATGTCCAGCAGTGGACGTCTATCGGCTGAGCTGATGATATTTTTTTTTTTTTTTTTTTTTTAATTTATTGGAGGCATTGGCGATATTGCCATCCGCCTAAATATTTTACAACTTAAAACATAAATGCAAATTAACAAAGGAAAAAAACTTACAAACTACCTACCTACCTATCTAGTACAAGAAATTAAATTTTATGAGAGTGGGAACTACATCCCCTCTACCAAGAAGATGTAAAACCCAACCCTACAATTTGCCCACTGTATCCTTAATGAATTCATACAAGACAGTGTACAATTTTGTATGTTTTAATAATCCTTGAACAGTTGAAGGAATATTTCTAGTTTTTAGTATATCCTGACAATAACATATAAACAATATACGTTGCAAAGAAAACTTAGGACATTCCAAAATCAAATGCTGAAGATCACAGAATTGTTCACTACAGTGGGGACAAGATGAATTTTCAGATAGTTTCAAACGATGGAGATGAGCTGGAAATTTGCAATGTCCAATACGAAGTCTACTGATAAGAGTTATAAAATGTCTCTCAGGATATCTAGTGCCCTTCTCAAACCATGCTTTAGAGCTAGGAGATGGAACTATTTCAGCTAACCATTTTCCCTTTATCATTCTGGTACTGTTTAAAGAAATGGACCAACGAGTAAACATATTATTTTTAATAAAAATAACATAATCTGAATAGGGCACCCGATATGAACAAATCGCAGCCTGTTCAGTTGACTTAGCAAGGGCGTCCACTAACTCATTCCCTAAAATTCCTGAATGACCAGGTACCCAACAAAATTCGACTTCAAATCCAACTTCCTTTAAAAAATACACTGCTTTTCTAATTACATAAGTTAGGTAATTTACTTTGGCACTTACAGATTTATTTAAAATAGCCTTTAACGCACTCATTGAATCAGATAGGATAAGTATTTTCTTAATTAAAGTACTAGTAGTTTGTACCTTTTGTACAATATATTCTAGAGCATGAACTATAGCTAAAGTCTCAGCAGAAAAAATTGAAAAATAATTGTTACATTTAAAGACCCTACCATATTTACAAAAAGAATCATAAAAAGCAAAACTAGTCACATCATTCGTCTTGGAACCATCGGTATATATTTGAATATAATCTTGCTTACTATCTAAATATTCAAGAAATTCATACTTATTTTCGAATCTAGACAGATTAACCGAAACATTCATGATTAAGCTGTGGAAATTATTAGCAAAACAAGGAAGAGCTTTTGACCAGGATATCTCGTCTTGAAATTGGAAATTCAAATAAGTAATAGATTCTGACATTGAAGTAGATATAGACAAAGGCAAAGTGTTATAATTAGGAATATTAAAGTTTTCAAGATATACTGAAATAACCGAGTTATCCCGGCTAATCAACCGAAGGCAGTAACGATCAATCAAATAACTTCTACGAATATATAGAGGGACTATCCCAGCCTCCACCTCAAGGGAATTTATAGGAGAAGACATCATGGCACCTGTAATAATACGTAAAGCTTTGTTTTGGATAACATCTAGTTTCCTAAGTAGATTATTAGCAGCGTCATTAAAAAACATACAGCCGTAATCAAAATGACTTCGTACTGTAGATATGTATAGAGTTTTAAGAATTTTTGGATCCGAACCCCAGTCGACCCCTACTAAAGAACGCATAATATTTAAGTGCAATTCAGTTTTTTTACAAATATATTCAATGTGAGATTTCCATGATAAATCATGATCGAGAATAATTCCTAGATATCTGACGCAAGATTGAACTGGTATTCTAATGCCATTGTACATAATCTGAGGCTCAATATTACTTTGATTATCTAAAGAAAAAAGAACAACTGAACTTTTAGAAACATTAACCTCGAGTTTTAAATCATTACACAAAATATTATATAAACTACTGAGGCATGCATTCATTATTACTTCACTTTGCGCAACATTATCACACTCAGAATATAAAACTAAATCGTCAGCATAGAATAAACATTTGACAGTATTAGGAACAAGTTTCATTAAATTAATTAAACTTATAATAAAAATGAGAGGAGAAATAACTGAACCTTGAGGGGTGCCTTTAAACGAATATTTAGGTCCAATTAAATTATTTTTTGTCTTAATCCATACTTCACGATTGTTTAGAAAATTAAATAGCCAATGCAAAACAAAGCCAGGAATACCCAAATCATGTAAACTTTTTATTAAATAAAAATGATCAATATTATCAAACGCTCCTTTTATATCGAGAAAAACTGCAATTGTGTATTTATTATCATGGAAGTTGTTACGGATATCACCAACTAGACAAGCCAGATTATCCATTGTACTTTTACCTTTCCTGAAGCCGTATTGATTATTAGGTATTAATTTACTATTTTCTACATACCATTCTAATCTATTTTTTAACATGGTTTCGAAGAGTTTAGAAAAGCAAGATGTAAGCGAAATAGGTCTGTATGAATCTATGTTATTAGGATCTTTTAGAGGTTTTAATATAGGAACAGTGTGTTGAATTTTCCAACTAGGTGGGATTTCCCTATGGATCCAAAGCTGATTGAAAATATTAAATAAAATAGTCTTTGCATTTGAAGGTAAATTTTTAATTGCTATGTACGGAATAAAATCAGGGCCAGGTGCCGAATCTCTTTTATTGTCTAAAGATGCACTAAATTCATCAAAACTGAATAAGTCAGTCAGCCAGATGGCTGCTCTTGAACCTCTAGAAGAAAAATAATGATCTATTGAAGTGTGTGTATTGCTATAATTAGATGATACAACTTTATCTAAGAAACAATGAGCATTCGCAGAATCTTCTAAAAAGCTAGATTTATTATTTGAATCTTGTAATTTTGCCATTTTAAATCTACGAATATGATCCCAAATAAGTTTAGAACTTGACATACGATTGAAACTAGAACAAAGATTCGCCCAACTTAAGCGTTTTTCTTCAGATATTATTCTCTTTTTCTTAGCATTGAAATATTTATACAAAACATAGTTTTCAGAAGAGGGGTAAGCTTTAAAAGAATCCAAAGCTAATTTAGCTTGTTGTACAGCTTTAGCGCAATTTTCATTCCACCAAACCGAGGATTTTCGCCTAAAATTGCAACACTGAGATTTTTTAGGAAATGTCATTAGAACGTCAGTTAAAATAAGTAAAAAATTATTAAAATCATGAAGAGGATTTTCACTTAAAGTAAACGAAGAATATTTAGATTCACATATTTTACAAAATTCTATCCAATCAACCTTTTTAAAATTGACCTGCGACAGAGAGGGAGTACCAGGAGTTGAGCTACAATTTTTATGAGAAATATTATTACAAGTATCACTAAAGAAAAAGTCAATCAGCAAAGGAAAATGATTACTACCAAGTAGATCATCGAGAACAGCAAAATTACAACTAGAACTTACGATCGGTGATGCGAAGACTAGATCCAAAACATTACCTTCTTGTCCGAAGGCAGGAAATGTGGTTACATTATGATCATTTAAACAAACTAAATTTCGGCTATCTGTAAAAGTTTGAATCAAATTACCTCTACTATCATTAAATCTACAACCCCAGGACAAGCTATGTGCATTGAAGTCTCCTATCAACATAAAATATTTAGAAGAAATCTTAGAAAATGCAGTAGATAAATAATCAATTCTAAACAAACCATTTGGTGGAGGAGGGCTGTAAACACACAAGATATCTAAAGTGTTAGAACCAACTTGAATAGAAATCAGAAGGTTTTGAAAGTGGTAACAAGAACCGGTCTCAATTATTTTAAAAATATGTTTCTTTTTAATGGCTACAGCTATACCTGAATGAAGATGGTCAGAATCTCTTCTTACAATAATATAACCTGGAATTTTTAGAAGCTTATTAGAAGTTAACCAAGTTTCATTTAACAATATTAGATCCACATCAGATTCATTAATATAGTTTTTAAGTTGGTCCAAATTACTAAGAATACTACGACAGTTCCAATGCAAGATATTGAATTTTCCAATTCCAATCTCACAGTCCATCAACCAGAAAGATTGGAAATGAGCAATTCGGTATGTCAAGTTTTTTTTTGGAGGGCTGAATTGAAAACCATTTCGAGATAATTGTCTCAATAATCATATTTTCTATGTCAGAGATTTTAAAATGAAAGGATTACAGATATTTTTAATAAAATAACGTCGTTTTTCGGTCCGTGCAGTGACGTCACTGGCATACCTCTGAACTCCTTGGTAAACATAAAATTAACTTAAAATAACCGGCCATTAAGAAAAAAAAATACATTCACAATGTCAGAATTTGACATTTGATGTTGCCGTATCTTTTTCCAGCATAGAGTTAGAAAGAGAAGGCAGGTTTTAATTTTTTTAAATACAGCTGTATGTAGTTTTTCTCCATGGAGTTCGAATTATTTTCTCTCCACCATTTTTGCACTTAGAGATTACAGATCAAAATAATTTAAAAATTAAATTTATATTGATAAACTCGATGAATCGCAATAAGAATGAAATAGGTATCTTAAAATTATGTCTTCTGTCCGTAAAAAATATAAAAATGAAGACAAAAAAAAACTTGACATACCGAATTCCTTAATTTTGTTGGACGAAAGCGGACCAGTTATACCATGTGACTGTTTATCACTCTGAGATATTTTAATTATGCCCATAACAGTTTTAACTAACCCATTTATAATTACTTCTGAATTAATAATGTCCGTCAATAATGCACGACCAGAAGGAGTCTTGTTGGAAGATGGTACACGTCCAGAATTGGGAGGAGCTTGATTTGGAGAAGCAGTTACTGAAGCAAACGTAGTTTTACCTTGAATTCTGTTTTTAATTTCACTTATTTTTCTGGACTTGACAGGGCAAGAAAACGCTATGGCTATGTGCTCGCCACTGCAGTTAACGCACCTGATATTTTCTTGATTGTCACAGTCTTTGAAAAAATGATTCCCGGAACAGATGGAGCAGACTTGTTTTGATTTGCATGATCCACTTCCATGCCCAAATTTGTAACATTTGAAACATTGCAGGAGGGGCTTTATGTATTCCTTAACGGTGAACCAGATATAGTCATATGTGACATGGTCGGGACGTGAAGATGATAAGAATGTTACGAGTACAGTTGGCAAGGGAGTATAGAAACCATCAGCTGTCTTCTTCTGGAATCTTTTTACACCAATGATGTCGCAAGATGCTTTCAATTCTGTAATTAACTCCTCCTCGGTGATATGTACTGGGACCTGGATAATACCCTGAGCTTCAATTTTATCAAATGGTATTTTAGCTTTCAAACTGTGACTCTCCAAAAATTGAGAATTTAATAAAAACGAATTTGCCTCTGTTTTATTTATGAATTGTATTTTATATAAAGCTGGGCCTACTTGCCGGAGGTGCTCGATTCCTTTAATTTCTTTTAGAAGTTTTCCCAACTTCATAATGTCCATGTTTTCAGTACTAACCAAAATAGGATAATCTTTTCTCATCTCATCAGAATATACGTGGTTATAGTCTTTAAACAGTCCTCTTTTCGACCTCGCGAATTTTTGAGGCATTTTTGACCTGGTGCAATCATCAGAATTTTCCGATGTATTTTCATCAGTAATTTTCCTCTTCGAACCGCCGCCGCTGGCTTCCCCCATTGTATCTTAATTTATTCCAATTGAGGACGGCAAATAACTATGAAAGCAACGAAAAATGCAAAAAATATTGAAAAATATTATTTAAATTCGATTTTTCCCGCCCTCCGCGAAAAAGTTCCTCAATGTCAAAAAAAAAACAGCTGATGATACAACATGTTTCATTTTAAGTTATTCCATTCTAAATCATTATAGTACCTACTGTAGCCGAGGGGACTTTTTAATTACCAAAAAGATTACCGATTGCCGTTTAGAAATTGTTGTAAGGTACTAAACGACTAATATAAAAACCTAAGTCTTAGGTACAGATCACAACACGCCGTAGAAAAAACTAAATAAAAAAAAACTTTTTTTTTTTCTACTGTGGGTTGTGTGATCTGTAAGACTTAGGTTTCTATATAAGTCATTTAGTCAAGTCAAGTACAACAATTTTTAAACGGCAATCGGTAATCTTTTCGGTAATTAAAAAGTCCCCCGGCTACAGTACTATTATACAAGGTGTAAACTTAAATGCGGTACATACTTATGCTTCAGATTATCAAGCTGAACAACTTTTCCTATCGGATCTACTTGGAAATCGCAAAACTTATCTGCTCTTTTTTTCTATGGGGCAACTGATTTGGATTTGTGACTTGATTTTTTCACGATTTCGATGTTGCTCCATAGCATCTCCATAGTGAAAGTTTTTTTAGTATGTTTAATATCCCGTTTAATATGTAACGTATTAAAATTTACACTCTGTATTAAACTGCGCACTGACAGATTTCTGAATGATCTCAATCTTGTTTCAGGACTGTCTCTAACTGAAACTAGCATCAGTTACAAAATATTCAGTAACGTAATCAAACTGACGATAGTTCTGTTCGTGAGCAGCGAGCTGTGGTATTTGTTCAGCATGTCGTCGAGCTTGGACGCTGTCATTGACAACATCAACGTTACTATCATACATCTTATTGTTATGTATAGATACAAGAGCATGGTAAATATTATACTTTTAAGCAACGAGTTGTTTTATTTGTTCAGCATGTCTTCGAGCTTGGACGCTGTGATTGACAACATCAACGTTCCTATCATACATATTATTGTTATGTATGGCAAAGCATGGTAAATATTATACTTTTCGTACCACTTGCTCAAAAAAGTGACATTCTATGCCACAAAAAGCGAACATAACAATAGTCATTATTAACCTGTTAAAAACAGGGAAAGAAAGTTGTACTGAATTTCATTCATCCCCTAGGGAGAGAATGTGATTTAAATTTGGAACTGAACTACATCTGTGTTTACACCATTGAGTTTGTATATAAAGCATTATACTTCTTTTGTAAAAGGAATACGCATTTATTTTTATGAAATATCTCGATAACGGTGAATCCTAGCGAAAAAATAACCCCTAGGTCACCCATAAACCGACCCTTCCGCATGCAAAAATAAAAAAAAAAAATTATTTATGTCAAAAAAAAATTAATTTTTTCGCAAATGGTACGAAAAGTAGAGCATTTTCCTCTGTGATAAAGCTTCGCTCGTGATTTAAGTTTTTAACACCCTCGCTACGCTCGGGAGTAAACCTCGAGTCCTTCATCACGCTCGCGATTTAAAACCCCACCCGCGACAGAAGACACTGCTTTATCCCCTTGGTTAATAATCTACTATTCAAGCTTCGGAACTTGGTTTCGTAGGTAGTTATTCGTCAATATACAAATTTTGCGACGTTGAATAACAACAAAATGGTGCCGAAAGCTGAACTTTAAATTAAACTTAGAACTTTATTCCATGTTAATCTTTTAAAAAACTCGTAAATTATTTACTAGACAGGTTTATGTTCAATTATTTAAAATGTAAAATCCTTCAATGTTTAATGGACAACGTAAAATGTAGAATTTTCGTAATGTGTATATACTGTCGCAGGGATATAATAAAAACAGAGATTTGGTCAAATACCTAAGTGATTGACCAAATCTCTGTTTTTATCATAATTATCTTTGCGACATAATACCTACATTTAATTAATGTTGCTGTACTAATTGTACAGTGTGGAATAATTTCTGGTCTTTATGAAAAAAGAAAAATGACATATTAAATAGGTACCTACATATTATGTGTAATGATAATTGTGTGTTCTATTAATTTTGCTCGTTATTTCCGCCGCTTTGGAGGAATAACGTATCTCTTGCGTATTAGTTGTTATATCGAAAATAAAGAGATCGTAGAACAAAGAACATGACTAAGTTAATCTACAAATAGCACCACGCTCAAATAGTTTTAATACAATGTTTATTTTTGTATGTTTCCTTGTTATTCATGTTTACATTTTATTGAATTGCGCGTTTACTCGCGTAGAATTCGTTACGTTTTTGGGACATTTATGTAGATCTGAGTGTGGATCAAATGTGACCTATTTTGTAGGTATACATAATAGTTTTCATGAAACAGTATGAAAATAATGTTTTATTTCTAATAGGTACATACATTAACCCTGAAATATGAAATAAGTTTACTTTTCCTAGAAAATAAGTCAGAAAGAAGAATAATGTTTACTTTGTTACAGTCGGATTCCAGGAAAATCTACAAGAAATTGGCGGGGTCAATGGAATCACCGTATTTTGATATTTCAACTCAGAGAAGAAAGAAAATACTTAAGTATTGGGAGAAAATGAATGAAAAATATTTTAAATTACTTCTTACTCTTGCTAATTGTACTCTAGCTGTTTGGTAAGTGAAGTGGTTTTAAGACTTTGCCTTAACGTTCGTGTTGGTAGAATACTAATAAATTAGCCTATGCTCTAGGTAGCGAACCTCGAGTTCTATTCTATCCTATCCAAAAATATTTGGATTTCATATTTTTTCTCTTTTCGCCCCGATATACTACTATATCACATTTCATTGGTCGAAAGACCTAAATGCTCTGTGTTAGATAGAGCAAACCAAAAAAACACATTTTTATCATATTTTCTCATACAAATTATAATCGATATCAGTTTATTCATATTTTATACCAACTATTGTTGACAGGATTTTCAATTTCTCCATACAGGTAGAGTACCTACGACCTACACTCATCGATATTTTTTCGCTGACTGGTTTACGAGTACCTTGATATTAACTTCAGGAAAAACCTATTTCAGAATTTAATCGAAGTGACATCAGCACAGATATCCTTTATATACTTACCACTGTTTGTAAAGATCTTACTGATAAACATCTCTCAGCATCAATAATATTCTGAGCAAACAAAAAAGTTGTTCTAATTTTACAACGTCTCATCATAATTACATGTGCGTGTCGTCGCGGTACGTTAAAGTCCTATCATTTTTCCTGACTTAAAAAAACATACCAACCCGCTGAAATTAGGATTAACATTTTGCATTCCATTATTCTAAAAATATTGATTCACCGCTGTCTTCCCTTAGTCCTTCAATCTATACATTTGGCGCCAGTATCACTGCCCGAGCAGGGCATTGGGCATTGATTCAACCCCGTAACAAGCGGTTGATGTTTACGACCAAATAAACTTTATGAAACCTAAAAAAGGTGACAAGAGTTATTTGATACTAAATTTTTTTTCGACTTTTTATTTCCAGGTACGTCTACCCCCTAATGGACGATATAGAATACAACTTGGTGGTTGCATTGAGACTACCCTTCAAGTACGATTCGCCAGAGCGCTACCCTCTCACTTACGCCCTTGTTCTGCTCGCTTTCCATTTCATCTCCTTCTTTGTCGTAGCCAACGATCTGATGATGCAGACTTACATGATGCATGTTATATGTCAGTTTGCGGTTCTTTCTGCGGGCTTTGAGGACGTTCTGGGGGATTGCAGTTTGGAATTCAAAGGTAAAATACTTTGTGCTCTATTCTGGATCATTCTGGGCCGCCCTCATTTATATCCTATTATTATTAGATGTGAAGCAAGACTCGAACAAGTTTCAGAATCATCATCATCATCAGCCTATATACGTCCCACTGCAGGGCACTAGGCCTACCCTCTAGGAGGGTGTTTGGGCGTTAGTCCACCACGCGTGCCTAATGCGGGTTGGTATGGTAGACTTCACTACGCATCTGAATTTCTTTTTTTTACCGGTGAACCGTCCGAGAGCAATCGGTACTACGTAGGTACATAAGTTAGAAAAACTCTTTAAATCTGTGTTTATGTGATGAAAAAACTAAAGAAGTAGTAAAAACCGTGATCTATACGAATAAGTCGAATAATAATGCTGTTGGTAAGCGCATCTCTTGAGAACGGCTGGACCGATTTGTCTTATTTCTAATAGTCCTATCCTATAATAGTGTTAGTAAAAAAGGTTTTTAGACATTATACTTATATGTCTGTCGGGACAGCTATAGTCAATAATAAAATTAAAATTTGGATTACATAGTACATACCTCAAAAATAAGAGTGGGTTTTGCTTGCTGACTGATCCGAGACGAGAGCCTTATGTCTACTTATAATTATAGCTTAGTAATGTTGTAGAAAACAGTTCATGCCGAACTTACGCGTGAAGTAATAATTATCTTCAGTACGTACCTAATAGGTAGATTTCACCGAAGATCTTTGAATGACGCGCGTTTCACGACTTCATATGATCCGCCACGCTCTTTGTTAATAAGGTATTAGTTTTGGGTACTTCAAGAAGTAGATAAGAGTAGTTCAACTACGAAACCCAACAGAGACGGCTTATAGACACGGGCGCCGGGAGGGGGGTGCAGGGGGGTGCACTTGCCCCCCTGGCTTGGGAGAAGAAATACACGGAAAAAGAGGAATTTTTAGTTAAACTTAAGCAAATAGATATTTATATCAGGATCATCCAAGTAATCATTATTAGGAGAGTAATGTTATTTAGAAATCTGGAGCTCGGTTCGCTCGTTGTAACTTTCTCCTTTAAAAAATGATTTCCATTAAACTTAAACCGACGTATTCCTGAACATTTTCGAGTTCACTTCGCTGGCTCCAGGTATCTATTTTATTTAACTATCTTCCTGTGCAATAGTAAAATGTTCTGGCCACAGCCGAAAAATGGACCACAGAAAAAATTCGAGCTCGCTTTGGTCCCTCCAGGTATCTATTTCAACTAGATATCTTCCTGTGAAATAGGTAACCAAATGTTCTGGACACAGCCAAAAATTTTTGTTTTGGCTATAGAACATTTGGTTTGGATTGATTTGGATGCAACATTTGGATGAAATTTTACAGTTCTATAACTGTAAAATTTCGAGCTCGCCTCACTCGCTTGCTCCAGGGTATAGCCAGATGCACCCCCCTAAAAATATCATGGCCACGCTCGTAGAGCTCACTGAATCTAAAATGTAAATGCATGCGAAATTCACTTGTTGAGCTCAATGCACGAGAGCCGTGTTAATTTAATCCTAAACTTAATTAACGTCTAACTTGATCATGAGAGAACTATTTAATTAATACTGTTTGCAGATTTACACGAAAAGGATATGGTTTTGAACGAGACCTTTCAAAATAAATACAAGGCGAGATTGGGCGAGTTGGTCAAACAACATCAGTATATTTTGAAGTAATTATTCTGCCGATATCATCGTTTATTTGTATAGACCATTGTCATATTTGTATAGTAGTTTATTATTTTTACATTGGGGTGGTGGGGGGTGATTGGGGATCTACCTCCTAGCGGTCCACCCCGGGCAACGGCATCACAAGCTACCAAGTTTGTGGTGGCGGCTGAACGATCCCCCACGCGGTGTGGTAGGCTCCGCAAGGAGCCGCCTGGCTCGCGACCACCCTCCTGCCGGAGTCTGGCGCCAAGCAGCTTGCTGCGTTCCGTCAGTGTGCAGGAGTGCCAGTGCACTTCTGGGTAAGCTCGCTACATCTTCGGCCCCATCTTTGTCTTGAGGACTAGATTGGGGTCAAGAGCAAACCCATCAATAATAAAAAAAAAAAAAAAAAAAAAACATACCTTTTTTTAGGGTTCCGAAGTCAACAAGGAACCCTTATAGTTTCGCCATGTCCGTCCGTCCGTCCGTCCGTCCGTCCGTCTGTCCGCGGCTTAGCTCAGAGACGCTTAGTACTAGAAAGCTGTAATTTGGCATGGGTACACATATTAATCACGCCGAGAAAGTGGTAAAATAAAATTTTGAAAAATATTTTCTTTTAGGGTACCTTCCCTACCCGTGAAGTGGGGATGCAATTTTTTTTCTCGTCTATCTCATGGTGTGGGGTATCGTTGGATAGGTCTTTTAAAAATACGGTGGTTGTGGGAAAACCATTTTTCGATTTAGGGATCCGTTAGCGAAATATTAAGCTTTAAGGTGCTAATTTTTGTTAGAGTCGAGTGTCCCCCCCCTCTGCCAGCTAAACGGTTGTTTCTAGATATGTGAAAAAATTCATGGCAGTAGTGTATATAATGAAATTAAAAGGAAAACTATCACCGCTAAGTTAGCTTTACAAGTTAACGAGTAATAGTCGACCAACTTAAAAAATGTACTTTTTAGACTTTATTAGCCGTCAAACCGTAGTATAAAACAAAAACCCCCTTCTAAGTTCGTATATTGTGACGGGCAACTACGGAACCCTACCCTGCGCGTGGCCAGACACGCACTTGGCCAGTTTTTTTTATTTATACCTACTTTATTATTATTTTTTTTTTTTTTACGTAGCCTCTTCAATGTCCCACTGCTGGGCAAAGGCCTCCCCTTTTACTCTCCAATCCTCACTGTTGTGAGCAACTTCTGGCCAACTCTCCAAGAAGGCATCCATGTTATCTCTCCACCTTTTTCTCGGTCTAACTCGACGCCGGTGACCATCCTGGGGAACCCAGTCTGTGATGATTTTGGCCCATCTTTCGGGCTGCATGCGACAGACATGTTTATATTAGACCTACTTTATATTAAACATATATTAACAATTAATTCACATGTTTAAAGAGCGAGGTTATCTCTGAGGAGACTCCTTCTAAGTAGACTAAGTTATAAGCTAAATAAGTGATCTCATAACTTAGGTTATGACTATGACTTATGAGCTTAGCTTATGAGTTATTATAGTGACAGTTTTTGACTGCCATGCCTAATTACTTTTACGTAGTTGGAGAGAGCTTCCAGCTTCCAGTATGTTGTGGTATAAATTCATATCTCAACTCGAGAACTCTCAGGTTTTCCCGATTATGCATCAGTTCTGTCCGAAACGTAGTGAATCATCCGTCTAAATTGCACTTGATGAAATTCAGAACATCCGATTCTGAACATATTTTGCTATCGACGAAATGTTTAATATTAGATTCTGTACACTGTTATCTGATGAATTGATGATAGATTCGATATACTGATTTCTGTGTACCTAATTGTAGGAATGCATCAGAATTAAGGAAGATACTGAGTACACCAATGCTGGGGCAGCTGCTTGCTAGTGGCATGCTCATTTGTTTCGCTGGCTATCAAGTAACCGCTGTAAGTACCAACCACCTACCATGTTCATTCATACCTACGTCTTACGTGGATGTACCTGTTGACAAATTTTGATGGCGCGAAATGATATTGACCAATAAGGATTTGCCACGTTCGCGCGCCTAAAATCCCTTGCTTCTATTTGATTATAGTTCGCTTGCCGCTGGTGATGCGTCCGTCAGTCTAGCACCCTATTTTGCACCCGTTTAACCATATCGTTGATTTTTTATTACTATAATATGACTTCGGGTTTTGACAGGGATTCTGGCCTAGTCTGGTTTGCACAAACAAATATTGACGAGGGGACTTATTTTCCTGATATAACTTAATATAATTTATGAAATATTAGGTGAAACACACCGTAACATTAGTATAATTCACATGATGTAGATGCTATTTGCCTGCTTCAAACTGCTTATACTGCTGTTTAACCTGTTTTTGTTACAGACCGTCACAGTTAGCACCGCGAAATTTCTGATGAGTCTCTTATATTTGGCATACAACTTGTTTGGATTCTATTTAGTTTGTCGATGGTGTGACGAAATCAAAATAAAGGTAAGAAATATTTGCTTAGAAATGCTTTATAGACGCATTTTTCCAAGCAGCACTTTCATCGTCGCATTTTTTTCTGGTAAACTAAATATGGCAATGGGAAGGGCTCTCAGAACGTATGGCCGTGGCCTAAGAGTTCTCGAGTGGCGACCGCGTGCCGGAAAGCGCAGCGTGGGTAGGCCCCACACAAGGTGGACCGACGACCTGGTGAAGGCGGTGGAAACCCGTTGGATGAGGGCAGCGCAGGACCGGTCGTTGTGACGATCCTTGAGGAGGCCTATTTCCAGCAGTGGACGTCCATCGGCTGAGATGATGATGTTGATGATGATCTTCTTTTTATCGTGTGGGCATGCCCTGGTGTCAGAGTTTTTTCAGACCGCCGTTTGACCGTTTTTTATGATGATGATGTTGTTGTTATAATTATGCAGAGTGAAGACATTCGCGATGCAATATACTTCTCCGGCTGGGAGCGAGGCATGGCCGCGATGCCGGGGGTGCGCGCGCGCCTGATGCTGGTCGCCGCCCGCGCCTCCCGCCCCCTCGTCCTCACCGCCGGGGGGCTGTATGACTTATCTCTCATGTCTTACACCAATGTAAGTTTATTTAAAGTCAATGATTTCATACACATCTGGCTCGGATGAAGAAAAATATCGTGAGGAAACCAAGCATACGCCAAGAAAGAAATTCTGACGCCAATGTGAAATCCGACAATAGAGCAAATCAACCGCAAACCGAATTCATGTTTTAAAATGAAAATAGGTATACCTACTTGCAACATTGTTCAACCAGTAAAATTTTGCCGCATGTGGGCCAATTTCTATATTTTTATTAAAATTATTAAAAATACTTACTTTCTTGTCAGCATTTAGGGAATGATTACTTAGATTAGATTCTACAGGGTGTTAGGGTTGACAGGTCATGAAACTGACCAACTTTCCTACAGGAACATAAGGGAAATTCCCCAAAAACAATTTTGACTTTTCAAAAAAAACGTTCGAACTGGTTGCAAATTGCAAAAAAAGTTCGCGAATTTTGCGGTTTCTTAGGGAAACTTGATCAGTATCATGGGTACAATCAACCCCTTAATCAATAGCTTGTTTTATGATGTCTTGCCTACTCTCTCTCTCTACAATATTTAATATAACAATCTTATTTTTGTTTTTCAGTTGGTAAAGACGTCGTACAGCGCTTTGACAGTTCTTCTGCGCGTGCGTCATTAAATTTTGCAATAGGTATTGCGTATTTAAAATTAATAGACGAACATCACTCAACGTTTTTGGTCATTATTATTTGTATAGTGTAGTGTATATATAGTGATAGATGTTTCAAATTAATGAATAATAACCAATGAGGCTGGTCTTCAATCCTAGAAGCATCTCAAGTAAAGAGTTCTACGCATGTGTAGTAACACAATGTAATACTCTATTATTATGCTAAACTACTAACTATTGTATAAACTTATTAACATTAGCACAAAACATTTCTCAGTGATGTACCTTTCCGAATTCGTCAACGTATCGAGTCGAATACTAATTATAAATACTGCGGAGACGTTACGAGCCCCAAAAATTTTGAAGCAACTGAAGTGAACACAACTCCTCTGTGTGTTTTCGAAACTAATCCAAGATGAACGTTGTTGGATATTTGGTCACACTGGCCAATCTTCAGGTAAATATTTGATATACTTTATCCGATTCGTAATTGATGCGTCACCCCGGATATTTATCTAGGTAACATATTCGTGCGGATTTTAACATGGTAGTCATCATTTATATTTTATTAGTGTATAATTTCGGTGCTAATTGGGGAGTTGACTCCATAAGATATATTTTTGTTTTAACTGCTCAGTAAATAAACCGTTTGAAAATAACGCTAAACTCACATTTTCAGTAATTCTGTTGCTTGAATACTTTTTTTTAATAACTGGATAAATTATATGAAAAGTATCAAAACGACGACGAAAAACAATGACGTTACTATTAAATTTTTAGTACAATATTTCATAGAAAGAACGCGTTTTGACGTTTGATAAAAGAGTTCGAAACTCGCGGATTGAAGTAGCTATTATACCTAAGGAAGTTAGTAAAATTATAGGTAGGGTACTTGATCGGGCTATCTATCTAATTACCTACTATCTGGAAAGATACCGATATACCTATGTAAGAATATAGTAGACCGATATAAGAAAAAAAAAAGAAAATTGATGGATAGATCTGGTAATAAACGTATAATTTATTTACAAATGACATGTACCTACCGCTTCCAATCGTTATATATACCTAATGCCCTACGCATATGTTTTTTATTAAGTTACCTACTTCGAATTTTTCATTTTATTTATTTAGGAAGAGAGAGACATCCTTAAATAACTGTAAGCTAATTATAGGTACAAATCTCCACCTATAAAATACCTAAGATGCTCAAATTTGTATTGTATTGGTCCCTATGTCATTGTTTTATTTTTATTTAATTTTTAATATTCACAGAACTTTGGCGGTTCAGAAGGGTCAGTGAAAGACATATCGATCCAAGTGAGTGAAGTCTACCGACTAGCTGAACAGTTGAGAGGTGAACACGAGTTTCTTCTCGAAGGATTCAGACAGAACGGCTTCTACCGAGCTGGCAACGTCGGCAAATATCTATCGAAGAATCTTCGTGACTATATTTACAATGGCAACGTGGATCCGAGGGATGAAGGGGTGATGCTGACCTTGTACTTCAACGATGAACCACCTGTACCAGGTTTTGAAGAAGAAGAAGGTCCAGTGAGCTACCTTTTGCAAAAGCAGGAATTTACTCCGGACGTGCATGATACAGTCAATCAGTTTTTGAATTCACGGAACAAACGTTCGGTTTTGGATTACTTTAAGAATTAACTTACAAAAGATACCACAAAGTTTGCTCTGGACCTTTAATAAAAATAATCTAGAAACCGTGTAGGTATTTACATGAAAAACCAAGTTTTTCAAAATGAGAACCAAGTAGTTGACAGTTTTCCTTGAAACATCACAGCTGGATTACAACGGGGTGTGTTAAGAATGGCTGAAATAAGGAAAAGTTCTCGACTTCACTTGTAATCTAAGAAATTATTTCACAATTCTATTCAATTATGTACTTACTTCATTGGGCTATGCTCAGATCTCTCGCTCGCGAGATCGAATCAGAAATGAAGAGATTCGCAAATGAACTAGCCGACATAGCCCAAAGAATTGCTAAACTGAATGCGTTGGATAAGGGTAGCGCAAAGACTGGTCGTTTTGGCGATCCTTGGACTATGTCTAGCAGTGGACGACATCGGCTGGATGATGATGGACATATAATATGATGATACTTCATTGCGCACCAAAATAAGGCAATCTTATCGCTTTGAGCGATCTTTCTTCTTGATTTCTAGATAATTTTGTAATATAAGGCTATAATGTTAGAATATACAGAGTCACTTTTATCATCGAATATAAAAAAAGTAGTAGTCTGATGTTAAACAGTATTAGATAACTAACTCTCGTTACTAGGGTAATATAGCAGATATAAATAATGGAGTCATTATTTTGCTTTGGCTGCTATGTATTAGGTAGGTATGCACTCATAAAAAAATAAACCTTATCACATGGAAGGTGAGATCATAACTTATTGTTGGAATTTTAGAGAAGTTTTGGTACTATGAGCTATGTTAGTATGACTAGGAATGTGTCATTTTTGCCGAAAATGAGTTTTGCTGATATTCGAAAAGCGATTTTGAATAGGTATCTTATTTGAGTGAAAAGTTACGTTTACTCATAGGAGATTTTGCAACGACGATTTGCAAACGTCAGTCATGGCATCCACCACATTGAATCGAACATTGAATTAAAGTGTAACTCAATAAATAACATTGCAATAATAAAACGTGTTTCAATTTCCTCACTGCATTGTTCTCTCACGTTACTGTGAGAGCTATAGGACGCACAACCAGAGTTGGCACGTGGCTGGCAGGAATATAATTTAATACATTGGTTGTTGTTTCTTGGCCAATCAAATTATTGATGAACTATTGACCTAGACTTCGCTTTGTTTCTATGATAAAAATCTAGCCTTTTTTCCACTAAAGGCTACATCTCAATCAAATATTACTATTTAAAGCACTACCTAGGTACTCAGGAAGGTTTATTTTCCTATCGTAAAGTCTAAGTATCGAGTTCAACAACTTTCAATAATACCTAAGCTTCGTGTCCACTAGGAAACTATTGACGCTCAATATGTTCGGCAACGTTTTAAAACGACGCGCGACGTTGCTTCTTTCAAAGAAACAACGTCGCGCGTTATTTTGCAACGTTGCCGAACGTGTTGCGCGTCAATAGTTGCCTAGTGGATACGAGGATCACGAGGCTTTACAGACAATTTCAACATCGCTACGTTGTTGTTAGTGAACACGTGAAAATCAAGTCAGTCGATTGATTTAACGCATTCGATACAGCTTGGCAAAAAAGTCGTGATAAAAAATGAGGGCGCTGTCTCCACGCAAGAACGTCAAAATCACGCATTAGTGCGTTCACACACGATGACGCACTGACGGAGCGGCAGACGTCAGTCCATAGAACCACACCCGGTGCGTCAATGCGTCACCGTGTGTGCTTCTACGTGCGTTTTCATACAACTCCTTGCTTCACAAATGACGGAATGACGTTTGCTGCTCCGTCAGTGGGTCATCGTGTGTGAAGTGAACGCACTAACCTGGAAACACCACCATACAAAAATTTTAGCTCCACCTAGTCACCACGATCATGACTTTTTTGCCAAGAGAAACGTTGTTGTTGCCACACTAGAAAATGTGTTGTACATACGCTGCGCAGTTTGGATAGAGTATTTAATTTAGGTTCAAATCAATATTTTATCGTGCGACCTATTTATTTACTCATTTGAATTCGTATGACAATAGAGTTGCATTTCATTTCAAAATATACCGATTTATCATATTGACTGTTCTGTTCACCAGATGGCCGACAGTGTGAAGCAGCGCATTTATTTGTTCGTACGTACGCGATACTCACACACACATGGCTAGGGTTGCCGGAAACAGGCTTACCAATTCTTGGACATTCCGACGAACGAAGTTGGAGTCCAAGTTCCAACTCCAACAATTGGACGGACGATGGAAAATTATAATTAAAATTTCTAGTTAGGTTTTAGAAGGGGAAAAGAAAAATACAAATGTTTGTAAAAAAAATTTTTGAGGTAAAAAGCTATGCTTAAATAAATCAATTACTTATAGGTAAGTACTTTATTTTTATATTAATTTACGCAAAAAGTATAACATACAAATTGACAGGAAATACAGAAGGTATAAAAATATGCGGTCTTATTGCTAAATGGCAATTTCATTCAGATAACCTTAGCTATTTTACCTTACATGAGAGATAATATGAGCTTAATTTATTTAAAAGCAAACTGAATTACTTATTATATTAATTATGAAATGTTACTATGGTCTTAACGAATTCCTTGCTGACGAATCCATCTAATCTATAAATGTACCAATTTATTTTACCTTTGTAAATTCACCAAATTGTATCTGTAATATTTGTTTTTGTTTTTTATTTTTAGTGCTTGTTTAAAATTTAATTTAATTTTTATAATATTGTACGCCTATGTGGCAGGACATAGCCGAACTACTTTATTTTCTATGTACAACATCTACTAGTATAATTTACCTATGATCCACAATCAATACATTTCTATTTCAATTGACAATCCTTACCTAATAATTTGCATAAAGAGCTGAAAAAAACTACCTTTTTTGAAATGAAATAGTGTTCGGGAATTCCGGGCCATTAAAGTGTAATTTCTGGACAAGGGACCAGAAGAATCAAAATGCAAAATCCCGGGATATTCCCGGATTTCCCGGCCATCTACCAACCCTAATTGCATCGCATCTACTTATTATTCTCAGAGCATTTTCTGAGAAATGCGTGCGACAGATAAAAATTTCATTTGCAACGGATGGTATTTGTGCACATATTTCATTCCCGATATAATCTTTTTATACGTAGACCGTGTGTTGTTTTCTAGGGCTACGCCATGTATTCGTATCAGGAAACTAATAAGTAGGTAGAGTCACGTTGCAGGAATTGACCTGAGCACACGTCTCGCGTGGGTTTCGCGCGTCGCGTTTTTGCCTGCCACGAGGCTCCGCAATCCTCGATCTCTTCTTGTTCTTGAACAAAAACAATCCCTGAGATTGGGATATATACTCCCATAAATTACACTTGACACTGGCGGAAATGCGGTGCTACGCACAAGCAAAAGCCATTAACTATAAATAAAAAAGTAGGTAGGTACTACGTTTTATACAAACCGGCAGTGAATCTTTTAAAAAATAACAAAAGTAATCTTCGTTTTTTTGGCAAGATGTCTGACCACTAAGGTCTAGTCTTCACAAATCAAATGCTTACTCAAATTAGGTTTAATTATTTTTGATAAATAATTTATCCTGTCCAATCGGTAGGAATTCGATAATATACCAAAGTTACGTTTCAGGTTAGTTTTTCGTTGCTGTTGAAATATTGGTAGTTAAACTGTAAAGTAACTGTGAGGTAAAAATGAAAAAGTTCCTAGTTACCAGCAATCAAAATCCTAAAAAATAGATGAACAATTTCATGCACAATAATGTACCTACCTAATTTTGCAAGGAACGCGTGTTTCTGCCTAATATAATGTCATGACGACAACATAATATTACACAGGCTTCACATTCCAGGATACTATGATATTCATTTCAGCAAAAAATATTAAAAATCTGTTGTGGAAAAACCAAATCGTAGAAGAAAACATATTGTTGTCTATTTTAAATTAGATATTATGGTATTGAATAGCTGAGGGTTTGTTTTCGAACTTAGCAAGATCACACTGTCACCACTCGAATGAAGTCGGCAAACATCTAAATTTGAGAAAGCGAGACGAACTTTGGACCTTATTCAAGAAATACGACAACAACCAGAAGTAGGGACATGAAATTAACAGAGAGATACACAAAATAATTTATTCGTTGTCACTGACATTGGACGAATCAGACATTATGAAGCAAAATCGATTACAACGTGATCAATAGTACAACATTCTGAACTTAGTCAGGCGCCAGACAGATCCACTATACCTACCGAACAAACTTATCTCAGGGCTATAAGTAGTAGTTGATACGTATTAAATACACACGGCACACACATGCATCGCTAGGCTAATATAAAACAAAACAGACGTTGCCCGTCGCCCTTTGTTTACTAACGTGACGCATGCGTGAAGCCCATGCAATCTAACCGCGGAGTCGTTTACCTTCCGCGCCGCGAGACGCCCGCCATGTGCGTAAATGCGTAAGCGCACCGCAGCTGCGCGTGCGCCGGCAGAGAGGCGAACCTCGCGGTGGAGCACGGACGATGGCCAGGGCGCGCTGGCTGTGGGCGGCGACGCTCCTGGCTACGGCCGCGGACGCCTGGAGACCGCCCCCCCAGCCCCTACTAGTCACCCCCACGCTGACACGCACCCGTCGCAGCACACCCAGCACAATTCACCACTTTCATCTACTCGGCTGGCATCTCGAGCTACAGGAGAACCGAGCGATCCGCTCTCCATACTACAATGAGTGTAAATTCTACAAGGGACGTATTCTGTACGAGGAGGGGTCGTCTGCAACGGTGACAGAGTGTGAGGGGCAGCTGTACGGCTTGCTGCAAGTGGGCAAGGAGGAGTTTGTGCTGCAACCGACGCGGGTGGAAGGGCACGTGCTTCGTAGGCGCGACGTGCTGCTGGCCGAGCAGCCGGCCACCTACAACTTGACCGGCGACACGGTCACCGACCTTGAACTTGACTTGGAGGAAGACGACCCCACGCCGCACCCGCACGTGCGCCCGCGCCACAGCGACCACCTAGATATCGAATACTTTCGCGATGTGATGCCCATTACTAGACCGGTTTCAGGTGTGTGCGATGTCAATAAACTGTTGTGAGGTCACGTTTTAAAAGCTAGAGTTGCATTGTGTGCTTAATATTACAGGTGTACAAGGATTGTGGCTCGAAATGGCTATAGTGGCCGATCATACAATGTTGAAGTTTCACGGCCGGGAGCGAGTGAAGCACTACATTTTAGCCTTAATGAACATTGTGAGTATGATATGCTTATCGTACAATTTATTTTTGTGCTCGTTTGTAGTGCATGTGTTGTCTGAGTCATTCAATTTATGTAATACGTTTAAGGTCAGTGCCATCTTCAACGACCACTCTCTGGACTCCAACATGACTCTTGTCATCAACAAACTGTTTCTGTACGAGGAGAAGGACCCCGTTATAAGATACGGGAACGTTAAGAAATCCTTGGAAGCTGTGAATAAATGGAATTATAGACACCTGATGAAGTTACCAAGAGGTATGACCGCAAACAGTTTAGTATTGTGTTGAGTTCATTCACGTATTCGATGATTGGATACTTTTCTATCTATGACTTCATCTTCATTCTACGTAACACTGAATGTATTGTCCATGTTGTAAAAGGTAGTTTTACGTAATTTTTGGCCTGCTCTACCTATAAAAAGTCCACGGATTAGTGTTGTTTACATACTACACGTCAACGTATCGAATGCAATGATTACCTTCTGCTAGGCTGTCCGTAAATTAAACTTTAAATAAGTAATTTAACACAATTTTGTTTAGATGTCAGGGTCAATAAAGAACTAACAAAATATACTCTGATGTAATTTAAATCAATTGACAAATTTATTTGACCTAGTATTTCACGTGAAGTTAGTTTTAAACGGTATAATTTCTATTGAAATTGATCAACCAATGCTATTTCCTACGGTAGGTACCTACTCTAGATTTTTTTCGAGGTAGGTTATTTTATTTCATGTTTACGAATATAATTAATAACAAACTACCTACGTTTTCAAATAATTTTAGTAGTTTTTGCAAGGCAAATTAATATTGGACTTAACACAATCAAAATACATTTTAGACCCTGACCTATGCTAATAATAAAAGTGAAATAAAATAGTAAAGACATCAAGAATTAAATGTAATGGAATTCTAAGCACACTCTGATTGTATTTAAATGCAATTTGCAGTACGAATACTTTTTATTCATTATGATGTCGTCTGTAGCTTGTTTCGATCGCTTGCACAGGATATAGGGAAAACTGTTTGTACATAATTAATAAATAATCGACTACAAGTTTGAAAAGTAGCAAACAAATTGGCCGCAGCAATAACCAAATTTATCTATGAATTTTTATCTACACTTGTCGGTTTTGTAGAAATAGTTTCCCTATTCTTTTTTAAGTATATAAATATATAGGCAAGTATAGGAAAGTATACTTAACCTTATTTTATAATGATGAGGTAAAAGTACACACACGCAGAGCGAACAGGCGCTGAACTCTTTCGAGTTCTAGTTCTTACCCGATTGGAACTAGTAGTAGTACCTACAGCTACTGCTTGATGTATTTTGAACTTACATTGCGGGTTTAAAAATCATCAAAGAATTAGAAGAGAGCGGCGGAAATTAGGCGTCTTCAATGGGCCCCTTGTCGGCGTCCCTTCCTTTGTACATTGTATTCTTGCTTGATATCGGAACGATGCAGTATCCCCCACTTGTTTTAAACAGAGGGCTGCGTAGATTAGATTTAATAATAGTACTCGTAGTTACGTTTTTAACTGCTGACAGAAAAGATAAGATAATAGCGAAAGTTTTTATGATCATCGTCAAAGGCTTCTGTGAATCACGATTTACCTTTTTAATTACTTCTACGCCGTTTTGAATTCATGCCCTAATTCGGCTAAGTACATTAAAAAAACTGAAAGAGTAAAACAGGTTATAGATGCCGGATTCGACTATGAATTCAAAACAGTGAAATATCTGCTCTAGCAAAATCTTATTTACTTACATTTTAAAGTTAGTTCTCATACTCATATCGAAACTAACTTACGTAGGCTCTTTTTTTGATCATAATATTATATTAATATTCATACCATCTTACTTGATTTTCAATATGTATGTCTTCATCTATCTGTCACTTTTGGTCTTAGTGCTGAACTAACTATTCTGTCCTTTTGCCCCATGCTTTTTCACGGTTTAAGGATGTGCTAGTTATTCGCCAGTTGTTATTATTATTGGCCACGTGTTGCCGACTTAGGAATGACGACCTCATTTCTTCTCGTTTCGTTCGAGGCGACTCAGATCAGATTCAGAGGCTTTTTGAGTTTGAGTCGAACTCCCGTATGTCAAAATCCATACTACATAAACTCAATTTGCGCTCAAAATACATCTCAAGGTTTATGGCCCAGTTAGGTAAGTGTTCATCTACTTATATCAAGAGTTAGTAAAGTAAAACTTCTTACCGCATGCTTGACTTGGGGAGTATGCTGGTGAATGAGTGACGAGAGCGCATTGAATTAGAACACTATGGAAGATGGGTCTACGCTCAAAAGTGTCCGAACCAAAAGAAGTATACAATTCAAAAAGGCACTGTAGTCTCTTGCCAGTCTTTGTTTGGTCGTCTAAGCACGCGCGAGTTCATGATGGCGTACTGTGTTGTAAAAACCTTAGATCAAAATAAAATTAATGGATAGGCCTATAGCGCGGTAAGTTGAAGCAAACTACTGGTGCACTTGGTACATACAAACTAGCGCCATTATCTGTCAAATCTAGGGCATCCATTCATTTTATTTTGATCTAAGGTAAAAACATGTAAAAACTACCAAATAAAAGTGCAAAATGTGATGGTGTATCCTATTTTCAGGAAGCAAACTATTATTTTATCATTTAGAAGCATTTAGAAGACAGAAGATCATTTTGTTTACGAACATAATATTTAATTTTTATTTTATTTATTGATTATCTGTCATCGCGTCCGCCATTACGTCTGTCATGTTTGATGTTCATTTTCACCTCCAGTCGAAGCTGCATATGGTGTTAAGTAGGTGTAAGCAAAATTAACCCTTGTGACTAGCTTCATACGATTCAATTGCAATGTTTTCAGTTTGTTTACATTACTATGCATACCAATCTTAACTATTATAAAACCGTAAAATCATGAGGATTAAAAAAGTTGCGGTTCTCTTCATATAAATTCAAATAACATTCGATAGCGCGATTTAAAAACGTGCAGCGCCATCTATTGACAAAATTGTTAGTTTGTTTGTTTGTTCGCGCATCACGCAAAAACTACTGAACCGATTTTGATGAAACTTTTTTTGTTTGATAGCTTATGATCTGACTTAAAATCTGGTATATAATTTGTGCGGACGAAGTCGCGGGAAAACACTAGTATTTTTTATAAGGTTAGTTTGGGACACTTTTATCGAGAATTTTGTACTAGACCCTGTGTCCATAGAGTTCTAGGTCGATGCGAGAGCGTTACGAAAAGTGTGATTTAAGTTGTGATTTTACTTCAGTCGTGTGGTCTAAAGCACACTCATATGCAGTTGCTAAAGTTCTCCTCGCTTCCAGAGAGCACTGGTTGGGATGCGACAGTGTGGCTGACACGAGCGCAGCTCGGCGGCCCCTCGGGCTTCGCCTCCGTCGGTGGGGTCTGCTCCCGGACCCGGTCAGCAGCACTCGATCGAGACGAGGGCCTCACTAGTGCGTTCGTCATAGCGCATGAACTTGGACATCTGTGAGTTATGTTTCTTTTTCTAAAGATGCAGCTGTAGAGATGGCCTTTGATGTGACTCACGCATGACTTCAAACGGTGCTCGCTTGCTCTTTGTGATACCTATTTATGTTTCTACTTAGTACCTATCCAATGTAATATGTTCGTTGATTACCTATAATATAATATCAAAAAATAATACGGACACGCCCGTTTTGAAGATAAAATGTGATGTAAAAATAACACGATCTTTAGATAAAGCTATATTTAATTATCGTATCATTACCGTATCGGACGTTAACATCTTTTTCTCCCCTCCGGATGGAAAGCGTCAATTTTCGTCCCGCTGCGCTAAACGAAGTTGCCGGTTTCCACCTCCGTCGAGGAGAAAAATACTATACTAACCTCGGGCAGTAAATAAGAAAGCCTCAGATCACATGTTTGTTGATTACATAAGATCTGAGACCTTTCTTACTTTCCTGTCCTCGGTGTGTAATCTACCATAAATGTTCTTTGTTCTGTTCGTTAATTTACAATTTATATACAATTACGAAGATATCAAGCTTTGAAATTACTGATACAAAATTTCAAAGCCTTATAGCCTCTTCGTAATTATAATATAAATTGTAAATATTATTTGATACACGCAATCTAAATTTTCTAAGCAATTTTTCCATATAAAAAACATTACTTATATTAATACCGTCTACGAGTGTTCTACGACAAAGTTTTGTATGAAATTGACAATTCTGCATCCACCTTAAGGCAGTAATTATTAAGTACTGTGTAGTTTAGTATTGTCATTATAAAACAGTCAATTGTTTTAACTTAATTTTTACGATATATAACACTCTTATCCGAGATCGAATTTGGTACAGGACCGTCCCCGATTATATTTTGTCGAAAAAGTATTTCGTTAATTTGAATAGAAAATTAAATACGTGATAGCATTTTCAATGAAATCGAAGAAAAAAGTGATTGCGAACGTGACTAAAGAACTCTGACAAAAATAATTGACGTCCACTCACGGACAAACGTTAACGAGTCAAATCACTTTTTGAAGGCAAAAATGTATCAGCATTTCCGAACAGAACTGATTGATTGATAAATGAAATGATAGCCTGAATATCGGGACAAGGCTGAACCAAATTATTAACATAAACAGAAGTTTTAAATTGTTTGACTTTTTCGTTCGAAGTCTCCAGATTTTGCCTGTTTTATTTAATTTTCTTTCTTTGTAACTTTATTCAACATTGTGATTCGAAGTCGTAACTCAAGCTCTTTTCAAAACAATAATGTAATATAAAAACAACCGTCTCGGACTAAAAACAAACCATTTCACAACAAACGCGGAAGTTTATAAACCAACAAAGTTTCTTTTGTCCGATCTCTCGCATGATTTTCTAAATTCATTCGCTAATCTCTTTGTTTCATTCCTTTCTACGTAATAATATTTAACATACGATAAATATTGTTGTTAAATACACTAGAGAGCATTAGATCTTGACAAGAATTCAAATTATATGTTCGTTACTAGGTACACCACCCGCAAAAACGGGATCTACGGTTATCCGTGCAATTAGCAAAACAACAAAGCTAGACAAAAACATCTTCAGCACTTGTATAGCATGTTACATGTGATACGGCTTTATCACAACTTTTATCTCGTTCGCTCACATGCAAAAAGAAAGAGAGCTAATATGTGATAGCGCTTTATCACGGTGTTATGCTACCTATGCTGGAACAGTCGGGAGAAAACAAAGACAGCATCATCATACTACGTTATTTATAAATTTTAATAAAGTCACCGCTGGCCGCTGTGTTTTCCGTCGCCCTGTCTGCCTTTTTATACTGCGTTCACACGCACGCCGTGCAGCCCGGCAAGCTTAGGCAATTCGCTGTACATTGAGGCTTCTATAAAGTTAAATAATAACAATCACTTTATAGACGAGTAGATGTACAGCGAATTGCCTAAGCTTGCCGGGCTGTACGGCGTGCGTGTGAACGCAGCATTAGGACTAATCTCAGAAACTACTGAAGGTATTTCAATACGATTTTACGATTTTCTCTAATAGATACCACGGAGGGTTCGATGTGATATGTCACTTTGTGCGTTTTTCCCCAGTTGGTAAGGACTAACTTAGGACATTGCAGGCTGATTCCGCCGAAAAGCAGAAAGTCGTTGGTCCTGGCTATTATCTCTGGTGGTAGCTGGTGGTAGTAGTCGTTACCTAAAAACCACGTCAGTGGCCGTAAGGTGGTTTGAATAAACTTATTATAGTAGATACACTGATTCACGAAGAAGGTTTATGTTGTTTATATGTCATGCATGATACATGTAGTGTGTGCTTTTTGAAAGTCAAACGTTCAAATCAGCTGTACAAAATGTCGAAATTACTATCACCAAAATAGCACTTCAGTGCGAAAGCGGGGGAGTTGCTAGTCCATAACAAAACATAACAATAAATGTAAACGTTAAATAGCTAAATCCCAAACACAACTAATCTTGCAAAAGCAAGTTAATCAAGCAATTTTTAAATATTATCACTTATCACGTATACTTACTTATCACTAACATAGTATAAAACATAGTCGCTTCCCGCTGTCTGTCTGTCCCTATGTATGCTTAGATCTGTACGCAACGGATTTTGATGCGTTTTTTTATTAGATAGGAATTATTAGGTTAGGTTAGGTTTTTTTATTATTTTTGTGATTCAAGAGGAAGGTTTATAAATGTGCATTGCTCTCGTGCGAAGCCGGGGTGGGTCGCTAGTGTTCTAATATAAGAGTTAATAAGGATACGTCAAAATAACTGTAGGCATTACATTATCGTATCTGACTGTACCTAGATTTAAACAACAAAGAATCCTTTGCGGCCATTTAATTAGCACTTGATTTGCTCGTTTGTGAAATGATAACGACCCACTTGGCACATCAACGCGAGACGAAAACATTTGTGCGACTACGTCATTCGTAGGTGAAGCATCTATGTTTGTAGGTTTATTTTATCTTATGTTTTAAGCTTCACACGTTTTCGCATAAAATTTATCCCAAACATTTAGTTCGAGTAGATTTGTTGCTTAGTATGGAACATCCGATTTTTTTTACGCGATTTCGATGTTGGTTTCATAGTGAAAGTTGTTCGGTTTGATGGTCTAAACAACCTCCTTAAAAGTTTTAAATGTTTATTTTTACTTTTGTAATACCCTGTTTAGCTTCCACACATAACATAATAGTAGGCTATAAATTTATCTATCTAATGTAGCACAACACAAACAAGTGAGCTCCATCTCTCGATACTGACGAATCGAAGGAACTCTCGAGCTTCTATTTCGAGACGATTGATGTCGGTTATCGAAAGCAAGGTTATGTTTATCTTCATCGAATCTGAGTCATGAGTTTTGCTTCAGAAATAGGTAATGTAGAGTTTAGCAAACCACAGGGTGTTAGTTTGACGGATGCATTACTTTAATCGGCTTTACTTATGATCGAAAATCGGCTTTTCATACAAGCGTTCGATCAGCAAAGTCCAATATTTTTGTTGCTTTTTTGCAATCGATTTTGTATTATCGAATTTAAAATGTTACCTTTGTAAGTTATAATAATGGTAGTTTTAGGATATTTTAGATTTAGTTTCTTATAGTTTTAGGATGTTATGTTAATTGATAGTTTTTGTTATAAATTGTATTTGACTACTCTTTATTAAAATAGTTATAATTATAATTGAACAAACCAAATTATATAAGATTGAAAAATGTAAACACGGCAGACGAAATCTATGCCGATATGTAACAATGTCGCGTAACTTAAAGCCATGCAAGTTGTGCTTCGAATGGCTTCGAATGGCGCGCTATATGCTCACTTATATTTTCTATAATTGGTTAATTAACTCAACTTGTCGCATGTTAATTTTTTGTTTGTTATACACCGTGACACCGTTAAATGTTGGTGGTTGTAGTTAAGCGGCGAGGTGATTCGCCTTAATATCACGTATCATCGATTACGCGAATAGCATAGCATAATGTTCACGACTGTATTGACCGAGAGGGTATGCAGAGATATTCTGAAACCTCAGAACATCCACGTTACGTGATTACGCCGATATTACAAACCATTAGGCCTACTAGATATTCGAGGACAATCATCGCATTCAGCAATGCAATATAAGCCCAGTACAGCTGTACAAAGACTAAGCTAAATATAAACATGTGTGTTCACTCGACTGACCTTTTGATGCTCAAATACGTCAGCTTTGAATGAAATGTATTTCCGTTTTTGCCATCTGTCATGCATTCTCATGAAACTTGTGGTGTTCCACTTCATTTGACTTATTTTTAACTTGCAAGGTCATATTTTGGAGATATGGAAAACGTTTATTTTGTATTTCTATTGTGTTCCAACTTTAAAAAGTCACAGGCAAGGATGTAGATGCATGTACAGGGTGACATTGAAATTGATATCATTAGCATCGTTCAGAACTGAACAAGTTATAGTTTGGGAGCAAAACGAACGGAGCAACAAAAAATCTTCCTAAGAATAATAAAATAAATAAGCTGTTCCGTACTAAACTGCAACATACTCGACTCAAATGTTTGCAACAGGTGTTTTTTTTTGCACCCAAAGTAAAAAAAAATCAGTTTCATGGGTAGACTCTTAGTTTAAAAGGATGCTAATGATATCAATTTCATCCTGTATAAAAATCTTTGCACAATGTTTAAAAGTTATAAAACGTAGTTGAATTACGTTAATTCTGAAACCCAAAATGGTTTTGTTAATTGAATTGTTTCTTTTAAAAGCGCAAACAATGTGCTATTGTGATTCTATTTTTGGCTGAAAGTTTCAACATCAAAGCTGTAATTTTATATCAAGAAAGCAAATGTTATTAAATAAAAATAGATACTTTGTCACTCTTTGAGAGTAGTAGGTATCATTTTGAGAAAAGTAACTCCGCTTTTGAACGCAGTTAGAATCCGATAATTTGTGGGCGTCGTCTACGCAAAAAGGGTCCAGTGGTCGGCATTCCATATCATGTGACTGAACTAGATGCCAAATCTAACCCTACAACTGGAGAACTGTAACCTTTTTGCATGGACGCCCACGTTTAACTATTGTTTTAAAACTTCGCTCTGTATTTTCTATAATTTTAACATTCAAAAATATGTTAGTAGCTCGACTAAAATTACAATCTAATTACTCGAGACTCCCAGAATCTGTACACGGGCATGTTATCTGAATGTACACATACTAGGGCATGTTATACGTTTTACATAATATTATTTTTACAAGCTTATCTATCTAACCTAATTAGGTCGTTGATTCGCTAAAAACTAGATGTTGTCTATTCGTCATAATTATGACGGCATTATGAGTTCCGTGTCTTCTTAATAGACTCTTAGTTAGACAATAGGCTTGATTGTAGATTCAATTGACGATTACTTTATTAATTTAATACAGCTTCATTGTTCATTCGGTACTTAATTAATTGAATAATCTATTGTACCTCCTACCTGTTTAAATTAAATTTTATAACCTAATGTTATTACAATGGATCCATAATTACCAAGGTTTGTGATATGATTTATGAATGATGACACACAGAGGGTGAATTTAGACTATTTTAGACTCTCTTTGTTTTCTTCAACGATTGCTCAAAAGGAGGACTTCAATACAGTCATCACCGAACATAAGCCAAATAGTACACAATGGTGTATTGCATTTTGGATTCGAACCCTACTATCTTTATATCACATCGCAATGCAACAGTGATGCCTGCAACTAATATTTGCATCCTGCATCCCCTTTATAACGAAACTAGAACTAAATTCGAGTAGGACTTTTATAAATAATCGCTCTGCAAAAACAACTGTTTGGACAAACTCTCTGCGAAAGCCAAGCCGCAGGCAACTGGAATACAGTTACCGTCAAAAGTTTTACTCATTTGATTTCACGTTGTATTTTGAGCATTCCCTAAATAAACTTGTGCTACTCCCTGTTCCTTCGTGAAATACTTAAGTAAGAGCAAAGGGGATGATTGTTCTAAAGGAATCATATATAATTCAATTATACAGCCCCAAACCAGCTCGTCTCGAGGTTATGTGGATACACTGGAACCTTCATTTGCTTGTGCAAATAAAGCTCAATTTCATTCGTCCTTTCCTCTTATGTCGGGGTATTTATTGTTAAGCTTTTGAGTTTGTACTTTGAATATGAATTATATTTATGTTAGCACTAAGACTACCAGATACAATTGTTGTATGCACACAAAGTTCTTATAAGAACCCAAGTTTATAAAGTAGGTACTCTACGTGGCAATTATTTACAAATGTTTATACCTATTGCGTGTTGCGAGCTATAGAGAGAGCTATGCTCGGTGTTTCTCTGAGGGATCACATCAGAAATGAAGTGATACGTCACAGAACTAAAGTGGCTGACATAGCTCAGAAAATTAGCAAGCTGAAATGGCAATGGGCTGGTCATATCCGCCGAAGAACTTGACAACCGATGGGGTGTCAGAGTTCTAGAGTGGAGACCACGAACTGGTAGGCGTAGTGTGGGACGCCCTGCTGCCCGCTGGACAGACGACCTAAGTAGCGGGGAGCGACTGGATGAGGACGAAGGCCGAGGACAGAGAGGCGCGCCTTGAGAGAGGCCTATGTTCAGCAGTGGACGATGATAGGCTGATGATGATGATACCTATTGCTTGATGGTAGGTATACAGGGTGTTAGGGTAAACAGTTGCACTATAGTTTAAGGGGTGATTGTACCTACCCGTCATACTTAACAACATTATACAGGGTCCTTCTTAATATGCTGACACTTTTTTAAGGGGATGTTCAGACCATCAAACTGAATAACTTTCTCTATGGGACCAACATCGAAATCGCGAAAAAAAAATCTGCTGTCCCATACATTTGGCTCGAGTAGGTTTGCAGTTTTGTATGGAGCAGTAGATTTTTTTTTCGCGTTTTCGATGTTGGTCCCATAGAGAAATTTGTTCAGTTTGATGGTCTGATCATCCTCTTAAAAAAGTGTCAGCATATTTAGTTGGACCCTATAGGAAATTTGCAAAAAAATATGTTCGGACTTCCCATACTAAAATGCAATCATCAGCCTACTTAGATATTAATTTGATATAATATACCAATGAAAAATACAATTGTTTTGAATCATGATCTAAACAATTTCGAGCTCGCTTCGCACGCTCGATTTTTTACACGGTGTTCTAAGCAGATAAAAGAGTGTGAATGGCGCAACGGCGATGCTCTGACGGAAGAGTTTTTTTGCTATTAAATAAAAGATTAACGTCCTTTTCTATCATCTATACGATTTCTCTAAGTTCTTTGCAGCATTCTGATTCTCCTATCATTATGCATTTGGCCCACCAATGACTTTGAATCTTTCCACTAGTGGAAGACAGTACGAAGCATCACCTTCTTGGTTGCGGCCGCACGTAGGTACACCTTCAATATTTTGGTCATAGGTACCTAGCCACTTTTTATGGAAAACCTCGAAATGGAAGCTGTAACCTTCACCGAAAGGCCAGCGGTGTTACAAAACGTACTACGAGCGTGCGGGATCCAACCCTGCCGCCCCCTGCATGGAAAGTGAAGCTTCTAACATTCGACCAACAACAACATTGTGTAGTTTTATTATTTAATACCTACTTTGTGTTGTGATAAAGTGTAGAAATAAATCGTAGATTACAACAATATCTCTCCCCGTATTCAGCTCCATGGCACTCTCGTGATAACAGTACAACATCGCTAATCCGAAGAGGCGAAAATCTACATCAGACATCTACAAGAGACATCCGGATTGTATACATATACATAAGCTCACGCCATTGTCCCATGGGGGTAGGCAGAGACCACGGACCGCCACACGCTACGACTCTGACACACCTCTTTAGCCTCATTCACATTCATACATATCTTCCCTTCCTCTTTTGTTTTCGTAGCTGCAATTCGTAACCATTGCGAATTAAGAATTTTTATTCTGTTTTAGGGTGCTACGCACTTGTCCTTTTCGGAAAAGATCATTGATTTAATCATGTAATATTTCAATGGTTATAAATAAAACATGTTTTTGTGTATTTTTTTTTTAATTCGAGCTTTCTCACATACCATAGGGACCACCACTTACAGGAACATGTAATTCCTTTGTTGCAAAAAACCATGTACCTAAACAAAGCGTCCTCTAAAATTGAGATTTCTTTAAAGTTTTTCTTGCAACGGGATGACGTTCGCGTTGGCGAGGGACCCCCGCATCGTCGTCCGGATTATAGCGATGACCGAATAAGCGGAGGTCCGGTTTAGAGAGGCCCTACTTTAGCATTAGCTTCATTAGCTGGGATTAATTAATTCGTCTGCGGCCTCGAGTAAACATTCAAGCAAATTCATTATTTACTTTATTTATATCGCTTCCAATGTATTCCGTACTGTTTAATTTATTGCTTACTTTAGTAAAAGGCCGAAGAAGGAAAAACGGATGATGTAAAAAAACGAATAAAGCCATAAAAATCAATATCATAAAAGAGCACGGCAGAATGAATGGGAAAGGAAAGTCCAATTTCTACGGAACTTTTTCTCTTATAGATCAGCTGAATACTTTCTTTGTTACTTGCTTTTGTGTCCAATTGCATCTAAGTTGATCTATAGGTACAGTTTTTTTTTGCTCTGACAGGTTTGCTTCCATAGTAAAAGTTGTTCAGTTACATAAATTCGGGTCGACAACCTAAGAGCGCTTACAGACCAGCGACAGTTGGTTTGCGACAGCTCGCGACAGCGGTCGCCGACAGTCGCGCGACCCTCTGCGACCCTCGGCGACCGTCTGTCGCAAGCTGTCGCCGACAGTCGCCGACAGTCGCGCGACCCTCCGCGACCGATGACAACGCGCCGTCATTTGTATAGTCTGAGAGCGCAAGACCACAAACTACCACACCGCACTCAACCCCCCCCCCCCCCACTCAACCCCCCCACTCAACCCCCCCACCCTCCTCGACCCCCCACTTGACCTCCCCTCGACCCCCCACTCCACTCCCCACTCGACCCCCGACTCGACGCCCCACTCACCCCCCTCGACCCCCCACTCGATCCCCCCTCTCGACCCCCCACTCGACCCCCCACTCGACCCCCACTCACACCCCGCTGGCGGACACCCTGGTCCTGGTTTCAGAGTTAGTTTTATCGGAGACCCTTATAAAAGTAATTGTGTCATTTTAATTACTCAATTACTGTAATTCAATTAACAATTACTTGAGTAATTCAGTATGTACCTATATCAGACGATTATGAAGATGATGATGATGATGATGATGATGATGATGATGATGATATCAGACTTGTCTTTAGTTTGCTGGCTTGTTATTGGTAACAATAACAATAAACTTGTAACCGCCGTTATACAATAAATATTAAACCTCTCAAGAACAACATCTGACTCTCAGACTATAAATGACGATGACGTAACGGTCGCCGAGGGTCGCGGAGGGTCGCGCGGCGTCGCGCGACGTCGCGCGACCGTCGGCGACAGCTTGCGACAGACGGTCGCGGAGGGTCGTGCGACGGTCGCGCGACGTCGCACGACCGTCGCCGACTGTCGGCGACCGCTGTCGCAAACTGTCGTAAACAAACTGTCGCTGGTCTGTAAGAGCGTTTTGTATGGGACAGCAGATTTTTTTTCCCGATTTCGATATTGGTTGGGACCAATATCGAAATCGGGAAAAAAAATCTGAGAAAGAAAGAAAAAGAGAAAGTTGTTCAGTGTGATGGTCTGATACTCCCATTAAAATAGTTTCAGCTAATATTGTTAGATCTTATAGAAAAGAAAGCTTAGTGATATATACCTACTTACTTACCTATATTTGTGGGAAAGTCAAGGCAATTTAACATCGGATAAGCACCGCGAAGTTCTGTGACGACGTACGAACAGAATGCTACTCGAATTAGAGCGCTTACAGACCAGCGACAGTTGGTTTGCGACAGCTCGCGACAGCGGTCGCCGACAGTCGCGCGACGGTCGCGCGACTGTCGCGCGACCCTTTGCGACCCTCGGCGACCGTCTGTCGCAAGCTGTCGCCGACAGTCGCCGACAGTCGCGCGACCCTCCGCGACCCTCCGCGACCGATGACAACGCGCCGTCATTTGTATAGTCTGAGAGCGCAAGACCACAAACTACCACACCGCACTCAACCCCCCCCCCCACTCAACCCCCCCCCACTCAACCCCCCACTTGACCTCCCCTCGACCCCCCACTCCACTCCCCACTCGACCCCCGACTCGACGCCCCACTCACCCCCCTCGACCCCCCACTCGATCCCCCCACTCGACCCCCCACTCGACCCCCCACTCGACCCCCACTCACACCCCGCTGGCGGACACCCTGGTCCTGGTTTCAGAGTTAGTTTTATCGGAGACCCTTATAAAAGTAATTGTGTCATTTTAATTACTCAATTACTGTAATTGAATTAACAATTACTTGAGTAATTCAGTATGTACCTATATCAGACGATTATGAAGATGATGATGATGATGATGATATCAGACTTGTCTTTAGTTTGCTGGCTTGTTATTGGTAACAATAACAATAAACTTGTAACCGCCGATATACAATAAATATTAAACCTCTCAAGAACAACATCTGACTCTCAGACTATAAATGACGATGACGTAACGGTCGCCGAGGGTCGCGGAGGGTCGCGCGGCGTCGCGCGACGTCGCGCGACCGTCGGCGACAGCTTGCGACAGACGGTCGCGGAGGGTCGTGCGACGGTCGCGCGACGTCGCACGACCGTCGCCGACTGTCGGCGACCGCTGTCGCAAACTGTCGTAAACAAACTGTCGCTGGTCTGTAAGAGCCCTAAGAGCCCTAAGGGCTCTTACAGACCAGCGACAGTTTGTTTACGACAGTTTGCGACAGCGGTCGCCGACAGTCGGCGACGGTCGTGCGACGTCGCGCGACCGTCGCACGACCCTCCGCGACCGTCTGTCGCAAGCTGTCGCCGACGGTCGCGCGACGTCGCGCGACGCCGCGCGACCCTCCGCGACCCTCGGCGACCGTTACGTCATCGTCATTTATAGTCTGAGAGTCAGATGTTGTTCTTGAGAGGTTTAATATTTATTGTATATCGGCGGTTACAAGTTTATTGTTATTGTTACCAATAACAAGCCAGCAAACTAAAGACAAGTCTGATATCATCATCATCATCATCATCTTCATAATCGTCTGATATAGGTACATACTGAATTACTCAAGTAATTGTTAATTCAATTACAGTAATTGAGTAATTAAAATGACACAATTACTTTTATAAGGGTCTCCGATAAAACTAACTCTGAAACCAGGACCAGGGTGTCCGGCAGCGGGGTGTGAGTGGGGTTCGAGTGGGGGGTCAAGTGGGGGGATCGAGTGGGGGGTCGAGGGGGGTGAGTGGGGCGTCAAGTCGGGGGTCGAGTGGGGAGTGGAGTGGGGGGTCGAGGGGAGGTCAAGAGTGGGGTTGAGGAGGGTGGGGGGGTTGAGTGGGGGGGGGGGGGGGTTGAGTGCGGTGTGGGCATTAATCGATATTTTTTTCAATCAATTAATTAATTTGATTAGTTTCAATCAGATTTAATTAATTTTGAATTAATTAATTCAAATTAAAAAAGTAATCGTTAATCTGATTAAGTACCTATTTTTGTAAATTGCGCTCTCAGACTATACAAATGACGGCTCGTTGTCATCGGTCGCGGAGGGTCGCGCGACTGTCGGCGACCGCTGTCGCGAGCTGTCGCAAACCAACTGTCGCTAGTCTGTAAGAGCGCTTACCTCCAGCTCCAGTATTCAAACATTTTGGCGAGTCGTGACGTGACGTCAGTTTATCTAAAAGCGACTAACGTACGAGTACGTGACGATGACGAACTGAAGCACTAATTGCCGACAGGTCGGCAGTCGTTAGATGGCGACATCAAAGAGACCGCTACGGTTAACCAGAACCGAACACGCCATAATTTATAATTACCATGGTATCACTTACCAGAGCATTGGCCTCGTTTCCAACTACCTAACTCCTATAAATCTGCACACTCATGAGAACCATTCCATAAATCATTGTAAATTACTACAACTCGGCGCATTAGATGGAGTGGAGTTGTTATATTATCCTTTAAATGTTGTTTTAATAGCGTATGACCAATTTTAATTAGTTTTATTGCTCTTCTTCTTCTTATCGTGTCGGCAAGCCCTGGTGTCGGAGTTTTTTCAGGCCGCCTTACGGCCTCTGACGTGGTTTTTATATGACGACCACTACCACCAGAGATAGTAGCCGGGACATCATCTTTCTTTTCAGACAATCAGGTGATTCAGCCTGAAATGTCCTAACCAACAGGGGAAAAACGCACAACATGCTAAGCGGGATCACACAATGATGACGCATTGACGGAGCGGCAGACGTCAGTCCGTCATTTGTGAAGCAATGAGATGAGTTGTAAGAAACCGCACGTAGAAGCACACACGGTGACGGATTGACGCACCGTGTGTGCCTACGTGCGGTTTCATACAACTCCTTGCTTCACAAATGACGAACTGACGTCTACCGCTCCATCAATGCGTCATCGTGTGTGAAAGCGCTTATAATTACATCCACTTGTAACTCAGGGCAGATGGTATACTTTTTCTCTTATAATGTAAGGCAGGGAAGGTACAGGTACAACATAGAAATCGCAAAAAAAATCAGCTGTCCCATACATTTGAGAACCCTATATGTATTACAATATTGAATTGTGAAGTTAGGTACAAGACCCCTTTTTAGCGCCCTAAAATGCTTAGTAGGTCAAACCTTTTCTTCTATCGCGTTTGTGTCCCGCAATGATCCCATATTTTATAGTAGACTTAATTCCTAACTAACATCATTGACCGCGATTTAATCATAGAGAATAATATTGAAATTTAAACCGCTACCACGACTGGTGTAGAGTTAATTACGTTGAGGTATTATACGTTACTGTGTGCAATAAATGTCACGTTATTATGTACAACAGGTAATTTTCCAGGTAACGTTACATGACAAATTACATTTACGTAGACAAGACATACTACACGGTTAATGGAACTGACTGACATTGTGCTTAAATATTACCATAAGCTCATTGTAGTTCAGATTTCAACATACTGAAGCCAGTTCGATTACTTATAACTTGCGTATCACAATGTATCGAAGGAACAATTTGATGGTCTGAAATTTCTATGGGACCAAAATTGAAATCACACCCTGAAGATAACCGCGTTGGGTGTACGTTTTAACGCGATGCTAGAAAAAGCTTTACACCTAAACTCTTAGCCTCTTATGTCATCACATGACCTTCCATTCCTGACGGCCTCTTATCACAGTCTGTAGTGAACCAGCCTGCTGTGCCGAGGATCGCGGGTTCGAATCCCGTAAGGGACAAATATTTGTATGATGAATATGAATATTTGTACCCGAGTCATGGATGTTTGTATCTATATAAATATTCTATATCGTGGTCTTTGTCATCATACACCTAAGACGACGACGACCCGGTTGGTGTAATGGTTACCACGCCGGACTACCAAACCAGGGTCCTGGGTTCGAATCCCGGTTCGGTCATGGATGTTATATGTTCGTGCCGTTGTTGTATGGTTTCCATAATAAAAACCTTTAGTGCTAGTTTGGGATCATTACAATGTATGTGCATGAGAGCGTTATTTATTTATTTTATACAAACCCAGGCTAGTTTCTGGTACCTACTTTAAATGAGACTAGATAATTTGTGTGACACTGTCCAAGATAGTTATTTATTTATCTCAATTAGCCGTTATTTCAGAGCCACAGAGCAACAACATAGGAGAACAACCTCATTAAAAGTTTCGCTTCTCCAACAGCCTAGGGCTCACCCACGACGGCGAGGAGCAATGCAAGAGGGAGGCGCACCTGGGGTCTGTGATGGCGCCCACCGTGCTGGCGACACTACACAACTACGCGTGGTCCAAGTGCTCCAGAGACCAGTTCCATGAGAAGTCCAAGTGAGTTGATTCATGGTTGATTCAGCCTCTATTGTTTAAACTAAAAACCATTTAATAATCGAACCCTTTTTTTTCCAAACATGTAAATTGCCGAAGTACGTTGTTCAGTAACTGTATCGATTCTGTACAAATGGTTTTCCAGATTTTTAAGCTTTCGTTAATACCTTGAATTAGAAAAAACATTATATCTGTCAGAGAACAAAATTGTACAGTCTATTGTATGACTAAAATACAATAGACGGTACAATTTTGTTCTCTTCTTGGCTAGTGTAGCATAAAAGTATGAGTCGGAAAAGTCGTGAGGACTCATGGTCTAGAATTTGACTCAAATATTACCTATTTACTAGCTGACCCGGCGAACTTCGTACCGCCTGAGAATTCCTTTTTCCCGACACACACTTGGGCGTTTTATATAGCCTATGTTACTCATCAGGGATAATGTAGCATTCTAATGGTGAAAGAATTTTTAAAATCGGTTAAGTAGTTTTTGCATGAAAGCGTAAACTTAGGATATATTCGCATTTATAAAATTATTAGAGATGTGAATATGAATCGTTGGCCCAAGTTTGCATCAGATAGAGGAGAAGCGGGGATTTCCCAGCAATCAGAAACAGAGCAGGCAAAATAAACAGAAATGATTTTAAAAACCATAATGGATCAGAAAGAAGATCAACCGCTACAATATATTGATCGATCGTATCTATCTTAAAAATATGGTATGCATTGCTGCCTTACCTACCAACAAACTCAATTAAATAAAGTCCAGCAAGCTTAGGAAGACTTTATTTGTAAACGCCACACAATATTTTACGACGAAGGGTAGTAAAAGAAAAGTAATAAAAACCAAAATGAAAAGCCCCACTTCAAATTTAGGTGCTGCCGAATATATTTGCGCAAACATGTTTTTATTTTGACCGCAAACAAACTGTTTTTGATGTAAACCGCAGGACTTTTTTTTTGTTTTGCTGAACTGAGTATTATGTTTTATACAGGGTAAGCTTAAACAGTTGCATTACTCTATAGGATGAGTTTATTCATGATTCCTGCTGAACAAATTTCAACAGAGAACCAATACGCAGTAAGAAAACAATTAATTGGACTTGTCATACTAAATTCAATGAGCTGATCGAATGTTAGTATGAAATGATGTTTTATAATCGAATTTACTAAATAAATAAAATATGGAATTTAATATAGAAATACATTAGACAAAATATCCTAAAACTAACTACACTACATGGCGACTATGGCGAGCATGGCAACGCAACATCTACTGAAATATAATCATGCAAAGTTATAGTATGCTCACGACTTTACTCCTCGAGACGGTATCTATCGGTATTATAGAGATATTCTGAATTCTTTTTTGTTGAATCATTGTTATCATTAATTCTAGTTAAATATTGTATTATGACATAATTTTTGACTGCTGAATATTATTTGTAAAATTTTATTAGAATCAAAATTGTATTTTTTTGTACGCCGGAAGGCAAGGCATGAAGGACTTTTTTTAAACCTACTAACATCTGCTTGTACCAAATACTCATGTTCTACAAATAAATTATCTTTATCTTTATCTTTATCTGAAAACAAATCCACTGAAATATGTATGTACCTATCACAGATTCACAGAGTACCATAATTACTACCTTGTATTTATGTATGTATGTCTCAAATATAATAATTATATTTAAAAGGTAGATAAATTATAAACGCACTTCATCATCGTTATAATTTTAGTCGAAAGACATCCACAGTTGGTCCGAGGCCTTCTCCGTCTATCAGTAGTTCGGTACCTACCGAACTTTTAATCATTATTATTTTCTTGGAGACAAAGGACGATTTATGACAAGGAACGATTTAGCTCGTATATCCATCGGCTCCTTCGGACCTTTATAAGGTCGTCTGCAATTTAACTTGTTTGGCGAGAAAGCGGTGATGTCACTTCACCCTTACTGATTCTTCAAGTAACTGAAAGGGACCTGGGAGGGACTGTATGACGTATGTCTTCTTTTTGTCTCCAGACGATGGTGGTGTATTCACGAGCGGAGCAGGGACGATGGGGTGGAGCTAGGTGGAGCGAAGGAGATCTCCAACTACGTGTTCACGATGGAGGAGCAGTGCCGCACAGAGTTCGGAGAGGGGTAAGAGTTTCTGAAACCTTTTGTATGTAAGCATTCAACAGAAATACGAAATTGCGATCGCAAGCAATTCTTTTCTTTGCAAGCATAATCTCGAACATTCAAAATCGAGATTCTTCTTTTTATCTCGTTAGACCTAGAAAGATTATAAAATAGGTGCTTTTGCCCGCGAATTCTTCCTCACCGGTTTCCGTCATCGTAGCGAGATATATTATATGTCTCATCAAAAGCTTTCAAACACAAAAAGATTAATCAAAATCGGTCCAGTAGCTTTCGCGTCATGCTCGAACAAAGAAACAAACAGACGGACAAAAAAATAAAAAATAGGTGAATTTGAGTTAGCGACACTTGCCATAATTTTTTTGTAAATCTTCAATGGACAGACACACTTCTGTTACAGTTGTATATTTAGTGTAGATAAGAGATGAGAGAAGAGATGAGACAAACCAACGAGTTGATGTAACATCAGCTCTTATACAACGAAAACTAGATATTACTTAGGTATAGACATTTTCGGTCCAAATGATATTGTATATCTAGTTCGTTGTGCAGTCGTCGAATACACCGGAATTTCTTTTTACGGTATTATTTCCTGTCCTTTCTTCGGTATCCAGATCTGATTTGTGAACATTTTCCTCCTATCAAATATGTGTGAAATATGTTTAGTATCGTATCTTTCTCTAAATAGGATCGTATACTGCAGTCGGAAAATGTTATGAATAAAATATACGATGCTTGTGACATTAACACCATTATTATGGCTTACGTCGTTACCCGGTGCTTGACAATTTAATGGAATATTTAACACTAATGGCCATTCGTGCAACGATCGATCGAATGAATGGTTTTACGGTTTGAGTAGTGATTGAGGCTTGAACGTAAAAAGCGGTTTATTAATTGCCACAATGTTCATAAAGTCACGTTGTAAGCGAAATATCAAATAAATTGTGTAGCGTTTATTTACGTTAGAGCGTGAAAAGTTCACATCAAAAGTTACTTAAGGCCCAATGGTAGGACGAAATACCTTGGACGCGTCTTTTATTTTTCATTGTACGACTAGATTTATACCATTTACCGAAAGTAAAGTCATACCTCAGTATTTTTGGATATTGAAATACACGATTGGAATTACTTCGCTCAATAGAAAATCGTGACAAAGATGACGTATTTTCATGAATTTTTAAACATTTTACTGCGGCGGCGGAGGCGGTTTGAATAAACTCTGACACCAGGGCTTGCAGACCACTCGATAAGAAGAACATTTTTCTCGTTTTAGAAGAACTTAAAATAGTTTCCGATTGTTGGTATTTATACTCACATAGTCACCATTAGTTTATCTAGTGAAATCATAAAAAAAAATATAGCAATAAGTGCTTTTGTTCATTCTTTTTAATCGAAAATACGGCACACGCACACACTTTTAGGAGGGCTGGGCAATCGCGTTTCTCATAGAAAATCTTCGTCGGAACCCATGGCCCTTTAATACTTTTTCTATCATGTTCATCTAATTTGTGATATTGACTGTAATATACAGCAGGGTGTAAGTGACAGCTGCTGAAACGGTAAATTCAGACCATTATCAAACTGAACAACTTTCACTATGGAGCCACCCTCAGGAAATGTGATAAAAAATCGGATGCTCCATACAAAACAGCTGTACCTACTCAACCCAAATGTATGAAATAGCAGATTTTTTTTCACATTTCCCGAGGGTGGCTCCATAGTGAAAGTTGTTCCAGTTTCATGGTCTGAATTCACCGTTCCAGTATTTTTCTATAGGCTGTCACATACACCCTGTATTTAGTAAAGTATGTTTTCACGAAAAGGGCAGTGATTTGTTTGATGAAGAAATCTTTCATGATTTGTTATTGTGTTTCAAAATTGTAAGTTCGAAGCTTTGTGTGAATGTGGAGCAAACAAGGAGATACGAAGCGATTTCTCTTAGCTACCCATTATCCTCGTTTTTTATTATATTTATAATTTGCATAGCATAGCATAGCATATGCTCACGACTATATTCCCCGAGGGGGTAGTCAGAGATATTCTGAAACCTCAGAACATCCACGAATAATTTAATAATTTGTCTGGTATAAAATGAAACAATGGCTGAGAACAGTGACTCCTAGGGCTGTACAAACTAAGAAATAATTACATTTCTACTTCCATTTTAGCAATGATTACGAATTAAGAATAGAATGGCTTAAGAGATTAAACGGGGTCTAATTTTGTATTCTATTCTATGTTCAGGCACGTCCTTTTCTGGGTTGAATTAAAGGATTATTTTTAATTGGACAGGATAAAGAAACGCTGGGCCCGCGTAATCCACTCCTTCTCACCTTTATTCGTAAAAGCCAATTGCCATGCAGTGGGATCCCAGAAAATCATATAAGGTCAGGTTTGGTAAGACAAACATACTTTATTTTATACCGGGGTAAGACAAACACTTTTACTAGCTCTGTAAATATGAGTGTTATGGGATGGGGACAGTTATATTATAAAAGAAACAATTTGTTTAATTCATATATGTCTGATTTAGTTCATGTTTTTGATCAAACCTAGAGTTTGAGTCAGTATTTTACTGGTTATGTTAGTGTGTTTGCCTTACCCCGGTGTTTGTCTTACCCCACCTGACCTTAAGTAAAGAAAAATTTACCAATTTATTTTTTCAATAAAGGAGGCAATACCATTGAGGAGAAGAAACCCAAACCTAAGATCTCCCGGTTTTGGGTATCCATCCCCAAGGAGGCACATGCGTTTTGCCGCCAAGATGGTCCATGGTCTTTTCATCCTCTCCGCATGCTCGGCAGCTCTGGTTGGTTTGCTCCAATAGTAAAAGTTGTTCATTTTGTTGACTCTTAGTTTAAAAGGATGCTTATGATATAAATTTCACTCAGTTACCAAAGTTCTTGCACAATATCGATAATAATGTACTTAATTAAAAGCCTTCTCTTTTCTCTAACTAGTATTAATTTAATGAGTTTTATAATTTTCTCGACTCAATACACAGATTAACGGCGAGTTTCCATTAGTCTGAATTCCTCTGGGAGAAAGAACATCTTTATAACTCGTTGTCGATTCACTGAATCGAAAACTGAATGTAGACAAGATGATGAGCTATTGGAAACACAACGTGTTAACAAAATATGAATAATGTTTAAACCAAAGGTTTAAACAGAATCTTTAGGTAAGTGCGTTAACAGACGATGACGCACTGACGGAGCGGCAGATGTCAGTCCATAGAACCACATCCGGTGCGTCAATGCGTCACCGTTTGTGCTTCTACGTGCGGTTTCATACAACTCCTTGCTTCACACACACGATGACGCACTGACGGAGCGGCAGATGTCAGTCCATAGAACCACACCCGGTGCGTCAATGCGTCACCGTGTGTGCTTCTACGTGCGGTTTCATACAACTCCTTGCTTCACAAATGACGGACTGGCGTCTGCTGCTGCGTCAATGCGTCATCGTGTGTGAACGCACTAAGACTATTAACATTAGGTATGTACCTATAATTCATCTTAAATTAGAGTCAAAATCTATTGGACTTTGACTCTAGTTTTTTTTGGGATTTCACTATGGGACCACCACTATGGAAATCACGGAAAACAAATCAGATGTTCCATTTCTATGGATCAAAAATTTTTTTCCTTTATATCTATATTGGTCCCATAGCAAAAGTTGCTACCTACAGTTTTGTGGTCCAAAGCATCCCCTAAATGTAAAGAATTTAAGTCTACACCCTTTATATCTTTGTATCTACAAGAAAAGGAATTAGGACTAAAGTTTAAGGCTATAGTTGAACAGCTCGGTCCCAAAGTAAGTCCAACTAAGGTCAAACGACACGAGCCCCGGAGCGTAATGTCTTTGAAAATACATTAGAGTGTTTTATAACATTCATGTAGGTTACCCTTTAGGCCAGGTAACATTTTTAGAAGCATATTATTTCGGTAAATTCATAGAAACAACGACGATATTTAGTGAGGCTCATTTGATTTCACTACTCTACTTATTTTCCAAGGGAATAGTAAGATATATTCTAATCATAATAATTTGACTATCTTCATACTAATATCAGCTGAAATGTCCTGCTGTTATAAAAAATAGCAATTTCTCAGTGATTAGTATAAATTACGACCTCTACCCCCCTCGGCGGTATTAGAGATGGACAACTACAGGGTGAAATTGATATCATTAGCATCCTTTTAAACTAAGAGTCTATCCATCAAACTGAACAACTTTTACTATGGGAGCAAACCGATCGGAGCATAAAACAAATCTGATGTTGCATTTGAGTCGAGTGGGCGCTGCAGTTTAGCTGTTCCTAACAGCTGATTTTTTTTTAGTTTCGATCGGTTTGCTCCCATAGTAAAAGTTGTTCAATTTGATGGGTAGACTCTTTGTGTAAAAGGATGCTAATGATATCAATTTCAGCCTGTATAAGCATTCGTATATTGTATTCCTTTCTCACTCGTCCTCACTCAGTATACATGTCCTCTTTCTGTCAGTGCGATACAGTTTGTTTGAAGAGTTCAGGGTGTGCCTGTGTGGTGGAGTATGCCCCGCTCTTCACTCTTGTGAAAAGAGGGTTATGCCCTAGAGTTGGTCATATAGTCATTGACTGATTGTAGTAATATTACTCATATAAACGAAAAGCCCTCATACTACCTTCATAGCTTTTTTCATAAAAATAGGCCACGTCTTGTCAACATTATTACACAGGAAAAATATTTGTCTTTGTAAATTGAAACGCAAGTTTCATATTCTGACACATCTGACCCAGCCTTGACTTGTGAAAGGAAAACGTGTAGAGATAAAGATTTGTTATGAACTGTATTCTGTCTGGGAAGTAGTCATGCATCTATCTATACTAATATTATAAAGAGGAACGATTTGATTTTTTGTTTGTTTGTTTGTTTGTAATGAATATGCTCCGAAACTACTAGACCGATCTGAATAATTCTTTCACCACTAGAATGCTACATTATCAGTGATTAACATATGCTATAAAAAACGGCCAAGTGTGTGTCGAGAAGATTCTAAGGCGGTACGAAGTTCGCCGCGGTCCTCTAGTATTTTATAAATAGGCATCTATCTCTAAGTGGGATCAGCACAATGACGCACTGATAGAGCGGCAGACGCCAGTCCGTCATTTGTGAAGCAAGGAGATGTATGAAACCGCACGTAGAAGCACACACGCTGCTTCCATCCGTCGTCACCGTGTGTGCTTCTGCGTGCGGTTTCTTACAACTCCTTGCTTTACAAATGACGGACTGACGTCTGCCGCTCCGTCAATGCGTCATCGTGTGTGAAAGCGCTTAAGGATTTAGCTTTTGAAAAGCTCCCTTTGTAGTAGTATATAAGTTTGTTACCCTCCTCTTTACCGTTACCTCTAATTGAGACACGTTAGTCTAGAAAGTATATTTACTTATATCTTTATTTCAAAGCGCTGTATTTTAAGTAGTAGAGCTGCGAAGTTCGAAACGATTAAGGAAAGGCCTCCTTTTACTAGTGATGTAAACATTGTAAAACACTCAACCACTTGAAATCGTACCATATCGGTGAAGTCAAATTAGAATTCAGAAAGTGTATTTTCCATCAGCCGCATTGGCACGACGGTATCTAATGGCGCTACCGAGGGGCGAGGACCAAACAAACCGTAACTTTTCATCTAAAACACCAATTCTACATTGGTTCAGACCACAAATTGAATAAAAATTTTATGAGAGCAAACGTGAAACTCATTCGTTGAATTCAGCAGGTAAAAATATAAAAATTATTATAGAGATATGCATCTTTCTACTGCTGATGACTTTAAAAATTGCATAATGATTTTTGAAAGTCAAATCAGCAGTAGAAAGATGCATAATCTCCATATAGTCATAGTGACATTTTCAACGTTCAAGAGTTCAAAGTATGAGTTTCAAAAACCGCACTCCTGCATTTCCATACTATACTGCAATGTCTACTCGAATAAAAAATGTATGTCTAGGTGTTTTTTTCCTCATCCTGTAGATGAAAACCAATAGCCCATTCAACACAACTAACCATCGAAATACATGGCATGAGTGCCTCTTCAAAAAGATGCCGTCTTTATCGCAACTCCCACAAACTGATCAGAGGACGATATGACTCAAGGGAATTTGGGTCGGGTTTCATTCAGTCAGTGGCCCTAATTATTGAGAACAAAGGATCGAGTTTATTGTCTGAGACGAGTTTACTTGGACGTTTATTGATGAGTTTATTCTGCTGATTACTTAGCTCTCCGTTCGAAGAATTACTTGTGTGTCTAATCTTGAAAATGTATGTAAGGAGCTTTAAACATATAAGATATAGTACTCTGTGAGTTTAAAGCTACCTTCATGTAAAGGCAGGCACGTATCCAGACTTTTGTTTAGGGGGGGGGGACATTAATTTTCGGGGGGGGATTTTCATAGAAACACCATAAAAAAGACAGTGCTGTAATCACTTTTCCATACAAATTTTCGGATTTCGGGGGGGGATAAATCCCATCTATCCCCCCCCCCCCCCTGGATACGTGCCTGTGTAAAGGCGCTCTTCAAGACATAATTCTTACTAATATTACCAATATGAAAGTGAGTTTGTTTGCTTTAATCCTGAGAAATTCAGAACTCCATAGGTTTAACCAATGTTCCATGGGGTCATGAAGATTAGAACTAATCTTATGGCATAGACATAATTATGGACATGGACATGGACATAATTATTATACTTCATGTTTTAGAATGCACCGAGCTTTATTATATGGGCAAAATCGTGTGAAAAGCTGAGCTTGTATGTATAGGTAAGTAAAGTCAAATTAAAGCAGTCCTTTGTGAAAATCAAATAGCCTTGCCACTTGCGTGGCCTAGAACCTCTCGTGTGGATTTTTACGGAATTCGTGGAAAAAACAATTAGAATTATACTGTGTCTGGAATGCTGCTATGCCAAGTATAAGACTGAAACAGATTAAAGAATTTCATAGTGGCGGTATGTGAGCAGAATAACTCTGTGGCACAGATCTCTGTGGTTTATAGCGAGTGTTGGATAGGAAGGATGGTTTCAAATCCCGCTCGCCACCTAAAGTTTTTATATTAGGTACGTATCTTTTAATAATTAGTAAGAAGAGAACAAATGGGTTCATCATACCGTCTTTGCACGTTTGGATCCTGCTATAGTGCAACGGTCTCCTCAAACTTTTGAGAAGGCATCACCATCAGCCTGTAGGTGTACCCTGAGAGCCAAACTATGGCTTAAAACAATAGACATCGATTTGTAACCTCCGCAGGAATGAAAAGAAAAAAGCCATACGAATAATAGCCTGTAGGTATTCGTCCCACTACAGGGCACGGACCTACCCTCAGGGAGGGTGTATGGATGTCAGTTCACCACGCGTGCCCAATGTGAATTGGCAGACTTCACATACGCATTGGAATTTCTTCTTCAGCGTATGCATGTTTTCCTCCGCCGTTTGAGAGCAATCGGTATTACGTTACGTACGTACGCACGGCGACAAATCAACCTATACCCATAGTTGAACTCTATGTTCATGGACATAAGGTCCAACTATGGGTAGGTTGATCTGTCGCCGTGCGTACATAAATTAGAAAAAATCATTTTGTTTTGGGTAACTTTGTAACCATTTTATTCATTAAATAGGGAACTTTTTGAGCTGAAAAATAAACTGAACTATCTACAGGATATTATGAGAAGTGACGTGGTTTTCCTAGAAAAGGGACTCTATAGTCACCCCTTTTTTACTCTTACATTTTGAATCGAAAGAAAATGAAAATTTACAATATTGTTCACAATACAATTTAGAATGATGATATTATTACTTTTTAGAAACTAATAAAAAATCATCTAATTTTTCAAAGATAACAGCTAAATTCTGACCGGAGCCACGCGCTCGTTCGCATCGATTAGTATGGAGAGTCGTGGTCCAGGGCAGATACGCCTTAATAGCGAGGATTTTCCTTGCAAACTCGACTCTTGCTTGAGGCAGTCTTTTTGCATGATGAAAAAGAGCGAAAAGAGTTCGAAACGACCTTAATGAGAATTCCTACGGTACCCACACATAAACGCCTGTATGGGTATTTTGGGAACTCATGTCTATATAATTATTCGGTTAGTTAAGGTTAGTTACATCCCGTCTTCCTCAATTCCAAGTTGATTAAATAGGTACTACTGAATCACTCAAGTTCTGGGAACATGTAAATGTCATCCTTCGACAATTTCGATGAAGTCATTATTAACATAATGCCTTTTGACAATGGAGTATGATTCGGCGAATAAAAAATTTGTTGGATGATGAATTTTTTTCGGGCACAGGCCCACCACACATTCACACCGCTGTAACTCCTGTGAACCAGGATCAACAGCGGCGACCATTCACAACACAACCCAAGCGGCAAAATCTTTCCTTAAGTCTGAATTGTAGATATCTCTCATTCAATAACCAAATTCTCGGTTATTGACTTAGGTAATACCATCCGTCCCTCAAGATATCTTGTAGATACACTAGAAGGCAGAGTTAGGCAAAAGTGGGCATATGGAGTACTGAATGAGTTAAGATAGACTTCATACTACTTTACAGATAAACTAAGATAAACTTAGGTACGACTAAAGGAAAGTTTTTGACTTTAAGACTTCTAGTAGATAAACTTAAGTAAAAAATGTCCCTTCATACTATATTTATACTTTACGTAGATACAGTAAAGATTAATTATGGTGGTAACATTTTCCAACTTCATATTCTATGATGAATGATAAACAAAATGGCTCTGATAGTTATTATTATTTTGTAATGCATTATTTCGTCGATACGTAAAGTAAAAATTTAAACGCACATTCGTTTATCGTGTGAAATGGACAAATATTCTTAGAAAACAGGCGGGCTTCAAAAATTACAAAGTAATTGTATTAAAAATTCAAAAAATTTATCCATAAAAACTGTTTTTTTTCCTTTTTCTTCGAAATTTAATTAAATATTAAATATCAATGATGATTTCGTTACGCAAAACAATGTAAAATTAAGAGAGTGCCAAAAATAACAAAGACTAAACTTAATAAAAAACATGTTCAAATTTGCAGATCATTCAAAATGGCGTTAAATCTATATTGCATGTGCTAAATACGAGTAAAAGCAATACAGTATTGGTAAATCATAGTAAAGGATCAGTTAAATGTGTTTATAATTATTGCTTACTTACTCAAGTAATGTTATACTTAACTTATACCGAAGTGTGACTTCAAATAATACAAGTAAATACCGTGTCGATTTAAGTCATCCTTAACTCGTACTTGATAAATACTGATTCGACGGATATTTTATTTTCTTCGTATCTGTTATTGTTGTTGTGATTTCTGAAAACAAAAGGTCAATGCAAGATTGAACAATTCGTTTTGTGTTTAAAGAAAAACAAGTGATTCAAAGTAAGTAAGTATAATATCATTCAAAGTAAGTAAGTATAGTATAATTCGGCATTTATGTATATAAATAATTGTAAACTGAGGTAACCTCAGGCCTAGACTCTAAATCTTGAATCTTTTGACGTAACGCGTCGTATTTGTATCTACTTTATGTATCTCAGTCACAACATTAAACATGTAAAGAGTTGTATTTTTTAGGGTTCCGTACGCAAAGGTTCCGTTCCGGTTATGGCTTTCCTACTTTTGAAGAAATGTGTCTTTTGAACCGTAACCGGAAACAGTTGACATTTTTATACAGAATATGAATCTACTATTTTGCGTATTATTCTGTTGGTTTTTCCGTGATTATTTTTATTTCATATTCCTGATGAATTTTACGTTGTGGTATATTATGGGAGATAGACCACACTTTAAAAAATTATAATCACGCTCTTCTTTTGTTGAAGTTACGTATTCAAGTTCGCTGTTCGTGTCTTCTATGATTTCATCAACCGATGCGGGCCTGGTGGATGTGCTGGCAAACAAGATACAGTCTGTCTAAAAAGTCTTGACAAAAATTTGGGCGCTGTCTCCACGCAAGAACGTCAAAATCAAGCATAACCTGGCAACACCACGATATTACAATTATTAGGTCACGACTTTATAGACAGACTGTAAACTTTGAACGTTGTTAACAAGGATCTATTAACAAGGAGTCACTTGCTCCGGCTGTACTTGGACTACTCGGATTAACATTTACTGCACAATCTTCGGCATGAATAGAATTTGCGGTTACATATTTTCTTACACGACGTAGAAAATTTCCTGCTCTCTTAAATTTCTTAAATTTAATTATGCTCATGTTTTACTTATATAAACACAAATTGTAGCACTAACTTGTTACTTTTTATTAAAAACGTCCCTTTAAGGCTGATGGTACTGACAAAAGCATTAGCTAAGTAAACAACCACTTAAATTGCAATTTCAAAGGAACGACTTAAAGAAACCGGTTGACCTGAATAACCTTAGGAAGACTTAAGGCGAACTTTAGGTAATTTTGCCTTAAGTAGAACTTAAGTAATACTTCTAAACACTATTAAATTTAACTATATCTCCGTTAATTCTGTTTTCAGTAACTTTATGCTTAAGTTTGCATTTCGCGTGGACATACTTAAGGCAAAGTTAATACTACTTAACTTAACTAATCCTTAAGTTGGTATTTCTGAAAACTAAGACAACTTGAATTTATTAATACAGACTTCAGCAAAGCTTGCCTTGGTTAATGCGAAGTTTAGGTATATTTAAGGCAAAATTGATTTAGTCACGATCTGTTTTGCTGCTTGGGAAGACAATGAAGTCCAGCGAGCCCGGGGGATGACTCTACAGGGTGAAATTGATATCAGTAGCATCCTTTTAAACTAAGAGTCTACCCATCAAACTGAACAACTTTTACTATGGGAGCAAACCGATCGGAGCAATAAATAAATCAGCTGTCCCATACTAAACTGCAGCGCCCACTCGACTCAAATGTATGCAGCAGCAGATAATTTTTTTGCTCCGATCGGTTTGCTCCCATAGTAAAAGTTGTTCAGTTTGATGGGTAGACTCTTAGTTTAAAAGGATGCTAATGATATCAATTTCACCCTGTATATCTGTCTTGGAACCCGCAATGAATTAATCAAAAAATCATCCCAACAATAGGTACAACTGTAAAATTTGTTTTACTATAAACCCTTTGTTTTAGGGTACGTACAAACATAACCATTTCAATTTTAAAGAGGTCTCTCTAGGATACCCAAAATGTAATGTAAGTGGCCAACACAGACGGTACGGTCGCAAAAAGCACAATAAAGCCCCATTCATATTTCACACGACCTGTCCGAAACACTGACTGCTTTAGGAACTTGGGATTTGGGGATTAACATTTTAGAGTTAACATTTGCTTTGGAAATATTAAAATTCTCACGTATAATGTAATTATGTAACACGATTTTAGTCGAAACATTTTATAGGTAAGTATATACCTAGAACGGTACAGTAGGTGTAGTAAAGTATAGTTTCTTGACACCTGTTGGTGCATTTTTGACCATTTGTTTTAGTACTGTCCTAACTTACTAATATTACGATTTGCAGGTATTCAGTGTGCAAATCACTGAAGGTGCGCTCCGCATGTAACAGACTATGGTGCGCGCACCGTGCCATGCCGCACGTGTGCCGGTCCAAGCGTGCACCGCCTATGGAGGGGACACCCTGTGGACATAACCATGTACGTATTGATAGTGGCTCTCATTAGCTAGGTATATTCTTTGATATTGAGTTCCGTATGATAGCAAGTATGATGCGCACACCATGCCATGCTGCACGACGTCAGCGCCACCTATGCAGAGGGCACTCGGTAGTCATAACCATGACGATTGCGGTTCTAATTAGTTTCAGCCTGTGAGATTACGCTACACTTTTTGTTTCTTTCGAAATGGCCATTAAAGCATTGTTCCGGGAGCAGTTACTGCTTATTACTGCGGATTATCAATAGGGGGTCCCCCTGTTGATGTCCGCCGCGCACACCAGTGACGGCGAAGCGCCCTGGTAGGATAACGGAACTAGTAAAAGAACTTAAGCAGCCTGCCCAAGGATATCCTGAAGGGGTATGGACCACGGCATTGGGTGTTGCTGGGACTACGCGGCAGATTGGGTATAGCGGCCATATTGCGCTCCGCATGGTACCTAATAAGTTTGATGCGCGCACCGTGCGCGTGCCATGTTGCACGTTTGGCGCTAGTTTGCACCACCTGAGATATGTTTATCTGGTGGGTACAATCAAGCATTTTTTAATTTATTTAATTTTTATTTTGTTTTGTCAGGATAACAACAGCCTTAACATAATTTTATCCCCTCCAGATGGAAAGCGTCAATTTTCGTCCCGCGCTGCACTAAACGAAGTTGAGGCTTTCCACCTCCGTTGAGGAGAAAAATAGTATACTAACGTCGGGCAGTAAATAAGAAAGCCTCAGATCACATGTTTGTTGACCTCGGCTTCGCCTCGTTATACATGAGATCGCTGAGACCTTTCTTACTTTCCTGCCCTCGGTGTGTAGGTAATCTACCTCTACTATTATAAAAATGTTTAAATTTTTGATGGCCAATTACAGCTATCCATAACTACGAATATTTATTTCTTTATTCGTAGATCCATAAGGTAACTTATCAATTAACAGGCAGACGTAGGTACATACAGGGAGAGGAAACTAGGATAGATAGGCTCTTCCTTAATATAAAGTGAGTGACAACACGCGAGTGCTGCAGATACAAGACATAACAAGGCATAATAACCAACTTGTCCTGAAATCAGGAAAATACCGAGAAAAAGCTTTCAACGTATAATTTGAATCCAGTCGGCAATGACAGTCCCATTAGCTACTTGGTAACGATCATTGAAGCACATAACTATCGCAATGACTTCCACCAATGCCCGGTCACGCAAATGCTGTAAATACGATTAAACTAGTTTTCCATTAAATCGACTATCGATTAGGAAACCATTTCATTTAATAACACAGCACGATGCATGGGATTACAGGTTCTATTATACAGGGTGTTTCATAAGTAACAATAAATATTTAAAACTCTTAAGGGGGTTGTTTAGACCGTCAAACTGAACAACTTTCTCTATGGGACCAACATCAAAATCGCGAAAAAAAAAAATGATATCCCATACATATTTTAGCTCGAGTCGATTTGTAGAGTAATAGAACATCAATTTTTTTTTTCGCGATTTCGATATTGGTCCCATAGTGAAAGTTGTTCAGTTTGATGGTCTAAACCACCCCCTTAAAGGTTTATTTGTATTTTTGTAACACCTTGTATACAGAATGAAAAGAAAATTAACCATCTTCTTTTTTCTTATCGTGGGGGCCAGCCAGCCAGCCATATCATAACATAAACATATCAAAATTATCAAAAATTTTGATACAAACTTTCAGTTGAATTGTACATACTTTGAAGTGACGACCGACGCTAGAATACTGGAATTCGAGATGTACAGTCTGCATCTGATAATCTTGACCCCTCTATCTAAATCTTTAGATTTCTTAGGTTAAGGGGCCATAGGTCCCGACGAATATTTTCTATGAGAAACGCGATTGCCGAGCGCTCCGAAAAGTGTGTGCGTGAGCCGTATTTTCGATTAAAAACAACTAACCAAAGTACTTTTTCTAGATTTTATTTATGATTGCACTAGTTAAACTAATGGTGAATATGTGAGTATAAATACCAACAATCGGAAACTATTTTAAGTCCTTCTAAACCGAGAAAAATGTTTAAAAATGCATAAAAATACGTCATCTTTGTGACGATTTTCTATCGAGTGAAGTAATTCCAATCGTGTATTCAGTTGATGATTGCACTAGATGAAAATATCCAAAAATACTGAGGTATGACTTTAGTTTCGGTAAATGGTATAAATCTAGTCGTAAAATGAAAAATAAAAGATGCCTCCGAGGTATTTCCAACTACTATTACGTCTTAAGTTAGATTTCTCAAATGCTGACCGTACGAACAAGAAGCATGATCCAAGCTCTCCAGGGTCTGGTAAACAGATCCTTCTCAACCACCAGTCTCCACCACAAATATAAAAATCATCCTGCACCTTAGCCTAACACTTTATTTACCTATTGTGTTTTAAGGAAAATTTAGATTTTTTTCATTTTAATTCTTCAATTCAATTCAATTCAATTATAGTTTATTATCTATTGTGTGCTTTGAGTTTAGTTTTCTGTTGTCATCCTTTCGTATCGGTAGGTATAGATTGTAGTTGTATTACTGACCGTACCGTGCAGGTAGAGAATTTATTGATGCATGCATTCGAGCTGGCATGCGGCTTGCGTGTCACATGTTCACGTATCAATCTATCAGTATGCCGACACCGTGGCCGCGCATAAATTCAATACAATCAATGTGCAATGGTTTCTCAAACTGTTATCATAATATCGAATACGTTTATGCGAGCTACATAAAATGTACGCGACGCCCGTTCGCATCCTTTTCTGTCGAATTTTGTTTACATTTTCCTCCTGGAGGTGTCGTATGATATGAGGTGACAAAGGGATAATATTTCTTTTTGCTTTTTTTTGTAGGTGAAAGCCTACGTTAACGCTCCATAATTGTTTATCAATTTTTTTCCGTCTTCGTCCACATAAATGTGAACTTCACTCTAACACATTTTAATCAAAAGAGGTTTTTGGTACTGATTGCGCTGCAGCATCCACTATAATTTTCATTGAAAGTGTTTAATACATTCTTGTATATTATCCGATTTTTGACTCCAGTACTTTAAGAGTTAAAGGGGCGTTCATCTTATTTTTGACTTTAAACGCAAATATCTCGACTTAGTCCTAAAGGACGTATTTCGTTCCATTTTATATTTTTTTTTCTTATCCTCATATTATTTCTGTTTTTAAGTTATTATTTAAAAGTCTAAAGGTTGGGAACCACTGGGTTGAATAAATTATTCGAGCGATGCAAATGTTGAGTGCAGGCGGCTTTCAAAGCACAATATAACAAAGAGCTTGAATCTGAATCACAAAGCGTAAATCTTATTAAGTCTCCACTTTGTTTTTTTTTTGTTACTATCAATCAGGTACCTTTTCATTTTCACCCTCTCAACTCAAAATTGTGTTCCAGTGGTGTGTGGACCGCGTTTGCGAGCCAATGCCGGGCCACGGAGTGGAGAACAGGGTTGAAGTGGAGGAGCCCGCTGCGCCGGAGTGGGAGGAGTGGAGCCCGTGGAGCGAGTGCAGCGCGACCTGTGGGTACGGCCTGCGCACGCGGCGACGGCACTGTCGTTACAAGGGGTGAGTGAACCATAGATGCTAGGCCACGGAGTGGAGAACAGGGTTGAAGTGGAGGAGCCCGCTGCGCCGGAGTGGGAGGAGTGGAACCCGTAGAGCGAAGTGCAGCGTCACCTTCGGGTACGGGCTGCGCACGCGGCGACGGCACTGCCTGTATAAGTGGGTGGGTTTAGAACCATCGATACTAGGCCACAGGGTTGGGAATCGATTGGGAATTGCGGAGCCTGTGGGGCTGGAGTGGATGGGCTATGGTACTAGCGATATAAAGGCTCCATAGACGCTAATGCCACCGCCAATTAAGTACTTTGCCGCTTGGCTCTGGTATGCTCTCACAACTGAAGACCCACTTGGTTGTACAGGTTGTTACTTACACCCTAGTAATATTTAAAGCTAAAAGTGGTTTAGTAAGACCATCAAAATGAATAATTTTCACAGTTTGCTACTGTTTAATTGTATGAAACAACAGAATTTTTAAAAGTTTTATTTCGATGTTGGTTCCATAGTGAAAGTTCTCGCCAACCTTAACTAGGGTGTTTTTTACTCCTTGCCTGTAGAAGCGTAAAAGTAGTAAAAACATATTTTTGGATAAATAAATGACATAATTTTGATAAATAAATGACAATAATAATCATAGCCTTAGACCACAGGAAATGGCCAACAAACGTTCTATAATAATTTCAATAATTCTACAGAACCTTCTAAAAGATACCTGTCATAGTTTTAATATCGACAACCTCATAAGCATAATAATTTTACTAAAGACAGACAAAAAGTAGAAGTTTGACAAAATGTTATACTGTAAATTTAATACCGAGTATAATGAAAGAGACAGGACGGGATAACAGACCCGTTTAAACTGTAAACTACTAAAAGTTTCATGTTTGAACTAGTTGTAATGTAAAATGTTAGTTATTTACAAACAAGTTATCGACTTCTCAACTGCTGCTGTGAAAGCTACCTACTCCAAACTTATACGCTATAGCGATCCGCTAGAAATACCCTCGATATTATAAGTTTTAAGAACAAACTTCGACCAAGTCCTCAGTCCATTATGTGTATGGATACAGATATTAAGTCACTACCTACGGAACTGAACAACTTACACTTGGATAAAAACTGTTATTAAAACTAAGCTTCTTGCTAAAAATATGTAAACAAGTAGATTCATGAAAAGTGTAGGTACTTAAATAAGCATTTTTTTTTTTACTAATGATAAAGTTTAGGTACAAAAGTTGGCGAACGAGAAAAACATAAATGGTATTTTTGAAAGTAATTCGTTATTATATCGTTATTATATATACACATATATCCATACTTAGTCATTTTTACATTTTCTACTGCTGAGTTCAACATATGACTCTTAAAATACCACTCCTGGGCTATTGTGGTTATTGCCGATCATCGCTTGAATTAAATCCAATGTGTTTATAGCTGTTCTAGTTCGTTCTTGTTTCCTAATCATCATCACTATCGTCTGAAAATACAAAAATTCCCAAGAACTACCAAAAAATCGACATCGATCGATCATCGGAATGTTGTACCTATAATTACACCTCAGGGGGTCTACCTGGACATTCTAACTTCGCAATTGCGTGAACGGTTCCAATGTAAACTCTATCACAATGAAGTTAGGACCAAAACGATCGCGATACATCGAGAATCGAAAGTCCGGGTACATGGCCAGAAGCTCCATAAAATGATTCGAAAATAACCCAATCCTGCTATCATTTTGAGCCTTACTATACGTCTAATGTCTTTTCTATTCAATGAACAGGTCCATATCGGATAGTGCGTGCGAAGGAGCTGGATCTCAGGCCTCTACGTGCTGGGCTGGTGTGCCCTGCGCTGCCACGAGGGATATCCGCGCTGACGTCTGCGTGCGCCGGGACAGCTATCTGATACCCCACGTCCATTCTGACGGTAGGTGCTTGGTATAGGCTGATATTCCCTGTGATGGAGCTGGATCTCAGGCCTCCACGTGCTAGGCTCGTGTGCCCTGTGCTGCCACGAGGGACATCTGCTTGCGCCGGAACAGCTATCTGATACCCCACGTCCATTCTGACGGTAGGTGCTTGGTAGGGCTATAGTTCCTACGAAGGAGTTGGATCTCAGGCCTCCATGAGCTGGGCTGGTGTGTCCTGCGCTGCCACGAGGGACATCTGCTTCTGCTGGGACAGCTATCTGATACCCCACGTCTATTCTGATGGTATGCTTGAAAATCTTGATATGGGCTTGATAATTCTGTCATGTAAAAGGCTGGGTTAAACCCAATGTGCGGTGTAGCATAGCACAAATCTACTGTAGTTAGCCGGTACCATAGACATTATCCTACAAACGGCCACTATTAAGTACCATAAAATTCAGTAATAAACTGAGATAATGTCGCTAGACTTAGCGGGCCAATGAAATTTGTGATTCACAATTTACACTCCTAATAAAATATACTATGTAGTTTAATGTTTTCGGAGAGGGAAAATATCTTGAGGAAACCTGCATGCTTCGATTTCAAGGCATGTATTGTACCCATTGTCCAGGCTCACTCCCCGTCACACTGCACAGAGTTTCAATGCCATAGTGAAACGTGGATGTTCTAAGATTTTATATTTTCTCTGACTAGTTTCAGGGAATATAGTCGTGACTCGTGAGCATATGCTTATGCTAATGATGATTGAGTATAACTTTTACTGATTTGTTTTAGAATCCAAGAAGTGCGAATCTTGGTGCGTGGAGTATACAGGAGGAGTTCCGCGTTCGTTTGGATCCCTACCCGACGGAACATCCTGTAGCTACGATAGACAGTACGATGTGTGTTTCCAGGTAAGGGTTGTACATTTTAATAAGATAAATTCTTAAACCTTAGAGCATGTATAACAACAACAAGCTAGCTTAAAGGCCAAGCCAAGCCATTACCTGGCTTGGCCTTGGCTTTACAAGCCATTTAGTTAGATATCGTGCATGCCAGTATTCTCACCGGTCCCGCTACCCAATCCGCCGCGTAGCCCTAGCAACGTCTTATGCCGAGGTCCGTACCCCTCTGGGTGCCCCTAGTTCGGTTGCTTAAGTTCATTCATTTGGATCGATAGACCCTTCGTGGTCCCTCCAATAGTCCGCAGTAAAAAGCAGTAACTGCTCCCTGAGCAATGCTGTGTTAGTCATAAAGGTATTATAACAGGAATAGAGGAACATACAGCTGAGTGAGAGAGATGTACCTAGCGGCACCACTGTATATTAGAAAGAGATACGTGACGCGAGGCAAAAGGACCGTTTTTTAGTCACTAATTAATTTTTATAATTCGGTTTCCGTGAATAATTGCGAATCTAAAGTGAAATCGTAGATAATTTTATGAAATATACTGAGACTACTTCATTAATTTATCCACAATTTCACGTTAGACTCATAATTATAGACAATATTCGAATTTTCTGCGAATAGTCTCCAAAAAACATCCAAAAAAGGTTTAATTTGACAACTCATGTTTGTTGCTCTATTCCTGTAAGGTATAATACCTTTATGGTATTAGTCATTTCCAAAAAAAAATCTTGCCAGTATACTTAAAGCTGCTGCAAGCAACTATACTCAAATGTTCAGTTCAGCCTCAAACTGTACGAGTACCCTCAGTTTGAGGCATAGTTGATTGATTGGAGTGATAAGTTATATAACTATCACTAGAAATAACGGGCAAATTAGATTGGTAACCGGGACCATTTATCAGTAACTTTGCATAGAATTATTGCTGACATTTAAAAGGAGTCAAATGTTATTTTTTTCCTTCTGATATGTAAAGGTTTAGGTTCAATTGTATGTAATAAATCAAAGATTTTTTTTTGGTCGTCCGTCGCCAAGACCAAATAATTTACCTCTCAGTCCGCAAGCATTTATTATGCACAACAACAGCTTTCGTCGAGGTACTGTAAGTGTACACGTTATCCAATTTGCAAACAGCACACTTCAATCAACAAATAAACATTAATCATTGAAATGGGCCCCGACCGACTCCGGACTCGTCGTTTTCCAGCCACCGCCAAACAGAACCCCAAAACAAATAAATGTCGAATTTATCGGACCCCAACAGAAACAGAACGTTTTTTCAATTTCACAAACCAGCTTTCGAAACGAAGGTCGTTTCTCTTATTTATTAATGTTACATTATTTGAATAATGAAATAAAATGTTTACAACTTTTTTTTGTAATAACTCTGGACAGTTATACAGGGTGAAATTGATATCACTAGCATCCTTTTAAATTAAGATTCTTCCCATCAAACTGAACAACTTTTACTATGGTAGCAAACCAGCTGCCTACTTGACTCAAATGTAAGGGACAGCTGATTTTTTTTTGCTCCGATTGGTTTGCTCCCATAATAAAAGTTGTTCAGTTTGATGGGTAGACTCTTAGTTTAAAAGGATGCTAATGATATCAATTTGACCCTGTATACAAGATGTTACAAAAATGCAAATAAACGTTGAAGGGGTGGTTTAGAGTCTAAGGGTTGAACTACACATGGCCGCACGCGATCGAATTTTTCCGTCGCTCCATCCTTTTCTGTCATTCAGCATATAAGATAGACGGAACGCGACCGCCTGCGCGTTCCGTCTATCTTATATACTCTAGCAAATGACGTTCCTGAGTGGCAGAAAAGGATGGAGCGACGGAAAAATGCGATCGCGTGCGGCCATGTGTAGTTCAACCCTAAACCGTCTAAACTTTAGACCATCAAACTGAAACACTTTCACTATGGGACCACCACCACCACCGCGAAATAAACTACAAATCGAGCTAAACGTAGGTATGGGATAGATGTTTTTTTTTCGTTATTTCGATGTTGGCCCCATAGTGAAAGTTATTCAGTTTGATGATCTAAACAACCCCATTAAATGTTTTAAATGTTTATTTTTACTTTTGTAACACCCTGTAGGTATATCTGTGTGGTCGTTTTTATTGTACTTTACCTTATGGCCCGCAAATAAAATTCGCGTGTTTTACACCGCATAAAACGTTTTACTGCCGGCCATCCACCTTTGCTAGAGATAAAGCTCTTTCGAGCTCCACTTTGATGGAAACCAATGGAATTTTTTAATTGAAACTGTTTACCAAACTATTACGAGAGTTTGTAGTAAGTACTTTTAGGTATGTATCATAGAAGTTGGCCTCTGTCAGATAATTTAAACAATGTTTTGATAGTATAGTTAACGAGTGATCGATTAATGTTACTTTAAGAAGATGATAGGATTTTGACTTTTTTGACCTGTAAGTCTAATGATAAAATCTTACGAATCGTATTGTATGAACTAGAAATCTTCTTTAAAACACAAATACTTAGGTCTTAGGTCATTTAGGTATCGTTACAAAAAACTAAAATTTCGTTGACATTTCCATACCCATTGTAGTGCTCTACCTAACTTACTAGTCACCCTGTCACACCTACAGTTTTGCAATAAATGTATTTGACTTTTGACTTTTTTTTTTTGTCCAATCAAGGTTTTTATTATTGTGGCTAAATGAAGATATGGAATATGTAAATTTTGATATCGCCCAAATATTTGCCCCATTCTAAACTACAAATCTCAGCTACGGATGTAGGTATACAAACAACTGTGCTATCAGGCTTTACGTACCCAACTTTTGAAGAAATATGACTCTCAAATTCCTACCTAATATTTTGATAAAACGCCTACAAAAGAGTTTCCTAGAGATAAGATAAGATAAGATAAATATTCTTTATTTGCACACCAAAAATACAAAAAACAACAACAATATACACGAACAAGAAGGGTACAAAAGGCGGCCTTATCACTAAAAGTGATTTCTTCCAGACAACCAGTGGATGGAAGAAGTCTTACATGAGATAAATGCTACGGCGGTGTACTAGTTGATACATAATATTATAATTTACATAAAGTATAAATATATACATAAATACATACATACTCAATATAACAAAATAATTGTAGAAATAGGTAATAGAGAGCGGAGCTAGCAGGTCTTTTGTGATATAATAGTTCCAGAATGTACCTAACAGCAATATAAAATGTTCTCTACTCTTCATAACATTCAATGCAATCACAATACAGCAAACTTTCAAAAGGAGAATGCACAAATTTTTCTCTTTGTGCCAGGGCACGTGTGTCGCGGGACAATGCGACCCGTCCGACGCGTCGTGCAACTGGTGTCCCGACGGGTATTGCAACAACAACACACATCTCTACACCAGACAACTCGGCAAAGGTACCTAATTTTAAACAAGAAACCCTTTTGAACGAGTGATTATTGGAATTAAAACGGATTCACGGATCGCCGATTATTTTACTCATAAAAGGATTCATCCTAAAATTTAAAGCAATTGACCGAAAAGGATCGAGATCATGCGAAATATATTTTCTTCTCCATGACAAATTAATTACTTAATAAGTATTAACTTTATGGTGAAGGTCATACTATACAGGTGGATTTTTAGTCAGTGCGAATGCATCTACTCATCAAACTGAACAACTTACACGGTGGAGCCAATTTCTAAATCGCGAATAACAAATCTGATGTTCCATACATTTGAGTCGTAGATAGGTAAGCTACTGCAATTTTTTTTGTAAACATCAATTTTTCTTCATGATTTCGATTTTATAAAAGTTGTTCAGTTAAATGATTAGGTACCGCACGAACTAAAAATGTACCCTCTTTTAATTTTAGCGAACACAGTTTACTACTTATTTTTGTACTTTGTGGGTCCAAACGGATCAAAGGGTAATGCTCAAATCGTCACATAGAAATTAACGAATTGGATGCCTACCATGGTAGTAATCTTTAAACCCACGCTTCTCCTCCGGAAAGAGCTCAACATTTTAAGGCTCTCTTATTCAAGTGCAAGCGTCTCTTTCTTGCAAGCAGAAGTTTGCAATTAGCCATCCCGCTCCAATTGAAAGCAGGATCGCAAAAAACGTGTTTTTCGTCAATATCTTTGCTCATGGGAGTTTCTAAGCTAAAAATTCTACGGTGTTCACTAGAAATATTTAATGTATTTAGTTAAGTACAAATTCAAAATCAGCAGTTTAATCATAGTATTGAAAAAGCATAACAAAAAGGGGTAACTTGGGGATGTTTTTCTATCTAGTAAACTTAATCTAATCGTGTAATTGAGAACGGTCGCCCATCCGCCCGATCCTTAAATAAGACATAATTTAATTTCAGACTTTAAAACACAGTTTAAAACACTTTCGTTCGTGTTCTAAAAACGCCCTCGACGGAATAACAGCGTCTTAAGCGTATTCACCAACCAATTAGCAATAAGTAAATCATTAAAAAAATCTCTCCCTATTCAGGTTGGATGAGAATGGCGGTAGTTCCCCACGAAGCCCATCAGCTCTCAGTGCACATATCCACCCCTGTACCTCTTCAAATCGCTCTAAGAGAACGTAAAAGAGATAAACCTATACTCGAGCTGGCAAAGCACTCAAAACGCTTTGAAATTGAACAAAACAACTACCTGAAGTATGATCCGAGCGTTCCACAGAATCTGCAAATTATAGAGGTGGATAGCAATGTTATAGACATAAAGGAGGATGAGCATTATGGGTGGGAGGGGGCGGTGGTCGCCGCCGGGACCCTGGTGCACTGGAAACAGACAGACTCCGATGTTTTTATATCGGCAAAGTCGAGGCTGCATACTGACTTGATGGTAATGGTGAGTACAAACTTTTAATTTAATTTTTGTTGCAAAGAGGCTATTAACCCATTCGTAGCACAAATAGAAACAACAAAAAAATTTCACAGAAGCCACCGTGATTTATTGTAAACATGTATTTTTTATAGAGTTTGTGTCGGCTATAGCCGTCAATGGCTCTTAAACCCCAAATAATATGTGTCGGCTAGTGCCGTTAGTGGCTGCGAATGGGTTAAAAAGGTTGTTGCTGACGGGTATAAGATTCGATAGCAAAATCTTTTAAAAAAATATGAATAGTATAGTTTCAGAAAATCTTTAGGATACCTAATTGGAAAAGGGTTCAGGATTAGCAAACACCATATTAACGTGATTTATGACGTATATCTTATTCCTGTTATACCAAAACTATTTTTTGTTCAACAATCAGTTATACCAAAACTATTTTTTGTTCAACAATCAGTTATACCAAAACTATTTTTTGTTCAACAATCAGTTATACAAAAACAATTTTTTGTTCAACAATCAGTTATACCAAAACTATTTTTTGTTCAACAATCAGTTATACCAAAACTATTTTTTGTTCAACAATCAATCGTTCTAATGAGTTCTAGTGTAACATGCTATACCTACTATTTTAATAATTCTAAGCAGTTCATTGATACAGTGATTTATTTTGATTCGGAGGAAATAAAAAAATAATCAGAATTCAGGTCATTTTCCAAATAAGATTTTCACGTTCAACGATTAAAGAAAACTTATTTCCAAACGCTGAGAAAACTTCAATGAGTAATAGGTACTCGATACTCGTGTCATGCGAGACTAGAATATATTATGTTAAATAGTGTGACCACATTCAAAATGAGTTTCGTCGAGATTTTATATTTTCGTTATCCTTTAAGCCCTATGGACTGTTCTATTTACCGCTAGTATATTAAAAATCCTCAAGACTATGACGACCTAATATTATTTCAGCGAATCACATCAACTGAACCTCCTGGGAAATTAAACGTCTTCAGACAAGAACTCATACAAAAACCGACAAGTGTGTGACGAAACAAAGAAAAACTACGAAAAGTTTACTGTGCGTAACATTCTAACGTTACATTTTATGAAAAGTGTCGGGTCGGCCAACATCCCTTTAATTATTCAGAAGCTTTCAACTCAACCTAAAGTTAATTGTGAACTCGGCGGACTCTATCTCATTTCCCTTCGTAGTATTTTATTCAGAAAGGCCCCTTTTTGCGATACGTAGAAATAAATTTAACGGACAATTTTAAGCGTTTATTTTTGTGGTTTTCATCACAGGTCAAAGGTTTTCGTTTGCGTTTTGCTGTCGATTGATCGGCTCACGTGGTTACACTTTTACGCATAAATCAATGGATACATTTTATTAGACTAATATTTATGTTGAGATATCTTCAAACCAGATTACCCTTGGCTGTAAAATTTTATGTTTTTCTATTGAATTATTATGCTTCACAATAACTACGACTTCTTAACCGATTTTAATTAATTACGACTTAATTTCTAGTTTTGATCGGTATTAATTTTTTTGTTCTCAGCACAAAAAACTTTGTAAAGCTTCGAAAATGGTTTGTTTGACTTCCTTATTGTTCTACGGCTCGTTTTTTTTTAGGATAAAGATAAAGAAAAAATTGGAAACTGACGCCTCTTTTTTGAAGTCGGATAAAAAAACATTATTTCAGACTCGGGCCCGGTCGGGCCGTCAATCTTGACAGTTCGTGATACCCCAGACGCGCCTCGACAGTGATATGTGGATATGTGTTTTGCTCAAATTGGACCTTTGTGAATAGATTAGTATCAAAATAAAACTGGTAATCGTTTGTTTCAGGCGACACCGGAACGTCCCGCTTCGATCGAAGACCTTGTCACAGTACAAGTCTCTGTGAATTACAGTACGCCAGCGGGTCGTACTCGACCTATGGAGTACAGGTACTTTAGCATAATAAGTCGCATATTAACGTCAACTATCCACCACCATCTGCTCCTTAATTTTAATATAATTTGCTTTTAATATTTAGTTGACATTTTTATAACGTTACGTTACGTACAAGCTCTCATTAAATGTTTAAACAAGTTTTAGAAAATGTTCGTAGGTGTTTATTATGAACATGGAATAAATTAACTTTCCAATGGGTGCTTTATTCTAAGCTTGTAGATAAGTGTAGGTACACAGGGTGTAAAATTAAATGCGTTACAAATTAAACAGGGTGCTTAGAACATCAAACTGATCAATTTTCAGTATGTGACTAATATGAAATCGTGAAAAAAAAAGTTGTTTGTTCCATAAAAAATTTCAACTGCTACTCGATCCAAATGTGTAAAGAGAAACAGCTGATATTTTTATCGCGAATTCAGTTTCGGTCCTATAATGAAAGTTCAGTTTGATGGTCTTAAGGGTTGCCCCATACCATAAGTATGTAACGTAACTAAAACTCTCCCATCAAAGTGAACAATTTTTACTACGGGAGCAAAACTGAAATAGCAACAAAAAAAACAGCTGTAACGCCTACTCGACTCAAATAATTATATGAGAAATATGATTTTTTTTGTGACTTCAAATTCACTCTAGCTATACATCATCATCATCATCATCATCATCAGCCTATCATCGTCCACTGCTGAACATAGGCCTCTCCCAAGGCGCGCCACAAAACTCTGTCCTCGGCCTTCCTAATCCAGTCGCTCCCCGCAACTTTTTTTAGGTTGTCTGTCCAGCGGGCAGCACCAGGCAGTGTTGGACGCCCCAACACTACGCCTACCAGTTCGCGGTCTCCACTCTAGAACTCTGACACCCCATCGGTTGTCAGTTCTTCGGCAGATATGACCAGCCCATTGCCACTTCAGCTTGCTAATTGTCTGAGCTATGTCAGCCACTTTAGTTCTGTGACGAAACTGCATTTCTGATGTGATCCCTCAGAGAAACACCGAGCATAACTCTCTCCATAGCTCGCTGAGCGACCTTGAACTGATGAACTAGTCCTATCGTCAGGGTCCAGGTTTCCGCACCATAGGTCATCACTGGCAGAACGCAGAACGCTATACATACACTTACACGTATTTTATTTACAAGCCATGCAAGTGAAAACGTTATTTTGCCTTACATAAATAGAAATGTGGGTTGAAACAACAACAATTTCTTACAAAAGTTAAGCAATCACTTATTCCCGTCGCTTCGCCTCTGTTCGCTATCGACAACTGAAACAAAAGTTAGCTTTGTTGATTGGTTACCGTGCTGAGTTCCGCACAAAACTTACCTTCCTATTTCCAGTTCGTATATTTATAGTTATTTCAAAGTTTACTGAAATGTGTTCTTTTAGAATTACTTTTGGCTTCGTTTCGAACACGAGAGCTTTCTGAATACGAATTATTCAGGAACCTGTCGGTCTCTGAAACGATCAACGAAGTTAAGAAACGCTGGACCGGTGCACGTCTTTGAATGACTGACGGTTATATGACTGAAGTACCTACATACAGGGACCTTATTTATTTATATGCTGACACTTTTTTAAGGCGATGATCAGACAGTCAAACTGAACAACTTTCTCTGTGGCATCAATATCGAAATCGCGAATATGGGACACCAGTTTTTTTTCACGATTTCGATGTTGGTCTAATAGATAAAGTTGTTCAGCTTAAAATTAAGAAGTACCCTGTTTACTTTCATAGAGGTCCTTCTCTTTTGGTATATGAGAGAGATAGCTCATACAGATAAGAGAGCTAGCAACTTAATTACGAGAGGCAGCTGTTCCTGGCCTGTACCACAAAGTTCTACGGAATTTATGTACCTAACTACGATTGTATTTACCATTATCACTAGCTCTGCGGTGAACGAAAACATCGTGAGAAAACACGCATTCTCGTTTTTTTTTCCTTAGGCTGATAATGTTCATCCCACTGCTGGGCAAAGGCCTTCCCCTTATCCTCCATGCATCCCAGTACTGAGCCAGTTCCATCCACTTTCGTCGAAGGCATCCAGGTCATCTCTCCATCTCTTTCGGGGTCCTTCTCCGGGATTCAAGGTGTTAAGGCTTTGGCGATTCCCGAGAATCAAAAGAAAAATACCATAAGTTCTCGGAGGGACGTGTAAAATATTGGTGAGTTTAGGGCGAACACAATAGACCAGCAATGGTCTATGTGTTACATGACGAAACCAGCTTGCAATAGCCCAGCCATCAATAATAATATTCGGGTATAAGTAATTATTGCATTTCAGAGTGTGCCATTCAGAAAAATATAATTTCATGCGGTATAATGTTTTCACGGACTGCAACAAGTCTACCTCAGACGATCCCTGGAGTGTGCTAGGCCGTGTACGACTATGTTATGGCAAACATTAAAACTTTCTACCTGCCCTTAATAAATAAGTTAGATATCTACCTTTTCGGGTTTTCGGTGCAAGAAAACATCGTGAGGAAACCGGCATGCTTCAATTTCGAGGCATGTATTGTACCCACTGTTCATTATAAGTGCTGACGGGTTCACTCCCTGTCACACTGGACAGAGATTCTGTTCTACTAGTGAAAGGTGGATATTCTGAGGTTTCAGAATATCTCTGAGTACCCTCGGGGAATATAGTCGTGAGCATATGTGTGTGTGTATGCGCGTGTGTGTGTGAACCTTGTGTTGATTTGATTTCCCACAGTTTTTATAAAAAAAAGAAGAAAAAAAAACAATGATAAAAACCCAGTTAAAGAAATAGCTGCAAAAAATCAGTAGGTCTACCATGATTTTTCACCGCACTTCACTACTGTAGTTACGTCACCAATTTTGCATTGAATTTCGTACAGCGCTCCTAGTGGTTACGTTGAGAACTAATTTCTGTCATACGAATTGGCGACGTAACTATAGTAGTAAAGTACAGGGAAAACTCATGGTAGGCCCTCAGACCCTTAGAATTCGGAAGATACCTACAAAATTATTGAATCTGTTCTGTTGTGAGTAGTTGAATATTGGCATGTTATTTTGAGATGTGTACCTACATAGGGCACTAATGTTCAAGTTTATATTTTCTCACTTAACTTCTCAAAGCAACGTTACGCTCAGTGGAAATAACCCTACCTCAAAATTAAACCATCACCCGTAACCCAAGCACACAACAACAACAAAATTCAGAAAGTCTGCTAAGTAGTAAACTAATAGAACATTCTGGATCCAAAAAGCTTCCGATTGGTCGTCGACCCGAAAACTTTGTAGAACTTGATCCCTTCAGCAAGAATGCCTCTTAAGTTACGGCCTACAATCAAAGCCCCTGTGAAAGGTTTATTACCTCTGCGGCACAATATACAAAGAGCACAGATGGTCTACCTACTATCTTTATAAGCACGACCGAGGCCCACTTCGTATAAGAATTTGACAGGGAGAGCACCGCGTCGGCAACAGTACGCCATCGATGCCAGCATGAAACTGTGTGAAGGATGACAAAAGATAGGTACCTTCAAAAAAGTTTGTATGCCGGGGCAAAAGTTGGCAGGTTCATGCTGGAATTCGATGTTCATTTCATATTTCAAGGCAAGGCAAGGCAATTTAAGTTTTAATTGTCCGTTTTCACATTCCGTTACCTGATTTCAAAAACAATAGAAGGATTGTTTAGTACAAACATAGGTACAAACAAACGATATCGCTCGATGTTATGTTACATACCCGCGAATCCGGGCCTAGCTGTGATATTGGGAGATTTGTATGAAGTTGACGTACTGTATTTTGTGTCTCCAGCGTTCGCTACACCTTTGATCTTACATTTTCAGTCTTCGGAGCTTATACATAATAAAACATTACCTAAAATAATTTAAATATTATTCTCTTGCCACCAAAACTAACATGGAGTAATATGTATATACCCTTAGATCAAAATAAAATGAATATATACCTACCTACTTTATAGGGGGTGCTTCAGACCACCAACATGACCAATTTTCACTACGGAACCAACATTGAAAAAACGAAGAAAAAAGTATATGTATCAAATTAATGTTTACTTACACCCTATATCCCTCCCAATAGGTCCAAAAATCCAACAACCGTTAGACACAGCCGGCCTTCTTAGCCTGGTGTAAGATCATTTCCCTCGCACATTATTAATATTATTAATCAGAATGTGATTCAATATTGGTCCATTAAATGGTCAACATTTCAGAATGTGTTTTTTGTCAAAAAGACGTATAGCATATTTTACGCATCTTTTAAAGGAATGTTTAATCGTTCACGAATCATTTTAACTTTAGATGGTCCACTGAACGAGGGCCATGCTCGGTGTCCTGCGGCGGCGGGGCCCGCATCGTGCGCCCGCGCTGCCTGCGCGAGCAGCGCTGCGCCCCGGCGAGGTACGAGCACTGCAACACGCACAGGTATGTTTGTTGACTGCCGTCAGATGGTCCACTGAACGAGGGCCATGCTCGGTGTCCAGCGGCGGCGGGGTCCGCATCGTGCGCCCGCGCTGCCTGCGCGAGCAGCGCTGCGCCCCGGCGAGGTACGAGCACTGCAACACGCACAGGTATGTTTGTTGACTGCCGTCAGATGGTCCACTGAACGAGGGCCATGCTCGGTGTCCTGCGGCGGCGGGGTCCGCATCGTGCGCCCGCGCTGCCTGCGCGAGCAGCGCTGCGCCCCGGCGAGGTACGAGCACTGCAACACGCACAGGTATGTTTGTTGACTGCCGTCAGATGGTCCACTGAACGAGGGCCATGCTCGGTGTCCTGCGGCGGCGGGGTCCGCATCGTGCGCCCGCGCTGCCTGCGCGAGCAGCGCTGCGCCCCGGCGAGGTACGAGCACTGCAACACGCACAGGTATGTTTGTTGACTGCCGTCAGATGGTCCACTGAACGAGGGCCATGCTCGGTGTCCTGCGGCGGCGGGGTCCGCATCGTGCGCCCGCGCTGCCTGCGCGAGCAGCGCTGCGCCCCGGCGAGGTACGAGCACTGCAACACGCACAGGTATGTTTGTTGACTGCCGTCAGATGGTCCACTGAACGAGGGCCATGCTCGGTGTCCTGCGGCGGCGGGGTCCACACTCTTTGATAAGTTATAGATACACCAGACACCACTGGCTTTTCGGTAAAGAAACATCGTGAGGAAACCCGCATGCTTCAATTTCTAGGCATTTATTATACCCACTGCCCATTATAAGTGGCGACGGGCTAACCCCCCGTCACACTGGACAGTTTCGGCACCACTGGTGAAACGTGAATGATCTGAGCTTTTCAGAATATCTCTGACCACCCCCTCGAGGAATATAGTCGTGAGCATAAGCTTATGATAAGTTATATGTTAAAATAGACAGTCGAAGCTACGAACGAAAATATAACCCAAGTCTAGGGTGATCGCTATGCACGCACACAAAGATTACCCCTCACGTACACCAACATAAGAATGTTGGCCCGTTTGTTTTAGTACGTCAGAAGCGTGAGGCTCTATCTTGACATTTAATTAATTACACGGTAAGTATCATTTATTTTAGGTAGGATAACGTTAAGGTTTGATTGAAAAAAACTTTGTGGTAATGAATGAGTAAATAAGGGCAAATAACGTTCATTTAAAAAAATTATACCTACAATGTATAAGGTAATGCATATCGGAGATCAAAATAAATTATTTTTCTTTTCTATCAACAATTTTTCTTACTCACATTAATATCATTAAAATTCTCGGAGCTTAATGAGCATTTAGGATGAGGGTCTCTTCAAAAGTACCTAATGGGAGCAATAAAATACTTATCGAACAGTAAACCGACGTCGGAAATGATTCCAGGATTGAACAAAGGACTGTTATTATCTCCGATAAGCTGGATTAGAGACTAATGATCTCGAACTTAAAGGACGTCCTCACCAGTATTCGAGGGATAAAGATGAGTATGTAGGTAGGTACTCTATTACTTATAGGAGCGAGCTAGCATGCGAGCGAGATATTTCGAGAGTGTTGTTGAAATGAGCTCGAGCATTTTGTTTGTTGGCGAGCAACTGACAATTATAATAACGATAGTTTGTGTATTTGATCCTTCATATTCCCTTCAAATTCATCTTTGTGTAATTTAAAACCACGCTCTTGATGGAGCAATCGCAAAGCCAATCACAAATCAATTAAATATAAAAGGTAAAGGATGGAATTGACTGGAATTTTACTTAAGTGTTGGCAGAGAGAAAAATATGTTTTTATTATTAATCATGTATATTAATCATGCTGTGTGTCATGTTTATCATTTTGTTGTATTTTGTTCTATCTGACCAATAAAATATAGAAACTGAAAAGTAGAACAATTCGGTATGTCAAGTTTTTTTTTGTCTTCATTTTTATATTTTTTACGGACAGAAGACATAATTTTAAGATACATATTTCATTCTTATTGCGATTCATCGAGTTTATCAATATAAATTTAATTTTTAAAATTGATCTGTAATCTCTAAGTGCAAAAATTGTGGAGAGAAAATAATTCGAACTCCATGGAGAAAAACTACCTACAGCTGTATTTAAAAAAAATTAAAACCTGCCTCCTCTTTCTAACTCTATGCTGAAAAAAGATACAGCAACATCAAATGTCAAATTCTGACATTGTGAAAGTATTTTTTTTTCTTAATGGTCGGTTATTTTAAGTTGATTTTATGTTTACAAAGGAGTTCACAGGTATGCCAGTGACGTCACTGCACGGACCGAAAAACGACGATATTTTATTAAAAATATCTGTAATCCTTTCATTTTAAAATCTCTGACATAGAAAATATGATTATTGAGACAATTATCTCGAAATGGTTTTCGATTCAGCCCTCCAAAAAAAAACTTGACATACCGAATTAACACGAAAAGAAGAAGATTATGAATAAATTAATTTAAGTAAGTATACAAGGTGTAAGACACAGCCTGGAAAATACTGAAACGGTGAATTTAGACGTGGAAATCAGAAAACATGAAAAAAATCAGCTGTTTCATCATCAATCAATCATATTATTATCATACGTGAACGAACGCTTTCTTCTATCAAAGAGGACGCTCCTATAAAACAAAGTCCATTAGTTGCTTTTAAAATGGAAAATCGCAAACTACTTAAAAGTCATAGAATATTAAGTTAATGGATAAGTTAATAAACTTTAGTTGGTTTTTATTCCAGGCCATCTATTTTGTTATAATATTCTTTGAAAGCTCAATGGAGAGAATATTGGACCCATTGGATGTTTAGCGTTCTGCATAGGTAGCATACCGTGATAAAGCGCACCTCATCATATACCTTCGCTCTCTTTCTATTTGCGCACGAACGAACGAGATAAAAGACGTGATAAAGCCGTATCACGTGTAGCATGCTACGAGTGCTGGAGTGGCATTTTCGAAAGACATACGTTCAAAGAAGCGGTAGAAGATGTCAAAATTACGTTTTTTTTTTTATTATTGATGGGTTTGGCTCTTGACCTCTATCTAGTCCTCAGGACAAAGATGGGGTCGAAGATGTAGCGAGCTTACCCAGAAGTGCACTGGCACTCCTGCACACTGACGGAACGCAGCAAGCTGCTTGGCGCCAGACTCCGGCAGGAGGGTGGTCGCGAGCCAGGCGGCTCCTTGCGGAGCCTACCACAACGCTGTGGGGGATCGTTGCCGTTGCACGGGGTGGACGGCTAGGAGGTAGATCCCCAATCACCCCCCCACCCCCAATCACGATGGAGATTATGATATTTGAAGTGCGAAATTCAAAAATAGCACTTCTGAAAATGTTTACCATAAGTTGTTAATGCAACATAGAAAATGGTGTAATCAAATAAAAGTCTTACCAAAGAGCGTCTAGGTACTCGTATAATATCCAAGAAAGAAAACAGCAATAAAAATACTTTAAAGCACTCTGTTTATTTCCCATTTTCGCTATAAAATCTTTAGCTTTGTTTAAGCTCCAACGAGTCTATGACTAGACTGTTAATCATTATTGTTTTGTTTCTAACCCTAGGGGAGCGTGTAATTTATCTATGTTTCTAACTCTGATTTTATCAAACTGAAGTTTTTACCGTTTCCGACTTTCGCAATTATAATAATAAAGCATGCATAGCATAGCATAGCATAGCATAACATATAGCATAGCATGCATAGCATATGCTCACGACTATATTCGCCGAGGGGGTAGTCAGAGATATTTTGAAACCTCACAACATCACGTTTCACTAGTACCGAAACTACTGTCCGTGTGACGGGTATCACTACCCGCTCACGTGTACCCGCACTCGGGCTCACGCCCGTCGCCACTTGTAACACACATACATGCATCGAAATTGAAGCATGCAGGTTTGCTCACGATGTTTTCCTTCACCGAAAAGCCAGTGGTGCTACAAATCGTACATAAATTCCTAAAAGCTCATTGGTACGAGTCGGCCTGCGCGGCAGGCAAGGTTACTCGCCACTGGACCACCCCACGGCTTTAATGAATATATAAGAATAAAATCAATATAAAATATTAAATAATATCAAATATTACAAGAATAAAATCAATATAAAATCCATGCAGTGTGCAGTGGCGCTCTAGCCATTAGGGAGACATTTAGCGGGGCCTGGGGTCCATTCAGACGATCCACAACCACACCACAGCTATGTAGTACTACATATACTCTTTCTTATACGAGTACCTACTGTGCGTCGGATATTTCTTTTTCCTACTCCTCCTATCTTCTTTGATTAATTCATTGCGGATTCCAAGATAGATTAGAGTCATCCCCGGGCTCGCTGGACTTCATTGTCCAGTGTTGTGAATGGTCGCCGCTGTTGATCCTGGTTTACAGGAGTTACAGTTGTGGGAATGTGCGGTGGGCCTATGTCCGAAAAAAAAAAACTGTGCCACAGCGATAAATTTGTGGCCGTACTTTGTACAACGTAAGTCGCGTTTTTGGCTGTTGCATCCACACGTTAAACGATGTGCAGTCAGTGATTACATTGTGGCTGAGAAGACGTCAACTTGTGAACCATGACTGACCACATCGCAAGCTTCAACAAAACCAGTCGCGAATATGCAACGCAAATATGTAAAAAATAAATCGCAATGCAACTACATCGCAACCATACATTTATTAGTGGCAGCCACAACGCAACCTCAAGCTGCTGCGTCGATAGAGTGTCACATCAACAGTAACCACTTCCTGGCAACTTTATGTTACATACTAAGAAAGGAACAATGACTGAGAATTATGCTTTATTCGGCAAAGAACTCAGATATAGGAAACAAGGAAACAAGCGAATTATTAGTATTGACACTGACAAGATTCATCTTGTCTTTTCTTCTAATATGTTGCGAAGGAGGTTCATATCATTCACCCCCCCCCTTTTTAGGATGTTTCATAGTCGTGGAGATATGATGGGGGTTTACGCTCCCGACCTGAGCGGCGAGGCTGAGAGGTTTCAACTACTGGTTCTGAGGACGGGCTTCTATGATCCGGAGGTGACTCCTCAGTATCTGGGGTCAAATACTCGTCATCCGAACTAATTTGTTCCGCGACTGGACAGGGTGCTAGTGATCTATTCGAGACCGCCGTTTCGCGTCCATCCGGTAACCTCACGAAAGAGTAATCTGGATTGCTCTGCAGCAGCTGAACTTCATCGACTGCGGGTTCATATTTGGACCTTTTTACATGCCTTTTCATGAGGACCGGTCCCTGGGAGAGCAACCACGTTGGCATAGATTGGCCATTTGCTGAACGTCTTGGATGGTTAAACATCCTTTCGTGTGGTGTCGCGTTTGTCCCGGTGCACAACAATGATCTTATGGAGTGGAGCGCCACAGGTACGGCTGATTCCCAGTTTGCGATGTCCTGGTTGTTGGCGCGAAGATACAGCTGTATGGTCCTCCATAGAGTCCCATTGAGTCGCTCCACCAATCCATTCCCTCGTGGATTGTAGGGGGTAGTTCGGCTGCATGCTACTCCCAAGTCTGTGAGGAAACATCTTAATTCGTCTGATAGGAATGAGGCCCCCCTATCGGAGTGAACGTATGCTGGCGTGCCAAATAGGGAAAATAATTCTTTAAGACATTTAATTACAGTTCCCGAAGTCATGTCCCTGCAAGGGAATGCAAACGGAAATCTGCTGTACTCATCTATTATGGTTAATATGTAACAGTTCTGGCTGTTAGACGGGAGGGGCCCTTTAAAATCCATGTTCAATCTCTCAAATGGCGTTGTAGCCTTGATCAGCTTTCCTTCGTTCTTTACATACCGCGGTTTTATTTCCGCGCATACCGGGCACGCCGCTGTCATCTTCTTTACTTCTTCAACAGAATAAGGTAAGTTCTTCGTACGGATCCAATGTACCATTCTCGCTATCCCCGGATGGCACAGGGAATTGTGTAATTCTAAAAGTTTGCCTGATGAGGCATTAAGGTGAGCACACACTCGTGAAAGAGCATCAGCAGCAAGGTTCTGCTTTCCGGGTCTGTAGCTTATGTCGTATCGGTAACAAGATAATTCTAAGCGCCATCTTTCAATTTTTTCATTTTTTATTTTGCTTGAGTGGGTCTGGTTAAACATGTATGAGACGGATTGTTGGTCTGTGACGAGTAAGAAATGTCTTCCGATTAAATAGTGGCGCCATTTGCGTAGAGCTTCGACTATAGCACTAGCCTCCTTTTCTATAGAGGGTTGCCGGCGTTCAGAGTCGTTGAGCGAGCGTGAAAAGAAAGCTACTGCCCGCCCCTTTTGTGATAGAGTGGCAGCGATGGCAAACTCTGAAGCGTCCGTTTCGACGGTGAGTGTTTCTTTCTCGTCAATAGCAACTAGCGCAGATTTAGCGACGTCAGCCTTCAGATTGTTAAAGGTATTTACCGCGTTTTCAGAGAGCGGAAAAACTGTTTGCGTTAGTGGTTTGATCTTCGCGGAGAAATTGTCAATCCACTTAGAGTAATGTGCGAATAAGCCAAGGGCTCGTTTTAAAGTGGCCGCGTCCGACGGAACGGGCAAGTTAATCAGAGGTTCGAGACGAGATTTGTCGGGTATAATTGTGTTATGGTGAATCGTATAGCCAAGTAGATTGATAGACTCGGTGCCAAAGATGCATTTGTTCATGTTCAAGGTGAGTTTATATTTTTCGGCAGCTTCCGTGAATCTGCGTAGATTCTCGTCGTGGTCTTGTTGGTCCTTCCCACAGATAGTGACATCGTCTAGGTATGCAAAGGTTCCTTTCAATTTTTCTGTGCCTATTATAAAATGTAGTGTTCTCTGGAATGCGGCAACTCCGTTAGTAACACCAAAAGGAATACGTGTGAACTGGTAAAGGTTACCACAAGCTTCGAAAGCTGTATAGATTTTCTCTTTAGGAAGGATAGGAACTTGGTGATAGGCACTTTTCAGATCAATTTGACTAAAATAGTTATATTTGGCGACTTGCGAGACAATAGAATCGATACTAGGCAAGGGGTAAGCATCTAAGTCGGTATAGCGATTAATAGTTTGAGAATAGTCAATCACCAAGCGTTTCCTGTGACTGCCTCCACCAGCGACTAGAACTTGAGCTCGCCACGGAGAGACGCTAGGCTCGATCACCTTATCTTGTAAAAGGTTAGATATCTCGTTTGCTATGAATGCCTGGTCTTCCTCTTTGTGGCGTCTTGAGCGGATCGCGATTGGTTTGATGTCAGGCGAAAGGTTAGTGAAAACAGATGCTGGCGGGACAGAAGCTTCAAGTACGTTACAGATCTTCAATGGTTCCTTGTCACCACCGAACTGGAATTCCAAAGACGAATGGTTCTTCAGAAGGTCATGGCCGATTATAACGTCCGCACAAAGACCGTTCACGATAAGTAGCGGTTGATGTTTGTATATGTGGCGATCGATTTGTATTGTAGCATAGCATAAGCCATCGACATACGAGACATGGTCGAGTGAAGCAAGGGTTACAGCTTGTCTGCAAGGTTTTCTTTTTAAGTTCATCGTTTGCGCGAGGCTGTTGTCAATAAAGCTGATAGAGCTGCCTGTGTCGACTAAGGCGTCGGCTCTGTAATCGTTCACAGTTATAGGTATAGTAGCCTTGCGTAGACTTGAAGGCGAAGCGGCTGATATAGCTGACAGATTGCGATCTTCGGATTGAGAGTTATCGTTCAATGGGATAGCAGCGTTAGCGTTACGTTGCGTTAAACCAGAGCTACGACAAACATTAGCGAAATGGCCTTTCTTTGAGCAGAGTTGGCATTCTGTATGGTACGCTGGGCACTTTATCCTCTGGTGGATTTTGCCACCACAGAAGAAGCATTTTCGAGGACTGTTCATAGAATTTACGGCTCCGAGATTCTGTTGTTGTGGTTGTTCTTGCGTAATCGGTTCTGTAACCGCATTGAAAGAGGCAGGAGTATCTGATTGTATTAAGTGAGACGTGTTTTCGGCACATTCGAGAGAAATAGCCAAGTTCAAGGTTTCTTCTAGTGACATAGTGCATTTCTCCAGCAATCGTTCTCTTATCTTGTTTGAGGACAGCCCGGCGATGAGCGCCCCACGAATTGCTTCGTTTTGGTATTGGTCAGCTGTTACTGCTTGAAAGTGACAGTCGTGAGAAAGTAAAGTGAGAGTTCGTGAATATTCTGATATCGATTCTCCTGGCTGCTGTTTTCGTGACGTTAGATGATGCCGAGCGAGAGTAATGTTCCGTCTTTTTTGGTAGGCACTATCAAGTAACTTTATGGCTTCGTTGTATTCGGTACATTCTCTAACGAAGTTAAATATATTTGGCGAGATATGATTTACGAGAAGTTTGTACTTTACAGTTTCAGTAGCAGGAGTTGCCTCTTCAGACAGAAAGTTTTCGAAAGAATACCGCCAGTGTGTCCATTTCAGATCCGATCCAGAGGTAGATGGCTCCACATCGAATCGTTCAGGTCGTAAGTAGCGAGCGAGTCCCAACGACAGTGGGACCGTGGGTTTAGATTGTTCTTCAGACATATTTGGTTTCTTCGAAATAATTTTCCTTTGCCGAATAAATTGTTACATACTAAGAAAGGAACAATGACTGAGAATTATGCTTTATTCGGCAAAGAACTCAGATATAGGAAACAAGGAAACAAGCGAATTATTAGTATTGACACTGACAAGATTCATCTTGTCTTTTCTTCTAATATGTTGCGAAGGAGGTTCATATCACTTTATATTGCCGTTGTATTGTGGTACGTCTGAACGTACCCTTAACACATAAGTGCATTCCCTTATAACAACGGTAGATTTAATTTAACACTTTATTACCAACAGTTGCGAGTTCAGATGGGTGGCGGGGGAGTGGGAGGAGTGCAGTGCCACGTGCGGGGAGTTGGGAGTGCAGGAGCGCCAGTTGTTCTGTCTACCTGCGAACGTTAGGTAATGTGCTTTTACCTAACTACATTACAACTAGTCCTAATTTGTTCTGGTTTACCGATATGATAAAAAAATTATACGGAGTTCGATGTTTGACTTTGAAAACCGAATCACAAAATAATTTATTTTTTAGTATATTTCTTAAGTATTGCCGTACCTATCTGTAGACCAGCGACTAGGCCAGAATAGCAGATTACACACCGAGGGCAGTAAAGTAAGAAAGGTCTCAGATCTCATGTAACATGTGATCTGAGGCTTTCTTATTTACTGCCCGAGGTTAGTATACTATTTTTCTCCTCGACGGAGGTGGAAAGCGGCAACTTCGTTTAGCGCAGCGGGAGTCCGGAGGGGAGAGTATTTTTAACTTTCTTTTGCAGATGGTTTTGTGGGCGGAAGGCTAGCCAGTCACCTGTCCAGAGTCAGAAATAAAAAAAAGTTCAGTTGGTAGTTGTAGCTAAGTCTCTGACCATCCTGAATGGAAATACGGTCGTGAGCTTTTATATATTTGAATAAAACATTGCCTATATGACACTTATCTCGAATGTCTGGTAAAATATCACAGACGCAGATGTTTAAATATCGATTTTCTCCCTTCCGGACGGAAAGCGTGAATTTTCGTCCCGCTGCGCTAAACGAAGTTGTCACTTTCCACCTCCGTCGAGGAGAAAAATAGTATACTAACCTCGGGCAGTGAATAAGAAAGCCTGAGATCACGTTTGTTGACCTCGGCATGAGATCTGAGACCTTTCTTACTTTTCTGCCCTCGGTGTGTAATCTACTATTGTATGTTTTTTTTTCTGAAGTAAGTTTATCCGGATTAAATACAAGGATGATATCACATTCAAATATAATGAAAGCTCTGTGAAGGTTTTCAATTTTGAATTTCAATTTAACGTTCAACGCATGAACGCTGTTATAAAGAATTCAAATGGATCCTTACTGAGTTCGATGGGATTGTGAACACATAAATTCATTATTCGAATATTCGTCGTCGAGTCCCTTTATAAGTCAACTCCAAATTGCGACGTCCTCTGATTCAAAGCAATTCAACCTTTGTGACGTTCGCATAAGAGTTACGACAAAGAACGACTTGCGTCGGATTGTCTATAATTCTCCCTATACTAGACTGATTTCGCTGACAACAGCTGGTTGAAGATTTAAATCACCGACGGAATAATTTTGCCTTAGCCTAAACTTATTCCAAGATCAAAACTTTTACAGATTGAAATTTTGTTAGCGTAGACTCCTGCAAACTCTTTTAATTTCTGAAAGGCAAAGACTTTTTGTCTTGTTTAGCTAGTTTGCTATGCTAGACTAATAAAAATTATTAAAGTGGTCCAAGTTCCTTCAAAATTTTAAATCGTAATTACTCAAATGCGTCAAGCAAACGTTGAGTTCGGCTAGTGGGTTGGCACCTGTGATTAAATAATCGATAAACCTGACAAAATACGTAGGTATTATTAAAGCATAATATGAGAACACTTAGGTACTACACTCTACCTCTGTTGTTTACGCTCGAACACTCCTTCCTTACACTGATTTGCAAAATTTCTTTACCACGTTTGCACGTGAAACTCGATGACATGCCATCGACTGGGAAGAAGAAGAAGAAGAAGAACGAAATACTTTTTATAGAAACAGAAATTAAAATTCAACTATGCTTAGCTTAGTGGTATCATTATCATCAGGAGAAGTCCACAGACTTCCTCTTAAACAACAAAAGCGCAGATTAAATGGTCAAATGAACAATTTTCGTATTCAATTCGTTACATTAGGAAACTGAATTCTCCAATACACTAATGGAAATTTGTTGTGACAGTACATTTTCGAGAAGAGAGCTGATACGAAACAGCGTGTCACCAGCTTTGTGCCCCGCTGTGAAGCCGGACAAACGACAACGATGCAACCTCCTGCCGTGCCCTGTCTACTGGCAGGAGATGCCCTGGACACAGGTGAGAGCTGATATGAAACAGCGTGTCACCAGCGATGTGCCCCTCTGTGAAGCCGGACAAACGACAACGATGCAACCTCCTGCCGTGCCCGGGTCTACTGGCAGGAGATGCCCTGGACACAGGTGAGAGCTGATAAGAAACAGCGTGTCACCAGCTTTGTGCCCCGCTGTGAAGCCGGACAAACGACAACGATGCAACCTCCTGCCGTGCCCTGTCTACTGGCAGGAGATGCCCTGGACACAGGTGAGAGCTGATACGAAACAGCGTGTCACCAGCGTTATGCCACGCTGTGAAGCCGGACAAACGACAACGATGCAACCTCCTGCCGTGCCCGGGTCTACTGGCAGGAGATGCCCTGGACACAGGTGAGAGCTGATAAGAAACAGCGTGTCACCAGCGTTATGCCACGCTGTGAAGCCGGACAAACGACTACAATGCAACCTCCTGCCGTGCCCGGGTCTACTAGCAGGAGATGCCCTGGACACAGGTGAGAGCTGATAAGAAACAGCGTGTCACCAGCGTTATGCCACGCTGTGAAGCCGGACAAACGACTACAATGCAACCTCCTGCCGTGCCCGGGTCTACTAGCAGGAGATGCCCTGGACACAGGTGAGAGCTGATAAGAAACAGCGTGTCACCAGCGTTATGCCACGCTGTGAAGCCGGACAAACGACTACGATGCAACCTCCTGCCGTGCCCGGGTCTACTGGCAGGAGATGCCCTGGACACAGGTGAGAGCTGATAAGAAACAGCGTGTCACCAGCTTTGTGCCACGCTGTGAAGCCGGACAAACGACAACGAAGCAACCTCCTGTAGTGCCCGGGTCTACTGGCAGGAGATGCCCTGGACACAGATGAGAACTGATACGAAATAGCGTATCACCAGCGTAGTGCCCCGCTGTGAAGCCGGACAAACGACAACGATGCAATCTCCTGCCGTGCCCGGTCTACTGGCAGTAGTTGCCCTGGACTCAGGTAACGGCAGTTCCATTTGAAGGTTTTGATGTCGCTCTTCTCTCCTTTTAGGAGTTTTTCCTTTGAGGGATCTGCAAGCGTGATATACAAGGTCCAACTTAATATGCTGATGGTTTTTAAGAGGATGACCGATCAGACTGTCAAACTGGACAACTTTATATATAGGACCAAAAACAAAATCACAAAAAGATTTAGCTGTTTCATACAAAACTGCAATCCTACTACTTAACCTAAATGTATGGGACAGCTAATCATCCCCTTAAAAACCGTAAGCATAAAAGTATGCGTTATTTTGAACAGTGAAGGAAATCATCGCTAATAAACTAGCATCTATGAGTTAATCAGATGTGTGGAATGAGGGTGGCAGTGTACAAGTAACCAGCTCTCTACCGAATCTTAACTCTAGCTTGAAATAGCTACATAAGCCTAGCTAATCGGAGATGAACCTTGGTTAATTGATCACATATTATTTCCAGTGTTCAACGACATGCGGTCGAGGCGTCTCCCACCGGCCGCTGATCTGCCCAGGAGCAGACGACCAGCTCTGTGGCCCGAAGCCCCGCGAGCGTCACCGCCGCTGTCGCCTGCGCCGCTGCCCCCCCACCTCTCGACCACCCCTCGTCTGCCCTGCCACCGACGCTACCCAATACTGCGAACTCTTCACCACCGAGCAACTCCAAAGGAACTGCGTCGTACCACCTTTCAGAAAATATTGCTGTAACGCCTGCAGAAGCGCTGATAACGTAGTACGTAGAGGTGCTGGCTAGCTCACCTTTGTGACGCTGTGGGCTTGAAATTGATGTTTATAATCAACGTGATTGACGTCGAAGCAGTCTAGGTGATTCCATATAACCAGTATTTTCATATTTGTTGTCTTTTATTTGTATTTATAAGTAGATAGATAGTTTTAAGTTTTGTATGAGATTTTTAACTAGGAACAAAGTGCCATAATGTACTACTACTTCCACTTTTTAATAAACGTGCTATTCTTATACTGGGCTTTGTTTTAAACTTCTCACATAAAGTGAATTAACGCGTAAATTCATCGCAAAGTTGTGTAAAGGAAAGTTGGAAAAGTTGAGATAATAATGGAAACTCATCAGACCGCTTTTGCCCGCCGTTTTATATAATTGAATAGTACTTAAACGCTTGAACGCCGTTTGTAAAAATGAATGCACGCTCGTTGGAACGACAGGAGCTCTCGTGGGCGACGACATGGGTATAAGCCAGCACAGCTAGCATGCCAGACACGACAAAGCGTTTAAACGAGAAAAACGTCGTGCGCGCTCTTTCTGGCATACGTAAAATAATAAGGATGGAGGCACATCTCGATTTTTATCATTTTCTCGGGGGTGGCATGCGAGCCCTACTGGGGTGGCCATGACGTCGACCGCGGTCGACCGTTCGCCCGCGTCGACATTTATGGTAGCCCGCGAAGAGATTGATAAAGTAAAAAGAAAATTAATCTATTTTTAAATATTGTGGTTAGAAAGAAATAACCGTTGATACTTACGACATACTTTTTGAAAGTAAAGATTTTTGGAAACTGTGACGAGTTTCCCATACAGTCTACAAAAAATAGAGTGTGAATTAGCGTTTTCTATGATGGAATGAAACATTGTATCGGTTGACAAACAAGCAAAAAATTATTTTGGTGGTGGATGTTTGGTATTTGTATTGTAACAAATGCCAAACATCCACCACCAAAATAATTTTTTTATCAAAGAAATAATGTTGGAAGAAGGTACCGTTTTTTTATGTAGACCGCCATGTATATTTGAGTCTCAAAGTAGAACGCGTACTTGAAAAGTTTGGCCAACCCTGGTATGCTATGTTTCTAGGTAAGTTTTATGGTCAAACAAAAAATTATTCAAATAGTTAGGGTAATGCTATTATCTTCGAGGGCTTACACCTTCCAAGTAGGAGGCATGTGCCTTGCAGTGGAACGTATATAGGCTGATCGATGATGATGATGATTTCTTGAGTATTTTTTTGGTGGGGTAGGGTTGTATTATGTTTCCGGAATCCTTGTGACGAGCTCTGATCCTTACTGTACTATTATAATTCGGAAGAGGAAGAAGGCTTCCGCACATTGTAGCGATATTATGGACAGCGATATCGCGACACCTTACACACTGCAGCGATTCCGAGATTCGCGTCACGCATGCGCCCTTCACTGAATGTAGTAGAAAGAGATTGCGTCAGGTTGCGATAATATCGCGGCAGTGTGTGGGATCGAGCGCGTCCCCATACAAAATGTACTGAGAACAATTATCGCAAAATCGCAGCGATATTATCGCTCGATAATATCGCGGCAGTGTGTAGGATCGCGCGCGTCCCCATACGAAATGTACTGAGAACAATTATCGCAAAATCGCAGCGATAATATCGCTCGATAATATCGCTGCAATGAGCGGAGGCCTATAGGCCAATTTCTATAGAAATGGTAGGTAAGTAAGAGTGGAGTTAGTATGGTCGATCCGTATACTGGGTGAACTTAATAATTAGCATTAGCTTTATAATTAGCATTCTTTTAAAATTTAAATTAAAAAATCTTGGACATGGTCACACAAATTATTTAGTCACATTTAAAGTACCAGAATCTAGCCTGGACTTGTATTATGATGACTAGACAACGATATAGAATACATATATAGATACAAACATCCATGACTCGGGTACAAATATTCATATTCATCCTACGAATAAGAATATCTATAGAAGAGTAACTCTAAACAAAATCCACATAATTTTTGGCACCCAATGAAAAATGACATGTTGTATGAGTTTTGGCGGCACGGTACAGTTTTTAAAGAACAAATTTAGAACATGGTACACTCTTTTTGGTGCCACTTTTTGAGCTTCATTTACATTTCTATACATTCTTATTCGTAGTAGGTATTCATCATACAAATATTTGTCCCTTACTAAGAGTCGAGTCTACCCATCAAACTAAACAAATTTTACTATAGGAGCAAACCGAACGGAACAAAAAAATCTGCTGTCGCATATTAAACTGCAGTAAGTACTCGACTCAAATGTATGCAACAGTTTTTTTTTTCTCAGATTGGTTTGCTCCAATAGTAAAAGTTGTTCAGTTTGATGGGGAGACTCTTTAAAAGGATGCCAAGGATATTATTTTCATCCCTGTAGAACTCAATTTTGCCAAAGTGATAAGCACGGCAGTATTGTGTGGACTCGAAATAATCTTTGAAAGCATGCATCACATCACATAACGGATGAACACATTTAACGATGGCGACCGATGGGGGGCCCGTACAAAAATATCATTTAGTATGGGAAGCCGTCCGCCATCGACGCGGCGAAAACGGCGGACTTTTTGCATGGGCCCGCCGTCGGTCGCCGTGTCGGTAAATGTGTCTCAACCCTAAAGCTTCAAGTGGAAAACATTAAGTACAATGCAATGTAAGTGAACGAACGTATAACATAATTACAGAGTTTGTAACATATGGGCTTACGAAGTCTGACATGGTCGGTCCGTTCCAAACGAAGGCTTTTAGCTAAAACCTCTCTTGTCTTATAGTTTAGATATAACACTAGCTTTTATTTTGTAGGTACCTACCACTGACATTTCTAGCGATAGACAGGCCCTTTCATAGAATAGGGACATGGCAGAGGTGACATAGATTGTATGGTAAAAAAATATTTGCTCTATAGTGTTATTTATTATCCAGGGAGAAAACAGGGGAATACGTTTGTATGGAGAAAACTGTACTCGTCTATCCTCTTAACCTTTCGTCCGAACGTAGTCTTAAAATCGTAATTCATATGAATATCTGAAAATTGTAGATATTTCCATTCTCCCTTAAGTGCCTCATGCTCAAACAGAATAATAGAGTCCTGAATAAATACATTTTGAAACGCGATGCACAATGAATTCAGAGTATTTCAGAGTAATCCTTTAGACGGGAGATGGAGCACAAATAGCATAGAATCCTTCGAGCTCGGCATAATAAACTTAGTTTTCATATTGTAAGTGAGCATCTAATGGAATGCTAATCAGCTCAAAAAGCCTTTTCCACTACTACCTACCTATACATCCCCTTTCATCGTCTGTGTTCTCGTGTGAGTTGGTAATATTCCTAATTAGATATTCTTATTGTATCGTTCCTAAGTGACGTTTAAACGTTTTCAATGCACGAGCTTAGATTATCAAGATAGACAGTCAAAGCTACGAAAGCGTCGAAAAAATAGGAACCAGTACTGGTTCCAAAACCCTATATATATACACGCACACATTCATAATTTGTATGGCGCCTCACGCACACTAACCTAAGAAAGTTAGCCCCTTTTGTTTTATACGGAACAAGTGTGAGTCTCATTCTAGACATATACTTTTTCTAAGTGCACGAGCTCAGTTCTTCTTCTATACAGGTTGTAAGGAAATGTATTATTACCCTTTAAACTACATACTCTACCCATCAAACTGAACAACTTTTACTTATGGGAGCAAACCTATCAGAGCATCAAAGAAATCTGTTGCTGTTTAGTATGGAACAGCAGATATTTTTTTTGCTCCAGTCGACTTGCTTCCATAGTAAAAGTTGTTCAGTTTGATGGGTAGAATGTGGTTTAAAGGTTAATGATACTTTTCCTTACACCCTGTATTGTATATTGTAGGTCCATTCTTCTTTATCTTCTCTTCATGGCAAAATTAAATTCGTTCAACCCGTAAAAATGAATCTGAAAAGAAACACACAATATTTCGTATTCTTCCTTGTCTTTATATTTCCAAGACCGTTTTCGTTGTATGGGAGGGGGTCGTAAAAATCCCTCTGTCCTGTAGGATCCACTATCTCGATCCACCAGTGGATTGAATAGCACGCTGAAGTTCACTGTGATCCACCATTAGGCTCAGTGGATCCTATGATACTTGAAATTAGTTTCTTCATGAATAAATACCTCATTTCCGTTTTTGGGTTTATGTTATCTGTCATCATGCCAAATTAGATTCAATAGGTGCAAAAAGGAGCGAGTAATCGAGGTGGGGCACACAGACAGACGGACAGACAAATAGAATGGACGAAAGTATAGGGTTCCTTGTTTGACTACGGAACCCTAAAAACGTAACATCACTTCATTCTTCAGTAGTTTATGTCGCAAGAGTGCTTGACGTTGTACGGTAGTTTACGTATTTTGGTGACTTCAAGGATTGTTTTTCGAAAAGAACACTATCTTGAGCCACCACTGCACTCGTAGTATGCTGCACGTGATACGGCTGTATCACGTCTTTTATCTCGTTCGTTCGCACGCAAATAGAAAGAGAGCTAAGGTGTGATAGCTTGATGATAGCGCTGTATCACTGCGGCATGCTAGCTATGCTGGAACTTCGTTGAAGGCCCGGGCAACCAACATTCGACGAGCGACGCGACTACCCAATAGCAGACCTACAACGCGAAACGAAAAAAAAAACTAAGTAAAAAATAATTACATAAATGTTAAAATAATATCATGTCACAGCTAATAGTTTGTTAACCACTGCATTATGCGACCTTGCCCTAAATAGGCTATTATATGTTGTTTGGTGCGGGTTTGTCGCGGCCAGGTCATGGCTTATGTGCACCCCAGGTGCTGGCCTGTTCTGCATTGATTTGTTGCTGTGGTTGATTTACAAATGATAGTCGTTGACGTGGAAAAAATCTCACGAAACTAAACTGAAATGTTTGTGAAAAACTTATACCTACTACCAACTACCAATTATAAAACTGTACCTTTTTTACATTCTGACATAAGAGCACGACTTAACATAAATACAATGTGAACTTTTGTCATTTTGTCACTGCAACCATTATTTGACACATACACAATTGAACCCTTTGGACGTTCAGACATGTGAACAGCCTTGTCCTGGAACGAACAGAAGTGTGTCTTTGTGGTGCGGTGCGTCAATCCGTCACCGTGAGTGCTTCTACGTGCGGTTTCTTACAGCTCCTTGCTTCACAAATGACGAACTGACTTGTGCCGCTCCGTCAATGCGTCATCGTGCGTGAAAGCGCTTTAAATTGAAGATATTTACAAGAAAAAGATTACAATATGGTCTTTAGGGAATCCAAATCAAGCGTTTTTAGAATTTTCGTCCGTCTGTTTGTTTGTAACAGCATCACGCAAAAACTACTGAACCGATTTTGATGAAACTTTTTTGTTTGAGAGCTTGTGATTTGACTTAAAATCTGGTATAAAAATTTATGCGACGAAGTCGTGGGTTAACTCTAGGTAGAGTTTGCTAATTAAATTAATAAATATCTTTTGCCGCGTGACTTTGCCCCCATGAAATCGATATATCTCGTCCAATCATAATTCCATGGCAAAACGAATGCTGTTTTTAAGTCTGAACTAATGCTTTCGATCAGTTAAAACCGCATCAAATCCGGTTTAGTAGTTTTCGCGTAGGTAATGCTATATCTAAGTTTAAATCGACTTCAAACTTGGGAACCGATAATCATTTACGAGTAGGTTATAACGATATTCTTTCAATAATTGCATTTTAATATTCGTTCATTAAATTAAATTCCACACTTTATAGGATCCTATAACGTCCTATAAGTTATCTCTCCCGAAGAGACCTAAAAGACTGAAACTGTACTAAAAAACAGGTCAAAGGATTTTCAGTTGCATTAAAAAAAGGAAATTTAACCGTCGCTAATGGCATTCGCAATTTGTGCAAGAAAGAAAAAGGTAAAAAAATTTAAAAAGAGTTTTTATAGAGTTTTGAAGTCGGGTTGACTAAAGGAAGAGCTGTAGGTACTATGCAGTCTGGACTGAAAATCAATACTACTTACTTAAGGGTACAAGTTACTAAGTGCTATGTCATAATATAATTATTGTATGTTGGACCCACGTTCTTATTGGCATGGGGTCCGCCGTCTTCTTGTGTATAGCAGGCATGTCAAACATGCGGCCCGCAGTGCGTTTTCGAGCGCCCTACGAGCCTGTTGACTTAGACGCAGGTACTCATGTTATGTAGGTACCACCACAGCATTGAATGAATCATGGTGTGAAAAATTTCGAGCTCGCCACGCTCGCTCACTTTTTTATATTGTCTTCTTGTGTATAGCAGGCATGTCAAACATGCGGCCCGCAGTGCGTTTTCGAGCGCCCTACCAGCCTGTTGACTTAGACGCAGGTAACTCATATTATGTAGGTACCACCACAGCATTGAATGAATCTTGGTGTGAAAAATTTCGAGCTCGCCACGCTCGCTCACTTTTTTATATTGTATGTAGCGTTTTCTGCAAGGGTCCTCAAAATGTTGCCCTTGTATACAGCTACCGTCCTGTTTTAATCGTCCTGTTCTACGATAGATGCAATGAGTTTTATTTCTTTATGTTCTTTGCGACCCACTGATTCTACTATCGTTATGCATTTGGCCCACTAGTGACTTTAAGTTTGACATTTTTGTTTTATAGTATCGCATAGTGAAAGAAGAGTGAAAGTATCTTATTTTACTATTACAACATAATTCTGTTTTTTATTTGTGCATAATACCTACTTATTCTTGCCTTGTTTTCTTCTTTTAACTCTATTCTATGTTTTCTTTCTGGCATAATTATAAAATTAACTTTTGTACCCATCACTTATATTATATATAATACTAATTTAATTAGAAGTACAGATTTTTTTCGTTTTAGTGCATTTTATAGGTCTTTAAAAAATATGTATCAAAAGATATAAGTACATAACTATTTAAGGTGGTTTCCGTCCATACAAAACGTTGTCGTATAACACTCGTAGACGGTATTAAGGGTATATTTTCGTTTGTGACGTCATCACTTGCTGTCAAATTTCAATAAAAAATGTTGATAATGTTTTGTAAGTTTTCCGTGACCTTTTGTTTGAGCTCCCACCATCGATAAGAAAAGTGTTAAGAATTTTTTGTGAAGAATACCCAGTTAGTAGGTAGGTTTTTTTTTCACACAATAAGAAATTCATTACTTAACTAAAACATTTTAAATTAACCAAAGTGGCGGTTAATTTAAAGTGTAACCTACATACATACCACTTTTTTCAAACTAAATACGATCATCACTGTGGGCAAAAAAATTGTGTATAGAGATACAAAAATTATGATTTCACAATATGTAGAGGAACGGAATATGCCTACATAACTAATTAAATTTATTAAACACTTATTTTTTTTTAAATTTTATAGTTTCAAAATTACACATGTGATATTTTTTACTAACCGACAAGGAGGAGGTTCTATGATATATATACCGCCGGTATTCTAATTTTGAACATACTGAAAAAAAAAATCACCGACATTTTCGTCAATTCGGTATGTCAAGTTTTTTTTTGGGAGGACAAAATGGAAAACCATTTCGAGATAATTGTCTCAATAACAATATTTTATATGTCAGAATATTTAAAATGAAAGGATTAAACTAAATATCAACTTAAAATAACTGGTCATTCAGAAAAAATATGTTCAATGTGTCAGAATTTGACATTTCATGTTGCCGTTTCTGTTTCCAACATGGAGTAAGAAAGAGAAGGCAGGTAATTTTTATTTTTTAAATAAAATTTTTATACAACAAAATTAACAACGTGGAGTTCGAATAATTTTTTCGAGCCCACTTTTTTTACAGATAAACTTCATGAATTGAAAAAAAAAATGTTTCTTATAATGATATCTTCTATCCGTGAAAAATATAAAATAAAGACAAAAAAATGCTTGACATACCGAATAATTGTGTGAATAATATAGTAGATTACCTACACACCGAGGGCAGGAAAGTAAGAAAGGTCTCATATGTCATTTGATTGCTGACCGAGGTGAAGCCGAGGTCAACAAACATGTGATCTGAGGCTTTCTTATTTACTGCCCGAGGTTAGTTTACTATTTTTCTCCTCGACGGAGGTGGAAAGCGGCAACTTCATTTAGCGCAGTGGGAAGAAAATTTACGCTTTTCGTCCGGAGGGGAGAAAACAACATTTTCTATGTTAGAGATTTTAAAATGAAAGGATTACGGATATTTTTAAAAAATATAAGGTCGTTTTCGACCAGGAGTGCGATTTTTGAATCTCATTCGGTGAGCTCAGCAGTTGAAAATGTCAAAATTACTATGGAGATTTGCATCTTCCTACTGCTGATGCGACTTTCAAAAATCATACTTCAGCAGTGCTATTTTTGAAAGTCAAATCAGCAGTAGGAAGATGCATATCTCCATAGTAATCTCCATAGTAATTTTGACATTTTCAACTGCTGAGCTCAGCGAATGAGATTCAAAAATCGCACTCCAGGGCACTATTCAATAAACGCGACAATTACAAGTGAAAGGCGACAGGCGAAAATTCGACAATTATTTACAGTTCAATAAAAATGTACATTGACAAAATTGTCAAGAGCATTGAGTTCTGCTTACGTAGGTCGTGGGTTCGATTCCCACGGGGGACACCTAGTGACATGTCACTTTGTGCATTTTTCCCCAGTTTGTTAGGATATTACTGGCTAAATCACATGATTCCATGCTTCGGATGGCACGTTAGGCCGTTGATCCCGGCTACTATCTTTGGTTAGGTACATAAAAACCACGTCAGAGGCCCGTAAGGCGGTCTGAAAAAAACTCTGATACCAGGGCTTGCTGCCCACACGATAAGAAGAAGTGTTTAATAAAACAAATACTTATGTCAAGTTTTTCAGGACAAATTGTCATTATTTCTATTCTATTTTTATTAAATGGCGTTTCCTTGTTAGATTTCGCCAGTGTCAAGTGTTGAAGATATATTTATTAGATATTGTACGGTAATAGGATATGGCGATCTAAAAACCCCGTTTTTAAACAAAAACACACACTTGAAACCACCATAAAACGGCGGAGCCACTTGGGCAATCAAATCGCAAGCCGACGACACGTCTACTTGTTACCTCCTTAGCCACGCGACTCCTCTGTCACATGTCACCTGTCAGGAGAAAAATTATTGAACAGAAATATGTCAAATTGTCGCTACAATCCGACAAATTTCTTTTCTCAAACATGCTTGGAAATTTGAGCATTATGTTGACAACCTTCTTTGAAATAAATCGAAATTGCTGTACTATGCGAGCAGTGGCCGGCAATAGCTGTATGAAAATCTATATCTGTCGTAGTTTAGCGGCCAAATAAATTACATAGTAAACTTATATTATGTCGTGTAATTTAAAAATGGAACGATCTTTTACTCCGAAACATGGCAACCAATGAGGTAACTTATCAAAGGTTTGGTTTAAATTTTGAACTGGCTTGCAAATAAAAAGCTTTATAATGAAAAAAAAAACGAATGGACACTTTAACCACAGATAAGTTATAAGTTGCTAGCTTTATCGCAGGAAAAATTATTGTTGTTCGTCATTGATTTTGAAAAGTTGATTAATTTTCATTTCCGCGCATTCATAATTCATAATTCATAATATTTATTGCATAATCATAATAATAACATAATAGCATTGTTTGAGAAAAGCACTATACAAGCCTTGGCCACAACTAGGCATTGATGGACTTACGTATGTGTGCCTTGGCTTCACCTCGGCCCACATTTACACGTTCGTCCATCGATGCGTCTTTTGCTGGCCACTGCAGTAATGTACTATAATTTTCCACCATGACATTTTGACGAAATTATCAGATTTTCCACATGTAATTGTCACGCTTATTGTCACGTTTATTAAACCGGGCCCTGTAAACTCCTCGGTAAATTTGAAAAGTACATAAAATAACTGGCCGATAAGAAAAACAAAATTATAATGTCCGAATTTGACATTCTAGGTTGCCGTTTCTGTTTCCAGCATCGAAGTAGAAAAAGAAGGAAGGTGTCTTTTTTAGATTAGCAAAGTTTTTTCTACATGAGTTCGAATGATTTTCTTGTGACCACTTTTGCATTTAGAGATTACCGTTCAAATTCATTTAAAAATGTATTTGTATTGATAAACTAGCTAGCTTTTACGGTTCGCTTTCATTGCAACAAACTATCTTTCATAAAAAATACTTATTTTATAACTATCTCCCATAATCTGTATATTCTTCTGTCTAGCCCCACACCAAGAAATGGTGGTTGGGCAAAAAATCTCGAGAGAAATATATCTCAAGACAATAATTATATTACTACTATTGTATTGTATGGTATAGTCAAAGTGAATTTACGCTATTGGTATGGTGCTAAGGGACCCTCCGTACGTGAGTCCGACTCACATATGGCCGGTTTTCTTTAAATATAGTAGTTTACTTAACAAAATTTTAAAAATATTGCTTTTATGACTAGTGGAGAAAAATTAGCCGTGGAATTTAAATATTCCCATTGTTTTAGCAGACGTGCTTAAACCACTGAACCGATTTTGATGGTTGAGATGTCATTCGACTGCAATTTAAGTCTGTGATTGAGTCATAATTGCAAACATGACGTGGATGTACATTGAAGATATTTATAAAAATGTTAATTGGCGGTGTTTGGAATAGGTACCTACGTAATGGAACTAATGGAACACATTGAGACCATTTTTAGAATTTTTGTCTGTTTGTTTGTGCACACGTTATTTTAAAACTACTGAACAGATTTGGATTTCACGAAAGCATAGGGCTTAGTTTGGATTGGCATCAAACTAGTACCTACCTAAGTAATAAAATCTTTTCTGTTCAATTATTCATTGAAATTGGTAGGAAGCAAGTTTTTAGTTGTTTTGATATTATTTGCAGTGATTTAATTTCAGAAGTAAATAAAAATTGCATGATTTTCTTATCAAGAATTTTATACTACGTAGGTAATTTAATCTTCTTGCTTAGAATTTATTTGAAACTGTGCGCGACTGTATTGGTAATTGTATATTGAAAAGCCGACCAAAGAGAATGGTCATAGATTTGGTATACGCTACTTAGACGACACTGACATAATTGAAGTCATTTCAATTTGATTGAACAATATGACGAAAATTATCCTAGAATTCGTTAAATTTTTTTGGAATACAACATAATTTTAGCTTTAGAAAAATACAAATAATGAATTATTCCATTCAATTACCTTTGTGTTTCAGTCATCCACAGACGGATCGAGAAAAAAATTGTCGCAAATTATTTTGAAAACATTTGACGCGGACGTGCTCCAGTAACGGCATTTCGCCGTACAATGAAAAAAATCAGAAACAAGGATAATTTTGCAGTTGTCACAGGATGTCAAAAGCTTGAATTTGTTCGCCATTTTGTATGGTAATCACAATATTTGATTTTAAATAATATGTTTTCAAAAATATTAGTGTTTCAGACTGGTATTTCAAAAAATCGATTCATTATGTTTTTTAAATTTATATAAACTTTCTTTTTACGTAAACTGTAAATTCAACCGTGTAACGTAACCCTTCTAAAAATGTTCCTAAAGTAACCCCATTTTTAGCAATATTTCGACGAACAGTGTCCGGATTTTATGCGATTACTAAAATAAATTATATGAAACATACAAAAAAACGATTCATTACATTTTTAAGTAAAGGCAGTTCTTTCATAATAAATATAAAACACTGGATATGCAATAGCATATCACTGAAAACAATGTTCCTAAAAGTAGGGGTTTTAGAAAATATACCCTTAATAAAAGTAATGTTTTATATATGGGAAAATAGCTTAGAAAATCTAGTTTCCGCGAATCAAATAATATTTACAATTTATAATATTATTACGAAGATATCACGCTTTGAAATTATTCATACAAAATTTCAAACCCTTATATCTTCGTAATTATATTACAAATTGTAAATATTATTTGATATGCGCAAACTAGATTTTCTAAGCTATTTTTCCATATATAAAACATTACTTTTATTAACACCGTCTACGAGTGTTATACGACAACGTTTTGTATGAAATTGACAGCTCTCCAACCACCTTAAGTAGTTTGTATAGGTACTGTTGCCTGTATTAAATTACAAAATAGCTTATTTTTTCTTTAATATACAAATATCTATACAAAGCATTACATAATATAATATGAATCAACGATTTCAATATAAGCATTTTTTAAAGATTTTTTATTATTAAATTAAAGGAGTCGCTGCCATATTAAATAGAGGCTATCCCCTTAACATAAGCTGTTGCTCCAACGGTAACACTTGGTAACTAGCTTGAATACTTGTTCAAACTTGATTCTGTATTTCCTGGCTATAGTTTTAACAAGTTCTAAGTGAAGTGAATAATTGAACTGTAAGCGAATGCAAATCCTGAAATATCTTATAGAATTAACAACTTAAAACAAATGATACAAGGATACAATCATTAAACAGTAGAACTAACAATAACAAGTTCTACAATTTATAATTGTATGCATAAATATTTTCACCGAACAGGAAGCCGTGGTGACCACCACCACCAGAGGCGAGTAAAGAGTAAATTTTGATTAGTCTTATAGCTTTGTATGGCAACATTAGACTGTCTCTTTTCACTCTCTTTCTGGTAATTAATAAGTCCCGGGGCTACAGTACTATTACTTTTTGTAATACGTAGTAGACCATTAGGTACATTATAAACTGAAACAAAAGCAACAGCGATCAGTTCAACTAGAACAAGAGCTGTCGGCTGTGACGAGGGTATTGTAACATCGTTGGCTCTCCGTCCACATTATTGGACACAATCTATTATCGTAAAATTTATATTGACAGTTTTACATGTTAGTTTAGGAGGTCTCCTTCACTCGACCGTAGTTAGTTACCGAGGTAACGCACCTAAACTTTAACGCATATGATTGTAAGCGATGCGCTGGATAAACAACGCAACGCAACGCTGAGTCAAGAAGGACTCAGGAGGACTTCTTCAAAAAACGTTTTTGTTCTTCTTGCGTACATTATTGATTCGGATCGCTTTTTAGCGATAAGACCGCCTTATTTGTACCATAATTCCTTTTTGTTTTCATCATCATCAGCTCAACTCATTCATCAGCTCAGCTCCCTTTCTAATACCAATGTTACGTTTGAAAATGTTTGGAAATCATTCGGGGTACCAATACAATACTGAAAAGGCAAATGAAGATATGTATCTTGGGGTAAACAGTTGCATTACTTTAAGGGATGATTGTACCTATGATAACGAACTACTTTCCCTAAGAAACTTATAGGAAAATCACCAATAAGTTTTCCGACTTTCCATACCAAATGTAATCAGCTGATCGAAAGTATGTATGGAAACATTTAATTATTTTTTGAGAATCTTTCTAGGTTCCTTTGGGAAAGTTGTTCAGTATCATAATTGTTTACCCTATCACCCTGTAGTGAGATAGATAGACTCTCCGAACTATTTATGCACGTTTTAAAAGGAGGCCTCTTTCCGAACTAGGCTTTATTCCCCATCGGATACAATAATTACAATGTGATTACAATACAGGAAATAAATAACAACTTACAAAGTTTTATCAATTCGCTCTCGGTTAACAAACACATTATTGGCACAGACTGCTCCATTAGGGTTCGCGATCCATAATAATTGTGTTGGCGAACAGAATGGATGGTAACGATGAATGCAAATCCCTATTCAATGAACCGGGATTACGGACCCTTGTCAGCGCAGCGTACGCTGAAATACGCATTTTAAATGGAACTTCGAACTCCAGTGGAAAATAAAGCTATTAAAGGTAATTTAATATGCAGCTACCCTAGTTTAATAATGACGTCGCGGTAATATTATGTAAAAGACTCTCATAAAGTAAATTACGACTATGTCTACCTTGGTCAGACTATACAAGGTGTTTCATAAGTAAAAATAAATATTTAAAACTCTTAAGGGGGTTGTTCTTGACGGTCTACCGTCAAACTGAACAAGTTTCTCTATGGCACCAACATCGAAATCGCGAAAAAAAAATCTGAAATCCCATACATATTTTATATCTAGTCCATTTTGTAGAGTATGGAATATCTTTTTTTTTTCGATATTGGTCCCATAGTGAAAGTGGTTCAATTTGATGGTCTAAACCACCCCCTTAAATGTTTATTTGATTTTTGTAACACGTTGTATATTAAGAGTAAGGGTTGAACTACACATGGCCGCACGCGATCGCCTTTTTCCGTCGCTCCATCCTTCTCGGTCACTCAGGAACGTCATTTGCTAGAGCTTGCTTATAAGATAGACATATAGACATATCACATATAGGGTCCTTAATATGCTGACACTTTTTTAAGGGGATGATCAGACCGTCAAACTGAACAACTTTATCTATGGCACCAACATCGAAATAGCGAAAAATCTGCTCTTACATACAAAACTGCAAACGTACTCGACTCAAATGTATGGACTGCAGCCAATTGTTGCTTAGGCTTGCTTATTTTCAGATCTAAGGCAACCACTTTAGTTCTCTGACGTATATCAACTCATTCCTGATGTGATCTCTCAAAGAAAAACTGATGATGATAAGGAGTCCCTCTTTTTACCTAAAATCAAAGTCATACATCACTGCTCTCTGATCCGTAGATTACCCGTTGATCATCATCATCAGCCCGGTAAACCCCACTGCTGGGTAGAACGGTCCCACGCTAGATAACCTGGCATTACTAAAAAACATAAGTACAGCAAAAATTTTTACGATTGTAACGCCATCGTTCCAGTGACTTTGTTTTTTTTTTTTATTAAAACGCATAAGCATAGCATAAGCATAATATGCTCACGACTATATTCCCCGAGAGGGTAGTCAGAGATATTCTTAAACCACAGAACATCCACGTTTCACCAGTAGTATCGAAACTCTGTCCAGTGTGGCGGGGGGTGAGCCCGTCGCCACTTATAATGGACAGTGGGTACATGCCTCGAAATTGAAGCAGAGAAAATGCAGGTTTACTCACGATGTTTTCCTTCACCGAAGAACGAATACGAAAACGCCTTATTAATAATAATATAAATTATTTAAAAATCTTTTTTCAATAACAGCTGACACAGAACTCGGTCCACTGACGGTAAATTTAACAGTCACCCCTGTCGCCGCGCCGGCGAGATAACCAAAATGTGAAAATGCCCGGCGAGACATAAATCAAAATCGATTTAACCGTGAGCGTGATTGAAATTCACTTTTAGACCTGAATCCCTCTGCATTCCGAAAAGCCGGGCTATTTTTAACTGGCTTCAAAAAAGGAGGAGTTTATCAATCCGTGTGTATATTTTTAGGGTTCCGTACCGAAAGGGTGCCAACGGAACCCCATTCCCAAAGCTGTCTTTCCGTTCGTTGGTCCATCCGTCTGTCTGTCTGTCCTACCCATAAATGGCTGTATCTTTTGAACTATAATAGCTAGACTAGACATATGCAATTTTCACAGAATATGCGTTAGTATACCTATTATGGCGGATTATTTAACAAATAATAAAAGAAACAAAAAGTAACAAATTAAGGAGGGTCCTCATGCAAGAAAAGAATTCGGTATGTCAAGTTTTTTTTTGGAGGGCTGAATCGAAAACCATTTCGAGATAATTGTCTCACTAATCATATTTTCTATGTCAGAGATTTTAAAATGAAAGGATTACAGATATTTTTAATAAAATAACGTCGTTTTTCGGTCCGTGCAGTGACGTCACTGGCATACCTGTGAACTCCTTGGTAAACATAAAATCAACTTAAAATAACAGGCCATTAAGAAAAAAAAATACTTTCACAATGTCAGAATTTGACATATTTTGATGTTGCCGTATCTTTTTCCAGCATAGAGTTAGAAAGAGGAGGCAGTTTTTAATTTTTTTAAATACAGCTGTAGGTAGTTTTTCTCCACGGAGTTCGAATTATTTTCTCTCCACCATTTTTCCACTTAGAGATTACAGATCAAAATAATTTAAAAATTAAATTTATATTGATAAACTCGATGAATCGCAATAAGAATGAAATAGGTGTCTTAAAATTATGTCTTCTATCCGTAAAAAATATAAAAATGAAGACCAAAAAAAACTTGACATCCCGAATTTTTTTTGGTAATATTGTATGGTGGTACGGAACCCTTCATGCGCGAGTCCGATTCGCACTTGGATGGTTTTTATTTTTTTTGTATGTACCCTGTATCTAATGCGATAACTTCTTAATTTATTGACCGATACCGTTCTAGAATAATTTTCTGTTGACAAAATGGTTCTCTTCTTCATATAAACCAAACTGGCCTTTAGATCTTTATCCACGCCCTAATTGGAAAAACCTTAGACTGATAACAATACTATATACAGGATCCAACTTAATATGCTAACACCTTTTTAAGGGGATGATCAGACCATCAAACTGAACAACTTTCTCTATGGGACCGACATCGAAATCGCGAAAAAAAAATCAGCTGTCCCATACATTTGGCTCGAGTAGGTTTGCAATTTTGTATGGAGCGGCAGATTTCGATATTGGTCCCATAGAGAAAGTTGTTCAGTTTGATGGTCTGATCATCCCCTTAAACAAGTGTCAGCATATTAAGAAGGACCCTGAATGTATAAAATAATTGCGTAATAAAAGGGTCCCCACAATCACAAAGAAAAGTAACTCAGACCTGAAACTCATTGTTAAGTTAGAAACTAATTACAACTATGCCCAAAGCGAACAAGTAAAGACTTCAATTTGATCGCCGGACGCGGTCCTACGTCCTACGAACTTTGACCCCGGAGAATATAAGTACAATGTACAGTAAAGAACCAGTCACAGCAAAAAAAAAAAAAACCATAAGTAAGATATCGGTCGTATCAGAAAGTTGGCTAAGTAAATCGAGTATAGGAATCCATCATAATATTTCTTGTCTATATAATTGATTGATTGAAATCAAATGCTAACTGAACATAAAATCGTTCAACCCTTTCCAGAATGTATCATTATTATAATTTACGGATCTTCATAAAATACAATAGCTACCTACTCTAATAATAATTTCTAAAAATATTTTTTTGAATGTAACTAACTACAACTACCATAACGGATCTTGTTATAATATGAAGCTACATTTATATAGGTACTATAGAAGGTGTTACAAAAATACAAATAAACCTTTAAGGGGGTGGTGAAGACCATCAAACTGAACAACTTTCACTATGGGACCAATATCGAAATCGCGAAAAAAAATTTTATTTAATTAGAGCTAAAATATGTATGAATTTAAAATTATTTTTTTCGCGATTTCGATGTTGATTCCATAGAGAAAATTGTTCAGTTTGACGGTCTAAACAACCCCCTTAAGAGTTTTAAAAATTTATTGTTACTTATGAAACACCCTGTAAACCCTGTATACCTATAAATAAATGCTCTACATAATTTGAGCCTGCGATACGACTCGGGACAGGTCATTTACATATAACTTTAATTAAGTACCGTGCATGGTGCCCTTAATCCGGGATTTGATTCTCAGAGATGGAATGCATAATAATCTTTCGGGACCCTATATGTAATGGGTCTCCATTTCTTACCTACGAAATCTCAATATCAGATACCACACAGTCTCTGAAATGCTGACCGCAAACCGATGTTTGCGTTTAGTATTGAAGAGGATATAGGCGCTCTGAAATGTTAATTTGGAGAATAGGTCACATTTCCGACTGTATACATATTTGTCCGATCCGCCCCACCCATACACCTCACCGTATAGAGTGCGAAAGAGACAACTGCAGCTCGGACCAATTTTGTCTACATAAAAACGACGAAAACAGCATTTCGTATTCCCGTTTCCTCCTCCAAAACTAAACCGATTTTAATCATCTTTTAAAAATATTAAGAGAAAGACTTCGGCTATGACCGTATGTTTTGCTTTTTTGTTTATATTCGTCAAACTTTGTTTGCCGGATGTCTGAAAACGGGCGGTTAAATTGGTCATTTTCAAAGGTCCCTAGTTCATACAGTATAATTAATTAATGCAAAAAAGAAAAACATACATAGCAGAGAAGACCATTGATTATTATGGTAAAAAAATGTTTGCTCTAGTGTCATTATCCAGGGAGGAAACAGGGGAATACGTTTGTATGGAAAAAACGGTCACTTAGCTCTAAAATGAAATACAGGCAAAGAAAGCAGACTCCGCTACCCAGCGGGACAGTAGCTAGAAACACGATGATGATGTTTTTCTTGTTCAAGTAGTGAAAGGTGATTTCTTCAGGAAATTACACAGAGTCATTAAATCATTAAGATAAAGTACATTACAACAGTATAACAGTAAGTACAAGATTATTTGAATGACCAAAATGTCTGGTCTTGACAATGTTACACTATGTAATTCAATATTTGTACTTTGTATATTTTGTTTTGTTTAAAAGAAGTGTTTTGTAGAGTTTCTGGCCGCATCTTCTCTACAACGGAACACCTTCCGAAGCGATGGTAGAATCAAAAATGACGTCAGAAAGTTATCTATGTGATATTATTTTGAATAAAAAAATTTTGAGTTTTTAGTTTTGACATAATCCGTTGGCCTTTTAAAGAAACTTCTCTAATGTAATATACACCAATAATTTTTAATTAGTAACGATCCTTTAAGGGTGTATTCAGACCGTAAATCTGAACAACTTTCCCTAAGGAACAGTGTCGAAAAACGAGAAAAATGTTTGGACCTCCCATACAAAAGTGCGGATCGGCCGTTCGATTTTCTATGGGAGGTACAATAATTTTTCTCGTTTTTCGACCCATGTTCCTTATGGAAAGTTGTTCAGATTCACGGTCTGAATACACCCTTAAAAGTTCGATACTAATTAAAAATTAGTGGTGTATAGTCCCCCACTGATATATTAGCGATAGACAAGCACGTTCAATTGTTGTCTGTCATTGCCATAGTGACGAAGTGAACTTGGGAACATCAATGCGGGAACCGTATTCAAGTGGAACATGTTGTTTCTATGAAAGGGCTTGTCTATCGCTAGAGTTATATGTCAGTGATAGCTCCTATAGTATTGCAGATACAGATTGATGATTGTTTAGTGATTGGTGCGAGATCGAGTGACTAATTGAGGTCGTCTAACACAGGCGGTGATTGACTGCGCCGGCGCGCTCACAGGAGGGGATCGAATGGTCTCCGAATCAGCCTAATGGTTCGGAAAGGTACTGTTTGTCGGCACATTACTGTAGCTTTCAATCTTTTTACCCGAATCTCGTTGAGATTTTCGTTTATTTTTCCGGGTTGGTAGATGAATCTCAATTTTCTATTAAATATGTTTGTTATCTATGTTTTTTACACTGTGGAAATGTTTAACCTTATGGGCAAAATGTATTTGTTTGAACTTTTAAATCGCAGCTAAGACAAAACAAATCTTTGTTTTGAATGTTATCGCTGTAATGCAGCAGTGCTACAATTTGACAAATAAATTAAATTGATTCAGTATAAACTTTACTCTTCATAGTATGTTCCTGTTCACACTAGCGATTTTCCCCAGCGACTTTTCAGCGATTTCACGGCGAGGCGAGATTGCGGCGTACACGCGGCGAGCGCCGCGATCTCGCCTCGCCTTGAAATCGCCGGAAAAATCGCTAGTGTGAACAGGCCCTTAATGTTATTGGCATTAAGTGAACTTTTAACTTTATTTGTTTATTAGTTACTATATTCCCCGAAGGGGTAGTCAGAGATATTCTGAAACCTCAGAACAATTGTTTATGGTCTTAAGAAAAAACAAAAACCATACATTACATCTGCCGCCCTTAACATAATCAGCGCAATCGACATTTTTGGAAAAATTGAGTTATGGGCATATTCGGAATCAGCGTAAAGCGATCTACAAGCATAACTGATCCAATTTTTGATTTTCTTATTTTAAATGTGGTTTTTTGATAAGCAAATTTGTCGCACTTGCAAACTTTCCATAGGTATACTAAACATATACCACGTGATAGCCATTATGATACTTAATTTAGTAAGTCATTCCAAATGTTCTTCACACTTACTAATAATAAGCACCGGAATATCGCATGCGGTTGTTTTGCCTAGGATTGTCACAGTTAACAATAATAATAAATTCTAAGCATAATCAACGCACTTGACTGTTACGTGACTCTTGGTGGTAACTTATAGATAATTTACTTAACCTCTACTAGTCATAAACATCATATTTGAGCAGATGCGATTGTTATGTTTAGAATTTATTTGCTTAGACAAAAAATATTACTAATCATAAACATTGATCCTAAACATTACCAACGCAACTAGCGCAAGTGCAATTATTATACCTGGGAATCAATAGCAGAGCGAGCAAATACGTTGGCAAATACGTTCGTTATGACTAGTAAGAAGGTCACTTACATAATATGAGACGAAATAAAAAAAACTTGCCCTCTTTAAATAAACCTTGTAATTTACCCGCATCAGCCAAAAAATGAGAAAAAGAGAAAGTTACTATCCTATGTTTTATTTCTGTTCATAAAGTTTTATCAAAATCAGTCCAGCAGTTTTTGAGTCATCATCATCATCATCATCTCAGCCGCTGGACGTCCACTGCAGGACATAGGCCTCCCCCAAAGATCGCCATAACGACCGGTCCTGCGCTGCCCTCATCCAGCGTTTTCCCGCCGCCTTCACCAGTCGTCGGTCCACCCTACGCTGCGCTTTCCGGTACGCGGCCGCCACTCGAGAACCTTCTTCAAAGTTGGACCTACCTAACTGAATAGTTTGTCCCAGGTAAATATAATCGTCAAAAACTTCGAGCGCAGAGTTTCCAATCGTTACGGGAGTGGGTTCAACATGGACATTTGATATGATCTTTGTCTTGTCCATGTTCATCTTCAGACCAACTCGTTCGGAGGCTCTGCTAATATCATCGAGCATTCAACTGAGCTCTTCTATAGTCTCCGCCATGATGACTAAGTATATCATCGGCAAACCGAAGGTGACTTATGTACTCGCCGTTTATGTTGATGCCTAGCCCTTTCCAGTCCAGAACCTTGAAAACATCTTCCAGTGCAGCGGTAAACAGTTTCGGAGATATAACGTCTCCCTGCCTCACACCTCGCTGCATTAGGATAAGTTTCGAGTTCTGGTACTGTAGTCGAACTAACATAGACATGCGTTTTTGTACAAGCATTTTAGCACCTCGATGTACCTACCGTTAGTCTACTTGGTATCGCTGAAGAGACTGCAGTACAGCCCAAGTCTCAATCGAATCAAAAGGCTTTCTCGTAGTCCACGTACGCCAAGCAAAGGGGTAGGTTATACTCTTCGGTCTTCTTTTTCACCTGCCGGAGCGTATGTATGTGGTCCACGGTGCTAAAACCCCTTCGAAAGCCGGCCTGTTCGGGAGGCTGCAAGTCGTCGAACCTGCGCGTGAGATAGCTCGTAATGACTCTCGAAAACAGCTTGTAGACATGGCTATGAAGGGAGATGGACCTATAGTTCTTCAGCAGGGCATTATCACCCTTTATGAAGAAGAGCACCACCAGACTTCTGTTCCATGCCTGCGGCGTATTTCCCTCGAGTATGACGGAATCGAACAGTTTCTGAAGGGCCTTCAGAACCGGTTTTCCACCCGCCTTCAGAAGCTCGGCCGTAATAGCGTCATCACCCGTTGCCTTGTTGTTTTAGCCTGATTTGTAGCGGGTCTCCGTGTTGACGTGTATAACTGTCCATAGAATTTCTCAACCTCTCTCAGAAGCTCAGGCTTCAACGATACGATTCTGCCATCCTCAGTTATCAGCTTTGATAGCTGGCTTTGCCCAATAGACATATCCTTTGCGAAGACTTTGGAGCCTTTGTTCCGCTCTATAGCCTCCCAATACGCTCGGTGTTAAACCGACGCAGGTCGCAAGTTACAGACTTTGAAATCTGCATTATTATTGAGCTGCCGGTACCTATTCGCATCATCTGAAGACTGCAGAATCATCTCGCCTCCATGAGGATACTTTCAGGAGATACTTTCATTGTTTGAAGGATACTTTCTTTGTTTGTTAATTTTTTTGCTGATGCGACAAAAAGGTTTATTTAAAGAGGAGGTGTTTTTTTTTATTTCATCTCATATTATGTAACCTTGACCGTGACCTTCTTACTAGTCATAAAGAACGTATTTGCCAACGTATTTGCTCCCTCTGCTATTGATTCCCAGGTATAATAATCGCACTTGCGCTAGTTGCGTTGGTGATGTCTAGGACATATTAATTGATTTATAATATTTATCCTAGGCATAAGTGACGTAATTGCATTTCCTAGACATAAGCCACGCAATTGTAACACATGCGATGGTTATGCTTAGGAAATAAAGACAAATTAATCTATGTTTACAATTCTAAACAACATTTTGGGGTTTATTTATATGAAACATTATTATTTAAGAAAAATGAATATAGCAAAAAGAAAGTTCATAGCCTGTTCTATATAGTCGATAACTAAAAAATAATAAATGTCTGCTAGTATTTTAAGAGTAAACAAAAAACGAAAAAAAAACTTTAGGCGCCATTTTCTCGAATTCTCCCTCCATGCAAGTGCGTTGATTATGATAAGAACGGCAGACATATTGTGTCCCTTTCTCGATTATTGTAACTAAATAAATGTTTCTCAAATACCACCACAACACAAGCCTTTTGCAATAACTGAAACAGAACTAAAGCAACATTCTAATCAAGCAGTAGTGAAAGTAGAATATTAGAAAAGTATTTGTATTGTATGCCTGAAATAGGTAAGAGCTGCTTGTTCATGTAACTATTATTAAGACCTTATTGTACCAGTTCTAACAATAAAGTTATTCTTATTCTTATTCTTATTCTTATTCTATTCTAGACACTGTACTACCCGTTTTGTATCACGACATTTTGAGTGCACGACCAGTCGGCCATCAACCGTGGCCAAAGAGCCTACAGTACCTACGACTAATTTAATATTGCCAGTATGCTATTTTTGAATTTCATATATACCAGAAATTATGGCTGCAAGCGAGAGCGATCGTGAAAGTCAGCGATAACATGACAATTAGATGTATTCTGGGCTTTGACTACTTATATGAGGACTAGTTACGCGTGTAATTATACGAAAAAAAACATTTCTGCCACTTTTTGCGGTAGGCGAGGTAACATCCGCAACTTTGGATTTTATTCCTCATAACTTTAGATTCTAATTTTGAATGTTAAAATCATGAAAAGTAGTCTCTTGTTAACCCCAAACGTTATAAGTTCAAAGTAATTGTTTTGCAATTATAGGCTGTCTCGTTTATTGATAAGGTATAAAATTTAATGTAAATGCACATGATCAATTGTTCCTAACCGTGGCAGAGGGGAAATTTTACCGCAAGGCTAGTCCGTATAATAAATAGTCAAAGATTCTGGGTAAATGAGCTGGAAAATATCACGTATTTTTTTCCGGTGGAAACAGTGAGATATCTTATAAATTATGTAAAACGCATTCTTAAATAGAATTAATTAAGCAAAATATATTTTTTTAAATAAATTCAACGATATCAATCACAGATTCACGTATTTACATTAAAAATACGAATTTAAAAAAAATCTCACGTGATATTAGGGGGGGGATCCCTCCCCCGAAGGGGGTCGAGCCAAATCTCACGACATCTCACCAAGAGGAAAAATCGCCAAAATCACCTCACGTTATTAATGGATGCCCCCTTATTACTGTGGTGTTGGTATACTGCCATACGCTATCCGTAGAATTATTTACGATACAGCAAAAAGCCTTGGGTTTGTTCACGGCAGCGCAGTGTTCCAGTGTATTAGTGGAGCGCGGCTACAACTGCTCTCGTTCTATTTCCGTCCAATCGATGTAGCTACAGCCACATCGGCTTTACCCCTACTATTGCAACTCTGAATCCGCGAGTCAAACCGCCTCCGCCATGCGATAGATCAAAAGTAATCAGAAACTTTCCTGACTAAATGCATTGGGTTTTAACCTTTACCTGACTGCTATGTTACTACGTGCGGTGCGGTTTTAACTTAAAACTCAGCAGCAGCAGCAAGTAGCAATGCAGTTTCTGTTTGTTTGTAGGTGTGTGCTTGAAGAATTAGAAAAACAGTTGGTGCAAAATATAGCCGATATGGCGGAATTGATGCTAAGTCAGAGCTGGTCTGTTCGGCAAGTCTAGTATGATGTCAATACACGCGCGGGACGCGCCTTCGCTTCATAGAAAATAACCTGTTCCCGCGCTCTTCGGAGAGCGAAAGCCGCGCTTGCCGCGACTAGACTAGAGAAATCATGCTAGACGTACAGGTGGCTTGAAAATACTTCGCAAATCTAGTGTTTAGGGAGTATGACCTAGATAGGTAGCATGACACCGTGATAAAGCGAAATCACACATTCGCTCTCTTTCTATTTGCACGTGGACGAACGAGATAAAAGACGTGATACAGCCGTATCACGTGTAGCATGCTACCAGTGCTGCTCCTAGGTTGTGTGATGATGATGATAATGTACTCTGTACTTTTATACGTTTGTATTTTAATGAATGTGAACTGTGGGAAGAGAGCTCCGTCCGTCTTTAAAAAATCTTAATGTACTTTTATATGTTTGTATATACGTTTGTATTTTAATGAATGTGAACTGTGGGAAGAGAGCTCCGTCTTTAAAAAATCTTAATAACTATTATAAAACCGTAAAATCATAACTATTATAAAACCGTAAAATCATGAGGAATAAAAAAGTAGCGGTTTACTTCATATAAAATCAAATAACACTCGATAGTGCGATTTAAATGACGTGCAGCGCCATCTATTGACAAAATTTTGTGTTTGTTTGTTTGTTCGCGCATCACGCAAAAACTACTGAACCGATTTTGATGAAACTTTTTTTGTTTGTTAGCTTATGATCTGACTTAAAATCTGGTGTATAATTTGTGCGGACGAAGTCGCGGGAAAACACTAGTATCTTATAAAACCAGACTTATTCAAGTCAATATTATTTTTATTTGATTTAACTATCGACCGACTCCGAAGCGTTTCGAAGAATCTTTATTTATTTTATTACCTACTAAAATATGAAACATTATCTCATGGTAGGGGTCGTAACCGGGACGAGGCTTCAAGAGGATTAATCCGGATTTACTGACCAAGACATTTCAGATTTATAAAATAGAACGTGGCCATATTAGGTCGGGATAAGAAGTAAATTGTTATTTACATTGTCTCTATGTATAGAAGCACACATATTTTATGTTTCACTAGAGTTTATACCCGCGAATTCGTCTGCCCAAATTATATGCTAGATTTTAAGTCAAATCATAAGCTATAAAACAAAAAAGTTTCATCAAAATCTGTTTTTGCGTGATATGTTACAAACTAACAAACATTTACAGTTTTATAATAAGTATAGATTGTTGTTGTTGTTGTCCTATGGTACCCCGATGGTAACGGAGGGCCCTCGTGAGACGTCGCCACCTCTCCCTGTCCTGCGCCTGGTGTTCTATGTCGCGCCAACTTAACCCGGCTGGTCAGCTCAGCGTCTATACGGTGCGGGTCGCCCCGGTCGCCTGCTCCCACCATCCGACCGCGTGAAGGCGACTCGATACTTAGGTTTGTATAGTTTAGTCTAGGACACTTTTTTCGAGAATTTTGTACTAGAATCGGCCGGCGTCCATAGTATTCTACGTCAATGGATTGATCCCAGGCTTTTGTTGACGAAGACTTTGCTCGTCAGTCTCTTTTGTTTCCTTCTACGTCTGGATACTGGCTTGGCTGAAGTAGTAATAATAAAAGTAATCTATTGATAAACTTAGGTACTAAATCACATCTTATCCTAACCTACACCCATTCTAAAGCACGTTGCAGGGTTTGCCCCGAACACTCGTCTTTTGCGTGGTGTTCGCGCGGTTCGCGTTTCAGCCTGCCACGAGGCTCCGCAATCCATCTCGTTGTGTTCTTACTCAAAAACAATCCTCTAGATTGGATAGATACTCCCTCAAACCGCTTGACATTGGCGGAAATGCGGTGCTAAAAATAAAAATAAAATCTGTTTAATCTACAGTAACCGGCGACTTAATCTAAGAATATAAATTAACTCGCGTTTGGTCGAATCGGGCCTAAGTATACTTTTATTTTCTTCAATGTGGTTGTGTTAAAAGTATCACTAACACTGCGACACAATATAAAATAAACCAATTACGCAACAGGTTCCGACTACGTGCTACACGATACGGCCTTTGCTACACGCAACGTAGGCCGGTGCTACACGCTACACGTAGCTCGGTGCCTCGTAGACACGACGATGCTAAACACCAAATACTGAAGAAGAAATTTGAAATTGATATTGCTCTTGTAAATTCACTATATACAGGGTCCTTCTTAATATGCTGACACTTTTTTAAGAGGCTGAAATGTGCCAAATTGAGCTGAATCAGGACCGTTTTGTATAGAACCTATAGCTCTTAAAATTACCAAAAAAAATACAGTTATAATTGATCGTATTTCTGATCTGGTGGCCGAAGCCGAAACACGATTTAGTAAACTTCACACGATAGAAAACCTCTTCGAAGTAGCCTCTGAAAACTACTTAAATTCCAACTTTACTCAGTTCTGCTTTGAATAATATTCATGATATTTAAACACAATTATGAATCAAACTGAACAATTTTCTCTTTGGAACCAACATCGAAAACGTGAAATAAAAATCTGCTGTCACATAGGTGTACATTTGGCTCGAGTAGGTTTCCATTTAAAAATAGTTAAAAAAAAAAAAAATTGCATGGGGCAGCAGATTTTTTTTTCGCGATTCCGATGTTGGTGCCATTGAGAAAGTTGTTCAAATTGACGGTCTGATCATCTACTTAAAAAAGTGTCGGCATATTTAGAGGGACAATAGATTATTTTCGTTTGATTTGTCAAGCTGTACACAATCGGTATCAACCTTCAACAATCAAAGTGATCCACTCAATCCGTACGAAAGCTATCGATTCGTATAAATCTGCACTTTGCAATCAATGAATTGACTCTGACGACCGCACCCTCTTCTGGACGAATAATTGAGTTATACTATACTAATGCGACATTATAACAAACTAGAGTTTACCCGCGACTTCGTCCGCACAAATTCTACACCAGATTTTATGTCGAATCTATCAATCAAAAAAAGTTTCATCAAAATCGGTCTAGTAGTTTTTGCGTGATGCTCGAACAAACAATAAACAAACAGACAGACAACAAATTTAATAAAAAGGGTCAGGAACAACTAAAAACCATATCGTAATCTTTTCGTTTCAATTTACCTATACAGACACACTTCTGTAACAATTTTATAATAGTTTTCTAGATAAATTATCCGCGGCTTCGTCCGCACTGGCTCCCGTCATCGTAACAAGATAAAATATTGTGAGATATAAATAGGTAAGTACCAGTTTTTAAGTCTAATCAGCTTTTGTTGTATAAGCTCGCTATAGAACGCGCCAGAGCGTGAGCAAATTTTGTGAATTTTCTTAGACTTCCAATAACGCTAAGTCACGGAGCTGAAAAAAAGACGGACGTAATGTGACACTAAAAAGATGTGAAGCATGCAAGGTCCTACATTTTCGTTTGTTCTACAAGGGATTTACACTCACACAGATGCACTAGCTCTAGGCGCAGGCCCTACACCCGTCACCATTATGTACCGCGTGACAGCACGCACACAAAAGAAATGGGTGCTTCACTCGTGATTAGACGAGATTACGTCCGTCTTTTTTTCAGGTCCGTGCGCTAAGTCTAGGATTTTCTTTAAATTTTTTTATGATAGACAGACGTTGATTAGATATTATGATGAATGAATAATGAAATATAGGGTCTTTCTTAATATGCTGACACTTTTTTAAGGGGATGATCAGACCATCAAACTGAACAACTTTCTCTATGGGACCAACATCGAAATCGCGAAAAAAAAATCTGCTGTCCCATACATTTGGCTCGAGTAGGTTTGCAGTTTTGTATGGAGGGGCAGATTTTTTTTTCGCGATTTCGTTGTTGGTGCCATAGAGAAAGTTGTTCAGTTTGATGGTCTGACAAATTAAATGATAAACAATTATTTTTCCTCAACGCAATGCAATAAACGTAATTTTTGTTGAAACAAACTCAAGCTAAATAAACAGAAATGTCGCTAAACTTATAACGATCTAATCGACTTTCCACCGGGTAGGTAGCTCGCTTTCGAATGGATGCGGTGATAGGAAGAAAAGTGACGAATGGAGGAAATCTGGCAAACGCACTCAGCTGCCGTATTTATCTTCTGTAGCACATTACGTTTTTCTTTTCGTATAAATTTACTTACTTATTATCCGTGCGTAGTATTAGAAATTTTTCTCATGTTTATTTCGAATAGTGTGCGTAGAATTTTAAGTAGACTGTTCGAGGTTGAGTTTGAGAAATTTACAAATTGAAGAACGTTTATTTTAAGTTTCTTTTAAATACTTAATTTGAATATCTAGATATTCAAATAACAACAACAACAACAACTACACACAACACAACACACTATACACACTTTTGTACAACTAGTTGTACAATTAGGTATTGAGAGGCTCCCCATTGGTAAACACATATTTTGCTGATGTTTGAAAGCTATCTTCTCGTTATTTGAATGACATATTATACAAATTATTGAAAAGTGTAGCAATAATCAACATCTCGGCTTTATTTGCTATAGATCATATTTCTTAATTTTCTATAAAATACTGTAGTGAAAGGTGTTGTCGATATGAAAACAACGCAAGATCCAATCGGTAACTGTTTATTGATTGAAAATAATACACTTCTTATAGTCTTAAATGTAGGTCATTAGTCCTTACATCTAGATCTAGCTTAGGTTATTAGATTAGGGTAATAGGTTATAACAGTCTAAAGCATCTACTTATGTTCTAATTTACTTACCACACTACACGTTCCGGTTGTTAAGAAAAATAAAATAAATCTACAGTTTTATTTTATTTTTATACATTTCTTACATTATACCAATTACTATGAAAAATTGACTCTACCTAGTCACTAACTTTAAACGTCCTCTCCATGATTTTAAACTTATTTTATCAAGGTCTATGATTATTCTACGACGCATTGCAGACGACTCTAAAATTTTAAAAAAATATTTTTTATTTTAATCATTAATAAAAGAATTTAATGGCATTATAAAACTTTCAAATTAATTTTTAAACCTACAATAAGTTTCTTAAATAAAAAAAAATAAAAAAATAAAGTCCTTAAATAAAATGTATCCCTATGTTATTTATTAAATTCAACCTCACAATCTTAAAAATGTAATAACAATATATTTCTAGTTTATTTCTCCAATTTATTGAGAAAAAAAAATCGTTTTATCATATATTTAAAGTCAAAGTCCTTGCTGCCATCCATTTCATAATACGTATTCATTTATTTCATTTATCAAGGCCTGCCATAATTATTTTACAATTATTTATTTATTTTATAGTCGACTTTTATAGTGTTATGTTAAAACACTTGGTATTTTAATATACATTTTTAATTATTTTTTGGGCCATTTTTTAAGATATTTATTCATCTCCAACTATTCTCACAAAGAAACTTGGTTTACGTTGTGATCGAATAAAGGATTTGTACCCTTTTGTACCATTATACTTTATTTTATTTATTGATGACTTTGCATCATTTATTTTCTTTAAATATCAAAATAATATCCTTCTTCGAACTCATTCTTAATTGAATCCTTTGGTTGACTTGATATTGAATGGGTAACATTTGGGTGATCAAACCATTTGTCCCCTAAAATCCAATAAACCAAAGTATTCCCTTCTCATTTACTCACTTGAGTCACTTTCTAAAACATACAAAACCTTTCATAATTAACAAAAACAATTCTAAAAACCTCTCTTTACATTTCTCAACACCCTTTATCTTTCTTAATAACCTACCAAAATACCTATCAACATTCGAAACCATTCTTCATATTTCTTTAGCTAAAATAATAAAACAATAATAAAATCCAATCTAAATCTAATCATTCATTAAATCAAATCAAAACATTACAAAAATGGAATGATGCTTCATATTGTAAGTAATATAATACAACACTAGGTAAGTACCATATTTAATAATGTTAAGTTGCAACCTGAATTCATTCATTGGAGGCATCAAAATGCAATCCGTACCTATCTCAATAGAACTGTTTATAGAATCGGTGTCATTTTTCAATTACTTACTCATAGCTGTTTCTATGTCAATGACTTCTGGCTTCTTCTTACGTTCATTATTCTATTCCAAGTTAATTTTAATCTAACATATACTGCAAAATCTTAAAATTTTTAAATTCCTGTTTAATTATCTTGAAAAAAAAATACAATAATTATTTTTGTATTATGTCGTCCACAAGCGTATTGTAAAAAATTAAGACTACTACAGCAACTACCAGTACTTCAATAGTACAGAAATCAACATTAAAATATTTCGTAAAAAAAAAGGTGAACAAATTAAGTACTTAAGTAACCAAAAAAAAACCTATTTGCATCAAATTGCATGAAAATTTGTTAAGTAATTGCGCAAAAAAAAAACAATTGAAATTATTAATAATAGACCTGATATTCCCGAAGTTATTCCTTGCAAGGGCACGGACGACGAAGTGCACCCGGCTGCATCACCAACATCTTCCGGCATCAGCTTGGATGTTCTTCGCACCATAACTTTTATCTTCTCTGAATTATTGTAAATTTCTCAAATCTTCATTTTCAAAAAATTTTATGAAGTAAAAAGTATGTATCTTCATGTCAACAAAATAATAGTTGATATTTCTTCATTCTTCACTTCACGTTATTTATTTCTTTCTTTTCTTCTTTAATATTTTCTAACAAAATAGCCGTTTCATCATTCGTAAAGTTATTTAAAAAATATATAATCTTCTTTCTTTAATCTTCGTATCATTTTCGATCTTCAAATATTTTTGCACTTTTCTTCCAAATAAAACCAGCCGTCCAGAACTGCCGAAGGCAGCACTGGCAGGGTCGCCATGTAGTGAGAGGTGTTGTCGATATGAAAACAACGCAAGATCCAATCGGTAACTGTTTATTGATTGAAAATAATACACTTCTTATAGTCTTAAATGTAGGTCATTAGTCCTTACATCTAGATCTAGCTTAGGTTATTAGATTAGGGTAATAGGTTATAACAGTCTAAAGCATCTACTTATGTTCTAATTTACTTACCACACTACAATACGTATGAAACCTGTGAAAGGAAAGCCTAAATATTGGAAAAAATCTGTATTATGCGTCTACTTTTTATGTTGAAGTCACTTTTACTTGAGACACGCACCTTTGTGTAGACAATGTTAAGATCTAAAATTGCTATGAAGCAACTTTTTTTAGGACCAATATTTAATGAGTTAATTAGATAATTGTTAAATTTTGTGCGAATTCTTATGATTTTATAATGTGATTTCCTTGGATTAGAAGGCACCACAGTGACATAATGAAGGACAAGCCAGTTAAAAATAGTTATACCTACTAAAATGACGTAGTTTAGTAGAGGTGAGGCGGCTCTGAAAGAGTCAAGGTCGTTCGGTCAGGGAAAACTCTTAAACGGCTGTACACCCTGCCTGAGGATAGGCCTATGCCCTACACTGGGAAGTATATCGGATGATGATGATTTTGATAAACGTAAGTCCATCTTTTTGTAACACCACTGGCATTTCGGTGAAGGTTATAGTAAGGATACCAGGGGGTCTACCCGGACATTCTAACTTAGCAATTGCGTGAACGTTTATGTTCCAAACTTCACTTCGTTCCGAACGGTCGCGATATATCGAAAATCGAAAGTCTGGGTGCAGGGTCTGCATGCTTCAGTTTCGAGTACCCATTGTCCATTACAAGTCCATTACGACGGACTCACTCCCCGTCACATTGGACAGAATTTCGTTACAGCTAGTGAAACGTGCATGTTCCGAGTTTTCAGAATATCTCTGACTATCCCCTAGGGGAACATAAACATAATATGCTTATGCATATTTTTGTTCAATTCAATTTTTGTTTAATGGCCTCCGATGTGTTATCACAATTCAGCCAACGTCTCGTTATGTGGAGAGTATACGTATGAAAATGATCAGTATTAATTAATTAAGTAGAATGGCAGTTTTGCCAATGTAAGTAGTTTAGAGTCTCAAGTGATTGTTTTAAGGTTAAAACACAAAAGAGTTCACAAAATGGCCGAGCCGCATGGCCAGAAAAATCACGAGCCGACGCAAACGTCCTCTCGGTAGACCTCTAGCCACGCGACTCCGCATATTTTTGTTATTTAAGACTGTAATGGTATGGGTATGGTATACCCCTAAAATTGAAGGTTCTAAATGCAGCTCAAATTATATATTATTTGTCTCAAATTCTCAAAGACTTCTTCATTAGTAATTCGTTGGAATCCAAGTGTGATCTGTCAGTTGACGGATCAACAGGTTCACTAACTAGACCCCGAATGCCTAGTTTACACGGACATAGTATTAAACGTTAGTACATATCACTTGCTCTTTCTCATGTAAACACACCAACCAAATGAATAGTTGCAGAAATGACGAGCGAATATCAACCTATTCTACAATGATGAGTGCATACCTTCCAAGTTATGTCAGGATTCTTAGTTTGGTTGCTGACCTTGCAGGCCTCATCGCTAAATTGTCTTCGCGAATTTCTGCTATCCGTAGTGACGTATCATCAGTAGCATGTCTCTAGCCAGTGTGAACCGCCAGGCTTGTAGCTCATTTATAACAAAACGTAATCTTTATACACTGGAAAAAAACTAAAGAAGAACCAAAACCGAATACAACGAAAAATTTTAGTACTTATCAACAGAATAACTTTTGTTTTATTAAATACATTTATATCTACTCATTGTCTATGTTCAACCTATAACAGACATTTAATGTCCATTTTATACCAGAAGTGCAGTGATAATGCAATATTTTTTTTGGGTTTAGTAGTAAAACAAGGATCCATAACTGTCTGACTGTATGATCTGCCCCAATTACTCCCACATTTTCGCACCTATTGAAACATGTATTTTTCTTTAACTTCGAGATAAGAGTTGTATTCAGAGCTGACTTCTAAGTCTAGAGTTTAGTCGAAAACTCAGAGTACTAATTCCATGTAAACTAGGCATTCCCCTCCCCGCTAGACCCCGCGTCATTCAATCCACCCTCACTATCGATTCTGTTCACGCTTGCTTCTACCCATATGTCGAGTAGACTTTCCAATAATGGTAGCACTTATCTTTGACATCTGAGTTATAATACGGAGAAATAATATTTATGTCTAGAGGTTCAAGGCTTCAAGGGCGGTTCTAGGATTTCGCTTTGAGTCCTAGTAGCCAGGATTTGTGTTCAGGATTGCACATTTTCAATAAGTTGTATGAGACATTTTCTACCTGGAAATAGTTATTTGTTATGCTAGGCTGCAAAGTTGCTTTTTGGCGCGACTTATATTGAAACCTGAGCAAGCGAAGCTGAACAGCGAGGATAAAAAGTTAATTGCTAAAAAGAACATTTGAAAAAGTTTTTTTCGTGCTGGCCAGTGACATGAAATAGTTTATTAAGCATTTTCAGTGGATTGGCGGTATAGAAAAATATTGACTTGAGACTTGAGAATTATACAGATTCTAATTTCAAAAACTCTTTCCACGCTAGCGGATAAAATGCACTTTTGCACTCAGATTTCGAATGATAAACAGAATCTTTCCGAGCTTGCGAGGTGAAAAATAAGTTTATTCACTTAAAAGTGACGATTAAGGCGCAAATTCATCAGTTCATGTTGTTTAAACATTTGGAGCGAGCTCGCTATTTCACAGTAGTATCAAAGAAAATAATTATAGTACTGGCATGGTCATAGTTGTACCAGATTATGTGTTATGTAGTAGCTTAGTTGAAAATTTAGAGCTTAATGCTTAGCACAAAATTTTTCTATACAATTTCTTGGCTGTAGCCTAAAGTTTTGGTTACCGTGGATGCACGATAATTGAAATAGAATAGAAACCTAGAGCGAGCTTATTAATATCTCAGCTCTCTTTACATGGTTGTAGACTTGTAGCCTTAACCTATTAAATAATATATGTTTCAATTCTGTTGACACATAAAATAAATTACTAATCGTGAAAGTTCGAGCCTTATAAAAATGTAGAGGTATGTACAGTTTGGCAAAAAAGTCGTGATAAAAAATGAGGGTGCTGCCTCCACGCAAGAACGTCAAAATCACGCATAAACTGGCAACACCACCATACTAAAATTTTAGTTCCACCTGTCACCACGATCATGACTTTTTTGCCAAGCTATAAATATCCAGGGTGTAAGGAAAAGTATCAATAACCTTTAAACCACATAACTTGTTTTACTATGGGTAGGAGAAAACCAGTCATAGCATACAAATAATTTGCTATTCCATACTAAACTCCAATACCTACTCTACTCAAATGCATGCAAGAGTAACTATGCTTTTTTTGCTCCGTTCTTTTTGCTCCCATAGTAAAAGTTGTTAAAAGGTAAATAATACTTTTCCTTACGCCCTATATTTTTAAACTAACTGATGGACTATTACCTATTACTAATACCATTTCGTATTGTAATCAAGTTGGTTAAGGGCGCACTATCACGTTGTAAGGTAGAAGTTAACGTAGCATAATATTGTAGCTGTTAATTTGCAACACAGCTCTACATGTTCGATTAGACACTGATCTGTGATGCGATGGTAGATGCTTTGATAGTGTTGCCACCTTAGTTTTAGTAATGGGGGTAGTTGAGAAGCTAAAAAGGGCTAGATAGAGCTAGATGGAGCACAAATTACCAAATTGCTGTAAAAAAAGGCTAAAAAAACACCTTTACTAATGATTTTTTTAGTTTGAATCACAATAACATTTTTCAAAAATAAACTGAATTTGATGAAGAAACTAACCAATTTAATAGGTTGGTTCTAAAATTTAAAATGTCACACATCGCGAAAGTTCGTTGTTATCGCGATGTTCATGGCTCAAATTTCAGATTTTTGTGCAATATTTTTAAGAAAATGAAAATGGCTAAATAGCCCTTTCCGGGCTAAATCATTAGACAACGGGTTCACCTACAGTAAAAAGAGCTGGATCTAGCCCTAAAAGGGCTAAGGTGGTAACACTGTTGATGCTATACAGATTCCAGCATAGCTAGCATGCCGCAGTGATACAGCGCTTTCACATCTTAGCTCTCTTTCTATTTGTGTGCGAACGAACGAGATAAAAGACGTGATACAGCCGTATCACGTGTAGCATACTACGAGTGCTGGAGACCTTTGAAGTGCGTGCCACCGAAAGGTACAGAAACACTGTTTAGGGATACCACGTAAGGTAAATTTTTTGCATTTATTCTCACCTTAAGAGTCCTTTTACCGTTCAGTGATGAATGGATGGAATGACGGACAGACGGGTAGACGGACAGACGGACGGACATGGCGAAACTATAAGGGTACCTTGTTGACTACGGGACCCCAAAAACCAATAAAAGTAGATAATGTAAAAAAATATAATTATTTAAGGCTTTTGTAGTATATTGGAGCAGCACTTTTTTATTCATGCCACTAAACGGTAAAAGGAGACTTATGAGGATAGGAGGGCTGAAATGCTAATTTGGAGAATAGGTCTCTTTTCCGACTGTATACGTATTTATCAGATCCGCCCCACCCATACACCCCGCCGACTACAGTGCGAAAGAGACAACTGCAGCTAGGACCGATTTTATTTACATAAAATCGACGAAAACAGCATTTCGTATTCCCCTGTTTTCTCCTCCTAAAATAAACCGATTTTAATTATTTTTTCAAGAATAATATGAGAAAGACTTTGGCTATGTCCGTACGTTTTGCTTTTTTGTTTATATTCTTCAAATTTGTTTACTGGATGTCTGAAAACGGGCGGTAAAATGGGTCATTTTCGAAGGTCCCTAGTTCTTACAGTAATTAATTAATGCAAAAAAGCAAAACATAGGGACATGGCAGAGGTGACATATATTGTATGGTTAAAAATATTTGCTCTAGAGTTATTATCCAGGGAGAAAACAGGGGAATACGTTTGTATGAAAACTGTACTCGTCTATCCTCTTAATAATTTTAAAGCTGCACACGTTGAGTGACAGCACTATTGAAACTTAGTTTCTTTTCTCTTTTGCGAATGAATTTTATTCCTTTGTTGTGAAAATGCAAAGTGTAGATAGGTATCTCACTGAAGGTGTATTGTTTATTCTATCTCCCGGAAGATAAGAGCGACGTCTAAGCCAGCCTATAATACCAATAAATGCGTTCAGCTGCCAACCTTGGTACAAAATCCCTGTACTATATTGTGTAATATATTTGTTATTGCTTTTAGGAGACGCTAAGAAAATTGAAACCAAGAAATGTGATATCTCGAAAACAAGACCGATAAATTGAATAAGAATTGATTCAGGGTTATTTGGATTTGAAGCACCAAGAGTTTTGTGCTGGCAAGGCAATATTTATGCAGCTCATTCGTGCTATGCTCAGTGCTATGTGGTATGCGTGCTGTTGTACTTCCTAGGCATCCTGTGTTTTTAGACATTGACTTTAGGCATTTTGCTTCATAGGCTTGGTGCATTTTAGGTATTTCGCTCAAAAGGGTTATTATTGAGCTCGGTGGCGCGTTGCAGAGAGGTATGGACTCTCAATCATGAGGTCCGGGTTCGAATCCGCACGGACAACATGCGACGTACCAATTTTCTAGCTTATGTACGTATTACCGACTGCTCTCAAACGGTGAAGGAAAACATCGTGAGTAAACCTGCATACGCAGAAGAAGAAATTGTGATGTGTATGTGAAGTTTACCAATCCGCTTTGGGCACGCGTGGTGGACTAACGCCCAATCACCCTCCTAGAGGGTAGGCCTGTGCCCTGCAGCGGGACTTATATACGCTGGTGATGATGATGATGACCCGCGACTTCGTCGAACAAATTATAGGTATGAATACCAGATTTTAAAAGTTAAATCATAAGCTTTCAAACAAAAAAAGTTTCATCCGAATTGGTTCAGTAGTTTGTGTGTGATGCTCCAACAAAAAAATATAAGAAACAGACAGACAAAACATTCAAAAAATGGTTATTTCGATTTGTTTACGTAAATTCGGCGACAGATCAACCTACCCATAGTTGGACCTTATGTCCATGAACATAGAGTTCAACTACAGGTAGGTTGATCTGTCGCCGTGTGTACAACATATCAAAATAATAATGTTGTACCTACCTCCAGACTTTCTTTGATACAGGCAACTTTCCGTGACCGAGCGCTGTCGGTAAAGGTTCGAGCAACAGGTCTGTATACAGTACAGACCCGACTCTGCCCCATTAAATATTCTGTCATGAAACAATATCAATTCAGTCACGTGACACTGTACTATCATGTTTTACAACTCATGCTAACTGAACGGTGGGTGTCTTTGTTCTCGTCATTGATTTACGGTAGAGTATAAATAAATAACGCTCACAGGCACGTATATTGTAAAGATCCCAAACGTTAGCTACTGTGTTTTTTTATTAAGGAAACAATACGCATGTAACATCCATGACAGAACCGGGATTCGAACTCAGGTTGTCAAACGTTGAACTTCAAAAACGTTTATTAGGAAGTCACGTTGCAGGGTTTGCCCCGAATACTTGTCTCTCGCGTGGTGTTCGCGCGGTTCGCGTTTCAGCCTGCCACGAGGCTCCACAATCCTTCTCAGTTGTTCTTACTCAAAAACAATCCTCGAGATTGGATAGCTACTCCCTCAAACCACTTGACATTGGCGGAAATGCGGTGCTAACGCACAAGCAAGAAGTCCATTCATCTCATCTCATCTCACTAATATTATAAATGCGAAAGTTTGTGACGATGTTTAGATGTTTGGATGTTTGTGACTCAATCACGCATAAACGGCTGAACGAATTTGGATGAAATTTGGCACATAGATAGAATATGTTCTGGATTAACACATAAGATACTTTTTTAAGGTCCACGCAGACGGAGTCGCGGGCAGCAGCTAGTTATAAATAAATAAAAAAAAGTTTATTAGAAAATCAAAAACTAACCCACATTATTTTATGCAAATGGTGTAAACATACATAGGTACATACTTAAATCACGACCGTAATCCCTTTCGGGGTTGTCAGAAACATCAGCGGTCAATGGAAACGTCAACGGTTTAAAATTCTCATAAAAACCAATTTCGTCTATCTTTCGAATGTTGGTCAGTTATCGATTCTATACAAACACATTAATTATTTTAAACACGTCGAATAACTTAGACAACTTCGGTCTGTAAAAGAAAGAAACTATACGTAATTCAATATAGATTTATTTGGGTCACAGAAATATTAATATAAAGGAGCACATCAGACACATCTCTTATTTATCTACTTCTTTGGCTTCGCGACGTGATCTGAAACTTGTGATTTTATCCACCTAAAATCGTTCCTATCTCTTATAGGAGGCAACAACATTTTAACATCGTTCCGAATTGTTTTTGGCCGCACTTCGCCTGCATTAGGGTATGCTCCCGGGAAATCCCGGTACCGAAAATACCGGGAAATCCCGGGATTTTACGGCAGTCAAAGAACCGGGACTAAAAAACCAAATCCCGGTACTTTCGGGAAATTTGAAAACGCGCTTTAACTGTCGCAAAATATTAGTTTGATAATTGAATGTTCCTTATACCGGAGACTAACATGGAGCTTAAATAACACTGAACGAGTACAATCGCCCACATTTGGTAGTTAGTTTTAACCAGTAGGGTCTCACTGCATGGTAAAGACCTCCGCTCAGTAATAAGGGTGAGAGGGATTGGGCCATACTTAGCTACGCAGGCCCAGTACGGATTGGTGGATGCAATTTAGTGGACAAGTTACTTTCAAGCCGACCTGGCTAAACAAAAAGTTACAACGCCGTCTGACAGAACTATTTAAGAGCAACGTACTTCACTAAGACTTAGCATATCTTCCGCTGCATGGATGCCTCCATTGAAGTGAAACACCACTAAAGTGGTCACCCATGTTTAGTAGAGCCTCCTGACGATTACCAAATATCACCATGTCATCTCAGGGTAAGCAAGCACTGCCTCCGTAGTCTTATGGTAAAGCGCATTGGGCTCTTGACTCACCGATTCCCAACTTGGTTAGGACATTGCAGACTGAAACACCGGATTGTCTGAAAAAAAAAGATTCCGTGCTTCGGATGGCACGTTAAGCCGTTGGTCGCGGCTTCTATCTCTGGTAGTACTCGTTACATTAAAACCACATCATAGGCCGTAAGGCGGTTGGACAAAACTCTGACACCAAGGCTTGCTGCCCAGTGCCCACAAGATAAGCAGAAGTGTAAACAAAACCTCGAGCTTGCTTCGCTCGTACCAATATTATTACAGTTATTGTTACCTAAAACCGACAAGGCTGCTCAATAGTTAACTGCATAGTAGTACTATAAAAATCTGGGTCTCTCAATTCCGAATATTCCGATTTCACTTAAATTTGTTTTGTTAGCTAGATGTCGTATGTATTGAATGTTCTGATCATTGATCCGCTAATCGAAACGAAAAAAAAAATTCAACTTTAAAATTTCTCACTACTCTCTCAAACTGAAAACGCTAAGTTCACCAGGAAAATTTTATATTTCTCTCCATCTACCGACCAATCAGTCTACTCTCTCAGGTCTATAAACTGTTGTAGAATGAGCCTTGGATGAGTATCAACCTGTTGAGCAAGTCGGCTTCCGGAAAAGATGCTAGACGATGAACCCCTTGAGCAAGTCGGCTTCCGGAAAAGATACTCGACGATGGACCATGCAGTCAAGCCATATTGACAAGCGGTATTATGTCCAAACAGAATATCCTTCTGGAGCTAAACAGTTCCGCCACTCACTATGAGTTAACGAGCGTCGTTTCAATTAATAGAGGAATGAGACAAGGTATCTCCATCTCGACTAAACATTTCAATAACATCCGTGAAGACGTATTGAAAACGTTGGACTGAAGCGAAAGAGGCATTAACATCGTGGCGCATGTATGTCGCATCTACGTTTCGCCAACGATTTGATACTCCTAGCTGAGAACGTCCCTGTTCTCCAGATGATGCTTGCAGAATAGCTGGAGCCATCCCTTAGGTAAGGATTGGTCCGAGGATGAAAATGTCCCAGACAAAGATCATGACGAATCGTTCCAAAAGTATAGGCAGTAAGTGCGTAGATAGATAGAACAATTAACAATTACGTTATATCTTACGCATTGCTTATCCTTTGAACAACAATCTCAGGTACAAGAGATCTAGAAGCGTGTTCGGTTTGAATGGGTGGTTTTTAACTCCCGTATAGCCTATACAAAATTACGGTGCCGAAACATGGACGCTAACAAGGCAAAACATGCACAAAATAAAAGTAGCCGTGGAGTGTACCATGTTTCGGCACCGTAATATCACTGGTGAAACAAGACGGAGTACCTAACATCGAAATTCGACAAAGAGCCAAGGTCGGCGACATGGCGACACCAGCACGTTGCCGTTGGTCCGATGACATTGTGAGAGTGGCGGATTCGCATTGGTTCACATTAGCTTAAGGATCGTGAGGAATGGCGCAATAAAAGGGAGGCTTATGCCCATCAGTGGTGATTTGATTGATTGACGTAATAAAAAATATTCTAATTACTTACATAGATTTTTTAAACAATCAAATTCGACTGTTTCGACTTAACCACATAGTAAAAATAAAAATTCCCGAAAGTACCGAAAATCCTGGGAAATCCCGGTTCCTTCGGTTCCGAATCCCGGAAATCCCGGTTCTTTGAAACTATACCGGTTCTGCATTCCCTAGCCTGCATGTCCTAAGGCTCTCGACTCTCGACGTATAATGCCCTAAAACCAATAAAGCACTGGTTGAACGGTTGTGATTTGATGTGAAAGTGAATGCATCGAACCAATATTAGCTAGAGTCACGTTGCAGGTTTTGCCGCGAGCACTTGTCTCGCGTGGTGTTCGCGGTTCACGTTATTGCCTGCCACGAGGCTCAACAATCCGCAATTTCTTCTTGTTCTTGATCAAAGACAAGGGATTTGGGATAAATACTCTCGGGGAAGGACACGGACCCATCCTCAGAGAGGGTGTATGGGGTTTAGTCCATGACGCGTGTCCAATGCGAATTGGTAGACTACACATACGCATCAGAATTTCATGTTCAGCGTAAGCAGGTCACGATGTTTTTCTTCACTGTTTGACGGTGACGGTTCAAACGGTGACTGATATAGTATTAAGTAGGTTTAAAAATAATAATCGTCCGCTGTGCTCCCTCTTCTTACATGTAGTTTCGTACACGTCCATCATCGTTACCGGACAGACAATGCCCTGAAATTTATGGTCACACATCACAGAAATGAGCACGGTCTTACTTTGCGCCAATATTCGAGCTAGATAGCGCCCCATTCTTTATTGTCAATGATAATTGATGTAGGTATTATTCTTAGTCTATTGTATTATTTGTGCCATTCTTTTTAGGTTCTACAGGTTTCTAAAGTAGGGGGACCAGGTATGGTTGTCTCACAGGTTGATTGTCGCAGCGGCTATAAAGCGCACAGACAGACTTGGCCGCAAAGCTGTGTTTAAAGTGTAGCTGTTTCTTTCCTCCTCTATAATGACAGAGTGGGATAGATCACCTTTGCGGCCAAGTCTGTCGCCAGCTTCTTGCCAACAGTGACCACCAACCCAGACAACAAGACCCTGACTTCCGTAACCTCGTAAAACCTTAGATTTGTTTCGAATACGTTACGTTCCGTTCCGTTTCGTTCCGTTTCGTATCTATTAAGTTTAGCCTATAGTGTAGTAAACTTCGTTCAGCTTTGAATCTCGGTTTTGAAAAAGAACTTGTTTCACTAACTTGATAATTTGTAGGAAAATCTCGAGCTTACTTCGCTCGCTCCTGGTTTCAAATCATATTGCAGTGATCTCATTACACAGGGTGTAAGGAAAAGTATCATTAACCTTTAAACCACATACTCTACCCATCAAACTGAACAAATTTTACTATGGGAGCAAACCGATCGGAGCACAAAAAACTGCTGTTTAGGCAGGATATTTGGCTAGAAGGGAAGACGGCCGGTGGACCAAGGCAATATCGGAATGGTGGCCAAGAGAAGGGAGGAGGTCCGTGGGTAGACCACCTATGCGTTGGTCAGACGACATTGTAAGGATTGCGGGTCAGACATGGATCAGATTGTCACAGGACCGTGATGAGTGGCGCAATAAAAAGGAGGCCTATACCCAGCAGTTGGTTGATGTGGGCTGATTTGATTTATGTTTTGAATATCATTCCATTGTAGTCTGATTTCGCAGAACTCACAATATTTCCATGTTTCAAAAGAAGCTAACGTTAAAAGAAAAGCCTTTCAAAAAGAAGTTAAATTTTCAACAAAATGCTCATACCAAAAATCCATTTCTCCTAAATAAATTGTTAGTATCGTGTGTTTTAGTGGGCACTCTGTGCTGTGTTGTAACTTGTGACTCTATAAGTATTCTGAAAATAATAAAAACTAAAATAACCAAATACAGCAACAAAATGTGCAAAAAATAACAAGCTAGTACTTAAAGCAACAGAAAATGATGTGTTGATAGTGAATGCATCACAAAGTTTACGTTCAAGTAGAGGAGACGGAGCGGAGGACAGGCAGAGGTAGGGCGGGCGTCACGGACGGAGCGGAGGTCCGGGAGAGGCTGCGCGGCGCCCTCCCGCTCCCGCTCCCGCCCGCGCCAGTAGCATTCCGACCGCCGAGCCGAGCGCACGTCGCGTCGCGCACCCACACACCCGCCGGTACGCGCCAAACACATACGCATGCTTAGGGCCGCCACAGACTATCCGATTCAGTAAGCCAAATTTTTTTGCTAAAATTTCGGATAGTCTGCGCAAGCCCTTTCACCCCCTCCCCCACCTTACCCCCCCCCCCCCCCTCCTCCATAAAACCCCTCCCTTATCCCCCCCCAGCAGGTGGGTACTTATTGCGCGGTGCATACACTCATCAATCGACACTTTTGAAACAGTTTAAACATGGAATTTGTACGCAATAGGTATTCACTACCATTTCAGTGTGGTCTGCATGATTGTGTTAAAAACTTTTTATCGTTAGATTATGTTTTAAGCGAATTTCAGATAACTTGTTATTATTTGAAACTTGAAGTGAAATTTTGCGACTATACTAAACTTCGAAATTTGTATGCGGTACAACTTTCCTTCTCGGAGACTAACTTATACCCTCTAGTTAGCCTCTTCATAACTTACAAACTACGCAAAATAAATACAATTTAAGTCGTAACGGTCGAAAATGTAAATTATTTTGGGTGTGGCAATTTCTACACCCAATATTTTTTAGTTCGAACTTTAATTCTAGCTTACAATAGTCATTTTAACTTGATCCAAATTACAAAAGATATCAGAACTCCCGAAGTTGCTTGTAGGAATCCTCAACGAGCAAATTTTCTTAAACACATAACATTTGTTATTGTAAATCGAAAACTACAATTAAAAAATATATAATACCTATTACATTCAACTCACATTTCATTCAAGAATTTTTTTTAGAAATTGTTTATGGACTTGGCTTTAGCTTAATTTTACAAAATTCATCGGACTATTTGAGATTTGGTAATTCAATTAAAACCATCAAGATGTTAATTAGAACGGTTACTTTTCTTTTGACTAAATCATTACAAATCTTACCTATTCGCTCTTCTCTCTAAAGCGTTATTTTAGCGTTCCGTAACTTTGGAAAAAAACGGAACCTAGTGAATTCACTTCACAACGGGCGGACGGGCGTCCATCTCATGCGATTTTCTCGGAAACTAATTGTCGTAGACATTTTTTTACAAAATCGGAACTGACAGCCCAATAACGGACGTTCTGAACTTTACTTAATAATTTTTAGGGCTTTTTAGAAACAGTTTTATAAACAGTTAAACATCTAACATAATTAATTCATCACAAATTTATTTTTTGTTTTCAATGGAACAATATACTTATTTTTACCATACATAAAATACATGCATACTCAATTTTATTTCGCAAAGAATAACTTAAGTGTGTCAGAGACTTTTTTAGGCCATGCCCGAAAACTTTAAAGTTAGACGGAGTGGTTGTTAGTTAAGGCGTATCAGCCGTGGACCACTCTCCTCTCACTCACACTCCATACTAATCGATGAGAAAGAGCGCGTGGCTCCGGTCAGAATTTTGCTGTTTTCTTTGAAAAATTCGATGATTTTTTATTAATTTCGAAAAAGTAAAAAAACCACATCATTCTAAATTGATGTGTTTAGGATAGGATATGTTTATTTCTAAATTGTATTGTGAACAATATAGTAAATTTTCATTTTGTTCCGATTAAAAATGTAAGAGTAAAATGGTTACAACTGGAAAAAAAGGGGTGACTTTAGAGTCCCTTTTCTTCGGTTTTATTCATTAAAATCGATTTCTAGAAAAACCACATCACTTCTCATATCCTGTAGATGGTTCAGTTTAAATTTCAGCTCAAAAAGTGCCATAGTTAATGAATAAAATGGTTACAAAATCACCCAAAACCGGCAGGTAGCCCCTTAATGTAAGTACACTTCGCGCATAATTTTCTCGTAAATTAGTGAAGGTAGTAGGTACGTTTATATCTACAGGGTGAAATTGATATCATTAGCATCCTTTTCTTTCTTTCATCAGAGTCTACCCATCAAACTGAACAACTTTTACTATGGGAGCAAACTAATCGGAGCAACAACATAATTAGCTGTCCCATACTAAACTAATAATAATACTTTTTTTGTGTACTTAGACTGTAAGAAAAATTGAGGCAATGAATGACTTTTTAATTTAATTTAAACTGCACCCGCCGCCGCTGCCTACATGACTCACAGATATAGGACAGCAGATTTTTTTTGCTCCGATTGGTTTGCTCCCATAGTAAAAGTTGTTAAGTTTGATGGGTAGACTCTTAGTTTAAATGATGCTTATGATATCAATTTCACCCTGTATACAGTAAATCAATTACGTGTCTATACGTAAAACTATTAATAAATAAATAAATAAGTTCCGTGCGATTTAACTGAATGACAATTAACGAACTAAAAGTCTAAACCAATGAAGATAAAACATGAAATTTTGAACATACATAACGTGTTAATGAATTAACGCAAAACCTGAAAACCGTTTGTCCAGACCATCAAACTGAACAATTTTTACTATGGAAGCAAACCTGAATTCGTAATAAAAAATCGACTATCTCATACATATTTGAGTCTAGCAGGCATTGCAGTTTAGTATGAAACAACTGATTTTTTTTTTGCGATTTCAGAGTTGGTCCCATAGTAAAAGTTGTTCATTTTGATGGTCTGGACAAACGGTTTTCAGGTTTTGCGTTAATTCATTAACACGTTGTATATTCTAAAGGATATACCTAGGGGTGCACTATAAGAAATTATTTTTCGATATCCTAATTTCAAAAATTTCTGAAATGATAAACCTTCTTGATATTATTTGGAACATAAACAATTTACAAGTTAAAACCGGAACAACTGACGTTACTCGTATCATCAACATACTACTTTTTACAAGCTTTTATTTGCCTTGTATATTTATTTATTTATTTGTTTATTTTTTGACTTCAGAAGCAAATCAATAAAACGCCTCGTGAAATAAATCTATGTATTTAACTAACGTACCTCCACTTAGACAGGACCAGTAAATTGTTTTACTTATAAAGGAGAAAACATTATTAGAACCAGTAACGGATTCCAGAACATTAGTAACTCAGCAGCAGTTACTAATGTTCTGTAAATAAGCAGTTAAAGCGAATTAATACAAATTGAAGTTAATGATTTTATTTTATTTTTATTTTCATTCTTTTTTTTTGTATTGGGGCTTAACCTTAGATCAAAATAAAATGAATGGATAGGCCTTACGCGAACATTTTAAACCAGAAAATGAGGGAAAACAAATGAAAGGTTTACTTCAAATTTGTATGCACGTGCCCTAGATTTGACAGATAAAGGCGCTAGTTTGTATGGACCAAGTGCACCAGTCGTTTGCTTCAACTTACCGCGCTTTAGGCCTATCCATACATTTTATTTTGATCTAAGGGGCTTAACCCCGAGATCAAGTCCGCCTATTATAGTAGATTACACACCGAGGACATGAAAGTAAGAAAGTTCACAGATCTCATGTAATCTCATGTAACATGTGATCTGAGGCTTTCTTATTTACTGTTCGAGGTTAGTAGGTATACTACGTTTCTCATTGACGGAGGTGAAAAGCGACAACTTCGTTTAGCGCAGCGGGACGACAATTGACGCTTTCCGTCCGGAGGTGAGAAAAATAATATTTTCACCTCACAAGCTCGGAAAGCTTCTGTTTATCATTCGAAATCGAGAGTGCAAAAGTGCATTTTATCCGCTAGCGTGGAAAGAGTTTTTGAAATTCCAATCTGTTTATTCAATATTTTTCTATACCGCCAATCCACTGAAATTACTTAATAACTATTTCATGTCACTGGCCAGCAATAAAAAAAAACTTTTTAAAATGATCTTTTTAGCAATTCACTTTTTTTCCTCGCTGTTGTGAGGTGAAAAGTTGTGTGTTTCGCTCGGCTGCAAAGTTATTCTGCGTCTCGTACCTTTGAAACCTTCGCTAAGCTCAGGTTTCAATACAAGTACTCGCGCCAAAAAGCAACTTTGCAGCCTAGCATAACAAATAACTATTTGATCTCGTCCTTTTCTTCGCTAGTATCGGGGCTACCTTGTTCTGTTCGCTGAAAACGAGTTTTTCCAGAGGTGAGACCTACGATTTTTTGCCTCCATAAACCGGGCCTATTCTGAAAATATCGAATTACTTAGAGCCGGCCTTTTTCTAGAACGCTATACGAAGTTATTTAATTTAACTTATAATAACCACAGATAACTCATTAGTATCAGAAACGCATGCTCGTATTAAATTTAATAATGATTTTTTTAATTATGTAGGTATGTACCTACCTAGGTAAATATAAAATTACTAGTGTCCGAACAAATTATATAAGTACCAGATTTTAAGTCAGGTCTTATGCTATCAAACAAAAAAAAAATCATCAAAATCGGTTCAGTAGTTTTTGCGTGATGCGCGAACAAACAAACAAACACAAAATTTCTAAAAAAGGTTGATTTCGAGTCAGGGATACCTACCTAAAAACCATATCGTAATCTTTTTTTTGTAAATATCTTCAATGTACAGACACACTTCAGTTACAGTTTTATAATAGTTTAGATTAGATTAGATAACGAGGTTTGAAATTTCAACGTTAATGAATATTTTGTTTATTTGACATAAGAAACCCATACAGAAACCAATAATAATTACCTAACTAATTGGGCTAAAACTTCTATCTCCATGATTAAACCACATTTTTTAAACTCCCAGTTCACAAATTATTCAAACTATTATCATATTTAATGTGTCCGATTATAAACCCCTTGGAACCGAAAATAAGATTTATTACTTAATTAATGTATAGCTCCACTCAATCAAGTTAATTGTTGAACAACGACACTTTTAGGGGTTAAGGTAAAACATCACGGGTCAATTGAAACATAAATATAGGGTCTTTGCATATAAAGAGATAATAGCAGTACCTACCCTATATAAATTAATAACTATTCATATGGTCTTAGCTCCATAAAAACGGTCCCATTCCAGAAGAACTGTCATAATCGAAGACTGTGCAGCAAGTCTCCGTAAGAAACGCTTAATCGTTTTTATCTCACTAAAACCGAACAGAAATCTATGCTTTTCGTCTCATTTAATTGTTTCAGTTTCACTATCCTTTTTTAGATGTTCAAGTCCTCTTTGAGTACTTACTATTAGTTTTTATACTAATACATTAAAAGCATTTTGCTAGTGTCTAGGAATGCATTCTTGCCATAGTCGTGTGGGTTTTGGGACTATCATAATATCAAGGACAAAATTGTGGGGACTCGTGGCCAGCCAAAATGCGCACGCAATAATTATGATCGTCCGCAAATCAACTCGCCACGCGACTCTGTACTACAATCGCAATCCTATATTCATCGACGTTGTCATTTTGTAAGTAAACTGTAAAATGTTTGTGTTACAAATACAAATAAATTGCTTAATCCATCTCATTATTTCGACAGCAGAGAAAACTGAATAACTCATAAAATTATTACGATTTTGGATTGAATTGATAATAATTTCATCTTTATTACTTACTTTGATGACATGAGATTTCACCAAGAATCCGAATTATCAACTCGGGTCCCGGATGGCGCTTAAATTTTAGTCTTTAATTATAATTTCAATCAACCAACCGAACTTAATCAATTTAATCTCAGAAGGATTAAATTAAATTAATTTAAGTAGTGAATTGATTCTCTCTCCTCTCATCACTTACCAGCAATGATGTTTGCATAAATTTCAATCATAGTCTTTTGTCTTCAACAGGCTTCTGTGGTAACAGGAAAACAGGAAACTTGGAGGGTTTTCTTTAATATTCTTTATTAAATAACTTTTCGTTTGAAAATTTAATTATATTTCTCGCTTTTCATTTCCTAGAACTCACTGTAATAAAACACGACTCGTGTATAAAAAAATAGTGACCACGTAACCTGTGACGTAACTATGAAAATAGTGACGATTGATTGATAAATGATTATAAATAAAAGAGATGGACTTAATCTATCAAAATAAAATTAATGGATAGGCCTAAAGCGCGGTAAGTTGAAGGTTGAAGCAAACTACTGGTGCATTTGGTACATACAAACTAGCGCCATTATCTGTCAAATCTAGGGCACTTGCATACAAAGAAGTAAACCTTTCATTTGTTTTGCCTCATTTTTCTGGTTTGAAATGTTCGCGATTTTATTTGGATCGAAGTCTACAGCCTATATTGGGAACCTTGCCTCGATAACTCTTGATGATATACAGGGCTGTTCCATACCATTTGGGTCAAGGAGACATTGGCCATTGATACTTTCTATGGAACAGCTGATTTTTTTACTCGATTTCGATGTGTTATCTCAATAATAAAAGTTGTTCAGTTTGATGGTGTGAAGCAACATGTTTAACGCATTGAATTTTACACCCTGTATTTTATTTTATTAAATTTTTTTGCTTTATGTAGTGTAGAATAACTGCCTTTTTGTTTACTTAAGTACCTAATTAGTTTTTTTTTAACGTATTTAAAATAATCTAATGTCATTAATTTCTCCATAACTTATAGTACCTAAATGCAAGATTCACAATTCACTAAGTAATATAAATAACGAGGCTTTTAGAAATCGATCCAAAATAAACTCAAAAAGATTGAAATTAAATAAAATGCGAAACCCTGGTTCAGTGTAAAATGAAAAGTACCTAAAATTAAATTGTCTTTTTCCCCGAATCCGTTGAAAGCTTTTGCGCGTTGATTTAATGTGATAGTCATCGGGTGTCTCCAGCAGCGAGCAAACATTTGATCCGGAATATTTCAGAATACCAAGACGTAGGTAATCCCGTTCCAGTTAAAGCTGTTGTCGCCTTCACTGATTCGTTCGGAAATTGTGACTAATCATGTAATGCAGTTCTTGTTATTAGTCTAGGCGCCCGATCGCGTTAAATAAATCTCAATTGAAACGTTATTCGACCACGTGCCAACCACAACTTTTTTTTCTATTCTATTCTATTTTTATTTAATGGCGTTTCCTTGTTAGATTTCGCCAGTGTCAAGTATTGAAGATATATTTATTAGATATTGTACGGTAATAGGATATGGCGATCTCAAAGCCCCGTTTTTAGACAAACACACACACTCGAAACCGCCATAAAACGCCGGAGCCACGTGGCCAATCAAATCGGAAGCCGACGACACGTCTACTTGTTACCCCCTTAGCCACGCAACTCCACAACTTTTTTTTACTTTCGATATCTCGCTAATGACCTAGTGTGCTAGTGTGCTAGTGCTAGTGTTTGACAGCTCATGACAGCCGTTTGACAGATGGCTTCAAGCTGTCAATCACACAGTAAGTCAAGTTTAGCGCGATACGAAATCCAGCACAGTTGAATAGTAATTGGATTGCAGTGTGATTAGGTTAGAACTGATATTGAATAAGGATTGTACTTCGATGTTTAAAATTTGCGCGATCGGGACCCAGTATTCCAAGATCCCAAATTTTCTAATAGTTTTGTTTAGGCAATGATACCTACATACATAATAGGTAATAAGCATCATGGGATACCTTACCAACTTAACCAGGAGTTTTGTGCGCAAGTGCGCGGCAAAAAGTCCTAAAAAATTGTCGCAAGCCCCTGGAAACCGAATATACAAGGTGTTTCATAAGTAACAATACATTTTTGAAACTCATAAGGGGGTTGTTTAGACCGCCAAACTGAACAACTTTCTCTATGGGACCAACATCGAAATCGCGAAAAAAATAATTTTATATCCCATACATATTTTAGCTCTAGTCGATTTGTAGAGTATAGAACATAAATATTTTTTTTTCGCGATTTCGATATTGGTCCCATAGCGAAAGTTGTTCAGTTTGATGTTCTACACCACCCCCTTAAATGTTTATTTGTAGTTTTGTAACACCTTGTATAGAATGCAAAATATTTTTTCCCGTTGATAAAGTAGGCGTATGCCGCATTCTTATTTTTTCGTGTAACTGATCCGTTGTAAGTCACGGAACTGTTTTATTGAAAGATAGAAGAATGATAGATAGACAGATTTAATATTTATATCTTAAGTTTAGTTTTTATAATATACCTATCAATAGAAGAATATAAAAGATATTAGTAGCTTCGACAATATCAATACTGTAAAAAAAAAATTATTATAAAAAGTTATAGGTACTTGGATAGAACTGATTGAAAGTTAAAAAAATAATATAAGCACTCTTTTAAACTTCAAGTGTTAATAAACAACATGAATTTTAGAACCTAAATTCATTGTGCGCAATAAAACGTGATTTAATTTACTTGGATCCTTCTCCTTTAGAACAGTAGGTAGGTAGTTATGTACCTACAATTCAAGCTTTGATGTAACGACTGTTTTGCATCAAACTCCCTCACGAGGGCAATCTTGGTTTCTCGGCTCATTTCCAAGAAGAATATTTTTAAAGTGCATTTTGAGATTTAAATAAAATTGCTTTCATTTCGCATTGGTTATGATAATTTCCTTTATATTAAATTAAATGCTTTCGTCAGAAATAATATCCTTCTTGCAACTTTAGGCTAACTAGGCGAATAGTAAACAGCGAGATACTCTACTAAAGATAATTTCTAATAACTAGTCGGAACCCAGTGGAACGTGTGTGACCGATAACAATTATTTATGCATTGTGTCTGGTACTTACTATGCATGCACTTGCATATTATTATCCCTACATACTACCTTAGTATAAAAAGTATTTTCTCAACAGTGGGACATTAATGGCTGATAATAATAAACCTATGTTAAATATGACAATGAACTACTTACCAAGTTTGTACCTACTATGTCAAGTGAAACAAATATGTTTAAGTTTCTATACAGGGTCCTTCTTAACATGCTGCCACTTTTTTAAAGGGATGATCAGACCGTCAAACTGAACAACTTTCTCTATAGCACCAACATCGAAATCGCGAAAAAAACTGCTGTTCCATACAAAACTGTATTGACAGCAGATTTTTTTTTCGCGATTTCTATGTTAATCTCATAGAGAAAGTTGTTCAGTTTGATGGTCTGGTCATCCCCTTAAAAAACTGTCAGCAAGTAAAGAAGGACCCCGTATACGTTCATTTTATAACCTTAATTGCCAAAATCATCAAAACATTAGCTTTTATAAAATACTAAGTACTCGTATAAAAGCATCTGCCTGCCTGTTATTTAATGCAGTCAGCTCCGGGCCACAGACGCTAGGCGTTTATTTAATATCTGTCCAGGCGGTTTCCGCAAGAACAGGTGTTTTATTTTTATTTGCATAAAAGGTTTTATATAATCCATAAAATACGTTTTATAAGCGACTGAAGTAGCTCTCGCGATATTATAAGTCAACTATTGCTTTTTATCGTCCGCAACAGGGCAACATCGCCATAGTTCCATATGATCATGTCACTGATCTAGATGCCGAATCTAACTTCTCACAAAACGACAACTGGAGAACCCTTTCATATTATTACTTTGAATAACTTGCTACGATCACGGCCACCATCAATTAAATTTTTTTTACACGAGAGAAATCTAGCTAAGCATGATAATGCATTTTTCCGTTTCCTTGTAGTTCCAGGGGGGTTATTGTGTAACTATACCCGATTCAATCGGTATCAAATCGACACGGTGTTTAGGCAGTTCTTGGCGATTTTGCTTCTTAATATTAAGTTAATTTATCTCAGATAATGAACACGATGATCACAAAAACAAAATATTATTTAAAAATTGGCTAGTACAGTCATAGAACGTTATCGATTTTGTAAACGATATAATCGGAAGCTTACACAATAGCCCAACTGCTCAGAATGGACCACCCCATTTCTCCCCGTGGCAATCCGTGGGTATCGTACAAGGCGACTAAGGGATAAAAATTTCTTACGCAGTGGTTTTGTGAGCGAAAAGCTAGCCCCCTTGTCACCACTTGACACCTTCATTTCCTCGTGAAACCTTCAATATTCTAAAATTTGCGCTTCAATATTCAACATGCACGCTTAAAAATAGTTGGTAGTTGTTACAAAGCATCTGACCACCCCTCTCGTGAGTTTATGTATGTATGTGTTTCCTTCTGTACATGACATAAATGACTAGTTAGTGGTGTTGTTAGAAACTAACAATTCGCAAGTATAATAAATTTATCAATTCAATTAAATTTTCCCATAAATAAATTAATTGAACAAATAAGCAAGCGAGCGAGCTTTGAATTGCCATTTTCAACTCGTAACACTCAAATTGATTTGCAAAATTGTGAGCCAATCACAAACATTGCCCCACGTGACGGTTCATGAGAGTGTAAAACGGGTTTTCTCGCTTGGTTAGTGTTATATCCCACTTTGAGTGTAATATTACCTTTTCACCTCACAAGCTCGGAAAGATTCTGTTTATCATTCGAAATCTGAGTGCAAAAGTGCATTTTATACGCTAGCGTGGAAAGAGTTTTTAAAATTCGAATCTTTCTATTCAATATTTGTCTATACTGCCAGTCCAGATAAAAAGATAGTAAAAACTATACGTGCGAGAAAGATAACAAGATTATGTTGCTAACTTGACGAACTTTGCATACTTACATTCGTGCATATTATTGTCTTCTCTTTTTCGCGTATAAGTTTGTCCTTCACTATAATTTATTTGAGTGGAAAAAAAGAGATTATACCTAAATTATAATTTCTTTGAGTAACAATATCTCTTGTCTTCTCTTTTACACGTATAGATTTGTCCTTATTTGCATTTGCATATAATTATTTTCCCAGTGTTGGATAAAAATATCGTTTAAAATAATATTTAAAATGCTTTTTAATAATTAATTCATCTTGTTTCTATGATAAGTTATTACATTTCTTGAATTATTTGCGCAGTGTCTCAGTACAACCCGGGATATTTTTTATGCTGATCAATTTTTTTTCAATAAAACTGCTACACGTGACCGCAGTGAGACAGTGATTAATTAAATACAAGAGTACTATATCGCCGCAATAGAATGGGACAACGTCATGAAGCGCGATGTATCTGATAATGATCTAAAGTCAGTGCTTGCATCTAACATTTTCCTCGCTGTTGTGAGGTGAAAAGTTGCGTGTTTCGCTCGGCTGCAAAATTATTCTGCGTCTCGTACCTTTGAAACCTTCGATACGCTCAGGATTCAATACAAGTACTCGCGCCAAAAAACAACTTTGCAGCCTAGCATAACAAATAACTATTATTACAATCACGCTACGCGTACCCAAAGGTACACTGCGCCGACGTGGTAATCTATCAGTCAGCTTTAACTTTTCCTTAATTGAATAAAAGAAAATGAAACTAAGACGGAAAAAAAAGAAAGCAGAAAAATATTTAATGAAAATAAAGAAGAATAGAAAAGAAATAGATAATAATTATATAAACGATCTCATTACGTTTTTATGACTTATGTCAGGAGCCAAAATGCTGAATAAGTTACGTTAATTATGACAAACTTTTGCAAGTTGGGTTGTGTATATCGGAACGTAGACTCTGTGAGTACTTATTACATTAACACATGGTGCACTCTACCCACTGTTATAAGACACCATCATTTTCACCATATTATGTGGCTTGCTTGCTTGTGATAGAGTTCATAATTATCTGAATAAACTTGAGTCATTAACGTACCAACTGGCAAAATTTATTCTTATAAATATCCCAAGAGCATATTTTTTTCAGTCTTATATAACACTTACAGCCTGCTATAAGTGTGGAATTGGGCGCACTTTATAAGTCTATTCACCCTTTGTGTTGCCTTATAATGGTCTTGTGAAGTGTATTTTCAATCTTACAAAACTCTTAATGATGCTTTTATAATTACAAACATACTTACAAGTGACTTACAATGGCATGCTTTAAGGGCAATTGCCCTTACAGTCCTCTTACTAGTGCTGCTCTAAGTGTAATATCGCTTGTAGTCCTCTTTGTGATCCCCTAGTAAGAGTGTAATCACAATTCGCCGAAGAGGTCTAGTCGCGTGTGTTCTGAAATGTTTTTTGGATTATAATTTTAAGACGCATCAAAAACGTAAGTAATATTTCACTTTCCTATAAAACGTAGTGTGTCTATATTTGCATAATTGTTTATTAGAGTATATATGCGACTGCGGTTGCGAAGTAGATTTTCTCGATTATTTTTAAATTTAAATAATAATATTATCGAAGGGCCTTTTCAAAAACGTGTCTTAAATATTAAAAATTATTTTATTTATTTGTGAAATACATCAAAATGTGGCCATTACCACCAATTATGATTTATAAGTCATTTATCAGAACTAAATAAGAGCAGTACTCTTATTTAAGGCTTTTATCGCACTTGTGAAGTCAAAATAAACCAAATCATTTGGCTACACGGCCATATTGCAGATACGTATATTTCTTCGGAACGCTCCACTTCTCTTAAACCGCTTCCATTTGAGTAAATCCATCCTTAATAAAAAACAGTTATTTAAGCAAGCTAAATAGGACATCTATTTTCCGCCATCTTGGCCAAACAACTGACACAAGCAGAAAAAACACTTTTAAGACTCTTTGAACGTGCTACTAGTCTTTAATATGTCTTAGGTAAGATGAATCACACTTATAAGTACTGGTCTTACAACAGGTTTATGAAATGCCCTAATAAGTCATTCACTCTTAATAAATACTTAGTAAAGTATCTTCTAAGATCGAGTGCTCTTGCAAAATGCTTGTATAAGTGTTAATAAAGAATCAAGGTCAATAAGGCTTATAAAATGCGCTTATAATACCACTACTCTTATAAATGTCTTATTACGTTTTCTTATATACGTCTGTAAGAATGTGTTACAAGTATGAAATCACATCATCATCACCAATCACACAAGCAGAAATAATTAGAATAACCGTCAATAGAGATTAGTCACTTTTAAGACTCTTTGAACGTGCTACTAGTCTTTAATAGGTCTTAGGTAAGATGAATCACACTTATAAGTACTGGTTTTACAACAGGTTTATGAAATGCCCTAGTAAGTCATTCATTCTTAAAAAATACTTAGTAAAGTAACTTCTAAGATCGAGTGCTCTTGCAAAATGCTTGTATAAGTGTTAATAAAGAATCAAGGGCAATAAGGCTTATAAAATGCGCTTATAATACCACTACTCTTATAAATGTCTTATTACGTTTTCTTATATACGTCTGTAAGAATGTGTTACAAGTATGAAATCTCTTATAGCCTAAATAGACTTATAACATGCCATTATAAGGGTTTCACTCTTAATCAGAACACATATAACCCTTATATAAGACTATAGATCTTATAAGCTTTTGTTTGTAAGAGTATTTTGCTAGTTGGGGTGGGCATCGAACAACATAAATATTATTGTTAACAAATTGTTTGGAGACTAATAATTTATGAGATACGGTTATTAATAACGCATTCTGGTTACTTTATGATTAACATTATGTTACAAAATTCTTTGAAGAATTTCCTGTTTTAGAATAAAACGTATTGGAAAAAAATCGTTGTGTATAATTCGATGGGATCACGTGGAGTTGTCTTAAAACTGAGTAATATTAATTAATTAATATTAATATCAAAAATCAATAAATTTTAATGTATCTTCCTATTATAAAAGGGACTTCAAAACATCAAACTGATCAACTTTTATTATGGTGCGAACATAATTATAGGAAATCGCGAAAAACATATTTGCTTTCCCATACGTTTGGGTAGATTGTCGTTTTCTATGAAAACGTTTTTTTTCAGTATTTCAATGTTATACAGGGTTTAAGTGACCGCAGTAATAAGGCATTTAATGTAAAGATAGGTGAATTGAATACCAATACCTATCAACAAATTTTTTGTAACCATTCAGCGTTCCCGATTTCCGTGACCGCAATCGTGTGTCGGCACAAAATCAATTTATGTGTTTGTGTTTACCAGAGAGGGAAGCCACCATTTAGACCAAAGATAAGACGACCATCAATCATTGTTAATAGCGTTATAAATCGGGCAACATTTGTTAACGACAAAGGGTTTTTGGGGCAAAACGTTAATCGGTACCTAAACTTTTATTTTAACGCCGGTCGAGCTTGCGCTCACTTTTTGAACTCGAACGAAACATGAAAAACTGTGTTTTAAAGTCTGAAAACAAATGATGTCTTATTTAAGGATCTGGCTGATAGGCCTTCGGTCTCAATCAACAACACGATTAGATTCCAGTCTCCCACAATTATATCTGTACCTGTTTATTGTTAGTTCCATTGATGTCTGTTTGTGGAGAAAATAAATATTTTATTATTATTATGTGTCTTACGATCCGTAATCACGGGCAATTAAGTCCCGGACCTTTGGAAGGCGTGCATGGAGCCGAAGCCAACATGTAGAGGCCCGTTCAAGAGACAAGTTAATCTATGTAAGGGATTATTATTATTAATTTTACTAGATAGAAACTCCTTCTTATATTTTTTTTTCAAAATTATTATTAAACTACTGATATTTAACTAGTTTTTTTTGCGATTCGGATTTCAATTGAAGCAGGATGGCTAATTGCAATCTTATGCTTGTAAGAAAGAGACGCTTGACTCGGATAACCGGGCCTTAATGCTTATTTCAAAGTGTTTATCTTTTCCCGATACAAAAACAAACCGGACGTTTGATTTAGAGTGTTTGTGTAACTTATATTTTTCAGAGAAAAATAATCTAATTTGCTCCCAAAACATAGTTCGTAGTTACACCTACCCTACCTAGTTATTCATTTTAATTGCGTTCCACTTTGAAAATGTACACCTTTCATAACAAAGTTTTATACTTAATGGCATGCATGCATGCATAGCATAGCATATGCTCACGACTATATTCCCCGAGGGGGTAGTCAGAGATATTCTGAAACCTCAGAACATCCACGTTTCACCAGTAGTACCGAAACTCTGTCCAGTGTGACGGGGGGTGAGCCCGTCGCCACGTTTATACTTAATGACTGTAGAATATCTGTGTGATTGGTCTGTAAGCTATTTATCAAATTACATAATACCTACCTACAAAACTGAAAACCTTCTTTTAATGGTCAATACTTCACTACGACTACAACTAGTGTAGCAATGATTCCTATTTCAGCATTATCAAATTTCAGTATGGTTGATTTCAGCAACAAGCTCTTTTATGCCAAAACTTCATAATGCCAAACATTTAGGCCCCAATTGCCGGGAAATTGTAACATCAATTTCGAACGCGAAATCCAACAAAACCAGACATAGGTAGAGGTATAATACAGACACAGCTCACTTGTTGCTTCCGTCCATTTCCAATTTACGGAACGCAACGCTTGTTCAGAGCTCAGTCACAGAAAAATGATATACAGTACAGCAACTTCAGTCTTCATGAAAGCGCTCGAATCAACGCACGCACACAGGTACGTCGGGGCGCAACAGTAAGGGGCCCAATCGCGCAAATTTGAAACATCGAAGTTAAATCCTTATTAAATTTCAGTTGTAATAAAATCGCAAGTCAGCTACTATTCAAGCACGTATCCCCTCTGAAGTCCAAATATTTGTATGGAAAAGTGATTACAAATGAATTCCGTATCGCGCTAAACTTGACTTATGTACTTACTATGTAATTGCAGCCACTAACAGCCTTTAAGTTGTGGTTCAATCGCGGTTCAGAGGAGATTTATTTAGCGCAATTGATGGTCTCCAGCACGTTTAGCACTCTCTACTTGCGCGCGACTCGGCTGTTTCCATATTATATTAGATTTCGCGGAAAGCGCGGCTTTCGCTCTCCGAAAAGCGTGGAAACATGCCACGAAGACGCGTCGCACGTGTAGAGAAATCATACTAGACGTGCTAGACATGCTTTAGCGGGCCTAGACATACTAGACATACTAGACGTGCTTTAGCGACGACATTAGCGGGCCGGTACGTCGTGTCGCGTCGTAGCGTCGATTCAAGCGCTTGCATGAAGTTGCTTTACTGTTATATATTTTTTCTGTGGCTCAGCTAACAATAGGTGACTGTGGAAAAATTGCCACCGAATGGAACCGTCGAAAAGTAATTTGTTCGGCACCGAAGTGTCCGTCAGACTGTAACTGGAGAACAATACTTTATCAACGCCGTGTTGTCTTGCAAATGCGTACATATTGTACTTTATTCTGTATTCAAAACACACGGCGACGAGTTGGGCTTGTAGCACTATACTATTTTTAGGCTTTTTTGAAGTGCTAATGAAAATTCGTGATAATATCTTTGAATTGTCTTTTTCTTTGTATATCTTATACTTACTTTATTTTACTTTTGATGTCTAATTGATGGCATTGAAAATACTTTAAATACATATTGTTCCATATGTAATGCGAATATGAATATGAATATATCACTACCAAAATCTGCCTAAAAAGAATAAAAAAATCCATGTTTTAAAATTGTAATTTCATCATTTCTTAATCTTATGTAATTGAGCCACTTCCCTATTGTGGTGGACGACCCGGTTGGTGTAATGGTTACCACGCCGGACTGCCAAACCAGGGTCCTGGGTTCGAATCCCGGTTCGGTCATGGATGTTATTTGTTCGTGCCGTTGTTGTATGGTTTCCATAATAAAAGCCTTTAGCGCTTAGTTTGGGATCATTACAATGTATGTGCCTGTGAGCGTTATTTATTTATTATTTATTTATTATTTCTTTGTATCGTTGCGTTGTGAACTGCTTCCGTAAATGACAACAAATGAATTTAGTTGAAAACTGAAATATTTTTATAAATTTCTGGTTTATAATTCTCTCTCCAAAATCTATTTATTTATTTTATTTATATGCTCACGACCATATTCCCCGAGAGGGTCAGAGATACCTTATTGTAGTATATAATATAAACTACAACCATTCCACCATACCATAGAACTATTCCATTTTACCATTCAGTAATAGATAATAAACTACTTCAAATAAGTATAATAGCAAGTGTGGTTGCTGCTGGAATAATATACACTTTACACTCAGTGTTCTCAGTTTATATTCAAATTCTGTGCCAACACCAACACCACAAGCTGAAACAATTTCAGTGTTCGGTTTGCTGCCAATTCATGCTTGTGCTCTCATGCTAGAAACCACGCAGGTAAATGTGTACTAAAAAGCCCGCGGTGTGACCCGAGTAATAGGGTAGTTTCTATTTATTTATCGTCCCTTACTCTATTTAAGTACTTTTATAATTAGTTGAGTATAAAAATAGTGTTCATTTTATATCTTCCACGCTGATCTAGGAGTGAACTTTGAATAAAGCTGTTTACCGTCCCGCGCATCGAGATACTCGTTAAAGTCAAATGCAGGAATGGGCAGGGCTGACAACTTATCACTATATTTACATCATGATAAACTCCATCACATTTCTAAAATAAAACTAAAGGACAAACAAATCGTTTTCTGATACGGGGACCGACCTGGTTGGTAATAAATAAGATTTCCACCCGTTACATTAAAATGTTATTGGCATGCCAGTAATGTTCAGAAACTCGTTAAAGTCGAATGCAGGAATGGGCAGGTTACTGGCTAACGACATAAATATCATGATAAACTCCATCACGTTTCTAAAATAATACTAAAGTAGAAACAAAGTAGAACCGACTTGTTGGTAATAATAAGTAAATAAGATTTTCCAACCGTTACATGAAATTTTTACATTGGTACCTACTATTTCTTTGCGACACGCCCCGATGGGAAAGTTAGACAGTAAATATTGAAATATGTAGATTACTTATATTTATTGCGATTTGTGAAAAAGAAACCAAAGGTACACGTGGCTGTTCAAATCAAAGATGGGGATTTGTTTCCAAAGAAAACACACTACATCACGGTGACAAATGGGGGATACAACCGTTGGCAAGCTCTATACAAACGAAGTCTGGTTATTATTTTCAATACTAGCCAATTAAAGCCAATGAAATTTTGCAGAAACAATCTAGAAACAAATCTCTATGCTTGCATTTTGTCCGATTTTCGTTAAAATATACAGTTTCTATGCTAGGATTAATTTAAGATTTGTAAGGAAATCTTTGAGGCACTGTAACTTTTTAAAACAATACCTACATTTTAACGAAAATCAGACAACATACAAGCATAAAGATTTGTTTTTAGATTGTTCCTGAAAAAAATCATTGGTTAGTATTGAAAATATAACCATTTGTATGGAGCGCGCTAACAATAATATACCCTTAAATCTTGGCAGCACCTGTTTTCAACAAAAAACAGCCCCCGCCTTAACTAAACGAAACCAAGTTCAAAAGGCTAGAAAAGATAATATGGAATATAAAATGCCTACGTAATTACGTATCTTCAAAGGACTTGTAAATTATGCAAGTTCCCGTCAGAAAATAAGGCCTATCTAGGGATTTTCACCATCTCAAAGGCCGTGTTTTATCAATTCACACCAACAACCTTTCTACTGTAGGTAATCGTTTGCTAGAATATTCATAACTCACTTTAGAAGCTACATTTAGGTTTAAGTTAACATCTGCCAGGTGCTAGAACGATTTAACCTGATATACTCTGCCCCAAGTAGGAGCTTATACTATAGAACAAATTAAAAATTAATTGCTGCGTGGTTGACTAAATAAAGATCACCCTATTACTAAACTGTCATTTTTAATTTCTTACATTAGGTACCTACTCTTTAAGACCTATTATTAGCCTTTTAGGACACAATATTGCAACTCGCACTTGACCGATTGTCTTCGATAAAGAAGTTTGCATTGGTGATATATTTCAACTCGAACTTGGCCGATTTTCTTTACACAGGAGGTTCATTTTCGATTCACAACACATCAGTAGGACCAACAGAAATACGTGTCCCTGGTGGACCTACTAAGTAGGACAAAATAGTAGGACCACGATAAAACGCTGTTAGGTACACATATTTAGGTACCTACCTACCTAATTATTATTACACCTATTACCGACACAACCTACCTATAATACCACACTATACATGCAGCCATAAAACCAAAATTGGAATTGGAATACCACTACCGTCTAAGTAACGATGTTAGAGGCTTATAAAATATAACCAGAAATAATAATAACAAAGTGAGGTATCGTAATTCCCTCATATTATTACAGTAAAGTAAACCTCGTAGCGAACGTAAATGGGGTACTAACGCGCAGGGTTGGGAGGCATGTGGTAGCCTGGGGCAGGATTTGATGAAATTTCATATTTAACTAAGTATTTTGTACCGTAAAACGTGAAACGCGCTGGTTTCTGTTTTATATAATATTAAATATATTTTAGACGATTAAGGACCTGTTTCACAATTTCTAGACACGATTTTTATAGCGATCTTTTTTGTGAACTTCCCTTTGGTTCCTTTGGGAAGTTGTTCAGTATCATGAGTAGGTACACACATTTTAAACTAATGAAACACAGACTTAAAAAAAGAAGAACCAGACGTAATGTCATCTAATCATGAGTGAAGCAACCATTTCTTTCGTGTGCGTGCTATCACGCGGTTCATAAGGTGACGGGTTGTAGTGTAGCAGTTGTGCCTAGAGCTAGTGCATCTGTGTGAGTGTAGGTCCCTTGTAGAACAAACGAGATTGTATTACCTTGCATGCTTCACATCTTTTTAGTGCAGTATTCGGTCCGTATTTCTTTCAAGTCCGTGTAATGAAACTGTCTACACTTACAACCTTTTTATTTGAACGGTGTCTTGAGAGATTTAATGGAACATAGACATTAGACTAGCTAGCGGCTAGTCGATAAATACGTTAAGTTCTGAATCTAGCAAAGTGGCCCATCAAAGCCATGAATAATTTCAACTAATGGCTCCTTCCACGTCACAGCGTTTAGGTTACCCACACACTTAACGGTAAGGCTACCCGCATACAGCCCATAAAGTTTACATACATAAAGAAAAGGGTCATAACAGTAAGACGTGCCTTTTTACCATCGCAGTAAAGTGACACCTTTTACTTCGGTCCTTATTACCGAAGTAAAAGGTTTGTGTTCACGTACTTAGAATTAATGGGCGACGTTGATTTATATTCGCTATGTTGTAGAATGGGAAAGATCGAAGATTCATAATATTGTATGCTTACATTTTTGTTTCGAACCAAATTCTGTAAACATATCGGTACATATTGTAGGTATATGCTATTTAATTATTTTAAAACTTTGAAAATACTGTTATAAAAGTTTTCTGCAAAACGCATCATTTTTTTTTATTCGAAATAATCCTTACGTACTGTTGGTCCTACCGCTTAGTTCCCCTAGTAGGTCCAGTAAGATTTTCAAATACGATAGTCCCACTGCTTGACGTGGGGGGACTAAGTCACGTCACGCCTCTTTCATATCACAAGATAGCTTACTGACGTAATTTTAAGACTCTACCACCGCGTCGGAAGGTGTTCCATTGTAGAGAAGATGTGGCTAGAAATACATTTACATTCATTTTGTTACGCATGTGTAGTAGTTTTGATATATTTCATCAAAAGCCCTAAGATATATTGGTCTCATCTCCCAACCGTAATGTTTAGATTTTAAGATAATAGGAGGCAATAATGGTCGTTACTAGCTTCATCATTATACTCCAGTGGAGGAGCTTCCTTAAAAACCCAAAACAGAAAAGGAAATCAGAGCAATTTGCTTACAAACAGCTCATTAATTGTGTAATTAGACACCGCTCAATGTGACGCTTCTTGGGCGTTAAAGTGATATTATTTAACGTTCCGTGACGTCATTTCTCTGTTCATTATTTTTCGTGGCTCGCTTTTACCAGTGCTCCGTCACTCTGTATCTACGGAGATACTAATATCATTAAGCATCACACGGTAGAGCATAAGCACACTTTTTTCTTTTTTTGCGAAAAAATGCCTGCTTCGTAAATAGGCACTGTTCGGCACAAAGACTGACAAAAAGTTTAATTAAGGGTTTAACAAATAAGAAAAAGCACAAGAAGTCTGTGTTTTCATAGGTAGGTAGTACAGGACCTGTTAACTAATTAACTGTTAAATAATCTTACGAATTGTGTTTTTTGTCAATTTGCTATTTAAAACATGACTTTATTGATCGCAAAACTTAAACAGTTACTATATATGAGCGATATGTATGTGAATCTTGGATTTTACATGTTATTCTGCATACAATAATATATTGTGGCGACTTCGACTGAGGCTAGAATTTTTTTTTTACTATAGATGGGTTTTCTCTTGACCTCCAATGTAGTCCTCAGGACAAAGATGGGGTCGAAGATGTAGCGAGCTTACCCAGAATGACACTGGCACTCCTGCACACTGACGGAACGCAGCAAGCTGCTTGGCGCCAGACTCCGGCAGGAGGGGATGGTCGCGAGCCAGACGGCTCCTTCCGGAGCCTACCACACCGCTGTGGGGGATCGGTCAGCCGCCACCACAAACTTGGTAGCTTGAGATTCCGTTGCCCGGGGTGAACCGCTAGGAGGTAGATTCCCAACCACAATTAGGTTAGGTACATAAGCGATATCGCCCTTAAAATGTAGGTAGTTTATAGCAAAGGATAGTCCAATCCGAAGGCACACCCCTGGTACTACACATACATATAAAACATGCGCTTATTGCTCGGCTCCTCTAAAATCTTCCCTGGTATATGCAGGGTGAGGTGCGGTATAAAAAATTAGTGAGGGGCAGGGAATACTGTCGTGAATTTATCACTATATGTACATAAGTCTACGTACTTTGATCTATTATATCCAATCCATAGCAAATATCCACGAGACCCTCAGTTTGTCAAATAAGCAAACACGCTGAAGAGATATTAATCGGAGGAGCCTGAACAAACTTTACTTGTCGTAAGTTAATGCTTGCACACGAGAGCGCTGGGATGGGTTATAGGTAATCTGTAGACACCTCTGTCTGTGTGTGTAACATTCATATTATATTAACACACACGCCTTAAAGAAATTAGGTAGGTATACCCTCCATTTGGTTTCTCCTTAGTAGAGTAATAACAGTTTCTTGTTTTGTTTGTTTTTTTTTTGAAAAGAAAAGATTTTAGCGAAATCACACCAAGAAATGAAATTGAAGTAAAAATTATATTTAGACCTCATTGCATGGCTTAGTACTAAATAAGCTGTTGCTACAGTTTGCTTGATCAGTCATATTCTACGTTGTCTACATGTTGTCCATCCTCTCGATCAATCGAGTAGGTAGACCAAAAAGACTCCACAAATAGCACCGAGCACGATGCTTTGAAAATTATCTATCCACGATGTTGCCTCGGCGTAAAATAGACTGCCGCATGCTACATCGGCCGCATGCTACATCGGCCGCATGGTGTTGGCGAGTGTAGCATGCAACAAGTAAACGCATGCCTCAATTTGTAGCATGCCGCACTGTAGCACGATGTTGCTCTGGCGTAAAAGAGCCTTTAGAGACATTTGTTCAGTTTGATGGTCTGATCATCCCCTAAAAAAAAATTACTAAGAAAGACCTATAGAGTATTGTATCAAAATATCCTCAGTCCTCACACATCCGACACCTACCGTCAAAATATCAGAAATCTGATCACGTAAATTCAATTACAATTGTTCATACCACAGAGTACCTACCTACCTATAATTATTTATACCTACTAAGTGTACCAATAGTAATAATTGAACACAAATAAGCCTCGTATTATCAAAGGATAAAAGTAGCCAGTGTAGTTTATTCCACGCTTCGTTTAGAACTTATGGTTTTTGGTCCTATTTTTCTGAGTAAAATCTCGTGTAAGAGCCTTCAAAATCTTTTTCCGATAGGATTTCACGATCCATAACGTAAGAAACGGATGAATGAGTTGATTTACTGAATGTAGGGAACAAAAACCGGTCAAGTGTGAGTTGGAGTCAAACACCGAGGCTCAGTACAGTCAGCAGTTAAAAGATGTATGCCTCCTCATGCAAAAGATGTATACACTTTAGTACTACTACGCGTAGTACTAAAGTGTATACACCTTTATACTACGACGTAGCAAAAGTGCATACATCTTTTTGCTGCTGACTGTACAAAGGCAAATGTAGAAACAATAACAGTATGTGGTTCTTTGCGCTTTATTTTGTGCAGGCTAAAGAATATAATTAATTTCAAATATTCTTGATATTATTATCTTTAATTTGATTTGTATTTCTAGTCAAAATATTTTTTTTTACGTTTCCTGTTCAATGTCCCACTGCTGGGCAAAGGCGTCCCCTTTTACTCTCCAATCCAACAAGTCAACTCTCCAAGAAGGCATCCAGGTTATCTCTCCACATTTTTCTGGGTCTATCTCGACGCTGGTGACCATCCTGGGGAACCCAGACTGTTGTGATAAAAATAAAAACAAATATAAAATAAAAAATAGGTACTTGTAGGTATACGAGTATTCAACTGTTTATTATTGAAGTACCTACAGGAACTGAGCATTATTTGACTCTTACGTTTTGATCTACCACGATGCACGCAAAAAGGTTTAGTCGCGCCTTTTATCTCGCTCAAAACATAACTTTTGATTTAAAAAGATGTCCTCTATGTGGGTACGTAACGTAAAAACTTCCTTTTGCAGCTGTTTGCAATATGCCACAATCGTACGAAAAAAATGCAAAGCTACTTTAAATGAATGTCGGAATAATTTGAAACAACGTATTTTAGTTTTTTTTTAGTATTTTGTCAGATAAGCGGATAACTTCAACACTAGAATAGTTCGTTTTGAACCCTATGCATACGGAATCCTAAAAACAGGGGAATGAAAAGCTACTCTGCGTAAAGACAAAGAGGTTCTTTCGAACTTTGATCTCAGCAAGCAGTACTTATGTACCTACAAATACAAATAATAACGATTTGTTATTGCAGACAAAGTTTGAAGTAAACACGTTACGACTTACGACAGTTTTTCCTTCGGGGTTTCCATTCTGCATTCTTTAGTTTGATGAATTGGCTAAAGTTTTATATTTCTTAGAAAACTTTTATATGAGTAAGTCTTCTTTTATATCAGTAAAGAGCTTTGCTTTTTAGGGTTCCGTACCCAAAGGGTGTCTACGGGACCCTATACATAAGTACGCTGTCAGTCTGTCCGTCTGTCCCACCTTTAAAGGGCTGTATCTTTTGAACTATAATAACTACAAGGTGTTACAAAAATACAAATAGACATTTAAGGGGATGGTTTAGACCATCAAACTGAACAACTTTCTCCATGGCACCAACTTCGAAAACGCGAAAAAAAATCAGCTGTTCCATACAAAACTGCAAACGTAGGTACTCGAGCCAAATGTGTGGGACAGCTGATTTTAATTCTCGCTTTAAATGTTGGTCCCATTGACAGAGTTGTTCAGTTTGATGGTCTGATCATCCCCTTAAAAAAGTGTCGGTATATTTACAAGGATCCTGTATAAGTTCTTCTCTAAACAGTTACAGTTCACTTCTCTTACAGTTTATCTTCTTACTTTTTTATGAGGCTTTTTTAGCCTTGAGTCTTTGTCAGCCCCGAAACTGTCTAGGAACCGCCAGTAAATATTAAATCAAAGATATCTTCTCGAGGCCGTGGTGGTCCAGTGGCGAGTAACCTTGCCTGCCGTGCAGGAGGCGATGGTTCACCCCCCGTTACACTGGACAGAGTTTCGGTACTACTGGTGAAACGTGGATGTTCTGAGGTTTCAGAATGTCTCTGACTACCCCCTCGGGGAAGATAGTCCTAAGCATATGTTTATGCTTATGCTAGCTTCTCGAGGACACACAATTTCGACTGACAGCCTTTTCGTGCAAATGCTCGTGTTTGTTCGAGCTTTGCAATGCTTGGCCACGGACCTTAAAAAAACCGGACGTAATCTCGTCTAATCACGAGTGAAGCACCCATTTATTTTTGTATGCGTTGACGCACTGTCGCGTGGTACAAAATGGTGGCGGGTTGTAGGACCTGCGCTTAGAGCCTTAGATCAAAATAAAATGAATGGATAGGCCTTACGCGAACATTTCAAACCAGAAAAATGAGGCAAAACAAATGAAATTTTTACTTCAAATTTGTATGCAAGTGCCCTAGATTTGACAGATAATGGCGCTAGTTTGTATGGACCAAGTGCACCAGTAGTTTGCTTCAACTTACCGCACTTTAGGCCTATCCATTAATTTTATTTTGATCTAAGCTTAGAGCTAGTGCATCTGTGTGAGTTTAGGTCCGTTGTAGAACAAACAAATATGTAGGACTTTGTATGCTTCAAATCTTTTTTGTGTCATATTACGTCCGCCTTTTTTTCAAGTCCATGTGCTCGGCTGTGGCTTGGCTCGACGACGTTATCATCGCTCGAATAATCGAATGCTCAGTGATCATAATGAGGACGCTCCCTATGGAATAAAAACTCTAGTCAAATCAAAACTAATATTGAACTCGGCTATTGGCTGACTCAGACTGTAATCTGAATAAGCCCGGAGGTATCTAGTATCTAGATTATATCAATTTTACAAGTTCAGTAAGCTCAGAAGCTATTTTTACTTAAAGTCCGCGTCTTTGAAAGTCGGTCTATTGTTAATAGAACAAGAGCTAAACTCAGTCTGTTTTATTTACTAGAAGAGGATTGTATCTGAGTAAATCCGGCTGCACCTCGTGTAAACAGGTCTTTTGTTAAATGTGCATAACAGATAGATAATGTTATAATTTTTTGTAGAGCTTTGCATTTAATTTAGTACAATTAAAATGTTATTTTTTCATACTGAGTTTTAACTGAATTTTGTAGCAAAAAGAGAGTTTAGATTCAACAAATTAAATAATGATACGTTGTTACGTTTTCGTTTGCAGCAGAGTTTGAGCACTGTAAGTGAAATGTGGATGTTTAAAAAAAATGGTTTATTTAGAATAGGTTAAACGTGTCAATGCTTGTGCTAATTGATTTTATTTTAAAACATTAAAATTAATAAGTAAATACGAATCTCTATGCTACCCCACCCATACGTCTGGGTCGAGTAAGATTGCAGTTTTGTATGAAACAGCAGATTTCTTTTTTCGCCATTTCGATGTTAGTCCAATAGAGAAAATTGTTCAGTTTGATGATTTGATCATCCCCTTAAAAAGCGTCAACGTATATTATGTATAACCCTGTTTATTATCTAGGTGCTCTGTTTGCAAATTACATTAACTATCTGACTTAAGGTGGTTGGAGAGCTGTCAATTTCATATAAAACTTTGTCGTAGAACACTCGTAGACAATTTATAATATAATTACGAAGATATAAGGCTTTGAAATTTTGTGTGAATAATTTCAATGCTTGATATCTCCGTAATTATATTATAAATTGTAAATGTTATTTGATACGCGCAAACTAGATTTTCTAAGCTATTTTTCCATATATAAAACATTACTTTTATTAATACCGTCTACGAGTGTTTTACGACAAAGTTTTGTATGGACAGAAACCACCTTAAGATAAAACCAGTCAACAAAACTCTTTCAAGCTTGTTCGTACTAATTAGGACAAAAGTTGCAAGAGCTCCTAGTAACAATGAGCAAGCAATAAAATCAACTATTATAATGAACAATATCACAGAAAATGCGAGCTCAAAGCAAAAACTACGAGCTTCTTTTTCCAGTCATTGTGTACCAGAAACGTACCTACTTAGCAGTTATACAGGGTGTAAGGAAAATTATCAATAACCTTTAAACAACATACAAACTGAACAACTTTTACTATAGGAGCAAAACCGTCAGAGCAAAAAAAAATCTGCTGTTTCACAAATGTATGACACAGCTGATTTTTTTGTTCTGAAAGGTTTGCTCACATAGTAAAAGTTGTTCAGTTTGATGGGTAGAGAATGTGGATAAAGGTTAATGATACTTTTCATTACACTCTGTATAAATTATTAAATTACGAGAATACACTCGTCGGGCGCCCGAGCGCGCTGCATACGAACGAAGGTTTTGTCCTATTTTTTCAATATGTTGTTAAAACAATCATTAATTAGGTTATTTTATAGTTATTCTTTTCATTTGAGTTAGTATTTTAGTATTCATTGTAGTAGTTTTAGTAAATTCGATGTTTATTTGTGTGCACACCGATTTTACCCAAACACATTTTAGTTTTCCTCTCACTCAACGGTTTGCTGAAAGATAACTCTTTTTTTTAATTAGAGTTGAGCTTGCCCTTGTACATCACAACTTATTGTATTTTTTAATAATTACGTTGTTTTGTATACAAAAAAGAATCTATGTATTGGTTTCTAGATTGTGTCATCAAAATTGTTTTAATTTCATTGCTAGGAACCTAAAGGCCTCCGCTCATAGCAGCGATATTATCGCTGCGATTTTGCGATAATTGTTCTCAGTACATTTTGTATGGGGACGCGCTCGATCCTACACACTGCCGCGATATTATCGAGCGATAATATCGCTGCGATTTTGCGATAATTGTTCTCAGTACATTTTGTATGGGGACGCGCTCGATCCCACACACTGCCGCGATATTATCGCAACCTGACGCAATCTCTTTCTACTACATTCAGTGAAGGGCGCATGCGTGACGCGAATCGCGGAATCGCTGCAGTGTGTAAGGTGTCGCGATATCGCTGTCGATAATATCGCTCGATAATATCGCTGCATTGTGCGGAAGCCTTTAATGTCCAAAATCGGACGTAACATCGTTTTGTATGGAGCTCTTTATCAGGAAATGCAAATCCTCTTAAGGCGTAATAGAAGGTGGAAATACCTCGGAGGCATCTTTTAAATTTTTTTATTTTACGAATAGATTTATACCATTTACCGAAACTAAAGTCATACCTCAGTATTTTTGGATAGTTTATCTAGTGAAATCATAAACTGAATACACGATTGGAATTACTTCACTTGATAGAAAATCGTCACAAAGATGACGTATTTTCATGCATTTTTAAGCATTTTTCTCGTTTTAGAATAACTAAAAAAAGTATACGATTTTTTGCATTTATACTCACATATTCACCATGAGTTTAACTAGTTTAATCATAAAAAAAATCTAGAAAAAGTACTTTGGTTAGTTCTTTTTAATCGAAAATACGGCTCACGCACACACTTTTCGGAGCGCTGGGCAATCGCGTTTCTCATAGAAAATATTCGTCGGGACCTATGGCCCCTTAACCTGAAATCCAACATTTTACAAATTTACTCTATACAAGGTGTTACAAAACTACAAATAAACATTTAAGGGGGTGGTGTAGGCCATCAAACTGAACAACTTTCACTATGGGACCAATATCGAAATCGCGAAAAAAAAAATTATGTTACTCTACAAATCGACTAGAGCTAAAATATGTAGGTATGGGATTTAAAATTATTTTTTTCGCGATTTCGATGTTGGTCCCATAGAGAAAGTTGTTCAGTTTTATGGTCTAAACAACCCCCTTATGAGTTTCAAAAATTTATTGTTACTTATGAAACACCCTGTATAGGGTCCTTCTTAATATGCTGACACTTTTTTAAGGGGATGATCAGACCGTCAAACTGAACAACTTTCTCTATGGGACCAACATCGAAATCGCGAAAAAAAAACTGTTGTCCCATACAAAACTGCCAACCTAAATCGACCCGAATGTATGGGACAGCAGATTTTTTTTTTCGCCATTTCGATGTTGGTCCCATAGAGAAAGTTTTTCAGTTTGATGGTCTGTACATACCCTTAAAAAAGTGTCAGCATAGTTGGACCCTGTATATACGGATATCACTAAATAAAAGCGAACTTCTTGGAAGATCTCGAAGAAATTGATCTTTTGTCGAGTTCGACTTATTTTCTCTGACTTGACGAGGGTTTTGCTTACAGTTCAATAAAGGTTTTATTTCTTTCAATGTGTCAATTGTAAATAAGTACAAGAAAGTTTTCTTGATCTGTTAGTTAGTCTTCTAAGAAAAAACCCGTCCGTGGGATCTCTTCTTTTTCAATGTTTCTCAATACAAAATATTGTTATTTTTAATTATACAAACATGCATTTCATACGAGATATATTTCGAGGCCAGCACACAAAATCAATAAATCAAAGTGTGTGTGTTTGTGTGTGAGTCCATGAAACTCATTGGAAATGTTAATTACCAAGAAAAACTGATTTATCTAGTGTTAATCCGGAATCTTCCTACCTCCCCTATACAGGGTGTAAGGAAAAGTATCATTAACCTTTAAACCACATACTCTAACACCTTTTACTGTAGAAACAAATCTGTAAGAACAAAAAAAAATCTGCTGTCTCATACATTTGAGTCGAGTAGGCGTTGCAGCTTAGTATGGAACCGCAATTTTTTTTTTGTGCTGACAGTTTTGCTCCCATAGTAAAAGTTGTTCAGTTTGATGGGTAGAACACGTATTAAAGGTTAATGATACTTTTCCTTACACCAGATCGCTGCTAGTTGCAGTTGCATTAAACCGGGAAGAGACTGAGGAGGTGAGGGGCGGGGGGTGTAGGTATATAGGGCGGCTTGCCCCCTCGAGGTCACGGAATTAGGTCAGTGCCAAAGCCTTGGCCAGCCGGGACCTGTTGATATGAGTTCGTAGCGTTTTAGTTAATAATCAATGACGGTTCAGATTGGATAATGGTGGGGTTTAATTAGCTGACTACTTTAGTCATTATAAGGCTTGATTATAGGTAGAGTCGATACATTAGGGTTTTAAATGCGTTTGGAGTTATATATTAAGAGTCCTAGATATTTCGGAATGACGAAATTAAATAAATGAATGGCAAGAAAATAGACTGCATCCTCAGAAAGGACACTTTTAAATTCATACCTAGTCAGAAACATCAGGCTACCTTTTGTCTAAAAAAATGGAAGGGGGTGAAATAGGAGATGAAAGTTTGTATGAGGAACATCATTTCCCAAGTTAGGAAGATGAAACTTCATATTTAGGCTTTTGGTAAGAAATAATAAATTATAGTATCGCGTTTTTGCAAAAGGGGGTAAAATAGGGGTGATTTCAAAATGACATCGCAGACAGAGTCGCGGGCTAATGTAAAATGAATAAGACAAATAAATTATAAATTAAATGCTTTATTTAAAAGTAAACAATAGTATTTTTATTCGTAGGGTCGGCTTTGGCCTTGATCGATCGACCTTGATAATAATATGCAGGGTGTTACAGTAGCATTATTTTAAAGGGTGATTATTAATTTGATTATGAAAATTTTCACCATGGAGAGAACATCGAGAAAATAGTACATTATGGTACAAGTGTGTAATGTTGGTGATTACCGCTGAGGCGCTATTGAGACCCGAGCCGTAGGTGAGGGTCTTAAGAGAGCCGAGTGCGGTAATCATCAATACACACGTGTATCATACGACGTTTTTCAACACACTTGTGAATAAAAAAATACTAAAATAGATACCTATTTGTCCTTGGAGTTTTTAGGTAGGTAGTAAACTTTCCATAACGTTAAGGGCTTCACATCTTATATCGGGTGGTGTACAACATAAATCGTTTTCTTCATAACTAGTACTTGTAGACATTTTAATTAGTAAATAACTAAGTAATTAATTTTAACAGTGAAAACGAGTTGTGAAAAAAATCGCAATGGCGGGAAAAAATAATAAGTTTTTCTATGCGCGCGCATCTAGCAATGGCGATCGTCCATAGACTAAAAGAATGAGGTTTCTTTTTTTTTGGCTTTTCGCGGATAGCGTTTTAGCCACGTACAAAATGGGGAATTTAAAGTTTTCTTTATTACAGAGATAACAAAAGTTATATTTGAGTGAAAGTTTTATTTATTAAAAACGTACAAGTTGAAAAGTTGCATGAAATGAGGAAGCAATAGGTACATTATTTTATTTCTATTGAACACGATCTTTTTTGTATCGAAACTTTTTTCAGAACAAAGCAACTCAACCAATTAAAACAAAACCTATAACTCACTAGTGAATAATAGTAATGAAAAAGTCACAGTTTGATTATAGGTGTCATTATGTGCCTTATTGCGGTGAAATTAGAGCCACTTTATGAGCAAGTGTGTTGAAAAAATATATATCTAGTTGGGAGGAGGCTTATCATACATTTACTGAAATCATTTCAATAAATATTTCTTGAAAAACCATTGTCTGTGAAATATTACAGAGCTACAAAGAGTTTAAGCTCGAAATCATAGCCGGTACGAAACCGTCGACGGTTCGTAAAACCGCAGTTACCGAGGCCACAGTCGTGCGCCGCCCCGTGTAAACAAACAAACAAAACACAACATTAATCTTGACTCAAATAACACGCTCTCTGCAACAGGAATACTTTCGCTGATTGGCATCATAATATCTCTATAACTCTCATTTGTTGTTGACATGAATTTGGTTGGTTATAAAGCTTACAAAGCTAGTGTTACTGTGTTGATACTACAGTAGTTATTTAGGCGGGATTAATGGGCGGGCTTTTTTCCTATGTTTAGTTAAAGTTTAAAATAATTATATTATTTCCCGGTCGTCTTTTTTTCTGGTCCAATGCCCCTGGGCCATCCAACGAGGTAATGCCTCAAGCGTCATTGAGCTTGCGCGTTGAGACCAGAAACCAATCCCGACGGATTTTAACAATAATTATCCACAAATATTTCCCTTCAATTAAAATATTGTATATTCCCGTCTTTGTAGAGATAATAAACATATGATTACTTACTTATATATAGATATTTATTTGTAGCAATGTTGCGGCGCGGTTCAATGGCCATTGGTGGCGGTGGCGAGCCGCTGATCGTGGTGGAAGAGAGCGGAGCCGAAGACGACTCCTCGCTCCGATCTGCCACGCCCATCCGCGGCTTCTCTGTCGACCAGGAGTCTCCACCAGACCCCTACCACCTGTCCCCATGGCGCGACACTCGCAAGCATTCCCTGCCGACACCATCATGCACTACTGGACCTACTGCCAGTCAGGTGAGGAAATTGCTAATCTGGGATATTTCCATCCCAACTATGATCTTTACAGTTCATCAGATATAATTATGTAAGATGGTCTGCCAAGTTGCTTATTTTGCATGATCGATCCAAGTAAATGGGGAGCAAATTTTTCAATGACGTTTTGTCTCTGGCAGGTGCGACGGCTCTCAGAAAGAGGAGAAGGAGCAGCCAAGGAGGCTCGAGAAGCAGCTTTCCTGGCGACATTAAGCCAAGCCTCACCACAGCAGCCTGGCGGACGAAGGTAATACTTGTGAAATTACTTCAGTATCTATACAAAATAAAATATTCCAGAGTTATAATGTTGGGTGTATGCTTTCAGACATTCCGTAGTGACAATATCTCGAGTACCACAAGCGTTGTTCGGTCGTGGACGACGGGAGTCAATCGCAGCATTCCCAGCTCTCAGTCGACGCAGAGACTCGGTTTCCAAGAAATGTTAGTATTGTTTTTCTCGCAGCGCTTTAACCAATTACAGGTCTTTATAGGATTCAATTAATTGTCTGGCCTGTTTACAGGTCAACCAGCGACGGAGACGTTGGGCAGCACCCACAATCTTCAACTCGACATTATGGACGATATCGTGCAAGCTCGTAAAGTGCGGATGCGTCTCTGGAATACATCCAACGAGCGAGTGTGTGAAGTGCAACCGCTGGACGAGCGCTCGCCAATGAGCGGCTCCATCAGGTACACGAACCGAGGCCGCAGGCATTCTGACTTCGTGGGCTCACCTCTGCCGCCAATCCCAGCACGACGTCGTGCTTCAGAGATGCCTCCCCCGATCCCTCCACGCAGCGGCGTTGGAGTAGTCTGCACCGACACTGACCTACACCTCATGTTAAATGCTCTCACATCTTCAGCCACAGAAATAGACACTTGCGGCAAACCTGAGCGACCGAGGCGTCTAGCCGATATGCGCTCCAGCAGTTTCGATGCTACCACTCTACGAGATAAACCAACTGATTCCGGCACTACGTGGTTTGCACGAAGACATCAGACATTAGCCACCAAAAAGAAAGAAAACGAACCAAAGAAGGGGAAAGTGACGTTCGCGACTGACTCAAAACAGGCTCCCGGGGATACGGCTGCCGTGGTGTGGGATCGACCGTCTGGTTCTGTCGTGGATGCCAGTGCTCTCGGCAGTGCTATTGAAGTATTTCTTAGAAGAAGTGGCGCTGGAGATCCAGGGCCTTCTTCTTCAGGAACGACAACGTCAAAGGAGGTGGCGAAAGTGCAAGACATTCCAGGCACGAGTCGAGCAGCGCCACGCGACGGCGAGCGCTGGTGCTCGACCAGGCCCGAGGAGGAGGAGGCGACGGAGGGCTGCGACGCATCACTCTGCTCCTCACTAAAAGACCTTTTCGTGTAGGTTTAAAACTCTTGTAAATTACTAGTTGTCGAGTACAGATCCGCCTCTCAGCTGACGAGCGAGAGGCGTGAGGTGGCACGACCATAAGCGCTCGGTGTACCTTTGTACTTTATGAATCTTTCAATGTGATAGCTGCGCGCTGGCGCCGGTCGTCCAGAGTCGACTCACGACCGACGCCTGCTCTGCGTCAAATTATTTTTAGAGTGAATTCTATTTTCATTGTAAATTTTTTAATAATAGCGATCAAATTATTGACTTATTGTTAGATAGAGAATTATATTCGTGACATTGGGCGCACGTTTTCCTCGCCGGTCGCTGCAGGACAGGCCTCCCCCCCGTGCGCCCGCTCCCTGCCCCGTCTCGTTCGACAATCTGTGTCTTGTAATCCGGTGTTGCCATTAACAATTAAACTTTATAATATAGCAGACAATTATGGTGGGACGTCGGGAGAAACGTACGCTTATAGAAGAAGGCGACTGTCAGTCGTCTTTTATCAATAAAAGTTTTTATCGATGTTTTCATGGCTTTTCATTTAAGTGTATCCTTTTCTACAGTTGTGTTTTCACTTATAAATGGAATTCGACATTTAAAAACCTTCCAATAACTGCACTGAAACTTTATTGGACCGTTGGACGTAATCCATAAAAGAAATGTTTCTTTAATGAATTTTAAATGCCATTGTTACTCTACGTTACATTTCCAATATCTAAGTGCTTTTCCGATCCCTAGAAGATAACATTGGTGGGTATCGGTTTTATGTTTCCAAAGTATCAGTTTTATTAGTATCCAAGTGACAGTAAGCGCTGTCTATAAAGATAGGTCTGGATCTATAAAGAACTTAATCGCACAAATCCTGAAAATCCTCAAAATCTCATATTGTCCACATACAAAAAAATAGTGTTTACTTATTGCTGCATTATAACGAAACGGTCACTGTAGTAGACTGGCGCATTCTCAGATTAGGATTTGACTCTCTTTAATTTAGTAAGGAAATTGATAATTATCTTTCACTTAATCGTCTCCTGGTTTTGGGTAATTTTGTAACCATTTTATTCATTAACACATTCCTTGCTCACCACGCGGATCCAAGGGGGGCGGGGCTATAGATGCGGTGCTTCCCACTCGGATCCGAGCAGAGTCCCGTACATTTTGTACTACCGCCGGCATTGAGGCGAGTCAACATTGCTTTGCGCGGCCACTCTGGCTATATAAATTCGCCTTAAAAAAATGTGGTCTCCAGCTATTATTTTTTATTTATTTTGAAGGCGCTAGACGTGTTAACTATGGCACTTTTTTAGCTGAAAAATAAACTGAACCATCTATACGATATGAGAAGTGATGTGGTTTTTCTAGAAATCGATTTTAATGAATAAAACCGAAGAAAAGGGACTCTAAAGTCGCCCCTTTTTTTCCAGTTGTAACCATTTTACTCTTACATTTTTAATCGGAAGAAAATGAAAATTTACAGTATTGTTCATAACACAATTTAGAATGATGTGGGTTTCTTACTTTTTCGAAAATAATAAAAAATCTTTTAATTTTTCAAAGAAAACAGCTAATTCTGACCGGAGCCACGCGTTCGCGTTCGCGTTCGTTCGCATCGACTAGTATGGAGAGTCGTGGTCCAAGGATGAAACGCGTTAACAAAAATTTTGAAGAGGAAGATAGTACAAAGCCCCTTACGAAGTACTCTTTCCCCACTACAACGAAGTTTCGAAACATTTAACTAAATTACAAGGTACGCAACTTGAAGGTCACCCCTTCAAGTTGCGTAAGTATCTCAGGAAGAAAAGAAATTATAAAACACACACCTTTCAGGGCGATCAGAAGCTTTGCTCAACTACTGATAAAAGTATGTGCAGTTATCGCAAGGCAATTTAGACAATCACTTTTAGTTTAGCAACAGGATTTTATACTGGAACTTGTCATGTCCGTCCAGCGGAGTTGTACGACGGAGCCGAGCGTCGAGTCTACACGTTTTGATCATTATGGCGAACTAGGTCTTTTTCTATGCACGTCATAATGAGTGCAAGAGTGATCACTTGTAAGCAAAATTTTTAAATTTTGTTTCGTCTTGCAGAAAGCTGACGACCGTTCGCTACGCTACAACTATATTTTAATAGGCCAGTCATTTTACGGAGTTTTGTTAGGAGGAGTAGGACTTTCAATTCCGATTCGGAATTCCGAATCAGGATTACGATTACGTATGGATTTACTCGGTCCAGAATTCCGTTCGGTGGGGAGGTATCAAATCCTATTGATTCGGAATTCCGTATGTGTGTGGCAGGTCTAAGTCTAAGTCGAAATAACATATTCAATACAGGGTGTAACAGAAGACCCTATAGAAATATTTAATGGGGTGATTTAGACCATCCAACAATGCATCCAACTGAATAACTTTCCAAAGGAGCGAACATCGAAATAACAGCTGTCCTACACGATGACGCATTGACGGAGCGGCAGATGTCAGTCAGTCATTTGTGAAGCAAGGAGTTGTATGAAACCGCACGTAGAAGCACAGAAGGTGACGGATTGACGCACCGTGTGTGCTTCTACGTGCGGTTTCATACAACTCCTCTCTTCACAAATGACGGACTGACGTCCGCCGCTCCATCAATACGTCATCGTGTGTGATCCTACAAAAATAAAAATAAATCTGTTGTTCCATTCAATGGAGTCGATTCGGTACGAAAGTTTTGTATGAAACAAGTTTTTTTTTATTTGTAAATTAATAATTATAATCAGCTATTAAGCTGAAAGTGATCCTTGCTCCAACTGCTCGCTTAACGCCCGCAAAAACAATTATAATATCTACTTAAGAAACCGTATCCCTTATTCGCCTCCTACGACACCCACACGGAAATAAATGGGAAGGTTTATTCTAAATCTGCACGCACACTACTTAAATGAACATACTCAACACTCGCTAATAAAACACAACCTTTGTTCGAGAGGTTGAAATCTGTTGAAATGATATCCATATATGAAAGCATACCCGTAGACCCGTAGACAAAGAAAACCTCTTTTTAAACAATTTTATTTCAGCACTTACAAAAGCATGCATTGCTAAAAAATCTGTGGACATATTCAGCTCAAAGTGATTTTCATATAAAGTACCTATTTCACTTTATTTGATGTGGACTACAATCGAAAATAGTATAAGCTTCGCCAAATACAATGTGAACTTTTGTGATTTTGTCACTGCAACATTTTATCCGTTCTATTTTGTACCTACATATCGAACCCTTTGGACGTTCAGACCAGGCCTGGACTGGACATACCAGGCATACCGGGCAAATGCCCGGTGGATCTCGGCTCTGGACGGCGGGCCATCGACTCCCGATTTTCGCCCATTCGAGCGGTCCACTTTGTTGGGTTCTTTTTTGGGTTCTTACGCTGACCGTTTTTGTAAGAGGATGATCAGACCATCAAACTTAACAACTTTATGTACGCACGGCGACAAATCAACCTACCCATAGTTGGACCTTATGTCCATGAACATAGAGTTCAACTATGGGTAGGTTGATCTGTCGCCGTGTGACGAAACAAAATTAGCTGTTCCATACAAAACTACAATCATAATCGACCCAAAATCTATGGGACAGCAGATTTTTTTTCGCAACTGTGAAAATAGTTTACTTTGACGGTCTGATCAATTGATCATATCCTTAAAAAAAATTCTGCATATTAAGTTGGACCCTTTATGTAGAATTTATACCGATGCCGAAGGGGTCCTTTATTGTCAACAGTTTAGAGAACCCTTTTATTTGACATCGATCCAGTTTCAACTCTGTTATTGATTGAATCCAGGAATAGTACATTAGGGTAGCCTCACCCGGGAATTCACTTTCAATTCAATCATCGTTTCCAATTCTCCGCTATAAAACTACGGACTAAAATTAAATTCCATATTTTTGCGTGAAAATTTTACCTAAAACGAGCTGAAAGTGATCCTCGCTACAACTGCTCGCTTTAAAATATACAGGGTGTTAAGGTAAACTGTTGCATTATTTTAAGGGGTGATTCTACACGTGATTCTGAACAACTTTCCCGAGGAATCCTATAGGAAATTCGTAAAAAAAGTTTTTCTTTCCATTAGTCCAATCATTTTAGAGTTTCCTTATATGGACACCCTAACAATAATGCATCTATCGCTGAAACTTTGCAGTGTGATATAGTAAAGAAAAGTATACCGATTATGGTTGAAAAATTATCTAAGACCGGAAAAATTAAAACCTAGATTATTTGTCAACCGTAATCTGTATAAAGCCTGACCAGAAGTATAAAAAACCTCGCCATGTTGCGGAAAATCATTGGAACGAATTTTTATACTTGGAACACTAACATTAAAGGTGACAGTCGATTGCAGCGCCCCCAAACCAGGATTTTTATTTTCCTGGTCAGGCTTTACTTTATTTTATCACTCTGCAAAGTTTCAGCGTTAGATGAATTATTGTTAGGGTCAAACCCTAAAATGATTGGACTACATACTAAATGCTTTTGGGTGATCGGACCGGACGTTTGTATGGAAAGTCGAAATTTTCTTTTGCGAATTTCCTATAGGTTTCTTAGGAAAAGTTGTTCAGTATCATGGGTATTAACGTAATGCAACTGTTTAGTGTTTACCCTAACAACCTGTAGTTGATAGTTGTAGGCTACAACTTAGGGCTTTTCATACAAACGTCCGATTCGTGTAGCAATGTTTTAGACCACCCCAGGCGGATAGTGGTCGTTAGTTTCTGTACGAGTATCTACTAGTATCTATCTAGTTCTTAATAAATGTTGACAGCTTTTTAATAAGGCATGATCAGAGAATCTAACTAAACAACATGTTCTATAGGACCAACAAAAAAATCGCCAAAACCAGCTCTCCCATGATTCGACTTAGTCTCATACAGAAAGTTGCTCTGTTAGACGGTCTGATCATCCCAATATTAAGAAGGACTCTATCCTATATTGTAAATTCTTCGCAGTCCAACGCTATGCGGCCAGAATTAATATCGAATCATGAATATAATTTCTATATTGCATGAATTCCAGGCCAACAAGCATATTATTGTGTGACATAGGTTCTAGCACCACATTCATTTTAATTATTTTCCTTCTTGATTATAATTGAAAGGTTACATTGATATCTTTAGCATCTTTTTAAACTAAGATCCTAACCCATCAAACTGAACAACATTTACTATTGGAGCAAATGGATCGGAGCATAAAAAATCTGCTGTTGCATACATTTTGAGTGGAGTAGGCATTGCAGTTTAGGTATGGAACAGCAGTTTTTTTTTGCTTCGGTAGGTTCTCTCCCATAGTAAAAGTTGTTCAGTTTGATGGGTAGACCTTAATTTAAAAGGATGCCAATGTAAATGTGTTTAGGTGTCCCTATGAAGTCGTGAGCAATAGCACATTATGATACAAGTGAGCAAAGTTACTCATTACAGACGAGGTGGGATGCAGCACGAGTCGCAGACGAAAGCTGCAATAAGAGCCGAGTCTGTAATGACCAATGCTCACGCGTTTCATACGACGTTTTTCAACATACTTGCGAGGAAAAAGTACTACAATTTCATAAAATACAACAATTTTAGACAAATGTTTGATGAAAATGGCCATAGAAAAAATTGTAGTAGGTACTTGAAAATGGAGCTAGACTTTTTTTTTTATAAAGATTTGATGACTGTAGCCGCGATTCAACCAACGACATGTTGTTGCAAACAAACTAATTATATGAAAAACGTTACAAACTTAATGTTAATGTATTTATAACACAAATTAATGGTAATCTAAACTATTATAAAACTGTAACTGATGTGTGTCTGTACATTGAAGATATTTACAATAAAAAGATTACGATATGGTTTTTAAGTATCCCTGACTCGAAATCAACCTTTTTTAGAAAATGTGTCTGTCTGTTTGTCTGTTTGTTTGTGTGTTTGTTTGTTTGTTTATTTGTTTGTTTGTTCGCGCATCACGTAAAAACTACTGAACCGATTTTGATGAAACTTTTTTAGTTTGATAGCTTATGATCTGAATTAAAATCTGGTATATAATTTGTGCGGACGAAGTCGCGGGTAAACACTGGTTTGTAACTAAAATTAATAGTTTGATGAAATGAAGCGTTTGTTTATCATATTTTAATTAAAACCGATTAATTAATTCAGTAATTTTTTTTTTTTATAAAAACTCTTTGCTGAGATTTAAAAACAAACAATGGAAAAAAAGTTACATTACCACACTAGTGAGGTAATATATTCATTTTTGCACGCGTGTTCTATAAGCTGCATTATGTACCTAAAAGCGATGCAATAAGAACCACTTTACGAGCACGTATGTTGAAAAATGTAGTTAAGATTTCCTATTCCAATATGTGGTGCAGATTTAATCCCGTTGTGTCGGTACCTCAAATGTCGGCGGCATTTCTGGCTAAACGACAAAGTGTATCCTTTGAGCGAGGCAAGCGCCAGAGTCCTTGCGTCCCGTATCGGTTCCGTTCATTCATACAGAAAGCTGAAATCAAGCTAATACCACGGTTTCTAATCACATTACGTGATACTGCCATACGTAGGTACTCTGACAAATAGCTTTGGTCTAAAATCAACGTTTTCATCCCATCTATTCAAAAAGTGTCACTTTAGTCCTCTTTAAGTGCGCCTAAAGTTGCACTTTTTGTTAAGAGACTTTTACAGCGGGCAATGATGAGTTTTGAATTTGGAACATGTATTTTTGCTACATAGGTCCGCGACCAAAGAGACCGAACGCAAATACTAAACTAGAAGCGCCTTTTATTTATTTTCCTCATAGAGGGGGATGAAAAGTAGAGTGTATCACTCGGCCGCAAAATTATTTTTTCCTCGGGCGGCATACTTTGAATCCCTCGCTGCGCTCAGGATTCTACTTTAGAATCCCTCGCTGCGCTCGGGATTCTACTCAAGAATCCTTCGCTATGCTCTGGATTCAAAATAGCGCCCTCGCCTTAAAAATATTATTTTACGCCCTTGTGATACAATCTACTATTACATCACTCACATATACAACAATACAAATAAACATTTGAGGGGGTGGTTTTAGACCATCAAACTGAACAATTTTCACTATAGGACCAATATCGAAATCGCGAAAAAAAAAGATGTCCCATACTTTACAAATCGACTAGAGCTAACAATATGTACCTATGTGATATCCGTTTTTTTTTTCGCGATTTCGATGTTCGTCCCATAGAGAAAGTTGTTCAATTTGACGGTCTAAACAACCCCCTAAGAGTTTTACTTATGAAACACCTTATATCAAAGCTCACATATTTATAAGCATAAGCTTAAACACAAACGCTCACGACTATATTCCCCGAGGGCTGATATGCTTATCGAACTTAATATGCTGACACTTTTTTAAGGGGATGTTCAAACCTTCAAACTGAACATCAACTCTCTCTATGGACCAACATCGAAATCGCGAAAAAAAAAACTGCTGACCCATACATTCGGGTAGAGTTAGGTTGGCAATTTTGTATGGGAAACCATAGACATATTACTCTATCGATAGACAAGCTCGTTCAAACAAACAATATGTCACACAAAATGACACATTGCGGTCTGTCATTGCCATAGTGACGAAGTGAACTCGGGAACATCAATCAGGTGCGGACACCTCATTCAAGTGGAACATGTTGCTTCTAAGCAAGGGCAAGTCTATCGTTAGAGTTTAAGTCTATGGGGGCAACTGTTTTTTTTTTTCGCGATTTCGATGTTGGTCCCGTAGAGAAAGTTGTTCAGTTTGACGGTCTGATCATGATAATCCCCTTTAAAAAGTGTCATCATATTAAGAAGGACCCTATTATAGGCTGATGATGATGATAAAAGATGGCTCACTCCCTCACGCTCTCTTTCATGAAAAGCCTTTGCCCTGTTTTGGGAGCCTATCAAGCCATAACTTACTGTTATTGAAACGGTTTATTGTATTATTGAATCTATCACAGAGCAATACAGACCATTTATCGAGTAAAGTGTCCTCTCGCAGTAAATCTATTCCATTTCCTTGTCTCCCGCACGGTTCACCTGTCTCCTGCTAATTTACTGTTCGCATTCTCGATCCAGCATTGTGTAAGCGTCACAGAGCATAAATCGTGTGTTTATGCCATTGTTTGAGTACGTAGGAGTATTATGGAGAAGCTACAAGCGTATACTGAAAATGGATGGAGATATAACATAAAACTATGCAAAATTGTGCCTTTGCTGCTGCAGGATTTTGACAGGTTGGACCTCAAGTGTGAATGCGATGTTGCTCCTCAAATTGCTCCATCGTTTACCCTACCCTTCTTACCCGGACACCTGCAAGCGAACAGAGCTTATGGAAGTTGCTGATAATACTATCCGTGTGGAAAAATACTGGACTGGAAAAATTTTGAATGACATGCCTTCAACTCGATGGAAAAAAAATCACATGGAATAGAATAAAAGAATAGAATGTTAATTCGTCATCGTAGGTTACTAAGGGTGAAAGGTTGTTATAAATGTACTATCTCTAGATGTACCTTTTGGCATACGTAAAAATTATAGTAATAATGGCTAGATCAGAAAGTTATACAAAAATAAAATAAATTTAAACAATCTCATAAGGTTATGCAGTAAAATAATAATGGTCGTAAATACTTACTCTAATTACATTTCAATAAATTGTGTTATCCAGAAAATTCACAAAGGCATACAAACTGTTATGTTTAACAGTTTGTATGCCAATTGTATGTCAAGGTAATAAAAAAAAACCTCGGATAAACAAAGGAACCTCGATAAATGGGCTCAAAAAACCCAGCACAGCACTACGCACTACTCTTTAGAAACTTTGCTTTATTTATCTTGTTAAAGCCAGTTATTTGTTGAAATGCCAATACTAATAAATTTTCAATTTATTTTATCGTTCATAACTCAATAAGCTTCATCAAGGCTGCCGCCTCAAAAAAGCGATTGGACGCTAAAAAGGTGAAGAAAGCGCTAGATTCCAATATTTTCGCGAGTCAAAAACACCGCTATATTCGGCGCTAAATTCTGATCACATTAATAGTCCTATAAGGTTCTTAAATAGTCTTATTAGTGTTTCCGAAAGCCATCTACTGGGTGAAATTGATATCGTTAGCATCATTTTTAAACTAAGAGTCTACCCATGAAACTGAACAACTTTTACTATGGGAGCAAACCAATCGGAGCAAAAAAAAAATCTGCTGTCCCATACATTTGAGTCGGCGGCGGGTGCAGTTTAGTATGGGACAGCAGTTTTTTTGTTGCTCCGATTGGTTTGCACCAGTAGTAAAAGTTGTTCAGTTTAATGGGTAGACTCTTAGTTTAAAATGATGCTAATGATATCAATTTCACCCTGTATAAAAAAAGCGCTAGATCTAGCGGCGAAAGCGCTAAGGTGGCAGCACTGAGCTTCATAATTAAAAACATTCTTGTCCCAAGGGGCACTCGACGAGTTTATCAGGTTTCAACTTTAATAACTGAATTATCCTTAATAACAGCCCCTATTTATTGTTACCACGATTCAGTAATGGGCCTACGGGGTGGAGTATAACCCCCCCCCCCCCCCCCCCTTCTAACCCTTTATGGAGGGAGGTCTTTGCCCTGCAGTGTGACGCGTACTTGTACAAAATAATGTCACATGGATAACTTTTGAAGTAATTTTTTTAGAGTTCCGTAGTCAAACAAGGAACCCTTATACTTTCCTCAATTCTGTCTGTCTGTTTGTATGCCCCGTTACAATTACTCTTATTTTTGAACTTAATGAATCTAAATTTGACATGAATGAATAGTACAAAAAAAAAAGTATGATATGGCTCTTACTTGACACTTTTCGATGTGACTTTTTGCGAATGTAACATTTTTGCACCCAATACTTTGATGTATTACAGATGCATACACATTCATACACCGAAGCTACGGTAGCAAGTTGTCATAAATGAACCCCCTACATTAACTCGATCCTCTATCTCCGCTACAGTCGCCGCTGAAATAACAACTAAGAGTTAAAGATTATAATAAACTTCTCAAACACAAGAGACAATTCAAATTTCGCTTTTTAATTAAACTCTTGACAGTTTACGCAACGAGGGTAGAAATTACAACCCCCAGAGATTTAATTTAGAAGAGAATTCGCGTCATCTACGTCGCTACGATTATTGTAGGCGTAGCACCGTAGCCGTGTCGTAGCCGCGGGCGCTGTAGCAATAACGTTGTTATGGGTCAAGTCGGCCGTGAATTTATCAATTATTGCGACCTTTCACTAACTGCATTTAGGTGACCAGGGGACCGATCGCTCTAAATAATAGTCCACTGAAATTTCATTGGACTGCATGTGTTAGATATAGGGTGGAGAGATGTGAAAAGATACTGGTAGCTATAGATATTTGGTGTCAGGATTTGTGTTTATGAATAAAATTGTTTACCGAAAACCTTTAAAAAAATAAATATATATAATTAAAAAAAAAACATTGTTGCTCTTCCAACCTATAAAGCTAATTGAGTAAAAGCTATTCGGATTATGTAGGTAAGAATATCGCATCAAATCTATTCTGTTAACATGATCGATCTTTTATTAAGTTAAGAAAGGTACCAAAATTAGAAAACCATTTGGAGATTATCTAATTCAAAGCTTATATCAAAATTATCAGATTTTTCTATGCATTATTTCTCGAGTTATTTGAAAAATAATGAATAATATTATAGAGGTTGAATGAGATTTTATTCCTTTGCCTGCTTGGCTTTTCTATTGTATTTGACAGTTTTTATTTTTAATGTTATGGCGGCCATTGTATTTTTGCCATCCTACGTTTTTCAGAAAATAGAAATATCGGTCAAAAATAAAAAATACGGATCTCTTATTTTTTAACATATTTTTATATTTTTCATTCAAAACAGAGGTTAAAAAAAATGTATGTTGTCAATTCTGCATTTAAGTACTTGTGTTTCGCTAGTGTTCCTCTCCTCTGCTTGTTATCTCTCCAGTAAAAAAATCCCTTCCTCAGCAGCTCGTCGGTGAAATTTTCATATAAAAATTGACGCATTTATTCGAATATATAATAATGTTTAATTATTCCCTTAGAAATTCCGAAACCAGAGTCCTAATAGCAGAACAAAAGATTGTTTCATTTGAAAACCTCTCCAAACTGTTAAATAACTTTAGCGAAATTGTTTGTTCGAACTCGAGCGGGACAATTAGTAACTAATTCTGGGAACGTAACTAATTTCTGGGAAGACGGCAAACTTTATTCCGTTATATATTATTTCCTCTATTTAAGATGGTGTCAAGTCTCAAGTGCTGCCCTCAATCTTGTTTTTTAAATTCCTAGCAATCATTATATTCTATTATAATTGTACAATGCCACTGCTACTGTCCATTATGAGTGGCGACGGGCCAACCCCCCTTCACACTGTACAGAGTCTCGGTACTACTGGCGAAACGTGGATGTTCTGAGGTTTCAGAATATCTCTGACTTCCCCCTCGGGGAATATAGTTGTGAGCATATGCTTACGCTTATTCTTATAAATATTTAAATCAGAATGTTATTTTTAAAGCTGTACATAAATTCGCAAAGTTCATTCTAATACCACAAAAAAACACGTATCAGTCACAGTTTTGTGACGTTTATTTTGCCAAAGTTACCAGTGCGGTTGCGGATAGCCGCTGGGTGTTAGTGGCATCCTAGGTTGCATCAAATATATGTCCTGTATTGTCGTCAGAAAAAAATAAAGCATAGTAAATAAGTTCTGTCTACAAAAATTCTAAATCATTTTGTTTACTTTCGCTAAGATTTTTAGTGAATCGTTCCAGATCGCACTTAATCCAGTATTTGGACAGGCTGCCTCCCCATCCCCCCCTCGACCTTGGTATTCTATTGTGTAATAAAATACGTACCCAGTAATCACTTTCTGTTAAATTAAAACCTTTGAAATAATGATTGAAGTAAGAGCCTGAGGAAAAATGAAAGATATCAAAAAGAATTAAGTTAATAGCATTTCAAAAATGTTTAGTGTAGTGTAGATATTTAGTTGGAATTGATATCATTAGCACCCATCAAACTGAACAACTTGAACTATGGAGCAAACCGATAGGAGCAAAAAATGCAACAGCAGTTTTTGTTTGCTCTGATCGGTTTGCTCCCATAGTGAAAGTTCTTCAATTTGATGATGGGTAGACTCTTAGTTTAAAAGGATGCTATAATAGATTACATACCGAGGACATGAAAGTAAGAAAGGTCTCAAAAGGTTGAACAAATATGTGATCTGAGGCTTTCTTATTTACTGTCCGAGGTTAGTATACTATTTTCCTCCTAAAGCGTGAAACCCACTCAAGAGGTACGCGGAAGGGATAAGGAAGCGGTGTGGAATGGATACGTCACGCAAGAGGCATCGACGCGTCATCGAAGAGTAGGCGATGCGGTGGAGTTCTAGTCTAGGAATAAATACGGTTTGAGATTGCATCAAAGACACTTTAGTAAATTGTGTTTGAACTAATATTACTGTTAGGAGGTCTGGCTCGCTCCGCACTTTAGGTATAATAATGTACCTACGCGGCCCGACGCCGAAGTTTCGAGGCCTAATTCAGTCGATTGTCACGCTCTCATTGCATCGCACCTAACGACGACCTTGCCCTGTAGGCCTACCATGAGTTTTCACCGTACTTTACTACTGTAGTAACGTCACCAATTTTGTATTGAATTTCGTACAGCGCTCCTTGTGGCGTTGAGAACTAATTTCTGTCATACGAATTGGTGACGTAACTACAGTAGTAAAGTACAGTGAAAACTCATGGTCCCTCTGTACTCGGAGTTTCGATTTTCAATTTATCATCTTCGACCAAAATATTATTTCAGTTGAAGTTTAACGCGACAGTTTCGGACCTAACTCCATTGTAATAGAGTTGAAATTGGACCGAAAACGTTCACGCAAAATACATCATCATATCGTATGGCATCGTATGTCTTCCAAAAAAAAAAATCGCAAAATACGTGGTGGTTACACTCCAGTGGTGGACCGGCTATTAGTGAAGCAGAAATGAGCTAAGATAAGTGTTGTCCCATACAACAAAAATAAAAATAAAATATTTTCACCTAAACTACTCGATTTTTGATTTAGGCTTTAGGACAATGTTTCACTAGGATCGAAAGATCTACCGATTGACACAGTTAAAAATAGGTACAGTGAAAAAATATCCTTAGTCCCTCCAATTGCAGTTTCGACCCACTGTGCGTCGGTCGTAGCTACCACGATTTCTTCTTCAGTCGAGTTCGTCGTATGAAGTCAGATTTTCGATAAAATGTATCATAGTTTTAAAGTTACAGTGCCTAAAAGATTTCCATACAAATCTATAATTAATCCCAGCATTAAAACTGTATATTTAAACGAAAATCTGACTTCATACGAACATAGAGATTAGTTTCTAGATTGTTTCTGAAAAATTTCATTGACTTTAATTGGATAGTATTGAAAATATCACTAAACTACGTTTGTATGCAGCGCGGATTTGCGCTCTCGGAATAAACTTCTCTTAAACGAAGCCATCGTGCAGAAAATCACCAAGTTTTCCATGTTTTTTTCATACCTAAATGTAATGTTTTGTTAATGTCTTAATTATTCAAGACATTTTATTTTATTCTTTTACCTGTGGATGTTCTAACTGAGTTTTCAGATTATCTCTGACTACCCCTTCGAGGAATATAGTCGTGATCATATGCTATGCTATGCTAGGCTCCGTAAATTTCCCCGACTATAACGCATGCCGCAGGAGGCACGCGTAGCGTAAGCGGTGAGGAAGGGATAAGCATCGGGCAAGCATCGGGCATCGACGCGGCGCCGCTTCCACGCCGCTTCGATGCCCGATGCGTATCCCTTCCTCACCGCTTACGCTACGCTTGCTTACCCCATACCTCACGAAATAGTCGGGGAAATCTACGGATTTTTGTATGGAGTAGGTTGAATTAATTGCACTTTAGGTGGTAATTTGGGATATAGTAGATACATAAATTGAAGAACATAGGTAAATTGAAAAAACATAAACTGAAAAACATAAATTCTCAACAATCCCCGTTTTTTTTATTGTGTATTATTGAATATCATTTTTATCTATTTTCATATAACAGCTATTTTTGAGTTTAAGAGGATATTCCTGTCAGCGTGCCCGAGCGCGCTGCATACAAACGAAGTTTAATCCTATTTTCTATTAATTAAATTGATCGAACAACTAATAAACAGCTATTTTTGAATTTAAGAGGATATTCCTGCCAGCGCGCCCGAGCGCGCTGCATACAAACGAAGTTTGATCCTATTTTAAAAGTATTAAATAATCGAAGATCTTATCAACAGCAATTTTCAGGTTTAAGAGGATATTCCTGTCGTAACGACGCGTCGTTACGGTACCGGACCCGGCCGCGTAGGTACATTTTTATACCTAAAGGCGGAGTGAGCCAGACCTCCTAACAGTAATATTAGTTCAAACACAACTTACTAAAGTGTCTTTGATGCAATCTCAAACCGTAATTATTCCTAGACTAGAACTCCACCGCATCGCCTACTCTTCGATGACGCGTCGATGCCTCTTGCGTGACGTATCCATTCCACAACGCTTCCTTATCCCTTCCGCGTACCTCTTGAGTGGGTTTCACGCCTAAGGTGGAAAGCGGCAATTTCGTTTAGCGCAGCGGGACGACAATTGACGCTTTCAGCACGGGGGGGGAGAAAATGATATTAATTTCACCTTGTATACTTAATAACTTTACTTATTTAAGTATACTTTAGGGAAATCGTAAATGAATTTTTCGACTTTTCGCTCGAACTTAGAAATCATCACAGTATCTTTACTGTAGTAGCGTAGCATATGCTCTCGACTATATTCTCCCAGGTGGTCCGGTATATTACACATACGCATCGGAATTTCTTCATCAGCACGATGCTTTCCTTCACCGTTTGAGAGCAATCAGTATTACGTGCATAAGTTAGAAATCATAACTTACATGGCATGTCTACCGTGTGAATTTGAACCCCATGATTGAGTGTCCGTTACCACCGACGGACGCTCTTAGTCTTAGTATAGTTGGTATAGTGAATACTTAGATTATCTAGATGGAACGTCGCCTCACAAATGGAAAACAAAAATGGTTCCATTTTTTGACAGATGTGTGCGTGACAGGTGCGTTCTACGCATGTTTAAACCTTTCAGTGTGTGAGTGGTTTGGGTTACCAGCAGAATTCCATCTCCCTTAGAATCTGGGAAAATTTAGTCATCTTTGGAAGTCAACTATACTATACAGGGTGTAAAATTAAATGCGTTGCATATCGAACGGAATGCTCCATACCATCAAACTGAACAACTTTCACTATGGAGCCAACATCGAAAGCACGAAATAAATTTGTTGTTCCATAGTTACTTGAAAGGGGAGGCCTTTGCCCAGCAATGGGATGAAAGGGGCTAATAAAAAATAGTTAATCGACCAAAATGTATGAAACAGCTGATTTTTTCGCTATTTCGACCTTGGACCCATAGAGAAAGTTGTTCAAAGACTATCATGCACGTGAATTATTATCTCGACAGTGGTTATAAGAGATCGGATATTCAGATGCATAATTTACCTAACTTCATTTTTCACAAGAATAATAAATGGACGCGTCTTTTTATTTTATGACGCAATCCCAGGATCATTCCGAAGTCCCGGGATTGCTAAAAGATTTATCTTTATAAAAAATATCATAGAACTAGGACATTTGAACAACTCGGACAACACGAACAACTCGGACAACATCAACAACTCTAAATTTGGTCAACTTATACAATATTGTATGAGTTGACAGAGTTGTCCGAGTTGACCAAGTTGTTCATGTTGTCAGAATTGTTTTGTTGTCGAAAGTCCTTAATTGGACAACATGGACAAATTGGACAACCTTATCAATAAATTCAGTTGGTCAGGTTGAGAAAGTTGTCAGAGTTGTTCATGTTGTCAGAGTTGTTCATGTTGTACGAGTTGTTCATGTTGTACGAGTTGTTCATGTTGTACGAGTTGTTCATGTTGTCGGAATATCATAGTGGTGAGGATAGGTACTTAAGTGTGACAAAACAGTGCGTGTGGCACGATTTTTTTAATTAACTTTATTCAGAAATGCATATCTTTATTCAGTTTCCGTTATTCCTTTCCGTTTTCCGTATAAAATTTTGTTTAGGTAAATATATTCATCCGATCTCTAATAATTATGTTCCTTTTCACCACCATAGTTAGTAGAAATAAAGTTCAGAAGAAATAAAGACTTAATAAAGTGAAATCATTTTTTTTTGCTTTTAGGTTGTATGAACGAAAAACCGTTGTCTATTAGTTGATAAAAATAGTAATGAAAAAAAAACGAAACGACTATTGATCGAGGCATAATGGCGGGAAATTTAGAAAGAAAAATCTGACCACACTTTAAAAATGGCCTATGTAAACAAAGAAAAGTTTTTCAAATTTTCAATCAGCTTATTGTATCTCAAATCATGGTGAAAAATTAATTTATAAGTGTGAAACATGTTAATCTTTTTTTTATTGTGCATATTTTTGTGAATTTGTTACAATTTGATCATGTAAGTCATTTTTTCGGAATTTTTTATATTGGATTCAGGAGGTCTGCACCGTTTCGCGTCATGATTGAGACTATTGGAAGGTTTTTGAAAGGAGTACGGTTTTTACCTACTTTTTTTGGGACCATTTCGCCCGCTGGTTGCTCTGTCTATATAGTCTAAGAGTGAATACAGTCAGAAAATACATGCCTCGAAGTCTTAGACAATTTATGTAAATTATCTAAGACTTCGAGGCGGGTGCCTCGCGTAGCATTTGCCAACGTAAAAAAATCAAGAAATCTTATGCATTTACATACAATTTTATACCTCAATTAGTTATCACTAAACAAGAGAGCCTATAATTGCAGAACAATAACTTCGAATTTAACACGTTTGGGGTTCACACGACACTGTTTTTCATGATTTTAGTAATGGAATAAAGTTCAAAGTTGCGGATTTCATGCAGTGGTAGAAAAGTTTGTTAGTAGAATAACACTAGCTTGTCCATATAAAATTAACTCTTAAGGGGGTTGTTTAGACCGTCAAACTGAACAATTTTCTCTATGGGACCAACATCAGAATCGCGAAAAAAAAATCTGATATCCCATACATATTTTATAGCTTGAGTCAATTTGTAGAGTATAGAACATCAATTTTTTTTTTCGCGATTTCGATATTGGTCCCATAGAGAAAGTTGTTCAGTTTGATGGTCTAAACCACCCCCTTAAATGTTTATTTGTAGTTTTGTAACACCTTGTATAAATAGTCTAAGCTCCAAGTTGAAACGTGTAGTTGCCTCCACAATAAGCTGGAAGATCGATTTGTAAAGCATTGATGTACTTGACTATACGATTATTTATTCGTATGTGTGCCCAGGACTTTCCGATACACGGGATGGCAGCCCGTTCGCTGTGTACTTTGAAAAATTGCAATGTAGAATTTAGATTGGTAAGCTGGGGAAGGAAATACGCTGCCGTTTGCTCAGCGGCAGCGGCGCGGGCGGGGGCGGCAGGGAGCCAAGAAAAGTAAACCTATTTATATTCACGGCAGGAACTAAGCACGATTTGTCCTGTAAACAATTTATTACACCGTTTTAAGCGAGGTTTTTCTTTCATTTTTCTTCTTGAGTGGCTAGTAATATAATATAATAACCAATGACACTGGCTACAACTATATTCTTAAACAGAAAGTTGGTAGTCGTTGCAACTGACCACCACCTAAGAGATTGCGGTCGTGAGTTTATGTACCTACATGTATATCATATACCATCATAATATTTTAGATCAGCTTACACCATACCAAAAATAACTAGGTTATCGTTTACAAACATGATCAGGCATTATCGTATGGCGTTAATTTACCTAAACTACCTGTATACTATTCCTTTAAACACTGTTAGCTAGAATTAAACTAATAGGTTGGTGTGGTTAATTTTAATCGTATAGTATTAAAAGCTAATGAATGAATTGATGCAGCAATCAATCAAATTACTTATAATTGTGTCATGAAAAGCAGAAAACAGTGGTTACTAATTGTGTATTATTTTATCACATTAAACGTGTTAAGGTCTTGAAAATTGAAGGTTATAGCAGGTCCCGAGTAATATTTTCTATGAGAAACGCGATTGCCCAGCGCTCCGAAAAGTGTGTGCGTGAGCCGTATTTTCGATTAAAAAGAACTAACCAAAGTACTTTTTCTAGATTTTTTTTATGATTTCACTAGTTAAACTAATGGTGAATATGTGAGTATAAATGCAAAAAATCGGAAACTAGGTATTTTAAGTTCTTCTAAAACGAGAAAAATGTTTAAAAATGCATGAAAATACGTCATCTTTGTGACGATTTTCTATCGAGTGAAGTAATTCCAATCGTGTATTCAGTTTATGATTTCACTAGATAAACTATCCAAAAATACTGAGGTATGACTTTAGTTTCGGTAAATGGTATAAATCTAGTCGTAAAATGAAAAATAAAAGATGCCTCCGAGGTATTTCCAACTACTAAATATTACACCTTAATGTACAAAATCGGTTGTGAATTGTGTATGTATGTATGTACTGTTTAAGTAATACAAAAAAGTTGGAACCGCGATGGGTGGTTGTGGTGGTGTAAGTGGTGGTGGTGGTGTTGGTGTCGTATACGACATTATTTTCTATGAGAAGCCCTCCGAAAAGAGCGTGATTAAGTTTATGGCGTGTGGCGTATTTTCGATTAATAAAGAGCTACAAAGAATGAACAAAAGTACTTTTTATATATTTTTTTATGATTTCACTAAATAAAGTAATGGTGAATATGTGAGTATAAGTGCGTTCACACACGATGACGCATTGACGCAGCGGCAGACGTCAGTCCGTCATTTGTGAAGCAAGGAGTTGTATGAAACCGCATGTAGAACCACACACGGTGACGCATTGACGCACCGGGTGTGGTTCTATGGACTGACACCGCTGCCGCTCCGTCAGCGCGTCATCGTGTGTGAACGCACTAAATACCCAAAAATCTGATACTATTTTAAGTTCTTCTGAAACGGTTTATTTTGACATTGTTTTTGTGGTCAAGGCTAATTAATACACACATCCTTGTAAGTAAAATGAAATACTGCTAAGAAATATTTTATTGTATTTCACTTATAAGAAATCCACTAAACAAACATTTTAACATGTATTAAGCCCTTACTAAACAGTAAACACCACCTCCAACAAGTTTACTACGTTCTACAAAATGTCATGAATAAACAGCGCGCTTCAATACCGACATCGATAGCACAGGACCACTTCCCTTGCGAATCAGATTTTAGCTCAGATACGTTTGTATCTGTATCAAGCAATCTGGGCAACAAGTGATTGGGATGGATAGCTTCTGTGCTTGTGACGATACGGTAGGTACTTGATAAAACGCTCCAGTAATTTATAATTTAAGTTTGATTGGTGTTACGAGCAGTATTGATCGGACAGAATATCGTGTTTATTGCAAACAGTTATGTTACTCTTCTATAAATACTGACTAGGTAATGACGACCACGGTTGGTGTAATGGTTACCACGCCGGACTGCCAAACCAGGGTCCTGGGTTCGAATCCCGGTTCGGTCATGGATGTTATATGTTTGTGCCGTTGTTGTATGGTTTCCATAACAAAAAGCCTATAAGGTTTAGTGCGTTCACACACGATGACGCACTGACGGAGCGGCAGATGTCAGTCCAAAGAACCACACCCGGTGCGTCAATGCGTCACCGTGTGTGCTTCTACGTGCCGTTTCATACAACTCCTTGCTTCACAAATGACGGACTGACGTTTGCTGCTCCGTCGACGCGTCAGTGCGTCATCGTGTGTGAACGCACTTACTTGGGATAATTACAATGTATGTATATGCCTGTGAGCGTTATTTATTTATTTAAAACAATTTTAATTAAAGAAAGAAAAGATTTTATTTGCAAAATTCTAAAAACACTATGTAAGTTAGTTGTAACCTTGCCAAAAACCCGTACTGGAATTTTATTCATTTACCCTTCCACGGGGTTCAAGCTATCTCTATTTTTATATTTAAATACAGACAAACAGAGACATTCACATGTAGTATGGATTAAAGTTTTATATTTTAGTACTTATAAAATAAAATATTTTTTCATGACTGTTTGGATGGAAGTTTAAAAGTAAACTAAACCGTACATTTAAACGGTCCACAAACTTCTAATCAGGACAGGAAAGACCTCGTTAAAAAAAAATAGAGACCCGCTGCCTGTTGCATGGCGGTTATAAGAACATCACCTAACAATCATACAAAATGTTTTTAATATCTATACCAGCAACCACTTGTTGCAACTAGGGATAACTTCAGTGAGTGCCTATATATTTTTAAATTATTATTAAAAGCTTTTATTTAACTTGCTATGTTTATTTATAGTATTGTAGCCGGTGGACCAAAAAGATTACCGATTGCCGTTTAGAAATTGCTGTAAGGTACTAAATGACTAATATAATAAACCTAAGTCTTACAGATCACAACCCGCCATAGAAAAAATAAATAATAATAATATAATAATAATAATAATGGCCCCGCGGGGGCAGCTTGTGGCGAGCTGACGGTGAGTGGCGACACCGCGGACCCCTATCCAGGGGGACCATACAGACATGCGCATACACACACACGTACAGACAGTAACACACCCCCCTACCTCTGGCTTGCCTTCATTGGCCGTCCAGAGTGGAATCGCAAGAGCAAAGAACCTATGCTCCAGGTTGGAAGTGTATTGCACGTAATGGCGTAATAACGGGGAAACCCGCTCACGGGGGTAACTCCGCGATGGTGAAACCGGTGCCGCACCTCTTGACAACCTTTAGCCGCTCAATGGGATGTTGCCCCATTGTCGCACTTTGTGCGTGCGGCCGTTTTATGGGGCCCACTCGACGAGTTGGCGAGTCACCGCCTGCCCTATTTACAATTTTGAGACTAGTTGTCATGGCAGGCGTCCGTTAGTCTCCTCCCATAGCCCAGTATCCATCCATCCAACTTTCACCTCTATAGCCCAAGACCTTATTTTTCCATCACGGCCATAGCGCCGGACTCCAATAGTCTTTGCACCTGGCGGGGACCATCCCCGTGTGTATCATGTTGTGCGCTCGGAGATGGTATCCGCCATGTGTATCGTATCCCTTACATTTAGATTAACTTGTCTTTTGAACGGGCCTCTACATGTTGGCTTCGGCTCCATGCACGCCTTCCAAAGGTCCGGGACTTAATTGCCCGTGATTACGGATCGTAAGACACATAATAATGGGACGTAATTTCCCGTGATTACGGAACGTAAGACATATAATATAATAATTAATAATTTAAATTTTCAAATTTAGAGGTTACCGTATTTTTTCTATACTGTCATGTTCTTCACCTTAGTTCAATACCCATACGTAATAGTAAGACACCAAAATCTGGTGCTGTGCTGCAGCCAAGATCCTCTCCATACGAGGGAACTCCTCAACGGTTCATAGGACCGACAAGACCGACCGGCATAGTAAAATTGTTTTCATCGCGAAATGTATTTCTTATTTAAATTAATATTTTGCAATAAATTACCCATGTTGAAACCACGATAATTCGAATTACGAGCAGTTGGTACAATTTCTTGGTTTGTACACAAATACTCAGTTCGTTATAATTTTGAAAATAAAATTTAAGTAGTAATTTGTACAATCTGTCAATAATTCCCGCAGTTAATACAATTTCTTCGATTCTGCTCTCGATTCTAAACAAACTACTTTCTAGTTTTGCGTTGATTCATTAACACGATGTATAATGTATAAGTTTCAGAAGGCCAATTAAAGGCCTCTCCTGCTCTTCCACTCGTTCCTGTTTTGGACAACCTCATGGCCATTGGTCGTCAAATTTGTTCAGGTCATCACGCCACCTCTTCCTGGGTCGACCTGGACGCCGCCCACCGTTTTCGGGACTTCGGGGGTCCAGAGCATAACGATTTTTGCCCATCTCTCAGGATGCATGCATCCGACAGACACGACCGGCCCACTCCCATTGAAGTTTAGCACTTTTCTCTCCGACGTCGCGTTGGCTATTTGAGTTTTAGGCCAGTAAAAATAAATACTCGTATAAACATAACGCCCAGAACGTAATTCAACTTAAAAACGAAATAAGTTTAAAAAAAGAAAGGTTTAGATAAAACGAAAGTAGGTAGGTATATACGTAAAATAAACTCACCCGAGCGCCTACCAACGCTACAGTAAACTTTGAATCTCTGTAAAGCGTTCTTACGCAAACACTCTGAAAAAGAAAGTAACTAAATATTTGAACAAAAGGAAAACAAGGCGTCCTTGAACATTGCTTTATGTAGGAGCAACTGGTAACATTTGTTCCTAATTCCTATGTATTTTTACGATTTCGAAACTTCTTCCATTTCTGTCAAATGCTCAATGTTCCTTTTTAGGTGGTAACTTTTATTTTATTCGCAGTGTTATTTTGATTTTTAGGATTCCGTACCCAAAGGGTATCCGTCCGTCCGCCTGTCTGTCTGTCTGTTCTACATATTTAGGGCTGTAACTTTTGAACCGTAATAGTTAGACAGTTGACATTTTCACAGAATGTGCGTTATAATGACGGATTGGCGACAAATAATATAGAGCAAACCCTACAGTATAACAACAAATAATAAAAACCGGCCAAGATTGAGTCGATCTTCCGCTAAAGGCCCCGGAGAAAACAAAACAAATAGGAAGTTAATATGTTGTGTAATGGTGCGAGTAGCCCGACTCACACTTGACCGGAATTTATTTTATTGCCTTTTCAACTTCGATCAACAATATACAAATAGATAACGCGTCGCATACAAAATCAAAGAGAAATTCTGTCCTCGTGAATATATACAACCTTTTTTGTTAACGAACCGAGAAAACAGTCCGAATACATTATAATTTCGACCTCAAAACAACCATAATTCCTAGTAATTTTTGAAGGAACACTGCGGCATTACGAGACGTGCTTACGTTGGCTTTGTTTGAACGCAACTAATTCAGAATAAGACCTCACTTCAATAGTGAGGCGTTATTTGCCGGGACATGTTTTGAGCGCTGACGCGTTATCTAGTTGGATATTGTTGATCGAAGCTTTTCAAGGTGGTTCGTTATGACGATACCTATCATCAAAATTGAACAGCGTCGACCGATGTACGTTTAGTAGTAGTACGCTAGGTATTTTATGATATCATTTATTCAGCAAAATATCTTTCATGTATTTACCTACCCATGACATGACCCGGGACACGGAACCTATTACCTACCTATACATGATGTATAATTATAGTACATTATGATACAAGTTCGGTGAGTTGATAATTACAGCCGAGGCGTTATGCTACAAGAAAGCTGAGGCTGTAATTATCAAAGCGCACGTGTGTCATACGACGATTTATAACATATTTGCGAGGAAACAAGGAAATAAATAAAACTCGGACATTCATAAACTACTAAATCTAAAAAAAAATAGCGGTGAAAAAGCGCGCGGAATAATTTTAACTTGAACACAAATTAGCGATGCGCGCGCATCAGCGCTTTCTTTTTTCTTATCTCTTAAGGCAAAGGCACAAAAATAGAGAGTATTACTAATAAAGTAAATTAATATTGTTTGTTTTGGTTGTAATAAAATATATAAATGGTTGTAATTTATTGTCAAAATTAATTAAATTAAAGAATTATATGTTAATTTTATTACATTTTATCCTCAGATAAATTAACAGGAATGGATGCGATATTACGCGCGTACCCCTCTGCCAAAGACGCATGCTCAGTGAGCATACCCGTCATATAAAAATAGTTGACGCGCGTCCCGCGCCAGTATATAAAACTCCCCCCTCACCCCCGCAAAATTGACAGACTTTTTTGCGTAGAAATGAGAGATCATTTCCAATCCATTCCTGTTAATTTATCTGAGATTTTATCTCCCAAAGTTAATTTTATTCATAAAATGTTGACCACTTTTCTGACATAAAAACTCTTTGCTAAGATCTAAAAAATTTAGTTCGTTTTGGACGCAACCGTCCGTTTTACTTTACATTACCGGACTTGGTCGTAATGTGATACATTATGTTAGTGAAATTGGTCAAATAAGAGACCCTTTACGAGCAAATGTGTTATAAAATACGTTACATAATCTACAGTGCTTCAGACCATCAAACTTAACAACATTCACTAAAGAGCCATAACAGCCATAAAATCGGCTGTTTAGTTCTATACATTTTGGTTAGAGTAGCGGTTGGGGTTTTCAATGGACCACCGAGGGAACACCAGTTTTTTTTTTCGCTATTTCAGTGTTGGCTCTCTGGTTTAGTGAAAGTGGTTCAGTTTGATTGTCTGATGCACCTATTTAAGTATACAGGGTCCTTCTTAAGGTGGTTTCAGTCCATACAAAACTTTCACGTAGAACACGCGTAGACGGTATTAATAAAAGCAATGTTTTATATGGAAAAATAGCTTAGAAAAATAGCTTAGAAAATCTAGATTGCGCGTCTCAAATAACATTTACAATTTATAATACAATTACGAAGATCTTTGGGTATTTTGGAATTTTGGCTTTGGAATTTGGGCTTTGAAATTTTGTATGAATAATTTCGAAGATGATATCTTCGTACCTAATTATATTATAAATTGTAAATATTATTTCATACGCGCAATCTAGATTTTCTAAGCAATTTTTCCATAAATAAAACATTACTTTTATTAATACCGTCTACAAGTGTTCTGACAACTCTGCAACCACATGCTGACACTTTTTAAGAGGATGATCAGAGCATCAAACTGAACAACTTTCTCTATGGGACCAACATCTAAATCAAAATCGAATCGAAATCGCTAAAAAAATCAGCTGTCCCATAATTTGGCTCGAGTACTTAGGTTTGCAGTTTTGTATGGAACAGATGATTTTTTTTTCGCGATTTAGATATTGGTCCCATAGAGAAAGTTGTTCAGTTTGACGGTCTGATCATCCCCTTAAAAAAGTGTCAGCATATTAGGAAGGACCCTGTAAATAGATACAAACATCCATGTCTCGGGTACAAGTATTCATATTCATCATACATATATTTGTTCCTTACGGGATTCGAACCCGCGACCCTCGGCGACAGCAGGCAGGTTCACTACAGACTGTGCTGTCGGGCCTTATAATGCTCGATAACTTCAACTATTCCTGCCATTAGGCGAAATTAACGTTACCTGTCTACTAGAAACTACTGATTAATCTTCGTTAGTTTCAACTTCTGTCTGTTCGTAACTTTACTGCTAACGTCATTTACATCCTCTAATGGTAGCTACGAGTAAAGAAATTGGTAATGAAGATTATCAGAGGGACCATACAAAATTTCTAAACGTAGTAACTTATATTAATCTGTGATTTTAGTGCCAACCAAATACCCAAAGATCTAGGATATTCCTGATTCCTTAGCAAATACCTATGGTCTAAGTTTATTATTCGTATGGTCTAAGCAAATAATACCTTTTTCACCTCACAAGCTCGGAAAGAATCTGTTTATCATTCGAAATCGGAGTGCAAAAGTGCATTTTATCCGCCAGCGTAGAAAGAGTTTTTAAAATTCGAATCTCTCTATTCAATATTTTTCTATGCCGCCTTATTGTGCCAAAACATCGCCAAAATGTTTTTTTTTATTTTATTTTTTTTTTCATTCATCCAACCAGCATTTTCCTCGCCGTTGTGAGGTGAAAAGTTGTGTGTTGCGCTCGGCAGCAAAGTTATTCTGCGTCTCGTAACTTTGAAACCTTCGCTAAGATTAGGATTCTATTATTGAACCACGAGCGTAGCGAGTGGGTTCAAATATAGAATCCTGAGCGCAACACAAAATTTCACCCACAACAGCGAGGAAAAAAAGTGAATTGCTAAAAAGAACATTTTAAAAAGTTTTTTTTTTCTTGCAGGCCAGTGTCATGAAATAGTTATTAAGCATTTTCAGTGGATTGGCGGTATAAAAAAATATTGAATAGACAGATTCTAATTTCAAAAACTCTTTTCACGCTAGCGGATAAAATGCACTTTTGCACTCCGATTTCGAATGATAAACAGAATCTTTCCGAGCTTGTGAGGTGAAAAAAAAATTTCTTACCAAAAAGATTTTATTCCCGATCCCATATATATAAACAGCAATAGGTAGGTAGGTACTGTCAACAAAACGACAGCTAAATTTTGCGCGATGCCATTTTCATCCGAAAAAAAAATTGCAAATGGTTTTTCCCACAGACTGTACCTAATACTCTAACACCCGTATTCTTAGTTGTTTCCTTGAGGCTTCCTTACTCGAGTCGAGGACGTTTTTGACATGTTTGTCATACAAATTATGTCAAAAACGTCCTCCACTCGAGTGAGGAAATGTCAAGAAAACAACTAAGAATATGGGTGTAAGCCCCACTTGCGCCAACCTGGGTTAGCAATAAACTCTAGGTTAAGTTGGTAACCCATGATTTTTTGTATAGAAAAACAACTGAAAGAGCTATTTTATCCGGAGTTAGTTAATTGCTAACCCGTGGTTGGCGCAAGTGGGGCTAAGTCTGTTGTTTTCCCGGTTTTTTTCCATCAAAAACTGCCTGGAGTTGGTCAAATAAAATATATACAAACTATTTGGATCCTATTTTTTTTATATTTTGAAGATCAAACCTGTGTTAGCTAAATGCAAGGTTAAATGAAAGCTTCTGAAATGAAAGAAAAAGATCATGCTCAAAATTATATTTTTAGGCTGAACTTGCGTCTGGTCAAACTGTCACCTAAAGATAGGACATGTAGGTACAAAGCATTATTACAACAAGAAAATCCTTAAATAATTGATACTTTTCCTTACACCCTGTATAAGAGTGCAGCTTTGCTCCCTTAGTAAAAGTTGTTTAGTTTGATGGATAGACTCCTGGTTTAAAAGGATGCTACTGAGTATATTTTTATGAACATAAATAAATAATGATTATTACTTATTGGCGTAAAATAAAATTTAATCTATGATAATAAGACTTTGTCCATTATTTTTCACATTCATGAGTATTGACTTTGAACGAACAGTTTTAATAAGACGATAGGAGTCGCGTGGCTAAGGGGGTCCCGAGTAGACGCGTTCGGCTTGCGATTTAATTAGCCACGTGGCTCCGCCGTTTTATGGCGGTTTCGAGTGTGTGTTTGTTTAAAAACGGGGCTTTGAGATCGCCATATCCTATCACCGTACAATTTTGAATTATTTTTATTTAATTTATTTTGTCTGCATTCTAGTTCGTTTTAAGATTTTAAGTTTTAATTACGCTTTTCTATCCTGTGTCATTTTTATCCTGTGCAAATAATTTAAAAGTGAATATCGTTATTGTATACTGAAACCACAGAATTAATACTGTACTAACTACCTGAAACCTTTGTCTCGTAGGGCACGTAAACCATGTGGTCTTTCCTAAGCCGGATTTAATCTTCAACACTTGACACTGGCGAAATCTAACAAGGAAACGCCATTAAATAAAAATAAGTAGAATAGAATAAGACGATAAAATACAATGGAATACAACAACCAACTCAACGACAAAACAAAAACATTTTTCCGTCAGCTTCAAAGCATAATTACTAAGTAATTTTAACAGGAAAGGATTATTATGCGAAGACAGAGTGGTTTTGCCTCCCGGCACTTCGCTCGACCGGCGAAGCGCTGTTTGTCAGCCAATTTAGAGCGGTCACGGCTTCCCGACAATGCCCTTCTAATGAAATTTGCTCCCGGGATCCACTTTATTGGCCATTTAAGCTCCCGTCAAAGATCTGACAACCTAACTCAAAGACTTGTCTCACTTCATGTGCTGCTCACCAATCTGTGAACTAGATAACCGGTTCTCAAACATTTTTCGACATTGACGTACCAAGAAGAGGACGTCAGGTCCACGCCACGCTAAAAATAGGCCGGACCAAAAGAGACATACGAGTAGTTACAATGTAAAAAAGGAGCGCTAATCACGCGCCAGTCTTCATTTGATTCAACTAACTTACTAGACGTCCATAATAAGCATAATGCTTATGCTCATGACTATATTCCCCGAGGGGTAGTCAGAGATATTCTGAATCCATAACGTACATAATGCCGTACCATTTTATGTTTTCGTAAAATTAGTAGGTACCTGGGTGGGTCTAAACTCTAAACCCACCGCCGCCGATATAGAAGAATTTTGGGGGCACCTAGACTCACCATCGTCCTTACGCACATACTATGAATTTGTACCACAACATTTTCGCATTACCTTCATGGTGTTAGGGTAGACAGCTGCATTAATTTAATGGGTAAATTGTTTGTACTACTATTAACTTTAATATTAAATAACATTCCCTAAGAAACCAAAAGGAAATTGTCAAAAGAGTGATTCGCCCATGCTCGAATTTTTCATGTCCACGCTGAGAATCCTAGTGTAACGTGAACTTATGCATATCATTTATTTTTTTTGTAGTAAAGGGCTATGTGTTTCACTTGTGTACATGAATTTTATTATGTATATACATACACATAAATAAATAAAAACAATTATGTGTCGAAATTCAGCATTCGGTGGCGTGTCCACAATCCATTTTTTTCCATAAATATGCTCGCCAAGCAAATGTTTCCAAATAAAATCCAAATAAGTTATGCCCTATATGATCTTCATTAAGCAGACTATCTTAAATCAGCTGAACAATGGTTCTGTATACATCGAGGACCTTTGGACACTCGACCAAAATTTGTCCACGCATCAGCATAAGTTTCGGTGGCAAATATTCAAGTCTATTTTTCTTATTGTAAAAGCATTAAATATGAGCTGTTTTCTAATTAAACGTACCATATCGATTGCGTCCTAGGACCCTAGGGCCATATGCACATGACACTGCTACTGGATGTCTCACTAAACGCGGAAGTATAGCCTTCGGTGGCAAGGGGGACAAAAATTTTCAATTTCGGTGGGTCAATTTTTAATAGGGTTCTGAAAGTCTAGACTACTGTACCATTCATGTAACCGATTGGTTTTTGGTTGCATTATTTTTTTCAATTCAATTCAATTCAATTCAAGTCATTTATTCAATATAGGAGCCTGAAGCACACTTATTAAACGTCAATACTTTTTTAAGCTACCACCGCGTCGGAACGTGTTATAATGTTCACGATTTAAGCTTTTAATCGGATAGTTAGTTTTTTTTCTGTGCATTTTTTTCCTAGTGGTTCCAACTTCGGTGGCTCAGTTTCGGTGGCTTCGGTGGCGTTTTTTGAGGCCACCGAAATTGAAAACTGCCACCGAAACTTAAAAGGTTGAAGAATTCATTGTAATTAGGGAATCCAATCCCGCACTAAAATCGCGATCCCGCATGCCTGCGGGATTGAGGTCAATAATCCCGCGGATCCCGCGGGACTGCGGGATTGAGATTTTTTTTAACCATTTTTGTTTGTTTTAAGTACCTAGTTTAAAAAATGAATTAAGGACAAGTACATTTAAATATTTTATCATTAATGTGGTTGCAGAGTTGTCAATTTCATACAAAACCTTGTCATAGAACACTCGTATTAATAAAAGTAATGTTTTATATATGGAAAAATAGCTTAGAAAATCTAGATTGCGCGTATCAAATAATATTTACAATTTATAATATAATTACGAAGATATCAAGCTTTGAAATTATTCATTCATTCAAAATTTCAAAGCCTTATGTCTTCATAATTATAGTATAAAAATATGATAAAGTATCTAACGTTTCATATTTTAGATTTGATTTTATCTTGTTGCATATAATATAGCCAGCAGCGAAAAAAGCATACTCAGCTTCCACACTAAACTTGTAGGCGGAATTGACTTTAAATAAGTATAAGAAGCTTCCAAGTATTTTCCTCTATTCCCTCCACATTCAATGAGGGATTTTCCGAAAGCCATTAAAAAGAAAAAGTAGTTCGTAATGCCTCGATAGATGACGTTGAGGAGATATGGGTTGCAGATAATAAAATACAAATAAAATGGTAAGAATTTGTGTTTTTAAGTAAACAGAAAAATATGAATAAGCATTTATTTAGTTACTCAGTGAAATGAATTTTTGTTTACTTTTTAGCCTACAAATTTCGTCTTCGGACTCCTCTCTGGTCAAATAATGTTCGTTGAACTACGTTTTACTAGCTGTCATAAAACTCCTCATTACCTCGAGTGGGTATGGGTACGCGCACAACAGGCCTAGACTCGGCTACCCATTCAGTACGGAGACTGAAACTGACTCTAAACTTAGTGTAGGCGAAGGCTCATCACGACTTAACAGATTTTTATCTTATCTGTTAGTCGAAGTGATGAGGCATGTCTTTTTCACTGTCACAAAGATGCTGGTTATCAGTTTCAGGTTGTACCCACGCGTCTGACAGCAGTCTCTCGATTAAACACTTAATTTTAGTTCTTAGCTTAACTTTGCTTGGATAAAAGAATGGATCTTCCACCACAATTGCAGATCCTGAATCTTTTTCTAGATATATTTTTGGATTTTTCAAGTAAAGGAACACGGAATTATTGATTTGCGGCGTTCTTTTATCCGGCGAGATGGCTTCACTATAAGTTCAAAAATGATTTAGTAGTAAATTTAAAACTAAAAACAAAATAATTTTCCATACAAATTATATAGAAAAGGCACGAGTTCTATGAGAAAGTTGTTAAATCAATTATTAATGAGGCTGTGCTGGGTCTTACAAACAATAAGAACGCCGTTTGGTCCCCTTTTTTCATAAAAAAATCAATCCCGCAAATGTGCGGGATCCCGCATGAGTAATCCCGCATTTGTGATCCCGCAAAAAAGGTGCGGGATCCCGCAAAAGCGGATCCCGCGTTTGCGGGATTGGATTCCCTAATTGTAATTATTACAAAATACGCATATTTGCTTACATCACTATTCCACAAGGGTAGGCAGAGACTACCGCTCGCAACGCGCTACTATTCTTACCTAATTCCAGTTATTTTTTTGCCGCGCCGGCGCACCGGCGCCACCGCAATGTCTATCGCGCCGGTGCGCCGACCACCAAGGCCGGCGCGCCGGCGCTATTGAAACTGCGGCCGAATTGAATTGAGCAAGTCAAGTTCCACCAAATACATTAATATCCCGTAATCCACCTCGAGGTCATGTGCATTTTTTATAAGCTTTTATTTATTAGTTAATAGTAACATGTTTGGTAACTACAAATCTTATTGCATGTAAGCTACATGCAAGTTCTCGCAATCAGAATTGACTGAAATGTGGCATACATATACCCGACGTCAGTGCAATATTAGGGTGGCCAAAACCTGATCTGATGATGGAGCTGGAAGGTAGTGATATGATCTCCGTTGTAGTTGACATGGACCCACTGAGATTCAAATCGTGAGATGGGTCTCGACAATTAGATGGCTTACAAATAGTGATCAGGGTCTGATGATGGAGCCGGAGAGTCATCACTGGATCTCCGCGGTGGTAAATATAGACCCACCGAGTTTGGGCTTGTTAGATTGGTCTCGCAATGAGTAGTTGGGTTCCAAATGGTGATCAAGGTCATCAGACCTCATCAGTGATCAGTCCATAGTCAGATGGAGCCGGAAAGCTGCCATTTAGGAGGCGAAGGTTCGATCCCCGTCCAGGCCGACTCGTACCAATGAGTTTTTCGTAATTTATGTACGATTTGTAACACCACTGGCTTTTCAGTGAAGAAAAACATCGTGAGGAAACCTGCATGCTTCAATTTCGAGGCATGTAGGTTTTGTATCCACTGTCCATTATAAGTGGCGACGGGCTCACCCTCCGTCACACTGGACAGATTTTCGGTACTACTGGTGAAACGTGGATGTTCTGAAGTTTCAGAATATCTCTGACTACCCCCTCGGGGAATATAGTCGTGAGCATATGCTATGCTTATGAGTCCAAGGCTAGTAGAGCTGCTCGACTATCAGAGTTTATTATGATGCACGCAGCTTTTGTACAGATTAAATTCAGCTGTTATGGCGTAGACTTCAACTTGAAAAATTGAGGCGTAGTTTTTCTAGATTTTGACTCACTTCGATGCTAGGTTTTTGGCCATATATCCCACAGCCGACATCATTGCCTTTCTTGGATTCGTCTGTGTACCAGGTTAGGCAATTGTCTTCGTTGGTATGCGGTTTTGTAGCCAGTCATCCCTTGAAGAAAAGTCATTGCATCTGTATACATTTTTAGCACAGGGAGATGAGTGACATCTTCCTCTAAGCTCTTCATCCGCTTAGACTGCCAGTTACGCTTATTATTTGGGTTAACTCTGTGTAGGCATACTTTAGCCTCTCCTTGTGCAAAAATGTGCAAAGGTTGAAGGTACAGCAGTGCGTTGAGAGCTAATCCAGGGCAGGTGGACATGGCGCCAGTTATAATTAGTCACGCAGTCCTTTGTAGGCAATTGAGCTTGTATATGGTGTTGTTTTGAAATGTATTTTTGTACCAGACGGCTACGGCTGCGGCATAGCAGACTATTGGTCTTGCTATTGCAGTGTAAATCAATAGGGCTATTTAACATATGCCGAGAGCTGTCTTAGCCCTCTGTATAACAGTTTTAATATGCGTGTTCCAGTTAAGGTTTTTGTCGAAAGTGTACAAAAAAACTACTACCAAGTATTTTACTTCTTAGGAAAACGGTATAGTTTTTCCATAGATTCGTTGGGTTCTTAGTTTTCTGAGATCTCATTTATTCGTGAATTGTACTATAACAGTTTTATCTGCATTTACGGACAAACTATTTTCTTCACACATCTTTTGTATGGTGTGGAGAGCTTTTTGTACCAGCGAGGATACAGTTTCCAGGCATGGCCCTCTTATGACTACACGGTCGTCGGCGTACCCTTGCCCTTTTGGTAAGCGTGCTGATCATTATGCAACGGGTAGGTTCTGCTAAAGCATTTCCCGAAGGTTTTGATCTAGTTCGCTTTGATGAAGCGCTCGTTGGCGTAGTTGAGCTTCGGTATTGGAAACGATCACCGAAGTTAAGCAACGTCAGGTCCGCGGTCAGTCTTTAGATGGGTGACCGTTTAATGGTATTTCATCTCGAGCGTTTCCGTGCTTTGGAAGGCACGTTAAGCAGTTGGTCTCGAATGGTTCCGTCAGATGGCGTTGTAACTATTCGTTAAGCCAGGTCAGAGGCCTATAAAAGCGGCTTGAAAATTCTCTGACAGCAAGTTGACCTCTAACTTGCCTTCACCAACACGCACTGGGCCCGCGTGGTGGAGTATGGCCCACTCCCTCTCACCCTTATTCGTGAGAGGAGGCCTTTGCCCTGCAGTGGGATTCTAGAGGCTTAAATTACTTTTTTTTATCTAGTACCTTCTCCATGGCTTTCAACATGAAGGAGCTGAGACTGATAGATCTAAAGGACTTTGATTGGGAGTAGTCCTTTTTACCTGTCTTTGGTATTAACTTAACTGTGAATTTAGTCCATGGCTCTGGTAGACAATTGCACGTAAAGCTTGCTGATAATAATGGTGATAAGATATCACTAGTAGACAGACAGATAGTAATATGGCAAGGTAGAACCCCATTATCTCCAGGCGATTTAAGGTTCAAAGGTTAGTCAATAGGTACTAAAAAGTTACTTAAAACAGTCATGACCTCCCAAATCTCCCAATAGGCTTCGCAAGTATTGCAACAACGAATGGTTCTGCGTTGCCCTCATCTTCACCCGCCCGCTACCTTCACCAGTCACCAGGTATAGAGTTAGTAATTTTATGGTGGAGCTGGAGCTACCCCATCACCATCACCAATGACTAATAGACTAGTAATTATCCAGCCCGCTCAAGAGACTTTGGGGTTTGTCCGTGACTCCACAGTAAGTCATCAGGTCTTTGGGTTCTTCGAAAAAAAGTATTTTTATATTGTGTTTAAGTTTCGGTGCCACTTTAAGATTTCGGTGGGCCTGATTTAAGTTTTGGTGCTAGTTTAAGATTTCGGTGGGCCTGATTTCAGTACTCGGTGGCAGTTTTCAATTTCGGTGGCACAAAGTTCAAATATCTCGAAAACTAATGAATGCTTTTGTGTCCCTCTTATATATTTTTAAAGCTTGTATTTTATATTTTAATATTTCGATATTGGTTTCAACATATTCACAAAAAAAAATTGCGCCACCGAAACTTACAAAAAAGCACGGTTGTTGAGAACCACTCAAAAAGTGTTTGGACGTTCCATATATGAAATGCCAGCAGCTGATCATCAGCTTTTCAAAAAAGGTGAAATTTTTTGTCGAATTTCCCTTTGTTCCTTTGGGAAATTATTAAAAGATTTTCTTTTCTTTCTTACTTTTTTAAAACTTCTGGTACGATATGTCATACACAGTTTGAGAACCCTTGCAGTAAGTGATGGGTTCTGGGCTTTTCCTTTTGACTCCTTTGAACGGTAGGAACTGATACTAGTTACTCGATTTGCTCACTCACTGAACATTCTTTGTTGTATTGATTGCGGAAGAAAACTTTTCTTTGCAACTTTTGTACCTAACTACCTACATTTATTTTTATGCCTAAGTACATTATAACACAGATAGTAACCACAATTTAACTTAATAGTAACCGTGGCACAAAGAAGGTCTCATCATCATCATCTCAGCCGATGGACGTCCACTGCTGGATATAGGCCTCCCCCAAGGATCGCCATAACGACCGGTCCTGCGCCGCCCTCATCCAACGGTTTCCCGCCAAAGCCGACAAAGAAGGTCTAAACTAAGTAAATTTGGAACCGCATGTGAACTTTATTTAGTAATTTAGGTTATTCAATCCCTAATTTCATCCGAACCCACCCAGTTCCGTGATTGGTTTACAAACACCCAAACATATTTTTAAACATTTAAACTTTTGTATTTAAAGTACGTAATATTATTCTGCTTGGTATAGGTTTTGGATACGATATACAAGGTGTAAGTGACAGCCTAGCAAATACAGAAACGGTAAAAAAAAATTTGCCGTCCCATACATTTAAGTCGGGTAGGTACAGTAGTTTTGTATGGTGATTTTTTTTCGCGTTTCCTGAGGTAGTCTCCATAGTGGTCGTTGTTCAGCTTGATGGTCTGAGTTTACCGTTTCAGTATTTGCTAGGCTATCACTTACACCCTGTATAAGGACATCTGGTTGCCTAGTTTGACCCGAATTCACATTCGCTACATCTTCGACCCCATCTTAGTCCTGAGGACTAGATAGAGGTCAAGAGCAAACCCATCAATAATAAAAAAGAATTCTGTAAAGTTAAAAAATGTTTGCTCTAGCCATAGGTACAGCGTGGAAACGCTATGAGCTGAGGGTGATGGGCTACGAACAAATAATAAGTTGTTCGTAGGTGATGGGCTCATTTGAACGACTCCAGGGGGCTCTTCGATAGAACATAATTATTTGTACTTTAGTTTTTAAGTGTACCTATTGTTTTAAATGTTTAGCCTGAGCGACAGGTCGGGTTGACATCGCAAATCCCCGAGCGACAGACGATACTTAAAAAAAATCGCAAATATGAACATAGAACATAGAACTCTCTCCATCCAATGTACCCAAATCATATCAGCTCGTCAATACGCAATAAACTATCATTGTATAAAAAGTGTAGTATATTCCTCTTACGAAGACCTACGATTCATGACAATATCACAGTTATGGCTAAGGTCATAAGACTTATAGAAGGGATATCCTATGTTGAAACGACTGTCGAAAGTCAGAGGCTCAAAGTGAATCACAAAATAAAAGGAACATTGGAGACAATGTAGCGAATTGGATCCCTCGGGGGGATGGTAATGCCACGATTGTGAGGGACCAAATCTTGTTAGCCAATAGTTGGCATATGTGCATGTCGTACCTGCGGAGCCATCTTAGATTTTGAGAAATTATTTAGAGTTTTTGACCTGGATTGCGATTTTTGAAACTCGTACGTTGAACTTAGCAGTTGAAAATGTCAAAATTACTATGGAGATACGCATCTTTCTACTGCTGATTTGACTTTAAAAATCGCACTCCAGCACTGGTAGCATGCTACACGTGATCCGCTGGGTGAAATTGCGTTTAAAGTTGCATCGAATGTACTACGCGCGAACAGATTTAAGTGACACTAGTGCCATCTATCGGGAAACCCTGTGAAGTAGCAAGTTAAGTCATTATTGCATAAATAGAACAGTTGGCGCAGAGCATGAATCCGCATCTAACACGAATTTGCCAAATTTTGACTTGTGCCGTTATTGTATTCACCCAGCGTACGGCTGTATGTATCACGTCTTTTATCTCGTTCGTTCACGTGGAAATAGAAAGAGAGCGAAGGTGTGATAGCGCTTTATCACGGTGTCATGCTACCTATGCTGGAGTATGATTTTTGAAAGTCAAATCAGCAGTAGATGGATGCACATCTGCGATATTTACAACATTATATACAACTTATCACTAAATATGGCTATGATTAAAAATAAAAACTGATACAAAAAAAAAAGGAAAGAACAAATGAGCCACTATATCGAGCACGACTTCCGTTCAACTTACACTAAACAGAAGACGTGCTCGAGGCCGCTGTCCTGCGGGAGGGTGCCCAGGACGCTGGCGGCGTTACCTCTTTGGATGGCAATAGATATTCGTTGCCCGAGGTACGCGCCAGCCCTTCGGTCACCGGACACCTCTACCAAGCGCGACGACAACTCTTTAAAAAGCTGCCGAGCGTCTGGCCCCCACGGCCCCAGGGTCTCAACACCGAATGGCGCAAGGATGTAGCCGTCACCCAGGGTGGCATACGTGCGCCGCTTGATACCCTCTGCAGCAGCCGCCGCCGCGCCCGCTCTTAGAGAGGTGGCAGGGAGGTGTGAGGGCGCCACAGTGTCGACACACGTAGCGTCCCACACCAGGGGCTTGCCATTCCTCCAAGGAATGACAGTCATACCGTCGGGTCTCCTGCCATCGTCTCTTGCAAGGCCATTTGGCTCAAGTATAGCCGGCACGTTGGCGCTGACAAGGGCCCGACGGATGATGTCGTTCAAGCTGGCTTGGCGAGGGAGACGGCCAGCACTGTGTCGACAGGAGAGACCATAGTAATTTTGACATTTCCTACTGCTGAATTCAACGTATTACTTTCAATAATACCACTACTGCCACAAAATAATGAGTGCCAATCTGGAAAACAATTTTAATATTTTTCAGACAAAAGTATACTTGCCTACTTAGTTAGTATCAAAAGTTAAAAATTTTTAATAACCTTAGTTTTCGTTTTCACACAAAAATCGTCCTCCCGACACGGACGACCGTCGTCGTTTCCTCCTCCTTTTTGTCTCGTCTCCTTTTTGTATTCGTACGCTAACAAAAAAATCGATACTGGTCCACCGGAGTGACGGACATTAAACTTGGCCCTCGGGACTAGAGACTCTCGAATTTTACCTTTTTTCTCGCATAAAAAGGTGATAAAGGAGACAACCCACCTGTGGACCTATAAACATGAGATACATTCTCTGCCTATACCGACACGAAGGCCTTAAATGTACCGTCTCGAATGCTAATGAAATTACTTAGGTAGCTGATGCGTAGGTATACAGGATGGCTGGTTGCAAAAATTATTTACCGACAAATAATTTTTAGGGTTCCGTAGTCAACAAGGAGCTCTGTAAGGGAGTTTGGCCCTATCTGTCCGTCTGTCCGCGGCTTAGCTCAGAGACGATTAGTAATATAAAGCTGTAATTTGACACGGGTATACATATAATAATCACGTTAAAGGAAGTTAAAAGGAAAACTATCACTGCTAAGTAGGCTTTATTCGTACAAGTTAAACGATTAATGACTATTAACCAACTTGCAAAATGTACTTTTTAGAGTTTATTATCCGTTAAACCGTAGTATAAAAACAAAAAGCCCCCTTCTAAGTATATTGAGACGGGCAACAACGGTACCCTACCCTGCGCGTGGCCCGACACGCACTTGGCAAACAGGATTGATCCCTACATGCAGCCTTTCTAGATGACCACCCACCATTTGGAACGCCATTGCATCCTGAAACCGTGAAATGCTACGAGCGGTTTCACACAATCTCATACTATTCTAAAACCGTTAGGCGCTGAGCTGAACGGACTTTGTGTATGTGATACCCAGGCCCATCTTTTCCACTGGGCACTCCGGGCAAGTTCCCAGGGCCCCGCGATAGATGGGAACCCCTAGTTCCTGCCCGATCACCAACCGATAACCGATGCCACCGATAAATATCATTATTTTCCGAAAATATCAGTTTTTTGGTATCGTAATGAACAAGGAGCCTTACAAATATCTAGTGGCAACAGTTTGGCTGCCTACCTACTGCAACTTGTTCTAAATCTAGAATTTTGCTTACGTACTCCTTTTGCATGTTGTTAATAAAAGAGTCCTCTGTCATGTTCATATCATAGTCATATTTGCCCCAGTATCCTAAAGTGCCCAGAACATCCAATAGGCTGAGGACGGCCCTGGCCCCTGGGTTACCTAATACCTTATAGTCTGATTGTCACGGACAATTGTTCGCGGACAAAAAGCCCGTCGTCGGCTTAGCTCCTTATGTATTATATCTCGACCTATTGGTGTTTGACTATTTAACTTTCGGTGTTATGTACTAAACCCGCATTTGGCGTCTTTGGATTTGAATTAACACATTTTGGTCTGTTTTGGGTGGTCGTATGTCGGTTATCCCTCCCCGACTTACAACCAAGCGCAAATTGTATGGTGGCTCAAGATTGTGTTTTTCAAAAAAAAACAATCCTTGAAGTCACAATATTTGTAACCGTACAATATTAAATTAGACAATGGCAAAATCATCAACATTAAGACGTTTACTATGCGGTCGAGGTCGTTTTTTGAACACGAACGAAAGTGTTTTAAACAGTGTTTTAAAGTCTGAAATTAAAAACACGATTAGATTAAGTTTACTCGATAGAAAAAAATCCCAAAGTTACCCCTTTTAATTATCTTTTTTCAATGCTATGATTAAACTGCTGATATTTAACTTTTTATTCTTGTACTTAACTAAATAGGTACATCAAATATTTCTAGTGAAATTCGTAGAATTTGGAGCTTAGAAACACCCATGAGCAAATATATTGATGAAAAACACGTTTTTTTGCGATCCTGCTTTCAATTGAAGCGGGATGGCTAATTGCAAACTTATTCGCTATATATTCGCTTGCAAGAGGGCAATTATCCGAAATGTGGACAAAGCCATGTCACAGGCCGAAGAACGCATGTTACCTTGTATTTATTCCCGATATTATATTTTTACAACATAGTTCACATCAGTATCTACTATGGCACATAAGAAAACTATAGAAATGTATGAATAACATATTTAAACAAAAATTCAAAGTCGAAAATTCTCACATCCATGACTGTCACACAGCACAGGTCAGTGTACAAATTATTGTGTACATCTGAAACTACAAGGAACCTTTGCAATTAAATTACGTCACACGTATTTTGAACAATTAGCCTTTCTGATAAAATGATGTGCTCCAGTTTATGGCTAATCACTAATTAATTACATGCAAATCAATGTTGTCACACGACTTTCCACTCATTCCCATGACCGAGCACAATCACAATCATAACTTTGTTTACTGACAAAGTCCAGTGTTGCCCCGGCATGTATGCATACATTCGATATCAACCTACAGGTTAAATAGGAGAGCCATAGGCAATCTAGGTTAGTTTAAACAATACAGTCCTGTATATGCCCGATTTTGGGGTTTGTCACGGAATGTACCTCATTCATGTTACTCTTCGTACACATATAATATTTGCTATTTTTATTAAATGGCTATTTAGAAGCGTGCTTTACATGTTTTTGTTTCATTGTAGAAATCAGTAAAGCACAGAAACTTGATAGTTAAAAAAATAATTCAAATAAACAAGCATATTCTCATTACCATTGTTCTCATTACCATATTTTCCATGATTGAAAATCAATCATGGAAATGAGGCATTTAATATGGCGATGAGATATTACTTGCTGGATGTAGATTTTTAACAAAATCTATCATAATTATTATGAATGCTGACTCAAGAACAAACGGATCTAGTATGTGTACCACGAAGAATTGTTTTATAGTCGGTATTTTAGAAAATAAATGTAAGGAAGAAAGGCAGAAAGTGATATCTAGAGTCAGTGCTATTTTACAGATGTAGAAGAAGATTGAAATAGTATCGTATCAAGAAGTGAAGAATCGTATCAGGGGGTGGTAATTTGTCTGAATCTACTGCCTTGTGGTCCACCCGGGGCAACAGATTTACCGACCTATCAGTGAATACGGCTAAAAGATTCTGACTACTCTGGCTAGCTGAACCTGCTCAGAAGAGACTCCCAGCAGCATTTACTGCGGCATATGCAACATAACAATATGTAGTCAAACAATGGCCCTTCTCAGGGCCCCATGACAAAAAGTATAGGGCCTTCTGTCCTCATACTACAGCTTAATGTAGAGGGATCGAGCCAATCAAAATGTGAATACTTGGGAAGATTAGCAAAGGACAAAAGCGTAGACGTGATTGTTATACAGGAACACCACACTGACAAAGATAGTAATTTCGACAAGCGTGGCTCCATTCCCGGCTTCAACCTCCTGGCTTTTACCCTTTCTCCAATCTACGGCTCTGCGGTGTACGTGAAATCAACAATGGTAAATGCAAAGGTCATGGACATCCATAACATAAACAATATTGAGATTATCACTATTAAAATATCAGATCTAACTATAGTTTTTATATACAAGCCCCCATGAAAAGATTTTTCTGACCCTCCGCTTAAACCTGAACTACACCCGACTGTTTACGTCAGAGCCAACACTCGTCCTGGGGATACTCCTCCAACGACACAAATGGGAGCATTATATCAAATTGGGCGGAAAGAGAAAACATGCACTGTTTTTAACGCAAAGGATAAATGATAATTTAGTTCCACCCGATGGCAGCGCGACACAAATCCTGACCTGTGCTTTGTAACGGAGGACCAAGGTGGCCACATCTTGCCAACCTCGCGTAAGATCCTATGCAACTTTCCACGCAGCCAGCACCGCCCGGTCCTGATAAAAATTGGCCTAGAGGTCCCACTTGTCAGATCAGTACCTAAACCACGATGGAACTTCAACAAAGCGAACTGGGAATCTTTTGGCAAACGAACTGACTCACACATCAGCTGGGTCAAGCCTACAGTCTCAAATTATACCCGGTTTTGCAAAATTATAATCGGTGCCGCTAAACGATCAATACCTAGGGGTTTTCGAAAGGAGTATACTCCCGGATGGAATCCTGACGCTGAAAAAGCTTACCAGGAGTATCTTACGTCAAACGACCCCGAAGCAGCAAATAAAATGATCACGGCGCTGGACGACTCCCGCCGAAAAAAGTGGATCGACAGCGTTGAGGGCATGGACTTCACGCATTCAAGTAGAAAAAGCTGGGCACTTTTGCCTCTAGCTGCCGACTCTGCCCAAACCCTACTAAGGCAGAAGTTACAGTGTTCCATTTAACAATCTGCTTGGCGCATAAAGAACTCACAGTCGCCTTCTGCGGAAAGAGGGTTCAGCATAACTTTAACCCTAAGTACCTGGGAATCACTTTAGACCGCTCACTGACCTTCAAAGACCACATCCAGAACACCAGCCAAAAAGTAAAAACTAGAGTCAACCTTCTGAGCCGTCTCGCTGGTACTGCGTGGGGAGCCCGAGCCGATGTCCTACGTACATCTGCACTGGCGCTTGTCTAATCCGCCGCAGAGTACTGTGCCCCGGTGTGGTATCGCGCATGTTAATAAGGTAGACGTTCAGCTAAACCGAGCCATGCTTACAATCACGGGCACCCTACAGCCAACCCCTACACCGTGGCTTCCAGTGCTGGCACATTTCGCTCCGCCGCATCTCAGGCGGACACGGGCGGCTTCTGTTGAATGGGCGAAGGCACGAAACAATGTGCAGCCGTACCAGATACCTATTAGGAGGACCTTGGACGACGTTCCAAACTCCCGTCTACCATCCTGCAAACCTATCTGGTCAGACGAGGAAGCCACGTCGACTTTCGATGTCAGTCCCCGTATGGCACTTCGCGTGGCAATCGGAAATGCAGTCAGGCACAGACCTGGTCTCCGATCCTACAAAGCAGCTTCCTGGTTTCCTTCTAGACCGAAAATCGTGGGCTAGCTTGAACAGAATTAGGTGTCGCCCGGTGTAACTACCACCTTCACAAGTGGGGCATAAAGAGATCGCTCGAGTGCGACTGTGGTGCTCCGGAGCAGACTATTATATTGACGGATACAACCGTACATAAATTCAAAAGAACTTAGAAGAAAAGAGCCTCCCCGAGTGACGAAACCAGAGTTCTTCTTGGGCATCCTGGGCAATCAGTCTCGATACTATCATTGCTGACTGGCTTATCTTTCCACTTGCTACGAGTTTTCAAAATGATAAGGTGTAGTGAAAATTTTTATGGAAAAGCCTTCCTTACTAGCTGACAAGTACATTGCACTGACTGGCAGAAGTCTACCTCGGGGAGGGAAGCGGGGGTGGGGGGTCAAACACGTCAATTTTTAATCAAAATAAAATAATCGGTGTAGTTCTGAAATTTTGTGTAGTCATAGTTTTTAGCAGTAGAAATAACGTAAAATTATTGGCAGAAGTCTATGTCGGGGATAACCCGTTGGCAGAAGTCGATAAAGTTGGTAAAAATTAGTCAAATTAAAATGATAAGGTGTATTTCTGCCAATTTCGTTTTTATATAGTTTCTGGCTTCAAACAGCAGTACATAAATTGGCAGAAGTCAAAATGGTGGCTAAGTGTATGAAAAAATGAATTTAAATTATGGCTTTTTTTTACATTTTCTTATAATTTGTTCGACCAAGTATTAAAAATGTTATAGTATGTTATATATTTGTAATCTACTCACAAAGCCCTTTCATTTGATACCCCACATGGTATGTTGGAAAGATAATTGTTTTCTTCTTTTGACTGCTATCTTCACGACGTCACAGATTCGACCCCCACAGTCTGACTGCATGTCATCTCATATATTTGTCTTCAGAATTTCGCAAAATCATTGTGGTGGTACAGGTAAAGTATAGTTTTTGGTCCATAGATCACCGAGGTTCCAGTGCTGCCCTCAATCGAATATTTTATCTTTCTGCATAATTAACCAACATTTTCAAAAAACAAGAATGTTACATTGAAGTCATAATTGGTTTTCGATTTATCCAAACATTATACAGAATGCTTTGTTTTTTGATTGGAAAACATCTACAGACGGAGTGGCGCGGAAGGACTCCGATGAGCTCGTGACATATTATAAAAAACCTATTGACAACTACCCGCCGAAATATTTTACTAGACAACAAGATCGTAATAGGTACTTACCAAATTCTAGTTCAACAAATTTTTGTCATTTCTGCAATAATATCTACCTATCGAAGGGTTCATTCCGAAAAATAGATAAAAGATAACGGTCACTCAGTCAGTAGGTATCCCTTCCGGTACGGGTTACGGGTATTTACTAATATACATGGTGTAACAAAACACCATATACAGGGTGTAAGTGAAAGTCTGGCTTTTACTCCTCTCTGGCCACCCTCAGGAAACGTGAAAAAAATCAGCTGTTTCATATATGTATTTGAGTCGAGTGTAGTTAAGCTGTTTTATATGGAGCAGCCGATTTTTTTCGCTCTTCCTAAGGTTGGCTCTATAGTGAAAGTTGTTCAGTTTGGTGGTCTGAATTCACCGTTTAAGTACTTGCCAGGATGTCTCTTACACCCTGTATAATATTTAAAGGGGTAATTCAGATCATCATTGACAACTAAAAACAAAAACAAAATCTGCTGCCGTAGGTACGACTCAAATGTATGGAATGGAATAGCAGATTTTTTTTTTTTCACGATTTCGATGTTGGTCCCTTAGATCTCAGAAATTGTTTAGTTTGATGAGTAGAATGATGATGATGATGAGTAAGGTAGGTATCCGTATTGACTAAAAATGTACCCTGTAGGTACTTATGGAGGTGGTACTTGGGAATGTTCCTCCATTGAAAAGGGAAGGTCTTCCACCAGGCTTAGTGTGAAGCCTGGGGACCGGCCGTGGTCCAACAGTTCTTAGTTGGACCTTGTATATACATCGAATCTCTGTGATTATTTCTGTTGCGCGATTTATGTCTCGCATTCAATTGTGAACCTTATTTATAGTACGTTACGAGTTACGTATTTACGGTGAACGTTGTCTTTGTATGGAGCAGATTTCTGAGCGCGACGGTATCGCCATCTGTTAGCTTCTTTGCTATAACTTGTGGATGTTGACATCTATGGCAAGTCCCCACATACTTATAGGTATTTCAAATTATTTACTGAATGTATCGATTCAGGGTAGAACTACACATGGCCGCACGCGATCGCATTTTTCCGTCGCTCCATCCTTTTCTGTCACTCAGGAACGTCATTTGCTAGAGCATATAAGATAGACGGAACGGAATAGCACGGAACAGCACGCCGCGTGCGATCGCGTTCCGTCTATCTTCTATGTTATATGCTCGTCTCGTCGATTCGTCGGAGCGACGGAAAAATGCGATCGCGTGCGGCCAATATGTGTAGTTCAACCCTTAGTTGTTGTTTATAGATATTAGTAACTAAACCATTAAATAATTTGAAATACCTTAGTTCTAGTTCTGGAATATGGCTATGTGCACGACACTAGCGCCCCTGGCTGGTGTCGTACCGCCGTTAATTACTTCAAGTAACATTTTGTTAGTTAAAGTTTGTTATTTCATAATAAAGTAATGTAAAAACTAAAGAAATTAGCAATATTATCGATATTAAAAATAACTATTTGCTAGAATCCAAGATATTTGCAATGCCAATTTCCGTACCAACTTTTATCCCAGTTTTCACACCTTTGGAGATAAAATTTCAAAAAACCCTTTTTTGAAAGTTGTTCAGTTTGGTGGTCTGAATTCACCGTTTAAGTACTTGCCAGCCATGGTGTTCCAGTGGCGAGTAACCTTGCCTGCCTTGCAGGAGGCGATGGTTCGATCCCCGCACAGGAGTGCGATTTTTGAATGTCATACGTCGAACTCAGCAGTTGAAAATGTCAAAATTACTCTGGAGATATGCATCTTTTTAGTGCTGATTTGAGTTACAAAAATCATACTCCAGGAGTGCGATTTTTGAAAGTCAAATCAGCAGTAGAAATCTGCATATCTGCAGAGTAATTTTGACATTGTCAACTGCTGATTTCAACGTATGACATTCAAAAATCGCACTCCAGGCCGACTCGTACCAATGAGTTTTTCGGAATTTATGTACGATTTTTAACACCATTGGCTTTTCAGTGAAGGAAAACATCGTGAGGAAACCTACATGCTTCAATTTTGAGGCATGCATTGTACCAACTGTCCATTATAAGTGGCGACGGGCTCACCCCCCCGTCACACTGGACAGTGTTTCGGTACTACAGGTGAAACGTGGATGTTTTGAGGTTTCAGAATATCTCTGACTACCCCCTCTGGGAATATAGTCGTAAGCATATGCCTTTTTAGTGAGCACCTAAGATGCCAATAGAAACTTCCATGCAAAATTTTAAGTTTGTAGTCTTTACAGTTTTGGAGATTTCGTGTTGAGTTACTGTATGGATTTGCATAGATTCAAGCATATTTTACACAGCTTGTCCTACCAAAGTACATATTTCTGCCACCGCGGGCGCTGACAGTTCCCATCACCACTTCGCACATAGCCAGTGACAACAGTAAAAATAAACATTAAAATTTAAAACTTTTAAGGAGGTTATACATTTAGCTCAGAACATCAGTTTTTTTTTCGTTATTTCTATGTTGGTCCCATAGTGAAAGTTGTTCAGTTTGATGGTCGAAACATAAAATTTTTTTGTAACACCTATTTAACTTTCTGGCCAATTCTGATAAGCAAATATAATTTATTTAACAGAAAGATGTAGGTAGGTACATCTAGGATGTAGGTAGGGAGATATATCTTGGTCGTTACTAAAGCTGTTCTAAGAATAAGTAACGTCCAAGTGTTTCAAATCTCTTTTTCTGTAATTAAAAATGGCCTTAAATTTTCGTTGCTATTTATAGAGTATAGTTTGCAACTAACAAAGATATTAAGTACTACTTACTGAAAATATTAGTTGAATTTGCAAATTTCTGGTTAGAGTGGCAAAATATTTTTCTCAGTAGGATTTGTCACCTGAGAAATGCACGTTTTAAATTATGTCCTTATGTCCCCCTTGCATACACAGGGTGTAAGTGTCAGCCTAGCAAATACTGAATCGGTGAACTCAGACCATCAAACTGAACAACTATCACTATAGACTTTCCTCAGGAAACGCGAAAAAAAATCAGCTGTCCCATACATTTGAGTTTGGTAGGTACAGCAGTTTTGTACAAAATAGCTGTACCTACCAGACTCAAATGTATGAGACAGCTGTTTTTTTTTCGAATTTGTCACCTGAGAAATGCGTTTTAAATTATGTCCTTATCTCCCCCTTGCATAAACAGGGTGTATGTGTCAGCCTAGCAAATACTGAATCGGTGAACTCAGACCATCAAACTGAACAACTATAGACTTTCCTCAGGAAACGCGAAAAAAAATCAGCTGTCCCATACATTTGAGTCTGGTAGGTACAGCAGTTTTGTATGGGACAGTTGATTTTTTTTCGCGTTTCCTGAGGTATAGGCTTCATAGTGAAAGTGGTTCAGTTTGATGGTCTGAGTTCACCGTTTCAGTATTTGCTAGGCTGTCACTTACACCCAGTATATGGTCCTTCTTAAAATTCTGAGACTTTTTAAGGGGATGATCAGACCATCAAACTGAACAACTTTCTCTGTGGCACCAACATCGAAATCACGAAAAAAATCTTCTTCTCCATACAAAACTGCAAACCTACTCGAGCCAAATGTATGGGACAGCTGATTTTTTTTCGCGATTTCGGTGTTGGTTCCATAGAGAAAGTTGTTCAGTTTGATGGTCTGATCATCCCCTTAAAAAAGTGTCAGCATATTAAGTTGGACCCTGTATAGCTGAATAAATTGCCAGAACTACACCTAGTAACAAAAATTTGAAAATTTTTCAACAATTTTATCGGCTTCTGGCAACGTTTACTTATACCACCACAATGATTTTGGGAAATTCTGAACACAAATAATATGAGATGACATGCGCTCAGACTGTGGGGGTCGAAATTGTGACGTCATGAAGATTGCAGTAAAAAGAAGCAAACAATTATGGAATCGAATCGGAATTAAATTGCCTCGTAACTGAGTCACAAACTCTCTTCTTCGCTCCAGGGACATATATAATAGCCTTATCTAACTTTTTGGATCTAAAAGTAGTCTGAGTATATTCCATTGATTGTAATACGTGTGTACAACATCAAATCGCTGATCATCTTACACATTGAAAATTATCGATGTAAAGAGAACGAGTGCTAATGAAACTTAAGCCTCTTCGGTAGCAGAGCAATAAGTGCTTTGACCCATTTTTCTAGAACATAAGCTATCCAAGCTACCCAAGTTTCCAAAGAATTTCTCATTACCATGATAGGTATTTCAGTGTTATATCTCGTTATCTCATTACCATTATAGGCATCTCATAACCATGTCTCGATTTCTCATTACCATGATCATTATCATTACCGAATTCAATATATCTCCTAACTCAATGGGTGGATTTTAGTGCCTTTCTCACATTTTACCTATATTCGATACTTCTTCACATAGAAACAGTTAATTTGCCAGTATTTGAAAAAAAATCTGATTCTCATTTCATTACCATGTTTGTCCACATTTCGGATAATCACCCAAGAAAGAGACGCTTGCACTCGGATAAGAGGGCCTTAAGATGGACACAGACGTCACAATTATAAAATTACAATAGAATAGAATACGATTTTTCGTGTTACTTACTAATCTTGGAAAACGCCTCATTGAAACGACACTGCACAAATTTCGTAGGTATACTTATGCCAGTCATTAGGAAGGACCATCGGCCTTTGTGTACCTATCCATATATACGATAGGTAATCTAAGCCACATACCTAGTGACCTCCAAAAAATAAATCCAAAGTTAAATAAAACAATTCAACAAATTACAATTTGACCGTCTCCGTCGCCATCCCGTTTCATAAATTTTGTGTATAGCAATCAAATTTAATCAATCAGGCAGTGGGTTTACGAATTAATATCGTTTAAACAGTGGGTTGGAAACCTTTCAGGAGCGAGGGGGTGGGTAGGTAATTACGTTTTATATCGAATTAGCGCCGGCAGGAGTGGCGAGTTGCCAACCAAACGAAGATACGACCGCGTTAACTAACTTAGACACCTTTTATTATTTTGTTTGCGGCTGCAGCTTGTATTTTTTTTTATTTTTATTCTGTTTTTTCAAGTAATTCTCTATGCGTGGTAGAGCGCTGCGCATTCTTAATTTAATCATATCTACAACTGATATAATGAACGTGTGATTCAAAGACAGAATGGCCCGGCCTATGGCCGAACACATGACACGGTACTTAAATAATTTTTTATTTATTTTATTGTATATTATTCGGGATGCTAACAGCCTCTTTGACAAAATAATATACTTTAATGTACAAACCAATAGCCATTTAGAAGTATCCACATATAGATTTTATACATATAACCACTGACATAATTATACTCATCAGTGCATATAACAATCAATTTACGTTTCTATAAATGGTCTTCCATAAATGGAAACTATTAAGTATCGATCGATAGTCTTGTCTTGTCTATCAATCAATCAAATATACCTTAATTCTAACTTACTTATTTATTATAAGTACTTTTTACTCATTTTATGTATCCTAACCCCTATTTTTTAATTGCCCACTAAAATTTTATTGTGCAAGTACTTATACTCGTTCTCGTACATAATAGTGTCCAACTTAATATGCTGACACTTTTTTAAGAGGATGATCAGACCGTCAAACTGAACAACTTTCTCTATGGGACAAACAACGAAATCGCGAAAAAAAAATCAGCTCTTCCATACAAAACTGCAAACCTACTCGAGCGAAATGTATGGGACAGCTGATATTTTTTTTCGCGATTTCGATGTTGGTCCCATTGAGAAAGTTGGTCAGTTTGATGGTCTGAACATCCCCTTAAAAAGTGTCAGCATATTTAGAAGGACCCTTTATAATGAAACTTAACCACTTTCCCTAAGGAAAAATCCGATCCGAAAAAAAGTATCGTTTTTCGACCCATGGTTCTTAGGGAAAGTTGTTTAGTTTCATAATCTGAATACCAAAACTTTAAAACTTTTTTAATAATTAAAAATAAGGATACTGTATAGGCCCTTTATCTAATATCTAAAATGTTGAATAGGTAAGTATACTTAGGTACATAATTTATTTTTTACCAAAAAACTAAAATATCAAAGAAGACGCGGTAGAACCTTCTAAATCTGCAATTCTGCAGTTTCAACAAAAATAGGGCAAAATCAAATAAGAAAATTGTTTAACATTCCTCAAATAGAATGACTTACCCCTACAATCCTACACACGAATAGACCTTAATCTCGGGCTTTTGTAGACACAGGCCCTTTTACCACCTGTGGATCACTGCGTCAGAAGAGAAGTACGATTTTAGCAAGTATGTAGGTATACAAGGTGTTTCATAAGTAACAATAAATTTTTAAAACTCTGAAGGGGGTTGTTTAGACCGTCAAACTGAACAACTTTCTCTATGGGACCGACATCGAAATCGAAAAAAATAATTTTATATCCCATACATATTTTAGCTCTAGACGATTTGTAGAGTACCTATAGAACATACATTTTTTTTTTGCGATTTCGATATTGGTCCCATAGTGAAAGTTGTTCAGTTTGATGGTCTACACCACCCCCTTAAAGGTTTATTTGTATTTTTGTAACACCTTGTATAGGTACTCGTACCACCTCGTACCCTTAGATCAAATTAAAATGAATGGATAGGCCGCGAACATTTCAAACCAGAAAAATGAGGCAAAACAAACGAAACGTTTACTTCCAATTTGTATGCAAGTGCTCTAGATTTGACAGATAATGGCGCTAGTTTGTATGGACCAAGTGCACGTAGTGTGCTTCAACTTACCGCGCTTTAGGCCTATCCATTAATTTTATTTTGATCTAAGCTCGCACCCACCTTTATCTACACATAGATAGACAATCATGTTACGAAAACGCGTTAATCACTTTTTAACTTTGTCATAAAACTTAAATAAGGTCAGTCGGGGCAAGCGCGTCATACTTTTTGCAAAGTTCACTTTCATCGTGTTTCATAGTAAGTAAATATTTAATTTTTCATTATCTTTTGGCCATCAAATTGAGTATTTTAAGATAGATTTTATGCTATCTTAAAAATTGTGAAAATCGAATAGCTTTTGTTGCATATAGATAGTTCCTGGTTTCGTTACATACGTAGGTAGATACGGTCGTCAGCATCAGAGAAATCTAACCCCCTATTACGCTAATAAAGATAGAGGAGTCAGGTTTCTGTGATGCTGACTGTACTTAGGTGCCGACATTAGTTGTCGTGTGTACCTACCTATAGATACTTGTAGATATCTATTAAAGTTCAAGTCAATCTGCTTAGTAAAAAGCTGATTAGATAAGATTGCCGTTTCAAAATTGTTTTGATTGATTACTTGTAAATAGGTTAAAACTAATTTAAGGATCCATAGACTTGCTTATATTTATAATTTTAGGATATTAAAACGTTACAAACGTAACGTTTTAATATCCTAACAATATAAATAACGTTACGTTACGTTTGTAACGTTTTAATATCCTAAAAATATAAATATACTTAAGCTTGTTTTTTGCTAGTTTAAATACTCCCCCCGATTATTGAAACTATAGCAAAAATCTTACCAAGTAATATGCTTACTAATTAGTTGACATTACTAGAAAGTAGAAACACAAATAAGTAGGTCCCTGATCTACTAAGATGAAATTAAGTCTCAATAGAATTATTATTTAAATGTTTTTGTGCCACGCCAGCGGCAGCGCCATAATATCTCTACGCCATATCTCTAGTTTTTAATTACTAACATAACTTTAAGGGTGTATTCAGACCAACCACATTCCCTAAGTAAAATGGGTCGAAAAACGAGAATAATTTTTGGGCCCATAGAAAATCGATCGGACGATCCGCACTTTTCTATGGAAGGCTAAAACATTTTCTCGTTCTTCGACCCATAATATTATATGTTCCTTGGGGATAGTTGTTTAGATTCATATGGTCTCAATACGGGTGTATTGAGATAAAGTTAATTAAAAATTAGTGGTGTGTTATTGGGGATAAATTGGATAAAATGATCGGCGATTTTTTTAATGACTCTTCTTTGGAGTAGATACCTATGTACCTAACAGCAAAATTATTAATGTTCTGCATTGGGCATTTTTCTTCACATCGAATAATTTCGATACTTACTTATATTCAGCGTGTGGGTATGGGAAGCGCATGAAATCGAAGATGTGAGCGCAATCACCCGGATAATGTATATTTACTTCTCCCTTGAAAATATCCTGAATGTTTTCCTATGGGAAAACGAATTTGAAAAATAAAAATTCCAACAATGTTAGCCCCCTATGTTGGCCCAATATAACATATTATAAATTTCGTCTACTTAACAACATAATACATTCCCACAGCCTTCTAATTTATTACTTATTTGCTATGTACATATAATGTCTTATATGCGATACATTACATAATATGTAGGTACCTATCACAGAAATTGCGATGCAAAATTATACAGCGCTAAGCGAGTTAGTGTCTTATTATTTCTGTATGTAAAACGGTTCCATTTGAACTGACAATTTGCCAGTTAATAAGGAGTTAACACAGGTACCTACTTATTTATTATAAGTTTTCAGCCAGTTGGATCTCATATTCTAAATGCAGGGTAAACCTGCTCCTGTCACCAAAAAGTGTGAATGAGAGTGATTCATATTCCGTCATGGATCCAGGAGTGAGATTTTTTAATCTCATTCGGTGAGCTCAGCAGTTGAAAAGGTCAAAATTACTAGGAGATACCTACGAACATCGTAGGGAGATAGGCATCTTTCTTCTGCGGATTAGACTTTCAAAAATCATACTTCAGGAGTGCGATTTTTGAAAGTTAAATCAGCAGTAGAAAGATCCATATCTTCTTAGTAATTTTGACATTTTCAACTGCTGAGCTCACCGAATGAGATTCAAAAATCGCACTTCTGATCCTGAACACATCACGGGTTGATGGGTCTAGCGGAGAATGGAGGGTTTGTGATAAAACCTGGTGTCAATGTCAATATTTTTTTCGCGATTTCGATGTTGGTCCCTTAGAGAAAGTTGTTCAATTTGATGGTCTGATCATCCCCTTAAAAAGTATCATATTGAGTTGGACCCTGTATAAATGCGTATAAAACTCCCTAAACAATAAAAATTGTATTTATATATTTTTTATTTTTTTAACCAAATAAATGAAATAAAATAATAATAAAAAATAAAAAATTAAGAGCGTTATTGGCCTTAATTGTCACAGAATTAATAATAAAAACATGATACCTGCTACATTTAAGAATAAACAAAAAGCAGTCTTATTGGTATCGATATAGACATAGGTATAAATGGTCGATTGAAATAGAGTTCAATCTCAATCATTTATAATTTACATTTAGGTATATTACTAACATTTAATTGTGAGTTTCTTAACAATAAAGCATAGTATATCGAGACTAAATTAGCGATTATTCATTGCCATCATAAAATAAATCGTAACTAATTACCTACCTACCTACTTTGAAACGATTCAGAAATCAGGCACCGCCAGAGTTTTAATTTACCAAAGAATTCGCAAAGTTGAGATTGTTTTTCCCGATCAAAGTGTTTCGGGTTGAAGGGTGAAGGTGAGAAGTGGGGGGAGTGGGCGGGACCAGCCGGGAGCTGCAACAGGTCGCGGTCCAGACGAGATCGATACAGAGGCTGGCGCATGCGCGATGCACACCACAAACACCATGCGCTCTCTGGTACTTCTCACGCTGTCATTTCTCGCACCAGGTAAGTCAAAACAAACTAATAACCATGCTTATCAATGCTTACGTTTCCGTAGTACTTCGTTAACTTGTTTGCTATTCATAGTTTTCTCTCAAACGTGCGTAATCATTCAAAAACAGGCAAACAGAAGACTTAGGCCACAAACGTCAAAATTATTGTCTATGGTCTGCGATTTTCTCTTGTTTTGTTAGTGATAAAATCAAACATAAATGTCTCTCTTTCCTAAATAGGTGGTCTAATGCAAAAATTTAACATACTTAGCATACACTAAAACGTAGTGGTTACTTCACTTGCTCAGTGGCATACCTACATAGCTAGCCTAGCCTGCAAATTGTACATGCACTGGAAATCATCAATCACTTTTGTCTCTAGAAATAGAGGGACCTAGGTTATACAAGGTGCTACAAAAATACAAATAAACCTGTAGACCATCAAATTGAACAACTTTCACTATGGGACCAATATCGAAATCGCGAAAAAAATAAAATGATGTTCCATACTCTACAAATCGACTAGAGCTAAAATATGTATGGGATATGAATTTTTTTTTTGCGATTTCTATGTTGGTCCCATAGAGAAAGTTGTTCAGTTTGACGGTCTAAACAACTCCCTTAAGAGTTTTAAATATTTATTGTTACTTATGAAACATCTGTATAGTCATGGACTAAACATATTTATTTTTATAACCTAGCTAAACATGTAGTTAAATAACGAGCACGATGACACACTGTTCTCGTCCTCTTAATGACCGACCTTACTCACTGTTCGTCCACCTCTCCACCTACTCATATTTAAACTCAACATAAAAGCTTTTAGCATATGCACACGACTACATTCCCCGAGGGGGTAATCAGAGATATTCTGAAACCTCAGAACATCCACGTTTCACCAGTAGTACCGAAACTCTGTCCAGTGTGACGGGGGGTGGGCCCCTTATAATTGACAGTGGGTACAATACATGCCTCGAAATTGAAGCATGCAGGTTTCCAGACGATGTTTTCCTTCACCGAAAAGCCAGTGGTGTTACAAATTCTACATAAATTCCGAAAAACTCATTGGTATGAGTCGGCCTGGACGGGGATCGAACCATCGCCTCCCTTCACGGCAGGCAAGGTTACTCGCCACTGGACCACCACGGACTTCCAAAGCTTTTTACTGCTAAATAACTGGCTAATCTTTCCACTACAGTACGAGTGATTAATTACTGATTGCGATACCTATTGCTCATGCTGACAATAAAGAAGAACACCTAAATAAACCAATTAGATACCTACCTTATTGACCTATAGGTTCAGCACGGCTAGCATGCCACCCACGACAAAGCGTTTAAACGAGAAAAACGTCATGCGCGCTCTTTTTGGCGTACGTAAAATAATAAAGATGGAGGCACGTCTCGATTTTTGTCGTTTTCTCGGCGGTGGCATGCTAGAGGGGCAGGTATCTTTTATCTGAAAAATAAACAACGATTTCATTTTGAAACGAACAAACTTGTGTTCATGTATCTAAAGTGGAAAATAGTTGATCAATTGCGGTCCGGATACGCAGTTGGTCCACCACTAAGACCCATAACACTAATTGACTCCATTTTATATACAATTCCAGAGAGCGAATGCGACCTCCTCCGCGACAGCGTCCACGTGACATCGGCAGCAGCTCGCCCGAACAACGAGCTATGGTGTTACAAATGCCATGCGGACGTGCCAGAAGACGACTGCGCCAATCTGCGGCAGAACAGCTCTGCTCTCATCCACAAGTGCCACAATGATAGACGAGTTTGTATGGTAAGCGTTAATCATCATGTCACCCGTTAGACGTCCACTGCTGGACAAAGTCCTCCTCCAAGAATCGCCACAACGACCGGTCCTGCGCTGCCCTCATCCAACGAATCCTGTCTTGTTCAGGCCTACTAGTGCCACGCTTTCCGATACTTGATCGCAACTCGGAAACTCTTCAGGTCTTCAGCCCCATCGGCCATCGGTTCTCCGTGCTATGTTAAATTGCCACTTAAGTTTAGCAATTCTTTGGGCTATGTCGGCTACCCTGTTAGCGGTATATTTGGTTAGCAACGCGACGTTTGAATATCTGAGGAGGGGTGACCTTATGATACGTAACAGTGGCTTCGGAATTTGATCCCCGATAATGATTTACGGACACACATTGTACGCCACTACTTGCCTCCAACTGGACTCGTGTTGTGGAGTATGGACTTCTAATCTCAGGTACATCCATAATGTATGAGCTGTGGTGCTACTTTGATACGAAAATGCCAGTTAGCCAATCTGCAGCAGAATTGCTTAAGCAAGTTCGTCGAAAATTTCGCATAATGAGTTGGTGTGGTGCCTGAAACTATCAAAGTAAAATCATGTTTATGCGACGTGATTTATTGTGATGCAATCCAGGTCGCAACAGTAGGTACAATAGTTACGAGTATCTAGATAAACGTTATATACCTAGTTTGAATAACAAAGTATCAAATTCAGCAACGCCCTTCGATTCTCCTGACTCACTGTAGGTAATTGTATGGAATTTTATAGCAGTCTAGGTCTCAATAATATTACAGCTTTTAAGAACACCTAGTTGCCTACTTACCTACAACATATATCTTACGCTTACAATCAATGATTTGTGTTAGTGTGATCAAGCACGTATACGTTTAGATACTACTTACTTACTTTATTTTGCACCAAAATGTAAACAACAATAGTTATTTGTTATGCTAGGCTGCAAAGTTGCTTTTTGGCGCGAGTAAGTACTTTTATTGAAACCTGAGCAAGCGAAGGAATCTAGGATTGAACTTTCGTGGTTCAATCCTAGATTCCTGAATAGAATCCTGAGCTTAGCAAAGGTTTCTAAGGTACGAGACGCGGAATAACTTTGCAGCCGAGCGAAACACACAACTTTTCACCTCACAACAGCGAGGGAAAAAATGAATTGCTAAAAAGAACATTTTATAAGTTTTTTTTTTCGTGCTGGCCAGTGACATGAAATAGTTGTGGATTGGCAGTATAGAAAAATATTGAAATGACAGATTAGAATTTCAAAAACTCTTTCCACGCTAGCGGATAAAATTCACTTTTGCACTCAGATTTCGAATGATAAACAGAATCTTTCCGAGCTTGTAAGGTGAAAAAATATTTTAAGAAGAGTCTTAACTAATTCTAATTTTGAAGACCTATTTAAAAACAAACGTTTTCTTTATCAACAGGTAAAACGTTTCTCATACACGACTTCAACCGAAAATTCAACGACCGGATTAAAGATGTGGGCGCTAGAACGTAACTGTACGAAGCACTGCGAGCCTGGCTGCATCGTCATAGGCGAGAGGACCAAGCTGTATTCCTGCACATCCTGCTGCACTGATCCGTTGTGCAACCACGGCTCTGGGGGCGAACAACTGGCCTTCAACATTGCCTCTCTTACATCTATCCTTACTATTGCTCTAGCGTTGGGATTATGATTGCCTTAAGGGATTCGCGTCGGATAACGAAGGGCCCAATACCTGCTTAGATCCTTTGGATTCTCACAAGTAAGGAGCTATGAAAGTTAGTGATTTGCGCTAAGATTAACTTCTTGATCGCTTGCTAGGCCCCTAAAGTTATATAGATCCCACCACGAAGTGTGTATATTTACTACCCGGCTTCTATAAAGAGAATTATGCTGAAACGAGTTATGGACATGATGGCCCAAATTCATTCTCGCGAAACGTAGATAGGTACCTATGTTTTGAGTCTGCATGTGTCCCACTTTTAAGGATAAGTATAGGGCACAAATGAATATGTTTGTAGGGCTAGCATAGCATACATAACGAGAAAATAGTCATGCGCGCTCTACCTAACAGAGTCAAAGACAGACAGTGGCAAGAGTGGCACTAGTGGCACATGTCTAATTTTCTCGTTTTCGGCGCGGATGCTGCATGCATGCTAGGCCCACAAGTGTTAAGTACGTCAATATTTTGCTATTTATTATCTAAAATTAATTAACATACACTTGCTAAATAGTCTTAACCAATTAAATAGGAGCATATAATTACGCGGTAAAATACTTAATTAATTTATTATCTAATTAATTAATCACCAAATTGTTACAATCGTAAACCTATTAAATTCTAAAAAAACATGAATTTCATCTATTTCGGCATCTAGCCAGCATACAATTTTTAGTAAAATCTATTAAAATAAATCAATTGAGATGTTTTTTATATTACCAACTCCTTTTAGTAAATATCATGGTCGTATATCGTAGTTTCTACGTACCTAACGTACGTATTACTACTGCGACTTCATTTATTTGCCACCGGAATCTGTAAATAGGTAAGATAGGTATCAATTGTCATTTACCATGTACCTAGGTACCTTTTAATATTTTATGCACTTTACCTGACCCTGGACCCGGACTTTCAATTTTCGATATATCGCGACCGTTTCGGTCCGAACTTCATTGTAACAGGTTTGAAATTTACAACGAAAACTTACACGCAATTGCGAAGTTCGAAAGTCCGGGTAGACCCCCTGATGAGTTTGTCTTTGAATCGAATCCTAGGTAGGTACCTACCTACCCAGAATAAATGCCTCCTATAGGTATATGAATAGATACTACGCTATAGGTTCAATAAAGTGCCTCATAGGTGCAATAAAGAAGGGAAGAATACAATTTTATTGAAGGTTTAGTATGAGTGAGTATGAGTTAATGACTAATTAAGTATAAACTTTTTATATTGCTCGTACCCATAATGAAACTTTTCACATAAACCCATTATATATAGGTACCTCAGCTTAATTAAGTTAACCCTTATAACGGGTTCTTATCACCTTCCTACTTACTGATAGCCCATACGGAAGAGAGCTTGCGCCTCAATCATGAGGCGGCGGTTCGATTCCTGGCCCGTACCACTAAGTCCTTCGGAAATTATGTACGGTTGTATAAATTTAACATTTACTAGCTCGGCGGCGAAGGAAAACATCGTGAGGAAACCTGCATTCCCGAGAATGAAATATCACAAGTTCGGAGGTATGCGTAAAATATGGGTGAGTTTGGGGCGAACACAAAGGACCAGCGATGGTCGAAGTGTTACATAACGACCCTTGCTTGCAATAGCCCAACACTAATAATAATAATAATAGCTAGTTACTTACTTACAAATTACAATGAATGATCGTAGAGTAGGTAGATAGAATAAGTCTATCTCTTAAAATTTACCTGCTACTCATCGGTCGCTCGTTATCTTAAGTGCGTTCATACACAATGACGCACTGACGGAGCGGAAGATGTCAGTCCATAGAACCACACCCGGTGCGTCAATGCGTCACCTACTGTGTCACTTGCGTCAATGCGTCACTTACTGTGCTTCTACGTGCGGTTTCATACAACTCCTTGCTTCACATATGACGATCCGTCAGTGCGTCATCGTGTGTGAACGCACTTAGGGTGGAACACTAATCTGTGGGGCGGAATCACACATACCTCAACCACAACCACACCACGACGATAACACGAGGGTGGTTGTTGGTGTCGCTGTGGTTGTGGCGCTAATTTGTATGAAAACCAAACGGTTGATTATGACGGCAAAATGTGGGCCCTTAAAATAATTTTCAAAACATAGTTACCAAGTTTGCGCTCCTCCAGATAGGTAGGTAGGTAACAACAAAAAGAAAGCAATTAAATTCTCGTTTTATGTATTTATTAGCCTGTAGTCTCATTAGGTACCTATATATTCAACACAAACACCTTTGGCGAATTGAAATAGCCTCTTGAATATTTTAAACTTGGTTTAAGTCTTCATTGAATTTTACTTTGAAGCCAAGTTTGTAATTTGTGTAGGTACCTATTTCATACATATTTTGTTTATAGAATGATTACTTACATTAGTTAGTAATTGTACGTAACTACCTAAGTTTTATTGTAGAAATAGTACCTAGATTACACACGAGGGCAGGAAAGTAAGCAAGGTCTCAGATCTCATGTACTTACCTAATTGTTCAACAAACATGTGATCTGAGGCTTTCTTATTTAATGCCCGAGGTTAGTATTCTATTTTTCTCCTCGACGGGGGTGGAAAGCGGCAACTTCGTTTAGCGCAGCGGAACGAAAATTGACGCTTTCCGCCCGGAGGGGAGAAAAAGGTTTTAATTGCTTTAAATTTGGCTTTTTAAAAGTTTACTAGGTATAAAATTCATTCCATCCAAAATACCTACTTACTTAGGAATCTAAATAGAGTAGGTACTACCTACTAATTTACATATCTACTACAACAGTAGGTAGGTATCTACCTACCGAGTTTTCAGCCGATCGACCTTGGTGACCTATTTAAATCCCAAATTAAATATTTAGTTAGTTAAAACATTTCCAGAAACAACTAATCATCTTATGTAAGGTAATCCCATTGTTTTGGGAAATAAAGCCTTAGATCAAAATAAATAAAGCATGTAACTAGGTAGGTAAGGACTTACATCTCAGTCATTGTCAATCGACACAAAAGAAATTAGTTCTATGATTTTCCGCAACATGGGTTTTTTTTATTTTTACCCGACTGCGACAGAAGGAGGGTTATGTTTTTCGAGCGTATGTATGTATGTATGTATGTATGTATGTATGTATGTATGTATGTATGTATGTATGTTTGTATGTCTATTTCTTTGGCACGCGCTACAGCCTAAACGGCTTGATGGATTTTAACGTATGAGGTGTCGTTAGATTCGTAAAAATCGTGAGAGTGTCATAGGGTACATTATTTTAATATGGCGTATGCGAATTAGAAAAGAGAGGGGGGAGAATCCAATTTTTTTCGTAAAAAAATACAATATGGGTATCAAATGAAAGCTGGTGAAGAGCAGATTCCAAATATATATATATTATAGTATTTTTATGCAACCATTTTGACACAAGACTAAAAAGTATGAAATAAACTAAATTATTTAGAAAAACAAAAAACCCGACTGCATAAAAAACTATTAACTGAAAAGATAAAAACAAGCTCCTTAAATCAGCTATAATAACTTTGTTTAAGCAAATTAATTCAATTTGAATGTTATTACTTATTAGGTAGGTAGGTATTGCAGGGGACAAACCAATAACCAACAAATAGGTCATTTTTCTTTGTCCCCGTTTGCGATACCTACCTACCTAATAAGTAATAACATTCAAATTGAATTAATTTGCTTAAACAAAGTTATTATAGCTGATTTAACAGGGGCGGATCCAGGATTTCATGGTGGGGGGGGGCCCATCGGCCAACTCGGGCCACGTATTAAGATTAAAAGAAATTAAGAGAGCTCATTTCTTTACTCGGCCTCAAAATTCAGAGGTTCGTGGGGGGGCCTGGGGAGGTTCTCCATGGCCCCCTGGGCCCCCCCCCCCCTGTATCCGCCACTGTGATTTAAGGAGCTTGTTTTTATCTTTTCAGTTAATAGTTTTTTTTCCGGACCTACTTTAGAACACATTTTTCCCACTGTCCAGTATAAGTCCATTATAAGTGGTGACGGGCTCACCCCCCGTCACACTGGACAGAGTTTCGGTACTACTGGTGAAACGTGGATGTTCTGAGGTTTCAGAATATCTCTGAAGTACCCCCTCGGGGAATGTTGTAGTCGTGAGCATATGCTTATGCTATTTTAGGACATAGAATAGATAGCAGGCATGTACTTATCCTGTGCTGTGTAACAAAACACCCTACCCTCGTACTATTTAAAGGGGGGTTTAGACCGTTTACACCATCAATTAAGATTGGAGAAAACGTCGAAAAAACTTAAAAAATTGTGCTATCCCATACATTTGAATCGCGCGCGTAGGTAGGTATTTCTGCATTTGTATGAAACAGCCTGTTTCTGACAGGATTTTTTGCGCGATTTTGAAATTGGTTCCCTATAAGTACTTAGTAAAAGTTGTTCAGTTTGGTCTAAATCCTACGAACAAATAATAAGTCTAAGGGCCTGTTTCACCAGAAGTGGTATAATTTCATACAAAATATGTCAAACTATCTGTCGGATAAGCTAACAAGAACTTACCTAGAAGTGGTGAAACAGGCCCTTAATCTAAATATTACTAGGGTGTTTTGTTACACCATGTATAGGTATACATGCATACATAAGTAGTAGGTAGTTGCTTATTTCCATCAATATATACAGTATCTTTGAACTGTGGCTCTTCAAACTTCAAACTCTTCAGTGGCCACAGCGGCCAAGTTATTTGGTTCGACTCGACCTATACCGCCTATAAGTAGATCGAACTCCGAGTCTTCGATTGTCGGTCTAAAATTAAATAAATGCGTAGTTACATAGAAATAGATAGCAGCATAGATTGATAGCAGCACACTGCACTATCTGGTTTACGGAAGTGACTGCGGTTTGATAAAATAATCATGACCTTCATGAAATTATGTGTGACCTACAAAATCTTAGCTATGGCAGAACGCACAGAAAAAATCGTTAACTATTCAAAAGATAAACCTATAGCTTTTTGCGCACCTCAGAAACTGGTAGTTTACCTTGGAGGTACAGTCAGCAGCAAAAGTCAATGAACTTTTGCGTAATTCAAAATGACAAAATCTTAAACAGATCGAAATTTTACAAAGATGTACGTGTCGTCACGTGAAAGAGCGTTAAATTATCTTCACGTTAAGTTAAGGTAACAACATTAAGATACAGGAACGTAAAATATTGGAGAAAAAATAAATAAAACTGTGTGTAGTGTATCGCTCGCATGTACAAACTGTTTATACGTAATCATAGCTAAAAGCGTACCGCCAAAAAACAATTTGGCGAATTTGTGTTTTATTTAAGTTGCAATTGAAGTTAAATACTTAAATAAAAAAAATCCAGTAAGAATGTAATAGGTATTAGATAATAATTTTGGATGATACTTTCATTATCATTTACATTTGATATTGACTGTACCTACTTCCCAACAAAATTTGTAAACCTGTTGCCTAATTTAAAGGAATGAAGGAATGCTCTACGAGCGTTATGCAGTAGGCACTACTTATACTTCAGTGACCTAACATTTTTTAGGCACATTATGGCTGCGGCAGTTGCTTCATTATGACGTCATAATGGCACGCCCAGTTACTCGACCCTCTTACCAGGTGATAATAACAAAACTGTACCTTCTGATCGATAACAAGAATAACTAAGAAATTCCCAAATACTTTCATTTCAAACCACCTACCCAGCAACTTGAAAATTTTCGAAGGAATCCGTTTTTTTTTGCCAATAAGAAAGAACCCTTACATTGTGTATGGATGGCAAAAGCGATTTGGTATTAGAGTGAACATTGAAATGTAATAAGTTCAGGATTCAAGAAAATGTCAAAAGTGGTGAAAACAAATTTCTCTCATAGTCAACTCCGTGGTGATGCTGACCTGATGCATTCATTATTTTGACTCACAGTTTGACATATAAGTATCAACAAATTCAATTCTTTGCGTAATGAATGATCATGGAACACTGGACATCGGCGGCTCGGCGGTTCCATCCCAACTAAAAATAAGGCAAACTAAAATTTAAGGAAAAGCAATAAATACAATAAAGTTGTAATTATACATAAGATAATTTATTATGAATAAACAATGCACAGAAATAAATGCAATTCCTATTTGCGACCTAAAAGTAGCTATAAATTTTATTAACACAACTGGAATGACCCATAGTTTTGTTTTAACAATGATGTTTCATGACTGGGAAGGTATTACGCCGGAGGACATTATTTTAACTTAAAATATTGCAATTATACTTTTATAATTATTACAAAGTAAATTTAGGAGAGTTGACCGCAGTCGGCGATCACAACTTTCTTTGAGGGCTTGCCGGACTGCGAGCCGAGGGCTTCGACCTGCTTCACGACGTCCATGCCTTCGACGACATTGCCGAATACGACGTGTCTGCCGTCCAGCCACGAGGTCTTCACGGTGGTGACAAAGAATTGGGAGCCGTTGGTGTTGGGGCCGGCGTTGGCCATAGATAAGGCTCCGGGTCCGGTGTGCTTCAGTGTGAAGTTCTCATCGGCGAACTTTTCACCGTAGATGGACTTGCCCCCGGTACCGTTGTGGTTTGTGAAGTCACCCCCTTGGAGCATGAAGTTGGGGATGACACGGTGGAAGGTGGAGCCCTTGTAACCGAAGCCTTTTTCGCCGGTACAAAGGGCGCGGAAGTTCTCGCAGGTCTTAGGCGTGACGTCAGACCTCAGCTGGAAACAATAAAGTGACTTCATTAGTTTATCTTAGCTATGAATAATCGATGACACACCTTTTAAGGGATACAGAACTATAAAAAAACTGCAGACAAAACTAAAAGCACACAAGGCATCCAGGGGGATCTAGTTGGGATTTATCCCCCTAACCCCCCTATAATCACTGTTCCATACGAGGATTTGGGGGGCCCAATCCGAATATTTGTATGGAACAGTGATTATAGCTATTCCATCCTGTTTTTCAATGAATATCCCTCCCGGAAATAAGTCTGACCACACTGTGTCCCACCCCAAAAGTCTTTATACATGCTTGAAACTCACGGAGACAGTGAAATATTAGCGTGTCTAGTAATAATAATATTGAAGTGATAAACAACATCAATAGTGGCAAATTCCATTTCGTCTATGACACAAAGCCTTCTTGGATAAATTGACCTTCACTTAGGTGTAATCTCGGTCATGCGAGAACTAATTATGACTACACATATCTATATATAGTACGTGACTACGTGCCTATAAAACATGCACATGACCTAAAACCAACCAATAAACCCAAACTATCATTAACTTTAATTTGACAAAGGAAAACGAGGATGAAAAACTTTGTATAGGTTATCGTCAAGGTGTTTAGAGGACGCGAAGGCTTCGAGAAAAAGCGTGGCCGGTTATCACGCCGGCCGGGATGTCATCCGAAAAATGTGGTTTTGAGCACACTACTCACCTCAACAACAATCCTCCCGAGTGAATTGCCATCGGCAGTTACATCCATAAAAACTCTTGGTAAGGACATTGTGCTTGCTTTAATTGAAAAGCTAAATTAATTCACTCAATCACCACAATGATGATGCGTCTTTCGCAGATGCCGGGCGGAAATGAAATAGACCATAGATAGCTAGACTGAAAAAAGTTGTCGTTTCCTACAACCGTTCCGAAACATATAATCAACAATATTTTCTGTCAGTTCTGTGTGTAATGAAGGTTAGTGAGTACGAGAATACAGTGCAATTTTACTACTTTTTCCAATGTCTAAATGAACAATAAATAAAAGAATAGCTGGAAAACTGTACTATATAATAATAAATAAATCCATGACTTCAAGCTTTCTTGACATTTGTTGAACATTTGACATAGGTTGACATAGTTTCAGAACGATACTCCATCTTCTTACCATAGACAAAACTAGAGACAGTGGCACTAGAGATCCTACCATGGATTTGGATACCTATTTCCAGCCAGCTTCCTGCCTATACTATACGTCAACACGCTCGTGACACGCGCAGGCATAAAACAATTACAGCTTGGCAAAAAAGTCGTGATAAAAAATGAGGGTGCTGCCTCCACGCAAGAACGTCAAAATCACGCATAACCTGGCAACACCACCATACTAAAATTTTATTTCCACCTGTCACCACGATCATGGCTTTCTGAAAAACAAATGTTTTATTCAAATTTATTCAAATAATCGACAATAACACGAACATCACTACTGTCTCCCGTAAGGTTCCTAAGTGCGAGCGGGCGCGCAACATCGGCAATACTGCTCGCACGTCGCGTGCCAGGAGCGTTGGCGTGTAGTATAAGGCTGAGATTCAGAGACGATTTGTAAGTCATAGTTCGAACTCCCGTATGTCAAAATCCATACATTTCGACCCTACTTAGCTCGAGCTAAGACGGAAAAAATCGTCTCTGAATCTCGGCCTCAGTATAGCTAGCTAGATACGGCGCGGGCGTTTCCGTTCTCTTTGTTTCGGATTTGGAGAAGTCATAAAAAAAAAAATTGAAATTATTTTCGATTTCTTTCTTAGCCAAAAATACAGTCCTTTTTTTGCCTTTTTCGTTGTTTTTCAGAAAAGCAGTTTGAAGAAAACTATTCTATTTTTATTTAATGGCGTTTCCTTGTTAGATTTCGCCAGTGTCAAGTGTTAAGGATATATTTATTAGATATTGTACGGTAATAGGATATGGCGATCTCAAAGCCCCGTTTTTAAACATAAACACACACTCGAAACCGCCAAAAAACGGTGGAGCCACGTGGCTGTCAAAATTGCAAGCCGACGACACGTCTACTTGTCACCCCCTCAGCCACGCCACTCTGAAGAAAACTATTCTATTCTTATTTAATGGCGTTTCCTTGTTAGATTTCGCCAGTGTCAAGTTATTTGAGGGAGTGTCTATCCAATCTCGAGGATTGTTTTTGAGTAAGAACAACTGAGAAGGATTTTGGAGCCTCGTGGCAGGCTGAGACGCGAACCGCGCGAACACCACGCGAGAGACAAGTGTTCGAGGCAAACCCTGCAACGTGACTCCTGAAGAAAACTAACAAACACGACAAAGTAAATGCTGCGATACGAGTTTGATTGACAATGACATTTGACAGCTCAAGTTTTCTTATTGCCAGTTCAATTTCAGATTTTGCCTTATGATCAAAGAGTTTTTATATTTATTTTAGTCAAATTGTAGTCTTGTATCACCTTAAAGAGTAAATTAGCATAAGAAAAATAGTTAAATCATCATAAAAAATATGTTTCATTATGTTCCAAAAGATTTTTTTTTTTTTCCTCTTCACTTTTACCCTCATTTCGGGGAAAGATAATTTTTCAGTGTTTGACATAGATTCGTATAGATCGTAGCGTCATCTATCGATCTACTATGAAACGAAAAAAAAACGCTCATTCATTCATGCGTTATGAAACGGACTCCAAATGTGAAATGTCCAAATCGTAGGTTGAGTATTCTATAGATTTCCTGACAGCGTATACTCGAAAGGGACAGAGATATGACAAAAATGTATGAGAAATCGTGCCTTTGTTTGCCATAGTTGCAAGATTTTGTATCGTAGAAAGAGAATCAACTAGAAAAGGCATTAAAATAATAATAGTCACGAAAACGAGACAGCCTTATACGCTAATTACACAGAGTGAACGCGACAAAATCCATGACGTTTGGTTTGTCCCTTTCTGCGTATGCGATATTTTTGTTTGCCACAGTTGAAATTGCATACAAAATCTTGCAACTGTAGCAAACAAAGGCGCGATTTCTCATACATTTTTGTCATATCTCTGTCCCTTTCGAGTATACGCTGTCAGGAAATCTATAGAATACTCAACCTACGTTTTGTATGCAATTTCAACTATGGCAAACAAAAATATCGCATACGCAGAAAGGGACAAACGACATGGATTTTGTCGCATTCACTCTGTGTAATTAGCGTATAAGGCTGTCTCGTTTTCGTGACTATTATTATTTTAATGCCTTTTCTAGTTGATTCTCTTTCTACGGTCCAAATGTATTTCGTTTCGGAGTTTTTGGCGGGATTTGGTAGCTGACGTTTGCAGTCCTCATATTTCATCGAATTTTTATTGTTTATAATAAGTTTTGGTTCGTAAAATTGGTGTTGTTTTGCGTAACAAAGTGTCGTGCAAGTGAATAATATACAGTTCTGTGAAATATGATGGTGTATGGGTCGTAAACAGGAAAAGTTTTCCGTCATTTGTAGCGCGGCAAAGGGGTCGGTTCACCTCTTTCCTGTGGACTTATCTGTGTTTCCTTCGTCTGTCAATTGTCTCCAAAAACTCCAAAAAAGCGTCAATACGTCGAAGACCAACGTTTTAATTGCTATAAAGTGGCTATAAATAAAATAATTTATATCAAAGACATCGGCTGTATGGGAAATATAACCCTTTGCCTTGAGCTGAACCAAAAAAAAATGTATTTCGTTTCGTTTGTCTCATCAATTTTATAACCAAGAAAATTTGTTCTATAATTATTTAATCCGTAAGTAAACGAGCCTAGTTTACACTTTACATAAATGTGATAAGTACAGGTATTTTCTATATAATTTATTTAATAGAAGTCTTCTCGGCCTAGTGCATTTTTGGAAGCAAAAAAATTGATAAGCAGTAAGCTCGGTGCTGTAGGCACTTTTATAAGTTTATAAAAAAATTCTTATCAAATATGAGCTTGGAATCTATTAAGTATTCAAGGGGAAGTCTAGAAGTTCTAGATCAGTTGTTACTTCCACTACAAACGAGATATGTAAAGGTGCAAGGAGTGGAAGACGGATGGAAAGTCATTAATAAAATGCAGGTAAGATCTTATTTCTTCTTCTATACAAACGAGTCTGACTCCTGCATGGAGGGTTCTGTACCACCATACAATACTAAGTACTGTATTACCAAAAATTTTTACTTTTTGGATCCATAGCGCAAGCCCGACACACACTTGACCGGTTTTTATTATTATTTGTTGTACCTTAAAGTATACACTATAATCATACCAAATTTGACGCTTGTATGTATTGCCGTTTTTATGATAGAGCAAAAACAAAAAAACTTTGAAAAAAACATGTTTCTTTTATAGGGTCAGTCCTTAATTTTTTACTTTATGTATTTTTTATTATTTGTCATCAAATCCAGTATAATGATACAAATTCTGTGCAAATTTCAACCGGCTACCTACTATGGTTCAGAAGATACAGCCCTCTGAAGCTACTACGACGGTGTAGGCTTATGAATAGGGTCCTGTTTTCACCCTATGGGTACAGAACCCTAAAAACAGATAATTTATTCTTATTGGTATATAACGAATCACCTTCATTCTTAGGTAATCTGACTTACCTTACCATGAGGTATTTCATTCAAAAATTATCCTTATTTTAGATGCTCCAAATTAAACATCCTATCTTTAAATACCAGACTAGCTTTTGCCCTTGACTTCGTCCGCATGAAATTAGAATATCAAAAAATCCTTTCTTAGTGCCCTCCTAAATCCTCCGTAGAATCTATATATATTCTGCATTTCATGTTTCTATCCTCGGCTGGTAGGCTGTGCGTTGTCTGTCAGTCATGGAACTGTTTTATAAGTATAGATAGAGATATGACCCTTAAATGGGTGCCTTGGGCACATGACTTTCATAAAAAATGTTTAGTTTCTTCTACATTAAACTATAATTTCTGCTTAACACATTCGCTTCTGATCGCCTACCTCGCGAATCCACAATAACTGGTCCCACAGTGCTTACGAACCTACCTGGCACAGGTTGGTTTATATAATGTTTTATGACGTTAGCACACGTGTCAAGCTTCAAGTTTTGAGACTATCAGCGAATACATCCGCATGAAATAAGAATATCGAAAAATCCTTTCTTAGTGTACCCCTAAATCGTCAGTAAAATCTATATTTGACATATTTTCATTTTTCTATCCTCAGCTGTTTTGGCTGTGTGTTCGTCTTTAATGTGTGTATACATGCATATATCAAATGGTTACTCAGTTTATTATCAGGTACTTAGCTAAGTCAGTTCTTATCACTATTGTTTACAATGTCATACCTCACATGATTACACTTGACATTGAATATTTAAACATACTTAAAGGTGAAGTATGTAGCGAAGAAATGTATGTCTCACAGTAGTAGCCAAAAATGTTGTACTACTCTATACAAGGTGTTACAAAACTACAAATAAACATTTAAGGGGGTGGTGTAGACCATCAAACTGAACAACTTTCACTATGGGACCAATATCGAAATCGCGAAAAAAAAAATTTATGTTCTATACTCTACAAATCGACTAGAGCTAAAATATGTATGGGATTTAAAATTATTTTTTTTGCGATTTCGATGTTGGTCCCATAGAGAAAGTTGTTCAGTTTGACAGTCTAAACAACCCCCTTATGAATTTCAAAAATGTATTGTTACTTATGAAACACCCTGTATAACTGCTGGCTACCCATGCAATAACTAGTATAAGCTGGGCTGTATCAGATGGACTGCATGAGTGCAGTCAACACATTCAACTTCTTAGGGTGTGTTTTCAAATTTCCAAATTTGTTTGCTCAATTTTTCTCGCTTATCAGAATCAGGCTGTTTTTTTTCATCTTAAACAGCGGAAATGTGTAAGAGTGTTTAGTGGAAACGCACTTTATGGAGTCATGTTTTTGCGGGTTCACAAATGGTTCTGTTCATCGTTTGTATTTTGCCACAATTAATGATGCCAGTTTTTTAATGGCTCAAATGTGTTTTTGTTCCTAAAACAATACTACTACTGATTACTAGATATTTTTAATATGTTACCTATTATAAATAGGTGTGTTGTGAATCCATGAATACTGTCAAGTGCTCCATTTTAGAGCATTTCAAATACTTTACCTTTCCAGAAAATAATAGTGTAGATGCCCTAGGATTTCTAATCTAAGTATCTGGCTTTTACCAAGTACAGACACTATCAGATATACCGTAGCAGCAAGGGGATCAATTATTTCTGAGCATAGTCAATTTTGAAAAAATCCTATACACAGTATAGAATTTGATATCTGATATTCTGCTTTAATTTAAACGTGGATGTTCTGAGGTTTCAGAATATCTCTGACTACCCCCTCGGGGAACATAGTCGTGAGCATATGCTAAAATAATAATTAATATTAACTTTTACTGTAAAGAATTTATTGAAAGTTTACACTGCTTAGCAATAATTGAAATCCTTGTCTGTTAGGAAAGAAAAGTTTACGAATGAAATGTATTGAAGGTGAGCGCAAGTGTTGGGAGAGGCCGTCCAAGTAAAACATACCATGATCAAATCAATTATCTTTTCATAGGACAATGGCGTGAGCTTATGTATGTTGTATGTTAGGATATGTCTGTTAGTATGTGTGTACACACGGCGACAGGTCAGGTTACCCTGTTTGGACTTTGAACTATTAGAAGTTGAACGCTGCGAATCGTGCGAGAGGGTGCGGTATGTTGTTGTTGTTTCGTCTCACGGCACGCTGCGCCCGCGCCGGCAGCCGCGTCTATGCAGGCTCTCTACCGCACTATTTTGTGTTTTGTACTTAGTGTAGTTATGGGTATATAGGGTGCGTAACATGATGTGTCGCCGTGTGTACCTACCTGACTACCTATTAAATAAGAACTTAATATAACTTAATAAACTCAATATTTGACATTTAACATTTCTCTTTCCTCGCCGCAGGTTAGAGGAGCGCCTGCGATTGCTATAGTTGGCTGCTTATCACTCGCTGTTGAATTATTGAAGGACAACTCTTCTGACAAAAAAATCATGAGACAAGAGGTCAGATAACAAAGTAACATTTGATAAATATTGGCTTTGTAATATATTACTAACCTAAGTCATACACGGACTGACTTTATACTAATTAAAGTTGAGTGATCAGATAACATTATGTTTGAATACTATGAAATGCATCCCCTGTTCTGTCTACTTATTATTATTTTTTTGCTTTATTCCATTCCATTGAGAAAGGCAGGAGATGGAAACAAAAACCTTCTCTTGTCTCTTCAACTATGCCACTTCATACATGCTTATAAATTAGTATTTACATCTTAAGACATTTCTGATAAAATAATTGTGTAAGGATATTGGTATATATGATTGATAATATAGATAAAGGAAGAATTACCTACTACTGCACGGGCGGCATGGCGCCGCGATAAACGCGCGTTTATCGCGCCTTTTATCTTACTCTCTGTAGATACCGCCTTGGCAGCATCGCGAAAAATATGATAAATCAAATAAAAAATAAAAAAGGTATTTATTTTCATCTCACATATAGGGACTATGAAACAGTATTCTTGATAAAGCCATGCTGTCTGGTATTAATTAATTATTTATTGTCCTTACTTTTTACTCAGAAATCTGCCTTTTTTTAAATATTAGTTATCTAGAGTCCTATTTGATAATTACTTTCTTCAAAATTGCAATGTTGCTGACATAGCGCCATAATCACACTAGCGATAGAGTAGTTTACTTCGCAGCTCCATAATGTATACCGCAATGAAATGAATTAAAATCGCTGCGAACCTGCTACCTACTATATCACACCATATTACCGTCATGTCATACAAAATATGCCACGGCAACGGATGTCGCCCACATTCGAAAATCTCTAACCTGATTTCAAAAACGATGATGTTTGAACCGAAATTTTGTCAACCATTAATTTTATAAATTGACGACCCAGTTAATGGTTGCCATGCCCCGGACTGCCCAACCAGGGTCCTGGGTTCGAATCCCGGTTTGGTCATGGATGTTATATGTTTGTGCCGTTGTTGTATGATGTATGGACTATGGATCCCATACCAAAAAGCCTAACGGTTACTTGGGATCATTACAATGTATGTGCCTGTGCCTGTGAGCGTTATTTATTTATTTTTATTACTTTTATTAACGCTATTAAAATTTCTAATATTCTACATATTACAGATAGAAGGTAAACTTAATTACCTAGTCTCTGCTCGTCCAACGGCCGTCAACATCAAATTGGCAGCCGACGAACTTATTAATTTAGCAAATAGTTTAAGCGCCGATGAAAATGTCACGCCAAGCGATTTTAAAGACAGGTGCGTTCAATGTTGCTAAAGTAAATGAATATGTACATCTCAATTAATAGCGTAAACATAGCTATTTTGGTTAATCATGATTGCAGATCTAATATTAGTACATCTATATTCTATTCCAACAGAAAATCTTGGGATGTAAATAAAAACCAACCTTGTAACAATTTATTTACAAATCAATCATTTAAACTGCATAAAAATCACAACATAACAAATATCAATAATACAGTTGATTGACAAAATTAAAGAAAACACTGTAGGTACTATCATGTTTTAAAAATAGTACATATTTGTTAACATTGAAGTCTGAAGACTATCTTATTGGAATAGATTCTCTACTAAAAATATCTGCTCAATTAAAATTTAAGTTATATTCATAACAAACCCAGCTGCATGACACAAATAGAAACTAAAATAAAACTATGGAAGATGGAATTAACCTATTTCTTTTTCACAGATTCATCAGCAGTATAGAAAGTATGCTTACCAAAGACATAGAAGATAATAAAGCCATAGGTAAATATGGTTCAGAGGCTATATTGAAGAATTTGGAAGGAGATGGCCCAGTTAGAATACTGACACATTGCAACACTGGCTCGCTGGCTACTGCGGGATATGGCACTGCCTTAGGAGTGATTAGGTCCTTACACAAAAATAAAAGACTGGGTAAGTGATTAATTACTCCCACGGCAGGGCACATTGCCTCCTCACTCGAATAAGCATGTGGCTATTCTGCACCACCCGGGTTCATTGCTAATGGCAAATTAGGGGGCGTCTATTAATTACGTGAGATGTTTAGGGGATGAGGGGGTCGAGCAGAATCTCACCAAATCTCACGTGGGGAAGAGGGGGGGTCTCGGCAAATCTCACGTAATTTTTTTCCTCATAGAAAAAGTGTAAAATTGAGAGAATACTGAGTTAAATTAAGTAAAACATGTTCTTAGTACGGTCAGCATCAGAGAAATCTAACCCCCTAGCGCTTATAAAGATGTAGATAGAGGGGCCAGGTTTCTCTGATGCTGACTGTACACACGGCGAGTGGCGACACATCAAGCTACGCAAAACAAACATAAGCTGGCCGCGCGACGTTATACATTACTCAATTTTTTTTGTAAACATACGCATAAGTCTACCAATACCCATTGGGCAAGCGTCTGATGATATTTCAAATTATGTTTCTTAATTGCAGAACACGTATACTGTACGGAAACACGGCCGTACAACCAGGGCGCGAGGCTCACGGCGTACGAGCTGGTCCATGAGAAGATTCCGGCCACGCTTGTAGTAGACAGTATGGTCTCGGCGCTCATGCACGCGAGGAAGATCACCTCTGTCGTCGTCGGCGCTGACAGAGTACGTAAAGTATTCTACATCAATATTTTTATTTGAAAAACGCTGCGTTTTTAACTTTGAGCGCGCTAATATTTCGAGATAAAAGCATTATAATTTAATTGCGTAGCCCCGGAAAGATGTTTTATTCCATTTAAAAACACCTACCAGTCCATCATATTTTTCTTTCGACCTTTTCGTTGCATGAGACGTGTCGTGTTGTCCGTCTTCATGCCAAATTTCGTTTCAATAGGTGCAGAAATGAGGGAATAATCGGTGGATGGAGCAGACAGTATGGACGAAACTAAAATAAATGTTGTACCTAACAAATAATTAATAAATAAAAACCATCCCCCAGGTAGCCGCAAACGGCGATACTGCAAATAAAATTGGAACGTACCAAATAGCTATAGTTGCCAAATATCACGACGTGCCTTTCTACGTAGCCGCGCCGCTGACGTCCATCGACATGGCCTTGACTTCCGGCGAGAGGATCAAGATTGAGGAGAGGCCTGACAGAGAGATGACACACATCGGAGAACATCGGATTGCTGCCCCGGGTACGAATTGCCTGTGTCAATTTATTTTTTATTTTCTAGCTCTGCGGTGAAGGAAAACCTACAAGCTCAGATTTCGAACCATGTAATAGTATGTGTCCAACATACCAAAGCAAAGTGCAATAAATATAATTTATAGCGAGTGCTGAAAAGCCGGGGAATATACAGGGTGAAATTGATATCATTAGCATCCTTTTATAAACTAAGAGTCTACCCATAAAACTGAACAACTTTTACTATGGGAGCAAACCAATCGGAGCAAAAAAAAAATCTGCTGTCCCATACTAAACTGCACGCGCCGCCGCTGCCTACACGACTCAAATGTATGGGACAGCAGATTTTTTTTTGCTCCGATTGGTTTGCTCCCATAGTAAAAGTTGTTCAGTTTTATGGGTAGACTCTTAGTTTATAAAAGGATGCTAATGATATCAATTTCACCATGTAGTCGTGAGCATACGTTATGTTATGGCCAGTAAGCTAGTGAACCCACTCAATAATTCGTGAAGATTAACCAGAAACCGACGGAAACCCAGAAGCTTCTATGGTGAGTGCCCCTGTTTTGGCATGGACCTTCTGGGACCTATTTTGTACTGTCACGCTGAATGGAGTATTATTGAAATTCGGAATATGTTGTATTTAGCTTGTAGTCCCCATAGAGGTAGGCAGAGGTACTCTAAATATTACTATATTCAGAATATCCACATTACCCTAACAGTGCCCAAAATCGGTCTGTAAGTGGGATCACCTTTGCTCCATACTCTGATCCGGTGTGTGGATTTTTAATACAATGAAGTCTGACGTGTTTAAACAATGTTTGCATTAAAAATCGCTCACCAGAGCGGATTGCGGAGCAGTGTGTGATCCGCCTTAGACGGCTATAAATTCAACCTCTAACTCCACCGCACTCCGCAGTTAAAAGAATGCGGCCCGTGCCATACGCAGTTTAAAGAATGCGAGCCTAGCAAGCAATGTTTCTATCTCTAACAGACATGACAGAAAGCGGTAGAGTTTGGGAAAATGCTGTTCCATACTGACAAGTTCCAACTCTGATTCTGGAACACCTTTAGCAATCACTGACTGCAGAGCTCAGGTCCAAGGTGACCCGACGACCTGGTGAACGGCGGGAACCCGTTAGATGAGGGCAGCGCTGGACCGGTCGGTTTGGCGATCCTTGGGGGAGGCATATGTCCCGCAGTGGACGTCTATCGATCGGCCGATAATGATGATGATTAAGTACTTTAATGGTTTTTTCTCAATCACGCTTGGAAAATTGAACATTATTTTGACAACCTTCTTCGAGATATATCGAAATTGCTGTACTATGCGAGCAGCGGCCGGAAAAAGTTGTATGAAAATCCATATCTGTCGTTGTTTAATAATAATTAATTTAAAAATGGAACGATCTTTTACTCCGAAACATGGCAACCAAGGAGGTATCTTATCAAAGGTTTTATTTAAATTTCTAACTGGCTTGCAAATAGAAAGCTTTATAACGAAAAAAAAAACGAATGAACACTTTAACCACAGATTAATTATAAGCTACTAGCTTTAACGCGGGAAAAATTATTGTTGTTCGTCATTGATTTTGAAAAGTTGATTGATTTTAATTTCCGCGCATTGTTTGAGAAAAGCACTATACAAGCCTTGGCCACAACTAGGCATTGATGGACTTACGTATGTGTGCCTCGGCCTCGCCTCGGCCCACATTTACACGTTCGTACATCAATGCCTCTTTTGCTGGCCACTGCAGTAATGTACTATATTCCGACATTTATGTAATTAATCTTTTGTTTCAGGTATAAATTGTTGGAATCCGTCGTTTGATGTAACACCGGCAAGTTTAATAACAGGAATTATCACAGAGAAAGGTGTATTTGCGACGGATAAATTAAAAGAATTAATTCCTATGTATCAAAATAAGTGATTTATGCTTTAGCTTAGTTTGTAAGCATTCGGATGTTTATTTTACGTCTGAATATAGGCAAGTTATTTAATTAGGCGTTTATTTGCCTATACCGTTTAAAATGGAGCGTGACGCATTGTTTAACTTCATTGGTGCTAAAACCGTTGAAAATTTTAAAGAGTTAAGAGGCTGTTGATAGGTATACAGGGTGTTTCATAAGTAACAATAAATATTTGAAACTCTTAAGGGGGTTGTTTAGACCGTCAAACTGAACAACTTACTCTATGGGACCAACATCGAAATCGCAAAAAAAAAATTTCACATCTCATACATATTTTAGTTCTAGTCGATTTGTAGAGTATGGAACATATATTTTTTTTTCGCGATTTAATGTTGGTCCCATAGTGAAAGTTGTTCAGTTTGATGGTCTATACTTACCCCCTTAAAGGTTTATTTGTATTTTTGTAACACCTTGTATACAACATTTGTTTGATAATATTTGTGTGGTCGAAAGCCTTTATCACCAGGGTTGCCTAACTAACGATAGTTTGTATCTATTCGGTGGTTTGTCTATCAATAGTTGACCTTGAAACATGATAAGAATATCGATAGTATCACTTTAAAACAATTGATAATATCGATAATATTAAGATGCAATACTACAGGGTGAAATTGATATCATTAGCATCCTTTTAAACTAAGAGTTTACCCATCAAACTGAACAACTTTTACTATACCTATAGAAGCAAACCGACCGGAGCAAAAAACATCAGTTGTCGCATACATTTGAGTCAAGTAGGCATTCATGGAACTTGCTCCGATATCGGTTTGCTCCCATAAGTTGTCCAGTTTGATGAGACCCTTAAGATTTTTAATGGAATAAGACTTTTTTTAGAATTTTTGTCTCATCATCATCAGCCTATCATCGTCCACTGCTGAACATAGGCCTCTCCCAAGGCGCGCCAAAAAACTCTGTCCTCGGCCTTCCTCACACACGATCCCTTAAGAACTTCTAAACCGATTTGGATCGGGTTTTCACAGAAGCATAGGGCTTAATTGGGATTAAAATTTAGGCTTTATTTCAGGACAATCGGTTCATTCAATCAAAAGTTATGAGTATTCAAAGTCCGCGCGTACAGTGTCGCGGGCGCCGCTAGTTCTAGTTGTTTCTATTATTCAAGGTCACGATAGATTCGATGGACTATCGATAGTTTCACTATGGTTAGGCAACTCTACTTATCACCACACGACGCGTCACTGATACTCAAACTTAGCATAATTAAGTATGTGATTCAGGGTGTTACAAAATTAAAAATAAACATTTAAAACTTTAAAGGGAGTTGTTTAGACCATCCAACTGAACAACTTTCACTATGGGACCAACATCAAAATCGCGAAAAAAAAAATCAGCTATCCCATACATTTAGCTAGAGTAGATTTGTAGTTTAGTATGGAACATCCGATTTCTTTTTCGCGATTTCGATATTGGTCCCATAGTGAAAGTTGTTCAGTTTGATTGTCTCAATGTTTATTTATATTTTTGTAACACCTTGTATAAAACTTTGCTACAACTGGTAGCTTGAACAACTGATTAATAGTTGTAGTTGTATTGTAGCGGTTATTATCACGCCGAAAAGTTCTTATCGCCGTGATATGTTCGTAAGTGCATAGAGTAAGGAGAACTAAAAAGTGGTATTCTTCATACTAACCTGCGTACACCGAAATTTAGTACATTCTAGTTCTCTAGATGTCGTTATGAGCATCATTTGGCTATTTTTGCATCAACAATCTGCTACTATCTTCGATCAACAATATACAACTAGATAACGGGTCGCATACAAAATCAAAGAGAAATTCTGTCCTCGTGAATATACAACATTTTTTGTTAACGAACCGAGAAAACAGTCCGAATACATTATAATTTCGACCTCAAAGCAACCATAATTCCTAGTAATTTAAAAAAGGAACACTGCGGCATTGCGAGACGTGCTTACGTTGGCTTTGTTCGAACGGAACTAATTCAGAATAAGACCTCACTCCAATAGTGAGGCGTTATTTGCCGGGACATGTTTTGAGCGCTGACGCGTTACCTAGTTGGATATTGTTGATCGAAGGCTACTATGCTTAGTTACACTGAAGCTACCTCTCTTACTATGGTTTCGGTTTGGTTCATAACATTGGAACACTCAAACAAATATTGCTTGGCAAAAAAGTCATGATCGTGGTGACAGGTGGAACTAAAATTTTAGTATGGTGGTGCTGCCAGGTTATGCGTGATTTTGACGTTCTTGCGTGGAGGCAGCGCCCTCATTTTTAATCTCGAATTTTTCTCCACGCTGTACAATTCATCTACTCGCGGGCGAGGAGTCAGCGCCATCTTTGAGACGGGATTTTAAGCTTTTCCGAGGTACGCCACTTAGTACGGAGAATAGCACTCTTCTTTCTTATCTCCTTTACTCTATGGTAAGTGTAAAAACTTAAGAACAAGAACCTGTAAAAACAATCGTAAAATAAACATCTCTATGTGCATATAATGCTTCCATAGGCATAGGATGATGAGATCGTATAATAACTCCATGTGACATTATCAATTTGAATTAAAAACATGCTCAAATCAATATTTTCCTAAGCTTTTTAATAATCTACTGAAAATACTTTTCGTTATGGAATCTAATAAACTATTGTTATCAATTAATAAGGTATTATTTTACAAGATTAATTATGTTGTTATTTCCTAACCAGCTACGCCAAAAACACTAACTTGCTCAACTAGTTTAAAGTAAATACATTGGGCATTCCTATTTTATGTGGCTTTGGATATAGAAAGACTTTTAATAAAGTGCCTTTCTCAATGATTTTATAATGGTAGATATACAACTACACCATATCCTACCTTTTTAATTCCCCTTTAATATGCTGACACTTTATTAAGGAGATGCTCAGACCATCATACTGAACAACTTTTTCTATGGCACCACCATAGAAATCGCGAAAAAAAAATTTGCCCCTCTATACAAAACTGCAAACCGACTCGAGCCCAATGTATGGGACAGTTTTTTTTTTTCGCGATTTCCATGTTGGTCCCATAGAGAAAGTTGTTCAGTTTGATGGTCTGATCATCCACTCTTTTCCAGGAAGGTAGGCAGAGCCTAGGGCATACCACTTACCTACAATCCGTACACATAACACGTGTCCGTATAGTTAGCAGCCTCACCAACTCAATCGAAGGTTTTGACTAAGCCACGATTTAGTGCTTAATTTGTGAAATTTAGTTACCAAAGCACAGATTTGGTGCTCCTGTATTTTAAAAGATATTTGGGAAACTTACTGAGGCTGTTAGATAGACGACTAGGTAGTAGTCGCACTGAGAAATACTGTTTATACCGAGTTGTTACCTTTGCAGTGATTTCTCACTGCATCGAATTCTCTTTGCAGTGATTCTCTCTGCGATGAGTCTCTCTGCAGTGATTCTCTCTGCGATGAGCAATGTGATTCATGTCAAGATTTAATGCTCATTTAGTAATTTCATTAATATTGATTCAATACAAGCCAAGATATGTCAGTGCATTGTTGAGGCTGCTAAGTAGACGTTTCTTCTAACGATGATTCCAATGAAGCTGGTGCACATTTAAAATTAAAACATAAAAAAATGCCGATTTAGTGCCCGATTGAAAAAAAATGCCTGAAAGTTCTTCTTTTCATAAATATCATAAGAGGCACCAAATCGGTATTGTTTTATCTGTTTCAAATGTGCACCCGTTTCATTGGAATCATCATTGGAAGAAACGTCTACTTAGCAGCCTCAACAATGCACTGACATAAATAAATCTCGGTTTGTATCATAGACGTATACATTGATATTGTTGGTTTGTATTGAATCAATAAAATTTTGGATATAGGATGCACCAAATGAGCATTAAATCGTGACATGAATCTCATTGATATAAACAGTATTTCCCTGTGCCACTTGATCTGAGGTGCGACTGTTACCTAGACGTCTATCTAGCAGCCTCAGTAAGTTACCCAAATATCTTTTAAAATACAGGAGCACAAAATCTGTGCTTTGGGTTTGGGCATTAACTATTCTTATGGTTTGGGCACTAAATTGCACTAATTAGGCATTAAATCGTGGCTTAGTCAAAAGCTTCAATTGAGCTGGTGAGGCTGCTAACTATAATGACACAAATACTAGATGGCAGCACTTTCTATGCAAACTGCATAGGAAATACCCGCCAAAAGGCGATTTTCCTCCCCCTGTGTTGGGCTAGATCCCATTGCTTTTCCGAAAGGAAGAACTCGTAGAGATAGGAAGTACCTACTATGGAAATATACCTTCCAAACTTCTTGAAAATTACCAAGAAATTTCGCTTACGCTGGACTAGATACGGAAAAACTAAACATCAACAATGAAAAAATACTTCGCCTATGAATGATGCCTTCCTATTGTCAAGGTGCATTCATACCTAGAACGAATTCATACGCGTGCCTCGCTGCCCGGCAAGCTTAGGCAATTCGCTGTGCATTGAGGCTTCTATAAAGTTAAGTAGTAACAATCACTTTACAGACGAGTCGATGTACAGCGAATTGCCAAAGCTTGCCGGGCTGCACTGCACGGCATGTAAACCCAGCATAACAAATTGCTCCCTAAAATGAGCGTTTTTCTTTTTTTTTTTTAATGCCGTTTTCTTATAACTCAATAGATGGCAGTAGTGTCTGTACGACAAACTGTCAAGCAAAAACTTCCTCTGCAATGTCACCTATAGACTAAAAAACGTAGAGATTTCATTCTCTTTGGTTCGGATTTGGAAGACGTCATCAAAAAAAAATTGAAATTATTTTCGATTTCTTTCTTAGCCAAAAATACAGTCCTTTTTCGTTGTTTTTCAGAAAAGCAGTTTGAAGTAAACTATTCTATTCTATTTTTATTTATTGGCGTTTCCTTGTTAGATTTCGCCAGTGTCAAGTAGTTTGAGGGAGTGTCTATCCAATCTCGAGGATTGTTTTTGAGTAAGAACAACTGTGAAGGATTTTGGAGCCTCGTGGCAGGCTGAGACGCGAACCGCGCGAACACCACGCGAGAGACAAGTGTTCAAGGCAAACCCTGCAACGTGACTCTCTGAAGTAAACTAACAAACACGACAAAGTAAATGCTACGATACGAGTTTGATTAACAATGACATTTGACAGCTCAAGTTTTCTTATTGCCAGTTCAATTTCAGATTTTGCCTTATGATCAAAGAGTTTTTATATTTATTTTAGTCAAATTGTAGTCTTGTATCACCTTAAAGAGTAAATTAGCATAATAAATATAGTTAAATATAATAAAAAAAATATGTTCCAAAAGATTTTTGTTTTTTTTTCACTTCACTTTTACCCTCATTTCGGGGAAAGATAATTTTTCAGTGTTTGACATAGATTCGTATAGACCGTAGCGTCATCTATCGATCTACTATGAAACGAAAAAAAAAACGCTCATTAGGGAATCAAAAAAACTCGTACCTATCTAAGCGAAATACTTGGCCTATGCTCGTAACACTTTCGATGAATTTCATAATGAAGGTTAATTAATAGAGGATTTAAACTTCTTGTTTAATTAATATGAAAGACGTTTTGATACTTTGAACGAGGGATTTTCAGAAAGCCATTAAAAAGAAAAAGTAGTTCTTAATGGCTCGATAGATGGCGTTGACCAGACAGGGGCGAGCGACCTTGCAGATAATAAAATAGTGAGAATTTAAGTTTTTAAGTAAACAGCGGCATATTTTCGTCAACGGATGCGTCTGACTGACCATAGATTTAAAACTTTTTGCTTACGCTACAAGATGGAGCCAAGAAATCGAGAGCGAGATAGCCAGTTGTGAAAACAAATGTAAACAAAAAAGACAAAACATTATTTTTTGTTTCTATCACTGGGCTGCGTTCAGAACCTTTGGGTGCGGTTGTACTTCTCGCTCGCTCTTATGGGTAGAACGCTTTTCACCGAGCCTCGGAACGGCGTTAGTGCGAAAAGTTGCACTCGGGGTGCACTCTGGGCGCACTCTGGGCGTAGGTTCTGAACGCACCCCTGTGGCTGGTTTTTGTGTTTGGCAAGCTCTGCCGCGCTAGCAATAACAGCAGTAAGTACGTTCGACTTGATTTCGAGAAAACGGCGCGTAAAGTTTTCGAAACATTTTTTATTTTCCTGATTTATTTATACAGTAATTTTAATTGATTTATTTTTTTATATATAGCTGAAATCATGTAATTTGATATATAGTAATCGAAAAGTTTGGATATATATTAGGATAATAGTAAATAATGGAAAACCGTTTATACGAAGTAAAAGTTAGATACTTACTAACAGTTTGCTTAGAATAACGGCAGCAAGTACCGACTTACTGCCGTTATCGTAAGCAGTTCATACAAATCATAGTATGGGGTAGGGAAAAAAAAGATGTAAATTTATAGAAATCTTGTGTCTATTAAAAATCTGCATAAAAATAATCAAAACCTTTTACAAAACTAAATTTAGTATTATATGGCACATTATGTTTCATTTGAGATTAATCGCTTAGGGTTACTAAATTAACATTTCTCACAATGAGAAAACAATGAGCCGTTTTCCAAAACTAGTAAAACATAAAATCTATAAGTAGATGGAAATAATAAATGGCAATGGCAGTCTTCGACGGATTTTCCAGGGTTTGGTTTGTTATCTTTCGTTTCTTACTTACTTCCTTTTAAAAGAGGTTTTTTTAAAAAATATACCTATATATTCCTTTTTCGATTACACGTTAACATCCGTCGCGGATTTGCAATGATGGGTGAGAAAGTGACAGAGGCCCCGAACGAACTGAACGTATGATTGACGCTGGGGTGGTGGAGGCACCACCCCTCAATCGACTACGGCTCGGGCGGGCCGTACCTCCTGGAACTCTGGTGGAACTGGTCTCCGGGGTCCAATGCCCGCCCAGCGAGGCCGCAGGCCGAGCTTCGCTGAGGCGCGCAGGATGCCCCGGAGACCAGGTCCACCAGTTTCCAAGGGGTAAACTTCGGAGCTTCGTTCCTACGCATAGCTCGACCTTCGGTCTCGCAAAAATTACGGAGGGGAAATTTGAACATTTGTGTGGCGACCCCATCGAAAGTTGAAGATAGAAAAAAAATGTTTTCATATTTGGAATCTGGGACCAGGGCTGTAGCTAGAACTGGATTGAAGGTAGGGCATAGGAGGTTTAAGGTAGGTCGGAAGCAAAAGGCAAGTTTTTTTTATGAGTAACATAATTCAGTGTCTGTGAAATCTTCTCTCCAGAAATTAGAAGAACACACCAAGTCTCAAAACTATAACTCTTTGAGCCTACCTATGCTCAAAACACCATTGGCTGGAGCGAGCGAAGCGAACTCGAAATTTCACTCTTCAAGACTCAAAACGGTGTTGGTATGAGTTCCATTAGCCTACCTACGCTCATAATATCTCGAGCTGGCGAATGAAGCAAGCTCAAAATTTCACACTCCAACATTTAAAATGGTGTTGGTATGAGTTCCTTTAGCCTACCCTACGCTCATAATATGATAGGCTGGAGCGAACTAAAAAATGCACACTCCAAGAATCAAAACGGCATTTGCATTAGTATGAGTTGGCATAATGTCATAGGCTGGAGCGAGCGAAGCGAGCTCGAAATTTCATACACCAAGACTCAAAACGGTGTTGGTATGAGTTCCATTAGCCTACCTATGCGCATAATATCATAGGCTGGAGCGAGCGGAGCGAGCTCGAAATTTCACACTCAAAGACTCTAAATACGGTGTTGGTATGAGTTCCATTAGCTACATATGCTTATAAAATCCTAGGCTGGAGCGAGCGAAGCGACCTCGAAATTTTACACATTAAGTCTCAAAACGGTGTCGGTCCGAGTTCCATCACCTAAGCTTAGGTCCTAAGCCATACCCAAAACTCAATTCAAAGGCTGGAGCGAGTGAAGCGAGCTCGAAATTTCACACAGCAAATCTAAAAACGGTGTCAGTTCGAGTTCACATAAAACACAATTCCAAGGCTGGAGCGAACGAAGCGAGCTCGAAATTTCACACTCCAATACACTCCAAAACGGTGTTCGTATTAGTTCCATTAGCCTACCTACGCTCATAATATCATAGGCTGTAGCGAGCGAAGCGAGCTCGAAATTTCACACACCAAATCTAAAAACGGTGTCAGTCCGAGTTCACATAAAACACCATTCAATTAAAGGCTGGAGCGAACGAAGCGAGCTCGAAATTTCACACTCCAAGATTCAAAACGGTGTTGGTATGAGTTCCATTGGCCTACCTATGCGCATAATATCATAGGCTGGAGCAAGCGAGTCGACCTTCGGAGAAAGTGGAAGTTTTTGCCAATTCTCAAGTTGTTAACAATTCTTAAGTACTTCAAAATAAGTACCATTTTCTTGAATTTCTCGAAAGTTACTACTGATGCATTAAGCAATTAATAGTCTGAGTAAATTGAACTTTACTTACTATAACCGCAGTACTTTGAGTTACTGCTAATATTCTTAGTAGGGTACCAAAATGTAAATTTCACTTTGCTTAATATAATAGCAGTACTTCTAGTTACTGCTCATATTCTACGTAGTTAGTACTAAAAGTTAAATCAATTTGCTTAATATAAGAGCAGTACTTTTAGTTACTGCCCTTATTCTAAGTAGTAGTCAAATGTTAATGTTGGCGCATTACTAAAAAACCAGCAGTAAGTATACTTACTGCTATCATTCTAAGTAATTTTTCCCATTATTAAGAGATACTGCTGTTATGCTTACTGTAAAATACAGGTTCCCGTTAAGCTATCAAAATAAGAGTCACAACATAATATAGAGCTCATTTTCCTGATTCCGAATCTATATGTAACTCAATTTCGTCAAAAATCGTACTTACTGCTGTTATTGCTAGCGCGGCAGAGCTGTCAATCCTATAGAATCTTTGCCAAACAAACCGTCTTTTAGGCCGAGATTCAGAGACGATTTTGTTAGTCTTAGTTCGAGCTAAGTAGAATGGTAGGGTCGAAATGTATGGATTTTGACATACGGGAGTTCCAACTATGACTTACAAATCGTCTCTGAATCTGTGCCTCTCTCTGAAAAAAAAATGCCCTACCTACCTGTGCAAGAATTTTATATAGGGTCTGTGCTACTGTACTCCTTAAGTAGCCCATTCACAGTAGTCCTACATGTAGGACTACGAGCACATTCACTATCCTGCAAGTAGGACTACTCATACATTTTGCTCAAGGTCATCGGACGCCTTGTAGGACTACAACACCATTCACTGTCCAATATTGCTGTAGGACCAGTGGTGGGACAGTGGCCTTATCTGTCAAATTTACGTAGAAAAACGGTAGAAAACGACGCCATCTTTTACATTTTCCGGACATAAAACTGACAACCAGGTTCTTCTTCAACACAGTAGATGTCGTTAAAGTGCAAGTATGGGTATTCTACTTTTTTGGGGTAAATTTCCTCTAGTAGGGGGGTACTTTAATATGTTGTTATTTATTGTATATTTGTCAGTTGTTATAGTAATAAACATGAGTAGAGAGATTAATATTAAAATAAACAATAACACAAATTATTTGAAATTAAAAAGGACCGTCCCTTAAACGCTATGACAGTATATTTATGAAATTACACAATAATATATTCAGCGCAACTGTTGTTATTGAAATAAAAGTATTTGCACACTTTCAAATATTTTTTATAAAGCATCTAAGGGTAATTTATACAACAGCATAGTAAATTTGGTCCTAGCTACTGGCAACTCTCATTGTATCAAGATGGCGGAGCTGCGTGTTGCGTGTGGAATGATTGTTTTGTTTTTTGTGATTCTTCAAAGAATGAGTTCTGTGTCTGCTTCTCGTTTCGAAATGTGACTTTAAAGGATACCTGTTATACTTTAAAGAGACATTTCAAAACCGAGGCAGTACCTATATCCATTGAAATAAAGTAATATTAGGCATATATACCTACCTATATGTATAGTAATCAGTCAACCGTCCATTGGTTATCTACCAACCAATCAACTGAAGGGGTAATTTGTGATAAGGATAGATGATTTCAATTTGGGTCACCAGAAACCGCGCGAGTAGGTTCTCTTTTCCTTTTGGTATAATTACTGTACTCTTTGTGTAGGACTGCAAGACGGACTACTGTGAATGGGCTCCTTAATGTTGTAACCGACGGCCGACCAGTGTTGCCAGACCTACGGATTTATCCGTAGATCTACGGATTTTTGGCCTGGCCTACGGATCTACGGATTTCAATGGCAAATCTACGGATTTTTAGAAATCTTCAGAATTCCTCCCTAAAGTGACAATTTGCTGCATAAAATGATACCCAGCTTCAAATAAATCGAATTAATGTTAACTTTTTTTTGTGTATTTGACAGTATTTCGTAAAATATTGCATTCCCTACTCTTTTCCATCTACTTCCTTCTACTTTCTGTCACTATACATACAAGACAGAAATATTTTCATTGTGACATGTATGACAAAAAGATGACACTGATTGATTTTCACGTGGTTTGGGCATTGTTCTCGCTCAAACTTGTCTAAGTTTCCATTTTCTTCGCCAAATTAGAGCGATTTTTTGGGTCAGTGCACTTCAAAACAGTCAGATAAAGCATTAAAAAAAAGTCTGTAGATCTACGGATTTTTCAAGAGGTCATCTACGGATTTTCCAACCTTGACCTACGGATTTCTAAAAATTGGATCTGGCAACACTGCGGCCGACGACGACGCCATTTCAATTTGTTTCACGTTTTTGTGTACCTAATGTTTGCTATTTGGCTAAAATAAAAAACAAACGCAGGAGACTTCGCTTTAGATTTTTCTTGTCGGTTTGTTGTTGTTTGTTCCGTTTCTGCAGTATTGGTATCGGGCACAGACTTAATAGAGAGTACTACGTACTGTATCGGGGAAGTGGAATAAATGGAGTGGAAGAGAGAAACTGTCCTAAAGTTCATAAAATTAATGAAAGAAAGGCCTGCGATCTGGGACACTCAATCGCCAGAGTATAAATTGAAAATCAAACGAAATGACGCCTTGGAAGAAATGTCAATGTTGATGGGCATCTCATCAAGAGATGTTCTCGCAAAGTGGATAAGTCTTAAAAATCAATTCAGCAGGGAAAAGAGAAAGATGACCGGTTTGTTTTAACTTCTAGTACCTATATGACCCTGAAGAATACATTTCTGACTGGCTCTGACACTCTGATTATGTAGCCTAGTTTCCCAATTTTCTTCCCTTGTAAACATAGCCTACCAATCAGCACTTTGGTCTAATGGTTAAGAGCATTAGGGTGCGTTCACATCTGACGAATGCGCAGCTCGCGTGAGCATTGCAGGCTGAATTACCTGATTGTCTGTGCTTCGGATGGCACATTAAGCCGTTGGTCCCGGCTACTATCTCTTGTGGTAGTAGTGGTTACATACAAATCATGTCAGGCCGTAAGGTGGTCTGAAAAAACTGACACCAGGGCTTGCTGCCCACATGATAAGAAGAAGATTGGTTTAATAAGTATTTTAATTTTTAAACTATAGAGGTCAAGTACAGGCTATGGTTCAATCCAATAATAACATCAGCAGCCTATATACGTCCCACTGCAGGGCACAGGCCTACCATCGAGGACGGTGTTTGGGCGTTATTCCACCATGCATGCCCAATGCGGATTGGTAGACTTCACATATGCATCAGAATTTCTTCTGCATATGCAGGTTTCCTCACGATGTTTTCCTTCACCGTTTGAGGGCAGTCGGTAATATGTACATAAGTTAGAAAAACTCATTGGTACATGGCATGTTGTCTATGCGGATTCGAACCCGGACCTCATGATTGAGAGTCCATACCTCTCCGCAAGGCGCCACCGAGCCCAATAATAACAAACATCTTTTTAATATTGGTGTTACTAACAGTCCTCTGTGCTTGGAGTTTTTGGAAACGGTTAGCATTGGGCACGCACAACACCTCAGATCACCGGGGTCTCTTCCAAAAGTCTTCAGCAGCGATAACAGGCTGGTAGACTTCCTGGAGCAGCCGGGATGGCCTTGGTAGTTGTTCCCACCTCACGTGAAATAGGCGCCCAAGTCGTTGAGTTGTAGAAAATGAGCCAAGTGATACCAATATCAAATGGTTTGATCCCCAACCAGGCCGACTCGTACCAATAAGTTTTTTGCAATTAATGTTCGATTTGTAACACCACTGGCTTTTCAGTGAAGAAAAACATTGAGAGGAAACCTGAAAACCTACTTAATTTCGAGGCATGTATTGTTATCCATTAAATAAGTCGCGATTGGCTCACTACCCATGACACTGGACGGTTTTGATACTAACTATTAGTGAAATGTGGGTGTTCAGAATTCAAAACGAATTAAGCCAATATATCACCCTTTGAGCATTTGCTATTGTGACTGCAACCTGAGGCAAGCTGAAAGGTGTTGGATTTGATCCACTTGGAGTCCACTCGTGACCGGCCAGTAAAGGCAAGTCAGAGACGAGGATGAGGGACTTTCCCCGGGAGGTTTAGGTCCGTGGTGTCGCCACACATCAACAGCTTGCCACAACCTGCCCTGAGAGTTTATTAGGCTCAATTTACATTGCGGCCAAACAGAATGGAAGCATACTTGATATAATACTGCACCTACTTGATATTGATAGAAAGTGTGGGTATTCGCGAGAATGCATGGGAGTTTCATGACCTATTTTTTAGCTCCTATCTAGTTCGCATGTTACGTAGTTAACATAAAGTTCATTATGACATGTACATTCTTTTCGCTTCTATTCCATTCCGCTGAACCTTATTATTTCTGATATTTACTTGTTTCAAATATATGTACCTATTTAAATTTGTATTATTTTAATAGGCAGCGGTGCAGACTCAGTATACATGACAAAATGGTATGCATACTGGAAGTTAGTGCCCTTACTGTCGAGCACTATACTGCCCACAAATAATTCTTTGGTAAGCTTGAATTTCATATTATAAGTGTAAATTGTAGCCATGTGGTTCTGGCTTAGAATAGATAATCCCATTTCTTCCCGTAACTGTCGTATGATATGAGGCGACTAAGGGATAAGGTTTCTTATGCAATGTTATTGTGGGCAAAAGGTTACTCTCTCTACTTAACAGATCAGTCCAACTTGAATCCTTCAATATGCTAAAAGTGTGCCTAGCTACAACAACACGCTTCAAAATGTGGTTTGTAGTTGTAGCATGGTTTCTGACCACCCTGCAAGGGATTATAATCGTGAGTTTATGTACACAGGGTGTACGGAAAAGTATCATTAATCTTTAAACCACATACTCTACCCATCAAACTGAACAACTTTTGCTATGGGAGCAAATCTGTCAGAACAAAAAAAATATCAGCTGTCCCATACTAAACTGCAATACCTGCTCGATTTAACCGTATGGGAGAGCTGATATTTTTTTTGTTCTGACAGGTTTTCTCCCAAACTAAAAGTTGTTCAGTTTGATGGAAACTTTAAAGGTTAATGATATATTAGCTGTTACTTTGTCTGCATAGACTTCTGGTGTTTGCAGGCGCCTGCACCACATATTTCCCATGTAATGCTCAAATGGCATGACGAAAATCCCATCAAAAGACAAAGCCTCTAGAAATTTTCTACCATTCTTTAGCAGATGTTACCTGTAATAAAAAGGGGAAAATCTAATCATTTTAAATACATTCCATTTCAGGAAAATGGTTCATCCGTAAGTCCACCGTCGTCGCCGCCATCACAGAGTACTGCAACATGGCAACCCAGCGCTTCATCCAGCACTTCAACACCCACACACGAATCACCAACACCACCACCACACTGTTCACCAATTTATGGAATGCGTAAAGAAAAGAAAAGGCATAATGTAGATGGCCAAAACTCCGTTTATAAAGAAGCAGTGGAAACATTAAGAGCTATGAGAAAAAGGAACATTGATAGCTCGCTTAATTCTGCTGATGATGTTTCAAGTTATGGGTTATATATTACAGCACATTTGCGAAAATTTCCACCACATTTACAGTGTAAAGCTAAATACGAAATAAATAAAATTTTATATAAATTGGACATGGAAAACCTGCAGCAATACAGCACTCCTGTTGCTTCTGTTTCCAGCGTAGATGAGAACAATAGTGATCCATTATCACCAGGCTATGAATCGAACAGAAGGTTTCCAACGGCAAGCTATAACTTAGATGAGCAATGTGAAGAAATGAGTAATGAAAACTCCACAACACAAACTTCTGACACTGAAGTTAGGATTGATGATCCTTCCGAAGCTGAATGTATAGAAGTGAAGAAAGAAACGACAGAAACTGCAACTGTCTATTTTTTGTAGTAATATGTACTCAAGAGTACAAATAAAGTATTATATTATAAGATATATTGAAATGGAGTAACATAGTCAAGGCTCAAGACTAGATAGTTAGGTAATTTATTTTATTACATTTCTACATAGACTTAAACTCTAGCGATAGACATGCCCTTCCATAGAAGCAACATGTTCCACTTGAATGAGGTGTACCCAGTTTACAGTACTCTATGGGTATACGCACCTGATTGGTGTTCCCGAGTTCACTTCGTCACTATGGCAATGACAGACCGCAATGTGTCATTTTGTGTTGTTTTGTGTGACATGTTGTTTGTTTGAACGAGCGTGTCTATCGCTAGAGTAATATGTCTATGCATTTCTATTAACACTTTGAATTTTCGTAAGGTAATCAAATTTCGTAAGATTGAAACAGAAGTATGATAATATTGAAAGTCAAGAATAATTGCCAGTCCTTGCAAGTCTGTAAAATACAAAATTATTACATCCTAGAGTTTGTCAAATCATAAGCTTTCAAACAAAAAAGTTTCATCAAAATTGGTTCAGTAGTTTTAGTGTAATACTCGAACAGACCGAAAAATTACCTTTTTTAGAATTTTTGTGTTTGTTCGAGCATTACATAGGGATACCTAAAAACCATAGGTATTGTAATTTTTTCCTTGTAAATATCTTCAATGTAGACACACTTCTGTTACAGTTTTATAATCGTGTAGATTAAAATTTCCTTGAATTTTCTCTTGTATAAAGTTTGAATACGGGAGAAAATTGAAACTGGACCAACCCAGAAAATGTTGCCAGTGATCCAAAATTACCTTGGCTTTCTATTGTTTTAGTTGCGAAATCACGACGTGCCTTTTTACGTAGCCGCGCCGCTGACGTCCATCGACATGGCCTTGACTTCCGGCGAGAGGATCAAGATTGAGGAGAGGCCTGACAGAGAGATGACAAACATCGGAGAACATCGGATTGCTGCCCCTGGTACGTATTGCCTCTGTCAATTCTTTATGTATTTTCTAGATCTGCAGTGAAGGAAAACCTACTAGCATGAAATTAAATTTTTTTGTGTATTGTTTGCTAAAAAACAAACGCAGGAGAATTGGCAGACTGCTATAAATTCTCAACCACAATCGGCGCCCACACTCCGCAGAATTTGGGCCCGGCAAGCAATTTTTCTCACTCTAGCGAACGATGATTCAGAGCGACAGAAAGGGATAGAGTTACGGCACAACTCTGCAACCACCTTAAAGGTATATTACTGTTGGCGCGCTCCATACAAACGAGGTCTGGTTATATTTTCAATACTAACTAATTAGTGTCGGTCCACATGTTTTATCATAAAAATAATAACTATGATTTTATTTTACCTACTTGAATGGTTTAATTTCGTTATTTAATTAATTCATCTTTTGTTTCAGGTATAAATTGTTGGAATCCGTCATTTGATGAAAAACCGGCAAGTTTAATAACGGGAATTATCAACGAGAATGGTGTATTTGCGAGGGATACATTTTAAAAGAATTAATTCCTTTGTATTGTATCAAATCAAAATAAGTGTTTTTATGCTTTTATCATAGTTTATCTAAACTATTATAAAACTATGTTCAGCAGTGGACGATGATAAGCTGATGATGATGATGATTATAAAACTGTATCAGAAGAGTAGTGTCTGTACATTGAAGATATTTAAGATTATAAGGGCCTGTTTCACCACTTATGACACACACTTATCCGACAGATATTTTGACATATTTTCATACAAATACGTCATACTATCTGTCGGATAAGCTAGCAAGAACTTACTCAGAAGTGGTGAAACAGGCCCTAAGAATAGTTTTTAGATGTAGATCGTAGCGAGATAAATTATATTCCAGATTTTAAGCATTCAAATGCAAAAAAAGTTTGATCATAATCGGTCCAGTACGCCCATTTGTATCGTGTTTTTGTCGTATGTCTGTCGCAAAACAGGCGCACGCCTTTACGAAACGCAAAAATTACTGGACCGATTTTGGTTAAATTGTTTGTTCGAGAGAATCACGCGAAAACTACTGGACCGATTTTGATCATACTTTTTTTTGCGTTTGAATGCTTATGAGATAAAATCTGGAATTTAGTTTATCTCGCTACGATGACGTTAACGTTGTGCGGGCGAAGTCGCGGGTAAACTCTAGTTTGTAGTGCGGGCTCCCATGCTCAAATCAATATTTTATATTATTCTTTACAGAATATAATAAACTGCTGATAGAAATTAATAAGGCTATTTTATTTAATTAATTACTCAATGGTACCTACTTAATATTTCTAGCTTTTCTATATCTAGGTACAACGAGTGACGACTTGAATTTATATCAGGTACTTATAATAAAATAAAAATCGTTGCATCACCAAATACCTATTTAATCAATCAAATTAACCCACTGCTGGGTATATGCATCTATCTACTTACTAATATTTTAAAGAGGAAATATTTGATTTTTTGTTTGTATTGGAATAGGCTCCGAAAATACGTAATTCTTACCATAGATTAATATGATTCTTACTAGTGCTTACTAGTTACTTATTTTATTATCTGCACATTCGCTCACCCCTGTCTGGTCAACGCCATCTATCGAGCCATTAGGAACTACTTTTTCTTTTTTAATGGCTTTCTGAAAATCCCTCATTCTTTCACCATAAGGGTTGAACTCAAGAAGTTTGGAATCCTCTAGTTGAACTACACATAAATGGCCGCACGCCATAGGTCAAGTATTTCGCTCCGCACGCGATCGCCGTGCGTGACGTTCCTGAGTGACAGAAAAGGATGGAGCGACGGAAAAGGGCGATCGCGTGCGGCCATGTGTAGTTCAACCCTTAGAATGCTATCCGCTCATCAATGTGATGAACATAGCCTAAAAAAACGGCCAAGTGTGTGTCGGGAAGATTCTAAGGCGGTACGAAGTCCGCCGCGGTTATCTGGTTAAACATAAAATCATAGAAATAATAACGAACTACGTCATAAAAATTAGAATACAAATGGGGCAAATTTTATTTTAAAATCGTCTTCACTTTTGTCTTCACTTCAATCCGCGCCACCCTCGCCACTGTAGTCTTTGACCCTCGCCACCAAATACTTTTACGTTTCTTTGTAAGCAAAGAATGCAGCGTAGAAAGAAAAAAACGAGGCGCAGATTAGAAATAGAGTGCTGCGTTTATTCGAACGTAGGGTAGAGGTGATAGACAGTATGTTCGTCGAGTCACTTAAATGCAATGAACTGCATCTTTCATGTTTTCTGAATGAGGGGTTTTCAGAAAACCATTAAAAAAGAAAAAGTAGTTCCTAATGGCTCGATAGATGGCGTTGACAAGACAGGGACGAGACAGTAAGAATTTGTGTTTTTAAGTAAGCAGCATAATATGAGCATATATTTCGTCAAGTGACATGCAGTTTTGTTTACTTTTTAACCTAAATTTTCGTCTTCGGACCCCTCTCAGTAGGCCTCGCATGCCACCCCCGAGAAAACGATAAAAATCGATAAGTGCCTCCATCCTTATTATTTTACGTATGTCAGAAAGAGCGCGCATGACGTTTTTCTCGTTTAAACCCTTTGTCGTGGGTGACATGCTAGCCGTGCTGGTCAACGCCATTTATCGCCGGTATTTTGAACTACCTACTTTGAGAGTTGACAATTTAATTTAAAAAAAAAGATGAAAAACGACAAAAAGTGAAGCTATGTTTGGTTTTTTTTTTCATAGAAAACAAGCGCTGTAAACACAGCTTCAAGCACACTAGTTTTTTCAACTTTTTATTTTCTATAATTGTTTCGTTTGATAACTTTCACAGTAATACTGGGTATTCCCATTTAGTTTTCCTCTAAGTGGGAGAGTCCGAAACCAGTTAATTTTTATCATAGCATAGCATAATGCTCACGATTATACGAGTATTAATCTTTTTATGAAAACTCATTTTCTTTTTAAACCTTTTTAGTACAGTCCTTTTAGAGTTTCCTTGTATGGACACCCTAACAATAATTCATCTATCGCTGAAACTTTGCAGTGTGATAAAGTAAAGATTACGGTTGACAAATAATCTAGGACCGGAAAAAATTAAACCTAGATTATTTGGCAACCGTACTCTGTATACTTTACTTTATCACACTGCAAAGTTTCAGCGATAGATGAATTATTGTTAGGGTGAAACTCTAAAATGATTGGACTATTTTATCAGTTTTATGCTTCGATCAAAATAAAATGAATGGATAGGCCTTAAGCGAACATTTTAAACCAGAAAAATGAGGCAAAACAAATGAAATTTTTACTTGTCACTTGTATGAAAGTGCCCTAGATTTGACAGATAATGGCGCTAGTTTGTATGTACCTACCAAGTGCACCAGTAGTTTGCTTCAACTTACCGCGCTTTAGGCCTATCCATTCATTTTATTTTGATCGAAGGTTTTATGTTACCCGTTTATGTAACCCATTGTAAATTTGTAGGGATCCATTTATAATTTAAAAAAAAACGACTACAGGACGACCAAAAATTATAAAATATCTTGATGGACTGCACTGCACGGCTAGCATGCCACCTACGACAAAGCGTTAAAACGAGAAAAACGTCATGCTGCCATACGTAAAATAATAAGGATGGAGGCACATCTTCTCTTCTTCTCTCGGGGGTGGCATGCGAGGCCTACTGCCCTCGTGTTCACACGGGGGCAGCTACGAGGCAGTCGAGAGAAATAGTTGGAGGGGGAAGCGAACTGCCCTCGAAAAATAGACCAGCACGGCTAGCATGTAACCCAAGACAAAGAGATTAAACGAGAAAGACGTCTTGTGCGCTCTTTATGGCATACGTAAAATAATAAGGATGGAGGCACATCTCGACTTTTATCGTTTTCTGGAGGGTGGATGCGAGGCCCACGGCTGTCGATTCACTGCCTTGCCCGGGTTACTGCCATGACAGTACTGTCCTGCCTCGGCGCCAGTGTGACCAACTTCAAATTAGAGATCCTGCCCCACTTGGGCAAGAAAACTGACAAATCCTGCCAAACTCTAAAGCACAAAATGCCGAAAAAATGCCAAATTATTAGAAAAGATCCTGCTCCCACTCTACACGATATAATCGTTCATATTTACGTTTCATGATAAATCACGAATGGAATACACTCACACCGCACGAAATTAGACACAATAAATGTGTCTCTGAAGTTTTTCTAGTCAGACTAATCAGAGACTAATTAGAAAAACAAACAACTGACAAACAAAGATATTATAATAAACATTATGCTCAGTACTATACGGTTTACAATGGAATGAACTACAAATTCAGCCATAGATGTTACGGGAAATTCCCGAACCAACGGTCTTTGCGTTGCCAGTGTTGCCATAGGCATTTTAAAATTCATACTTAAGTACAGTTTTTTTCCATTTTGGGTATTGCACCCTCCTCCTTTTATAATACTGCCAAATCTGCCAGCTTATATTGCTAAATACTGCCAAATACTGCCAGATTTCTAAAAAGTCACACTATAGTGCCAGAGAGTAAAATAAAGGGCTAAAACTGCCAAAAAGGCAGGATCCTGCCACATATGGTCACACTGCTCGGCGCGGCTATTCACACGGGGGCTGCACTGTCCTGCCCTCACCTTGGAAGTTGAATAAAATCATAATGTAGTTCTAAAATTTCTGAATGAATGAATCTATAGATGGCGTTGATGAGAGATGGATGAGCAACATTGCTGTTAATACCATAAAGTTATTATACCTTCCTGGTATAAAACATCTATGGTTAATACAATAGGTGCACTTAGAATATAAAAAATTCGTGAAATAAATAAATAAAATAAAATAAATAAATAAATAACGCTCACAGTAAATGTAGTTATTGAAATAGTTTTTATATTGTAATTGTGCCAAGTGAATTATTTATCTGACTGAACTGACTCACTGAGTGATGTGGTTTCCATCAGTCTTGTCCCACTCTACAGACAGACAATCCATAATTTCCAATATGTCAGACAGCACGAAACGAAAGTCGGACTAATCCGGACTATTATTTTTAGTAATTTAGTTAGTTTAAGATTGACGTTGTGAATATTCTAAAACATGGTACAATAACGTTGTCGTGTGGAATTGTTAGAGTCCTGTTTATTTTATAATTTACGTTTGTCCGTTCGATTTGGATTGGCCTTATTCCGTTTGCTGCACAATACATTTTGTTGTTATTTATTGTATCAACTCGAAGTTGTATCAATCTTGTAAATGATGGTGACGTTGTGTTTCATTAGTAGCGTAAAGTGTCTGTAGATTAGGGTTTATTGTAATGTAAATAAAAAATATTTTGTGATCGCGCGCATGCGATTCTGTCGGGAGCGGACAAAGGTTTTGTGTGATGTGAATATCAGCTGGATGTGCGATGACTTCGTGATATCAAAAGTGTGTGTTTGGAAGCGACAATGTTTAGTGAAATTGGATACATTGCTTTCCTGCTGCTCGCCTTGCCATACATTGAAAGTGGTAAGTACACAAACATCTATGATTTCATTCACAAGAACCTTTTGTGTGGAGAAAAGACCCAAGATATCTCGTTGCCCTCTACGTTCTGTATAAAGCTCAAGTGTTTTTATAGTCAAATGTAAATTGACTGTAAATCTTCACCTTACATAAAGTCTAGTCTTTAACACAGTAACCAACAAGTGTTGATGCTTCATTACATTTATTCCTCTATAAACAGAGAGTTTTATTGACTACTACACTAAAACTGGATAAACACCCTGTGTAGGAGTCTTAAATCTTAGTTTATGATTCATCAATAGTACATTCTTTGTTCAGCTTCAGACTCACAAAATACTTGATGATCAATATTTCATTGTCTAAACTATTTTAAAACTGTAACTGAGTGTGTCTGTACCTACATTGAAGATATTTACAAAAAAAGATTACATAGCATAGCATAGCATATGCTCACGACTATATTCCCCGAGGGGGTAGTCAGAGATATTCTGAAATCTCAATATGGTTTTTAGGTATCTAAATATCTGTCTGTTTGTTTGTGTATTTGTTTATTTGTTTGTTTGTTTGTTTGTTCGCGTATCACGCAAAAACTACTGAACCGATTTTGATGAAACTTTTTTTGTTTGATAGCTTATGATCTGATTTAAAATCTGGTATATAATTTGTGCGGACAAAGTCGCGGGTAAACTCTAGTTGTTTATATTAGGTACATAATATATTTGCCCATTATCAAGGCCAAAAGATTACAGGTCCTACAGATGTTTGTCTAACATCATGTTATGATTCATCATGCTATAATTTCACTCAGATGTTCAGTTAATCTAAACTATTATAAAACTGTAATTGAAGTGTGTCTGTACATTGAAGACAGGGTTGGAAAAAAAACAGTTTTTTTTTAATTTTATAAAACAAACAGTACAAAATGTTTTAAACAAGTGTTTTTTTTGTTTTTTATGTTTTTTTTTCTTTTGTGTTTAGGCCATTAATTTCAAATAAATTAGACCTATAATATTTGATTTCTAGATTTGAAGATATTTACAAAAAAAGATTACAATACGGTTTTTAGGTATCCCTGACTCTAAATCAACCTTTTTTAAATTTTGTATGTCTGTTTATCTGTTTGTTTGTTTGTTTATTTGTTTGTTTGTTTGTTCGTGTATCACGCAAAAACTACTGAACCGATTTTGATGAATCTTTTTTTGTTTGATAGCTTATGATCTGACTTAAAATCTGGTATATAATTTGTGCGGACAAAGTCGCGGGTAAACACTAGTTGTTTATATTAGGTACACAATATATTTGCCCATTATCAAGGCCAAAAGATTACAGGTCCTACAGATGTTTTTCTAACATTATGTTATGTTTCAACTAGCTATTCACTCAGATGTTCAGTTAATTTCTTATAAAATAATTGTCTTTGTACCTTAACTAGGTAAACATTAGACTTTTAACAATCTGAAAATTATATAGATCTATCTTTAGATTCAATTATCTAGCTAAACTGATGATTTGATAGGTTCAAAAACCACAGGCTTGTCTATTCATGTGTTTTGTTAAGTCTCTTCATGTTAAAGACTTTGGCAGAAGTTGTCTGTGAAGTGAAAGAGAATGTAGGCTACTTTTTTTACCTGAAAACTAAACAAATTCTTAAGGCAGTTGTACATGCTTCGAAAAGAATGATGGGAATCAACTTGCAAGTATGGTGAATTAAGTATGAACCCTAGTTATAGTTGTTTGTCATTGTCATCAATGGTTTCTACTTAATTCACCATACTCATGAATAAGTTAACTCCCTAAATGTGTGTAAATCAAGCTTATATGACAAAGCTATTGGAAAATGTCAGTATACAAAAAGAAAACTATTGCATCTGTTTCAGGACTTCACCTTTCTACACTTAATTATTTTCAGTATTTTTTTGTAACTGAGCAGTAGATCATGATCACATATTGCATAAACTCTCTCCATACTGGTTAAGTCGATCAATCATGATTTTGAGAGTGTGATATAAAAAAATAGCACTGCAGTTGCTGTTGTTCGAGTATTAGCATTATTATCATCATTAACACATAAATAAATAAAATAAATAAATAACGCTCACAGGCACATACATTGTAATGATCCCAAACTAGCACTAAAGGCTTTTATTATGGAAACCATACAACAACGGCACGAACATATAACATCCATGACCGAACCGGGATTCGAACCCAGGACCCTGGTTTGGCAGTCCGGCGTGGTAACCATTACACCAACCGGGTCGTCAAAATCTATTGTTAGACTTCATACTGCTGGACTGGAAAGTCAAAATATAATTATCACGGGCCATATACTGTTCATTTTAAGGACCTTTGGCGGGCCGGAGTTGTCCCGCGGGCCGTACTTTGCCCATCACTGATCTAAACTATTAGACCCATATTTCTGTGTATGGATTGTTGATAAAAGGCTTCCATATTTCATCAATGGTTAGTTTCACCCAATACCGTTACACCGAATATCTAGGTAGCTTATTTTATCTAAATAACACAAAATCGGATGATATTTGATAGAAACATAATTAAATCAAATAAAATAGCCTTCATCAACAATATTTTTCCTTAATCTAAACTTGTTAGCATAAAACTTAATGATCCATTTGTTCGGGTTGTTCTGAGACAGGCCGCCTCCAAATTTCTCCGCTCGGTTCTGTCTTTTGCGTTTATTCCGAACCCTTTGGAAAATCATCTACCCCACAGTTTCACCAGCCTGCCTCTACTGTGTTACTGTGTATGCTATCTCTGGGATACCACTCCGTTATTTTAGCATGTTAGGGATCAAACTGAGAAATAGGTGGTGACTTAACCGTTATAAGAAGAAAAAACATAAGTGACCGATGTGACTCGTAAGCCAAGGACACTCAAATGGAGATGACAGGTCACATGATGCAATCCGAAAAGGAAAAATGGAAATAACAGAGTGATGGAAATATTAGTCTATCAAAACAGTATCCTATTGAGGATAATATTCATCCAAATACCATGCGTTTAATCATAAAATTTGGTCATTTTGGTCAGTGGTAGGTACCTACTTAATTGATTTATTTTTAAGTTAATTGGCCTTATAGTGTTTAGGTGAATAGTAGGACTGATCAATTGTAATTAGATAGATTAAATGAATAGTGTATTTTTTCATAGTCATAGTGTAATTAGACGAAACATGTTTTGGAATTATGTAGTGAACCCCATTAGGAAATACCCTTCACATTTATAATACCTGCTTCAATAATACCTCTCTTGCTCTGTCTATTAGTAGTCCATGGTTATGGTTTGTCCAATCATTAAATCAGCTTGTAAATTGTCTCAAGTAATGAGTAATGAATGAATGACAAATGACTCAAGATTGTATTTCCTTAAGTTCTTGTTATTGCAACTAACAAATCATACCTACCGTGTCAATGTCCAAGTTAATTCCAATATAACCTTTATTATTGAACTGGTAAGGTGCCCTGTGCTTGAACTTGGTTGAGGATAAGATTATGATTTCGACTTTACATAAGTATTAGATCTCAAGCTTAAGACTTAATTTAATTGTTTTTTAAACATATGATTTACACTTTGATATGTATTGTTGTTGCATATAATAAAGTTAAAACATGGATAGATAATAGGTTATGGGGTGAAATAGGTGATGATGATGATTACAACTGAATAGTATGTCTTAAAAACCATAATTTAAATTGTATGTGCATTGTATGTAAGTTTAAAATTGAAAGCTCCTAAAGCATTACAACAGCTTACAATTGTCGCAATTTCGATGTTGGTCCCATAGAGAAAGTAAGTCAGTTGGACGGTCTGATCATCCCCTTAAAAATGTCAGCATATTAAGAAGGCGCTGTATATTTTTATTATTCAAAATTATGTATTATAAAACTTAAGTTACTGTAGAAACTACATATGTATAAAATGACCTTGATTTTCAATGCAGTTACTAGTTGAAAAACTGGTTTTCTATAATTGCAAGTTATTATTAAAGCTTAATGTTTAATTCATTAATAAATAACTTTGTTCTACTTTCGCCGTAGCCTACGCTCTCGGTGACTCGGTATCCGATATTCGGTTTTACCATCGCGAAAAACCAGTTCCGAAATTGTGAATCATTTGTATCTGATCCGACGCCTTACTTACCTTTTAGTTGAAAGCTGTTTGCAGGCTGGTCATTAGACCAGTATCTTAACACTGCAGTCGAATTTGATTACTCTTTTAATTCACTACCTACATTATACCATAGTTATATACCTAATTAAGGCGCAATAGTAGGACGAAATACCTCGCAGGCATGTTTTATTTTTCATTTTTCGGCTAGATTTATAAAATTTACCGAAACCAAAGTCATACCTCAGTATTCTTGGATAGTTTATCTAGTGAAATCATAAATTGAATACACGATTGGAATTACTTCACTCGATAGAAAATCGTCACAAAGGTGACGTATTTTCATGTATTTGTAAACATTTTTCTCGTATTAGAAGAACTTAAAATAGTTTCCGATTTTTGGTATTTATACTCGCATATTCACCATTAGTTTATCTAGTGAAACCATAAAAAAATCTGTGAAAAGTACTTTTTTTAGTTCTTTTTAATCGAAAATACAGCACACGCACGCACTTTTCGGAGGGCTGGGCAATCGCGTTTCTTATAGAAAATATTCGTCTGGACCTATGGCTCCTTAAGTAATTCTTCTTTCTTGTCAGCATGAGCCATATCGTATGAATGACAATCACTCATGTAGTGTAAAATTAGCCAGTCAGCAATGTTCGTATAGGGGCTGACTGACCAGGGTGTCACTGGAAAGACTCTTTCCTTGCACCCAACTGTAATGAGTTGACCTTTCTTACACAAATGTAAAGGCTATGTAGTTCGCATTCTGTAACTTCGAATCAAGTTTTTGATTGAAGGTTAAGTTCCAACTGACCTTGACACGACCAAGGTCTGATTCAACATACGGTTTCCGCTCACGTAAAACGTAAAAATTTCATTAAATATTCTCCATTAAGTGGTACTAGAAAATATCAGCATACCTAAAGTTATTCCTACAGACCCAACGGACGAGAGGAAATATCCACTTTGAATATTCTATTTGCATCCTTTGGGTTACGCTTCCAGCAATCAGTAATGGGGGGTTTAATATCTACGACGGTTCGCATGTTTATTTTGTCACAATTTTTACAATGAGTGTCTAGAATTACTTTATTTGTCCAGATTACGTATCTCTGTCGTAAACTAACAACCCAGATTTTGCGTGGGACTACAACAATGTTTTTCGTCGTAGAATGTATTTCGGTGAATTACATTACGAAGTACGAATAATTTAGGGATCTTTTCCACGCATACATTTCTTATCGAATACGACAATGATAATATCGAATCGAAGTTTGAATCTAAACTATTATATAAAACTTGTAACTGAAGTGTGTCTGTCTGTACATTGAAGATATTTACAAAAAAAGATTACGATATGGTTTTTAGGTATCCGTATCCCTGAAACGAAATCAACCTTTTTTAGAAATTTTGTTTGTCTGTTTGTTTGTGTGTTTGTTTGTTCGCGCATCAGGCAAAAACTACTGAACCGATTTTGATGAAACTTTTTAGCTTATGATCTAACTTAAAATCTGGTATATAATTTGTGCGGACGAAGTCGCGGGAAAACACTAGTAACAAATAAAACATTTGAACATGCTAGGTGGTAGCATGGTCGAACTTAATACGCTGACGGTTTTTTAAGCGGATGATCAGACCATCAAACTGATCAAACTTTCTCATGGGACCAACGTCGAAATTGCGAAAATACATTAAGCTGTACCTATCGTACAAAACTGTAAATAAAAAAGACCCGGGGAATCTCAGACAAAACTCAATGTTATTTTCTAATAAGATCATAGCAAATCAAAACGGCTAAATCCTAAATTTGTAACTTGCCCTTGCGTCCGGCGGCAGATTGATTTATTCGTGCCCTGCCCTAGTTACCTAGGAGCTAGGGCACCGAAATCGTGTCGAAAGCCTACTTTGTTACGACCACGAAGCAGTTTTCGGCGGTTCCCGTGTCGTGAATGGCCTCCGCAAGAGGGATGGAAGATCCCTTTACGTCTATCTTGATACCCACAAGAACAATGATGGCTGTCTAGAGATCCGACAGAAGATATTTTTCTAAAAGGACGTTCTTCTAAGTATCTAACTATTTATATAGATGTAGATGGTTATCTTATTGTATAACCTTTACCATGTCCTCTAACTTCTACAGTAATATTTAAAAACATTTCTTTTATGTTCCTAAAATACTGCGTACCTACTTAACACGGACATACTTAAGCTATGCTTAAGCACAAGAAAAGTACGTGATCAGTTTTTAAATATAGAGTTAAGCAGGTAGTTACACCTACTTACAAACTAATGTAAAATAATTTAAAGCCCACTAATTCTTTCGCAAAACAATCTCCAAGCACTGTACTAAGGCTGACAGTAACTATAAGTATAATATCTACTTACATATTAAAGTATGAATGGTTAAAATTCTTTCTTAATGACCTCTATGAGTAACGTTTTTTCTTTACAAATATTACATTAATCTGAACCGTAGTCGTGACTGCTTTTAAGAAATGAGCCTAGGTAGCTTATAATTATAAGTATAAAACAAAAAGAAACAAATTTTAAGATTTACGTAAATTATTAATGAGCTAGGTATTATTTCTCCCTTTGCATAGAGATATAGTAGACCTATTGGCACATTCGATACAAAAACATTTCTCAATCCACATAGACAGAGTGGCGGACAAATTCTACAATGTTTGTTTCTACAATCAAACAACATATGATACCTTATCCATGTATTGCATCTTAATGGGTACAAGAACGTCGTAGATACGTCAACAGCACACCATTTAATTCGGTACCGTATCAATTACAGCTAATTAATGTAGTCAATTACTAGCTTTCTAATTTCATCAAAGATGAGATCCTTGTAATGGAACGGTGTAATTACGATCTGGCTATTGTTGTTTCGTGGATTGCGTAGATCCGTCGTTTGTTTCTTGGTCCCGTCGAGGTACGAATGAGCGTTCAACCATCCGGTCTGTTTTACCGTTAGAGGACAATCATTATACTATACGTTACATTAAAATGTGTAGCAATAAGCGACCAGCGGCCCATGTCAACATGCTATATTTTGTGTCAAGTGTTTTATGGAGCTAAATACATGAAACTCGCCGTTTTTCACCTTGAAGTTTGACTATTAAGACACGGCATAATGTACTTAAAGTAAATGAAAAATATTAATTTTCTGGTAACAACTGACAAAACAAGTTGAACTGTGGATTATGATAGAGATCTTATTTACTGACAGTCTCATTTTCTTTCATTTTATAAATGCAAATGTTTGTAATATTTTTACAGCAACTGTTTAAATTAGTATTCAAAAATGTGATAGGTACAAAAAGTTTAAAACTACTACTATTGCGGTTTGTTTGTTAGGTTTTTCCACAAAACTATTTGCTTTCTGCTGCATTCATTCGGCTGTATTTTTTGTGTTTGTTATTTGTCTATAATACGTCCCACTGCAGGGCACAGGCCTAACCTCAGGAAGGGTATATCGGCGTTAGTCCACCATGCGTGCCCAATGCGGATTGGCAAACTTCACATACACATCTGAATTTCTTCTTCAGCGTATGAAGGTTTCACGATGTTTGTTTGATTTGAGAGCAGTCGGTATTATGTACATAAGTTAGAAAAACTCATTGGTACTTGGCATCTCGTCCGTACGGATTAGAATCCGGACCCTCATGATTGAGTGTCCACACCTCTCCGCAACGCGCCATCAACGAACATTGATTGATTCATTTTCAAAATTTCTTCGAATTCATGAATCAATTTGAGTAATTGCGTCTGAGGGAAGCGCGCACGGCTTTAGAGCTGCGCGGACGCAACGCAAGAGACAGTATGTGACGCATCGACGTGCGCGTCGCATCGCCGGCACCGTCGTGTGACGCTGACGGCCTGACGGGTGCGTTCGTTGAACCGGCCGAGGTCACGACCATCCTGACGTGACGTGTGATGCTTTATAAACTCTTTCCGCACTCCCCACCATACAATACAGGTTGTAAAATTTCGTTACATACATGTCGAACAGGGCTTCAGACTATCAAACTTTTGCGCGATTTTTAATTACTAAATGACTTCGTGTTTTGACTCGGGTCTGCTCTGCGTAAACGAAAATTGACGAGCGGAAACATTTTCCTGGTCGTACTGTACCTACCTACTGCCAAATGCCAGTGCTATCCTGGCAGTCGAGACCGACACAGAACCAGACAGACGAATAACCCTCTTGACAAATTACCCTGCACGTTCAAAAGCTCCCACTGAAACGGATTTCAGGATTTGAAGCGGTGTTTAAACCGATTGGAAAAGTTTTTACTGCTTTCAGCAAATTTATAGTTGAAAGCCAAACCGATAGCTGGCTGAGCGTTAAAAACTACACTCCGACACTATAACGTACATAGAAATGGCTAAGTCGTAAAATCTTTATGGTTGAAGTAGCCTAATATACTGGCTGCCATAACTCGTTCACGGTCTACCGAAAAAAGGGATTAGGCCACTCGGGAAAACTTAACATGGTCTTACGACCTAAGTAAAGCAGATATTTCTCTGTGAAATTAGGTGGTAAAAAAGAACATTTCGTTCTCTAGAAATCTGAGAATGATTACCTAAAATAAGCACTTGTGTACGTCACGTCAATAATTAAATGGTAAAATACTTTGATGGCGTGACTGGTATCGTTTTAATTCTTTGTAATTACGGATGCAGTGAGAACAGTTGCGTTACAGAAGAGCACCCGGTACAGTGTCATTGTCTCGAAGTGGTAACACATTACATCATAAGTAAACATTATGTCGTATCTCACACGTTCTGTTTTTAGTCGTAGCGACCAGAAAAGGTAATTAATAAATATCTTCTTGGACAGTGTCACACAAATTATCTAGTCACATTTAAAGTTCCAGAATCTAGCCTGGACTTGTATTATGATAACTAGACAACGATACAGAATACATATATAGATACAAACATCCATGACTCGGGTACAAATATTCATATTCGTCATACAAATATTTGTCCCTTACGGGATTCGAACCCGCGACCCCCGGCACAGCAGGCAGGTTCACTACAGACTGTGCTGTCGGGCCGTCGAGATAATGAATAGATAATGAATTTCATTAAAATCATAAATATTTAACCGTAACTATATTCATATTGGCTGGGTTAGTAATTCATTGATAATTAGATAAGGTAATTAGTTATTGAATTGGGTTTAATTCTAATATGTAATTTATTTTAACCAACTCATAGGGTACGTATACTAATTAATTTATAATTAATGATTCAGAGTTTTAATTCTGAACCAATTTTCCGCTTAAAATGTATTGTACCATTATAATATTTCCTGTTGGCAAATATAATAGGTACCTAAACTAAAGTAAATTGACGAAACATAACGAGGAAATCTACCACGCTATCATTAAATGTAATGTGTCCACTAAAAGGGGTAAAGGGGGATTGCATATCTCCCCCACAAAATGGTAGCGTGTTTCACAGTTGGGGTTTCTTCCATACGACCAATTTTTGGCCGGTCAATTTCGATAGTTTTCAGTGATGTTGAATAGTAGGTATCTTTAGTTTAGACTCTAAACTTTAGAGCAACATTAACGAATTACCGTTAACTATTATAATAAAAAAGTGTCCATCCTCGTTTATCAAACTAAATGACTTGCCTTAGAAATCTTTACGGAAAAGTTCGATTAATATAAAAGGATCATTTTGTATTGGATTTAATGTGTTTAGTTTGTTGAGAAGAATCACATTCACACCCTTTCGGTTTAAGATTATGCACGGTCAAAATACTTCATTAGAAATTTGTTTCACCGTTTCTGATGACTAAACTACCGAATTCTTGTGTTTGTAAGTAAATGGGTGGTGTAACTGTGCCTTCACTCGACAATGCTAAGTCATGTTCGTTTTAGGTAAATGTTAGCGCAAACAAAATCACCGTGAAATTTTAGATGGCTCGGGGATTGAATAGAAACTTTTTATTTAATTTATTTTACCTCTACATTAATTAACCTTTGAATATTTGTGTTTGAAAACGTAGGTAAAACGAGCTTAATTTTGCAACCTAGTTTACGTTAGAAAATAAATGGCCAAGAGCGTGTCAGGCAAGTCCGTGGTAGGGTTCCGTGGCCGTCGCATACTTTGAGGCTGCTTAACTATTTGCTCATCTAGAAGAGGTTTTTAATTTTTTTTCTGACTGGTTGGGTTCCTCATTTGACTTCCGTAGTCAACTGACAAAGCTAACCGTCTGAAAACAGTAATCGGTCCTTTAACACCATATCATCATCAGCACACCAGGCTATTCGCGCAAGCTCATGTTCAATTTAGATTTAATTTGCGAACTTCACAATACATACGCATCTGAATTTCTTCATTAGCATATGCACGTTTCCTCACGATGCTTCCTTGATCCTTCACCACATAGACAGAAGTGTTTGAAATCGTACATAAGTACTGAAACTAAGTACTGAAAATTCATTAGTGCCGAACCGCCCTCTGCACGAAACGGGTTGCCTTGATAGCCACTTGATTACCATTGCTTGCATCTGTTATGTATTCAGTGGTTGCGCCCTAAAAACTTTGTTTATTAACAATTTTGTTATTCGAAACGTAATGATATGGAAATGAATTATTCAGAGTTCGTGCGTTGACACTTTTGGCATATGCTCACGACTATATTCCCCGAGGGGGTAGTCAGAGATATTCTAAAACCTCAGAACATCCACGTTTCACCTGTAGTACCGAAACTCTGTCCAGTGTGACGGGGGGTGAGCCCGTCGCCACTTATAATGGACAGTGGGTACAATACACGCCTCGAAATTGGAGCATGCAGGTTTCCTCACGATGTTTTCCTTCACCGAAAAGCCAGTGGTGTAACAAATCGTACATAAATTCCGAAAAACTCATTGGTACGAGTCGGCTTGGACGGGGATCGAACCATCGCCTCCTGCACGGCAGGCAAGGTTACTCGCCACTGGACCACCACGGCAAAATAAAAACACTTTTACCTTTTTAGTAAATACTAGATTATGCCTGCGACTTCTTCTGCACCGCTTCCCATCATCGTAGCGAGATAATATGTATACCAGTTTTTAAGTCAAATCATAAGCTTTTAAACAACAAAAGTTTAATCAAAATCGGTCTAGTAGTTTTTGCGTGATGCTCAAACAAACAAACAGATCCAAATTTGTGATTTGGAGTCAGGGGCACCTAAACACCATAATTGGTAACCTTTTTTTTGTAAATATCTTCAAACACATTTCTGTTACAGTTTTATAATAGTGTAGAACTGTAAATAAAGGTTTACCTAGACGTGTGATGCAGACAGTATAATAGGTGCAAATAATCGTCTAAGTCTGCCTGGGCACTTAGCAAAGCTCCAGTGTGTAGCTAGCCACAAATGCCGGCCAAATCCCTCAATGGGTAATGTTCGGGATGAGGTGCATGATATTGCGCTGTTCTCTACTATTCTTCAAATGTGCGCATTTGAATTCACTTTGTCTACTCTTATTTCTCTGTTGAATAAGATAATAAAGCTTAACTGCTGTTTAAAAAGGAATTTTGTTATAACTCTTTACACTTACGATTAACGAAAAGTTGAAATAAAAGAGTTTGAAGTGTATGTGATTAATAATAACAACCCCTCGTTTTCACTTTGCTTGTGAATAAATAATACATGGTGTTAGGGTAAACAGTTGCATTGCGTGATTGTACCCATGATATTGAACAACTTTCCTAAAAAAAACTATAGGAAATTCGCAATTATTTTTTCGACTTTTCATACAAAAGTTCGATCAGCTGATTGCATTTAGTATTGGAAGTCCAAAAAATTGTTTACGAATTTCCTATAGGTTTCTTAGGGAAAGTTTTTCAGTATCATGGGTACAATCACGCCTTAAAGTAATGCAACTGTTTACCCTATTAACACCCTGTATACAAATTGGCTATTCAATAACTAGTATAATAATCTTAAAAAACTAAAATATATCGTAAGCTGATGTCACATAATAATACCTACCTACCTTTTGACGATATTGTCCACAGCATGCTAATTATGCCTTTTGTTTCTATTGATATATATTTGTATGCTTCTTGGTTCGCTGGCTTCTTGTATGTACAGTCAGCATCAAAAGTATCTAAGCATCTCCGGTGTTCAAAAACATCTGAACAATTACACGAAAATAAACCCTATTTCCTACTAGATACCATTTGTTTTTAACTTATCAAATAATAACATGACAGATAAATTAATTTGATTTCTTTGTGAGTTGAAATAAGGTTTGCTATCGTAAAGTTGTCCAGATATTTATGAACACTTAACATGCCTAGATACTTTTGATGCTGACTGTACGAGTATAATAAGACAAATACATAATTATTACTTTTCTATTCTAATGTGAACAGGTAATTTAGTGCGACGCAAGCAATGTCGTGCGTCTTCAATATATCATAATGTCATGTTTGCGTCTTTTAGAAATATAAGGTAGGTAACTGTTGAAAGGTTACTCCTATTGTTTAATAAAATTTGCAGTAAAACGCCCTGAGTTGTCGAGCAATAACGTTTTTAGTACGCAATTACTTAGTGAGTACCAAATCCATTAGAGCGTTATTAGCTAGGTACCTACCTAGTTCTAGATAATTCAAGATCATGTACGCTTCTCTAAGGTCAGCTGGTATAGAGTGATGATTGAATTTATTATGCGTTTTTATCATTTTTTATGGTGGCGGTTGTACACTCGCGCGAGGCACACCAGATCTCTGTACACACGGCGACACACCAAGATACGCAAAACCAATAGAAGCTGGCCGCGCGACGTTATACATTACTCTACCTACGCGCGGTTAGCTTATTTTGGTTTTGCTTAGGTGTGTCGGCGTGTGTACATCGACTCGTCTAAAAAGTAATTGTTACTATATAGTTCTGTCTACAAAAACGTACTACAACGGCCTCGGCCTGCCGCGACAGTATCTACTTGACGAGAGTCGTTACAATATTTAAAACTCATGTCAGTTTTGGCCTAACTCAGGCCTTAGTCCAACAATGGACAGCGACGGCTGATATAATAATAATGTCAATTTTAAGAATTAACTTCCGCTTGATTACGTTATGAGAATCTAAGCATTCAAATGTCCTCTGGATCAACTCATACTCCACCCACTCAATACAAGTTCGTACTTCGTACCTACGGTTGAAAACAAGCGACAATTTAATAAAAACCAAACCTCTCCCTCGTGCGCATGCGTCATCTCGCGCACGAGTCTCTAAATCGTTGTTGATACTAATGTTTAAAAAAAAATAGTTACGCAGCCGGTGGAGGCTTGAGTTGAGGCGAGGCTTCTAAATCGTGTTACAGCCTTGGAAGCCGACACGCTTGGCCAAGCGTGACGCGCCGAGCTCGCTGCCAGCTCAGCGCCAATATCTTAATCTTTTCTACCTAAGATATTATCTTAGCTAGGTAAATATCATTGTAGGGCTTGCCCATTATTTAGGTATTCTGTAACAAATTATTTTGTAGATTGTGGAGTACTTATCTAATTTCAGGTTAGTTCAATCAAACTAGTTCAAAGTCAGTCGCGTATTTCAATAGGTTCCAGACATTCAAAATAATCAAGCAATTAATTTAAATAAAGGGACTAACATGTTGCTGCCTCGTAAACACATTCTAGCTCGTAAGTCAATCACTTGAATAAACAATAATATTTTGAGAGAATTTTCCTCAAAGATGATATCAGACTTTGTGTAGGTATTACATTGTATGACTTCACCAAGCTATAACGAATGCTAAGTGACTATGTGTATCTCACAGTACCTGCTCTAAGGAATCGTTTAAGCTTCACAACTAACAATTTTATATTCCTGTATCCTTAAGACAGCAATCTGCGACCATTAACCGCGTAGAAACTGCGACTAATTATGAAGTCGGAGGCGAGGGACGTTTCACGAATCAAGTCCGCTTGCAGAACCCTTATGGCTACGTTATAACGTCGGAAATAACTTGAATCGCGGGTCTTCTTACGTGGAACGTACAGGGAGCAGTGAGACAGCAATGTTGAGTCAACGGAAAACGTCACTCTAAATGCATCGAATGGCCGGAGACTGCCCAAGTCGCGACTTGCTGCGATACGTCGCGCCAGACGCCTCGGTCACCGCTTCATTACACTCTGACTCATGGTTCTTATTCCGTGTTAAATTATCTCATCTTGTCGACTCGGCTGGGTGAAGTAAAGTTGGAAACTAACACCGATAGTTAACTCACATTGTTAGTGGACGGGCTCAAGTGCCGAGATAATGAGGTTACCTGATCTAAGTACATCTATAGCTGTCGGAGCACGCTACGTTATGTCACGTACTCTTCCATTAAATTTTACTGCGTGTGTTGCAAGGATTTCGTATAGAGTTTCAGCAGAATTATACCAATGTGATTGTGCTCGCAATCTCTTATTCAACGGATCGTTGCATTTTATATGCGTTACTACCATTAAGCTTTTGTTGTTTTATTAGTGTTCCGTACCAACATTGGCAAAACGCAATACTTATGGAATCACTTCGGTGTATGTCCGTTTGTCACAGGCATTTTTCTCAGAGACTGTCACATAGGGAACTGATACTTGTCAGATGGTCGGTCCTATACGATAACTGACGTTCTAAAAGCTTAATTTTTATATTGGGGCATGGAGGACAATTTTAGGGTTACAAGTTAGACATTTTAGGGTTTTAGAAAAACAAGATTTTTTGTTTACAAGGGGTAACCCTTGTAAACAAAAAATCTTGTTTTTCTGCGATATCGTGTGGGATATCAATTGTAAGCTTATGAAAATTCGAGTCTAAAATTATTTTTGTTCAAATCTTTAATTAAATCTTTGTTCAAGAAATTTTACAATAAAATCAGAAAAAACTGCTGTCCCCAACTCTATTTTAAAAAATATGGCCATATAAAAGCTGAAAGAAAATCAAATAGTTTTTATTTCAATATCTAAAAAACGACTACCGTGTAAAAATTATCTTCAGTTACTATATGACTACATACTTAGTTTATTTATAGTGGTTGTCGTCAATAGTACGGAACACTAAGTGCCCGATTCCCGACTTACACTTTGCCGGTTTTTGATTAAATGTGCCATTCAATGCTTTTAATTAACTATTGACCAAAGGCACGGTTCAAAATGTTAAGCATCAACAAGCGGCGAGGCTTCCGACTGTGAAGCTCGTTTCGCCATCCATCATCTATTTCTAATTATCGCCTTGATGACGCATGTAATTGACAACTAGAGCGAAGCAACTAGATAAGCTTGCAAGTACCTAAACCAAAGAGATTATACTTAAAGGCATAGAGGGCGGCAGTCCACTTTTTTGACGTTTGTGTTTGTTTGTATGTGTTGTGTCAAGTGGTAAGACAAAAGCATAGATTTAAAACTTTTCGCTTACGCTGAAAGATGGAGCCAAGAAATCGAGAGCGAGATAGCCAGTTTTGAAACCTTATGTAAACAAAAAAGACAAAACATAATTTTTTGTTTCGGTCACCGTGGCCGGTTTTTGTGTTTGGCAAGATTTAAATCCTACAGAATGTTTGCCAAACAAATCATTAGTATGGAAAAGTCAAACTATTGCTGTTCCATGTGCGGCCACGATATGGTTTAATCTATAATGGTTAATCTAATCTATCTATGGACAAAAGGCACAAAAAGTGACTACTTTACACACACTAGCATGTGAAAATGTGGACAGCCGCATAAACAAATATCTATAGTTCCATCTCCTTCTACTATTAAAGGTACGTCATAAGACAAAAGAGACTAACTACAATCGTAAATTGATGCGGACTCTATGCTTTAGAATAAAGAGATCCTTCCTCTGAGACCTAAACACAGTACATCTATTTGGCAAAATCAGAGTTGGAGTGTGAGGCTATTGACCTCGGTCCGGGGCGGGCGGGAGAGGGGAGGGCGGGTCGTGGGCGGGCGGGTCGCTGTTGGGCGCTGTGCAAACATAAACAAACGTTTGCACGGACTAGCTTGCTACTGACAGCGAATAAAAAGATTTATTGCAAGTTAATGTCTCTTTACCCGGCTCACAGACTTTGACTGTTATTTTAAACATTTATTGACGATTCCATTCGTTTTATTGCCACTTAAGTAGGTAGGTAATGTATTCACTAAACCAATTTTATACACGCACGTTTTTCGTTGTCTTTGTGGTAGTAACTATTCATTGAGGAATTCAGTATTATAAAATACCTACTACCTTTTTCCCCGAAACACACTTGGCCGTTTATTTCATAAACTTTTGTAGTGTGCATCCACAAAGCAAAGTTTCACCGCAATCGGTCAAACGGTGTCGTGGGTCGGCCCGCACAGGCGTAAGGTTTGGGTGACTCACGCTGTAGGTCACACAGGCGAAGCTTGACCCACCTCGTAGGTTGTGCGCACAGTCGTAACCGTGAAACGATAAACTGACTCATCTCGTGGGTCACCCTCGCAGGCGTAAGGTTGTCAGCGACTCGCGCGGTAAGTCATAAGCACAGCCGAAATGCAATATAACTGACTCGTTACAATGGGTTCTTTAGCACTGCGGCCCATTTGTCGCCGACCTACGCTGTAGGTCGTCAGCAGCGAAAGTGTTAAGGAAATAACGCATTTAATTTTACACCCTGTGTTATATAAGAATAGCTCATTTAGGCCCACTTGCGCCAACCACGGGTTAGCAATTAACTCCGGATAAAATGGCTCTTTCAGTTGTTTTTCTATACAAAAAATCATGGGTTACCAACTTAACCTGGAGTTTATTGCTAACCCAGGTTGGCGCAAGTTGGGCTTAAAGTATCTACTTTTAGTGTACTTATTAGATTCATTGTGAAAGTCCATAACATGACATATTCCTTAGAGTTTAGTCTAGAACTGTATTTTCATTTAAAACGTTTTTGGCAACGTGCTGTTGACCTTGAGTGGCGTCTCGTTTCACATTTTGTACACCCATTTACAGTTTTGCTAAGTGGCTGTTTGGCAACGAACTCCAACAGGGGTCGGTTGCACAGTATAGTTCGTTATAAAAAGTCACACAAATCAAGCCGTTTTCAGTTTTATTACAAACGCGTAAGTTATATTCAGGGACTTCCATGTGAAAACTGAATGTTAGTATCTCGTTCTATGGTGTTGTATAGACCTGTTTCATTTTTAAAGTACTGTATTAAGAGTTCGGTTTTTATGAGAAACATTAAGGGCCTGTTTCACCACTTCTGGGTAAGTTCTTGTTAGCTTATCCGACAGATAGTTTAACATATTTTGTATGAAATTATGTCAAAATATCTGTCGGATAAGCTAACAAGAACTTATTCAGAAGTGGTGAAACAGGCCCTAAATGTATTAAAAAGTAGGTTTTTCGTTTCGGAATCCATTAAGCATACCTTTTTTTTTATTTGTCGTTAATTACTCACAATTGCTGGGCTTGGATTGGTCCATCCTGCGGCCTATTTCCTAAAATCAAAACAATTGTAATGCACCTTACAATGACATTAATCATTATTGAGATTTGAGATAGAATACTGAGAATTTTACCCGGTTGGTGTAATGGTTACCACGCCGGACTGCCAAACCAGGGTCCTGGGTTCGAATCTCGGTTCGGTCATGGATGTTATATGTTCGTGCCGTTGTTGTATGGTATCCATAATAAAAGCCTTTAGTGCTTAGTTTGGGATCATTACAATGTATGTGCCTGTGAAAGTTATTAAAAAAATAAAAAAATATATTTTAGGATACATGTTGTTTAACGCTATACGGAACCAGCAATGTACCCTGAATTGTCATTGTAAATTACAATTGTCATGTTATGAAATAGGCACCTGTTTTTTGGGTCAATAATATAGAGGTCAGTGTGTCAATATTATGTGTGGTGCCGACAGTCGTCACCTCAACAGTAAAGTTTGTTGCACCGTTCGTGATATTTATGCTTGTCAGTTGATTAAAAACGGTTGTTGTTTTAACTAAGTGCGAATAGTCTGCACAAACATTCAACTAGCATTTCATAATTACCTAATTCGTTGAGATTGAAACTGTATCATTCCTGGAATTGCACTACCATCGACATTAATGAGTTTCCCCGGAGCGCGCTCCATACAAACAAAGTTTTGATCCTAAAATGAAAGGCGATGAAATTGTTTTAATACTATCTAGATACTAATATATATCTGCGATTTGTCAGATTTCCCTTAAAATATACATTCGTTTAGTTTAACTTTTTTATTAGTCTGATTCATCCCACTGCTGGGCCTCCCCTTACTATTTCACTCGTTTCTGTTTTGGGCAACCTCGGGCCGTTGCCTCTTGATTGTGTGCTTTGTTCTTCTTTTTGTTATTAAAAATATTTGTGTTGGTCGTCCAATTTATCCAGGTCATCCCGCTCTTCCTGGGCCGACCCGGACGTCAACGACCGTTTTCGGGGATCCAGGGCATGATGGTTTTTGCCCATCTATCAGGATGCATTCGATATACATTAACCGCCCCGCTCCCATTTGAGTTTGTTTTACTGCTCCATCTGAATTAAAAGTGTGGACAGTAAACCGACCGTAGATAGGGTTTTATTAAGTCCTTTCCAGAATGGTACACTAAAGCAATGTCGCGATTGCATCGCTTTGATAGTTAACCTAGAATTAGAATCAATAGGAATCAATGGGTTGCCGATCTGTGTTGCAACTCGTTTGCCATTGTACAATTTTCACGGGAATTGACTTCCGATTTCATATGTTGGGCTCGTTATATTAAACATTTCGATTTTATACCGGCACTATCCAAAAATATTAATATTCGAAATAACCGTGTTGCAGTTTTTTTTTAATTTCAAATATTTCAATATTACCGGGAGGAATAGATAATGTACACAGGGCGTCAAATCAACCAACTAACTATGAGTAGTTTGAGTTGAACTCTATGTTCATAGATATAGAGCTCAACTTTGGATAGGTTGATCTGTCGCCGTGTGCACATCAAATTACATAAAGCATAGCATAGAATCTATGCTATGGATGTTCTGAGGTTTCAGAATATCTATGCCATAGATATTCTGAAACCTCAGAACATCCACGTTTCACTAGTACCGAAACTCTGTCCGTGAATTTACATAAAGATAGCAATATACTTAACCAAACCTTTTCTGTAAACGACAAAGAACTTGTTTATGGTATTGCCAGAGAATTCAGAAATACTCTTATTCAAACAAATCTTACAGATTCAAAGTACAATAATAAAATGTTTATTTACTGTATAAAACAACGGTTACCAAACAACCTAGTTTGCCCCGGTCTACATTGCGGGATATTTTTATCTAAAACGGAGGGGTGTAAGAATAATTGGGTCACTAGACCCCAGGTGGGGATGTGGATGTGCACACAGAGATATTTCTAGTGGTTTCCTGCTTACACAACCCGCATGTTGCACTAACAATGGAATCTCGATCAGCAGCGCCGCTATTTTTGGATACTATACTTTTTTGTGTTATAGCTCTTTTAAAGATGCGCTCGTGGAATTTTCTCGTTTGTAATAAACTATTTCACGCATAAACTCACGATCGTTATCCCATTTAAAGGGGTCAGAAACATTGCTATTAGTATAGTCAGTACATGTTGTAACGCAGAGCGAGTTGAGCCGAATAACACACGTCAAGGTGCTGAAATCAGAACCCTCCTTTTGTTAAAAGTTGCTTTTATTTGTGACTAGAAGCGCTGCCCGCGACTTCGTACGCACATACCACTTACTTTAAATACTTATAACTGTTGAATGAATGAACGGATTGCGATAAAATAAAGCCTAAATGTTAATCCAAACTAAGCCCTACGCTTTTGTGAAAAATCCTCTTTAAATCGGTTCAGTAGATTTTAAGTGATTCGTGCCACGCTTGCTGCGTCACTTCTACCTTACTTGGTAAAAGTGAACATCGCTACAATACAACTGACCTACGAGTACTTGTTGAGATATAAACTTTTAGCATATATGTATTTAGGCTTTCGGGATGGAATTATGACAAATGGCTTAGAGCCTTTCTCACTTTTTTCTTCACCATTTTTGCAGATTTTTTGGATTTATTATATCACGCATGTGTTGTCTCCCGATAATTACGCCAAACCAATCACTCACCGTCTTAGCAATAAGGCTCAGTTTAGCGAAAGCAATTTGATGCAGGATAATATCTTGGATATACAAGTCGTAGCGCTCGCTGCCCAACGAAAACGAAGGCAATTAGTGACACATGCTGTCGACACCCGCTTTATGAAATAGTCCTAACTATTGCTCCTAGACATAACATAACACGACTATTGTATTTATCAACGCTATCTGTTTTCTTGGTTGTAGAAAAGGTAGGTACATCTCGTGATGAAATATCAAGGTATTCTAAATCAGTGTTTCTTAACCTGTGGTCCGCGGTGGAACAGAATTCAAGTGGAGTCTGATTTGAGATTACAATTTAGTAGTATCATCAACCCAAATCATACCTAATTTAGTTGCAAAAAAGCACCACCAACTTTCACAACATTAACGTATTTTTTACGAAAAAGTATGTTTTTGTAGGTATTTGTAGGTATTAAAATAAATGGTCCAAAATTTTTTGCTGTATTTTTTATTAAGGGGTTCTTGAAATTGTGCTTAATTTCCTAGGGGTCCGTGGGCTGAAAAAGGTTAAGAAACGCTGCTCTCAATCATATGTGGGCAAGGAAAGAACCTCCCAGAGTGACGAAATGTCGAAATCTGAGTTCGTCTACCACCCTGGGCAGTCAGCCTCGATACGAACATTGTTCATCATCATCAGCCTATATACGCCCCACTGCAGGGCACAGGCCTACCATCAAGGAGGGTGTTTGGGCGTTAGTCCACCACGTGTGCCTAATGCGGTTTGGTAGGCTTCACATATGCATCAGAATTTCTTCTTCTTCATATGCAGGTTTCCTCATGATGTTTTCCTTCACCGTTTGAGAGCAGTCGGTAATACGTACGTAAGTTAGAAAAACTCATTGGTACGTGGCATGTTGGTGCGGATTCGAACCCGGACCTCATGATTGAGAGTCCATACCTCTCCGCAACGCGCCACCAAGCTCTGTACGACCATTGCTGACTGTCTAATCTTTCCACTACAGCATGAGTGACTGTCATGCGATAAAGCTCACGCTGCAGCAAGCTGTAACGAAAGAAGAAAATCTAAATCGCGTAAAAATGTATCCATGTCTCAATGTTTTCTTCAATATAAAACTTCAAACCTATTTGAACCAAATGAAAGGTACAGCCATTTTTTTTTTCGCGATTTCGTTTCGTTTTCATAGAGTTGATCAGTTTGGTCTTATCATGCCCTTAACAACCGTCTGCATATTAAGAAGGATCCTGTTTTTTTTGTGGTCTCACGTGAGTTGCAGTAATACTTCAACTCTTCATTCTTATACATATTATATAGGTTTTTTACACAAAAAAGGAGGACTCTTCATCAATTTATTCCCTCTCTTAATTTTAGTGGTTTTCTTGACTTTTTTCGTATAATGTCTTTGCAACAACACACAATTTCAGTAAATGGTTGAATTTTGTCTTGGTACCTACCTGTCCAAGTACTTTATTAAAGGTGTACGCATATTTATCACAGGCGAACGAGCCGAAGAAGGCGAAAGAATCTAATTTTAGAATTGGTTGTATGACATTCTATGACACCTCGCACACTTATCCGCGAAGAATTAAAAGGAAATTCGTTCGCCTCCTTCGCCGCGGATAGATATGCGGTCACCCTTAGAGTTCATTCGAGAAGAAACAAATAATATGTAACTCTATACATCAATATGATTTATCAAAAGATTCATTCACGTCTGTTTAATATAACGTATTCGCTTTGATGGCATTTGATCTAGAACGATTTAACCACTTCTAGCATTTGATGGATTACAGGCATATTACAGGCCGTTTTATAAAGTAGTGATCATCGGGGAATACATTTGTTTATTGTTTGAACCAGGAATCTAGTCCAAACCATTTATATTTATGCCAATATATGTCGTACAATGTCAAAGAACTGTAATTTACCTTAAGTGCATTCATTGGAGTCGCGTTTTAGGTCTGTTATTGGGTAGTCGCGTGTCAGTCGCTCCTCCCCGGCCTACAACGAAGCTCCAATTATGGAGGGAGGGATTTTTTCTGAAAAAAACACCTTGTTGTCACTATGTTTAACCGTACAACGTCAAACACTTAATTTGCGACTTAACTAGACATTGGCAAATTCATCAACACTAAGATGGACACCATTTAAAAAATTAAAAAAACAGAAGTGCATTCATTACTAGAATTTTCCCGCGACTTCGTCCGCATCATAAGCTTTCAAACACAAAAAGTTTAATTAAAATCGGTCCGGTTGCTTGATGCTCAAAGAAACAGATAAAATAAAAATCCAAAAATCTGTGATTTTGCGTCTGTAAATACCGTGTAAAATACTCTGTAAGTCTGTGTTTACCTTTGTTTTATAAATATCGTCAAACTAAAGACACACTTCTGTTTTATAATAGTGATGAAGATACATCAATATAACGACTTAATAAAACTATAGAGTACAAAATACACAGAGGTCGGTGGAGCGAAAGCTTGTATCGATGGATCTGGTGGCTAAGTAATTGCTCCCGTCCCTTGGGTACTCCTTCGCTCAGGCTTGTTGTGTGGTGTTAGCGAAAGCACTTTCTGTTTACTGATAACTAATTTTGTCTCATTCACTTAACGGAGCGCAGTATAAAAGAGATTTTAATCACCCTTGAGTGTAGTTTGATCTTGCGCTTTATAGTTTCTAATCTAATATCAATCAAGAATCAAATAAATAAATATAATGTTCTTCTTCTTGGCCATTCTGAACCGTAGATAGTGTAGTGTAGTGTGTTGTCCCATTTCCATCCATTTCACTTCAGCTATTTTTTTTATATCGTCATACCAACGCATTTACGGTCTTCCTCTTGGACATTTTTCTCCCCACGGTTACTTCAACAGTGTTTTGCCCCCCCAGGATCCTTTTTTTTCTGGCGATTTGACCATCCACTGCCACTTGAGCTTCGCAATACGCTTGTTGACGTTCAGTGGACACTTGGATTGGATCTGCTTTCTTTCTGAATTATTGCTAATTACTGGTTTTATTCAATAATAATAAGATGCCCTTACTGTTCATATCATAAGTTTAAGTTAATCTTAACTATTATAAAACCGTAAAATCATGAGGAACAAATAGTGTTACCAACTGGTGTGTTAGGCCTGTAGCTAGATAGTTCACGAAAAGTTGCTAGATTGCCCAATTTTCTTTCATATAAAAGTTGCTAGAAGTAGCTAAACATCAAAATCGATTAAAACAACGCAAAACTTTGAAATGTCTTTTAATTTCTCCAAATATTAGGTGTTATTATCATGTTATAGCAATGTTTGTGCTCATTTTATTCAATTAAAGATTACAAAATGTATGTATCGGACGTAAAACGGATGTTAAGTCAAAATTACTGACTGTTTCTGACTGCATCCAGAATAAAAAAAACAAGTAAGGAGAGTGAAATACAGTAAAAAGGAAAAGAAAATCAAATGTTTAGCTATTTTCATGGTTTTTCCTTATTTATTGCTCCATTTTCGTTCATTTTTATGGCTTTGGCTCGAAAAACTCACAATCCCAGAAGTTGCTAGAAAAAGTAGCCAAAAAGTTTAGCTACAAGTTTTACAAATCTGTAGCTGCCAGACCTCCGAAAATTGCTAGATCTAGCTATAAAGTTGCTAAGTAACAAAAAAGCAGCGGTTCACATCATATAAAATCAAGTAACACTTCGATAGCGCGATTTAAAAGACGTGCAGCGCCATCTATTGTCAAAATTGTTAGTTTGTTTGTTTGTTCGCGCATCACGCAAAAACTACTGAACCGATTTTGATGAAACTTTTTTTGTTTGATAGCTTATGATCTGACTTAAAATCTGGTATATATAATTTGTGCGGACGAAGACGCGGGAAAACACTAGTTACAAATATAAAATAAAATAAAAAATAAAAAGCCTTTTTATTTTTGCTCCCAACACATTGTAAATTACATGGAACAATTGTAAAGTGAGTGCATGCAATAGTTATTTTTAATTATACATAATTATATCGTTTCGATTATTAGTTTTTAATACATTGTGATATGATAATAACAATAATAAAATATGAGATCTTCATTAATTATTAATTATTCAGTTATTGACTTTACACTATAAAGTACCTATATAACCATCTATTACAATTCAATTATCACGTTGTTCAATGACAAATCTAAAAAAGAAAGTAACTATAGGTATTTTTAATTAAGTACATGCATTTTTTTTTTTTTTTTTTTTTTTGTAATATATTTGTATTTAAGTTTGTGCTTGTATTGTTTGGTTGGGAACCCCCATCCGGGTGAAGGCCTCCTCTAGTAGTTTCCAGTCCTCCCTGCTGACCGCCTTCTCTGTCCAGTGTGCGCCGGCGATGGCGCGGATGTCGTCAGCCCATCGTTTGAGCGGGCGGCCCGGGCGCCGCTTGCCCTGCCTCGGCCCTCGCCACTCTGTCACTCTCCTCGTCCATCTACCATCCTCGTACCTAGCCAAATGCCCTGCCCATCTCCACTTTAGCTTTCTTACGTGTACTATAGCGTCTTTTATTTTTGTACGTTGCCTTATGTTTTCGTTTTTGAGTTTGTGTTTCAGTTTAATACCAAGTAAACTTCTTTCCATTGCTCTCTGACAAACTGATATCTTGTTTGCGTTTTTTTCGGTTAGGGACCAAGTCTGGCATGCATAGGTAAGAGAGGGCAGTATGCAACTATCCTTAAGCTTACAAATATAGATGTAAGTAAAGTTAGCCGCTCTTTTTGTCTGCGAAAGTATAATTCATTAAGACAATACATAATAATAATGTTTTCGAACAATATAATTGAACGTACTCAGAACAACAAGAAAGTGGCTGGATGGAAGGCTCGGCGCAAAGTTTGTAATCCCAAGGGACAGTCGTCTAATCCACAAATCCCTGGGGGTTCCTCGGTAGGGTACATACTTGTTACTAGAAGGTCGTCACGTTCCGCAGCAGGGATGTGCGTTTTGAGACTTGTTTATAAACGAAACAAGGGATCCGACTCATCTTTGATGTTTACTTTTGTATTTTTACAGAAAACTTGCTAACTTTCATGTTACCATTCAGAAAACTCTCGCTATATTAAACAAAGTTATGCATAAGCCCCCCAACCAACCATTACTGCGTAAACCAGGAAAAACATACAATAAAGAGTATAATTTCGTCGCTCTTTACCGTTATAACGTCAACGCTGTAATATATTTTCATGGGATAGTAAATTGAGGGGTGGATGGAACGATAAAGCGGTAGGTGAGCTTCCGATTCGGAGTTTAAGCTTAGGGCGTTGTCAGTGACGGATTCAGGGCTCTTAGTCTTGTAAGTGACACAGAGAATACATGATACAAGAACATTCGTCAGGTCATTTTAGGTCAACGCAATGTTTTGTCATATTTGCAACCAAAACTTAAAGTAGTACTAAAACAAATACTGAGCACGATGAGTACTACTGTAGGTACTGAGGATAATGCTGCTTCTGCGACTTTGTAAGTGCCATCACAATATTTTTATCTTTCGATGTAGCCTGTTCAGCGTTCCACTGCTGCTGGGCATATGCTTCCTGTTTTACTCTCCAATCCTCTCTATGTGTGCAACTACTGACCAACTTTCCAAGAAGGCATCCAGGTTGTTTCTCCACCTTTTCTGGGTCTACCTCGCCGGCGAACATCCCGGGGAATCCAGTCTATGGTGATTTTTGCCCAACTTTCTGAATGCACTGCGGCCCAGTCCCTCTTCAGCTGAGGTTTCGTGCACCCCATGTCCGTTTACGAGACAGTTCCTGCATTCGGTTACCAACATTATTATTATATGTTTATTTAACCCATTAGTTCCTGATTTCGTGTCTGTACCTCGAACTTAGAGAAGCGATGTGCATGCCCCCTGGCTGCGAACAAACAAGAAAAGTTCCCATTCTTCCTTTAGCGAAGCTATCTATCGGAGAGTGCGGTGTCGCGATACATCTACATGTAAATGGGAGCGCAGACAGCCGAACTTATTCAATATTGAATAACAAGCTCGCGTTCCCGGTTACAGCCCGTACCGTACCGTGTGTTGCGTTTCGTACGCCTTGCAGGTTTCCTTTGTGATATTCCTGTCTGCAATATACACACATTCGACGACGAATCTTTGAATCGACTCTCTGCATCTTTAATGTTTAATCCTCTGATCGATCGTTAATTTTGACAATGGAATGGAAAGTTATGTATGATGGATGAATGATAGATGACTGATGTTATTGTAATCATTACGGTCATTGAGAGATGTAGTGTTTCGAAAATCTAATCTAAAGGTCATTGGTCCACTTAGAGCTTCAAGTTCAATCCAATCTATAAAATTTTCAAATGATTTCATGCAATGGTAGTTTTTGTGAATATGTAGGTATAAATGGATCATGTCTTGTTAGGTACATGGGTACAGTAGATAAGTGTTTGTATCCTCCCGAAACTTTAGCCCGGTTCCACACTACCTGTCGTAATAATCAGGAACAACGTCAACTCAAGTTATAACGTTGGTAGCACTTTCTATCTATGAGGAAACTTCGTCATTCTGCGCTAACTTGGCTAACGCATGAAGACTTGCTCGCGAAACTTGCTTTACTTCGACGTTCATTTGGGTGTGAAGAGTGTTTTGTTATAAGTACCTACTTTAAACTTAGAAATCGCTGAAGTTGGACGACTCGTGAACCGGTATATTTTCTATAGTTATTATTTGTATGTTAGGTTTCAATACCAGTTTCACTAACTCGTTCGGTGTTAACTGTTAACTAGGTTAGGTGTTATCAAGTCCGAGTCCTTATTCAGCTTCCATTGTGGCTCGCAGAGTAACTTCCCCAGTGTAATAGTTCGTTGAATAAAAGAAACCGCCCGGTGCAAAGAATTAGCTGGTAGAACCTGCTTCCTAGATGCTTTTGTTTTAATTTTCTATAAGGATTTCCAGATTGTTGAAGGAACTGGTTCATTTCGTTCTCGTTCTTTTGTTTAATACTTTGTTATTTTTAGTCAGTATTTGTTAAAGAACTTCTACCGCTGCTCTGGTTTCGCAGTTTCTGTGTAATATATATTTAATTTATCCATTGAATTACTTACCAAATTATTGAAAGTGACTATCGGTAAAACATATTAGCTTACCTACCGTTCTATTTACACATAGAAGTAAGCTATGAACTTATATAGAAGGAAGCTGACTTTACCGTAAGAGGATATAATTATTGTTAGCGCGCTCCATACAAACGAAGTTTGATTATATTTAGGATATTAATTAATAAAACTCAAAGCATGTTTTTAGACACTACCTTGATACCAATCTACGTGCCTGTAATTTGTCAGATTTCCGTTTATATTTAAACGAGTGCTAGGATAAATTTAAGATTTGTATGGAAATCTTTGAGCCACATTAACTTTAAAACTACACCTTTTTACCAAAATCTAAAATACTACAAGCACAGAGATTAGATTTCTAGATCGTGACTAAAAAAAATCATTCTGTTCCAAAAATATAATCCATTACTCTAAAAGTCAAAACGAGAAATATTTTTTTTAGCTACACGTTTAGCCCGGCTTTGTGATTAGTAACATCCAGAGCGCAGTGGCTCCTGCCCCACTGACCCAGTGACACGCCGCCCAAAGCAAAAACCTCCGCTCTGTATGACTGAACAAATATAAACGTGGACAAATATATAATATAATACGTACATACGTTGCGTATAAGGTATAAAAACCGAAAATGTTTTACGTTAAGCCTATCAAACATATCATCAGATCAGATTTTCTTTTTGGAGATATCGACATTTTCAGCCGGTGTCCTTTCCACCCGTTGCAGAGTTATTCAATTATGCCACGCACGCAAAAAACAAATTCTTATCTCCATAGAAATTATATTAAATGTATCGGTTAGGATGTGGGATTTATATTTCTGTCGCAAAGTAAAAGTTGTTTGAAATTTCGATGATTAAAGTCTCACATCCTTTCGGCGTGTCACCAGTTTTAATTTTAATGTTACACCCATTGCTTCAACACGCCGGAAACCTCAATGGACAACATTTAATTTCGAAAAAATTTTAGAGATTATGTGATTCAAAGCTAAATAAATTTTCAGATTTTTTCTATCCATTATGTCTTGAGTGATTTCAAAAATGCTAAGTTATGATGAATGAGATCGATTCCTTTGCCTGGCTGCCTTTTTTTTAAACTTTGAAAAAAAGAATTTTGTCTTAAGACTAATTTTAAGATATTATACCTACAGCCATGAATTGTAACTGTTACAGAAAATTCAAAGTTAAATTGAAAATATAAGTTAAAAAAATAACAAACAAAAATAAAAACAGAAAAATAATATTCGTATTTTTACGATAAAAAAGGTGGTTAAAAATTTTTATGCTTTCCATTCTGTTCGACTGTACCAAACGTAAAACCAACGTATAGACGTGAACAAATGTTTTATGTACAATGTACATAGGCTGGCACAAAGCTTCCGCATAAGCTACCAATAACGGGTTTTGTGAATGATTAACTGCTGCTGCATGACAATTATAAAACCTATGCGACGTGCGTGATGATCAATGTTCAAATTGATATTTAGGTTTTTTACCCGTAAATCAGATTTGTGTGCAGATATTTAAAAATTCAGATTTGCGTAACGTTTTCTTGTCAATTTTATGTATTACTAGCTGACCGGGCGAACTTCGTACCGCAACAGTTTTTTTATTTTTTGACTTTTTTTGTTTATAAACCTTCCATTGACATGTTCACAACAACCCACCAAAGTTTCATCGCAATCGGTCTAGCCGTTCTCGAGTTTTAGCGAGAGTAACGGACAGCCGTATATTTATAATTCAAAATACAAAATCGAAGGAATGACCGTATACAACCTATGTATAAGGAATATCAAAATGGTATCCAAACCTGTAGCACAGAATAATAACTAGTAACTAGCGTTACAGAAGCTTTACTTCGCAATGGTTTTCAAAGAAATATGTACTCAATCTGATAAACAATATGATTTAATTTAGCTCGCGTTCCAGCCGAGCACGTGTTCATTTACATACCTACAAAAATTTTTTGAGGGAATATGGGCCTTAATTCACTGGACTACGGTTCATAATAAGTTATACGTGGTTATACGTATTGAAAGAGTTTATTGCGGCAGCCTACTAGATTGGCCCTTGCGCAATGGCCGCCGCCTGTAGGTACCTACACGCGGAGTGACACAGGCCTGCCTGTAGATACACTATACCTACACTACACTATACCACTATATGAAAGTATGTAATAAGATAATTCTATCTTTTTATTGATCTCGTCTAGACAAATAGTATTTTTTTATTCTTTGTAAGTAGCTATTGGTTGGCGACATGTTGCACATTTTATTTGCATTCAAGACAGGGGAATCAATTTCAGATAGTAGGGTACGATGGAAGGTTGTAGCCCTCACATTGTAGTACAAAACATTTACTTATTTCATCATACATTTTGTTTCCAATAAATCGCTGGACGTCCAGTCAAGCGATTTATTCATAACATATTTTAGTTAGGTATTTAACATTTTATTTTCTTACAATTAATTTTACATTTTATTTTCTTACAATTAATTTTACTTAGGTACCTGTTTGGAAATTCAATTTTTACTTACCTATTTCTAAAACCTTATTTATACTCATCGTTAAAATGTATTTACATAATCACATACAGGATGTAACAAAACAGCCTATAGTAATATTTAAAGGGGCGGTTAAGACCATCAAACCGAACAACTTTCACTATGGAGCCAACATTGAGCAAAAATAAAAATAAACTGATGTTTGTTACAAAAATGTAGGACCGCGAGTACCGACTCGACTAAAATGTATGGGCCCACAGTTTTTTTTTCCGACATTGTATCCATAGTGAAATTTGATCATTTTTATGGTATAAAACTACCCCTTTATTATATTACCAAGGTGTTTTGTTATACACCTTGTTTGTATACAGGTAATAACATAGAACTAAATGTACTGCGGGCTCACCCCCTGTCACACTGGATAGAGTTTCGGTACTACTGGTGAAACGTGGATGTTCTGAGATTTCAGAATATCTCTGACTACCCCCTCGGGGAATATAGTCGTGAGCATATGCTGCTGCTGCTAAATGTACTGCGTGTCCGCTTTGCATGTTAACCAAAATAATTTACAATGTACACTACGCTGTCCGTTCGTAATCCTTTAAAACGTTAAATCTTTACAAAGTAACATTTCTTAGCTGAAACAATGCATCTTGTGCACTCGCATTTCTTGACTTGACTTGAGTAAGGGTGGCCATTACCGGGGCCGCTGCCCTAGGTAAAATAAATCCGACACGTCTCACGCCCCCTTGCATCCAGATTGCACTCGGCTGCAGCTGCGTCGTAACTTATGTGACGCTGCACATCACAATTCACTGGCCTTCCTATACTACCTATAACAGGGTGAAATTTAATTAATTGTTATCCTTTTAAACTAAGAATAACCACCAAACTGACCAACTTTTACTATGGGAGCAAACCGATGATCGAAGCAAAAAAATGTTTGTTGCTGTTTTATAGCTGTTTCATAAAGTTGAGTCGACATTTCAGTTTAGGTGATTGGTAGACTCTAGTTTAAAATAAAAGGAAGCCAATGATTTCACCCTGTTGATACCGATTCTGGATTATCTCTATAGCCAAGACGTAAAATCATCACAGACCAGATGCGATCACGAAAGAACTGTTTCTAATATCCTACAAAATCTCCAAGCGTTACTATGCTTAATATGTAAAAGAATCTGGACTTGGGAAAGCTGCCTGACGAATGATCATTTATACTTCGTCATAATTTAGGATTCTGAGCTTTATGTAGCACAACGTAGCCCAATCTGCTACCTAATGTATGTTTGTCCAATTGGATCCTAAAGGGGTCGCCCAAGCCTACATACCCAGGCTCTGGCGTTGCCGTTAGCTACTCGTCTTTCCATCTCAACATACCTTTCTGTATCTTTGTCACTACATGCTGAGATGGTTTGGCCATATAGAATGAATGACGAGTGCAAATTATAAGGCAAGCGTAAGTGTAAATGTTAGAAGGAGACGGCCTAGAATACGGACCAAATAGGTGACATGCTTAAAAAGGGCCAGATCAGATCTACCCGAAACCGACGAGCTTGCATGAAAAGACTAATGAATTTGGGGGAAGCTAGAGAGGTTTGTCTGGATTGTAGCAGATGGCGTTCCATTGTCTCTGCCTACCCCAGTGCGAGATAGGCGTGAGATTATGTATGTACTTATGTATGTACGTGGCTTTGGCCATTGTATGGCCAAAATATTCTCACAAGCTGTCTCCGTATACTTCTGTCTGCAAAATATGGCATGCATTGGCATTTGACGGTTTTCAGCAACTTCGTCTTATCTTACTATCTACAGAAATGTTTTGCCTTAGTCCAGTTCCTGTGCACTCTATTTTGCACCATGTACTCCGTCGGGATTTCTGCCTTTAATCCAGGAAACAAAGCAAAGCCAGGCGCACTACTAGTGTTTTATAACCTCAGAGTTGTCCCTAGTGTTTACGGACGTTGCGATGGTCTAACGGAAAGTTATGGGCTATTTATTTTGGGCAAGCTTTGTTTGGGACCCGATCGCTGTTTGCCACCACGCTAACTTTATTTGGTGCTACACTGAAAGTCTAAACTATGGGATATAATATGGGACCACTTTTTAACGAAGCTGCAAAATTTTGTTCTAATGATGGACTCAATAACTTTTTGCAACCATGTATACTGGGTGTAAATTAATGCGTTACACAATTGAACATGGTGTTTCAGACAATCAAACTGAACAACTTTCTTTGAGAGACTAAAAACGAAATCACAAAAAACACTGTGGTCCTACATTTGGGTCAAGGAGGATTGTAGTTTTGCATCTGATTTTATTTTCTTGCTTTTGACTTTAGTCCCATAGAAAATGTTGTTCAGTATGATGGTCTGATCATCCCTTTAAAAAATCGTCAGCATAACAAGAATACTATAAATGGTTATACGATTTATTAGATAACAACGGAACAATAGATTAACAATTTAATCAAAGTATCTTGTCTTTTATCACTTGTTAAATATCTTATTCTTAAGATTAAATCCATCATTTTATATCCAAGACATAATAGCCTACCCGTCTATTGTAAATCTCCTTTATGAGAGTTTAATAACAAGAGTCTGAAATCGTTCGCGGACAAAGTAACTTTATTATACCGCTTGCTTTGTGCTAAAATGTCGTAACTAATTAAACGTCTTGTCCTCAAATGTAAGCATGCGTCGTAACACGCCAACAGTTTGACACATGTTGCACACTTGCATCGGTCTGTCTGTGGCTGGTAGACCAGTCAATTTACGAACTGTAACCGACACTATTTAGTGACATAACCCTCCTTCTGGCGCAGTCGGGTAAAAAGACTATCATAATTTCATCTCCCGGAAGGCTTGTAACTTTATAATAATAATTAATAAAAACAATACACTAATTTTAATTAGATTTAACAATATAAATGACTATTGAGCAATATAATAGCCATTGAAATGTAATAAATGAGTTATTCATTAGAACATACTAATGTATATTTCAAAGCTTTCTAAGTAGACAAAAATCTTTACTCCGTGTTGAAAGTGTGTGTATGTGTATAATGGTATAGCCTTAAACATGAGAAAATACAGTTTTACTATCAGGATTTTTAGAGCGAGATACCTACCTAAATGCTAAATTTTAAATATGGGGCCGTCGCTGACGTGATTTTTGTTAATTTTGATACATTTCTAGGGTCAATTTGGTTCTTAAATGATATACCGAAAACAAGTATCAATTCTTAATTAGGTCCGAGTCAAACCGTAAAATGACTGGGCTATGGTGCAGTACATCCCGTGTGGCCCAGAATCTTTCTTTGAAGTCTTCGTCTTTTTTGTCGTCTAACTCTCTCTGTAGTCTAATAATAACTTAAACGGAATGGGTTCGTCTTTATGTTTGTTAATGTGTTTCACTCGTAAACGCCTCAGTCTACAGGGTGTAAACTTAAATACGTTACATGTCTTACAGGGTGCTTCAGACCACCAAACTGAACCACTTACTACGGGACCATCATTGAAATTGCGAAAATAAAAATAGCTGTTTCATACATTTTGGTAGAGCAGCTATTATATTGGCAATTTCTATGGAACTCCTGGAGCCCTAGACAAAATGACATTCTGTTGGCGTTGACGCTAGTAGAAAATGATAGAATGTGTGGATTTGACATTGGCTATCGAAACATTTTGAAGTTTGCTTTCGTCACCATACGTCAAGTCCATACAATTTTATGTTTTCTACTGTCGTTAACGCTAATCGAAAAATACTTTGTCTATAGCCCAGATTTTTTTTCGCGATTTCGTTGTCGGCTCCATAGTGTAAGTTGTTCAGTTTGATGATCTAAAGCACCCTGTTCGATATGTAACGCATTTAATTTTACACCCTGTATAGATTTGATTCTGAAATAATTGCACATAAAATAATAATTTTATTATTCTAATTTAGGAGTTCGACTTAGTCAGAGAATTTTGTTAAAGGGTCAGAGAGAGTCTGATATGACTAAAACATTTGTACAAAGTTGTCTAAGCTACATAGTACCTACCTAGTACAAAGTTTAATAAAGCTAGCAAAATGATCGAAACAAGGAGAGCCAAGTTAAAATTTCACCTCGGCAAGTTCTTCACAAAGTTACGTCCATTGTGCTCAACTTGAATGCCATTCTGAGACCCAGAAAGTTTATAATTAACGTTACGGAAAAATTTGGACCGAGAAAATCGAATCGTTCTCGGCTGTCGTTTAATCAAACTCGGAAAGTAGCAAGTTACTCCTTCCACACACATACGGAATTCCGAATCAGAATTAGGATTCCGAAAGGATTTTCAGAATTCCGCTCGGTATTTCAAATCCATACGAAATGGTAATTCCGTCCGGAATAATTCCGCATGTATTTGGCGGGCCTAAATGGTGGTAACTTGGTAACTGCAGTGCTGTGGTCGGTGACACCGGGCATATTATATCAGTTATTCCATGCACCGGGCTTGGGCCAACCCGGGCTCAGAACGGCAACATTATTACGGATAGACTTACGCTCCCACTATACCTATAGGGTCCTTCTTATTATGCTCACACTTTTTTAATGGGATGATCAGACCGTCAAACTGAACAACTTTGTCTATAGCACCAACATCGAAATTGCGAAAAAAAATCAGTTATTAGTATGGGACAGCAGATTTTTTTTTCGCGATTTGTTTTTGGTCCCATAGAGAAAGTTGTTCAGTTCATGTTCTGATCATCCCCTTAAAAATGTGTCAGCATATTTAGGACCCTGTATTGAGAATCACGACTAAAACGGAATTAAAACAAACGGAAAGGAATTGTGATATTTTGCTTGTTAGTCTTATGCATTGTTTTGTTTTTAATTAAAATACTTCATTAACAAATGCAAGATTGCGTGTATTGTTTCTTTTGTAAGCATGCTACGTTTGTGGTATCGGACTTCTTTTGTTTATGTTTGTTTTGATACGGAATAACATCAAAACAATCCAGTAGAAAAACCATTTGGGCGATGGCGCAGGAACGCGGGCAGGCGGAGTCGAATTAAGATTTAGTGGCGCTCCAATTGCTCTACTTGAATAAAAAATGCGAACACTCCTCATTGCCAGACCTATTTATTCCATCGGAATTGAATTGACCAGTTTGACTTCAGCTTTTTAAATCTTCGCTGTTTGCGTCCGTCTGTGCGGCATCCCCTTTGTCCTATTTTACTCCCAGTGGCACTTTATCTTCGTCTATTCTTTATTATTCTTTGCTAAGAGCTTACTCTTGGGTATAACAACTCGAGTAACTGCGTTAAAAGCTCAAATGATGTACGTTAAAAGATTTCAAATATCAACTTGCCTTCTCGCTGTAAAACTATCACGTCCACTAAGACACACATACACACCATGGTCATACCTATACATCATGGTTATGAATTGAATCTTGATTTTCTGCTTTCCTTATATGACCTGCTCGAAGACATCAGATCCATAAAACAAGTGTGACTTGAGAGTTTCTGTCTGGACTACTTTCTCTAAGTCGCTCCAATCTCTTGATTTCATTATTTTAACAATGTATAATAAAATTGTATTTTTTATTATTATTATTCTTAGGGGTTGGGGGTCTCGGCAGGCTTTCACCTGTGCGACCATCGCTGGTTTTTTCGACGGCCCGTTAGCACAGTCTGTAAGTGAACCTGCCTGGTGTGCCGAGGGTCGCGGGTTCGAATCCCGTAAGGGACGAATATTTGTATGATGAATATGAATATTTGTACCCGAGTCATGGATGTTTGTATCTATATATGTATTCTATATCGTTGTCTAGTTATCATAATACAAGTCCAGACTAGTTTCTGGTACTTTAAATGTGACTAGATAATTTGTGGGACACTGTCCAAGATATTTATTTATTTTTTCTGAACGCCCTTTTTATAGTTCAGTCAAGTCAGGTCTAGTCAAGAATCGTAGGTTTTTGGTAGGGACGGTTTGTATCAGATGTCAATACGTATCTACCTTAATGAGGGGAAACTTCGTTTGTACATCAGCGGTCCATAGTCAGAATGAAGGTGCAGAGGACTTTCCATCTTTAGCATGATCTGCATTAACATACATAAACTTACGCCTTTTTCCCAGAAGGGTAAGCAGAGACTATGGATCTCAACTTAAGGTGTTGAACTACACCACGTAGCACAGCATCGCATTTTTCCGTCGCTCCATCCTTTTCTTTCACTCAGGAACGTCATTTGTTAGAGCATATATTGCGATCGCACGCGGCGTGCTGTTCCGTTCCGTCTATCTTATATGCTCTAGCAAATGACGTTCCTGAGTGACAGAGAAGGATGGAGCGAAGGAAAAATGCGATGCCGTGCTTCCTGATGTAGTTCAACCCTAAGGCGGTTCTGACACACCTCTCTTGCTTCCTCTAGGTCCATACATCTTGTCATACATTCCCTTCGATTGAAGCTACTTTTAACCTGGCATTTTTAATGTCGTCCTTGATCTTGTTTAGGTATCTTGCCTTAACAATGTATTTAATTTTGCATTTTTGTTGACAGCATCTAGACGGAAGCTCAGTGAGTACATCGAACACTACGAGTCGCTGGACTACGACGCGAGCTCGCTGCACGAGCAGCACGTGCGCGTGCGCCGGTCCACGGACGCGCCTCCTGATCTCAGGCTCAACTTCAGAGCGCATGGCAAGAAGTTCAAGCTACGTTTGCGCCGAGATCTGTCCGCTTTCGGCGAAGATTTCAAGGTATTAAGAGAAGTTTATTCCGAGAGCGCAAATGCGTGCTGCATACAAATCATACTATGGTGATATTTTCAATATTAACCGATTAAAGTCAATGAAAATTTTCAGAAACAATCTAGAAACGAATCTCTATGCTTGTATGAAGTCAGATTTTCGTTAAAAGATAAAGTCAAAGTCAATATAATTTATTCAATATAGGAGCTTGAAGCACACTTATTAAACGTCAAATATTTTGTAAGCTACCACCGCGTCGGAACGTGTTGTCGCTGTAGAGAAGATGCGGCCAGAAACTCTACAACATAACACGACTTAATAACTATTAAAATATAAATTCTTAAGCTACGGTTATGTATACAATAATACATAGTCTATCTAATAAAATAATTGATACTATACAGTAATGTAAATAAACTATAAGTTAGTGACCTCAGACCCAAGCATTTTGATCATTTAAATAATCATATTTAGATACAGTTTTAATTCTAGGATTAATTTAAGATTTGTATGGAAATCTTTGAGGCACTGTAACTTTAAAACTATACATTTTAACGAAAATCTGACTACACGACAAGCATAGAGATTTGTTTCCAGATCGTTTCTGCAAAATTTCATTGACTTTAATTGGTTGGTATTGAAAATATCACCATAGTACGTTTGTATGGAGCGCGCCAACGGTAATATTTTTATTTTATTTATTTCGTTCTAACAGGCCGGTTAACTAAAGCTAGCGCGTGCCACACATTTACGCAATGCCTTTGTCTCACTAGACGCATAATGAAAAGTTACTCTATCTATATCAAGCACGGACGTAGTGACAGGAAAAACGCATTTGTGTGTGTCTGTGAACGCGCCAGCTTTAGTTAACCAACCTGCAACTATTTAAGAGGGTTTTATCGTAGCTATAAATTCTGCTCCAAAATAGTGTCCAATTTAATTTGCTGACCGTTCTTTAAGAGGATGATCAGACCATGAAACTGAAAAACTTTTTCTATGGAACCAACATGAAATCGCGAAATAAAAATCAGCTGTCCCATTTGGGTCGAGTAGGATTGCAGTTTTGTATGGGAACGGCAGCCATTTCGTCTTTGGTCCCATACAGAAAGGTTTAGTTTGATTGTCTGATCATCACCATAAAAGCAGTCCGGTACAGGATGTTGGCTTTGAGAAGAAATACACCGATTTCTTCTCAAAGCCAACATCATCCTTATTTTAAACTACCTGCCCTGAACTTTAAATAAATTTCAGTGAATTTGAAGAATTGGGGATTACTGAAAGGACATAACATTTATGGCATCCGTAATTAATTGTCACTGAAATTAATATAATATCAATCTTTCTGCAGGTTGAAGGCTCACAAGGGGAGCTCCATGCGGTCGACACATCACACATATACCACGGAGAGTTGGCAGGTAAGTTTTAGTTTACAGTCCCGACTGTATAGCGTCTTGTCTCTCGAGTAATCTCTCAGGTCGGGTTGAGGTGGGCGTGGCGCTTCGGCAGTTTAGCGCCCCGCTTTCTCGGCAAGATAGACACAAAGTTTGTAGGTGGCGTGTGGCCGACTGGCAGCCGCAACGCGGGACTTGGGAGCTCCCATTGTATCCCAGGAGCGGAGAACACCGACGTTATCTATACCCAAGATAGAGCGCCTTTGTTTGCCCTCGCCCCGAGGCAAAATTTAATAAGTCCCCGTTTCCAGTATGTCGACCGCGATTGTGTTTCTCTTTAATCAAACAGAAGGCGAACGCTTACTTCGCATCTGGCCGATGCGTTTCCCGTTTCCAGCATTAATAACATCTCGAGAGCACTAAAACATATTTCTTTTTGCAATTACTGGCGGAACGGCGTCAAAGTCCCGGCTAATTGGGAGCTTTCGGCGGCCACTCGACTTTTAATGTCGGCGGACGAGGTCGGGTGCCGATCGCGCCGGGCCACTTGCCTCCGCAGGCTTACCTCTACGGACGCTATGTAAATAATTACTACGTAGGAATTACCTCCCGACATTCCTGTTTCTGAAATGTTAATCTTAATTCTTTCTGTCTTTACAAAAGTAAAAAGTCCAAGTATTCCCTTTTTTTAGATTATTTTATTTCACTGTTCTGCAAATACTTTCATTTTCAGTAAAAGGGTTTTTGCGTTTGGATTGTCGTAATTTCAGACAGGTACATTTTAAAGTAAATTGTTCTGTCCATTTCACAGTATATTTTATAGCTACATCAATGCGTTCATTGTTTGTTGGATTAATTAAATTAGGTTCCTTCTTAATAATGCTGACACTTTTTAAGGAGATGATCAGACCGTCATACTGAACCATTTTCTCTAAGGCACCGTCATCGAAATCGCGAAAAAAAAATCAGCTGTTCCATGCAAAATTGCAAACCTACTTTAGCCAAATGTTGGTACCATAAAGAATGTTGTTAAGTCCATCATCCTCTTAAAAAACCGTCTCATATTAAGTTGGACCCGTATGTACAAATACACGGCTCCAAACGAAGGTGTAAAAAGCGGATAAATGCGTATGCTAAGGCCAGAGTGCGGGTTCGAGGCTAGGTGTTAAAGTTTGGACCAGTGTAAATGCATAAAGTAGCGAGAGGGCGCACATCGATCGCAGTTCGTCGCCCTACTTACCGGGGCTCCCGATGCACTTACCGCGAGCTGCAAGCGACGTTTTTGCTGTCCCTACGCTACCGCTGTTACCATTCATAACGTCTGTTATCCTAACATTTCCATCCATTTATTGTTCTAGCTGTGATTCAAGATTCTACATTAATTTCATTCTCAGTTGGAAAGAAATATTTAAAACTGGAGTTTCTTTGAGATTTGAAGAATAGATAGATCTGCGTTTTTACTAGACCGTCTAGCCCAGTCAATTTACGAGGTTTTGTTAGGAGGGGTGGGAAGTAATTATTTGTGGAACTTCTAAACTGTAACCGGCACCATTTAGTGACAAAAAGACTAGGTACCTATCGGAAAAAAAATAAAAAAAAAATCGCTATACAACAATATAAATAGAAATTGTATCTTTCGAAAGGCTTGTAATTTAATAATACCAATGCACTAATTTTAATTAGATTTAACCATTAATGACTTTTGAGCAATTAAATAGCCATGGGTATTTTAAAAAAAAGTTATTCATTCGAAAATTTTAATGTATTTTTCAAAGCTACTAACTCCGTGTTTGAAGTATGCAATGTGCAAACAAATTAATACGAATTCTGTTTATTAGAACGATTCTACTGCGATGCTAAATTTTGGGGCTGTGGCTCACGTGTTTTTTTTAATGTTCGTTTATTTCTAGGCTCATATAAGCTCTTAAATGATATACTTACCGAAAATGAGTTCCGGGTCAAACCGTAAAACGACTGGGCTAGTCAGTCAACCTTGTTAGTTGTTACGTTGATGAATTTATACCGGGGCCCGGTCTCTTCTCCCACGTAATTTATGTTTCCTAACATTTATAGGCACATCTGAACTCCATGAAGATGTAAACATTAAACACGAATTTAAATTGTGTTTATTATGTATTTACTTTCATCTCGCGTTACACATGTCTGTAAAGTAAAATAAACATACGCTACGTAAAATTTACTCGATGATAAAATAAAGTAGGTAAGGTAGGAGAGAGCTCGGGCTCTTGACATCGGAAAATGTACGTGAATTTTTCTGCCAGCCGCTCTTAAATTCTACTGAAAACATTTTCGGGGGCGGCTGCGGTTTGCGCGGAAAGCATTCGCTCTTTCGTATTTGCTCAGCAAGCCTTCGTTATTTTATAATGTCTGCTATGTTTACGTGCAAATACCATAATTTATACATTAATTCCATAACGGGTGTCGCATTTTGGCTGCGCTAATCGTTTCGTGGAAATTGTATGTCAAATATTTGTTTTACTTATTTGGCTGTTTTATTTTGATTGCGGGTTTTTTCCATGTTAGGTAAATCTGTTTATCTTATCAAAGAACAAAGTAACTCTCGCCTCGAATTATCAACTTTTAGATAGGTGACACTCAAAGCTAATCCTCCATTAAATCTCTTACTTGCTTTTACTACGTCAACAAGACAAAAAGTGACAGCAAGATATTTAATGGAGGATTAACTTTAATGAGCGTTTATGCAACTGAGTGTGTATCTGATATTTCAGATGTAATTTGTTCGTTTTAGCTCGGTAGGTTGTTGGTAGTATCGATTTGCGCTCATTATTTGCAGATGCCTACAGCTACGTGACTGTATCATTGTTAGTATATTAAGACTGAAACAATGAAACAGAAATACAAACTATAGGGTGTAAACTTTAATCCGTTACATACTTTATGGGGTGCTTCGGACCATCAAACTGAACAACTTATGCAATGGGGCCAACATAGAAAACAAAACAATATTCTGTTTTATACATTTTTAGAAATTTTCTATGGAACAGCCGATTTTTATTTTTGTGAACGTTGTTCAGTTTGATGGTTGTACTCTGTTCGAAACGGAACGCATTTAATTTTACACCTTGTAAAATTATGTAGATAGGTATATTCTTCACGACTATATTCCCCGAGGGTAGTCAGAATTTATCAATTTATTAAATAAGTTTTTTATTGTTTGAGATTTTGTAGCCTGTAAAGTTATAATGATCATCAATGATTGGCAGACGTTTTGTGCTTTAAATAATTCTAGCTGTCAGTATATTGGGCCGGCCTTTGTTTTAGTTCTCTGAATATTGTGCTCACTACAAAAGGTAGGTATGCTTCATTGTCTTTGTGTTCGTGTTCGCAGTATTGTTGTCAACCAATATACGGGGTCAATGAATATGACACTGGCATTGTTTGATTTGAACAAATACATATTTTGTTCAAATTGTTTGTGGACGAAATATATTTCTTATCCAGCTCCAGAAACTAAGGTTACCTATTTAATAAACGTGATGATTGTTATAAGTATACACTGAAACAAATGTTTTGTTAGATACAACCAAACTTTAATTACTACCGAACTGTTTTGTAGCACATAATCAAAAATTTGTGAAACGTGGATGTTCTGAGGTTTCAGAATATCTCTGACTACCCCCTCGGGGAATATAGTCGTGAGCATATGCTATGCTAATCAGAAATTGGTTATGAAAAGAAAATCGTTTAGCTATTTATAACCCTATATTTGATTATGTGCTACAAAATAGTTCGGTAGTCATAAAGTTTAGTTATATATCTAACAAAACATTTTTTTCAGTGTACAATGACAATTCAGGGTACATTGCTGAGAATGTTAGGAGCCATGTTACCTATTTATTTATTCAAATTCAGACAATGGATATGATGATCGTAGATTCGTAGAAACACAATATAACTTAAAAATTTCTCAGTATAAAGTCATAAATACATTAACATTATCGATTGACCGACTCGACCGATTCGATCGATGTATCGATCGATCTTGTATTGACATAATCGGAAACCACAATAGCCCTTTTTCGATATTGGCATCGCAGTCGTGTGAGAATTACTCATTGTGCGATGGATGCACTGTCGTTGTTTTTTCTCGATTTAAATACTGCACTCGTAGTAAAAGTTGTTCAGTTTGATCAGCTATACCGTGTCTGTGCTTCTGGCAGCTGTTTATGACCCTGAACATGTCATCGCCGCCTTAAATAGTAGGTTCGGGCACGGTTAGGGGAAATAAACGTCATCAAAGCAATACCTAAAAACTACCCTGTATACAGGTGTAACAAAACGCCCTAGTAATATTTAAGTGGTTTAAGACTATCAAACTGAACAACATTTCAAATTAAAGTTTAAAAAATTTGTCTCGGACGGGACTTGAACCCACGCTCTTCCAAACCGGGGAAACGTGCTAACCAATTACACCACCGAGTCCACAACCCAGAGAACGAAATTGCACGTACCCTTAAGACGCAACAGATTGAAAATTTCGTTCTCTGGGTTGTGGACTCGGTGGTGTAATTGGTTAGCACGTTTCCCCGGTTTGGAAGAGCGTGGGTTCAAGTCCCGCCCGAGACAAATTTTTCAATCTTTAATTTGACTCGAAATAGCACAACATGGCTGTAACATGTTTATAATCAATAATATTGAACAACATTTATTATGGCGCCAATTTCGAGAAAAAATTAAAAAATCTGCTCTCTCATACATTTGAGTCGATTCTGTACTGCAGTTTTGTATGAAATCGTGAATTTATTATTTTTTATCTATGTTGGCTCCATACTTTGACTACTTATATGAGGACTGGCGACGCATGTAATTCCACTAACAAACATTTCTGCCACTTTTTGCGGGGGGCGAGGTAACATGCAATCCGCAACTTTGGATTTTATTCCCCATAACTTTAGATTCTAATTTTGAATGTTAAAAATCATGAAAAGTAGTCTCGTGTGAACCCCAAACGTTCTAAGTTCGAAATTATTGTTTCGCAATTATAGGCTGTCTCGTTTAGTGATAAGGTATAAAATTGAATGTAAATGCACATGATCAATTGATCTTATACCGTGGCAGAGGGGAAATGCTATCGCAAGGCGAGTCCTTATAATAAATAGTCATAGGCTCCATATTAAAAGTTCTTCAATTCGATGGTCTAAATTGACCATCCCTTTAAATATTACTAGGTTGCTTTGTTATACCCTGTAGATCGCCTTCCAGTCACGATGCCCACGAATCACGATCGTTCTTTTCCATCTCTCCGTCGACTTGCGATATTTATTGGTTTGACACATTGCGCTACTGCTACGTAGCTGACAAACGTCCAGCTGTGCAGTGCAATGCAGTTCACAGTTCACGTCCTCCGATAGTATCCAATCGAGTGTCATGTACCAGTCTGGCAGACACATCGCGTGCTGTGCATGCCACAGGTACGTTGTTTAATCAGGCGTATCCTGACCTACCTAGGCGTATCTATCAAACGGTACATGTATCTACTATCAGACTTTGTCAGCAACATAACTATATCGATCGACAATTTTGATGGTCATTAAAACCCGTAATAATCTAAAATAACCATGTGTGATTAAATCCATAAATAATCAAAAAAATAATAAAAAAATGTTTATTTTGGTTGGTTGTTTCTTATAATTAGTTAAAAATAAACGGCTCCGTGCAATACTTGAACGATACGATATCATAAATTAACGCAGCCAATTTGTATGACTTACTTTCTGCGTTTTTGAAAAATATTTGGTGTGCTATTTAAGGCCTCCGCTCATTGCAGCGATTTTATCAAGCGATAATATCACTGCGATTTTGCGATAATTGTTTCCAGTAGATTTTGTATGGGGACGCGCGCGATCCTACACACTGCCGCGATATTATCGAGCGATAATATCGCTGCGATTTGGCGATAATTGTTCTCAGTACATTTTGTATGGGGACGCGCTCGATCCCACACACTGCCGCGATATTATCGCAACTCTTTCGACTACATTCAGTGGTGGGGCGCATGCGTGACGCGAATCGCGGAATCGCTGCAGTGTGTAAGGTGTCGCGATATCGCTGTCGATAATATCGCTCGATAATATCGCTGCAATGTGCGGAGGCCTTTATTCGAAAATAACATTCGAAGTGTGCCGTAAATTAAAATAATGAATAACATAACAATGTTTGCAAATGCAACATACTATTTGTTGCTAATGCAACATAGCCCCGAGCACCGCGCGGACCGCGCCACCGCCGCCGGGCGCCGCCGTGTCTCTAGAATCTGGACGTATCACGATGTACCTGACTTTACAATTTGGCTGCGACATGAGCATGTGGGTAGGGAACAGGGGAACACGTGTAGTAGCTCCGTATGTCTAATTGCATTGTTCGATACAACTTGTATTGTGCTATTGCCATGGATATATACCCGTACCCTGTCACTGTCACCTGCCTGCATAGTTAGTCATCGCGTCGTTAACTATGTAATTGTAACTATAGCGGTTATTAGTAGTTCACCCTACCTCTACGAGGGGTAAAACGATGCATTGATAAAGATAAGGGCTAATGATGGTTCGTCATGACATTTTAATTGAATGTTAGTTGGTTTACCGTTATATCTGCTATTTATTAGATAAAATAACTGTACTTACAGCATTGGTGTTGTTTAGTTATCAATTCTGTACAAACTATTTTAGATTATCCGTTTATTTGTTCAGAAGGTACCGTGCCTCCAGTGCTGCCCTCAATCGTTTTTTTATTATTTCTTGGCAATTAAACAACATTTCCAAAAAACGTGAATGTCACATTGGTATCGATTCGGTATTGCCACGACTTAACTTAACAAAATTTATTCCTGTAATTTTCTAACATTCGACTAAGAAAGGAGACAGAAAACCAAGAACTGTAGGGCTCGCATGCCACCCCCGAGAAAACGATAAAAATCGAGATGTGCCTCCATCCTTATTATTTTATGTATGACAGAAAGAGCGCGCACGACGTTTTTCTCGTTTAAACGCTTTGTCGTGGCTGGCATGCTAGCTGTGCTGACTTTAGTGCTGTCAAAGTGACGCTACACGCCCAAAATAAGATGGCATCATAATGCACGCCATCTTATTTAAGTCGTTTTTTGGGCGTGTAGCGTCACTTTGACAGCACTAAAGTCAGTTGTTGGTTTTCTGTCTCTTTTCTTAGTCGAATGTTAGAAAATGACAGGAATAAATTTAGTTAAGTTAAGTCATGGCAATACCGAATCGATAAGGTCTAGTAACCAGGCTAGTAAATATATTAAAAAAAAAAAAAAAAAAACCATTGTAGTCGTTGCTGGTTTTCGATTTGTCGAAACGATGATGTGACATTCTTGTTTTTTTTTTTAAATGTTGTTTAATTGTTAAGAAACTAAAAAAATACGATTTTGGCACTGGAGGATTGGTGCCTTAAGATCTTGTAGATTAGTATTGTGCAAAAGATAAAGGTTATATTAAAAGAAAATTTCGCTATATTATGTTGAGGTGTTCCATTGTACGGTTGCATTAATCGTTGATGAGCACTTCTGAACCTTATTGTTTTATAACAAAAGTGAAAAATATTTACCGTACATCTCCGAGCGCTTCAAAATGTTGACCTAAGTTCCACCAACCATTCCAATCTGGAAGTCAACAATTCCCGAGATCTAAGAAAACAAAAACCAAACAGTCTTATTGAGAACCTTTTTATTATTGAAGTCGGTTAAACAATTTGTTATAGCTGCTAGACTATGATTTAGGTACATAGCTGCTTGAACTGCCTTTTTGCTGGTATTCTGAATGTTATTAAATAAAACAGTTAAGAACTTATCGTTGGTTTATACCTAACGCTGTTAATTTAGCCGCCCGCGCCGTATCATTTTCCCCATGCCCATGAGCGACAGCGATAGCCCGTTATCGCTAATTTAACACCAATTTATATTGTTCCAATGAAATGAGGAAACTTTATTCATTTAAATCTTTTAATGTAGGTATAGTGTGAGTTCAATACCTAACACTATTCGTTATGCCCATGAGCGACAGCGATAGCACCTTATCGGTAATTTAATACCAATTTATAACTGTTCCAGTGAAATGAGGAAGGAAACTGATTTCATTTAAATCTCTTTATGTAGTTATGTGAGGGTGACGCGTTGCGGAGAAGCGAGAACTTTCAATCATACCATGAGTTTTTATAACTTGTGTTCATAATCCCAACTGCCATCAAACGGTGAAAGACTTTCATACGTACAATGAACATCGTGATGAGACGCTGAAGAAGAAATTCTGATGTCTATGTGAAGTCCACCACTCGGCATCCAGAATGGGCACGCGAGGTTGACTAACGGCCATGCCTACACGACCACTACGAAGATACGTCCATGCTCCAGCAGTAAGGGCGATATTCTTTTTCTGTGGAATCGATGGCATTTCATTAAGTTTGACTCAATTCAATCGACCATCGTGTAAAGAGGTTGCTCAGGGTGTGCCGGACGCATCAAGGGTTTAATTCGTTCCTCGGTGAGGCTTTCATTGCAAGCGTGCACCTCGTGATACAAGGGCTAATTCAGGATTTCATTTTCGGCCAAAGGCTTATATTTTAGGGCACAACGGGGTGGGGACTCCATGTCTCAGGACTGATTGACGTGTCTAGAATCCAGTTGCAGTTTGTGGAACGCTCCCACTATAGGCTATCTATATTCGCGACAAGCAATCTGGTAATCTGGTCAACCAAACGGTGGGTGCGTGAGTACCCAAACCCATACCCTCCTAAGTCTATCTGAATTTCAAATTGTAAGGCGATTGGTTGAACAGTTGAGGCATGAAAGTAGAACAAACTGATTATCCAGTTTTTCTCCAAATAATAATTGATATAAGTCACTCAGTATGAAATTCACAGCGTGACTTTTATTTGATAAAGCCTTTAATGTTTTAATTATTGTGCTTCCTGTAGTAACTCGGTTACAATATGTCACAGATCGTTTTATATGCAAAATGCTTGCATATTTCATCGACATGTTTCACATTATGTAGCCTTAAATGTTGTTTACGCCTTGCCAGTTGGGTGTCATATTAAATTGTGAAAAATTCCAGTTGTCGTGTACGCTGTTCGTCCTACATTTATCCATCTGTCCATTAGGCCTACCGTGAGTGGAAACTGTACTTTATTTACTATTGCATCATCAGCCTATATAGGGTCTTTCTTAATATGCTGACACTTTTTTGGGATGATCAGACCATCAAACTAAATAACTTTCTCTATGGGACCAACATCGCAATCGCGAAAAAAAAATCTGAAGTCCCACTGAAGGGCACAAGACTTCTCTCAAGGAGGGTGTATGGTTAGTCTACCACGCGTGCCCAATGCAGATTGGTGGACTTCACATACGCATTAGAATTTCTTCTTCAAATTATGCAGTTTTTCTCACGATGTTTTCCTTACCGTTTGAGAGCAGTCGGTGTCACTAGAAAAACTGATCGGTACATGGCATGTAGTCCATGCAGATTCGAACCCGGGCTATTATGATTGAGTTTCCATACATCTCTGCGTGCCAAGCGCTATCGAACGCTTGCTTTTTGTATTGTCAAACGTGATTCTCAAAGTAACTACTTTACGAAACGAGCGCTGTACGAAATTCAATATAAAAAAATACATAAAAGTAATATTAATGTAGTATACACCAGCGTCAACTCATGGACGTACAGAATAACAGGACACCTGGATAAAATGGATTAGTGAAGGGTGATGCTGTGATGCTAATAACTACTTTAACTGTTAGAGCAACAACAAAATCAAAAGTAATAAAATCTGTTAGTTCAATTCCATTTCATAGCGATCGCGATCGGTAACGTTTCCAAATTCAACGTCGAAAACAATTTGAGTTGATCATACCGCAATTATCTATTCAACGACCAATTTTAAATTAAATTTTAATTGTCGCATAGACGGAATCGTAGCCGATTGTGGGTTGGAAAACATCTGTCGACTTTGAAAATAATGTTCCTGAAATGTATTAGGCATGAGCTAAAGTTTATGTTCGGATACTCTTTCCAACTGCACATTTTCTCAAAAATCGATATCCCTGTTTGTCTGTGTCCAAATCGTCTAAACTAGGATTAATTGATTTATGAATGGATCCATTTAAAATTACATTAAAATCATTCATAAGTTACGTCAAAATTGGGTGTTGAATTATTAATTTGAGTTTAGCTTCAAATGAAAATGCTCATAAAGTTGTCCACTGCATAAAAGTGATGGCAACTTTGGTAAACGTAAATGGCAACCAAACTCCGTCAAATTCAATTTTATGCACGTACTCGTAATGCTTCTAATGTAATCTAAAACTTTATTCTTAGATTAAGTCGCCGGTTACTAAAGAGTAAACTGATTTTGCTTTTTAACAACCCTAATCTAAATGAAATGTCAATGTCACATAATTAAAAAAATTATAATAAAAAGAAACCTACCAAATTAAAACTGTATAACCTCACATTACAATAAGTGCGGATACAACGACCTCTTTCTTTAGGTGAATTATTCATAGTACGTTCTTTTAGTACGGGGTGTGTAAACACCAAAAGTAAAATTGTTCCTTGTATAGTTACTCTTCTATAAATCTAAGTTTGGTCGAATTCGGCCTAAACAAACTTTAGGGTTGAACTACACATGGCCGCACGCGATCGCACTTTTACGTCGCTCCATCCTTTTCTGTCACTCAGGAACGTCATTTGCTAGAGCATATAAGATAGACGGAACGCGATCGCGTGCGATCGCACGCCGCAGGCGATCGCGTTCCGTCTCGATAAGATCGCTTGCGGCCATGTGTAGTTCAACCCTTACGTAGGTAACAATACACGGTGTAAAATTTAATACATTACATAATTATTAAACAAGATGCTTCAGACCATCAAACTGAACAACTTTCAAGATGGAGCCAACATTAAAATCGCGAAAAAATATGTCTTGTTTCATAGAAAACGTCAATGTATACTCGATCAACTGTGTGGAATAGCAGATTTTTTTTCGCCATTTCGTTGTTAGTCCTGTATTAAGAGTTGTTCGGTTTGATGGTCTGAACAGGGCCGTCTTTACCCGGGGATGCAAGGGATGCACTCGGGTGCAGAGATCTAACCTATCGCCTTATGCACATACCATGCGTAAACGTCTAGTTTTGAAAATTACCAACAAAAATAAGTTATAGATACCTGTAAAATATAGGCACCGTTGCTCCAGCATTGTTTACAAATACCCCCATTCAGCTTTCAGTACATTCGGCTTGAGACTAGCGATGTGCAAGCCAATTTAGATCTTATTAGGTACTAAAACCCAATTGATTTTCTAACAAACACGTGTGGCAAATTAAAAACAGTGTGGGACAAACATATTTTTTTTTAATTTTCGTACCCCGGCGCCCAATATAGATAAGACGGCCCTGTGTCTGAACCCTGTTCTATATGTAACGCATTTAAGTTTACACATTGTATAGTAAATTGATTGGTGAGCAGTGACCGTACACCTGCACCTACTCAATTGATCGACATGCGGCTAAATTGGAAGGAAAGCCCGACAAAGCCCCGAGTCTATTGCTTGAATGGCTATTGTAGTTCAAGACTTGTCAATGACACCCTTGTGTAATGAGTGCTTGTCAGTTTAATGACGATACTGACGACCTGCCTGCATACGTTTGGTGCAAGAGCTGGTGGACAATAATTTTGATGTTTTGAATAACAGTCTCTTTTGTATGCCTCCTTATACATCAGTGAACCCAGTTTTTAATTAAGTGCTGCCTAGACATAATTTATGGATATTTTGGGGTGAATATTTTTAACAGGCTGACTTTTACTAATTAATCTGGACGCAATCCTTTTTATTAAAATTATGTCTGAATGGGTCATTCCCATCCACCACAAAATAACCAACCAACAAATAACATTATGTCCATATAGGTTATTAAGTTTTATAATTCGCGATGAATAAGATGATCTATTCAGACAAATAGTAAAAAACAATCGTCTAGGTGAATTAGTCAGACACTCTTTTTCAAATATTTACCCTTTGGTATTTTAAATAAATAAGGCTCACAGGCACATACATTGTAATAATCCCAATCTTGTTTTAAGCTAAGCTGTCCTATAGAAAATGTCAATAGCTACTCTCCAACCAATATTCCAGGAACTTAGCTCCTACTAATTCCAATATACGTGTTTCTATCCACAGATGATCCTCAGTCGACAGTGTTCGGTTCGGTGACGGACGGCGTGTTCGAAGGGAAGATCATAGCTCAGGACGGCGCGTTCTACGTGGAGCACGCGCGGCGGTACTTCCCCCCGAACGGGACGCGCACGCGTGTGCACTCCGTTATCTACAAGGAGGGCGACGTCAGCGACCCCTACGCGCACCGTAGACATGGTCAGTACCATGCTATCTTATATTATCTTGCTGCGCGGGCTGGCAAGCCAGCAACACATCGACCCAATGCAATGGGATCTTTTGTGTTAGCCCCTATACTTTTGCTTTCTTCACCCTTCAAATACATGGTCAATGAAGGAGGCAATACCACTGAGGGGAAGAAACCTAAGATCTCCCGGTTTTGGATATCCATCTCCAAGGAGGCACATGCGTTTTGCCGCGAAGACATCACAGTCGCAAAGGATGTGTTCCGTCCGTTCGCGTCCGGGGTGCGCAGTCCACGTTTCCATTCATCCCTAGTACAAACTAAGTGGAACGATGATTTTCCACAGACACTTACCTACCTGCCAATACGAATTTATCGTCGTCCACAACGTAAGAGTAGCGAGTGAATGATTTTTCATAACCTATTTATAATCAGATAAATTGGAAATGACTACAATGTGACATTCTTGTTTTCCGAAATTGTTAATAATTGTAAACATATATTTAAGAACATACGATTGAGGGCAGCACTGGATGCTCAGCGCCCTCTTAAGTAAATCTTATAAGTACGCTATACAGGGTCCAACTTAATATGCTGACACTTTTTTAAGGGGATATACAGACCGTCAAACTGAACAACTTTCTCTATGGGACTAACATCGAAATCGCGAAAAAAAAATAAGCTGTCCCATACATTCGGGTCGAGTTAGGTTGGCATTGTTGTATGGGACAACTGATTTTTTTTTCTCCATTTCGATGTTGGTCCTATAGAGAAAGTTGTTCAGTTTGACGGTCTGATCATCCCCTTAAAAAAGTGTCAGCATATCAAGAAGGACCCTATATATGTTTTCCTGTTAATCATACCTCATAGAATGCAATAACAAAGTGACTCTTGCTGTTTCTGAATAAAAACATGAGTAATTTTATGAAAAATATATTTTAGTACAGTCTAGTACTAACGAATAAATCGTCTCTCGTAAAATATACAAATCGGGTCATACGATGTTCTTGAAAGTCTCGCTAATTATCTGACAGTTGTTACACAGTAGTAATTAGGTTCAAATTGAGTCCTGTATTCCTAACTTTAAATCCAACTAATGTTCATTTTATATCCCGTAGCGAATCTAGAAATCGAATTGCACAGTAAAAGGCTATTACGGCAATACCATTAAATTTACCTCTGTGTGGAACCATAAACTTTTCGGAATTAGTTACTGGTTTGCGGTCCACTATGAAAATTTATTATACTCATTGAAATTATCCTCAAGTTCTGGGCAGTTGTTGGGTACTATTATTAAGAGCATATATTCCAACTAAGAACCATATTCAGATCATCCAAACTTTACTCATAGTGCCCAAATTTACACGCTCACTATTATTAAGAAACTATCTAGCACTTATTTATAAGCATTTGAGAACGGCTGGACCAATTTTTATTTTTTTTTATTTTTATTTTCTTCATAGTTTGAATTAGGTTTTTAGACAGGACAACGCCGGTCGAGTCAGCTAGTTTTAAATAAATAAATAACGCTCACAGACACATACATTTGTATGATCCCAAACGTAAGCTACTAGGTTTTTTTTTTTAAATTATAAAAACCATACAGCAACGACATAAACATCCGTGCAACAGTCCGGTGAGGTAACCATTACACCAATCGGTTCGTCGACGTTCAAATGTTTTCACTCTGATCTGGGTGAAAAAACCCAGACTGACTCAGCCGCATAACGTCCCAGCGCAAGTGGTAAAACCGACTAAAGGAGTGGGAAAACAAGTGTTACGAGTATGAATGACAATTTGTAAGCATACAAAAATGTTGTCAAAAGTGCATCGCCTGTACACACGGCGTCAGCTCAGGCTACCCTGTTTGGACTTTGAACTATTAGAAGTTGAACGCTGCGAATCGTGCGAGAGGGTGCGGTATGTTGTTGTTGTTTCGTTTCACGGCACGCTGCGCCCGCGCCGGCAGCCGCGCAGGCTCTATCGCACTATTTTGTGTTTTGTACGTAGTGTAGTTATGGGTATATAGGGTGCGTAACCTGATGTGTCGCCGTGTGTATGCTGTGGACAACATGTGCTTTGGTTCATGCGAAACTGTGCCATCTGTCGTATGTATGGACGTACGTTCATGGTGAACGAGAACCAGAATGTACATTCATATTTTAGAATACACACGCCATGACACAGTACAGGATAAATATTATTGTGAGGTAAACTCGACATAGTCCGAAGAACTTGAAGAAGCCATTCTGATACAGTATGAAGGCCGCAGTCCGCCAATCCGCATGCAAGGCGTGCAATAAAATAATAATTTCTAGTTTCTACGTCCGATTAATTTGAAATTGTAAATTGATAACCAATTTATCTCTCAGTTTGAGTGAGTACCCACTGCGACGGATTCTCCGTAACAGAACATACAATTTTAATATAATTTAAATATTGAGTTAACTAGGAGACATAAATAACAATTTATAAGTGAATAATCTCGACTTTAATCCTTTTCCAGGTGATCAGGAACTCTGCTAAAACTAGCAACTCCTTTTTATTAACATGTTATTGTTATGTGCTTACAGATTGCATTCACAAATCTAAATACTTTCGAAAAACTTAATGTGTTTTCTAATAACGATATCTACGGATTCAGACAAGATCCCGATACATTTGAGGTTCTTTTTGTGTTAATTTAAAATCTTTCTCCAACAGTCTGCTTCTCTTTCTTTCACACCTGATGTGGCCGATGCACTCATATATAAAGGTCCTCTTCTCACACACCGTTCGGCGCTTATATAGGGTCATTTTTAATTAGTTGGCGAAACTTAACCAGGGCACTTGTTAATCATAACAGATTGCATTATCAATGTTTATATTTGGTATTGATGATTGACAAAATTATTATTATCGTGCGTAAGGTAGGGTAGTGCATACAGTATGCGGCCGCGGGCGGACATTGACCTCAGAATCATATGTTCTAGCGGGGGTCATTGCCACGCAATTTCGCCAACTAATTAAATTTAACCTTATACACATGCTTATTGGAATCATTATGATTTTTTGACATTATTTTGGTCCAGCGTGATCCAAACCGCAAGCGGTTTAGGGCCATCATGGCATAATACATACAACATAGTATTATGTTTGATGAATTTACCTAACATGTCAAGGCAGGTAGCACAAAAACTCTAATCTGTGTAAGTGTAAGTTTTGCCACCGCACCCTGGTGTCCCTGCAAATGGATTGCAATGCAAGGTCGTTTAACAAAGTTTAATCCCATTTGCGAGCGCTCGGCGCACTGTGCAGCGTGCACTGTCACCGGCTGATTGCGACGTTTGCATCGGAAAATTCGCACTAATTTATTACGGTCCGTTCGTTTATTGGTCTCCGTCATAAATTTAGTTGCATTATCATTCTGAATCGGGACTTTCGACGCTTGCATCGTGCACAATTTACATTTACTATTCATTACGTTGTTTCATTTCGTTTGATGTCGGTTCGGTTGATGTTTTTATTTGATGAAAACGTTGCAATTTTACAGAGTACTAGACTAGATTATTTTAATAAAATTTAATTAAAAACGTGTTCCATCGCATCGTTATTATGTCGCATGTAATTTACTCGTGCTACTAATTGGATTTATTTAATTAACTTAAAAACAAAATCCAAATTAAATACAGGGTCAGTTTTATATCACTGCGGATAACTTCAGCATGTATTCTACTGATCAAACTGAACAACTTTCGCTATGGAGCCAACATAGAAATCGCGAAAAAAAAAGCTGTCCCATACAAAACATCAGTACCTACCTATTCGACCCAACCCAAACGTATGGGACAGCTGTTTTTTTTCGCGATTTCGATGTTGGATCTATAGTGAAAGTTGTTCAGTTTGATGAGTAGAATTCATGCTAAGGTTATCCGCAGTGATATAAAATTTACTCTGTATAACAGATTGTTGAAATAATTTCATCGAATTCAACGAAATATCGAATATCGTCAAATAATACAATTAATATTCATCGGAAATTAAAGCAATAAAGTATGTAAGTAGATCACTTTGTTTGCCGATGGAAGCGATCGCCCACCTGAACGGTTCGCGTCTCAGTCATCAAACCAGTCCAAATTCCGCGTTAAATATTCATCGGCCCATAGCTCGTACTCGTAGGCTGGTGGAATGGTAATTTCGCGTCAACAACTCGCCTGTGCTGCGGAGTTTGCATTTTTGTCGTTTCAACCACTGTGCAATTTCGTACGGCCGCGCCGCGCTGCCGTTGCATAAATAAATACGAATGTAATCTCTTCTTCTCTACTTTATGCAATATTGAGTGCACTCTAGTTCTTTGGGGCCTCGGTAATTATTAATACGGACGGACGGACGGCTGTAAGCTACACAACAAAGACAATCGTTTATTTGTATCTAAAATAGAAACAATTGAAATAAATGGTATGGCAATTAGATTGTTACTTACCTAAAAGCCTTTTGTCACAAAAATATTAAATTCGACTGTTACTATGGCACCAAACTGTAATAAATTACTTTTCTAATGTTTTCCGAGGAAACATCTCCAAAGGATTTCCGGAGGCATAATATAATTGATTTGATTTGACTGGAAATATGATCAGGTGGGCTCTGTAGGGAGTGACCTTTATTTCCCTAGCTACTCGTGGGACTAAAGATGTGCGAAAAAACTAATAAGCGCGGAAGAGGCGGCGATGCTGTTCGCTACACGTCACGCCAACAGTCCTTACGGAGCGAAACGCGGGCTACGGAGTGCCGTATTGCTACGTTGAATGTGCAGGGAGGTATAAAAGATAAGATGGATGAGGTATGTGAAATGATGCAAGAGAGGAAAATTGATATACTGTGTGTGAGTGAGACCAAGAAGAAAGGACAGGGCATTTCTCACCACGGTCCACTGACAGCAATCTGGTCAGGAGTTGCCGAGACCGACCGAGGCTGTCAGGGTGTTGGGATCGTCCTGTCTGATCGAATGGCTCAATCTATGACCGATTATGAATGTGTGAATCCTAGACTTATGTGGGTCCGACTAAAGGTAGGTTTAACTCGTATCTTTCTGATCGGGGCTTATGCCGCAGATATGGGTTGCCAACCCTCGGAGAGAGACATTTTCTGGGAAAGTTTGAGAGATACCTTGGATAAATGTAGACCAAATGAACGGATAATTATGACAGGAGACTTTAATGCATGGGTGGGTATTAGAAGAGATGGTTATGAGCAAGTGTTGGGTATGTTTGGTGATGAGAGAGTGAACGAAAACGGTGTGGAACTTTTAGATGTATGTGTAGAAAGGAATCTTTCTGTGATGAACACCATGTTCAAACACAGAAAGATCCATATGTACACATGGGAGCGACAAAATAGTAGAACTATGATTGATTTAGTGATTGTTGATGAAAGAATGAAAAATGCCGTTACTGACACGAGATCATATCGTGGTGTTAGTGTAGGGACTGACCATTACCTGGTAGTTTGCCGGATTAATGGTCTTTTCAAACGCTGGCGCCATCGAAATCACGAGCCAGTGTCTGTATTAGAGAGGATAAAAGTGGAGATGTTGCAAGATGAAGACGTGAAAGAAAAGTATAAGAAAGAATTATGTCAAAGAACAGCTAGTCTTAGGGAATGTACAAGAGGAATTGATGAGTTAGAGGACATGTGGAAAATTTTTAAATCGAGTCTAATTGAGGCAGCTTCCAAAGTTTGTGGAGTTGTTAGGAAAAAGAATAAGAGGTCGATGGATAAAGGTTGGTGGGATGATGAAGTACGAAAGGCTGTGCATGAAAAGAAGAAGGCATGGTTGGATTTATTGGCGCTAAAAGCCAATAGTAGGACGACTGGAACAATGAGTGTGAATGGAGCAATTGAAAATAAGAAACGAATATACACTGATGCAAAAAGAAGAGTGAAAGAAATTGTAGAAAGGAAGAAAAACGAAATGAAAGATAAGTACGACAGAAAATTTTCTAAAAACTTCAGAGCCAACCAAAAGTTGTTTTGGAAGGAGGTTCGATTGGCTCGTGGAGTATTAGATAATTCTAAAGCGATTGTGGTTAAATCAGAGGAAGGAAATTTGTTAAGTAAGGAAAATGAGGTTCTGGAACGTTGGAAGGACTATTTTGAAAGTGTTTATGCTTGTAGTGATGATAACTCGCCCCAGGTGTCTAATAGAGGGATGGAGATTGAGAATTCGGTGATGGACGAGAATGATAACAGCGAGATAACTTTGGATGAGATTACGAAAGCGATGAAAAGAATGAAATTAGGAAAGAGTGCGGGGTATGATGGAGTGTCCGTCGAAATGCTGAAGAGCGGTGGCATGGTGGTGGCAAGTTTACTTTGCCAAATCTTTAATAAATGCTGGCGAAGCAGTCATGTTCCTGGAGACTGGTGCAAGGCCGTTATCGTTCCACTTTATAAGGGAAAGGGCTCAAAGCAAGAGTGCAAAAACCACCGCGGCATTAGTCTTTTGAGTGTTGTAGGCAAATTGTATGCTAAGGTATTGATTGAACGAGTGATTAATGTTAGTGAAGAAAAAATGTGGGATGTGCAGGCAGGATTTCGAAAGGGAATGGGATGTATGGATCAAATCTTTGCCCTAAGGTGCATAGCCGAAAAATACCTGGCAGAGCACGCGAAGGTATACTGTGCCTTCGTGGACCTGGAAAAAGCGTATGATCGAGTATGGAGGGATGAACTGTGGTCTACGCTATCTATATACGGTGTTGACGACCACTTGGTGCAGGCACTAAAATCTCTATACAAGGATTCTAGTGCCTGTGTCAGGGTCAACGGGGCGCACTCAGAATGGTTTAACATCACCAGTGGTGTTAGACAGGGTTGTGTTGCGTCCCCTTGGCTTTTTAACCTGTATATGGATAGCTGTCTGACTGGTCTGAAAGAATGTGAAAATGGTTTAAGAATGGGAGAATTATTAGTCAAGTGCCTCTTATACGCTGATGATCAAGTGATACTTGCATCGTCGGCGGGAGAGTTACAGGACATGGTAACTCTAATGAATGAAGCATTGAAAAAGAAAGGTATGAAAGTAAATGTGAATAAAACGAAGGTAATGGTAATGGAGAGGGATGAATGTGTGACTGATTGTTGTATAAAGATTGAGAATGAAAAAGTGCAACAAGTTAATGAGTTTGTGTATTTAGGATGTATGTTTACTAGAGACGGGAAATCTGAGGGTGATGTGCATAGGCGAGTAACAGCGGGAAATAAAGTGAACGGTGCTTTGCATACCATTGTGGCTAGCCAATTGGTGTCCAAAAGGGCGCGACTTGCTATACACAATGGTGTGTTGGTGCCTACACTTATGTATGGCAGTGAGTGTTGGGTATGGCAGAAGAAGCATGAAAGTAAAATTAATGCTGTTGAAATGCGTTCCTTGCGAAGCATCTGTGGAGTTACGCTGAGAGATAGAGTGAGAAATTGTGTGATTAGAGATCGATGTAAATTGAAAGAAGATGTTGTGACAAGAATAGAGAAGGGTATGCTTCGTTGGTTTGGTCATGTGGAGAGGATGAGTGATAGCAGATGTACGAAAGAGATATATGGAGCTAAAATGAGTGGATGTGTCGGCAGAGGGCGCCCTCGTAGGACGTATTCTGATCAAATCAGTTGCGTCCTACAAAAAGGGGAGGTGCGGAGTACTCGAAACCGACGGGCATGTATGAAGAGATGTATGGATGTGAATGAGGCAAAAGATGTATGTAAGGATCGTAGTAGATGGCGCGCTCTGGTCTCTGCCTACCCCAATGGGAAAGAGGCGTGACGTTATAGATAGATAGATAGATAGGAAATATGATTGCAAAGACACAGCCAAAATATGTCTAGATATAGACGTTGTTAGGAAATGGATGGGCTTCTAAGTAGGAGCTCTAACTGAGCCATGATGGCCCTAAATCGCTTGCGGTTTGGATCACGCTGGACCAAAATAATGTCAAAAAATCAAAATGATCCCAATAAGCATGTGTATAAGCGCCCAACGGTATGTGAGAAGAAGACCTTATACAGGGTCCAACTTAATATGCTGACACTTTTTTAAGGGGATGATCAGACCGTCAAACTGAACAACTTTCTCTATGGGACCCACATCGAAATCGCGAAAAAAAATCTGCCGTCCCATACATTTGGCTCGAGTAGGTTTGCAGTTTTGTATGGAGCAACTGATATTTTTTTCGCGATTTCGATGTGGTTGGACGGTCTGATCATCCCCTTAAAAAAGTGTCAGCATATTAAGAAGGACCCTATATATGACGGCATCGGCCACATCCGGTATGAAAGAAAGAGAAGCAGACTGTTGGAGAAAGATTTTAAAAGAACACAAAAAGAACCTCAAATGTATCGGGATCTTGACTGAATCCGTAGAAATCGTCATTAGAAAACACATTAAGTTTTTCGAAAGTAGTTAGATTTGTGAATGCCAATCTGTACATGCACATGAGTTATCCCTATTTAATCAAGTGCTGTAAGTATTGGTTCAAAAACCTGTCGTCTAATTACACTTCATCTATGAGTAATATAGGTACCAATCGGTGGCTTATTTAACTTTTAAACATCTCGCTACAAAATATGTGTCACGCTACGTTTCATCAGTTCTACGAAATTGTGCTATCTATTATCCTTAACTCGGTGACTGCAACATTATTTCTCTCTTGCTTATGAAAATTAGGTTACATCGAAAAGAAATAAAAAAAGGTTTTCGATAAACAGGAAGGGTCTTTCTAGCTACATTTGTTTTCATTACGAGTTATTGAACAGTCGTACAGGGAAACCAGGGGGTTGTCCCCCTATCACTCTCGCTCTATCAACGTTTTATTTGAATATGAAATACGTACTGTATTTGTGCAATGAATAAAGAAATGAATTCGGCCATTATGTACCCATATTCATATTAGTTCAAAGATTTATCGCGGGCCTTAGACCCCTGTATTTTAGCGTTATTATTGGAGAATATTTTTCGTGAATATTTGGTATGTAATAAATATCTCATAAAATATTCTCGGAGTAAGTAACATAGAGCAATGGAGCGCAGCATTTTAGGTTTTAAAGGGATCAACCGTGTCAGAAAGGGATGAACTGTGCGCTCCAAGACCCGCATAGCTGATTGATGCAGGTGTAACGGCCGCTAAACTGAAGTGGGAATGGGCAAGACTTATTTTTTTAGTATGCAATCAGAGCAGTGGGCAACGATAGCGACCCAATGAGAGCCTAACGATGGAACAGACCAAGAAAAAGATGTCGTGCTGATCTGGATGATCACAAAGCAGAATGACAGATGATGTTTCGGGATAAAGAAGGTTGGAAGAGCTTGGGGGAGACCTTTGCTCGAAATAGGTTAACAAAAAAGTTATAGAATCGGAAAATATTGTTACAGCACACATAATTATAGGCATAGGTTGAATAAAGCTACGTTTCCTGTAGTTATAATTTCTGATTGATCCCAATAGTTCGAGTCAATACAACCGAACTCCTTCGTTTAAGTATTAGTTAGTCAGAATAGCAAAAGTGACATATTCTTAGCAGGTTTTGTCTCCATCTCTCCCCAATGGGATACAGACATGAGTATATGTAGGTATGTTCATTTGTAGTCGCGTCGAAATGAAAATTTGCCTGATACACCACGTTAATAATGTATTTGCAATTTGCGTCTCCCTGTTCAAAAGAAACGTGCAACGAATAACGTGCTATTACTTCAAAAAGAGTGTAAACAAGACAGTATACAGACAACAAACTTCAATATGAAATTATAACTTGGTGAAGTTTTTCGCGTAAATCTACTTTGAGATTTTCTTTGTGTTTCACGGAAGACTTGTCGTCTTTACGCCTTGATGCTGGAGACTTAGTAGAGAGCTTTTAGTTACATCCTAGAGCAAATTTCGTAGTTTGAACTCTTACTTTGTGTTTACATCTTGGACGGAGAGTTTACATACGAGCAGGGTTCGAAAGGGTAATTGTCATTGATAATTATCACGCTACTTATCTTGATAAATATACGCTGATGTCTCAAAAATTGATAAGAAAACCTAACAGCTTTCGCTAGCAATATCACGCCGCCGGCGCCGCCATGCGCCTTGTGTATCCAATCATGATTCGCGAATAAAGAAGCTCACATACTCAAAAAAACTTTTCTCACAGTTTTCCGTTGGTTTTCAATTATTTGATATTCATTGTGAATCGAAACAAAAATGCCGAAGACTAGGTGCTGTTTCGTCTGGAAACCAGTGTATTAAGCAAAAACAGCAATACATACTAGTGTTTACCTGCGACTTCTTCCGCACAAATTATATACCAGATTTTAAGTCAGATCATAAGCTATCACACAAAAAATTTTCATCAAAATCGGTTCAGTAGGTTTTGCGTGATGCGCGATGCGCGAACAAACAAACAAACACACAAACAGACAGATAACATTTCTAAAAAAGGTTATTTCGAGTCAGGGATACCTAAAAACCATATCGTAATCTTTTTTTTGTAAATATCTTCAATGTACAGACACACTTCAGTTACAGTTTTATAATAGTTTAGATAGTTAGAAATTTCACTCAAAACTATGGATCAGCTTGGATAGTCGGATAATTTTCTGATAATTATCAAAGAAAATAATTATCTTGATAATCTCGAACCCTACATGCGAGTCTCTATTTTGTATAGTATCATATTAAATTAGCGCAGTGAGATATTCGAATACGAACATTACGTACCAGGAACACATCCTAGTGAGGCGGTAGTGTATGTAGTGTTGAAAACACGCCCGGAGGGGCAGCCGTCTCGCCGTGAAACCTAATCACTAATTTAATTTGCCAAAACTCGCAAGCTTCGTGTTCAGAGCTGGATTTAACACAGATGTTTGTTCTCAGAGCTTTAACATAACAATTGTACAATAAACTACTGCATGTTGTGAGAGTTATATTTATAGGTACAACAATAACACTAAAACAATTATACAATTACTAGGTATTAATTCAGACCAACAAACTTATTTGAAAATTCCTCAAAAAAACTTTTTTATTGAAACAAAAATTACGTTAACCATTAATGACAGTCTTAAATACATAACTAAACTTTAACCATAAAATCCATCCTTCAAAATAGTATGATAAGACAATAAGGGTCAAAATCCCCAGGGATAAGTATTCGTTCCCGTTCTGTTACATGAACATGTGAAACTGTAGAATCTCATTTGTAAGCTTATTCAAACCGGAACATCGACTTTTCCCCGAGCAGAGCAGAACTGCTATCGACAACAGGTCCCTGGTGTGTGACGTTTTGCCCTGAAAAATTGGCGATCCTTAGCTTTGTCAAACATGATCTTAAATAAAATACGTACGAAGGTGCGCGACTGCGTGAAAACGAGCCGAACGAACGAATGTGATATCGTAGTGTTCTGTGAGAAATCAGGAATTTATGTATGAAAGTAGTTAAATAGGTATGCTCTTTTCGTAGAAGCGGTGTAATAGCCTTTCTTTCTGTGCAAGGAGCGACGCGCGACGGTTCTATCTCCGGCCTTATACAGGGTGTAAGGGACAGCCCGCAGACTGAGACGGTGAAATAATCTCCTGTTTCATACAAAATATAATATTTGTTTTCGCGTTTCCTGAGATTGGCTCCATAGGGAAAGGTAATAAGTTTGATGGTCTGAGTTCACCGTTTCAGTCTGTGGAGGGCTGTCCCTTACACCCTTTATATTCCGTGGCCCAGGTTGACTCGTACCAATGAGTTTTAAGGATATTGTGTACGATTTGTAACACCTTTGGCTTTTCGGTGATCCCCTCGAGGAACAGAATCTGAAGCATATATATGCGCTTTCCGGTGCAGGTATAGGCAAAGTTGCAAGCACTCTATTCTACACAGGCGGGGGTGGCACGCGAAGCAAGTGATGCGGATTTATTTTCTTGAAAGATACATTATCGTATATTTTCGGTAGACAAGCTGGAAAAATAAATCGTTAGCGGTTGTTTGCTCAGCAAGAAGTCGATTCTCCTAACTATAATAAGCTTTCTTACTGTACAAACACCTAAATTCTACCAACTTCAAGTTACTATTTACTTTGAGTTGTTCTCTAGTCTTACTTTATCAAATATTTAGAACGAGTAAATTTATACGTGTAATTAGTTCTGTAACGTATTTGTAAATAGCTTTGTATCTTTGAAGGCTTCAGATATGTATTCAAACTAAAATTCATAGACTAGACGTAGACGGTTTATATTAAAATATAAAATTTACTCAAGAACACAGTACATAAATGAATAGTATCAAAATCCATTAATGAGCGAGTACTATAATTTTAAAATAAATGCTATCATGAAATTTTAATAAACATTTCGCATATACATGAATAAGCTTAATGAGTTCGGTGACCGATGTGGTTGAACGCACTGTGTACCGAGTTATACGAACGTGAAACTTACAGGAGTCGTTTCAGTGAGTCACGTGGATATCCCAGCGGGAAAGCGGGAATTACGTTTCCTTCTGTAATCCCTAAAGACAGAAGATAACAAAACTAATTCCCGTAACCATAAAGCTTATAATAACACCTGCGTTTGAACTAAACCAGAATGTTTTTAGGGCAACGTGGTAATTAAAGCTATATTTCATAGGATCCTTTGTTAAAACTTGTCGGTTTCTAGCGGCCCTGTCCTTTCTTGTGGAGCGAAGCTTGGGATTATGCATGTAAGGTCTGTGTTTGCGTAAACATCTATAGAGTGTACTGTAATTATGACTCTTCAGAGTTCTATTCGGGAGATTAATATGTGAGTGTTTGCTTTAGGGGGGTGGAAGCTCAGGGTTTGAGAAGTGCACGAGTTTAAATGACGCTCGGGTAGGCTGAATGTTACCTTATCTGGCAAAAGAAAGGGCTCCGATCGCGCAAATTTAAAACATTGAAATTCAATCCTCATTCAATTGCAGTTGTAATCAGATTGAAATCCACTGAAAACAATTTCGTATCGCGCTAAACACGACTTGTTTACCATGAGATTAATTGCCTGAAACCTGAAACGTCTGAGCGTATTATTCGCGCGATACCGAACTTGTGAAACAGGTTGTGATTCGCATTCAGTCCAATGACGTTTCAGTGGAGTTTTTATTTAGCGCGATCGGGTCCCAGGTTTGAATGCCAGTCGTGGTTTTTTAAATCCATAGAGCGCCGTAGTTGTTGTGTCTCTTAAATTTGTATTTAGATTATGTGCCTGTTTCCCCACTTCTGGATAAGTCATTGTTAGCTTATTTGACAGGATCGTTTGACATATTTCGTATGAAAGATATTATGTTAAATTATCTGTCATGTAAGCTAACAAGAACTTATCCGGAAGTGGTGAAACAGGCCCTAATACAGTGTAGATGTAGAAGTTAGCGTACCGTATGTAATGGCATAAGTTAGAGTACGTAAAAGATTGAAATGTTTCACATTCGAATTATGCCATTTTAGGATACGAATTGGAGCGTGTGAAATTCGAAAATAGTATCATAGGAAAGTCACATAATATCGTATGGGTTTGAATGTAAATGCAAGAAGGTATAGAGTTGTTCACATGATCACATCACACGTAAATGTTCATCCAGTCACATCAAATATGTTTTTGCGGGTGTGCTTATTTAAATAGTAGATACTTAATAATTGTATGCATTTTGGATTTAACGTCTGGTTAAACTTTCTTTGCTAGTAGACGCTAAGTAGATCTTGTCTAAATAAAGGCGAACTGGCAGCCTCGCTCTCTTTTAAAGGTCGTCTGAAAGAGATAACTCTAATCGATTTACCTTTGCTTTTACATAATAGACATGTATTTTTTAGTTAGAATCTGAGTATTTTTTTATGTAAATACGTATTTATGTAAAATTATAATAGTTTTTACTTTAAAAATTTCCACTTGTTATCATAAAAAAATACATACCTACCTAATTACATATTCCGCATTTCTCTATTCTGAATAAAGGTGCAAAAACTTAACTTTTCTCTATACAAGCTGTAAGGAAAAGTATCAGTAACCTTTAAACCACTGAACAATTTATCCGATTGCGTCGAGTAGGTACAGTTTAGTATGGGACAGCAGATTTTTTTTTGCTCTGATCGTTTTGCTCCCATAGTAAAAGTTGCTCAGTTTGATGGGTAGAGTATGTGGTTTAAAGGTTAATGATACTTTTCCTAACACCCTGTATACAAAACTGTAACAGAAGTGTGTCTGCACATTGAAGATATTTACAAAAAAAGTTAACTATATGGTTTGTAGGTTTCCTTGGATACCAAATCATTTTTTTGTATTTTTTGTCTGTATGTTTGTTTGTGCATCACGCGAAAACTATTGGACTAATTTTGATTAAAATTTTTGTGTTTGAAAGCTTATGTTTAGACTTAAAATCTGGTATATCATTTATCTCGCTTCAATGACGGGAACCCGTGCGGACAAAGTCGCGGGTAAACTCTAGTAAATTATAAGTACGCAGAAAAATCACTCTTACCATGAATTGTATGTCCACATTAATTTGTTTGAAACTATCTATTCAGCCATAGTCTAAATGATTATACCAGTCTTTGTCCTACAGAAAATTATTGTGCACTAAATCCACCACACGTATTTAAAAACTGAAACGCAGTAAAGATTATGAAATACGAGTAGTCTGCTCATATGTGGAATGGAGCGTAGAGGCCTTAATGCTAGAGATGTACGCCAGCCGGTAATTTCCGTTATCTGGTGGCTGAGCCTCGCAGCTTCCATAGTTCACGTGAGGGCAGTAGATAAACTGCAGTGCACTGTACTGATTCTCCTTGTGGTCTCCTATCGACGAAATGGTATCATTTTAATATACAGTTAGGTAGAATTTCTGTCAATGAGTTCTCAGTCTAATTTTTGTAACAAAATCTTGCAAGCGCTGACTTATCGTGTGGTGATTAAAAATTAGACAAAATATTTTCACCAAGTTTTAATTTTACGTACTTACTAGCTTCAGTCCGCAGAGATAGGCTGCTTTTCGACCAGAAATGTGCGAGGTAGCGAGGCGATGTGCGAGGAAACAATCCGCCAATAGCGTGGTCGCTCGATCACGTCATTGGGAAATTGAAGCACTCTCATTTCCAAATTTTTTCCTCGCTCATCGCCTCGCTACCTCGCACATCTCTGGCGGAAACGCTGCCTGATAAGGATCAGCGTTGACTTTAAAAAAATATCCTATGTGTTAGCATATTCTATCTGCGTGCCAAATTTTATCCAAATCCGTTTAGCTGTTTATGCGTGATTGAGTCGCAAACATGTTCATATACTTTTACATTTATGATTTTTGGAGGATAGGATAATACTCTGTGATAGTAACTATTTAGGATTAGGATATAGGAATAGGATATAAGGTGTTAGACGCTTAGACGTATCAACAATAAATCTGAAAACCATTTCTCCAGAATTCGGTATGTCAAGTTTTTTTTTGGAGGGCCGAATCGAAAACCATTTCGAGATAATTGTCTCAACAATCGTATTTTCTATGTCATAGATTTTAAAATGAAAGGATTACAGATATTTTTAATAAAATAACGTCGTTTTTCGGTCCGTCCAGTGACGTCACTGGAATACCTGTGAACTCCTTGATAAACATAAAATCATCTTAAAATAACCGGCACTTAAGAAAAAAAAATACATTCACTATGTCAGAATTTGACATTTGATGTTGCCGTAGCTGCTGTTTCCAGCATAGAGTTAGAAAGAGGAAGCAGGTTTAATTTTTTAAAATATAGCAGCATGTAGTTTTTCTCCATGGAGTTCGAATTATTTTATCTCCACCATTTTTGCACTTAGAGATTACAGATCAAAATAATTTAAAAATTAAATTTATATTGATAAACTCAATGAATCTCAATAAGAATGAATTAGGAGTCTTAAAATTATGTCTTCTATCCGTACAAAATATAAAAATGGAGACCAAAAAAAACTTGACATACCGAATTAATAACAAAATATTTCAGCTATACTATTCGATCCTATAACAATGGTTTTCAGAATGTGCGTTCATTTAATATTCGAGATACGCTTTAAGGTTTCAACAAATTGGTCGATGTTGTTAGTGTTTCTCACAAAACGAATAGGTAGCATATTCAGTTACTGTTGCAAGCCATACTGTGTAAATACAGTAAATGCTAAAGGCTCAGCGCCGGCTGCAGTTCTGGAGGCTCGTTAAAATGCAGCTCGACGGATGCAAACGCCCGCTCCGCACCGCTCCAATGTGCTCTAACACGACACAAGCTAAAAAAATATTTTAAAACCTTCATACTCCAGTACAAATACGGTTTGAGATTGCATTGATACTTACTTTCTTTGTTTGATAAAACTGTTATTATATTACACTATATTTTTTTTGGAGATTTCGTGGTTATATAGGCTGAGGACCCTGACAAATACCTTTATATCGATATAACTATACAAAGGGCAAGCTTATTTCTGAAGACAGATAATCATCTCAAAGCAAAAAATGTATGTGTACAAACAAACTGTTAAGAATTTAGTTGTAGAATTTTTTTGTACATAGTATTAAATATCGATTCAAAATAACAATATTATGTACAAATAACCAGTGATTTATTGTTCATACTTAAATTTTATGTTTTCATAATTATTCAATAACACAATCAAATCAGGGACTATTATAAATGTATGTTTTTCAAGTATTTATCTATAATATTCCAAATTATCACCCAAAGTGCAATTAATGCAACCTACTCCATACAAACAGTCGTAGATTTACTAGACTATCACTGTTTCGGTCGCGCACTGTTCATGCGACGTGCATTTGACGGACGGACAAATTTGATGTTAATATAGCACAAAGTTACTTTAGCAAATTATTTTAGCATGGGTCAGCGAATAATAAAGTTTGTATGAGATAGGTTTGACATTTCCATTGTTACAGATATCGGAAAAAGTTTAGGAGTGTAGAAAAACTACTGTACTCTCAATACAATGCCACGACCCACGACATACTATGAGGTGGCCCTCAAAAGTTGTTTGCAACAATGTATTTCGGCTTAATGTATAGTAACATGCCCTTTATAGTAGACAATGACTCTATCCAACATACTTGCTTCCAATAGTACCGCGATAGCAAAAAACCAGAACATAATAAAATTATACATTTTCTCACACTGATAAAGAATTTATTTCAACGCGTATCATTCATAAAGATAGTGTACTACAAACAACACCGGTAGTTCCACGATGAGCAAACAGGACGCGGGGGACAAACGTTAAACTTGCTTTTATTTATAGTGTGTGAACACTGCACGAACTAGTTATATAAATCCGAGGAAACAACTAAGAAAACAGTTCCATGTCAGCCTTTTCGCTATTTATTTCGCCGACGGACGACCGAGGAGACCGCGTCCTGTTATTTTTCTTTCCCTCAACTCGCTAACTCCTACAGCTAACTTTGAATTTGTCATGAATAATTTAAAATTTCTTCCATGTTATGATCAACCTTTTTGATCAGAGAATTCAGTGAGCATATTGATTTTATTTTAAATTGGTTATATCCGAGAGCAACGTCGGTTATACAGACACACGTACATAGGATTAATTTCTTTGTGCCAAAGCATCGACCTATGGCATATCTGGATTATGAATGTCGTTAAATCGGTTCATTGTATTCCGATCACGTCCAGCGTTGCGTTTATTTGCTATTGTGTGACACTTATGTACAACAATAACGATCCTAATCTCAATTAATTCATGTTGTTCACGAACAAACTGAGCCGAAAAGGCTTGAATTTATTTTTGGTCACACGAGTTCAACATTCAGGGGAAGTGCGGGCGCTGAATAACATGTACTTGCTAGATTTATCTGTGGTTCGTTCGTACTTGTCTGACAAGGTCATGCCAACACTAAACAGACCATCCGGGAACAACATTTCCCATCGTCATGTAGACTTTTGTATTATTGATCACTAAAGGTGCCGGTTAACAGCCGACCGCATACAGCAGCAGCATACGACGTGTCGCTCCGACACTACTGGTTTGTATGTAGTTCTATGAAATACCCTGCGAAGCATCCGACACGAAGCATGCGACGTGCTGTATGCGGTCGAGCCTCGACCGCACACCAGTAGTGTCGTCGAGTGCTGCCAGGCATGCGATAATTATCCTAAATTCACGAATTTATTTTGTGGCATGCGATAGAAAATAAAAGTCGGATAAAGCACGATAATTCATACAAATTCCACTATAATATTTAATTTAATGAAATCACTATTTTCAACCACATTTTCCGTTAAATTCCAACGATACCTAGGTACATAATACGGGCGTTCGGTATTGGGTGAAACCTCAGATAAATTAACAGGAATGGATTGGAAATGATCTCTCATTTCTACGCAAAAAAGTCTGTCAATTTTGCGGGGGTGAGGGGGGAGGTTTATATACTGGCGCGGGACGCGCGTCAACTAGTTTTATATGACGGGTATGCTCACTGAGCATGCGCCTTTGGCAGAGGGGTACGCGCGTAATATCGCATCCATTCCTGTTAATTTATCTGAGGGTGAAACAGTGTTCAAATATTATATAGGGTCCTTCTTAATATGCTAACACTTTTTTAAGGGAATGATCAGACCATCAAACTGAACAACTTTCTCTAAACACTAACATTGAAATCACGAAAAAAAAAACAGCTGTCCCATACAAAAGTGCTAACCTACTCGAGCCAAATGTATGGGACAGCAGATTTTTTTTTCGCGATTTCTATGTTGGTCCCATAGAGAAAATTGTTCAGTTTGATGGTCTGATCATCCCCTTAAAAAGTTTCAGCATATTAAGTTTGACCCTGTATAAACACGATAGTTTCGCAATAAATTGATCGAAGATCTTATAAACAGCTATTTTTGAGTTTAAGATGATATTCCTGCCAGCGCGCAAGAGCGCGATGTATACAAACGAAGTTTCATCCTAATTTCAATGAATTAAATTGATCGAAGATCTTATAAACAGCTATTTTTGAGTTTAAGCCAGCGCGCCCGAGCGCGCTGCATACAAACGAAGTTTAATCCTATTTTCAATTAATTAAATTGATCGAAGATCTTATAAACAGCTATTTTTGAGTTTAAAATTATATTCCTGCCAGCGCGCACGAGCGCGCTGCATACAAACAAAGTTTATCCTATTTTCAATGAATTAAATTGATCGAAGATCTTATAAACAGCTATTTTCTAAATAAATATCTTTTCTGCCTTCGGTATGTAATCTACTACTTTTAACATTTTAAGATTTTTTTACTCCAGCATTTTAGAAGTAAAGTAACTAAGACACTAAAATCTTTAAAAAAAAATTGTTTTTTGTATGAGGATCCCCCTTAATTTGATACATTTTGTAATTTTTATTATTTCTAGCTATTACGGTTCAAAAGATACAGCCCTAAATAGGTAGGACGGACGGACAAAGTTTCCGTTTTCACTCTTTGGGCACTGAACCCTAAAAAGGTGAAAAGGAACCAGGCTACTAAGATCACTGATGTTTGTAACAAGGATTCTTAGTATCCCAAAGGGGAGCACGGTCGTAATTTAATGTGTAACTTTACCCCAAAAAATACCCTAAGTCGGCAACACTGTTTGCAGCTGCTGTATGCTGCTGCTGCGTGCGGTCGGGTTCGAATTCATACCCCTCCGACGTGTCGGAGCGACGCGTCGCTCCGACGTGTCGGATCCGACACGTCGTATGCTGCTGCTGCATGCGGTCGGCTGCCAATTTACTCCTTAATTCATGACTTTATATAAAACTAGTGTTTACCCGCGACTTCGTCCGCACAAATTATATACCAGATTTTAAGTCAGATCAAACAAAAAAGTTTCATCAAAATCGGTTCAGTAGTTTTTGCATGATGCGCGAACAAACAAACAAACACACAAACAAACAGACACAAAATTTCTAAAAAGGTTCATTTCGAGTCAGGGATACCTAAAAACCATATCGTAATCTTTTTGTAAATAATATCTTCAATGTCACAGACACACTTCAGTTACATTTTTATAATAGTTTAGATTAATTCGCTCCCATAGACGAATTGTAAACAGTTTTGTGAGGCTTTAATACTTAATTTTAAGATCTTTGTTATGTATTATATTTATATTTATAATAATAAACATACTAAAGCTTTAATTTTGTTATATTGCTACAAGAATGTTAATTTCACGTTTCATCAAACCAAAAGCTAAATTTTGGCTAATGTACCATCACGTATCTCTAGAATAAAGAAAGATGATTTGAATATCATCTAAATATTTTCATTAATCTAGCCCTATTTTAAACAGGTCACGTAGGCGGCTGCGGGATCACCGACGAGGTGGTCCAATGGATGGAGCGCATCCAGAACTCTGGAGTGGACGAAGACCCGCCGACGTCGCCAGCGCCGACCCCCTCCGCGCCCGCGTTCAGCCACCACTCCCCCGTGTCACCCCCACCTCACCCCAACAGTTTGCGGGATGATCCGCCAAGGTAATCTTTACACTAGTGTAGCTTAAAATGAAGGAGCACATTTATAAAGTTTGTGCTCAACCTTCGCCAACGTTATTAACAAATACCACTACTACACCGTAATGGTCCCACCACGTAATCTTTCAATCACCTACCTATAGATACTGCAAGTCACATGCGCTGCCTGGATTTACCTTCAGAAACTCCACACGTTTGGTGGAGGCAGATTATTTACAAGTCGCCTCAATAGGCTTCTGACCTGGCAAACTGGGCAGGAACGCCTGGGTGCTGTGTGATACAAAAGCGAGTGCCTAACTCTAGAATCGATGAGTTCCTGTTGTCGTCTCGACAACAATATGCCGCGTTTCCTAACATTTCCAAGTGTCTTCGTGAGTGTTTGAGGGATATTATTGATTATGTTACAATATAAATATAAATATAATGCCATAAAAGTTGCAATTCTTCACTCCTAAGAAGCCTGGGTAATACAAAAGCCAGCGCAGCGGCTAGCTCTGTATCGTTGAGGAGTTACCGTCATCGTCGAGTCACCAATATGCCACATTATATACTCGTAAAAGGAAAAACTTGAAATGTTTCTAAATCTAGTCATTGATAGAAAAGATTCTCCGAACAATCTCATCGGAGACAAAAGGAATGGCAAACTGAGGTTTTTGGCCGGTAGGAGTCCGGCACTATCTGGGTCTTCCTTCCCAGATGTCCATGATGGATTTTCCTCTTATTGTCACAGTGTAAAAAAAAATGCTACATTTTCTACCATTTCCAATTATCTTCCGACCACGCCCCTATACGAAGTCCCAACAGTGTAAAGAATAATATTGATTATTACATTTATAACCATTTTTTGGTATTTAAAATCAAATTAAAGATAATCTAATTTTAATTGCATAGATCCTACGCCCCGTAAAGATGAAAGAGGTTGCTAAATTGAGTGGGTCACGCAAAAGTATCGGTACCTTAATTTGTACAAATCTTTAACGTTTAGGCAGGTTGTGAGTTCGAGTCCCGCCCGCCTCTAACTTTTTCAATATTTAAATTGTTTGGTTTTTGAAAACCAGCATTGAATAAAATGTGCTTTTTGGTAATGTTGTATAGCAATGCAGGCGCTTTGGGTGCTCTCTTTATATTAACTTAGGCAGCAAATCTCGCACGAAACACAGCTTTCGGCCTTATCCTAAAGTTATCTTCAACATTTAATATCTTCCAACATTATTTCTTATAGACAGTGCGATATTTATGTAAATACCTAAATACGTTTCAAAGAATATACCAAACGTTAAGGATCTAAACATCTACTTAGCACAAGAAACGTATATGAAAATCCAGACTAGATATAAACTGAGCGTCTGGTTCAGACGGTGCTTACGTGGCGTGGCGTGGCGTGGGTGACTCGCGACGATAATGTCCTCGTTATGACTTTCTTTTTGTGCACTCTGCAAAATCTTCCGTTATAAATCGCTACAGTAATAGCTATTCATCACAAATATGAGCTGACCTCAATTATTTACTGAAATTCTTTATGGGCAAAGAAATTGATGAAACATAACTTTATTGTAGACCACAAACTTGAGCAGCAAAATTACAAGAGGCATAAAATAAGGCGGTCTTATCGCTAAAAAGCTATATTCATACATTGACATTCCTTACCACAGTATTTTTCATTTCGGGGTTGAAATTGAACTTGAAACCACCAAACCAACTTCCATAATATGCTCGCCTTGGCGGGCGAGGGCACTACGCCCTACTGTGCCTCCAAATTAAAATGTATATTCAATGTATATAATATCTTTACTGGCTATTTGCAGAAGTTAGTCTAGTTTAGTTAAGGTTTATTTCGAGGAAATTGCAAAAGTTTACCTTCAAGCACTGTAATTAAAGGTTGTTTTGAAACGTGATCATACTTTGTGTATCAACCAACCCGCCCCACTGTGGGCCAGTTTGATGGGGTTATTATTGGCCACCGTAAAGCCTACACGGCGTTAACTTCCTTTCATTGAATAGTTTCTTCTAAAAATTTCAGAGGTAATCTTTCTTCTATCGAGTCGATGGCATGGCATTCTAGATTTTCCAGCATTTTGCCACACGGATAACATTACCGGCAGCGTACATAAGCCGTGTTCGCGGGCAGGTTTCCGGCCAGTCTCTTTCAAAAATTTTGGTTGCTCTGAAATACGTAGTATCCTGTATAACATTTTACTTTTATCTCGAAAGAAACTCTGTGGGTATTTTTATTACCTAAAATATAGATACTGTATTTTTTCCATGAATCCTTTGTTATTGTAATGCCGTAGTTTTCCGTCCGATATTCTTATGAATTATTTACCAAAAATACATCTCCTAACTTTCAGTTCTTTCAATAATTTTCCAATTGAGTGTTTTACAACAATAATACCGCAGAATATAAAGTGTACTTCTTAATATGCTGATACTTTATAAGCTGATAATCAGACCGTCAAACTGAACAACTTTCTCTATGGCACCAACATCGAAACCGGGAAAAAAATTATAGCTATTACATACGAAAGTGCAAACCTACTCAAGCCAAATGTATGGGGACAGCTGATTTTTTTTATTTCTATGGTTTTCCCATACCTATAGAAAGTTGTTCAGTTTGATGGTCTGTGCATCCCCTTAAAAAGTGTCAGAATATTAATAGGGACCCTATACAAACATACAAATAAACATTTAAGGGGGTGGTTTAGACCATCAAACTCAACAACTTTCACTATGGGACCATATCGAAATCGTGAAAAAATAAATTATGTTCTATTCTATACTCTACTAATCGACTCGTGCTAAAATATGTATGGGATTCCAGTTTTTTTTTTCGCGATTTCGATGTTGGTGCCATAGAGAAAATTTTTCAATTTGAACGGTCTAAACAACCCCTTAAGCCCCACTTGCGCCAACCTGGGTTAGCAATTAACTCCAGGGTAAGTTGGTAACCCATGACTTTTTGTATAGAAAAACAACTGAGAGACCTATTTTATCCGGAGTTAATTGCTAACCCGTCGTGGTTGGTGCAAGTGGGGCTAAGAGTTTTAAAAATGTATTCTTACTTATGTAATACCCTGTATATTCTGAGGTATTATTGTTGTAAAACACTCAATTGGAAAATTATTGAATGAACTGAAAGTTGAAAGGACATGTAACTGTCAGTAATTTAAGAAGGACCTTGTACTTAGTACAGTAGGCCTCGCATGCCACCCCCGAGAAAACGATAAAAATCGAGATGTGCCTCCATCTTTATTATTTTACGTATACCAAAAAGAGCGCGCAAGACGTTTTTCTCGTCTAAACGCTTAGTCGTGGGTGGCATGCTAGCCGTGCTGAACGTCTGGAATAATACCACGAATGTTTTATTAACAAAAACGTCTCTATACGACAGATATTGGGAGCATCACAACAAGTACTCGCGAGCCGCGAACACCGGCGAACATGCTCGATCGCGGCGGGCGGCCGTGCCGGACAACCGTAACACGTGCTCGCTCTACATACAGACCGACCCGCTCATATGGAGACACGTCAGAGAAGGATTCCCCGACGTGAGTACACATTTAATAACAAGCTTCTGTCTGCGTTCTATTCTATTCTATTTTTAAGGTTATGGCGCCGATGTATCTTGGTGTAGATGATTTTGCCAATGTCGAGTTTTTGTAGCAAAAGTGCTTGACGTTGTACGGTTATATAAATATTTTGGTCACTTCAAGGGTTGCTCTTATAAAAGAGCACCGCTGGATCAGGGGATGGGGCAACCGACGAGCGGCACGCGACACGTGACCACCCAATAGCAGACCCACAACGCAATTCCTTCTGTCTGCGTTGAATTCCTTTCTTTTTTGGGATCTGTCGAGTCGATAGCATGTCACTTTGTCATAGTTTTTGTAGTAAAACTTCTTTACGCATGCTTGACATGGGGAGTAAGCTGGTGAATGCGTGACGAGAGCGTTACGAAAAGTGTTCGGGCGAGGCGAATGGAAGTCTTATGACGTAGTGATATGTACCTTTTAGTACCTCCTTGATTATAGCATAGAGTTTTCGAACGACGATGTATAAATGACTTTCGCTATCATGTGATTCCAAATGGAAAAAAAAAAAAAAAAAACTCTCTTCTCTCTCTTTCTTAAAATTGATTTTAATAAAATAAGGTGCATTGGGGTAATTGCGAACCTGGGTATATTCCGAAAGTTTATTAAAACTACCTGACTTTAGACGCCATTTTTATCGGCTTTGACGCTCAAGCCGCCGTTCGTCGCCGCTAGCGTAAGTGTCAGAGCAACGTGCCGTCTCGACAGATAAGTCAGGTAGTTTTAATAAACTTTCGGAATATACCCAGGTTCGCAATTACCCCAATGCACTATAATACTAAAATTAGAATTATTATTTTAAGTATGCCTTGAACATTGACCTCTTATTTGAACCATTGAGGTTCAAACCTCAAATGTTTTAAACCTCGTGGCTCAAGATTATTCCGTTTTGGGAAGAAAATGCAAAAAATTGTGAGTGCCTAAAAACGAGTGTGCTTTAGACCACCGAAATGTTGCCATTCATATCAATAAACCATTCTTTGACGGCCCGATAGCACAGTCTGTAGTGAACCTGCCTGCTGTGCCGAGGGTCGCGGGTTCGAATCCCGTAAGGGACAAATATTTGTATGATACAAATAGTACCTAGTAGTTTTAGTTCAGTCGTGTGGTCTAAAGGGAGTTGACGCGCTTTCCCAACTTGATCGTTTCGCAAACCAGCGCGATTCGCCAACTTGCTCTTTTCACTTTGTGGCGCTATTCGACAACTTGATTTTGCCTACTACCGCGTTTTGCCTACTTCAGCTTTTCGCCAAGAGCGCGGTAGCACGCTCGTTTTTTTTTGTTATAAAAAGTAGCAGATACCTATCTGTTTCTACGCAATAGGCTATCCTGCATATCGAACGTGGCGATTGGCTGATCGTGAAAGGGAAACCGATAAACTCACTTTCCTATTTGTTAGGCCTAGTATTGCATTGCATACAACACTGTGCCTACCAGAAACAAGATTTGCTAAACCAAAGTCCTGTCATTTCTTCCAGCCTGAATGAGGCTGGTGAGTGGTCAGGTGTATAAATCAGTTTATTGTACTTCAAATCGCATATAATTTTAAAAGTTTGTGATAAAATGTTTCTTAATGAATATATTTTTAACAATCCCTTTACCAATAATATGTGTATGAGAAAAAAAAATCATGGGTTAACAAAAGTGTTTTGATCTAACTCTAATAAATAATAATAACTCTGAGCTAATACCGAGCCTTATGTGAATTACACGTGCTACCTATAAACAACTGTTTAAGTGCACCTTTCATGCTTTCTATAAATAAAACCAAACAAGAATTTTATCGCATTTAATAATGAACTCTGTGTTTTTAACGTAAGAACATAAATCCATAGTTCCGATTCTCCCGCACGCAGTGAATGTGTTTATTTACAGAATATACTGTTCCGTGATCCATTATACAAGGTGTTACAAAAATACAAATAAACATTTAAGGAGGTGGTGTAGACCATCAAACTGAACAACTTTCACTATGGGACCAATATCGAAATCGCGAAAAAAAAAATGTATGTTCTATACTCTACAAATCGACTAGAGCTAAAATATGTATAGGATATGAAATTATTTTTTTCGCGATTTCGATGTTGGTCCCATAGAGAAAGTTGTTCAGTTTGACGGTCTAAACAACCCCCTTAAGAGTTTCAAAAATTTATTCTTACTTATGAAACACCTTGTATACTTTTACAAAGGATTATTCTTTCACAAAAATGCCATTTTGTGCTCCACATGTGTGTTTTGTACCGATTTTTAATCCCATTGGGAGTAGTTCTTTGACGGTACCGTTTTATATTCTTTTTTATGGGGATGATCAGACCATCAAACTGAAAAACTTTCTCTATGGGATCATCATAGAAATCGCGAAAAAAAATCTGCTTTCCCAATTGTCCCATACATTTTGCTCGAGAAGGTTTGCAGTTTTGTATGGAGCAGCAGTTTTTTTTAAATTTTCGATTTCGTTGTTGGTGCCATAGAGAAAGTTGTTCAGGTTGATGGTCTGATCATCCCCTTAAAATAAGTGTTTGCATATTAAGAAGGACCCATAGTATTACAAGCTTTTAATGCATATTAAATGTATGCTAGTCTTGCTCATAAAACGACCACAATCACGTGCATTTTCAATTTGTCTTATCAAAGGAAGTATTCGAACTTATCAAATTGGTTTGGTTAACAAAAATTGATTAAACAAGCAAGTCCTAACATGAATTTTTTATTGTATTTCGTTCGAATAATTGAACACACATTTTACTGTTTCAATTATACCTATACTTCGACCACTAAAAAAACTAACTTGTGTAACTTTGTATGGAGCAATGGTGTCAATTTTTTGGCCACTTCTTCTTCTTCTTAGCTAAATAGTACCTTGCCAGAATTGGGCAACTGATACTGAACCGTCGCGTCGCTAGCGGTCATGAGCTCCTCCTCGTGCGGGTGTGTTCAGCTATTTTTGGAGCATTGATCGTGTATCTAGTTTTTATTAGTTATGAAGTTCAGTTATTACAGTTATTACAGTGATGTAATGATGTAACGTCATACATTAACAACTGTGGTAACAGAGTAACTGTTTTATCGGTGAAAGAATCGTATCTAGCTAGTTATAGAGTCTTATTGGTGTAATTAAAGTGTTTAAAAGATTTATGCGATGCTAACGTGAAAACGTTATACTTTATATGAAATGAAGGTTTTATATCTCCTAGCAATCTCGGAATCGCGATGTTTTCTTTTCACCGTTTGAAAGCAATCGTTATTACGTAAATACGTTAGAAAACCTAATTTATACGTTGTGCGGCGTTGTGTGCCGGCGCCGGCACACTTCAATCTCAATCACTTCACTTTCAATCTTCAACAGTTTGATGGTCTGAACATCCCCTTAAAAAGTGTCAGCATATTTAAGCATATTTACAGCGAGTTTAAGGTCATTTATGAATAATAACTGTTTATAAATCCAGCACCGGGACCCCGGCAAGAAGAGCGAGGTGGACATGAAGACGCGCGAGGAGATCCTCTCCCTGATCTCCCACCACGTGACCGCCGTCAACTACATCTACCGGGACACCAGGTTCGACGGCCGCATGGAACATAGGAATATCAAATTTGAGGTCCAGAGGATCAAGGTAAGCATTTTTAAAATAATATTCCTGTTAATACCTTTATTTAAATTCGAAATTGGATTGGTACAGTCAAGAGCAAGTGGAGCTTGACATCACCAGAATAATCTGAGCTCTGATTTGTATATACGCGTCATACAGTGCGAGGCCGGTCCAAAGTGCAAAGTGTAAAGCTTGGTGTGCTCTTGACTGTACGCCTGGATCAACACAAATGTCAACAAACTTTAATATTGACCAATCAATCAAGGTATGTGAAAAGACGTTGAACTATATTGCCGTTTTATAAATAAAACAGGCTTTTACCTGCGACTTCGTCCGCACAAATTATGTTCTTAGCCGATTTTAAGTCAAATCATAAGCTTATAAACAAAACCAGTTTTATCCAAATCGGTATAGTCGTTTTTCCGTGATGCTCGAACAAACAAACAATTTGCAGTTATTTGCAGTCGGGGACACCTAAAAACCATATATTTTATCTAAGGATCAAATGCCGTTTAATTACAGATGCATGATGAAATAACCATCAGGTTTTGAATTAATTTTTTCGCAGTTTCTATCATTCATCTGCCGATGTTCCGCGTAATACTCCACTCTGCTCCATGTAATTCTTCCAACCAACGCCAAACATATGTTAAGTACTTAATTGTTATTATTCACAGATCGACGACGACGCGCTATGCAACACGCATCACTTCGCCAGCGAAACGAACCAGTTCTGCCTGGAGAACATCGACGTCTCCAACTTCCTCAACCTGCACTCACTCGGCAACCACGAGGACTTCTGCCTCGCTTATGTGTTCACTTACAGAGATTTTACTGGAGGCACGCTTGGTAAGTTTACTAGAGTTTATCCGCGACTTCGTCCGCACAAATTATATATCAGATTTTAAGTTAAATCGTAAGTTATGAAACAAAAAAAGTTTCATCAAAATCGGTTCGGTAGTTTTGGCGTGATGCTCGAACAAACAAATAAACAAACAAACAGTCAGACAAACATTCTTAAAAAAAGTTGATCTTGAGTCAGGGATACCTAAAAAAACATATCGTAATCTTTTTCTTGTAAATATCTTCAATTTACAGACATACTTCTGTTACAGTTTTATGTATAATAGTTAGAAAAATAATGCTAAAGCCTGACCAGGAATATAAAAAACCTGGTTTGAGGGCGCTGCAATCGACTATCACCTTAAATGTTAGTGTTCCAAGACTTCCAAGTACTAAAATTAGTTCCAATGATTGTCCGCAACATGGCGATGTTTTTTATATTTCTGGTCGGGCTTTAGTAAAGATATCCAAGAAACATTTTAAATTAAACTAAATTAAAAAGTATTTATGTGTCTCTTTATTTGTCTTTATTTGTGTTTGTTTTTTAAACTCACTAAATACTTATTTTTTATTTTTTTTATTTCAACCATATGTTTAAATAAAATAGGTTTAAGAATGATAAAAAAGAAGTGGAATTTGAATCATAGGTACAGTAAAAAGTTAAAGGAAATCTATAGTGTTGTTTTTAAAAACATGCATTCAATTAGAATTTAAAAAATCTATTGTAAAGTCGCTACTGGACCTAATTACCACCTTGCGCGCGTGTAAATTCGACTTGGTTCCTTTGAGTTCTCGTGCAATAGTGACTCATATGCACCCAATACAATAATCAAGCAGTAGTGAAGACCAAGGCCACGTGATCAATATAATTATTTACGATCGAAGAAAACTCTCACACCCACTTAGAGGCCCAGTATAAGACACTCCCTGCCCCCAACCGATTTTAACCTCACCTCCGCTTGTTAGGAAAGGTGGCGGAAAATGTATAGTATGGCGTATTCCTGTCTCGCTCGCACATGCTTAATTCTTGTAAATTTTTCCCATTTGTATGAAATGTCAGCTAAGTGTCCAATGTGTGATAGAGGCTCGTACCGACCGACGCCGGAATAGTCCCTATTAAGACCTACCAGCTCACATCGCGCCGCGTCGGAACGGAGCCGTACGCATGCCGCGGCACCGAACCAACGCGGAGGCAGTCGATCGCATGTCGACTGAGCCGGCTATTTGTCGCGGAATCCGTCGGCTGCCGTACGGAACCGTACGGCCGTCGCGGCATGCGAACGGAGATGACCAGGTTTCAATATATGCATAAGTTTCATGCAAATATGAACCGTAATTTCTGTTTACACATTTCAATATCCTTTGCCGCATTACAAAATGCCGTCCGGGTCGGCCCGATGCAAGCCGGTAGGCCTGAATCGTCCCATAGACTACATAAAGCGCGCGAGGTGTGTGTATGCCTCATTTATAAATTTCACTACTTACTGTTTGATTAATATATGCTTTAACCTAATCTCACACGAGTTACCTTGAAATTATTATTGGACACGCCATTTTTTTCGCCTTCGTAATAAAAAATTTAATGAATGAAAAATTATTTTTTACCGGACAGCAACATGATTGTCAAGGTACTAAGGTTGACTTGTCAGTCCTTTGGACGGTTGTTGGTTACGTGCAATAGACATAACTCGGCAAGTGTAGGTGAAATCCACTCAATATCATTTGAATTATCCGTTCAAGTTTTATCGAATTAGGGTGTAGGACACTAATTTGACATTTTTTTATTTATTTAAAATGGGTTTGCGCTTGGCTTCAGCTTACTTGACGGAAAGTGTAGGTGAAGCCGAGGATGTAACGCGCTCACCCAGAAAAGGGCCTTTTAAATTCTTTTAAAAATGTCCTGATTGTATTTGTTTGGAAAGACGGATTTCGGTTCTAATTATAAGAGGATGCGAACCTTTTAGTACGGATTGTTGGAATATCGCCGTATAGTAATTGCCGTGGTGGTCCAGTGGCGAGTAACCTTGCCTGCCGTGCCGGAGGCGATGGTTCGATCCCCGTCCAAGCCGACTCGTACCAATGAATTTTTCGGAATTTATGTACGATTTGTTACACCACTTGGCTTTTCGGTGAAGGAAAACATCGTGAGGAAGCCTGCATGCTTCAATTTTGAGGCGTGTATTGTACCCACTGTCCATTACAAGTGGCGACGGGCTCACCCCCTGTCACACTATACCATTTTTACAACTTGGTCTAAGAAATTATGAATTATTAGAAATCGTCCAAAAATTTAAAAGTTATTAAAATTGATGTACATTCTTTATTTTGTAATTTATCTAGTTAATTATTTTTTGACGCAATATAGAGGATATCCTGAGTCATTTGATACATATTATTTAAAAATTCATTCAGTCGTTTATAATCTATAGCAGTTCAAAGTCAACTCAGAATTGTGTTTTTTTTTACTTTTTTGAATAATTTGTTAAACCAAGTAGTGAAAATGATATACTATGCTATATATTTGTAATGTACTCATAAAGTCCTTTCATTTGATACCCCACACGGCATGAATAAACAAAATTTTTTTTTTACTTTGTATGGCCAACTTTATGACGTCACAGTTTCTACCCCCACAGTCTGAGCGCTTGTCATCTCGTATATTTGTAATCAGGAGGTCATACTGAAGCCAATGATACCAGATAACACTATAAAAGAGATGACTTGAACGGAAAGTTCCGAAACATCATTTTTCCAACACTCTAACAAGACGAAAAAGATACCCCGATAGTCCTTCGTAAAAAGTGGTAGTATAGTAGATTACACACCGAGGGCAGGAAATAAAGAAAGGTCAGATCGCGTGCCGAGGTAAACAAACATGTGATCCGAGGCTTTCTTATTTACTGCCCGAGGTTAGTATACTATTTTTCTCCTCGACGGAGGTGGAAAGCGGCAACTTCGTTTAGCGCAGCGGGACAAAAATTGACGCTTTCCGTCCGGAGGGGTGAAATGTATTTTGTCGTCACCGCTTTTGTCGATAGAACACTGATTGTGATTAAACACATGGAATTCAGATTCGAAAAATATATAAATAACTAGTGTTTTCCCGCGATTTCGTCCGCACAAATTATATACCAGATTTTAAGTCAGGTCGTAAGCTATCGAACAAAAAAGTTTCATCAAAATCGGTTCAGTAGTTTTTGCGTGATGCGCGAACAAACAAACAAACAAACAAATAAACAAATAAACAAATAAACAAACAAACACACAAACATACAGACAAAATTTCTAAAAAAGGTTGATTTCGAGTCAGGGATACCTAAAAACCATATCGTAATCTTTTTTTTTTGTAAATATCTTCAATGTACAGACACACTTCAGTTACAGTTTTATAATAGTTTAGATTAGATTAAATAACAAAAAGTAATATGTTAGACTGTACTTGACCAATGTAGGCTTCATTTAATGCTTATTTTCCTTTCGTCATAATTTCTAACAAGTATAAACCCAATTCTCCATGCAGGCCTAGCATGGGTGGCGAGCGCCACGGGGGCGTCGGGGGGCATCTGCGAGAAGTACAAGACGTACACGGAGACGATCGGCGGCATGTACCAGAGCACGAAGCGCTCCCTAAACACCGGCATCATCACGTTCGTCAACTACAACAGCAGGGTGCCGCCCAAGGTCAGCCAGCTCACTCTGGCACACGAGATCGGACACAACTTTGGCTCCCCGGTGAGTAAATGTTTGAATAAATAATTTACTTATTTAATTTACTTATTTTGTTAGGATTGAATTTATTACTGAAATTATAGTATATTTGCGCCAATTAAAGAAAGGCAGGTAATAATGCATTTTTAACCGTTTTAAAAGAGAAGGAGGTTCTATGTTTCGTCTGTACGTTTATTTTAATGTATGTTCGCCGATATTTTCGTTAATTTTGGACCAATTTAAAACATTTATTATTTGTTTCAAAGGGTTATACTCCCGAAAATTTCCTACTTTAATATTGTGAAGATCTGATGATGCACTTTGTAGCCATACAATAGAACTACTCAAAAGTTTGCTTCGTATCGATTGGTCCTTGTGTGTATAACTGATATCTGTATGTTGCGTACCTGTCTGCTTTTCTGTAAAGATCAGTAGTCGCCGTAGTCGAAATTGACTAGAAATCATACATGACGACGATGTTCGAATACCTCCTAACTGACTTGTTTACTTGTAACTTTGTTAGTTAGGAGGTATTCGAACGTCGTCGTTGCGTATTTGGAATTAATCTGACTATCCCCTTGGACTATAGTCACGGAGCAAACTATGTTATGCATACACTTTCATCTAAGGTGCATACTGTATTCAGATTAACACCCATATGACAATAAATATTCCTTTTTCTTACAGCACGATTACCCATCCGAATGCCGGCCGGGCGGTCAGAAGGGTAACTTCATAATGTTCGCGTCGGCGACCTCTGGCGACCGGCCGAACAACAGCAAGTTCTCCGCGTGCTCGGTCGGCAACATCAGCGCCGTGCTGGACGCGGTGCGCGACGGACGCAAGAGGAACTGTCTGTCGGCCAGCGCCGGCGCGTTCTGCGGCAACAAGATCGTCGAGGACGGCGAGGAGTGCGACTGTGGTGAGTGTTAAGCTGCAGACACACGGCGCGACAACTTTCTTGCTAGGCAACAACATTCTAATTCGTCGCAATCTTCACATATCCTCGCGGTTAGATGATCGCGAGGGATTTTAATGTTTTTACCTCGTAAATAGAGTTTACACTTGCCAATAATGAACACGAGAGCGCGAAGAAATTCGTGTCAAATGAATGCGCCTTTATTAGTTGGTATAGTTCGCATCTAAAACTGAAGTTGGCTTTAGTCTACGAATAAAGTTATTCGTAGGCTTTAATGCACTAATAGCAAACTGTCAAACAAAATTATCCTTTATAAGCAGATGAAGGAAGTTTGGTCCAAGTATGACATTTAAACTTTTTTTTTTCCGTGTACCTTCTAGAGTTCCATACTGCCTATTTTCACGGACTATTTTCTCAGCGCCTTAATGGTAGCTAGCTTCCACTTGAAGTCAATAGTAAAAAAGTATCAGTGCAAAGTTAAGAATCCCCTATTATATAGAACACGGAACCGGACCGTCTTCTGTCTGTGAAATCCCTCAAGTGTTGACGCAAATTGTAGAGTAGAAGACGTCGACAATGTTTCCATAGTTTATGAACCATAAACATGACACTTCGAAAATACTTATTTACAAAAACGTGTCCTGTTGCAGGTTACGACGAGAACGAATGCAAGGACCACTGCTGCTACCCGCGACAGATCAGCACGAACGATCGAGGGATGAATATTACTGCCAAGGGATGCACCAGGAAAGCTAACACTCAGTGCAGGTGATTGATTACTCCTTTACAGTATAATTAGGGCTCGCTCGATACTGAATATCTTTATTGCAATCATTGTGTTAAAAAATGGGACGGCAGATATTTTTTCCTGATTTCGAAGTTGGCTCCTACACGGTTTCTGAAAAGCATAAGCATAGCATATGCTCAGAAGCCGTGGTGGTCCAGTGGCGAGTAACCTTGCCTGCCGTGCAGGAGGCGATGGTTTGATCCCCGTCCAGGCCGACTCGTAACAATGAGTTTTTCGGAATTTATGTACGATTTGTGGTGTTAACCACTGGCTTTTCGGTGAAGGAAAACATCGTGAGGAAACCTGCATGCTTCAATTTCGAGGCATGTATTGTACCCACTGTCCATTATAAGTTACAAGTGGCGACGGGCTCACCCCCTGTCACACTGGACAGAGTTTCGGTACTACTGGTGAAACGTGGATGTTCTGAGGTTTCAGGATATCACTGACTACCCCCTCGGGGAATATAGTCGTGAGCATATGCGGTTTCTGAAAAGAGTGTAGAAAAAAGCAAGTATTTCCCTTCTCCATAGTGAAAGTTGTTCAGTTTAATGGTCGGAAGCACTCCCTTTTAAGTATTACTAGGGTGTTTTGTTACACCCTGTTTATCGTTGCCTAACCATCATTATACACGTCCGGGCTAGATTCTGGTACTTTCAATGGGACTAGATAATCTGTGTGACATTCCAAGATATTTAATATAATAATTTGTTGATATTTGGGCAGTCCGTCGCAAGGGCCGTGCTGCCAGGCGGACAAGTGTAAGTTCGTGTCGCTGTACCGCAACGAGACGTGCAGGGAGGCCACCGAGTGCAGCCACGCCTCCTTCTGCTCCGGACACTCCGCGGAGTGCCCCGCGCCGCGCGCCATGCGCAACCACACCAAGTGCAATAACGGTATGAATATAATATACTAGAGTTAACCCGCGACTTCGTCCTCACAAATTATATACCAGATTTTAAGTCAGATTATAAGCTATAAAAAAAAGTGTCATCGAAATCGGTTCAGTAGTTTTTGCGTGATGCTGTTAAAAGCATACAAACAAACAGAAAAAATAATTTTTCTTTAATTTCGATTTCGATGAAACTTTTTTGGTTTGATAGCTTATTATCTGACTTAAAATCTGGTAAGTATATAATTTGGGAGGAAGGTTGATTTTGCTTTTTCATGCTCTTCAATGTACAGACAGACACACTTCTGTTACAGTTTTTATAATAGTTTATATAAGTGATGAAAACATCCACCACTAGCAAAGCTTTCATTTCCTTATGAAGCGATGGGGCGGGCGGGCGACAAAAAAATCGCAACTGAGAATATGACAATGAAATAATTTCATGTAGTCAAAAAAATAAATGAACCGTTTAACTGCAGGCACGCAACTATGCATCAGCGGTGAATGCAGCGGGTCGATGTGCCTCGCGTGGCACATGAAGGAGTGCTTCCTGTCGTCGGTGCCGCAGCACCTCGGCGACGGCGTCACGGCCGTGGTGGACCGCCGCGCGCTGTGCCAGCTCGCCTGCCAGGTCGGCCCCGACCCGGACTCCTGCCAGAGCACCGCCGACTTCGCCAAGAAAGTGGGCCTGCCTGACGGCGGGATTAGTTTGCGACCTGGATCGCCTTGTGATAATTTTCAGGTGATTCTTTTCTTTTCGGTTACCAATATTGCCATATCACACAAGTGGTATGGTGATATCGTCGCGACATCACCACGATACTACTGAGATCATTTAGTGTCGCGGGGGTGCAGTTGCGACATCGTGCGATGTGGAGCAAGAAAAAAAATTTACTGTTTCATACAGTCGAGTTGACATTGCAGTATAGTATGGAACAGCTGGTTTTTTTCTTGCTCCGATAGATAGATAGTTTGCTCCCATATTAAAAGTTGTTCAGTTTGATGGGTAGACTCTTAGTTTAAAAGGATGCTAATGATATCAATTTCACCTGTATAAACACAAATCTGTGTCGGAAATCGGTGACAGTATTTGTTAACAAAACCACCAACCTTTTCTTTCTTTGGAACCTCTAAGGCTAAAGTAAAATTAATTTACTTTGATCTAAGTTTGGAACAGTTCGTGGGAAGTCATCGCTTGTGATCCTTCATAATTTTTTTTCCCTCAAATGTACCGTTTCATGTTTTTTCTTAAACCTCTGTACCAGCTTAACGTACATTTTCCTTACAGGGATACTGTGATGTTTTCCTCAAATGTCGAGCGGTGGACGCAGAAGGTCCGCTCGCTAGACTCAAGAACCTGCTGCTCAACCGAGCGACCCTCCAGACGGTGCAGGCGTGGGTCACGGAGCAGTGGTGGGCCGTGCTGTTGGGAGGCGTGGCCCTCATCGTCTGTATGGGCGCGTTTGTCAAGTGCTGCGCTGTTCATACTCCTTCCTCGAACCCCAAGCGAGCTCCTGCAAGGTTTGCTATTTTTATATTTAAGATTTACGGCCATATGCCTAGCCTTTGCCCGACAGTGGAATAGCACTGAGGTCTGGTCGCCCGGTTTCTAAAACTCGGCGGTTTTAGAAAACCCGGTGGATGCCCTTATGGACATAGCAATAATTTGTTCACAGGCGGGCCAGGTCGAACTGCAATGCAATCTAAAACTTAATTTCACTACAATACGTTGCTTTATTAACTTTATTTCCAGCTCATGCTGAAGCTCAAGGTGATTCATGTAAAAACAGATGTAAAACGTAGAGTAAAGTAAAAGTAATAAAAATTAAAGTTGCGAGGGTAGAACAATCGCAATCGCAAAACATTTTGACTCCATTGCTCACTCTCCCTGACCACATTGAGTTTCCAAGAAGGTAGAAACCCTTTGTTTATCTGTTCTCATAGTTCTGTACCCACTACCTACTTAACTCTCGAAAAATCATATGCCAGGATTGCCAGGTAACCCATCGTAGTGTAGTCTACCAATCCGCATTGAGCACGCATGATTGACTATCGTCACCTATCGTCCAGCGTCCATACACCTTCCTTGTGGGTATTCTAGGCATGTGCCCTGTAGTATAGGCTGAAAATGATGAAGGAACGGAAAGTGGACGTGCGCCCGTTTAAGATGGCGTCTATATACTATAGACGTTTTGCTTATTCTAATGAACGTTTCTCTTGATTTCTATTGTCGATCTTCCCTATAAACAATGTTTGTCCCGCCCCCACAGACGCATATCGGAGACGCTGCGGCGGCCGATGAACACGCTGCGGCGCATGCGGCACCCGGGCGGGCAGGCGCAGCCCGTGCCCGCCGCGCGGCCCCCGCACGGGCACCGCCGCGCGCGCGCCAACAAGGGCTACGCGCCGCCACACGCCTACGCGCACAGGGACCCCGGTATGTACCTCACTCACTACTGTTTCAAACTTACAAGCTTCAATAACGACGCATGTTATGTCCGATGTCCGTTAAAAAGTGAAGTTAGGCTTAGATCAAAATAAAATGAATGGATCCTTACGCGAACATTTCAAACCAGAAAAATGAGGCAAAACAAATGAACGATTTACTTCAAATTTGTATGCAAGTGCCCTAGATTTGACAGATAATGGCGCTAGTTTGTATGGACCAAGTGCACCAGTAGTTTGCTTCAACTTACCGCGCTTTAGGCCTATCCATTAATTTTATTTTGATCTAAGGAAGTTAGGCACCAAGAAGGCACAGACTCAAAAGAAGAACCAGACGTAATCTCGTCTAATCATGAGTGAACGACCCATTTCTTTTGTGTGCGTGCTGTCACGCGGTACATAATGGTGACGGGTTGTAGCACGCCTAGAGCTAGTGCATCTGTGTGAGTGTAGGTCCTTTGTAGAACAAACGAGATTGTATTACCTTGCATGCTTCACATATTTTTAGTGCAATATTCGGTCCGTCTTTCTTTCAAGTCCGTGCAGCAAGGAGCTCTAGATCGTGTCGATTCAACCTTGTATGTTATACATGCATGACCATAGCTGCCTAAAGATCAAACCATCGAACTCTCAATGGCTACCATAAAAATTATCAATGGCTAACTCGACCCAAATGTATGGAACCGTAAATTTTTTCTCGCGGTATCAATGTTGGTCCTGTAGTGAGTGTTCTTCAGTTTGACAGTCTTAGACTAGGAGTGTCATAGAGTTCATAATTTCTTACGGTGGCGTACACAGAAGCTGATTGAACAATACTATTGTATTATAAGATTTATAATTAAGAAATTGTTAATCTTTTCGCAGTCGGATAGAATATATTCGTTATTTATTTAATTTCAGAAGACCCATTCTTTTCTCTGTGAGACTTCAAATTATAACGTTAAAGTGAATGTACTAAGGTAACATTTGGTTTGCAGCGTCAGCGCCGGCCGGCCCGAGCGGGAGGCGAGGGGAGCCATACGCGAACGCGTACCCACATTCGTACGAAATGCGCCCCGCACAGAAGGTAAACATTTATCTTTAATACCCCTTCGACTACAACCTTTTCCTTCTCTTCCCATCTATCTTCCCTTCCAATATGGTTTTAAAGAAATTGTCGTTTCATATCAAATGTCCGATAATTTTCCTCTCCGGTTTTAGATTGTTTTCAAAATATTTATCTTTTCCTTAACCATCGTTATTTGTACCGTCCAACTTATCAAGTCCATTCTTCTCTAACACCACATCTCAAAAGCTTCCAGCCTGTCTCTATCTCGTTTAGTCAAAGTCCACGTCTCGCTACCGTGCAATGCTCCAGCCAAGACGTTATCGGTTTTAATCGATATTTTTGCTTTCAAAAAGTGTTTTTTGTCGTTGATAGCTCTTTCAATCCTTGTTAAGACGTCTGGGGTACATCTGGTGCATGGGGTGATATATAATAACTGTCCGTGTGTCGCAGGTCTGACAGTACGAGTACAGCGGCGGGTGCGCGGCCGCGGGACAGCTGGAGCTGGTGGCCCTGGCGCCCGGCGTGCCGCTGCTGCTCGGCTACGTGTGCCGCCCCGAGCAGAAGGTCACCGTCGCCTCCCAGACCACCATCACCCTCCACTCCCCCGAGTCGCTCACCGTCACTAACCCGCAGCGCCCCCAAGCCGATATATAACTGTTCCGCTATATTGTTGCCGTATAATTTTACTCACTGTTTGTACGCTGTCTTCATAATAAAGCACGGAACGCATCTACAAGTTGTACAGATCGCGGCACGAAACATGAGCGGTGGCGGAGTACGCAGAAATCAAATTCGGGCCTATTTTGGGGGAAGCCGCAGACGGCTGACGCGCGAACGCCATTGGCCTGTAAGGGTTGAACTACACCAGACAGCACGGAACCGCATTTTTCCGTCGCTCCATCCTCTTCTGCCACTCAGGAACGCTCTAGCAAATGACGTTCCTGAGCGACAGAAAAGGATAGAGCGTGAAAAAATGCGATGTGTTGCTGCCAGATGAGGCTCAACTCTTAGTCGCCTTTTACGTCATCACCCTGCGCGAAATTCACTACCACTTTCCCCAAAGGCTCAAGATTCGTGCCGTGACCTGTAAGTGTAAACAGTTTCATTAGTTCAAAGGGTGGTTATACGCGTGATAGTGAACCACTGTCGCCAGAAAACCAAATGAAATTCGCAAAAATTCAACTTTTCATACAAAGATTCAATCGGCCATCGGCTGATTGCATTTAGTGTCACAAGTCATTTTACATTTATTTTACACATTGATTTTACTGACATTGTCAGAAAATTTCCTATAGTTTCCATGGGGAAAGTTATTCAGTATCATGAGTATAATCAACCTTAAAAGTAATGCAGCTGTCTACACTTACACCTTGTATAGTCAGTGCCGGGAGACGTGGCAAAGCAATCCAATCCAATCCAATGTCGTACAATATGGTAACGAAGACACAATACGTTGCGAGAGCGCTGGAATAGTCAGTGCGTCGTCTGAATACGTGGGCGAGATCGATGTGCACATGGGATCTGAGGGTCTACCATGAGTTTTCTCTGTACTTTACTACTGTTGTTACGTAGCCAATTCGTATGGCAGAAATTAGTTCTCAATGTAACCACTAGGAGCGCTGTACGAAATTCAATACAAAATTGGTGACGTAACTACAGTAGTAAAGTACGGTGAAAACTCATGGTAGACCCTCTGTACTCAAGTGTCGTATCACGTAGCGTCATCGTGGAAATTCAACGTAAAACTACAAGTTGCTTCGTGAGATACCTACTGTATAGCCCCTGCGTGATACACTTGCCTTAGGATGGTATCCTAAGCACTAGTAAGCTGGTATCCCGGGTACTAGCATGCCTGTTTGGTACGCTATCTGGTACGCCAGTTTTTGAGGCCGTGATACACATGCTTGTAGGTGGCATTCTGTGTCAACCTGATACACATGCCTGTAGCTGGTATGCTAGTTTCTAGACAAGAGTGCACGCTGCGAGTTGCTATTTTTACATGCATAACTGCAAGGTGAGGCGTAAACCATGCTGGGGGCCTAGACAAAGTGACATTCTATTGGCGTTGACGCTAGCAGAAAATAACAGATAAACAGAATGTATGGATTTGACATTAGCGATCGAAACATTTTGACGTTCGCTTTCGTCACCATACGTCAAGTCCATACAATTTTATGTTTTCTATTGTCGTATCGCTAATCGAAAGTACTTTGTCTAGGTGAGCTGTTCCGATAAGCGTGCATTGATAAGGTACTCCATATAATAGAGAAATAGGGACGACATGTCGTCGGTCCAATCGTAAACTAGCCAATCTGAAAATTCCTAACTGTTGGGGAGACTCAATTAAAATTTTAGGGAGATTATATTAATTAGGTACTGTAAAGCAAGTTTTTCACGTAGATATTCAAAAAAATCTGTGTATTGGTCCTAGATAATTGTCTTTCTGGTCACACTTTAAAAACAACTGATATACTTGCTTAGTTGTCTAATGTGTAATGACTATCTCACGTAGATAGCACAGTATGTTTTTTGACCTGAAAAGCGGTCATGGTCGTTTTATTCGTGTAATCGTTAGTGTTAATCATTTTGAAACTGAGAGTAGACCTCCCGTGCGTCAAGTCTTCTTAATTCTTCTTAATATTGAGTTGTGATTTTTTAATTTTTTTTTTCAAAATATCGCTATAACTTCCAAATAATCCGGTTTTCTTCTTTTTTCTCAATTTAGTATAATAAAACAATAAACGAGGTATTTTATACACATTACAAAAGTTCTCGAACATTTATGTTAATGACGAAATTATACATTTTATTGTTTTTCGTTTTTTATTTTTTATTTCTATATAGTCAGTTATTGGGGTTCCATTTTTACTTTTCAATATTAAGAGCCATACTATTGATGTCTAATAAAAAAATCTGATCTAAATCTCGTAGGATATAGGAGTTATTAACTAATTCTTCTAAAAGTTCTAAAATTATAAGAAAAAAACATTAGAAGTTAATAACTCCTATATCCTACCAGATTTAGATCTGATTTTTTTTTTATACATCAATAGTATGGCTCTTAATATTGAAAAGTAAAAATTGAACCCCAATAACTGAATATAAAGAAATAAAAAATAAAAAACGAGAAACTATAAAATGTATAATTTCGTCATTAACATAAATGTTCGAGAACTTTTGTAATGTGTATAAAATACCTCGTTTAATGTTTTATTATACTAAATTGAGAAAAAAGAAAAAAACCGGATTATTTGGAAGTTATAGCGATATTTTGAAAAAAAAAAAAAAAAAAATTATAACTCAATATTAAGAATAATTAAGAAGACTTGACGCACGGGAGGTCTACTCTCAGTTTCAAAATGATTAACACTAACGATTACACTAATAAAACGACCATGACCGCTTTTCAGGTCAAAAAACATACTGTGGATAGGCGAAAAGAATAATAGCAATATCTTCTCAATTATTGAGGTTACACATACGATACTTTGCCACCACTTGAATCGAAATGAAACATAAATTTTGATATAGTAAAGTCGAAAATGCCAAAATGACAGATTGGCTAGTTTACTATTGGACCGACGATGTGGCCCTACCTTATTAAATGGTTAATACATTGATACATTTTTTTCCGCTCCAGTCCCTTGGAAACGCAACCCTAAAGCAGGTTGTAACTGACTGTTAATAACAATAACGAATTAAAGTCTTATTCCGAGAAAGTTAAAGGTACAATATTGTATATTGGGACGTTTACACGACACAGTATTATTAGATCATTCCCAGACTGAAAGTTGTGGCAGTATTGCGGATCATTTGTTTCCTAAGTACGAACTTGTGTGGATGCACTTTGAACTTTATTCTGATTGATTATAAACGACAATTACATTGTTTTCCAAATATCGTCTTCAACGGTTCAATAAAATTAGCTTTTCTTCTGTATTATTCTGTTTTATTAGAAACGGCATATGATGTAAACAAGAAGCAAAGAAACTGTATTTAAACGAAAACTATTTTTATCTTCATTTGACTTGAGTTTTAATTATGTTGTAAGTAATTTGTGTTGAGTTAAAATGTTTTATCTGTGAGACATTTTGTAATTAGTTTGTTTACATCTAATGACATTACTAATGGAACGAATATACGAAAATGATACCTTCTGTTGAGTATGGGCCGGCGCAAACCTGGCGAAGCGTAGCTCAGAGCATTTTTCACTGCTACACCATTATCGACTTTTCTAGCGTTGAAATAACATTGAAAATCAACTAACACACTACTACTCCCCGAGCGCATCGAAGCGCCTTGAGGCGAAAGTAATATTAATTGATTTTCGATGTTATTACAACGCTAGGAAAGTTGATATTGTTTTTGCTGTGAAAAATCCGCTGCGATTCGCCAGGAGTCTGGCGAGTCTCTTTGAAATATTTTTTAGCAATCGGAATAAATGTAGAGGCTCAGTAGTTGATGAATTTGTACCGATGATAGTACTCTCACCGACAGATTTCGTGATAGTAACAATATTATAAGCAAAAGTGTTGACTTGTTGTGTGCGACAGGAACTTGTCACAATACCATGCCCTACTCCTCTACTTTCATAAATCCGGTACTTTCATTTGTAACTCGTAAGTAATACATTATTTGCTCAATAAAATAAATATTCATTTGTATTTTATACTAAATTACTGAGCTCAAAATTATTCGATCGGCAATCGACATGGTGTTCTATGAAATTAGTTGTTATTTTTATACATGAAAGGCAAATATTATTGAGGATAACTTTTAAATGGCAAGACGGTTCAGACCAGTGATACTTTTTAACTTTGCGGCTTGAAATTGTTGTAAAATCACTCCGACAACTGAACATTTATGTATATTTTTGTATATAAATGGAGAGGTATACAAAGGTTACGATGTATAAATATCATACGAATATAAACTGAATATTACACCAATATTAGAATAATGTATAATTGCATTATTTTACTTGAATCTCCGTAATAGTAATTTTATATATAGTTATTTTAATGTTAAATAAATACATGTTAGTGGAACGTTGAGGTGCCATTATACCATTTTGTATTCCTTTTGTAATTCCTTTTTTATATTTATTACTCTTAAATGAATTCATCTCAATACTCTGCATGTTTTACAATCAGTGGAAGTAAGGGCTCAAATCTGTCGAAATTCGCATTTAGTCTTCCTATGGCAATTGATGTACTTTTAAATTCATTTAATTAATTTAATATGTATCTCTATTTTAAGTAGAATATGAAATTTAACAGTAATGCCAAATGATCAAATGTTATTAGACTGAAACTCAAACTTGCTATGATAAAAAAAAACTATTGTATGCATTTCCTTAATTATAAATTTTGCGTTACGTTTGGTCAAAGATGGCTCAAAAAGACTTGTATTATTTTACATATTATGATTTTCTGGTATTTACAAAGTTGCATATCACAAAATACACTCCTTTATTCTACGTGTATGAACTGTTTACTGTTTTATTGTATGGTTCAGTTAAAGTTAAAATGATCTCTTTGATAGGTAACGAGATTTTAGTATTGATCGTACGTAGAGTTACTTTCCGTCGTGCAAGCCAAAGAGCATGATGTATTTTTATTATTTCTATACATTTAATGTTAAGGATCGGTCTTATATAAGTATACCATATTAATGCCATTTTATTAGTGAATGTCGAAACAATACAAACGTTCTCGTAATTGTACTATAATATTGTATATTTGTATGTATTATAAACCGAGAGGGTACTGTTTCCGATGTAGTGACTTGACCAATCGTGTATTGATGGATAACATTAGTCCATCACTGTAGTACTCAATGGCATTATTTCTCCTAAGTATAAGCTAGATTACCGTAATAGATTATTTAAATGACAATGTGAATATTTTTAATTAAAACAAAATGAATGTTACAACATGTGATTTCAAAATAATAAAAAAAACAATAAATTTTACATGGAACTTGGCATTTTTGTTATTACGACATTTTCCTCATACCTCAATAGCATAATATAACCCTTATCCGGATGGAGGCCACCACATTTACATTCAATAATGAACCCTATTGATAACGTTTTAAGAATTAATCAGCTTTCTGTTGTCGATAAAAAGCCTCTGTCCGAATAAGGGATAACGCATCTAGTTCACTTCTTGAAAAAATTAGCCTAGCTTTAATAATTAGGTACTTATCTAATTTAAAAACAAATGCAAAATCGATAAAGACATGACAGGCGTAATTTCATCAGGGTGCCGGAAGTGTTATAAAAGATTCTTGCTTTGATACGTTACATATACTTTATCTAAGGATTCTTGGTTCCTAAACTAAATTATTAGATTCTTGGTTCCTCAACTACCTGCCGCTAGCCTGTCTATAAATAGTTATTTGTTATGCTAGGCTGCCAAGTTGCTTTTTGGCGCGAGTACTTGTATTGAAACCTGAGCAAGCGAAGGATTTTCGCTTGTGGTTCAAATAATAGAATCCTGAGCTTATAGCGAAGGTTTCAAAGGTACGAGACGCAGAATAACTTTGCAGCCGAGCGAAACACACAACTTTTCACCTCACAACAGCGAGGAAAAAAATTGAATTGCTAAAGAGAACAACATTTTAAAAAGTTTTTTTTTTCGTGCTGGCCAGTGACATGAAATAGTTATTTAATGCATTTTCAATGGATTGGCGGTATAGAAAAATATTGAATAGACAGATTCTATTTTCAAAAACTCTTTCCACGCTAGCGGATAAAATACACTTTTGCACTCTGATTTCGAATGATAAACAGAATCTTTCCGAGCTTGTGAGGTGAAAAGAATATGTACACACGGCGACAGATCAACCTACCCATAGTTGAACTCTATGTTCATGGACAAGGTCCAACTATGGGTAGATTGAATCTGTCGCCGTGCGTACATATACAGATGTAATGATACTAAATAAAAAAAACAATTATTTTGATATTTTGTTTAATATACTTTAATGTGTAGTATATACAAGGTACAAAAGTATGTTAACGGTAAAATACAGTAATAATTGAGACTGAATGAAGTCATAGCTACTCATAACGTTATGTTGATAGTTAACATAGATGAGAAAGATTAATTAAATAGGTATTGTATGTACTCTTAGGTTAAATGTGTCTTTTGCTTCAGTTGGGACTATGGCTATAAAATAACTCTATAAACTCATACATTACTAAATGCTTTCTTAATCTACTATTTCATAATATTTTTTGCTTACTTTCTATCAGAATAAAACTTATAAAAACCTTGCAATATATTAACAAAATCGCGTTGTGCACAATAATAAGGTAATTATATAACTAATCACCTAAAAATACGTTATATTAAAATGCATTATTCATGCCAGTAGCCTGTTGTCTTATGCTCGCAGCATAGACTATATCTACTATACAGGGTGGAAAAAAAGTTACGACGCAAATATTCATCATTTACCATAGAATCGGTGGTATGTAAAATGTTAGTGGTCTTTCAAAAGCAAGACAATGTTTTAGAGAGAATTTATGCTTCTCTTTGTCCCAAAAATTTAGATACTTACTCCAAAAATACAGGGTGATCTACGGTTTCCCTTCGTGCGTTTCAGTTGCTTATTATTTTCACCCTGTATAGTCCCGCAGTGTACTGATTACTAGGCTAATTCAGATATACCTATCCTAATGTAACAATTTAATAAAATGGAATAACATATAAATCAGGCGTACTTCAAACATACATTTAAAATTTTTCTTAATGGTATAAAAGATAAACTATTTTGGTAATGTAGTTCATATTGATAGAGAAAAGAATACTTTTAACAGTCTCGGATGATGGAATATTTTTCATTTACTAATAGCTCATAACATAACTGTGTAAATAAAGGCAATTTAATCTCTGCAATACGAAAACAATGTACTTATCCTTATTGTCTAACATTGGAATATGGTCAATATTAGCTTACCAATGTTGAATAAAATAATGTAATAAATATATAGGTAGTCATACAATATTGTTGTCTTTCATTACCATAATATTCTAAATTAAATTACGAATGCAATAATGCCTGTTCTTGCTTATAAACCTCGTGATAAGCATTACGTATCAAAACATACGGGAAACATGACTCCAGTAGGTCCATGGTCAGGAATGGAGACTCCTGAACAATGAGGTCCAGAAGTAAATACACCGATTCACGATTTTTTATTGCTTCCTTATCAGTCTCTTGACCTAGGCGCAGCAGAGAAGATGAAGCGAGTGCCAAAAATTCCTTCATTCGATCTTCTATATCACCCTGACCGCATATCGTAAACAGTGCTCCAAAGATATGGTTAATAGCTGGTGCCATACAATGAATGTTGTTGGCGTGTCCTTCCAAAGATGGCCTGTAAAAGGATCCTTCACTACGGGCCAGTCTAGGCAGGGAGACTGCCACAAAGACCATCATCAAACAGACGACCAAATGCTCTTCCTCCTCAAGTTCAGCTTTATGTTGGCGTAACGCTGACGCTAACGTCGGGTCCACTTTGCAGTACAATCCTGCAGCGGAACACATCTCTGATATGACGCGCATCGGGTCTCCACTAGGTAGTTGCTGCTGGAAGTCCTTGATGGAACTAATCAAAAACGGAATCCGTCGCTCCAAAACATCAAGAAGGGACTCTTGAGCTATTTGGCGGAAGCTCAGAATAACTCCTATGATTGTCATCCTTTGCAGAACATTATCTACCTGTTGTAACCTTTTGAATTGCTCCCTCATAATGTCTGGTTTATCGAAGTTGGTTCTGAGCATCTGCAGAACTTCCTTATTTTGCACTACCAGCTTTTTCAGCTCTTGGACTTGACTGGCGATGTGCCACATCAATGTTTCGCTCAATAGCTTCATGCCATACGGGCCAATCAATTCAGCAAGTGCTCTGAGCTCATTTATGTCAGAATATTCCTCAGCATTGAAAGGAATAGCCCCTTCTGCAGTTAAGCTCACAAAAGCTTTTTGGTTCATAGAGAAACAAATACTTCCAGCACTAACTCTTCTCAGTAAGATTTCAGAATACCACTGTGTATACAATGATGCAATGGTTTTTTCACCATGGCTGTCCATGTTTTGTGTTTGTTGTAAAAGGCAGTTGTTAAAAACCCTTGTGATGTCAATATGAACATAGTTCTCAACAGTTTGTAGTACATTCATGTACGCTCGGACACTAACAAGCAGTTCTGATGGTTTAGCAATCTCACTAGTGTCTTGGTTAAACATGACCATGCCGACCAACGCTTTTGAGAATCTGGTCTCCAAATGTTGGTGCAAATATTCTCGCGGAGCAAATGTGTATTCCCACACATTGACTGTCGTACAATAGTTGATAGCTGAGCACAGTTCTGTTAGTGCCATATGCAGTTTATCCATTGTCGTCAATTCTTCCCTTGTTTTTCTGTAACTTTCTGCTCCTGGCTTCACAATCTCAATTGTGTTCTTCTTGTTTTTGTCCTTTTTCTTTCTGTTGGCTAAGTGGGCAATTGTCTGTGCACAATGTTTTGGGAGCAACTTGTCACTCATGGTGCACTGCTCATCACAGATTGTTGTGATTATATTTTTTGCCTCTTTTGCCATCTCATCCAAGAAAATGTTAACGACTGACAGACTCCTTTCTCTGATATGGTGCCGTTCTTCTGGGCATAGCTCATGAGTGCAGTTTTGGAAGTGGCTGCAAATCAATGGGAATGCAATAATATATCGATTTTGTGCAGGAAACTCTAAGCACATGTGGAATTGGCTCTCAAATATCTTGCTGTAAAAGCAGAATAGGGAAAGATCTGATGTTTCAACCATAATTTCATCAAGATTGTCCACCATTTTAGTGTGGAATACCATTTTGTCTATGAACTGTGACAACTCTCTTTGATCTGCAAGGTTCATAGGTGTTTTGGCAACAGATGTGTAGGTCTGTAATCTGAACCAGTCCAAACGGAAAGCCCGGAAATCAAATAGCTCATTGTCTTCAACTTGCTTCACATTCAGGTTAGCAGCAGTGTTGCACAAAGAGGACAATATGATACTCTCATCTTCAGGGCAAACTTGTAGATTCTGAATCATCAGATTCAATGCAACAGCATCAAATCCTGACAGATATTGAACATAGTATCTTTGCATAACTTGGCTATATTTGCGCACCAGGGCTCTCAATTCTTCCATGTGGAACAGAAGTTCGGGAAGCTGACGGTCAACCAAATCTTCAGCAGATTTCCCTTTAACTTTTTGTGGTGGATTGTCATTGTGGCGTAGCAGCCAAAACACTTCATCTCTCGCATAGCAAAGACCAATGAATATCAGCAAGGCTTTAGGCCCCAACAGCCCTGGCTGATCAGTTAAAATCAGACCCAGCTCTTTCAAAGCTGTTCTCAAAAACTTCCTTCTCTCTCTGTGCTTGTACCCTGCTTTCTGGACAGCATGATGATAGCAGTCTTTCACTTCTGATATTTTCTTTCCATAGCCTTTTATGCCGTCAAAAAAGCTTTGAATGTAAGTGTGGATGTAGATAACTTCATCCCGAAACAATGCAACAACCCATCCAGACTCTAAGGCACTGACCCACATTTTGTTGGCATGTTCTTGTTGAAGCATTTGATGGCAGATCGCAAAACCGAATATAACATATCTCTCCAGTGATTCTAAAGATAAGAATTCACAGGACATTGTGTTTGTTTCCGAGGGTTTTAGAAGTAGAGCAGGGTTGCTGACAAGACTCAACTTCTGTTCCGATCTCCAATGTTCTGCAGTCAAATTTCTTGCTGGGTACACATGCCACAATGAGTTCAATCCACTCAACAATACTTTTTGATGTATCTGAAATTCTTCTGATAACTTTTTCAGTGGCATATCATAATCAACTATCATTTGACCTAATCGAGGGAAACTTGGGTCAATCTGGTTGTGAACCATTTCATGAGCAGCATTGAACAATCCCAGGACAGCCTTGCGATCTTCTACTCGGGACAGGAGAATCATGAGGGAGACATATGTTGTTACAAGATCAAGATAGTTCTTTGTTAATTCAAAATTCAAAGTCAAGTCCAAGGTAATGTGACAGGAGTCCATAATGTTCAGAAGTTCACAGACATTGTCTTTGAAGTCAAGAAGGTCTACGAAAGTGTAGTAATAAAGTGATAGGGACTTAATGATTTCATTTCTGATGTTTGTAATAGCTTGGAGGCCTTTGACGTCAATGTTAGGGAATCTTCTCACAATATGTTTGATGGAAGACTCGAGGGTCTTGTCGGAGAGGAAGGCAGGCTTTGACTTGGCATCACCGCATGCTTTCTTTATGTTGTAGATTCTTGTCAGCATACCAATACCTCGGTCATTTAGGATGATAAGCTTTTCAGCCAGCTTCTGCTGGCTGATGTGGACTGATCTGGACATCGTAGACATGGTTTCTAGAACAAGATAATGTCATAGTAAGTTGTGGTATAGTCAGCATCAAAGAAACCTGACCTCTAACTTAACACTTTAACTGCTGACGACCTATGTGGTAGGTCAGCGACAAATGGGCCGCAGTGCGCATGGCATGACTCACACCTTGAGTCAGTATTGTATAGCATTCCACAGTGTCAGAACTGCGCGAATGTCATTGTTTTGAGCTTAGCAGTGAAAGTGTTAAACTTTGTAAGCGCAAGGGGGTTTGCTATCTCTGATGCCAACGGTAGTGAATTTATGATAAACAGTAGGTAATGTGTGTGCTTTAATGACTTAACTAGAACCCAGCACAATCAGTGATAATAAAGCTCGACGTCAGATCCATCTGTTTGATAACTTAATTGGAAGTATAGACTTACACTCTAGCGATAGACTGGCCCTTTCATAGAAGCAACATGTTTCACTTGAATGCGGTGCCCGCAACGCATTGATATTAAACTGTAGTCTTTGGCATTGATGTTCCAGAGTTCACTTCATCACTATGGCAATGACAGACCGCAATGAGTCATTTTGTGTTGTTTTGTGTGACATGTTGTTTGTTTGAACGAGCTTGTCTATCGCTAGAGTATAATGTCAGTGATTGGAAGGTACACCCCAATCACATTAATTTCATGCCTATTTACCTACAGTGGTGGAAGCTAAGAACATAATCTCACCCATAAGAAGACACAAATGTATAATTTTGGTATAAAGCACCTATACTATATGGGAACGAGGCAAGGCAATACAATCACAAATATTTATCAAATTGTTTGGTGCATAATTAAAGTGATAATATAGTATCAAAAATACCTGATATTGTACTCCGAAGAACCAATGTTAACGGCAGCGGTTCATGTTAATTTTGAAATCACGGCACATTCAGTGATCACGGCTTTTTGTTGATTATTACAGGAATTCTTTGGAATTTTTACAAAAACCCGAAATGGGAGTGCCTGAACAGTGCAGGGCTGCCACCACAAAAAATCGATTGGGCGCTAAATAAAACTGTGAAAAAAGCGCTAGATTCCTAAAGACATCCGGCGAAAAATGCCAAATATTGTATACTTCAAAAAGAAAAATGATAAAACGGCAATACCAACACAAGGCAAAAAAAAATACCGGTGACCGGTGCTTTCACAATTTAGATATTTTAATGTGTTTTTTTACCAAAATAAGCATCATAAAAATTATTTAAGAGTCCATACATGATAAATGTAATTTACATACATTATAAAATAATATACAGCTGTATACAACCGTTGGCATTTTTTATATGGCCGGGCCGCATCTCCTTTTCACGGCTCTAAAAAGCGCTAGATTCGGCACTAAATTCTTATCACATAAATAGTCGTTTAAAGTTATCTAAGTAGTCTTAACAGAGAGTTATCTAAGTAGTCTTAAATACTGAGCTGACTGAGCACACTCTATGGACATGTTTGACCACAATATTCATCATATTCCACTAAAAAAAACGCTAAATATAGCATATTCAATCACAAATAATGTTGCTTTATTGAAAGTTTAAAAAGCGCTAGATTCTCCGCTAGGCGCTAAATTCTGAGATACGGCGCTAAACATGTCAAAAAAGCGCTAGATCTAGCGCCGAAAGAGCTAAGGTGGCAGCACTGGAACAGTGTTGCCAGCCGGATCTTGTCTATTTTTTTTAAGTTATTTACTAGCCCGGTTACAAGACCTTTAGGCTAAATCTTATTTTATTTTTAATTTTCTTCTGCTTTCACATTAAAACGTTGGTATTCAACGCTTTGATGGTTCTTTGGAGTTTTTGGAGACAATCTAAAGACGCAGGAAACGCAGAGAAGTCCACAGGAAAGGAGTGAACCGACCGCTTTGCCACGCTATTTCTAATATACTTATATTACTCTTTGCTAAAATCTCTGAACGCTTTTCCTGTTTACGACCCATGCACCATCATATTTCACTGAACTATATATTGTTCACTTGCACGACACTTTGTTACGCAAAACAACACAAATTTTTTTTACGAACCAAAACTCACTATAACCAATAAAAATTCGATAAAATATGAGGAATCCAAACGTCAGCTACCAAATCCCGCCAAAAACCCTCCGGATCATGATTAAAAAGCGTAGAAAGAGAAGGAACTAGAAGAAAGCACGTGTCTTGTCATATCACTCAGTAAGAGATGCACATAGCAAATTCGCTCTAGTTAAAAAAGGAGATCGCTACTTATTGCTGTCCTTATCGACGTAGCCACTTTTTTGTTCTACGACGGCTGTCTGACTCCGGAGTCAGACATCTTTTTTCATACAAATTGTATAGGATTTTATGACTATCGCTGTCTCATACGCGGTTACACTGATGTTACGTCTATCAGCGTAAGCGAAAAATACTTCGCCTATGTTAAAAAGTAACGTGAAAAGTAACCTTTAATATTTTTTTTCCAGTACAGTTCGCACTGTACTGGAAAAATATATGAAAGGTTACTTTCATAAGAGTAGAAAATAAATGAGGGCGCTGCCTCCACGCAAGAACGTCAAAATCACGTATAAGCTGGCAAGACTGACAAGTACTACTAGTATTATAGAACCATTTCGGTAGGACCACGGGGGAGTCACGTTGCGGGGTTTGTCTGGAACACTTGTCTCTCGCGTGGTGTTCGCGCGGTTCGCGTCTCAGCCTGCCACGAGGCTCCAAAATCCTTCTCAGTTGTTCTTACTCAAAAACAATCCTCGAGATTGGATAGACACTCCCTCAAACTACTTGACACTGGCGAAATCTAACAAGGAAACGCCATTAAATAAAAATAGAATAGAATAGGACCACGGGAAACAAACGTATTGGAAACTGATTGGAAATATCGACGACGTCATTGGCAATTTTCTTGTATCATGCTTGTAAGGGGGAGTGGTATCCTTTATGATTTAGATCCATGCTTGGACTGATTGTTTGAAATAATAGTGACAACATTAATCAAATCACATTCAAGACGTACCAAATTATGACTTGGCTCGAAGATCTTTGATACCAAGCCACAAAATAAAAAAAATACAACATTGCAAATGGCGTCTTTCGAAACGTCACTTTACAAATTTGTGATTTGTGTTCTTTGGTTTTGGTTATTTGATCAAACATTCAATTTTTCATGGAACAAGATTATAAAATCATAAAATTCAGTTACAGTGTTGTAAAAAAGTGTATTTAGTATCGTTTCCTATAAACTAGTAACAAGTACAATCTTTCACCATGCCAAGAATTATGATAAAAGGCGGCGTTTGGCGCAACACCGAGGTTTGATAAATACTTCCTAATTATTACTTCTTACAACTTAGCAAGTGAAATAAATTATTTAAAATATGACTATAATTCCAGGATGAAATCCTCAAAGCGGCTGTTATGAAATATGGCAAAAACCAGTGGTCGCGAATCGCCTCATTGCTGCATAGGAAATCGGCTAAACAATGCAAGGCCCGGTGGTACGAGTGGCTGGACCCCAGCATCAAGAAGACGGAGTGGTCGCGCGAGGAGGACGAGAAGCTGCTCCACCTGGCCAAGCTGATGCCCACGCAGTGGAGGACCATCGCTCCTATCATTGGAAGGACAGCGGCTCAGTGTTTGGAGAGATATGAATATCTATTGTGAGTGTCCCGTACATTAGCCCAAGTTATAGTTTATCATTCCATTTGATTCTGGACGGTAAGAACAAGAGAGTGAATGTATTTTTTGAAAGTTGTAACTGCGCCCGTGGCATGGTACCTCGATAAACATTTTATCGCGCCTGCTAATTCGTTCGTTCGCGTGCAAGAAAGGGAGCTAGGGCGCGATAGCGCTTTATCGTGCTATCATGCCGCAGGCGCTGATCCGCACTTCTCAAACAACGTTTTGGATTGAAAGGACATAGTTTTGCAAAAAAGATCCAACCCACTATGGAATGGGTTGTGGGTTGGATCTTTTTTGAAAAACTACGTCCATTATTGTCCTTGACTTATGTGTAGGGTTGACTTACCACGCATCATATGAACATCATCTATATATATTTCGTTACTTTTTATTGTTCGTTCTGTTATTGAAAATAGTATTTCAGCTAAAGAACTACTGAAAATATTATTTTTTATTTAGCATTATTTTTCAAAAATTTGTATGAACTTAAAAGACTCCATTTTATTTAGTCAAATCCAACGCGCGCCTGACTGCTTTCCTCTGCTCGGCTTCCCTCAAGTTTCCCAGAATGTGTGTGGTATCTGAAGTCAGAGGGGGGCGGGGAGTGGCCATTCTGTATATAATGTATAACTATCTATACTATACTATTACCTATTCTGTAGTAATAACTTCACAACTCTGCTTTCGAGAAATAATGCAGCCAGGCAGCAAAGCAAACAGGTTTTGCTAAGACAAAAAGGACCTCTAAGTGGGCAGTACATCAATTTTTATTGTTTTAGCAATTATGTTACAGAGGCACTGAACAAGATTGTAATTCACTCTCTGTTTCGAATAATCTGCTTTATCTTAACCGCTTGCATCCTGACTTTATTAAACAATGGATATTGGACGATATATCGACCTCGGGAGTTGAAGGGTTAAACTGTAATTATGGTGAAGCTAATTCTTGTATCAAACATTATTTCTTATAATCTCCACTTACAGGGATCAAGCCCAAAAGAAGGAGGAGGGTGATGACATGGGAGATGACCCTCGAAAACTAAAGCCCGGAGAAATAGACCCCAACCCTGAAACAAAGCCAGCCCGACCAGATCCCAAGGACATGGATGAAGATGGTAAGATTATAAGTAATTAATTCGTTGTTTGATCAATGTACTCATCATTAATTTTGGGAACACATGTATCAAGTGATGAATTACCTCCATCCAATGTATAAGATTAATAAAATGGGACCACACGGGAAGCACCAGCTTTCAAATAAAAAAAGAATCATCAAAATCGATCCACCCAGTTGGAAGTTCTGTTCTGTAACAAACAAAAAAAAACATTCAGTCGAATTTAGATCCATCTCCTTTTGTTGAAGTCTGGTAAAGTGACAGTGTCCCAAATCTACAAAATATATTTAGGTAGATAGATAGCTTTTGAGTAAAAACTAACTCCCTTACACAAAATATTAAACAAACTGAGAAAAGTACAATTATCAAAATTACCTGTGAACGTGTTAAAAGATGATCAGATAAAAAAATAATCAGCCAATAAAAATGCCAGCTGATAAATGTATTATCAGCTGGCATTTTTATTGGCTGATTATTTTTTTAAAACATTTTATAAAGCTTAAAAACAAACAGGCCTCAAGCCCAGAAGCACTATAATCCAGAACAGAGCTCTCTGGTGACGTGTGATTAGGAGAGCAGACCCCAAATAATGGGATAACTGACAAAGAAGAAACCTTTTCTAATAGTCGCCTAGTACGACACCCATGGAAGAAAGGTCCATTTTAAGTTCATTTTCAAATCATCATCAGCCTACGTTTTCCAACGCAGGGCACAAGCCTACCCCGAGGGAGGGTGAATGGGCATTTGTCCACCACCCATGCTCCATTGGTGGCCTTCACATATGCATCATAATTTCTTCTTCAGCATATTATGTAGGTTTCATCACAATTTTTTCGTTCACCGTTCTATCTTTTGCAAATAAATAACAACATTTCTTGAACACAGAACTGGAGATGCTGTCAGAAGCGCGTGCTCGTCTTGCCAACACTCAGGGCAAGAAGGCGAAGCGCAAAGCTCGCGAGAAGCAGCTCGAAGAAGCACGGAGGCTCGCTGCGTTACAGAAGAGAAGGGAACTGAGTGCGGCCGGCATTGCTGTCCCAATCAGGTAAGAGATTAAACATATTCAGAAAAACAATTTAATTGAGGCTATACAACCTTTACTATGAAACAAATCAATCAAACAGATTCTGATTGGTAAGGGCACAGCAAACATAAGGAACCACTAGTTGTCACATAACAACTAACAGCCATAAGAACCTAGATAACTTGTGTGACAATTTCCAAGATATTAAACTTTAAAATTAATTCGGTATGTCAAGTCTTTTTTTGGAGGGCTGAATCGAAAACCATTTCGAGATAATTGTCTCAATAATCATATTTTCTACGTCAAAGATTTTAAAATGAAAGGATTACAAATATTTTAAATAAAATAACGTCGTTTTTCGGTACGCTCAGTGACGTCACTGGCATGTGAACTCCTTGTTAAACATAAAATCAACTTGAAATACCCGGCCATTAAGAAAAAAAATACATTCACAAAGTCAGAATTTGACATTTGATGTTGCCGTATCTGTTTCCAGCATAGAGTTAGAAAGAGGAGGCAGGTTTTATTTTTTTTAAATATAGCAGTAGGTAGTGTTTCTCCATGGAGTTCGAATTATTTTTTCTCCACCATTTTTGCACTTAAAGATTACAGATCAAAATAATTTGAAAATTAAATTTATATTGATAAACTCGATGAATCGCAATAAAAATGAAATATGTGTCTTAAAATTATGTCTTCTATCCGTAAAAAATATAAAAATGACGACCAAAAAAAACTTGACATACCGAATTGAAGTGATATTTTATTCCTTCTATTGTTCTGAGTTCTTGCTCTTTTTAAATGCAGACGTAAAAAGAAGCGTGGTGTAGACTACAACTCGGAGATTCCGTTTGAGAAGCGGCCGGCTTCTGGGTTCTACGACACTTCGGTTGAGGTGGTGGATCCCATGGCACCTGACTTCTCACGGCTGAGGCAGCAACACCTCGACGGGGAACTGCTTTCTGAGAAAGAGGAGGTAAGGAAATTTTGTTTATTAGATACTATCTTATCACAATTTGAAAATCTTAGCTCTGTAAAAAAATAAAAGATATTCTTTGAAATAACACCGCATATATCCTAAAATTGGGTTTCTTTATGCATCAAGCATTGTCACTACGGCCGACAGAAGCCTGGAAAAATTACTTTTAAAAAAAGTATGCATCGGAAGGTCTTTCTATCAAAATTCATAATGCAACCTCATTATTCATTCATTCGTTGTAACCATTTCTGCAATAAAATTTCTAATTTCTGATTATTACGATAAATCTAGAATATTATTGTATTGTACCTCGTATATTTGTAGTTTGTTACTTTGTAGTGATGGGTTTCGTAGTGACACGGTGGTCGACTACGTTATATCAATTATATTTTATTGCAAAGCATAAGATATACTATAATATTACCAATAATTCAGTGTTTAATATTATTTGGTTGTTAGGGCTTGGTCAATGACCAATAGCTACTGCGACTTGAACAGATCTATTGTAGCTCAATGTTTAATATGATTTGTTTTGTAATGAAACAGAAAGAGCGTCGCAAAGACAAGAGCAAGCTAAAGCAACGCAAGGAGAACGACGTGCCGCAAGCGATGCTGCAGGGCGACCAGCCGGCGCGCAAGCGCAGCAAGCTGGTGCTGCCCGAGCCACAAGTCACTGATCAGGTGATCTACTCATATTTATTTTGCGTTTGTTTCGTGGTTTCTAGTTTAGAATGGGGAGGCAGTTTCTTACCATTAGTTGGTGGTATTGAGGAGATAAAGGATAAGTGACAGAATGCATTATGATCATTTTGTCACTTTAAAACCACCAAACCAATTCATATGAAGTTTTCTGATGAACATAGGGCTTTACTTGAAATAACTTGTCTGTGAAAATAGACAGTATCAAACTTGAGGAGGTAAGACAGACAAAAATTCAGTTTTAAATTGCATGCTGAACCCTATAGATAATTTGTCTCTGGCGTACAAAAAGTCTGTCGTCAGCTTAGTGGTCAGTCAGTCTTTATTACAATCGGTTTGACCAAAGATATGTGAATTTAAAGTTTTCGAGAGGATATCATCAATCGGTACGTATTCAGTTGTATTCCTGAGGGGTAGGACTAGGCAGAGATCGGACTCATTTCTTAAAGGTCGTTAAAAAAAAAAAAAAAAAAAAAAAAAAACTTTATTGAGTTACTAAATGATTCAATTCGGTGTAGCCCTGATTCCTAAACTAGTAAACTGTGTGTCCGGAATCAGTTCCTTCCCGTATTTACATTCCATTAGTAAGAACGACATTGAAAAAAGTTTTTTTTTTAAAAAGAGAGAAACAAACAATATAAAAAAAAAATTTAAATAAAAATAAAACTTAATTAGTTACAAACTTAATTAAAGCCTAATGCATGTGTTACGGTTCATATGAATGTCGGGGTGTGTGTGTGTGTGTGTGTGTGCATGCAGGAATGGCGATGAATGGATGTTGCGTATATGGCGAGATCTTTGCGAAGGAATGTGGTTATGTGTTTGTAGTTTCGAATTGGTAGTTTGTGTCTGTACGATGGATGGATGTTGGTTTGGGTTCACATTATTAGTGCAGGACGGTTAGTAAACGCTCTGTGTTCTCGTAGTCAAATTGTTTCAACCATGTGTACAGTTTACTTTTTACCTGGTGGTTGCTGTATTTTTTTATAGACTCTTTATCGTTTGCTTTGTTATACAGTCGTGCAGCTATATTGTCATAGTGTCTATCAGCAAACGCAGTTCTGGTTCGTGGGATTGGGCACCTGTCCAGTCTCTTGTTTCTGGTTGGAAGGGTTGGTACAATTTGTCTGTGATACCTCCTCAAGCATTGAAAAATAAAGAGTTGACGTACACTCAACACTTTAGTCTTCTCATAAACTACGGTAGTGGGATATCTTACAGGTAGATGCAACATAACTTTTAAGACAGCTCGTTGAGCCCTTTCCACTTCAAGCATATGAGTTTTGTGAGCCCCACCCCAAGAACAAATACAATAATTAATAATACATTGGCAGAGAGCATTATAGGTATTTATGAGCAAATTAAAGTCGGCGAATTGACGCAAAGTTTTAAAAATGTATAATAGTCTACGGGTCCTACTGGTTACAGCTGCAATATGGGGTGTCCATTTTAGTTTGTCATCTATTACGACTCCTAGGTATTTAATTTTGTCGACTTTAGTGAGTTCCAAACATGAGCAGAGGTTCCTTGAACAGTTCATACTTCTGTTACATGGGTGTGTGTGAATCTTGATTTGAAAATTAAGTTTTGGGTTAGAGCGTGCAGTTATATTAAAACAAAGATATTTAGATTTGGTTGCATTTAGAGATAGTAGACTGTCTTCTAGCCATGCGGTTACTTTACTAAGTCCTTGTTCTGTTGTGTTTTTTAATGTATTCCAATTTTTACCGTGAAACAGAAGTACTGTATCATCTGCAAACATAGTGACTTCAGCGTTGTCGAGTGCAATGTTGCACAACTGGTTAATATAAACAAGAAACAGTGAAGGTCCCAGTGTACTGCCTTGGGGAACGCCATAAGTACACGTTGCCTCGTTGCTTATATAGTTGTCCACTCGGACACGCTGCTTCCTTCCATCCAGATAACTCCGGATCCATTCCGTCATGATATTTTCATAGTTACAATCTTCGATCAAAATAAAGGTTACAATCTGGAATTTTTTAATTACTTCCCAATTTGGTACCAACAAGGGACATACTAAACATAATTATAATAACATGATGATCGTCTACAGGAGCTGCAACAAGTCGTGAAGCTGGGCCGCGCGTCGGAGGCGGCTCGCGAGTCCGCTGGTGAGGCTGGCGCGCCCACCGACGCGCTGCTCGCAGACTACGCGCTCACACCCGCGCCCGCCACCGCGCTGCGCACGCCCGTCCAGCACCACGACAGGTACCCTCACCATCATCACGATGCTGTCGCGGGAGACTGCCGTTTGATAGGAAGCGAGCCGAAAAATTTAGGCAATTTATTGGCGTATTCCTTCCTGTCTTGCTCGCATTAGATCAGTATCGTTCATGCTTATCTCTTCTTGTCAATTTTTCCCAATTGTATGAAATTACAGCTAATTAAATATCCAAGGTGTGTCATACTATAGTAACCACACTACGCCTGCCAGTTGGTGGTCTACATTCTATAACTCTGATTCCCCGTCGGCAAATATGATCAAGCCATCGCATCGCTATCCGGCTTGCTTGCTATATTTATAGCTGTTACGCGTGTAGTATACCACTTTTAATAGACACAGTGGGCACAATACATGCCTCATGTCCTACTATTTTGGCCTAACTGAATAACAACTTTTATTAAAATCTAAGATAATTTGCTAATGTGCTTTCAATGGTTCTCCGCCGTTTGTATCCTACGTTCTTTTTATTCTGTATTGTTGCTGTACGTTTTCGATGTGCAAATAAAGAATATTTATGTTTTATGTTATGTTAATGTTTAAATACACGATACTTATCACCAGCTGAAATATCTTGAATGATATGTTTCAGGATCCTAATGGAGGCACAGAACGTGATGGCGCTGACACACGTGGACACTCCGCTAAAGGGTGGGCTCAACACGCCGCTGCAACAGAGCGACTTTACCGGCGCGCTACCGCAGTCGCAGGCCCTCGCCACGCCCAACACCGTGCTCGCCACGCCCTTCAGGTAGGGCATTACTTTCCGTTACCATCAGCATTAGGTCCCCACTCAACACGCATCACCTCGAAATATCAGGTGAAAAGAAGCCAGTCTACCTAGACGAACATCTACCGGTTACAATGAGAAAACTATTTTACCAATCACGTCAATTCGCCAAACAAAATGACTTTCAGTTCTGCTGGTGTTCAAACGGAAAAATTTTCCTGCGTAAGGAGCCCGATACCAAGAGATACCTGATAAAAACAGAAAGGTGTCTAGTTAACGTACTAAAGAGTGAATTGATAATATGACTACACTTATTGCATGAGATTTGTATGCCCAGTTTTTGTACCTATTTAACTCTAAATTGTTTTGCCTATGTCTACTTTTGTTATTTTTTGTCTCTTTTTAACTCTTTGGTTGTTAAGAATAGAGCCTTGTATTCATTCATACCTACCATACACAAAATTTTCATAATATTTTACATTTTATATACTACAATTATTATTACACAAATTGGAAAATGTATACCTAATACATCTTACCCCTTAGTTTCACCACCGCAACACTTTAAATTTCTCACCAACTCCATGTTTTCAGAAAGTAAGTTTAGTACTCAATTTTCAAGTCCCAATGGGTACTCTTGACAATATTGCCTCGGAAATAGAATCACTCAGCCCCTCGGACACGTACATGTGTTCGGCCGAGCAATGTGCCCAATACTTAAATATATCGAATAACCAAATAAAAGTCATATATATGAACATCAGAAGCCTGAATAAGAACATGGACGAATTTGAAGTTTTACTCTCAATGGTTAATGTTCAGTTCGACATAATTGTACTATCAGAGTGTTGGCTTAGCAAGGTGGTTAATATTCCTATACTGGACAATTATACGTCACACCGATCAGCTAATATAAAAAATCAGAACGACGGCGTGGTAGTTTATGTAAAAAATAATATGGGTCTCGAAATATCTGAACCACCCTTCATTGATGGGAATTGCCTTATATGTAAATATGGTAGTGGTTTTGCATTGGTTGCTATTTATAGATCACCCTCCTATGAAAATGTGGAAAATTTTATCAATAGTTTAGACGCGGTCCTCGTTTCCCTAAACTCTTTCGAAAACATAGCAGTTGTTGGGGATATAAATATAAATATCGCAATAGGCATCTCTGATAACGTCACCAATAATTACCTAAACCTGGTTGCTTCACATGGCTTACTTCCAGCGTTTCAACTGCCTACTAGACTAGACTCATGTCTGGATCACATTATCCTCAAGTGTAATCAAAAAGCCACTACTTTACTAATCGACACTCAAATAACTGACCATATACCGGCTGCCTTTTGTATTCCTATAAATAAAATTGCACATAAACGGAATAAATTTACTACTCGCATAGATTACCATGCAATCGATCAGGACATTAAAGACTGCGACTTCTCTCCCATTCTTAATTTCTCCGACGCAAATCAAGCAGCTGATACCCTTGTCTCGAAAATCTCACAAATAATAAATAGTCACACCACTCTTGTTAAAGTCCCAAAAAGAAACCGAACTATAAAGCCATGGATTACACCAGGCTTGCTAAGATGTATTCGAAATCGAAATAGGCTACATCGAAATCATAAGAAAAACCCAGAAAGTGCAGTACTTCGTCTAACATACACTCGCTACCGCAATTTTTGTAATGACTTACTGCGAAAATTGAAACGAGACTACGAAACTAGAGAGCTAAATGTGGGAATGGAACGTAGAAGTCTGAGTGTAACGGAACGTAGGTAGTGTGTGAGAGATGACAGATAGGATGCAGTGTGTTGTGTGAAAGGGATGAAAGATGTAGGACGAATGACAGGTCAGGTAAGAGGGATGGAAGACGAGGTGCGTATGTGCGAGTGAGATGAAGGATGAGTATGACGCAGGAGGGATGGGATGACAAGATGGACAGACGATGGAAGTGCTCGGTATTTGCCATGTAATAAAACTAAATAAAACGTGTATAACGTGTATTTTTGGAAGATAAAATATAGAAAGAAGATTAATAATATCGCAGTTTGCTTTTACTCATACAACATCCCACAAATTTGGGGGCTCGTCCGGGATGTAGCCAGGAAAAACCTGGAATGTGACGACGCGACACACGAGGCACGAGGCGCAAGATAAGATTTATAACCTAAAGGTGTTCAAGTAGGTACTCTGTGATGATGTTTACGAAGAAGTTTAAAGGAGTTAAAGGAGTTAAAGAAGTTAAAGAAGTTTAAGATGTTTAAGAAGTTTAAGATGTTTAAGAAGTTAAAAGAAGTTAAAGAAGTTTACGAAGATAACGATGTTTACGAAGATAACGAAGAATTTAAGACGTAATAAAGATGACAGAGGAGAAGAAAGAAGATACCAGTACCAGTTTGGCCCTAAGCTTTAAGGAAGGAAATAACAAAAAATTCAGAACGATGACACTGACAGCTGCCGTCAAGAGGTTATGTTAAGCATCAACAAAGGAAATAATCAGAAGAATTCTCAGAGAAAGCGGTTAAAAGTTTGTTAAAACATTGGCAGTAGAACAGAGGAATCGTTCGATTCAGGCAGCGACGAGTGAAGGTACTTAAATAATAAATGAAAGGTGTACTACTTAAGCTCTATTTTGATGTTGTTAGTAAAGTTGAAATGTGAAATGTACTAAGTTAGTATAGTGGGTTTAGTACCTATACTATATTTTGTTTATTCATAAATAGGTTGATAAAATGTTGTCAAAATCAAGTGTACGAAGATAATTAATACTAATGTTTTCCGAGGGAAAGCATTTATGTATTTGAATATTGTTTGTTGTTGTAGTTTATAAATAGGTAATAAATAGTAATGTTTTCTATGTAAAAGCATTTACGTATTTAAGTATCTTTTGTTGTTCCAATTTAGATGTTATTTCTGTAATTCTGTTTAAGTAGGTATGATGTTTGGAAAGTACAGGTTAGATTCATTAATTAAGTCTTAAAAAGTTAAAGATTTAAAATACGTTTGTTTGTTTGTTAAAAGGTGGCGAGTTGTTACTTATTGTGTACTTATGTACTTAAGCTTATTAAGATGGATACCTAACAATGTTTCTTTAGTGTAAGTTGAATTTTTTAGATGTTGTAGCTTCAGAAAGTTTAAGGTTGATGAGATGAAGAGTGTGCAGAATGATGAAGAGGAGAAATGATGTGCTTGTGGGATGTGGTTACATATCTGGGGACAGATATGGGAGCAGGATGGCCGAATGTGGGAATGGAACGTAGAAGTCTGAGTGTAACGGAACGTAGGTAGTGTGTGAGAGATGACAGATAGGATGCAGTGTGTTGTGTGAAAGGGATGAAAGATGTAGGACGAATGACAGGTCAGGTAAGAGGGATGGAAGACGAGGTGCGTATGTGCGAGTGAGATGAAGGATGAGTATGACGCAGGAGGGATGGGATGACAAGATGGACAGACGATGGAAGTGCTCGGTATTTGCCATGTAATAAAACTAAATAAAACGTGTATAACGTGTATTTTTGGAAGATAAAATATAGAAAGAAGATTAATAATATCGCAGTTTGCTTTTACTCATACAACATCCCACATAAATAACTCCAAAAATAATCCGAAGGCACTATGGGATACAATAAAAAATATTGCTCACGTTCAGCGTCTCTCTCCTCCGCCCAGCGAACTGCTCAGCAGTTCTCACGATCCGAACGTAGCTGTCAACGAAGTGAATAAATTCTTCGCTAATATAGGAAAGAACTTGGCAACAAGAATCACAAATGAAAATATTATAAACGATCCAAACTCCACACCCAAGTCTTCCTCTTCACTTTGCAACTCCTTTGTTATGCTACAGGTGGATGAGGCGGAAATTGATAGAACGATAATGGGACTAAGGAGTGATTGCGCAGTTGGCTGGGATGGCATCTCGTCAAAGATCCTGAAAGTGTCCCGTGGAACTCTTGTGCCTCCCATTGCTCACATTTGTAATCTGGCCATCCATACCGGCGTTTTCCCTAGGATGTTCAAAAGAGCTGTAGTACACCCAATATACAAGGGTGGAAGTAGGGACCGCGTTAACAACTATAGGCCAATCTCTGTTCTTACGGCTCTGTCGAAGGTCTTGGAGAGGGTTCTAAACAATCGGTTAAAAAGTTATCTCGACTCACAAGCAATTATATCCGACCGCCAATTTGGTTTCAAAAACGGTGTATCGACTGAGGATGCTGTTATAAAACTAACCGAAAGTATAGTTAGAAAGCTTGACAATGGAGACAAATGCCTGGGTATTTTCCTTGATCTCTCCAAGGCCTTCGACACCGTTTCCATTCCTATACTTCTCGACAAATTGGAGAATATCGGTGTCAGGGGTACTGCCCACGGTATTTTTAGAGACTACCTAAGAGAACGTACACAATCTGTAAAGATAGGCTCACATGTGAGTGATGAGGCAGCCATAGACTACGGAGTTCCACAGGGAAGTATTTTGGGCCCGACACTGTTTCAAATTTACATTAATGACCTTTGTAAAATCTCACTTCCAAATTGCGAAATTGTTACTTACGCTGACGACACAGCACTTCTTATTAAGGGTAGAAACTGGTCGGATGCCAAATCATCAGCTGAGAAGTCCTTGCGAGTGGTTACAAGTTGGCTAATTAAAAATTTACTTACCTTGAACGTGGAAAAGACGAAGTTTATTACCTTCTCTATGAGATGTCCATCCCGGCCAGCGGTAAATTCTTTCACTATTGTGGCTCATTGCTGCCCGTCTGGTACACGAAACTGCGAATGTCTAAGCCTCACAAGAACCACAGAGATCAAGTACCTAGGTGTACACATTAGCGAGAGTCTAGACTGGCGGAAACATCTTGACTCTTTAACAGCGAGAGTGAGGAAACTAATATTTATTTTTAAAAAACTACGGAACTGCGCCGACAATAAAACTCTAAACATAGTCTACAACGCTCTGGCTCAGTCGATAATCTCCTACTGTATACCGGTCTGGGGTGGTGCACCTAAAACCAGCCTTATACAGTTGGAAAGAGCGCAAAGGGCGGTGTTGAAGGTTATGACGCGTAAACCCTTCAGATACCCCACCACACAACTGTATCTTGACACTAACGTCCTCACCGTGAGAAAGCTTTTTATTCTTAGAACGACCCTTAGAAAGCACTCCTCCACGGACTGCATCACTGGGACGAATCAAAATCGAAGACGGAAAGAGCCCGCCTGCCGTACCGAGATATCTAGAACAGCTTTTGCAGACCGGCACTATCATCTTATGGCACCTTACCTATACAATAAAATAAATAACACCTTAAATATTCAACAGTTAAATAAATTCGAAGTTAAGAAAAAAACTAGGGAATGGTTATTAAAAATGGACTATGATGAGACTGAAACACTATTAAACAGACTTAACATATGAAATAAAACACGATCATACATATGCAGGCACACACACACGCACTCACAAACCCATCTACACAGCATACGTATACACAGGCATACAAGCGCTCACTTCCCTTGAATTATTTTTTAATTAATTTGCATTGTTTACCTTTGTTAATTTTACCTTGGAACTTGTAATGCTGTAAGTAAAGGTATAGCATAAATAAGTAAGAGTGACGGACCACTGACTGACATCCAGGTTGCAGGACTACCTATTCCTGGAAGTCAGGACCAATATCCTTACCCTTAACTTAAAGATAACTTCTCTACATTGTATTTGTACTGTTTTGGTTACCTATACTGTACTACATTGTTGTCTTGTAAAATAAACAATATATAGATTATCACGCATCTGGATGCGAGGAGCGCCGGAGCGTATGTAGTTGATAAAACATCTTATTTCCTCTTTTGAACTCTTAACCTTTCTGACCTTGAAATTTGCATACTGTGTTGTCCTTTTTAAGACAAAGGGCAGAAAGACTTAAATTTTTTCTCACAATTTATATTCACAGATCATCGCGCAGTGAAGTATCGACTCCTGGCAGCTTCAACACGCCCAGCCACGGTCCCGGACAGCCTGGTCTGACTGTGTGTATCATACCAATCCGTTACTCATTTGAAGCGTTGCTGAAACTGGAACTGTAATAAATGTACGTCTGTTACAGACTCCAGGACTGCGAGATAAACTGAGCATCAACCCGGAGGACAGGATGGGAGGCGGTGATACGCCACAATTAGCTAATCAATTACAAAAACAGGTACACAAACATTACATTTTTTTATTTGTAAGGTAACAAAATATTGTTGTAGATATCATACTCGTACATTACTCTGTATGATAATTTTGGAGAAAGAACTGAGAGCAGTGTAGTGTTTCTACTGATGTAGAGTGGAGACAAGACATGCATTGATAGATCAATCAGATTGAACAGATGTGGAATGCAAACAATTTGATTGATCTGTCTGCTTCAGTGGAAAAATCAAGCAATACAGGTTCCAGCTTAATATGCTGACACTTTTTAAGAGGATGATCAGACCATAAAATTTAACAACTGTCTCTATCGGACCAACATCGAAATCGCGAAAAAAAAGTCCGCTGTCCCATACATTTGGCTCGAGTAGGCTTGCCGTTTTGTATGGGACAGCAGATTTTTTTCGTGATTTCGATGTTGGTGCCATAAAGAAAGTTGTTCAGTTTGACGGTCTGATCACCCCCTTAAAAAGTGTCAGCATATTAAGAAGGACCCTGTATACACCACTATTTTTTAATTACACTAAATAAGTTAAGAGTGAATTAAGATAATAAAACTTAACTATCCCCTACTTAGGTTAACTATAGGAACATGGGTCGAAAAACGAGAAAAACTGATTTATCTTCCGAACAAAAGTGTGGATCAGTTAGTAGATTTTTTATGGAAAAGTGAGATAACGTAGCTTGAATCTACCTTACCAACATAAACCGAAAGTATTTTTGAACTTGAATATTTCATAAGTCAACTTAAATAAAGATAATGTTTTCCTCTACAGTTAAAAGTGTCAGTCCGCAACGCGCTCCAGTCGCTGCCGACGCCGCGCAACGACTACGAGATCGTTGTGCCCGATAACGACGCAGACGACGCGGCGGAGGGCGCGTCGGCCGCCATGCTGATAGAAGACCAGGCCGACGCCGACGCCAGGCTCGTGCAAGAGCAGGAGCAGAGGCGTTAGTCTAATATAGTTCAATCATTCATAGTATAATATAAACAACATTATGAACTACGAAGTTATTCGTAGTCTACGAAGACGTTTTTGCGATTTTGTTATTTTAGAGAAGATGCGGCTAGAAACTAAACAACATCACATCTTATAAATAAGCACAGGATACAAAACAAAATCTTTTTTAGAGTTTTGTACTTAAATGGTGCCATCGGGACCCTATTACTAAGCCTATCCTTCCATCCGTCTGTCCTATCTATACAGGACTGTATCTTTTGCATCGGAATAGCTGGACTGTTGAATTTTTTATAGTAGATTACACACAGAAGACAGAAAAGTAAGAAAGGTCTCAGATGCCTTGTAATATTTCTTATTTACTGCCCGAGGTTAGTATACTATTTTTCTCCTCGACGGAGGTGGAAAGCGGCAACATTGTTTAGCGCAGCGGTATGAAAATTGGAGGGGAGAAATACTCATACAAAAAAGTTTTTTTTTCATTATTTGTTTTTGCTATATCGTAAAAACAGTAATACATACAAAGTATGTTGCCAACCATACTGACGCGATTATGAAGTCCGTACTGATTGCGAAAGGGCATCGCACTCCAGCGAGGTGCAAAGTTAATGTGACTTGGTTGTATGTTGTGTGCAGGTAAAGCAGCCCTGGCGCTGCGCTCCATGGCGGTGCAGCGGGACTGCGCGCGGCCCGCCGACGTCAACAACAGCGTGCTGCGCGGCGTCGGCGGACAGCTGACCGCGCTGCAGCAGGCAGAGGAGCTGCTCAAGGCTGAGATGGTCACTATGCTGCACTACGACGCGCTGCACGACCCGCCCTCCAGTGAGTCACTGTGCATATTGATAAACTGTACATAAGGAAGCTAACTTCATCATGGTCTTATTATTAGAAACAAATCTAATTTATGTCAATTTAGGCTTACTAGAGCGCGTCGGTGGCGCGTTGCGGAGAGCTATGGAAACTCAATCTTGAGGTCCAGGTTCGAATCCGTAGTCCGCACGGATGACATGCCATGTACCAATGAGTTTTTCTAACCTATGTACTGCTCTCAAACGGTGAAAGAAAATATCGCGAGGAAACCTGCATATTATGCTGAAGTAGAAATTCCGATGCGTATGTGAAGTCTACCAATCCGCATTGGGCACGCGTGGTGGACTAACTCATTGGCAACCATAGGCCGGCTTCATGAGGAGCCAACCACCCATTTTTATCTAGTGTCTTCTTTACCCAGGTACCGAGCGGTTTAGATACTCATGACAACATGTAAAGTTAACCCTAATAATTACCTCACCAGATATAGAAAAGAAACGAGCAGTCCAACTACAAGCGGCTCACCTCGCCTACCTAGAACAGCATCCGTACGAGGAGTTCACGGCCGACGAGCTCGCGACCGCCAAGAGAGAGATGCAGAAGGAAATGGAGGTCGTCAAGGGGGGCATGGGACACGGCGATCTTAGTATAGATGCGTATACGCAGGTCTGGGAGGAGTGCTTAGCTCAGGTACGTTATTATTGTTATTAATAATTTTGTTTGTTGAAAATTGATACTTTAAAGAATTTATTTAATATGTATGTGTATTCTCACGAATTCCCCGAGGGGGTAGTCAGACATTCTGAAAACTCAGAAACATCCACGTTTCACTAGTACCGAAACTCTGTCCAATGTGACGGGATGTGAGCCCGTCGCCACTTATAATGCCGCCACAGATACATGTCTCGAAGTTGAAGCATGTAGGTTTCCTCGCGAAGTTACCAAAAAGCTACTGGTGTTACAAATCGTACATAAATTCTGAAAAACTCATTGATACGAGTAGGCCTGGACGGGGTTCGAACCATCGCCTGCACGCCAGGCATGGTGTCTCTCCACCATACCATTTCGGATCTTATTTAATCTTATTATAATAATCTTCTTATTTAATAATCAAATACTTATTTTCAGGTTCTATTCTTGCCAGGTCAAAATAGATACACGCGAGCTAATTTAGCCAGCAAAAAGGACAGGTTAGAGTCAGCAGAGAAACGGTTAGAACAAAATAGAAATCACATGGCTAAGGAAGCGAAGAAGTGCTCCAAAATGGAGAAGAAACTTAGGGTACTGGCAGGTAAATTACTTTTACATAATTATTTTAGTTATTCTTTCTTTTTAGTGTAGAGTAGAGTACTATAGGTACCACATTTTTCTATAATTTCATACAAATGTGAAAAACGGACAAGAGGTAGGCATGTGCGTTACTACCTACCTCTTCTCGATAGAGTGCTAGTGAGATAGGACTATACTGTTAAATAAAAATATGCTGTATGGGCAGGCGCACAACTGGCGAAGCACAGCGCAGAACACTTCTCACTGCCAAAACATTATCGACTTTGCTCGAGTTGAAATAACATCAAAAATCTATCAGTCGCTTCGATGCTCTCAGGGACTAGCAGTTGCGAGAGTTGCAGCGCCTTGCCAGGTGTGCGCCGGCCCTAACCGGCTGTACCTCCGTCTGTCAAGGCATCCGTCTTATGGTTGAACCTCATTTAATAGCACCGCATCGCATTTTTCCGTCGCTCCATCCTTTTCTGTCACTCAGGAACGTCATTTGCTAGACCATATAAGATAGACGGAACGCATTCGCGCGCGATAGCACGGCCGCGTGCGACGTGACGCGGCTGAGTGACAGAAAAGGATGGAGCGACGGAAAAATGCAATGCGGTGCTGAGTGATGTCGTTCAACCCTTATACTGCGACTATGCAGTCTATTTAATTACTTTAGACTGTCGACTGCAGTTTTTTTTATAGTCGGGGAAATCTACGGATTTTTGTATGGAGAAGGTTGCATTAATTGCACTTTAGGGGATTCTTTGGGAATGTAGTAGATACATACATGAAAAACATAAATTCTCAATAATCCCCGGTTTTTTATTGTGTATTATTGAATAATTAAGACATTTACAAAACATTAAATTTAGGTATGAACAAAAAATGGAAAACTGGTGATTTTGTACAGGACGGCTTCGCTCAATACGTTTTACTTATAACAGTAATAGTCCCCGGTTAATATCGTAAATTTGAGTAGATATTTAATATTTTGTAAGTCTTAAAAAATTCTAACCTCAAAACTTAATTATTTACTGTTTGTTTGTACACATTAAATTTGCCTTGTGATAATTAAGTGTCTCTTTTGCTGGTATGATGGAAGAAATATCTTTAGAAATAAGCTTGTCCTTTGCACATTTAATTCGATTTTTAGGTATTTCTCAGGTTCCTGAGCCTGTATAACCATGAAATCTGGAAAAAAGTGCTATAAACTAATACAGATATACGTTCAAACACAATTTACTAAAGTGTCTTTAATGCAATCTCAAACCGTATTTTTCCCCGACTATTAGCACTTACTCAAAACGTTACGACTCTTTTGTTTCTAAGGTAATAAAATTTTCAGGTGGTTACCAAAGCAGAGCGGCGTCGCTCATAAAACAGTTCCAAGAGCTGCAGGACCAGATAGAGCAAGCCAACTTGGAGCTGTCCACCTTCAAGTTCTTGGCTGAGCAGGAGAAGGCTGCCATTCCTCGTAGGATAGAGGTACGGCTTTTATGTTTAGTCTTACTTAACAACTCTGTTTTTTACAGTTTTGTACCCAAAAGGTGCCAATGGGACCGTATTCATAAGCCTAAACTGTCCAACCGTCCTTTCTTGCTTTAATTTGGATTTGCTAACAAATAATAAAAAATACAAAAATAACAAATAGCAAAAATCGGCCAAGTGTGTGTCGGTCGCGCGCTAAGAAACCCGAAGTAATTTATGGTATATTTTTGGTCACTTTTTCATAACTATTTTGTGTTCTTTCAGTCACTAACAGAAGACGTGAACAGACAAACGGACCGAGAGAAGCAACTACAGAAGAGATACGCAGAGCTACAGGCTGAGTTGGAAGACCTTCACAAAGGAAAACACGTCAAAGAGACGGAAGTCAGGCCCATGGAGGAATAGTGTTATATACAATGTTTCTATTTATAAAATTAATATACTTGTCGATCAGTCATTAATGCATTGTAAAGGTTCATTGATAAGGAATAAGGGAATCTCGTCGGTAGTTTGTAGAAAGGCGAATAAACCATTTTTCGCAAAAACGTTTTTTTGGCTAACCAAAAAAACGTCATCGTTCTAAAATGATGGCCTGTTTTTCTATAGATTAGTTTAAACGACGTACAGTCAGCAGCAAAAAAGATGTATGCACTTTTACTACGTTGTAGTATAAAGATGTATCCACTTTAGTACTACGCGTAGTACTAAAGTGTATACATCTTTTGCATGAGGAGGCATATATCTTTTTGCTGCTGACAGTACCTTAAAGACCACGGGAACAGGGTGATATTCAATTGGTATAACGGCGAATATCACAAGCTCGCTGAAGGGAGACTGCTTAGGTAAAGGGCGAACGTCCTTTTTTTCTCTAATCTCCTTACACAGATTATTAGTAGTGAAATAATTATTGGGTACCTACTAAAACAACTAAATAAAAAGAAATTAACAAGGTTTCCGTTAATACTTATTAAAAACCGTAATTGAAACTTAGAAACTGCTCTCCTGTACAATTATTAAAATGACGCTTTCGCCCTTTCTACAAAACACCGACGAATTCTATCCGTGCGCGCAGTAGGGCCTGGGGGCTATGTTTCTCTATTTCACACATTCTAATTCGTAAGGTCAGGTTAGGAAGGCTGGAGGACCCAAAAATGTCGAATGTACCAAACGGGCTAGTTCCCCAAATCGTCTAGTGTCCTAAGCTTACGCAAATGTGACGTTTTGCTAATGTGACATTGTGCGCCTAATAATTTTTTATTGAAATGTGCGCGCATCTTGGGACTAGCACATTTCGGAAACTAGTTCATTTGGTACATTTTATATTTAAGAAATTGTACAATGTGGTACTAGTCATTTTAGGACACAAAGGGCCACGGTCTTGGATAAGTTCTTGTTAGCCTATCTGACAGCTGGTTTTACATAAGTATATTGTATGAAAATATGTCAAATGATCTGTCAAATAAGCTGACAAGAACTTATTCAGAACTGGTGAAACAGGCCCTGAACATTTTGCGACTAGACTATTTGAGGAACTAGTACCGTTTGGTACATTATTGAACATTTTGGTGCACTAGTCAATGCCGTCCTAAGCCAAGTTGGGTAAGTTCGTTCAATAGCTCTGAAAAGATTACAATCAGAGTATCAAAATAATATCAATAAAATTGTATGTAGTTCCTAATGCTATTTGCTATTTTCAATTTCAATATTCAAGAGTTTCAGAGAAGTTTGAAGGTAGACGGACTTCCCTAACCTGTCTTCATGCCGGAATAAAAAAATACCACACTGGGGGACTGTTTAGGCTCAATTCACATCTGAGGGCCTACCGTGAGTTTTTCCTGTAATTTACTACTGTAGTTACGTCTGCAATTCGTATGACAGAAATTCGTTCTCAACGTAACCACTAGGAGCGCTGTACGAAATTCAATACAAAATTGGTGACGTAACTACAGTAGTAAAGTACGGTGAACTCATGGTAGACCTACAGAGAAGCAACGATGCGTCCGTCCAGGGCTGCCAGTAGATTTTTTATAATTATTCAGCCAGGTTCCCAAAATTATACAAAATTGACTCGCAGGATACATACAGGTGTAAAAACCTCCGAAACGAAAAAAATAATGTTTTTTCTGATTATTCATCACGTACCTAATTTGAACTCAGATCGATATTTTCATTCCCAACAGGTATTTTTATCAACTTTACAGCATTTTTTGGTCCTCGGTTGAATCGAGAGAGACAACATTTTACAAAACTTGAACGAAACATGATGTTTTTGCTCGATTGAATTGTAACGTGACTGATTATAGTGACTTTTATCTTTCTCTTCTGCTATTTACCGACTTAAGCAGAGCTTTTCAGTTGAAAATATTTATTATGTATCTAATTATACATGAAGGTCCAGGATACATAGAGGATACAAACAGCTACCCAATTATACAGTTTTTGTATCCAATTATACAATCTGGCAGCCCTGCGTCCGTCATTTGTTTACGGTGGGAAGTTTTACCTTATAAATTGAACAAACCTGAGTTGCTCGTGAGTCGTGGCGCCTTTTCTTCTCGTTCTTTGTTCTCACTTGATATTAAATCTAAAGGCGCTATGCCTTAACACTTTGTATATAACATATTTTAATATGTTATGCAACATTTTGCACTGTAACTACCACCTTCATCGCTTTCCAAGTGAATATAGCCTTAATGGCTGGCGCACACTTGGCGAAGTGAAGCGCAGATCATTTTTCACTGCCAAACCCGTAGATAAAGTATGTCTAGATAGCATACCTCACGCTTCTAACGTATAAAACAAAAGTGGCTAACTTTCTTAGGTTGGTGATCGTGAGGCGCCATACAAATTATCTGTCTGCGTGTGTAACAGACACGGTTTATCAACTAACACTATTAAATCTCTTGCCGTCACTTTTTGTCTTGATGACTAGTAAAAGCTAGCAAGAGATATAATGGAGGATTAACTTTAATGAGTGTTTCTGCGACTAAGTCTAACAGTTCACTGATATTTTTTTCGACGCGTTCGTAGCTCTTCGACTGTCAATCTTGACATAACTTATCAAAGGCGAAACCATGCGTTGAAATAATTAAATTAAGACTAGGTTATCCCAGTGCAAGCGTCTCTTTCTTGCAAGCATAAATTTACAATTAGCCATCCCGCTCCAATTGAAAGCAGGATCGCAGAAAAACGTGTTTTTCGTCAATATCTTTGCTCATGGGAGTTTCTAAGCTAAAAATTCTTCTGAGTTCACTAGAAATATTTAATGTATTTATAAGTACAAGAATAAAAAGTTAAATATCAGCAGTTTAATCATAGTATTGAAAAAACATAACAAAAAGGGGTAACTTTGGGATGTTTTTCTATCTAGTAAACTTAATCTAATCGTGTAATTGAGAACAGTCGCCCATCCGCCCGATCCTTAAATAAGACATAATTTAATTTCAGACTTTAAAACACAGTTTAAAACACTTTCGTTCGTGTTCAAAAAACGGCCTCGACGGGATAACAGCGTCTTAATCAATTAACAAAATTACTAGTCCCACCCGTCCAGTTGAAAAATTCTATGCGCTGCGCTTCGCCAGCTGTGCGTCGGCTCTAATGGTGGTACCATAATAGCAATGGGTTATGGGTATGGTACCTACGAATAAAGAAATTATTCGTAGTATGGTAACCATTTCTTATATTTCCGACCAAATGAAATTAAATTATCCTTTTGACATAATTATAGATGTTTGTAGACGAGACGATATATAAATAAGAGAAGTACATAATAAAGTCATGAGTTCATCAGAAATCTTCGTTTTATTTTAGAAGATTCAATTTTTTTACAACATGATTTAAACTTAAAAATTATCAGAATTAAATATGGAATCATACAATAATTGAAATGTTCACTTTGAATTTGAAAACATTATTAACATTAAATTAAAATGATCGTAAATTCTTTACAATTATAACAGCACCTGTACAGTACATGCTTATACACTATAATTTATATCACAGTATTTTATCCAGACCAGCTGGAAAGAGTCCAAGAATTTAAGCTTTTAGATGATGGACAGTTCTCGGAAACAGTATTTGACTAAGCACAATCAAGTCAACCGCGAATTGCCGGGGTTACGATACATTGATCGATGGTTTGTCTAAACAAAAAGCACGATTAGTGTCAGACTTGCCGAATTTACGCGTCTAATAGGAAAAAATGGCGCATACTTTTATGTCACCGGTATATGGAAAAACATTGTATCTACGATAAATTTACGTCGCGTAAATTCGGCAGATGTGTCGCTACACTTAGGGCACAGAATAGGTAATAGTATATCTTACGGTGCCTGTCCATTGACGCAGAGATAGGCGGCGGAGCGGAGAAACCAAGAAGTTTGGAATCCTCTATAGTGGAGTGCAGACTGCCTAACAAGACGGGAAACATGATAATACTCCTTTGTGGTCGGTAAGGATGGTTCTTCTCCGTAGTTTTTTTTTAGTGACGTTTTTTACGAACTTTGTCCCAGCTCTGTCCCTTTCTAATCCAACGTCAAAAATTGACGTCATTCAATTTTCGTTGTGACGTCATTGGATAGAAAGGGACACACGTAAAATTGGAAATATCGACGACGGAGTCGATCGTCAATTTTCTTTTATCAATGCTTCTAAGGAAGAGTGGGATCCTTTATGATTCTAGATCCATGTCCATCCCTTACTACGGGTATACGCTATTAGCTGATCTATATTATTATGAATCTATGATGAAGTGACATCTCGGAGTCAGGTGGTTGTCCCATACCATTTATATGAAGTGAAATTTTGGAGTCAGATGGCCGAAGTACAAAAAAGTGGATACGTCGATAAGGACAGCAATAAGTAGCGGTCTCCTTTTTTAACTAGAGCGAATTTGCTATGTGCATCTCTTACTGAGTGATATGACAAGACACGTGCTTCCTTCTAGTGCCTTCTCTTTCTACGGCGGCAACATTCGTTAACGGTCAAGAAGTTTGGAATCCTCTATAGTGGAGTGCAGACTGCCTAACAAGACGGGAAACATGATAATACTCCTTTGTGGTCGGTAAGGATCGTTCTTCTCCGTAGTTTTTTTTTAGTGACGTTTTTTACGAACTTTGTCCCAGCTCTGTCCCTTTCTAATCCAACGTCAAAAATTGACGTCATTCAATTTTCGTTGTGACGTCATTGGATAGAAAGGGACACACGTAAAATTGGAAATATCGACGACGGAGTCGAACGTCAATTTTCTTGTATTAATGCTTCTAAGGAAGAGTGGGATCCTTTATGATTCTAGATCGAATAGAATAAGAATGCATGAAATCTCGGAGCTGAGATTTTATGCAATCTTATTGGTTAATAAAACTCAGTTTCTCCGCTCCGCCGCCTATCTCCACGTCAATGGACAGGCACCCTTAGTATGGGACGCAGTTCGCCACGTCTCGATCCGAAAGGATGCGTACAGGGTCCCATACTAATCGTACTTTTTGGGTCGTAACACTTACAAGGCCTAAGTTAATTTGATTACCCGTCATAATACTCAATATTGTGAATATTTCGAGTACAATGACTGGCGATACGTACACGTAAATTCAAGGACTAATCATAATTAAATCTTACTAACTACTATCGTCGGAATCACTTTGTATCAGTAGCCTGGCGTTCTTATTCTTCCGCCTGATGAGTGGGCTACCATCGTGGTCCAGTGTGGGCGGCGAATCTGGTCTAGGTTTGGATTTCTTCTTACGTTTCCGTTCTTCGAGAAGCATTTCTGCTATCTCAAGTTCCGACATATCGTTCGCTTGCGTCATACCGATGTGCGAGTCTACACAGAAGCTGTCCTGTAAAATAAGTATGATGCCCATAAAAATAGGTGTTTATTTTAAAGTATCATCCATTGGTGATCAAACCCAAAATTTTTGCTTTGAATTATCCACGACCATGCAAGATCATGATCAATAATTATAAATAGCACAAATAACATAACATAAATATTCTTTATTTGCACACCAAAAAAAAATTAGCACCTAGTCAATTTGTCGTGGGCAATAAGTTAAGAAAAGTGAAGTGAAGGGACGAAAAGATCCAATTCTGATTTGCAAATATAATTTATTTATCAGAAAGATATACTATCCGAACCATCTATGACGTTACTAAACCTGTTCTAAGAATAAGTGAGAGGAAGTGTTTCAAATCTTCAGTTTCTGTAATTAAAATTAAAATTTCGTTGCTATTTGAAATTGAATATAAGTCTATCATTATATACTTCGGGTCGCTGCGCCAAATACTTTGACTGGTTGATTGATGTGATTGGCACATAAGTTTATTGTACAATTAGAGACCCTAGCGTCTTTCAAGCGTCGTCGTCGTGCCAGCGTCGACAGTGTAAAAAGCCAGCTAAAAGACGCTAGTGTCTCTAAATTGTTCAAAATAGCCTTAGAGGCATTAGAACTTATAAGATCAGAAACTTACCATCTCATAATTGTCCTCTGCAACGAACTGCGAGAATACATCAAGGTTACATTTATTTGGCAGTTGAGGTATCTTGAAAACTCCTTTCACTGGACTCCTGTTAAACAAATAATTACATTATTTAAGTTGACACGCATTTAAACTAACTATAGTTAGTAGGTGTTATAAGGCCTAACGAGTTGTAAAGAAATTAACGCAAAATTAAACAGTCGTTATAGCTGAACTGCTTGGGAAAGAGCCTTCCCAAGAATCCCAAGTGACGACACCTGAGTTCTGGCTAATCTATCCATAACGGCATGAGATATGGGGATCTTAAATGAATGTGAATGAGGCTAAAGAGGTGTGTCAGAGTCGTAGCGTGTGGCGGTCCGTGGTCTATGCCTACCCCATGGGACAGTGGCGTGGGTAAGTATGTCAAATGAACAAAAATTGTGTGAGAATTTATTACTTGCGTTCCTTGCGAGGCGAGGTTTCAGTGTAGGGACACACCTGAAGAACGTTCCGCGCCGAACGTTCGGTTGAATACGCGCGCAACACTTTTCCCTATACCGGCGACACACCAGTACGCGCCATTTTTCCTAGTAGACGCGTGTTCAACGGAACGTTCGGCGCGGAACGTTCCGCAGGTGTGTCCCTACACTTAAAGACTCGTATACTTACTTGATGGATCTAATGTAGTGCGCCTGCATGTCCTCGTGGTGCGTCACGTTGTCGTCGCAGATGAACTCGGCTATGCTGCCGGCGCTGTCATCCGTCAGCTCGTCGGCGCTGTCCTGCCCGTCCGATATCTCCGCCTCCAGGTCCAGGAACGAGTTGTCTTTTATGCGCTTTTTCTGGAACATTTCAATGTTACTAATTAGTTTGATGCTCTATGATCACTTTACTACGTACTAGCTTTTACCCGCGACTTCTGTCTGCGTGACATTTTCACGCAATTGTACGTCTTCAGGGTGGAAGCTATCTCCCTGTCCAACTTTATCACGATCGGTTTAGACGAAAAGGTAACAAAAATACTTTTCACACTTTCGCTTTAAAATTATTAGTGTGATTACTTTCCCATAAAGAATAGCTTGAGATGAGCCAGACCTAACCAGACAGATCTTGCATGCATTGCATCTGTCTAAACAAAATTCTGGAATTCGCAAGAGACTAATAATTATTATGTGGTATCTATGTTAATTCCCCAAATATATTTCTAGATAAATCTTCATATTTTACTTACTTTTCGTACTTTATGATTTGTGATGGAGGTGCTTTTGTTAACTTTCGTCGGCCTCTGACTTCTAACGTTACTAATATTATCTTCAATAAAGTCGTCGTCGCTATCGCTAAACGCTAGTTTTCGTTTCTGAGAATTTTCTGCTCTTTGACTGAATATTGAATCAAATTTATTTTTCGGACTATTAACTTTAGTGTTACGTCTAAACATCTGCAGCATTTCTAAGTTATTTTTTCTGACGTATTCTTTGTCTTCCTCAAAGCTGTTATCAAGATTATCCATTATCGGATTTTGATTCTCTTTCTGTGACAATATCTTTTGTGGAGAAATGACGAAATTTATGTTAGCATCATTGTTAAAATGTTTGTTCATTTTGTTGGATGTCAAAGCAGCTAATACTTTTTCTTGTAATGTAAGTTGTTTTTTAGTTTCAGTGTCTAGTTTTGGCCGTTTATTAAAAAAAGGTGAATTCGTTATTTCGTATTTATCATCTAATTCTAACTTTCTTTTCGAGTTCGTTGGACTTCTAAACGGTTCTTCGTTTAATTGAATAAAACTGTTACCAACATCTTGACTTTGTATGTTACAACTTAATTCTTTAGTATTAATTTCATTAATTTTCTCATCTAGTTCATATACTTGAGTATCTTCAGAATCACTGTCACTTTCCAATATAATTAAGCTTTCGGCTTTCTTTTGATGAGAAATATTAATTTTACTTCTGTTATGATCTGTAGAAGTATTTACAACCTTCTTTCTTTCAGCTTGAGTTAAAAGTATTGGAGATGTACTTCTGTCATCGTTTATAATAGGAGATTCTTTTTTAAATACGCTTGTTTTTGTTATTGTGGATTTTTCATGGTCGGTTTTGTTAATCATGTCAACTAGTTGGGTTATTGTAAACATACTTTTATTGCTCGTATCTGCTGTACTATTTTGTAGTAGACTTGATTTTGGATTTCCCTTTTCGTCAGATAAAATTGTATTATTATTAGTGGGCTCTGGTATCAATCTTCTTTTCACGTTGCTTGTTGGAGTAGAACTTTGCGGTAAATTTTTCTTAGTACTCAATTTAAATTTACGAACTTGACTGCAAAGGATTGGGGATGTACTACTGGCCGGTTTACCAGATAAAATTGATGGACTAGTTTTAAATTCTTGTATAGGTTTGACTATGTTCTTTTGAGTTATTCCAGTATTTAAAAGGTTTCTTTCTGGAGTTTTAGAAGCTTTATTGACGTTATGATTTAAATTTTGGTCATTTTTTATTTGCTTTTCTGGTGTTTTTTCTTTGTGAGCGCTCTCGTCTGAATCAGCAAAAATGTCGTCTATACTGTCTAAACCAAAGAACCCTAAAGCTTCCTTGGGATCACTGGAATTCTTTTCTTTGACTTCAATTTCTTTAGTAATCGCTTCCTCAGGGCTGCTCTCAGCAAATATATCCTCAATATCTCCAATATCGAAGTTTTTATCCAAATTATCATCAAGATTTTTATCAGTCCCCGCTTCGGGTGATGTTAAGTCGATTGGAGAATCGAAGTCGAATTCCAAATCGAAATTGTTTTTACTATTGTTTTTATTGTCTACATCTAGGTAGTTTGTTTCAGTTTTCACAACATCCTGATTACTCAAATCTAGATTTTCGTCATCATTTTTAGCACACTTCAATATTAAATCTGCAGTAAAATCGTCAATTAGATCAACGTCCGGTAAGTTAGGTTCACTAACGTACGTAAACAAGGCGGGTTTCTTTTTGTTATCCCTCAATTTTAGTAAGATACTACAATTGCATATAATGTCGCAAATAAAGCAACTTTTGCAAGTATTCGTACTTTCCACGTTCAAATCTACTAGTAAATTAATCAATCGCGTTGGAACACTGCCGTCATTTTGGATGCCCAAATCGTTAATTAATTTAGTGTAATTTTTGGTAGATTTAGTAGCAGTGCTGAATAAGGCTCGAATGTCGCCATCTTTTTTGCCCGGAGATTTGAACAACGGTTGCTTCTGTTTCTTTTTAGGCTGTTTTGTTTTAGCCGGAGATGACAGTTTCGTTGGAGTGGAAAGTTTGGCTGGCGATGATATTCTCGCAGGGGATGACATTATGACGTTCTGTGTCGCTAGGTCTTGGGTGTTGAAAGCTGTAAATTATAAATACGTTAACACATTCACTATCATCCACTTTAGTAAAATCTTGTTACGACGTTAGTGTTGATTTACTTAGTTCATAATTGTTTTAAGTATCACACAGTGGCAATTCTGAGGGCATTATAGAGACTTGAATACTTATTTCAAGATATTACAAGAAAATCAAACATGTTTATGAATATATGCTACGTCAACCTGATTCGTGAGAGCAGCATGTGCCCTGCATTGGGAATAGAAATAATGTTAGGGTGACCGTAACTTTTTTTGATCTAGAAGTATTTCAACACATACTATGTGCCGTGGTGGTCCAGTGGCGAGTAACCTTGCCTGCCGTGCAGGAGGCAATGGTTCGATCCCCGTCCAGGCCGACTCGAACCAATGAATTTTTCGGAATTTATGTACGATTTGTTACACCACTGGCTTTTCGGTGAAGGAAAACATCGTGAGGAAACCTGCATGCTTCAATTTCGAGGCGTGTATTGTACCCACTGTCCATAATAAGTGGCGACGGGCTCACCCCCCGTCACACTGGACAGTGTTTCGGTACTTCTGGTGAAACGTGGATGTTCTGGGGTTTCAGAATACCCCCTGGGGAATATAGTCGTGAGCATATATTTATGCTTATTTTACTTACTAGGGTTCTGACTAGAAGCAGGCATATCGAATCTCTTCGCGTCGCTGTTCTGCAAGAGTTGTGCCAATATCTCCGTGTCCTTCGAATGATCTACGTTCACAGTGCTCTGCAAATTTCTCTGCCATTCTAACCACGTGGACAACTTCAATGTGCTTTGCTCTTCCGCCATACTGATCTCATTTATTTTCTCTGTTAATTACAAAACAATTATTAATGAGATTTCCATTTTAGAACCAAGGTTAAAAGGGACACGTTATCGGATATATCCAGCAGACATCTGAAACATGCTCAGCACGTCAACGTGTTGAAAGGTTGAAAGGGACAAACAAACGATTGGGCCGTTATAGGGAACAATCTAGCTTGGCTTGTTTAGCACTTTAAAGTGATGATCTACAAACAGAGTTATACTTTCAGATTTAATTCACTTCTATTAGGTAATATCTTTCTTGTTCGATTGAAAAACCGCACTCGAAGGAACTAAAACATGCTAAAAAAAATACTAAGCCCGCGACTTCGTCTGCATTACGTTTAAAAAAGTTATGCAAATCCAGAACATATTCTATCTGTGTGCCAAATTTCATTCAAATCAGTTCAGCCGTTTATGCCTGATGGAGTTACAAACATTCAAACATATAGTCAAAATCTTTCACATGTATACTTAATATTATAAAGAGGAAAGATTAGAATTTTTTGTTTGTTTGTAATGATTAGGCTCCGAAACTACTGGACCGATCTGAATAATTATTTCACCATTAGAATGCTACATTATCAGTGATTAACATAGGCTATAAAAACGGCCAAGTGTTTGTCGGGAAGATTCTAAAGCGGTACGAAGTTCGCCACGGTCCTCTAGTTTATAAAGGATTAGTACGAAAATAAATTATAATGATAAAGTATGAAACTTACCTATGCTCATAGTCCAATATTCCATAGGCTTCTGAAATGATATGGTAGTGTGGAATCCGTTGGGAAATATTTCGTTAAATTCCTGTTCTGAGATCAAACCAGTGCCATCGATATCTTTGTTGTTTGAAGAGCTGGAGCCGCTCGATGAAGCTCTTCCCAATAACATGGTGCGCAAGTCTTTCTGACCCTGCACACGGAAAGAGGTAAACATAAATAAAATGTTACTGTTTTGTAATCAAATGGCATTGTACACGGTGTTATGCCATTTGATTATTTTTCAATATGTTACCTATATAATTATAGGATGTGTTTCAGACCATCAAACAAACTTCTTTCACTATAGAACTAATGTCAAAACCAGAAAAATAAAACATTTGAGTCAAGTAGCCATTGATGTTTGCTATCAAACGAAAATTTTCTTTTGAAATTTCGATGTTGGCTCCTTAGTGAAAGTTCTTCAGTTTGACGATCTGAATCACCCCTTTTTACATGTAATGTATAAAATGTTTCATCTTTTTTGAGGTTTTTAACCATAAGGCCATGCCCACCCTATCATCCACCCTGAATAACAACGAACCTACTGGCGATTTACCAAACCTACCTACCGACCACCACCGGCAATCTACTGACATTTTATCAAACAGTCAAAATAGCTCAATGAAAATGTAAAATAAATTAATTACACAACAGGAGTCTGTAGCTACAGACAGGTATTTAGTTTGGTCTGTTCCTCTGTGGTATCATATGAGTGGCCTAAAAACTAGTACCTTACTATTAAGTCCAGTGTCCTAATATTTTTATTAAATGCTCAACCTCGACGACAGCATCTTTATCTTTGAAAAACAGCGCCATTTTCTTATTGAGACTTTGTATTTACCTACGTAAATAAGTTTACCTTTTTCGTCTTGTCGACGGCATCTTTCTTGTCGTCCTTCTTGCTGACAGTGATGTACATCTTCTGGCAGGTGGGCGTAAAATCGTGCGGCATCATCCGCGGGTTCTGCTTGAACAGGCCCGCTTGAACCTCGCGTGACTGCTGGATCTTCTTGTTCAGGCCGTCTCGTTGTCTCATGCAGTCCAGGAGAGTCTACCGATTGTATTGATTTATTATTACATTATAAGGGCGTATGGGACAGCCAGGCAAATACTGAAACGGTGAATTCAGACTATCAAACTAAACAACTTTTATTATGGAGCCAACCTCAGGAAAAGCGAAATAAAATCTGCTGTTTCATAAATTTGAGGTCCGACAGTTTTGTATGTTTCTTGGTAGTTGTACAAGTTGTTCAATGTTTCTGAACACCCCGAAATGGATTACGGTTGTCAGTTTATGTATGTCCGTGTTGCTATTATTTTGTCGCGTTTTCAGAAGTTGGCTCCATAGTTTGGTGTCTAAATGCAGCTTTTCAGTATTTGCTTGGCTGTTCCTTACACCATCTATGTGAGAAGCAAGAACTGACGACAGATCTACACAAATAGAGAAATAATTTAAAGTTGAAAAACTGATATGGAAGAATAAAGAAAACAAGAATGAATTTAATTTTTTTTGTTCTACTAGTTCTCTTTTCTGTGAAAATACTTCTCTTTTAGCCGATACAAATAAAACATTTTATCGTGTTAAACCTAAATTACCTGGTGCTCTCTTCCTTCAGTGACTAGTATGAACACTTGACCGCCGCGTTCACGACCCGTCCGGCCGCATCTGTTCAAAACATATGACGTTTTAAATATACAATCCCAATACATACGATGGATGTTTCGCGGCGTAATTCGCCTTATCAGCACGGCTAGCATGCCACCCACGACAAAGCGTTTAAACGAGAAAAACGTCATGCGCGCTCTTTTTGGCGTACGTAAAATAATAAAGATGGAGGCACGTCTCGATTTTTGTCGTTTTCTCGGCGGTGGCATGCTAGAGGGGCTGGTCTTAAACTATGTAACAATGATCAAACGTAAAAAAATACGATAACTCTGTCCCGGAGACGTGTTAAAGACGGACTATTGCATGTTTCCTATTCGAACGGAGTTCGTATTGTTACTAATGGCGTCGGAACAATTGAATGATTTATTAACAGGTTACTAATCGTTATCGTTTCTGATAAGTAGCCATTAGCTATTATCTCTGCTAGGTACTAAGTGAGAAGCGAGGAATTTGCGATGTATGAAACCTTGCAACGCATGCAAGGTTTCATACACTTATTATTGAGAGAATCATAATAAATACAATAACGGTTTGAAAAATGGTGAGGCAGTATATTTAATCGATGGACATGGGAGGATGTAGGACTGCATTTTGGGACCTCATCTCATATTTCCTCTCCGTCGCGCGTCGCGCCTCGTGGATATATCGAAGCACAGTATGAGGTCGACGGAGCCCACGTCGAGGCCCTCCTCCGCGACGCACGTGCCACCAGCGTGTTGAATGATACAAACCTCTGCACAAGTCGTATGGGGGACCTCGTGGATATATCGAAGCACAGTATGAGGTCGACGGAGCCCACGTCGAGGCCCTCCTCCGCGACGCACGTGCCACCAGCGTGTTGAATGATACAAACCTCTGCACAAGTCGTATGGGGGACCTCGTGGATATATCGAAGCACAGTATGAGGTCGACGGAGCCCACGTCGAGGCCCTCCTCCGCGACGCACGTGCCACCAGCGTGTTGAATGATACAAACCTCTGCACAAGTCGTATGGGGGACCTCGTGGATATATCGAAGCACAGTATGAGGTCGACGGAGCCCACGTCGAGACCCTCCTCCGCGACGCACGTGCCACCAGCGTGTTGAATGATACAAACCTCTGCACAAGTCGTATGGGGGACCTCGTGGATATATCGAAGCACAGTATGAGGTCGACGGAGCCCACGTCGAGGCCCTCCTACGCGACGCACGTGCCACCAGCGTGTTGAATGATACAAACCTCTGCACAAGTCGTATGGGGGACCTCGTGGATATATCGAAGCACAGTATGAGGTCGACGGAGCCCACGTCGAGGCCCTCCTCCGCGACGCACGTGCCACCAGCGTGTTGAATGATACAAACCTCTGCACAAGTCGTATGGGGGACCTCGTGGATATATCGAAGCACAGTATGAGGTCGACGGAGCCCACGTCGAGGCCCTCCTACGCGACGCACGTGCCACCAGCGTGTTGAATGATACAAACCTCTGCACAAGTCGTATGGGGGACCTCGTGGATATATCGAAGCACAGTATGAGGTCGACGGAGCCCACGTCGAGGCCCTCCTCAGCGACACACGTGGCCACCAGCGTGTTGCACGCACCCTCCCTGAAGTTGCGCATCACTCGCAGCTGCTGCTTCTGAGATATCACCGTTTTACCGTCTTTACCTGCCGTAAGAAGATGCACATACTCTTTGAAGTGGTAGAGTTCAAATGAAGAGCGGAACAGCCGCTAACTCCAATATCGAAATTATACAGCGCTTTCAATCAAAGGTCCTTCGGACTATAATCGACGCACCATGGTATCTCACAAACGACATACTTCACAATGACCTTAATGTTCGCTACGTGAAGGAGGAAATAGTAGAGTTCACACGAAGTTACCAGAAAAGGATACAAAACCACCCAAATATATTGGCTCAAAATCTAATGAGGGAAGAGACCCAGACCCGCCGACTTAAGAAAAAGATACCACAGGACAACCTAATGGGAGTGTAACAGTCTCTAGACACTTAAATTTGGATGCATCACTGGGTGCATACCAAGCAAGCCAACATTAACACACGTCACACGTTTTGCTGAATGTCCAAGAAAAAAAAAAGAAACGACAGATTGCTAAATATAAAGGAGATAAATAAAAAAAAAAAAAAAAAAAACTCGCAGCTGCTGCTTCTGAGATATCACCGTTTTACCGTCTTTACCTGCCGTAAGAAGATGCACATACTCTTTGAAGTGGTAGAGTTCAAATGAAGATTTGCGTTAATGGTGCAGATTTTTTTAAAACCAGTGAAATTTACAAAACGCATTTTTTTTCAAGTCATGTCAATCTCCGACGATCCAATCGTTCAAATTTGAACTCTTTACTAACGCAATACTAAGTGCCGGATTACATTGTTTTAGAAATTACAAAGAAATGATATACTCCACGCCTGGGCCACAGCCTGGGCGCAGAAAAATGCTAATCAATACATTTTGTGAGCTGTAGTTTCGAATCGAGTAAGCAAACATTTTATGAATAAAAGACCATGCCGCGTTTGTCTATCTGTATGGGCTAATCTCAGAAACTACTCTAGGAATTTGATACGGTTTTCACTAATAGATAGACTGATTTAGGTTTGTGCACCGGAGCGGATCGCTAGTTAAGGAACGAGAGGACATACCTGATGCGCCTTGACCGACGAACATCTGTGGAGTGATGAGGGGTCGACATTGTAACAACAGACAGTGAACTAGATTCACACTCTCCCGGTACTCGCAAAACACTGCAATCATAATTACGAGTGATGAACGAGAAATGCAGTGGTCCATTCTAAGAAACCACTAGGCTGCAGAGAATTTATCATACCTATGGCTCTAGTGTCTTGACCCTTGTCTTTAGCTTTGCTAAAATGTTCCAACATGATCTCTTTCAGTCTGTAGAATTTTGGATGTCCGAAGAATAAGTTTTTTGGTATCTGCAATCAACAACAACACACAGCATTACATTGATTAATGTTTAAAGCAATTTATAATAGTTGAGATTTACATACCTCAGGTATGGTTCCATCGGGCAATATACTCCTGTCTAAGGACAGAGGGTTGATGCCGAGGTCGTCCCGCAGTCGTTCCAGCAACGCAGTCAGCTTGTCATCAGACTGGATCCACGACTTTTCAGGGTGCTCGTCGAAGAAGTTCAGGAAAACCCGGGAGCCGTGCTTCACAAGCAACTCTAGACCGTGATACAAGGCAATAAGGAGCGTGAAATCTTTCATTATGTAGTTGTGTTGGGGATGTCTGAGAAAATAAAAAGAAAAAAAAAATTGAACATAAAATAAACGAAAACGAAAAACGAATTCCATACAGTAATGCGTTCTTATTGGGGTGGTCTCTAAATAATCTTTGCTTCATCCAGTATGTTTATGACCTGTATTATCACAGTGTGTGTGTGTGTGTTGCTTTTATAAGCCTCAAATTCATCTTCCGTTCCATCAGAACAATGAAATATGCCTGTGAGCGTTATTTACTTATTTATTTGAAAAAGACAATTTTTAATGGTGTCATAAAAGTACCTAGATCCTCGGTCCTTGGTCTGATACTCCTTGTACAGCATCACGACGCGCCCCTTGGATAAGTTGCCCAGATTGTGGGGAAGGATGTTGAGTTGTTTCAGTCTCCGCGCGTATCCGTCCATTATCTGTGAACAAAATGTACAGGTTTTTTTAACTGAGCCGTAAATTGTAATTGCATGGTCTGCCCCTCTAGAATGGTTACCGAGTTTTACCGAGTAGCGTGGCTGTACCGCGCCACGTCGACATAGTTCTCTGTCCTCAACTATAAGTGCGCTATAAACTTACCTCGACATAGTGCTGCCGTAACTGCGTCAGCTCTGGTCCGAGCTGCACTATGACAGTGTTGATCTTCCGCGCGTGGCCGTACGGAGCCACGTCGATACAATTCTGTCCTCAACTTTAAGTGCGCTATAAACTTACCTCAACATAGTGCTGCCGTAACTGCGTCAGCTCTGGTCCGAGCTGCACTATGACAGTGTTGATCTTCCGCGCGTGGCCGTACGGAGCCACGTCGATATAATTCTGTCCTCAACTTTAAGTGCGCTATAAACTTACCTCAACATAGTGCTGCCGTAACTGCGTCAGCTCTGGTCCGAGCTGCACTATGACAGTGTTGATCTTCCGCGCGTGGCTGTACGGAGACACGTCGATACAGTTATATCCTCAACTCTAAGTGCGTTATGAACTTACCTCAACATAGTGCTGCCGTAACTGCGTCAGCTCTGGTCCGAGCTGCACTATGACAGTGTTGATCTTCCGCGCGTGGCTGTACGGAGCCACGTCGATACAGTTCTCTGTCCTCAACTCTAAGTGCGCTATGTGCAGATTATTTACTACCTGCAACCAAAAGAAGTGGAGATGTGTATTCTAGTATATTTTATTAATAAAAAGGGTCTATGTTAACTGGGAAAGATTTTTTTCGGTATGGGGCAAATTGGCTTTTTGATACCCACTTCAAATTGGAAAATGGTACAGACTTACCAACATTTATACCTGAACGCAACTAAATGCCTACTAAGATTTTGTGAAATTGTTAGGATAACTAAAAGAAAAAGAATTGCAATGGCAACCTCTTTTTTTTTTAGCTACCATGGTGAGATCTACATTGTTCGTAGAGACTGATGTTGTGGTTTTAATACAGAATAGGACTAAACTTATAAAGATAAGACGCAAGAACTCACATTAACAACATCTTCAACTTTACTGCCCGGTGTAGCGGACAGTGCCAGTACCCTGTAAGTCTTACATCCCATATCAGTCAATGTGCCCACTATCTGACAATACGCATAGTTTCCCCTGGCACGGTGGGCCTCATCTATGACCAGGCACCGGATCTTATCAGCAGGACAGATGCCCGACTTTATATCGTTGTATATAACTTGGGGTGTTGCGAAGAAAACTCTCTTGCTGTTCCAGTTAGTTTTGCGCGTGTTTACTTGCATATGTCCTGAAATTATTTAGTTATTGTAGAAAATCACAGAATTATTGACTGAACATTTTATAGTTGAACCTCATCTGGCAGCACGGAATCACATTTTAGGACTCTCCATCCTTTTCTGTCGCTCAGTAACGTCATTTGCTAGAGCGAGAAAGATAATGCGGGAATGCGACAACACGCGAAAGCAACGGCAGTGCTGCGACCTTTCTCGCTCTAGTAAATTACGCCCCTGAGCGACGGAAAAGGATAGCGCGAGAAAAAATCGATTCTGTGACGCCAGATGAAGCTCAACCCTAAAGATATTCCAGAAAAATACTGGGAATAATGCATGACAATATCAGGCATAAGGATCTCAGAGACAACCGTCTCTGATGCATTACAAAAAAAAAAGTTTTTTTAATAGTCACACAATAGTACTGAAGCTAGAACTAAACATTTTAACGGGTTCTTACCGCGTTTTAGTATATTTGAGTTACCAATATTTCGGCAGTGTTACAACTGCCATACCAAAACGCGGTCAAAACTCGTTAACATGTTTAATTCTAGATTAAATAATCACCGCATAACTCTCAAAAACTGTACTACTGAAGCTGTTATACATTTAAACATTAAACCTGATTAAAAATAATATTTTATCTTCTGGGAATATGCTCCATGGAATGTTTCAGGTTTTTCTCATAAACCAGTTAAGTTCATACCAGTTTTTATTCATCAGAAAAAATAAGCAGCAATCCGTTTTTTAAATGTACCCTCAGGTAAAAGATCAATCCATTAATTGCACCAAGATCTAAACAGTATAGTGGATCACCTGTCATCTCCACAGTATCTCCGGGCGGTATAGCAACAATGTCGTAGCACGCTTCTATCTGTTGAGCGACGAGGGGCCGAGTCGGAGCCGTGAACACTATTTTGCCGAGAGGGTACCACCGGTAGAAGTTGTACATTATTACCGCTGCAATGAAAGTCTTGCCCAAACCCGTTGGTAAGCTTACCTGCAAAGAGACAAGCATACATATTGAGCCATAACCACAATAGAGAACATTTAATTTTTTTATCACATATTAAAAAAAAAAAAAAAAAAAATTAAAAAAAAAAAAAAAACGATTGCACACGGCGTGCTGTTCCGTTCCGTCTATCTTATATGCTCTAGCAAATGAGGTTCCTGAGTGACAGACAAGGATGGAGCGACGGAAAAAGGTGATCTCGTGCGGCCATGTGTAGTTCAACCCTTAGTCGTTAAATAAAAACCAGGTCAGAGGCCGTAAGGCGGTCTGAAAAAATTCTGACACCAGGGCTTGCCCACACGATAAGATTCAGATTCCAATACTTACAAGTGTGTTCTTAACCATAGCTGCCTTTATAATATTGAACTGGTAATCCCTCACGGGATAATTTGTGGGGTAAATCCATGTCCGTCCTGTTAACTTATCATATCCACTGATTTCTTCGTCACAGCATAAAGCACTGAGAGGAAAAACAAAATAATAAGCATTGAGTAATTATGTATAGAGCAGACAACGCGAACAAAATCTGTGCACCATGATCAGCAGTGCGGGACGCGTGCTGGGAGCGTCAGGCTGCGACGAGAGCCTGGCACAGGCTAAGTGGGTTAGAGCGCGTGCACCCTAACGCGTGTTACAAAACATTACTTCTCGGTAGCTTCTCTAGTTAACATAGTACCTCAATGATAATAAGAGTGAAAATACAGAGTTTAGATTTTTATTCATGCAATGTTTATGATGATGAAATAGAAAAGTTACCTGACATTTAAAGCGCTATTTAGAGAATCGTTTATTTTACTCTCAGAAAATCTAGACGTCGCATCTCTGAATGAGGAATTGTTGAAATTAGCCAAAACAGAAGAATCTTCAAATATTTCATCTTCTTCGAAGACAGCAGCATCTTGTTTGGATGTGCTAGCTTTGTTATTCATATCAACTATGCATATTACTAGTTTCTTATCGAAAACAGGCCTGGAACTGTTTGAAACCCAATTGAATCACAAAAATTCATTGATGTAAATAAAGGAGCGAAAGCGAAAACCCGAAAAGAAAGTCAAAAAGTCAGAATTGAAATTTTAGGTTAGGGAAATTCGAAAGACTAGACACTCGTTACAAAACTGTCTCTTGTCAAAAGATTCCTAAACCAAAACAAACAAACTAGGAAAAATCATTTGATGTTGTTTATAATTTTGCTGTAAATTTACTCTATAATAGCCGATCTTATTAGGTTTTTGTAATATTTTATTTCAAATATTAATTTCATTAAAACATTTCTAGGAGGACTCCTACGAAACGTATTTGGTTTTAGAACCGAACTGTCACTTTTCCTGTTTTTTATGTACCATTTTCACTTAAGGCGTAGTAGTGGAAAGAAATAGCTAATTAAATTCCCGTATTTTATATCTCGTTCTCGCACAGTAATTAAACCATAAATAGCTCCATCTTAAACTTAAAAAGTTAAATAAACTTGACATTGACAGATAGACAGGATTGGACAAGTCGAAGTTGCTTTGAAATTTGAATGTTTACTTGATTTTATTCAAGTTTTGTTCATAAAATATATTTTGAGATGGAATTAGACGATGGTCTGGACGATTTACTAGCAGATTTATGTGAACCGACATCTCCTAAAAGACCCAAGACGGAAGAAGATGCGCAACCAGGTACCTACATTACTCCATCATTCATCTCATCATCTTTAAATTCCCGATTTCTATTTCTATGATTGTACAGGATCATTCTAAACGCCTATCCAAAAATTACCCTTGACCTTTCTGTCTCTGACTATGTTCGTTTATGACGACACGTTATAGTACCTAGGTATGGTTTGGATATCAGATTGTACTTCCAAACAATAGGTTCTGGTTCTGGGTTCCAATCAATGTTCGGACATGTATGAAAGTATATTTGAGTCAATGTTGCAAGGTTTCTGAATAAATGACTAATAGCTTCAGGTAGGGATCAGAACAAGTTGTGCCTGTGAGAGTTATTCATTTATTTATTGTCCACTAGCTGTTGTCGGCGACTCCGTCTGTGTGGACGTTAAAAAACTATCCTATGTGCATAGCTGGGCATTAACTCATTAATCCGTTAATCGTTAATTAACGAAGTTAACATTTTGATTAACGGATTAACTTTTAAGTTAACTTTTAAAATGTTACACGTCGGACACGTTAACTTCCGTTAATATGCAGAAGTCCGTTAATCGTTAATTCAATGCCTATTATTTACCGCACGGCATGGCAGTTGGCACCGCGAAAAACAGGTTCTAAAGTATGAAACGACAAGTGCCGGGCGGCGCGTGGCAGCGAGTGAATTTCACCCAAAGTTCCGGTTGATATGGCTGGAAACGTATGACAGCAGTAGAGTGGATGCAGTAAAAAAGTGCATGGAAAAAAAGGTAGAAGATGCCTTACGACAAGAAGCAGCGGAAAATTCGAAGGACAGAGATAGTTTTATTGCAATTGTACACATATTAACGGATTAACGGTTAACGTTAACTTGCGTTAATTCTTCCGAAATGTAACGCTTTAACGTTTAACGAAGCAAACTTTTTTTGTAGCGGATTAACGATTAACGAAGTTAACTATTTGATAAACGGTGACCAGCTATGCCTATGTGTTAATCCAGAACATATTCTATCTGCGTGCCAAATCTCATCTTAATTTGTTCAGCCTTTTAGGCGTGATTGAGTGACAAACATCCAAACTTAGACATTTATAATATTAGTGAGATAATTATTAATAAGTATTTTGATTACAGGAACATCACAAACAGTTGTTAAGCCAGCCTCCTCTAAAACCCACTGTGTTCTGGTCAATCAGAAACAGGTTTGTACCAATCCTAATACAATAGATATACTTACATATAACAAGATGCTAACATCATCATTCATCAGAGAGGGCATCTGTGTTTAGTACAGTCAAGCTCTTCACAATATCCTGCGTGCCTGACTGCTTTTCTATAAAGATAAGCAGTGGCTGTAGTCAAAATCAACTAGAAATCCATCACATGTAGAGGAAAAGTTAAATACTTATAGGATTTCTTTTATATGATAATGTGCCATGTGGTGGTCCAGTGGCGAGTAACCTTGCCTGCCGTGCACAAGGCCATGGTTCGATCCCTGTCCAGGCCGACTCGTACCAATGAGTTTTTCGGAATTTATGTACTATTTGTAACATCACTGGCTTTTCAGTGAAGAAAAATATCGTGAGGAAACCTGCTAGCTTCAATTTCGAGGCATGTATTGTACCCACTGTCCATTATAAGTGGCGACGGGCTCACTCCCCGTCACACTGGACAGAGTTTTGGTACTACTGGTGAAACTTGGATGTTCTGAGGTTTCAAAATATCTCTGACTACCCCCACGGGGAATATAGTCGTGAGCATATGCTAATAAATATGCAAGGTACACACACTCTCACAAACAATTATTCCCTTTTCAGACAGTCTGAAACATTGCCACAGCTATTTCTATCTCCTAGAATCATCATCATCAGCCTGATATAACTCACTGGTGGGTAAAGGCCTCTTCTTTTTCACGCCAAGTAGAACGATCCCATGCTAGTCTCGTTCACTGTCTGTTCGCTACTGTAAAGATGTTGTCTGTTGGCTGCTGGTCTGCCTGTTGAATGTCTCCCCTCTGTTAGCATATTGAGGATTAATTATTGTTTCAATTATATATTTTTTATATTATTTGTTATTATTAATTATGGAGAAGAAGTATGGACAGCACTCAATCATGAGGACCAGGTTCAAATCTGCATGGGCGATAAGCCATGTAGGTAGGAACTAATGAGTTTTTCGAACTTATGTATGTAATTCAGACTGTTCTCAAATGGTGAAGGAAAATAGTGAGGAATACTGCATATGCTAAAGAAGTAATTCTAATGTGTTGTTAAGTCTTCACCCTCTTATTTAACTGATCATCATTATCATCTCGGCTGATGGACATAGACCTCCTCCTAGGATCGCCATAACGACCGGTCCTGCACTGCCCTCATCCAATGGGTTCCCGCCGCCTTCAGCTGGTCATCGGTCCACCGTGTGGGGCCACCCACGCTGCGCTTTCCGGTGCGCGGTCGCCACTCGAGAACTTTTTGGCCCCATCGGCCATCGGTTCTGCGAGCAAATTAAGCTGATGAAAATGATTAATTGATTTATGGCTTTGTTTCTATGTTTTTGAATTGTTACAGAGAGGCAATCCACTGCTGAAGTTCATAACCAGTGTGGTGTGGGAATATGATGAAGTGATACCTGATTACGAGATTGGCAAAACTATTGGCATACTGTTCCTATCACTGAAGTATCACAATATTAATCCAGATTATATCAATAATAGGTTAAAAGAATTGGGGAAGAAGTATGATTTAAGGATCCTTTTACTTCAGGTAGGTAAATCCCATTATTTTGTTTTGTTACTTTGTTAATTATATTATTGCTAATGAAATGTGGATATTCTGAACATGCAAATTTTAGGTCATGATTAATTACTTGGGGAATGTAGACTTACCTAGTCATATAATTTGAACCAGATGGCAGCATAATATGAGACTCCTATACAGGGTGTAAGGTAAAGTATCATTTACCTTTAAACCACATACTCTACCCATCAAACTGAACAACTTTTAATATGGGAGCAATCCGATCGCGGAGCGAAAAAAAATCAGCTGTTGCATACAATTGAGTCTAGCAGGTATTGGAGTTTAGTATGGGACAGTAGAATTTTTTTTGGCTCTGATTACTTTGTTCCCATTCGAACAAACGAGAAATTTGAACCTACTCACCACGCGTTTATACTTGTCTGGTTGCTGTGTATTTGTTGGCATAGGAGGTATATTTTACAGTTGCCTTAATTTTTTGCCGGTTACCTTTTATGTGACATTATCATGTATTTACTAGTTGAAATTTATTGTTTTCTACTCTCATTTAAAACCCTACGAAGCAAAGAGATTAATATAAATGAAACCGAATTCTAAATATAAAAACTTGCAGGTAGATCTAAAAGATCCTCACATTCCGCTAAAGAACCTGACGCGGATATGTCTTCTCACGGACATCACACTGATGCTAGCCTGGAGTCCCGAGGAGGCGGCCAAAGTTATAGAGAACTACAAGATCTTTGAGAATAAACCGCCGGATAAGATTATGGAGAGGATTGAGAATGATCCTCATCAGAAGGTGAGTTTTAGTGATAGCTTAGAAAATAAAACCGGTCAAGTGCGAGTCGGACTCGCGCGCTTAGGGTTCCGTAGATAGGTTTAAAAGAAAGTAAAAATATATTTTTTAATTTGGTGGTATGGAACATAAACATTTTTTATCTGGGATCCTTAGCGCGAGCCACACTTGGCCGGTGTTTATTATTTGTTGTTTTAGACAAGGTATACTAGACAATCACCCAAGTTTAGTCGCCTCAGAGCAAGCCAGCGGCTGTGAAGCTGGTCTGATTTGACAGTCGTTCAGATGTACCCTCTAGTAAGGTAAAACACTCGACACCGCGCTGTCAACTCCTTTAACACTTGTATGTATTGCTGTTTTAAAGATAGAGCAAAAACGGCCGTCGCGTGGCTGAGGGGGTGACAAGTAGACGTGTCGTCGGCTTGCAATTTTGATAGCCACGTGGCTCCGCCGTTTTATGGCGGTTTCGAGTGTGTGTTTTTGTTTAAAAACGGGGCTTTGAGACCGCCATATCCTATTACCGTACAATATCTAATAAATATATCCCCAACACTTGACACTGGCGAAATCTATCAAGAAAACGCCATTAAATAAAAATAGAATAGAATAGAGCAAAAACAAGAAACCTTAAAAAAATACGTTTCTTGTATGGGGATTGGGGATCCTTAAATTTTTTTTTTAGTAAGTCCAAAATAATAACAAAAGATACAGCCTTTTAGAGTTAGGACGGATGGATGGACAGCGTAGGCTTAGTTGGCACCCTTTGGGTACGGAACCCTAAAAAATACTCTCAAACAGTGAAGAAAAACATAACGAAGAAACCTGAGTACATTGGAGAGAAGAAATTATGATGCGTATGCTAAGTTTATAATCCACATTAGGCACGCATGGTAGATTGACGACCATACACTCTAACCATGAGGGTAGACCTAGTACTGTGGACCGTGTGGACGGGAGAGGCTAATGATGATAGTAGAATAATTATCTACAGACAAATCTATATCCTACTTTATTAATTTTAGGTCATAAACGCGTTGACATCGGTAAGGTCAGTGAACAAGACAGATGCGATGACGCTCATCACAACCTTTGGTACCCTCGAGAACATCATAAAGGCGACAGAGTCCAGGCTTGCCGAGTGTCCAGGGTTCGGAGCAACGAAAGCGAAAAAACTTTATACGGCGTTACACCAAACGTTTTTAAAAAGAGGGACTTTGAGCAAGGAAGAAAAGAGAGGAGATTTCGACGGAGATATTAGTTTAGAAGACGTAGAGAAACTTGAAAGTGAAATATTGAATGAATAGTTGTAAGCTGTACCTACTGTATTGTAAGTTATAATAAGTGTTTATTTATTTATTTTTATAGGTATAAGTGTCGTTTTTAATAAATCAAATAAGATTCTATCTGGAATGCAAATATTTTATTTAAAAATAATAAAAGTAGTGTAAGTATTTAGGTGGTTTCTGTCCATACAAAACGTTGTCGTATAACACTCGTAGACGGTGTTAATAAAAGTAATGTTTTATATATGGAAAAATAGCTTAGAAAATCTAGTTTGCGCATATCAAATAATATTTACAATTTATAATATTATTACGAAGATATCACGCTTTGAAATTATTCATACAAAATTTCAAACCCTTATATCTTCGTAATTATATTACAAATTATAAATATTATTTGATATGCGCAAACTAGATTTTCTAAGCTATTTTTCCATATATAAAACATTACTTTTATTAACACCGTCTACGAGTGTTATACGACAACGTTTTGTAGGAAATTGACAGCTCTCCAACCACCTTAAGTATAAGTAAGTAATATTTGTTTTACACCACTGACTTACACTAGAGTATATGTCAGTATTAAACTTAACTGTACCGTTATTCGAAACCCAATAAAACATGAGAATAGCATCATCCGTTTCCGCTTAACTTAGGTCGTGCGTATCCGGTCCGTCTACTATTGCTGTCTCTTTCACTCCCTACCCCACCGGCGTTTCCCACCACTGCGAGTCGATTTCTAATGAAGTCGATTTTTGCTCGTCATTGGCGTCGAGTTTCCCGCGCAGTGTGGTCGTAATTTCGAACTACAGTTCAGTCGACCAACACTTTTCACTGTCGTGCCGTGCAGAATAGCCGGTGAGTGCTTTATAAAATATTTAAATAATATTCCGTTTTTAAAAATAATTTTCATCCGCCGCCGTTTCGATTTGAATTTATAAAGTGTTTCGAGTTTTCCTGTGTACCGGGTTTCTATTTAAACCGTTCTTCAGGAGTGTTAAAGTGTTAATTAATTAAACAACGGTTTTCACAATTCAAATCTAAGAATAAAACGGCGTTTAAATTAGTTAAATTCCTGTTTAGGAAATAACGGTTTTACCGTTCGATTTAGTTTAAAATGGATAATCCTGTTCCGTCTACGAGTAAGGAGGTTCGTGAGAAGATGCAGGAAGCTAAAAAATCAGGTCGAAAGAGGAAAGCCTCGAGATCCTCGAGCTCCTCGTCCTCAACAAGCAGCTCATCTACTGACTCCTGCTCATCTAGTGGCAATCGTAAACAACGGTCCAGGAAACGGAAGAATAAGAATCGTAAGTTTGACAAATTGTTCGATGACATTTCTAAGATTAAACAACAACTTTCTTCCCGGACCGTTTATACCGATTATCACTCGTGTGCAAATGACGAGTATTCAGAGCTCGATGCGAATGTGAGCGGCGACCTTTTTGAAGGTGAATCCTATACCGAATTAACGCCTGAGCCCACTGCGGACCCCGCTGCTCAGGTCGAATTTAGGTTGTCGATGTTGACCAAAACACAAGAACCTCACGTACCACAGGCACCGCCTGAGTTCGTGGAACAGTTGAACCACTTACAAAGATTTAATAATGAGGATTGGAGGAACGTGCGATATTTAGATGTTCAAAAACATTACGTGTACAAGCCGGGTTTCGTTAACCTGCAAGCGAATGACGAGGTCGCTCGCTATGACGCCTCTTCCTCCACAGGTAATATGGAAAAAGCGTTTGCTGCCATAACATATGGCCTGCTTAAACAACGGGATGCACTGCAAAACGAAATCCGAGATTTTCTTACATGGGCTCGTCAAACTGACACCCTCAAATATAACGAAATCAACGATAAATTACAAGACATCTTTTCCAAAGGTGAGTACGTTAAAACATCTAACGACACGCTTCAACTAGTGTGCGGTCACAGAGCCGAGCTCATCCAGAAGAGAAGAGAAACAATTTTAGCTGCTGTAAAGGATTCCTTTCATAAGACCGCCTTGCGCAAAGTACCGCCTTCAGCTAACAACTTATTTGAAGCAGACAAATTTAGCTCGATTCTCGAGAAGGCTGGTGGAACTAAAAAGGTGTTCTGGGATAATCAAAAGGATCGAACATTATCTGCAACGCAGAATGATCCTTCCCGTTCATCAAATAATCAGACACAAAAGCCTCCGGCTAAGTCTGAAGGTTTCGTAAGACCTACCTCAAATCCTTACAATTACAAGACTGGACTGAAACCTCAACGAGGTTCGTTTCAAGGCCGAGGCACAAGAGGCTCTCGGGGAAGACGTGAGGACACGTACTATAGAAGCCAGAGGACACGCTCACCTGTATCCCACCGGGATCGGGGCGGACACTCAAAAAGGAGAAAGTATTGACTCTGCCAGGGCCTTTCGTGCCGGACAGCTCCAATTTTATTACAATCAGTGGCAACGCCTAGGAGCGCCGGCATACATACTCAAAATTATAAGCGGATATCGTATCCCTTTTATCGAGAACCCTCCACTGCGAATGCCAAACATTCACAAAAATGCAACCCCGACATCGAAAGAGATGTCTCTTGTCATAAAGAAAATGATATCGCAAGGTGTTCTGGACAGAGTGCGACACTCACCAAGCTACATCTCCTCAATATTTTTGAGGCCAAAGGCCGACGGCACTGCGAGACCTATATTCAACCTGAAAAATCTAAACTGGTACGTTTACACAGACAGATTCAGGCTGATCAACATATACAGGGTACCAGACTTCCTGCAGCCACGGGACTTCATGGCGAAAATAGACATACACCAGGCCTACTTTCACGTACCTGTCGCTGTCGCTCACAGAAGGTTCCTAAGGCTTTTGTACCAAGAGGAATTGTTCGAGATGACTTGCCTTCCGTTTGGCCTCAGTTCGGCACCAAAAACATTTGCCACTGTAACAAATTGGATAGGAGAATACTTGCGTCAACGAGGAGTGCGCATCCTGATATATCTCGACGATTTTTTCTTAGCACACCAGAACCGGAAAACACTAGAGGACCACCTTGCATTGACATTACAAACTCTGGAAACACTCGGGTGGCAAGTAAACCGAGAGAAATCCGTGATCTGCCCACAGAAATCTGTAGAGTTCCTAGGTGTAATATGGGACACTTGGCAAAACGTGAAATATCTGCCAAATCGGCTGATTACCAAAGTAAAGTTGCAATCACAGAACTTAGCAAACAAAAAGAAAGTCAAACTGGCCAACCCACAGAGTCTAATCGGAACTCTGAATTTTGCAAGTTTTGCTGTACCCAGAGGTCGTCTGAATTATCGCCGTCTTCAAGCTCACTCCAATCTCCTTTTGAAAGAAACGACGAAAGCTGTGCCACTGCCCATAGAATCTCTGATCGAGTTGGAATGGTGGAATCTGAACTGTACACTGAAATCACGCATCCATCTAGATTTACCATCGCACTACCTGACAACAGACGCAAGCGACATAGGTTGGGGTGCCAAACTAAACAACGAGAGCATTATGGGGCCATGGTCAGAGGAACAACAATTTCTACACTGCAATCTGAAGGAAATGATCGCAATACGCAACGTATTGGCAGATCGCGGTCAGTGCCTGGAGTCATCGGCTCTACTGATCCAATGCGACAACAGGACGGTAGTATCTTATCTACGCAACGAAGGTGGGACCAAGTCTGCAGCCTTAATGAATATGACAACAGAGATATTCCAAATACTAGACAGACACGATATTCATATGTCGATATACCACATACCAGGCCGATACAACAGCGATGCCGACAGTCTGTCTCGAGATCGATCACTTCCCGAGTGGCATCTCCAACCCGAAGCAACGGAAGTGATATTTGCAAAATTGGGCAAACCGTGCATAGACCTTTTTGCATCCCGACGAGCTCATGTCGTGGACAGATACTGCACACTAGATCGCAACGACAATCAAGCAGCGAGCCACGATTCTTTGGGAATGAACTGGAATTACCCGCTAGCGTGGGTGTTTCCCCCACCGTACCTAATACCCAAGGTATTGACACACCTAAACAATGCTCGTGGGACATACCTGATGGTTGTACCACGGTGGGAGAAAGTGTTCTGAAGGCCAGATCTGAAGAGCAGAGCTCTCGCAGCCCCGTTCACCGTGAGGAACCTGGAGCGAGTACTACTAGACATGACGACAGGTCTACCACCTCCCAATGTATCAGAAATACATTTGGAAATATGGAAAATAGTGGGTGGAATCGGTATCTGAACGATTGGACAGAAGAACAAAAATCTCTTCTGTCATCGAGTTGGCGTCAGTCCACTCTCAATACCTACCGTCCCGCATGGAATCGGTGGATAAAATGGGCAAATTCAAACAAAGTCGACCCACAAAATCCTAGCGGGTCTGATTTTGCTAGATTCTTAGCCGACCTTCACCATAAAGAGGGACTCGCTTACAGCACCATACTTGTCCACAAATCCGTAGTGTCTACCTTCTGCGACCCAAACAATAGGTATAAACTGAGCGCACACCTGCTGGTCAAACAGGTCCTGAAAGCAATTGCTTTAGCAAAACCAAAACCAGTTAAGCCACCAATATGGGATATAGACCATCTCACAAACCATCTATCAAGGAAGAACCCCACTACTGCAAACCTGTACGAAGCATCAGCTCAAACAGCGGCGATCTTGCTTTTATGTTCCGGTCGACGGGTCCATGACCTTACGTTATTAAGGGTTTCTCCGGAAGATTGTATTATATCTGACGACAGCATCATATTAAGGCCCGCCTTCGGATCAAAAACTGATACTGCAACGCACCGACAATCTAGTTGGAAATTGTTAAGAAATAAAGATAATATGGCCCTAGATCCGGTTTATTGGATAAAACATTTGATCCAATTATCTGAACAACGCAGAAATTCAGCTAAATCAGACAACCTATTCATGAGCACCACAGGGGACCCTAGACCAGCTTCGCGAACTGTAATAGGAGGATGGCTTAAAAGATTACTTAATGAAGCTAAAATCACCGCAACACCAGGGAGCTTCAGGTCAGCAGTAGCATCCAAAAATTGGACTGAAGATTTCTCGCTAGATGATATTTTGGCTCGAGGCAACTGGCGATCGGCAAACACTTTCCGAAAATTTTACCGACGAGAAATTGTATCATCTACAGGCAATAAGCCTATGATTACGAATTTATTTACACCAACAAATGATTAAACATAACAGAAACTGTTCTTTATCAAGCTGCTGTGTTGTTTGATGTTGATTTAATGATCACCAATCGATGGTTAATTCATTGCCTGAGTTAAATTACATAAGAGTAATAATGCCTCTTTCACATGATTGTTTTTGTATTGACACTAATATTGTAGTCAGATATTTTTGTATTAAACTTTATTAGTTAACGATCACCTGACTATTTATTCTCTAAATTAGAATAAATTCACCTATTTCCTTAAAACCCACTGTTACTTTACTATTGTTAAAGTACCTATTCAGCTATATTCTAGCCCTAAATATGGTTATTATACCTACCCAGTATGTGGTTTTACCTATTATATCACATTGGCATCCTTTTCCCACCACCAGGCGATAACAAACACTTCTCATGTTTTATTGGGTTTCGAATAACGGTACAGTTAAGTTTAATAGAGGCGTTTTACCTACCAATAAAACGCTTATTAAACATACTTACCTTATTCGAAACCCAATACTTTTAATCCACTGCCTGGTGGACAAAACATTCGAGTCCAATGACGAGCAAAAATCGACTTCATTAGAAATCGACTCGCAGTGGTGGGAAACGCCGCACTATGGTTCAAAAGGCCGATTTAGCTAGACAAAAAGGGTTACTCCAATTCTATAATAATACTAGCAAAAGCGATAGCAGATACTCCCGAGGTCACTATTCCGGTGATAATTTTGTGCAAGTTCCCTCCAATAAATTAATAATTAATTTTAAAGTGTAATTACGAGTGGCATTCATAATGAAATCATTCGCTTTTCTACACTTTTTGTATCGATATTTCATAGTGGGTATAACATTTGTTGTCATATATTTAGTGATGGATCGTGAAGTTGATGGTAAGTACTACTATTTTTATTTAATCATATTGCAAATACCTTTACGATTGCCGAAAAAATTTCAGTCTAATGTGATGGAGATTGTATTTTTCATGCTAACTTTGTGTTTCTTGGACCAGAAACTACATGCCACTTCTTGTACCATGGCTGCAACTTTTTTATGTAGTAGTCTCATTTATGTAGTATTGCTCAAAGTAAATTAGAAAGTGCGGACTGGTGCGGAACCCTCCCAATATTTGAAGTTAAGCTGATGCTACGATGATTTTCTTCAAAAATCGTAATATTTATATCTAAGGAGAATGTTCTACAAACAATGAATAAAATACCCAAAAAATGAAAAAAATAGCGTTTATTTGCATATATATTTCAATGAGATTCGAAACTAAAGACGTACCTAACAAAAGAGTCTATAAGAAGTATTAAAAGGAATATTTCCCGAATTTCTCAACAATTGGCTGAAAAATGGCTGAAATGTGGAAGAACAACAGACCGTTTTGAGAAATAAAAATTTCATTTAGGGAGTCACGTTGCAGGGTTTGCCCCGAACAGTTGTCTCTCGCGTGGTGTTGGCGCGGTTCGCGTTTCAGCCTGCCACGAGGCTCCAAAATCCTTCTCAGTTGTTCTTACTCAAAAACAATCCTCGAGATTGGATCGACACTCCCTCAAACCACTTGACATTGGCGGAAATGCGGTGCTAAGCTAACGCACAAGCAAGAAGTCCATCTAATCTAAACTATTATAAAACTGTAACTGAAGTGTGTCTGTACATTGAAGATATTTACAAAAAAAGATTACGACATGGTTTTTAGGTATCCCTGACTCGAAATCAACCTTTTTTAGAAATTTTGTCTGACTGTTTGTTTGTTTGTTTGTTTGTTCGCGCATCACGCAAAAACTACTGAACCGATTTAGATGAAACTTTTTTTGTTTGATAGCTTATGATCTGACTTAAAATCTGGTATATAATTTGTGCGGACGAAGTCGCGGGAAAACACTAGTTAATTATAAATAAAAAAAAATTGTTTAATTTAATTTAACAAATTTGATTTAATTTAATTTAATTTCATAACACAAATTTTAAAACTATAATTCTGTATTTTTATTTTTTAAAATTTCCATACGGCTCTGTATTTCTTCATAAATTATGTATTTCAAGCTGGCTTCTTATCACGTACTAAATCTTCTTAAGCAAATGTCAACTTATACTGGTTTTTGTATTTTTCCGTTAATTGTAGCAAAAATAAATGCAATCATTACGGTAACTATTATTGTTTTTGCTATTTTGACAAATCATCTATAGATGCAAGCTATAATGCTAATTAATCGTGTCAAATAATATTGTCTAGCTAGATCGGCCTTTTGAACCATAGTGCGCCGGTGGGGTAGGGAGTGAAAGAGACAGCAATAGTAGACGGACCGGATACGCACGACCTAAGTTAAGCGGAAACGGATGATGCTATTCTCATGTTTTATTGGGTTTCGAATAAGGTAAGTATGTTTAATAAGCGTTTTATTGGTAGGTAAAACGCCTCTATTTTACACCGAATTATTAAATAATGGAAAACATTTATTTTTTTCGATTTTCGAAATGCTTTCGTAAAACGAAAAGTTATAAAATGTTTGTTAAGGAAACGGGCAAAAAATTAAATTAGGTAAGTACTTACTTATACATATAACTATAATTAGCTCTACCAAAAAATCAAGCAATTTTGTTATTTTAAAATTAAAAATGGTAAGTACTTAAATACAAATTTTAAAAACTCTACATGGAGTCTGGAGTCCAGAAAGTTCGTTAATTTAAAATCAGATATCTTGTTACCGACCAAACCAACTATCCTATTACAATTTTTACGGCCTACTCGATAGCTGGATGAATACTAACCATTATAATCCAAAACCACTCCCTGACGAGGGTCAAGGGGGTTTGTTTTGAGCGAGATGAGTACGACCTTTTTTTGTAATCTATTCCTAGTGAGAAGTCCTCAAGATAACTCTTATAACAACGTAGTAAATGTTAAAATGCTTTGATACGCGAGCGTTTGTGGAATGAGCGCACTTGAGACGCATCCACTCTGAAGGCTCGCTCGCCGCACGCTCGCGGGGTTCAAAATAAAACAATCCACAGCACGTAACCGGCTTTGCTGGCGGTTGGACGCGCGTAGCCTTTACCTCTGCCTTGATCCAGCAGCCGGCGAAAAAAAACATTAGGCGGGAAAGTTTTACTTTTTAATTAAAGTTGTTTTTAGTGCCAAGGACTCGTATTAATTCAGCCTTGTAGTGAAAACTTTTTCGTTTTTTTGTGATTATCTTGTGGACCTGAATTTACAGGAAGACGTTAAGTTTAAACTTGAACTGCGATAAGGTGTAATAAAATATACAATCTTGTGAACAATGTGTGGACTGGAATAATAGTGGGACGTGATTTGAACCCTTGGATAAGGATTGCATGGACTTGCCACTATAGGAAAACAAGGAGTGTGAACGCCGACACCTTTTGTGATTAAAAAAAAACTTTTGTGGTGAGTGGTTTTGTTTACATTTTTTATCGTTCTCTCTCTAATCCTTAGATTAAACATGGCTTGGCTTCTATCTAAGAGGCAAGGGCACTTGTATGTAAAACATTGATAGAAATTGCTGAAAAATATTACGTGACTCTGACGGTAAGTATAGATAGACCTCTCTTTTTATTATTACTTACCTGTATCTAGCGCAGTATTTCCTTCTGAAAGTATTACAATTTAATACCATTTTTGGTTATAATTGTCTTACTTTCCTCAAGTGACAATCTATTAGGTAAATTGCTGAATTAATTGCGGTTTTCATGCATGACACAAAATAGCAGTGATAACAATTTCCCTTGAGTGTAAAACAATCGCAAATTATAAGTTAAAGTTTAGATAAATTCGGGTTATATTTTATGATTTAATAAGCGTAAAATTAATAGAATTCGTCTTTTAGAATCACATTTTGCTTCATCATCAGCAGCCTATAGGTATACTTACGTTCCATTGCAGGGCACAGGTCTACCCTCAGGGCGTATCTTGTATAGGCGTTAGTCCACCATGTGTGCCCAATGCGGATTGGTGGACTTCACATACGCATCAAAATTTCCTCTCACATGCAGGTTTCCTCACGACATTTTCCTTCACCGTTTGTGAGAAGGTATTACGTACATAAGTTAGGGATAACTCATTGGTTCCTACATGGTATGTTTTCCGTGCGGATTCAAACCCGGACCTCAAGATTTTGCAGAGAGTTTGCAACCTCTCCGCAACCGTTGCGGCGCAACGCACCACCGACGCTCTTTTGCTTACATTTTGCTTCCTAAATAGTCCTAATAATGCTACCATTTTATAGATTTTTAGATTATTTGGTAGTGGTTGCAAAATATCTAACTACCCCAAAAAGGGACACGGTCGGTCGTGAGTATTTGTTAAAAGTAGCCTCGCTTGCTTCTTCCGCTTAAACGACAAAAAAACTATTTTGTACTGACTTTTCTCGTAAGTATTCACTCAACTCAAAGCACAATACCTAATGAAGGAAGGCATTATAATATACAGGGTGAAACTAAGTTTAAACTAAGAGTCTACCCATCAAACTGAACAACATTTACTATGGGAGCAAACCGATTGGAGCAACAAAAAAAATCTGCTGTTGCATACATTTGCGGACTCTTAGTTTAAAATGATGCTAATGATATCAATTTCACCCTGTAGTTGTAACCATTTCAAATAGATATGAGAATGTTCCTTACATACACTACATTCTCTCAGCTCACCCACATCAGTAACAAAACGCTACAAAAACTGTCCAAAAAAAGATTGAAACCACATCGAATCACCACAGTGGTTTTGGTTACACGTATAGCCATTTCACTAACCATATCGTCATAATACGACCTACGTCAAACCGCCTTCGCAAAGTCGTAAAAAATCTACGAATTTTGTAATTTGGAAAAAATTACACCCACGCCGTATGAAACGGTCCATTAATTATTATGCTTCTGTAATTAATAATTTAAAATTAGTTAATTTTGCATATTCATAAGATGTAGAGACTTTGTTTTTGATGCCTTTTTTGGTAATAATCTATTTGTTAGTGTTAGAAAAGGTGTTGAGTGCGAAATAGACAAGATTACACGCTGACATGTGTGTGTAGGTTGATCCACGTTCTGCTAAGTATATCGAAAACGCTATAATTTTACCTATACGTATGTACCTACTTCACCTTGTTTGGTTCCGAACATTAAATAGATCATCCCATGTCTGTCTATGGGCGTCGTACTACTGTAAGTAGGTATAAGCCATAAACAAAATTTTTGTTGTTCTTATGAGCTAAATGCTGGCCACCTAAAATGCTAAAAATGGATCTTGTCGGTCCTAAAAATAAAGTTGAAATGGGAACCTCCTCCTTTTTATTATGAAGTCTGTTAAAAAGATATGTAAGGATACTTAAAAATCAGGCCAGACACTGAGGACATAGTCATATAACTTAACGCCTCGTACAGTTTTGGATGATAATTCTGTTTTCTTTTATATTCTATGCTGTTTAATTTTTAATTCAAAAGTTTGCACAATTATTTGAGTTGTAAAAATTTTAATCTGCACGCTAGATCTGAGTTATAAAGACATTAGACCGCTCGATTTAGTTCATTCAACGTCTGCGTCAAAGAAAAATATGTTTGTTAATGTCATGTTATTAGTTACAGCATGCAGACTATTTAATGAATAGGTATTAAAGCTATTTCATGCGGTAGACAAAAAATAATGGCATGCGTCGAGTGCTGGTTGCCAGACCCTATTTATTTTGAAAAGCGTGTAGAGACCAATTGCAGCAACGCTAACTGGTTAATCTTAGTTTAATTTTTAAACAGATTCATCGGCATTCAAAACAAAAATCATTGCTTTTGAATGCCTCATGCATTTATGAATCATGCCATCGTTTTATAACCCATTTACGTCATCGATACAAGATTATCAAATGTGTAGTAAAGAAATATCTCGATTACGATATAATTTTGGGGCTTGCTGATTCAAAATCCAATTTTTTCTCCAAATAGTAATGTCGGATACGTTTAACATTGGTTTTGAAATTAACTCCAAGTCGTTGATACTTGAAATTTCGCACTCAAGGTACAGGTGAATGATCAAAAGGTAAATAATGTTTATGACAACATTATTCCATTACAATGCCAGGTAATGGAGCATTTTATCTGGATCGTAACACAATATCAATTAATGGTCCAACAGGAATCGTGCGATTTGTATAGGCTCACCACGATGCGTCAATCAATCACCCAGGAACACAAGTTGTCGCTTAACCTAGACAAGCATTAAAAAACTTCCTCAAAAGGTTCGAGTTACATTAAAGTTAACTAGACGTTTTTTGCAATCGGACCCAAGAACAGGTGAATGAGGCACGCGCCAAAGCCAGGTGGATATTTTTCATCTACTACATTATTAACTTCGTCAAAGTACTATGATAAATGACTATTCGTATGTGATACTTGTTTTAAGCTTAGAACAAGTTTTAAAGTATCGAATAGTGGATCAGTTTGGAGTGGCATCGGCGCGGGCGCACCCAACAGCGTCGGACCACCGTTAGGTCCACCTCCACTAATGTGCCGATAATCGTCAGTCTCTTTCCTATAATTTTCTACTGTTATTCCAACCGTGTAATTGTTTCAGTCTTTCAGACGTGACTTTGGGCGTTTTACTTTTTTGTTCGTTTCCAACTAAAGCCAGAGATTCGGGGAATATTTTCTCAGCAAAGATACAACATTTGCTCTCAAAAGTTCAAAGGTTGCGCTCGATTTGGGTTATCGCAGTTTAGTGGCGGTTCTTTTTGTTTTTTTTTCTTTGCTTGTCTATTTGCTTAGTTTTTTCGTAGAACAACCTTTTCACCCTTTTATTTTGTCATAAATATTCATTTTAACTTTGATAAGAATTCAGAGATACCTTAATGGTTAGATCGAAACATGACATTATTTCCACGGAGGCCAATTGGAGGGATATATATTAGGGTGGAGTGAAAAAAATGTTTTTAAAATTTTAAGATTCCTGTATTATCAATCGATGATATGTAGTATTAGAAGTGTTTATGCAAAATTTCAGCTACTTTAGTAAATATTTTGAGGTGGCGCACTAGGTTTGAACTTTAGAAAAAAAAAGTTTTTTGGCTTACAAACAAAACTCTATTGACGACTATATTACTATCGTTACTACTATATTGATATTTATAATTGCTAAAGGAATGAATAAATATGAAAAATACGCACAAAAAACTGATAAAATATACGTTTTAATATCCTAAAATGCATTTCCAGCACACTCTTTTTGATGAAAATACTGAGATTTCGTGTTGAAGTATTTAATTGTTATTGGGGGTTCATTTATCATTTCTTTCTCTCAATCTATTAAATTAAAATAACTTTCCGCATCAACCTTAAGTCCCGGAAGTTGGAATTCGCGAACTTTTTTCTCTTTGCATTGATTTCTTGCCTAATAAATCTCTGAACCGCCAGTTCTCTTACGTGTGACTCATCATCTTGTAACATAGCCAGAAACACATTTTTCTGGGTATGCGAAAAATGCATATCTTTAAATAGTTTCAACAACAATGCTTTTTAGGTCATCTTAAATAAAAAAACACCTTTTAATCATGTTAAATACATGTATCGGACCATATTTAGTACAAGACGATTTTGCCTTGATATCAAACCAGTTTGGAGCATAAACTTTCATGATAAAAGTGGCTAGTTTTGCTTTTCCAATAATTATATAAATAAAAAATCCTGTTTGCGAAAGTCAATCATCGAAAATATGCCAGATTTCCTGGGTTTTAGTTAGCCATGTTTGATAAGACCGTTCCAGCAGAAAGATACAGGTATTTTCGATCGGTGCTTAAGGGTCGGCACTACCCTAATCGGGCCAAACAGGGTTCGGCGTTCCGACTTTTGAGGATAGTAAATAGCTATATTTAGAAACAAAATTAATACCATCGCTTCTCTAAAAGATGAAGTACAATATGAACAAAAAAAATTTCAGTAAAATTGTGTAGTTACATCAGAAAGTAATCGAGAATTTCATGAAAACTCTAGAATAGAACTGCCGCGTTCCGAGTCCTGTGATTTAGTGAAACAAAATAAAACAACAAAATATATTTATAACCAATGGCAAAACATCAAAGAACACTTTAAACAAATCAGTTTTTCGATACGACTTCTAGTTTTTTTGCAATTTGTTACCAAAAATCACATATTTTTTTGGACGTTTTCTTCATACAAATTACTATGGGCCGTCAATCGTTCGAAATCATTGCAAATAGACCGGTGACCGGCAACACCCAACCCTGTCTTAAAAGATTAATGAACAAAGTAGGCAAGGCAATAAAGTAGGCAAAGTAACTTATAAAAAACCGGGCAAGTGGGTCGGGCCACATGCAGTGTAGGGTTCCGTAGTTGCCCGTCACGATATGTGGACTTAGAAGTGCATTTTATAAATTGGTCGACTATTACTCGTTAATTTTTGTCCCCTTTATTATAATAGAATAACTGTAAGTTTATTACTATTGTTACTAGCAAACTAAGGATTGATAATCTGAAATCATCATCATCATCGTCAGATAAGAATGGAATAAGAGTCAATTCTGTACCGTAGTAGGTAACGTCAAAAGTCATTTGCACGACAGAATTTTGCGCGAAAAGACATTGCGCGACACAAGAAAATACAAAGGAATTTCTTTAAAGTTACTTTCCGGGCACTGTTTGGTAGTTTTTGGTTATTTTGGTAATTTATGGTAGTTTTTGGTAAATTTTCGTACAAAAGTAACAAAAAAGTTATTTTGGTAGATTTTCGTACTTTTTGGTAGATTATTGTTATTTTGGTAATTTTTCGTACTTTTTGGTGGTTTATGGTTATTTTGGTACTTTTTGGTTCATCTCATTTCATTTCATTTATTTACCTTAAATTGTAGGTTTATAATCTATAGTAGTTCAAAGTCAACTCAGTATTGTGGATTTTTTTTACATTTTCGAATAATTTGTTGAACCAAATAGTGAAAATGTTATACTATGCTATATATTTGTAATGTACTCATAGAGCCCTTTCATTTGATACCCCACACGGCATGAATAAACAAAATTTTTTTTTTGCTTTGTATGGCAATCTTTATGACGTCACAGTTTCTACCCCCACAGTCTGAGCGCTTGTCATCTTATATATATGTAATCAAGAGGTCATACTGAAGCCGTTGATACCAGATAACACTATAAAAGAGATGACTTGAACGGAAAGTTCCGAAATATCCTTTTTGCAATAGGGACACTGTTCGATTAATAATTCTTTAACCTTCTTCTGAAATTTCTTGTCGGCTTTAATGTCATCTGGTATTTTACTATACACAAGAACAGTATTCGACTTTATTTTGTAGTCCTTTGCATCGATGCTAGTCGGTAATTTGGTACCAGTAGCTCATTTTTGCGAGTTAAATTTAATCTCTTGCTACGGAATACTACGGGGTATCGTCTCACGAGAGATCGAGGATATACGAAGCTGTCACAGTGAGTAATTTAAAGTCGGTAAACAAGGATCGGCATGACACCCTTACTGACTGAATTCCGCTTAAGAGTACCTCTTTTGCAAAACAAATATTTTATTTATGTCAACAAACCCACCCCGTAGCCAAGCCGTCAAGAACTCTTTTGTTTTTATGGTAGTTTTTGGTAATTTTCATTCTTCTATCAAATATTACCAAAAAGTATAAAAATCTACCAAAATAACCAAAAACTACGAAAATCTACCAAAATACAAACACCGAAAAACTACCAAACTAACCAAAAACTACCAAAAAACAAGAAACAACAAAAAATTATTACTAAACTCTACCAAAAAATACCAAAACCTACCAAAAGAACCAAAAACTACCAAAAGAACCTAAAGAACTATTGACATTGTACTATTTTTTTTATCTTTAAAATTACTTCTTGTTAATATTGCTGTGCCCTTTCAGGATTCATGTACCCACTTTAGCTACTAAATAACACCTACATTATGTTCTTGTGTCGCACAATGTCCTTCAGCGTGACCAAAATTACTGCTGAAATCTACCAAAATCTACCAGCCCTGTTTCAAATTCTACTCAAATTCTACCAAATAATATTTATGTCGTTACAGATGGTTAAAATTGAATATAAAACACGTTTTTGTACAAAATATTATCAATTTTATCTAAACGCTCATCATTACACATGTTATTTTCGCATTTTTGTATATTTTTTATTGGTTTTCATCACTTTGTAACATGGATGCTTCAATTTTCAAATAAATATTAAATTTGGTCGTCCCTATGCAAGTTTAAATTTAGTACAGTTTTCTGTGTCTCATAAGCAGAGTCAGAAATTTTGGTAGCACTTTTAATAATAATATGTCAAAGGGATTGCACGTTTATCGACTTCCGATTGTGTCGATATACGGGAATTTTTTTTTATCACTGCGGATAACTCCAGCATGTATTCTACTCATCAAACTGAACAACTTTCACTATGGAGCCAACTTCAAAAGAGCGAAAAAAAAATCAGCTGTCCTACACAAAACTGCAGTACCTACATATTCGACTCAAATAAATGGGACAGCTAATTTATTTTCGCTATTTTGAAGTTCGATACATGCTGAAGTTATCCGCAGTGATATAAAATATACCCGTATATCGACATTATTGGAAGTCGATAAACATGCAATCCCTTTGACATATTAAAAGTGCTAGGTACCAAAATTCCAACTCTGTTCAGAAACCCTCTTTTGTAAAAAAAAACAACATTAGGCGATATGATTAATATTTGCTGTACTAGAAGTGAGTTCGGTGGCGCGTTGCGGAGAGGTATGGACTCTCAATCAAGAGGTCCGCGTTCGTATCCGCACGGACAACATGCCACGTACCAATGAGTTTTTCTAACTTATGTACGTATTACCGACTGCTCTCAAATGGTGAACGAAAACATCGTGAGGAAACCTGCATATGCAGAAGAAGAAATTCTGATGTATATGTGAAGTCTACCAATCCGCATTGGGCATGCGTGGTGGACTTACGCCCAAACACCCTCCTAGAAGGTAGGCCTGTGCCCTGCAGTGGGACGTATACACTATACAGGGTGTTACATAAGTAAGAATAAATTTTTAAAACTCTTAAGGGGGTTGTTTAGACCGTCAAACTGAAAAACTTTCTCTATGGGACCAACATCGAAATCGCGAAAAAAAAAATCTGATATCCCATACATTTTTAGCTTGAGTCGATTTGTAGAGTATAGAACATACATTATTTTTTTTGCGATTTCGATATTGGTCCGATAGTGAAAGTTGTTGAGTTTGATGGTCTAAACCACCCCCTTAAATGTTTATTTGTATTTTTGTAACACCTTGTATAGGCTGATGATTATGATGATGATGTACTAGAAGTTCCGGAAAACTTGCAAACCCTGCAATCGTTTTCTCAGCCATTTGTATTGCCAGCTTAGATTTTATTAGCCTGAATCCTTGCATTTTTAAATACATTAACATTTTCGAATACCCAATTTCTACTAAAATCTACTAAACAATTTTGCCCTAAATCTACCAAAAAAGAAAAAATCTACTAAAAGTCGTCACACTGATGTCCTTTTGCCCAAATGTTTTTGAAGGCAATCGTTCCAGTTACTGCAAAATTAACTTTTATTCCTTGCTAAAATATTATATCTGACGATGATTATGATGATAAAAGATTACAAACCCTTAGTTTGCTAATACCTAAACTTATAATAATTTCTTTATTTTGTTAAAAGTTTTAATTTGTTCTGTTATAATAATTTTAAGTTTTTTTTAAGCCTTAGTAATACTGTGATCTAATTAGTTGGAACCCATCCTATCCTACCACCAGGGGTGATCTTTGATCAGTCACATTATAGGTCCATCACGCACGGCACTGTACTGTTGCTGTAAATATCAATTTTGACCTACGGCTCTCAAATCCAGATGCTGCAGGAGTATTGCCACGCACAACCAAACATTCAACATTAATTTAATGTGGTAAAATCTGCCTTCCGGGTAGTAGGTACCCTAAATTCGGTCGGACCTACGAACCTGCCAGGATAGGGTCGGCCGACCAGACTTTTTAGTCCTTACTAATTGGCCTCTAGACCAACAGACTAGTTACGTCCTTTAATTCAACGAGGTAAAATGTTGTGTCACCAGGTAGGGTTCACTTTTTCCTTCACACCAGTAAACATGCCAGCCAAGCTGCGCCGCGCGCTGCAGCCGACCAAGTTTTTTGCAAGAAATTCATTACCAAAAGCTATCAAATTGATTTGTTCATTAATCTTATAAGATAGGGTTGAGTGTTGTCGGCCACCGGTCTTTTTCTTTTGACAGATATGTCAAACGGGCCGTAGGTAGTGCCGACCCTTAACAAATCAGTCTTCAGAGCCGGCAATTCTATGGAAATGGGTTCAAATGCTTCTACTTCCAAGTCAAGATACTTTTTGATCTATTTCCTTTGCTACCAAATAAACTATTAGGGCCTGTGTTGTAGTGTTGTCGAGACTGGAGAACAAATGGCGAAGTAGCAATTGGTTTGCGTGTAACAAGCACAAAAACCAGTTTAAAGGTCGATTCTAGTGTTTTTCTAGTAAAACTATAACTCAATTTTTGTGTCCCGTGTTTATAGCGGTGTCATCGCAGCGAAATGCCACCATAGAAAAATTTAATTCGAATCGCATTTCAAGAAAGTCGAAATGCCTAATATGCAAATATTTGCAGCACCAGTTAATGATATATAACTACAAAATAATACATTTATACGTGAAATAAGGCTAAGAGCAAAGTAAAAGTCGTATGTTTTTGCCAAAAAGTTGCGATATTACTTCAATTTTTCGGACACAACTAAGAACTAAAAACGTAAGCTTTTCATAAACTGTCCTCAAGGTGCGCCACCTAAAAATAGAGTCGTAGATTTCTGGTTTTTTGTACGAATGTAGCTTTCCTATCGGGTCATCGATTAACGATACAGGAAACATGAAAATGAGAAAAAAAAATTTTTTTGCTTGTTTCGCTCCACCCTATTATATATGTATGTATACTGGAAAAATTAAACAAAATTACCCCACATAAAAACTATCGCCTTGTTAGAGTTAGAGGCTAGTTTCTAAGGATTGTTATTGAAATGGAATACACATCATTACCTATGCACACGTAACCATGCGATATTCGTATCAAGCTCAGCACAGCTGCGGCAGTGACCTAATCTAAGAATTCGTGCGACAACGTGTCCCTGGAGGATCGTGATCGCTTTCATCGAGATATGGTCCACAATTCTACATCACGACTCTATCTCCGATCTGTCATTGAACGTTGAGACAATGGCGCGGGAAATATGGCAGCGAAACTGCACTCATTTATATAATGATAGAAATATCGTTCCAATGCTGCAACCGGTAACTGCAATAACGACACCAGTCCGAGCGGCTTTGACAAAGTATCCTGTAGACTAGTGAAGTGCATAATCACCGAAACATAGGGCTGTGTTAAGGGTATATATTTCAACGTTGTTTTGCACATTAAAGTGGGGAAGGGAAAGCCTAATCAAATCACTTTGTCTCCACTTTGTTTGCGGTCGATTCTCACATCGCCGCTACCCAATCCGCCGCGTAGTCTCAGCAACGCCCTATGTCGAGGTCCGTACTTCTTCGGGGTTCTTTCACTGGTTCGGTTGACCTACCAGGGCGCTTTGTCGTCACTGATGTGGTCTGTGTGTGGTATTATTAGTGCAGTTATAAGCATTCGTATAATATTTGTAAACCTTTCTTATCCAAATTCAACAGAAGAAACCCAGCTGATTACTTTGCAGCACTGCTGTATATACATACCTAGATAGATAAATAAACAATTTATTTACCCAATATCCCAACCGACTTATGCAGAACTGTCTGTACGGGCCGAATTTGATCAAATCGTTAATTGTTTCATAGTCACTTAAGTTCCAAATCGTGCTGCTATAAAAATAAAAAAGTCAATAAACCTCTGCTACAGATCCATATTCCATATTATGTGTTTATGACCGGTGGATGAGCACAATATTAATAAAAAAATCTCAATCTTTATGGACGTCTGTTCTATTCTCTAAATAGCTGCTAGAACTTCCATAATTTTCATTTTTCGATAATTACGCATAGCTACTCAGTTTTTAGATAGGTTTATCCTGCTTATGTTGTCGAATTCTTATAAGATTTTGACCACCTGATTGATGGAATTATTCTTCCTTTATATTCTATGAAGTAATTTCTAGTCGTGTATAAGCCCACACTGATGTCCAGACGGGCTACTCGAATAAAAAAACTTTTGTGTACTTATAGGTACTCTATCTATATGCTGTAGGTACAGTATTTTGTGTAGAAAAGATACGAGCTAAGGACCATGACAAAGCGCAAGCAAACTTTTTGAAAGCACTACAAAATCAGAACCATTTTCGATTACTCATGGTACACAGCCACAAGTTGAATTGCTTATACAGGATAAAGTAAAACCACAGAGGGAGTAAAACATATCGGAGGTAAAAGAGGACTTATCCTTATAGACTTTCTTTTGCCTTTTTTAATATTGCTCCATCGCTTCACCACGACGAAGTGACGCGACGCTCCGTCTCGGAAGGCTGTATTGTGAGTTGTAAGCCGGACACTTGGACACTCTTTGTATCGGCGACAGTGACGGATGACCCTCATTAATGAGGAGTGGACTGACCGTTGTCACCATATCTTTGGAGAAACAGTCATCAACCAAAGTATTCAATCTGTCGCGGCAAAAGGCAGAAAATGTTGGACTTGTGTGGTTTAATGTGCCACTTTGAGTATAATAGTGACATTTCCACGCCATTTAGCTACGCTTACTTCGGTTCGGTGGTGATTTTTCAATTCGCTTTTAGTTTTAGATAGACCTAATGTGAGCTATGGTCGTTGGTGGTCTGGTCTGCCGAAATGCATCCTTTCTTTCACGATTACGGCGAAGCCAAAATGAGGGTTTGCTTTTATGAGGTTAACATTCTAAATTATAATATAAAGTATTAAATTAAATTATAAAAAAATTCTTCTAAATTCTAAGGTATATTGTATCTAACTACTGTACCTCCTAAAATGACGAGGTTGTGGAGGTAGTTGGTAATTTTGTAACACAGTTTCTGACCAACCCGAATATGAATTAAGGTCGTGAGTTTATTGTATGTGCGTATACAGGTACATATTGTATGTGCAAAATGAATGACGAGATCGCAAAAAGACGGTCGTAAAATGTGGAGCAAAACAAATCTTAGTTTTTTAGTTCATAAGTACCTACCTTTTCCCGCGAAGGATCGGCCAAGATGATAAATTATGTCCCTGATGAGGGATGACAGGAAGAGATGATTATGACGAGGACCATAATATGTTCTTGTCATTTCGTCAATCTTATTTGTTTCTTACCCATGACATCGCGTTCACGATACGACTGAAGTGAAATGTTTAGTTAATTCTAGAAGTTTTACAACTGACGTGAAAGTAGAAGTAGCTAACTAGCAAGGAATAGAAATAGGAAATAGATTCATCGCTTTGTGGTTAAAAATAACCGATGAAAGCTTTCTAGCGAGACTTAGCTCAAGTAATAATAATTCTTAGCATTATGCGAGACGCCGGTTTGCCTCGTGCCTCGTGCCATCTCGCGGGTCGGCGCACGCGCAGCCTCCGCTCTTGCTCCTTTTGTGTCACGTATAATCAACTTCGTGAGTTGTGTGTGTGTTTGTTTTGTGTACACACGTGCGTTAGGTGTTATGTGTGCGTCTAAAGCTTTGTTCACTTTAAAATGATTTCTTTTGTGTTGGGGTTCTAATCGTGTAGTTATACTTATAGATAAAGCTTAATAGAAACAATAAAAGTAGGTAGAAGTCAATATAAGAGGTTACTTTCAATCGATCTGTTTGAATAATATTTTCCGGTTGGTGTCGTAATAGGCAACTAAGCGGTGTTAAATGTGAACATTTTGGTACAATTGCACACTCATGATAATCTTAGCAAAGGCTCAGAATACCCTGAAAAGGAATGTGGTTTTTGTTCATATTGGTGAACCATTCGATGAATGATTATATTCTTTTTTAAGGGGATGGTCAGACCGTCAAATTGAACATCTTTCTCCATGGAACCAACATCGAAAACGCGAAAAAAATAATCTGGGACAGCACATACCCATACATTTTGGCTCGAGTAAGTTTACGATTTTGTATGGAACATCTGATTTTATTATCGCGATTACGATGTTGGTGCCATAGAGAAAGTTGTTCAGTTTGACGGTCTAATCATCCCCTTAAAAATGTGTCAGCATAATTAAGAAGGACCTTATATACAATTTTTAGTCAGTGCCAAAACTCCCACGCATTATACTCATCTAACTAAGTATAATAAAGTTCACTATGGAGCCAACTTCTAAATCGCGATAAAAACCAGCTGTGACTCAAACGCACTGACTAGAAATTGAACGCGTAATAGGTCTGGGTGATGTGATGATGGTATTTTTTAATGTTTTAGTAACATAATATTTAGCTCTCGTTCCAGTAGATTACAAAAAAAATCTATCTGACGACGTTTTGTGAGCATCGACGCATCATGAAGGTACGGCTGCAGAAAAGATGCGGCCAGAAACTATGAATTTCTTTCTTATTATTCAAAGGGTAGTAGTTAGGTACGTTAAAGGAATCTTCAGTTGTTAATATCCAACATAAACTCGCAATATAAAACAACAAGGTACCAAGCAACGCTAGACAATGCAGTAGTAGAAACAATAAAACTGCGATTAACGCCGTGAGCCAAATCCACTTAATTACAATTATTATCAAGATTAAAAACATTAAAATGTCGACGCTGCCGCGGATTCTGATATTCAATTATATTGCGGGCGTGTCTGAGCAAGAATGAGCTTTTTAGGCTACTAGAGGCTCGAGGCTTCGACGCGACCGCGATACGATAATGATCTTGAAGAATGTATTTTTTTTAATGTTAGATTAATCTTAGGAAAGTGTTTAATAGCTTAGTTGGGAGCTCATTTTATTCTTATACAGGGTGAAGGAAAATTATCATTAAACCACATACTCTACCCATCGAACTGAACCACTTTTACTATGGAAGCAAAACGATCGGAGCAAAAAAAAAATCAGCTGTCCCATACTAAAAAAAAAGTACCTAACTGTTCTATACGTTTGCGTCGAGTAGGTATGTATAGGTATTGCAGTTTAGTATGACATTGACAGCAGCCTTTTTTTTTGTGCTGATAGGTCTGTTCCTATAGTAAATGTTTTTCAGTTTGATGGGTACAGTATGTGGTTTAAAGGTAAAAAAGATTGATTTTCAGTCAGGGATACCTAACTAAAAACCATTATCGTAATGTTTTTTTTTGTAAATATCTTCAATGTACAGACACACTTCAGTTACAGTTTTGTAATAAGTAGTTTAGATCAACACTGGTTTTTAACAAGAGTAGGTTATTTTATAAGTAACAAGGAACTTCATTTATTGTATTATGAACACAAAGTGCCTAACCCTATGACGTACCTAACGATAACGTTACATCGCCTTGAACTTCACGTTCAACAAGCACTTGAGACACGGCTACAGGAAAGCTTTTAAAGGTTATCGCTCAAAATTATTTATTACTAATGGAACGAGAAAGGCCCTTCGTTTTTTATACGGGTGTTCTAACATTGTAAAATTATTACTTTACAAACTTTTTCTCAGAGCAATATGGAACCACTTGAGAAATTAGATTCAAATTTTTTGCAATCATGCGACCAAATCTCATTTACGAGACTTATGGTGATAAAAGTAAAATTGTGTTTAAGCGCTCAAAAAACGATGTGAAACTAAATAAAATTGGGTTGCACGATGACAAGATCATCTTGTGTCTCGTAAAAACTAAATAAGAGTAAACATACAAGTTATTGTAACCATCCATTATCAACAATTTCTTTAGGAATGACCAGTCATCACATAAAAGAGGCATTTGGGCATGACTTGGTGATAAATAAATAACCAGCAATCGTTCGATTAGTGTCCAAATAAAACGACAAACGTGTTGTTAAGCTTTTAAGAACGTTTAGGGACAAAAACACATTATGTCGTCAGCTATCTACAATCTTGTTTGTTTTTCTATTGACAGACGACTATTTAAGGGTCGGCACTACCTACGGCCCGTTTGACATATCTGTCAAAAGAAAAAGACCGGTGGCCGACAACACTCAACCCTATCTTATAAGATTAATGAACAAATCAATTTGATAGATTTTGGTAATAAATTTCTTGCAAAAAACTTGGTCGGCTGCAGCGCGCGGCGCAGCTTGGCTGGCATGTTTACTGGTGTGAAGGAAAAAGTGAACCCTACCTGGTGACAACATTTTACCTCGTTGAATTAAAGGACGTAACTAGTCTGTTGGTCTAGAGTCCAATTAGTAAGGACTAAAAAGTCTGGTCGGCCGACCCTATCCTGGCAGGTTCGTAGGTCCGACCGAATTTAGGGTACCTACTACTCGGAAGGCAGATTTTACCACATTAAATTAATGTTGAATGTTTGGTTGTGCGTGGCAATAATCCTGCAGCATCTGGATTTGAGAGCCGTAGGTCGAAATTGACATTTACAGCAACAGTACAGTACCGTGATGGACCTATAATGTGACTGATCAAAGATCACCCCTGGTGGTGGAACCGGGATGGGTTCCAGCTAATTAGATCACAGTATTACTAAGGCTTAAAAAAACTTAAAATTATTATAACAGAACAAATTAAAACTTTTAACAAAATAATGAAATTATTATCAGTTCAATATTATTGGTATAAGCAAACTAAGGGTTTGTAATCTTTTATCATCATAATCATCGTCAGATATAATATTTTAAGTACGGAATAAAAGTTAATTTTGCAGTAACTGGAACGATTGCCTTCAAAAACATTTGCGCAAAAGGACATCAGTGTGACGACTTTTAGTAGATTTCTTCTTTATTGGTAGATTTAGGACAACATTGTTTAGTAGATTTTAGTAGAAATTGGGTATTCGAAAATGTTAATGTATTTAAAAATGCAAGGATTCAGGCTAATAAAATCTAAGCTGGCAATACAAATGGCTGAGAAAACGATTGCAGGATTTGCAAGTTTTCCGGAACTTCTAGTACATCATCATCATAATCATCAGCCTATACAAGGTGTTACAAAAATACAAATAAACATTTAAGGGGGTGGTTTAGACCATCAAACTCAACAACTTTCACTATGGGACCAATATCGAAATCGCGAAAAAAATAATTTATGTTCTATACTCTACAAATCGACTCGAGCTAAACATGTATGGGATATCAGTTTTTTTTTCGCGATTTTGATGTTGGTCCCATAGAGAAAGTTGTTCAGTTTGACGGTCTAAACAACCCCATTAAGAGTTTTAAAAATTTATTCTTACTTATGTAACACCCTGTATACGTCCCACTGCAGGGCACAGGCCTACCTTCTAGGAGGGTATTTGGGCGTAAGTCCAACACGCATGCCCAATGCGGATTGGTAGACTTCACATACATCAGAATTTCTTCGTCTGCATATGCAGGCTTCCTCACGATGTTTTCGTTCACCCTTTGAGAGCAGTCGGTAATACGTACATAAGTTAGAAAAACTCATTGGTACGTGGCATGTTGTCCGTGCGGATTCGAACGCGGACCTCTTGATTGAGAGTTCATACCTCTCCGCAACGCGCCACCGAACACACTTCTAGTACAGCAAATATTAATCATATCGCCTAATGTTGTTTTTTTTACAAAAGAGGGCTTCTGAACAGAGTTGGAATTTTGGTACCTAGCACTTTTAATATGTCAAAGGGATTACATGTTTATCGACTTCCAATAATGTCGATATACGGGTATATTTTATATCACTGCGGATAACTTCAGCATGTATCAAACTTCAAAATAGCGAAAATAAATCAGCTGTCCCATACATTTGAGTCGAATATGTAGGTACTGCCGTTTTGTATAGGACAGCAGATTTTTTTTTTCGCTCTTTTGAAGTTGGCTCCATAGTGAAAGTTGTTCAGTTTGATGAGTAGAATACATGCTGGTGTTATCCGCAGTGATAAAAAATTACCCGTATATGGACACAATCGGAAGTCGATAAACGTGCAATCCCTTTGACATATTAAAAGTGCTACCAAAATTTCTGACTCTGCTTATGAGACACAGAAAACTGTACTAAATTTAAACTTGCATAGGGACGACCAAATGGCAATGCCGATTTAGTATGGGCGAGTGGCGTCATTTTTTTTAAGTATATATTTTTTTGAGCGTCCACCAACCACTCCTTGTTTTTATGGAAGATATTTATGTGCTGAACAAAACAAAGTATTACAATCATACCTCTACATGCAGTACCGACGGAGATATAAAGGTCTGAAATGTCAGAATTCTAGTACTGTGAACTGTGACTGGAGCATGCCCCTCATGCTCTGACATTTCAGACCTTTATATCTCCGTTGGTACTGCATGTAGAGGTATGATTGTAATACTTTGTTTTGTTCAGCACATCAATATCTTCCATAAAAACAAGGAGTGGTTGGTGGACGCTCAAAAAATAATAAAAAAAATGACGCCACTTTCCGGCATTGCTATTTAATATTTATTTGAAAATTGAAGCATCCATGTTACAAAGTGATGAAAACCAATAAAAATTATACAAAAATGCAAAAATAACATGTGTAACAAGCGTTTAGATAAAATTGATAATATTTTGTTCAAAAACGTCCAACCATCTGTAACGACATAAATATTATTTGGTAGAATTTAAGCAGAATTTGAAACAGGGCTGGTAGATTTTGGTAGATTTCAGCAGTAATTTTCGTCACGCTGAAGGACATTGTGCGACACAAGAACATATAGGTGTTACTTAGTAGCTAAAGTGGGTACATGAATCCTGAAAGGGCACAGCAATATTAACAAGAAGTAATTTTAAGAAAAAAAATAGTACAAAGTCAATAGTTCTTTAGGTTCTTTTGGTAGTTTTTGGTTCTTTTGGTAGGTTTTGGTAATTTTTGGTAGAGTTTAGTAATTATTTTTGTTGTTTCTGGTTTTTTGATAGTTTTTGGTTAGTTTGGTAGTTTTTCGTTGTTTCTGGTTATTTTGGTAGATTTTCGAAGTTTTAGGTTATTTTGGTAGATTTTTATACTTATTGGTAATATTTGATAGAAGAATGAAAATTACCAAAAACTACCATAAAAACAAAAGAGTTCTTGACGGCTTGGCTACGGGGTGGGTTTGTTGACATAAACAAAATATTTGTTTTGCAAAAGAGGTACATTCGAATCGTAAGCGGAATTCAGTCAGTAAGGGTGTCATGCCAATCCTTGTTTACCGACTTTAAATTGTGCGAAATCGTGAGACGATACCCCGTAGTATTCCGTAGCAAGAGATTAAATTTAACTCGCAAAAATGAGCTACTGGTACCAAATTACCGACTAGCATCGATGCTAAGGACTACAAAATAAATTCGAATACTGTTCTTGTGTATAGTAAAATACCAGATGACATTAAAGCCGACAAGAAATTTCTGAAGAAGGTTAAAGAATTATTAATCGAACAGTGTCCCTATGACTTTAATTAGTTTCTTCAGTATAAGTAAACAAACAGGCATCAATCTGAGAAGAAAGAAATGTGTTGCAGACCGATTATTTGTACCTCAATAGGTTATTATAATTTTAACTAATCACATTGAACTGATTTTATAACATTTAACTAATTTAATTGTAGTAAGTGAAAGGTGGTAGTTAAATTATTGTCTGGCACCTATTGTTTAAATCTGTTTTTTTCTTAATGTTTATAAATTATATTGTAGTGTGACTAATAGGTAATCTGTACTTACCATCTGTAACTTATGTACCTACCTACAATATAAGGTAAATAAATAAAATGAAATGAGATGAACCAAAAAGTAACAAATTAACCATAAACTACCAAAAAGTACGAAAAATTACCAAAATAACAATAATCTACCGAAAAGTACGAAAATCTACCAAAATAACTTTTTGGTTACTTTTGTATGAAAATTTACCAAAAACTACCGAAAGTCTCAAAAACTACCATAAATTACCAAAATAACCAAAAACTACCATACATTACCAAAATAACCAAAAACTACCATAAATTACCAAAATAACCAAAAACTACCAAACAGTGCCCGGAAAGTAACTTTTGTGAAATTCCTTTGTGTTGTCTGTCGTGCAAATGACTTACAAAATCAATCGTTTGAGTTACCTACTGCGCTACAGAATTCACTCTTATTCCATTCTTATTTAAAACATATCTGACGATGATGATGATGATTTCAGATTATCAATCCTTAGTTTGCTAGTAACAATAGTAATAAACTTACAGTTATTCTGTTATAATTATGGGGACAAAAATTAACGAGTAATAGTCGACCAATTTAAAAATGTACTTCTAAGTCCACATATCGTGACGGGCCACTACGGAACCTTATACTGCGTGTGGCTCGACACCCACTTGCCCGGTTTTTTATAAGTTACTTTGCCTACTTTAGCTAAAAATGGATTTGTTCAGTAATCTTCTAAGACAGGGTTGGGTGTTGCCGGTCACCGGTCTATTCGCAATGATTTCGAACGATTGACGGCCCATAGTAATTTGTATGAAGAAAACGTCCAAAAAAATATGTGATTTTTGGTAACAAATTTCAAAAAAACTAGAAGTCGTATCGAAAAACTGATTTGTTTAAAGTGTTCTTTGATGTTTTGCCATTGATTAGAAATATATTTTGTTGTTTTATTTTGTTTCACTAAATCACAGGACTCGGAACGCGGCAGTGCTATCCTGGAGTTTTTCATGAAATTCTCGATTACTTTCTGATGTAACTACACAATTTTACTGAATTTTTTTTTGTTCATCTTGTACTTCATCTTTTAAAGAAGCGATGGTATTAATTTTGTTTCTAAATATAGCTATTTACTATCCTCAAAAGTCGGAACGCCGAACCCTGTTTGGCCCGATTAGGGTAGTGCCGACCCTTAAGCCGTCTTCGATGTTTGTAAGTTGGACGACTTGGACGTGCTGTCATATTTAATTACCATAATGTTTGACCAAACAACTTTAGAAGACGATTTGATAAATGGATTTGTAATAAATATCGAATCAAACATCAATTTATAAAATTCAAGATCAAAATTGTTTTGAAGTCATCGATGACGAAATAACTAGGTACTTATAGTGGATCCTGTAAAAATTTGTTGTTATTTTAAGAAGAATGGAAGGTAATCTATGTATTTTGATCTAGCTCTAGTATAATAATATGCTATCGCAATCTTCATACAATTGCCTTAATTATAATCCCTGAACTCTCCCTAAGCCAGTTATTCTCTGGTTAGTCGACGTAGACAAGACGATCCAAGCCAAAGCACCATGACAAAGCACTCATACTTATCCGTACTTTTGTCTTTACTCGTCATTTCGTAATACACGAAGTTTAAGAAAGCATTTTCGGCGTCTAGGTATTACTAAGAGGATATCTACTAAGGCAAGTGGTTGTAAAACCCATTAAGTTTTATTAATGTTGTTATTTGGCCAACGATTATTCATCATCATCAGCCTATCATCGTCTACTGCTGAACATAGGCCTCTCCCAAGGCGCACCGCACCACAAAACTCTGTCCTCGGTGTTCCACATCCAGTCGCTCCCCGCTACCTTTTTTAGGTCGTCTGTCCAGCGGGCCGCAGGGCGTCCCACACTACGCCTGCCAGTTCTTGATCTCCCACACTACGGTTGTCAGTTCTTCGACACATGTCCAGCCCATTGCCACTTCAGCTTGCAAATTTTCTGAGCTATGTCAACCACTTTAGTCCTCTTACGTATTACTTCATTCCTGATGTGATCTCTCAGTAGCTCGCTGATCGACTTTGAATTGATGAACTAGTCCTATCGTCGTGGACAGGCAGGGTCCACGTTTCCGCACAATAGGTTACTTCACCAGCTAACATCAATCTAATCACAAGTCAATTGTTGCACGGAATTTGAATTACCCCTCACGATCATCTCAGTCTTATGTTCTTATACTTACCCACGGTAGCAAGCAGCATTGTTTTAACCTTAGCCACAAAAAGAAAGGATCGAAAATAATATAAAAAGTGAAAATTGAAGCGTATCAGCTCAGGAATGTGGCGGTCGCTGGATCATTTCGGTGATTACGATCATTACAAGTTATTACGATGATGCTCTTGCGCAGGACTGGATATATCGTATCACGCTAGCGTTCTCATTATGTGACAAACCATGTATTTATTTAATTTGTTTATTTTCCAATAGTAAATTATGGGACAGCAAAACTATAAAAAGACAATAAATTTTTTAGACAAGAATTTCGTTGTTCCGCGGATGGCCATGAATTTTAAACAATATGGAATTCTCGAATCGTGTAACCTATCATGTTACACAATTAATAGGATTTTGGAGGCAAAATTAATAGCTTCATTAGGTCGGATGGAATTATAATTATAAGAAGAAACTTATTGCTTCAGCATGGAACTGGTTTGAAGACACGGTACCACTCGAAATCGTTTTGGGTGCGTGGATTATGCGCGGCGATGTTATGGGGTTCTTAACCCTCTCGAAATTATTATAAATATATGTTTACGTCATATGATCAAGGATATGATGATTGCATAATTGGATAATGATTACGTAATCGTTATACTCGTACTTAAACAAAAATATACAAACATTAAAGTAAGATTTTAGTTTAGGACTTAGGTAGGTACACTTCTTTTCAGAGAATTTTTTGTCCATTTCTAGTTTTGATCAGAATAATGCTTAATCTGCATTTTGCAGTAAAGTATTGGGTACTTTATGATTTTCAGAATTTCACCAATGACGAAAATGACTTCAGTCTGTCATGGTTATCTAGATGGATTTTTTATTTGATAAAATTACTATAATACTATGTACCTAGGTACTTACTTAAGTAATACGGGGGTAATCTGTGGGTAATACAAATAATTCGAGATGTTATACCTATTGATGTTAGTCATCCATCAAACCGGACCCATATGACCCACTGCTACGGGGACTTGCTGCTCTCGAATGCCTCTCGCAAGTCTGTACTACTTCCTTCCTACCACATTCTTTCTAAGTTTACATACTGTACATTATCCACAGGTCCTCATCTTGAAATAACAAAGAATTCACCGAATCTTGCAAAATCTACGGCTTGAGTTCAACGTAACTTATCTAAAGATAATATTTAACAAATACGTAAACATTTTCCTAATTCCGTAAGCATCTGTAGCTGAGCTTACTGCATCCGTAAATAAAAGTAGCGCCAGATCTTACGCAAGTGATATCCAGGAATTAACCTCGATTTTTGTCTGATTATCGATCGCCATCGGAAGTATTGGCGTGCCAGACTAAAATAACACTGTTTGCTTGCTATTTAGAGACATTGTGTAAACTCTACGAGAACAAATTGCATTTGCATTTGAATTACGTGTTTCGTATGCCAGTTGGCAGCTACTAAATAATTTAGTAGGTAAACGTTTAGTGAAGATTTAAATACTGTTAAAATACAGTTAGAATGCCATTGCTAAACCTGGTAAGTAACATTACATTATCTTCCAGTCAGAAAACTTACAATTTTAAAACCAACAGGTCCTACCTACAAATGCATAACTCAGTTTCTGACTGGCTGCAGTTAGCAGACAACACGACATTAAACTGAGAATGAGAGAGTCGTCTTGCTCACCCTGGCATATGCAAAGCAACAAAGACAGAAGCATACCTCGATCCTTGGCAGTAGTTTGGAGGTGTTTGCATTTTTGCTACACGTATTCCTACCGAGAAACGATAAAATAAATTTCAGCCTCCAGTTTCCTATATCGGTTAACAATAACCAGTCCCATTTTGAACTAAATCTGCATTTCCTTACAAATTATATTATTCATAAATCATGTTGTTTCAAATAAACCGTTTTACTGGTTCGCGGAAGCTGCCAGCGCGCCACATGCGTCGGCGCATGCCCGCTAGCGCCACGGGACGCCCTGCACGATCCAAAACACTAATTTGGAAGGGAACAAGCGACAAAACAATGTCTTACTGTTTTTACGTGAAATCCGAAACCGTGCTTTGTTTTTCGAAGAAATAATAGTTGTTTACGACGCTTTAATGTTAACACCAAGCTAATTATGAAGGGTATCGAATTGTTTTGACGCCACTGTTGTATTGTCATAATGAATATTGCAAAATAAGGCCCTTTGCTTGTATACCTAATAAGTTAAGTTTAATCCTATACAAATGTTACTCGGGTAATTTTATTGATATCACAGGCAAAGAATAGTGAATTTTGATCTGTTTAGATTTTGCAAGGAACTTAATCTAATATATGGGACTTTTTATCTCCCTCCTAAATATGCAGTGATTGTCTAGTGCCTATTAATGGTGAGGTTTGGTGACAACTTAGATTATATACATTTTAATAAGTGGTGGCTGGCTTTTCGGTGAAGGAAAACATCGTGAGGAAACCTGCATGCTTCCATTTCGAGGCATGTCTTGTACCCACTGTCCATTATAAGTGGCGACGGGCTCACACCCCTTCACACTAGACAGAGTTTCGGTACAACTGGTGAAACGTGGATGTTCTGGGGTTTCAGAATATCTCTGACTACCCCCTCGGGGAATATAGTCGTGAGCATATGCTTATGCTTATGCTAAAAAGTGGTCTACTTTTAGTTAGTTATATGAGTAGATAGGTAGGATACGAAATTCAAGCAAACAACCTAGTCACCCAGGGATGAATGTCATGCCTGTAGGTACCTATACGCGTGTCCTGTAAACTTAAAATTTTATATCATAAAGAATTCTAACAACCTCTACCATAAGCACATAAGTAGTTAACGGAACTTCTATGGAATCGTTTAATGTAGTAGCACCCAGATGCCTCCACTGTCACCAGTAGTTAAGCGAGGAATGCGGCTGGCCCTCTCTGATTACCAGTAGCACAGTCATTACCACTGTCCAATGGACATTTTGATGCCGATGCCGTGTCTGTATTTATACATTATTTTATAATTGTTTCAAAACTTTTAACTGTAAGGTGTTTTGTGATTGTTTGTGTCCTGTCTCTGTCAGGATCAACCTGAATTATAGAACTCTATTTGATCTGATACATTTATACTTCATTTAGAGTGGGTGATTAAGTGTAATAAGGGTTATGCTTAGGAGGTCGTGTTAGCAGAACGACCACGTATGTAATTCACACGCTGTAATGGTGGATGGAATAGTTACATGCAGCCGTAAAGTCGAAGGAAAAGAACGCAGAAAAAAATCCAGATTGTGCTAGAAAGGAATATACAGTTTGTTTTGTTAGCTTTATACTAAAAAAAATTCATAAGTTCTAACTGTTGTCAAGAACCTTGCTCGTTTCGCAAATATGGAAATATTCCGGTATGTGAACAAAAAAACATTTCGAGATCTGGTTCTTACTTTAAAATACCGGCACAATCTGGAGAACTTGACTAGCTAAGGGCTACTTTATATCATCAGAGGTCTCGGGGCTTGTTATTACGCAATTACCTCAACGAGGTGCTAACTGGCGGCTGCTCATACACATCTACAGAGAAAATTGGCCACCAGACCTGATTAAATCATGGCAATTCGCTGTAATTCCATTTTCGCGATGAAAAGCAATCTTCATAAAGACCTAATAAAACCAGTCATCTTTCTGACTTCGGCCCTTAACCAACTAGATATGGTGCAACACGTACCTAACTGTTAAATAAATGTGTAAATGCAAATCGGCTTCCTATTGCGAATCTAACATCAAATAATGGTAGGAACTTGGGTTCCTGGAGTGCGATTTTTGAAACTCATTCGGTGAGCTCAGCAGTTGAAAATCTCAAAATTATTATGGAGATATGCATCTTTCTACTGCTGATTTGACTTTCAAAAATCATACTTCAGGAGTGCGATTTTGCGATTATAGCAAATCTCCATAGTTATTTTGACATTTTCAACTGCTGAGCTCAGCGAATAAGTTTCAAAAATCGCACTCCTGGACCATAACATTGGTAATCACTAGTTAACTGATTCCCAAATGCTCACTTCGTCGCGATCAGTCAATCAAAATTAGCATGGTTTGCAGAACCGGTTACCTAAACCCCAATAAGCAGTTGATGTGAAACAAACCATTGTCTTTGTCACTGTTCTACAACAATGCTCAAGCAGTAGCATGGGTCGGATAGTGAAAGGAATCAGCTAATGCCTCATTGTGCAATTAATATGAAAACTCGACTTATTAACCCCAATGCACACAATATGAATGAGAAACGTTGTTAATTACTTTGTTTCTTGTCTAGACTGTGTGAATGGATCGCGTTTGAAGACGAATTGTTTGCAGAGTTTTGATGACGCGGGTTTTTGACATGAGATGTTTTGGTACTTCACTAAGAACACAGAGTGTTAATGAAGGTATTACAGGTATCTACTTTGCTTCTGGAAAACGATAATCCCTGAAAATATAGCACATCGAGGTGACTGTATGTTAGCTGGTCATTTTCAACGTGCAATGGTGTTAACGGTCTTAAACCTTTCAGCTTCCTTTTTAAATGTCGAAAACGCTTCACCCATTAATCAAAAAGGTGCAAAGCACACCATTATAGTCATTTATCACCACTAAAAAACCAATCTTTTTATTTCCAGAAAGGCCAAGATGTCGCGACGCCATAAATCAGTGAATGTTATCAAAATGGCGCGCAGATGATTGTAATGGCGGCCGCCATGGCTACTCCCGCGCACGACCTTTTCCCGCGCGAAGGTGAACTTCGACCGCAGCATTCGAGGGACAATTCTAGGGATTCTGGAATATTCCATACGACGAAGGGATTATGGAACGCACCTGGATTGAATAATTGCTTCTTGAATAGTGCTGTGCAGGTGAGTCTTGAATTTTAGAACTAGATACCCTACCCAACTACATTTTTAGATTGAAATTCAGAAATAAGTGTCCATCCACCTGGGAAGACCTGCTTAAGGCAAACCAGAAACGTTTCATTTGGCTTTCTGGGCAAATAAGTACCTCTACCTACCCTACGTAACATTCGTAAGGCCAGTTTATTTTGGCGAAGGAGAAACGCATACTTTGAGCAGCTAGCAGCTACATCTAAGTAAACATATACTCGGGTAGTAATTAATAGTTTATTTAATTATGTAGCCTATTCACTAATATCACTCAGGTCGTGCACAGTGCCAAAATGTTGCCTTTTGAAGTCCAGTCCGATGTTGCCTGTGCTAAAACAAAGGAAGGAAGTCCTTGTAGGTTCTTATACATTCATGCTAAAAGCTTGAACGTTGATAATGTTGACTTTGTAATGAAATTGTTGGTTTAGCTCTTGCAAATTCCGTGATATTGATTGTTGATTTAAGATCTCGCACATCTATAAATGGGTATCAGCAAAAAGATGGTAAGTATGTTTGATTTGAAGATGGATCTTCACTTGGTGGGCGGTGGTCCGCACTGACATACTTTTATGAACCATTATTAATAATTGGTTGCAATTTTCTTGAGACGAGCTATAATTATTTGAAATGTTTCTAGCTATTATATTTTAATTTCGAATTTTTATCGGTGTTAGAATAAATAAATGGAATTTAAGAAGCTACAATCTTGAAATATTGATCGTCTTAAAACTTTCCGATAAGTAATAATCCGTTCTAAAAGTTGACGTAAATAATATTCGAAGATAAATCCGAGGATAAAAAGGCATTAGTCTCCCGTCATCGGAGCGGGCTGGGCATTATTCAAATTTCAACGGGTAAAGCCAGGGGCTGAATCTTCGATCTATAGGCATTAACTCAATGTCATTAGCTGTTTAATCCATAAATAAAAGAGAGACTTCAATACATAAATCGTGTCTAAAAAACACATAAATCGTATCTAAAAACACCTGTTGATCTACGAACACACAGTGATTGAATATTTAACAATCCGAATTATGAACTATGAGTTTATCAAGTCGATCTTGATCTTGAACCTTTTACGACCATTCTAACCTTTTCTAGTTCTATCTAGATTCAAAGCAGAGACGTAAGGTTAAGCGGGAATTGTACTGGTTGTATTTACAACAGCGGTATGACCATTCACAACACCGCCAAAACAAACCAACCCACACCATAAACCTTGAAAGGCCCTAAAAAGGTTGAACCTATATTCATTGATAAAGTTAACGACACTGCAATGCAAATTGCAGTATTTACAGACTGATTCGGTCAATATGATAATATTTGTTATAAAGCACCTTATCACCATTGACATACAGTTTATAATAACAATTTATTGTTAACAAACCAGAGTACCGTTCCTAAAACTACAATTATAAAGGTAGGTAAACAACTTCCATTTTGGTCAAAGGTAAACAAACATTGGTCAAGTGACACTAGAATATTGGTGACACAAGTTAATAACGGTGCGTACCCATTTGACTGTCCATTGCGTTTCCGACACGCGAAATTGAACTTTAGCTAAATGTTTTACAGTACCATGTTGAGTAGAGATTTGAAATGATGATGGCACCGGTTCTAGGGGTCAATATGGGGGCTTATGTGCTTATAATATGGTAGTAACGTTTGATTCCAAGAACTTGTAGAACGTTAGTTTTTCTTTAACCTTAATTACTCTTGCTCTTGCTACTAAATAACATCTATATTTCTTCTGTTTTTTGATCCTATTAAAATTTGTTTTTTCATGACAGATCATGACTGTACATCTACATAATGTTTTGATGTTGTTTGCTATTGGGTCTGTTCAGAGTTAAGCTCGCCTTAAATACAAATCGGACATGTCAATTGTCAATAGGTACTATCCAAAGATACTATATAGGTACTACTTAATTCATGACAGTCTCAGAGTTTTCTTTATAAAATCTATTTGCAATACGATTCTGGTGCTCGTAGCTTCGACGAACGGTAGTTCTTCTAATTAGTTTGTGGTTGTGACTATAAATATCGCTTGATTGGAAGCGGACCTCGACCCCAAGCCTTCAATTATTGGTAAATAGAGGCATAAGTGCTTTGCTCTGGGACGCATGCAGGCTCATAATTATGATAAGGTTCTCCAGCAGCGTGGGTATGCCCTCCACAAGATGAACCAACGAACTCGTGAAGGCGGCTGGAACATTACGGCAGCGCAGGACCGATCATTGTGGCGATCCTTGAGGGACGCCTATGTTCAATAGTGGATATCTATCGGCTGAGATGATGATAACTTCAGCAGTGATATTGTGTCACATAACCACATGTCATAGACGATTCTGATTGTTATACTGATACTGGGAAAAATCTACCAATATTACGTCTCAGTATATCGTTGATCGGTAGCCCATGATAACGCTACAAAATATGATGCTTCATCTTTCGTAACGGTCACTATTTACTACAAATGTTATTCCAAAGGTTCCAAGAAATCTTATCAGACTACTATACTACCCAGTTTACTACTAGACAGTAATGTAAAGTGATAGCCATCGTAGCAACCCGACTACTTGTGTAACAACCATGACACCTGTTCTTGTCAACAGAAAGAAGACCTGTAATTTTATAAGTACATGTTATGATGGTGTCATGTTTCACTTCTCACAAGTTACAATAGGTGAAATTAAATTACTTTGTAGAAAACTACGATAAGCAAAAATTTTAATTGTAACGGTTTTATTTTATTGAGGAAAAGACAATTGTATATCCGTGATTGCGTGAATTTCTGTTTGTTCCGAGATGGTTTATTGTTTTTGTTAATTTGTTTCTATTTTCGTACCTACTATGGTGTGATGGAGAAAAGGCCAAATCTTTTGTTACAGAATACAGTAGGTAGGTAATTTTATTCAGGATAATATCCAAGTAACTCGATAGATAGCTCTAACAGAATACTTTTGTGTCAACGTTTTTTCATAATTAGGCGGTTGCGTGTCAGGTGCCTGTTCTCCGGCTTGCCACGAGGCTTAGCTATGTTGTGGTGACTCAGTGTGTATGCTTTTGTACATAATGATAAAACAATCCTTGAGATCACCAAATATTTATCACCGAACAACGACAAGCACATTTGCTATATTTATACTGGAGACTGGCAAAATCATCGACGGTGGCGACATTTCAGTTATCTGAACCGTTAAATATTCGTCTGATGCATTTTGCCTTCGAGTCGCGTCGTCGTCAACAACTTTTTTTTTCTGAAAATATGTTAGTAACCTAGTTCGTTTTGAGTTTAGTTAGAGAGACCTACGGGAAAGTCTATTAACGTTTTCTCACCAACCAAGTGCGTTCTTACACACAAATAGCTTCAAAAATGTCATAGCTCATTACCACTAACAAGATAAAAACAATTGAAACTCGCGTTACATCACACATGGTTTAAATTCCAATGCGGTCGTGCCACGCACCTACGAGGCTTTGATAAATCTGATCCAATTTACATATAGGTAATTACGAGCGGGATAAAAAACGACGACCATAGCTTCTCGGGACGCAAAGACGCAATCACGAGGCCTTATAGTACATTGGTGCATCAAAGTTACATTAAAATGCCAAGTAACGCAGAGGTTCCATGAAAAAACGAATGAGGGAATGATACGAGACGTTAGGTTAGGACTTCATTGACTGAGAATATAAGGAAGTGGATGTTTTGAAGTTGATAGGATTTGAGGTTGTCATTACCAGTGTTTGATTTATTGATGGGAAAAAGGAGATTTGTGAAACGGTGAATAATCAGAATCAAAATTACGTTACTACTTTTTTTTATGACTTAAGGGGGTTGCAGAGGGATTTGCACTACACTAGATGGCGCTCGGGAGCATCATTCCTGATTTTATCAGATTTTATTTTATATCTTCGTCATTATGTTATAAATTGCAAATGTTATTTGAGATGCGTAATCTTGATTTTCTTAACTATTTTTCCATATCTAAAATATTACTTTTGTTAATACCGTCTACGAATGTTATACGTCAAAGTTTTGTATGAAATTGATTAAAATTAAAATGTAGGTATATCTAATTCGTATGAACAATAAAATTACTATAACTTGTAGCTAGATCAGTAAAACATAAACACAAGTGCCAGTATAATTGAAAATTTTGATTGAAATCATCACAATTACAATAAGGGTTTGAAATTTTGTATGAATAATTTCAAAGCGTGATATCTTCGTAATAATATTATAAATTGTAAATATTATTTGATTCGCGGAAACTATTCCAAATAGGGGCGAAAAGAAGGAAAAAAAGGTTCTTTATAGTACACACTTTAAAGAAATATGAAAAATTGTATCAAACAACAAAATGGCGATGTTGAAAGACCTAAAGAAGCAGTAGTGCACACTTGTGGTTCGTCTTCCTTTCAATGAAGCTTTTTTAAAGAGAGTTATGAAAAATATCCGCCAGGTGGAGCTAGTAGTAGCCATATTGAAACTGGAAAAAATATTTTTAAAATTCTAAAAAATGTACTAAGAATAGTAGAACTTCTTTCAAATCGTTATTGATCATCGTTGTATTTATTTATGAATAGATTTGTTTCTAATCCGGAAAATCGAGAAAAATGTGTTTGCAAGTTATTGAGGTAGGTAGGTACTAGAGTAGGCGTAGAAACTTAATAGTATGTAACTCAGAACACACGTACAGGCCATGATTTAGGCGACTAATTTCTAAAATGAATAATGACAAGTTCCTAGTGCTAAGTTCGTAGCCCTCGAAAAAATGCCTTTTTGTGTCCTGTGGCTACTGTGGCAACTACTAAATAAAAATAAAAAACCGGCCAAGAGAATGTCGGAATCGCCCAAGGTAGAGTTCCGTAGTATTCTATGAGAAGCTTTTCTTGACATAGCTTAAATAACTTAAGAAATCTTCAAGAAGCAAACAATAGTGCGATTAAATTTCGTTCAGCGCCATCTATTGATAGACGCCGACGGCGGTCGACGGTCGATGTTTAATTTGATTTCTCCGTAACTGTTTGAGCTACAGCTTCCGTTATAAATTTCATTGAAAGTACTTACAGAAAGCTATATTGTGTAACATTTTCAGATTTTTATTCCTGTATTTTAGAAGTTAGAGGGGGGGGGGGGGGCCTATTTTTGACTTTGAGCGCAAATATCACGAGACACAAGCATTGTAATGATTAAATTTTTATGGGAGTTTTCTTCCATTGGACAAAACCTATCCAACGACACCTCACTTACCACCACTGGATACCACTTGTATGGGAGGGCCCATACAACGAAAAGGTGGTTGGAAAAAATTTACTTGCTTTATGATTATGACTATTTCATTTCTGTTTGGGTTACTGTTATCTGTCTTCATACCAAATTTCGATTCAATAGGTGCAAAAATGAGCGTGTTGTTGAGGTGGGGCATACAGACAGACAGACAGAATGGACGAAATTATAAGGGTTCCTTGTTGGACTACGGAACCCTAAAAACGAACAAGGAGTTACATTTTCGTGTGGTTCCAGCCTATAATGGACCACCCGAATTCTTCTCGTGGGTGTTGCACGAGGCGACTAAAGGATTAAAGGTTTCTCATACAGTGTTTATGGGTGAAGGGCTAGCCACCTCTCAATACTTGACACGTCATTCCATCCTCAAACTTAAATTGCTAAATATGAGCATTACTATAACTACACTCTTAAACAGAAAGTACGTAGTAGTAGCAATATTTCTGACCACCCCGAAAGGGATTACGGTCGTGAGTTTATGTATGTGTATGACTGTGTATGTAATTTATCAACTGTCACTCGTGACTTTCAACGTCATCACGCTGCTGGCGGCCAATATTCGGTAAAATTCACAGAGTAACTTGAAATTTTCGACGCAGATGTGACGGTGTGATGTACTGAAAAAGAATAAAAAATAATCCGTACTTGGAGTCTATGGTATCATTATATTTGAAATAAAAAAAAGTAAGTTATAGCCTGTAGAATCCCACTGTAGGGCAAAGGCCTCCTCTCACGAATAGGTGTGAGAGGGAGTGGGCCATACTCCACCACGCGGGCCCAGTGCGCGTTAGCGGAGGCAAGTTAGTGGTCAGCTGGCTGTCAGAGCATTTTCAAGCCGCCTAAATAGGCCTCTGACCTGGCTCAACGAATAGTTACAACGTCATCTGACGGAACTATCGGAGACCAACTGCTAAACGTGCCTTCCGGAGAACGGAAACACTCGAGATGAAATACCACTAGGCGGTCACCCATCCAAAGACTGACCGGATCTGACGTTGCTTTACTCGGTGATCGTTTACAATACCGAAGCTCCACTATGCCAACGAGCGCTTTTTGAAATAAAGCATCTAAAGTTCTATCTCTGATTGGTCTGTCAAAATACATGAAAGCTTCGTAGATTTAAAACTTTTCGCTTACTCTGAAAGATGGAGCCTCGATTTCGACGAGAGCAGTTATAGTGTTAGCCCTACAAAGCCAAAATCGATAAAAAGCCGTAAATCGATGTACAAGATAGCCGTTCCTCACACACCTACTTCAGGTCAGAAAAATCATTTAGACCGGCAGTTCTTAACAATATTTCCCTTAGAATTAAGGGGGGGGGGGGGGGGGGGGGGGAGTTATGACGTCATAATTTTTTTGTCCTGAAACCTATCGTGTGGGGTATTAAATAAAAGGGTTTCATGAGTCAGTCTTAAAAATATACTACACCATTACCTTTCAGCCATATTTTTTTTTAAATCCAAAAAAATATTTTCAAAACATACCAAGCGTGGGCTCCTCCAGGAGTGCGATTTTTGATTCTCATTCGGTGAGCTCAGCAGTTGAAAATGTCAAAATTACTATGAAGATATGCATATTTCTACTGCTGATTTGACTATCAAAAATCATACTCCAGGAGTGCGATTTTTGAGAGTCAAATGCCCAGTAGAAAGATGCGTATCTCCATAGTAGTTTTGACATTTTCAACTGCTGAGCTCACCGAATGAGATTCAAAAATCTCACTCCAGGTGGGAAACGGCTGAGTAAATTTTTCTAAAGCATACGCCAAATGTGTCGTAATATCGTCATTCGTCATATCTAACGTCAATAATGCAAATTCAAAAATATTTATTGATGCATGCGGATTGGTAGACTTCATATAGACATCCGAATTTTTTCTTCAGCGTATGCAGGTTTCCTCACGATGTTTGCTTCACCGCTTACTTCACTTCATCCTTGTCACTTGTTGGGGACAAAAACCTAAGGTATTCCATCTACTGACACCTGCACAATATTGGAGACGCATACTTGAGTCTATTTTAAGGTGTATATTATTGTGTCTTGTATTTTTGCTGTCTTACAAATAATTAAATGAAATATTTATTTTTACTGCTCTTGGAGAACGCATTATTGTCAGCACTTATTTTGATTAGAAATTGTTATATACACGAGAATTACCTACTCCGAATCAGCGTTACAATAAAAAGTTGATTTAGGCGACAATACATGTTTTTCACGGTGGTAAGTATAAGTATTGAGGAATGCAGGATTGAAGTCTTCCAACTTTTTTAGTATTTTTTATGGAGTGATGAACCTATGGTATCTTGTCTTGGATAAATACCCTGCAACCATGACTTCAGAGTAGTTTTTCCATTAAAATTCAAGGAGGCTACTCGTTTCGAAGGGCAGGTTTGGACGCAAACACCTTCCCGTAGTACCTCATCATCATCATCAGCCTATATTACGTCCCACTGCAGGGCACAGGCCTACCCTCTAGGAGGGTGTTTGGGCGTTAGTCCACCACGCGTGCCCAATGCGGATTGGTAGACTTCACATATGCATGCATCAGAATTTCTTCTTCTGCATATGCAGGTTTCCTCACAATGTTTTCCTTCACCGTTTGAGAGCAGTCGGTAATACGTACATAAGTTAGAAAAACTCATTGGTACGTGGCATGTTGTCCGTGCGGATTCGAACTCGGACCTCATGATTGAGAGTCCATACCTCTCCGCAATGCGCCACCGAGCTCTTTTTACGGTAGTACCTACTTGAAGACTATTCCGGCGATTAAGGCTGACCACGGTTGGTAAGCGACGGTCTTTGGTGAATTTCGATAAGTTGAAAGCCATTCAGTAGGCCTCGCATGCCACCTCCGAGAAAATGATAAAAATCTAGATGTGCCTCCATCCTTATTATTTTACGTATGCCAGAAAGAGCGTGCATGACGTTTTTCTCTTTAAAACGCTTTGTAATGGGTGGCATGCTAGCCGTGCATGAATACATTCTTGTTTTTTGGAAATGCTGTTTAACTGTTTAGAAATAAATAAAAATACTATAGGGGCAGCACAATAAGCTCGAACCCCCTTTAAAAAAATCCTTGTCACTGGAAGGATAAAAATAATTAAGAAGATCTTACGTACGCCTACATTAATATATGTACATACAATGCGGCAAGGAAAAACATTGTTGAATTTGAATTTTTAATTTAAGACGGTGTTGCAATCTTTTGTTAGATTAATTATAGTGTTTCGTGTCTTTATCGATTCCGTAACTTTAGGGAGACATTTTTTAATGCATTAATAAGATTTAGGTGGTTACAAATAATATGAAGGACGTATTAATATGTTTTTGGATTGATGTTATTGATCTTTGAATAAAGTGTATTTGGTTGATTGATTGATCGACAGATGTCGTTCAAGGCTTAAGTAATCTCGTTTAATTCGCCCTCAAAATCGATTTCCAGTGCGGTTTAATCATACGCAATTACGGACCTAGTAAGCACATAACTAATGTATTCTTTCGTTTCCATCAACAGCGAACGAGTGAAAAGATAAAACTAGCATGTACTTGTAAAGGATAGGAGGGCACAGCAATCAAAGATGGTGGTCAGGCTTAGACTGGATTATATATTGATATCTTAAATCAGGGTACATGCATAATAATAATTGTTCAACTACCTATCATCACAGTACTTGTGTTTAATTTTAACGATACTCTTTTGAATCTAAGATAGTTTTCCTATATTTTGTATTAATATAACATTCTTCCATCGAACACTGACAATCGGTGTTCTGATTTTTCATAAAACGATCACGGTCTGAAAAGGTTTCGTAGCCCTGCTGCTGTCATCTTCTTATTTTCGTCTTTATTTGACATATAGTTACTTTTATTAATACCGTCTACGAGTGTTATACGACAACGTTTTGTATGAAATTGACAGCTCTCCAACCACCTTAAAAAAGATTATTTTTTTCCAGATCCATCCCGCTTTAGTAATTACTTGAGTTCTGGAAGTTTGTTTATTCGATTCAATTCATTTATTTTGTGTCAGATCATAGATCCACAGTTGGTGTTCGTAACAATGACTAAAATCTGTTTGTTTATTTGTCTATTAACGTAGATACTTAGACATGAAAAAAGATGTCCAGGGTTAATTCTTCAGGCTCTACAAAAACATGCTAAAAGATGCAAACACACTCTTTGATTTATTTCGTAATTTTTGTCACTTAATCTACCCACTTAGGGTATTGTATTTTATAAGCATCAAGAATATATCTTGCGACGTGCGCCGTACATAAACCACCGTGAAATAAATACTTCATCAATTCACTCGGTTAAGTTCCAGGGCACTTGGCGCGAGCGAGAGCATAGCTAAAGTAAAACAAACCGTGAATCGAAGGCACGAGCCAGGAATGTTTGATAAACTGGAGTGTGAAGCAGATTAGGGATCATCCATACTGTAAGCCAACGGTCCTATCATAGAAATTGAAAACTATGGTGCTGGAAAAATAGAATAGAAAATAAAGAATCACACTGGCTTCTTCAGAGGTAGGGTCTGTAAATTTCTGGCATGGTCCCGAATTCCTGATTGTTATTTTTTTTTCAAAATCACGTCGCACAATGAAACTTACACATTATTTATACACAAACATTTAGGCACACATTGGTTACTTAGCTACTTACTACTTAGCTACTTAGTTACTTAGCTAACATTTAATACAAACGGGAATAAATTACAAGAGAAAAAAATAAGCCATTGCCTACACTTTGGCCACGATTCCTTGGTAGGAATTATCCGCTTGGTAGCGGGAGTGAGGAGGCAGTGTCTGTACTGTAAGAAGTACTTAGATACTCTTTCTTATACGTGGCTTTACATTGCTTAACGCTTAGGTGTATCACAAAACTTAATTCGATTTTTCTTCACATCTTTGGCTTAAAAATAGTAACGTAGGTAAATTGGACAGGACATCAAGCTTCACACTCTGTTTACCAGTAAAATAAATAATAGTAAAGCAACCATCGCATGCTGTATTGCAGACCCGCACAACATTTTCAAAAGTCTCGCAAAAGCTTCGTCATACAAGTGATGGATGGACGTAAACCAGCGAAGTAAATACAAAATGATTGCATGGAGAAGCTCCTAGATGATTTGCGTACCGATTGGAAGCTTTTTGTCTGCTTTTCTACACTACTATCATGTTTATTTATAGTTTGCATATCTGAGGACGCTTGTGGTAGATTGAACCTTCCTATCATATTTTATTTGCAGGTAAATGAAGAAACGCTGTATATTACTCAAATTATTTTTTATACAGGTTTTATAAAGGTTCAATATTAAAAGGGTCATGAAACACATGTAAAAGAGTATGTCGGAATCAGCAAAATGAAACTTTTACTACAACGTTAAAGGAAACTGTAATTTATAAAATGTTTGTCCCACCTTTTTTTGTAATTCTTTTGTAAATAGTCTATGTTTTGCAATTGCAGTGTTGGTCTGATAGATGAAAGTAATTAATTTAAATAAATCACACTCTTTTGCTACCCATATAAAATCACTCCCTGATGTCTTCATAAAGCCTCAAAAATAAGCAAACTATTTGTTAATAATCAATGCAAAAAGATTGATCATTTGTTTTCTTAAAATGGACCTGAATTAATAGCTAGGATAATTAATAAAAGAGAAAAAGACGTCGTGTGAACTCTAAACAAAAGTTATGAACAGTTTAAAGGCAGTTATGTTCCCATCAAAGGTACAAGCCTAATTGTAACATGCGATAGCCCTATCAATCTTTCTCAGTAATAGAATTAAAAATTGCTTCATTGTCTCAAGGTGCTCTTAATTGAAATAAAATTATACGGACGTTGCACTTCCACTTAGAATTTATAAATAGCTGCTATGGATTAGCTATATTGAAGTTTAGTTTGTGATGGATATAATTTTAGATTGAGTTTGGGTTGTTAAATGTGATCTGTGTGGACTTTCTTCATAATTTTAATGAGATGCCATGCAAGATTAGTTAGCAATTTATTTCCAAGACCCTTAGCACATGCAATGTATGAATGCGTTTTTCTAACTTATGTACATAATATCCGCTGCTCTCAAAAATGGCGAAGGAAAACTTCGTGAAGTAACCTGCATACGCTGAAGAAAAATTCAAATGAAGTAGGTACCTGTGACGTCTCCCAATCCACATCGTTCGCCACGGGTGATGGACTTACGCCCATACAAATACGTGAAAAACGCCAAATCAACAAAATTATAATTGTTCTTCTTCAGTATAATGAACCCTCTATATTCATGATGATAAGTCGTTAACCCACTGTTATCTCGTAAAGAGTTGATCACACATGTATGCGCCCGCGCACCTGTGTCCCCCTTTCTTTCTCAGAACCGTCAAGAGTTTCCTAATGGCCCTTGCGCATTGTTTACTTATGCCCTTATCTCTTCCTTGTAAAGTTACTATACTTACGCAACAAGAGCCCTGGATTAAAACTATTAAATAGGTCATCTACTCACTCGTACTTCAATCATCTATTTAAAAAATATAAAATGTCAGTTCTTAGTCTTTTTTTAACTGCATACTATACTCTGAAATCGAATCCGAGATCAAAAATTTCAAACATAATTTTTTTTAACAAAAAATCAAAACAGACTTCAAAACTAAAAAGTAAAAAAGGACTACATCTGAAGTATGATCTACCAAACAAAAAAAGAATCATCAAAATCAATTCATAATTGGCTGAGTAATCGCGTAACAAACATACAAAAAAAAACTGAGAACCTCCGCCTTTTGTTGAAGTCGAGTAGAGTACGCATTGCAGTTAAATATGGGGCAACTGTTTTTTTTGCAATTTCAGTTTTGCTCGCATAGAAAAAGTTGTGCAAATTCCCCTGAAAATTTGGAAAGTGTTCAAGTTCATAAAATCACCCAGTATATTAGAGCACTAGTCAGATACAAACAAAAAACTGTCAGTCGAGTTGACTACTTTGATCACCTTGGTGAATAATTTTCCAGGTGATCATAGGACGGACACCAATGAGTCGCATTAAACACTACGTTCAAGGCACGTTAACTCGTTAAGTCACTCAAAACTCTTATTAGAATGAAAAATCAACGATTCAAAAATGTACTTACACACATAAACTCGCGATCGTATTCCGTTTAGATCTCGTCAGAAACTTTGCTACAACTACCAACTGCCTTTTATGGTTGTACATACATACATAAGCTCACGCCATTGTCCCAGGCAGGGTAGGCAGAGACCACGGACCGCCACACGCTACGACTCTGAAACACCTCTTTAGCCTCATTCACATCCATACATCTTTTCATACACTTCCGTCGATTGAGGGTGCTAAGCACTTGCCCTTTTCGGAAAAGTTCATTGATTTGATTTTCCTCGGACGGGGGCCTCTTCCAACACTTCCGCTCATCTTTGCTTGATATATTTCATTCGTAAGTCTTCTTTAATTTATTTTCAGATTGTGGTTGTACGAAAATAATAAAAATAAATAATATCGGCTATAATAAAATGCGTTGTTATCGGGTAGGTACAATATTTCTCTAACAATGAGTATTATTGGAGAAAATTGTCGTTATGTTTCAGTGTATCGAATTGTAAAACGACAATTGGTCATGCAATGAGCTCACCGGTTTAGTCTTGCGATAGTCTTGCTTGACAAACGGCAGGACTTTTGATTTACGAGTATTATCATAATTTCATACGGTAGGGAAATATAGGTACATTTGTGCATTGCTACTGGCGTAATGTGGCTCTTGTATGTACTCAAACCACAAAATGCACGGCTAGTATGTCACCGACAATAAAGTGAAAAACGAGAACACGTCATGCTAACTTTTTGGCATACGTAAAATAAAAAATATGGGGGCAAATATCGATTTTAATCATTTTGTCGAGGGTGGCATGCGAAGCCTACTGGTGGTTGTCCAAAATATCGTTTAATTCAGTTTTCTTCTCCTTTCGTGTCGATTGTGTATTTTATAAAAAAACATATTAACTTTTGTCCCCAAAGTATGATAAAGTACCAACGAAGAGTCTACCTACTAATTATCAGAATATTAAATCAATTTTCATAATTCTATTTTAAACCTGTAAAACTCAACTACACATTATTAATTTTATACCTCATCCTCATACCACAGAGTCTGTGGTGGTCTGTGGCATAGACCATAAGAGTTTTTATCAGGCGGCTATTGGCCAGTCACTGGTTTATTATACTGGCAATTAACATAGGTACCTAATTACCTAAGTGCTAAGGTAGAGTTTTTACTATTTTCCTGCATCCTTCCTATTCAATCACTTACTGGTATTTTTAGAATGTCTATTGCGGTACGGAACTACGGATAAACTTAATTAAACCGATTACGAAGATTAGCTTGAAAAAATAATTGAAAAATCGTGTTCTAAATTCAAAATTACCCAGTTTGCCGACTCCACAATTATCAATTAGCGATTTATTAAATTCTCCGTTAAACTTACGGGGTCAAGATCCTGACTTCTTGAAATGACGTAATAGTGTTATGTTAGTCCGTAAAGCCGAACATTTTGTAAGCACGTTTCTTTATCTGAAATAAAATACTCAGAATCAGATCACAACTAAGATAACAGAAAACGTGAAATTACTTGCTTATAATAATTATAATAGAAACTCGAACATGGTGTTAATGTTAAGGGTAAACAGCAGCATTACTTTAAGGTTATTATTATTTGCGTATGGCTTTTATTTCCTCCAATAAAAAAAAAACAAATATCATTACAAAAGTACATAAAATCAAATTACAAATCTATATCCAAATTTTGGAGCCAAATCTTGGCTTCCGGCTGAAGCCGGAAGAAGCTTTGAAATTATTTATACGAAATTTCAAAGCCTTTTATATCTTCTTAATTATATTAGAAATTGTAAATGTTATTTGATACGCGCAATCTAGATTTTCTAAGCTATTTTATAATAAAAGTAATGTATATGAAACATTACTTTTATTAATACCGTCTACGAGTGTTCTACGACAAAGTTTTGTATGAAATTATACTCGTGATACTGAATAACTTTCCCCAAGAAACGTAAATACAACTAGAAAAAAAATTTGGATTTTCCATGCGAAAAGCTGATCGAACGTTTGATCGAAAAATGTTCAGTATCATGTGTACAATACAATAACACTATAAAATAATGCAAATCATCCATGTTTCCATCTACCTATTTCTTTTTATTATCTATTTTATGTTCCTCTTTGTCATTTTACCAAACGTGTCGTCGTCAGCGTCAAAACACAGCTTGCGCTTTTTCTATTTCTCTGGGGCCGATCCATAGAATGTCTATAATACTTTCTGGAACTGGGCTTACAGAATTAACCTATGTTAACAGAATAGAATAAACCTATACTAGCTCAACGGCCTTTTTTCTTTACCGTCTAACTTATACAAACTTTTCTCTTACGAGCGCAAGCGTTCTCTGTCCAGCCATTGTTACTTCAGACGATTGTTATGACTACATGCCTCTCGCTTACCGTAACACGAGAACCAACTGAATGGTAGCTAGTAGGTACCTATTGTAAAAAGTAGGTGAGTGCAACTGAGGCCAAGGAAAATGTTTCTATATTAATATTACAATGTGTACATTGCTAGAGTTTTGTTTCTTTTGCAGTGACCATGCTTTCCCACTTTTGTGACTTCATTAGACTTATTAGATTATTAAAATAGACAGCACTCGTGTACAGAAAAGAATTCTGCAATAAATAAGCTATAATATAGAGGCAAATAAAACTCAACGCCTTCCGACGCGGTGCTAGGTAGAGTCGAAAATTGAATTAAAAATAGGAAATGTAGAAAGGTGAAGTTAGCTACATACCTATAAATTGATATATTCAACTTGTATATTTCTTATTCGGCGTTAACAACAACAAAAAAACGAATTTGAGCAGCTAGTCATGGTTGACGCATTAAATAATGCTAAAACTTGTACTGCTACTGGAAAATTAATGTATGTTACTTTTAGTGGAAAAGTGTTCAGATATTTGTAAAACAAGTCACCTTCGAAGTGTGATATCAAATTCAAAAACGAAAAATTTCCTATTAGAATCTACTGTAACATCATTTTACGTCGTAAAACATTCGTGCGTTCCAAAGCTTCGAACAATCCTCTTTGAACAGGTGCACATGTGCTTGCACAAGTTATTTTAACTATCGATTCAGCTCACGTTCCTTTCGAGTCCCTTGTTTACTCTTCTAGCGCCGGCAGTAAAACTTTATATTAGAAAACGTAATGGATGTTAATTGTTTTTTACGACTGTACCTTATAGACACATGATTGGCCTTTTTAATAGTCGTTCAAGTGTCTTGAATGTCTTTGCTTTCTTTTACGTGCTGCAAAAGGGTCGAGATTGACTTTCTAGGCACATTTCTTCAAATCACACTTGGGTAATTTTATTTGGGCTCCTATACCTTCGGTAAATCTCTGCAGCTAAGGAACCACGAACATGATGTTGACAGCACAAGCACAAGCAGGCAGGCTGCAGTGTCAATATCTTCAAGACACGCAGAAAGTTGTTTCAAAATGATAGCATCCATACAGCTCAAGGACCTTTTTCTAATAAAAATAAAGCCTTCGATATCAAGTTAAGGAGTCATGAAAGATAAATGCTACCGATCTCCTTGTTTTGGTATCTATAGATTTTTCTGAAATGTGAATATGATGTGTGGGTACGTGTAATGTGTGTGTTGTGATATATGTGTGTGTGTTTCTGTGATATTCTGAGAATTCAGAATATGTCTCACTGTCCCTCGGGGAATACACATACAGGGTGATGATACCATTAGCATCTTTTTATGCTTAGAGTGTCCATCAAACTGAACGACTTTTACTATGGGAGCAAACCATCGGACCAAAAAAAAAATCTGCTGTTCATTTGGGCCGAGTAGGCAGGCAATGCAGTGTAGTATGTAAGAGCAGATGGTTTTGTACTCCGATTGGTTAGCTCCCATAGTAAAGGTTGTTCAGTTTAATGGGTAGAATCTTAGTTTAAAAGGATGCTAATGACATCAAATTCACCCTGTAGTCCTGACCTGAGCATATGCTATTTCTGAAATGTTTGTTACGAGCTTCCCACTCTCTATCCCCTTCTGATGCTTTGTAAATTAAAGAGAAAAGAGTATTAAGGCTGTGTACAATTGCAGTAATATTTTAGAAAGATATCAGTGCAGTGATAAATGCTGGCTCGTTAAGGTGATTGGTGGAGCTCGCGCCTGCGCATTCCGTCTGCCGTGCGCCGGAGTGCTCTGATTAATGTCCGACAACCTCCGCAGTAGTCGTCCTATAGTTTTCATCTTTTGTGATGGGATCAAGTCAAGTTAGAGTTAGATTTGTGCCTTTAGGTAGACCGGCGCACTGCCAAACCAGTATTGACTTTCCTTGCGTTGAAATAATATCGAAAATCAAATAACACAAGTACTAGTCCCCGAGAGCATCGAAGCGACTTCAGGCGAAATTTGTGTTAAAGTATTTTTGATGTTATTTCAACACATACAAAGTCTATGATGGTTTGTCAATGAAAAATGCTCTGTGCTCGGTTGTGTGCCGGTTCTAAGTCCACAATATTACAGTCAGAGTTCCCAAGAGTGAGTGAGAAAAGTTAGTTGTAAAATAGAATACACATTTCTTATGTAAAACTTTATTTCTACATTTAAAAATACAGTATGTAAATAGATAAGATTTAGAAATATAAAACTCGGTGTCTGAACGCATCTAGACTATCAAATAAGTGACATGAAGTCAAATTATATTGAATTTTAAATTCTAAACTGAACCCTAATTTAATTTTGAGCACGTCGTACATACTCGGTTATAAAACTCAGTGGTATTAGCCTCAGCTTAATACGGGGTGTGAATATAGATCGACCGTGTCGCCATGTGGAACATAAACTGTATACAGCGTGATTTATTTATGCAGATTACCTGTGGGAATGTAGCTTTTGTAAAACACCTTTTGTAAGACAATTAGTATGTAAATCGCTTAGTCGGTTTAATGATGCATCAGACGTGCAAATATTATTCTGAAACTAAACATGTTATTTGCATAGTTTTTGCCATGGCTTACTTGGTAGTTATGGGAGTGCGAAAGGGTTAGAAAAAACATTGTATCATAATGTTGTGTGAATACAGAAGAAAAAGTAATGAGAACTGGTATTTAAACAAACAAAATGGCGTTTTGCATTTTATTTTAATTATTAGTCGTCGCAGTAATGATGCAAATTATTTTGATCGTCGTTTTATGTAAGTAATACTAGCGACGCCTGCGACTTTGCACTCGCAGACCACTGACTTTAAATACTTACTAATAACTTGTAAATTGCATGAACCGATTGCGATGAAATAAAGCCTAAATGTGAATTCAAACTAAGACCTATGCTTTGCTGTTGTGAATGAGTTTTTACTTGATGCGTGCAAAAACAAACAGAGAAACAGATAAACAGACACAAATTCTAAAAATGGTCCAAACATAGAAGTAACTATCCAGTAGTATGTTACTCTAAGGGTCCAAAGCATTCAATTACGTAGCCTTAAAACTTAAAAGGATAGACTAGTACTGTTTTTTGGATACAAACGTATTTCCCTGTTTCCTCCCTGGATAATGACACTAGAGCAACAATTTTTTTACCATACAATACTGTAAGAACTAGGGACCTTCGAAAATGACCAATTTTACCGCCCGTTTTCAGACATCCAGCAAACAAATTTTACGAATATAAACAAAAAAAAGCAAAACATACAGACATAGCCAAAGTCTTTGTAATATTATTCTTGAAATAATTATTAAAATCGGTTCAGTTTTGGAGGAGGAAACAGGTTAATACGAAATGCTGATTTCGTCGGTTTTATGTAGATAAAATCGGTCCGAGCTGCGGTTGTCTCTTTCGGACACTAGTAGGTTGGGTGTGTGGGTGGGACGTATCGGAAAAATTAGGATACAAAACACTCAAAAACTGAATTAGGATACAGTCGGAAAAGTGACCTTTTTTCCAATTTTCCATTTCAGCCCGCCTTATCTTTTTAGTATTTTTGCAAAAACATGTCTTCAATGTGCATCCATGCAAAGTTTACAATTTTATTATATATGTATGAAGATATAAGTACATAGATATAAATACATGTATGTCTGTTGGATAGCAAAAACAAAATGTAGTGCATCAAAGGGATATTTGAGAATGTTTTACCACAAAAACTGATAGTATCGGCTATTATAACAACATATTTTAGTACGTGCAAAGTAATTTTAAAACTATTTATTTTAATAACAATTTATAATTAATTTCATGTCTAATAAAAAGTAATAGTGCTAGCAAATATTAATTTTATTGGCAATTGTGGGTAATTCATATTGTTGCACCTTTAAACACTTGTCCACATACACCAGAGACTAGCGTTCTTCTCCAAGTTATACACTTCATATTTAATTTTAATTTGTTTTTGTTGGTTATCAAAGAGAAAATTACTTAATTTCTAATAAAACAAAATTTAAATTTTACTGCGTCAAATACATGACAAACGTTTCCTAAAACGTACAAAATATATAAATAGAATTTGGAAATATAAAAAGATTAACATTTAAGTTACTACGGGATATAACATACTAATTAAATTTTTTCGTGACCGCTGTCCAATTGATGTGCTTGTATGTATGGGTGTAAGCAATTGTGTATGTGTGTGAATGTGTATCATCAGCATGACTATGAGAAGCATAAGCATAAGCTCACGACTATATTCCCCGAGGGGGTAGTCAGAGATATTCTGAAACCTCAGAACATCCACGTTTCACCAGTAGTACCGAAACTCTGTCTTATTAATTATTATTTGGCATAAAAAAAAAACTATGACTATGAGAAAAAACTTAAAAAATAAGATAACATAAAATTCGTTAAAACTTAAAAAATGTATTAACAGGATTAATTTATTATTTATTTTATTTATTTATTTATTTCCTTTTTGGAGAACTTACAGCTAAACAACAGTCGGATTTCAAAAGACAGATTGATAGTCAGATGCTGACAACAAGTTCCCAACAAGTTTAGTAGGCATTATGCGTACATAATGCATAATTATTATGTACGAGTATGTACACTATATTGTTATTATGAAGATAAAATCCATATATTAATTATTAGCATATGCTCACGACTATATTCCCCGAGGGGGTAGTCAGAGATATTCTGAAACCTCAGAACATCCACGTTTCACCAGTAGTACCGAAACTCTGTCTTATTAATTATTATTTGGCATAAAAAAATGCTACACAGCGTAATATAATACGATGACATATTTTATTTTACTCGTAGGGGAACAGCATACAAATCTTTCCATAAAATCATACTATTAGGTGTTTAATAGTATGTGTGTTTGTCTCATTTCCTAAAAGCACTGAATTGCCGTGTAGACACCTGCTGGCCAGCAATATTTCACGCAAGTTGTCTGCAATAGTTATTAATTCATAGACGCGTGCGCACGAATTAAACTGTAATGAAATGTCAACGTTGTAATTAACATTTACAATGAGTTGTAGGAAAGGTGTTCGCTGCGCTTCGGTATCGGGAGATGGAAATAAATAGTCAGAAAATTGGATATGACTATAAAATTAGTGCTTAATACTGTGTCAATTTATTGTAATTACCGCGTGAAATAAGCATAAGCATATGCTCACGACTATATTCCCCGAGGGGGTAGTCAGAGATATTCTGAAACCTCAGAACATCCACGTTTCACCAGTAGTACCGAAACTCTGTCCAGTGTGACGGGGGGTGAGCCCGTCGCCACTTATAATGGACAGTGGGTACAATACACGCCTCGAAATTGAAGAATGCAGGTTTCTTCACGATGTTTTCCTTCACCGAAAAGCCAGTGGAAATAAAAGCCAGCGTGAAATAATGTTTTATATTTATTGTTCTTAATCACTCAATGAAACAACTCATCTTCACGAAGAACGGTATGCTAAATATCTTGATAACTAGAACGAATTCATAACCAATGCTGTATTTTATTATATTAAATTAGGCTTAGAACACAGTTTCGGTGCTACTAGTGAGACGTGGATGTGAAACTGAGGTTTTAGAATATCTATGAATATATTCGGGGATATATCCTCGGGGAATACAGTCGTGACTCGTGAGCATATGCTAAATTAGGCTTAGATTTAACGGGTCTTATTAATAAGAAAAAAAAAGGAACCTTAGCCAAAATATGTGGCTTGCCAAAGATACTACAAGAACTAGGTTTTGTATAACAGAAAAGTAATGAACAGTGAATACATTATCACTTTATGTGAATGTAGAATGTATTATGTGAATGTAGCGAAATGGCCAAGCCACATATTTTGCCTAAGATGTAGAGTTAGTGAAGTTAGGGATTGTAGGATTAGGGCGTGTAAAGTTAGAAGCTTGGCTCTACATGAGATCTGATAACTTTTTGACAATACGAGCCATACTAGTCTTGGCAACATTTTACTTGAAAATGATTAGTTAATATATTTTAGAGCTGGAAGTTAAACAGACGATACGTTTTTCCTCCAGTTTAGTTTCCGCTTCGACACATCAACTGCAACGGAATCAAATAACTGACTCCTCGAAAGAAATCCTAAAGACCTTTATTAATTCAACTCGCATCTAAACAGCATTTTGATTTAGTTTTTTATCAATGCACCTGCGCAAGCGCCGACATTCCGTCGTGTGCCGACTGAATGATACTTCAGACATTTCCGTCGCCCTTTTTCATCGTAAATAAATGATAAATATTGATGCTTCGGCTCAACGCAAGATAGGGACATATTTCATAGTTGATTGGACTTATTATTGATGGTTGTTGTTGTTTACTGTTTTGACGCGCGCGCCGTTTGCGATGCATTACCTACTAGTATAACATTACAAGTGCATCACCTGTGTATCCAGGGGTTTTATAACATGGTACGATGAGACATTACGCGGAGCACGGTTCTATATATTGTGAACATTATTGTAAGGTTGGTAGCTATAATAATTTTTCGCTGAATTTTAAATTGAATTAAGGTGGGTGGTAGTAATAGTAGGTAGGTACCACATAGTTGACATTTGCTATTCTATCTTAAAACCTTAAAGATGCTAAAACTTTACAGGTGGTAGTTAGTTACATAGCCAAGTATGACCCCAAAAGGGCCTTTATGAATTAGTATGCACCACATCATCATCAGCCTATACAGGGTCCAACTTAATATGCTGACACTTTTTTAAGAGGATGATCAGACCATCAAACTGAACAACTTTTTCTATGGGACCAACATCGAAATCGCGAAAAAAAAATCAGCTGTCCATACATTTGGCTCGAGTAGGTTTGCAGTTTTGTATGGAGAGGCTGTTTTTTTTTCGCGATTTCGATGTTGGTTCCATATAGAAAGTTGTTCAGTTTGATGGTCTGATCATCCCCTTAAAAAAGTGTCAGCATATTAAGAAGGACCCTATATACGTCCCACTGCAGGTCACAGACCACAGCGTATGGGCTCTAGTCCACCACGCGTACCCAATGCGGATTGGTAGACTACACATAAACATCAGAATTTCTTCTTCATCGTATGCAGGTTCCTTACGATGTTTTCTTTCACCGGTTGAGAGCGGTCGGTATTTAACGTAGGTACGTAAGATAGAAAAACTCATTGGTACAGTATGACAATATGTCGTCCATGCGGATTCGAACCAGCACTCCAATTTTTGAGTGCCCATACCTCTTTGCAATGCGCCACCGAGATTTAGGTAAAATCACATCTCTAGAAACTATATGTTAGGTAGCCGTTCGGGTTATGCTAGCTCTATAGATGTTTACAAGCGCTAAAAGTTCACGGAAAAGCTTAGTAACAACGAACTAGGCAAGCACAACGCAATCTTGCGTTCTAAACAAAACGCACGAACAAATCCTTTCAGCCAGCAATTTCTCAGAGCTAACAATATAATTGCACGTGTTCACAAGCGTCGCGGTCGGCTGAACTTGAACTTATTCAAATGCGTCGGGCAGTAAGGCTAGTGTATCACCTTCGCTGTGCCAGCCACAGCCAGCCCATGGGTAACGTTCTAAAGTCTAAACAATGAGAGGCGCTAGGTGGGCGCTTTGGTGGCCAGGAGTTACGAGAGTAGCGGTAGTAGAGATTTGTATGCGCGGGTGGGTTCAGAAAACTAATTATACTCTACTCTTGTGACTAATGAAATGACTAATGTAAGTGAGCAATGTGATTCTATTCGGAAAAAAAAGCTTGCTCTAAAGTTTCGTAGCTCGGTAGAAAACCGAAAAAAAGTGATGGAAAGATCTGGCAGGGGTTTTGCATTGGCTGAGATGGAGAGCTGTTCGAGCCTTATATCTCAGATGTGGGATAGTGGATCGTAATGATGGTGTATTTCTAAAAGGATGGCGTAAGAGGTGCGTAGTTTGAGAACTCATATTCTTCAAAATATGTCGATCGGTGTGTTCTGAAAGATAAATCTGCAAAATCTGAGAAAATATGCAGCTCTACTCGACCTACAATAGTCTAATCAATTAGATTTACGCCTGCCACATAAATGCTCCATCTCCACTCCACATACTCTAGGATTTTGTTAGGTAGGATTTGATGCATCCGTAATTCCGAACGGATGTCTGCAAGGGGCAAATCCATACAAAATCTGAATGTAAGTGGCAGGCGTCAAGGTGCCTTAAATTGTGAGGTTTTTCGTCAAGCCCCAATATCTCAGTTCAGTGCTGCCAATGCTTATAGCTGGTAGACAAAGTACAGCGTCGCTCGCGTTTTCCGTCTCGACCATTCGCTCGTCTCCTGGCTCAGTCCAAAGACGGTAGCGTCACGGGTCGCCGCGTCCGGAAGGAACCCGGCGTGGGAACCCTCGGGAGACGTCTGACGGCGCCCTTAACTTACTTCACCTGTCTCTGGTCTCTGTGTAGGTACTACACGTAATTAGTTCACGTTGTATTGTGGGCATATTAAGCTATTACCTTTTGATCATAGTGGTCAGTTCGAATCGTAGACATTGGTCACGACACGAATTATCTCTACGTTTCGGCATGATTTTATGTTTATGTCCTACAAATATTCAAATACTGTTCAGATCTGAGCTTTAATCTGTTTCTTGTATTTATTATATTACAAATACCTTAGTTAAAAGTATCAGATTTATATCAGCTTTATTTCATGAATGGAGTAGGTAGACGTGTTTTAAGCTTTTCCTATTTTATTGGTCAGTTCCATTTGCTAGAATTCTTGTAATTGTTTAAATATCGGAAACTCTTAGTTGATCTGTTGATTCTTGTGTTTTCTTTAAATTGAAGTAAAGTAAACTAAATAAGAAACAACAGTAGCTCACAAAGCACACATAGCGTGAGTTGCAATCATTTTATTTCATAAAATTATTTTAGTGAACACTCTGCTGTTCTCCCACGGTACACAATCTAAATTACTAACTTGTGTATTTTCTGGGTCATTTTATTGCATTTTTAATAAGCACTCTGACCCGTCATGGTTCACGATTTAATTGTTTTCTTTGCTTTGTATTCTTTAAGTTGTTCATAGAAGTTGTCGGGATAATTGTTCAACGCTTTGCTTATGAAAGGCATAGGAATTGTCTACGTTTTCCTTTATGATTAAATAACTTTTGTTGTAGAATAAACTTTAAATTATATCATAACTGGAGAAACGTCACTGTTGCTTTAGGGGAAGCACCATTTCCTATCGTAAAGCCAACGCATCGAAGTGCGACTTTTTACGTAAACATTCTCGAAATTCGTGCTCGATATACTGGAAGGAACTCAGTTGATTTCGTTTCAGGGTACCACTTACGTTCACCGTCACTGTTCCGGCTCAAGCTATCACAAACAAAAATCTCATCACAATTTAGTGAAATAAAACTTCGTCATAAAATACAATTTAATGTCAATTTCTTCGAAGCCGTCTTCGTGTGTGTTCAAAATCCGGACTATCCGGACATGCGCTATCATCCGTATCTGCCGTAATGCCTGACTTCCTCATCCTAACTTCTGTTCCACTTCCACGTAAGAAAACCCCTTCCAAAACTCTTATTTACATGTCCCAAAGGCAAAATTGGCTTGATGTCTGGGACTTCTTGTGTGGGACGGAATAAAACCGTTTCTTACTCAAATAGGCCGGAAACACGTCTAATGTCTAAATAATTAGAGAATAATACCGTCTTATTCCTGTCATTAGATTTATAAATGAATTGTGAGAAAGCTTCAGATATGTTATTGTTGCTGTGCGAAATGTGGTTTGTTTTGTTGTTTAATTGTTCCAGGCGTGATGCAATCTTTCGCCAAGATTTTACTATCGAGGTTTTTTAATAAGCTGGATTAATGATACAGTTAGGTACTGGGATTCTATTTGAAGTACTACAGCTGAAGCAACACGCACCGTTTTGGTTTCACTGTACTTTTAAGATTTTTAATATTAGAGTTTGTGGAGCGCTAGCACTAGAGTTGCACTGTTGTTTCTTCTACTCCTACTTAACTCCTGTCTTTTTTTATCGAACACTTAGGTATCAATCTAAAATACAGTATATATATACGTACGAGTAAGTAACCTCAATTGAGACCTCACACATGGTTCTAATAACTTTTATTTCCTAGGATGTCTAAATAAGGACTTATTTATAGAGCGACATGGCATGGCCACTAACCTGACTACACACGAAGAATCGATCGTGTATGTATACATTACCTAATACAATTTTATTCGAACTTCATTATTTCCTAATCGGGTAAAGCCTAGCAGCTGTTTTAGCCATAATTAAAGTTTTGCATCGTGTTTAAAAACAGGTGATCGAGCAATCGATTAATTTAATATTTATGCATTCGAGAACATATTGTTAATATGTATTTTGACCGTGTTTGTAACATCGCATAGGCTTATGGCCTAATTTCTAAAAACTAATTAAACTGAACTATCATGCTACCTTTAAAATTACTGTCAATTTATGTTAATAAGACCGACTTATACTTCTTTCTTTTAATTGCAGAAATAAAGTCCTAAATAAATTTTGTAAGAAATTGTCCGTTTCTAGAAAAACTTCGTGTGCTTAATTCTGAGACAAAAAATAACGCTCACCCACTGGTACTACCTATATTATATAGTACTACACACTCTTTCTTATACTGTGCTGGTACACAGCATATGCACAGTACCTACCACAGTACCTATGTATGGCATATATGTACCTTAGATCAAAGTAAAATTAAGGTACTTTGTTCTGACACAAGAGGGCTACAGTTACTTATGCTATGGCTACGGATATTATAATTCGCTACTACTGTGCTAACTGACTTACCTTTCCACTAAACCATGAGTAATTGAGACTGACGCAAAAGAAGTAGACCAGCAGGCTGATAATTTTTTTAATCGATTGTTTTTATAAAAGGAGATACCAAAAGGTGTTTTATAATCCAAATGTGGCATATCGACCCTTGTTCAGATCACATTATTCGCTCTGCTGCTCGTTTGGATACACTAGCGACTCAATAGTCCGGCGTGCGACTGCATGCTTCATTGATCTTGTAGTTTTTTTAATTCTTTCTAATAAGGAAGGAAGAGTTTTTTGTTAGATGTAGAACTGTGCATTTGCAGGATTTTGTAGGCGCTTTTTAAGTAATAAACTGTTCAAATAAGGCTTCGATTTAGCAAAGCACATGCAAATTGCTTCAGGACCAATACCAATAATAAGGAAATTAGGAGGAGGATTCAGGAATTTGTCTTATTTAAAAAAATTTAATATTAAATCTTATTTCCTTAGCATATGCTCACGACTATATTCCCCGAGGGGGTAGTCAGAGATATTCTGAAACCTCAGAACATCCACGTTTCACCAGTAGTACCGAAACTCTGTCCAGTGTGACGGGGGGTGAGCCCGTCGCCACTTATTAATGGACAGTGGGTACAATACACGCCTCGAAAATGAAGCATGCAGGTTTCCTCACGATGTTTTCCTTCACCGAAAAGCCAGTGGTGTAACAAATCGTACATAAATTCCGAAAAAGTCATTGGTACAAGTCGGCTTGGACGGGGATCGAACCATATCGCCTCCTGCACGGCAGGCAAGGTTACTCGCCACTGGACCACCACGGCTTTTTTTATTTTATTTTATTTCCATAACAGAAACAAATATGAGATAATTAACACAAGATTAACAGCGTCACGTTTTATCATTGTATGGAATGGGATTTTTTTAAAATTGGAATTTACAGTGTATTTTCTGACAAATTACATATAATAGTAATTAAATCTAGAAATACGATATAATATGGTTCTTAAACAACTCGAAAATTCCATTACAACTATGAAGCTAAGTATAATTATATCAATCAAGTTCATGATTCCTAAGAATTCTCTTATTATAATCTTATCACATTTTTAATACTGTCCTATACGTAGAAAGTCTTTAGATAACTTCAACACAGTTACAATTCAAGTCTACACCCGGTTTCTACTGATATAAAATATAGTTAAATTACTTTCAACAAGGTGGTCAAATCTCAAACTCTACTTAGTTAGATAAGTGTATCTAACTAAACTGTATTTTAATATGTAAATTAACATACAGTGCCCATTATGATTTGGTTTTCTAATTGTTTCATGTTAATTTTTGACTTAATCACGAGTGGGCGGAGTCTTTTGACTGTCTTGTGTCTTGAAAGCTTTGGGACCTCGAGGTCACAGAGGTCATGTCTTGTACTAAGACGCTCAAAATTGCCAATAGGATACAGTTGGTAAGACCGAGTGAAATTCCAATGAAATACATAAACTCCATACCGTATTTAACTTTGGTGTGGTCAGAAACTTTGTTACAACTACAAACTAATTACCTATAATATTAGTTAAGTTCATCTTAAACTTTTAAAGTACACTTTTAAAGTGTATTAAAGATGATGCAGGAAAGGTGATGACAAATGATGATGACATAAAATTACGTTGGAAAGGATATTTTGAAAAGTTAATGAATGAGGAGAATGCTTGGAGTTGTGAGTTAGAATATTTACCAGTGAACGTGGGATTGGTAAGAGAAATTAGTATAGAAGAGGTAAAAAAGGCTGTACGAAGTATGAAAAATGGAAAGGCCGTGGGACCAGATGGAATACCAGTTGAGGTTTGGAAGGTGTTGAATGTGGATGGATATAAGTGGTTAGCTTTATTCTTCAATAAGTTGTTGCATAAAGAAGTAATCCCCGACGAATGGTGCAACAGTTTACTGGTGCCCATTTACAAAAATAAGGGTGACGTACAGAACTGCAACAATTATAGGGGAATAAAGCTAATGTCACATAGTATGAAGGTATGGGAGAAGGTTGTAGAGAAACGAATGCGAGAGGAGAGTGAGATAACGCAAAACCAGTTTGGGTTTATGCCTGGTCGGGGAACAACGGACGCTATTTTTTCACTACGCCAACTGTGTGAAACATACAGGCGTGCTCAAAAGAACTTGCACATGGTGTTCGTTGACCTCGAGAAGGCATACGATCGTGTACCCAGAGAGGTTTTGTGGTGGGCTCTCAAAAAGAAAAATGTGCCTGGAAAATACATTGAGTTGATTCGTGCAATGTACAGCCGATCCAGTACATGCGTCCGATCATCTGCTGGTACCACCGATAAGTTCAATGTGGCTGTAGGTTTGCACCAAGGGTCGGCTTTGAGTACTTACCTCTTCCTGTTGATTATGGATGCTTTAACATCGGACATACAGGAAGAGGCACCCTGGTGCATGCTGTTTGCCGACGACATTGTTCTTGTTGGTGAAGAGGGACTCGGGGTCCAGAGCAGATTGGCAAAATGGAAGCAAAAACTGGAGAGTGTTGGCTTGAAAATTAGCAGAACTAAAACGGAATGTTTGTTCTGCGATTTCGGCGGTCTCTCCAGTTGCATGCCTATTGCCCTTGATGGCGTGCCTTTGCCAGTCTGCTCCGACTTCCGGTACCTCGGCTCACTCATACAAAACGATGGAGAGATCGATCGGGACGTGAAGCACCGAATCAACTCAGGTTGGATGAAGTGGCGGCAGGTTACGGGAACGATCTGCGACTCTCGAATCCCCCTCAAATTAAAGGGGAAAATATACAAGACGATAATAAGACCTGTCGTTATGTACGGATCAGAGTGTTGGGCCACAAAAGGAACGGATGAGAAACGACTGCATGTAGCTGAGATGCGAATGTTGAGATGGATGTGTGGTGTAACTAGAATGGACAGGATTAGGAATGAGTATATTAGAGGAAGTTTGAAAGTAGCACCTATAACGGAAAAATTGCAGGGCAATAGATTATCGTGGTATGGGCATGTGATGCGAAGAGACGAATTTCATGTTACGAGAAGAGTGTTAAGTATGAATGTGGATGGCTGTGGTAGGAGAGGAAGGCCAAAGAAAAGATGGATGGATTGTGTGAAGGATGATATGTGTAAGAAAGGAGTGAGTGCTGAAACGACGGCCAAGCGAGATGAATGGAAGAGGATGACATATTGCGCCGACCCCAAATAATGGGAAATGGGCAAGAGAATGATGATGATGATTAGTTAAGTTCATCTTCACGATTTTATGACAGTGGTTAGTTAAGTTCATCTTCAGGATTTTATGACGTGTTTAGTGGTCGCTATCTTTTCACCTTATTAAATCAATATCGTACAAAAAGATTAGTCGAAGAGCTTAGGTAGCTAATCTTTGGAAGGCTTGGCATTCCCTTCCACCGTTTGGTTTCTCAAGTGAGTAACAGGTACAGTAGTACCAGATTTATAAGTCTTACCGATGTCCTGCGCAGTTGACAAATTTTAACAGCGCGCGAAATTATATTCACCAATCAGGATGTGCCACCTTAAATACCTTCCGCTATTGGCTAATTGTTTCGAAACCTTTTCGCTGCTATCCGACTTTGCGCCCTTTGGTTACTTAATGACTTCGGGTTTTGTCGGGGACTCGGTCCTGCTCTGCGTGAACGAAGATTGACGAGCGGAATTATTTTCCTGGTCGTACTGTACCACGGTTTTGGCTAGAGTACTTAGGCCGGGATTCAGAGACGTGTTTTGAGCGTTACTTGAGTCTGAGTAGGGTGAAAACGTGGATCATATACGGGAGTTCTAAATCAAACTTAGATTTCGTTTCTGAATCTCAGCCTGGAGACGACGGGTATTTTCTGGGCTTGTACAGTCAGCATCAGAGGAAGATGCGCAGTCTTAGATAAAAAATAATCGACACATCCGAAGTTACCATTTATGTACATTGGTACAATACAATAAAAGTTTAAATCAATTACTTACCTGTAGTACCAACTTCATTTTCGAGAGACGGAACCCAATGTGTCTGGATTCTGAATCAGTCGGAATAAACGAAAATAATTAGGTCAAAACTATGAGTCTTTTTTCAAAATACTCCATAGAGGCCTTACATCTAGATACTCGGCTGATCGCGAGAAGGCTGTCACTGTTTGTCTCGATCAGATACGCATAAAGTAAAAGAGAGCTATGGCGCGACAGCGCAAGTCACACGACTATGCTAGGCGATCAAGATTGTGTAACTTAACCTTTGTTTAACGTTTTCAAAAAAGGAGAGGTTCAGTCTGCCTAATAGCAGTATCGTCACACGGAAAAGTAATCTTAAATTAAACATTGAGTATTATGATTATGTGACAACTATTTATTTTTGTAGACTTTACTAGAAAAGTTGGTATAAGTAAGTCGATTTTAGTTAATTTGATTTATAACTATAAAAATAAATAGTTTTCACATACAATAATAGATATTTTTCGCCGTGCAGCAACGAAATCTATAGAAAAGTCTTCAACGGCCGGTATAACTTACCCTACTTCGAATCGGTTATACACGATGGCACTCGGTCATCGTTGAACCGTAACCCCACGACCTCCATGTTGATGAGTCACCCTTCCTTCAAGGATTCTGGCCATTCGGCCCTCCTGTGACTAATAACGGAAAAAAAACCACCATTGTTCGCCTCAGACACTCATTGTTGCAGCAACGCGCCTCAACTGCCCTGACGTTTATAACGCAAAGGTTTATGATACTTTTAAATATTCCTAAGAAGATTACTTTTGACATTTACGTTATATTTTTAGTGGTTGTCATTACAATTTTAAAGATAAAAAGCTGGATTAGTTTTAACTACTTAATGGCATGCCAAGAACCTCTCAAAAGCTTCTAAAGAAATATGATTAGTGGCTCGAATAAGAGTTTTCCAGCGTAACGTCGACGTATCGAATGTGTCAAAACAATTTACTGTTTGTATGAACATTCAGCGCCATTTACGGCCAATACCTTGTATACTTAGGTAAAGCCCGACCAGAAAAATAAAAAACCTCGCCATGTTGCGGAAAATAATTGGAACAAATTTTTGTACTTGGAATACTGACATCAAAGGTTATAGTCGATTGCAGCGCCCCCAAACCAGGTTTTTTTTTATATTCCTGGTCAGGCTTTACGTGTATAATTGGACATGTATACTGGTTCTTACAAAAACTACTCCAATAGGACGTTTTTTTTATTTGGAAAGTGTGAAATTTTAATCAATAATTCCAGTTAGTTATAAATGCTAATTGGTCGTTAAAACCAAGGGCCACAACCTCAGGTTAAATTGAAATAAATTAATCATACATAAGTTTAATTAAACCAATAAGCTTTTAAGATATGTCTCGTTAGGAAAGTACCTAACCTTTACTATTCAATGAGTAAAGGTCGAGACAATTTAACAAATTGCTAATTTTAATCTTGTAAGTTTATCCTCTTTCCAAAGTAAAGGTCATATTTTCCCTTTAAGTCTGCTTCATTTTGCTACTTCTATATATGTTTTCGGTGTACAAATAAAGAATATCGTTTTATGTTAAAAGGTCGATTCAATTAATAATATTATTTGTAATTGTTGACTTATCGTATAAACTAGCTTCGATATTTTATCTTGCATTTTATAAGTCTGACTTGAAATAAATAAATTGATAATCAAAAATATACAGGGTGTAACAAAAAACCCTAGTACAACTTTCATTATAGAGCAAACTTCGAAATCGCGATAAAAATATCTGCTGTTTCACAAAAAACTGCAATACCGACTCGACTCAAATGTATGGCAGTTTTTTTTGCGATTTCATACTTGGCTCGATAGTGAAAGGAAAGTTGTTCAGTTTCATGGTCTGAAGCACGCTCTTAAGTATTTACACGCTGTATACTAATATTTCATTTTGCATAAAAATAAAAGAAAAATACCGAAAACTACAGTGTCAACAAATGAAATCAAACCCCCTGAAACTAATTTATGTGTATTATCATCATCATCATCATATGCCTTAACATCTGTTACAGCTGATGATTTAAGCAGTGATGTTGAAAAATCACTTTTTCTCATGTATATAGAATCCTGGTATTTGATCTGCACAATAGGAATTTTTTTATCGACTTTTTCGATGCAAAAAAGTCTGTCTGAAACTCTATAAACTTAAAAACAACCAAACTGAAATCGCAGTACAATTTGTATCTCCAATAGCGTAACTGAAAGGCCCAGTTTAATCTTATCATCAGAAGTGGGCAAGACGAAGACGTGTGGGAAACTCATCGGAGCCTGACGCCTCGGGCTATCTAATTACCGGACAGGTGGCCGGTCAGAGGTCGGTTCGAACAGGACTATTCAATTCATAGGTCTTATACGAGGAAGTTTACAAAAGGACGCGGAAGCAACTTGTAATTGATGGGTTTATTGTTTTTGTCTAAGACGCTGTTATACCGTCGAGGCCGTTTTTTGAACAAGAACTAAAGTGTTTTAAACTGTGTTTTAAAGTCTGAAATTAAATTATGTCTTATTTAAGGATCGGGCGGATGGGCGACTGTTCTCAATTACACGATTAGATTAAGTTTCCTAGATAGAAAAAAATCCCAAAGTTACCCCTTTTTGTTATGTTTTTTCAATACTATGATTAAACTGCTGATATTTAACTTTTTATTCTTGTACTTAACTAAATACATTAAATATTTCTAGTGAACTCAGGAGAAGTTTTAGCATAGAAACTCGCACGAGCAAAGATATTGACGAAAAACACGTTTTTTTGCGATCCTGCTTTCAATTGGAGCGGGATGGCTAATTGTAAACTTATGCTTGCAAGAAAGAGACGCTTGCACTGGGATAACCTAGCCTTAAACGTCGATGTTGTGACAATTGTGGGTCAATCAATCAAAGCATTCAAATGGTAGTAACACAGTGTATTGTTTAGGCATTGCATGCTTTTATTAAACTGTCTTAGGTTTTTTTAAAGCAAACTTAGTCTGAGTAATTTTTTGCTGGTAATTAGTATGTTAAAACCAATTTTAACTAACTAGAACCGTGTCAATGACATTTTAATATTCTTCAAGAAATATACGAGTACTTAGGTATTTTATCCTAAGTAGCTTGCAATAATTTTAATTACTTATATTCTGAATAAAAAATATTTGCTCTCATAATATGACGCCCATATTTAGGCACTCACAAAAGATTTTTTACACCACTCCTTCCTTCCACATCAACCTTTGTGAAGAGAGAAATAAATATATTGTTCATATATTTCCTTTCCAGGTGGACAGAAACATTGCTACAACCAACTTTGAAAGGTACACGAAAGGTTCTCGTTGCTCTTAATAACTAAAACACGACATGAAACAAACAAAACGAGGACTACAACAAAGACTACATTCTCATCAATCGGTAGCTTATTCCAATCGTAAATCGAAACAAAATGTATTGTAACGTAATAGAAAGACAATTGTATCAATTTATGATATGATAGTGGTAACTGTGGGACCGCGGTCAGTTCACGCTTCCCGGTTACTATTACGATTCAATCCGTTTGAGTCTGTGCGGTTAATATAAATACTGTTCTTCATTTGTGATATAGAAAATTATGAAATGTAAGACCAGGAGGGCTCATAAACAACATAAACGATAATATTCATCATCATCAGCCTACATACGTCCCACTGCAGGGCACAGGCCTACTCTCTAGGAGGGAGCTTGGGCGTTAGTCCACTCGTGCCCAATGCGGATTGGTAGACTTCACATATGCATCAGAAGTTCTTCTTCTGCATAATGCAGGTTTCCTCGCGATGTTTTCCTTCACCGTTTGAGAGCAGTCGGCAATACGTACATAAGTTAGAAAAACTCATTGGTACGTGGCATGTTGTCCGTGCGAATTCGATCCCGGACCTTATGATTCAGAGTCCATACCTCTTCGCAACGCGCCACCGAGCTCTAACGATAATATTGCGTGCATGCATTTCTTTTTCTTGTGGTGCAATCTCCTATCGGAGGTTGGTATCATTAGGACTGTTCGGACCCTGGAGACTGCAGCCTTGAATAGTGAGGTGGTGTTCATGTCCAACCATACACACACAGGTTCTTAGTCCAAGAAGTCTTTCTTCTACCAGGCCTTCGTCTACCTAAAATTTCCCCTGCAGAACAATGGGATTGGAGAAGTTGGTATTTGTCACTTCTCACCGTACCGTGGTCCACCGAGGTCTAGAAACCGAGGTGCATGCATTTGCATTTGCAATTTCATAGGATCAATCATCGAATTCTACGCATTCTATGGTTTTGCTATGTCCTTAATTCATGCGCATCTGGTTATCTCAGATGTACAGGTTTTCTCAATGGTGCATGTGCATTCGAACCCGGACACTCGTGATTGAAAGTCTGCGCTCTCCGCAACGCGCCACCGACCGACACTCTAAGCAATATTGCATTAGGTACTGGTACAAATCATAGAGTTTCGGTTTGTTCAGTTCCGTTTTTTGTTAACACTTTTAAACATTTCTAAATGCAATAGAATAAACCAGTATTCCATCGTGGCCTACCTATTATGGCAAGATTATGGCCAGATAGGAAAACTTCTAGCTAGATGCTAGAGCCTTACACGTCTCGTCTAGCACCGCCCGCAATTTTATCATAAAATAAATATCTCTACTCCATATCTGTATGTCACGTTAGAAGTCCTGTAATAAAACTACTGTGGAACCACGATAAATCGAATACGCATATAAATTGCTATGTTCCTTGTTTGAGATAAACTCGGTATTCTGAAAAACAAATGATAAAACGGGTTTTCTTGTAAAAGCCTCTGTAGTTGAAATTGTAGAGGCGGGCGATATTTTCAAAAACGCACACCTCTGTAAAAATAAAAGTAATAACATGATTTGTTTTCATACATACGAGGGCGTTTTGTTTTTCATGATCATCAGCCTATATGCCCGCATACGTCTATCTTATCTATACGTCCCACTGCAGGGTTCATGCCTACCTTCAAGTATTGGTTTAGCTTAAGCTCGGCGGTTAAGATCATGCCCTGATTTAGAGGGTCTTGGGTTAGCTACGCCACCTGAACTTCTCTTTAGGCACCTATTGCATGAAGTACATACCGAGGTATGGTATGGTTTTTTAACCATCTAATTCGAAGACAAAACATAATTCCTGCTGGAACAAAGTACTTGTCGAGGTTCCACAATTTTTTCACATTTATTGCCTAGTTGACTTCTGAGTTGCACCACAAAATGTTTATAGGCTTGTTATGTTTAAATATGGCATAGTGCAAGTTACCTAAGGGCTCTATTAGATTCGCGGAAAGGATCTTAGTTTCCCGGTAGATCTGAGTGTAGTTAGGCGACGTCTCCCACGGACCTGCGCCCGCGCACCCGAGCTCGGAGCTGGCCGGCTGGACGCACGAAGCGATCGCCGTGAGAATACGTGTGCTGTCGCGCTTCACGGAGTATCTTCGCGATGTAATAATAAATGTTAATGTCTTGCTGGAATTATGTAATGTGTTCATTTGTTCATTATTTTAGAGGCCTTTTTAGTGTTCGCTGAAAATCGGTGGCAAAATTATAGTAGGTACCATGCAAAATTTTAGTAGCTTAGGGTTGTGTTGGTAGTATTAATTCGCATCGGACATGTAGTGGGGACAAAAAAGGCTGATGATGATCATGATAAATGCAAAAAATACTACTAGATACTACTTAGAGAGACGAGCTCATGAGTTATGTATGACGTAATCAACAATAATATTTGATCAGTGAGAACTCTCATAGACTGTAAACTGTTTTTTGGTAAACTTTACGTCTGACTATATTAAAGTCAACAATTCTTCTGCCATCTTGATGTTGAGGATTCCAACTCACCCTAGTGAACGGTTATAAATAATCCTTAAAGATATAATATATTTTTTTGTTAATCATTTATTAGACAATTAAAAAATAATAATAATAAATTACAAAAAATAGCGGTCAGCACAAGCGTCGTCGTTTTGTTAATCTATATCTATAAGATATAGGTAATCTATAAGTAACGGTATTTATCTAAAAAAAAGTCCTAGGTACTCTACATTATGATTATGAGGCTTTTCGTCTGTTCCACTCATAGCATCTACAAATACAAACTATAAAATAAGAATCGTAAATTATGAACCGTTGTCAGTGTTGCCACTTTAAAAAGTAATGAGTATGATTACAACTAGGTAGTAGTTAGTGTCGGACATTCCATCACGCACGCTTTCCTAACTTTTTTGAACAAACTTTTGTTCCTTTTGGCAAAGTCTTGGAGGCACCTTACGTATTGTCATTGATGAATTTTCGGGAAGTTGATTAATAAAGCAGTTCAATTTTCGTTCAATTTCAGTCTTGCATCTCAGGACTGAGGAGTGCTTTCTTAGGTACCCTCGGACAAAACAATAGATTCCCCTAACTGTTTCCGAACACATTTAAACAGTGACAATAAAATGCTAATAAGCAATTCGAATAAAGATCGTTGGACGTTAACCTGTCCTCTTGGCCATAAACTCGAGATTAGAAGCCATAAAATATAGCTAAAGTTGGGAAAGCCATTCGTAACCATACCAAATAGAGAAGTGCTATAACTGGGCTTATCTTTTAGATAATACGAGTCGTTTGTATCTAGTCGGTTATATTTAAAATAGTTTCAAACTTATGGAAAAGCCCCATAAGACACGGCTCATGGCAATCCGGTGGAATTTGGAGAAATTTGGTGTTGTTCCAGTTAGAGTGAGCATCGCTTATGGTAATTAGTTTCGTAGATAAGAAGGCGTTTTGTATTTTTATAACCTTTTGAAACTGCCATTCGGCCATTTGACAAAATTTATGAATTTGCGAGAATAAAATCAAACTTTGACTTTTTTCTTCATTTTATTTATTAGCAAAGTGTCTTTATTAGATAACTTTCTGTTTTATGTTTTTGATAGACCAGTTTTATGAACAATTTATAAAACAAGTTGTGGTTTGTCTGTTACATATCATCTCTCGACCAGACAAGAAAAGGGCTATTAAAACTTGTAATCATTTGAAGGGATATATCGTATTATATTTAAATATTCTCTGTAACAACGTGCGTGCACAACAATGGAGCTACCGTGTATCAAATAGATGTATAATAAGACAGCCATACAGTTATCAAATCACGATGGACCTCCGATTGTGTTATTAAAATTCTTTGGTTGACCCCAAAGCCGAGGCTAGAAAATTATGCCTATACTGTCCTCAATGCAGTGGTTAAAATTTAATAGATCCACCTGCTGTATTGATTGAATGGTCGTAAATGTCTGGAAGTTAATTTTAGGCTATAACTGTTTTATGATCGCTCTAGATGACTGCTGATTATCGAACGATTTTATTAAGTTATCGACCGTGTTTGAGAAAATTTTTAAATTCGTATCCAAAATACGCTTTGTTAAAATGAGACAATTTATGATTATCTTTTAAGTTTTATGTAAGTAGATAAACAAGGATCGTATTTCCCTTTCAGGGTACTTATTTAAAAGACCAAAACCAACGTTATGTATCTACATCTAAAGCGTGTATCAATGATAACTTTTAGCATCATTAGGATTTCATGTTATCCGGAACAAATCGTTGGAATGACATGCATGTCAAGTGGAAGCTAGCCTTATCCACAAGTACCTACCTTTACCAATGAATTATTCTGATGCCTATCCTATACCATCATCATCATCTTATTTAAGAGCTACGCTCTTGTCAGTGGAGTATTCGCCAATCCAGTTTCTTTTCCGCTAGTGTCTTGAGTTCCTGGTACGAAAATACATCAACCTTTTCCTTTGCTTGTGCTAGATAACTCTGTCTAGGTCTTCTACCTATACCATCTTCTATAAAAACATTATTCTTTAGTTGCATATTCTGTAGATGTTTCGCTAATCCAAAACAATAACATTAGCATGGCAAAGTTCAGTAAACTCGACAAGTGTTGCGGGTTTGTGAATGGCAGAGGCGTGGGAATTGCGTGCTGTTTAGACCATCTTCATTGTACCCGCATGCCCTGTGACACGCAGTGCTCTAGACATTCTACTTATTGGACCAGTGGCGGATTAGGCTAGTTGCTATTGCACTTCCAATTACTGACTACGATGCGTGTCTCATACAACATGCTTCTGCTCAGGGCCGTATTCCCTTTATATTCATACCAGAATTCGGGTGGTCAGAAACACATGGCATCGATAGCCTTCTTCAATTGCTATAAAACAAAACGATTTTAACACGATGTCGATGAGCTAGTAAATTAGTCCTTGAGCCACAATGGATTTTGGGGCAAAATGCAGGGGTGAAAGAAACTTTTCAACGATTGCTTTTAATTGCAGCTGGACTAATTGCAGTTCTTTCTATTCCTGTGCTTACGTTCATAAGCCGAAAGTTTCGGCTTGTTTCGGCCCGAAACATTGAATCTACAGGGTGTTTCATAAGTAACAATAAATTTTTAAAACTCTTAAGGGGTTTGTTTAGACCGTCAAACTGAACAACTTTCTCTATGGTTGATGGTCTACACCACCCCCTTAAAGGTTTATTTGTATTTTTGTAACACCTTGTATAATGATAATGTTATCATATTTGATAAGTTCTTATCCTACTAGATTATTGTCTGTATCTTCCTTCGAAAAGCTGTCTTCGAGGTGTCAAATACACACATTTACATTTCTATCTTCTTGTACACGCTTTCATCTTCGGTAGGTTTGTGGTGTCTATGGTCATGTGGTCCATCCCTGTAATAATTAGCGGGCCCAAAGTCTGTTCTGGTCTGTTTTAATCAGGCATCTACCTAGATTACCAGGTAAATGCTTGTAGGAAAGTTTATTAAGCTGAGAAATGATTGGATCAAGAACAATGGTATTGGAGACATGGTGAAAATAAGCATCGGTATCGTGTCTGCTTAGTGTAAACATGTTCTTGTAGTTTGTATTATGTTGTGGGCTGTGAGCAAGTGGGTTCTCTATTGTTGGGTCATTCATGGGCGTAGCAATGATTTTTTCCCAGGGGGGGCCAGGCCCAGGTTAGGTCGTTGCAATAAAATGTAAAACCTGGAGCGAGCGATGCGAGCTCAATTTTTTTAAGACCTAAAATCTGGAACGAGCATAGCAAGCTCGAGATTTTACTTTACTATGGAAAAAGGAGCCAAAACCTAGAGCGAGCGAAGCGAGCTCGAGATTTCACTGAATTCTGGAGCGAGCAAAGCTAAGGGAGCTCGAAATTTTTACTGCAATAAAGTAAGATCAGTGTTATAAGACTTAAATCTTGGAGCGAGCGAAGCGAGCTCGAGTTTTTACGACCAAAAATCTAGAACGAGCAAATCAAGCTCGAGATTTTGCTTCACTTAGAAAACATATAGGATCCAAAACCTAGAGCGAGCGAAGCGAGCTCGAGATTTCACTGAATTCTGGAGCAAGCGAAGCTAAGTAAGCTCGAAATTTTACTGCAATGTATCTAGCTGTAGGTCCTTGTGATACAATCGTAGCCAGGAGCGAGCGAAGCGAGCTTGAGATTTTACTGTAATATAGTGAGATCAGTGTAATTAGACTTAAATCATGGAGCGAGCGAAGCGAGCTCGAGTTTTTTACGACCTAAAATCTAGAACGAGCAAAGCAAGCTCGAGATTTTGCTTCACTTAGAAAACACATAGTATCCAAAACCTAGAGCGAGCGAAGCGAGCTCGAGATTTCACTGAATTTTGGAGCGAGCGAAGCTAAGTAAGCTCGAAATTTTACTGCAATGTATCTACCTGTAGGTCCTTGTGATACAATCGTAGCCAGGAGCGAGCGAAGCGAGCTCGAGATTTTACTGTAATATAGTGAGATCAGTGTAATTAGACTTAAATCATGGAGCGAGCGAAGCGAGCTCGAGTTTTTTACGACCTAAAATCTGGAACCCCCTTGCTACGCCTATGCATTTAGTACAGGATGTTATAGTTTCCACAACTCTACTTGTTTTGGGATTAAACTGTTTTCATGCCGTACGCATGTCGTATGCCGCCTTCAAAAGTTAATCTAAATACTTGAACTTTTTGTCGTCTCGGAAAATATGTTTTGAAGGAATTTTTTTAATGTTAACAAAAAATTTAAAATAAAATTAAAATTTTTGAAGGTAATTTTTCTGGATATAATCTTTTCTGTATTGACCTCATTTGTATGATATACAATATAATATATATATTTTATATATTTGTTGATATACACTAGGTACTAAATGCAATCAGCTGATTGAACGTTTGTATGAAAAATCAATAATTACTTTTGCCAATTTCCTATAGGTTTCTTAGGGAAAGTTGTTCAGTATCATGGGTACAATCACTCCTTAAAGTTATGCAACTGTGTACCCTCCTAACACCCTGTATATACCGTGGTAGATAGATTGATGAAATAAAGTTATTTTAAATATATAAAATTGTGTACACACTTTACGTCGTCTAACTTCATAGTTCATGGAAAGATAGCGCCGCGCGCGCACCATGACGGACTATCCGAGCAGAGATGCGCGGGAAACATCTTTGCCTACTATTTTATTATAGGCGCCTCGTGCATCATTCACTACAATATTACTATTCACATAGCTACAGTGTATACTTCAATAATATCATACGATCAGCCTTGCAGCTGATCGTTAATTATTTTCTGACCTTTAAAAGTCAGTAACTCCTAAACCGACTGAAGTTATACAGGCAGACTTGGTCCATCCCCTTCACAGAGATGCTCTACACCCCATAAACACTGAATCAGCCTTGCTGCTGATGGTTGCAAAAAGTACACTTATGTCTTATACTAACATACATATATTATAAACATTTTCGACATTGAATGCTCTCAAATTAAATGCTTCTTTTTACACCTCTACAAACGTAGAGGCAAAATTTATACTCTGTTTTAAGTTTAACCATCAGAGCAATGAAATGAAGACTTTCTTTTCTGTATGCTTTAACCAACAAACAGACAACCACACAATAACCACGTCAAGATTCATTTAATTGTCACTATTAACAGTTGAATATCAATTTCTTTACATGTAACAATGTATTGTGTCCATGTCCAGCTATATTTGGCCGCCTGTTTAACGGTACCCGACGTTTTGAGTGAAGTTAGCACTTCCTCTTAGCACAAAACTCGTTTCATTTTACTACGGACTTACTATCAAGTCAAACATAACATAACCGCACTATAGAGGTTACACTCTTATTGGAGAATCGATCTTAGGGTAATGGAAGAAGAGTTAATTTTATTTATCTCGGAGAGCTTGTAAGTAACGCGAAGGTTGGAAGAGATAGTTATATTTGTGTGAACGGTAGACAAGAGACCGGTTGGAAGTGTTGTTTTGAAGTTTCGAGTTTAGATTTTAATAAGGAATAGGCAAAGGCATATGCTCACGACTATATTCCCCGAGAGGGTAGTCAGAGATATTCTGAAAACTTAGAAAATCCATAATTCACTAGTAGTGCCGAAACTCTGTCCAGTGTGACGGGGAGTGAGCCCGTCGCCATTTTAATTAGGGTTTTTGAAAAAATATGTTTTGATTCCATTTAGCCCGTGGCTTCGTTTTCGTTGAATTCGAAAGGTGGCCTTTGTCCATTCTAACATATCCGTTTAATTCGTATTATTTGGTCAATATGAGTCGTTTCCATGTTTGCTGTCAGATCGAAAATGTTTAATGTTAGGGAAAATAAAGCTAAAAGTTTAAGCACCACTTTTTTTAATGTTGGAAACCAGTTACTCAATTTTCTTACTACTAGCGTGTTTAATGTTAGGGAAAATAAAGCTAAAAGTTTAAGCACACCTTTTTTTTTGGAAACCAGTTACTCAAATTAATATCTACTTACTAACTTTTCCTATAATTGTCTATTAAATCTGTTCTAATCTAACTAAAGACCAAAGATCGTAATCTCGGTTTTAAAACTAGTTAAGTTCGATACCTCGTTTCGAAATTCGTTAACAACGCTTTTTTTCTTTTAAAAAAAGGTTTAAATTGTTTTTTTTCCTCTACAAAGGGTTGAAAAGGGAAGCGTGAAATGCCAGACTGTTGTAAAGAAATGAGAGTAATGACGAACCAAATCTGGAGTTACTTTGATTGATAGAGGATTATTTAGGTAGTTGCATCATTTTACACTCACGATTGTAGGTTGTTGATGTAAAAGATGATTAATAGATTTTGTGTATTGGTATGATTTATACTTTATTTCCATCACGGTGAATTGGAAAGGTAAATATTGTGAATTGAAAATATTAAAAATCATCTAAGTAATTGTGAATTTCTGACTAAAAAGAAAAATCTGATGAGTTTTTGGAGACCGCTCTCAAGATGTCATTTATATTTAGTGAGTGAGTGTTTCTACTGGGGGACCGTGTCATTTATCTGTATTCTACTGACATTTTAATACCGCACTAACGGAGCAGCAGACGTAAGTTCGTCATTTGTGAAGCAAGGAGTTGTGTGAAACCGCTTATACAGGGTGAAATTGATATCATTAGCATCCTTTTAAACTAAGAGTCAACCCATCAAACTGAACAAGTTTTACCATGGGAGAAAACCGATCGGAGCTTAAAAAAATTGTTTTTTTTTTTATTTTTATTATATGTATTCGTCTTCTAAACTTTGTTAAGATGAGATAACCCGCAAACGCGCAATATTATCTAAATTGAGATTGTTCCTTCGTTTTCATTAACATGTTTTCGATGTTGGTGCCATAGAGAAAGGTAATCAGTTTGTTGGACTGATCATCCCCTTAAAAAGTGTCAGCATATTAAGAAGGACCCTGTATAAAGATTCTAATTTACATGCTCTACCTATGTAACAACTTAACAAGGTAATTAAGAAACAAATCCAATATAATTGGACAATAACAAATTTTCGGTCAGCAGTGATAAATGATACTGACACACAGAGTGGCTATTAACACATTGGGTTTAATTATACACATGGATGGTCGAAGGTACTTGTTTCTTAATACCTTTTTAGCTGTCAGCGTCCGTGGATGTTGGGGTAATGTGGGTCAAATGGAAAAACCTTTAATTATGTTCTTAATACGACGACACAGAATAAATGGCTAAATCTGTTCAAAATCACCAATGATCACAAAACAAATAAAAACTTAACATACTTACTTACCTATAAAATTTTAGTAGACATTCTAAAATATTTTCACTTTTTAACATTACAATAATATAATTCTGTTTAAGCCAATGATAAATGCCAAAAAAAAAGTTAGTTTTAGCCTGTAGAATCCCACTGCAGGGCAAAGGCCTCCTATCACGATTAAGGGTGAGAGGGATGGGCAATGGGATATATGCCAAGGACAAACTTATTTCAAAAGAAGAATTATCAATGATATGATGAAGTTCATTAAATAAGTAGGTGTACCTACTGCTCCCAAGCCTTGAAACTCCCTAATCAACATGTTAATCAGGAATGTTATAAATTCCGTATGAAGTATACGAAACTCATAACATTAAACAGTGTTCATACTTAGCCATGTTTTATTAACACAATCCCTTCTGCATTCTTAGATACGTGGAATGTGAATCATAATTCATAGCGTTAATAACGTAAGGCTTCTGATGTGACTCAGGACTTTGGTTGTTTATTAAATTACAATAAAAAGCAGAGAAAATAGTAATGTAATCTGTAAAACACCTTAACAAGATAATAGAATACACACATAATATTCAATCTAGTCAAATCACTCTTGACGACGGGCTCACCCCCCATCAAACTTGACAGAGATTCGGTACTACTGGTGAAACGTGGATGTTCTGAGGTTTCAGAATATCTCTGACTACCCCCTCGGGGAATATAGTCGTGAGCATATGCTTATGCTTATGCTTATGCTCAAATCACTCTTAAGGGTATATTATTCGGAGCGCGCTCCATACAAACGTACTATGGTGATATATTCAATACTAACCAATTAAAGTCAGTGAAATTTTGCAGAAACAATCTAGAAACAAATTTCTATGCTTGTATGGAGTCAGATTTTCGTTAAAATGTATAGTTTTCAAGTTACAGTGCCTCAAATATTTCCATACAAATCTTAAATTAATCCTAGCATTGAAACTGTATATTTTAACGAAAATCGGACTTTATAGAAGCATAGAAATTTGTATCTAGATTGTTTCTGCAAAATGTCATTGACTTTAATTGATTAGTATTCAAAATATCACCATAGTACGTTTGTATGCAGCGCGCATTTTCGCTCTCGGAATAATATTCTCTTAAATCTCATATTTGCATCGTACTCAAAACTTTGTAAACTTTGAAATCATCCCACATCAAGTGTTGGAATTGGCATAAATGTTTGCTCGATATTTTTCTATCCTATTTCTATAAACTCCGAGACTAAATCGACAATTGAAAATAATAATCCTACTCAATATAACACTTATCCAATCATTTAATAACATCCATTTGTAATCGATACAACGAGTTTCCTCTACAAAATCTTGTTACTCAAACCTACAATTTTGTCACAAAATTATAGGTTCCACTCCACCAGCATTGCGTTCTTGTTCTTATTCCATTTCTCACCCACTAGGGGTATATAATTGGGCCAGAGTGTATGTATAACTACGCAATTACTCTGGAATGAAATAAGTAATAGACCTGGCCAACTGCTTTCCGTCCCGGACAATCTCTTCGGCCGGTTTTTATTTTCTCGTTTTTTTTTCTTGAAGGTGTTATGAGATGAGCGTGAAATTAAATTATATTTTTTTAAAGGATCTTAAAGATATGCTGGAGTAAAGTTACAAGGATCTTGATTTAATCGAGAACTAGGCTTCGTAAAATACACGTTGTATCTCAGCATTATCTCTACAAATCATTTGTTTTTAGCTTTTTTTAATGATTTTTGACTTTAGCAGTAGATGACGTTGTATTCTACTACAATACGTTGTAAGGATGAGTATCATTAACCTTTAAACCACATACTCTACCCATCAAACACTTTTACTATGGGAGCAAACCCGTCAGAACAAAAACAAAATCAGCTGTTTCATAAGTTTGCGTCGAGTAGGTATTGCAGTTTAGTAGGGTTTTTTTTGCGCTCATAGATTTGCACCCTATACAAGGTGTTACAAAAATACAAATAAACATTTAAGGGGGTCGTTTAGACCATCAAACTCAACAACTTTCACTATGGGACCAATATCGAAATCGCGAAAAAAAAAATTATGTTCTGTACTCTACAAATCGACTCGAGCTAAAATATGTATGGGATATCAGATTGTTTTTTTCGCGATTTCGATGTTGGTCCCATGGAAAAAGTTGTTCATTTTGACGGTCTAAACAACCCCCTTAAGAGTTTTAAAAATGTATTCTTACTTATGTAACACCCTTTATAGAAAATCTTATGACTGCTGCGTGAACTTTTACATCAAATACTAGCATCATTAAAGTATTCAGTCAGTTCGCGATGTAAGATGATCAAGTTTCGTGGAAGTTATGGTTGAATTTCTGCATCCTTCAAGGTTTTAGGTTTAGTTATTAATTCAGATAGAAACAGTGTCTGTTTTGCTTAGTTTCAACTATTGAAATCCCAGTATATAACTTGATATATCAAAGGTGTCGTTGCGCAACTGATACCGGTTAAAAATCTCTTGTAACTAAACTCCTGTCTAGCGCAGAACATAATACAACAAATGAATAGTAAGTAGCTATACTACAGTGAACTCGGCACGTGCGTTGAGACAAAAGCGACTTGAAACCTTTGTCCTAACTATCTGCAGACCACTTTGGACTCTATTCCCGAAAATTTAAAGACAATCTCATGGTTGTGTGTGAGGAAATGAAACGCTACGCAATTGCAACATTGCACGGTGATGTATGGAACCACAATCCAGTCGATATTCATTAGTTATTATAAGTTATTACCTCTATAATAACACACCATAAGATAAACGTGAGATTTTTATTATAAATATATATCTATGCATTCACTTCATATTCTCAGAAAGTGTTTTGTAACATCTTTCTATTCGATAACCTACTCATCTCTGTGCATCTTATGACGTACACACGTTACGTACCTATCAGAGAATGGATTTTGAAACGTCTTCTTGACCTTTAAATTAGTCATGCTGTTTCCCAAACAACAGGACCTATGAAGACGTAAAGATTTGGAAACTACGAGTATATTTGAATATTATCTGAAATTCTTCCCGTATGTTGAGAGACGTAATTTTCCAGTGACTTCTTTCATGTTGTCCTGATTTGTTGATTCACTTGCTTGCGCCTCTTGCTAAATAAGCGAAATGGACACCAGATATTTGTTTTTCTTTACTATAGAAACCTTTTAAGCTAGAATGTCGAGTATACGGTTCAAGTGTTGTCTAAGGCTAAGTCAAGTTAAAAACTGAATCTATTTCCTATCGCCAATACATAGCATAAGCATAAGCATATGCTCACGACTATATTCCCCGAGAGTGTAGTCAGAGATATTCTGAAACCTCAGAACATCCACAGCCAATACATCCAATACTGATTATTCCTATGTCTCATGTAGTTTTTTTATGACCCTCAAAAAACAGTGCAAGGTGTTTGAGAGCTACCGATATATACGAGCCTTGATATCTTTTGTAATTCAATGCTTCATCCCGCTATCGAAAACTCCCCTCCGTTTCGACGATCTTTTTTTCTTGAGCCCACCTGCTCTGGATGAGCAAAAAAACTGCGTGCGCGCAGGTACTATGGATTATTATTTCATTTTGAGGAGAGGGGATTAGTTCTTGGGTTTTGAGGTTTTTTGTAAATACATCGTTGATTATAACTACATACAAAGTATTATTAGTTATTCGCGAGAGAAGGCCTTTGCATTGCAGTGTGATCTACAGGCTATAACTTTCCCAATTTTTATGCAGACAGACTTGAAGATGAAAATATGTAATCTACATTTTATAAAAACTTTCTCATATCGTAACACATTTTAATAACATTGTAAGTTATCGGGTTACTCATATTTTTCAGGTTTCATATTCCTTTTATTCTTCGTTCATAGTTTAACTATTTACATAATCGATCTATAGCGTCAGTACGCCTCTTTCCAAGTGGGGTCTATGGTGGGGTTAATTCTATTGAGTTTAAATCTTCGTAAACTATTAATCATATACTATTTTGTGCACAATGGTTTCTGAAAAAGCATTAAGTACATTTTTATTTTAGCATTGTTGTAGTCTGTCATCTTTTCTTCTTATAAAATGTTTCACAACACGCAACTATGTACTTTACAAAATGAATATTCTATTTCTGGAATCTCTTGGTAACTATAATAACGTTGTCTCTACTAGTATCATCATCATCATTCCTGCCTTCCCTCGGGCAAGATTGACGTCACGTTAAACAAAATGGCCGCCGAAAAGCCTCAACTTACCTTCGTAGACCGTTGTTTCACTTCGTAGCCGCTGACGGCGCTAGTAAACTTAGTTCGGTACTACGCCGCTATAATCTGCGGCGCTGTCGTCGCACGATGCGTACGCGCCGACTACAGCCCGCTACACTCCCACGTACGATCTCTCATTGTAAACACTGTTCGCGACCGCCGCGTGCGACTTTTCTCCATTTTTCCCATGGACATGAGAGGATTTTCGATGCGATGAAAGTATTTTTAGTGATGTGATGAGAACTGTGTTGTGTACAATTGGATTATAAAATGACTAAGGCAAAGATGACACGGAATAGTGCACTCTATCATAGCGCGAAGGTGAGTTTGTTTTTAAATCATTTTCTATTAAATAACATTAAAACTTTTGAGGTTTTGAGATTGTTCTAACGTAGAGATGAAGCGAAATTGTGTTGTAAAAGTGATTGTTAATTTAATTGTTATGATCATTCACCGTGTTATTTATGTTAATGGTACTCGTAAAATTTTACTGAGTAAATAGTTACTTTCATTTCTAAAGTGTTAAAACTGTGAAGTATATAAGTTCCCTCCTAAAATAGTCCGGCGTGGGGTAATTCGATCCGGTTCTCGCCGGACCTCGTCGTGGATCTTGATCCCTCCTCTCCCGCTTCCCTCCCGAGCCCTCCGAGCCTTAATTCAAAAGCAACGATTCCATCTCCACAGTACACGTGGAAATAACACATCATTCCCTGCCGTAGCTCAGACTTTCAGGATAATTTCATTACCTTGAAAAATTGGTAATTTATACGAATCAAAGTTCAAGTAAACATTACACTACATGCTATAGAAACGTAAAAGTCGCTAAAAAGTAGTAGTAACTTTTTGAAACAGTTTGTTCTGTGTTTCCCGTTTACTACGTACGCTTCGTAGCCGGGAGCAAAAGACATCAACGCGCAGGAGTAAACGAGACAACAAATGCTAAAGCAGTTTTCGTGTTTGCGGAAGCGAGACGGGATGTCGCGTATAGTTTTGTTTATACTTATTTGTATGTAATTATGGACTGGGATTTTATATACAGGTACTTGTACAGGTAGTGGGCATCGCACGGATGGGCGATCTCCCTATTTTTAAAAAGGGATGCTCCATTATAGGGCAGTTTTCGTGTATGTAAAATGTACTGGCCTTTTTAAACTTTAGGGTTTAAGTGCGTTTCGGTCGCTGGTCGCTAATGACGCGTGAATGGAACGATTCTTTTACTTGGTCTTTTTAATTTAAAAGCAAACTTTGTTTGTTGGCCTCTTCTATACCGAGCAAGCATTTTGTTTATATTAAGTCTTGCTTGACTATTGAACTCATAGACATTGAACTTGATTGGTGATTTAGAAAAAAAATACATGAATAATATAGTTAAGAGCCAAGCTCTTGTTGGTAAAGCTATATCCGAAACTGATACTGCTTTTTTCCTCTTGGCCTAAAAATTCTGACCCAAAATACCCAACGCTAACCGCGAATCAGCCTCACATCTAACTCGGCTTTAATTAACGGAGTTCCTGATTTATATTTTATTATAGGTGCTGTTAAAAAAGTAAATTGGCCACGGAGAAGTTCTCAGAAATTGGGCGCACGTCCAATGTTCGACCGGTTCCACAGCGGTCATTCGCTTTAAATTTACACTAGCACTTTGACCTGACTTTTGATTAACTCTTTTGATAGTTAAATTCGTAGGAACAACCTGTATTAGCTACTAAGGTGGGAGGCTTCTAATCTTTCCAACTACAGCATTAGATTTGTCATGCGATATGGCTTATGCTGGCTGGAAAGAAGAAGGTACTCAGGTGTAACTTTGGAGGACCAAGGTCTTATAATATGTTAATTAGCAGTTATTCGACATTACTTACTCTCTTTTGCCAGAGGTGGCCGTGTGTCGGTTACATGTTTTATAGCTCTCGAGTGAGGACTCGAGGAACGAGAAATCAAAGCGAGGACCGTTCAAAAGGGTTCATGAACTAGATTTACCTATATTCAGTATTACATACCTGCCGAGAAACCTTGAATATTCAATGACGTTTTACAAATAGACGCGTCATTCGCTAACATCACTGCACTTTAAAATGGCGGGATATAGTGACGTGTCGCCCGTACACTAGAAGGCGCGCGACTATGCGATCGCCCGGCAATTACCTTGCTTTTTTGTTGCCATTTTGGAGCGCGTGCAACGCATCTACATATAAAAACATCTTAGTGAATATTGCCCAGATTTTGAGCTTAAACCTACTAGAAGAAAACACTACGTCTATAGAAAGTTTTCCCAGATAATAATGTCAAGAAAATGCATAAACTTTCCTTCATTATAAGACTAGTCTTGAACTAGCTTATGGAATATAAAATACAGTCTAAGGCCGGATTCGACCAAACTTAGATTTATAGAAGAGTAACTAAACAAGGAAAAATTGTACTCTTGGTGTTTACACAACCCCGTACTAAAAGAACGAATGTATAATTCACCTAAAGAAAGAGGTCGTTGTATCCGCACTTATTGCAATGTGAGGTTATACAGTTTTAATTTGTTTGGTTTCTTTTTATTATAATTTTTTTAAGTATGTGACATTGACATTTCATTTAGATTAGGGTTGGTAAAACGCAAAATCCGGCGACTTAATCTAAGAATAAAATTTACTCGCGTTTGGTCGAATCGGGCCTTAGGCAGATAAACCTACTAAACTATTCAGAAAATTGTGTCTAAACATAGACCTATATAAAAGTGGGACAGTCCGTCATACTGACACGGTACAAACTAACACGCGATCATAATTATCTCAAACATGAACCGCCTACCAAATCCTTTTATCTCGGCTCATCACGCAGGGCTCCATCCTGTTTGAAATATCAATAAATTACCATCGACATTTGATGAAATAGTATTCAAATGTAGCAAATTCACACGATGCAACAGATCTGCAGTGCGATTTTTGAATCTCATTCCGTGAGCTCAGCAGTTTAAAATGTCAAAATTACTTTGGAGATACGCAATTTTCTACTTCTGATTTGACTTTAAAAAATCGCACTCCTGAAGAAAATCATATCAGCAATAGAAAGTTGCATTTCTCCACAGTAATTTTGACATTTGCTACTGCTGAGTTCGACGCATGACATTCAAAAATCGCACTCCAGGTAAATCATGAATGAAGAAATAGTCTAAAAAGCGAATTGAAATAAGTCCACTACACATCAAATGTTATTTTCGATTTTGAAGAATTTTTTTTCATGTTTTGCGTTCGTTTATATGAAGTAAGTTTTTTGTCAAGCACTTCTATGTTCAAATGTTTTAAGTACATAGGTAAGGACTGGATTTACGGAAGGGTAAATTGTATCAAACTTACCTTTAACACATACCTACAGGTGGTTTCAGTCCATACAAAACTTTGACGTAAAACACGCGTAGACGGTATTAATAAAAAGTGATGTTTTATAAAATGGTAAATGTTATTTGAGACGCGCAATGTAGTTTTTCTAAGCAATTTTTCCATATATAAAACATTACTTTTATTAATACCGTCTACACGTGTTCTACGTCAAAGTTTTGTATGAAATTGACAACTCTGCAACCACCTTAATTGATTTAATGTCTCACCATTGGAGAAAAAGTCTTTAAATATAATATCTTGACTTCAAACTGGACTGCTGAATTTTAAAACATTTCCAAAATCACTGGTCAAACAGGAATTGTTTAATAATAGCCCATAATTAGAGTGAGGTAAGGTTTAACTTTGCAACTAAATGCTCTGCTCTGGTTTTAGCGTCTGTAAGTTATATTTAAATGTCGACAGTAAAATGGAAACGTAATTGTTTTAACATTCACTTGGAATGGAATACATGTGGGAGGTTATTTTATACTTTCAATTAAAATTACCTAAAGAGGAGTGCTTTTATAAGAAGTAAATCCAAAGAGAAACAAGTCTCCTCCATGTTTAGATGTACACACATCAAGCTACGCAAAACCAATATAAGCTGGCCGCGCGACCTTATACATTACCCTGCCTACGGCGGCCAGCTTATTTTGGGTTTACGTAGCTTGATGTGTCGCCGTGTGTAACTACCATAATATATATGTATAGAAAAGTTTAGATGTTTTTAAAATCGCTTATAGTGTGATGTAGACAGTAATATAAGCATGGAATATTGTTTTCAATTAATGATTTTAGGTAACCCTTTCTATCCGGCGAGGACTTCAGATTTAAATGGATTAATATCCAGAAAAATGTGGGTACTGGCTGTTCAAATTACAACGAAAGATTGAGATTAAAAGAAAACCGAAAGAAATTACTTTCAGCACTAGTTTGCTTTGGTTACTTGTATTATTAATTAATTTCACCGTTGTTGTAAAACGTTCATATCGATTTTCACACTTTTTGAAATACCTAATAGACACATTGACAAATTCAACATGACTCAATTACACATTGTAGCACATAATGCGTGACAAAAGTTACGCTACACTTAGCAAGTTATACCACAACCATTCAAATAGTAGGACTCTTAAGACGTAGGCCGTAAAGATGAAAATGGATTGATTCTCGGGTCGTCGTCTGTCCAACTCGACATACCGAATCGTCTATACGTGTCATTACAGTAATTTCAGCTAATTGGCCACAAATTAGACTTATTCACTTGTTCTTGTCGTTTCTCGAGTCGTTTATTTATTATGCAGGTGCCTTTTTTCTTTATGCTTTCTCGTAGGTGTTTTAGAAAGGTGATTTAAAAAAAGTTGTAGCGTAAACCTTGCGTTGATTTATCTTCAACACACACATTCAACAAACATTTGTTAGTTTTGGAACATTCTAAGTTCAAATGAAATGTGCTATAGGTATTCCTGAGGTAGAGTCAAGAATATCCCTTATTGATTATCCCTTTTAAAGTAAGAAGTCCAAATAAAATGCTTTGGAAAATGTGACCCACAGTACAATATAGAGTCATTTTTAATTAGTTGGCGAAACTTAACCAGGGCACTTGTTAGTGATAACAGATTGCATATCAATGTTTATAATTGGTATTGATGATTTACAAAATTATTATTATCGTACGTATCGTACGCAGTGCGCGGCCGGCGGGCGAACATTGACCTCAGAATCATATGATCGAGCGGGGGGTCATTACCACGTAATTGTGCTTAGTAAAAGATACCAAATGAGTTTGTTAAGTTTCGCCAATTAATTAAATTTAACCTTATATAGGATGTCTTTGTCTACCATAAAATAAATGTTATAAGTAAGTAATACAACATTGAAGTAAAACGAAGAGAAGGGCTTCCAAATTATTGGTGAAAGTAAATGGTTTCTTGCAAGTGCATTATCCAAAAAATAATTAAGTAAGTGTCATAATGTGTTAATCCTCATTTCCATTATAATTAAAACATTCTTTTAAGCGTATTTTTCTGATTGTACTATCGTTTTGTGGTCGGCAAAGACCTCGCCCCTTTATATTATTCAGCTGATGGACATTTTTTTTTAAATAAATGTTATAATATCTACTACGCAACAAAATACGATAAATACAACTTCTAAACGTTTATAAACTCTAATGCCGTTAGATTAGGGTAAATATTTGAGTATGCATTATGTTGAGGCCTGATTCAAAATGATCAATCGTAACTTTATTGGGCGTGAAAATATTAATACGTTTGAAGTGTAGGCGAGCCATTTCCGCAGGGGAAGTGCACCTTCTATAAAATGATTCAAATTCATTTCCGGTCACCGATATTCGGTGATAGCACCGCTGAAGAATAATATTAACAACTCCTGTTTTTAATTGGGGTTATTTTGTCTTTGATTAAGTAGGCTTCGTTACGTACCCTACGTACCAATCCTACTGAAGTAAAGACTCCGGGAGACAAAGCTGTCGAGAAGAACGAGTTTAAATAAAATTTAAGTAAAGTAAACCAAGGAGTCAATTTACTAATTTTTATATAAGAATTCAAGCAGCGACTCTTTCCAAATTGAACTAAACATTTTCTTATCAAGATTCGTTCATTCGATTTCAAGAAGAAAACGCTTTGGAATAATTTTGTTTTTTTACCTATATCGAAAACTCTTATTCAACTCCTACTTAACATAGCCTATTCATATTCGTACATTAAACTTAATAAACAGATTACAGCACGATTAAGGCAACGTAACAATAATCGTGCGAGTTTCCTAGCTTCCCACGCGAGCCACGGTCCGTCAAATCGTGGTTTTTACGTAGATTATAAATTCAATATGTTCGTCGCATCACTGCTCTCCCCTTTTTCCACGTATGAATTCCCTCAAATCAAGCCATTTTCATTCATACTTCAAGGGCATAAATGTTATGTCTGAGGAAATCTTATGTGGAATAAATTGTAGGCACAAAAACGTGTGCTATCCCTCTATTTGTTACACTTCTTTGATTCAAGAGTAATGAAGAACACTTGTTAGACTTGATTGCAAAAAGCGTAGATATAGGCGTTAAATTGCAGTCTAGATTTATAGACTGTTAGTTTAACTAGATTTGTAAGAACATGGTTTCTTTACAAAGTAATTTTATTTTCACGCATCTTTAGCCATGAAATGGAGAATGGTGGGTACAATGGTTATAAAACGCACTTGAAAGTTTCTCATGAATCATGTTTATGACAATCATGCGAAGTGCGAAAATAGTAGTCAACACGCTACCCAGTTTGTATAATAGTACCTATTTGTTTTTCGTTATTTTATTTTGATATTTTGTTAACAACATAAAATGTTCTTTTGACTTTTTCAAAAGGGTAAGGGGTAAAAAGTATTAAGAAATTCAATTTATTGACAAAAGGCCATACGATAGTAATATTAATAAGTACCATAGTTATTGTAACAAGCAAGTTATATTATAAATCACAAGGCTGCTTTAAACTTCTTTAGCACTGATTCCAATTTATTGTTAATCTATGGTCACTAAGCTTATAAAGTATTAAATTATCAGAGTTTTTTTACGGTAAAATTCTACAAAAAGTCAAAACGAGCACCATACTGCTTATGTAATAGAGTCGATATTCCCTCAGAAACTTATACAACGTGTAGTAAGTAGGTACAACTACACGCGACGGTGTTCACATCCCGTTATGTTCTCCGACGTAACTCGTTAAGGCTTCGTAAAACTTTATACATATTATAGTTTGTTATTTATAGTAAATACAGATAAAACAGGTAGTTTCAAGTATAGTTTATGACTTATTATTAGATGCACGTGCGTAGACGGGTTGTATTTTACGGGTATCTAGGAGAAATTGACGGCTTTTATCTTTAGTCATTAGTTGGTGAAACTAATTAACGAAGTACTTCCTTATCATGAATTTAGGTATGTGTTGACATTTTAACGGAGGAAATAAATAATTTTAAATGTTGAAATTAATTGAAATAAGTAAACGACGACGACGGCTATATAATAGTCCCGCTCAGCACGGCTAGCATGCCACCCAGGACAAAGCGACAAAACGAACATTTCATGAGCGCTCTTTTTGGCACTCGTAAAATAACAAAGATGGAGGCACATCTTGATTTCATCGTTTTCTCGCGGGCGGCATGCGAGACCTACAGCTCAGGACAATCATTAGAAACCATCTTACAAATTACAATTGACAAAAAAAAACTGAAAAACCGCAATCAATGAAACATGTTGGTAATATTAATGATATCTGTATGATGTAAATATAATTAGTTATATGAATTATACGAGTATTTCCGTTTGTTCCCAATAAAATAGAGATTTGATTCAATATCTTTTTTTTTATGTGTGATAGGTAAACATTTGACCCCAATCTCACCTGAATTTTCAATTGAGTGCACTAACGTTCGGTTTGACGGAATCCTGAACAGCGTTGACCATCAATTTATTGTACTTATGCCTTCCATAACTTATAAGATATAACCACCTGCGAATGCGAAACTTGTAAAAGTAATTTGTCTTATCGAGACAAATATTGACAAAAACCGTTGTTCTCTAAAACGTAGCGTTTCGAAATCTTTATCTCCCGCCAGAGTGTCCCCGGTTCCATTAGTTTGAAACTTTATCTGTTTGTCACGAGGCTTGCTTTGTATACAGCATGTTTTAAATGCGTTTTATGAGCTTTGTTACTGGGAGCAAACAAACTTACTTTCGAAGGAGGACGTCCGAGTTGTGCGCTTTACAAAGCTTACTTAAGACGCTGTTATCCCGTCGAGGCCATTTTTTGAACACGAACGAAAGTGTTTTAAACTGTGTTTTAAAGTCTGCAATTATGTCTTACTTAAGGATCTAGCTGATAGGCGACCGTTCTCAATTACACGATTAGATTAAGTTTAATAGATAGAAAAAAATCCCAAAGTTACCCCTTTTTGTTATGTTTTTTCAATACTATGATTAAACTGCTGATATTTAACTTTTTATTCTTGTACTTAACTAAATACATTAAATATTTCTAGTGAACTCCGTAGAATTTTGAGCTTAGAAACACCCATGAGCAAAGATATTGATGAAAAACACGTTTTTTTGCGATCCTGCTTTCAATTGGAGCGGGATGGCTAATTGCAAACTTATGCTTGCAAGAAAGAGATGCTTGCACTGGGATAACCTGGCCTTAAAACCCAAAACAAAAAGTAAACTACGCAAGATGGAAATGGCTAGGAGCCTTCCGAGCAGGGGCCGGTAAAGTATAAGTGCGTTCACGCACGATGACGCACTGACGGAGCAGCAAACGTCAGTCCGTCATTTGTGAAGCAAGGAGTTGTATGAAATCGCACGTAGAATGGAAGCACACACGGTGACGGATTGACGCACCGCGTATGCTTCTACGGACGGACTACGGATTGACGGAGGTCAATGCGTCATCGTATGTGATCCCACTAATGTTCTTCTTAATTAGCTGATGGTTTAATGAAACGAACTCTACAAGGTGTTACAAAAATACAAATAAACATTTAAGGGGGTGGTTGAGTTAGACCATCAAACTGAACAACTTTCACTATGGGACCAATATCGAAATCGCGAAAAAAATAAATGATGTTCCATACTCTACAAATCGACTAGAGCTAAAATATGTATGGGATATCAGATTATTTTTTTCGCGATTTCGACGTTGGTCCCATGGAGAAAGTTGTTCAGTTTGACGGTCTAAACAACCCCCTTAAGAGTTTTAAATATTTATTTATACTTATGAAACACCTTGTATAATTAATTAATTAAGATCACATCAGCATATAAATATGCAATGTGGTCCTTTTATTACCTAAAAAACAGTAACTGTTAATAAATAAACCTTCAGCTTACTAATAGGACCCTGTATATGCATGTCAATCATTTATATCTACCATTACTAAATTTTTGTGGAATCCAAGAGTGAACTTTGTTGTTTGACTTTTGTTTTGTATTTGGAGTGCTTTTATCGAAATACAAGGAAACGTTGACGCGAGTGCCGAAAAAGTTCCAAATTGTTTAAGTTAACATGTTTTTGTCGTGATCCTCTTCTTTGTTTTGTATTTAGATGGGACTTGTGCAAGTGAGATAAGATCTTACGTTATTTGTACCAACATTCTTGGAAAATAATGTAAAAGCCCATAGCAATCAAAACTAATTTTCAAAATGTGTTGTAACTTAAATGTGCCAATACACAACACTGCAGCTGTGTGCAGTGAGTAAAAGTCAATATAATTTATTCAATATAGGAGCTTGAAGCACATTTATTAAACGTCAAATCTTTTTTGTGGGGGTGTGTTGGGGTGTGTTTGGTTGTGTGTGTGATTGTCATATGATATAACTCGTGCTAACTCGTAAAGAAGAAGAATGTGCCAATAAAATTCACGGTTTATGCTTACTACCATCATCATCATCTTCTTGCACTTATCTCATTACTTGGGATCGGTGGAATATTTCGTCATCCTCCATGCACTTGAATTAATTCGCTTCGGCCGCCATCAAAACCGAAGTTTATATCAGGATATTTTTAACAGAAGAATTAATATGCTTTTTCTGGGTTACTTCCTCGGTTTTATCTACACTGTAGGTATTTTACTACTATCAGTAATTCGGTATGTCACGTTTTTTTTGGTCTCCATTTTTATATTTTTTACGGATAGAAGACATAATTTTAAGACTCCTATTTCATTCTTATTGCGATTCATTGAGTTTATCAAAATAAATTTAATTTTTAAATTATTTTGATCTGTAATCTCTAAGTGCAAAAATAGTGGAGAGAAAATAATTCGAACTCCATGGAGAAAAACTTCATGCTGCTATTTTAAAAAATTAAACCTGCCTCCTCTTTCTAACTCTATGCTGGAAACAGCTACGGCAACATCAAATGTCAAATTCTGACATTGTGAATGTTTTTTTTTCTTATGTGCCGGTTATTTTATGTTGATTTTATGTTTACCAAGGAGTTCACAGGTATTCCAGTGACGTCACTGGACGGACCGAAAAACGACGATATTTTATTTAAAATATCTGTAATCCTTTCATTTTAAAATCTCTGACATAGAAAATATTATTATTGAGACAATTATCTCGAAATGGTTTTCGATTCAGCCCTCCAAAAAAAAACTTGACATACCGAATTCTGTGGTTCATTTTTGTTCCGTTTACGAATGAAAGTACGTGTGTGTGTTAGCATATATACTTGTACACCCGTGTTAGTATTTTAGTTATGTATGTAGTTGCACTAGTCCACATAAAAACAAACTAACAGTATCCTAAGTACGTGACTTGGTAAAATCATTTAACTGCCGCTATTTGCTTCGGGTTCGCGGAGCACGTACTAATTTCACCTATCTAATCCCCTCATATAACTCTTACGGCTACGTTATAAATGTGAAAATTGTTTGTTTTGAGGGACATGTCATTTGTGAAGTACAGTAGTAATTCGCTACCGGGCTGCGCGTGCGCATCTGTCGTCCTTCCGCCATTAGTGATGTTGGTAATTAATGTAATTGCATGTTTTGAGATGATTTAACTGTAGAGTTTGATTTAGTGTCTTGTGTTTGGATTTCAAAGTTAAGTTTTGGTGTTATTTGAAGGATTTATTGAGAGGTACCACTAAACTGCTTAAATCATCTGCAACAGATGTTAAGGCTTATGATAATGGGTAAACACCTAAACAACAGAACCGTAAATTCAAGTAATTTAGCGTATCGACTGTTGACTGTTTAAATATTGTCTATATTCCTTTAACATACAATAATACTGCTCGAATTTGTCATAAAATTTTTGATAACCTGATAACCACAGGATGATATGATAGTAAACTTTAACTACTTAGTTCTACTGTTGACATATCAGCACGGCTAGCATGCGAAACACGACAAAGAAACAAAAAGATACTTTTTTGGCACACGTAAAATAACTAATATGGAGGCACATCTCGATTTTTATCGTTTTCTCAGGGGATTTTATGCGAGGCCCACTGAATATATTTAAAATAGGTTTATAAGTACTTAATAATTTTAATTTGTACGATGCAGATGGACCTGTCTCAAATATGCACCCACTACACCCTCCCTACTTCATTACACCCTCCCTACGTCATCAAGTTTTTCAACACCTTGTAAGGACCACCAAAAATAAACAACACACCAACAACTGCTAAAGATCTTGTTTTCATTCCTACAAAAACTAGAGATACATTTGAGAGCATAATTCATTGTTTTGCAAAGCAACATCTGCTTCGAACGGGTTATGGTCCACCTGCTTGCGTCTGCGCCGAAAACAATCGCGAATTCTGCCTCGGATAGTAAGGCAGGTGGTAGCTTAATGATATAGTAGAGGGTGCGTTTATTGAAAGGCTAAATCTTGATGAGCGATCATCACAATGTCTTGATCGTTTTTGGTTTTACCAAATTATACCATTGGTCAAGGAGAAACGCTTGTCGAGAGTAGTCGAGACTACAAGAAGAGGAGTCTTATAGAAAGAAGACTGCACTAAAAAAGTCGGCTATAAATTAACAGAAAGAAACTTTATTGCAATATCGATTAAATGAGAAAACAAATAGATACAACAGAAATATGCAATGTAAATTGGAAATGAAAATTCGTAGCAAAATATTACAGCTTCAGTACGTTTGAGTCCTTCCTTTGATCAACATCGATACGTCCATTTAACACAATATAAATGTATATCTGAATTCGTATCATAATCTACTCACCGATCCCCCGTATAGCCCCAACAACGTCGTATGTCGAGAATCATACCCATTTCAGAGTGCCCATAGGTCGATTGCTTAAAAGCTCATTCACTAGCTCGGTAGACTGTTCGAAGCCCCATCCAATAGTCCGCAGCAATAAGAAGTAGCTGCTCCCAGAGCAATGCTGTAATTGACAATAAAAAAAAATTTTGCGACTTGAGAATGGAAAAGAAACTGAAAGCTTCTATTTACTCTTTTTACACCAGTTCTAACGAGATTCTTAACATGACGAATTAGTGGGCGGCTTCAACAGGAAACGTGTTGGCGTTTCGATGACCATTATGTTAGCAATAGGTGCTTCAACTTAAGTAAGAAACTTTTTTAGTCTACTATTCTTATTCTCAACGGCATAAGTAAGAAAATTGTCTGATTTGTGAGACGTGGTAAGAGCTAAGAAATGCAGATGTCTGTAAATTATCGTATTGTGTTCCACAATAATGATGTTAAACTTGAATAAAATGTTTTTTTGGTACTGTTACGATTTTATCACTGACTCCTATTGTGTTGGAAGCGTAGGTTTTACTTATGTCGTCGGTTTAGTGTCTTTATTTTATGTTTCGATATGTCTCGTGCTCGTATGATAACTGCGGTTAAGAATATAATCAATGAACTTTATTTTAATTATTTAGATATTTTATTGTGTGATATTATTTATTTGTTGCTTACAAATTATTTATTTTATTAATATGTCAATGTTTATTCATTAAAAAAAAGACAAAGTGCGTATCCACGACAGGCTTCGTCAAAGGCAATACATTACTTGCATCCACAACAGGCTTCGTCAAAACTAATACATCAAACACATCCACAACAGGCTTCGTCAAAGAAAATAATAATAATATAATAATTATTTAGATAAATTTACGTTCTTGTCTCACATCCTAGTAGCACTTGGTCCAATAGACATTTCATCCAATACGCAGTTCGTCCATACGCATTTCGTCATTTGTACATCGTACAGTCAAGTGCTAATGTGTGTATCTAAACAAAACTAATAAAAACATATTATTTAAGCAATACATCTTTTTGAAATATTTCAATGGATAAATGAAAAACTCCTCTGCATTTTGCATCTTTCTTGCTGCTGTGTCCAAAAGGCGAACATCCAAGAAACCATTCAAGTTGTCTCTCAATCTATGTCTGAAACTGCAAAATCGGTCATTGGGAATAGCTTTTTCATTTTCTTTACACGTTGTGTTATTCAAATACCAAATTGAATGGAACGACAACATTTTTAAATCAATAAGGTTAACATAATGAGACTATTAATTATATCGAGACGTACGCCGGCACCCTTATGATCCCGACGATCCAATAAACTTCCCTTTTCATAGCTTTTTTTTTTGCGACGTCATATGTCGCCGCACCTGACGCGAAAGTGCGACACGCGAACAACTCCTGCATCTTATACTACAATTCGTTTCAATTTGTCTTTAGAGAAAGCTCTTGTGTGTATGTTTTAAGTACGAAAATGGATTAATTCAAGGGTCTTTTTAGCGAGTGAACAATGTGTTTGGATATTATCTTTTATCCACGATATTTTATAGTCTGTGATGACAGGCTCATAAAGAGCAAAGTGGCATATGTGTGTCGCATTCATTAACATAATTCGTACACAAAACATTTTGAGACGCGTGCACAAAATGGCCAATGGTTTTTGTCGCTAATCATACCTTGAGATCTTTTCCGTCACTTTAATTTACATATTTAATCCTTGTTTAAAAGGACGGAAAGTTTCCTAGGCAATTTATTTCGATGCACCATTAAATTTATCAACATACTCAATGTGCAAAACTGATCATCCCATTACATATGGCAACAAGAATATTAATAGATGCTTAATTAGGCGTGTAGAAAAACATAGTATCTAATAGATAACTGACTTCACCTGCCTTGTTGGCACATGCGCAAGTTGGTCAACTTTTATAATTTAGCTTTAGACGTAAAATACTATCACTTGCATGATTTTTAAATTGGTTTACCTATTTTGGAATAAGACAGGTGGAATTTAGAATTAATGGATTCATGTTTTAATTTTGTTTAGAAACATTTGAACTTCATCATCATCATCATCTTATTTAAGAGCTACGCTTTTATCGGTGGAGTATTCGCCAATCTTGTCTAGACAAGTTTTGAACTTGACTTTTAATAAATAAACGTCTTTTTCAGATACACAGGGTGAAATATAAATCATTCGCATCGTCTTACATGACTCTACCTATCAAACTAAACAACTTTTACTATGGTAACAAACGATGTATGAAACAGCAAATTTTTTTGCGATTTCAGTTTTGCTCCAATAGTAAAAGTAGAGCCTTTTTGACGAATAGAGCCTTATTTTAATTAAAGGATGCCAACGAATTAAATTTCACCTTGTATTTTTAGATTTCAGAACATTCTTATTTAGAACTTCGCATTTCATTCCACTCTGGAACCTACAATATGCTAAATGTGACCTTTGCTACACTAAAGATAGAAGTGTGTTATTGACCACCCTGAAAAGGATTACAGTCCTGAGTTTATATATGTCTCTAACAAATCCTATAGCATAAGAATAAAAGTGGGCCAAATATTGCACCTTGCGGAACACCATCTCCTATCCTTACAAAATAATGTCTGACCCAATTATCTTGCTCTAAATATCCAAGTACATAAGTGTTAATACATATGTTTGTCTTTCTGCAGGTGTTATGGCATCTGGACATATTCCGACGCAGCTTCCGCGAGCTCACTGGCCACGCTTGTCTCGGACCGTCGTGCATTTTTTGCGCACTGAAGGTAAGTTTAATTGCAACCATATTTCGTTCTATACATCTGCTTCTGAGTCTAGACAACAATGTTGCTTTCCAGGTTGTGTAGTGTATAATTAAAAATTATATTTTACCGATGGAGGTGATGATTTCTGTCTGATACTTAAATAACTTCTAGATTATTGTATAATTTAAATTACGCGAGAGTAACATCTTTTTTTCTTTACAAAACATCTGTTGCATCTGTTTTTACGTGCTCTGAGTTATCTTTTAATTAAAGGATCAAGATCTTTGCTCCTTTTTATGTCCCAACTTGCCCATTTCACGGTATAGGGGCGTATATTTTCTTTGGTATACTCGTAGTTGTTAGTCAACTAGGTACAGTAGCTGTTACATGGTGTTAACCTAAATGCCTTACATTCTAAAAGGGGTGCTTCACACCATAAAACTGAACAACTTTTACCATGGGACCAACCTGGGAAATACCTAAATCACATTACCCTTCCTTTGCGTCGCGCAGTCGGGTAAAAATTACTGCTATTCCATAGCACCTCGACCAAACAAAATTTGTCAAATAGCAGTTTTTTTCGCTTTTTCAATTTTGGTCCCATAATAAAAGTAGTTCCAGTTTGATGGTCTAACTAAAGCACCCCCTAAAATATGTAAGTACCTATACCCTTTATAATGAACGATTTGCAATGATTTTAAAGTGCTATCAAATATATGTCGATTTCATTGCTACATTCTCTTATGGCCACAACTCGAACCATTCTAAGAAGTTGATAGGAACAATATAGTAATCAGAACATTAATAATTCGAAGGCCCCACGAAGCGCCACAAAGAGAGAGTTACCTCTAAGGCCCTGCCTGGCGTGACCTTTCGAACAATGGGGTCTGTTCGCCTTACAAACCAAATCTCTGGGTTCGGGCTTTTGACACGTCACTGTCACCACGAAGGTTTAATGTGCTTTGACCTTTATTATTAGGATTAGACGTTCCATTAGAAGACTTATGCTGTTAGGTACAAAGTGTTAAATTATTTACCTTGTACCAAAGCTGCTGCAAAGATTTAAGGGCACGAGAGACAGTGCATTTATGTTTAGCGTATACACTTATTCTGCTATGATAAATTACGCTCCAACTTTTAAATAGGGCTGCTACTTGGACCCATTTAATGATGATTTAACTGCAATTTGTCCGTAATGTGTAGTGGAAAAACAAAAGAAATTCCAAAACAAAGTAAAAAGAGACGTGTTTAAAATTAACACAGAAGCGCCAACAGACACTCATAAAACCTAACGACGTTAATCTTTACGTAATCTCGACAAAATTGCACACTATCATTCTGAAAATGTGAAATTAAGCGAGTTTTTCATAGAAGTAATTGCTTGGAGCGTGTTTAAAGTTTAAAATAGCTTCTTTATTACGCGTTGTAGGGTATTCAGGTTCAATCTACTGGATAGACTGGTTCCTAGAATGTTTGAAAGAGCTGCATAGTTTAGAGGGCAGAGCGGCGCAGATTTACTACGAGATTCTGAGCCAGTTTACTTTTGTTCTTTAGATTTGTTTGCAATTATAGTCTTGTTTTAAAATATTCCTTCTTCAAAATCAAAGTAATATACGGTTTAAAAAGTATGACTGTATCGTATTGCTTTTCGGGGTTATCAGAAACTTTGTAACAACTAATTTCTACCATAGAAATAAGGGATATGTATACTCAGTGTCTTGAAATCAATATCATGAGTTCCATGGTTCACCAAAATGGATGAAATTCACGAGTATCTAAATATCCTCACTGTGAAAGACGAAGTGAACTGCTCTCTATATTAAGCTTGCTTTGCATCAGTGAACCTCTAAAAATAAAGCGATTTACTCCCATAGTAAAAGTTGTTTAGTTTGATGGGTAGACTCTTAGTTTAAAAGGATTCTAATGATATAAATTTCACCCTGTAGATGCGCGTTATTTGTTTATTCAATAACTATTATGTTCGACATTTTTGTAGTTCAAAATATGAAACGCATAGTCCTTTTTCCCCTTTCATCGTCCAAGGCACAATGGGCTATAGCGAGTCGTGATTATAGATAACTAGCTGCAGTTGCAGTACCTAAGTGCCCGGGTACGTACTTAGTTTGTCTGGTCCTTTGCCTTCTAAGTTTATGAGCCTTTGTCTTGAGGCTGTCCGCTTTCAGGGCTGGCTGCTATGTGACAGTTTGACAGAGTGTTAACGAAACAATAGCATTTTATTACTGATTGTTTTGTCCAAAAAAGATAGGTTTGTTTTTTCTTTATACATAAAATGCTGCAGCAGCAATGCTTTTCAGGAATAAAATCAGTTTTTAGTGTTTTCAGTTTCATCGTTTTGATGGTTCCATGCACCGCAAAGACTTCTTTTAACTGAGGAATAATAGAAGTCTTTGATGCACCGCCAATGGAAATGTCAAATGTCATACGCTCTTTAGCAACACGGCCATTATGTTTTTATTCCTTAAATATCGTAGACAGAGAAGTTTATAGAAGGAAGCACGTGTCTTGTCATATGCACTAAATAAGATATTTCGCTCTAGTTAAAAAAGGAGATCGCTACTTAGTGCTGTCTTTATCGACGTAACCACTTTTTTGTACTACGGCTGTTTGACTCCGGAGTCAGTTCTAGCTTCATATAAATTGTATAGGATTTTATGACTATCGCCACGCTATCGCTATGTCATACGCAGTTACACTGATATTACGTCTACCAGTGTAAGCAAAAAAAATCGTCTATGTTAAATATAAATCTGACTGACGTGTAATTTTGTCATGGAATTTTGTATAGCTTGCCCAAAAAGAGAAGCTATAATTCGAAATATACATCTTACAAGAAGAAAAATAATTAAAAATCGAGAGTCAACATTAGTAGGTAAGTATCATTCGAAAAAACAAAATGACTGGAGGGCCCTCGCCTCGATCGTCTCAAACGAAACAACTTTCTTTCTAATGCGTTTGTTCTCTTCTCTCCCACACAGGCACAAGCTCCAAACATACTACGTTTGTACACGTGCTTCTTTTCCGTTAACAAACCAGTTTTTGAACTTGGCGCGCTTTTCGACCAATGAGGAGCTAGCGTGAGTTCGTGGAACTTTGAACCTCGGCCGTGATTGGTTAGTTTTACGTGTGTTGCTTGTTTATATGTACGAGTATTAGTACGATGGCGTCGACTTTTGTTTTGTGAAGTTTGTACTTACGTTTGTTTATTTTAGAGGGAAAAGTGTGAAAAGGTGAAAGGTATGATTATGATTAATGTACAGTTAAAATACCATTATAACAAAATAATACTTTTACGTTAGATTTACAAAGGTGCTAAAAGCAAATCATACTACTTTTGCATGTTAACAAAGTTTCAGGCCGCCTTTTGTACCCTTCTTGTTCATGTATATTGTTGTTGTTTTTTTTTGTGTATTTTGGTGTGCAAATAAAGAATATTTATCTTATCTTATCTTATCTTTCAGTCCACTTTGAAAGAGTGTAGGATCGAGTCGTGTGTCTTTGGGGTAATTAGGTATAGATAGGCATTTTTTCTGCAAATCGGACCACATTTTGTGCTACATACATTGGTTATGTAAAATTCATCATCAAGAAAGTAGACAAAAAAATCAGCTGTAGTATAGAATGGCTGCGGCATAGGCTGGCATGCGTCAGATCAGAATGCTGTAGTATAGAAATGCGGAAAAGCTGCCTGATCTTATATGGAACCTTGAATAATTGGACTTACTTATCAACTTAAATAAAGGTATTCTTCAAAGACCACCATTGATTTAGTAACTGTTTCACGCCATGATATCCGTCCGTTCGTTTCGCCCACCTTTTATTTTTTCATCGCAACTCGTGGGTGAAAAATTGCGAGTCAATCACTTTAATACGGTAAGAGAATATTATAAGACAGTTTTAAGTGCAATCGCCAACTTTTTAATGTCTTTATTTGATTCATTATAATTTCAAATGATCCCTCATTTGCATTAATAACCACGAAACTATGACTAATTTGAACATTTAACAAATTTTGCATGGAGGTAATTTATTTTTATCTAGATATTTAAAATGATTGTGACTCACTGGTTTTGATGATAATTGTATGATCCTTATCCCAGGGCTATTGTCTAACCTAACGTATCGACCAACAACCAACAATAAATGTGTTTTTGAAAGTTCTAGGTAAATATGAAGCATAATATTATGTGTCGCCGAACATTTTGTGAGTTAGGGTTTTCAGTATTTTGTTATTGTTGAAATTTTGGGTTGAACTACACATGGCCGCACGCGATCGCATTTTTCCGTCGCTCCATCCTTTTCTGTCACACAGGAACGTCATTTGCTAGAGCATATAAGATAGACGGAACGGAACAGAACGGAACAGCACGCCGCGTGCGATCGCGTTCCGTCTATCTTATATGCTCTAGCAAATGACGTTCCTGAGTGACAGAAAAGGATAGAGCGACGGAAAAATGCGATCGCGTGCGGCCATGTGTTGTTCATATAGCAAACTGAATACTGTTAATGATATTGTATGAGTTAAACATAAGTATAACACCAACGCCCTTGTCCTGTTGGGGACGGTAGAGAAAATGTATTGCCACTTGTTTGTTACAAAGCTTGCACTTGCTACAAACCTGACACGTGACTTGATTATGTTGTGTTTTAGAGCAACTAGCATTACACGAGATCGTCTTTTGTACCTATTTAGCTCTTCAGCAGTATAAACAAAAAATAGATAGACTAGTATATTCTATAGTGCTCAAAACAATAACATTGATTATGTTTCATAACTGATAACTGTAAAAAGTCTATCTTTATTGAACTGTTGGGTGTAACGCGTTCAAAATTGAATTTGTTTTGCTCAACCACGGAGGCGCATCCGAGCTTAACATTATCAGTTCCTACTACAGCTTGGTCTAAATGGGAAGTTCCTAAAATTTAACAATTTTCATTCTTACGCCATCAAGTTAAGATTATGTCAAAAGCCTTCCGGAATTGGCTATAGTATAGTAGTACCACTAAAAGTTGACCTCTAACTTCTTATTAAATTACCATTCCAATATCAAATTTTATTACGTTTGGGGAGACTTAAAAGCTCCAATGGTTCTGGTCGAAAATACGCGACAAAGTTCCGGAAGAATGATGAACAAATTGAAGTAAATAGTTATGGTTGTGGATTTACAGTGTAATTCACTTTATTGAATCTTATGGTCTGAAGATTGGTTGATGGAATAGTTGAGATGCTGTACAACAATATTTTTTTGTCACCCTTTACTAGTTTAACCCCATTGCAAAATTCGTTGATTTTTAATAGAGATGGGAAACAAATTGTATTCTTTCATAAACGATAAAAAAACTACAAAATCCGATAGTTTCAGAAGGTTGAACTACAGAATGTAACAAAATCAGCTGTCCCATACAAAACAGCTGTACCGACTCGACTAGAATGTATATGGGACTGCAGATTCTTTTTTCGGGATTTCGAAGGTGGCTCCATAAAGAAAGTTGTTCAGTTTGATGGTCTGACTCTTGCTCTACCTTAAGTATTACTAGGATGTTTTGTTACACTCTGTATAATGATCCACAAAGAGCTCGTTCCTCCTGAAAATATAAAAAATATATATATTTGTCATATATTTGTATATTTGTAATGATTTCAAACAGCCTTTGTATGAAGTGCTTCTCTGTTCTGATGGGTTACCACTCGAAGCAGTAGAACACTGGTCTTTGGGCTACCTGCACATAGTCGTGGCCTCGTCGGCCAATGCCCGCCGAAAGAACATAAAAGTCTAGAAACAAAAGATAGTTGCAGAGATTGTGCTATTGTTAATGAGCACGTTGTGTTTATAATTAACTTTCTTTGATATACTTTCATTTCATGTAACGGTAGATAAGCAAATTGCATGACTTTGACTTCATATTGAATTTTTTCTAGACTTCAATTCAAATTGAAGAGCAAAAAGCGTTTAGCAATAGATAGACGTAAACTTTGAGAGTCATTGTTTGTAATGATTAGGCATGTATTTTAAAAGAACCTACAAATAAGGATTCTGTAGCAGTTTTTTTTTGGAAAAAAAAAACCAACCACCATCACCGCTTTCGCTTTTCATTCTTAAAGTGCATAAAAGTGAATCATGCATAAAAGTGAATCAATGAACTGCACTCAAAACTTAAACATTAGTTGTAGCAAGGTTTCTTACCACCCCAAAATTAAAATAGTCGTGAATAAGTAAGCATCTGTATTTGAGTAAAAAACTGATTAAAAATATTTTACGGAAGACAAATTTAACGTCAATAGATTCCAGAAAAGATCGTGCTAAATAAGACTATCGTATTCTAATAATAGGTTCTAATTTAGGTAAGTACGCTTCAGACTTAAATTAAAACATGACCCTGATACACAATGACTCAACTGTAATCAGTACCTAGGTACAGTCAACATGAAAAGCAACTCTAATTCCAATTAATCAAGATCGACGCAATTATGTAAATCGAATGATATTTTATCTGACAATATAATCTATAAACTCCACTTTCGTCTGTAATTCTGTAGTTTCAAGGTATTTCGATTTTTTTTTGCCTTCACTGAGGTGATGATGACTGAATTTACAGTCGTACATTTGACAAATATTGTAAAATATAAAATAATATTGTGTATTATCTAGGTAAAGAAGAAACAATCATATTTCCCTCTTTGATTTCTATTGGTGTAAAAAAATCTGCATTCAAAATTATGCCATAGGTACTGCCTCTTCAATATCTAAAAACCTACGTTCGTTTCGTCAAGCCAGCTCAATCTTAAATCTTAATCTCTACAAGCATATCTACTGCTGTCATTGACTGTACCATTTTAGGTAGGTACTAAAACATAAAGCTAAATGTACCAACATAGTTGTCCGTGATCTGGGCACGTTCACTTAGAAGTGTGTCGTGGCTGTACGTGCCTGTAAACCTATGCCAACTAATTTCAGGCTTGTTTCGACACTGTTACACTATTTTAGTTTGATACTAATGGGTTCTAACTCCTTTCCGCTTTGTTGGTTGTAGGTTTTAGTTAGTTTGTGAAAGCAATAACATTCATGACAGTGCTAGCCCTCATAGATAAATGGCATCTGATAATAATTGTATGTACGAGGATGTAGTTAGTTTTATGCTGCATCGAATGTACCTACATACTAAATTTTACGGTAAGGTGACTACTCCGAACGGAATTGAATCTTGAATCTATGTGTTTTTTTAATAAAATACGAAGAATAAGAAGTTACTTTCATTTCTCTCTCAAAAAGGATGAGTGAAACATACTAATTTAATAATAATTTCTTATTCTTGGCCTTGAATTATCGTTATCTTATTCCATAATTTCTTATTTTCGGACTTGAATTAAATCTCTTACTCGAATTTCATTCTCTGGCATAATAAATGTAAGGTACTTACGGATGGTAGTTTACGAAAACAAAAGGAGCTTTAATCTTTGCAGATTTGTTAAGCTACAAGTAGCTATCATAATTCCAATCAAACCTAGCAATTTAATATGCAATTGCATATAATTCCATGGTACAAATGTTTTCGTTTTCGCAATCAATTCGCTAAGATTGCAGGACAGCCGGTCTCGAAATGGTAACCGACTAACCATTCGCACGATAAAACGCTTTATCTCACCATCTTCGTTACTCAACCACGAAAAAATAAAATTGTCTTCATTTCTAAACTGTAAGACATCTCTATGATGAAATATTAATAGCGAGTCTAACCACTATTACAATTTGATTCATAAAGAAGTTAAAGTATTGAATACCCACTATTACCCACCACACTACACATACTCAGTCTATTCTGAAACGAAAACCTTATAACATATAGGACCAAAAGGTGTAAACGTTAAATAAAAGCTGGTGTGAATATGTATGGCGTAGAAACCAAAATCGGCAAGTTTCTCAATACTTGCAGGTAATAGTATAAGAGATAAGTGTACTTTTTGCAACCATCAGCAGCAAGGCTGATTCAGTATTTATGGGGTGTAGAGCATCTCTGTGATGGGGATGGACCAGGAGTGCGATTTTTGAATCTCATTCAGTGAGCTCAGCAGTTGAAAATATCGAAATTACTACGGAGATACGCATCTTTCTATTGCTGATTTGACTTTCAAAAATCGCTCTCCTGTAATATGATTTTTTAAAGTCAAATCAGCAGTAGAAAGATGCATATCTCCATAGTAATTTCGACATTTTCAACAGCAGAGCTCACCGAATGAGATTCAAAAATCGCACTCCTGGTCTGCCTGCATAACGTCAGTTGGTTTAGGAGTTACAGACGTTTAAAGGTCAGTAAAAAAAATTTACGATCAGCTGCAAGGACTGACCTTTAAACGTCTGTAACTCTTAAACCGACTGACGTTATGCAGGCAGACCTGGTCCATCCCCATCACAGAGATGCTCTACACCCCATAAACACTATATCAGCCTTGCTGCTGATGGTTGCAAAATGTACACTTATCTCTTATAACATAATCGAAATTTGTATTTTCTGCCAATAAATGTTAGTTTGTATGACTTGATAACATAGCAGTCAAAAACTACGACGTCGACGATAACGTGGACGTCGTCGTTTCGTTTATGACGTCTTGTATCGAAATGAATCGTTTCTCATTGCTCTACAATACAACCCAAATTAAGCATTGAGGAACTATGATTCTGAAATGTGTAGTTTAACCTATTTATAAAATTATTATAGTAATCCTATTGTTTTATTCGTAATGCAATAAACTTAATTGTAATACACTTTTGACTAGCGCTAGTTTATATAATAGCGATCTTATCTATAATGCAATACGGTGTAAAAGGTTTTTAACCAGTCTAGATTCGACACTGTGAGATGTGACCTTCGTTTTTTTGTTCTTTGGATTTGTAATCAGTTCGAATATAAAATTTATAAAATTTGAACTTTCATCTTAATCATTTTTGGTCCGGATCAGTCAAAAATGTTACATATCCACATGTCGTTAATTCTGATCTCTTATAAAGTTCCAGGCTTTATTTCGCTGTTTTGATTATGTTTTATTCCATTTAATTTTCTATACAAGCTTAAAATGAATCTTGGTACAACTGCACACTTTAGAAGGTAGTTATAGCACAGCATAACTATATTAGTTCTTAGGACTAAAATAGTTTGCTGTGGTTATAGCAAAGTCTCTGATCACCCCGAAAGAATTCTAAATGAATGCGGTCTGTATGTTTATATTTCACTACTTGACATTGCTTACAAATTGATAATGAACTTCATTTAATTATGTGATTTAATTTGCTCACTAAGCCATAAAATATAATTACGTAAAATATAACTGCCGTTGGTAAAATTACTGCAAGCGCTAGCAATAATAAGAAATTATGTAATAAAACACGTGCAGTTCTATGAAGGTAAATCAAAATAGACTTTAGAATTGCTAATTAAAGTTTCATTTGGATCGGCGACGCAGAACTGTAATTTATTTCCAATATAAATCGATAGCACAATGAAACCTTTGTGAATTACCTACGAGTCAGTTTCAGATAACGGTGAATTCTTTTTATTGTAATGGGTGAATAAAAAAGGCAAGAAAATTGATTTAAACGAAATACATGTGCCTTCATAGAAAAGACATCAACGATTGTTAAAGTGCTGAGTGAACGGTTAAAAATTTAGCAATAGTTCCAAAAATTCTCGGTAAAAGGTAAAATACTTAATACTCGTAGAAATTATATTTGAATCTTATAAAATCTCAAATTAAATATGTAATAAGATTAATCAATGATCAAGGCAAAGTGAAAGTATAACAAAATGATGTTAAAGTTAGATAATGTCTTTGATTCGAGCGAGCATTCTACTTTAATTATCTTTACAATCTGACAACTAGAGATATGTATCGGTGGTAATTCTTAAGAGGAAATTGGTTTCTTTGATTCAAATACAGAAGTAGTCGAAGTAGTTAAAACAGGTACTGACGATCTACGAAAGACCTGAACCTGAACCTAGTCAGAATAAAATTTAAATGCCAATTAACTACATAAGAAAATATAATTTTAGCAACATTGAATTAGGACACTAGTCGATGTTTAGCAATATCTTACTTCCTACTTTCTTCTTTCTTACTTCCTATGGGACTGAATAATCTATGTGACAATATCCAAGATATTTATGTATTGTATTGTATTGTATTGTATTGTGTTTTATACTTACGAACATCCACAAGTATATCATACTTTTACTTTTCGCGACACACTTGTGGCCTAAGTTATATTAAACTATGTTGGACCACTTGTAGTTATCCAGTGGCCCGTATATGTCGACCCCTACACAATCGTACTACAACTACCACAGTTTTTGTATTATTTTTAACACAAATTAGTAACGGATCGTTCGAAATCATCCCATTTATTTCCCGTATCTCTTTTTAAGGATCACAAAATGATCGTGAACCGATTTTATTGACCATACATTATAATGATCATGGGGATAAATCACGCGAGAGCGTGCCACGGACATAAATCCTACCATAAGTTCTTGTATTATAGCATAGCTTATTGGTGTTATTTAAGGGCAAATGTTTTAAACAGCACGTCGATTTTTAAACCCACTGTTGGTTAAAGTTCTCCCCTCTGTGTCCAGCACTATCTGTCACTATCACTTCCCCGGGTAAATATTGTAGGCATTATAATTTTCATGCTATCTTTTCTTGGATCTGTCTTTTCCTTATACATCCATTATTGAGCACCATTTCCATGGTGACTAGTGCCTGGATTCGGTAAATGGCTGACTTAGGTCCGTAGTCATAATACCAAGCGCTTGCAGAGTTGCAGAATCTTAAGTTTTCTTTTAGTGTGCGTCAGGGGTGCTCGAATCTTGATTTTAGCTTTATGGACAATAACTTAAGATATAAAAAGTCAGGTTAAATCATTCAAATTCCATCCGTTAGAAAATAATGATTGACGTTGTTTTGTTAAATTGGATCAGTATTCTCAAGCTTTTATCACGTCATTTTATAGCCACTAACTCCACCTATCGACAACAGCACTTACCGTCGACCATCTCGCCTGATCTACATACAATAACTATAGCTATGCTAGCCTGCACGTGCGCAGCTGCAGGACCGGTTTGGCTTCTCGCTTATACCAACTTCTGCCGTGTCATACTATCTGTAGTTTGTATAGGTTAGTTAGAGTCCAGTTGGATAAAGTTTATATCATTAGGTTCAGTCCGTTCATTAGGGCCAGTAGCTTGGGTCCTAAGTTTACTATCATTATAGCTCCAGAAGCAATAACAATAAACCTAAACTAAACTTTCTGTAATGGACTTTGTAAGAAAGCTACTGTTCAAATTAGGGGGAACAAAATCTTGGAAACTTGTTTCGGTTTAGGTTGCACCTTCCCATTTATTTCTAGGGTTATGTTACGAGGCTACTAAGGGATAAGGTTTCTTATGCAGTGTTTTTGTGGGCGAAAGACCACCAATCACTTGACACGTTATTCCACCCTGAAACCTAAATGACCCTTTTTACAGCAGCGCAAGGTAGGTGCTCTGGTTGGTCTTTCAAGCATTGCAGCAATGTTTCTTACCACCCCGAATGGGATTATGGTCATGGTTATAAATGTTTGTATGCCGAAGACACGTTCTGCCTCACAAACATGTCACTAGAAAGAAATTGTGTATTCTTTTTCTTTTCATTTTTATCTAATAACGATGTGTATTAAATACAAATGAGCGGAAACAAATAATGGGAGATAGAAGGGGTGTCCGGTCACGCATTTCCGCTCGTGATTTGCCCTCACACGAATCATACATCCCAATTTGTTGGAGCTCCCATAAAATTATGGGGCGTCTATTATAGAGTTCTCAATTAGTAATTCCTAATAGTTTTTATTTCGTACACTCTGCAATATTATAATGAAAAAAAAAAAAGATAAATTTGACGAATAATGTGTTTAATTATAGGTTTAATTAAGATTACCTATGCCACTTTTTTTAGTAAAACATGAACTCAAGTATCTCTATTTATTCTCGATACTACATCATCATTTTGACGTCCTTTTGCACAAAACCATAAAAATCTGAAGTACTTTTAAAGCAAAAACTACTATCTCCCATTTTACAACGTTTGCTTCCTTATAATAAATTCTCGTACTTCATACAATTCCATACAAACCACGTGCATTATTTAGTCTACAAATAGAGGATCTAACCAGTGATCTATTGTTAGACGTATTGCAAAAAAATCTGGACGTTTACCTGCTTTATGAACATCCTGTGTATCGTACATTGTGTATCGATTTCAGTTCAACAATGGAGCGATTTGTCTTCGCCGTTTCAAAGAAGTGCATTTACGTTGTTTTGTTTTATGTCTAGTCTTGGAGTCTGCAAACTTTGTATCGGGCTTTATTGGGAGATAAAAGTAAACGGATATAAGATGCAAATTTGGTACCTTATAAAGAAATCAGTCTTGGTTTGACTATTGACTCTAAAATGAATCTAGCTTTTATCCGTGAATTTTTCTTGACTTTAATAAATTATCCTTTGTTAATTCAGAACATGTTCTGTCTGTGTGCCTTTCAGCGAGAAGTGGTATTTTTTGAAAGTTACAAGTTCCAATCAGCACAGTAGAAAATGTCAAAATTACTATGGAGACTATGCATCATTCGATAATGATTTTGAAAGTGTGAGATTAAGTCATAAATAGCACTTTAGATCCGTTTAGCCGTTTAAGCGTAATTGAGTCTCAAACATAACATCGTTTCAAACTTACATGTTTTCATTTGTACGGTTTTTAATGAAATCTATATTTACAACAGCCATATGTTCACGACTATATTCCCCGAGGGGGTAGTCAGAGATATTCTGAAACCTCGGAACATCCACGTTTCACCAGTAGTACCGAAACTCTGTCCAGTGAGACGGGGGGTAAGCCCGTCGCCGTATTTACAACATTTGAACAAATTAACGCAAAACCTAAAACCTGTTGAACAGAAAATTTTACAGTCGATGAACTCGAAATAGATTCGTTTGCACATCATTTTGTGTGACATTTATGTAGGAAATAGGTAGTAGGAATCGTTCAGTTATCTTCGTTTCTTAGTTTATTACAGTTGGCTAGGCCAATAATTGCTTCCTTATTATTCCTTAAAGTTCTTTTCAATTTTGTAACCAGTCTATTATCCATGTCTATAAACGAAGGTTTAAAAAACAGTAATCTGCTAATAACAGAGTTAACAAATATTGAACCCACTCTCCTCCCACTTGTCGGACCAAGGCTTTCGCCCACCGGCCAATAATTAGTAAGGCGACAATCAGATCAGAAAATTTATTAGTTTTAGGCCCTTTTTACATCTGTCGATTGGACTAATCGGTTTGTTTGATTGTAATTAATTTGCTTGGTGGGCGTTGGTCAGGCTGGCGCCGGCTATTTTACGGTAGCAGCAATGTAGGTGTTGGAAATGGCGTTGACTGAAAATACAAGCTGTTGATTTGTACCTTTGCAATATTTTAGATAGAGGGTGGATTAGATCATCGAACAATTTTCACTATGGAGTATCCTTCGATATCGTGAAAAAAGTATCTGCTGTTTCATACATTAAAGACTGTTGGTACTAGGAAGAGGTACTGCAGTTTTGTATTGAACAACCGATTTTTTTGGCTCCATAATGAAAATTGTTTAGTTTGATGGTCTTATGGTAAATAAGATACAAATCAACACCTTTTGATACATTTAGAAATTAAATCTTTAGGATTGTAAGGGTTGTCTCGAATTATATAAAATTTATTGATGAAGCACCGTCAACATGTCCATTGTTTGACTTAAACACATTCGATACTTTAAGGCTTTACTACAAAACTATGCTGTAGCTACAACCTGTAAAATGTCACGAGTTGTGGTTAATCTTGTCTTACCACTCCTTAGGATAAGTGTCAACGATGACTGAGACAAAGATAGAGTTCAAGTCGATGGTATAGTAATTTAAATGGAAAACTAAACACTTGAATAGACTACTTTTCCTCTCCTAACTCGCAATAACGCCATATAAGTAAATCTGTTCCATTTACAAAATCATTAGATTGCGTCTTGCCAGATAGAAAAGGGTTCTTGTATGGCGAGACCACGTGCGCTTTACTACAATCACGTTCTGCATTCAAAGTCCCGCGTATCAAGCCATTTTCGCTTTTAAGACTAAGGTATAGGAGATATGTTAGAGGAAGTTCGACGTGGATTGGAGTCTAGACTGGTCACGAAATGGAGGCACGACTGTAAGGCGCCGCAAGCGTTCGCCCCCGACTGTCTTCGCCTTCTCTCAAGTACTCCAAGTCTAGAAACATACGACGTAGTTATATAATGCGTCTTTGTTTGCTTAGATTTGAGACCCATTTGTAGACTGACTGGCTTATCATCACACCATCAAAATTAAGTTTGATTCCGAAGAATATCTTGCATAGAAGATACCGATTTTGACTGTTGAAAACAGATTTTTTGGACTGTTATCCGTAAATCTCGACAATTCTTAAAATAGTTAAAAGCGCGAAGAAAAATCTGACTAATAAAAAACAATACAATACAATACAGTACAATATATGCGACAGAGGTATGTAAGGATCGTAATAAATAGTGCGCCCTAGTCTCTGCCAACCCCACTGGAAAATAGGCATGCGTGATGATGCGTGACATTATAGATAGGTAGATACAAAGATACCTACATCTTAACTATTATAAAACCGTAAAATCATGAGGAATAAAAAAGTAGCGGTTCTCTTCATATAAATTCAAATAACATTCGATAGCGTGATTTAAAAACGTGCAGCGCCATCTATTGACAAATTTGTTAGTTTGTTTGTTTGTTCGCGCATCACGCAAAAACTACTGAACCGATTTTGATGAAACTTTTTTTGTTTGATAGCTTATAATCTGACTTAAAATCTGGTATATAATTTGTGCGAACGAAGTCGCGGGAAAACACTAGTATTCAAATAAAAGTCGGTACTATACACAAATCTCTTTCAAAATAGATTTAATATATCACATAACATTTTCTTTAGATTTATACGTGCAGTAGGTAATTAAAACTTCCGATTCCACTTTGACTTTAGGTTCACGACCGTGTAGGCAGGGCGTGGGCAGGCGTCCACATCTTTACATCGACGATGTAACATTTTATGAGTTCATCCTGCGGTTAGAAAAAGTAACTCACGACTCTGATGTAGTTTAGATGTTTCATCTATCAAAATTAATTAGCTCTGTTTGACGTCTGCCCAATTTATTAACCACATTATGTCGATACAATGTCACGGTTTTATCGATTTCCATGTCATGTATGTATATGGGCTGCTGAATTCACACATGTACTACTGTAGGCCTAACACGAGTTGACACTGTTGTATAAAACATAATTTACAGTTGACTACATACTATGTACTTTACATCGACGCCCTTTTTTGTATTGGCTTTGGTACAGCTCTCTTAGCGCGCTATGCAAATGGACTTAAAAACTGTAGTAGGAGTATACTACAGTGGTATCGATTCGGTATTGCCACGACTTAACTTAACTAAATTTATTCCTGTCATTTTCTAACATTCGACTAAGAAAAGAGACAGAAAGCCAACAACTGACTTTAGTGCTGTCAAAGTGACGCTACACGCCCAAAAACGCCTTAAATAAGATGGCGTGCATTATGATGCTATCTTATTTTGGGCGTGTAGCGTCACTTTGACAGCACTAAAGTCAGTTGTTGGTTTTCTGTCCCTTTTCTTAGTCGAATGTTAGAAAATTACAGGAATAAATTTAGTTAAGTTAAGTCGTGGCAATACCGAATCGATATCATTATCAATTCATCTGTTTGGTCTCTCGACTCGATTTGCTCGGCAATGAAGAAATAATTGCTGTTTTCAATGTAGTCACTGCGGAATAGGACCTTTTTAAAATGCTTGGAATAACGTCATCTCATCACCAAATGCAGGGGTCTTTCCTAATATGCTGACGGTTTTCTTGGAGATGATCAAACCATCAAACTGAACAACGTTCTCTTTAGGACCAATATCGAAATCGAAAAAAAGAAATCTGATGTTCCATACTAAACTACAAGCCTACTCGTTCCTTTATGGGACACCCTGTTTTTTTGGGATTTCGATTTAGTCCCATGAACAAAGTTCTTCAGTTTAATGGTCTGATGATTATCAAATCAACAAATACTCTATACAGGGTGTAAGGAAAAGTATCATTAACCTTTAAACCACATACTCTTCCCATCAAACTGAACAACTATTACTATGGGAGCAAAACGATCAGAGCAAAAAAATATCTGCTGTTCCATACGTTTGCGTCGAGTAGGTATTGCAGTTAAGTATGGAATAGCTGACTTTTTTTTGCGCTGACAGGTTTGCTCCCATAGTGAAAGTTGTTCAGTTTGATGGGTAGAATATGTGGTTTAAAGTTTAATGATACTTTTCCTTACAACTTGTATATTCACATCTATGTCATATAGGCAAATACTACGATCCTGAAAAAACATAATTTAACCCTCATATTTACATACGCCACTGCGTTTATAATAATTGCATGTTGCACAAACAGGTATCCCTATTCATCACGACCTTTCATTCTTCCCCAGTAACAATGTATAGTAAATACTTAGTCCTTTGACTAGCAGGCACCTCAGTGCGCAGGCGCGTCAATCATCATTGCACATGTCAGTGCCATCTGACACACGATGTGCCCCGGGCTGTGCCTGCGGTCACCAGACCGCACGATCTGACACTTTACTTTAATTTACTTCTGCATTTTAATAACACCTAGTTAATGAGGAGACCTAGACGACGCCCGAAGACTCGATGGATGAACACTGTTCGCAGTAATATGATATGACCGAGTACAAATGTCTCCGAAGAGGAAGTCAGGAATAAGGCGAAGTGGATAGAACAGACGGGGTAGGCTGATCCCACCACCATAATTAAGAAAAGAGAGAAAGTTGATAGACAAGTGTTATCCCTGCCTCCGTATGGAAATACCAATTTTATACCAATACGTTACTCTGCCACATCCAATTTGATTATGATTGTTATCTACCGGTGATGGCATCCATCATTCGCGGCTACCCCCCCTCATCACCAAGTCGTCAGATTTCAACTCGTCACATTGAAACCCTCCGACTTTGGACACAGTAAAAGTTGGTAATTCAGTTTAAGGGGCCATAGGTCCCGACGAATATTTTCTATGAGAAACGCGATTGCCGAGCGCTCCGAAAAGTGTGTGCGTGAGCCGTATTATCAATTAAAAACAACTAACCAAAGTACTTTTTCTAGATTTTATTTATGATTGCACTAGTTAAACTAATGGTGAATATGTGAATATAAATACTAACAATCGGAAACTATTTTAAGTTCTTCTAAACCGAGAATTTTTTTAAAAAATGCATGAAAATACGTCATCTTTGTGACGATTTTCTATCGAGTGAAGTAATTCCAATCGTGTATTCAGTTGATGATTTCACTTGATGAACTATCCAAAAATAATGAGGTATGACTTTAGTTTCGGTAAATGGTATAAATCTAGTCGAAAAATGAAAAATAAAAGATGCCTCCGAGATATTTCCACCTACTATTACGTCTTAATGAAATGAACACCCTGAAAGGTTTTTTTTTTAATTTGGCTTGCGCTTGGTTACATACAGCTCACCTGTAGGGCTCGCATGCCACCCCCGAGAAAACGATAAAAATCGAGATGTGCCTCCATCCTTATTATTTTACGTATGCCAGAAAGAGCGCGCATGACGTTTTTCTCGTTTAAACGCTTTGTCGTGGCTGGCATGCTAGCTGTGCTGATGGATATACCGCACTCACCCAGAAAATGGAAATAGTTCGAAATCTTGGCAGTTTTCATTATTATCTGATTTGGTATTAGACTGACGACCATAATCTCTTTCTGTGTGATCATAAACTTTGCTAAAACTACCAACTATCTTTTTAAGCATTCTGTTGTAGTAGTTTACTTTCATAATATTTACATTTTCATGTTGCAGTGATGTGACTTGACAGTTTTTTGTAAAACCTGTAATAGTAAAACAATGGCTTCAAAGTGAAAATCTTTAGGTAAGTAAGTATGTACTTACTTTATTTTATGTTAATTAGGTATCTAATCAAATCAATTATTTACATCAAAGATGACGTAATCATTGTAAATACATTTATTCATCATATACATAAGATAATTATTGCAAGCACTTTATTATATTTCCTTAGTAATACAGACAGTGATTTTGCATACCTGCATCAGGCAAACAGGCCTGCATTCTTGGCAAGTAGGTACGGCGATCGATCGAAGGACATCAAGTAACATTTTTAGTATGTCAGTGGTAATAATAAATCTTTGTCAGCTGTGAAGCTCTTCGCTAACTACTATTTTTCATGTTTATTGAAAACGAAATACTCATCATTAATAATCGAAAGAAGTGCATGTTTTATTTGAGAGTAGAAAGATTAACACCTGGAAATATAAACTAAATTGAATGTCACATTCACCCTCTTAAGTAATCTGTGCCTTCATCCCATCCTGTAGGGCTATTGTGTAAGCTTCCGATTATATCGTTTACAAAATCGATAACGTTTTATGACTGTACTAGCCAATTTTTAAATAATATTTTGTTTCTGAGATCATCGTGTTCATTATCTGAGATAAATTAACTAAATATTAAGAAGCAAAATCGCCAAGAACTGCCAAAACACCGTGTCGATTTGATACCGATTGAATCGGGTATAGTTACACAATAACCCCCCTGTACAGACAATGCCTGTGCCCTACAGTGGGACGTTTATAGGCTGATGATGATGATGATGTCACATGAAATCAGAATATATTTTGAAAAGGAATCAAAAGGTAACTATAACATGAGGCTTAATAATACAGGGTCCTTCTTATATGCTATGACACTTTTTTAAGGGGATGATCAGACCGTCAAACTGAACAAGTTTCTCTATCGCACCAACATCGAAATCGCGAAAAAAAATCTGCTCTTCCATACAATACTACAAACCTACTCAAGCCAAATGTATGGGACAACAGTTTTTTTTTCGCGATTTTGATGTTGGTGCCATAGAGAAAGCTGTTCAGTTTGACGGTCTGATCATCCCCCACTATTTGAAATAAATTATACAAAGAATATATTCGTGTGCTCACAACACTTACAACGTGGTAACTTCATTAACTTAATTCTGTAACATTTCATTAACTTATCTGGTAACCATTTTTTTATCGTAATTGAACCGAAAATAATAACCGTCAGTTAGTTCGCTTGTTTGAGCAGAAATCTGTTAAAACAAAAGAGAAACGATTGCTAACTTTATGCCTGAGAAACAATCATAGCTATTGCAACCAGCCTTCACCCCAGCAGGCCTTAGACCATAGGCAACTACTGAGGAATGCTAAATTGTTCCAACAATTACCTTCATACTCTATTGTACAGCGACTCTCAAACTTTTATCATATTGTTAGCGGTGTGGTATAACACGGTACCGTACTAAATCGATGACGAAACGATAACTCCTTAAGCGTATCTTTTGGATGTTTTAATCCTCAGAAACCTTTTAAGTGGATCATATCATAAGTCGCATAAGCTACTTTCATATTTTAGAAGATCTTGGTACCACCCCAGTCGGGTCTTTAGGTGTTTCGCACCACGATTGGTTCGGACCACGGTGTGACCAGCGACCACAAAGAGCGCGGACTCTGAAATTTATTAATTTCAACAGGAAAGTTCTAAACGAAAACGAAACAAAACCAATGTATGCCTTTGCAGTATTGTGCATGGCTTACGTCATTGCAGCATAATTATGTGGCTTGCCCTCGCGACCTGCATGTACAGTTTGAGAGCCCGTGCCTTCTATAGAGGTGTTATCTACCGTAATTACAATTGGACAGGGCAATTTCCATGTATTTAGAAACAGACTATTCAAATAAAAATGTTAGTGGTTCAATTGGTTAGCTGTTACGATTGTTTACTTTAACTTCATGTATTTAAAGTTTAGTTATGGGAAAATTCGCTTATTCACGGAGAAGAGATCAGAGCATGCAGTTATAGTATAATTCGTTTAAAATAGAGTGGGAAGTGGTAATAATTTGACAATCACCACTTCATTTCCACCGAAAAATTCTTGGTCAATGTTTACTAGTTGCACCCATAGAGTATACAGGGTCCAACTTAATATGCTGACACTTTTTTAAGCGGATGATCAGACCATCAAACTGAACAACTTTCTCTATGGGACCAACATCGAAATCGCGAAAAAAAAAATCAGCTATCACATTCGGGTCGAGTTCGGTTGGCAATTTTGTATAGGACAACTGATTTTTTTTCGCGATTTCGATGTTGGTCCCATAGAGAAAGTTGTTCTGTTTGTCGGTCTGATCATCCCATTAAAAAATTGTCAGCATATTAAGAAGGACCCTATATATTAAACAAGTTGTTGTACCTATATCTGATATATCTAAAAGGTACAAAACAAAATGGTACTCTTCGTTTGAGAGGATAATTATTAGGAGGTAATCCTAATCAGGAATTTGCTAGACTTGCAAATAATTTGCTCTCATATGCAGCTGAAATCAAAATGTGGGTAGCAAAAGCTTTGTTTGCACAGTCTTAATTTTGCCTCAAACGTCAACCAAGACCTGTAATCTGAATGCTATAAATTTACTAACATTTGCACAAATAGACTCATTTCAATCTAGATTCAGCGGATATCATAATTAAGGCACTTGTCACTTGTATTGGTTGGATGAATAAATCAAGTTTTGTGGGAGTTTGGGCGATCGGGCGTCCAAACAGGTTGCAAGTGAAATGAGCAAGCAAGTGCTTACAATCTGGGTCATTGGCATACATACACAATAAGTGATGGTTGCTGCTTGCTTGGTGTAAGTGGCCATCAGATTGGCGATGTTATTAGGGGTGAAAAGAGAAATTTGTAGAATTTTTTTTTGGGTTTTCTCAAGGCTATTGTGGAACTTACCGACCCGACATCGATCGATATTTAATGAGTTTATATAGGGTCCTTCTTAATATGCTGACACTTTTTAAGAGGAGGATCCGACCTTCAAACTGAACAACTTTCTCTATGGCACCAAAATAGAAATCGCGAAAAAAAAAACTGTTCCATACAAAACTGCAAACCTACTCGAGCCAAATGTATGGGACAGCAGATTTGTTTTTCGCGATTTCGATGTTGGTGCCTTAGAGAAAGTTGTTCAGTTTGATGGTCTGATCATCCCCTTAAAAAACAGTATATAGTTCCTTTCAAGCCGATGATCAAGACCATCATACTGAATAACTTTCTCTATGACTCTAGCATTTAAATCGCGAAAGAGATATCAGCTGTTTCAAACATTTAAATGGATTAGTACCTGCATGCATGCTGTAGTACCTACTGCAGTTTTGTATGGAAATCAGTTCTTTTAGATATTTCCAATGTAGCCGCATAGTGAAAGTTGTCCAGTATGATGGTCAGATCATCCCCTTAAAAGGAATGTATCTAACTACCAAACACCATATATCATCGGCTTGTTACCCGATAACACTCCAGACTGTAATAAAAAACAATATAAAACTGTTCATTACATTGAAGAGTGATTTGCGGTTGTAAGTAATTGAAATCGAACATATAATTTATGAGTTTATGACAGTATTAAATTACTGTATAAAATAAAACAGCATTGCTACATTATATTAAATCGCAGAACTGGTATGATAATTATAATCAATTGCCTTCATCCATTCATAATCGACGGAAAATTACATTTTAATCTCATTGATAGAAAACTACTGGGTTACTAGTTACCACATACGTATAAGCTAGCTAGCTGGCACGTATCTAATTTACAAAGTCTTATTACTGTAAGAAAATTACTCAATGCTAGTAAATGAGTTATTGGAAACTCATTTTGATAGAATTGTAAATACCCTTCTGTATCCGCATTAGATATAAAGTGAAATATACGTAAAAACATATGCACACATAGTTTATCCGCGACTTTGTGCATAGATATTGCATTGATTTTTGCGGATTGTTAAAAATTTCAACACGGAAACCATCGCCAAACACGAAACGAAGAGAGTGACCACCATTAAGTAATATTTTATTGCCGTGTGAACTCAAACGCAGCAGCAGGTGACTCTTTTGTTGAATCAGGTTAATGCTCTATTCTGTGATACAAAAGATTTAGCTCGATTCTCTATTGAACTAAGAATAAATTCCTTTTTAAAAGCACGTAATTTTTACTTTAGAAGAGCACCTGAGATTAGTTCCACAGTTCCACGTCTATTGTGCAATATTGAAAAGGGATTTTTCGTTGTTGAACTGTACGTAACGGCGATAATTTTTTATGTAATCGCTTTAACATACTCGTAGGTAGGTTGGTTGGCATACATAGAGGTTTTCTCAAATCAATTCTTCATAACTTCGTATAGGTTTAGTAGTGTTGTTAAAAAGATCTTCCAATCTACGACTTTTGGTGATGAAACCTCAGTTTGTACCTTTTTCATTTAATCATAGATTTCTTTTATAATAGATTTTAATTTAAATGGGGTGCAAAATGGTCTCAACTTAAACAATCATGTCCTACCCCATTGAGTCACATTAGCACCATGACTTTCTCTTGACAATAATTGTCACATTCTAACATTTTTCTTCATCGCTAATTAATGATGTTGTACCAATATTTCATTGTATTTATCGTTTGTACAATTAACTCAATATTAATTAACCATCCAATAGTCACTGTGAACAATGTTTTGCAAAAAGTTTACCATTGTGAGTGAGTTCACAGGCGTGAAACAAACATCCGTGAAGATTGTTCACGTTTCCGACTCTTCAATTGTGCTACATCATTATTTTTATACAATAACCTCAATATTTGGCTTTTTATTTGACTGGAAAGTTAAGTCTAGATATAGTAGAGGTCACGGGTCAGTGCAATGTTTCTAGGTGAGATTTATAGACTGAGAGTAAAATAATAAAGCACCAAAGATTCTTAGGTAACTATTTATCAAAAGGAAAATGTACACGCATTGCAATAATATAGAGAGACCTTTTCTGTCTTTGGAAAATTCCAGACATTAGATTTCTTTCGTAGAACTACATACGAGTTAATTTACCTTTTTTGTTTTCCCATTTGTGTAACTATTAGGTAGATATATTGTATTGCTGTTAATTTCCAATAAAATAAAAATTTCATAGTTTTCAATGTGATAAGTTTTTAATATATCAACAGCGCAGCCAGCTAGTTTTGTTTGTGAACGGATATAAATTTTCATTCTGAGAAAATTTTCTCATTCTCGAGTCTTTGACACTGTTGATAGGATATATTCTTTGCATTTATAGTATGTAGTATGCGCATGCCCTTGGCATTACTCTCCAACCAGCATATAATAAGTACTTACAACACTTTTCGTCTAACCACATCGATTAGTTGCACGAATGGCGCTCAAAACTGTTGACCTTTCCCATAACAAGTATTGCAGCTATTTAATTACAGATGAAACACTTTATAACTATTTCTACAAGTACAGCAATCAATAAATATTATTAAATCTTTAGTGGGGCATGGAAATAGCGAGTACAGTCCCAAAATTGGACAAGTACTCGGCACCTTAGGCATTTGTGATAAAGTTTACATTGTATTAATCGTTGTACAAGGTACGTGGATAAACTTTGACATTCATGTAGCAGCTATTGCGAATGCGTCTAACGAAGCTTTTGTGTGTAATCTCTATCATATTCACAATAAGACTAACCAACCACACAAAATTTTGACCACTGTTTGACTAACAGAGATAATTCAATTCAATTCAAATAATTTATCTCAGACAAGATGTCCATATATGTGTTAGTATTACAATTATCTAGATTACAATTATCATTTTCTTTTTTTCTTTTTTTTTTTTTATAATGTGGCTTCAATGTCATTTGTCAATAAACGTGGGTGGACAAGTGGACGCTATTTTTGGCTATGATTTTTTGGTGGTAGTCAAATAATCGCTGATTGTGGAAATGTGCATGTGAAGTAACACTGCAAATATGTATATCTTTTAAACAATGAACTACATAATATTATACAGCTAGTGTTTTATGGTATAAAACTCTTGATAATGGCGCTAGAATGTCAGAAACTAGAGAGAAACAGAACTAGCATCTGTAGTTATGTACAAGTGGGCATGCATTACGTATAAAAACTTGCTAAAAGGTACTAACGAGTCTGCAGGGGATCTGATGACATGAGGGGACAGGGAGAGGCCAATATTGTGCGTAGTATTCCTTTTTATACTGTGGCAAGTGGGTATTAACAGGATTGAGTTCATTCAGACTACTTGAAGCTGGTTTTTATAACACATACAATAGAATCAATCGCATTGGAAGAGCAGAATCAAATTAGATACTAAGTTGTCTACAATAAGGAATACTTTAGTATAAATCTTGATTGCATAAACAAGAAACATGCCTTCGTTGACATTGCAATAGCGTAACATTACTTAGTAAATGCATAAATGCTGTGATTAACATTTTTTTTCCTAAGGACTATAAAAAGCTAACTTGGTTCGTAGCTATTTTAACTTAGTGGCATTTTTACTAGATTTTGCGACCTTTTAGTCTATTTAAAATTAATTGTTTTAGCTTAAATTCCGTTGCGTAAATAAACATGGCTGTTGTAAAGTAATTAAGAACAACTTACCTACATTCAAGTCGACGATAACCAAGTTTTATCATTAACCACCGTTAGCGATAGAGGAAACGAGTCAACTTTAACTATGTGCTTAACTTAATGATAAGCTTAGTAAAGTTGTCTCCAGTGACGAATTAGTACAGTGGGTGAAAGGAAAGAACCTCCCCGAGTGACAACCCCTGAGTTCGTCTGGTGTACCCTGGGCAGTCAGCCTCGATACAAACATTGCTGACCGGCTTATCTTTACACTACATACACTATGAGATATTATCTTGTGATATACCTCTTTCTAACACGAAAGAAGTACAGTAGCATTATTTTACGAGCATACCGTCTTCATATACATGGTCCAACTTAATATGCTGACACTTTTTTAAAGGGATGTACAGACCATCAAACTGAACAACATTCTCTATGGCAACAACATCGAAATCGCGAAAAAAATATCAGCTGTCGCATACATTTGGCTCGAGTAAGTTTGCAGTTTTGTATGGAAGAGCAGATTTTTTTTTTCTTTATTTCTACTTTGGTCCCAAAGACAAAGTTGTTCAGTTTGACTGTCTGATCATCCTCTTAAAAAAGTTGGACCCTATATAGAGCAATGATATTAATGTTACCTACTACTGATATAGAGTATGACATTTTATAACAGAGTATGTTACGACTTGACGTGAAGAAGTTGCAGTTATTATTTCATATTTCTAGGTTCAGTAATCAAGGCAGGACGTTGATGAATTCCGTGCACAAGTCATTATATGTATTATAATACTCGTATATTAGAGCCTCGTAAAGAGTATACGTACCAAAAGTAGAGTTGATAGAGCTATTTCAAGAACATTGCAGGTGAACAGAACATCATTGGGATTTCCACCTGTTATGGTTCCAATGTAGCCAGGTGTAAACCTAATAGGATAGATATGTACATTATTTATTCAATGTACCTAATGGTCTCTGGCTTTTTGCATTCACTTGTTTTGTAGGTTGAATGTTGTATCGATTTGAAAGCATTTTTTATAGTATTATTAGTAATTGCCCTCCCAACTGCAAGGTGTAGCTGGATTATTTTCCTTGTTCTGCCAAATTTTTTATTTCTTTCTTGTTTTCTTTTCTCTGAAAATAGTAACAAAATCGACAGCCAGCTGTCTGGTGTCCTCAATATCTGCAATTAGTGAATCATTATAAAATATTCAATGATAATTTAAATATGAAAATGTGTACGGTAGTCGGTATTCTACCAATCTCATCCAATCCTTTCGACAAAACCATGTTGATACGAGTTACATGTATATCAGTCTCAATTTCTCCTTGTTTGTAAGAACGAAAGCTTGAAAGCAATCTCATATAATCTTATGTTTCGTGACTTAGTGCTGGATCAAAGTCCAAAATAGAACGGGTAAGGCTGTGGTTAGCTCGCCGGTCGATGATCTAACTAGTCTAGTACTCTAGATGTAGCATAGTTAACCGTAGCCATAGCACACTGGTTTAGTTACTTACGGATCGCTGAACAAAACAGAACATTATGTTTGCCCATTTGGTCGACTACAACGGTGAAAAGAATGACGTCAGAGCGTAAACAAAGTTTAGTTTTTCTTATGAATAGGTAATTTTGGTTGGAAGGAACCTTCAATTGCTTCGCATTTCTTTATGAATAGGACATCTGCCAGTTTAGTTGCACTTCACAAATTGATTGCTTCTTTCCTTATTGTCATGTTCCTTATTGTGACAGATGCGAGCTTTTAATGTAAATTGTGGTGCTTCAACACAAAGACAATCTTTGCTTTGAGTACAGAGTAACCGGACTCCCGCGTAAGCCTCTCGAAGTCTCGCTCGCACTCGTATAATCGCCTACTTGGCGCCGGAGCCTTCGTCGCGTTATCTTTGTCGCGCATATGCTCTTGCGCAGCCCGTCTGCGTTCACTCCTCGTACATGCCGTCGCTCTATCGCGGAGTATGGACGTGTCATTTTATATAAAGAAAAAAAATTTGTATACGGTACGGTTTCGCGGTAAGGGTGGACTTGCAGTGGAAAAGTTGTTTGGATAAGTGAAACGTGTTAGTTCAGAGGTCATTATCATAATCAGTGTTATTGAAGTGAGTGGCTATTGTGTCTATTGGTTATTGGAAGTTACAGTGAAGTGGTTAGTAGTTAACCTTGTGTGTAGTGTCGGTGCCATTGCGCGCCGAATCTCTTAATTTATTTAAATGTGTCTGCGACGTGTTGCAGTAGGTAACCGATTCAGGGTCGAATTCCTTATGAACCAAATACTTCAAGATACTCAGCTGTTTCGAAAACCTTGGGACTCGAAGTTTCAGTTGAAAAGTTTCTCTTGATAACAATTGCGACATTTGTTTTACCGATTTACGTTCAAGTTTTCGATCTAATCTGTTTTTGAATTTACGATAAACATCAATATTGAAATTAGTTTTCTATTAGTGTCCATGTATAGAACAGTTGGTGTAATGCGTCAATAATTACATATGATTGGTTCTTGGACCCCATTGTTGTCACCCACTCTAGTAACTTGCCCCTTGTTTGTGCACTTGGCGCCAAACAAACTGCCCACGTATGCAAAATTTGTCATAAATGCTCTCATTGTCCTCGTATCTAATTGCAAATTCAGCCTACGACATGTTTTATGTGACTTTAAGTATGGCAAGAGCTAACCAAATTAAGTATTCAGTCAATTTATTGACGACTAGGTGTATTATTCAGAAATAACTTCAATTTTCATTGAATGGTTTCAGTTTAGAATGCTTGAATTTCACGAATCGGTTTGTTGTGATAATCACGCTGCCAAAACAATGCCTTCGATTCAAATCTCAATCAGTTTATGAACACATGTATGCTGTGTTACCTGGTTACTGTAACCATAACCGCTGTTGTCTGGTTCCCTCAATAGAAACCTTGTTACTGCAAAGTAGAGCCAAAAGATGTTCCTATTTACTTTCGAAATATTTCATTAATACAACATTACTGAATTCTCTTAATATTCTAAGAACCTATTCCATGGCTCATATCAATCACAATCAAAGTTTATCGAGTAGCTTGCACAATAGTATTACTGTGTTTTATAAAGCGTAATTGAATTAGACGTTGCGCGTAGAACAAATCGATTGCGGCGCCCGATAATCGAATCTAATGCGAGAGTTCATCACACTTGCCGATAACGATTGTGACCGGTCTCTATACAGGGTGTAAGGAAAAGTATCATTAACCTTTAAACCACATACTCTATTCATCAAACTGAACAACTTTTACTGTGGGAGCAACCGAAAATAATAAATCAGCTGTTGTATACTCTGAGTCGAGTATAGGTATTGGAATTTGGTATAGGACAGCAGATTTTTTTTTGCTCTGATCGGTTTGCTCCCATAGTAAAAGTAGTTCGGTTTGATGGGTAGAGTATGTGGTTTAAAGGTTAATGATACTTTTCCTTACACCTTGTATATGTCTTGTACAAGTAATAGGTAATCTTTAATGTCTATCGTAGGGTTAAAACTTGCAATTTATTACACACAAGCATTGGGTAAGCAAATCTTGTTCGCTCATTACACAAGATAGGTAATATTCTATTGATAAACATGAATATTTCTATCGGATCTCACCTTGAACATAAGATTGTATTACAGTTGCATCAACAACTGTAAATTCAACAGAATTAAGGGTTCCGCTTAATGTGATAATGAGCTCATTGTTCGATACACTTTAACAATACACGGTTTATGTGAAATAGTGCAATTTAGAACACTAAACTTGATGCGCTAGATTTACTCTCATCATAGATCTCATATTAAGATTTTCAACGGTTTCTATCTCCCTAGTATGAAAAGTGCTGGATTTAGACCCAGTCGTAGAAAAACATTCCCATATACAGGATGTTACATAAGTAAGAATAAATTTTTAAAACTCTTAAGGGGGTTGTTTAGACCGTCAAACTGAACAACTTTCTCTATGGGACCAACATCGAAATCGCGAAAAAAAAATCTGATATCCCATACATATTTTAGCTCTAGTCGATTTGTAGAGTATGGAACATCATTTTTTTTTCGCGATTTCGATATTGGTCCCATAGTGAAAGTTGTTCAGTTTGATGGTCTAAACCACCCCCTTAAAGGTTTATTTGTATTTTTGTAACACCTTGTATAGCCATAAAGTAAATTTAAATTATGACCAAATTATAGAAAAATACCATTATGTAGAAAAAATACCCCTTCTAAAAACCTATTAGGTCGAAGAGACCCAAAGACTTACGAGTTACAAGGTCCTTTCATATACAGTTTTATGTACATTTTATATATCATGGGTTCATCAAGTAAAACTGAGGACCAACTCTAACCCATTTAAAAAAATCATTAAGTCATTTGTAGTGAAGGGTTGTAATCGTAAAAAAGATAGGAAGGTTTGCGTATGAATAAGTATGCAAACAGCATCAAAAGTTGCATATCAACATCTTATTGAAAGCTTTACCCGGTGTTTTAAATGTAAAACAGCAATCTCTTTTTCTTTACTTTGCATAACTCCCTTCTTATTAAGTCTAAAACCAAACAAATCACTCCTGTTTAGGCGTGTTGATTAGACATGTCTACCGTCACTTATAAGTTCTTAAAAAGGCGTAGTAAATTGACAAGTTTTGTAAGCATTTCTTAGCAAGGTCCGCGATGTCGCAAGTCTCAGTAACATGGTATAAGGTCCGCCTCTTGAATGGCCACCGTATTCGGAGTAGTGTCGAAACTCTTCGCAGAAACAAGAGGAAAGATCACTCTTTTGATTGTAGTAAATGTACAAGCCTAACTGATCCACTTGAGCAAATCCTATTCTGTGGGTGTGACGAGGATGGCCTTATGATGGTATCAGCCAGCGCGATAGAGGCAGCAAGAAATTGAAAGCAAACGATTCCATATATGACACGAACGGAATTTCGATGTAATACCGAGGAACAATGTGTATACAGGGTGTTTCATAAGTAACAATAAATATTTGAAACTCTTAAACGGGTTGTTTAGGCCGTCAAACTGAACAAGTTTCTCTATGGGACCAACATCGAAATCGCAAAAAAAAAATACATATCCCATACATATTTTAGTTCTAGTCAATTTGTAGAGTATGGAACATCAATTTTTTTTTTCGCGATTTCGATATTGGTCCCATAGTCAAAGTGGTTCAGTTTGATGGTCTATTCTATACCACCCCCTTAAAGGTTTATTTGTATTTTTGTAACACCTTGTATATTCTTATGCTAATCAAATATTTCATAATAACTTCTTGAAATGCTTTTCGTCCGAAACTCTTTTGCCACTAGCTCTATAACTGTATTCCCGTGTAAAGTTGGTCATGAAACTCGTGAAACGTTAATTAGTCGGGAAGTCGTTATCAATCTAATAAAAGATCTTATTTCTCACACACCGTTAAGGTGAAGTACCTACATAAGCAACTATGGCGACAACCCCATACGAAGTCCATTGAATTTATTCTTTATCAAACTTATTCCGCAGACATAAGAGTTAATTTAGAGGACTTATGTGAAATGAACTGTATCTACACGTAACTGGATCGCTCTATGTGAGAACGTCTCACGCTTGACTCGACTTTATTGAAAACTAATAATAACTAGTGACGTTAAGTACTTCCTTAGTTTTTGCTTACGTTTTGTATTGTCTTAGAAATTGTCCTAGGGCGCTAATCAGTAAAATGCAAGCCTTTATTGGCCTTCCTTCGTTATTCTCGTTATAAAGCAAACATTGAAAGTCCTAGTATATTGGGTGCTGCCGAGCTATGTCACACCTTTTATCTCGTTTACCACCAAAGAGGGCTCAAGTTCGTGAGTGTTATGCCATGCTAGACTACTGTATGGCAAGTAAATTTGTCTTACCCGCTTCTTAGGCATACCTTAATTGACAAAGACAGAAGCATATTATCTTGATCTTTTTCGCGAAACCTGTTTTGGTATAATAGATGCATGCAGATGCCTAATTGAACTTGAAAGGACCTCCATTCACTCCATCTTCATTCTAAACACAAATATCACCAGATCACCTTGGAAGCTTGCATAATTTCGATGCAAAAAGAAGTCCTTATACAGGTTTGATTCAAACTGAACTTTGAAGTCCATTGCTATAAAGATATAAGTGTGTAGGCGGAATTTTATAACGTTTTCCTTTACCGATCGAAAGCCTTGTTCTAAGAAACGCTTAACCACAGAGTTAAGTATCCGTTAAGCTAAAACAGAATACGTAATATGAATGAATCACGTTTTTAAGGTAACTTATAAAATATGATCCCGATAAAATAATAATTTAGAATCGTTCACGTTTCAGTTATCTATACACTTAAATTTTAAGTGGTCTACACTTTAAAACTAATAAATTAGCCAATTTCCTGGAAACCAGTGTCAACTTCTCGAAGTGTGGTCCAACGATGGTGGATTTAAAATTTCAATCTCGTATACTTTGTCCTTGATACTTTATATTCTGTCTGGATGCTAAAAGGTACTTGTCTATCAACCTGTCGTCATTGACTGAATTATGTTGGTTTAAGGATCTAAACACATCTAACAAGCATATAATTTCTAGCGTGATGTTTAGCATATTCGTAATTTAGATAGACATGCTGACTTGCAATGCATCTCAAAAACAATTGACTTTCTTCTGTTGTAAAAATTGTGGCTCTGCTCAAATTGCCGACAAGAGCGTAGCTCTTAAATAAGATGATGCACAAATTGCACTCATTGGAAACTAAAGACCTATTTTGCGAGTACTGGGAGAATTTTACTGACTACCAGCTGATAACACACTAAAATATGTTAATCATTGACTCCACTAACCAAAACCTCAAGAGCTATTCTGTAACAAAAATGACAAATTTATGACGTGTTTGAAGAAGTCTGTAGGTATATCGTGAGTATTTCTCGAAGAGGAAACTGGGCACATTATTTTACAACATCGACATACTTACAGACTGACTCACACGTCGTGAAAGTTCATTCATAATGATAAAATGCGAGAGCTAAGGGCGCTGAGAATTTTATTTGTTTGGTCGTTTTATGTTTTAGTTTGACGTACGTGAGATTGTTTGGACATTTTTTTTCATATCATCCCTTTATGTACGCGTTCTTTGGGTATGAGTCATGACTATCCAAGAGTTGGGATATGAACGAATATGGGTGTCTTTAAAAGGGTTACCCGATTGATGTTGATCTAGCATTTCATTTTAAAGATGTGAAGGCCCAATTAAGTAATGGTTAAGTGTGATGATTCAATCTACATGAACCATATTTTGAGTCAATTTATCTCCGCTCTCAAACCTAAAATCCTATAGTGGGGCCAAGTTAATAGATCACATTTGACAGTTGTCAGTTTTAGCTTCATAGTGAGGTGACCTGCTTAAAAACATCGATTAAAGTGAATGAATCGATACGGATTTCAAACATATGTAAATTGATTTATATGTGAATATCGCAGTTTGTTGGAACTACGTTTAACATCGATTTTTATGGGTAACATCCCTGGTGTTTAAAAGGGTTTACAACGCAACATTCGCAACATTGTAACGACGTTCAGTTTTTTAGAACCGAAGTTGTTTATTATGTTTAAAATGGTTTATTAGTGAAAGTAAGTCGTAAAATTTACCTTCTTTGGTAAGTATTACAGATATGTAATCGTAATTTAAAAAAGTAAAGAAAGTGCAGTTCTAACTTCGATAAAATTAACAACATTCTATGACCGCCGTTAAAAGGTTACGTTTGATGAAATATCAATAGATGTCAAATGTGATCTATTAAATTAGCCCGACTTTTACAAACAGAATTATCGTAAATAATCTTTATCCCGCTTAGAATTAGTTTCGTCTTCGGGATAAAAAGTTACCTATTTCCTTTCTCACAGTACAAGGCTTGCTATACTGTCGTCTCTGTCAAGTATTGAAAGCAGTTCGGTAGCCATTAAAACGTCGCTGTATGATCTACTTTCAGATTTCATAAATACGGATATTTAGTATTCATTTAGAAGATAAATATTGACTTTTCTTTACAGTTGTTCTGAAATTCTCAGAAATGGTAGATTATTAAATATAGAGATAACTTTCCGTAAAAAATTAACTCATCTGCGTGCCACGTGTCTCTACAAACAATGTCTTAAAACTTTTACAACTTAACCTGAAAAGCTTAACTTATCGCCATACAAAATGCAAACAAAGAGATGAGGCTTTAAAAGATTGAGATAGATGAACTTATTATGCTTATGAGTAAGAAAGAGATGCAAAAGAACCCACGTGAGTTACGTTAACAATAGTTTACAAAAAAAAGTTACCAGGTAGATAAAGTGTGGCTTGGGTCTCCCTCCCCCGCCAGTGGCTCGAGTCAGTCTATTCTAAAGCCTTTACAGTGACGATCGTTTCCAACTTTACAACTCAACATTAAAGCTATTAAAGAACTATTTACAACGTGTATAAGTGTCTAGTGCCCTAATTAGTGTTGTGACGCAATACATCGACAGTTGTTCATTAACTTTGGATCACCTCGGACCACCTGTCGTTTCTACCTGTTTCAACAAATGTCGTTTTCCCGCCCAATTCTTTTTTAATATTCTTCACGCGCTCTACAAAGTATTATCAAGAAATAGACATAGTTAAACGTAGAATTCAAATGAAAAGTTTCTCAATACGACGTGTCTCGGTTACTTATTACCTTATACGCTTTGCGGACACATATAAATAAAGTTATACATCTATAGGTACAGTGCCATTGTCGTCGACCATGTGTAAAGAATCTAAATGAGTTAAAAAGTGATGTTAAGTCAAAATGATTAAGTTTCGATACAAACGCAAGGAGGCCAGCGATGGGAAAGCGGCGATCCAGAAGCAGAAGATCGAGGTCCTCAAAGACCGGGAGCTTCTTCCCCCTAAGGACATGATACTAGTTGGGTCCTTGGCTGGAGTCAGGCACAACACACTGCCGAGGTCTAGACCCGCGTCTGCAGCGAGGAGAGAGCCTGAAAGCGCACCGCTGAGTGCAACCACCATTGCACTGTTTAGAGTAAGTTTAATGCAGTTTATGCTTTATTGTTTAGAGGTTTAAGTTGATTTTTATACTGTGTTGGTTAAGTACAAACTTCATGTCTTCTTGTAGGCATCTAGGTTAGCGTATTCTACTCATATCCGTCTACTCACTCGTCGTCTGAGTCGAAACTGCCAAACGCTTGCAAACTATTATACAAAATTATACATTGAAGATATTTACATAAAAAGATTACGATAATATCGTACATAAAACGATACGATAAAACCATATAATGGTTTTAGGTACCTATCCCTGACTCGAAATCAACCTTTTTTAGAAATTTTGTCTGTCTGTTTGTTTGTTTGATCGCGCATCACGCAAAAACTACTGAACCGATTTTGATGAAACTTTTTTTGTTTGATAGCTTATGATCTGACTTAAAATCTGGTATATAATTTGTGCGGACGAAGTCGCGGGTAAACACTAGTTTTACATAAAAACGTATTTTATGAACCTAAGTTGCCAAAACAAACGTGGTTACGCTCTTGAAACTCTAATGTGTCTTTAGCATTATTATTTGGGCAGTGAAATACTGGGCCACTGTAGACAAAAGATGCGGATTTCTCTCCATATTAAAATGCTAAACTTGACTACAAAGCTGTTCTTTTCTAAGCTTGCTTACAATAAAAGATAATTATACTGTCAACAGTTAACAACAATGTTCATTAATATAAATATTTATGGGTACTTTTAATCTCTAAATTGTGTTACAAAGATGTACATTGCAATATTGCAAAGTGTAGGTAATATTTTAGTAAATATATAAACTTACTATTCAAATGTAGTTGCATAATAGGCCTTACGACAATAACAATAGAGTAGACATTTATTCGTAACAAAAAATGCAATTTACTACGATAAATATAGACACTCAAAGCTCCATACAAAAGACATCAACGCGAGCTTCTCGTTAAATAAGACGCTTGACTTGCAAAGTTGTATGTTTTATAAACTTCTCAAAGTGCAGCCTAATTATTTAATAGTAGTTATGTAAAGGACCTTATGTTTAACGAAATAGAATCGTTTTTTTACTATTATTATGTAAAAGAAGGCTGCAAAAATAGGTCTCATCAAAGTTCCGTACAAAAGACATAAACGAGCTTTTCTCGCAAAATTCAATTATTCTCAAATTAAACTCATGTCGTTACCGCATTAACTATAATTTAACTAAATATGGTAATCAATTCACCTGCTAAGCTGGAAGCGATTTGTTTAATGTCAATTAAACAGGCATTAGCTAATGGTGGATTTAAACAAGTCATGACGAATTTGAATGAGCCTTTATGCAGTGAATGGTAATGTTTTGTTTGTAACATGATTCTTGTTTATGTAGCACGATTTATACCTACCTTTATAGTTTCGAAAGACCTTTAGAACCATACAGAATTCAAGATACATCAAGAGATGGCACCTTGAATTGATGAGATGAGTTCATAAAATTTTAAGCTGTGTAACAACTAATTTAAAATTTTATTTTTGTTGTAGTTTTGTGAATGTATTATGGTCTCTTTTTCTGTTGGTTCGATGTTACGTTTAAAGTTTGGCATCATGGTGAAGAGACCGATTGGCCAGGGTACGCCTGATGTATCAGGGTTTTTAGTACGTCACTTGGAGATGCTCGCAATCAATGACCTATGTAAACTTTTAGAATCACGCTGACGTGTTTAGAAAACCTCGCTTTGCTAATCAATATCACCATTAAAATGGAAAACCAGTTTTTTTTGGTATGTACTAAACGTCACCTGGGGAGGCTCTTTTCGAACAATCAATGTGCTATGTAAAGTTTTAAAATCAGTTAAAGCGTTTAGAAAATTTCGCTTCGATGATCAAAATCACCACAAAATTGGAAAATCTAAGATCTCTATTAAACAGACTTCTAATAAAAAGGAGGAGGTTTTTAATGTCCATGATTCATGCATTTAGCGTACCCAATTTTCGCAAACACAGAGCCTTTAAACAAAGAACCAAAGTTGAGTTAAACCTTATTTAAACCAGGTTCAGGTATACGACAGTTAGTTCCACCACAAAACTGACTTACGATGCGTCGCTCGTCGCTGACCCTAGAGGCTATTGTGTCGAAGCCTCCGATGGCAATTTGTCTCGAGAATACTTAAGTCAGCCTGCTGTACAGTGCGGCCACTAATACAAGGCACAATGCTCCTGCGCACGGGATTTAGCATAAGCTTAACATAAGTATAATTTATTTATACAGAACATCATTTAAAAAGAAATTTAAACAGTGAACGAGAAAGTAACAAATAGTTGCCTTATTACTAAATACTACTTCTTTAATACACTTGTAAGTTTTCTCGATCTTAAATTGGAAAATACAGTTCAATCCTGCAATAAATCTGTATTGCTCATGTGATGCAGTCAAAATTGTGTAATTTCATACAAAGATGGTTCATCAATATTTAGTGCAATTCATTTTATCTTTTGGTTTGGTGTATTATAATTGTAATATTAAGATACTATTGCTACGATGAACATTTCAGTTTGATTTGATTACTCTAAGGAAAATAGTTTTATATGCTGACCATTTGTACTATTTAAGTAGTCACACTATACAGTCGTATATGCGCAAAGGCCCATCCCGTCAGACTCGCGTATTGAATTGACTATTGTCTTCAAGACGTTTTCTTACAAAGCCATCCACTGCCAGTCGTTAATTTGTATTCATATTTTAAACTACGTGTAGAGCATAAGGATTTTATGTATTTACTTATTATTAATTTTACTTATTTAATAACCATATTGAATAATAAAAGCTTCCTATTTACTGGCGTATTCATATTAGTATTTAACTAGTAGTGATTATTTATTCTTTGACTTAGTTCTTTGAGGTCTTTGAGTTTTTTTGGTACATGATCTTTAAAATAAATTCTAATTTCGCTAACATGTTAATATTCAGAGCTCTGAACCTCAAAATAGTATTCTTTCTCTTCGTTAATTTCTTGAAGGTTTTAGTTCTGTTTTAAAATTTCATACAATATTTAAATGGTACATAAATATTACGAATGATGCGTGCGATATCTCTTTTATCTCGCTCGTTTGCACGCAAATAGAAATAGCTAAGGCACCATAGCGCTTTATCACGCTGCCATGCTACGGCCGATGGTAGAGAAAATGCCACAAACCTGAACTTTCGCGCACACGTGCAGTACAGTTAATGATTCGTTAAACCCTAGGTAAAACCATTTTAATGCATATTAAACCCAAAGAAACTAGGCTTCATTCGATTTACACTACAGAGAAATTACGATTGGCCACTACCACTTACCAGGCAATCAGAACTCATAAGAAGCAGGGTCACGGCACTATGGGAGCAGGCTGCACAATTCACACGCCACAATACCTAGCTACGTTCTCACATTACAAAGTCCCGAGAATCAAGCAAATTTATACACTTAAGACGTCGCTATAAGAGTTCTTTTAGGGGTTCTTTGTGAAATGAACTGTAGCCGCGTTCTCACATAAGCTTTATTGTGCCAGAAATGTCACCTCATGTTTGATGCATTAGTTCCGCAATTGTTCTTATCTTTCCCTTATCTATGTTGATAGGGTTACACTTTTTTCTTGGTATTATATTTATAAGGTTACCTATTGTGTAGGGAGAGTACGGAAATGGGGAAACAAAGAATCCGGTATAAAAAGTCTGGAACTTCTTTACTTTTTGCAAGTCTTTTTTTGCATAGCATCTCAAACGGTGCATAGTAATTAGTAATTGGAAAAGCCCGAATTTAAATTATCAATCAAAAATAAGTCACCAACGATTCACCTAGATATTTTTATGTACTCTATCGTATCACCCTCGTATCGAATGTTTTTAATTTAACCATTCTTCAAAACAGTACCGACCTTTGTTATGATTATGACTGGTCTATGTGATTATAACACATTCCATACGATGACGATTCGCTAGAAAACTCGTAACTATTCGAACTACATTGAAAATCAAAAGTTCAATTCAACAAGCAACCGAAGATCCATTTTATCTTTTTCGTGTTAGTTACCAACTAAATTGTGAGAGAGATGCGTGATAGTGGAACATCAATTAACAGGGAGTTAAATTGGCCGTTGCGCCTACGCAGGCAATATCTTTGTTGTTCGTAGTATTCAGTGTAGTAATATTATATAACGTACACGTGAGTTTACAAAATAGATACCTACGTAAGATCCTGTCTATCCTGTATTGTTCTGAAGAAATAAATGAGTTATCTATCTATATCTATCTAAGAGCGAGACAATGTGATGGAGGCAGTTTGGAGTGTTTTAGAGCTAGAATCAACTCGGCTATATTATCTAGGTCTAACTTCGCCGTCAGTATAATGTGTAGCAATTATTACGTAATCTGTGGCACTAGGCTTTAGGACTATACGAGCTTTCTAAAGTACATACCTTTCTTAAAAACTTTAGTTCTCATTTTAGAACTGCTGGTCACATTGTCATTCGTTAGTAACAGTGCGTGGCATCATCATCATCGTTATATTGCATCCCACTGCAGGGTTCAGGCCTACCCTCAGGTAGGGTGTATGGGCGTTAGTCCACCACGCGCTGCCAATACGTTTGGTAGACTTCACATAAGCATCATAATTTCTTCTTCAGCGTATGCAGGTTGCCTCATGACGTTTTCCTTCACCGTCAGAGAGCAGCGTTTCCTTTTTTCAAATATATCTTCCTTATGATATTTCTAAAGTAATAAAAGGCAATAGATAGTTTGTAAGATAAAGACCGGTATACATAAGATAAGTTAGCAATTTATAAGACGTAACAACCGTAACAAATCATTGAATGTCCGCCTTGGCTGGCGCACGGGAGCGAAAGACAAGAAAGCGCTCGCAGACTTGTACTTATTTTGTGTCATGGAATAACTATTATTTATTATTTTTACTGGACCGGTGACTGACGACTAGGTTGGTCTGATAGTTACCACGCAGAAAGCCAATATCTTGGATTCCTAAATCATAGTTTTAATGTAACGTATGCGTCTAACTTAAATCTCTTGATAGCTTTTACTACGTCAACAAGACAAACAGAGACCGCAAGAGATTTAATGGAGGATTAACATTAATCAGCGTTTAAGCAATTGAGAGTCAACCTTTCATAACTTACTAATTTTTTTTAGGAAATGTCACTACTCGAAATGGGGACAATTGTAGACATTCTAAGTATTTTAATCGTATATTTAATCTATATCCTCGTACGATTTACTCAGTAAGTACTTAAAAAAAAAAATAGTACTGAGTCCAAACTCTCCAAACAAACCCGTAAACACGTAGTTTTCGAGAACTCGCTCTGTTATAATTGATATAAGATTGGAGTTTAAAAATGATATCAAATATAGTTTTTGCGAGGCTTTTTTGTCCGTTCGGTGCACCATGCAGCGGAAGGCACGGTGCAAGCTGCGTCCGTTGATGCACCGGATAATGTATATGTGTAATACATATGTAATAGGGTAGGGTACATAGTAAACAATGTAGCATCCTTTATCAAATTGTTAAAAGGATTTTTTGTACTCTCAACAAATTTATTTTCGCTAGATCTTAAGAAGTGTGAAACTGAACTTATCGATCATTTGTAAACGATTTTCAATGAGACGTAAACAGAATTTTCTTACACGCTTGTTACAAGAATTTAATGTCGTCATTTGCATATTATACCTACTCCAACGATGCAAGATGTGACAATCACAATTAATCTCTCAGTAAAGAATACCTAACTGAAGTTCCAACTAATAACCATATATGCTCACGACTATATTCCCCGAAGGTGTAGTCAGAGATATTAGTTTCACAAGTAGTACCGAAACTCTGTCCAGTGTGACAGAGCGTAAGCCCGTCACCACTAATATCTGTTAACTAATAAGTTATATGGAAATAGAATGCTTTAGTTATTATATCACAATAATATGAACAACTTACTGTGAAATGTAACTAAACAGAAGACAAAACGATAAGGTATTAAACGAGCCTTCGAAAAGCTCTCAAGATAAAAAGATCGAATCGTTTTGAAAGCATCACCTCCTGTTTTGACCGCTACTTAGACGATTACGAAATAAAAAAACCACGTTTGTACCATTTGTATGCCGAGTGATCTCGCCGGGTCACGGAGTGTTTGTGACCTATACTATACTTGTATTCGTGCTATACTGGTTTCGGACCAGTCTTCCATAACTTCCGAACGATATTCGATCTTATTTGATGGGGTTTATAAGCGAGATTTGCATAACGAAAGTAGGCTTTAGGGTCAGACTTTCTTTACGTCTTGTTATCGAGGTTCAGTTTTTTGTTTCGAATCTTTCTCGTTCTTTTTATTAGCATTTCATTTACCTACTTAGTATTCGTTCAACGAGGTAGGTTGCCTTTGCACCGCGCCAAAAATCTTCTGATATTACCTATTTATCGCTAAATTCATAGATGTCACAATATAAGAAAGAGGTATGGTACTACATACAGTATGGATATTGGACACTCCCTGGTCCCTGCCCCGCCAATTTTTACCTCACCTCCTCGCGGAAGACGATAGAAGGCAACGGTATCGTCCTCTCTCACTCACACTCATTCAATATCACACATACCTATTCTTGCCATAAAGGGTCTGGGCATTTGACACATGCAAATTTGTTCGTCTGAATTTGCGTATTCCTAGCTCATCCGAATCTAAACCCTATCATTTTGTCAACAGGAGCTATTTGCGCAGCTACAATGGTCAGCGGAGCGTGCGCCGGCGGCGGATGCGCTGCGCCGGGCGCTCGGCGGCGGCGGCGCTCGCTTCCAGCTCGGATGCATGGCTGATGCCAGCGAGTGCTTCGAACATCTACTGCTGAGGTTGGTTTTATACTATGAAATACTCATATCCTGCTGATGTAGGCGAGAAATTTGCAAAACTAAAGTGGGACTAGGCTGGGTAGGTCTCTCCAATGCGCACCGAGCGGTGGGTGCCTCGTGATGGTAGTCGAGGTCGAGACAGACCCCCGAAAAGGCGGCGCAATGAGTTGGATGCCTACCACCATGAATGGAGGATATCGCATCGCACTGGATACAGAGATGTGGACCTATGCCCGGCAGCGTGACAAAAGAGGTTAACAAAAATAAAAGCTACATGTCGAGAGGATTCTAAACCAGTAAATCCACAAAATCACATAAAACTTATAACAAGTTATTTTCCGTGTAACCTACTTTGGAGTAAATCGGAGGATTTGTTTTTTTAAATCCCCAACTTATGCAAAGTGGCAATGGAGATTAATCTGAGAGAAACTCCGATTAGTATTTGCTTGGAACTTAACGAATTCCTTTTGTCTCCTTCAGGGTCCACGCCCACGTAGCAGCAGGATCAGGCGACAGGAGAGATGACGACGCGTGCAGAGCGCCGCACTGTGTGCCTCACCGCAAGTTCGCCATGATGCTGGTCGAGCAGTCCGTCTGCGGAGCTTGTCAGGCTACTTCTGAACCCTTGCCGTTCACTCAGGTACGGAAGAATTTAACTATCTGGTGGTTGAAGAAATGTGAAATCACAAGCTCTCGGTTCTTGACAGATTCAATTTAAGCCAAGTTCCAGGCTCTTATCTATTGATGAGGTCAAGAATCGGTAAATTGCGATAGCTAGAAATGAGAAACTGACTGCTTCTGCTGTTTTGTCTTTTCTTAATAGTTAAATCATGTTATTTACAGATGGTTCACTATGTATCAGCGACAGCTTTGACAGCGCAAGCAGCTTTAGGCGAACATGGCGATAGTTTCGGTCTACTCCTGAGGAAGGCTGGAGGAATGGGTGATATTAGAGACTGTCCGGTAAGTTTGTGTTCAAGAATCTTTTTCTATGCCGTTATCATTGTTAGTTGATAGGTTTCAAAATCTAACCAGAAATCTCTTTCTTTACAGAACGCCTGTGGAGCAAAAATCCAGATCTGCAGAACTCTTATGAACCGCCCCGAAGTTGTCTCTATCGGCATGGTGTGGGATTCGGAGAGACCTTCAGCCGAACATGTAGCTGCCGTCTACGCAGCTCTTGGCACCGAACTCCGCCCCACTGATGCCTTCCACGCGTGCGTCGACCGCGCCTGGGCTGCCCGCGCCACCCACCGACTCGTCGGTTTAGTCACCTACTACGGCAAACATTACTCCACCTTCTTCTTCCATAGTAAACTCCGTCTATGGATATACTTCGATGACGCAGACGTAAAGGAAATAGGTCCCGAATGGTCGCACGTCGTCGAGAAATGCCGAAGAGGACGGTTCCAGCCCCTATTACTACTGTATGCTGCAGTAGATGGAACGCCGTGCGACACTCGACATGCTCCAAAAGACGTGGTTCCTTTCCCAGCACCAGAACCGCGAAGAGCGGTGACTCCTGCCCCTGAACGCCCAGCAACAGGATTCGCAAGACGAGCAGTCACACCGGGTCCTGACAATGAATCCGATTATGTCAGTAGAAAAGCTGTCGAAAACATGCTTGAGGTTCAAGCTAATCGACGAGCTCAGTTAGCTAGAAGCTTGAGCACTGGCTCCGCATCAGACAGCCAGGAGCGACCACGAGCGCGGCGGGACTCCGGCAACTGGAGTGGAGACCGAAACAGCGCATCATCGGCTTCGTCTTCCACCGTAGAAAGCCCATATATGTACTCTAGAGGACGCGGTCCAGGAAGTGTCCCTGGTAGCCCGACTCGTAAAGGAGAGCTATCTAGCGGTGGCTCATGTGATGCAGGATACGACTCTTACTCATTATCTTCTACAGACAGCTTGCCTCTTCAACAAGGCCTTCGCCATAATTTACAACTGGCACAAATCCCTGAACTAACGACTCGGGGAGATTGTGAAGCGTTATGCTTGGAGGCCGATAGGCTCCTTGAAAAGTCTCGTCATGCTGAGGATGCAGCTGATTACGAGACGGCGTTGGTATTGTGCGATGCCGCTGCATCCAAAGCTCGGGCTGCAATGGACGCTCCATACAACAACCCTCATACGATGACCTTCGCCAGAATGAAGCACAACACCTGCGTCATGCGAGCTCGTAGTCTGCAGCGAAGAATGGCTGGCATGAACAGGGTTACTGAAATTCCACAAGTCGTCCCTATTAGAAACACAAAGGGAGGTCTCGAAAGCACTACTATCGAAATTTATGCTACCTTGCCCAAGAAAAAGGGTTCCTCGAAGAAATCTCCGAAGTGCAGCATCGAGGATGATATCGATAATCCACCCCGAGAACGACCTCCGAGACACAAGTCTCGAGATGATGACAAGGGAAGAGAAAAACGATCTAGAAGTGAAGATCGTGGGCGAGCTCGGAAAGAAATATCTGTAGCGACAGAAAAGAAGGAGGAACCCGCCGAAGATAAAAAGGCAAACAAGAAACAGCATAAAATTCGAAGAAAACTACTCATGGGTGGTTTGATAAGAAGAAAGAACAGATCGATGCCCGATCTGACCGAGGGGGCTGATGGCAATAATGAAGCGAAAGGCAAAGAGAAAATTGTCGCATCGGTCGATGACGGTGATGTCGGAAGGAAAAAGAATGACGACAAATCAAATTTGAGTGGTTATTTATCTGAAGGGCATTTAGAGTACTCCGCTGCGAGCGGCACGAATCCCAATCTTGAAAGGAGTAAGTTGATGAGGAAGAGCTTCCACGGTAGCGCTGGTAAGATGCTGACTGCGGCCAAAGTACCTCCTCCGCCGCCGCTGCGAACCACTTCCCAGCTTAGCGGCGCTAAGTTCGATTCCGAAGTGATGGAGCACGGCATACAGTCGCGTCCACCACAACCTCTGCCCAACAACACACGTGGAGAATTCTCATACTCACACGATGTTGAGGAAGACGGTGGCTTTTCGGAGCAATACGGTGACGAACCACAATCACTGCCATTTATGCCATACAACGAGAAACAAATGAATCACTACAACAGATTAGACGATTCGCCCTCTCAGAACTTCCATACGGTAGTAACAAAGGCGATGATCCACCACGAGCAGAGTCCTGTCAAAAGGGACACGTTGCCAATGATTCAACCGTCTCACAACAATATCCAAAATCTGAGCAACGCTTTCGACAATGGTGTGGACGTAGTGGACTGCGCGTTACCGATGAGACGGTCTCCTCAACAGTTTGAGTTGCCACCGTATCCGAGTCCAATAAACTCAGTGAACCACTCGCGGCAACCCAGCGAGGAGTTCCCTCCTCCTCCTCCACCGATAGACCTCACGCCCCTTCAAGATGAAATCAACAACATCCAAGCAACAAATGGAATGGATATGGAAATGAACAATGAGACCGAAGCGCCTAGAGGTTCCCTTTTAGCGCAGTTGCAAGAGAAACGAAATCAAATTCTCAGAAACGAAGACTGTTTATCCAAATTTAATATGTTGGAGACCCTGAATGCGTCTGGTGACACTTGGCTCAAAGAGTTGCAGGCCAAACAAGCAGCATTCAAACTAAAGAGATCAGGGTCTCTCGAGGGACAACTGTCAAGTCCCAGTGAAAACACGCAGAAGATGTATGAGAACAACAATAACAATGTTAGAAACATCGCGTCGAGATTCGAAAATAGCGCACAAAACGTATCTTCAGATGAAAGGTCGCACATTGGATTTGTAGGAATGAGTGCGAACAGAGATGTCATCAACTGTTCTAATCAGTCCACTACAGGCATGTACAACCGACGCGCTTCATCATCTTCCATCGACCCTAAACAAATTGAAGACGAATACAATGATCAGAAAATGGTTACGAGCCCTCCCTACGGCGACCGTTCCAAACCCAAGAAGAAATCAGTGTCGTTCTGCGACCAAGTTATTTTAGTCGCAACAGCAGAAGACCGAGAAGATGACAGTTATATTCCAAACCCGATCTTAGAGAGGGTATTAAAATCTGCGATGAACAAACCCGAGCTGACAACTATGCCGCTACAATCTGAAAAACCTTCACTTCAGCGAACTGAGTCGTTCGACAGCCAATCTTCAAGATCAACTATTTCATCTTTATCGCAAAATTCATTCGCGCAGAACGACAACGCGCATGCCGATTACGTGAGAGTACCGAACGGCTACCCACAGTACCAGTCGCAAACACGTCCTCAGCAACAATTCAACGCGCAGAAAAGCGCTGGAGTGTATGGTACTAACTCACCAGTCCAGAACCAGACTCAGAATGGTGGAAACAGCCAGATTTACCAGTCGCTTCCAACAAGTGCTGCTCAGAACACGACGAGTCCTATTCCATACACTCAACCGCCAGCGGTTTATACCAACAGCAGCACAAGCCCACCGAACTTTAGCCAGAACCCTGCGAACAGGCTGACACCCACTGCGCACAACCCCGCTTACATGCCAAAACATAACCCAAGTCTACAGAGATCTATTCCGAACACGTACCTGCACCCACCGACCCCGCACCAGCCCCAGCCTACCAACGCATACTACCACAGACTACCGCAACATTCCACTGCCAACATGCCTCAGAGCAACAACTACAGTACAAACCGACCATACAACCAGCAAAGCAACTCATCACCGTACCAAAGCGTGCCCACCAATTCACCGGCTTACCAGAGCTACCACAACCCACCGACAAGTTACGCCAGCTCCGAGTATTCTAGTCGATACCCTCAAGTGAGTACAAACCATTATTCAGCTCAGTCACCTTACCAGAGAGTTCCACCGCCTCACGGGGATCTGCCCGCCGATAACTACAACACTAGTTATCCGAAAGCACAAAACAATTATTATGTAGACAATAATTTGAACCAACAACGCCCTGAAATGAGGCATTATGCTAATGCTAATCAGCAACGTCCCGCGTACAATCAAAACCTGGATAGTCCCAGCAGTGATCAGATAGGTCAGTACCAGTACACGCAAGCTGGCTACAATCCGTACCAACATCTGCCTCCTCCGAAGCAGATCCAGAAGAAATCTGTGTCTTTCGAACCTGGTACGAAAGGCGGTACGGATAGCCCAGTTCCGCCTCAGATGAACGGGAACTATGCAGGGGACAGTCAGGCCCTCGGGCAAAAGTCGCTATGTAACTTATGTCGTAAGAAGTCAGTGGCCCCTCCGGCCATGTATTGCACTGACTGCGACTTTTACATGTCAAGGTTCAAACCACGTTCATAGCATTATGAATACAATCAACTTTGTATAGCAAAATAAATCTGTATTTAGGTAAATAAAACATAGACATTAAGCGTGTAAATTATATAAATGCTAATAAATAAGATTTGACTGATCTCATTCGAGAATATAAAATGCCGTAATTATAATTTAGACGTACTTTTTACCCAACAACTATAAACATTTAAACATAAACATTTTATGAAGCGTATTTTTGTTACTATAAAAATTTAAATTGATCAACAAATAAAAGAATTTTATTAAATTTTTCTTTTTATTTATTAACTCATCCCTCTGATTCCCTATTTCCTTCACCCCCACCTTTCCAAACAGCAGTCACTAAAAATGTCGGTGTTTATGCCCAGGAGCGCGATTTTTGAATCTCATTCGCTGAGCTCGGCTGTTGAAAATGTCAAGATTACTATGAAGATACGCATCTTTCAAACTGATTTGACTTTCAAAAATCATGCTTCAGATCAAATCAGCAGTAGAAAGATGCTGAGCTCACCGAATGTGAATGTGATTCAAAAATCGCACTCCAGGGCCCTGTTTAATAAACGCGCCAAGTGTTAATTCAATTCAATTCAAAATCATTTATTCAATATAGGAGCCTGAAGCACACTTATTAAACGTCAATTCTTTTTTAAGCTACCACCGCGTCGGAACGTGTTGTCGCTGTAGAGAAGATGCGGCCAGAAACTCTACAGCATAACACGACTTAATAATGACTATTACAATATAAATTCTTATGCTATGGTTATGTATACAGTAATACATAGTCTATTTAATTAAATAATTGATACTATACAGTAAACTATATGTTAGCGACACTCAGACCCTAGCATTTTGATCATTTAAATAATAATTGACAACGACAATTCAGAGTACATTGCTGGTTACTAATGACACTAAACTTGCAGTGTCCTAGCATTCTCAGCAATGTACTCTGAACTGTTAATGTCAATTGTCACTTCTCGGGTTTATTAAACAGGGCCCTGGTTTATGCACGCAGGCTGGCCAGGAGATACCTAAATGGAGGAAGACGACATATTATCGCACCAACCCCAAATAATAAGTGAGTTAAGCGCCCTGTAAACGATTAAATTGGTTTGACAATATTGATGGTCAAACTTCCCGTTTTCATAACACACTATCAAATAATTTGACAAACACGTATTTGATCGTTCGCAGGGCGCTTAAGAGTCAGTTTCGTAAAGCAGCTATTACATTACCCTACCTACATGCAGGGAAGATTTAATAGACAGAACAAATCAGGCAATGTATGCCGAAATCTGCCCTACATGTTGGGTACTGTAATTCTTAGCCATTGAGATAAAATTACTCAAAGTTCGTAACTAGGAAGGGTGGAATCTAGTGGGCGCGCTGCTTTATAAATAATCGAAGGAGCGCAGCGAAGTCCAAAAAAAAATGTTGCCTAACGCCTACGAACAAATGGTTCGTAGCCTAACACATACAAAACTCTCTTTTTTTATTTTAATTCAGTTTGGAAAATAGGCACCATAGAGACATTAATGAGATAGGTCTTAGGTATAAGGGCCAAAATAAATAAAACAATAAGAAGGTGATAAAAACTGTTTTTTATATCAAAAACCATAAAAACTAAAAAGAAAAAAATGATTTTCTTTTTAATCCAAGAATTTTTTTTCTGAAAGAAAGCTGCCAGTTCTGTATTTCTTGAATGTAATGAAAACTCTTTACTTAAAACCTTGGAGCGAGCGTGGCGAGCTAAATTTTTACGACCGTAAATCTTGGAACGAACAAAGCCAGCTCAAAATTTAACTAACTAACTACACTATGAATGAAAGGATATACGATCCAAAACGGAGATTTCACCAAATAAACAAGCTTGCTTATAGGTACTACAAGGTCTTAGCCTGAGGTAAAGCTGTTTTATGGATAATTGAGAGCAAGTGTCTCAAATCTGTTTCTGTAGTTAATTGAAAATAGCCGTAAAAATTGCGTTAATATTTAGAATGGAGTACCTAACTAAGTTACTATAGACGAGAGATTACAACTTCTTGATCCCAAAATGTTTTTTTATCTTATCTTGATTTATCAATACCAATCGTACTATTCATAGTTAGGTACCTAACCACTTCGTAACATAAAACATTTATGTTGGTGCAAAATAATATCGGATAATGATGAAACCATGATGAAACCGATGTAGAATTTTTTTAAATCGCGGGACTAGTTAGGTACTCACTCTCATGTTCGTTACTCTCTAGTTCCGCGTGCTTGTGTGAAGCTTGTGTTCTGGTTGAATATCTATTCATGTGCCATGAACCAAAGAGCATCACGGCTCCCGATATGGATATGTAGTAGGTAGGTAAGTACTAGATACTCTATCTCATCCTGTGTTTGAGGAGTGATCCAGGAAGCTGGAAAAGGTGGAGTGATCAAAATATGTAGCAAACGCATGGCGTTTTAGTTTTAAAATTTATAGTCAGTGACATCTGTTGATGGACGTTCGAACTATGAGAAAGTGAAGCTTCATCAAAGTAATATCAACTCAAAAGATGGCGCTGCTAAATAACAAAGGGAATTCAGCCACCTTTCTCCGTACTTCATTGAAACTGTTAATAGATGGCGCTGTCGATAGGACAACTCGTGGAAGTCTTCAAAAACATTGCCATTAAAACGCAATATTAATTTCTACTAAGTAGTAGGTTTTACAACAAAACGTATTTATTCTACTAATAACTACAAAAAAATTTGTAAACAAGAAAATTTTCATTTGGAAAGGAAATCCCAAACCAGCAGTAAATCGTAGATTGCGTCTGAATTCAGTAAAACAGCGTTCAGTAATTGTAGGAGGTAATCCAAAATAAATGTAGTACCGTACCTACTGTACCGACCGATTCGACTTCTTGTATGGAACAGTTGATTTCTTTAATAAAATTTTATTTCCATATTGAATTGGCCCTATAGTGTTTGTTCAGTTTGATTTTCTAACGTTTAAACTCTTACACCACCCCAATTAAGGTACAACTTGGCAAAAAAGTCGTGATAAAAAATGAGGGCGCTGCCTCCACGCAAGAACGTCAAAATAACGCATAACCTGGCAACACCACCATACTAAAATTTTAGTTCCATCCATCTGTCACCACGATCATGACTTTTTGCCAAGCTATAAGGTCAATACTCAATATTTTATTGCATTCCATAATGTACAACAAGGTGTTAACTTATAAGCTATGAGATCATTATGGACGCTGTAGGGCACAGCAACTGTACACCTTACTCAATACTCGGGGCTAGCAAAAATAAGACATTTATAACTATTTTGTACCTAGGTCCTAGGCTTTTTCCCAAATTCGCGATAATTTGTCTATCATCACACTATCACTAATTACTAGTTATTTGTTTGTACACAGGTACACATGGCGACACATCAAGCTACGCAAAACCAATATAAGGTGGCCACGCCAACCAATATTGGTTTTGCGTAGCCTGATAATGATGTGTCGCCGGTCTGCGAAAAAATATGTTCAACCTAGATTTCAGTAAGTACCTATATTTTATAACTTGCATAATGCTGTCAGGAAATTATTTTAGGATAAACTGTTTGCTTTTGCGTGTAACTGAATGAAACGTTGGTAGGAAATCAAATGAACAATGGTATCCCCAAACAAAATCTACTAAACTTCAAGTTGGCAGTTCTTTAATGGCGACCACCAGTGACGGGTCGTCTGTTTATAATAAAATTGATAATATTTATCCAAAATTTCTAGCTAAGAACACTACGTAAAAATGACGGGTATCCTGCCTTCGTACCAGCGTTTCGTGAATGGTGTCCCCGTACCGTCCATAACTCGACGTTCGTTCCGTCTCCGAGAGAAATATCTAATTGTTTCTGTACTTTTGACATTCGCGATCGTGTGGTTAGGTGCACTGTTCTACTTGCCAGAGTTTAAAAGTTCCAGCAGTGTGAACGATAGTGTTTATAATGTGTACAAACGTATCCAGAAAGCGGGTCCTGAGCTGTTGATGCCGCCTCCCTTGGCGCAGAACGATGTGGGCGAGTTTCCAGTTGTCGGGATCGTTCGACACGGGGAGGAAGGTGACGATCCTCACGTTGTAGAAGACAGGAATCGTTTACGAGCTAAGATAGAGGAGGATATGGGTATGAAGGTGTTGGAGCGGCCGCAGTTTGACGCTGCGCCTGTCGTTTCCTCGTCCCGAGGGCCAAGCAAGGCGCCTGTAGATGCCATAGAGGAGCCCGCGGTGGGCAACAATGCGGCTGGTAAGGACGTCTCGCCGTCTGGTCCTAAAGCAGAGGCCTCGGACAAGTATGAAGTGGTGGCGCTGGCACCGGGAACCGATCCTGATGTGAGACAAAAACTGGATACCGTTAAAGAGGTGAGTTCTTAGATATCTAGTTACTTTGAATAGGTATTGGTTATTATTTTGCAGTAAACAAACTTTTCTTTGGAATTCTGCGATGATTTATTACTTGTTGTTGTGCTATCATTATTATTATTGTTTCAATTGATCGCTCTTTATATAATTTGTACAATTTTATCAGATATAGCAACGCCGAAAACTTCCTACGTGCATACCACGGACTTTAAATACTTACTCATATTTTTTAAATTGAGTTAACCGATTATGATGAAATAAAGCCTAAACGTTAATCCTAACTAAGCCCTGTGCTGTTGTGAAAACCCCATTTGAATTCGTTCAGTCGTTTTTAAGTGATTCACACACTAATAATAATAGCCCTTTATTCAGACATTAAATATTTGATTACATAATGATAATATATTTAATTTGTTAGTATTTTCTTATTAATATTTGGGTTAGTAAGTGAATCATTCTTAATTTAACATTAATTCAAGTAATTTCACTTTAGCTGTAGGTATGATTTTAATATTGCACTGAATTGAAACAAGATTAATGTTAGCTAATAATATTTTGTGCAATCCCCTATTCTTCCCCTCATTGGGGAAGCCAAAATGTATTTATTCATTCCATAAATAATTGTATATTTAAGTTGACATGTCGTCATAGTGACGTTTTTTCTTTTTTTGACACTAATAAAATTGTTAGTGGAAAAATGTTGACGAAGGATACATTGTACCAACAAAAATCAATTGCTAGGCTACTAGCAAGACAAATAAGATCACTGTATTATGTACCTGAGGAAGTACATAGTTTGTCAACGAAGGAGCTGATTAATGTGTCACCGGCTCCACTAGATGGCGCCACGTGTTCTTTAAGCTCAACCTCAAACAACATCATCGAGTCAAATCGCGAATGCGCGGATAGCGGTTCGGTCACACATTGTTCAGACAATACTTTGATTAGTGATATTGCTAACAATGTACTTGAATCTCCGGATTTAAACTAGGTAATGTGACAAAAGAAAAGCCGTTTACACTTAAATTAGTTCATCAGAATATCGAAGGCTTTTCTGGCAAAGAATTAGAAATCGAATTATTTTTAGAAAAATTTCAATTAGATTTGTTTTGTGTTACTGAGCATTGGCTCGAAGAAAGTCAAATGTTATTTGGCTTCGAAAATTATCGAGTAGCTAGTGCTCTCAACCGAAAGTCGAAAACTCGCGGAGGATCAGTCATATTTAGTAGAAATAATCTTAAAGTAAAGGAACGTAGAGATATTGTCAGACTTTCGGTTGAAAGTACCATAGAACTGTCTTGTGTCGAGTTACAAAAACACATTATAATTTGTGTATACAGGCCGCCCTATGATTCGAACTTCCATGTTTTTGAGTCAGTAATGGAAGATGCGTTAAAATTAGTATCTAAAAGTAATAAATCCATCATAGTCTGTGGGGATTTTAATGTTAACTTACTTGAAAAAGACTCGTACTGCCTTAGAATTACTAGTTTATTCAATTCATTTGACTTACAAAACTTATTTTTGGAACCAACTAGAATAACAGCTACTACCGCCACATGTATAGATAACATATTCTGTAACTGTGAGTTCTTTGATAAAGCGGTAATAAATTGCCTTAAATCAGATCACAGCGGACAAATATTTTCTTTCCCAGCTTTAAAAACGAACGATAAAATTATGAAAAAGAGTAGGCCCGTCACTGTTGGAAAGATAGAGAGATATAAAGACACGTTAGAGAGTAAATTGCCGTTTCTTAACTTTAACCAGAGTGACCCTAATAATTGTTACAAAGATTTTTTTAATGTACTTTGTACAGAGTATGACAAAATTTTCAAAATTCGTAAAACCACATCAACCGAAAAATTCAAATTTAGCGACTGGGCTACGGTTGGAATCAGAAAGAGTAGGGACACTCTTTTTGAACTATACGGAAAAAAGACCTATATGCATAGTGATAATTTTAAAGAATACGTCAAGACATATTCAAAAATATTTAGAAAAGTTTGCATCTTAGCGAAATCTTTACATATCCGTAATAAAATTAGGAGGTCAGACAACAAGGTTAAGACTGTTTGGAATGTGATTAACCGAGAAACTGGGAATATAAAACCGAGAGAACAAGACATCTCAATTAAGACAGATCATGGTGTAGTTAGCTCAGAGGCGGAAGTGGCTGAAGAGTTTGAAACATTCTTTACCAACATTCCTGTAAAGACTACAGAATCTTTGAACTCTTCTCCTGCTCTTGCCGAAGTCTTGCTAAAGAATAATGTAAACCAGTGCACTTCCCAATTCAGTTTTGACCATGTTGACCCTCATACAATAGTCAAGGTCTTCAAAGCATTGAACCAAAAAAATACTGAAGATTTGTGGGGTATGTCAGTCAAGCTTTTCAGCGCTGTAATTAAAACTTTAGCACCTTATTTAGCATCTTTGTTTAATTGCTGCATTGACTCGGGAACTTTCCCTGACTTAATGAAACACAGCAAAGTGGTATTCACTTTTCAAATCGGGCAATAAAAGCGATCCTAGTAACTTTCGACCTGTGTCAGTCCTACCCGTTCTCAGCAAAGTTTTTGAAAAGATTATACTCAGTCAAATGCTCTCCCACTTTAACCTCAAGAGGCTGTTGCATGAGCAACAGTTTGGATTCACCAAGGGTCGCTCAACAACCGACGCCGGAGTTAAGCTGATTCAGCATATCTTTAGCGCTTGGGAAGAGCACCAAAATGCAATCGGAGTCTTTTGTGACTTATCCAAAGCATTTGACTGTGTTGATCATAAAACAATGTTGATCAAATTAAACCACTACGGTATTCAAGGCAGAGCTCTGGATCTTTTAGAATCTTACTTGGAAAATAGAATTCAAAGGGTGTCTATCAATGGAACAAATTCGTCTGGCTCACAAGTAAAAATGGGCGTTCCACAGGGATCTATATTGGGTCCATTTCTCTTTCTGGTTTATATAAACGATTTACCCTACATGGTACAGAACTTGTCGAACATAGTGTTATTTGCTGATGATACTTCTCTTATTTTCAAAACAAGTAGAAAGGCACAAGATGTTGATGATATAAATGAGAATGTAAATTATACTCTTCGACAAGTTCTGAATTGGTTCAGTGTTAATAATCTTGCATTAAATGCAAAGAAAACTAAATGTATTAAATTCACTCTACCAAATGTTATTAATAATGAAAATCGAATAATTTTAGACAATGATATATTGCATTTCACAAATAATACTGTATTTTTAGGGATAAAGATTGACTCGAAGCTGCAATGGGGTCCTCATATAGAAACCCTAGCGGGTAGGCTGAGCTCGGCAGCTTATGCAGTTCGAAAAATCAGACAGCTAACCGATATAGCTACTGCAAGACTTGTGTACTTCAGCTACTTCCATAGTATTATGTCTTATGGTATTTTGCTGTGGGGCCGTGCTACAGACGTTGAGACAGTCTTTATCCTTCAAAAACGGGCAATTCGAGCCATTTATAATCTGCGTTGTCGAGATTCATTACGAGATCTTTTTAAAGATATCAGTATTTTGACTTTCTACAGTCAATATATTTACGAAAATATTTTATACGTTCGCAAAAATTTGTCTCTCTTTCCCAAAAACAGTGACGTTCATAATTACAATACAAGAAATAAAAATAAATTAGTGTTCCCACATTTTCGACTCAGTAAGGTCAACACATCTTTCATGGGGCACTGTATACGCTATTATAATAAGATACCAGAGGATATTCTAAACTTGCCAGACAAAAAGTTTAAATCCCATGTTAAACAAGTCCTCTGTAAAAAAGGTTACTATAAACTCGATGATTATTTGAATGACCAAAATGTCTGGTCTTGACAATGTTACACTATGTAATTCAATATTTGTACTTTGTATATTTTGTTTTGTTTAAAAGAAGTGTGTTGTAGAGTTTCTGGCCGCATCTTCTCTACAACGGAACACCTTCCGAAGCGGTGGTAGAATCAAAAATGACGTCAAAAAGTTATCTATGTGATATTATTTTGAATAAAAAAATATTGACTATATTGACTATTGACTTGACTATTGGCTATCTTCTAACGGACTTGTCTGTTTGCCCTTATTGGCAAAGGCCTCCTCCAATTGTCTCCAATTCACACACTAACAAACCGATAAACAGAGCAGAATTCTAAAAATGGTTTCAATGCATTCGATTAAGTATCCTAAACGCCCCCATGTAATATTTTTCCAAATATCTTCAACTAGATAGACTGCGGCGAACTTCCTACCACCATAGAATCTTCTCGACACACACTTAGCCATATTTTTAGCCTAAGGGTCATTCCATGTTAAACGCTACCATAGCCACATTTTTAGAATTGATTGTTATGACCTAATTTATGTTTTAAAAGAAGCTTAAAATACCAAATCATAAGAATTTAGAAAAAACGGCACCGAAACATTAAATAAATTCTATTTTTTTTCATCTTCAAATGTAGCAAACTCCTTTTGTCGTTGATAGTCTTTTAGTAGCAAAAATTCCAACACTGAAAAAACGAACTAGCATTTTGAATTTGATAGTTGATGTGGTGCCATGCAGACGATAGACTTTCAAACTGTTCAGAAAAGTGAAATTTTTGGGTATATTTGACTTTTTCATTACTTTTAGTCATACTTTTTGCAGAGTATGTACGGCTGTAACGCCCGTTACAAAAAAGATGATAAAGTTTGTGTAGCTTTCACATTAATGCACCAGTAATAAAATGGTTCAGGGAAAGTAAGGATATGGCTGCAAGGATATAACTGATACACTTTTTTTTCATGCATACCTTTGGAAATATGGTTATTTTCACCGGTAAACGTTTGTAACACCCGTTACGGAATGGATGGTACAGATTTTTATATGGGATTTAAATCAAATGTAACATGTGTTTGATATGGTTATGGATTCTTGTTATGGGTTTCAAGATTTCTAGGGTTTTTGCACCGATAAAAACGATAAAATTTTACATATAGCCGCCATTTGCTAAGGTCGGGTCACAAAAAATTTTGAGGTTCTGGTCATGTTTTTGAAAATGGCTGTCTTGTGGTTGACAATGACAAAAAAGTGGTTATAAGCAACAAAAGCTATATTCAAATGACTTACTTACAAAAATAAAAGAATTTGACGTGATAGGCAGCTACTGACTTTTTGGTAGCAAAATTAGTGTATTAGAACATTAATAGGAACAAAAATTTAGTAATTAATGTTATTCGCAAGTTCCTATACAAATTCTGATCAAACAAGTTCAGTTATTAAGGATTTTTTCTAGGAGTGATTACATTCATTTCGTACGCGTAACACCCGTTACAAAGGCATGTAACACCCGTTACACATAAAATATGGCTGTAATTTTTTTAATTCAGGCCGAATCGTTATGATAAATAGAATTAGGGATACACCATTTCAATATTATTCATGTGTAATTACTTTTCATATTAATATCTCCAAAGATTCGCAGAGTTTTGCATTTTTGTGAGAGTATCTGGAAAGGAGAGGCAAAATTAAGTAACACCCGTTACACGTACTTAGACTGGATTTACCTATATCTAGCAAATACTTCTTGGTTTTTAAAATAGCTTTTATGTAACTATGGGTTAAAAGGTTTGTGAAAAAGCAGCAAGAGTAATAAGTTTTCTTTCATAGTCATAGCTTAATCGTCAAATGAAGGTGTACGATCTCTAACACCCGTTACATGGAATGACCCCTATGTTAATCATTTATAATGTATGCTACATTATTCGTGATCTAATGGTGAAAGAATTATTCTGATCGGCCCAGTAGTTTCAGAGCCTATTCAATACAAACAAACAAAAAATCTAATCTTTCCTCTTTATAGTATTAGAATATAGTCAAGCCAAGTCAAGTTTACAATTTTATTATCCATTGTATAGAATAGATATATAGATAAGCTCAGCGACCCACCCCAGACTTTGTCCGGGTGCGATCTATAAATGTTATATACATTAATCTTTCAGAAGATATTCTCTAAACGACAGTGAAAACTGTATCAAAATCTGTTGATTGGTTAAGAAGAAGTAAGCGGAGAAACAGAAATGATGAGGACAGACTTTGTCCGCTTGGATTTGATACACTTAAATTCCTCGTTGCACCACTTTAGGCCCTGAATCCACCATAGCGGAGCAGAGATGTGTAAAATCAAACAATTGATAAAGCTAATAGCTAATAGCTTGATTCTGATAAGAGAAGAAAATTGAGCATTCCATTTTTCACAGATCCACTTTGGTGGATTCTGGGCCTTATGTGTTGATTTCTGAAAAATCCTTTAATACATTCAGTTACAGAAAAGCTCATTAAAGTTAATCCTCCATTACATCTCTGGATAGCTTTTTCTACGTCAACAGGACAAAAGTGACAGCTAGAGATTTAGATTTGAGGGTAGGTAGGCCTTTGCCCTGCAGTGGGACGTAATAGGCTGATGATGATGACGATAGACTAGATTGTGATTTTGTTTGAATGCCATTACAGATTGACCTTGTGATATTCTAAACTAAATCCATTTGGTGGATATTCATATTTAATGGTTTTATAATAGCAACATTAGCTACTGAAATGCTTCGCAGATGGAGGCTAGAGCAGTATAAATCGCTGCAAATAAAAATAATAATATGTATACTGCTTAACAATATAATACCAACCAACCTTATTCTCTTTTTTATGGTTCCATAGCCAAATGGCAAAATATGGAACCCTTATAATTTTGTCCTTTCAGTCTGTATAGATGAAATTTGCAAAGTTTTTTATTTATTGACGTACTAAATAATTGGGAGATAAAATAGAAATTTAAAACTTATAATTTTTATGATTTTCTTGCACTTGTTTTGATTTTATAACATAAAACATAAAATTAAAATCCTCTAAACACTACAAACGATTCTCCTAAACATAAAATAAGCTAAAATAATGTAACCTCCCTCCTGTTCTGTTGTTTGTCATATTCTGGTCACCAACTGACTAATTGGTCACCATTTAGAAACTTTTCAAAATGGCTTTTATTTTAAATAAAATATGATGTTTATAACAATTGATTGAAATTGCCTATTTAAATCAGAATTACCTAAAGTAAAACACCGAAGAATAGATTTAAAATAAACAAAATTTTCCTTTTGTTTTATATTGTGTTATCCTCTTATTTGGAAAGCCTCCAAGCTCTTCCAACCTTCTCTATTCAGCATCGCGATTTTTCACGATCTTGCTCTGCCTGGAAGTCTAATTTCTTCATCAGGCATCCATTGAGTTCCAAGTGTCCCCAGAACTATTGCTGCATTGATCTAATACACTGCAAGAGTGTTCTCATCCCATCCCGCCCCTTTGTTTTCTATCTGTCTATTACATTGCCTAGTAACTATACTATAGACAGACATGTTATCATGTAGAAAACACTACTAACTGGTCAGTTTAACCCGAAACCAATGCATGAAAAGACAGATGAATGTGGAGGATGTGAGAGAAGTCGGTCAGGATCATAGCAGGTGGCGTTCAGTTGTCTCTGCCTACCATGGTGGGAGACAGGCGTGAGAATATGTAATTGTATGTATGTGTGTAGAAATCCATGGTATGGCGACTCCACCTGCTGCAGGTTTTGCGGGGAGGAAATGGAAACTCCCCTGCACATTCTCTGCGATTGTGGTCCACTAATGCACAAACGAAGTATTAATCTTGGCAGACAGGTACTGACTCCAGATGAGATACAAAACCTCCCTGTGAAAAACCTACTGCGATTTCTAACTGCTGTAGGGATTAATAGGGAACTGTAGAAAGGGCGTTCACAAAAGATCAGCGATGGTCGAAGTGGCACAGGAGCAAGTCTGTTAAGGCCCCATTCACTCAATAATAATAATGTGTGTAGAAAAAACTAGTGTATATGTTACTGTTACTATACCAATGTCCAAGTCCAAATCCAATGTTTTTTTAAAAGAACCTACAGTGTATTGTAATAACATGATATGACAGACTAGGCATATACCTATATTTAGTCAAAAATAAACTATATCTCTTATGACCAAACAGAATGAAAATAGAGTAAAACAGTGTGAATGAAACACTTCGATAGCCTTGCTTCCTTTAGCCTTGAAGGAAGGAAGCTCTACAACTGTTAACTAGGCATGTGTTTGGAAATCAATACTTTGTTACCCACTTAGCATTATGTGCTTTAGTAGTCTTGATTTTTATTTACATTGATGCAAGTGATAATTTGATTTGGTTGTTATAAGAAAGGCGCTTTCCACATATTTGACGCGTTGCCGGTTGGTTATAGCCATCGCATCTGACCCCATCTCTGATCGTATCGGTCTCCCGTTCCATCAGACATAGGAGGGTAAGGACGAGAGAGTGCAACCGTGTTTAGCGCATACACTTATGCACTTTAAAATATCCTGCGCACATTGACTTACACTCTAGCGATAGACAGGCCCTTTCATAGAAGCAACATCTTCCACTTGAATGCGGTGGGCGCACCGCATTAATGTTCCCGAGTTCACTTCGTCACTATGGCAATGACAGACCGCAATGTGTCATTTTGTGTTGTTTTGTGTGACACGTTGTTTGTTTGAAAGAGCTTGTCTATCGCTAGAGTATAATTATGTCAGAGCCTGCGTACCTACTGATTGCTTTTCTAATCAGACATCTTATTTCCGATTTAACAAAAATCTAGTTAGGTACGCCAATTATGTATAAACATGTCTAGATAATAATAACTTAATAGATGTATAATCATCCACATGCAGATAAAGCATATTATTGTGAATTACTGATCGTATCATCAGTCAAGGCTGTTCGTATGAAAAGGCCTAATCACACACTGTGCAGTTAAATTGTATGCTTGTACAAGTTAATCATGTGTGGCGGACCATGTTAAATGTAATTGGATATTTTTATCCAGTGAGTTTTCTCTGAAGTGCATTATTCTACGAAAAATTTTAATATATTTTACTTAATTAATATTTTCCTTTGGTGGGCGGAAAAATATGTTGTCTTTATAGCCAAACGTCCGCATATTACAATAATTTTCTGTCAGAAAAATCTCCTACAGCAATCATAATTCAATCCAGGTACGGTCTGGCAAAATTCCGTCCGTCGATTCTGATTGGTGGGCAGGATTTTTCTGACAGAAAATTCTTGTGCTTTGTAGCCGCACTTAATGAATTTTATGGTCTATTCATTTGGTCGGATCCTAAGATCAAAGTAAATTGGAACTACTTATTTCTTTTGTAATACAATTGTTTATCTGGCTATTTTATTCCTCTGTTTATATCGATAATAATATTACAAAGGCGTAAAATCTGTTTGTTTGTATTTAGGGGGTAATCTCAGGAACTACTGCACTTTCTGTTTTATTAGTTTCAATGCTAGGATTAATTTAAGACTTGTATGGAAATCTCTGAGCCACAGTAACTTTACAACTAAATATTTAAACGGAAATCTGACGAGGTAGAGACACAAAATATTGGTTTTTGCAACATTTTTTATTACTTCAGTTACTATAACACCCGTATTCTTAGTTGTTTCCTTGAGGCTCCCATCACTCGAGTCGAGGACGTTTTTGACATTTTTGTGATACAAATTATGTCAAAAATGTCCGCCACTCGAGTGAGGAAATGTCAAGAAAACAACTAAAATATCTTGACATTTCCTGTTCCAATTAGATGATTTTTTATTAATTTCGAAAAAGTAAGAAAACCACATGATTCTAAATTGTGTTGTGAACAATATTGTAAATTTTCACTTTCTTCCGATTAAAAATGTAAGAGTAAAATGGTTACAACTGGGAAAAAAAGAGGTGACTTTAGATTCAATTTTCTTCGGTTTTATTCATTAAAATAGATTTCTAGAAAAACCACATCACTTCTCATATCGTGTAGATGGCTCAGATTATTATTCAGCTATTATTTCAGTTATTGAATAAAACGGTTACAAAGTTACCCAAAAACCAGGAGGTAGCCCCTTAATGTCTAAACTAGGTCGTAACGGTTTTGCATCGAGCGCTTTATCAGCAGAAGAATATTCTTTTTCTCACCTCCGGACGGAAAGCGTCAATTTTCGTCCCGCTGCGCTAAACGAAGTTGTCGCTTTCCGCCTCCGTCGAGGAGAAAAATAGTATACTAACCTCGGACAGTAAATAAGAAAGCCTCAGATCACATGTTTGTTATCTTCGGCTTCGCCTCGGTCAACAATTACGTGAGACCTTTCTTACTTTCCTGGTTTGTAATCTACTAATCCTAATGAAGAATATGGCTAGACTGTTTTATTCAACTGTCTAGAAATCGGTGTGATTAAAATGTTTGTAAACACGTTTAAATATCTTCGATTAAGTTTCATGATAATATACTTTTAGCGTTATCAATTTATCATTATTATCAATGCATACTATTTGAACTGCTACTATAATTTACACCTTTGAAGTGTTCAGTTATCTGTTATCTAAACAATAAATAAGACAATGATTGTCTCATTTAATGGTTTTTGCCCCTTAAACATTATACGCACAGCCTAAACCACTTAAGATAGTATGAAAGGAATATTACAGAAAGATGAAACGAATAGTAGGGGTGCACTAAGCAAGGATATTCGAAACTCAACCTCTAAGGGGGTGAAAACGTTTGCATAGAATATAGAAAATCGTAATCTCTGTCTGTTTGCATGCGAAATCCATGCGCGACGTCACGGGCACAAGTTATTATATTCCCTATCCCTATAAAAGGTATGTCAGAACTCAGAACTCAAAGATAAATTAACTAAAATCGACCCGATGCATATTTACTCACCCGTTTTACTCATTCCGTTATTTATCCACGGAATTCTGAGCATTTTCTTCAAAAGCCACTTCTCAAGCGCGTCAATGACCAACCTTTAAGCACCAAGGTACTAACGCTCTGCTAAACTTTCATCGCTGTCGTGACACTAATTTCGCCGGCCATCGACCGCCGCGCCGTTGGCGCCAACTCCGTGGACGCTGATAATGGTGCGTGCATATCAAGTAGACCATTTAACCAAGTTTCCATTTCTAATGACCGCTTTTACAATGTTAGTTGGAATAAATGGGTCATTCGTACGTCTTTTGTTCATTTTGCAACTGAAAAATAAGGTTAGCCCGATTAGAGCTCACTAAAATGTAAGCACAATGAATTCTTCGTCAATATGCATTTCAAACTTAGATTAATAATGATTCGGCGGAATGAGACATATAGCGTTCTTCTTATTATGCAATGATAACGGTTTTATAGGGGGATGATCAGACCATCAAATCATCAAACTGAACTTTCTCTAGGGACAAAAGGCGCAATCGCAAAAAAAAACAGTGTAGAGCTCGGTGGCGAGTTGCGGAGAGTATGGACTTTCAATCATGAGGTCCGGGTTCGAATCCGCACGGACAACATGCCACGTACCAATGAGTTTTTCTAACTTATGTAGCTACGTAGAGCAGTCGGTAATGCTCTCAAACGGTGAAAGGAAAACATCGTAGGGAAACCTGCATATGCAGAAGAAGAAATTCTGATGCATGTGGGACGTTAGGCTGATGATGGCGGCGGTATGGGATTCTGTTTACTAGTAAACTTAAATGCGTTACATACTTAAGGGGGTGCTTCAGACCATCAAACTGAACAACTTTCACTACCGGACCAACATTGAAATCGTGAAAAAAATGTTCCACGGAAATCGTCAATGGCGACTCGATCCAAATGTATGAAACGGCTGATTTTTTTTTTCGCGATTTCGATGTTGGTCCCTTATTGAAAGATGTTCGGTTGTATGGTCTGAAACACCTGTAGTACCTACCTAAACAGGGTGAAATTAATATCATTAGCATCCTTTTAAACTAAGAGTCTACCCATCAAACTGAAGAACTTTTACTATGGGAGCAAACCAAACGGAGCAAAAAAAAAAATTCTGCTGTCCTATACTAAACTGCACCCGCCGTGGCTGCCTACACGACTCCTATGTATGGGACAGCAGATTTTTGTTTTGCTCCGATTAGTTTGCTCCTATAGTAAAAGTTGTTCAGTTTGAAGGGTAGACTCTTAGTTCAAAAGGATGCTAATGATATAAATTTCACCCTATAGATAGAAGATAATAAGACCTGTATAAGCTGATGATGATGATGAATGGAAAAAGTGAATGCTAGCAAAACAATACGCAAATATTTTTATAATATAGAATTTGATACAGCACTATCTAATCCCGTATCCGGGTTACAAAATGAGGCCCACAAATATTCAACAGTATTAAGTAAACTTAAGTTTCGAATACTTTTGTCTTATTTTACGGATAACACCTGTTCTCAATTGTTCTTGCACAAGTATGGAATCGTGCAAATATACAATTAGTCTCGTATTATTTAAGCAAGGCTGCTTCTATGTCAATATTTTATCTGTAACGAAAACAAATCGCGTAGGCAGGTACAGTCTGTCTAAAAAGTCTTGACAAAAAATGAGGGCGCTGCCTCCACGCAAGAACGTCAAAATCACGCATAACCTGGCAACCACCATACTAAAACGCTGTAGTTCCTCAAACATTCACGTCACGACTTTATAGACAGACTGTACTCCTATTTTACGTGCTTTGTTAGGTAAAACAGGCAAATGTAGGCGTAATAGGAACACTTAAAATATTACTGCAGTGCTAGCCCGCCTAGGCTATCACGCTATTTACAACGTTAAAGGATTTTTATAATAAAACAGAGTACCTACGCGTAGTTTACTAGAGCTGGTTGATTAAATTCCAATGGATTTCAAAAACAAACATTCACGATTCTATTACACTATAAAATACGCATGAGATATTTAATAGCGAGATAGCAAGCGCCCGTAGCATGGCAGCGTGACAGCGCAATCACGCCTTAGCTCTCTTTCTATTTGCGCGCTAACGGACGAGATAAAAGGCGTTAATATAGCCTTTGATAAAGTTATTATGTCAAGATTGTCAGTCGAAGATACCAAAGCGTCGAAAAAAATTTGAACCAGTTCTAGCCCCAAAACCCTATCCATATAAACGCACACATACATAATTTGTATGGCGCCTCACGCACACCAACCTATGAAAGTTTCCCATTTTGTTTTATATGTTATAACCGTGAGGCTCCAGACATATACTTTTTCTAAGGATAAAGCCTTATCGCGCGCATCACGTAACGGCCGCAGAGGTGCTATGATGAAAGGGAAGGGTTGTCTTCATGCCATTCTTCTTCCTCTTGTGGTGTCATCTATCGGAGGTTGGCTATCATCAGAGTTATACGGATTCGGTGACTGCAACACTGAATAGTGAGGTGGTGTTCATATCGAACCATTCACACAGGTTATTAAACCTGGATGTCCTTCTACAACCAGGCATTCGTCTCCCTAAAACTTCACCTGCAGAATAATCTGGAGAAGTATTTTTCGCTTCTCATAATGTGACCGGGGACTTAGTTTCATATCATTTCATTTTTATGGATTTTTTGATCCTCCATGAATCCGCAGGACTTCCATGAATTCTGCCAAAATATGAACTTAATGTGCGTTTAATATAGTAGTTTTACTAGGTTGTTGCTCCTATAATTGTTCGATGATGATATATGATTATGAGCATCGCAATGCGTTATTGAACGTGTTTTTATTTTAAAAGTATGCCGCATAGAAAAATATTATGAAATTGAATACTGTCCAAGTGGACAAGAATGCGCTCAGTAATCTTGAAATTAAGTGTGTGTCCTAATTCATGAATTAAAACGTTTTAAATGCAGTTTTAAAACTAACTACATCCATATTTAGAATTATTTATTACCTAGATTGATATCATATCTTAGCAGTTAGCACTTAAGAATGTTGAAAGTTATTCAGAGAATCCGCTTTTGTACAGATAGCAACGTAAAGTAAAAGGAGAGTATTTTTTTATAATTGTTGGCATTTGAGGTTTTAGATTCCCATCGAAGTACTTACTATTCAACAAATCTTAATCTTATAACTATTATAAAACCGTAAAATCATGAGGAACAAAAAAGTAGCGGTTTACTTCATATAAAGTCAAATAACATTTCGATAGCGCGATTTAAATGACGTGCAGCGCCATCTATTGACAAAATTGTTAGTTTGTTTGTTTGTTCGCACATCACGCAAAAACTACTGAACCTATTTTCATGAAACTTTTTTTGTTTGATAGCTTATGATCTGACTTAAAATCTGGTATATAATTTGTGCGGACGAAGTCGCGGGAAAACACTAGTTATTAATAAAGTTTATCACTCGCGTTGACACGGATAAAGTCACGCCATAACAGGTAATATGTCCCATTTAGGTAGGCAGAGAGAGAGAGAGACAATAGGTCGCTTCATACATGCTCGGCTATTTCAGGTGCATTGGTCCAAGTGGTGTAGTGAAGTTATAATTGTTACAATATGTTCATTCACTCATTTATTATCCTCATTAATTCACTCTTCTTTGTCCATGCGTGGACTAGAACGCCGCACCTTTCTATTTGGGTCAGCCATTGAAGAATTAAAGCAGCTGAACAAACAGAAGACTTCCCACAACTCTACTTGGTGTCAGAAGTGGGATATACAAACAATATTAACATACCAAAAACGATCAAATCTTATTTCGGCTTCTAGACCACAAGACACATTTTTTTAAAGACTGTCAGCAAGACGTAATCCTTAGCGTCACTTCAGAAAATAGAGTTTGCTAAAACAATTTTTCCTCATTCTTAGCATCAAGTGCCTAGTTCCAATAGTGTTGTGATAACGGCACTTCGGCTCGGCTCGGTCTCGCGAGACTGTCTGACCCGACACGGCACACATTCGACACAAAAACGTCTCCATCGGCATCGGCTTTCCATCGGCAACTAGACGCGACACTTGCCGATTGAATACGTTACCGATCGCTGGTAATGCGAATCTAATATGCAGTTAGAACGGTCTGAGAAATAGGTGCGATGATTTCAGAGTTGCTCCAAATTTTGAAGTTGTTCTGTAACAATATGTTTAGCTATTTTTGCCGGTCCCTGCTGGAAGTAAAGCGAATGTTGTCCAGTTGTTCTAATAATAGTAATCTATGCCAACTCAGTATAATTATTTATTCACATTGCACGCTTGCGGTTAGCTCGCATTTTTGCGTTGTGACTCTTATGTTTTTATTTCTATTTACTAGTGTTGTTTAGTTATGATTATGTATGACTGACATTAATACAATGTAAGCCAAATAAAAAATAGCATAATAGGATACGCAGGGTACATATTAGAATACCAAAAATCATATTATAATGTCGAATTTAATTTAAAATGCCTTAGCCCAAAATACCCGTATTCAACAAAGTGTATGAAAATTGAACACCAAGTTTTCAAAATACAAACAATATTATACACGGCACACGCTTGCTTTCTCTATAGTTTTCGCCGTAATTAATATGTTAATGGGGAGGGAAACCGAGCCTCCGTTGCTGCCCTCAATCGTATTTTAGTAATTCAAAAAATATTTCCAAAAAATAAGAATGTCCCATTGTAGTCATATTTTCAAATGGCCACGTTTGGCGGTTTTAATAACGATAATAACTACAAACATAGTCAGTTTGGGTTCGTATGGCTTAGGAAACTGATTATTTGAGATACAGGTCGATTGAAAAACGTATTTTCAGAGAAACGGATGTTTTGGGAACTTGTGTTTTGGGAAAAGGATATCATGTGCCGAAAGGACATAGTCATCCTCATCCGTAATGTTCAACAATGACAACATTCTTGTTTTTTGGAAATATTGTACCTACCCTCGGTTGTGAAGCTCGGTACCCTTATCTGGTTATGGGGAACAAGACTAGAAGGTCGACGTGGCGAAGAACAACTTCACCGCACAATGTCCCTTTCGAAGAATGTCCCTCGGTAGTAAAACGTCTCTTTCTCGGAATGTCTCTCTCGCAGGATTTCATTTCTCAGATTGGGCCTTTAAAAAAACCATTTTAACAATATCTTTCAATTAAAAACGTGCTGAAATTAGTTCAATACAATCTAGATAAAGGCTATCATCAATTAAAATCTTTTTTTGTTGTCGAGTCGTTGGCTAAAAAATACGTGGAACTAAATCCTGAGAGATGTAACGAAGCCTTTAGTGTTACAGATATAGCCTGTTTTCCTCACTCTAGTTAATTAGGTAACGTTCTGCTCGTTAGTTAAGTAATGATCCCTAATGTCTCTTTGTCCAGTAAAAGCTTGAAGGATATATTCTTTGTTCTTTACGTCTTATCCTCGCTGGTCTGATTGGAAGGCTTTTAACTTGAGGTTTTAATTTTGAGAATGGCACTCTCTTTAAGACGCTGCTAACAGCCGTGACAATGACACCCGCGGCTTAAGTATGGCTGCGTGATATAATGCTATCGAGCCTTAACTCTCAACGAGATACTCGTAAAAGGCGTGATAAATAGCCTTATTGCGCATCATACTACGGCCGCTCGGCCGCAGTACTACCACAGCATTACTATATATTAGTTCTTACAGTATGGCATCGCTCGTAATACGCCGCGCCCCGCCGCCGCGCCGTTTCTTACTTAGTCATGCGCTGTCGATCCCAAAATCTTCATTCAGATCTTGGGAAAATCCGCGCCGCACGCTTCCCCGCAAGCCCCCCACCGTTGCTCTGCGCAAGTACATCCGTTGCCGTACTGTGACTACTGTGAGGACTAATATAGTTATGTTGTGGTACTACTAAGTTTCATTGAGACAACAATTTTGATCTGTAATTCAGTACTTGATCATCATCAGCCTATATATAGCCTACCTATACATCCCACTGCAGGGCACAGGCCTACCCTCTAGGAGGGTGTTTTGGGCGTTAGTCATCCACACGTGCCCAATGCGGATTGGTAGACTTCACATATGCATCAGAATTTCTTCTTCTGCATATGCAGGTTTTCTAACGATGTTTTCCTTCACCATTTGAGAGCAGTCGGCAATACGTACTTGATATAGCCATGAAATTATATGACTGAAATATTCGTCATGAAAAACGAAATAGTTTGCGAAATCATAAAACATAAAAAGTTTAAGTTTAAGTTATAGCCTATAGAATCCCACTGCAGGGCAAAGGCATCCTCTCACGAATAAGGGTGAAAGGGAGTGGGCCATACTCCATCTCGCGGGCCCAGTGCGTGTTGGTGGAGGCAAGTTAGTGGTCAACTTGCTGTGAGAGAATTTTCAAGCCGCCTCAATAGGCCTCTGACTTGGCTTAACGAATAGTTACAACGTCATCTGACGGGACTATCCGAGACCAACTGCTTAACGTGCCTTCTGAAGCACGGAAACGCTCGAGATTAAATATAGACTAAGAGATAAGTGTACTTTTTGCAACCATCAGCAGCAAGGCTGATTCAGTGTTTATGTGGTGTAGAGCATCTCTGTGATGGGGATGGACCAGGTCTGCCTACATAACTTCAGTCGGTTTAGGAGTTACAGACGTTTATAGGTCTGGAAAAAAATTACGATCCACAGCAAGGCTGATCGTATGATATTATTGTAGTATGCACTGTAGCTATGCGAAAAGTACAAAAACTGACATGAACTGCCAGTCGGTTTAGGAGATACAGCCGTTCAAAGGTCAGACCTTTGAACGTCAGTAACTCCGAAACCGACTGATGAACCATGTCAGTTTTTGTACTGTTCACATGGCTACAGTGCATACTACAATAATATCATACGATCAGCCCTGCAGCTGTTCGTAATTTTTTTCCAGACCTTTAAACGTCTGTAACTCCTAAACCGACTGACGTTATGCAGGCAGACCTGGTCCATCCCCATCACAGAGATGCTCTACACCACATAAACACTGAATCAGCCTTGCTGCTGATGGTTGCAAAAAGTACACTTATCTCTTATAATAATACCACTAAACGGTCACCCATCCAAAGACTGACCGGACCTGACGTTGCTTAACTTCGGTGACCGTTTCCAATACCGAAGCTCCACTACACCAACGAGCGCTTAACATAACTAAACTTAAATTTTATTCCTTTGGGGAACTGATTTAAATTATTGTTTTCAAGTAGCGAGACGGACTCACGCCGCCCCCAGTCGCACTGGAGTGAGATTTTTGAAAGTCACAATGTTCAAAATCATGATCGAATGATGCATAATCTCCATATAGTAATTGCGACATATCTACATTGTAGTATCTTTGATTAGATGATTTTATATATACACTGATTTGAACGTGTGACACTAATAAAATTGTCGGTATTATGTAGGTACCATTAGAAAAACGAAGATTTTCTGAATTTTCAGTTCGAATACAGTCGTGAGCATATGCAATGCATGCATGTATGCATAATCTTAAAATTCATTCAAATCGTATTAAATTAGCATTAGACGTATGAGTAAATAATTTCTCTGTGCATTTAAAATTATGTGGTCACATTGTTTGCAAAATGTAATTTTCCTGTTGTTTTATTTAACTGCACTAAAGCACGTTTTGTAAATCGTCTGTAGGTAGAACATTTCACGATGTGAATGGATTCATTTATTTTACTTTAACAATGAAATCTATGAAAATTTTGAGTGGTGATACACAACTATACTGATGTTAACCATTGATTATAAGTTATATTTCTCCGTTTCTTAATTCCTTTCCTTTAGGCGTCCGACACCTAACACATCTTTAAAGCCCAAACCGTATGGCTGCCGGTTATAGCACTGCATCTGACTCCACGTAATACCGACTGCTCTCAAACGGTGAAGGAAAATAACGTGAGGAAACATGCACATGCTGAATAAGAAATTGGAATGCGTAATGTCATCATAATCAGCATATCATCGTCCACTGCTGAACATAGGCCTCTCCCAAGGCGCGCCACAAAACTCTGTCCTTGGCCTTCCTCATCCAGTCGCTCCCCGCTACTTTTTTTTAGGTCGTCTGTCCAGCGGGCAGCAGGGCGTCTCACACTACGCCTACCAGTTCGCGTTCTCCACTCTAGAACTCTGACACCCCATCGGTTGTCAGTTCTTCGGCAGATATGACCAGCCCATTGCCACTGCGTAATGTGAAGTCTACCAATCCGCATTGGTCACGCGTGGTGGACTAGCGTGCTTACACCCTCCTTGAGGGTAGCTCTGTGCCCTGCAGTGGGTCGTCATATAGGCTAATGATGATGAGGATGATGATCTGATCTTACCTCTGGTCGTATCAGTCTCACGTTCCACCAGACAGGGGGGTAAAGACGAGGGAGTGCATCGGTGTCTAGTGCGCACTGAAATGCACTTCAAAATATCCTGCGAAGCTACCTGCTTTTCTATAAAGATTAGCAGTTGCCTAAACTAGACTGTAAATCCATCATCATCATCATCATCATAAGATGATGGCGTTTATAGTCTTTAAATTGATTTTTAATTTACTTACTAATTGTTCATTGTTATGATATAGACAGAGTCGTTGTCATATATGTGGTGCAATCAATCGTTGATTATTAAGAAATTGTACCGGTAAATTATTGAATAACATTTAAGATAACAAACGAAGTAATTTTATAAAAATGAATTATTATGTTAACAATGAATACCAGACTACAGTCATCGTTAAGAACAATAACGTCATTATAATCAACACACATTCATTGCAGAAAGTGTCATACCATAGTATACAGTACAAAGACCGTTGTTTATTGCCTAAAGAAATGCGTTGTTAAGAGGATAGACGAGTACGGTTTTTTCCATACAAACCTCAGATAAATTAACTGGAATGGATGCGATATTACGCGTCATATAAAAATTGTTGACGCGCGTCCCGCGCCAGTATATAACCCCCTCACCCCCGCAAAATTGACAGACTTTTTTGCGTAGAAATGAGAGATCATTTCCAATCCATTCCTGTTAATTTATCTGAGATACAAACGTATTCCCCTGTTTTCTCCCTGGATAATGACACTAGAGCAAACATTTTTTTACCATACAATCTATGTTACCTTTGATATGTCCCTATATTTTGTTTTTTTCATAAATTAATTACTGTATGAACTAGGGACCTTCGAAAATGTCAAATTTTAAAGCCCGTTTTCAGACATCCAGCAAACAAATTTGACGAATATAAACAAAAAAAAGCAAAACGTACCTACAGACATATCCAAAGTGTTTCTCATATTATTCTTGAAAGAATTATTAAAATCGGTTTCGTTTTGGAGGAGAAAACAGGGGAATACGAAATGCTGTTTTCAGCGATTTTATGTAGATAAAATCGGTCCTAGCTGCAGTAGTCTCTTTCGCACTCTAGTCGGCGGGGTGTATGGGTGGGGCGGATCGGACAAATATGTATACGGTTGGAAAAGTAACCAATTCTCCGAATTAGCATATCAGCCCGCCTATCCTCTTAAGATTGCATTAGGCGCACTTCACATCCATGACGTATTTGGGTAAAGCAGGCAGCGTACATGCGGTACAGCACGCAATGCAATACTGCAGAAGTGCTATTTTTGAATCGTGAGAATCGAAATCGTGATCGGATGATATAATCTCCATAGTAATTATGACGTTTTCTACTGCTGATTTGAACGTATTTTTGTGACGCACGCGCTGCGTCGGCGTCGTCATTAAGTATGTTTTAAAAACAAAATGTGTACCTATGTATATGTATTTGCATCGCTAGACGCTAAATATGTTGGGTACTTCTTCTTTAGTGTCAGCATGTTCTTTATCGCATGACAATTACTCATGCTGTAATTTAAAGACTAGCCAGTCAGCTCGTATGCTCGTATCGAGGCTGACTGCCCAGGGTGTGCCAGACGAACTCAGGGGTCGTCACTCGGGGAGGCACTTTCCTTGCAACCTTGCGCACTGTCACCTGTACTGCACACTCAGGTGTGAAGCTCGCTTTATATGTATTTGTGTCTTGGTTGGTATCTACATCCAATGACATTTAATTACAAATTTCTTTTTATTAACCTGTATCATCCCATTGTTGAGCAAAGGTATTTCTGTTTTCGGCATTCATGTTGCAGGCATGGGCGACAAAATTTATTGTCAATCATTGTTTATTGTTAAGATAACACTTGTTAGCGAAAGCTGTGGTGGTCCAGTGGCGAGTAACCTTGCCTGCCGTGCAGGAGGCGATGGTTCGATCCCTGTCCATGCCGACTCGTACCAATGAGTTTTTCGGAATTTATGTACGATTTGTAACACCACTGGCTTTTCAGTGAAGGAAAACATCGTGAGGAAACCTGCATGCTTCATTTTCGAGGCATGTATTGTACCCACTGTCCATTTTAAGTGACAACGGGCTCACTCTCCGTCACACTGGATAGAGTTTCGGTACTAATGGTGAAACTTGGATGTTCAGAGGTTTCAAAATATCTCTGACTACCTCTTCGGGGAATATAGTCGTGAGCATATGCTTATGCTAACACTTGTTATATTCGTTGTGAAAGAAGCCCTTAATATGCCTAAAAGAAATCTTACGACAAATTGACTTTTGAAAAGGCAATAGTAGTAGCAAAGTGCCTGACAACCTCGAAAAGTAGATACGGTTGTAAATTTATTTATGTTTATAACTAACGGGTTAGTTCCAGATAAACATTAAATGTAAAACCTATAAATCGAAGTTCTCCGAGAACTCATAAAAGGAATGGCATCTCTTTAATGTTTTCCGTTTTCATGAAGTAATAAATAGGTACTTAGGTTGTAATTACTGTTTTATTACGAGTACCGATCGGTGGTTTACATTTTATAGTATTTAACTGTATTAAGTTATTCTAATTGGCATGTTATTAACCCGCTTTAGCTGCCCTACTAAAAGGTTAGTCCTCTTAATTAATATTATACGTATGTTTTTTTTTCACTGCTGAGCAGGGCTGCCAGTAGATTTTTTATAATTATTCAGCCAGGTTCCCTAAATTATACAAAATTGACTCGCAGGATACATACAGGTGTAAAAACCTCCGAAACCAATAAAATAATGTTTTTTCTGATTATTCATCACATACCTAATTTGAACTCAGATCGATATTTTCATTCCCAACAGGTATTTTTTATCAACTTTACAGCATTTTTTGGGCCTCGGTTGAATCGAGAGAGACAACATTTTACAAAACTTGAACGAAACATGATGTTTTTGCTCGATTGAATTGTAACGTGACTGATTATAGTGGCCTTTATCTTTCTCTTCTGCTATTTACCGACTTAAGCAGAACTTTTCGGTTGAAAATATTTATTATGTATCCAATTATACATGAGGGTCCAGGATACATAGAGGATACAAACAGCTACCCAATTATACAGTTTTTGTATCCAATTATACAATCTGGCAGCCCTGCTGCTGAGCAAAGACCTCCCCTTTTACCCTCTATTGTGTGACCAATCAAGTAGGTACTGACCAACTCTCCAAGAAGCCATGATGTCTCTCCACCATTTTCTGAGTCTACCTTGACGATGGCAACCATCCATAAGGAATTCAATCCGTGTTGATTTTGCCCATCTCTCCGACGACCATGTCTGGCCCAGTCTTTGAATAAATTAAACTAAATAGATATTTATACTTCATTCCAAATAAGGACGACGAAATTTTCCGATTCCTATTTTGCTTTCTGGCCAATTGTGATGAGCAAATATAATTTATTTATTAGAAAGATAAACTAGCAGACGTATATTGGACGTTATTTAAAGCTATTTTAAGAATAAATGAGAGTATTTTAAATCTCTGTTTCTGTAGACAACGTGGCCTACAGGTTTTATATAGCTTCGCTGGAGAGACTTCAGTGGACTGTAGGTTTCCTCTGATGGCAATGTAATTCAATATAGCCTTAAAATTTCGTTGCTATTTGGAATAGAGTATAGTTATATACCAATACCAGTACCAATATTAACTAACCTATGTAAAACTATCGATCTGACAGCAAAATCTTTAAGATTATAACGTCATCCTTCCAATGTCAGAGTCAGAACAATTTTTGAATGAAAACACTTCATAGTTTGAGGTTTGAGTTCATTCTGGTTTAAAAATAGTCAACTTTGACATGTCCACCGCGCAGCTTTTCATAACAATTACAAAGTGCATCCTAACGTCACATTTCCATTATCCCGTTCTGAATATCCGTATATTCCGTTATTAAATCCACGTGCAACAATGTTCTGACATCGATAAGCCCAGTCCGGCCGGCCGGCGTGCAGTGTTCGCGATAAAAGTTAACAACATAAACAAAACATTGACGTAACTTTGTTGGGAACCTCCACTTACCAAGCCAATTAGTTACCATGGAAACGCGCCTCGGGATATGATGAAATAGCTTAACAACAACTTAACGTCAGCGTATAGTTAATGACGAATCGATGAGCCATTTGGTGACAAGATAATTTCAGTTTTATGATGTTTTTATGACATGACTATGACAAAGACACACACACACAGTACACAGTTTATTTTATAAAAGACCTGTCGAAAGTTGTGTTGTTATGGATAGATGTTTTGTTTACTTTCGTTCAAATGAAAAAGAAAAGAAATTTTCTATTGTATTAAGGACAAGAAAAATAAAGGTTATTTTGTGATGCAAATAACAGGATAAATCTAACATTGTATGTATGTTTCTGTTTCATTCTAAAAGTGTTTAAAGTCAAATGCAAGCAATATATTATTTAAATAATATTTAATGCAAATTTTCCTTGTTACAATAAAGCGTGCAAAATAAAATTGTTATTGTTAATTCTGTGTTAAACACCTTTATTGGTTACCCAGGTGTCTTGTATTGTTATCATGATAATGTAAAGGTGATCTATAAGTGAATCCATTATATTAGTTTACTAAGTAAATATAATTTTATTGACTACGTAGATCGTAAACTCTTGACATTGTTTTCGCATCTGTCTTAAGTGTCTTTGAACGACACCTATAGGTATAATGTTAAGGTATTGTTAAACCAACTCGAGCAGCGGTTACTAACAGGTGTGCTACTTTTAGATTTTGAAGTTTTTTTAAATACAACTTATTTAACAAATTATTGAATTAAATGGTACTGTTACACCCTGATGATGTGCTCGAGAGGTATTCCATGAAGAGCACCGGTTTTGAATAGCAGCAGAGAATTAAAAGCAAGCTATAATTTATATCTAAAGTACGTATCTACCGTGTGGTTGCGAGCTTAGAAGAGATTTTAAATCATTCACATCTTTTAATGGGTGTCATTCTTACCGATCCCCGTATACCAATTCGTCGCGAAGTCTCAGCAACGCCTTATGCCGAGGCCAGGGATCCCTCAGGCCGGTTGCAAGTTGCATATCAAGGCACTGTGACGTTCTGGGGCCTATTTCGTAAACATGACAATTTAAATTTACAAAGACAATTTAGGGTACATTGCTGGTTCCTTAAGGCGTTAAACAACAGGTGTCCTAAAATTCTCAGTAAATTACAATTGCCATGTTAATGAAATAGACCTCTTGTGTGGGCCTTCCATTGCCCGCTCCATAAGCAGTAGTTGCTCACTGAACAGATATTAAAAAAGAAATTGTTTTTGTTCGATTTGGCTAAAAGATAAGGTTGCTTTTTCTGTGTTTTTAGGCGAGAAAATAGTCACCTATCACTACCTCTCCATCTCCATTTAAAAGTTCATGTAGCGATGTTTCTATCTCGACCTCACCTCACCTAACTCACGACCATTTCTTTTCAGGGTGAAATTAAATATGGTTGTAAATTTATAAACTAAACGCATGTAAAATTTTCTTGTATGTAATGTAGTTGTGTATTCATGAGTGTGAAGTCGTTAACTTATGTATGTAAGTATGTTAAATTCAGACAGATTTCTACATTTGAGATTATGCAGCTATTAAAATTGGTGCAGCTAATCGTATGAAAGGCGCCGACGCCGAACCATCCTAATGCGTGCTGTAATTAGCACAGAATGCCGCTCCGGATATCTTTTATTGCGCTTAATGTGCGCACAAACTGCTCCCAACAACGATCTTCGAGCTTCGTCATATCTCATGATAGCCTAGTAGTACCTCATAAAAATGTAAATACTACGGACTACAGGGGACATTTTGAATTTCACAATTCTCTTAAACTAAAGTGGGGATTATATTTTAAAATCAAAGGTAGTGCAAGTTCCTATCTCTTTGTCTCCTCCAATTATTCTTCAATATTTATTCAAAGGAGTCAAAGGAGTTTTATACATTTTGCATGCAAAGGGGAGTTAGAAAGAGTTGTAGGAAATACAAGTCTGGTTTTCTTATTTTGGTTTCATAGGAATAGTCATTGTTTGTCTTCGTTATCGTGACTTGACGCCATGGCATGACGAATAAACATATAACGTGATGGTTCAAGGCGATTGAGGATAATGGAAGGATTTGTACTTTTAATATGGATAGAGATGTAGGTAGGTAGTTAATGCCCGTTGTGAGGATATCGTGTAATGAGTATCTTCCGCCCCTGACCTCAATGTTACTGGACCCTCTGTCGAATCACTTGATCTTCGTGTCAATGAACTTTGAGACTAATATTTTTGCAACTAAAAGTCGTTTTACCTTAACAAACGGGAAATCGTCGTTGTGATAGATGACAAATGAAGCTGCCATCTCCGTTATTGCTCAGACATTAGGTCGTAGTCTAAAGGTTTATCCACACGGAATGTATGTTTGTCAACGTGTTTTATGCAAAATATAGGAGGAACTCTATCGATTTGATGGTACTGAGTACGTACCCATATTCAATTTCGCATGATAATGTAAACGGAATTTAAATATTGATAGCCGTAGCCCGGGTTTAAAACAAGTTTTTGGCTCTACAAGGTTTTTTCACATGGTTATGTTACGATACCTATAACAATGCCTAGGTATATCTGATACACAATCAGCAATGCTGTAGCCGAGGCGGATCACACGGAATTCCTGAATTAAAATTATCCGCCAGAATCCGCGGAACAATACGCTAATTTTAATACCTTTAGTCATGATGATGATATATAGTCAGACCGATTCCCTTTATGCCCACTGCTCTCTGTCACTTTGTCTCTGGAAGAGACGATTTTCCCTTAATAAGGTATCACAAGGAGTACGACATACGACAAATTCAAAATTAATGGAATAAGTTGTAGGTTTTAGTTCTATTCAAGAATTTATATTTTAAACAAAGGCGCCGTTCCTACAAAGCTTGACTTCAGCCTAAGAAGTCCCTATTCAAACTTATATGATAGTATGCAAATGTACGGGTGTGTGAAAGCCTGACAGGAGGTCTCATCCATCACGCAGATATCAGCATTACCCTTCCTGATCGTGTCTTTTTGATGTTCCACTAATGGGCGGTAATATTGTACATAACCATAGACTACTTACCCTCTATAGACTTTTAATAGTAACATTCTTATGTTATTAAACTAGATACATTTAACTCGCGAATTGGTCCGCGTAGATCCGATGACATCGATCACCATAGTTAGAATTCTGGGATTAAGAGATTTGCATATTTTAAGCCGGATCATCGGTGAAAACTGCATCAAATTCAGTAGTTTCCGCGTGATGCCCGGAAAAACAAACTGTCAGTAATAAAAACTGGTCGGGTTTTTGGAGACGATTTGGAGAAGAGTTTTTTTTTCAATATTTATAATCTCCTGTCACATCTCTTTTGCAGTTTTATAATACTTAGGACCCTTCTAGATAAGTTATATCAAAGATATGTCAAATTATCTGTCATATAAGTTAACAATGACTTATACAGAAGTGGTGAAACAGGTTAAGGGCCTGTTTCACCACTTCTGAATAAGTTCTTGTTAGCTTATCCGACAGATATATTGACATAATTTCATACAAAATATGTCACACTATCTGTCGGATAAGCGAACAAGAACTTACCCAGAAGTGGTGAAATAGGCCCTAAGTATCTAGATATTGAATAGAATCAGCGAAGGTGCGGGTGCGGTTTCAGCGGGAAAGTGGCAAGAAAGCACTGATCGATCACACACAAAGTATAATATTTATCTTTTAGCTACTTATGATGTAGTTTTTATTTAGTTTTGTAAGATATTTGCGGTAAGAAACGGCGCATATTTTTTCACGGCACAAAATCAGAACATTGATTCTTTTGTTCATGATTATATTTTCATGCGTGCTGGTTTTAATTTCCATTTAGGAACATATAGTCCACTTCCTATAATGTAGAATTTCCACAATGTTGTATTTCCACAATGTATATTCCTAAAAAGTTGAATTCTCAGTATGTTGAATTTGTTTTGTATTTCCCAAAATGTTGACTTTCTATAAGGTAGAATTTCAAGATGTTGAATTTTATTTCTATTCAATGACTGGCTGTACCAATTAATTCGTAGTCTATGTGTAAACCGTCTAATTATTGGGGAGTTGGATCGGAATGGTTCATTTATATTGACGACGTCATCACAGCCATGTTGATTAGTTAGAGATAATGTTGTGATTTGTGAAGAACACGTGCTCGGCGGTTATTTGCTCGCTTCACGCTATCTGAATATGGATATGAGTGGCGTTAGATTACTAATTCAATGAGTGATAAGATTTATAGCTGTTGATAATCGTTCCGTTCGTTACTTAATAACTATCTCCATGCAATGATAGCGTTGTTGATAAAGGTTATGTATTTAGGTGTCAATCTAGATGAAAAGATACCCACTTTGTTTTTAGGTCGTCTTGGCACTTCTGGGCCTAAAGTCAGACTTTAGTTTTTCGAGACATCGTGGTCGTTGTTATCGGAACTTTATTGGAATTGAGTAGACATTAAATTAATGTTTCATTGTTTTTGATATATCGAGTGATTGGAAAAGTTATTAAAATTATGATGTTACACATTTACACATATACGGTCCTTCTTAATATGCTGACAATTTTTTAAGGGGATGATCAGACCGTCAAATTGAACAACTTTCTCTATGGAACGAACATCGAAATCGCGAAAAAAATTCTACCATTCCATACAAAACTGCAAACCTACTTGAGCCAGCTCGAGTATGGGACAGCTGATTTTTGCGGGGCTGATAGGCTGATGATGATGATGAAGTACCTGCTCTACTAATACTACGACTAGAGAAATCAATCAGTTTTCAGTATGACAGAGACAATATCTTTTCCAACAAGCTCTTTACACATTCTATTTCATCGAAAAGCTTGTACCTTTTAAAAACAAAAATATAAGCAAAATGAACGTTCTTACAGGCAAGCTCCTTAAATGTAAGTGCTCTCAGAGTGCAGTGCCTTATCAGGCTCGTTTGTCCTCCGGGAAGCTCTTTAGCCGATACCGTGAGCTCAGCCAAACGCCCATAGCCTCCGAACGGTATTCTTTCACACGACAACGTACAAGTTACCTACGTTATTATACAATTAGTTACGCATTTTATAAGGTGTGACGGCGAAAAAGTTGTAACGGAAAAGTGGGTGCAATTTTTTTTTATCTAAGGTGTCATTTTTTTTTAATTATACTTTCGTCCATTCTGTCTGTATGCCTCGCATCAATTACTCGCTCACTAAATCGTTCGAGCTCGCTCATTATTGAATCGAAATATGGCATAATTTATGTTCACCTGATAACCACTGGGGTAGGCAGAGGCAATTGATCGCCACATACATGCAACGAGTCTAACAGACAAACAGGGTGTCCCGAATCTCGTCGTCAAGCCGGGAATAGGAGATCAGCTAGTTTATAACCGTTCAGGATAAAATCCATAAAATAAAATTGTCGTAGGTAGGTAGATTAAAGATATTTGCAAAAAATATTTAATGGGATCGTTTTGGATACGTAATGGAATTCATTGACATCATTTTTATATTTTTTTTCTATTTGTCAGTTTATCTGTTCGTCTATTTATTTGTACACCACTGAAAAACTACTAAACCGATTTGAATGGGGTTTTCACAAAAGCATACTTTTTATTAACATTTAGGCTTTATTTTAATCGGTTCATAGTATTTAAAGCCGCTAGTAACTAAATAAATACCTAGTTATATAATTTCCATGTTCCCAGAAGGTCAAGGCTATATCCGCTACTATCATTTTAGTTTACTGCTAGCCAAGCAAAATGTCATAAACGAACGAACGAGACGGATTATGATTTGATTGAACGTTAATGCTCTATGATATCATTGTTAATGATCATCTAGATAGTTTCTAGGATAGGTATCTACGTCATAAAGTCATTAACAACAACAAAAATGTACCTAAATGTATCTTAGGGACCTTCATGCCTACCAAGCTCACTACCTAGCCAAGCACGTATGCAAATGGGATGATCAAATAGCGATTTCAATATTGGTCCTATAGATAAAGTTCAGTTTGATGGTCTGATCATTTCCTTTTTAAGTCAGCTCATTAAGAACGACCCTAATTATGCTTTCTTCCTTCCTAATTATGCTGATTTTTTAATGAAATGATCAGACCATGAAACTGAAAAACTTTTTGTTGGGGACCAACATCGAAATCGCAAAAAAAACTCATCTGCTCCTTACAAGACTGCAATCCTACTCTGCCCAAATGTATGGGACGGCTGTTTTATTTTTCGCTATTTCGATGTTGTTCCTATAGAGAAATTTGTTCAGTTTGATGGTCTGACCATTCCCATAATAAACCGTCAGCATATTAAGTTGGACCCTGTATATGGTATCTCTGGCAACACCCCTCTTGGAATATACAGAGTCCTTCTTAATGTTCTGACACTTTTTAAGGGGATGATCAGACCATCAAACTGAACAACTTTCTCTATTGGACCAACATCGAAATCGCGAAAAAAAAAACAGCTCTCCCATACATTTGGCTCAAGTAGGTGTGCAGTTTTGTATGGAACAGATATTTTTATTTCGCCATTTCGATGTTGGTGCCATAGAGAATGTTGTTCAGTTTGACGGTCTGATCATCCTCTTAAAAAAAAGTCAGCATAATTAAGAAGGACCCTTTTTATTAAGATATAATAAGGATTTGATGGATAATTGCAGAGAAATCAGGGCCTATAGACAAAGTAACATTTCTGTTGGCGTAGACGCTAGTAGAAATGACAGAATGTATGGATTTGAAGTTGGCGATCGAATCATTTTGACGTTTGCTTTCTCCACCATACGTCAAGTCCATAAATTTTTTAGGTTTTCTACTGGCGTTAACGCTAATCAAAAGTACTTTGTCTAGGAGCCCAGATTACAAAGATTTAATCCTTTGAAATACATTCTAGTACTTATCTACTACCTATCTATATTACTTTCGTTCAGTTTAATAATCGGATACCTTATTTAGTTGACCTTTCAAAGACATTGACTTCAAGATGTCTCGAAATTTAAACCGTATAGACCGACTATTTACGTTTATTGTTGTAGAAGACGTGTAGAAGACCTCCAAAATGTCTGGAACTATGTAATCCTTCTAGGGATCAACGATCTGGGGGTCACTGCGCTTCAAGGTGAACGGTTTTATTTAAAAAAAGAACCTCTGGGGACTTAAGAATAGCCCTTTTAACCTACGCTGTCTTTATTTGCAAAGTTTATTAGAGACTCACGCTCTGAACCAATAAAGAATGTTTAAAAAGTTAAACGTGAAGCGTATATAAATATATTCGTGAGTAGGTTTTTTCACATTTATATTCATTTTCTGTTATTAAAATATCATCGGAACTAGGTTTTCTGTTTATAAATAGTCAGGCATTACGTAAAGTCTAGGTACTTACCTACGTACATGCATAATGATAGTGCTTGCAACGGTCGGATGAATAACAGTGTACCTAATTGTTTGTTACTCGGCCACAATGATACGACCCGACACAACACATAAATATAATGACAATGTTTAAAACGTTCACTAGCTACATTTACAAGTGACATGCCAATCTAAAACATTATTTTTTCTTGTTTCAGGTAAGCCGCTTAATACCCGAACGTAGAACAACACTTCGAACGCCCCTAATACCACCCTAATTGCTTCCAAATTTGTTTTACTTCCCTTTTATTTTTCATCACCGTTGGACCTTATTGAGCCACTCCGATCTTCTAACTTCCGGCAGTATTTTCGTATGCGCCTTTTTACGAGCGACATAAAAAACAACTCAGGGAACGGTTGTATTACCATGCAGATACAAAACGGGACGAGGGAAAACTGACGGCTGGCTTCCCTTGAAATATGAAACGCAGCGTTACCTAATTCCTTCGGCTATTTTCTGAATGGAAAAATTCACTCAGCCAGCAGCCGCGAGCGATTACTCCTCTTTAGAGAGTGACACGCGGAGGGAGGGTCGGCGGGTCGCCGGTCGCCGTACTCCTCCACATAAATAAACGAGAGCTTACGAATTCAACCGCCGAACCCGCCTAAGAATATCAACGAAACGCTGAACCAAAATAATCGCGAAATGTATCCCTCTAATAACGCGTATTATAATAGAAACGGACAATGGACGTCTCTACATTATGTCGACGACCATCAATCTCTTCTCGTAATTGAAATCACTTTCCGAAATACTTTTAATTTATCATCGCGATGAATACAGCCGATGCGCGGCCTCGAGGTAGTATTGTGGTTTGATGCGGAGGACTAACCGGGCGGTGGTTTGCGCTCGTAAATTCGGCTCTCCAGATGCCCAGAACATAAATCGGCAATTGTCCTGTCAACGTGTGGGCGCCGCCGCCGCCACCTCGGGTGATATTCGCCGTGAATGCTACACAAATCATTTGGTACAGTTGCTCTTCACTTCACCGACGCTACTTTATGTCGGAATACGAAAAAGAAATGTACGAAATAGCTCAACCGTTAATCCAAATGAACGGACGTAACGTTTTGTGATAGTGAATAATTGACCCGTGACATGAATGTTAGATATGTTCAGGGAAACACGACGTCTTCGCAATAGTCGCCGGGACGTTGTTTACCTCCAGGAACGGCAAACAAGAATATGCGAGCGTAAACAACTGCGCCTCTGAGACCAAATAACACATCTTTCTACTTAGCTTTTAATATAATCGACTGTATGTATTGCTTCGTACAATTTATTGCTTTTAATCAAATTTATTCTCACAAACCAAGACAAATTGGTTTTACGCAGACCTGTCCCCGTGTTGCAGGCACGTCGAGTAAACTTCATTAATTTTGCCACCAGCTTGACTGTAACTTTATTATATGTAAACATCCGACAACGTTACCTACAAGTATGTTGTGTTCCGTTCTTCATTAAGGTCCTCGCTCGTCCTATCATTCTGTCATTACCGTAATGGATATCAAATATCCAATGATTATCTTCTAATCTTCGTATTCATGAATACCAAAATGTAAGTAACGACCCTTTGAGGTGAATATTCCAATAAAGTTACGGTGTTGATTCGGCAGTTCGATGAATGGAGTTAGTTATCGCATCCCTGAAATGATCCTTTCACGAAACTATGCCGCGAAAATCGTGATAAGCGCCGCATATGTGCGTCCGAAGCCAAAGCGACCATTTTACGTAATATTCTGAGAAATCGCGATCTCGTTACGATAGTTGCCATGTTCTGGCCCGGGGCTGAAACTTATCGCGTATGATAGCGAGGGACTCGCCCGGTTCGTGCGATGAATTAATTTTGTCTGCCGTTATGATACAGGGTGCGAATTGTCAATCTTACTCCACGTAGGCTTATGTTAAAGGGTTGGCGAAGAATCATGGTTTCGTCTAGCTTCCTGTAACATTCTTAAAACATCCAATCGGCAAGTCAATAAGCGCTAGTAGGTATAGTAGGTACTATAAAATAATCTTAAAACAAATTGAACATAGGGATAATTTTTACCATCTTGATTTAAAGTGAGTAACATAATTCAAGGTAATTTCAGCAAGAGTAATTTAACAAATGGGTTTATGTAAAGAACTGGTAAATTTAAGGGAGTGAATTTGAGTGTTTCGCGTGCAACCTGTATAAATAGATCGTAATAAAGATATCGTCGACTCGGTATTCTCTATAATGTGACGTATCAGTTATTTCGGGAGGTACCCGCTAATTTTCGGTTAGTTTAATGTTATGTGCTTTATGCAAATTACCACAATTTTACGATGCTTGATTGATATGAAACCGAGTCAGCGTTTCGGTGCGTCAGTTTTATGTATAGATAGATAGATTGAAAAGCTGGCCATATTCAAAGGTTTTCTCTATATTTTTGTAATAAATATGTTACAGAGCCCACATCTAATAGAAATTAGAAATATATTATAGGGACATATACACAATAACGTTACTATTTTCTCTGACATACAGAAAAAACGTATCGTGATTTGATTGAACTTTCATCTCTCTGAGTGCTAGTTTTGATTTTGCCATATCTGCTCATTACATCCAAAATGTTTTTCGACAACGCTACAACCAAGAGATCTCACTAATGGAAAATGTCAACTCTTGCCAAGTCTACCACTACCGCTTCTCCATTAAGTATTTAGTATGTGTAGAATCAACAAGGTTCGGTGTACGTTAAGGTTTTCATATGCCGACTGTACTCGTATGCTTGGGTGTTATCATCAATAGCAGTGATGTATTAGACACTGGTTCATACATTACACGTTAGAGATGTGGCATTGTCGTTGAATTTACTGCGACATTGCAGAGAGAATACCATGTCCATTCTATAGTTTATCAGCTATGATTCATTGTATACTTTATCGCGTGTTTGGATGCGCTAAGCTGTTTAGTTCTCTTCCGTATAGACGTGTCAGTTGAAAGATTGCTGTTTGAGGAATTGCTTATATTTGCTTAATAACAATAGTCCACCAGTCACTTGACCGTTCTCATTATTTGTTAAAATTTAAACTCTAGTGGAAAAGTTAAAGAAAATAGTTATACAGTACTGAGCTGCACTATAATCTTTTGAAATGTTGAACTTTAGTTCCAATTAAAGTCTCAGACTTCTCAAGTATTTCGTTTCCAGCTTTTCCCAAAACATAGGATATAATAAACTCTATTTGTTGTAATGTAAGAAGCAGTATGTTCAAATGTAAGTTCAATAAACACCCAGCGTTCATTTACACTGTGGTGCTTTACAGAAAGAAGTAAAAACGGTGAGATGTTGTATCGATTGCGTCTCGACGTCTCTGGCTTACTGGTATCGCACGGTAGAATCAGGGTTGCCAGATGTAGAAAATTTTTCCTCGTACAAAAGCAACTAAAAACCTCGTACTTTGCCTATTAAACCTCGTACATTACTCGAAAGTGAAAAAGCAAAAGATTAGGCATATAAAAACAATTAAATTTCAGACGTTTCATAGGGGGCTTAAACAGAAAAAAAAGATAATAGCAGCTAATACTAGGAAAACATCTAAGCGGTGATCGGTTTCTTGAAGATTTCCCAGCAAACTAAAGTCTAAAAATAAACATCTAACAGTCTTTCTTTGATAAAATATTCATTTATTCTACAAAACGACGATTGCAATGGAAAACCATGCCATAATTTCCCTGAAAGTCAAAATCTCGTACAAATTTGTACGAGGCTGACGGCATCCTCGTACCTCGTACGAGAGACCCCAAATCTCGTACTTGTACGAGGAACCTCGTACGTCTGGCAACCCTGGGTAGAATAACGACGGCCTGCCAAAAGAAGCCAGTCGACTTTTTATCTAACTGAAAACGAGAGTAGTACACGTTGCTTACTTAACTATGCAAAGAACAACATACCGCAACGGTTTCACTCATACTTTTCTTTTCGGATGTCCGAGAATATAAGATTTAAGAATACATTATGTTTTTAAAAGAAAGAAAACTTTCTTCTGTGACTCCGCTTTTGACAGCTTAAATTCTTAAAAGAATGCTCTAAAATCTACTGAAGTGTAAATTTCTTTTGTGCTCGCAAAACCGTGCTAATTACTAGTCATCATGAAAAGAAATGGCAAGTAAAACTTTGTTATTGAGAGAAGTGAGTCACCCGGAAAATTTATTCACAAATTATACGGTGAATCGAGAAGAGAAAGTGTACGCAATATTAGTGTGATTTGTAACATACGCCGACTATGGCGAAAGTGTTTGCGGTTACTGCACATCCTCATACCTAACTCTTTGTATGGCGAAGTTAGCGTTAAGTAGATATAGTAAGCGGTACTTATACTAGTTACGTCACATTCTAGTTCTGTTGGATGAAGTTTGTTTAGTTTGTGAAGACGTTATTAGGGCGAACTGCTAAGTATTATGTTGTTAATGCTGGTAGCAGTAGCATGTCACAATATAACTGTTCCGGGCAACAATGGAACGTGTATCTCTAAGGAGTCTTTTGTGTAAGCTACTACCAGCTACTACTTGATAATTGTGATCTTCAGTTAACTCGAGGCGTGGAGAATTTGTGGCTTAAAGCGGGAATTGTATTGTTTTTGAAAGGATTACAGCACTTTCAGAGTGCTTTTGAGAAATAACTGTAAATTTAATGTTTATTCTCATCTCAGTTGTTTACTTAACTTAAACAGATGTAGGTAACGGAACTAATGCAAAATCTACGGCAAATAGTACGAGCATACATTCGTGGCAATTATTCATTATTGTAACATTGTGATTTCAATTTCATGCTTACAGTGAAAAAATGTTTAGTTAAATATAACCAAACTTTTGTGATTACCGATTACATTTGGTTAAAATAGCCAATTGTTTAGCTATTTTAACCAAATGTTTGATTATGTTCTACAAAACAGTTCGGTAATCACCAAAGTTTGGTTATATTTAACTAAACATTTTTTTCAGTGTATTAAGTTATTTATTTATTTACTACGTTACGTTATGTTACCTACGTTAGTAGGTACTTACAAAGATTTCTAACCCTGAAATATGTAACTTTAAATCATCATACGTCCCTACCCATAGGGAGGGTGTATGGGCATTAGTACACCACGCGTGCCCATGCAGATTGGTAGACTTCACATACGCGATTGGAATTTCTTCAGCGTCTGCAGGTTTCCTCACGATGTTTTCTTTCCCCGTTTGAGCAATCGGTTTATAAGTACCTACGTAAGTTAGAAAAACTCATTGATATGCCATGTCGTCCGTGCGGATTCGGACCCAAGACCGGACCAAGATTAAGAATCCAGACGTCAAGATTGATTAACCTTATATGAACTTTATCAATGCATAACATTTGAAATTAACTTTACAATGAACAAAATACGACATACATAACATGGTTCGTACATCGCGAGCCTCATCTGTGATGGATGCCGGTCGAGAGGCGTGATACGTCATCGGCGCGGATGCCTCGAGTCGGCACGGTAGCTCCCGGCCCCCAGCTCAGGCTCGCCAACACGGATGCCGAGCCCACTTTTTACGCACATCTTCCCTCCACACACATACATCAGACGATGAGAACAGATAAATCCTTACATACTTAACAATACATTCCCGAAACTGGGCGCTTTATTTTTCTTTCACTCTCGGATTTATCAATGTAAACTCGTTAAATAATTTATCTTCGCGTTTATTAAATCTGTCTTCAAAGCTGCGTCTTTTTAATTCAACATCATCCGTCTCTTTGATAAGAAAATCTTAATGAAATCCGCTTGTCGGGCCCCGCTCCCTACATAAAACATTACCCCCCGCTGAGACGTGTCGTGCTTCGTTCATCATATCATCTTTATCGTATTAGTCTGCATTTCTAATTTACCTTTTATCTCGTCATTAACATTGTGTTTTGTATCCATGAAACTCGTGACCGACAAAATACTGCCTCGATATGGTCGGTGCGGCTTAAATTTGTCGCGTGCGTTTTTGCGGCGACTTTTAAAAGTTTAAACGTGGTTTGTTTTCGTTGCGTCGTAAAATAAATCATACTTGTGGTTCTGTGGTACATTAATCATGTTGCATGTTGTTGCGGGCGCGCTGTTGTTCGGTAATTGTGTCGGTTTCGGTAGCAGAGATGAAGGAGGGCCGGCTTTGATGAACGAAATAAAATCTCGCTTTTCGGACGTTTCATTGTTTACAATTAAGGTATGGTTAAATTAAAGCGGTATGCGATCACAGTGGCGCATTTTTGACTTGAGATTTCTAGTTCACTTATAATTTGGATAATAAGTAAAAATATTAAACGGTAAGTAAGTTAATACTTTTTGAATTTAATATCGTGTTTCCTAAATGAATATTTCGCCCGCAGACCGCACTCGTCTGACTGCATCTTAAGGCTTTCGTCTAGATACTTTTCGACGTCGAGCCTTGCTTTAGTCCTGAATGGCCTATTTAAGCCAAATCGTTGTTTTTTATTTGAACATCAGAAGCAAGATTCGTTCTGACGTTTATTCCGGCCCAAGCTACGATTTTCCTTGACGATGTTTAGTAATCACCATTCATTAGTTCCACGAGCAATATCTGAATAATTTGTTTATTTAAGTGAACAGGCAGTTTTCTCTTAGACTCGCTCAAGGTTTAAAATGCGGAGGTAGCAAAACAATACACAATTATTCAGTGATTCGAGGTATTTGTATAGCTTTAATTACTGTTACGAATGTATGTATATTTAATATGAGACGACTAAATTAAACTCTATGCGACTAAAGAATAAGTTTGTTTACTTTTGAAGTTATTTGTACATACATACATACATATACTTATTTGTAGTTATAACCTATAGGTAAGACACGACACCAATCACTACTTGACATAATACGCCAACCTGAAATTCTAGATAAAAGTGATCACTGCATGCTTAAAAAGAAAATTAGTACTTGCAACAATGTTTCGAACCACCCTTAAAAATGACACTTCACCCTTAACTTACCTACGTAGTTCAATTTCAATGGCACTAAGATAAGAAGGGGCATAGTACCTATAGAGTGGAAAGCTTGTTGGGCTCGACTGTACGATATTGCTAATCAAAGGCTCTGTACAAAATCAAAGGCGACACAACCTCCTGTAGGGTTGCCACTTGCTCGAGGCGCGCGTGAGTCGCCCGCCACGCTACCGCGACAGCGCCGTTTTTACCGCACTCATTGTCTCACCAGGCGGTATATTGAACTTGTTATTCGAAGCACAACATAATTCAAGAATTAAAGCTTAATTTGGTCTTATCGATGTTTTCGAAATTAATCAATGCTGCCCAATAATTTTTTAGCCTCTAAATGAATTAAAAGTACAATAAGACTTGATTTCGTTCTGAATTTATGTACGATGTTATCTAGGTTTCGGAATGGAATTTAGCAATGGGAAGAGACGAAATTATATTTATTAAGGATGCTAAAGTTTGCTGAGTGTAAGTTTAATAAAAACGTAGCATCTTTTTCGTCGTCATGTCTTCAAATAAGGAAATCTTACTGTTAGTTATAGAATTTAGTAGCTAGTAGAGACAATACCATAAGTGGGCGTGATATAATGATCTAAGAATAGTGTTATTGGTTTTATATAAGTTCAAAACAGTGATTGATTACGTAAAGTTAAACCGTATCTGTCTTAAAAGTCGTAAAGGCGTCGCTCGTTACCTTGTTAGGGGTGTGAAGTGTTGACTGAATGATTTAAGTCAATTGAATCTGAATCTTTACCAATGATTCTTTTTTCGTTCATTTCCTTTTGGGTTCCCATAAAATCAACGTCTCAACCTTGCCATTGAAAGGAAAATTATTTTCAAGGACTAATAATACAGATGTAATATTGATTAGTAGGTAAGTTTTGAGTGAAATATATTGTTTTTTTTATTAGTATCCATTACCTGTTGTCTAAAAGTGAATAAAACTAGTGTAAAACATAAGTTAGGTAGTAAAATTCATTGGCCTAATATCTAGCGAATCAACCTACGTACTATCTGTTATGTGACTCATCGAATAAGTGATTCAAATGAACAATGAATAAACAGATTGAACAGACCGACATCCCTAGTTCAGTATACTCCTGGGGTTTGACGAGATTGGATTTTACATTGTTTCTGTCACACCGGAGATTTTTGTGCACGACATCATCGCTTTTTATGCCACCTACTCGGAACGAACCGTCATAAAACTGATGCACAGAGACTACAATAAAATGCCAATGTTTTCGACAACATAGGTTCGCTTGTTATTCGGTAGTCAAACTTGTAATTGCATGGAAACGAGCACCGCATTGTTACAAACTGTGAAGCGGTTGAACAGTCTATATGTCTGTCTAGCTAGTCTTCTGTACATAGTTTGATAGCTCAATTAATGAGCGACTGGCGGTGGCGGGCTGGGGCGAGGCGACATGAGCGCACATTGCACGCTAGGCTCTGATTGAATTCTTGGCAAACACCGCGCTCTTATCCTCACTTCTGACTTTAGATTTCCTGGATCTGTCGAGGACGTGTTACAATTTCAATTTCTGCAAAATTTTTGGGCATAAAAAGGAAGGACACCCGAATAAGTAATTTGCGTAAAATATTGCCAACCCTAAATGCAGAACAGACAAATATGAAAGATAAACTTGAACATTAATTATTAAAGAACTTGCACCTTTCAAGTTTCAAAGATTAATACGGAAAGTTGTTTTTTTCGCAAGATTTTAACGAGATAAACCGTCGTGGAAGTTTCGCTTTATTGTTGCACGACTCATCCAGAGTCTGGGGCCGAGTTTATTGACCATCGCCAACTTAGCTCCCACCCAAGTACGCCACTTTGACTAACTTTAACTCCGTGAAAGCTATGGGCCGGAAAGCCTCCTTTTCTTTTTATATTGCAAAAGTTCTTTCATACGTGTTTTTAGGAAAACATTTTTTCTTTAATCTTATATACAAACTGATAGTTTGTAATTTTGAAAGGTTTATTTCCTTATTCGAGTATGAGGCTGTTGGAATTCGTTGGCAGTCTGCCTGCCTTAGCGAATTGTTGGTGCCGACGCGAGGCCGCGTCTGACAACATCTGTAACCAGCAGCCGACCGGCGGCATTTCGCTGCAAGCCTCTGCACCAACTGGGGATTATTTATCTAAATTTAGAACAGTTAGTGCCACGAACAGTTCCAGTGATTCACGTATTGCACTTGCAGTGTGTGCTCTTGTGGCGGCAATCCGGACTGGCTTGAAAGGGGTCCTAGCCGACACGCTCTTTGATCAATATTTACTTAGCATTCTCTTCTCCAATAGATCTTAGTCCTTTGTGACCAAAATAAGTCGGTTTTAGATTTCAATCAAATGGTCACCGTAGTGGTAGGGTGCTGATGTATTCTTGCATTATGCTTTTAGAAATGAGAAAGGAATTAATCTACGAATACTCGACCCCATGATTTGAAATTTTTTTAGGGATGGTTCGGACTTTCGAACTGAAGAACTTTTACTATGCAAACCTGAAAATGCAAAAAAAAACAAATCAGCTGTTCATACTTTTGAGTCGACTAGGTAGAGGCATTGCAGTTTAGTATGGGACAGTTTTTTTTTCGTTGTTTCAGTTTTGCACACATAGAAAAAGTTGTTCAGTTTGATGGTCTGAACCACCCTTAGACGTTTGTCGAAACATTTCAATTACCTGGACTTGCCTTGAACATTTTGCAGTTCGCAGTTTCATGCTAACTATAGATACTTACTTACCTGTACCTGTCTGCGGTAATATCGCAAGATGACTACCTGAAGTTCTGTTTACCAATCACTAATTAATATCTAGTTTGTGCCAAAGTATTTCGTTTGTTATTGTTACTTCGTGGGCTGTCCCATACATTTGGGTAGAGTAGGTTTTTTTGGAACAGCAGATTTGTTTTGGGCTTTTTCGATGTTGGTCCCATAGAGAAAGTTGTTCAGTTTGATGGTCTGATCATCCTCTTAAAAAAGTGTCAGCATATTAAGAAGGACCCTGTATATGAAGATCAAACCAAAAGCTTACACCCGTATTCTTAGTTGTTTCATTGAGGCTTCCTCACTCGAGTCGAGGACGTTTTTGACAGTTTTGTCATACTTACATATAATGTCAAAAACGTTCTCCACTCGAGTGAGGAAATGTCAAGTAAACTACTAAGAATACGGGTGTTAGTCAACACTTCGTATTTTTTTTTACCTTATGTTCTCGTAGATGTACCTAAGGCTAAGGCTTCTTGATGAATAGACGGGACCTACATTATGCAGGGAGGCGCGCTGCCGCCTGCCACTTCTTCACGTGCATTCTAAAACTTTCAAGTCGCTCCTCTTTTTTTTAATACTAACTTAAGTCCGCAGCTTTCCTCGCTTTGTCATTTCTATAGTTTGAGCTTAGATTATCAAGATAGACAGTCAAAGCTACGAAAGCGTCGAAAAAAATAGGAACCAGTACTGGTTCCAAAACCCTATACATATACACGCACACATACATAATTAGTATGGCGCCTCACGCACACCAACCTAAGAAAGTTAGCCCCTTTTGTTTTATACGGAACAAGTGTGAGGCTCATTCTATACATATACTTTTTCTAAGAGTTTGAGTATTTTTTCCTTCTTCCATCACATCAAAAGCCAGTTCATATCTAACTATGGAAAATTCTAAACAATCTTTCTAAAAACAAAATGCGACAGGCTCCAGGCAGCCGTCGGTCAAGTTCGGTTAAGAGGATGATCATACCATTTAACTGAACAACTTTCTCTAAGGGAATCAATATAGATATCGCGAAAAGAAATTAGCTGTTCCCTGCAAAGCTGCTATTCGACCCAAATGACATAATTTCTTTGGCAAGTGTTGCCAAAAAAAATCAGCTTAGGAAACCGTTAGCATATAAAAAACAACCCTATAATTATTGTGACAGTTCTGTCCGAGCCTTGTTATTCAACATGTCTCTACTTTGTCATTTAATGTAAATTTTGCCTTTTACCGTTCCTCCATAAACATTGACTAACAATAAAATAATAAAAAATGTACGGTGGTGGATCTCGTTGTTACAGCCGCAAAAATCTAAAAAGATGATAGTTTATTTCACAAAATAACCAACTTTTTATTTACATAGGTATTATCTAGAGTTCACAAAAAATTAGGCTTAAAGGTATCATAAATATTTTAGCATCTCTCCAACGGCATCATGATAAAATTCCGACGGTAACAATAGTCATACGGCACGGACTAACCTTCGTTCCATTCCACCTTCAAATTGTCAAGGGAATCGCTCGAGTCGCCAACTTTAAAGATATTCAGCGAGTGTCGAACTCCTGGGGGAGTGATTACGTGCCTGCATGACTTGCTTTCACCTGTAGTGCCGTGCCTCCTCTGGGTATTGCCGTTTAGTCAAGTAATGTGTTATTGTTTTAGAGTTTAAATCCTTAAATAATTATATGGGTGGACCCATCTTAACTATTATAAATAAAAAAATAAAATAAAATAAAATAAAATAAAATAATTTTATTTCGGATAACATGACCCATATTACATTTCACATTAATTAATTAATAAATCAATAAAAAACAATTCAGAACAGCAATAATATTTGTTAGTAAAAAACCGTATTATAAAACCGTAAAATCATGAGAAATAAAAAAGTAGCGGTTCTCTTCATGTAAATTCAAATAACATTCGATAGCGCGATTTAAAAACGTGCAGCGCCATCTATTGACCAAATTGTTAGTTTGTTTGTTTGTTCGCGCATCACGCAAAAACTACTGAACCGATTTTGATGAAACTTTGTTTGATAGCTTATAATCTGACTTAAAATCTGGTACATAATTTGTGCGGACGAAGTCGCGGGAAAACACTAGTGTGTCATAAAGGAGTATCGGTTTTACATACATACATACATATTCTCACCTACTGGGGTAGGCAGAGACAACGGAACGCGACCTGCTACGATCCTCACTAGCTTCCTCCACATTCATTAGTCCTTTCAAGCATGCTTGTCGGTATTGTATCGGTTTATCTCGAAAAAAAATCTGCTGTCCCATTTTGGTCGAGAGTATATAGCAGTTTTATATGGAACAGCTCTTTTTTTTCTCATGCTCTTTCGATGTTGTTCTCATAGAGAAATTTGTTCAGTTTGATGGTCTGATCATCCTCTTACAAAACCGTTATTATATTAGGTTGGTCTCGACTTTAGATGTATCTCCGTACAGGAATTTACGTAATCACGTTATCTTCCTTGAACGTGAAGAAAAGACAATCAAACACACATTTGACATTTCTAAGATATCAATATTAGAGAATTGCAATATGAAAACTTAGTTTAAAGATCGTACATAATCTGAGGTTAGTTTGTAAAAAGTCGGTACTAGTCTTTTCTTGTCTAAAATGTTTTTCCTTTTTATATTTGCTGTAAAAGACTTCTAGTTTTACGTTACTCTCTCTGGCAGTAGTAGCTCCATGTACTTACTAACACAGTAGCCTCTGATTCAATTTCCACGGTCGACTGCAAACTGCTGAGAGGCGAAAATCTGTGTGGAAGAAGGCATCGTTCGTACATCAAGGGCCGCTGACAACGACACGTTCTAATAGAAAATTTTCATATTCATAAGGACGTGGTAAATTTGCATATAAAACGAGCAACTTCGCCTCCCCTGACCCGCTGTGATGCTGGAGCACCCTGTTTTCTATTCTCTCGCCTTGTAAGAAGTCAGCAAGACTCCCGACACTTAACAAGACTTAGAAATTCCGATTGTTAAATTTATTCTACTTACATTTTCGATTAGTTCTCAGCATCAATTCGGTATGTCAAGTTTTTTTTTGTCTTCATTTTTATATTTTTTATGGACAGAAGACATAATTTTAAGATACCTATTTCATTCTTATTGCGATTCATCGAGTTTATCAATATAAATTTAATTTTTAAATTATTTTGAACTGTAATCTCTAAGTGCAAAAATGGTGGAGAGAAAATAATTCGAACTCCATGGAGAAAAACTACATACAGCTGTATTTAAAAAAAATAAAACCTACCTCCTCTTTCTAACTCTATGCTGGAAAAAGATACGGCAACATCAAATGTCAAATTCTGACATTGTGAAAGTATTTTTTTTTCTTAATAGCCTGTTATTCTATGTTGATTTTATGTTTACCAAGGAGTTCAGAGGTATGCCAGTGACGTCACTGCACGGACCGAAAAACGACGTTATTTTATGAAAAATATCTGTAATCCTTTCATTTTAAAATCTCGGACATAGTAAATATGATTATTGAGACAATTTATCTCGAAATGGTTTTCAATTCAGCCCTCCAAAAAAAACTTGACATACCGAATTCTGTAAGCTTGTTTTGCGTCGGATTACTATAAAACATAACAAATGCTGGTTGAAAACCTAAAAGGGGTTTAAAAGAATAATCAATGGATGCGGCGAAAGCGTTGCTAATTGCGCTTGGCAAAAACGCAACGCGTAAATCCTTTTTTGATCGCTTTTGTGACGTTTGTTTGTTTTTTGCAACATTTTGTGAACGATGATATACGATTTGTTTTGCGATTGTATCGTTGTAAGCATTGTATACGACGTCAGCATTTCAACAGATTTTGTTATACGAGCTATTGATGCGAATTTTCGTCTCACTTGATTTTTTTCGATATAAATATGTACCTACTACAATATTATATTCCATTAGAAGTGATCCGGTCCTCTATTTCAATAAGGAAGTGCGTCTTAAAATTTTAATGCTCTGACAGATTAGTAGACTATACAGGCTGTAAAAATAAATGCGTTAAATATCTAAGGGGGTGCTTCAGACCAGTATTTTACACCCTGTATATTTATAATGTCTCACCACATGATACAGGTAACTGGCGCAAGTTATTATATAACATATTGGAAAACAATGCAGTTTTCTCGTATTTTACTTGCATAAATATCTCTGATTATCCCCTTGGGGAATATAGTCGTGAGTATATTTTCATAAAATATCTATTTGCTGACGAGAGTGAGTGGCACCCTTATTTCTCAAAGAAGAGAATTTCCAATACGAAATCCAATAATTGCAAACAAATATTTTGAAAGAGAAAATATTTTTTAGCGATCTGAAGTTGAAATAACACGATTTGGCAATAACAAGATTAACAAGACTTCCTCTTGTACTTTATTTTGATGTGATAGACAAACTATGATTACTTTATTTGAACTCTGATTCCTCATCTAATCATTTTGTGATTTGATTTTAGAAGAATATTTTTCATAGATCAAAATACGTCATAAGAAAGGCAATTATGTTAAGTTATAAAACAGTTTTAACTGCCACTCGTTACGAGTGACTTTAGGCACAGCTTTAGGTGCAATCGGAATTTGCACATAAACTTTAGATATAAAAATAAAGGCATAAAGTTAAGCCTTGCCTTTATTTATAATACAATTACGTATGAGACCTAAACAAGATGTCGAACTGATATTTATAAGTCTTGCAGATATGTGCATCCAAATGTTTTTTAGTTATTTTAATGAAGTACAGCCACAGTCGGTCAATGTAGATACTTGTCCAACTTCTAAGTAGATAGCTTTCTTCTAAATTAAGTTTTAATGAATCCGGTCACAATGTGGTATGTAAGACACATGGGTGGTGGTGGTGTGGTGTGGTACATTTGACATGTAAAATTATTTTTATGAAATAAATGAATATGAATAAGTAAGTACGTAGGTAAGTTATTGCCTGTAGAATCCCACTGCAGGGCAAAGGCTTCCTTTCACGAATAAGGGTGAGAGGGAGTGGGCCATACTCCACCACACGGGCCCAGTGCTTGTTGGTGGAGGCAAGTTAGTGGTCAACTTGCTGTCAGAGAATTTTCAAGCCGCCTTAATAGGCCTCTGACCTGGCTTAACGAATAGTTACAAACGCCATCTGGCGGAACTATCCGAGACCAACTGCTTAACGTGTCATCCGAAGCACGGAAACGCTCGAGATGAAATACCACTAAACGGTCACCCATCCAAAGACTGACCGGACATGACGTTTTCCAATACCGAAGCTCCACTACGCCAACGAGCGCTTCATGTGGTATGTAAGTAAGTCATAATTACGGTACCTGCTATCAATATTCTATAGGCTCCTTCTTAATATGCTGACACTTTTTAAAGGGATGATCAAAGTGTGAAAAAAGATCTGCTGTACCATACAAAACTGCAAACCTACTCGAGCCGAATGTATGGGACAGTTGATTTTTTATCGCGATTTAGATGTTGGTCCTTTAGAGAAAGTTTTTCAATTTGGTGGTCTGATAATCCTCTTAAAAAAACTGTCAGCATATTAAGTTGGATCTTGTATACTCCATTTCAAAAGCAACGTTTAATCAAAGTCTATTTTGAATTACATAAACAAAGTTTTGAAAAACGTTCTCTCACTTATTCTTAAAACATGCTTTATAGTCCATGATAATAATATCTCGAATAGTATATTCTTTCTGATAAATAAATTATATTTGCTAATTAGAATCACAGACTTAAAAGAAGAACCAGATGTAATCTCGTCTAATCATGAGTGAAGCACCCATTTCTTGCGTGTGCGTGCTGTCACGCGGTACATAATGGTGACGGGTTGTAGTACCTGCGCCTAGAGCTACTGCATCTGTGTGAGTGTAGGTTCCTTGTAGAACAAACGAGATTGTATTACCTTGCATGCTTCACATCTTTTTAGTGCAATAGTCGGTCCGTATTTCTTTCAAGTCCGTGATTAGAATTAGCCAAAAAGCTAAATATGAATCGGAATATCTTTTTGTCCTTATATGGAATGAAGTATAGCTTCTAACTAGGCTGATTACATAATTCTTTCTGTGTAAAAAAGAGATAACACATTAAATTCTTCAATGTAATGAATCTGTGAAAAAGCGTCGAGACCGCTGAACTTCCATTCGTCATGCCTCGTAAATATGTCCGTTATTTACCCACATTTGCTACAATACAATAAAAGAAAAGTAATAATGTTTTAGTATGAAATCGTGACCGTTTTATCGCTCACTAATCGATGCGAATGGAGGTCGAGACCATTCTACAATTTCATAGAATATCATATCTTTAAAATTGGAATATCTTTTATCGTGTGATTAAATAGACACTCTGGCTAGATCTTTAGAACACATTTCTTAAACTCAGTGTTAAATAAAGCAGAAACATAAACGATGTTTCTGCGTAAAAAAAATCAAAGTCAATATCAATTATTCAATATTAGGAGCTTGAAGCACACTTTATTAAACGTCAAATCTTTTTTAAAGCTACCACCGCGTCGGAACGTGTTGTCGCTGTAGAGAAGTAAATGAACTATAAGTTAGTGACCTCAGACCCAAGCATTTTGAGCATTTAAATAATCATCCAGTTTATTTAGTTTGTTATTTTGTAGGTAGGTTTAGGTACATTTAGTTTGAAAATGAATACCGAACGTTCACAGAGCAGTTGGTGGCAGCATCACAGCCAGTTAAAGGTAGACAAGCGATTCTGAAAGACATCTCATTCGAGATCCAATTTACGCCGCTCTCGCCCTGCTGGCAGCAAACCGCAGCGCACATAATCCAGACGCGGTGTTGACTCCGCAAACAATTCATTTCAATTTCAATCCAGTGCGCCGGCATCCCTGACCACGGTCAACATTCACCGGCCAGCTGTAGCGGACCGCTCTCTATTTGATTTGAACTGTTCACTTTCATCCGCACACTTAATTACACTAGAATCTAATATTCGAATTCATTACCTCTCTTATTTTCTAGTGGTTTAGTTTATCCGCTCTCAAGCTAGGATGCAAAATTGTTAGATTACTTTAAGGCGTATCTGCCCTGGACCACGACTCTCCATACTAATCGATGCGAACGAGCGCGTGGCTCCGGTCAGAATTTAGCTGTTTTCTTTGAAAAATTAGATGATTTTTTATTAATTTCTAAAAAGTAAGAAAACCACATCATTCTAAATTGTATTGTGAACAATATTGTACATTTTCATTTTCTTCCGATTCAAAATGTAAGAGTAAAATGGTTACAACTGGAAAAAAGGGGTGACTTTAGAGTCCCTTTTCTTCGGTTTTATTCATTAAAATAGATTTCTAGAAAAACCACATCACTTATCATATCCTGTAGATGGTTCAGTTTATTTTTCAGCTCAAAAAGTGCCATAGTTAATGAATAAAATGGTTACAAAATTACCCAAAACCGGCAGGTAGCCCCTTTAACCTTGTTGAATTACTTCTGAGGATATCGTCTTCCAGGAATTCCTTTCTGTGATATACTCCGATGATTTTTTTCTAGTACGAGTATCATCTCATCTATCATTCACGAATTTGAGATATACATACGTAATGTTGTGTGAAGTTAAATTTAATTAATAGTTTCAGTGACTTGACATTTCAATAGCATTCGCCAGACAAGAAGTTAGAGGTCAGAATGTCACAAGCTATACTCGAAATGCAATTCTCTTTCTATCCTTCCATCAAGATGAAAATATTGAAATATGTATTTGCGATATCAGTAGCGAGCCTGGAAACATGCTCGCGCGCGGGTCGTGTGAAAATATGATTGCGCACAACAATGCTTTCGTGACTCCCGATGCGATTTTGACTACAGATTAATACGCTGACATAAATTCCCTTGTATTTATTATCGATTGGAAGGAGGATCTAGCAGTTGAACCGTAATTTATGTAAGTTCAACAAAGATATACAGTCATTGCTTATCTTAGCCGTTGGAGATAGATGTTTTGCTGTATAGACAAAGAGTTTCGAACTTGAACAGAGTCAGCATTTACTTTTTAAATCAAACAATTAGCAACTTTTAATTGGTTAAACAGAAATAAAACTTGTTAATTGCATGCGAAGAGGAATCCTGGCTGGTGGGGCCGCGCCTGGCTAGAGTGGCACTCGAGCGCAGTCGCTCCTCATTGCTGCTGCTGAATTGATAATGTACGTGTCAAATGCTAACTTAACCAATCAGGCTCTTTGCCCGTCCGCATTTGTGGTACGCCATTAGCTGCCTTAAGACCATTGTAATAGTCATTAATTTGATTTGTATAAGCCATTGTCATCACGACTTCAGGTGATATTTGTGACGTTTGATTTAAATTCTTACTACGTAGGTAATCTTTGCAAACGCAGGCATTCGAACAAAGAGCATTAAACTCTGCTAAAACTAATAGGTTAATCAAAAGTAGGAGAAAATTCTGTAGTCCTGCCATGGATTTTAGAAATAGACAGATGGTAAGAAGGATTGAATTAGGTAATCAAAAGAAACCTAAACGTAAGAAGAAACTACCTGTACTATAGGGTTTTGATCTGATTGGCTCCGACACTAACTCTGGCATTTATCGAGCTTGTTATGTGAACAGAGGATGCTTGAAGCTTTTTGCCGTAAAAACGAGCCGTTCATGTTACACAACTACCTCTAAGACATGCCTACAGGCCATTATGTCCTTTAACAATGTGCCTGCCCGTGCCGGATCCTTTGACGCGTTCTGTACAAGCAATTAGCTTCTTATGACGACGCCAGCAGCCACTCGAACGATCCTCAAATCGTGTCTTTATGGATTGCAAACCTCTTCGATTTGTATTTGTTCCATTCCATCGTAGGAAATACTTCATACTACGAACTAAATTACATAAATAAATCTCAAACTTACACCGTAAAAGTGTGAATGAGAACTTTGAAGCAAAAAAAACCTTAGTTGACGTAAATCAGAAATTTCTTTAGTGTCGCGGTCGGTTTAAGTTAGCTTCGGCTAAAGTAACATTGCCTTTCGTTTAGAGAAAAGAAAAGCAAGCGAGTTTGCGGTCATTTTATTTTACCACTCCGTTATATAAGAATGTATTAATGAGTTTTAAAAGCTCAGCTTTTAACGTAGAATCGGTAGTTCCACCATTACGAGTCCTTTGTCTTTGTGTTCTACTTTTAATTCGACAAATGTGTTGATTCACCGCTTTAAATGGACCGAATTTAAATAAACTGTTTTTTTAATTAAACTTTGGGACAGCTTTGCTTTGTTTACTCTCTAAAAATCTGGGTGGAGTGCACAACACAACACTGCTAGTTCTAGTATGTGGTTGTGTTCCCACTTCCCAGTGCCAAAATTCAACAAGTCGAGTGTTTTATCCGGACCCGCATGATTGTTGTCCCGTTTTCTCTATTTATCTTCGTTAACGTTTGCTTGCATTGTTTGTTCTTATTTACGAGATAGATTAAACAGACACAGTCGGAAGACTTGAATCGTATGAAATCAAGATATTTGCGCATCGATAACCTCGATGTTAAAAATGTATAAATGACAAAACAGGGATCAACCGGTTCAAAGGATTTAGTCGAATAATGTCTTGCGCTGAAACATTACAGATTGTTTTAAGAAGTTAATTAAGCGTGCTGTTTAATGTTTCGCAAAACATACACGAGTACGCTGAATCAACAAGAACGCCGCACGTTTGTAAATATTTTTCTGTCAAAATGGAAATATTTGAAATTACCTTTAAAGATAAAATTGAATATTTTAGTTTGGTACGTGTTCGAAATGTGTTTTATAGTAGTAGAAAACGATGCACGAGGAACGAATCTGCGGCGTTTAGAGGGCGGATACATCGACTCCAGCCAGACCGCCATCGCCATTACACAGGGAATATTAAACTCGGCGAGACGTGCACCCACACTATCTATGCGACTACTATACGAGCCGATTTATTCACAACTTACCAACAACATTTTCATGCATCCAATATCTCTGAATTTTTGATCGTTCCGTGTTTCAGAACGTTTTCTCGATCAGTATTTTTACCACAGAGGACAGAAAGGAGCAGAGGCGTCGCCAGGGAATTAGGTCTGTCGCCATTATACAGGGTGTTAGGGTAAACAGTTGTACTACTTAAGGGGTGAAACTTATAAGAAATTCCCAAAAAAATTTCGACTTTTCATACACACGATCGATCAGCAGATTGTATTTAGCATGGAAAGTCCAATTTCTTTTTGCGAATTTCCTAATGTTTCTTAGGGAAAATGGTTCAGTATCGTGGGTACAACCATCCGTTAAAGTAATGCAACTGTTTACCATAACACCCTGTGAGCGTGGCCTACGATGCTCGGTTCGAAGCGGACTGCCATTAGTTTTGGTGAGAGGGGTTTTATCAATAAAATATCTTCCTGGATTCGGTTTTAGGGGCGAAACCTGTGCGCACCCGTCTTTTCTCCCTGCATGTTTTGCGACACCTCCGCTCTTTTCTGTCCTCCGTGATTTTTACTATCTTAATAGTCTGTATGACTGTCGGATAGTGTTGGAGGAAGATGATTTTTGCGGGCACACGTCCCTTATCCCGCCTTTTTCGTGTAGCTGAGCTATTGCGGCCGCCATCGCGCCAGCCATCGAGGCGGGTGGGAGCTCGTTAGGGACCGGCCACTACGATAAATCGAGTTTCCAATGCCTACTCTTATTGTCATTCGGTTTAGGCAGCCACGTATTTCGACTTACTATTTATACGATGCCTTGTCTTCACTTATTTGAGCGAGGAAATTCAAGTAGACTATTTTTAAGACTCCACATTTTGTTCAGTTTCTCTTGTCAAACCATTATTTGGTGCCGGCGCTATAATAATGACATCCGTATAAGAAAATTTACAATTTCTTAGATACGTGATAAAAATAGGAGTAGAAACTAATGGAATGAGGAAAAAACCATCCACTCCCACTTAATGAATTAATTTGATACGGCTAAAGGAAAAATGTGATCTTAAGATTAACGAGGTAAAGAACTTAAATAAATAACGCTGACAAGCACATAAGGTAGGTCTATGTACACATGGTGACAGATCAACCTACTCATAGTTGAACTCTATGTTCATGGACACAGAGTTATGAGTCAGAGGAGGTCAGAGGCCGTAAGGCGGTTTGAATACACTCTGACACCAGGGCTTGCCCACACGATTAGAAGAAGAAGTAGGTTGATCTGTCGCCGAGTGTACATTGTTATTATGTCAATCGTAAGCTACACTGCTTTTTATCATGGAAATCATACAACAACGACATAAATACAAGGTGTTACTAAAACTGAACAACTTTCACTATAAAATATCTGATGTTCTATACTAAACTACAAATCTACTCGAGCTAAATTTATGGAACAGATGATTTTTTTTTCGCGATTTCGTTATTGGTCCTATAGTGAAAATTGTTCAGTTTGATGGTGTAAACTACCCCCTTAAAAGTTTTAAATGTTTATTTTTACTTTTGTAACACCCAGTCAGTATATATACTCGTAACATCCATGACCACCGGTATTCGAACCTAGGACCTGGTTAGGAGTCCGGTGGTAGCCATTACTTGATTACACCAGCCGGGTCATCGACTAGCTTCAATTAAGGTCAGTTTCAGTTTTAAACAAGCATAAGCATATGCTTACGACTATATTCCCCGAGGGGTAGTCAGAGATATTCTGATACCTCAGAAAATCCACGTGTCGGAAGTATGTCGTACCGAAACTCTGTCCAGTGTCAGTTTTAAACAAGATTATCATTTTCGTAGTTACTAAGTAACAATGTCCCTAAAATAACTTTAATAGGTGTTGGGTGAGATTAACTCTTGAATGGCGATCAGAAACCGGACGGTGTGCCGAAGTCCTCCAAACTTTACCAATATCCTTCTGTTCCAGTTCGGTCTTGATCTCGTTTCCACTAGCTATACGACATGGTCGTAAGGTACTTTATACTGGTTAGATTTTGATTGTACAACTGAGTTCGATGGCCAAAGCAATCTTAGACCCTTTTGTTTTTCTTGGCTTACAATAATATGGATAACTTTTTTATGATTATTATAAAATATTACTACAACGGGACACAATACAATGTCCTCATGATGATATTGCCAGTATTCAGATATACAAGGTGTTACAAAACTACAAATAAACATTTAAGGGGGTGGTGTAGACCATCAAACTGAACAACTTTCACTATTGGACCAATATCGAAATCGCGAAAAAAAATATTATGTTCTATACTCTACAAATCGACTAGAGCTAAAATATGTATGGGATTTAAAATTATTTTTTTCTCGATTTCGATGTTGGTCCCATAGAGAAAGTTGTTCAGTTTGACGGTCTAAACAACCCCCTTATGAGTTTTAAAAATTTATTGTTACTTATGAAACACCCTGTATAGGGCCTTAATATGCTGACCCTTTTTTAAGGGGATGATCAGACTGTCAAACTGAACAACTTTCTCCTGTGGCACCAACATAAAAATCGCGAAACAAAATCTGCTGTTCCATACAAAACTGCAAACCTACTCGAGCCAAATGTTTGGGAAAGCTGATTTTTTTTTGCGATTTCGATGTTGGTCCCATAGCACAATGATGTTCAGTTTGATGGTCTGATCATCCTCTAAAACTGTCAGCATATTAAGTCGAAATAGTACATTTCGCTAGCTATAACGCGTCCAACTTAATATGCTGAAGGGGATGATCAGACCATCAAACTGAACAACTTTTCCCGCTTGTATGAAGCATTCGTTCTGTAACGATATTTATTCATGTGCTCAAACTGTCCAGAGCGTAACAGGCCACTTTTATTGGACTTGAAAAGATTTTTATCTAAGACAAGACTTATGTTTCTCCATTTGCATGTAATAAGTTTATTAAAAATATTTCTCAAATGCACGACCCTTTTGCACATATTAATTTGCAAAACCTCGTCAAAACCTCAAATAAAGTTTACATAAGGTGTTGATATTTTATGCGCAAACATATCCGGGAACTTTATTGCGATCGGTGTAAATATTGAAATCCTTCCATTTCGAGATACGTAAGCTCATTTTACGAGTATTGTGTGTATGTTGTTTTTATTACTTACCGATATACGAGTTTATACACATTTGTGCTTAGTTATCGCCTTAGATTAAACGAACATAAGAAGATGCCTGCTAAATTATAAAATGTCAAAATTTATTACCCGCGCACAGATCCGTCAGATCCTATTATTTAACATCATCAGCGTTTAATTTGTTACCCGACTGCGCGACGCAAAGAAAGAATGTGTTTAACAGCCTATGTATGTATGTAAATGTTTTCCTTACTGGTCCTGTGCTACTTACTTACACATACGCCAAAAGCCTTTCGTCCTTTTAGTCGGGGAAATATACGGATTTTTGTATGTAGTAGGTTGCATTAATTGCACTTTAGGTGATAATTTGGAATATAAGTAGTATGTCAATACCTGGAAAACATAAATTCTTAATAATCCCCGGTTTCCAAAACATTAAATTTAGGTATGCACAAAAAATGGAAAACTGAAAAAAACTTTAGAAATAAGCTTGCCCTTTGTACATTTATATAGACTTTAAAGTATTTCTCATTGTGCTGAGCCTATACAGGGTGAATTTGATATTGAATGAATTTGATAGGCAGCGGCGGCGTTTGCAGTTTAGTATGGGACAGCAGTTTTTTTGCTCCGATTGGTTTGCTCCCATCGGAAAAGTTGTTCAGTTTGATGGGTAGACTCTTAGTTTAAAAGGATGCTAATGATATCAATTTCACCCTGTATAACCACGAAATCTCGATAAAAGTGACAGTAGTTCAAACAATTTACTAAAGTGTATTTAATTGTGGAAGCTTGTAATTGGCCTATAGCTAACTAAATTTGTGAATTATTTGTTTTATAGCTGTAAGCTCCCCAAATAAAATAAAATAAAATAAAATAAAAATAAAATAAAATAATGCAATCTCAAACCGTATTTTTCCTAGACTATTTCTTTTACTTTATATCGGCAACAATGTTTCTAACACTCCTCATCTTACAGTCTTCATTTCTCTAGCCAGGTATATTTCAATCTTAGATTATCAAGATAGACAGTCAAAGCTACGAAAGCGTCGAAAAAAATAGGAACCAGTGCTGGTTCCAAAACCCTATACATATACACGCACACATACATATTTTGTATGGCGCCTCACGCACACCAACCTAAGAAAGTTAGCCCCTTTTGTTTTATACGGAACAAGTATGAGGCTCACTCTAGACATATACTTTTTCTAAGATTTCAATAATCTTACAAGGATGTGCATTTATTTTGTCACTGATCATGATGATCATGCCGCATCCTCCTCTTTCCTTTTTCATCTAAGGTTATCGCTGTAAATTTTATTACTTAAATCTGAACAAACGGACTAGCTGTACCGAATTGTAAATGTCATGGGAATTTACTCCTCTGTAACGCGAGAGTAAAGATATCAATAATGGATATTTCTGAACCAAGACATATAATATCTTGATAATGGTTATAATGACATGAGAGTCAATATCCAGTCTTCGTCCGTTTGGGCCAACTGAGGGCCAAGCCACAGTTTAGTAAGGACTATTGGTACTACTTAAAGTACCCGGCCCCCCTTGAATTACGTCACGTCAGGATAGGAATATGGCAGAAAATAGTGTGCAATGGTGTTTTCCTGTCTCAGTGGCAATCACAGTATCACTCAAGCTTACCTCTTGTCACGGTACTCTTATCGACAGTTCTTTGAACATAGGTTTGGTTCCAATGAAGGTATGAATTAACAAAGAAGCTAAGAATATAAAACTGTACCTCAGTCCAGTTTGTATTCAACCAATTATTAAAATTAATCCCACTAATGTCGATCGCGTAATTACTATATCGATAAAATTAACAACGTTCTGAGTCACGGAAGTGACTAATACGAGGTAGGATTTAAAAATACCAATATCGGCTTCCTTTAGTTTTGGGTAGCCCTTAAGTAGTGCTATTGTATAAATTGTTAGACCGAAAGTAGGAATCGATATGCTTTTTTGAGGGTTATGGCTTATGGGCGAATTCTGTCTTATAAATAACTAGTGTTTTCCCGCGACTTCGTCCGCACAAATTATATACCAGATTTTAAGTCGGATCATAAGCTATCAAACAAAAAAAGTTTCATCAAAATCGGTTCAGTAGTTTTAGCGTGACGTGCGAATAAACAAACAAACAAACACACAAACAAACAGACAGGCAACATTTCTAAAAAAGATTGATTTCGAGTCAGGGATACCTAAAAACCATATCGTAATCTTTTTTTTGTAAATATCTTCAATGTACAGACACACTTCAGTTACAGTTTTATAATAGTTTAGATTAGACAACATTATAATATAATAATTTGATAATCGCGGAGAACACATTAGTTGTTTAGAATCGGTCAGAACTGTAAGAAATATTGTTCAATGTTTAGTTACGAAAATAACACTGGTTCGTAGGTAGGTACTCGTTTAGAAGTTTTTTCTTCAACACACGAAAATCTGACTTCATACGAACATAGAGATTAGTTTATAGATTGTTCCTGAAAAAAATAACTGACTTTAATTGGATAGTATTGAAAATATCACCAGACTACGTTTGTATTGCAGCGCGCTTTTACGCTCTCGGAATAAACTTCTCTTAAAACCAGCAACTAATTCCCAAAAGATTTGTAGATCACGTCTGTGAACCTCTGCCTGATATCAAAAGCTAGACTCGCTTCTTCTTTCTCGACTCTTGACTAGTCTTGACACAATACTTGAGCATTGCACGGAAACAAATATCTGTAGTATTTCCTTTTGGTAGACTTAAGTTAAATCTATCTAAGATTATAATCTAGATAAGATTATATCCGATCTACAGGGTGAAATTGATATCATTAGCATCCTTTTAAACTAAACGTCTACCCATCAAACTGAACAACTTTTACCATGGGAGCAAACCGAATCGAGTAAAAAAAATGTACTGGGCCTCTACCCCGACATTCGAACTTCGCAATTGCTCGACCGTTTTGGTTCCAATGTCAACTCTATTACAATGAAGCTCGGACCGAAGCGGTCGCGATATATCGAAAATCGAAAGTCCGGGTACAGTGCCTGTTCCATAATAAACTGCAATACCTAATCGACTCAAATGTATGCAATAGCGCCAACAGCAGATTTTTTGCTCCGATCGGTTTGATTCCCATACTAACAGTTGTTCAGTTTGATGGGTAGACTCTTAGTTTAAAAGGATGCTGATGATATCAATTTCATCCTGTAGATTTATAACAACAAATTTTCTCGTAAAGTCTGCTAATGTCTATAGTTGTCACATAATTGCTACTCGATATTTTTCTCAGTGTGATTTCGAATATTTGATTTGCAGTTTTGTAGGGAGCAGTTGATTACATTTTCGCGATTTCGATGTTGGTCTCTTAGAGAAAGTTGTTCAGTTTGATGACCTATATGCAATAGTATATGATTTCCCTACGAAAATTAGGTACCCCTTCCCGCGCTTGCCGCGACGATATGGAAAAAGGCCCGAGTCCCGCGTAAGCAGAGAAATCATGGTAGAGGGTCTGACTGGTCATCCACCTGAACAACCGTCAGCATATCAAGAGTCTCGGCTCGGTCTAGTTGACCGATCACGTTCAAAATTGATTTCTTCATCCAAATCGATCGGTCTAAAAGTGCAATTACAAAATGAAAGCACTTTCGTTTCGGTGCACGACTGTCGTGTCGTGTCGTCTACACCTTCAGACTAAGCCTTAAATCCTTGGGCTTAGCGCCGAATGAAAGTTTACACAAAAGATAAACCCCATTTCGACTTCCGACGCCAACTACTTTACAGATTTGCTCTCCTATATTTCGGCGATGTATTTTTTTTCCTTTTAGGTATTACCACAGTTTAAACTTTAAAGGTTGTCCAGAATATCATGAAACGATTTTATACATTATTGAAATGTTTTCTCATCCTTATCTGTGAGAGAAGACTTTTGTTTTATACGCTAGAAGCGTGAGGCTCAACGTAGACATATACCTACATATTTTTTTAAAAAGCTAGTTTTAATGAAAGAAAATTAGGAATTAAAAGAAATATTGTCAAAGTAAATACAAAAGGCAGCCAGGCAAAGGAATCCACCACATTCATATACTAGTTAGTAGATTAGCTTTTAACTTTTCAGTGTTCTTCAAATAACTCTAGAAATAAACGTTATAATCGATAGAAAAATTTGATAATTTTGATATACGCTTTGAATCACATAATCTCTAAATGGTTTTCGAATTCATTAGTGAGTTTATTCAGGTATTTATCTCTTAGTTTCACGAGATTCCGGTCTACCTAACGATCCTCTCCTTTCATTACATCTTTCCCGTTCCTACTCATACAAATATTTAGGACCAATAAAATTATATTCAATCTACTTTATTCAAAATTAATTTATTCATGTGTATAAGTGTTAAAATTGTTTTTTTCTATTCATTTTTATGTACGTTTTTTAGGATCCCATTATTTTTACGAGCACAGACCTCTGTTTTTAGAACGCCTGCAGAGTTTTCTTACTACATTATTATGACAAGTTAAATCAACTTTCTATTAGATATTGGAAAACATTCGATTAACTCTAGTAAAAATTGCTCAGTAAAGTCGTTAATGTTGTCACAGTTTGACATCCAATTAATTTTAGGTCGGTACTTAACAATCTACTGGTTAAATGACAATAGTATAACACTACCGTAAAATTCACAACTTTTTATTTAATTATTGAATACCTTACCTAGTAAAACAACTTCATTAATATGTTTTTTAAAAAATATTGGAAAAAAATCCTAACACCTACATTAACGTTATTTACATTCGTAAGACACGGAATGACATAATAGTACGAGATTTCTTTCAACATGTTATTAAGTCAACTTTGATAGGAACGGAATAGGGTGTGAGCTAGAAACAAACTAAAAGTGAAATTGATTCACCTAGGACAGAAAATAAACGAACCAAGTAATTAGGAAAAACTAAATATTGTATTTGCAGTTTAAAATCGATTCAAACACTAGATTACGGACCAAAGGTCTTGCCTGCATCGATAATAATAAATCAAAGGAATAAATTGTCCCCTAGCACGATTTTAAGTCACGGAACTCTACCGTGAAGATTTTTCCGCGACATTTTTCTGTGTAAATATTTGTAAGGAGGTTTTATTGTCGCCTCCCTAAGGCGTGTTACTCACGACCTGGGGGAAACTTGCAGCCGCTGCGTAACTCACTAACTTTGCAGGTGTTGCTTGAAAATAACACCTTAAAAGGCCAATGACTTGCGTGACCTCCTTATGCGAAGTTTTTATTCGACTTATTGTTCTGTGACTTCTGTGTAAGGTCGGTCACCGTCTTTACTTGTGTGAAATTAAATTGAAACGTTTCCACTATTTCTACGCCTCTTAGAAGTTTCATCATCATTCATCATTTTCAGCCTGTATCTACCCACTGCAGGGCATAAGCCTCCTCCATATTTTGCCATTCTTCTCGGTCCAGGTCTTGCCTATACTTAAGAAGTTTGCATTAATGTATCCTTAAAGGTGCTACGAAAAGTAGGCCACTCATACTCAGTTGCAGAAACGTTCATTAAAGTTAATCCTCCATTTAATATCTTGCAAGCTTTTACTACGTCAACAAGGTAAAAAGTGACAGCAAGAGATTTAATTGAGGATTAACTTCAATGAGCGTTTCTGCAACTTAGTGTCAGCATGAGTCTCTTGAATCTTTTACTACGACAATGTGCAGTTTTCGGCTGTATCCTTTCGCAATTAAGGTCAAATCACAATGCACAGTTTACAATGGAATAAAACATGAATCTAACCTCGTCGTTATGCAAATTGTATGGCTAGTCAATGGTAAAATCTATGCACATGTAGTTTATTGAGCGCTGCACACCGGCGGAAGCGGCGGCGTTTGCGATCCGCGCCTACACGAACTTCCGTCTGCGCTGTCCTGAACAAATAGACCGGTACCAACTACCATCGCTGGCTCAGTGGCTCGCTGCGGCGGCCGGCCCTGTGAATGGGCGGCACTGCGGCACTCGCATGCAACCATTTACAAATGCAAATAAACTCGTCGGCGAACACAATACAGTGCGGATACCGCGTCTACCCTACCCTACCAACCGCAAAGTTGCGAGATTGTTTCAGATTACCAACGATACCGTGATATTTTGAAGAAAAAGGTAGCGTCTAAGGCAGGCATGTCAAACTCAAAGTCACTAGTGGGCCAAATGCACGACGATCGTAGAATCAGTGGGCCGCAAAGAACATAAAGAAAAATAAAACTAATTGCATCTATCGTAGAACAGGACTATTTAAAAATGACGGTACTTGTATTACAAGGACACCATATTCAGGAACATTGTAAAAAACGCTACATACCATATAAAAAGTAAGCGAGCTAAGCGAGCTCGAAATTTTTCACATCATGACTCAAAGCAGTGGTGGTGCATGAGTACCTACCTGCATCTTAGTCTGCAGGCTCGAGAGCCGCACATGACATGCCTGGTCTAAGGTATTGGATTTACCCTAAAACGAATCCCCTTTGTTAGCATTTATTTAATTGAATTCTTACAAAATGAAATGTATGTAATGTAGGGTTTTGTAAAATGATTTTAGGTCGCAATTCGGTGATCAGGTGTACGAAATAGTTGAAGCCGGTCCTTATTTAATCTGCACAATTGATGAACGAGTAGGCCTGAATCAATTTGTCTTTCCGAGAATCTAGTTTTCTTGTTTCGCAGAATTTATCTCGTAACCTTTTCCTCTCGGTGTCGAATGCCGCGTAGTGGGTACAGGGTGTGAAAATATTTCTCTCTGCACCTGCCGGCTCGCACGATAACTACGCTCACCTACATGCCCTCCAGTCACATTTTCTTTTTTCTCTACGCCCTGAAATGTTTCCTTTGTATTATTTTATTGCCCTTTTATGTACTTACAAATAGCGAGGCCGTTTACATTTTATCTTTTCCCTTTGTAGGTTTAACGAAACGACGTTTTGTGCGCGGAGAATAAGTCATTTTAATAACTAAATTCTGAGTTATGTCTTAACTTGGGAGTTCGAGAAAGATAAAAACGTTTAGTAAATCGTCAGACATCAGATATTACGTTTAAGAAGACTTTTGACCTTTTAGATAAATGTTATTCTTTATAGGATTATCATGCATGCATGCATATGCTCACGACTATATTCCCCGACGGGGTAGTCAGAGATATTCTGAAACCTCAGAACATCCACGTTTCACCAGTAGTACCGAAACTCTGTCCAGTGTGACGGGGGGTGAGCCCGTCGCCACTTATTGGACAGTGGGTACAATACACGCCTCGAAATTGAAGCGTGCAGGTTTCCTCACGATGTTTTCCTTCACCGAAAAGCCAGTGGTGTTACAAATCGATCATCAATCGATCGATTATCAATTGTGAAAATTCAGTGATTTAGTAGATAGGGTAAAAGGTGTGGCGACTGGCGAGCTGCCACCGCGTCGACGTGATAATGATAAATGTAAGGCCCGCTAACCTCTATCAAATATATTTTTCCGATGCCGCCCTTCGCCCCGCCTCGCGGTCCTAAATAAAAAAGGGATTTGCATTTTCCACTCGTAAAATGTTCCTAGCAACAAACCGCAAATATTACGGAATTCCTTTTGAATTGCTATATCAAGCCGAGGCGTTTACTTTGTTTATAGATATTAATTGCTTTTGCCTCGTCACTTTTTTTAATATTTCCCTGACGCTGATGATTTATTTCAGCACTGTCACGTTTTGCCGGACACAACTGGATGTACAAATCTTTTATGCGGAGCGATAAAACGCGAGTGCGCTCAAGGGCTCCGCATTATTGGATATCGCTTACAAGGGGTCCTATGTTTGTCGGCGAGACGGTCGCCGGCGATCGTTCGTTTTATCCTCCTGAAAGGAAGTTAAGTCACAAAGGAGGCCCACTTGCAAGCTCACTTTGCAAAAGGAGATCGACAAAAACTGTAGTCTTCCTCCGGCGAGTAAATAGCGGCGGTCCATTAGAGGGCGCGCGGCGCGGATAACGTGTTCCGAACAAATCGAATCACGGGGGGAGCGGCCCATTATGCAGATTTTCCATTAGTGAAAAACTCAAACAGTGGCCCGTCCTTGATCGTTGCTGCTCTGCGCCTTATCGTGACATCGCCTCGCTTGATCATCGCCCGCCATTGCCATCTCCGCTCCGACCCATTCGTGATCACTGTCCGCACTCGCAGGGTTGATGACCTTCCATACATGACTTACTTATTATCACGGTATTCCATCGATTCAAATTATAAACGTAACCACGGTGGTCGACGACGCGACGGCCCGGTCGCTGCCCAAACAATAAGAAACACGCGTGCCGAACGCCAATAATAATAGTTACAAGTTTATCAAACAAAACGTAAACCACCTTTGTAAGAAATGTCGGAACTTGTTGTAAATTCCAGTACGATAGAGTCGATTCACCTTAAATTCTCTCATTCTAAATTCTAAACGCAGCCCTAGTGAATTAAGTCAACGAGATGGGGAAACGTCGCTTTAGAGCGCTTACAGACCAGCGACAGTTGGTTTGCGACAGCTCGCGACAGCGGTCGCCGACAGTCGCGCGACGGTCGCGCGACGTCGCGCGACTGTCGCGCGACCCTCTGCGACCCTCGGCGACCGTCTGTCGCAAGCTGTCGCCGACAGTCGCCGACAGTCGCCGACAGTCGCGCGACCCTCCGCGACCGATGACAACGCGCCTTCATTTGTATAGTCTGAGAGCGCAAGACCACAAACTACCACACCGCACTCAACCGCCCCCCCACTCAACCCCCCCACCCTCCTCGACCCCCCACTTGACCTCCCCTCGACCCCCCACTCCACTCCCCACTCGACCCCCGACTCGACGCCCCACTCACCCCCCTCGACCCCCCACTCGATCCCCCCTCTCGACCCCCCACTCGACCCCCACTCACACCCCGCTGCCGGACACCCTGGTCCTGGTTTCAGAGTTAGTTTTATCGGAGATCCTTATAAAAGTAATTGTGTCATTTTAATTACTCAATTACTGTAATTGAATTAACAATTACTTGAGTAATTCAGTATGTACCTATATCAGACGATTATGAAGATGATGATGATGATGATGATGATGATGATGATGATGATGATGATGATGATGATGATGATGATGATGATGATGATGATGATATCAGACTTGTCTTTAGTTTGCTGGCTTGTTATTGGTAACAATAACAATAAACTTGTAACCGCCGTTATACAATAAATATTAAACCTCTCAAGAACAACATCTGACTCTCAGACTATAAATGACGATGACGTAACGGTCGCCGAGGGTCGCGGAGGGTCGCGCGGCGTCGCGCGACGTCGCGCGACCGTCGGCGACAGCTTGCGACAGACGGTCGCGGAGGGTCGTGCGACGGTCGCGCGACGTCGCACGACCGTCGCCGACTGTCGGCGACCGCTGTCGCAAACTGTCGTAAACAAACTGTCGCTGGTCTGTAAGAGCCCTTATAATCGATGTCTTTCTCCTCGCAGAGTACTCTTTGTGTTCTTATCTTCGTAAATTTTAATTTTACGGATTGCTAGTTCGCATTTCGCCATGTCAACGTCACTGTAATCAAGATAAACGTACCTTATGTGTTGGTTTACGTGTTCAGCGAAACGAAATAGGCAAACGTTGGAAAACAATCGATCAATGACAGAGCGCCAATTTGACACCTCAGAGGCAGACCAGACGAGCCCATTAAACACTCATTGTCCGCTCCACCTAGCTGGCTTTCACGGGATAAATTGACGGACTCGGATGACGCTGTCATCATCTTGCATCATGTTTGATATATCGGTGCTGATCATTTGTTGTCTATAATTCTAAATCCCGTCTCTCCAAAACAGAACACTTCGGTTCAAACTTTGTGTTTGTTGAGCCGATTTCAGCAATTTATGTGCCATAATTCTGACAAAACTAAACAAACTTCCCAGATTTTACCAATTGCAAACATCGAACGTTGCTCACACAAAACAGGGTTAGTTTGTAGTCAGCGGAAACAAATGCGTTGTCTGAATTGTGTAGATTGAAATAGAGGACATTGACTTTGTATGTCGATAGGCTACAAAATAGGAATCGATTCTATCCGATGACCGTTAAATGGCACCACAACAGGGCAGAGGTTTAGTGGGGCTCTCACTCGGCAGTTTAAGTGATAGTTTGGACGGCCGCACGAGCGATAAGTCACCGGGAAGATGTGTGGAGGAAGCAACCTTATGGTCTCTGCGCGGGCCATAACAGTAAATTTAAGGAGGCTCGGATTTACGTCGGGGCAGAGTGCACTAGGCGGCGGGAGCTCACTTAATTACCTCCCGCCGAGATTACTTCCCCGCCACATATTGCCGCCAGTTAGTTTTCACTATCATCTACCTAGCTAGCCAATCTCACTTTCATAGCGTTACTGGGAAAAATCTCTTTATTTTTTCCTTATCAAAACGCTTCGGAACTCAAAACGTGATCATCTACTTTAGTGAAAATTTCTTTATCCTGTTCCTCCCTTTTTTATAAAAAAGTCTACCTCAGGTTTTCGCAATTTACATTGGATTTCTTTTCTCGATTATTTTTCACTGTTAGAATTTTTCTTAATGTGACCATTGTTGATAGAAATGGTCTCTAATTAATTGAAGAATTGATGAGGTTAACAATTAAGCAGATTAGAAATAATAGACACAATTAAAGGTGAAGCGTTTCAATCTTTTCTCATTTTTGCTGGAGGAAAGCGTATTTAATTCCATTAATGTGTTCTCCTCATTTGTTTTACTCCTGTTAGACCTGTGTCGATCGCGATTGATCGAATCGTTTTGATTCGATCGCAACCTGTAAACGAGTCATCGAATCACGGGTCTTTAAAAGATTCGATCATTTAACCCGATTACAAAGCAAACCAAATTGCACTTTATTCTTATATTGTTACCGTAACTAATTGCTTGCTTACAAAATGATCGAGTCTTCGTTGTCAATCGAATAAGACGTAACAAACAAAACGTGTCTATCTCTTTCGTTTACTTACAAACCGCGTTCGTTCGCTCGCACTCTTTCTCGTGAGTGAAATAAACCGGGTTGTTTGCGTCGTGACCCGCGCCCGCGGCTCGCGACCTGTCGATCGGGTGATTTTTGAATTTTTCGAATTAGTTGCACCCGTGACGCGCGTTTAAGATCGTCGTGCTTTATTCAGGTTCAATTAGTATAGCAATAACTTGCTCAGCATAGCATTCGTCATTCTGTCACTCATACAAATGAACTGTGACCCAAATGATCGAAAAGATCGAGTCTTTTTAACCCGATCACTATACAAGTGGGTCATGATCGACCCGGGTTACGAAAAATGATCGATTGACACAGGTCTAACTCCTGTTTTTTTCCGTTTTATCTTCCTTTTTGAATCCAAAATCCAAATAAAGGAAGCATTGAAATGGGTATCGTTGTCTTAACTATTATAAAACTGTAAAATCATGAGGAATAAAAAAGTAGCGGTTCTCTTCATATAAATTCAAATAACATTCAATAGCGCTATTTAAAAACGTGCAGCGCCATCTATTGACAAAATTGTTAGTTTGTTTGTTTGTTCGCGCATCACGCAAAAACTACTGAACCGATTTTGATCAAACTTTTTTTGTTTGATAGCTTATGATCTGACTTAAAATCTGGTATATAATTTGTGCGGACGAAGTGGCGGGAAATATAATTAATATGCTGAATTAATTTTCACATGACTTGGAGCAATCTTAGGCCATCTTCACACTGCCAAAAAAGATGACGAGTTTCCTGAAGTACATTGCTGTCTTTAGTGATTCAATAAAAACGACAGAAGCATTACTTTGCTGTCTTCAGAGTGTTTCAATAATAGTCCAGTAAAAATACGGGTGGAAAGGAAATAATTTATAATACTTAAGCAATTTTTTTTTGCTAGATTGTTTATACAAATGATATTAAGATTAACGAATCTCACTAAATTTCGTATTTTTAGTTTGTAAAATGTAAATTTGTTATTTATAGTGTCAGATTTCTTTCTTTTTTAATTTACACTGTGTAAATTTTGTGCTAAAATTGAGTTTTTCGTGATTTCTGATGATCAGACCGTCAAACTGAACAACTTTCTCTATGGGGCCAACATCGAAATCGCGAAAAAAAACTGCTCTTCCTTACCAACGTTTGACGTTATTTAAGAGCCTATCAGTGTTGAGTTACGTTTATTAATACGGTCCTAAATGTCCGCTGCGAATAAGAGATGACCTCAATGATTAATCCCTTTTAAACTGTAATACAGTAAGGTAGTAGTAGTGCCTAGTAATATGTAGTATCATTGTAGTGATGTTTTTGCTACAAACTGATTTGAAAAAAAGTTATGAAGAAACCGTTTGTCAATTCTAAAAAACGACAAATTTCATTTTATCATTATTTTTATTAAACACATCGAGAAATCTAGTCAAGGTCACTACAATATACACGGTGTACACTTAAATTGCGTTACATACATTTGGGTAGAGTAGCCATTGTCATTTTTCTATGGAACAACCCAATTTTACACCCTGTATTATGATGACTTTTTAAAAATGTCTTATATACGAAAGTATGTTCAAAGTTTTGTTTCTTTTAATAGTTCTGAAGAACTGAACAACAGTAGAAGCAATTCCAAGTGTTAGTAAACTATACAAATCGGTATTTGTCGTTGTCGTTGATAAGAAGTGTTGCAGTTGGTTCATAAATCGGCGCTTGCGCAGTGTCTATCTTTTTTTCCTTGCAGACCGCATTGGTCCATGCACGGGAGCACTCGCGCTTTGATTAATTTACCTACTGTTATTTGTAGTGTTTTTTTTACATTTTTGTGGTTTATAGTTTTAGTTTAACTTACGTCATAAGCTGAAATCTTTCGTGTGATAACCTTTTCTAGAGGTACTTTACAAGTGAATTGATTTACGTGAAAAGTTCGGATAATTTGTGTACGTGGCAACAATCAGATATTGACAATATAACAAAGTGAAAAAATCCCGATTAGTGCACGTCTCTGTTGTACAAAACACGAGTCGAATGAAGATTAAATGCAATATCAATTCTTTAGAAATGAGACTTCTAATGCGGTTCATTATAGTTGCGGTGACGTTGGGGTTGGTAGTTATATTGGTGCTGAAAGTGACTGATCATGGGTACAAGAGTTCAGCGCAAGACCATCAAGACGTTCACGAAGTGACACGTCTGGTACAGGCTGACGAATACTTCCAGTTTCAAACGGATCAAAATCATACTAATTATAAACAATTGCAGGTGAAACAGGTGGGTAGATCGATATTTTTACCCGACTAAGGTGAAGCAGAAAGGAAGGTTATGATTTTGACCGGTATGTATGTTGTATGTTCATCTGTTCCCTCATAACTTGTAATTGTAAACTACTTATCGTAATTTGAGAAATAAAGAGGTTGTTGGAAGCGTATTGATCGTTTGCTGAAACGTAGTGATTTTATTCGGTTTGGTCTGCTGGTTATAGGCTGTGTGACGTCACATTATTATTTATTTTAAACGTCTTCGGTGCAAAAGCTGTTACATTATCTGAATTTGATTTGAGCTACATGTTTTTTTTAGTTTGATTTACGAAGCTATGGTGTGATGTATGGATGGCTCGTTGTATGGAACTGAACTTCTGGGTCTGTTTATTTTGTGCTCTAAAAATTTTCGAAGCATTTTTTGTTTAAAAGTAGACCACGTGATAGTTGCACCTCATTAGTTCAATTGTCTCGTTCCTATTTCGTAACATTAATTAGAGCTACCACTTCCCTCTCAGGAAGTGCCACTAACGCGAGATAAATAAATAAATTGTGACACATAGATTATCTAGTCCGGAAATAGGTAGGTATCAGAATCTAGTATAAACTAAACCTAACTAGTTAGGTATATTATAATAATCTTACAACTGCTTCCGTAGTCTAATGGTTAAGAGCATTGGGCTCTTGACACGGAGGTCGTGGGTTCGATTCCCACGAGGGACACCTAGTGATATTTTGAATATTAGATTGAATAAATGATTTTGAATTGAATTGAATTGAATATGCCACTTTGTGCGTTTTTCCCCAGTTGGTTAGGACATTGCAGGCTGAATCACCTGAATGTCTGAAAAGAAAGATGATTCCGTGCTTTGGATGGCACGTTAAGCCGTTGGCCCCGGCTACTATCTCTGGTGGTAGTAGTCGTTACATAAAAACCACGTCAGAGGCCGTTAGGCGGTCTGAAAAAACCCTGACACCAGGGCTTGCCCACACGATAAGAAGAAGATAATAATCTTGGTGTAGAAGAAGGACTTCTTGGCGAATGTTTAGATATGACATCACCTCACTTTTTTCAGGGATGCAATTTCCAGGGTCCGAATTAATAGCCCTAATAATAGCCGACTTCCGGCACCACAAGAAGAATACAAAATTGTTGTTTATTATTTTCTTGTGTCATTAATTGCTGGTTTTCATAAATGATTGATTTATTGACGAATACATTAATTCCACGAATCCTTCAACTCTTTCTGTGGACACTGGTGTACCTCTTTCGAAAAAAAAATCGACTTTTCATACAAAAGTTCGATCAGCTGATTGCATTTGGTATGGGAAGTCCATACATTTTTTTATGAATTCCCTATAGGTTTCTTAGGGAAAGATGTTCAGTATCATGGGTATAATCACCCCTTAAAGTAATGCAACTGTTTACTCTAACACCCTGTATATTAACAACATCTTACAGTCAGTCCTACTTGAAAAATAAAAAAAACAATATCACAAGAAACGGGTTTAACCTAAAACTGTTCATGAACCCAAAAAAAGTACGTCATCGTCAATACCTAGACTAGACGTTTATTTTAAAATGATTATGTATCATGTACCTACTCAAGAAGATACATATTTTCGGCAGTGGTTTAATTGTCTTATCTAAGAGCCGTGTAATGTATGCCAATAATATTTGCTAACATAATATACTTTAAATAAAACAATTTTCCTGTCTGATATTTAAATATAAATACGCAGTTATACAGGGTGAAATTGATGTTATTAGCATCCTTTTAAATTAAGAGTCTACCCATCAAACTGAACAACTTATGGGAGCAAACCGATCGGAGCAAAATAAAAATCAGCTGTTGCATACATTTGAATCGAGTAGGCATTGCAATTTAGCACGCACGCGGCCGTGCTATCGCGCGCGATCGCGTTCCGTCTGTCTTATATGCTCTAGCAAATGACGTTCCTGAGTGTCAGAAAAGGATGGAGCGACGGAAAAATGCGATGCCGTGCTGTGTGATGTAGTTCAACCCTTATGATACTTTTCCTTACACCCTGTATAGAGTATTAATTATTCTTATGGTATAGGGTCTTCTTAATATGATGATACTTTTTAAGGGGATGATCAGACCATCAACTTGAATAACTTTCTCTATGGTACACCAACAACATCGATATCGCGGAAAAAAAATCATGTGTTCCATACAAAAATTAAAACCTACTCGAGCCAAATTTATGGGACAGCTGATTTTTTTTCGCCATTTCGATGTTGGTCCCATTGAAAAAGTTGTTCAGTTTGATGGTCTGGTCATCCCCTTAAAAAAGTGTCAGTATATTAAGAATGACCCTGTAGATTCACTGTTAATGTGCCAATATCCTTGAATTGACATGCCCTCTATAGTCTATCATTAACACATGTGATCAAACATGAAATACCCTCTAACCGAGTTTAGAGATATATACTGTTGTGTCAAGTGTTTGTAAATTACAATTGTTATTTGTCGTCGATAAGGAACGTTGAGAATTCGGTTGGGCATAAAGAGGCGCGGGCGCATAGGTTACATCGGCTTGTAGCAGACCGCATCGATTCGCGCACCGAACTACACGTGTTCTATCTAGTAAAATTATTCTTGTTCTTACGCTGATGGTATCATCATTTAAAGTTGGATTATTTGTGACAAATAAATAAAATAAATAAACTATGTATGGGTACACAAGTGATTCGGTTTTAATCAAAGCAAAACAACAAGTGTTTATCTAATTATTATTCATTTAAAAAAGTGATAAATAAATTAGAAACAGTTATTCAAAATAGCAAAGTCATTAACAATCGAATAGTTAAAACACTTACATAGGCATAAAATTTGTTATCATTAACAATAAAAAAAGTGTACAAAAATGCGTATGTTTCTACGTTTCGTGTTTGCTGCGATTACGTTTACGTTGGCTACTATACTGTTGCTAAGGGTGTCGGACCCTGGGCGGACCAGCTCCTTACAAGCTGCTCGGGTAGAACGTGAGGTCCATTATGACGCCCAGGAGCCCCAAGGCACTACCAAGAGGACCTTTGTGATGTCTCCGGAAAGGAATATTACGTTTTATAAACGGTTGATGGTTGTACAGGTGAATTAAATTTATGTTCGAAAATATGTCTCAAACAAGACTTCTTTATGGAGTCGATGGCATGTTAATAAAGAGATTTGCCATGCAGCATTAGAGGCTTGCTGGTTGTCCAGACTGACGCCATTCGTCGTTCCCTTCTTGAACAGCCGGAAAAAAGACATTCACGAATGTAATGTTGTTGTCATTTCCTATCAATTCTTGTTCCAAAGGATTCCTGGTTCAGTTTTTGTTTTAATTACCACGTTTTGTTATCAGCGAACCCTTGCTGATTACAACGTGGTGGTATACGTATATTGAAAGAAAGTAAAAACAGAAATGACTTGTTTATCATTCTCAAAAATTTGTTTGTTCCAATCACATATCAAAAGAGTGTCATAGTTAAATGGTTAATATTATCTGATTATTTAAATGTGAATAGTTTCCCCATCTTTAACCGACTTTATTTTATTAGTTAGACGTTTAATTGTTCGAATAACAACGTCATAAACAACATACTAGGTAGGTACTTCACTTATCTTTCCTTTCTCCTTTAAATATTCCGTATCTAATACATAATCTTGGACTGATTCGCAGAGCACCCAAATGTATTCAAATCTCGAACTCATTACTATTAACACTCGTAAAACAGCTCTTACCAATGTAAATTTTCATCTTCCTCTCTATTTAAACGGTAATTGGTAAAGTCCCCACAGTTTTTCCAAGTCATTGGCGTCTTTCAGCAAAGTTCCCGGGACCTAATAATAATTAATGGCCTCGACGAAAGTCCGATATCCTTTCATTAGTGTCCCGTCCCCGTCCGACACAGCGGCTGAGATTAAAACTTGCTCCTTCTTCAACAGTTCACTCTTTTAAAAGACCCGCTCCCCTCGCCACCGACACGCCTTTGAAACGTGAAATGTCGACCGAGTTATGAAAAATATTTGTTTACTTTATGAAAAATATTTTGCACTGCTTGTATATTCAGTGTACGCGGTCGGTTAGCCTGATTAGTTTGGAGAAGGCTTGAATTCTATTTTGCGATGTTTTGAGTATTTAAGAATGTATGAATCGTTTACTGATTGTTGTTTAACTGCATCATAACAGTGATGTGTTCAGAACATGCACATGTCGATGTTTACATTGCAAACAATTATTACTATACCAATAACTACTGTATCATGATTAATCTCGTACCCTCCTTATAAAGTTTGTCATAATCACCACGCTTGACAGGCTGGTTGAATTGACGATCTCAGTTACATGAGGTAGTATACAAGTGAATGTTGCTGCCTATGCTTGGTAAATTTTTTGCCATATGACACCCAAAAGTAGAACGGCTAACTGCTGTTGAATATTGTAGGTACAACATTCATACAAGAATAAAATCTTATAATAAAACAACTAGCCTGCTATAATTTAAGCCAATCTTATCGCTAAAAAGTTTGCAAACAATATTCGGTAGGCAATTAACGTTTTATGGGCTTACGGAACATCGCACACGCGTAGTAATTACTCAAAACGGTGTACAGGGTGTTAGAGTAAACAGTTGCATTACTTTACCCATGATACTGAACAACTTTCCCTAAGAAACATAGGTATAGAAAATTCGTAAAAAAATCCCATACTAAATACAGTCAGCTGATCGAACTTTTGTACGAAAAGTCAAAAAAATATTTGTGAATTTCCTATATGTTTCTTTGGGAAAATTGTTCAGTGTCATGGGTACAATCACCCCTTAAAGTAATGCAACTGTTTACCCTAACACCCTGTATACAGGGTCCTTCTTAATATGCTGACACTTTTTAAGGGGATCCCCTTAAAAAAGTATCAGCATATTAAGTTGGACCCTGTATACAATGCCATGGAAACCTATGCATTACTATTTTATTTAACCCAAATGAGACAGAAAAAATTTTCCCCGACAAATCATAATGCGTACCATCATTTTTATTTCTGTACCTTATGTGATAGAGAAATAAGTAAATATACTTCTTTTGCTAACCTTTTCACTACTGGCATATCTGCTGCTGTCTCTTTGCATCCATATTCTGCTCAAAACATTCTAATAAAATCATCTTCCACAGATGATGCGTCACGCATGGAATAACTACAAGCTGTACGCGTGGGGCAAGAACGAGCTGAAGCCGATGTCGAAGAGGGCGCACTTGTCGTCCGTGTTCGGGGGCGGCGAGCTCGGCGCCACCATCGTTGACGGTCTGGACACGCTGTTCATTATGGGCCTGAAAGACGAGTTCCGCGAGGGCAGGGATTGGGTCGCGGAGCATCTTCATATCAACGATGTCGTAAGTATTTATATGGTAGTCGCCGACCACTAGTTTTTCCTAATAAAACTGCGAGGCAGTGAGTATAGAAAAATTCGAATAGGCAGGATCCGTTCATAAGGAAAATTAAACCATTTTATTAGTTGGTTTTTTCCGCGCTCACCTTCTGTTTTGCACTGGTCCTATCTCGCCGATTACCAGTTTCCCGAATGAAGCTGCTAAGCTAGGCAGATGAGTGATTAGTGGGTTTCTTCCGCGGTCATCGTCTGGACTCTTAAACCAGGGAAGTACTTGTTTTAACCCAAGATTAATGCTCAAAGTGTACTAACTAGGCTTTAGAATCAAATTGACAAATAAGCTTACTTTCAAAGAGAAATAATGCTACTGCGTATCGTCAGATTAGATGCGATCATGCCACTAATGGCTCTGATGAAAAAGATTCAATATAACAAACGTACTCTGCAATAAATTAATCTTAAAACGGATCCGCGTAATGACCATTGAATTGATCTGACTGCTATCAGAGCAACTGTTGATAGCAATAACAGGCGGACAGGCGCCAAGGGAGTTTTAATTGCCTCGGCATTGTTCGCGTGACCGATCCCTGCGGAATCCTGCTCGGCCACACGCCGATGGTTTGTTAAAAGAAATAATTCCTTTAAAGGAAGACTGGTATTGCCTTTGATTCTTGACGAGGGCCAAGATGTAAAACTTTCGTCATGTAATTTTGGCGAACTTGTAAGGAAAGGTTACGTATTTTATATACAAGTTTTTCGTCGGTGATGTATTTAAAAGAGCACACTGCCTATCAAGTATTCATTTTGTACAAAATTGTACAGCTTAAAACCTGCCCAGCTGCTCTGTGTTCTAGGTCTATTGAAAGTGTCTAAATGTGTCCATTTCTAGCAGTAAGCTAATAGGGTTATGGCTTCCAACAAAGCCTAAACCCTCAAGATATGTTTTGCGCGCTCTGTCTGGTGTCGGTGTCATACAAATATAGGCACTTCTATCTTTCCCATTTTTTAAAGGCCGGAACGCTGGTCTTTTGTGTAGCAGAGATGGAAACTGCCTCCGTGGTCTTATGGTTAAAAGCATTGGTTTCTGGATACGAAGGTCCTGGGTTCGATTACCACGGGGGGCACGTAGTGAAATGTTACTTTGTGCGTTTTCCCCAGTTGGTTAGGATATTGCAGGCAACCACTTGATTGTCTGAAAGAATGATTCCGTGCTTCGGATGGCACGTTAAGCCGTTGGTCCCGGCTACTATCTCCGGTGGTAGTAGGCGTTAAATTAAAAACCAACTACAGATGCCGTAAGGCGGTTTGAAAAATTTGATACCAGGACTTGCTGCCCACACGATAAGAAGAAGCAGAGATGGAATTCTGGTTCTTTCTTCCCCTGTAATTTAATTCCTGCTCAAAAAAAACCATCGTATTCTTTTCCAGGACTCGGAGCTATCAGTGTTTGAAACAACGATCAGATTCGTCGGCGGCTTGCTCTCGTGCTATGCTCTCACCGGTGACGCCGTGTTCAGAGATAAGGCTGCTGAGGTGGCCGACGCCCTGCTTCCTGCCTTCGAGACTCCTACCGGTCTGCCGTATGCTCTCATCAATCCCTCTACCAAGGTAAGGTACTCGTAGATAGTAAGGAAGAAGCTTTCTGAAGTTATTAATATAGTCCAATCATTCTAGGGTTTGACCCTAACAATAATTCATCTATAGCTGAAACTTTGCAGTGTGATAAAGTAAAGTACACAGATTACGGTTGACAAATAATCTAGGTTTAATTTTTTCCGGTCCTAGATTATTTGTCAAGTGTAATCTGTATACTTTACTTTATCACACTGCAAAGTTTCAGCTATAGATGAATTATTATTAGGGTGTCCATACAAGGAAACTTTAAAATGACTGGACTAATATACCGCAAACACAAAACACGATGTTTTATAATGACAGCTTTGAAACGGTGAAGGAAAACCACAAGTGTAAAATAAAATGAGGATGGGATTGCCATGCTTATAATAATAACTATACTAAGGGCCTGTTTCACCACTTCTGGATAAATCATTGTTAGCCTTTTATGTTATGACAGATAATTTGACATATCATATGAAATGTGTCAAACGATCTGTCAACTACGCTAACAATGAATTTATAATAACTGTACTAATACTGAACAACTTATCTTAAGAAACCTGTAAGAAACCAATAGGAAATTAGCAAAAAAAATGTTGTACTTTCCATACTAAATGCAATCAGCTGAGGCGACCGTTTGTATGAAAACTTTTTTTTGCGAATTTCACTTTGCTCTTTCATGAAAGTTGTTCAGAATCATGAGTACCATCACCCATTAAAGTAATGGAACTGTCTTCCCTAACACCCTATATACTTAATTGTTTAACTTTATTCCAATGCTGAAATCGACAATTGAGTCGATAAATATCAAACGCCGCAACCTCTGGGACGTCCCATTAAACTCATTAAAAATAAATTTTATTAAGTTTGAATGGACCTGTCAGAGTAAAATAAATAAAAATTAATGTTTGTTGATTTTGAAGGGACGTATCTACTCAAATAGATCCCTAAAACAAAAAAAAAAATAGTTTTATTGAGTTTAATGAGACTTACCAGAGGTGGGACATACCGGCGTTTAATATTTATCGACTCAATTTTGATTTTCCGTTCGATTTGAATTACTGAAACTTGTTTACTCAATAATAAATTCTTTCTCGTACAACAATACTGGGTCCCCAACACCCAGCCTACTGTCTGAACCCAGAAACATGAGAGTTGTAGGTTTTTTTTCACGAAGTACCCATTAGCTGTAAGTACTGTAATATATTATGTACTATTAGAAACGAGGCTTTTTCCAAATTCAACACTCAGGTCAAAACTTGTTGTTTTTCGAATGAAGCTATGCGTTATGTAGTTTGATGAAAAGCATTTGTTGTGACATTTCAGGTGAGCCGGCAGTACCACTGGGCGGGCCCCAACAGCATCCTGTCCGAGATAGGAACCCTTCACATGGAGTTCACCTATCTGAGTGACGTCACGGGACGTGATGGTGCGTATTCTTCTGCCTTTCGTAATATAATTCGGAGCGCGCTCCATACATACTTACTATGGTGATATTTTCAATACTAACCAATTAAAGTCAATAAAATTTTGCAGAAACAATCTAGAAACAAAACTCTATGCTACAAGCATAGAGTCAGATTTTCGTTAAAATGTATAGTTTTAAAGTAAAAGTACCTCGAAGATTTCCATACAAATTTTAAATTAATCCTAGCATTGAAACTGTATATTTTAACGAAAATCGGACTCCATACAAGCAGAGAAATTTGTTTCTAGATTGGTTCTGCAAAATTTCATTGACTTTAATTGGGTAGTTTTGAAAATATTACCATAGTACCTTTTTGTATAGAGCGGGCTCCGAATTATATCCCCTTAAATCTTCTGCTTCAAATGTCTTGCCTCTACGGCGCTTTATGATGAATAAGGTCATCCTCCACAATTTGTCGCTATGCAGGTGGTTAGGGGCAAGGTGGTTCATTGTGATTTGCATTTGGTATGCATACTTAAACTCACGACCACATTGACGTAGAATACTATGGACGCTGGGTCTAGTACAAAATTCTCGAAATAAGTGTCCGAGACTAACCTACACAAAACTAAGTAGGTACGTGTATAATAATATAATCATTGAAAATGCTGAAATTCTTTTTCATTTTGCTTGCATAGTTTTTACCCCATCGCGGCAAGGCGTGAACCGCGCGCGCTTGCGTGCGCGTCGTCGACAGTTCAAACAAAGACTGTCGCGTAATTAGGTCTCTTTATACGTTTTAGGTCTCTTTTGGTTCGGACACTTTTGAGCGCGGGCCCTTCGTCCAGTAGAAGTCAATGCACGACCATAATTCCTTTCGGGAGGACAAACACTTTGATACGACTACCAAATAAGTTTGTCTCCTTGCCATAGGTTGCAGCAGGTGTTGTTATACATTCAAATACTGACAACAACCTCTTTCCATATGTGAGCTCCGTATCGAAATAGAAAAGTTTATACAGGGTCCTTCTTAATATGCTGACACTTTTTTAAAGGGATGGTCTCTCATCAAACTGAACAACTTTCTCTATCGCAACAACATCGAAAAAGCGAAAAAAAATCTGTTGCTCCATACAAAACTGCAAACCTAGAAATGTAAAAAAATGGGAAATGTATGGGACAGCTGATATTTTTTTCGTGACTTCGATGTTTGTCCATTGTTCAGTTTGTTGGTCTGATCATCCTCTTAAAAAACTGTCAGCATATTAAGTTGGGCCCTGTATTTATGTTGAACAACCATCCCCAATAATTTCTATCTCTACAAATGCGTCGTCGTTTCGTTTTACAACGTTCTCAGTATAATGGGAAATTCTGCATCAGAAAGTTGTTTTTAATTTGCCTTAACTAATCAGTTGCGTAAAATAAAATATCGTTGTGGATTTCACGCAACAGGCTAAAGGTTATCTAGGACAGATAAGACGAAAACGAAGAAATATATTTTAACTGAATGTCTGGGCTGGGTTATCCAACACAGAATCGATAAGGCGACTTAGTTAACAAGCAACGCTGATAACACTAAAATATATTGTGTCTACACTAATACAGGGTGTAAGAAAATAGGGTAGTAATATTTAAAGGGGTTGTTTAATTAGACCATCTACTGGCCCGATGTTGGCCAGTGAAAATGAAATAAAATAAATCAGTTGTTTTATTTAAAAAAAATAGTACCGACTCGAATCCAATTTATGGAAGATATTTTAAATTTCATTTCGATGTTGGCTCCATAGTGAATGTTGTTCAGTTTGAAGGTCTGAACCACCCCATTAAATGTTACTACGCTATTCTGTTACACCCTATATGAATTTTTGTTGTAATTCTAATTTGAGTAATATTATGTTGTTATACTTAATAAAAAAAATAATAAAAAAAATAACTGCAGAGTTAAACAAGGAAAACTAATAGCGAACCATCACACTATTAATATTGATAATAATGTTTACCTGTTGAGTTAAATCACTTTGATATGATACAAGGGGCGCTTCAGACCACAAAACTAAACAAACAACTCTCATTAAGGGACCAACATTGAAACAGCGAAAAAATATCTACATTTAGGTCGAGACCCCATTTACGTTTTCTATGGAACAGTAGAATTTTTTTCGCGATTTCAATGTTGGTCCCATAATGATAGTTGGTCTTTACATACGGGTAAACAGGCACTTTGAAATCGGTTCTCTTTTTATTTAGTTCAGAAGTTCCTACTCGTAGTTAATCTATCTTTTTTTAAATTCTAGTTTACAGGAAGAAGGTGGAGCGCATCCGTGAGGTACTGAACAACATTGAGAAGCCAGGCGACCTCTACCCGAACTTTATCAACCCGCGGACCGGACAGTGGGGCCAGAGTAAGTACCTATCTGCAGCTTGCAGTACTACGAATAAAGCTATCATCTTTTGTCCACCCACTGCAGGGTAAAAGCCTCCTCCCCATTATGATTCTCTTTCCTGTCATGTGCCAGTGTCATCCAAGTCTTTCCAGCTGCCTTTGCAATACCATCAGCCCACCTGGTTGCTGGACAACTCACTCCACTTGCCTTATCTCTGCCACGACTCGGTCAAGGCTTTGCTCCATCTGCCGTCTGTTCTTCTAGCCACGTATTCTGCCCACCGCCATTCTTATGAAACCTCTTACATCGTGAGGAAACCTGCATGCTACAATTTCGAGGCATGTATTGTACACACTGTCCATTATAAGTGGCGACGGGCTCACCCCCCGTCACACTGGACAGTTTCGGTACTACTGGAGAAACGTGGATGTTCTGAGGTTTTCAGAATATCTCTGACTACCCCCTCGGGGAATATAGGCATATGCTTATGTAAAATGTGTACGGTAGTCGGTATTCTATTATATATATTATAAAGTTATGCGCCTCGACAATCTTCGTAAAGTCGTATGTGGGATGATGATAACTACAAGAGAGCGATTTTTAAACATCATACGATCAACTCGGTAATAGAAAATGTTAAAATTACTATGGAGATTATGCATCTTTCTACTGCCGAGTTGATCGTATGATGTTCAAAAATCGCACTCCAGGGCCCTAATTAATAAACGTGACCGAAAATTATGTCGGTTTCTGATAAATAAGTCGACTTGTTACGTTTATTAAATATGGCCCAAGTCAAGCGCTTAATTGAGTATGTTCCTGCGGTAGCGGGGCGGTGAAATATGACGTCTCTCTGTCTGATAATACTGAAATACGTGTTATTACACCCCCTCCCTATAAATGTTGATACTCTATATTATGTTATAATTCAAACATAACAACATGAAGTTCAAATTGTAAAAGTATGCGAAGTTAACTCTCAATAAACGCTAAAAGTCTAAATGATCTTATATTCAAAATGGTCCTCCGTTATTTGGGTCGCACCTATTACCGGCCCAACCGAATCAATACCTACAGGCTTGAGTCGTAGACTCATTTTAATATAATTTGCTACGAACGTGCATAACGTATTACCGTTCCTCCATTATGTTATGACGCAATACGAGTAACTGTGATCTATCTTGAATTACAATTATAGATTATGATTACGTAAATCTATAAAGTAGATATTATTTGGGTCGAACGTTACTAACGTTTGTACCATCTGCCTATCTTATTCTATTATTAACAAGCTGTTGCCCGCGAATTCGTACGCGTGAACTTAGGACTTGTTTATTGGTTTCTTTTTGTGGCACTCACACCCATCTTGATTTTCAGACTTTGCCACTCCATTTCCCCCTTTCAGGGGTTGAATTCTAAAAAAACCTGAAGCACTCGTTTACTTATTTATCTGTACTCCTGTGAAGTTTCGAATGAAATAGTCTAACTAATCTTGTTTCCCCATACAAACTTTGGACCCCCGTTTCACCCCCTTAGAGGGTGAATTCTGAAAAATCCTTTCTTAGTTCACCCCTAGACCTCGCAAAGAACCTACGTTCCAAATTTGGAATCTCTAGACCCAGCGGTTTGGGCTGTGTGTTGATATGTCAGTCAGACAGTTTCTTCTTTTATATATATTTCTGTGCCTTGCAACAAGAAGTACGTATATGGCTATAGTACAGACTTACGTACTTCTTGTACCAAGCTACAGATTTAGATGTGGACTGATGTATCAAACTGTGTTTTGTCAATATAGTCCAATCATTTTAGAGTTTCCTTGTATGGACAAGCACAATAAGTCATCTATCGCTGAAACTTTGCAGTGTGACAAATAATCTAGGTTTATTTTTTTCCGGTCCTAGATTATTTGTCAACCGTAATCTGTATACTTTACTTTATCACACTGCAAAGTTTCAGCGATAGATGAATTATTGTTGGGGTCAAACCCTAAAATGATTGGACTAAATAGCAGAACTTATCAATAATATGTAGTAAACTAAGTAATTTATACTTCAAAGTCTCTAATCGAAAAATAACTTTTTGGGGAATTACGCGGTTGCTATTTGAACTTTGCAACGGGTCCGGGTTATCGCATTATCGTCGCAGTTTTGACACTGTTGATTTCAACAATTTCTCATATTTATGAGAAAATAAAATCTTACCAATCCATCACAAAAATGGAGAAACCCGTTACCTACATCTTAATAGTAACCTAAGTGTACGCACACTGTACGGAAAACCCCGTGATAACGTTTTTTACTTAACTATTTCATAGAAAAATATCATGAGTAATCTGCTCAGAAATTAATTCCAACTTAAAACGATAGCGGTTTTAAGGGAATGATCAGACCATTAAACAATGGGACCAACATCGAAATCGCAAAAAAAATCCTGTTCCATATATTTGGGTAGAGTAGGTTTGCACATTTGCATGGAACAGCAGATTTTTTCGCCATTTCGATGTTAGTCCTATATAGGGTCCTTCATAATATGCTGACACTTTTGTAAGGGGATGATCAGACTATCAGAATAGAAAGTTGTTCAGTTTGATAGACGGGATAGACGGGTGCAGCATGCGTCATCATTGCGAGGCTTAAGTATAGCTTAAGCATACAGGTGTATGGGCCGCGCTGTTTGTGCAGCGTGACAACGGAAACAGCCAACTGACAAAACAATACTATTTAATTATTTATTATAACTCAAGAGTCCTTACCTTTTAATTTGCAGAGCACATATCGCTGGGGGCGCTCGGGGACTCGTTCTACGAATACCTGCTGAAGGCGTGGCTGGTGTCGGGGCAGACGGACGAGCAGGCGCGCGTCATGTTCGACATGGCCATGCAGGCGGCGCTCGACAAGATGCTCCGGTTCTCGCCCTCCGGCCTCGCCTACCTCGCAGAACTCAAGTACGGGCGGATATTTGAAGAGAAGATGGACCATTTGTCTTGTTTTGCAGGTATTGTTGTAATCCAGTTATTTAAGCACAGTATGAGCAAAAGCATATACTCACGACCATATTCCCCGACTGGGTCATCCTCTCAGACGATGGACGTCCACTGCTGGACATAGGCCTCCCCAAGGATCGCCACAACGACCGGTCCTTTGCTGCCCTCATGACTGCTAAGTGTCCAAGGTGTGATTTAGATTAGGTTTAGACCATCAAACTGAACAATTTTCACTGCGAAGACAATGCCAAAAAAAATAGAAACAATCTCCTGTCTCATACATCTTAGTCAAGATCTCCAGATTCTCAAGATTTCCAGTAGGTAATGCAGTTTTGTAACATGTAACATGAAACCAATTTAAAATGATACCTGTAGCCTTTTACATTAAGATACAATTTGTTTTGCAGGTGGTATGTTCGCCCTAGCATCGACATCTTTAGACAATTCCCTCTCCAAGAGATACATGGATGTAGCCGCGAAACTAACGAACACCTGCCACGAGAGCTACGCACGATCTGAGACCAAGCTGGGACCCGAAGCTTTCAGGTTCGTACATCCATTTATACTACAATACGACCAGGTAAATAATTACGCTTGTCTATTTTCGTTCCCACAGACAGGGACTAAAATTTGCCGACGGTACTAGAAACCAATTAATATAATCAAACTTATGGCTATGCTTTTAAAGAGAGAAATTGATTGCCGTGCAGTCAATTGTCCGAATGTAGATTGGTCGGTCTTGCGTCAGACTCGAAATCAATCGACCAATCCAAAATCATTTTTGGCGCGCAACGGTAGAGTATCGTGATTGGTTAGCGTGATTTTAAAAATAGTCAACTGCGCAGGTACATCCGTAAGCTTTATAAAGTTGGTACTACTACTGTACATACACAATATGTATGAGAAATCCTGATAGATGCAAAGTTACTCTGGCAATGAATCAATGTAAACAGGAAGTTTGCGATGACCTGGGTTCAGTGTCAGAGTTAAGTTGACTTTTCGGGAAGTTGACCTTTTTGCGAAGTGGTCGTTTGCGTACCTGTTCGATTGCGAATTCAGTTCAGGTCGTTAGCGTACCTGGTCGATTGCGTACCGGGTCATTTGCACGTCTGTCAAGTTGAAAATTTGAAATACGGTAGTTTGCGTAGACGGAAATTTGCGTTTCTGGCACTATCACACTATGCGTCGAAACCAATCTCCCACCTAAATTTGCCATTGTAGCATTATTATTGATTATAAACATGTTACAGCCATGTTGTGCTATTTCGAATCAAATTAAAGATTGAAGCTCTTCCAAACCGGGGAAACGTGCTAACCAATTACACCACCGAGCCCACTACCCAGAGAACGAAATTTTCAATCTGTTACGTGTTAAGGGGACGTGCGCGCCATCTACTGGAAGTATTACAACCAACCAACTTGCAAGTCAAGATTTACAACTTGATTTGCAAGTTGGTTGGTTGTAATACTTCCAGTAGATGGCGCGCACGTCCCCTTAAGACGTAACAGAGACCTAAGTAAAGTCAAGTCCCGCCCGAGACAAATTTTTCAATCTTTAATTTGTAGCATTATTGTTGAAATAACATTCCAGTTGCACATAAATCAATATGTTATACTAAAACGTTGCAGATTCACCGGCGCAGTGGAGGCGCGCGCGCAGAAGAGCAACGAGAAAGTGTACCTGCTGCGTCCGGAGACGTTCGAGAGCTACTTCATCCTGTGGCGGCTCACCAAGGACCAGAAGTACAGGGATTGGGGCTGGGAGGCTGTCCAGGTGTGTTCTTACCATAGCTTTAACAATTACTGATAAAAAGTCTGGCTTAGACCCACCGGCAGTCAGGTGGGTTGATGATATCAAAATAAGCTTCGATAATACCTGGATGGCGCTAGGCCGAAATTTACCAAAACATTTACCAACGCCCACATTTACTTTTCCTACGTACTTGGGTAAGCTTGATGTGTACACACGGCGTCGGCTCAGGCTACCCTGTTTGGACTTTGAACTATTAGAAGTCTAACGCTGCGAATCGTGGGAGAGGGTGCGGTATGTTGTTTTTGTTTCGTCTCACGGCAAGTTGCGCCCGCGCCGGCAACCGCGTCTATGCAGGCTCTCTACCGCACTATTTTGTGTTTTGTACGTATCGTGGTTTTGGGTATATAGGGTGCGTAACCTGATGTGTCGCCGTGTGTACTTAATCTCATCAGCCTTTATCGTCCTACTACTGGGGCACAGGTCGTGATGTATGGGCGTTATTAGTCCACTACGCGTACCCAATGCGAATTAGTGGAGTTAATCCGCATCAGAATTTCTTCTTTAGCGTATTAATGTTTCCCTTTCATATTTTCCTTCGCTGTTTTGGAGCAAATACTAACTACTACTATACTAACTATAATGTTGTGTTTATCGCAGGCGTTAGAGAAGCACTGTCGAGTGGAAGGCGGCTACACCGGGCTCGTGAACGTGTACCATCAGACCCCGCAGGGCGACGACGTGCAGCAGAGCTTCTTCCTCGCCGAGACACTTAAGGTATGCTATAACTGTTATATAAGCACTGTCGAGCGGAAGGCGGCTACACCGGGCTCGTGAACGTGTACCATCAGACCCCGCAGGGCGACGACGTGCAGCAGAGCTTCTTCCTCGCCGAGACACTTAAGGTATGCTATAACTGTTATATAAGCACTGTCGAGCGGAAGGCGGCTACACCGGGCTCGTGAACGTGTACCATCAGACCCCGCAGGGCGACGACGTGCAGCAGAGCTTCTTCCTCGCCGAGACACTTAAGGTATGCTATAACTGTTATATAAGCACTGTCGAGCGGAAGGCGGCTACACCGGGCTCGTGAACGTGTACCATCAGACCCCGCAGGGCGACGACGTGCAGCAGAGCTTCTTCCTCGCCGAGACACTTAAGGTATGCTATAACTATTATATGAGCACTGTCGAGGTGAAGGCAGCTACACCAGACCCCGCAGGGTGATGTCTACTGCTGGACATAGGCCGACCCCCAAGGATCGCCGCAACAACCGGTCCTGCGCTGCCCTCATCCAACTTGTTCCCGCCGCCTTCACCTTCGTCGGTCCACTTTGTGGGGGGCCTACCCACCTAAGCTTTCCGGTACGCGGTTGCCATTCGTGAATTCTTCGACCCCATCGGTCATCGGTTCCGTACTGCCACTTTATTTAGAAATTCTTTTGGCTATGTCAACTACTCTGGTTCTTGTTGATCCCTTCGTTTCTGATTCGATCTCGCAGATACACTCCGAGCATAGCGGTATGGATGTCATAATAATACAAACAAACTCAAGATCGTAATCCCTTTCCAATATTTGTGATAAACTTTGCTATTATGGAATAAGGTTAAATTATCAACAACAATCTCAACAAATACTCCAGTGGCCTGAGCTTTCAAAATATACGACCACGACAAAAAGAAAAGTACAGAGGGGTAAAGTACAAAGCCCATCCGTCCCGACCTGACCCATCCCCGTATCTTTCTAGGCCACCGCAGAATTTAAGATTAACGGTTATTATAATACCGTTATAAAACAGATAATATTTTCTGGTTTAACCTTTCGTATGCTTAGTAGCAGATCTGCTCGATATACGCTAACTGCTAGGGAGCAGATCTGCACCTATGGGATTTGTTCGAAAATAATTGAAATTTAGACCCAAATACATGGTAATAAGGTGTAAAGTTGTGTTTTTTGTACACCTAATGAATGAATGAACCATAGAGAATCGAAGAACCAATCACTTCTCCATAGAAAAAAATAAGAAAATTTGCTCTCAAAAATTTGCTCTCCCGCACGTAGACGTTCGAAGAAGGGGCACGGTTGCGCATACGAAAGGTTAAAGGCACGTGGAAAAAGAAAAACATTCCTACGCCCTTGGGCAAGCTCGATGTTTTGTGTACTTATCATTTGTTTTATTATTTTGCAGTACTTATACCTTCTGTTCGCGGACGACACCCTCCTCCCCCTCGATGACTGGGTGTTCAACACCGAAGCGCATCCCTTCCCCATCAAGGGCAAGAACCCGCTGTACAGAGCTGCAGAGAAACCAGTCCAGCCTGACCCCGCCAACGAGGAGAACCGACTGTAGACTCCGTGAGTTTACTTCGCTCGAGGAAATTGAGTTGGCGGTGAGGCCCTTTTCACATTTGCATCTCCACGGAGGCCATTTTATAGTAGCCTTGAGGCACACAGTCAGTGCGAAATCTAAATACATATATTCTACTTTTCAAATTGAACAACTTTCGAGAGATGCGCGATTTGCGTTGAGTAGGTAGTGTAACACATATACAGTACATTTCCTACTCCAATGTAGGTAATGCAGTTTTGTATGGAACAGCTGATATTTTTTTCGCGATTTCGAATTTGGCTAAGTAATAAAAGTTGTTTAGTTTAAAGAGTAGAAAGTAACTAACCATAGTTAAAGTTTTCGCACTGAGTAAAAATTTTTTCTGTAATTTATTTGAAGTGGTCACTTTTCACGTTTAAAGTAAGAAAGCAAAATACATAGACAAATGAACCTGAAAGACACCGAATCCATGATAAATATTCAGTAATCATTCGCAGAGAGTGGATAATTTTTTTTTATTGTTTATGAAATGGTCAGAATCAGAACTGATGTATTATACTTTTTTCTTCCCTCCGGATGGAAAGCGTCAATTCTCGTCCCGCTGCGCTAAACAAAGTTGTCGCTTTCCACTTCCGTCGAGAAGAAAAATAGTGTACTAACCTCGGACAGTAAATAAGAAAGCCTCCTACCTCCTCCTACCTTTACATGAGATCTGAGACCTTTCTTACTTTCCTGTCCTCGGTGTGTAATCTACTAATAATGGTATGTTAAGTTTAATTTGTCTATGGTATAACAACTTTGATTCTCTTCTCCGGTAACTGTATGATGTGAAAAGGGACGTTAAATAGTTTCTACAACAGCCACTAGATGCCGCCACTGTATCGTGAGATATTCCTAATACATACAAAACCTCATAACTTGAGCCGTTATTTTTAGATAACGAAACATTCAAGTTAGTTTTGAATATCATCATCATCTTCCTAGCTGCTGTCCTGTTGGGGTCTGCTTTCCTTGTCTTTCTTCCACTTCTCTCTATCCTGAACCTCGTCAATAGACAGCTCGCAACTATCAATTTCCTTGTTAACAACATCAGATCATCTGATAGTCCAGTAAAAATACGGGTCGAAAGGAAATAATTTATAATAAGCAATTTTTTTTGCTAGTTCGTTTATACAAATGATATTAAGATACTTTATAAACGAATCCTACTAAATTTCGTATTTTTAGTTTTTAGTACTAAAATGTAAATTTTTTATTTATAGTGTCAGATAGCTTTCTTTTTTTATTTTGATTGTTTGTTTTAGGGTATGAGTTTACATACACTGTGTAAATTTTGTCCTAAAATTGAGTTTTTCGTAATTTCTACTTATTTAAAAACAAAGGTTCCGTGGTGATTTTTCGTTGGATTTACTTCTAATATAAAAGAATACAAATGTATTTAACCAATGACGTAAAAAAATTGTATGTACTATTTTTTTCCAATTTTACATGTTTTTTTTTATTTTGTTTAATTATTTAAGAAAATTTTTAGGAGGATTTTCAATCTAAACGATAACAAAAATTATAATCTAAAATATAAAACAAAAAAACCTGCTATTATAAATTATTTACATTCGCCATACAAGCGACCCGTAACTTTACTGGAGTATGAGTTTTATCCTGCCTACTCCACGTTGACCTGGTAAAGTCCATTGCTATGTTGCCTGTCCATACTCAGGTGGTTTTCTTTTTACAAGACCAAACCATCTAAGTCGATTTTCTTGAACTTTATCAGCTACGTCCGTCCGAGACTACATAGCACGAACTCGTTGCATCGATATCGATAAGTTTCATCGAGTATCTATTTCTTCGACTTATTTCGACCAGCTCGGCGCTCGATTAAAACGTAATCCAACGACGATTGAATCGACGAAGTCGATGAAATCGATCGATAAAACTTATAGATATTGATCTTTAATATTAAAACCTGACATTAATGTTTCGCCATCTAAAAATAACGGTAAAGTGTTAGTGGCGCCACCTGGTGGTCGGTGGTAGCTATAATTGTTTTTGAATGTACTGTTAAACGTTTGATCTGTAAGTAGTTTTTGAAATAAAACATGGGTTTATGGGTACCGCATTATGATTGGATAAATTGATAAGGAATGCCCACACACCCTCACCATGAGGGGAGGCCTGTAAACCAGTAGTGGCGACTAGCTGATGATGATTTGAAAAAATTACACGAACTTTGAATTTCTTACGACCTAGTTTAGTATGAATTTCACTTAGACTACTTATAATGAGGTGAGGACTCGCCTTGCGGTAGCATTTCCCCTCTACCACGGTTTAAGAACAATAATTGATCATGTGCAATTTACATTCAATTTTATACCTTATGACTAAACGAGACAGCCTATAATTGCGAAACAATAACTTCGAACTTAGAACGTTTGGGGTTCACACGAGACAACTTTTCATGATTTTTAACATTCAAAATTAGGATCTAAAGTTATGGGCTACGAATAAGAGAATGGTTATGGGGAATAAAATCCAAAGTTGCGGATTGCATGTTACCTCGCCCCCCTCAAAAAGTGGCAGAAATGTTTGTTAGTAGAATTACACGCGTTACTAGTCCTCAATTCCTCATATATGTAGTCAAAGGAATTTCATTAATGTAAACATCTTCGGCATAGTAGCTATGTGGGTAAGTAGGTTGTATGTTGGTTTGACAGTTCATTCATGAATGTACACCCCTTCTTTTTAGTTACCAACAAAATTTTAATCCGTCAGGCACTTGTACAACGCGTGTGCCGCGATAACATTTGTTTATGTATTGTATCTGGTATATAAGGGCCTGAATTAAGGGTGTATTCCGATATTAAAATTAATCAACTTTCCCTAAGAAATATGGGACAAAAAACGAGAAAAACTTTGGGACCTCCCATAAAAATCGATCGGCTGATCTGCACTTTTGTATGGAAAGTCCAACAATTTCGACCCATGTTGCTTAGGGAAAGTTGTTTAGTTTCATTATCTGAATACAGTCTGAAAATTTTGTTGATTAATAAAAAATAGGAGTGTAAAATTGAAAGATCGTTATCAAAAATCTTTCAATAAATGTGGCATTATGATGACGCGTGAAGCATGAACTATTAAAAATTTCGCGAAAACGTTTTATCAAGTTCTATAATGTTATCAATTTATAAACAAATAACATTCAAGCGACTTGGCACAAATAAATACGATAATTTATTAATATTAATAATTTTTTTCAATGCAACCTCACCTAACATAACCTTTTAACCCTTTCATTGTAGCTCTTTTAAAAATGTCGAGATCGTAATTTTAAAAGCTCAATTAACTACATTTTTCGTAAAATAAATCCATATTCACCTCGCTAGACTGTTAAGTACTATGTATGTCTTATATCCTATGATATTGTAATTTAATCTCGGAACTATTTGGAAGGTAGTCTAGAGATAACGATAAGCTGTAGTAACATTGTTCCTGTGACGTGCACGTTAACAAAATTGTATTGTAAACTATATTCCCGGATACATACATCCTCGTCTTCAAGGCAAAAGTAAATAGGCACCTATAAACTGACCACAGGGGTCTTACCGCTCGTAAACGCTGCAAGGCGAGATGCTGGGACAGAGAAGCTCGCTCTGCTCTGCTATTCCGTAGTAGACTTTCGGGGCAGTTATTGGGTTTATTTTCACCGTATTGTGGTCATACGCACATGAGATAAAATAACCAGAGCTCTGTCTCACCCTCTCATGAGCGGTACAGCCCTTGTGGTCAGGTTATAATAGAGAAGCGTGTTCCACAATCTTTCTCACCATCGCTTACCTTCAATGGGCCTAGCATGCCACCCCCGAAATAACGACAAAAGTTAAGACATGCCTCCGTCTTTGTTACTTTGTTTATGCGAAAGCGAGCTCGCATGACGGTTTTGTCGCTTTGTCGTGCATATGCTAGCCCTACTGGAGAGACTAAGGCCTTAGCCTCGCCGCACACGCGCCACCGGCGATAGCCTGTCGCGGCAGCAGCAATGGTAGCCGCGACCTTTTGAAACCAAAGTTTGTGTATAAGCAGCCACAAGAAACGTGTGGTAATGACTCGTCGCAGCGCAGTTAAAGCATGTGGGTATCACCAGATTCACGTTAGTTGAGAGTCCATATAAAATGTATTCAAACTGTAGCTCGCAGCTTTTCGTAGGTCGTGTGCAGCGAGTCTAAAGCAAGCTGTAAAAAAAATAAACTACCACACACTTCCATGGCGCCACTAGTAATGGCGGAACATTAAAATAAAACAAAGTTGTAGTTGTCGCTCAAGTCAATTAAAGATCCGTGTCCAGTAGTATGCAATGTAATGAATGTATCTCTTGAGCACTCACTCACGGAGTAACGATTGTCGGATATAAAGTGTATGACGCAAATTATGTTATATTTCCTAACAGACTAGTACGGTCGCGCAACTTAGCACTGTCGAGTCTTAACTTTTTTTTGCTCTTTATCTGTGCGAAATAGAAAGTGCGACAACGCTTTGTCGCGCGCCGTATTCTAAAGGTGTCAACATAGGAAGTCTGTGGTGTCAACACACCTAAGTCGCTGACTAGGCCATGCCCATTTCACGATTTTGTGTGTGTAGACCTTTAATTTATGAATTTGGCGTATACAGTAACGGCAAGATTTAGTACAAATTTCAAATAATGCTGTTACTGTGCTGTAAATGTAGTATACTTACTTGTTTTATTTATGAAGCTAACTTCTTCTTCCACTTCTTCAAGATCGGTCAATATGAAATATGTGATTTTATTAAATAGAAAGAAAGATCTGAATGTAAAAGATGGCTCAGGTGTAACGACCAATATAGTGTTTATACGGGCATTATATTTATTATCAGTTATTTTATTGCACAAATGTATTTTCCGTTTAGTGGTTTTAAATAAAATAACATAATGAGTCTAAAATAATCATATAATATAACATAAATCTAGAAGTAATGAACTAAAACTTAAATGTAATTTAAATAAATGAATAATGACTTAAAAGAAATTGACGATGTATAGTTATATATATTTTTTATTTATTTAATTTGTTTTCTGTCAAAAACGTGGTGTTTATATAATTTTTTATTAGATCTCGTACTTGTAAACTTGAGACATGTTTTATATCATAATAATTTAAATTAATAAATAGTAAACATATCTGTGAATGAAATTTGTAGTGCGTGTAGAGTATAGAATAGCTGTTACAGACTTACAGACATGAAAAACATTTATTGATTTTAAATTCTCCGGTCAAAAGTAACAAACCTCGTCATTCCTTGGGTTTTTAGATTAAATTAATTTTTAAAATTTTTAGTCAAGCATTTAAGGAGATCGCACGTAGAATATCAGACTGGATACACGTACATGCATCAACAAACTTATATCGAAGCAATTTGTACAACTTACCAATGATCTGAATGTTTTCAGGACATTTTTGCTTGTGAATACTAGATACCTGAATGGGCGTTCTTCGTCCATAACGCAACGTAGTGACATTTTATATGTTTGTGATTATAAATTGTGCAAAGTTACATAATCTATTTTTAATTTTAATCCTCAGCACCTGTTAATAAAGCATTTGAAATGAATTCAGAATTCAAATATAAAATTCCAGAAATGAATACAAACGTCTGTTTATATCTCCACGATGGTTAGACGGTGTAGGCAATTTACTGTACATTGTGTATATAATAGTCATAGATGGTAATATAATATTTAGTTTTAGAAATCCTGTGTGTAGGCATATTTGTTATTTTTAAATATAAAGATGTGAGTGTGCGTTTGTTGATGTTTATGAATTCGTTTTAAATATATTTATGTAATTATATTTGTGTACTGAATACTGCCACGTTTATTAATTTGAGTTGCACTAGTTTTTGGCTTAAAATCGAGACTCATAGACGATAAAGATATCAATAAAACATTGTATAGTTTCGTTTTAAAATATTGCCATTATTTATAAAAACGAATTTAAAATTTAGCTTTTCAGTCTTTGCATAATATTTCTACATTTATATGTCTGTATCACATCCTTATAATGAATCTTAGGCCCATTTCACACGTTTATAATTAAAGAATGGAAAGTAACGGCGTACCGCTAGTAATTTGGATATAATTGTAATAACAACAGCATTAAATGCATAATAAACTTCACAGTAAATCAAACTAAACGTCATTATTTTAAAGACTGTAAAGCCAGACCAGAAAAATAAAAAACCTCGCCATGTTGCGGAAAATCGTTGGAACTAATTTTTGTACTTTGAACACTGACATAAAAGGTTATAGTCGATTGCAGCGCCCCCAAACCAGGTTTCTTATATTCCTGTTTAGGCTTTAGAACATTTGAAGAACTTTTAATAAATAAAACATGGAAAGTAATTCGTATGAAATGGGTGTATGTTTTCGCTCAACCTGTAACCAGACATCCCCAAGGGATCGTGTACTGCCTGTTATATTGTATAATTTATGTATGAAGTAGTAATTTTAAATAAATTAACATTGTACATTTTTCGGTTATTAATAAAAACATGTTTACAAAATTTGTTTATTGATGCATTTTTATTAAAAATACACTCCTAGATCTTCTGATACATCAATTATTTATTAACTTTATATGTGGTGAATAAAGACAAAGGTTACATTATAATATACCTAACAACAGTGAGCTTATACAACTAGAGGGATAGCTTCTTACAAACAATTCTCAAAAATGCGTAACCACTTCCGAGTTTCAAAGACGTAGCTTGGAAATCGATACATACGCCAAAGTAAACTATGTTTGTCTCGTTTCTTCTGCCGTTAAAAAAATTACGATGAAATGAGAAAGACGTTATTATTTTTAAAACGTCAGTACAAACGGCCACTGTTGCCAGTGGTTAGAAATTATTTCCACAGAATTAATTACTGAATTTAATTAATTTATTACCTGAATTCTAAACTTGAATATGTGTGTTCTGAACAGATTTATAAGTAAATTTTAAATATAAAGTATTATACAGGGTTGATGTTTAATCAGCCCAGATCGGATAACGTCACCATATATTCTCTTCACTTTCACTATGCATAAAAAGATTTGTATTATTTACTAGTGTTTTCCCGCGACTTCGTCCGCACAAATTATATACCAGATTTTAAGTCAGATCATAAGCTAAAAAACAAAAAAAGTTTCATCAAAATCGGTTCAGTCGTTTTTGCGTGATGCGCGAACAAACAACCAAACACACAATTTTGTCAATAGATGGCGCTGCACGTCATTTAAATCGCGCTATCGACTGTCATTTGAGTTTATATGAAGTGAACCGCTACTTTTTTATTCCTCATGATTTTACGGTTTTATAATAGTTAAGATAAGATTAATGTTTATAATTTATTAAGAAAAAATAAATTAGGGTTACATTTAAAAAAAAAGAAATATATAAGGTCTAACAAAATAAGGTGAAACTATTTTAAGGGGATGATCAGACCATCAAACTGAACAACTTTCTCTATGGGACCAATGTCGAAATCAAATTTTTTATAAATAATATTTACACTGATCTACTAAATATTTTGCTATTATCCCTGAATAGGGACCTGTGTTTTGTTTACTTTGCACGCCGCACGCACGCGGCGGCTTCCTTTGAACTCAACGCGCCCGGCCCCCACTCCCGCCCTTGCTTGCGTTGCGTTGCGACCTTTCACCTTGCTTTGACTTCTTCAGTAGCGAGCGAGCGCTCGCGCACGCCGACCGGTCGATACGTTTTGCGCGCGCCTCACTCAACCTCTTGCAAGGTTACGTCATTACGTGATATGCTTTACCATCATGAACGTGACAACTAGTGACAAGTGTACGGACCTAGCTACTTGGACGATACATACGGATTTCGGTGAATAGGCAGAGGTATTGAGTGACCTGGAGAGCGATTTTTGAATCTCATTCGGTGAGCTCAGCAGTTGAAAATGTCAAAATACCTAACTATGGAGATACGCATCTTTCTGCTGCTGATTTGATTTTAAAAAATCTCACTCCTGAAGTATGATTTTTGAACTATGGAGATACGCATCTTTCTGCTGCTGATTTGATTTTAAAAAATCTCACTCCTGAAGTATGATTTTTGAAAGTCAAATCAGCAGTAGAAAGATGCGTATCTCCATAGTTATTTTGACATTTTCAACTGCTGAGCTCACCGAATGAGATTCAAAAATCGCTCTCCAGACCTGACCTTACGCCACTTGATTTCCATGTATGCCAAAACAGAACCACAAGTGAGCTCCGACAACGGATAGTGACCGCACACGTGATGTTATTAATACGATTGAGACGTTTTAATCAATAAGTGCAAAGACACATCCAAAGACGTGCAATAAAGTTCATTGAGAAAGGTGTGGGATATGTACAAAATTGAATGTAAGTAAAAGTACCTACTTACATACCATTTGGATTACATTTTTTAAGCAAAATGCTTCGTTCATTATCTACCTAAACATCTGAACTTAGAAGTCCCCAACTGCATAGTCAAATTAGTCAACCCAGCTCGCGGGGCCCCGGCGCGTAGGTAGGTTCAGTGACCTCGCCTCGCACGCCCGCTTCGCCACACTCGTTCACAGCAGAACAGGGCCAAATCCAGTGGTAGATATTATTATTTTTTACTTTTAAACAGCAGATTTTTTTTCTGTTGATTTCGATATTGGTCCCATAGAGAAAGTTGTTCAGTTTGATGGTCTGATCATCCCCTTAAAATAGTTTCACCTTATTTTGTTAGACCTTATATAAGTGACTTATAGTTAAGATTTATTTATTTTATTTATTACTATGGTGCCAACTTCGAAATCGCGAAAAAGAAATAAGCTGTCCCATACGTTTGAGTCGAGTTGGTACTGCAGTTTTGTATGAAACAGCTGATTGTGTTTTTACGATTTCGATGTTGGCTCTATACTGAAAGTTGTTCAGTTTGATTAGGGGAATGAATGGTGAAGTTATCCGGACTGATTAAAACTTAACCCGTATATTGAAATAAATCGACAAGGAAGATAGATAAGAAGAAAAAACATATATTTGTATAATCGCAAATATTTTATTTCAAGACTATTAAAATAATTATTATTTTAAATGGAATAATATACATATGTACACATTTTATGTTTGTGTCAATCATTTCCAACAAAATAAATTTCTATGGGGATTTTCTGAAAGCCATTAAAAAAGAAAAAAATTGTTGCAAATGGCTCGATAGATAGCGTTGAACGAGATGGTTATGCAACCTTGCTGTTAAATATACCGGACGATTTTATTTGCTGTGTCTGTTTAATTTAAGTTTGAGGGGCGTTTCAGACAATCAAACTGAACAACTTTTACTATGAAAGCAAACCTGAAATCTCAAAAAGGAATTCGGTATAGAAATAAAATAGGTAGTAAAAAACCGGTCAAAAGCGTGACGGACTTGGTCATGATAAGGTTCCGTAGTCATTTTATGAAAAGGTTATACTGACTTAGTTTAGATAACTTAAGAGAATATACCTCATTCAGAGCGCACTCCATACAAACGAAGTATGGTGATATTTTCAATAGTAACAAATTTATAGCATTACATCTATAACAAAGACAAACGAATTTATAATCAAATTTGAATAAAATTATAAAAAAATTCAAATTTAAAAACATTATTAAAATTTCTATGTAACATAACATTTAGCAATTAAATCATTATAATAATAGTTATAATAGGCACATTTATTAATTATTTATTTGAAATTTTCATTTTGCATTTTGGAAGCAATCGGTACCTACTGAAACTAAAAAGTTTAAGATGGCGACCACTTTTCTTAAATCTGACATCGGATTCTAGTTTAGAGTCCACGCGGACCTTCAGATATCGATTTTGGAAGCAATCGGTTCAGAAACTAAGAAGTTCAAGATGGCGGCAACTTTTTTGTTGCAGTGCTGGCTGACGCATAAACGCTAAATTGAGTACATAATGAAATAGGTAACTTACAATGAGCATTGGAACTGCTTTGTCTGACAATCGAAAGTGACCTTTTTCATTGTAAGGCGGAATCCTATCTTCGTCTTTAAAATGCTTCGAACATAATTATGACTGTTACTGCAGATGGTAACCAGTCGGTTTCTTTCCGTAGAAGCCTTATATTTTTGATCCACCGCTCCCTACGCTTGTAATCTTTGGGTATCCTTGAAGACAAATCATATCTAATTATACTACTACTGCTCCTACTATCCTACTGACTATTTTTTTATGATTACCTACACATATACACCTCTACACCTCTGATGAAATAACGAAGAGGGTACCGAAACTCCCCACAATGTGGGAAAATCAAAATCGTATTTACTTGCAACACTGATGGCAAAAACAATGCGTGAAAAATTTATTTAGTTTTTTAATGTTATTTTGAATAATGTTAACAAAATATAGTGTACTTACTTGTGAAAAGTAACACCACTTCGTTTATTATTGTTTTCCGATCGTGATTTACAATTTTTTACGACGCATTTCCTCATTTTGGTAGCTTAATTTAAACGTCACGGATATGTCCGTACTCACCATAGATAAGCGAATGAACTGAAGTCAAAGGTGTCTGCGGACATCTGCGAAGTGGCAACGCTTTGGTGCCCTATACTACTAATCTAGTACATTAATATCATTGCCTAACAACGACACTAAATGATCACTTAACACCATTCGGACTAAATACGACAATTTTGTAGTTTTTAAGTAGGAAACATTTAGATTTTATTAAGGTCATTGTTTTATCGTACACACGGAGTGGTTAGGTTACATTACTTTTAATCCACGATTTAAAAAAAAATCTAACATTTAAAACAGCAAACAAATTTGACGAATATAAACAAAAAAGCAAAACATACAGACATAGCCAAAGTCTTTCTCATATTATTTTTGAAATAATTAATTAAATGTTTTGGAGGAGGAAACACGATTCATACGAAATGCTATTTTCATCGATTTTGTGTAGATAAAATTGGTCCGAGCTCCAGTTGTCTCTTTCGCACTCTAGTGCGGCGGCGGCGGATTGGACAAATATTATATGTAGGTATACACTATACAGTCGGAAAAGTGACCTAATCTCCAAATTAGCATTTCAGCCCGCCCATCCTCATAAAACAGTTTATGGTAGAAAACATTTTAGAAATTTTTGTTCATGAATCGTTCTCGTCGACGAAAGTTGTTCAATTTCATGATGTGATCAGTTGATCACACTTTTAAAGATTTTTTGTCAATTAAACTCTAGCTATCTGCTCAGTATAACGTCTATGGACAACACAAACAGCAAACTGAACAAATTCACTAACTGAAAATGATGGAAATAACGGTTTTCTCGCAATTTAACAAAAACAAAAGCATCTATGAATAATACCTGTCTACAGCTACACTCAAACCACAACCTATATAAACTTAACCATTAAATGAAGACTAAAAAACAATGAAAACCACATCAGAAACCAAACAATATAACACATTACGAAGCTTCTATTCAGTTATAAATGCACCAAAAACCCCATTATTCAACCATCACGCCGATACCGGCACAGGCCTATAAAGGGGGAGGAAAGGTAACGAAGCCCATAGCGGGTAAATGTCGCGACATGATTGTCTCTGGACTAACATTTGCAGGCCAGCCATCCAATTAGGGCGGCCTTGGGTTTATGGCGCACTATACGGGTAGTTGGTGGGTTTTTAACACTTAACCTTGTTGAGATTTAGGTGAATATCTTAGCCTGAATGGATCGATTGCATACATATCTACTGTCGACGATTCTGGAGTGGTCAGACGCTTTGCTACAACTAAATAGCTCCAATTGATCTATGTGCTAATTGTAATTAAGTTAGGCTTATTCTGTTCGCATACCTGTCCGTACCGAACGGGTCGAATCCTGAATTAGTCTGAAAAATTGCATATGGAATTTTAGAACTTTCCCCGATCCTAGGCATCCTCTCGCCAGGAGCTGGCTTAAAGCTCGCCTGGGGCACAGATATAATATAATACACATCATATTATGATATAAGTAGGTAAGAACATGAAGTACATGTTAAGTTTCTTTTGGTGGATCAGTAACTTTACTAAAAACTACGTTATATTCCAATAAAGTCAATTAAAAGCGGTCAAGTGCGAGTCGCGCACCGAGGGTTTCGTATCACACAACATATTAACTTACAAAAAATTTTGTTTTTTTCGGGACCCAAACCGGGACCTTTGACCGACCGACTCACACTTGACCGGTTTTATTATTTGTTGTTTTACTGTAGAGATGCATTACCGTGTTTACGATAGAGCGAGAAGAAAAAAACTTGATTACAACTATTAGTTTCTTGTATGAAGAGAGGAGCCCCTAATTTTTTACTCCTTGAATTTTTTATTATTAATTGATAACAAATCCACCATAAAAACGAACATTCTGTGAAAATTTCAACTGTTTATAGCTATTAAATACGGTTCAAAAGTAACAGCTCTAAATAGGTAGAACAGACAGACAGACAGATGGACGGACAGCGTAGGCTTATGAAAGGGTCCTGTTTTCACCCTTTGGGCCCAAAGGTACGGAACTCTAAAATCTAACTCCAAACCAAGACTCCGGACATTATTTACTCCAAACGACGACACAACAATCCAGACATTATTTACTCCAAACTCTTAAATAAGAAATCTCAGCATTGGTTTACTATTTACGTGAAAAAAATTGAGTTAGTAAGTCCTATTTAATAAACCAACATATTGTTTATTTTCTGATAAAAAAATTTTTATGTTCTGCACAGGGAATTTGGATAAAACAAGTGTCTTATCAGTTACTTACCTAAAGATGTGTTTGTAAGGATATTTTTCTTCCCTCCGGACGTAAATTGTCAATTATCGTCCCGCTCTGCGCTAAACGAAGTTGTCGCTTTCACCTCCGTCGAGAAGAAAAATAGTATACTAACCTCGGACAGTAAATAAGAAAGCCTCAGATCACATGTTTGTTGACCTCGGCATCTGAGACCTTTCTTACTTTCCTGTCCTCGGTGTGTAATCTACTAAAATAGGACTAAATTGTAACCAATGCAGAGATTGCCTCGAAAATAATACAAAAACAAAACATTGTACAAAGCGTAGTAAGTAGCTACTTGTTTATGAAAAAATATTTGTACTAAAAACGATATTATAAAGCTTTTAAAACCGTCAACATGATTTATGCAACAAAGATTGAATAGCAGAGCCTTCCTTGAAAAACAAATATTGTTTCAATTAGTGGGCGACAAGACAATTTTCTTTATGGGCTAGGGACGCTCCCTGTCCCCATTCCGGGGCGTACCACTGCCAAAGGGTGGTGGTGGGGTTGAGGGGTAGAATCTAACCCATGGGTAGGTTTCAGGATTGCTGAAATAGTCCCGCGTCCGCTGAAGTGACGAACGCATCGCATCCGCACGTCAATCAATTTTTAGACTAGCATTGTTTTTTTAATTTGATTTAACTGGCCTTGATATCTTAGTTCATTGTTAATTAATTGTTTCGGGATTTCAATTATTTAAAAAATTCATCCTACACAGACAGACAGTTTTTTGTTTAATTATGTAATTTAAGTTATGGGCAACTAAAGTTAATACAAAATATTAGAACAATTAGTGAATCAAAAAGTAACAGAAGACAAGAACGATGCTGCCCAAAAATAATTTAATAGTTGTGACAATTTTAATATCGGGTAAGTTAAAGTTAGTATTTTAACTAGTAGTAGTAGTTACATGGTCCAACTATGCTGGTAGTTTTAATATAATGATCAGGAGTGCGATTTTTGAATCTCATTCGGTGAGCTCAGCTGTTGAAAATGTCTAAATTACTTCGGAAATACGCATCTTTTTAGTGCAGATTTGACTTTCAAAAATCGTTTTACTGTAGTATGATTTTTGAAAGTCAACTCAGCAGTAGAAAGATGCATATCTCCATAGTTATTTTGACATTTTCAACTGCTGAGCTCACCGAATGAGATTCAAAAATCGCACTCCAGATCATAAAACTGGACAACATTCTCTGATAAAAAAAATCTGCTCTTCCGTTGATTTTGGTCTAGTAGGATTGCAGTTTTGTATGGAACAGCAGATTCCAGTGAAGAAACAATGTGTTGTGGTATAAGAATAAGAAAAAAAATTAAATCCGCCCAGTATGAATACTTGAAGGGAATTTTCCACCTTTATACTTAACTATAGTGACCAGCCCAGACTTCGCACGGGTAGCAAGATTAAACCTTCCTCGTGAATCAGTCTATCTATTTCTGAAAACCGTATCAAAATCCCTACAGTACTTTCTGATCTAACAGACAGACAGATCAACTAAAAAACGTGGTGGGTCACTTTAATTTATTTCGAATAAGCATCTAATAAGTGAAACATACGTTTTATAATGATAATTTGTTTGTATGACAATCGGTAGACATTAATGCCGGCTACATTATATTGCCTAATCAAATCATAATACAATTCTAGACTAGAGTCTATGGTACTTACTTCAGTTTGGACTTTTTTTCATCCCTTAACAGTACGGTTTTGTATAATGTAATGTAACAGATAGTTTATTTTTCGCGATTTCGATGTTGGTCCCATAGAGAAAGTTGTTCAGTTTGATGGTCTGATCATCCTCTTAAAAAAGTGTCAGCATATTAAGAAGGACCCTATATAGATAATAATAAGTACCTAGGTATGAGAATACCCAGTGAGTGTGATGCTAAAGATTGCATGTTATCATGTAAGAAGGTATGTAATAAAGCACTAGCACCTCCTAATAGCTATTCAACAATCAATTTGCATGCATCGATAGGGATGTGTGACCGGAAATCATACACTTTGCGCGTATTATACACCCAGCCTGTATTTTCCCACAATTTTCACCGATTAACCTGAGTTTGAGTAGTTACATTTAATTTAAGAGTTTAGCTTCTGCACGTGATAATCCTCTTAACGGCTTTTAGTATAAAAGGGTAGATAACACCATAGATAACACCCGTGAATTACTTACAGAATTTAGGTTTAGTTTTGTTATTTTCTAAAAAAATATGTAGGTACTTAAAGATTTAAAGAAATCAGCAACGTTATAGATACCTATTTAAAAAATTCTAATAACCTACTGTGGTTATTGCCATGCTTGGATTCCCCGTTCTTCGATAAGTACCTACGAAATTTCTAAATAAATTTTCACCCCCGTTTTACACCTTTAGGGGTTGAATTGCGAAAAAGTCCTTCACAAAAACCAACAGAAACTACGTCCAAGTTGATGATTTGTTGCCTTTTTAACAAACCATGCATAGACATAATAATACCACTGTACAGAATCCATAACAGATTTATATTTGATAGGTACCTGGAGAGCGATTTTTGAAAGTCATTCGGTAAGCTCAGCAGTTGAAAATGTTAAAATTGCTATGGGAGATACGCATCTTTCTACTGCTGAGTGGACTTTAAAAAATCATACTCAAGGAGAGCTATTTTTGAATGTCAAAACAGCAGTAGAAACATGCGTATCTCCATAGTAATTTTGACATTTTCAACTGCTGAGCTCACCGAATGAGATTCAAAAATCGCACTCCTGGTACTACTAACAATACCTAGGTAAAATTTTAGGATACAATTTTCATAATTTATAATTACTTAGATAACTACAGGCAAGGCAAACATAACTACCTACCTACAATGTAAAAAACGTACCTAGGTACCAAAAAGTCACGCAAAGTAGTTAGTGTTTTTAATATTAATTATAAAGTAAAATGTAATATTCCTTAGTAATTATTAAACAATGTCATGCCACGAATTAGAGTTAGGTATGCTATTTTCGTATTATTGTAGGTAGGTACCTACAGCGGATTTTGGAGTTTCCTGCAGACTAGTATCACTTCAACCTTGAACTCTTGAACAAATCTTTTGTGATCGCCATACAAAACTGCAAACCTACTCGAGCCAAATGTATGGGACAGCTGATTTTTTTTTCGCGATTTCGATGTTGGTCCCATAGAGAAAGTTGTTCAGTTTGATGGTCTGATCATCCCCTTAAAAAAGTGTCAGCATATTAAGTTGGACCCTGTATAACTACGTCAGAAGCCGTAAGGCGGTCTGAAAAAACTCTTGACACCATGGGCTTGCTGTCCACACGATAAGAAGGAGTCGCGTTGTAGGTCTGTTATTGGGTATAGTCACGTCGCTCGGCGATTGTTGGTTGCCTCCTCTCGGGCCTACAACGAAGCTCCAGTGGTGGCTCAAGATAGTGTTCTTTGCGAAAAACAATCCTTGGAGTCACCAAATACGTAAATTACCGTACAACGTCAAGCACTCTTGCTACATAAACTAGACATTGGCAAAATCATCAAATAGGGTACCCAAGATGGCAGCAATTTTTTTTGAAATAGAATAGAAGAAGAAGAAGAATTATCTACCCACTGTCTAAACACAATCGTTGTGTGAACAGTAACATAAAACCATACTTGGGTGAGGCCGCGGATTTGTGCACATTACCATGACCTTAAAATTAACCGATGTTTTTCTTAAAAACTTGCAAACATAGAGATTTTGTATATTTTTGTATCAAACTATAATGTTATTATCCAGCATGGCCAAAGGTCAAAATTGCAAAATTATGGCATGCTGTCGAGTAAATTGAAATTTTTTCATAAAAAATGGAGAAAATTTAAGTAAAACCGCCGTGTCATTTTTACCGAGTGCACTTCGAAGAAAATTTTTAAAAAACCTGTGTTAGTTACTATTCAATTATTAATTCCTATGGAATAAGGATATAAATCATCGAACTTTAAGTAATGCTATAAGTAAAATAAAGGCTATTTAATAAGTAAATTTAATATTTATATATTTTTTTACAAAATCATGTTATTGCGTTACTTCTATTGCGTTACCATTATTCACCACAGTTTGTTAGTCACGTTATGTAGATTTATATTCTTTTGAATGGCAATACCAAACGCAATCTATTTCTATGAAAGTTAGCATAATAGGTACCATAATGAATGAGATATCGTGACATACTTGTGGTGAAGTCAAATGGTCACGGTTTTTTTGATCAAGTTTTTGGACTTTTTGCAAGGTAAAATTGAGATTTCAGCAAATATTTTTCTTGTAGTATTAGTCTTGTAGTGCCTATCTTGTTAGAAAATATAGCATAATTGTTGAGTAACGAGTGTTTATTGTTGCGTTACTCCTACATTTGCGTTACATTGCGTTACTGTTGCGGGACCAGTGGCGCAATTACTGCGTTACTTCTACTGCGATACCAAAAAAAGGGTAGTGGTACACTAGTTTCAGATTTTGGATTAAAGTTCCATGCATTTAGTGTTTTATTATTTTTATATTTTTATATTTTGTTCAATTTATCTACCCTGTTGTAAGAATAAGCTATGCTCTATGGAATGGCTGTCTGTCAATTGTATTGTCGTTCTGACTATCATTTGTTACGTCTCGCTAGCTTCATTAAAATGGTCTTATAATATTGGATAGTTTCATTATTATTATATTTAAACCTACAACATGGTGGCAGCGGTATAGAAAAAAAAGGTATTAGAAGATCGAAGATTGGAAAGCCATTTGGAGTTAATAGTTATTCGCATGATGGAAGCTAGAGGCGGCTTGCAATCTTTGGTTATGGAGGGTGATATGCTGGCTAACTGGAGCAGGTTCAGAAGACAATTGTTGTCGTATATAGATGCATACTTCAGCAAAGCTGAAGAGAAGCAGAAGATAGGAATTCTGTTACATCACGGCGGTGATTATTGTCAAGATGTTTTTGAAAACATAAACTTCACTTCTGAACAGGACAAAGAGAAATTTGACGTTGTTTTAGAAAAATTTAACGATCATTTCATACCCAAAAGGAATGTGACGTACGAAAGATACTTATTCTTTACACGAAAACAGCTAGACGGTGAATCGTACGAACAGTACGGGACAGTATTGAAGAAACTCAGCAGGTCTTGTGAATTTGGATCGTTGAACGATGAATTAATAAGGGACCTGTTCATATGCGGAGTTAAAGATCCCAATGTGAGAAAACAGCTGTTGACGTGCTCTGGGGCAAGTTTGCAGGGTGTGCTTGATATTTGCATAACACATGCTGCTGTAGGTGAACAGGTATTACAGATAGAAAGTGAAAAAATGAAAAGTACTCTGAAACAGGAACCTGAGATTGATATGCTACAAAAGAAGAAAATTGATAAAACAGGAAATAAAAAGGAATGCGATTACTGTGGTTTCTTGCATGCCAAAGAACGTTGTGCTGCATATGGAAAGATGTGTGCCATATGCAATAAAAAGAATCATTTTGCTAAGAAATGTCGGAATAAAAAGTCTGTCAATTTCTTGGATGGGAATGATAGCGAAGAGGAGAGCGATGAAGAGTACAAGGTGTCCGTTTTATCGTTAAGTGGTAAGAATATAAATGAATCGTGGTATACTGCTGATTTGGAGGTGAATGGACAATCTATTAAACTTAAGGTGGACTCTGGAGCCCAGTGTAATGTTCTTGGTAAGGGAGAGTTTTTATCTTTGGGTTTAAGTTTGAATGATTTAAAATCCACTAAAGTTGTTATTACTTCTTTTACCAATGACAAAGTAGCGGTGATTGGTAAGTGCAAACTAAATTGCCGGTACAATTCACAATTGTATCCTATTGATTTTTTTGTTGTGGATGGCAATTGTTTCAGCATTCTAGGGCTGGCTAGTTCAGAAGCACTAGGATTGATAAAAAGGGTTGATGTGGTTGGAATGAATGGGTATACTGTTCCTAGTAAATTCTCAGAGTTGTTTAATGGACAAGTGGGATGTGTCCCGTATACAGTAAAGTTGCAGGTTGACGAAAGTGTGACACCTGTAGTGTCCCCTGCCCGAAGACTGCCTTATGCTTTACAGCCTAAGGTAAAGGAAGAACTGGATAACATGGTCAAAATGGGCATAATTGAGCCAGTGACTGAGCCTACAGACTGGGTAAGCCAAATGGTTGTTGTGCAAAAGAAAAATGGGTCGCTTAGAATATGCATTGATCCACGTCCCTTGAATAAAGCGTTGAAAAGAGCACATTGTCCTTTTCCCACAATTGAGGATATAGCAGTGCGTATGGCCGGGGCTAAATATTTTTGCAAATTAGATGCTCAATCAGGGTTTTGGATGCTGCCATTAGATAATGAGAGCTCTAGGTTGTGTACCTTCCAAACAGCTTGGGGAAGGTATAGTTATTTACGCTTACCATTTGGCATAAGCCCGGCTCCAGAAATTTTTCATAAGGTGATATTCGATATATTTCAAGGATTGGATAATGTGGCAAAATTTCAAGATGATGTGATTTGTTGGGGAAATTCTAAAGAAGAATTACAAGAGGTGCTGCTTAAAGTTTTGATGAAAGCCCAAAGTAAGAAAGTTAAGTTTAATCCAAGCAAGTGCCAATTTTTTGTTGATCATGTGACATTTTTAGGACATGTGTTTGGACCAGATGGAGTGAGCGTTGATGGTGAAAAGGTTAAGGCTATAACAGAACTACAGCCACCTAAAGAGAAGAAAGCTTTGCAAAGGATACTTGGAATGTGCAATTATGTTTCCAAGTTCATTCCAAGTTATACTGAATTAACTGCACCACTACGAGAGCTATTGAGAAATGATGTTGAATTCCAGTGGGGTGAGGTTCATGATGAATATTTTAATAGATTGAAATGTGCGATAACCAATGCACCAGTATTGATTTTTTATGATCCAGAAAAAGAGCTTAAACTTAGTGTGGATGCCAGCTCGATAGGATTGGGAGCAGTCCTAATGCAGGAGGGTCGTCCGGTCGCGTATGCCTCACGGGCCTTGACGGAGGTACAAACCAGATACTCACAAATCGAGAAAGAGCTGTTAGCTATTTGTTTTGGGGTAGAAAAATTCAAGCAATATATAGTTGGACGAGACCAGGTTAAAGTAGAAACAGACCATAAACCTATTCTTGGTGTATTTAATAAACCTCTTTGTAAGGTTCCCGTTAGACTGCAAAAAATGATGATGCGCTTGCAACCTTTCAGGTTGAATGTAGTTTACACTCCTGGAAAGTTTTTATACATTGCTGATACACTGTCACGGGACTTCTCAGAAGCTGGTTGCGACACAGATACTGAATTTGATAGTGATTTGGAATTGCAGATTTCGTTGTTATTGGAGAACTTACCAGTTACTCAGGAAGTCTGGAACCAGATTAGTCAGGCAGCAGATAAAGACCCTACAATGAAGAAACTTAAGGAAGCAGTACTGAATGGTTGGGACGATTACAAAGATGTGGATAACTCTATAAAATCATATTTTCAGTTCAAAGAGGAGGTGGTAATAATGAGTAATTTGTTATTCAAAGGACATAGAATAATTATTCCACAAGGATTACAGCATGAAATGCTAACAAAGCTGCATACAGGCCATCCAGGGGTATCTAGAATGACCAGTAGGGCTGATATTACTATGTATTGGCCAGGAATAAATCAGGACATAAAGAGATTTGTTAAATCCTGTCAAGTCTGTTTAAAGTATCAGGATAACAAACAGAAAACTTTATTAAAGTACAAACAGGTTCCAATGCTTCCGTGGCAGGAGGTTGGATGTGACATTTTTGAGCTGGATCAAAAACGTTACCTAGTTGCTGTGGATGCTCTGTCAAACTACATTGAAGTATGCAGCCTGAAAGATTTGAGGAGTGTCACAGTTATAGATAAGTTGAAAGCAATATTTGCACGCCACGGAATTCCGGTAATTTTATATTCAGATGGTGGACTTTGTTTTGACTCGGACCTTTTTAAGAAATTTGAGAAAGAATGGTGTTTTGTACACATCCGGTCAAGTCCGCACTACCCAAAATCAAATGGTTTGGCGGAAAGTGCGGTTAAAACAGTAAAAAAAATGTTTAAGAAATGCTCTGAAAGAAATGAAGACCCATTGTTGGCACTTCTTAATCATAGGAATACACCAAGGGCTAACGTAAATTCTCCGGCATCAAACCTAATGGGCCGTCAGCTAAGAACAAACATACCTTGCTCGTTTAAAACATTAGTGCCTAAGGTCACTTATAAGGAAGATATAAAGGTCCTTAAGAAGTCTAAAGAAGATATAAAAACCTGGTATGATAGAACTGCAAAGGAAAGGCAAGATTTGGAGAAGGGGCAGCCTGTGTACTTCAAAAAAATTCCCAAAGAGCCGGTATGGGTGCCGGGAAAGGTTCTTCAGAAATCCGGACAACCTAGGTCATACATAGTGGAAACTGATGATGGTAGGCGATATAGAAGGAACGAAATTTGTATTCGTCCCACCGAAAGGTCAAGTCAAAGCCCACTCTTTCCTTTGTTTCAACCACCATTAACTACCACTCATGTTGACCCTACAGTTTCTGAACCGGTTACAGATGCTCCTAGAGTGCTGTCAGAATCTAGCTCGCCTGCAACCAGAATATATACTAGGTCGGGCCGTCTGATTAGGAAACCTGTTAGGTTTGAGTAGATGCAATATTAAATGTTTAGGTACCACTTAATTAATTTGTAACTGATGGGTAGTTAGGAAGAAATCATTGTTGTTTTGTTTGGTTAAATAGAAAGTTAAATTTTGTTTAGTTAAGTTTTGTCTTTGTTTGTTAAGGGGAAGATGTTGTAAGAATAAGCTATGCTCTATGGAATGGCTGTCTGTCAATTGTATTGTCGTTCTGACTATCATTTGTTACGTCTCGCTAGCTTCATTAAAATGGTCTTATAATATTGGATAGTTTCATTATTATTATATTTAAACCTACAACATACCCTTTAGAAAAAAATATCTTCAATATACCTAACTACCTATTTAAAAAAAGTTATTTTAGTTTAACAGGCTCAGGAGTGCAATTCTCTAAGCGCAAACATCGGTTGTAACATCGGCGAGCTGTCAATTCGGTATGCATTGTGTAAAACTTAATACGAAAACTTTGACGATCTGAAGGATGTTACCTTAGAGAATTGCAGTCCAGTATACAACAACCCTTATAATTTTGCGCTACTATATTGCGTTACTATTGCGTTACCGTGGCGCAAATTGTTGCGCTATTTTTGCGTCACTGTCGCGCAAACTGTTGCGTCACTACTGCGTCATTTGTGCCGAAATCCGCGGCCTCACCCACTTAGCTTACTTACAATCGCAAAATTGACAAGTATGATCGATTATAGTGTAAACAAAGGTCGAGGAACCACTCCGCATCCACCTAGCTTTTGGGTCACTTCCGATTACTTGGGGCATATCCCGCCCGATTGCGCATTTATAAATGACTAGAGTTTACCCGCGACTTCGTCCGCACAAATTATATACCAGATTTTTAAGTCAAATCATAAGCTATCAAACAAAAAATGCTTCATCAAACTCAGTTCAGTAGTTTTTGCGTGATGCTCGAACAAACAAACAAACAGACAGACAAAAATTATAAAAAAGGTTGGTTGTCTGATGGTTGTCAGGGACATCTAAAATCCATATCGCAATTTTTTTATCTTGTAAATATTTACAATGTACAGACACACTTCTGTTTCAGAAAAAAAGAATTGCCTTGTAGTAAACACATCGATCTGATATCGATCGATGATCGGAAAGTTACACAATAGGTAGCCCACTGTAAAACTTTTTTTTAGGGTTGTCAACCCAAAGTAGATACGTACCTATGTATCGATACCCAGTTCCGTAGATTAGGGTCCATCTTGTAATAGCGAGGCGCCTAATCTCATCAGGCATCGTCAACATCTCATGATAACCATAGCCCATACCGTCTGGCTACCGGTCATATTCGGGTTATGGCATCCTACCTCTGATCGTTTCTGTACCATAAGATTCAGCACGGTAGGAACGTCCATCTTTGCTTAGCGCATAACTCATGCACATGCATTGCAAAATATCCCACGCACCTGGTTGTTTTCTAAAAAAGCTGTCACTTTAAGTCCAAATCGGTTAAATAAATAGGAAACAATTTACATGAAAATTACGTTAATTAACTAATTTCTACCGTTAATTACCTGATAGCTACCTTGTTTTTCTAACTAATCAAGCAACGAGTGTGTCCCAGCAACTCGATAAAAACCGCATCGACAAGTCAGGTACCAATTTAACTACTACACTTTGCCTACCAATTATAAAGCGGATAAAAAACTGATTTAACAACTAGAAAAAAAAATCAACCGACATCCGTTAAGGTTCTCACGGTAAGCCTTCAAGTGCGAGTAGAGCATCCTAGGGATTAAAAAGAGACAGATAAGGGATCCCGGGGGCATCACGGGTGCGAGCGTGAGAAATATGGGATGGCGGTGTTCCCGATTCATCAGGAGTACATGAGTTACTAGGAGTAGTCCTTGTGATGGAATGCGGGATGAAATAGGGTGTGTACAGCGCACTCTTTTTCTCTTCAATGCAAAGCGTGCCAAGGTCGGGTTTAATGACATTGTGCCTGCAAGTGCCGTTGCACTTGCATTGCAGGCTGTATCAAGTGCAAGGAAACGAATAAACTTGTGCCGAAACAATTTTTAGTAAAATAGAAAAGCTGTGTTATTTGCCAAAAAACATGTATTCCAGGTACCTATCTTTATTTCGGTATTCGAGAATACGCATCATACAAACTTGGGTAGTACGTCAACTCATGACGGTGTTTTCTTTTGGGGTGGTCAAACATTGCTACAACTACCAAAGGTTGTAATCGTCGTTAGATTCGTGTAAAACTTTCAAGGTTTCAGGAAGTTAAACGTGTCAAGGGGTGATAGATGCTTAACCTTTCGCCAACTAAAATACTTCATGAAAATACATACTTCAAAAGAAACGTTATCCTCACAGTAAGGAATAGAATGGTCTAAGGCGGAAGAATACGTCAGCGTCATTCTTCGTGCATTTATCCTAAACCTGCGCTCCATACTGTCAGGTTTATAAACAGGTTGTAGGCACCTAATTTAAAAACCTATTTGTAAATGGTTATATTACTATGTTTCTCGCTTTTAACGATTGGAAACAGTATTCGTATTTTATTTTATAGTACACTAAGCGACTAAACGCGTAAAGTCAAGTCATAAGGCGCGGGTAGGCGCGCCCGGCGCCCGGCACTCCCCTGACATTTATCCGTAGCCCATAAAAAGAAATATCTACCAGGGTAGCATCGCCGGTGAAGGCTCACTTTGAAAGGCCTCGCCGCGCCCCGTTCCACGCGGCTGGACGGCAGGCATGGCACACTAACCTGTTTTGATTTCAGACCGACTAGATTTCATTTGCGGAATCACATTTGATGGATTGTCGATACTTTTTTTTCTGATTTCAAGCAGACAGTCACAAACTATGCAGAAAGCTCTCGGTATACATGATCCAACTTAATATGCTGACAGATTTTTAAGGGGATGATCAGACCGTCAAACTGAGCAACTTTCTCTATGGCACAAACATAGAAATCGCGAAAATAATTCATGTTCCCTACAAAACTGGAAACCTACTTGAGCCAAATGTATGAGACAGCTTTTTTTCGCTATTTCGGTTTTGTTTGTTCAGTTAGATGGTCTGATCATCCCCTTAAAAAAGTGTCAGCATATTAAGAAGGACCCCGTACACACTAAGCTCTCTCATCCTTAGCGTCCTGCCCCTCTTTCTCATTTCCCTCCTGTCTTATAACTTTTGTCGTCAACCACCACAACAGATGCTCGCAGAACAGATTGTCGATGGCGTCGAAGAGTTCTCGAGCGGCGAGCGCATACTGGAAAGCGCAGCATGGGTAGTGGCCCACCACAAGGTGGACCCTTTGGATGAGGATTTTCGACTCAGTAAGGTCAATACATCTTTCATGGGGCACTGTATACGCTATTATAATAAGATACCAGAGGATATTCTAAACTTGCCAGACAAAAAGTTTAAGTCCCATGTTAAACAAGTCCTCTGTAAGAAAGGTTACTATAAACTCGATGATTATTTGAATGACCAAAACGTCTGGTCTTGACAATGTTACAATATGTAATTCAATACTTGTACTTTGTATATTTTGTTTTGTTTAAAAGAAGTGTAAGTATTGTAGAGTTTCTGGCCGCATCTTCTCTACAACGGAACACCTTCCGAAGCGGTGGTATAATAAAAAATGACGTCAGAAAGTTATCTTTGTGATATTATTTTAAATAAAAAAATTTGATTTTGATTTTGATTTGAGGGCAACGCAGGACTGGTCGTTGTTACTGAGATGAGGAACAACTTAAAACGGTGTGGGTCACATACCAAACAACAAAATAATAATAACTATTAACTCTAAACCTACGTCATTATCTCTAACTGCCATAACCTTCATCAACGCAGTAAAGGATATCTTTTAACTCGAAAATTAACGACCTAACTAAATTACGAAACTTAATCAACCCAATGTCCGAGTCTAGGCCAGTCGTTCATAAATTCTGAAAGGTAACGGGGTCAGGGGGTGGGAGGGGGGTGACAAATGACGCCATTGTCTTTATAAGCGAAGGGTTGCGATTTTATGTCGATCTATGTATACCAAATGGGGCCAAGCACTGAGCAACGTAGAAACGAAAATCTGCCTTAAAGAACATGTGAATAGAAAAGTATTCTTTAAACCAAAGAAAAACGTCGTGCTTGCAGCATGTTGCAATGAATAGAACTTTTAGACTTGGATAGATCTAGGCAGGTTTTTTATTTCAAATCTTTAAGAAAATTATTTATTTGGTCCCATAGTGAAAGTTGTTGAGTTTGACGGTCTAAACCACCCCTTTAAATGTTTATTTGTATTTTTGTAACACCTTGTATAATACATGGTAATGTCAACTATAAAATAAAAACAACCTGACACGAGGTCACTTTACCGTCACTGGGTGCGAATCCCAGTTCAGTCAAGGATTTTATATGTTTGTGTCGTTGTTATCTAGTTTCCTTCATTCTTCTTACCGTGTGGGCAAGCCCTGGTGTCAGAGTTTATTCAAACCGCCTTACGGCCTCTGACGTGGTTTTTTATGTAACGACTACTACCACCAGAGATAGTAGCCGGGACCAACGGCTAAACGTGCCATCCGAAGCACGGAATCATTTTCCTTTTCAGACAATCAGGTGATTCAGCCTGCAATGTCCTAACCAAATGGGGAAAAACGCACAAAGTGATATATCACTAGGTAGGTCCCCCGTGGGAATCGAACCCACGACCTCGGTGTCAAGAGCCCAATGCTCTATTATGATTTATTTTATTATACGCAACGAAATTTACTTTTTACCTTAATGCGATAGAAGGTTTTCCAATACATTTTCCGCGTCTCATTTTTCTTCATGTACATGTCAGAGGTATCACAAATCGTAAATGCATTGCGGAGTGGACAGAAACTTTGCTAAAGGGACCAACTTCCTATAAAGTGTGCAACTGTAAGAAAAGTTTTCATTTAGCAGTAGGTATTATGTATCAGGATGAAATGACTTTGTCAAGTGGTTATTGATAAGTGTATAGCCTTTCACGAACAAAATCACTTCAAAAGCCTAACACACAGTAAATGGTGCAAAAGTTCCTAAAACTCATTGTGTACCTACCTAAAGTTCTGGACTCTAGGATCGAAACGCCGCACCACTCCCTGCACGAAAAACCGCATTTTCATTTTCAAATTTTACCCGTAGCTGTATGTGATTAATCATTCTATCTGTATTTTCAAATAATGATGGAGACTTGAAAACTAAAATTTACTTGTATTGTTTACTCAAATGTATACAGTTCTGACATTTGAAATTGCTGTCCTTGAACCTTAGGCACTCAGATCTCGTATTTTAATACCTTGATACGAAAACTCACTAAGGACTTTCTTATTATAATCGAACTATTTAACAATTTATTTTATTATATTCTGTATCAACAAATTCCAAAAAGACTATTGCATCTTTAAATAAATTATCTCTGTCATTCGATTGGATTACCTTATCAATGCTTATCATCCTTACAAGCATGCTCCCGCCACCGACTGCACTGCGCTCTGGCGCCCGACTAACTCGCTTGCAAAGTGCATTACCCGGTGAATGCACTCCGCTGCACCCCACCACCACGCTTCCCTGCGCGCCTGGTAATGTGGCCACCTGACCCGGTCCGCTGCGCCGGCCACTTGGCAACGGTCGCGCAGACAAACATGACCATGGCACACATACTGACCAATATACAAGATAAACTTGGCTAATTATAGCTCATGTTGATTTAGGGAATTACGTGTTTTTGATTTAGTGCAATGGGCGTGTCGAAATACGTTGTAATCACTGTGTGGGTAAATATTTGTGGTCATAAAGATAACAGCAACCAGATGTTTGATATTCGCATAATAGTTTGCGAACTTGGTGCAACCAATTTTTGGGTAAACATTTGGTTCAATACCATAAGAATTTTGTGACACTGTGTCAACTTGCAACTCCTTGACGGTAGAGCTAATATTACTTTTGTGCCTGATAACAATTTCTTATCTTATCCTTTTGCCATTGAAGCAACGACATAAGTCTTTCACCCCTCTGCTCCGCCTCTACCCCATTTCAACCTACCCTAAAAATTCCCTTTCTCCGAACGCTCCTCGTTTTCTATGCTATCCTAGTGATTCGAATTCAACGAAGTTTAACCCTTTCCTCTCATGACATATTTGTTGATGCCTTACATTGTTATCATTCTTGGAATGAGAGAATAGAAGACTCACCATTATGGTTTCTCTTCTCAGTTCAAATGAAAATAAAAGAAACAATGTGAAAAGGACAGCGCACAAGCTTTCTCTTTCTGTCCCTTGAATAGACCTTCTCAGTTTTATAATGCACCAGTAGATGGGCAACGCCGTTTCCATAAAGACTCCCACGCGCGCGCATTCTCCGCCTACCGCGAGGGTAGAATGGCTCGAAGCCACGCAAACCACCTGCCTCGAAAAAAGATGTACCGTCATTATACGATTCCTCGGGAACTACCGGACCATCACTTGTTCATGTGATCCTGGTTATAGCAGATTGTAAGCTTTCAGGAAGGGAAATGTGCGCACTCGGTGGCGCATAGTTGCCATGGCGGCGAACAAGCCGGCGGCGCCTTGCCCTTGCCCTTCCCTTGTTGTACGCAAGCCCTACTCACAAAATATGGTGCCCTGATACTTCTTCGATCTAATTAAGCATATCATTATTTTTTGTGGCAGCTCCATTCAAATATAACTTCCTATTTGCTTTTGTTTTATTTTCTTTCTTTTGTGTAGAGGTGTTTTGTTATGTGTGAATATGAGAGCGTACGAGGCGATAATTAAACGAAGATTAACTGTAATTTTTGCTGTCTACAAAGACGGAATCACGTTGGGTAGAGATAATTAATAGGTACCTACTTAAGTACGCATAATAACTACATATTTATTTAAAAATAAATGTTGTACGTTGTAATGTGAAAACATTACAGTTATTACTTTTTAGGAGTTGCAGAAAAAGGTTCGACTTCGCGCAAGCGCGATGATGGTGGTGCGACTTTGGTCCCGCCCCAATCGCATCCCCAACTAGGTTCCCGTTCACCTGTCCCGAACCAATATACCGTGCCCTATAGCTTCGAACTCGTATTAATGGAGTATCGATTTCTGGTCAGACCAACTTCTCGATACCTATGCGGTCTTGGTGTTTTCCGAACGGTTCGACATTATCGGCAATCGCCGATACATTTCCAATAACCGATGACTTTCAATATCGACAATCGTGAAGACGTTGGTACACCCTTAGCTTAACTTTTGAAATAAGTACTGTTATGACAAAAGGTTATTAGCATTTTCGATAATGTTATGTCAGACAGATCCATTAAGCCTCATATTAAATTGCTGTAATCTTAATTCAATGATATCACATTATTGCTTTGGCAATTAATTAAATATTAGCACCCCGCACCTCTCTCCCTAGCCGAGGTAGGTATACATCTATCTGCGGACATCCGGACCGGATATTGATTTTTAGACGCAGACGCCTCACCATCCCCTTTTCCTGCTACCCTAGCAACAACCGTAAGTATTTCCGGTTTGTTTCAATCCATATCCGGTTTCCCGGAATCATGGCTGAAGTTTTCAGGATTCACCTTTCACCTGTAATTTTTATGCAATAAATTAGGTGTCCCTAAAAAGGTACCAGCTACATTAAGCTACATTTTTGTGGACTAGTAATTTAGGTAGAGGCCAGTTAATTCTTGTATACCTACATGCATTAAAGGCGGGTTATTTAATATTGAAAATTTAAGACGCAACTCGGGAGGTTGGTCGGTCGTCCATCTTGGTCGCCGGGAGGCGGATCCGTCGCAACACCGCGCACGGTTGTACCAGGCAAGCAGAAGCCCACAGGCGGTCGACCGATGAAGGGCCGACGAAGGAAATACCTACGAGGCCCTCTGTAGATGGTTTGTAGGTAATCCGTAAGGGCAGGGCGGAGACAGTAGGTACCTACGTTTAGGTTTTGGATGAAATTAACAAACAGATATAGGTAACTACATATTGTCGAAGCAATGTATGTCATTTTCACACAAAATATTAAAGTTAAATTATTGTAGTATTCAAATAATTTATTGACAGTATTTTTTGTGACCACACCCGCATAGTCGTAAGGGGTAGAGAAGATGCTGCCAGAAACTCTGCAAAAAGACTTTTTTTCTTCTGAGTTTAGGTAAATGTTACAAAATGCCTAGCTTTAGGGGTAATTATTGTTATTCTTTATTAATATATCGGAAATGCAGGCAGGCACAGATCTGGTCTCCGATCCTACAATAAAGCAGCTTCTTGGTTTTCAACTAGACCGAAAATCGTGGCCTAGCTTGAACAGAATTAGAACAAGAGTCGCCCGGTGTAACTACCATCTTCACAAGTGGGACATAAAAAGCTCCCCCGAGTGCAGTTGCACTCCGGTTGCTCACAGTTTGTGAGCCTCCGGAGCAGACTATCGAGCATAAGAACGAGTGTCCTGGCAGAAGATTTGACGGTGGAACCCGGGAACTAAACGAACTGACCCCGAGAGCCAAACTAATGGCTTAAAACTATGGACCTAAATTTGTAATCTTCGCAGGAATGGAAACCATACGAATCTCAGATAAATTAACAGGAATGGATGCGATATTACGCGCGTACCCCTCTGCCAAAGACGCATGCTCAGTGAGCATACCCGTCATATAAAAATAGTTGACGCGCGTCCCGCGCCAGTATATAAACCTCCCCCCTCACCCCCGCAAAATTGACAGACTTTTTTGCGTAGAAATGAGAGATCATTTCCAATCCATTCCTGTTAATTTATCTGAGATACGAATAATAATAGGGGTACCTAATACTTATACGCGACGGAAAATTTTATTTTAACACTTTTACCGATGTACTTACATAATTTTTTTAATAAACTACGATACCTAAAGTTAACACAGTACAAAACTCTCAATCGGTTAAGGAAAACATAGCAACTTGCTGGATAACTTTGCATACGCTGAAGAAGAAATTCTGATGCGTAGGTATTATGAAGTCGACAAATCCACTTTGGGCACGCGCCTCGTGAGGTTATTGTGCCCAAAGTGGATTTGTCGACTTCATAATACCTACGCATCAGAATTTCTTCTTCAGCTTAGGCCTATGCCTGTGCCCCATCCCACCCTTAGGAGCAATAGACACTCGTGGTGGAAATACGCGTAGAGCAAAGGAACGGGTGATCTTTTTACAGAAATTACCAAAATAATTATGTTTGTCAGTGAATGATTCAATTCAAATATAATATACAGGGTCCAACTTAATATGCTGACACTTTTTTCAGGGAATGATCAGACCATCAAACTGAACAACTTTCTCTATGGGACCAATATCGAAATCGCGAAATTTGTTCATTTTGACGGTCTGACGGCCATCCCCTTAAAAAGTGTCAGCATATTAAGAGGACCCTAATACCTATTTATTTGCACTATTAATGATTCCAAGTAATCCAGTATCTACTTTATGGTTAAATTTGTGGACATGGACGAGCCGTGATTTAGCAGAATAGATAAGAAGATACAATACAGTCAGACCATGGAGTAGTCTAGGTTCTTTAAAACTACATATACCTATATCGAAATGAAAAGAACTTTTGAGTTTGAAAACGACTGTTTTTTGAACACACATTTCGTTCCAATGAAGGTATTTAAAGGTATGATATAGTAGATTAAATTACACACCGAGGATAGGAAAGTAAAAAAGGTCTCAGATCTCATGTAATTGTTGACCAACAACAAACAGATGGTCAACAAACATGTGATCTGAGGCTTTCTTATTTACTGTCCGAGGTTAGTACCTATACTATTTTTCTCTTCGACGGAGGTGGAAAGCGAGCGACAACTTCGGTTAGCGCAGCGGGACGACAATTGACGCTTTCCGTCCGGAGGGGAGAAAAGATACATTGTTTACCTAAAAAAACACAAGATAAACATTAACCTAAAGATTGTTTTTTCAACTAATAATCTATCGGTTATTTAGAACAATCTTAATAAATGTGTCTTTAATCTGTGCATTAAATAAAATATTACCAGCATACAGGCTCCTGTAAAAAATAAGTGGGCTCTTGAAGCCCACTTATTTTTTTAATCTACCACCGTGTCGGAACGTGTTGTCGCCAGTAGCGGCGTTAGGGTAGGGCCCGGTTGGGCGACAGCCCAGGGCGCCAGAGGTGAAGGGGCGCCGGAGGCCGGATCCCTTTTGTCTGTCCATCCATCCAAGTTGCATATTGTGACTTGTAGCAACCATTATGATTTAAGAAAACATCTGGTGACATCGCTAAGTGGCAAACACAAGAAAAGAATGCGAACTGTTGGGTACCTATTACCTACTTTAGTTAACGACTCCCCGCCGGGTATTCCCGATAAACAATAGAACAGAATTTATCATCCTATCCCTTTTTTAGTTGTCATTGTACCTATTGTTTTTAAAAGAGCAGTTGTTTCTGACTATTACGAAGTGAACAATAATTTTTAATCAATGAAGTGTTTGATCAGTTGAATGAGGTATAGCGTACCTACTCCGTATCTTGTTTTGTCCGTACACAGTATAGGTAATAAAAGATTCCAGACCTTCTCGAACTCTCTGGAGATCTAATAGGCTCGAAATCAGATATCCATGATGATTGATGGCCGTATAGTGTGTGATGAATTCATTAATTTCAAATAGTTTTTCCCGATGACAGTTATGTTACACGCATGTTTTTTATATTTTGTAAATGAGCGTAAATACAGGAACTGTATCCAGATATACAGATAGTACTGCGAATTTTAATTAGTATACCTCACAACCGTGAGCCGTAACGGAACTGAATTTGAGGTAGATAGGGAATAGGAAGTTCAAAGTAGGGCGGAATTTTTTTTCTTTGTGTCTTCAATTTGAGCATGCCAAAATTAGTGTGCATGAAGGTATGTTAGGTACCCGATTGTGGCCGAGCTTTATAGATCAGCACAACAAAATTAATCTTTATGTATCTTTTGAACTAAGTATTAAAAGCTTAAAATGTTTTTAAGCTTTAAATTTTTGTTTTTGTTTTATAGAAAAAACAGTAATACCTACACACAACCTTCAAACTTGGTGTATAGTACCAGGGGTGGCCAAGACGTCGACCGCTTCGACTTTTATGATAGCCTCTTCGCGGCCATTCACCGCGCCATTTTCCTATTTCTATTCCAAAAATTCCAAAGTTTCGCTAAAAATTTGGGCTCTTTACATGTGGAATTTGAAATCTTACTGTTATCGACATTCAAAAACTATAGAAGACGTCGAAACATCATGGCTTTACCTTTTAATGAGGGGAAATTAACATTGATAGGGAAGTTAAAATCGGGCGATAATTTTTTAATCTGTTGTGGTCGAGGAGGGAATATTCGTACTTTGATACCTACTTACTAACAACATAGTTTTTGAAAGTATCTAGATTTTTGAAAACTATGGCAATTTTTCATATATCGCCTACAACACTTTAAGTGCGAATCAACGTTTTCTATGATGTAACGAACATCGTTCTCGGTTAACAGGCGAGAATTTAACAATAACAAACATGCGAGTGCGGGTGCGGGAGACAAATTTTTCAATCTTTAATTTTATTCGAAATAGCCAAACATGTTTGCAACATGTTTATAATCATGTGGGGACTTGCCATAGATGTCAACACCCACAAGTTATAGCAAAGAAGCTAACAGATGGCGATACCGTCGCTCTCAGAAATATGCTCCATACAAAGACAACGTTCACCGTAAATACGTAACTCGTAACCTACTACAAATAAGGTTCACAATCGAATGCGAGACATAAATCGCGCAAGAGAAATAATCACAGAGATTCGATATATATACAAGGTCCAACTAAGAACTGTTGGACCACGGCCGGTCCCCAGGCTTCACACTAAGCCTGGTGGAAGATCTTCCCTTTTCAATGGAGGAACATTCCCAAGTAGCACCTCCATAAATAGTTGAAATAAAAAACATAGTTTTTGAATGTAGACCGCAGAAATACTAAAAAATATAAGAAGTCAACAATCTGGGGCAATCTGAGGGGGGCCTCCATACAAGAAACTGTTTTTTTTTTTTCGTTTATTGTTCTTACTTTATAGGCTAAAACGGTAATAAATACAAGCGTCAAACTTGGAGCGATTATAGTGCAAACTCCACAATATAAAAACAATTTAAATAATAAAAACAAGACAAAAAAGCTTAATGTTTATATTGAGGGGCAGTTTTAAGGGGCAGAAAAGATAAAAAACAAAAAAATGTGTCTACAATATCGTGTGGGGTATCAAATGAAAGCTTATAAAAATACGAGTCTAAAAATATATTATTTTAGTTTCTTTTTGAAACATTGTTAAACAAAACTTTTCAATAAACACAGAAAAACTGCTGTCCCCACCGATATTTTAAAAACTAGAGTAATGTAAAATCTGAAAAAAGTCAAGGGTAATAAATTATCAGGCTGGCACTAACTTGAATAGTTTTTTTCTATACCCAAAAAACACCACTAGGGTAAAATTATCTTGAGTTACTATATGACCACATGTAAGTAAGTGTCAATTTATAGTGGTTATCATCAACGTCCCATGTTAAACAACTGGTGGTATGGAACACTAATTTCCGAGTTCCGACTCGCACTTGGCTGTTTTTTTAACATGGGTTTGGATATCAGATAGGGGGCGCCGCAGCTATCTCGCCCAGGGCGCTAGTAGTGCTAAAACCGGCACTGGTTGTCGCTGTAGAGAAGATGCGGCCAGAAACTCTACAGCAAGCACGACTTTATAACTATTGCCACAGAGTAAAATAATTACTACCGTAATAAGAGGATGGGCGGGCTGAAATGCTAATTTGTAGAATAGGTCACTTTCCCGACTGTACTCGTATTACGTATTCATCCGATCGGTCTAGGATCGGCCCCACCAATACACGGGGTACTCGCCTATTAGTATAAGAGATAAGTGTACTTTTTGTAACCATCAGCAGCAAGGCTGATTCAGTATTTATGGGGTGTAGAGCATCTCTGTGATGGGGATGTACTAGGTCTGCCTGCATAACTTCAGTCGGTTTAGGAGCTACAGACGTTTAAAGGTCAGTAAATAATTAACGATCAGCTGCAAGGCTGATCGTATGATATTATTGTAGTACTAGTGTTTACCCGCGACTTCGTCCGCACAAATTATATACCAGATTTTAAGTCAGATCATAAGCTATGAAACAAAAAAGTTTCATCAAAATAGGTTCAGTAGTTTTTGCGTGATGCGCGAACAAACAAACAAACAAACAAACTAAAAAACAAACACACAAACAATCAGACAAACAGACAGACAACATTTCTAAAAAAGGTTGATTTCGAGTCGGGGATACCTAAAAACCATATCGTAATCTTTTTTTTGTACATATCTTCAATGTACAGACACACTTCATTTACAGTTTTATAATAGTTTAGATGCATTGTAGATATGTGAACAGTATACTTAGCTCATTTAATTTGAGATCCTAGTTAATACGGTACCTACTAGGTTTTTTGTACAAACCCACAAGAGGTAAATATTAGTGTGATGAATACGAATATTTGTTCATTAATGTTTGTGTTTGTATACCTAGGTGTGTACCTGTTTATCGTTGCCTGGTCATCGTAATTCAAATCTCGCTTGACCCTGGTAACGTTGGAACCATATAATTATGTGACAAGACAATATACAAAGTATTTAAAAAATATATATACACAAATTTGAGGCTTTAAACTAAATAAACCTAGAAGTAAAGTTTATCTAATATTCTCAAAAAATGGGCGCGCGTTGAAATCTTTTCCTCGTAGAAATGAATTCAACGAGCGAGCGCCGATCGTAGCGTATAATTCAGTCACTAAATAACTTTAGGTATTCAAAAGTAATAAGAATTGATGCCAACTGTGTTGCATGCTAAATGCATGATCCGTAGCAGTAGCAGAGAACAGAAACCCTAGCCTAGCAGAAACCAAAATAATAAAAACCAAACATCTATAAGGAATACAATACGTTTTTTAGAAACTGCATAGGCAGGCATAGGCATTTATCCCTTTCAGTATCCGAAAAAAGAATTGTGAGCGAGATCGCAGTAGGTATAATTTGGAAAGGTCTCGGTAAGTGCGTAAGTTCTTGCGTAAGACACTTTCACGCGATTGGCTGAAGAGACCACGCCCAATGCGTAGCCGAACCTTGAAATTCGTCAGGCCCTTAATCGGCCCTTTAAATCTCCTCACAGTCTTTGCTTCCCTGGTGAACTGTGTTATATTATAAATAATTTAAAAGGGCTCCTCAATAATAATATTGACAACAAACAACTGTATTATTGTAATCTGTTAGTTTCACAACATTTCATTCAATACTAAACTTTCTTAGGGCTCTCGATTGGCAAATAACATCGTCTCTGACACGCCATTGTTTTAAACAATTCAGCTATGGTTTAAAATAATAGGGGAAGTACAAAGCCGTGCATCTAATTAACAGTAATTAAAAATGTAAATGAGGAACTAAGCAGGGCCTTATCTGAAGGTGTAAATGACAGAAGGGCATAGAACAAGAAATAATGGGCATGTCACTCCCAATGACTTTGGGTACCAGGAACTCATGACTAAGAAGCAATTCGCTGAGAAAGGGCTTTTCGACAGGACAGGGCAGTAGGGCGGTAGGCTGGTCTCTCTCTGAAGGTATCTTTTAGTTTAGGGCGTTAAGACAGTATTCAACGTTACGGCGCGCGCGGCGGGCGGTAAGGAGATATGGGATGCTTTGAATTAATTAGTGGCTCTAATTAGGTACGTAATTCGTTGTAATTTGACAATGATTGAAAACACAGTTGATAATGACTTGCAGTTAGTTAACAACTCTTTTTTGACAAAACTTAATACTTTACTGTCACTTTCTTTTACCATTGATGTGTTACAAAAAATGAACGCAAAATCCATCTTTTGTTTAGATATCGTATATAGAAACATTTTCTTATCTTAGTTGAAAGACCAAATAACTGAAAAAGAAAAGCAAAAACGGTAGTTGTTTGGCAAAACTAAACCCTTTACCGTCACTTTCTTTTACTATTGACAACGTGTTACTAAAATTAAAACGCAAAAACCATATTATTTTGTTTAGATATCGATCGATAACTTAAAATTTTATCTTAATTTATAGATAAAATAGTTAACTGAAAAACGAAGCAAAAGCAGTACTTAGTTCTTAGTTGACGACTGAACCCTAAAATCGATACATTTTAGCCAAGTATTTATTAGGGCCTCCTTTCATCCCCTTCCAAGTTATCCTTTAGCCAAAATGTGAAGTGTCCCTTTTATCAGAAGCCCCTACGAACCGTGTCGGCTGGACAAAGATGGCCTCACTTGAATCCCATCTACCAGGGATACATGGAGTAACAGAAGCGTCGGTGGAATGCCGACTTTCTTGCTTTCTTTGGCCCTCCGTAGCTTCGCGTAGTATGAACTTGTTTGTTTATTTACAAACATGGGCTAAGGAAGATTTTTAAAATTCTTTATTTTGAAATGTTCATCATATCAACATAGTAAAAAACTAAATAAGGAAAAAAAATCTTAAGATTTTGCTCAATAATTATTGAAAGACATCATTATTATTGTAATTCGATAAAATACCATTTTAACATGCAAATAAAATGGATAGATGGAGACAAAGTATTATTTTTACTTTTCTAAATTTTGTGTCACTATATTATGATTTAAGTAGGTATGTTACAATAAAAGTTATATAAATAATTGTAAATAATAAAAAGATACAAAACCAAAACTCTGAAATTAGTTTGCAAAAATCGCGGCCTAATAATAGACATCAACGGGTTCTCGTAGCAAATTGCTACGATATTGCGAACAATTCGCAAATATTCGCACTACGGCTACGACCTACGTCATCATAGGCAGAATTTACTTTTCGCCTTCAACTCTATTATATCTACATGTTTATGCTAAAATAAACCTTATTTAATCACATGTTAAAACCAAAGCATGTCATAGCGATGATAAATGAATCGAGTGGCACACACGAGCACGCACCCTACTCTCCCCTACCCACACATACCCTCGCCCTCGAGGGGTCACACACAGGCGGCGCATATGTGACATTCGACCTCTAACCGTCCCATGATACCCTGGTACATGTAGCCCACATGTGCAACCCTTTCGAACACATGTCCTCACGCGACGTGTGTTCGGTGTACGGTTTCTTTGCATGTTATGTTGTGTTAATGTATGTTAGAATGTAGTTGTAATTTGTTGGTTTTCAAAGTATTGTCAAATAATTTATTTGAAAACTAATATACCTAATTACTTAATTAAAATTATAGTACCTATTTCAAACTAAACAGTTTTATTCAAAGTAGAAACTGTACAAATCTAAGAGTGAAGTTCTATAAAGACCGCTAACGTTTAGCCATAACGCTCGTGTGTTCTATGTGTTAATATTAATAACATACGCACGACATAACAGTGTGCATACACAAACGCCACACCTAACCTCCCCACATCAGCTTAGTTTGTCTGTCTGTCCGTTGAATTTGTGTCAGCGATCGGTGCGAGAGCGCCGCACGCCGCGCACACGCCCCACGGACGCAGTGACATGCGTCAACCGCGAACACTGCACTAGGTCCACAGCCGAGCTAGGAGGTGCATCGCCCTACCGAACGAGCCCATTACCGACATTTTTATCAAGACCCTCGGCTTACACAACCGTTTACCTCACCTCGCTTTAAAACGCAACTGAAAGCGGAGCGAGGAAGGTCTGAATAAGCTGGTAGGACCGCGTGTTGTAGTTGGATAAGGTCTTACAAATAGCTATATAAATGTGCATGTAACAGTCGCATATTAAAGTGGTAATTTTAGTCTGGCTTGCTCTACAGGTCTCGTTCTCTCATCGTATTTAATATTGTTGTTGATATAACCAAGTAGATAGCTTCGATAATAAATCAAACCATTATTTTATTATCAATCAAATTAAATAAATCGTAACACGTACTAGGCGTAGGTATTGTAATTTGTAATCAACAAACAAATAAATAAAGATTTTTTAGATAGAATGTACCTACCTACCTATTTAAACACTTGAAACAATAAAGACGGTCGGTCGGAATAAATCGACAGTAAACTGAACAGTGAAGTCACGAAACGAACCTGTAACGTGTTACGTCACTGTAAAGAATCTTTATATACCTTCTCACGTGCAATAGGCACCTATTACTTAGTTTGCCTATCCGCCACGTTCTGGATTTTATGCGAGCCTGGTAGGTCCGAGGCATCAATCGCGAACGGGTTACGTAAGTTGACGATAGGACGGAAAATTGTTTTTCCTATGCTGCGCTATTAAAATCTTTACTCTGTTTAAAACAGATCTTTTAATAGGTAGATAAGTTTTAATCGGTAAAAAAATTAACAATTATTAAATAAAAATTGATCTAGAAGACGTTTTTTTTTTCCTAATTAATGGACTTCTTGCTTGTGCGTTAGCACTTAGCACCGCATTTCCGTTAGTGTCAAGTGGTTTGATGGGAGTATCTATCATATCTCAAGGGTTATTTTTGAGTAAGAACACAACTAAGGATTGCGGAGCCTCGTGGCAGGCTGCAACGCGAACCGCGCGAACACCACGCGAAAGACAAGTTTCCGGGGCAAACACTGCAACGTGACTCCTAGAAGACGTTTGACAGAATACTGCCGTGTCACACATTTATGTTTTTGACAGTCCTAGGAGTATTTAATTCCTGATACATAGGTATACCATTCATTAGCCGATATAAGTTCCACTGCAGGGCACAGGCTTACCCTCAGGGTATGGGCATCCATCGGTCCACCACGCGTGCCCGCGGATTGCTGCATGCGGATTGGTAGACTTCAGATATGCAACATAAATTCTTCCTCAGCGTATGCAGGTTTCCTCACGATGTTTTCCTTCACCGCTTGGTGTAAACTCATGGTAGGCCTTCTGTCTGATATCTTCTTCTTCTTAACGAGTGGGCTGCAAAGCCCTGGTGTCAGAGTTTATTCAAACCGCCTTACGGCCTCTGACGTGGTTTTTATGTAACGACTACTACGACCAGTGATAGTAGCCGGGACCAACAGCTTAACGTGCCATCCGAAGCACGGAATCATCTTTCTTTTCAGACAATCAGGTGACTCAGCCTGCAATGTCCTAACCAACTGGGGAAAAACGCACAAAGTAACATTTCACTAGGTGCCCCCCGTGGGAAATGTCTGATATATCAGACATGATATATCCGATATATCGGATACCTTGGTAGGCCTTCTGATACCTGATAGTGATACTGGAAAGGGAAATTTTTGGGGTGAAGAAGTATTTAGGATTAGTGTAATTTGTTTGAGAACACCTCGTGTTGGAAGAAATTCGTCGTTGATCAAGTTTTTAAATAAATAGGCTATTGTTGTGTAGTGTAGGTATCAAGTAGTTCATAAGGAATTGTATCGCATTTTATTGAGTAGTATTAAATCATATACTAAACTGTCCACACGTCTATTGATTTATAACCCGCATCCTTACATGGCGACCTTGCCATGCGACACCGTTTCTTCGAAAGTGCGCGTGTAACCACCGTATAAGGACTTGAACTTTAATTGAAACTGATGTGTTAGTGGGAAAAACTAGTTTTTTCGTTGTAACTACAATGCAATCTTCTTCAATTGAGTAGTCGTTGATTAGTCTTGGACGAGATGGCTAAAAAGAAGAAAAAGAAGAAAGACCGAAACATCGGAAAAATTGAGCTTTGCTAGAGAGTTGTAACTATAAGAAGACAGACAACTTACTTCGTGGTTTCCAGCACGTTATGAACATACATGAGGAGAGGGACAAATCCCTGTAATTTGAGAGATCGTCGGTTACCAGAGAAGACAATTGAAGTCTAATAAAGTGTACTTTTAGTGACCGATTTGTGTTTCGTTCGGGAGTGAGAAAGTGTTTTAACAATAATAACATAATATCTAAATAATTTTATAGAGGAGAAGTGGCGTTAATAACGGCCTTACTGTTGTACCAATATTATATATAACAATTTAGAAACCATAACATAATGGAAAATAAAAAACAAAATTCTGTTTGAGTATTGTTAACATAATTATGTAGTAGCTAGAATGAAACTTTTGGTTATTCGTGTAACTATAACCAACACATTTTTTGTATACTTAAATAGTCAAGTCAGTCAGGTGTAGTTAGTGTAGTATAATAATGAATCTAACTAATGCATGTTTTAGATTAACTGAAAATTCCTTGATTTAATTGACTTTTGATATTTGATAAAGCGCCATTTTAGCGGATCAACTTGTATTACAGTACGTGTGACGAGGGCGGCTAAGGTAAGGTCAGATGTTAGCTAATCGTTCCGGAGAAGAAAACAAATAATCGATCAATGACAGGAGGTAAGTGGAAATTATTTGAAAAGTCCATTAAGATTGAAAGTTTGCAACACATACATACTTGTGACTTTGTTGAGATCACACCATATAAAGATGAGTTCAGCTCCATATGAGAAGAATGAAATAGATCCAAGGTATGTACGAACTTGTAAACAAAACATCTGTATGGTTAAGAGTGTTCAGTTACAACTTTGACAAAATAAAATAACTTGCCCATAAATGGACGACTTGGACGTGACTAATTATTAGTAACTATGAGATAGATTGAGATATCATTTTGTTGTTAATGAATGATTTATTGAATTTGAAATGATGAAAAGATGTTGTGTATTACAGGAAATGTGATAATATTAAGAATTGAGGGGGAATAGAATGTTGTAAACTAGAGTCGTATGGCTGTTTAGAAAATATTGTTCGAGTATGTTTTGGGGTAAAGAGATGACTTGTGGGATACATTTTTGCTGTTCATATACGTTTATAATCGGATGTTGTTTATTTAGAGACTGAATACAAATTAAGGATGCGTTAAAAAAGAGAGAATAGGTATTGATTATGACAAAGGAATTAAGAAGCATGGATACGAATGTTGGTATTAAAATGGAAATGAATGAAAATTTTTATATAAAAGGGAGATCATTAATTCTTGTAATGGTACGGATGTTGAAGTGTGTCACTGATAACTGTACTGATCACCCAGAAGTCGTGGAGATGCTTGGACATTTATATTATCGCATAGATTTGATAAGTTTGTTGTAATTTTGCGAATGAAATAGAACAGAATGGATAGTAGATAGGAGTGTTAACTAAAGAACGAATTATAATTTAAAAATAATATAATGTCAAGCCATGTACTGGATCATGATGTTCTCGAGTAGACTTTGTGACAGACTTTTGCTAAATGACATAAATATAAAATGTGGTAAAATGTTAATAAAATAAAATATAATATAAAGAGTTAACTCAAAAATTAATTACCACGTTGGTCCGGACCAATTATTATAAAAAAAAAGGTAAAATAAAATAAATGTACACATGTTAACCAAAAGAGGGCATGATGATATAGGTACCATAAATAAATAAAATAAAACGTACGTAGGAAACTTTTATAAGTATAAAAAGGCTGTTAAAGCTTCATAGAGCGAGCCTACATGACATGGCATACCATGCATGGTAGAAAGAGCCAAGGACAAATTTAATATAAGTGCACTTTAATTAGGATGTAGAAATAGGGGCCCACTAGTTTAGGATAATCGATAGTTAGGTAAATAAATGCTTATAATAATTTTCGTCGTAGCATCGTCATTATAATGCAGTAAAAGAGGCATCCGTTGTGGTAAGCACCTACATAGCAAAGTTCCCGGTACTTACTAACTTCCAAACATCCAAAAACAAGGTAAGAAAAAAAAGAATGTATAAAAATAGTATTATTAGACAAATAATATTTGTTACTGTGAAATTTTCTTTTCAAATATGATATATTATGTACCTACTTGTCATATTAATATGTACCTAGTTTTGTTACTTAATGGTACAAATTTAATAATAATTGTTGTATTGCTGACTACAAAGATAATTAAAATAAGGTGTATTTTCTCAATATAAATGAGTTTACTTCCCAACTGGCAAAATTTACTCTTATAAATATCCCAAGAGCATATTTTTTTCAGTCTTATATAACACTTACAGCCTGCTATAAGTGTGGAATTGGGCGCACTTTATAAGTCTATTCACCCTTTGTGTTGCCTTATATTATAATGGTCTTGTGAAGTGTATTTTCAATCTTACAAAACTCTTAAGGATGCTTTTATAATTACAAACAAACTTACAAGTGACTTACAATGGCATGCTTTAAGGGCAATTGCCCTTACAGTCCTCTTACTAGTGCTGCTCTAAGTGTAATATCGCTTGTAGTCCTCTTTGTGATCCCCTAGTAAGAGTGTAATCACAATTCGCCGAAGAGGTCTAGTCGCGTGTGTTCTGAAATGTTTTTTGGATTATAATTATTAAGACGCATCAAAAACGTAAGTAATATTTTATAATTTATTTCACTTTCCTATGAAACGTAGTGTGTCTATATTTGCATAATTGTTTATTAGAGTATATATGCGACTGCGGTTGCGAAGTAGATTTTCTCGATTATTTTTAAATTTAAATAATAATATTATCGAAGGGCCTTTTCAAAAACGTGTCTTAAATATTAAAAATTATTTTATTTATTTGTGAAATACATCAAAATGTGGCCATTACCACCAATTATGATTTATAAGTGATTTATCAGAACTAAATAAGAGCAGTACTTTTATTTAAGGCTTTTATCGCACTTGTGAAGTCAAAATAAACCAAATCATTTGGCTACACGGCCATATTGCAGATACGTATATTTCTTCGGAACGCTCCACTTCTCTTAAACCGCTTCCATTTGAGTAAATCCATCCTTAATAAAAAACAGTTATTTAAGCAAGCTAAATAGGACATCTATTTTCCGCCATCTTGGGCAAACAACTGACACAAGCAGAAAAAGCACTTTTAAGACTCTTTGAACGTGCTACTAGTCTTTAATATGTCTTAGGTAAGATGAATCACACTTATAAGTACTGGTCTTACAACAGGTTTATGAAATGCCCTAATAAGTCATTCACTCTTAATAAATACTCAGTAAAGTATCTTCTAAGATCGAGTGCTCTTGCAAAATGCTTGTATAAGTGTTAATAAAGAATCAAGGGCAATAAGGCTTATAAAATGCGCTTATAATACCACTACTCTTATAAATGTCTTATTACATTTTCTTATATACGTCTGTAAGAATGTGTTACAAGTATGAAATCACATCATCATCATCAATCACACAAGCAGAAATAATTAGAATAACCGTCAATAGAGATCAGTCACTTTTAAGACTCTTTGAACGTGCTACTAGTCTTTAATATGTCTTAGGTAAGATGAATCACACTTATAAGTACTGGTTTTACAACAGGTTTATGAAATGCCCTAGTAAGTCATTCATTCTTAATAAATACTTAGTAAAGTAACTTCTAAGATCGAGTGCTCTTGCAAAATGCTTGTATAAGTGTTAATAAAGAATCAAGGGCAATAAGGCTTATAAAATGCGCTTATAATACCACTACTCTTATAAATGTCTTATTACGTTTTCTTATATATGTCTGTAAGAATGTGTTACAAGTATGAAATCTCTTATAGCCTAAATAGACTTATAACATGCCATTATAAGGGTTTCACTCTTAATCAGAACACATATAACCCTTATATAAGACTATAGATCTTATAAGCTTTTGTTTGTAAGAGTATTTTGCTAGTTGGGTTACTTATTATTAATGGATAGAAAATATAAATAAAAATAATTATAACCAATTTATAATTGATAAAATATAATTATACTTACCTTACCTACCGTCTTACTCAAAATAACATTATGTAAAATCTTATTTTTAAATTTGTCTCGCTGCACGCTCAATTGTTTTTGTTTTACTTGTAGGTATTTGAAATGTAAATTAATAAAATAAAAATAAAAGGTACTGTTAACTAAATGTACCAATCACACAATTATAAATGTAACTACAAATTATCTGTGAAATGTAGAAATTTCATTAAAAATTATATAAACTCAACAAAAAAAAATATGTTTCCAATTTTTTTTTTTTCTCTTTTTAGAGGGGCGTGTAGTGTAGGTATCAAGTACACTCGCGAGCAAAACTATGGAATCACCTACTTGTGATTTACTACGAGCAATCTTAAGAACTAAATGACTAATGAAGGTTAATAAGAATGGTACCATTTTAAAGGCAATACTGTTAACTTTAAATTAATACCATATTCATTTAAATCAGACCCGTATTTCAGAAGATGTTCTGGTTTAAGTAAAGGAGTAAGAAAAAAGACATGTTTTAATTACTCGATACCCGGCGAGTTGCGCGACATTGACCCCCTATAAAAGCGCATGGTATCGGAATTTCCTTATCAGTCTGCTATCACACGTTGACTGGTACACATCTCTGCTAAATTCAACCCTTGACCTTGGACGATAATGGATACCACTGCTGTAGAAGCAGCACAAATTGTTGCCCTACTGCAACAAGGGCTTAGCCAGCGTGCTGTCGCACGTCAGCTCCACATAAGCCAGTCCTGTGTCTCGAAAGTTTACAAACGCTTTCGGGAGACTGGAAGCTTCATCCCGAGACCAAGATCTGGAAGGCGTCGGTGCACTTCGGAGAGAGATGACCGTTTTATCGTGTCAACTTCTCTTCGAAATCGTCATTGCACTGGCGTCGACGTCCAGCAGGAGCTCAGACAAGTTCGCGGGGTGGCTGTCAGTGAGTGGACAGTTCGGCGAAGACTCAGGCAAGCGAACTTGACTCCAAAAAGGCCTGCCACAGGCCCAAAACTGACGGCAGCTCACCGACAAGCATGCCTTCAGTTTGCTCGGGCCCATCTTAATTGGGAATTCGAGCAATGGAAGCGAGTTATGTTCTCAGACGAGAGCAGAATGTGCTTGCACGGTAGCGATCGAAGGGGCCGGGTCTACAGGCGGCCTGGGGAGCGATTTGCTCAGTGCTGTTTCGCTGAAACGGTAGCCTATGGGGGAGGTTCCTGCATGATGTGGGCCGGCATTTCATTTGACGGAAAAACGGAGCTTGTTTTCGTGCCTGGTGGGGGACGAGGAGGCGGTCTAACTTCAGATCGATACATAACCGATATTCTGCTGGAACATGTCGTTCCTTATGCGGGATATGTCGGTGATAACTTCCTCCTGATGCACGATAACGCCCGTTGTCACACTGCACGTGCCACAGCTGAGTTCCTGGGTGAAATTGGTATCGCCACATTGGACTGGCCAGCGCTCAGCCCCGACTTGAATCCCATTGAGCACTTATGGGATAAGCTGAAAAGGAGGGTTCGATCCCGAAATTCAGCTCCTTCAAGTGTTGATGAGCTGAAATCGGCTTTGATAGAGGAGTGGGAAAGTATCCCACAAGATTCCATCAAGAAGCTAATTAGGTCCATGACGAATCGTCTTCGAGCTGTAATTAGGGCTAGAGGAGGCAACACAAAATATTGAAAACAAATTATCAAGACCAAATAAAAATTTTACTCTAAATTTTTGTTTTTTCCCTGATTCCCATTTCCCTATTTCTTCACTTTTTCTTTACTCCTTCACTTAAAGCTGGACAGCTCCTGAATTACGGGTCTGATTTAAATGAATATGGTATTAATTTAAAGTTAACAGTATAACCTTTAAAATGGTACCAATTTCATTAACCTTCATTAGTCATTTAGTTCTTAAGATCGCTCGTAGCAAATCACTAGTAGGTGATTCCATAGTTTTGCTCGCGAGTGTAGTTCATAAGGAATTGTATCGCATTTTATTGAGTAGTATTAAATCATATACTAAACTGTCCACACGTCTATTGATTTATAACCCGCATCCTTACAGTTGATTTCCATGTTTTTTTTTTCGTAGTAATTACCTCTAATTACAACTATTTTGTGCCTATGCTTCGCAAAGAGTAGTCTTTGCGAAGCATAGGCACAAAATAGTTAATATTAGATACATATCGGATACTTAGGTAACTGGGCCTTAGTAGGAACTAGGAACTATCCATGAAAATGGTTTCGACTATCCTGTGATGAAAACTTCCAATGGTATAAAGGGAAAATTATGATTCTGCTTCTGGTATAAAATGGTTTTGTTCGCGTAGAGTTCAAAATATCACAATATTGATCGATTAACGATTGTGTATCCATTTTCGTATGTTGATTTGTTCACTCGTATTCAAAACCATGATTGTATTTATTTAGGTAGGAGGGCCGATAGCTCAGTTGGTAGTAAACCTGCCTGCTGATCCGAGTGTTGCGTGCTCGAATCCCCCAAGGGGCAAATAGAAATGAATATGAATTGTACCCCAATCATACCCGTAGATAGATGTTTGTGTCTAACCTATTCTATATCGTTGTCTAGTCACCATAATACAAGTCCGGGCTACATTCTGGTACTTTAAATAGGACTTGATAAAATGTCCAAGATAATAATTTATTTCTATACAGGATGATAGGGAATTGCTTCCGAAAACTCAATGGGGTGAAAGTACCCATCAATATGAACAACTTTTACCATCGGACCAACTATGAGATCTCAGATAAAAATCAGCTATCTCATACTAACATTAAATTCCTACCGCGCAAATGTATGGAGGTGCCGGGGCATACAGACAGAATGGACGAAAGTATAAAGGTTCCTTCTTTGACTACGGAACCCTAGAAACCATCAGCATATTAAGAAGGACCCTGTATAGCACAAAAACGCATATAATATATTCGAAATGCACTCTATCATAATATTCCTTAAATTAAATAAAAAAATCATATAATGTCTCATTACAGTTTTTCTTACAATCTAAATACAAAAAAAACCTACACCTACCTTAATACCAAAGAGTGAATGAAACACTAAACAAAACTTGCGAGGCAGCATACAGACAGCCCAGCCCACATTCCGTTTTTAGTGTAACCACGTGCGTGTGTGTAGAAAATAAAACACCCCTGTCTCCTCTCAAGAGCCGACTCCTATCTCCTTATGAGGACCTGGTGGAAACTGACGTCAAATGACGCAAGCACCGACACTTTTTTCTTTTTCATTACCGTCCCTAGGATGTCTCTACATTAGCAGCTGTTTCGCCACTTCTAGATTAGTTCCTAATAACTTATCTGACAGATCGTTGGACATATTTCGCATGAAAGATATGTCAAACTAATTGTCAGATAGAACTTGTCCAGAAGTGGAAAAGCAGGCCTTAAATCTTTGAAAGTGATATCTATATTCGTACGATTTGTAAATATAATTTTAATAGCCATGTTAAACATCGGAACGGTTAACAGTTATGCAATAACAATAAAATAAACTTTACATTATTTTATTTTTATTTACCAGAAGTTCACTCCATTGGTCACCCACACTTCCATTAAGTTACCCATACTTGTGTAACCCATGCCCATGTATCCTGTATGACGTACCTACCCGATGCGCCCCACACAATATTATTGTCCTCTCGGATGCTCTTTATCTTCACCCAACCCATATATCCCTGGTATAAAAAGGGGGCAGTCCATTGTTCTCACGCACACGCACTTTTTTTTTCTTTACGCATTAACTTTTTCTGTTACATTATGGTTACATGCAAAGATCCTTCGGTAGCGTAAGCTCGAGGTTAGAAATAGAGATAAATTGGTAGAAACCTATATGTATCATAAAAAAAAGTATTACACGCCCCTTTGGGTAGGTACTCCGCTCCCTTTCAAAATGGCTCGTACGATGTAAAATGGTATCCTTGCGTTCATGCTCTCCTAACAAAGATGTTGGGAAAGTTACAAGTCGTTCAAGCAAGTTCATTACCCTCCTCGTTTACGTGTAAGTCGAATTTGGATTACAAACACAGATATTGTTTGAATGTAATTTGATTATTTCAAAGTACGTCGAAATGTTGATTAGTTAAGTACCTATATGAAATGTAATTCGGTATGTCAAGTTTTTTTTTGTCTTCATTTTTATATTTTTTACGGACAGAAGACATAATTTTAAGATACCTATTTCATTCTTAATGCGATTAATCGAGTTTATCAATATAAATTTAATTTTTAAATTATTTTGATCTGTAATCTCTAAGTGCAAAAATGGTGGAGAGAAAATAATTCGAACTCCATGGAGAAAAACTACATACAGCTGTATTTAAAATAATTAAAACCTGCCTCCTCTTTCTAACTCTATGCTGGAAAAAGATACGGCAACATCAAATGTCAAATTCTGACATTGTGAAAGTATTTTTTTTTCTTAATGGCCGGTTATTTTAAGTTGATTTTATGTTTACCAAGGAGTTCAGAGGTATGCCAGTGACGTCACTGCACGGACCGAAAAACGACGTTATTTTATTAAAAATATCTGTAATCCTTTCATTTTAAAATCTCTGACATAGAAAATATGATTATTGAGACAATTATCTCGAAATGGTTTTCAATTCAACCCTTCAAAAAAAAACTTGACATACCGAATTGTCAATCAATCAATCAATACTTTCTCCTTTACGGTTCTACTGGAAGAAATATCTTCAAAGGTATACTTATCTCGCCCTTTGTATTATGTTATGAATTTATGATGTTTTCATATTATGTATTTCAGTGGTACAATGAAGTGTTATAAATAAATAAATTTGTAGGTACTTTACTTTATTGTGTATTTGTGCCTTTAAGGCTTAACCTAACCGAGGATCGTCTTTTTTGGGTTAACATCTTTTATGGTACCTACCAATCATAATTTGTGTTGTTTTACAACAAAGAGTTAGGGCTTAAGTCTTCTTAACCGGCGCGGAGTTGCGTAAAAAAACATTTTTAGATACAAATATACGAATAATTGTTAATTAATAACTAGCTTTTGCCCGCAACTTCATCTGTGTTGAGAGCTCTGGATCTTTTAGAATCATACTTGGAAAATAGAATTCAAAGGGTGTCTATCAGAGGCGGCTCGTGAAAGTTTTCAGTGGGAGTTCACTTATATTTACCTAATGTCATAAATACAAATCCTACGAACAAATATATTATTTGTTCGTAGAAGATACCAGAGGATATTCTAAACTTGCCAGACAAAAAGTTTAAATCCCATGTTAAACAAGTCCTCTGTAAAAAAGGTTACTATAAACTCGATGATTATTTGAATGACCAAAATGGCTGGTCTTGACAATGTTACACTATGTAATTCAATATTTGTACTTTGTATATTTTGTTTTGTTTAAAAGAAGTGTGTTGTAGAGTTTCTGGCCGCATCTTCTCTACAACGGAACACCTTCCGAAGCGGTGGTAGAATCAAAAATGACGTCAGAAAGTTATCTATGTGATATTATTTTGAATAAAAAATTTTGACTTTTGACTTTGACTTTGTTGCACAGACAGTGAAAATCAGCACATGACCGAGATAAAAAGTATCCTATATTCCAGAACATAAACATCCAAAACCGTTCAAACTTGCGTTGATGCATAACAATTTGTCATTGTTTAAAATAATAAAATAATGAATTTTTTTTAGGGTTCTTCAAAAATGTTTAAGAATGGGTTCCACCCTTAATTATACGTAATATTAAATTAAAACCGATAATGAATACGGGTTTTGATTAGCGATATTCATTGTTAATTATTACCTCATTTCAAAAAAACAATATGTTTACATTTGCAACATTTGTAGAGCTACATAATATTCTTTACTCATACATATGCAGTTTATCAATGTATGACTTTGAATTGCATCAATTTACGCGTTGCACTGCCGACAGAAGTGAACGGCCTCTGCACCGACGACGGCACGGTGTCGGCGGTCGTTGCCTGTTATCCTTGAGTATCCTTGACAGGACGATGCGTCAGGCCATACCTCTCACAATATCATGCTGCCCTGGTACCTCGCAGGATATTTCGTCCCTTTGGGAATAGAAGGGGATCCTTAAGGGATCGATCTTACGTGTGTGAATTTGATTTGTGTTGCTCTTTTCATGTAAGTATGCGTAAATAAAGCAATAGCAACTTGTTTTCTACTGGATAGTAGTGGTGCCGGCAAACCGGCTACGGCTGTGAATCCTATAGGTATTCACCTAACTATAAAGTCATATTTTAATACAAATTAGTATATTTCCTAAACTGAAGCGGAGACCTATCTAAATTAGGAACTTACCGACACTCCCTATGATAAAATTGAAGGGACTTACCATCCCTTCACGCTTATGCTACCCTAGTAAATGCCTACGTCATCTCGACCATTTCGATGTAACAAATGGCTGCGTTTTCAGAGAAATGCCCCATTTACGTCCCAAACAGACGCATAACAGCAAGATAATGGCGGTGCGTAAGGCGTGCGAGGATAAAAGGGAAAGGACAGGAGCGCGCAGGCTCGATACGCTCCTCGCAGCCTCTGAACTCCTGCTAGTTGTTGACGTCATTCCAATAGAATCCACATCCCTTGGGTACCCCTAGGGCATTGACCTCAGCCGGAGCTTGCGCAGTGGGTGGATCCTTTTACAGCCAAAAAAGCCCAACAAAAGAACAATAATTTTTTTGTTCATAAAGCTACACAAATCATCTGCTCAACAATGGATGAGTTCTACAAAACGTTTAAACTATGCTAGATCTTCATAATTTTATTCTTCCTGGAAATCTAAACATTTGACAGTCATGTGTTTTGTCCTGGTTTTGTTTACATCTATTTCGACAAGCAATGGGAAACGCCCCCCATCAATCTTCCAAAGCGCAATAAAAGGATCTCGCTGCGCCGCGATGAGCGGGAGGGGTTGAACGAACCCTATGTTATCCTTATCGCACCAGTGAGCTTTGCAAAGCTTCCATCTGGTCGATTCCCTGCAGTTTATATTACCCTGGTACATTCCCGCGCCACGAGCGCCGCTGTCGCTAGCCGCTTTCTCCTTCTGATGAACTTTTTTAGGATTCTGCCTTGTGACAGAGAGGCACAATAGTTTGTCTCGTTTCATCGTTCGCGGGAGAGGACGCTGGATGCAATTTATATCTCTCTGCCATTTGTTTGTTCCCGCAGCTTTGTTTCGCATTGCCGATGCCGCTTATAGTTATGTGTATATGTAAACAATGTTGCTCTTCGTTTGAGTTGATACGTTTCTTTGAAGTTTTCTAGATTACATCTTTCTCCAAACAAGGATTGCCATGGCCCCACTAAATTGATCCAATCGTTTCCAGTTCCAGCGTAATCTATTTAACACAAACTTATCTAAAAAAAATCTAGAGGATTCTTTTATTCGCTCGCCCCCAACTCGTCAGAGGAGTAAGTTACGGGAAAGATAGAGAAGAGAGTCTAACATTCAATTATATTAGAAGAAAACCGCAAATTCACTGCTATTACAAATCAATTGTTCTTCATTGACAGCATGCCACGCCGGCCAGACAGTCCGCTCGCAGCTGCCGGTACAAACCACGACCACTCTGACGCCACCCACGGTCGCCGTGGTTCCTACCTCCACCGCCATGCAGCGCCCGACCATGCCCGTGGTTACCACTCAGTGTCTCGAGGCCACGAACACGACCACTCCGCTCGGAAGGCTACGTGGCGCGATGAAGGACACAAGTTACACGCAAATGAACGCTTTCTTCGACGCTTTCTTGGTGTTCTTCAGTGATGAACACTTGGTAATGAACAAAATATTTAGATATTAATGAGACATAATATCGAATTACAATTTAAAAAAGTCCTGAAAAGCTCATGCCTGTTTTTGCCAAATCCAATTTGTACTCAAAAGGGCCCTAGTCGGAACGTTTTGGGGTAGTTCTAATTTCTTTCATTCTTTAAGTATTTTGGGGTGCTGAATTCGAATCCGAAGTTTGCCAACAAAATTTCGTGACGCAACATTGTCAAAATCGATCACGAAATTTTGTTAGCAAACCTCAGATTCGGAGTCAGCACCCCAAAATACATGTAGAATGGAAGAAATCAGAACTACCCCAAAACACAATTTGACTGAATTAATTGTCTTTAGCTGTCTTTAGCATAGACATGTGGCGGCAACCTACATAATAGCTTCTTTGGAAACAGCTTGATACCTTAAATGTGCCTTAAATAAAAATGTTTCGAAATCAGTCAATTTTTTGGTGAGTTGCGATCATGGATGTTGCGATGGTGACTTTTCAGGAAAGAAACATGGCATCAACATATTAATCCGCCACAAAAACTGTATTGTTCTTTACTGTTTTCGACCTTAAAACCTCTACGTAATGTAAATTCCAGAGCGAAGAACCAGCCCCAGAAGAGCGACGTCTCCAATACGTAAGCAACTGGGACGGCGTAGGAACAGGAGTCGTCCTGGCCGACGACGCAGCCATATGGGTGCCAGGAGGAGACGTGAGGAGGGCCCGGGCCACCGTCTCTTGCGCATGGCTGGTGCTTGATGCCGATGACCCTAGTCAGCCCAGCATTCCCGAATGGATTACAGTGAGTACATATGGGAAACAGGTGAAATGGTAGATATTTACAAGAGAAACCCCGATTTGGAACTATAGAACGGAGGCTATGCAAAGTATGATCAAATCTACCTTCCAACCTTATTTGAGATTATTTAAATAACCGTAAAAAGGATTTTTTTTAAATATTGTATTCAACTAAAATTTGTGATAATCCTCTAATGTGCTGCCTCTTAATATGCTGACGGTTTTTAAGGCGATGATTAGACCATGAAACTGGACAATTTTCTCTATGAAAAAAACCCAACGGACGAAACGTCGAAATCGCGAAAAAAAAATCGTTTTAGTCCGGCTCGAAGGACCAGGATAGGAACTATGAATGTTAAGTAATCTGAAGCTGACATCTTAATAAAGCGGAAAGCGTCAACTTTCGTCTCGCTGAGCTAAATGATGTTGCCGCTTTCCGCCTCCGTCAAGATGAAAAATAGTAGACACACCTTGGGCAGTAAATGAGAAAGCCTCAGATCACATTTTGTTGACGTCGGCTTCGCCTTGCCCAACAATGACATGTGATCTGAGACCTTTCTTACTTTCCTGCCCTCAATTTTGCGTTCAATATGTTGACAATTAAATTAAATTACAATAACTTGCAGTAAGTAGTATAACTGTGTCTTTTTTAAACCAGGAACGTCTAGGGCGACACGGTAAAGTAGGCGGTGACGCCCGACTGACTTCCAACCAAGAATGGCAAGGAATGGCGGCGACTCTTCAGCAAGCCGGCCTGCAGCTCATCCACGTGCCCACCCTGGTGGACCAGGTGTGGTCCGAGGAGATCGACCTGATGAAACGAAGGCCTGACTACTCGAGGAAAGTCGCTATATTGCATCATACCGAATATATTGGTTAGTTTTTAATTGCTAATACATAGTTTGTTGCTAGTGGCTCCATAGTCAATAAGAATCGTAGTGTTAGCAAAAGAACGCAAAATGTTATATTCTCCATAAGCAGAAGTCGCTTTTTTATTATTATGATCATAACTTTCGGATTCATATATGTTGTTCTTACGGCATCGGCATCGACAGCGCGGCAGTAGTGCTTTTGAACAATTACAATTCATATTTACAACAGCTTTTTCCATAATGTTTTTATCAGCAATCATTTAAACGTATTATGTACCTCTCCCTAGGCTTGTCGTGGCGTGAGAAGGTAGCCCTAGTCCGCAACGAGCTCAAGTCGAGTGGAGCTGACGCCATGGTCGTCACAGCCCTGGACGAGGTGGCGTGGCTCCTGAACATCCGTGGCAAAGACCTCCCCTACGCGCCCCTGCTGAAAGCCTTCGTGGTGATCACCGCCAAGGAGGTGAGGGTCTACGCGCCGGCTGGGAAGCTGTCCATGCCCGTCAGGGAGGCACTGGCCGTCTACAATTGTTTTGGGAAGACGAACTGTACGAAGTAAGTTAGAATTTTACAATTATTCCAAAAGCTGTTGTAAAATGCATCTTTTTTTAATCAAATAAAATAAAAGTAATGAACACATAACGTGGAAGTGTCTTAAGCGAACTATATTTTCGATTTCAAAAACCAAACATATAATGGCCGGCAAACTTCTTGAGCAAGGCGAAAGCGCTACTGCGCAGGGTACCGTCACGTGGGACCCTCGAATTTTTCAAGATGTTATGTTGAGATGGATGTGTGGTGTAACTAGAATGGACAAGATAAGGAATGAGTATATTAGAGGAAGTTTGAAAGTAGCACCTATGACAGAAAAATTACAGGGTAATAGATTATCGTGGTACGGGCATGTGATGCGAAGAGACGAGTGTCATGTTACGAGACGAGTGTTAAGTATGAATGTGGATGGCTGTGGTAGGAGAGGAAGGCCGAAGAAAAGATGGATGAATTATGTGAAGGATGATATGTGTAAGAAAGGAGTGACTGCTGAAATGACGGCTAGGAGAGATGAATGGAAGAGGATGACATATTGCGCCGACCCCAGATAATGGGAAATGGGCAAGAGAATGATGATGATGATGTTTGCCGGGTAATGGAAATGGTAACTGTGGAATGTTTTTTTGAATAAAAACTTTCGCATTCATTTCCACATACCTACCTACAATATGGTTTTTATTATTTTTCCTGTATATGTAGCTGTAAACTTTTTGTTTACCTACTATGCCTTTATCTACTAAAGTTTCTTCTAATCTACATATTAATTTATACAGTTTTTGAACGTTCGGAGATATCAATTTTATTTATCCTCAATTCCATATTTTTAGTACCTATGCCATTCTGTGGAATCTGCTCCTCTCACGCTCTATAATTACAGAGTAAACGAATACTCAAGTATCTACGGAGACCTACGCCGAGTCGCGGAACTAAGGGTCCTCATCCCAATGAGCGGCACGTTCCAACGTGGGGCGTCGTTCGCCATTGCCCAGAGCGTGTCGGGGCCCAAGAGAATGTTCCAACCGTCGCCGATCATCTACCTGAAGGCCCAGAAGAACCCTGATGAGATTAAAGGCATGAGGAAAGCGCACTTGAGGGACGCTGTCGCTATGTGCACGGTCTTGAGCTATTTGGAGAGCAAGGTAAGGTGATTTAACGTTACATAGAAAAAGATGGTAGGATTCCGGATACTGAGTTGGACTGATTATGCACCGAAAGCAAGTTTCGCAGTGGTCAGATTATTCGCTACAACATCCAACTTTGCATAGGTTCAAATCCTCAACGCTTTTGACGAAATTGCCATGGGATAGTAAAGTTGTCATGAATATGCCTTTTATAGTGACAAGCCGTTCGTCCCGGCTACTATCCTCTGGTGGTAATAGTCGTTACATAATAACCACGTCAGTGGCCGTAAGGCGGTCTGAAAGAACTCTGACACCAGGGCTTGCTGCCCACACGATAAGAAGAGTGACAAGTAATTACTATAATTTGTAACACTGATTCCCCAGGTTCACTTTCACTTTTAGCTTACACCAAATAGTGTTTCAAGGTGGAATTATGTAATAAAAATATGGTTTTTCGTCCACATAATCTGAAAGAATTTTGCCTCAAAGTGAAACGAAGAAGACAGATGGCAAACAAGTCCGACCAAGAAACGACATCTCGATTATCTTCCAGGTGAAAAACCCAGGTCTTACGGAGAAGTCAGTGGGCGTCCACGTGGACTCGACGCGCAGGACGCAGGCCGGCAACGTCGGCGACTCCATGGTGACCCGGGTTGCCTTCGGTCCCAACGGGGCGGAGCCCGAATACCGCGCCACCGCCAGGGTGCAGAGGATATTCACAAACTCCACCATGATTATTCATTCTGGTGGCCAGTACGATGGTAAGATCGAGTTGAACTAAATTGAATGGTCTGGATCTCTTGTTCAATTTAATAATTCAAAAGAGAAAGAATTTAACAGTTGCTAGGTAAGCTATTTTAAAAAAATATTTGCTGTGTTCGCAACTTTGTACGCGGATACCTCTGAAATACGTAATGAGATGCTGTATTTTTGAAAGATTTAAATTCACATATCTTATGATTGAGTGGCTCTGATACCAATGAAACGCAAGAACTAAATGTAACTCCAGGTTAAGCCCTGTTTTTCTGAAAACTCCATCCGAATTGGATCAGTAGATTTTACGTGATGCGTTCATGTACAAAGAAACAAAACTGTGTCAAACAATGTGTGTCTAACAAAGACAAAATTTCGGATAATGCTGCTAACCCCGCTGATGAACCTTATGATGATTAGACCTTAGGTGATAGTAGGTACAATAGTTCTACATATTATGTTAAAGTATACTCTTAGGGTTTAACAGATTGTTATCGTATCGCGTTATTTCCTACATCCCCCATTTTTTTAAATAATTTGGTACAATTACATTTTAATTAACGGCCCGACAGCACAGTCTGTAGTGAACCTGCCTGCTGTGTCGGGGGTCGCGGGTTCGAATCCCGTAAGGGTCAAATATTTGTATGACGAATATGAATATTTGTACCCGAGTCATGGATGTTTGTATCTATATATGTATTCTATATCGTTGTCTAGTCATCATAATAGGTACAAGTCCAGGCTAGATTCTGGAACTTCAAATGTGACTAGATAATTTGTGTGACACTGTCCAAGATATAAAAAAAAAAAAAAAAAAAAAAAAAAATTACAAAATTATTAAAAAGGAAGAAAAGGGATGTTGTAGTTCTGATTGCATTTAAATACTCTTATTTCAGAGGGGACGACAGTAGTGACTCGAACCCTCCACTACGGGATCCCGACGCGTGAGATGAGGAAGGCCTACACCACCGTCCTGCGCGCCCTGGCTGCCATGTCGACACTTCAGGTCCCAGCGACGTTGCCGGCGGCCCACATCGACCCTGTGGCCAGAGCGCCGCTGTGGGCTCTCAAGCAGGACTACCTGCATCCCACGGGCCATGGAGTGGGCGCCGCTCTCAACAGGAGAGAAGGTAAGGTAGAGGAATAACCAACATCGCGCTTTTCATGTTTTCACACGTTCTGACATACAGGATCGAATATTTATATTGAACAGTGAAATTTTTTCATAGATTTTCAATGAAATGTCCCCCCTTAACCAAAGTCTGGATACGTGCTTTGGCGGCTTTTTCTAGGGGATGATCAGACCATCAAACTGATCAACTTTCTCTATAGGACCAACGTCGAAATCGCAAAACAAAAATCGGGGCGAGTAGGATAAGAGGGAGAGTCATTCGTGCAATAATATTAACACTTTACCCAACAGCCACACGTATTTCCACTGTAGCCACACGTATTCCATAGCTAATAAAGTGCTTATTGGTCTAAGAAAAAGAATCTGCATCCCACTTCTGATTCTGACGGACAGAAGGGATTGGATTCCGTTTTTTTAGGGATGCAACGATTCGGCCATTATGATTACGGTTACGATATTAATCGTTATTTATTACGATAACCGATGCGTTACGATTATTTAAAAAAAATATGTTGTGATTATCCTCAGAATGAGTTTTCATAGTGTTTCTTTTCATTTCAATGAAAGTTAAATGATAAAAAAATATTTCGAAAAATTACATGATGTTGAATTTGAGGACGAAGTCAAAGGCCCACTAATTAAAGGATTAATATTTTCAAATATTCAAAATGTAAACGAGATTTTACGAGAACGAAAATGCATTCCTTGCTTCACACGAAAGATCAAAAAATGGGAATCAGTTGAATTTGGAAAACAGTTAGGTGGAGGACTATATACGAGCTAAAACTACTAGGTATAATAAGAAATTAGAGTCTAAAAGAATGCCAGTTTTAGCTTCAAACAAGATAAAGCGGCAGCAAGCTTTAGCTCCAAACGAGCTAAAGCGGCAGCAAGAGAAACGATTTTTTTTATATTTTTTTTGGCGCTGTAACTGGTACTGGTATTCAGGTGTGGTATTTGTCAACAAGTGTAATCTGATTGACGTTTTTAATTCGATTTTATAATCGTACGATTCTAACTAGTTACGGTGCATTAAATTAAAATTAAATACTCATTTATTTCAGATAAAAATCCATAATTTTGTTAGTAGGTTGATTAATAACAATGTTTACTTAAAATTATGTTAGTTTATGTTAATTGGTATCAATATAATTTATAATTTGTATTTCTTAGTTTATTTGACTGTCCCAATCACCAGCTCTCCATCCAGTGTTTTTGTATGGGACAATCAAATCTGGCAGCAATGCATTTCAGGATGCTGTTGCATTGCATGCACTGCTTCATAATCGTTGCATCCCTAGTTTTTTCATATTTACGATTATTTTCAAATATTTCAAGGCGTGGTTATAATTAAAATATTCATTTCAATTTCAGATCCAGTCGTGATCGATTATAGACAAGATGCCAACTTGCATACGCTTAGAGAAGGATATTTCATTACCAGTGGTAAGTAAAGTTTCATTAACTATGAAAAATTTTACTTTATTACCTACTTATTTGAGTAGATAATTAAAATTGCCGCGGCTTCTAATAGCATCAACCCAGTCGGGTGTCGTAAGAGGCGACTAATTCTTTCAGGTGTTACGACACATCTTTAATGGTATATGACTGTTGGCGCGCTCCATAAAAACAAAGTCTGGTGATATTTTCCCATATATTTAATACCCATTAAAGTCAATGAAATTTTTCAGAAATGAATATGATGATGAAAGGATTTTGACGTTTGTATGAAGTCAGATTTTCGTTAAAATGTATAGTTTTAAAGTTACAGTGCTTCAACGATTTCCATACAAATCTTAAATTCATCCTAGCATTAAAACTGTAGTTTTTACCGAAAATCTGACTTCATAGAAACATAGAGATTCGTTTTTAGATTTTTTCTGAAAAATTTCATTGTCTTTAATTGGATAGTATTGAAAATATCACCAGACTCTATGTTTGGATGCAGCGCGCATTTGCGCTCTCGGAATAAACTTCTCTTTTCACACAAACCGTGTGGCTGCCGGTTACAGCCACTGAATCTGACCCTAACTCTGATCGTATCAGTTTCCCGTTCCATCTGATATAGGAGGATAAGGACGAGAGAGTGCTTCTGTGCACCTGACGGTTTTTATATAAGGATTAGCTGTCCCCGTAGTCGAAATCGACCAGGAATCCATCCTCAATCAAAATAATTGTTTTCTGTTTAGAGCCGGCGTGGTACGAGCGCGGCAAGTACGGAGTCAAGTTAGGTAACGTTTTGGAGGTGATCATGAAATCTGACATGTACCTCGGCTTCAAGGAAGCTACCCTGATACCGTTCGAGCCTAAACTCATTGAAAAGAGTTTACTTACGGAATATGAGGTGAGGACTAAGTAGAGTTAGTTTGCCTTCAGCATTTAGTTTCAGACAAGTAATGTTATTGCAAACGACTGTACTTTAGATTTACGATGCTAGCCTAGGTTTTGATGACACTTTTCCAGTCGTAATGATGTCAAGGTTTTTATCCATTCTTAGGTAGAAAAAACGTATCATAAAATGAGCAAGATGGGACAAAATGAATTATCATGCTCGAATTACTCAACAAAAAAATAAAAGATTGAATGTCGTAGATAATCAAATTTTAAAGATATCATATTGTTTACCGTTTCTGATGATGATGTTATGTGCATGCATGCATATGCTCACGACTATATTCTTTGAGGGGTTCATATTCTGAAACAGAGACATATTCTGAAAACTCAAAACATCCGTGTTTCACCAGTAACTTACCGAAACTATGTCCAGTTTGACGGGCAATGAGCCAGTCGCCACTTGGACAGACAATAATGGACATAATGGACAGTGTATACAATACATGCCTAGACATTGAAGCCTGCAGGTTTCCTCAAGATGTTTTCCTTCGCCGAAAAGCTACAAATCGTAGGTAGGTACATAAATTCCGAAAAACTCATTGTTACCAGTCGGACTGCATGGGGTTCGAACCACCGCCTCCTTCACGGCAGGCAAGGTTACTCGCCACTGGACTACCACGGCTTCCCTTCCGTTATTTATGTAAAACATTAAGGGCCTGTTTCACCACTTCTGGATAAGTTATTGTCAGCTTAGTTGACAGATCGTTTGACATATTTCGTATGAAAGATATGTCAAACTATCTGTCATATAAGTTAACAATGATTTATCCAGAAGGCGAAAGGTGAAACAGGCCCTAAATAATTAAACTTTCAGATAAACTGGTTAAACGCGTACAACAAACGGATAAGAACCGTCGTGGGCCCAGAACTGATGGACCAGGGCCTCCCAGAGGTGTACTACTGGATGTCCAACAAGACCATCCCATTCGAACTTCCCTCCAAGGCTAAGAGGACGGCCAACTCTGCAGAAACATGGCGGCGTGCACGGGAGTGGATCGTTATTCTTTCTGGACTAACATTAGCTTATTTTATGTAATTAGGTGATAGGTAAAACGTTTTTAAACCGACTTCCACAGAGGAGGAGGTTCTTGTTAATAAGATCTGGTTATATTTTTGGTTGAATAAGCAGTTGTTCCGGACAGGGCCGGCTTTAAGATAACATTAGATAAACAATTGGTGGTTCAATAATATCGCGTCAGTTCAAGGGTTAACGCCCATTTCTAAGAGGATATTCGTGTGCCTCAGTTGTGGAGACGATAAAGCTGATGATGATGAAGTAGTGGATAGATTGGTAAAGCCCGACCAGAAATATAAAAAACCTCGCCATGTTGCGGAAAATCATTGGTACTAATTGTTGTACTTGGAACACTGATATTAAAGGTTATAGTCGATTGCGGCGCCCCCAAACCAGGTTTTTTATATTTCTGGTCAGGCTTTAATGTCGGCATTAAGAAAGCTAGTAACTGCCATAGGTGTGATTAAAAATATCATGTCAACCAATTTTAAGCACTGGCGAGCTAACCCAGAGTTGGGAAGGGAGACTCAAGACGGAATAAGCTTTCCCGAAGAAACACTTTCCCCTTAGAGACGGGCACGGGCATAATTTGTCTCATTCCACAGGAAATTGAACCTTATGCGGTCGTCACTTGCGACGTTTTCAGTTTCTCTGTTAGACATTTGCATTGTGATTAAAATGTTATAGGAGAAGACTTAATCATAAGGTACTTATTTATGTTTTTGTATAAGCGACGACCTCTAATGAGGTTCTTTTTCATGCGGATTGAGACATTTAAGGCCGTGCGCTGTACCCACGCGCGGTTTTTTTTCGGTTTAAGACCACATCGTGGCACGGGCTTAAATAAATAAATATCTTGGACAGTGTCACACAAATTATCTAGTCACATTTAAAGTTCCAGAATCTAGCCTGGACTTGTATTATGATAACTAGACAACGATATAGAATACATATATAGATAAAAACATCCATGACTCGGGTACAAATATTAATATTCGTCATACAAATATTTGTCCCTTACGGGATTCGAACCCGCGACCCCCGGCACAGCAGGCAGGTTCACTACAGACTGTGCTGTCGGGCCGTAGTTTAGTAGAATCGAACACGCACTCTGGTACGGAATAAGAAATAGTACTTCTTTTACACGCATAACGCAGCGGACGGCCTTAGGTCGTTATTGAATACTATAGCTGATTTTGTACATGGCTATTATTGGTTCCAAACTACTTACTGTTATTTAGAGTAGAATAAAGTTACTATCTTAAATTTATTAACTATATTAACTAAGGTCAGAAATTACTTACAAAATATATCACTGATATCAGTTAATATTTGAGATAGATATCCTATCGTAGTGCCTAAATAAATATAGAATTGAATATTTAAGTGCCTTTAGACTTTTACAGATAAAAACATAACTTTAAATTCTGGAAAGTATTGACAGAAAGCCCTCAGTCGCACGGGCTTAATGCTGTTGCGCATTTAGACCTAGCATCGAAATAGATACAATCCAAAGTACCCTTTTATAATGTTACCATATCACTTTCTGCTTTAAATCTTCCAAAATAAATCGTTAGGTTCAGTGACAGTACCTATCTTGTAACATTAATTATAAGGCCTCTAACAGACGATGTTCTTTTTGAGCGATAGAGTGTGACGTTTCCTCGAGATCCTTTTTGCGACTGTACCACGTTTGTAATTTTGCACGTCGCCACTTTTTACCTTCTTTTTAAGCTCCGTACAGAATGCTTCATCTTATTATTTTCCATATTCACGTGCGAAAAGAATAATTGTGTGTATTTGTTCAGCGTCTTTTGATATTAAAATAAAGATAATTAGTAATTACTTTAAACTTAATATTAAAATATTATACTTACTGGTTAAATAATGAAATCATATCAAGCACCGAGTGCCTTATTGAAAAGTAGACTGTAAAAATGCTTATGTATGTTATTATAGATACTTTAAATAATTATGTAGTAGCTAGTGTATATAAATGTACAATTTCATTATTGTATTGAGATGTCGTCGCAATGGTCGTCGCAATATTATTTGTAGTGTTTCGTGTTAAAATAATGGTCGAATTCAATATATCTGTTCTAAAGAACTTATTCGATTCGAAATCGAACATCGAAACTTGAATATATAGTATTTGTCGAATTGTGCAATAAATAAAACTGGAACTCGAATTGAATAGACGTTTTATTCACATTGGTCCATATTAGTAATGAATCACACATACATAAGACTCTGCTCTTATAACCTAAGCGATAAGGGTGATTTTACAAAAAGTAAACAATTTATCCGAAATATTAACATGTCAAATGTATACTATAGACTTAGACAAATTCACTTGGGGTAATTTAATCCCTAATATCTGTTTAACCCTTAAACAGGCATAGTACGATTTATCGACCACATAAAAGTAACTGACAATGTACCTACTAAAAACTTACAATAAGGTTCATTATTGAATTTAAATATGGTGGCCAAGGCCTGTTTAAGGGTTAAAAAGACACTACCCTCAGCCTCAACCATAATATAAAAGAGCATCTAGTCGTTCTTGTCTTAAATAAAGTACGGATACATTTTTACAATACTCAGGTTATCTTGGTTATTGTGGCAGAAAATTTAGATTTTTATTTTATTTTATTTGGCATTTACAAACAATATAACACAAGAAATTAAACCCTTCCCATGAAAACCTGTTTGGGTTTATCTGGGGAAGGGGAAGGTAATGGTGTATTCCTGTCTCACTCGCACTCACTTAGCTCAGCACATCGCTCAGGCTTACCTCTTGTCAGTTTTTCCCATTTGTATGAAGTGACAGCGAAGGGCCCAGGATGAGCTTCAACCAAAAGCCAATGCCTAAAAATCGCGCCTTTTTAATTTTCGTATATTTTTTTGGCGCGGCCATCATCGAAACTTGAATATATTCAGAATAAAGTAACAGACAATACTTTTTATGATAAGTTTATCTCTAAACTCAGTCTGAACGGAGATAAAAAGGCTTGAAGTAAACTTAATGAATATATTTTCTACTTTGAAAGCTTGAGCTTTTCCATACAAAAACCTGCTTTGTATTTTAGATTTGATCAGTAGATCATCACTAGAGGCAGGGGGTCCAAAAAGGAACCCTGAATTTGCAGTAATTCATATTGCCCCAAGTGACATTTTAGTATAGTAATAATCAATCGTAAAAAGTGAAATAAAGCTTCCTAGGAAGTGTAGTGAATAAAGGCTAATTTAGCGTAAACATCAAATTCTCAGAACGGAAGACAGTGAACACCCTTATACGCTGAAATAAAATGTACAATTGTGATTTTCTGTAGTGAAACTAAATTTAATAGTTTTGCGTTTTTACAATACAAATGGCACAAATGTTTGATTTAAAATAATCGAGTGTACATTTTAATAGTGTAAAGCAAAAGCAAGTGTCACATTTTAAATACATTTTATAGAATTGTAGTTTAAAATTATAAAAACAGTTTTAGTTATTTTGTTTCCATAGCCATTTCAGTTCCTTAGATTGAAGAGAGAACTATACGAATATTCCTAAGAAAATTAACGTTAATAAAATAAATTATACCGGACGTCCGCTACTAATTAGTTATTCTTAACATACTCAAGCCACAAAAGTATAAAAGTAGTCTCGTCAAGTGGTCTCAAGGCCGGTCTCAAGAGGATATTATTCTATAATTTTTCACAAAAATAACAAAAGGCGTCGCCAGAGTCCGCAATAAAAACAGGTTCTGTTTTATAAGGGCAAATTTTCATTAACAAAATTAAAAGGTTAAACAACCTGCTTTATTATTAGAAAAGCATATGCTCACGACTATATTCCCCGAAGGGGTAGTCAGAGATATTCTGAAACCTCAGAACATCCACGTTTCACCAGTAGTACCGAAACTCTGTCCAGTGTGACGGGGGGTGAGCCCGTCGCCACTTATAATGGACAGTGGGTACAACACATGCCTCAAAATTGAAGCATGCAGATTTCCTCACGATGTTTTCCTTCACCGAAAAGCCAGTACTGTAACAAAGCGTACATAAATTCCGAAAAACTCATTGGTACGAGTCGGCTTGGACGGGGATCGAACCATCGCCTCCATCATGGCAGGCATGGTTACTCGCCACTGGACCACCACAGCTGGCTTTTACCATTAGAAAACCTCGAATAAAGAAATCTTTATTCGTAGTAGAAAACCAATGCTTAAATGTGCAAAACATCTTAAAATTTTGATTTTTTTTGTTATGTGGTCTCGTTTTAGTTGCACGAGAAATTTACTCAACCGATGAAAACTAATATAGTAGCGGACGAGCGACTTTATTCATTAGAATATTACAATAAATACATACAAATATTATAATTATTATGTTAATAGTAATTCTAAATCTTTAAGCTTCAGTCTTTGGGCTGTGCCTCTAAATATATCAAGCTATATCACACATTTATAATGTTAAGGCCCACGTCACACGAGCGGCATATTCTCACTGTATAATGCCGTATACAGGGTCCAACTTAATATGCTGACAGTCTTTTAAGACGATGATCAGACCATCAAACTGAGCAACTTTCTCTATGGCGAAAAAAAAATCTGGTGTCGCATACATTTTTTTTTAAAAGTGTCAGCATATTAAGAAGGACTCTATATGTGTGCAAGGCTTAAATAACGCGGTGTTTATATCCTCTGAGATATGTTATTCAGGCCGTCTTCCCTACGTGTGTATTCGTTTAAAATACATTGCATTTTTAGTATACCATTTGAAAGGTCATTTGTGAGAAATCAATGTACTTATTTCAAACGTTTTTCGCACGTGCGTCACAATAGGAAGACAGTCTTAATACTTCAACTTTTAGTTAAATTATATTGCTTTACCCCAGATATAAATATAACAATAATACCTCGCTCATCGCAACCCCATTTATACGGATTCGAGAAAGAAATATATATAATTTCACATAATTTATTATTATATTATATTTTATTTCTCTTTTGACGCAGAGATGAAGCTCGATCGAACCCCGTTTTAAACTTTAAATAATCACAAAACGCAGCTAGGTAATAAGCAGCTAATACAGCGGCGCGAGGTAATACTGTACTAAGATTAAATAAAATGCAAAAAATACCGTTCGTATCACACATTGTGAGTAAACATAGTTATCTAAAGAATTCGATAAATATTCAACATGACAATAATTGACAACCACTGGGTTTATAGTAGAATTTTTTATATTATTGACCCACATTTTAGTGGTTCAAGTTATTATTGTTATTGTATATACATACGTTATTTTATAAGTATTATTTCAAGGCTTTCGGACTATTATAAGCGTGAAAATGCATTATACATAGTTTCGTAACTACAGGTTAGATTAAAGAAAACTCGGTTTAGTATGCATTTCAATTCATACATACATATTTTTTACTGCACACATTTTCAGGGGTAGTAGTTAAAGCAGTTTCACGAAAATTCATTACAATAATAATCTGCAGCATCTTAAGTAGGCCAAGATATTTTTACTCAGTCAGACAGGTGAACACAAAATATATATTATCCACTATACCCGCGCCGTTACAAACGTCATAAACCATTACTTCAATAAGGATGCGCAAAACATTTTTCGTTTGTCGATAAACAGCCGCCGACAGTTGTCTTCTGCTGAGGGCCTACCATGAGTTTTCCCTGTACTTTACTACTGTAGTTACGTTACGTCGCCAATTCGTATGACAGAAATTACTTCTCAACGTAACCACTAGGAGCGCTGTACGAAATTCAATACAAAATTGGTGACGTAACTACAGTAGTAGTAAAGTACGGTGAAAACTCATGGCAGACCTACAGCAAGTACATTTTTGCATGTGGTGAAAATAGTTCATGCAAATATACTTCTGCAACTATTATAAATTAATTTCATTATTGTTTTCTCAACCTCGCTTTCTTTCACAATGGAAGCGTTATTCTCCTACTTTTTACATAGTATTGTTTTATTTTAATCGACAATACATACATCACATTACACACAACATTACGAGTACAGTTCCATAAAGCCCATAAGTGCGAGCGAGAGGTTCGATGATAATGATTTATGAACCAAACTTGCGTTTGTAACGGCGCGACTATAGACAAAAACTGTTGGCCAAAGACATAGACAGTGAGAAAGCGAGATAGATTGAATGTAGGTGTTTAATTATTAATTATTTTAATTAATGGTTACCCAACTATTGTTTGTGGATCTATTAGTGCTGTCTCGTTTCATTAGTAGTTTTCTTTTTCCTGACGGGTAGTGGGAACAAAACAATGCTACGTGATATATCGCTATCGCGCCCTCGCTTTCTTTCCAATAGCGCGCGAACGAACGAGACAAAAGGCGTGATCTATTTCTTGGATCGCAAGCGTGAGCTAGGCCTTCGTCAATTTATCGCGGGCCGCATGCTAGCCGGGTATGAAATAAAATACTACTCTAAAAAGTTCACCATAAACTAAATGCGAGATATTCTAATTCGAGTGTTAAATAAAACCGCTATAGCCTACAAGTTTTTGGATAAACCCGTTTTGAACGCAACATAAATGCGTCAGGAATGAATGCATCTTGTTCTACACATTGATTAATTTATCGACCACGGATACAGTGAAGTCGCTCACCTCCTCAGATCTACCATTTCGACGGGCGCAGACTCGTCCAACCGTATGTGGTTTACGTTCTGAAAATAATTATAACACGTCAGTTCGGATCAGTGTTCGAAGAATAGACTTAAACTCTAGCGATAGACTTGCCCTTCCATAGAAGCAACATGTTCCACTTGAATGAGGTGTACGCACCTGATTGATGTTCCCGAGTTCACTTCGTCACTATGGCAATGACAGACCGCAATGTGTCATTTTGTGTTGTTTTGTGTGACATGTTGTTTGTTTGAACGAGCTTGTCTATCGCTAGAGTAATATGTCTATGGTTCGAAGTGATAATTATCTTGATAATTATACGTTGATAATTACCTATCTTGATAATTATAAAATTGATTGTAAACACAAAAAGCTTGCGCTAGCAATGTCACGCCATGTCCGATCATGGTTCGCGAAAAAAGAAACTCACAAACATGAAATCATTTTTCTCACTGTAATTTGTTGTTTTTCTCAATTATTTGTTATTCATTGTGATAAGAAACTATAATGTCAAAGACTAGGTGTTGTTTAGTCTGGAATACCTAGACTGGACAAGACTGTATTCGAACAAAAACAGCAATTTTAGAACTTATTGTTAGAAATTTCTCTTAAAACTAAGAATCAGCTTGGATAATATTATCGGATAATTATCTGACAATTATCAAAGAAAATAATTAACTTGATAATTTCGATACCTAAATACATAAGTCAAAGGATCAAACAGATACACCACTCCCTTAGAAAACGATTAATTCCCACGCTTTAATAAGGTAAAGAGATGGGCTCTTTTCCGCTGAAAGACGAGACGCGCTCTTGCTTACGTTAGGGGGCAGGGGCACCTTAGAGTAAGACCATCAAACAGAACAATTTTTACTACGGGGCCAACATTAAAATCGCGATAAATAAAATCAGCTGTTTCATACATTTGGGTTGAGTAGCTTAGCTACTGATATTTTCTGTAGAACAGCTGACATTTTTTGGCGATTTCAAATTGGGCCCATGGTAAAAGTTGGCCTGTTTGATGGTATGAAGAAGCCCGTAAAGAATGTGACACATTTAGGGTTGAACTACACATGGCCGCACGCGATCGCACTTTTCCGTCGCTCTATCCTTTTCTGTCACTCAGGAACGTCATTTGCTAGATTATATAAGATAGCGATCGCACGCCGTAGGCTCAGGCTGCAGGCAGACAGGCTCGCGTGCGGCCAAGTGTAGTTCAACCCTTAAGTTTACCCTGTAGTGATATAAAGTGATACTAACATAAAACAGCGGCGGGTCGTTGGGGTGAGGGTGGAAGCCGGACTGCCGGCAGTTGGCGATGAACTGCATGCCGTAGTCCGGCGTCAGAGCGAAGTAGCCCGTCCTGTTATGAAAAGACATTGTTAGACAAACTGAAAGAGCGGAGGTTAGACTAAGCTACCCCTATATTGTAACACTTTATTGCACACAAAGACATAAAAATATACAAAGTTGAGAAAACATGTACAAAGGGCGAGCTTATCTCTGAAGAGATTTCTTCCAGCAGACCCGCAAAAGAGACAGTTAATAATTACAAGGCAAATTTATTGTGTACAAATAAACAATAAATAAATATATTATACAATATACAACCTACAAAATACAATATATATCAGAATAAATAATATATTAGAGAAAGATAGCGCTCTTTTTAAATTACTAGAAAACATTTTAAGGGTGTATGCAGATAAGAAACTAAACAACTTTCCCTGGGGAATATGGGTACAAAAAAATAAATTTTTGGTCCTACCGCAGGAAATTTATTGGCCTATCTGAAATTTTATGAAATAAAAAAAAATCTCAAAAATTACAAGTAACTAACTCGTTATATTTGGGCGCGCAGACAATGGCGATGGCTTCAGGCATCATCAGCTGGTAGGAGCACTGCGTGTGGAGGTCCACTGACGACAGGAACGCCGTCTGCGTCGGGTGGGTCTGCAATTTTGTAGTGTAAAACAAATTATTTAAGTTGTGAATACGAAATGAAGCGGCAATACTTGGGATACTATGAAATGTAGTGCACTTTTCGAGCATTGTTTGTTGGTTTGTTTGTTCGGACATCACGCAAAAACAACGGAACTTTTTGGCTTGAAAGCTGATGATTTTATTTAAAACTAGTGTTTTCCCGCGACTTCGTCCGTACTAATTTTATACCAGATTTTAAGTCAGATCATAAGCTATCAAACAAAAAAAGTTTCATCAAAATCGGTTCTGTAGTTTTTACGTGATGCGCGAACAAACAAACAAACTAACTATTCTGCCAATAGATGGCGCTGCACGTTTTTAAATCGCGCTATCGACTGTTATTTGAATTTATATGAAGTGACCGCTACTTTTTTATTCCTCATGATGATTTTACGGTTTTATAATAGTTAATTATTTAAAATCTGGTATATAATATGTGCGGATGATGTCGCGGGTCTCTAATCAAATATAAAAATGATATCTAAAACATACGTGTATCCAGCCGAGGGTGATGAGGTTGTGCTGGTCCTGGTAGTGGAAGATCTCCTCCTCGTTGTTGGTGCTGCACGAGTCGGCCGTGCCCGTCTGCTTGGGCACTATCACGTGCGTTATCTTCAACTGGTCCCGCTCCTGTCAACAACAGAGTTTATCTTTAAAGTAATGACACTTTTTCAAAGGGCAGATAAATTTGACGAAAAAATCCGTCAGTTTCCAACTAGTCAAATTAACAACTCTTTATCAAACGTCAAAACGCAAGCTTTGTATGAAATATTGTACTAAAAATTGAGTAAGCCGCAGAGCTCCTGGTTTCGCGCGGTGTTCGGCGCGGCGAGGGCCAGGAGCCGAACAACCGTCGCTGTACGTCGTGAGAACATCATGTACTGACCAGTACGCCGGCTAGAATGCCGCAGACCTCCTGGTTGCGCGCGGTGTTCGGCGCGGCCAGGAGCCAACAGCCGTCGCTGTACGTCGTGAGAACATCATGTACTGACCAGTACGCCGGCTAGAATGCCGCAGACCTCCTGGTTGCGCGCGGTGTTCGGCGCGGCCAGGAGCCAACAGCCGTCGCTGTACGTCGTGAGAACATCATGTACTGACCAGTACGCCGGCTAGAATGCCGCAGACCTCCTGGTTGCGCGCGGTGTTCGGCGCGGCCAGGAGCCAACAGCCGTCGCTGTACGTCGTGAGAACATCATGTACTGACCAGTACGCCGGCTAGAATGCCGCAGACCTCCTGGTTGCGCGCGGTGTTCGGCGCGGCCAGGAGCCAACAGCCGTCGCTGTACGTCGTGAGAACATCATGTACTGACCAGTACGCCGGCTAGAATGCCGCAGACCTCCTGGTTGCGCGCGGTGTTCGGCGCGGCCAGGAGCCAACAGCCGTCGCTGTACGTCGTGAGAACATCATGTACTGACCAGTACGCCGGCTAGAATGCCGCAGAGCTCCTGGTTGCGCGCGGTGTTCGGCGCGGCGAGGGCCAGGAGCCGAACAACCGTCGCTGTACGTCGTGAGAACATCATGTACTGACCAGTACGCCGGCTAGTATGCCGCAGAGCTCCAGGTTGCGCGCGGTGTTCGCGGCGAGCGCTAGGAACCGAACAACCGTCGCTGTACGTCATGAGAACATCATGTACTGACCAGTACGCCGGCTAGAATGCCGCAGAGCTCCTGGTTGCGCGCGGTGTTCGGCGCGGCCAGGAGCCAACAGCCGTCGCTGTACGTCGTGAGAACATCATGTACTGACCAGTACGCCGGCTAGAATGCCGCGGAGCTCCTGGTTGCGCGCGGTGTTCGGCGCGGCCAGGAGCCAACAGCCGTCGCTGTACGTCGTGAGAACATCATGTACTGACCAGTACGCCGGCTAGTATGCCGCAGAGCTCCTAGTTGCGCGCGGTTTTCGGCGCGGCGAGGGCCAGGAGCCGAACAACCGTCGCTGTACGTCATGAGAACATCATGTACTGACCAGTACGCCGGCTAGAATGCCGCAGAGCTCCTGGTTGCGCGCGGTGTTCGGCGAGGGCCAGGAGCCGAACAACCGTCGCTGTACGTCGTGAGAACATCATGTACTGACCAGTACGCCGGCTAGTATGCCGCAGAGCTCCAGGTTGCGCGCGGTGTTCGCGGCGAGCGCTAGGAACCGAACAACCGTCGCTGTACGTCATGAGAACATCATGTACTGACCAGTACGCCGGCTAGAATGCCGCAGAGCTCCTGGTTGCGCGCGGTGTTCGGCGCGGCCAGGAGCCAACAGCCGTCGCTGTACGTCGTGAGAACATCATGTACTGACCAGTACGCCGGCTAGAATGCCGCGGAGCTCCTGGTTGCGCGCGGTGTTCGGCGCGGCCAGGAGCCAACAGCCGTCGCTGTACGTCGTGAGAACATCATGTACTGACCAGTACGCCGGCTAGTATGCCGCAGAGCTCCTGGTTGCGCGCGGTGTTCGGCGCGGCGAGCGCCAGGAACCGCTTGAGCAGCCCCGGCACCAGCACCGTGCGCAGGCGCCGCTCCGCCGTCAGCGGGGGCAGCAGACCACCGAAGTCACTGTTGTCACTGGTGGGACAAATTGTTTAACGATTATAGGATCAGTATGATGGTGGTATGGCTTTTCTGTTTCAGATTATATCGTTTACAAAATCGGTCATTTATATTAGGCAATTTTAAAGTATTTTGTTTCTATCACGAAGATATTATCATCATCACACCCTATAATATACGTCCCACTGCAGGGCACAGGGGTATGGGCGTTAGTCCACCACGCGTGCCCAATGCGGATTGGTAGACTTCACATACGCATTGGAATTTTGTTCTTCAGCGTATGCAGGTTTCCTCACGATGTTTTCCTTCATCGTTTGAGAACAGTCAGTATTACGTACTTAAGTTTGAAAAACTCATTGGTACACGGCATGTAATCCGTGCGGATTCGAACCTGGACCTCAAGATTGATTTTCCATAGCTCTCCGCAACGTGCCACGTAATAGGCTGCGAGTATGAACTTCTTCAGAAGATTCTATGTTTAACAATGTGGTACTTACTTGTGAGGCCTCGAAGGTGGTATGAGGGGAGGTACAGGCTGGTAGTGATGTGACGGGGCCCTGGGAGTTTCCGCCGCGAAATCGTCCGGGTACAGCACTCCGTCCACAGGTGGCGCTGACGGCGACACTGCCCATTCCTCCTATACGCAGATATTTTCACAATATTACGTAAAATTATGTGGGAACTAAGTACTATAAAGTATAGTCAGTAACCACAGAAATCTCAATATCTCTTAAAGACTATTTAGGGGGTACTTCAGACCATCAAACTGAACAACTTTCATTATGGAGCCAACTTCGAAATCACGAAAAAAATATCTGCTGTCTCATACATTTGAGTCGAGTTGGTAATGCAGTTTTGTATGAAACTGTTTTTTTTTTGTCGTGATTTCGATGTTGGCTCCATAGTGAAAGTTGTTCAGTTTGATGGTCTGAAGCATCCCCTAAATGCGCGTCGCTGACCAAAACCATACCCTGTATACCTATTCCAAATCTGTGTTGGAGAACCAAATAATAGAGAACAATGGTGTTTTTTACTTTTTATTTTATCATACAGTCTATAAAATAAAAGTCATCGAAAGAATTACTTCGATACGATAAGTAGTTTTCGAGATATTAATTTTATAAAGTAGGCTAGAAACGCTTGACCGCACTCGCTTGTGTGACGTCACGAGACATGAATCGCTTCGCGCCGCAACGCCTGCCCCCGAGGCAAGCGCGCAAGGCACCGCGAGTTGCAGGTGGGCCCTAGGGGAGCGTGTCATTTCTCTATGGCGGGACCAGTCCAGCTACGTCACACGCAAAGCGCGCGCTTTCACGGACATTTGAATTTTTGTTCAACTTCCAATGTCTATAACTTTAAAACTATTTCGATGAAACAAAAACAGATGTATTTCGTAACACTAAGGCGCCATTCTTACGAAGTTTCAAGTGATTCTGCGAACCTACTGATGTCCCTTATTAATTTCTCTTTCTTTCATTCAAATATTTGATTAAAGTACATACAGCGTGTAGTAGGTGTGGTGTGGGATGTACATCTCTTTTGTTTTCATCGGCCTGCAGTCGTTCTGCAAGTTTGGCATCCTCTCTCTCCTGCTTCCTTCTTTCTTCTTCTTGTTGTCGTCTTTTCTCCTAAATTATTTCATGATTTACATGATTTGATTTACCAAAAATGAACAATTTTCAAGACAAATAAACAAGTAAAGTTAGAAGGGAAAAGTAAATATAATTGAAAAGTAAGTTAGTGGAAATATGAATTAAGTTTTAAACAACAACTGATGATCTGGTACTTTTTCTAGATGCCTGCCGTCACATAGTTTCTTGAAGTTCATAATAAATAATTTTTCCTTTTTCAATTATTCTATGTCAAAAACTATAAATGGGTTTACAGTTCCAATTTTTCAAAGAACCATTGAACTAAAATGATTCTTTCATTAAAAACTTTTAAGTTTATGTTGTACAAACCAGTAGTAAATTTGACTTACAGCGTTTTCTATATAATGCTTATGCTCCTTAGCGTAGTTATCCAATAGCTTCTGTTTCAGCTTCTCTGCTTTAGGCATAACCTCTTTTAACTTGGCTTGGTTGACGGCCTTCACTTGAGCAGGTACCGACGCGTACTCAGGATGTTTCCGTATCTTCTCCAGGAATAATGTCATGAACTTCATGTACAGGATGTATGCGTTCTCCAGGCTGCCCTCCGCAAGGTACACGTTGGCCATTCTTACCATTTCGAGGCCTGAACGGTAGTACCTAAAATATTCGCAAAAGTTAAGCTTAAAACTTCTGAGCTTTTAGATACTGTTGACACTTCAAGCTGAATATTGTGATGGAGACATTTAATGTGGGACAAATAGTAAAACTACAGACCAGATAAATAATCATATTGTCTGGTTATCTTTTCATTTCTATAGATAGCATCTTTTAAGGGTTACCCGCATATCTATCTGTGGTGAAGGAGCCTAAGGAGGCAAACGAAACGAATTTCGTTTTTCTTCTGGTGATTCGTCCGTCGCGTGGATAAGTATGCGAGTTGCATAGACATATTACTCTAGCGATAGACAAGCTCGTTGAAACAAACAACATGTCACACAAAACAACACAAAATGACAAATTGCGGTCTGTCATTGTCATAGTGACGAAGTGAACTCGGGAACATCAATCAGGTGCGTACACCTCATTCAAGTGGAACATGTTGCTTCTATGGAAGGGCAAGTCTATCGCTAGAGTTTAAATCTATGGCGAGTTGTCATAGAATTCCATAGAACCAATTCTAAAATTAGATTCTTTCGCCTCCTTCTGGCTCGTTCGCCTCTGATAAATGTGCGTACACCCTTAAACTGCACCGAGGTTATTGTGCTGCCCCCAACTGTATTATTTTTATTTCTTAACATTTAAACAATATTTCCAAAAAATAAGAATGTCACATTATAGTCTTTGCTGATTTTCAATTTATCACTGCCGATTTGTTTTATAATGTTTGTAGTTATTATCTTTAAAACCACCAAAAGTCCACTTTAGCATAAAACATAATAATCCGTAATGATTCGATAAATTGAAAGCCAATCAGGACTACAATGTGACATTCTCGTTTTTTGGAAGTTCTGTTTAACTGTTATGAAATAAAAAAATACGATTGAGGGCAGCACATTCTTGGTACCCTATTAACAACTTACTAAATTAAACAATAGTAAAGAATAATAAGTAGGTCATTCATAGAAATACATGAATAGGTAGGTTTCATAGTAACACTCCTAGGAACAATCCGAATCATTAATTATTTATCGCTATAGCGCTAACAAAACAGCAAAAACCCAATGACTCATAGGTAAGGTTGCAGTAAAAAGGCTGTTAATGCTCGAGGAAGACTCCTGACCTTCTGGGCGGCACGTTGGGGTCCACCTCGACCATGGCCCCGTAGTTGGCTAGCTGCTTCACCCTGCTGCCGGGATCCAGCTCTGCCAAGTCCATGGACTGACGGCGTCTCTCTTCAGACTGCATTGAACTAATATTATAAACAACTTTTGACTTTAAATGGTGAATTTTCAGTTTAATAACACGGCTGGGCAGGGTTGCTAACAGGGAATCGGGGAATTATTGTTCTTGTTTTTACAATAACCACAGAAAAATCAGAAAATCAAAATCCAACAATGAAGATAAATTGACAAATGTCAACTTGCTTTGACATTGACATTTACTCTTTTTTTTTTTTTAATGAGGAGTTTTCTGACAGCTTGTCAAACGTAGTTCATCATACCGGCGATAGATGGCGTGGCGCGAGAGACAAGTGTTGGGGGCAAACCATAGACGAAAAATTTTTCGCTTACGCTAGTAGACCGAATATCAGTGTAACCGGGTATGAGATAGCGAATTATATGAAGTGACATCTCGGAGTCAGGTGGTTGTCCCATACAATTTATATGAAGTGACATTTTGGAGTCAGATGGCCGAAGTACAAAAAAGTGGATACGTCGATAAGGACAGCAATAAGGTAGCGATCTCCTTTTTTAACTAGAGCAAATTTGCTATGTGTATCTCTTACTGAGTGAATATGACAAGACACGTGCTTCCTTCTAGTGCCTTCTCTTTCTACGGGGCAAACCCTGCAACGTGACTCCAAAACAAATTCTTACTATTTTATTTATATTTAAGTAGCCCATTCACAGTAGTCCTACATGTAGGACTACAACACCATTCACTATCCTGCAAGTAGGACTACTCATACAAATATCTTTATTAACAAAAAGAACAAATCAGTACACATGATACAATGGACCCCGCATGCGGCAAGCCAGAATCTCGGGAACACACTCATACATTTTGCTCAAGGTCGTCGGACGCCTTGTAGGACTACAACACCATTCACGATCCAATATTGCTGTAGGACTGCAAGCCGTACTACTGTGAATGGGCTCCTTTAACTACAATATCTGCACTGCAAGGTCACTCGCCCTGTCTCCTCAACGCCATCTATCGAGCCATTAGGAACTACTTTTTCTTTTTTAATGGCTTTCTGAAAATCCCTCATTCTTGCTTATGGAAAGGCAAAGGGAACTAGCCCATACAGCCTGGTCTTATATTAGTTTTCTGACAGCTAGTCAAACGTAGTTCAACATGCCTGTCATAGATGGCGTTGACCAGAAAGGGGTCCGAAGACGAACATTTTAGGCTAAAAAGTAAACAAAAATGCATGTCGCTGAGTGAGACGCATCCGTTGATGAAATATATGTTCATATATTGATGCTTACTTAAAACCACAAATTCTTACTATTTTATTTGCATTTCATTATCTGCAAGGTCGCTCGCCCCTGTCTCGTCAACGCCATCTATCGAGCCATTAGGAACTACTTTTTCTTTTTTAATGGCTTTCGGAAAATCCCTCATTTTTCAATGTCTAACGCACAGACGTGGTCTAACCTAGAACGATTTCTAGGGTCTAACCGTAGAAAGAGAAGGAACTAGAAGCAAGCACGTGTCTTGTCATATCACTCAGTAAGAGATGCACATAGCAAATTCGCTCTAGTTAAAAAAGGAGATCGCTACTTATTGCTGTCCTTATCGACGTAGCCACTTTTTTGTTCTACGACGGCTGTCTGACTCCGGAGTCAGACATCTATTTTCATACAAATTGTATAGGATTTTATGACTATCGCTGTCTCATACGCGGTTACACTGATGTTTCGTCTATCAGCGTAAGCGAAAAATACTTCGCCTATGGGTCTAACTAACGGATAAGTTCAATCTACGGATAAATTTTAAGCAAGAATATTATCAAAATTTTTGATTTTAAGTTTTTTCAGGCCGAAATCGCATACATTTCAGTAGAGTCTTTATGTACTGCAGTTTTGTATAAAACAGCTGATCTCGCCCTCGGCTCGTACTGCAATCTCGCATCGGCTGGTAACAACTTTGCTCACTTGTATCATAATGTAATATTTTCATGGTTTTCTGGGGAAAATTTCAGATTCTACTGAAATGTCCGGGGTTTTTGAAGTCTTTGTCCGGCGACGCGATTTTGGTGATCTGCCATCACCACCTACCCTACGATCACCCCCGCGACCTATCTGCGGCCCTATAATAAATAAATAAATAAATAATAAATAACGCTCACAGGCACATATTGTAATGATCCCAAACTAGCACTAAAGGCTTTTATTATGGAAACCATACAACAACGGCACGAACACATAACATCCATGACCGAACCGGGATTCGAACCAAGGACCCTGGTTTGGCAGTCCGGCGCACAGTATGTTTTTTGACCTGAAAAGCGGTCATGGTCGTTTTATTCGTGTAATCGTTAGTGTTAATCATTTTGAAACTCAGAGTAGAACTACCGTGCGTCAAGTCTTCTTAATTCTTCTTAATATTGAGTTGTGATTTTTTAATTTTTTTTTTCAAAATATCGCTATAACTTCCAAATAATCCGGTTTTCTTCTTTTTTCTCAATTTAGTATAATAAAACAATAAACGAGGTATTTTATACACATTACAAAAGTTCTCGAACATTTATGTTTATGACGAAATTATACATTTTATTGTTTTTCGTTTTTTATTTTTTATTTCAATATAGTCAGTTATTGGGGTTCCATTTTTACTTTTCAATATTAAGAGCCATACTATTGATGTATACAAAAAAAATCAGATCTAAATCTGGTAGGATATAGGAGTTATTAACTTCTAATGTTTTTTTCTTATAATTTTAGAACTTTTAGAAGAATTCGTTAATAATTCCTATATCCTACGAGATTTAGATCTGATTTTTTTATTAGACATCAATAGTATGGCTCTTAATATTGAAAAGTAAAAATGGAACCCCAATAACTGACTATATTGAAATAAAAAATAAAAAACGAAAAACAATAAAATGTATAATTTCGTCATTAACATAAATGTTCGAGAACTTTTGTAATGTGTATAAAATACCTCGTTTATTGTTTTATTATACTAAATTGAGAAAAAAGAAGAAAACCGGATTATTTGGAAGTTATAGCGATATTTTGAAAAAAAAAATTAAAAAATCACAACTCAATATTAAGAAGAATTAAGAAGACTTGACGCACGGGAGTTCTACTCTCAGTTTCAAAATGATTAACACTAACGATTACACGAATAAAACGACCATGACCGCTTTTCAGGTCAAAAAACATACTGTGCGGCGTGGTAACCATTACACCAACCGGGTCGTCATAATAAATAAATCAAAGAAATAAATAAGTTAAAAAGGTCGGTATTTTAATTGAAAAATCGGCAACAAGCTTGTAAACACAAGTAGCAACAGAATATAGGAGGAAACCATACAAAAGTAGATAGACAAAATAAAACGAAATGGCAACAGGTGCCTTAACTGTTTCCGACAGTCCATAGCTGGATGAAATGCCGGGCACATTTTGTACACACGTCCACATTTGAACTTAGGAAACCAAACTGCCTTTTCCGCTTCCCTAATTTCATGAGTGAAATTATTAAAATAGCGTTGTAAAAAGTTCCCTTGTTGTTTCATTATTATTATTGTTTTCTCTGTGGTCATTTTACCGACATGCCTAGTGTCGTATTTATTTAATTTTCTTTTCTCTTTTTCTGTGGTTATCTTACCGACATGCCTAGTGTCGTATTTATTTAATTTTCTTTTCTCTTTTTCTGTGGCCATTTTATCGACATGCCTAGTGTCGTATTTATTTAATTTTCTTTTCTCTTTTTCTTTGGTCATTTCACCGACATGCCTAGTGTCGTATTTAGGGCCAACGAGATTACCTTTTTTTTCGTTCCGTTTCTTCGCTTTATTTGTCTTTCCTTTTACATAATTTCCTACCCGCAACTGATTGAGAATCCTCAGACTACAGTCTTTACATGGCGGGCGGGCGCAGGGTGCGGTTCGACTGATGCAAGATAAGCAAAGCGGCTCCCCTTTCGCAGCTCCTGCCAATGCCGTTGGCTTCCCTTTGGCTGCTTCTTCCGATGCCGTTGCCTGAGCGTTGGGGTCAGCGTAAGGGCCAGCATTACGATTAGCATAATAATAGTATCTAACATTATTGTGAGGTTTAACGTCCGCATGAAATTTGCATCTAGCTTTAGGATCAGCCTCAATATCCTGTCTAGCTCTATCATAAAGAGATGACATCGCGTTAGTCTTTTTAGGTTTATTATGTTTCTTACAAGTTGGTATAGGACAGTATCCCATACACGGATCTTGTGGTTGGGACGGTGGCTGGGACCGAGGCTGAGGCGTAATGGCCTTATTTTTCCCTACACTTTTTTTGCCATATTTCAGATTCTTAATTTGAGCCGGCGGTACTGTACCAAAATCTGACGGCATGTCTGCGGGTGTAGTTATGCGAACCTTCTTCTTTTCTTTATTCTTCGATATCGGTTGTTTCTTTGGTGCTCTCTTATGAGGATCGCAAAGAACATTAAGAATTTCCGTTTGTTTACCGTCAAACCGGATCGGCTTCATGATCCATCCTTTCTCTGCACTGTGATAAAGAGTGTACTGCCTATTTGGATTGGGGTGGAGTTTATGTTGGCACTTTACGTCTTCTTTCTTAGATTTTTTCTTAACCAAGGATACTACAGCTTTATATGCATCTCTGTTGAACCACTCCGCACTCTTTATCCATTTTACAAACGAAGACCAAAAGCCCTGTTCAGGCCCATGGCATACCCCACATTGTAAGCGTTCTGGAAACATATCTCTCTTGACTCCCTGTGCCCTAATGCAGCTCGGTCTCAATGGATACGTTATTAGCCAGAATATGATTACAACAAGAATACATGGCGACCACACCAGTATAACTAGCCCGAATAAAATGTATTTCACAACAGTTATTATGAGATTGTTGTCCTTACCATCGTTAGGTCCAAAGGAAGTAAAACATCGTTGATCACACTGTTGGATTTCGTGATCAGGATCCAGGCCAACACTTTCGACATTTACCTTAGCAGTTTCACACTCAGCATCATTACAAACGTATCTAGCAGATGGATCTATACCGACGTTTTCAAATGATTTGTGACATTGTCTGTAAAGTTGGTTCTTAAAAGCGAAATTATTATCTTCAGGGAATTCAACAACATTCACGCGGTGAACATGTGGGAGGAAGTGGCTACCATGTACACTTTCAGCTGACTTCCCACTCTTGGTTCGACGCGAAGTCATTACTCGTAGAGGGATATGGTCAGTCGAATATGATTTTTTAAAGTTGAAAAACGTATTACTCTTAGGTCTCTTCGGTCTTATTATATGGGACTTGTACTGTTGATAGACAGACACTGACGATCGGAAACGGTTGTGTTTTCGGAAACCAAAAATGTCCTTACAATCCTTTGTGTCGGGCGCTTCTCGTGAAAACAGAACATTGACGTCATCATTCCTTTTACTCAGTTTACTAATGTATTTGTTTTTGGTCTTCGGTTTAGATGTGTTTGGTTCTAATATTTGTTTGATACGATCAGAACATATGTAACCGTGATGAGAGACTGATCGTTTTACATCGTAAGTGTTTAAAATTCTGTAATGTGCGTGATTCTTTACTTTTTCTGAAACAAAGTAAATATTCATGTTTATCGATATGCTGGCAAAACTTATTTGTTAGGTAAACCCATGAAGGGTTCATGGACGTCAGGGGTAAACCTCACAAACAATAAAAGAAAATGTTCAAGATACTTACTTTTGCAGGGTATTCTAAATAAGCTAGCGGCAGATCTTCGTGTATTAGCTGTATTCGTAGTTTTCGGACTGCCATCCCTTTTGGCTGGTGGTATTAATATTTCAAATATTTTATTTTGCTTATTACTACGAGCTCTTTGTAGGTTTTCCTCATTTTCCCTTTGAGGTGTATTATGCATTAAAACTTCTGGACATTTTCTTCGTTCTCTATTTGAGATTGGGCTTGGGCTTTGTCTTCCTTTAGCAGTTAATCTCTTTATAGCGGTGTTTAGTGCCGTCTGTTCTTTGCTACTAAATGGGTCTGGACGACTGGGTTTAGTCGTGTCGTTTGTTTTCTGGCTTGTTCTCACGTTACGTAAATGCTGATCTCTAGTACCGTTAGGAACATATGGATGATTTATGCTATTAACATTAGCGTTTGTAGTTCTTTGATTGTTATTCACATTATAAAGATTATCACCGTGTTCTCTTGCTGTAATCGTATGGATATCTTCGTCCTTTGAGTTGTTATTACTGATTATTTTCTTACTCGGTATCAAGTGGGGAGAAGTATCACCAATTTGTTCTACAAAGTAATCGCTACCGGCTCCGTCTTTACCAAAAGTTATTACTCGAAGACGATGAATATTTTTGTTTTCATCCATTTCGAAGGGGTTTTATAGGTATAACGTATAACAAAGACCTTTTCTTCTAATAATAGGTAAGTATGTGAGGTCACGGACTTGTGTGAGGTATCAGTTCTAAATTGGTACCTAGTTAAAAACTTAAACATAATTTGATAAAAATAAAAACATCCTTAGAAAAAATTAATATAATGAATATAGATAAATTTATAAATCGCATAAAACTATAAAAATGTTACTATAACAATAATCAAAAGTGACCAAGGAATATAATTACTCCAAAGTGACAGAATCATATTATTTTGATTATGCTTTGATTTGTCTTTGGCAAAGAGATTTTATTACTATAGAGAGGCATCGCGAACCAAATCGTAATCACAGACTTAGGTGCTTAGGTATCGTAACGTAATCCATGACTTGTTACCTCGAGGGCTCGAGGTAACAAGTCGTTCTAGTTCATAGACGAAAAATTTTTCGCTTACGCCTTCTCTTTCCACGTTATAGTTTGACACGTCGCACTGACATGATGCATTCAATATTGCAAAACCCCGTTGTTTTATTATTATATATTGATTTTATTATATATTGTTTTTTTTATGAAAACCTGTCCAATGTCCTCTCTATAAGTAGTAATAAGTTAAATCTCTTTGGTCTTTGGATTTTCTGCATCTTACAATATACAAGAAGTTTGGAATCCTCTATAGTGGAGTGCAGACTGCCTAACAAGACGGGAAACATGATAATACTCCTTTGAGGTCGGTAAGGATCGTTCTTCTCCGTAGTTTTTTTTAGTGACGTTTTTTACGAACTTTGTCCCAGCTCTGTCCCTTTCTAATCCAACTTCAAAAATTGACGTCATTCAATTTTCGTTGTGACGTCATTGGATAGAAAGGGACACACGTAAAATTGGAAATATCGACGACGGAGTCGAACGTCAATTTTCTTGTATCAATGCTTCTAAGGAAGAGTGGGATCCTTTATGATTCTAGATCACAGACTTAAATACCTAAGTCTGTGTTCTAGATCCATGTATCATATACAAGAAGTTTGGAATTAGATCCATGATCATAATATACAGGGTAGGGTCCTTCTGAATATGCTGACACTTTTTTAAGGGGATGATCAGACCGTCAAACTGAACAACTTTCTCTATGGGACCAACATCGAAATCGCGAAAAAAAAATCTGTCCCATACAAAACTGCAAACCTACTCGAGCCAAATGTATGGGACAGCAGATTTTTTTTTTCGAAATTTCGATGTTGTTGCCATAGAAAAAGTTGTTCAGTTTGACGGTCTGATCATCCCCTTAAAAAAGTGTCAGCATATTAAGTTGGACCCTATATATTGAGCTCGTAATGTATAATTTCTCTATGGTAATAGGTATGAATTGGTATGAATTCGCCTATAATTGGTATGAATATGAAGCCACATAAGTGGGAGTTCATTCATCACAAATTATCATATGGTCGAAGCTAGGGTCGAATTGGCACAGGCTTAGACTATGTATACACGGCACAGGCGTCAATAATAATAATAATTACGTCATTGTATTACGCATTACAAAATACTGAAGTCGGCGGTGTAGGGCATTGAATAATTATTAGTACCTCAATGGTGTAGGGTGTGTTTTATTAAACACTAAAATTTTTCAAGATTTACCATATTCTTAGCAAAACTTATTCGCGGATATAAGCCATACAACAAACTATTACTCCAGTATCAAAATGATTTATTACTTACAATAACTTAATCCATTTTACTAATCAGCATTCGGTACAGCAAGCGCAATAGAAACACTTTAGTAAAGCCAAGCAAAGGAGACAAGGGGTCCAGAAAAGGCAAGCAGATACGAATAGGAAACAATGTCCCAGACCCGTCCATCGAGCTTTTGTTGATAAATAGTAAGGATAAAAATGTGGGAAAATGTTATAGACCCACAGTTGAGGAGTCCTTCTTAAAGACATGAGATAACAGTCTCCAGCCGCTGCGTTGTAGTCCCTACTGGGGCCAAACCTGCCTAACGGCATGACCATATTGTGCATCATAAAATTATTGCATGCAGGATATGTTCTACCAAATAATTTTCGGAGACATAAATCAGTGTAGTTAGTATCATTTGCAATTTGAAACTTTTTGCAGTTATTGTTTTGCTTATACGCACAGGGACCAGGTTGCAACTTTATCATATTGGACAGAAAATTACATGCATTTAATTTAGGTTTTTTCTCATTATTACAAGTTTTCTTTAAACCGCATCGCCATAAACATTTACACTCTTTCTTAACTTTACATTTCGCTTGTTTTCGCAATGTATTCCTTAGCATCATGCTTGTTCTTTTAAGTTCTTCTTTAGCTTTTTTGTTCGATTTCTCTTTCTTTTTAGATTTTTTTCTCAATTCCAGAGACTCACATTTCAAGTCGTTTTCTTTTTCCCGTAGTTTTATTTCTTTTATTAATAATTCGTTTTGTTTTTTTATTATACATTCCTGTTCTTGTGCGTCGAGATCAGTTTTTTTGCATGAAAAGCAGGACTCTGAGGATTTTTCCTGTAGACGAGAGGGTAAGCACTCTGCTGGACGACTAGACTCTGTTAAACGGCATCCCAACAAACATTTACACTCCTTCTTAACTTTACATTTAGCTTGTTTTCGCAATGCATGCACTAGCATCATGCTTGTTCTTTTAAGTTCTTCTTCAGTTTTTTTGGCCGATTTCTCTCTCTTTTTAGATTTTTTTCTCAATTCGAGAGACTTACGTTTCAAGTCGTTTTCTTTTTCTCGTAGTTTTATTTCTTTTATTATTAGTTCCTTTTGTTTTTTTATTATACATTCCTGTTCTTGTGCGTCGAGATCAGTTTTTTTGCATGGAAAGCAGGACTCTGAGGATTTTTCCTGTAGACGAGAGGGTAAGCATTCTGCTGGACGACTAAACTCTGTTAAACGGCATCCCAACAAACATTTACACTCCTTCTTAACTTTACATTTCGCTTGTTTTCGCAATGCATGCACTACCATCATGCTTGTTTTTTTAAGTTCTTCTTCAGCTTTTTTGTCCGATTTCTCTCTCTTTTTAGATTTTTTTCTCAATTTGAGAGACTTGCGTTTCAAGACGTTTTCTTTTTTCCACATTTCTGTTTCTTTCATTAATAGTTGGTTTTGTTTCCGTATACATTCTTGTTTTTGTGTGTCGAGATCGGGTGTTCTGCATGGAAGGCAGGATGAGGAGTCTGCTGATATTTTCAGTGGATGGGAGAGGAAACACTCTGTTGGACTACAAGGTCGGCAGCTACTGCTTGGTCTGCAACTACTGCTTAAGCGCCAATAACAACATGGTCGGTAGGATAAATCCATTACCAGAGCCTCTAAACCTCTCTCAACTTTTTATCAAAACAGAGCAAGGTTCTGCATCTGTGAGGTGCCAAAAGCTCGCTCGCAGTATCAAAGATATATTTTATCATTTGCAACCACACCTTATAATTTTGTTTATTACCGTTTTTTTTGGATGATTAAGTATCATTTTACGATTTTTTTCTTACATTTTTCATGTTTTTTATTTAATAATTCGATAAGGGTTCGTACCTTAAATCTGAAAAATATTTATAATTTTGTTTGGCATTTTTTTTTTTTTTTTTTTTTTTTTTTTTATGGCTTTGCATGGTGATGCATTTGCCACTTTCAAAGTTAGGGAAACGAATAGTTACAAAACGGATAGGAATTGTGGACAGGGAAATTGGACAAGGTGAATGACAAAATTAATTATAGTTTAATATTATTTAAATATATAAATGAAGAAATAGATTTATAAATATTAGAATCATTTGATACAAGTAAGGAAGGCATAGACAAAGGAAATGGAACGGACAACTCAGCTAGGGAATCAAAAAAGGAGGAACGGTCAAAAAGTGGACAAGACAGGAAAATGTGATTAATGTCACCATATGAGCCACACTCACAATTGTATTCCCCTAATAGCATTTAGTGTAGGCCACAATTGGCCAACGGTGGGGAAATAGTTGGAAAGTTGTTAGTTAGATCGCCTACATGAAACTTGTATTGGCCCAACGAAGGCAAATATTATGATTATAACCAACCGATTGCCAACGATGGGCCTTTACGTCTATTACTACCGTTGGCTACATAGCGTTGGCCTTACTGTAATGTGTCAAAGTTGGCCCAATAGAAACATTGTCATCAATGGGCCTTTACGTCTATTACTACCGTTGGCTACATAGCGTTGGCCTTACTGTAATGTCTCAAAGTTGGCCCAATAGAAACATTGTCATCAATGGGCCTTTACTTCTTATGCTACCGTTGGCTATATAACGTTGGTATTTCCATAAAAGTATATTAGTTGGCCCAATTGAAAAAATAACTACTGAGTGCCGGCTAAAAGGGCAAGCACGTATCCAGACTTTTGTTCGGGGGGGACATTTGAATTTTGGGGGGAGATATTCATAGAAAAACAATGAAAAAGTAAGTGCTGTCATCACTTTTCCATACAAATTGGGATTTCGGGGGGGAACAAATCCCACCTATCCCTCCCCCCCTGGATACGTGCCTGGTAAAGGGGGTGCGGGGGTGGGTGCGTGGACTGCGCGGGTGGCGTTGAGTTAGAGGGGGAGGAAAACCCTAGTTCCAGTCATTCCACGCTAGATGGCGCTGTACCCGTTTCTACATCGCGCTGTTAAGATTCGCCCGGTTTGAGTGACCTCCCCGACGATCGCCACGTTTGTCAAGTAATCTTACCCAGGGACATCAATCTTAAAAAAAACAAGCTAGCATGCTATAAAACGTCGTACTTGATTTTTTTACGCCGAATAATTAACAGAGATGTCTGTACTGTAGGAAAACATTACCCTCCTTCTGGCGTTGTCGGTTAACAATATGACAAAATTATAAATTTCGTAAATCTCAGAGTAGCAGAGATGAGCGTACTCTTTCTTAATTTGGTGTCATAGCCTAGGTCCTGGAATGCTGCCATAAATGAATAATAAATGTATTCAGTAGAAATAATAACAACGCTCAAAAAAGATAACCTTCAAAATAAATTTTGAACTTAATATCATTTAGTTTCAAGATAGTGTTTAATCTATAATCAGAGAGATTCTGTAAGATCAACTCTTCATACGATATTATAATTGTGGTTACAATAGAATTTAGTCGAAACACAGTAGAATTTATTCTTCTTTACTTTAAACACTGGATCAAAGATAATGTAACCATGGCAACTCACTGCCATAGATAAGTAAGGTTAATTAAATTGAACCGGTCATGACCGGTATCCAGAGTGTATGAAAGCGATTGCTAGTTGCTACCAACCTAAAGGAATTAGCATCAGTTACATATAACTATTTTTATTAAGGAGTTGCGACATTCTGCACTGGATTTAAATGGCGTCCATGGCGGGTGATTTGATTGATTGATGATTGTTACACGATTATTGTTCAAGATTTGGTGGTTTACGATTTGTTTGTGAATTTAAAGAGCTATCTCTGCAAGGGCCATCGAGTAGACAGTTGTTTATTGTTTTAACCTTGCGAGATAGCACTCCAATATTTAGAGACCAATCTAAAATATTCTCATACAATTCAGCTAAAATGTCTATGTCAAAGGCAAAATGTTGTGTTCCCGGATGTGCAGAAAGTGGAGGTAAATGTACAATTCTACCTTTGGAATTATATACGATCAAACATATCTTCCTACACTATACACCTTAGGTACCTGTACATATACATGGGTGTAGGTACGGTCAGTTTCACCATAGATGGTAGGGGCGAGGATTGCTGTATATTTCTAAGATACAGGTATATTCACTGAAATAAAGAGTGCTAAATGTAGGATTTCATGAATAGAACAGTACTATTCCGAGCTTATAAATAACCAGCTATATGCATGTAAGACAAGAAGGGGTGGCAGGACTGGCAGGCCAGGTCCAGATAGAGGCAGCTGCCACCCCTGCCTTCCCTGTGTTGGGTACGCCCATGTATACTTTCATTGTATATTCCGTTTGTCACAATTTTTTAACTTTTTTTACATCGAGGATATCAAGTCAATCCATTCAACAAACCTGTGTACCTATATTATTTACCATATGAAATTCTATCGACAGATTCACACAGAGTCTTACATGGTTTTCCAAATCCAGAAAAAGAACCAGATCGGTTCAGATCTTGGATCTTTACTATCGGTGGGGACATCGTGGGTTTGTCAAACGAATACATATATACCCATCGCAGAGTTTGTCACTCCCACTTCGAAGACAAACATTGTTGCCGATTCAACAGAATCAGCAAAATTGCTGTGCCAAGATTGAATTTGATGGGTGAGATTTATATTAATTAGCTCAAGGTTCTTTGAAAAATTATTTGATTCCCTGATAGGAAGGACTTGTCTTGACTTTTTGAAAGGGGTTTGTGCAACTTTATATGGACACATTTTTTGTTGCGGCCACTGATTATTTTATTATTGTTTTGTAGCATTACCTCTAACAAACCTCTTGACTAATAAAATTTGCTGTAAGTTATATCGGAGCCGAGATAAAATATACAGGGTGAATGTTTTTGGACGCGGCAGTAGGGTACCTTAACCGTTTTAGCTACAGGAAAACGTTCTAAGAAGACTATCCTTAACTTTTCACAACATTTAGATCTAAATTTAAAGATTTAAAAAAAATGTACTATCAGCAAGAAAATTGACGATTTCCCCAAAAATTTTTTTGATGCCATTCGATCCTGTTTTGTATAAAGGCCAACCTAGGTTACAGTCCTTTTGTAAAGCTCGTATTCGGACGAATGTTAGGGGTTCCCACATGAAAAAAGATATTTTGCGATTTCCAACAATTCCAGTAGGTACTCTGACCTCAGTTTGTTCATTCGAGTTTTTGATCCTTATAAGAAACAAGATCGGTTGGCATCAAACAAAGTGTTTGTGCAAATTGACAAGTTTCTTGCTGACAGTACATTTTTCATAATATGTGAATGCAGGTCTATATTAGAGGTGGGCGCCGCGCCGGTTAACCCGTGCCGCCGCCGCCGCCGAGTTAGGCGCCGACGGCGCCGGTGTCCGTCCGTGGTTGCTGTGTGCGTGCCTTCTGCCGGCGCTAGTTGGCGTGCTAAACTGTACTTTTAGATAGGCTGACGGCGCCAGTCGCTCATTTGTTTGCCGACGCTGGTTATCCATATCAGTGCCGGCACTGGTTGCCAAGCTAGCTACCAGCAGCGCCCCGGTTGCCGAGGTAGCTGCCGGCGCTAGTTACAGGCCTAAACTATACTTTACAAGGGCTACTCTCCGCTGACGGCGCCTGTCGCTCATTTGGTTCCGGGCGCTGGTTATCCATATCGGTGCCTGTCTGGTTGCCAAGCTAGCTGCCGGCAGCGCCCCGGCTGCCGAGGTAGATGCCGGTCGCGCCTGTTGCCGAGATAGCTGCCGACGCTGACAGCCAAATTGGCTACCGGCGCTAGTTACAGGCCTAAACTATACTTTACAAGTGCTACTCTCCGCTGACGGCGCCAGCAGGTCATTTGGTTGCCGGCGCTGGTTATCCATATCAGTGCCGGCGCTGCTTGCCAACCTAGTTGCTGGCAGCACCCCGGTTACCGAGTTAAGTTCCGGCGGCGCGGGCTGCCGACCTAGCTGCCAGCGCCGACAGCAAAGTTGGCTGCCGGCGCTTGTTACCGGGTTAAACTGTACTTTACATGGGCTCCCACGCTGACGGGCGGCGCCAGCCGCTCATTTGGCTGTCGGCGCTGGTTATTTATATCAGTGGTTGCCAAGCTAGCTGCCGGCAGCACCCCGTTTTTCACGTTAGATGCCGGCGCCGCCGATTGCCGTACTAGTTACTGGGCTAAACGGTACATTATATGGGCTCTCTGGTGACGATGCCAATCGTTCATTTGGTTGCCGGCGTTGGTTATCCATATCAATGCCGCCGGTTCCCAATGACGTTATTTTTTGTTGCCAGCGCCGCCGGCAGCAGTCTCCAGAATCAGATTTCTCGAAATAATGCCGGAGATAACAAGCTTAAGTTCGATGTCAAGGAGTTGACATTTTGAGAGATGTGCTTGTCTATATTGGCGAGATAAGAAGAATGTGTTCTCAGGACTTTCTACACTTGCCGGGATTAGTCTAGCGATTCCTGCTAATACGAAATACGAACCCCGTTGTTTTTTCTACACCTGGATTGGTTTTGAATGCTGAGAAATCGCGTTTGTAGTTGTAAAAACATTTAACAACAGTACATTTTTTTTTCATTTCTTATTGTGCATCTGGAGCTTCTAGATAATACATTTAACACCTAAAGTGTGGATTTAAAAAAAAAATATCCGCGCCGCGGCGCGGCGCCGCCGCGCCGACCAATTTCACCCAGCGCGCCGCCGCCGGCAAATTTCGGGTCGGCGCCCACCTCTAGTCTATATGTCTCAAAAAGTTAAGGATAGTCTTCTAAGAACATTTTCCTATATCTACAACTATTAAGGCACCTACCGTACTGCCCTGTCTAAAATATTCTACCCTGTATACCTCAGCCCCGATATTACTTAGCTATAGGTGTTCCATAGTAAGTTAGTTTACTTTAGTATCCCTCTTCTTAATTTCAGTACTTCCATCAGTGGCCGCGAAAATATGAAACGACGCCATCTCTACACAAACCCCTTTGATTCTTTTGACAACTCAGTTGGTTTTGTTGATATGCAATTCATTAGGTATTGGCTTTTACTGTATTTGTTTATTACTAGCTGCGCCCGCAACATCGTATACCTACGTGTGGTTGTGTTATTTGTATCAAATGAAAGAACAGTAAAGGTAAAAAACGAAAACTTTGAAAACTCATAATCGTAAGACATCAACTTTGCTGTAATAGAACTTAACGTCTTTTATTACAATAAGTACTTAATTACTTACTTATTGTTGCAGGTTTGTCAACAATTCCTCGGTTCACTTGGGATGAACGAAGGCCTTTAAGAAATACACTGAATTTGCAAGAAGGCGTAGTACCATGTACTTCACAAGGTAAAGTCTGATTCATCTTCATAAAGTAGATTTAAAAACAAATAAAAATATCCCTCTGAGCATCATTTAATGTTAGGGCCTCCACTGGCGGCACCAGTGGGTAATTTCAGTGCTGGCGCTGATTAGGTGCCGACTGCCGGCATACTCCAGTAAAGTTACGGGTCGCTTGTATGGCGAATTTAAATAATTTATAAGAGCCGGTTTTTTGTTTTATATTTTAGATTATGATTCTAGTTTCATTTAGATTGAAAATCCTCCTTTTTCCTTCCTGAAAATATTCTTAAATAATTAAACAAAGTAAAAAAAACATGTAAAATTGGAAAAAAATAGTACCTATATACAATTTCTTTATGCCAGTTGTTAAATACATTTGTATTCTTTTATATTAGAAGTAAATCCAAAGAAAAATCACCACGGAACCTTTGTTTTTAAATTAGTAGATATTACGAAAAACTCAATTTTAGGACAAAATTTACACAGTGTGTGTAAACTCATACCCTAAAACAAACAATCAAAATAAAAAAAGGATGTAATCTGACACTACCTATATATATAAAAAATTTACATTTTAGTACTAAAAACTAAAAATACGAAATTTAGTAGGATTCGTTAATAAAGTATCTTAATATCATTTGTATAAACGATCTAGCAAAAAACATTGCTTATTATAAATTATTTCCTTTCAACCCTTATTTTTACTGGACTATGAGAATGATGACTATGATCACCGAATGAGATTCAAAAATCGCACTCCAGAACTATAATTGTTTACATGGGCTCTAGTGGTTTAGATTGGTTTAGATTGTCATTTAAAATATTCGTATGAGCACAAAAACGAAGTTGCGGGCAAATAATTTTATTTTAGTTTTGTACTTTGCAGAGATTCAAATTTTTCAGAAACATTTCAGGTTTTGAAACTGATGCGGTTCCAAATCAAGGCCTTTACCAAGAAATCAACGCCCGAAAAGTTGTTCCGAAATTTCTTGATAAGAAAGGTATTTTTCTCGTTATTTATATCGATCTCGAGATACCAAAAAATAAATTTATGAAAAATTGGTCCAATAGCACCTATTTGAGTTCAGGAGTGCGATTTTTGAATCTCATTCGGTGAGCTCAGTAGTTGAAAGTGTCAAAATTACTATGGAGATAGGCATCATTCTACTGCTGATTTGACTTTCAAAAATCGCACTCCTGAAGTATGATTTTTGAGAGTCCAATCAGCAGTAGAAAGACGCATATAGTAATTTTGACATTTCAACTGCTGAGTTCACAGAATGAGATTAAAAAATCGCACTCCTGTTTGGTTTAGAATACAATGAAAAGGCATTTAAAATATTAGTATGTATTGAGTACAAAAATGAAGTAGTGGGCAAATAAATTTATTTTATTTTTGTACTTTGCAGCGAGATTCTAATTTTTCAGAAACATTTCAGATTCTGCATCTGATGCGGTTCCAAATCAAGGTCTTAACAAAGAAATCAACGCCCAACATGATACTCCGCATTTTCTTGTTAAGAGAGGTATTTTTCTCCTAATTTATGTCCATTTCGAAATTCCAAATAAACTTTCGTGAAAAATTAGTCAAATAGTAGGTACCTAAATACAACTAATTTGTGTTTAGCGTACCTACCTAATATTTATTTTTGTCTCATGCTTTAATGGCGACTTCTGGTGTCAGAGTAGCTAGATACTTTTTTCTTTGAATTTATTAGTTTTTCCTCTTTCAGACACTTGTAAGCGACAAAGAACGATACCTGCTGTTCGGAAAAGGATACGGCGAGTTAAGATGTCAGTAAACGAGCAAACGCTGTACACTGAAGTTAAAAAACTGAAAATGAAGATATCCAAATACAAGAATAAAGTAAAAAAGCAATCCGCTGAAATTAGGGCAGCAAAAAATGTTATGTCAAACCCTAATTTTTTAAATGCAATTGAAAAGTGGAGTAGCGCCGCAAAAATATTAATGTTCCTGCAGATGAGAGAAATTAAGAAAAAAGAAAAGGGCCGACGTTTTAATGTCAAGGAGAAAATTCTTGCACTAACTTTACTCAAACAAAGTCCCAAAGCTTATAGATTCTTGCGGAAAATATTTATTTTGCCAGCACCACAAACACTTGTCATTTTTTTAAACAAAGCTGCACTAAAACCTGGCATAAATGAAAAGGTATTTGCTCAATTACGTCTGAAGGCATCAAAGATGAAAAAGCATGAAAACCTTTGTGTTTTATTATTTGACGAAGTAGCCCTCAAGGTTAATCTTACGTACAATGAGAGAAAAGATGAAGTGTCTGGTTTTGTTACTGACGGGAATAAAACTGAACAGGTTTTTGCTGACCATGCCCAAGTTTTTATGATAAGGGGTCTTATTAAAAACTACAAGCAACCTGTGGCCTACACCTTTTCTCGGGGGGCTACTAAAGGGCTAGAACTTTCAAAACAAATAAAGATAGTGATCAAGGAATTGCAAAAAGCTGGATTTCGTGTTCTAGCCACTGTATGTGATCAGGGTGCGAACAACAGAGCCGCAATCAACCGCTTAGTCAGTGATGCAAGAGGAGTTTTTTTAAGAGAGGGAAAAAACCCGAATGATAATGTGTTCATTATTGAAAAAGAGGAAATTGTCGTAATTTTTGACCCGCCACACCTCTTAAAAGGAATAAGAAATAATCTTTTGACTAAAGATTTAAAGTATAATATTGATAACAAAAAAGGTACGGCAAAATGGGAACACTTACAACTTTTATATGATGAAAATCCTGGATGGAAAGGGTTGAGGCTAATACCAAAACTTACCGAAAGTCATATTATTCCTAAAAAAATTGGAAAAATGAAAGTAAAATTTGCCAGCCAGGTTTTTAGTTCAACTGTTGCCGCAAGTATGGGATATCTATCAGGTAAAATCATACCTACATTATTCTTTCTTATTTGATAGTTTTAAACACAAAGATACACTAGAAAGCAGGACATCAGCTACTTTTTACTAATGTAACTTATCACAAAACAGAAACATTTTTGTCTGAATCTCGATTCTCCGAAAACGGTTCCATATTTTTTCATTTTAATGATGAGGGTTCCTAAGCATTGCAATTATTTATTTACAGATATCGGTATCCTTCCAAAGGAGAGTCAGGAAACAGCGGTCATACTTCTTTTTTTTGACAAATTATTTGATTCGGTAAATGGGAGTTACGCAAAAAAAGACAAACATGGAAAACCTTATCTAGGACCGGTGAGACCAAATTCCATTCACCACGAACTTTGGAACGAGGGCAAGAAGTGTTTAAAGGAAATGAAATTTGTAACAAAAAGTGGAAAAGAAGAATTTGTACCCACTTTAAGAAATTGGGTAATGACACTGGAGGGAGTCGAGTTATTGACAAAAAAATTAAAAGACGACTATGACATTTCTTCCGTTTGGATGCGGCACCTAAATCAAGACCCCTTGGAAAACTTTTTTGGGGCTATTCGAAGCCACGGGTGCCGCAACACAAATCCGACACCGGAGCGATTTGAATCTGCTTTTGCCACGCTCCTAGTTAACAACCTCACTAGTGTCCATGCTCCGGGTGCTAACTGCGAAAAGGACTATGGCGAGGCACTACATGCCTTAGTAATAAACGATGATTGTAAAGCCAATACGCCCTCCCAGTACGAAGTCGACATGGACGACGTTATGAATATAAATTTAACGGCGGTGGCGTCTAAAACTGATCCTAAAATAATTGCGCCGCTGACTTATGTCACTGGGTACTTTGTGCGCGAAGCGAAGAGAAAAATATACAAGAACTGTAAAACGTGCCAAAGTTTAATGCAGGATGATGAGGGACAGCACGAGTACATTAAAAAAAGGGAGTATGCTGGTAGGAATTGGCTACACAATCCTAGTAGTGCTATGATTGAGATTATTTCGAATATACAAGATATTTCTAACTTCTTGTTACAAAAAAGTATACAAAAAAAGTTATTGAAAGAATATTTCAAAACAATAATACTTATTTTAGTGGATCTAAATTTTTTAAACTGTATAAATCATAAGGATCTGTTAAAAAAACACTTAATTAATTTAGTAGTGAAATTTTTTATCTACAACTACTGTAAAGACATTAATAAGATATTGTGTGGAAAACGAGGAGTTGACGATAGAAATGATTATTTACAAGTGGAGGCTCATAAATATTATTTAAAATCCATTAAAATTAAGAAGTAATAAGTAAAATGAGTAAACCTTGCACTAAAGGAATAAAAATAACTTTCTCAACTTAGATTACTACTTTGATAATATTTTATGTTCGTTATTATAATCGTGGGCGTGAGCCGTATGGTTTTGGCTTAGAATGTACCACCTACCACCCCAATTCTTCTCGTGGGTTGACTAAGGGATTAAAGGTTTCTTATGCAGTGTTTATGTGGGCGAAATGCTAGCCACCTCTCACCACTTGACACTTCTTTCCATCCTGAAACTTAAATGGCTCAATGTGAGCATTGCTACAACTACATTCTTAAACAGAAAGTTGGTAGTTGTAGTAATGTTTGTGACCATTCCGAAAGGGATTATGGTCGTGAGTTTATGTATATATGTATGTAATCATTGCATCGCTTGCATTCCCATTGCAGAACTTGTATAATGTATTATTCTTGTAAGTTTAATTACATAAACACCAGGGCTTGCCTACACGATAAGAAGTGTTTAAATATAAAGCTGCTCTAATCTCTCTATGAACCAACACAAAAAGAATCATCCAAATCGGTGAGAAGGCCGGAGTTATCGCGTAACACAAAAAACTTTACTCGTACTCGTGCGTATTGATTTGAGAACCTCCTCTTTTTTGAAGTCTGTTAAAAATAGTTGCTTATTTAAAAGATTTTTAATTAATCTTATTTGTAACTTTTTAGTTTCTATGGCAGTGATACCAAAAGTCCTCATCTAGATAAATGAATGAACAATACACGAATGTTTTTTTTAATATTTAATCATAAATTGAAATTTGAATCGACTTTTAACAGTTTTTTAATGAATCGAGGAGATCCCTCGACCAGCGACCATTTTTAGTCTTCATCATCAGATCAGCTCCATGTTACAATAATATTGTATTGTATAATCGGAACTAAACTTGTGTATAAAACAGGTCAATCTGTTGACGGAAAATTTTTACCTATGTTAGTTAGATAGATTTTTTCAATTAATATATTGACACAGTTAATTTAATTAACCATAAAATATTATTATTGTTTACCTAAGCATAAGCGTAAGCATAAATGCTGACGACAATATTCCCTGACGGGGTGGGTAGTCAGGGATATTGTGAAACCTCAGAATACTACTTGTTAATAATTGTTTTATTTCAGCATTAATAGATGTTTATTTACATTACAAGCACACATGCAGCAGCTTAGGTAAATGTATAGGTTATGTTAATGTTGCACATAGATTTATATGTATATTGTTACAGATAGGTACCTACAGTTCATTACAATTGTTTAAAATAAAAGTAAGATTTGTTATTGTTTTGAATTGTTTTATTTAAAACTATTTATCAATTATTCCCAAATGTATTTTTGAAAAGATGTTTCATGTGTTGTGTGTTCATGTTTGCTTCACCTAGATTCTTAATTATTTGTTGTTATTCTCAAAGATAACAACAAGTAATTAAGAATTTAGGAGAAGCTATTAGAAAAAAATCTGTAATTTTCCTGCGGCTACAGCTGTAGTTGCTTATAGTTCAAAATAAATCCAAAGACGGCGCTTCGTTTCTCTTGCTCCCTAAAACCGTCAAGAGAGGTCTCTATTTCCGGTATAAAAAAGTACTCTGTGATCTTACCTACCTAGCTGTAATATGTACGCAGACGCGGACCTATACAACTAGTCATAGCATAGATATAGAAGGATCAGGGAAGTTAGCCATAGTTGTCGTGTATGTTACCACGGACCGCCTTTTACTTTGTAAATTGTAAAAGTTGTAACAAATACACTTTGTCCAATCGCCACCAGCGTTTCAATATTCTACGAGTCTCGGCCTACCCCGTGCTACAACAGTGACAGTTTCCCTACGATATACTTACCTAAATATAATTCCGAAGGCTTATATCCAGTGGTTAAACCTGCCATTTGCCAACCGTTGGGAAACTGTAGGAATTATATACATAGGCCCTACATGGTTGGCCCATAACGAAAATAGCCGGCCAAAACTAACCGTTGCCCAACGAACGATACATGTGTGGGCCAACCAACTGCCAACAATAAATGCTATTAGGGTCTTGAACAATATGAAGCCTGGCAAGATGAGCTGGGCAACAAGTGTGTCCCAACCTTACACGTATTAGCACCGAAGTGGCCAACTTGCCAAGCTTCATATTAAACCACCACGGTTTAAATGGAATCGATGGCTGCAATGAAAAATAAAACTGACCTTTAGTCTGACCGGTGACACTCCAGAGCTCCCGCCAGGAGTCCCGAAGAGAGACTCTAGGAAGTGCAGCCAAATCATGACAGTAGTTAAGATATGGGAACATGTCCCCACAGACAACCGCTTCATTAGCCAGTTGGTCGGCCCTGGCGTTCCCAACAATGCCGCTATGACCCGGCACCCAAGCAAAAACAACAGAAAACCCCTTTGCATTACATTCAGTTAGCAAATTTCTGATCTGAATGATTATTGGAAAAGATTTTGATTTGAAAGGAAAGGAAAGTAATGACTGTAAGGCGCTTTTTGAGTCGGAAAAAACCACACATTTTTTTAGTTTCATTACCAGAATGTATTGGCATTTTAAGGGTCGGCACTACCCTAATCGGGCAAAACAGGGTTCGGCGTTCCGACTTTTGAGGATAGTAAATAGCTATATTTAGAAACAAAATTAATACCATCGCTTCTTTAAAAGATGAAGTACAAGATGAACAAAAAAAATTTGAGTTAAATTGTGTAGTTACATCAGAAAGTAATCGAGAATTTCATGAAAAACTCTAGAATAGCACTGCCGCGTTCCGAGTCCTGTGATTTAGTGAAACAAAATAGAGCAACAAAATATATTTCTAATCAATGGCAAAACATCAAAGAACACTTTAAACAAATCAGTTTTTCGATACGACTTCTAGTTTTTTTGCAATTTGTTACCAAAAATCACATATTTTTTTGGACGTTTTCTTCATACAAATTACTATGGGCCGTCAATCGTTCGAAATCATTGCGAATAGACCGGTGACCGGCAACACCCAACCCTGTCTTAGAAGATTAATGAACAAATCCATTTTTAGCTAAAGTAGGCAAAGTAACTTATAAAAAAACCGGGCAAGTGGGTGTCGGGCCACATGCAGTGTAGGGCTCCGTAGTTGCCCGTCATGATATGTGGACTTAGAAGTACATTTTATAAATTGGTCGACTATTACTCGTTAATTTTTGTCCCCATTATTATAACGGAGTTATGTTGGTGTGGTTGTTATGAGTTTCGGTACTACTGGTGAAACGCGGATGTTCTAAGGTTTCAGAATATCTCTGACTACCCCCTCGGGGAATATAGTCGTGAGCATATGCTATGCTATGCCATTATTATAACAAAATAACTGTAAGTTTATTACTATTGTTACTAGCAAACTAAGGATTGATAATCTGAAATCATCATCATCATCGTCAGATATGTTTTAAATAAGAATGGAATAAGAGTGAATTCTGTACCGTAGTAGGTAACTCAAACGATTGACTTCGAAAGTCATTTGCACGACAGAATTTTGCGCGAAAAGACATTGCGCGACACAAGACAACACAATGGAATTTCACAAAAGTTACTTTCCGTGCACTGTTTGGTAGTTTTTGGTTATTTTGGTAATTTATGGTAGTTTTTGAGTCTTTTGGTAGTTTTTGGTAAATTTTCGTACAAAAGTAACCAAAAAGTTATTTTGGAAGATTTTCGTACTTTTCGGTAGGTAGTTTTTGGTTATTTTGGTAGTATCTAGTTTTTTTTTGGTAGATTTTCGTACCTTTTGGTAGATTATTGTTATTTTGGTAATTTTTCGTACTTTTTGGTAGTTTATGGTTAACTTTGGTACTTTTTGGTTCATCTCATTAATTCATTTCATTTATTTACCTTAAATTGTAGGTAGGTACATAAGTTACAGATGGTAAGTACAGAGTACCTATTAGTCACACTACAATTATAATTTATAAACATTAAGAAAAAAACAGATTTAAACAATAGGTGCCAGACAATAACTTAACTGCCAGTACTGCCACCTTTCACTACTACAATTAAATTAGTTAAATGTTATAAAATCAGTTCAATGTGATTAGTTAAAAATTATAATAACCTATTGAGGTACAAATAATCGGTCTGCAACACATTTTTTTCTAATCAGATTGATGCCTGTTTGTTTACTTATACTGAAGAAACTAATTAAAGTCATAGGGACACTGTTCGATTAATATTTCTTTAACCTTCTTCAGAAATTTCTTGTCGGCTTTAATGTCATCTGGTATTTTATCATACCCAAGAACAGTATTCGACTTTATTTTGTAGTCCTTTGCATCGATGCTAGTCGGTAATTTGGTACCAGTAGCTAATTTTTGCCAGTTAAATTTAATCTCTTGCTACGGAATACTACGGGGTATCGTATCACGATTTTGCACAGATCGAGGATATACAAAGCTGTCACAGTGAGTAATTTAAAGTCGGTAAACCAGGATCGGCATGACACCCTTACTGACTGAATGCCGCTTACGATTCGAATACCTCTTTTGTAAACAAATATTTTATTTATGTCAACAGACCCACCCCGTAGCCAAGCCGTCAAGAACTCTTTTGTTTTTTATGGTAGTTTTTGGTAATTTTCATTCTTCTATCAAATATTACCAAAAAATATAAAATCTACCAAAATAATCAAAAACTACGAAAATCTACCAAAATAACCAAAAACAACGAAAAACTACCAAACTATCCAAAAACTACCAAAAAACCAGAAACTACAAAAAATAATTACTAAACTCTACCAAAAACTACCAAAATAACCAAAAACTAAAAAAAAAACTAAACTCTACCAAAAACTACCAAAACCTACCAAATGAACCAAAAACTACCTAAAGAACTATTGACATTGTTCTAATTTTTTTTTTCTTTAAAATTACTTCTTGTTAATATTGCTGTGCCCTTTCAGGGTTCATGTACCCACTTTAGCTACTAAGTAACACCTAGGGGAACCCAGACAGTGATGGTCCACTTAAGGATTAATTAAATTTAAAGTCACTGTATTTTTTTTATTATTAATGAGATCGTAATCAAAGTACATATGTTTGCAACATTAGACATTCTTAAATACTACACAGTGTTGTTTTACCCGGATGCGCAAAATGTGAGTTGCTTGTGTGGAGCTCCACAAACGATGGCCCATCTCACATCGTGCCCTGCGTGCCCTAACACCTGTACGCAGGAGGAGCTCATGACCGCTAGCGACGGTGCAGTATCGGTTGCCCACTTCTGGCAAGGTACTATTTAGCGACTTTGTTCAAAATTTGAAGTCGACACGATAAGAAGAAGAAGTGTTGTTTTACCCTTAAATCTCCCAAACTTAAATAATGATAGGAACTTAAAAAAAAACTCTTAAATATTATAGTGATTGTCCATAAAAGACAATGATTGTCCGCCTTTGGCTTAGTGATTGACCACTATTAATCAACATTAATAGAATTATAATGAGGCGTTTTCCAAGACTAGTAAATCGAAATATCAAAAGATGGCAATGTTAAAATTACTCATAAACCTGTCACATTGACAGTAAGAAGTCCATTTTGTCTATGGTTTGCATCAAGTCCAACAGGTGGTGTTGCCAATGGATAAATTGTTCACTACCAATAAATACGCAATAGCAACGAAAATTTAAGTAGTTTGTTATTTGTAAATGGGCGCTGGACCAAGAAAAGTTTTATGAACATGATTTTTATGCACCTAGTGAAGTAAACTTGACCTCGGTACTCCATATTTTTCAGCAATTGGGCGTTCGGAGGGTAGCACTTTCCAAACTGGCTTTGGAGTAATCTTTTTTTGGTGCTTTAGGCATTATTCTGCAAACAATAAAACAAAATATAGTTATTGCCCGGTTAATAACTATAACTATTGCCCTATGACAATCACTAAATATGGGCGGGCAATAACTAAAAAATACAGCATTTTATTGTAGTGATTGTCCACCCTGAAAAACAACAATAACAAGCGGCACCCGGCAACGATTCAATACTCAAAACTAAGTTTAATTGTTATTGTATAGGTCAAAACAATAATTTCTAACAAATGTTAAAACCAACACACAATATTATTCATTCAACTCAACATATCCTTAAGGAATATGCTAAACATCCTTACCTGTATAAATAATATGTACGCCTCGTGTCGCAATGTTGGCCATTACTGACTTTTTTCTATTTAAGTATTGTCAGATTGTAATTTAATTTCTTACTATTGAACCTACAGAGACGTCTAACAAGTTTTTATTGAACTTTCTCAAATTTAAGTTTACTAAAATGTAGATTTTCCTTAGCTTGGACAATAACTGATGGTGGGCAATCACTGTCTGGGTTCCCCTATATGTTCTTGTGTCGCACAATGTCCTTCAGCGTGACCAAAATTACTGCTGAAATCTACCAAAATCTACCAGTCCTGTTTCAAATTCTACCAAATAATATTTATGTCGTAAAATTTAATATAAAACACGTTTTTGTACAAAATATTATCAATTTTATCTAAACGCTCATCATTACACATGTTATTTTCGCATTTTTGTATAATTTTTATTGGTTTGTAACATGGATGCTTCAATTTTCAAATAAATATTAAATTAGGTCGTCCCTATGCAAGTTTAAATTTAGTACAGTTTTCTGTGTCTCATAAGCAGAGTCCGAAATTTTGGTAGCACTTTTAATATGTCAAAGGGATTGCACGTTTATCGACTTCCGATTGTGTCCATATACCTACGGTTAATTATTTATCACTGCAGATAACTCCAGCATGACGTATTCTACTCATCAAACTGAACAACTTTCACTATGGGGCCAACTTCAAAAGAGCGATAAAAAAATCAGCTGCCCTATACAAAACTGCAGTAGGTACATATTCGACTCAAATGTATGGAACAGCTGATTTATTTTCGCTATTTTGAAGTTCGATACCATGCTGAAGTTATCCGCAGTGATATAAAATATACCCGTATATTGACATTATTGGAAGTCGATAAACATGCAATCCCTTTGACATATTAAAAGTGCTAGGTACCAAAATTCCAACTCTGCTCAGAAGCCCTCTTTTGTAAAAAAAACAACATTAGGCGATATGATTCATATTTGCTATACTAGAAGTGAGTTCGGTGGCGCGTTGCGGAGAGGTATGGACTCTCAATCAAGAGGTCCGAGTTCGAATCCGCACGGACAACATGCCACCTACCAATGAGTTTTTCTAACTTATGTACGTATTACCGACTGCTCTCTAATGGTGAACGAAAATATCGTGAGGAAACCTGCATATGCAGACGAAGTAATTCTGAAGTATATGTGAAGTCTATCAATCCGCATTGGGCACGCGTGGTGGACTAACGCCCAAACACCCTCCTAGAAGGTAGGCATGTGCCCTGCAGTGGGACGTAATTATAGGCTGTTGATTATGATCATGGTGTACTAGAAGTTCCGGAAAACTTGCAAACCCTGCAATCGTTTTCTCAGCCATTTCTATTGCCAGCTTAGATTTTATTATCCTGAATCCTTGCATTTTTAAATACATTAAAATTTTCGAATACCCAGTTTCTACTAAAATCTACTAAACAATTTTGACCTAAATCTACCAATAAAGAAGAAATCTACTAAAAGTGGTAACACTGATGTCCTTTTGCGCAAATGTTTTTGAAGGCAATCTTTCCAGTTACTGCAAAATTAACTTTGATTCAGTGCTTAAAATATTATATCTGACGATGATTATGATGATAAAAGATTACAAACCCTTAGTTTGCTAATACCAATAATATTAAACTTATAATAATGTAATTATTTTGTTATAAGTTTTAATTTGTTCTGCTTTTAAACTTAAAATTAGTATAATTTTAAGTTTTTTTAAGTATTAGTAATACTGTGATCTAATTAGTTGGGACCCATCCTATCCTACCACCAGGGGTGATCTTTGATCAGTCACATTAGAGGTCCATCACGGTACTGTACTGTTGCTGTAAATATCAATTTCGACCTACGGCTCTCAAATCCAGATGCTGCAGGAGCATAATGCCACGCACAACCAAACATTCAACATTAATTTAATGTAGTAAAATCTGCCTTCCGGGAACCTGCCAGGATAGGGTCGGCCGACCAGACTTTTTAGGCCTTACTAATTGGCCTCTAGACCAACAGACTAGTTACGTCCTTTAATTCAACTAATAAAATTTAATTCAACTAGTAAAATGTTGTGTCACCAGGTAGGGTTCACTTTTTCCTTCACACCAGTAAACGTGCCAGCCAAGCTGCGCCGCGCGCTGCAACCGACCAAGTTTTTTGCAAGAAATTTGTTACCAAAAGCTATCAAATTGATTTGTTTATTAATCTTATAACATAGGGTTGAGTGTTGTTGGCCACCGGTCTTTTTCTTTTGACAGATATGTCAAACGGGCCGTAGGTAGTGCCGACCCTATGTGAACCTTGACCATAAGGTAAGTAAAATAATAGACAATACCGAGCGTGCGTAAAGAAGTTTTACTTCAAAAACAGTTTTTAAGTAAAACTTCTTTACCCGCGCTTGACTTGGGGAGTAAGCTGGTGAATGCGTGACGAGAGCGTTACGAAAAGTGTGATCGGGCGAGGCGAACCGAACGGAAGTTTTACTTCAGTCGTGTGGTCTAAAGCACACTCGTTTTTTATTTTGTTCTGACGGAAATGGACAAATCTAAGTTTTGAAACATCGACGTAGCCATGGCCGATTTTCATGTTTCCATGCTTGTAAGGCGGATTGGTATCCTTTATCATTCTAAACCCATGGTCATAAGGTGTTCTTTGATTTTGCCGAGCCAATCTTCAAATTGACCCAACCATATAAATTTCTAGTCGTGAAATTAGAAACGATACAATTTTAATCACACAATTTGTTCCTAGAATAGCATTCCCCATCTTACACAACGGGTTTATTGCTACCCATGTACCTAGTTCTATAATTACGCCCACGTTCTGGAATCCTAGTAAATTACAACAAAGCGTCGCGGGCGCATGGGCGGAGTTCAACTCCTGGGAGAGGTCAACTCGTCACGGAGCGAGAAAGCGGCTCTCTTACTGCACCCATATTTATACACCGCGCAATTCATTGAACACACACATTTAGCTACATAAAGAAAGAGTACAGAGATTCGACAGGTAGGTAGGTACACGAAGTTTGTTAAATTAGCAACTGGTTTCTAGTGTGAGCGAGTAGGCAGTAGTGGGGTTTTGAAGGGTTACCTATCGTACTTTCGAAAAATAGTTTTCCGAATTTTAGTTCTCCGAAATCGTTATACTTTTTATTGTTTCCCTTTTTTTTTGTTTCCCCGAAATATTATTCGCCATATTTTAAAAAGCCAGATTTTTTATTGTCCTTTTTTTCTTTTAACCAATGGATCAAAATTCTGTAACACAGTTTTCCGAAGTAATGTAAGTCAGATAATTTACTTTTTCGAATATTTGTTTTTCCGTACAGTCACATTTCCGAAGAAATATTTAACCTAACCTATCCTAGAATTTTAAAAACACCAGATGGTTTTTTTCAGGCAGGGGGCGTCCACCTCTCGCACCTTCAACATACATTATAAGCAAACAAGCAAGCATGCAGCAAGCAAGCAAACATGCAGCAAGCAAGCAAGCATGCAGCAAGCATTTTGATGCTCCGCTCGCTTCGCTCGCTCCGCTAAGTGTTTTACATGTTCTAACCTAACCTAACCTACAATTTTAAAACCACCAGGATGTTTTTCTCAGGCAGGGGGCTTACGCCCCCCGCACCCCCCTAGCGGGGGGCTCAGCCCCCCTGCACCCCCCAACATGCATACAAGAAAGCAAGCAAACATGCAGCAAGCATGCAGCATGCATGCAGCAAGCAAGCAAGCATGCAGCAAGCATTTTGATGCTCTGCTCGCTCCGCTAAGTGTTTTACATGTTCTAACCTAACCAACATTTTTAAAACCACAGGTTTGTTTTTCTCAGGCAGGGGGCTTCTCCCCGCACCGGGCCCCCCTAACATGCATTACAAGCAAGCAACAAGCAAGCAAGCAAGCAGCATGCTAGCAAGCATGTTGGTGCTATAATCCTGGTATCATGACTGTATCTACTAGGTAATTATTACAGAAAACTTTACTGTGTTGTGTCAGTGTCATAGTCATACTTTGGAAGAAGTTGCTTCTACATTTTAAAACTTCGAACCCAGAAGACCGTTGTCAAAAGAAAAAAAAAGATTATGAAATTCTGATTTTAAATTTTCTGGAAAATGATACTTCTGTCAAGTCTTTATAAGGAGTAACAAATGTATGTGTAACAAAATATCTGTCACTAGAAAATTCTATAAACCGTTTTCGAACAACTGAAATTCGGTCAGTGAAATTTCGAAAGTAAGATAGGTTACCGTTTTGAAGAACTGTAAAAAAAATAGAGAAAAATTTTCCTTTTCTTCCAAAGGATGAAAAAGTTGTTACTGACGGGCGGGTAATAGCCCAAGATCCGACCGTAAATTTATGCACCTATTTTGTTTGGCGAACGAAATGTGATTCAAGTGAATGTTTATACAGGGGTCCAAACAACGCCGCCGGGTTGGCAAGCAAAATCTTTTGCCGCAAGTACCTTTACCATGATGATTTATGGTAGGTACCATTTTTTCCACCGATCTGTTTGGGAAGTAAATGAGATGCCATCTGAAAGAGACCAAAATCTAAAGAACTGTAAATTTAAAAACTAGAGCTGCCACCTCTCAGTCTGCCACAACTACGCAACTCTAGGGTTAAAAATGACTTCTTTGAACCTGGCAACCCCAGATCCGGATCTTGGTAAAATCATATGATCATATTTAAATTGTAACCCACCACGCACCGTAATACCTATATTAAACTTTATACAGGGTGTTTCATAAGTAACAATAAATATTTGAAACTCTTAAGGGGGTTGTTTAGACCGTCAAACTGAACAACTTTTGAACAACGCGGAAAAAAAAATCTGATATCACATACATATTTTAGCTCGAGTGGATTTGTAGAGTACCTATAGAACATTTTTTTTTTTTTCGCGATTCGATATTGGTCCGATAGTGAAAGTTGTTGAGTTTGATGGTCTAATATTTGTATTATTGTAACACCTTGTATAGTCTTTGACCCACCAAGTAGTTATTCCTAGCCATTGATCAATAATTTTTCGCTTATTCCTTGCCCACCACTATGGGCGTGAATAGTATTGGGTAACCCGTATTGGGGAAACCGCTATAAAATTCAGTAACGGAGAGCTAGAAAACCTCGTCAACACCGAATACACGAAAGAGATGTAGAAGATAATCACGCATTAAGACCTGGCATGTGGAAATTAATATTGAAGTGCCGCATCATAAAATGTGGGCATTCTACATCAATTAGCTTATTTCACCGGCGGCATGGCACATCCATGGACTCAACTGTTCTACCTTTGTGTTCTACAGGATATGTAACAAAACACCCTAGTAATAAGACCATCAAACTGAACAACTTTCACTATGGAGCCATCGTCGAGAAAAATAAAAAAAATCTGCTGTCCCATACATTTGAGTTGAGACGGTAGGTAGGTAGGTAGGTACTGCAGTATGAAAGGGCAGATTTTTTTCGCGATTTCGATGTTGACTCCACAGTGAAAGTTGTAAAGTAAGAGGGTGCCCCCTTAAGTATTACTAGGGTGTTTTGTTACACCCTGTATTATGTTCTCCCGGTTCTAAAGTGACAATCAATATAATATTTAATTATATTTCAATATGTATTGTAAATATAGTATTATTCAAATAATGGTACCTATCCGACAGGCGACAGCACCCGACAGATAAAGAGCGGAATACCAACACTCGTTAAACAATAAGTTAACATTTTAAGATATAATGACAAAAGGCTGCATGAATAATTTAATACCCGTATTATTTGTGTTTGGTTGGTGTTTGCCAACCAAATATTGAACACTTCATCAACTCACTATTGTTTAAGTGTTAAATAAAAATATTGACTTTAAAATATGCGAGTTGGTATTTGGGTATTTCGTGTCAAAGGATGACGTATGTGATCTTAGCTGGCTACCGATACCACATCCAAACGTGATTGATAGAACTTCCTGCATCAGTGAGGTCAGCGACTGACTCCCGCAGCGGGTGCCATGCGCGGGCGCAGAATGCCGCACGACTCCGCTACTCACGCACGCGTAGCGCGCACCCGCGACCGCGTTTACATGTGACTTGATGTGACTACAGACAGGACACGGACTCTTGGACTACAGTGACATTAACCAGTGGACGAATCGATTAAACTTTTATCTTGCACCAGCAGTGCTCGGACTCCAACAAGTTCAGGTATTTTTAGATCCTGTCGCGATCCAGAACTGGTTCTCTAGTTAAACATCGCGAAAGTGTTCTCTACAAAATATCTAGATATACCGGATTGCAGGCATACATAGATGTCAATAACTAGATGCGATGATAAGGCTCTATTTAAATGGTTGTGGCAAAAAAAGACTGCGAATTATCTCGATCTGATAATGATCTAAGATCTGTAGCCCTTTAAATTAAAGACAATAAACTGTATCTGCCATTCTTTATTGTTTCTATCTATTCATTCATTTATGATTAAGTAGTTTATTTGGAACAAATCGCAAATAAATAAACAAACAAAGCAGTTAGGTACCAATCTATTATATCCTTTCGATCGGTTTTCGATTATATCGTTTATCAAATCGATAAGGGATTATATTTATGACTTTGCTAGAAATTTTTTAAGAAACATTTTGTTTCTGTGATCATCAATTCATCATAAATAATACATTGTCAGAAATTTATTAACTTTGAACCTATAACAGGCAGGATCGCTAAGAACTGCCAAAACAAAATGTCGATTTGATACCGATTCAATCGAGCCATTATTAATATCAAAAACAATTGAAAACTATACTTAAATTCTGATGTGCCAAAAAATGTACAAACGGTAAATTTTTAGAATATTAAAAACCTAGGTTTTGAAAATGAAGACCTTTTTAAATAAAGTGTCCACTTTGTAGAGCCATTTAATTTATCTTTGTCTCTTTGTTTGTTTATCAGCAATGCTATTAATATCGCCACTGACCGGTAACATAACATAATACACCTATGTATAGCTATGTATAGTGTTACTATGTATGTATATAACACTCCTGTGTAAACAAGTAGGTACATTGTTATCATTTATTTACAGGAGCCAGCCGTAATAAATGGCGCACTACCAGTTTCTCTGTTTGATCATCGTAGCCGTGTTGGGTGAGATATATTAACTTATTTATGATTTAATAGCGAATTTTTACAATATTAACGTAATGACAAATAACTTTTTAATGTTAGCTAGGTAAATGGGGTAAAACCTAGAACGAGGTAAAACTCAATATTTGTATTATGAATTTGTATTCCAGTAAAGGTAGTAGGGTCTCTCCCAAAACGCGCCACTAAACTCTATCTTCGGGTAATTTTATATCTATCCTGTGATGCATGCGTAATTAATTACGCTCACGAATATCCTGTGATCTAGATCTAATTATGTTTGAGACTTTTAATTGTGTTATATGTATCATGATGTTAAGTATTTTGTGAAGAAAATAAAATGGTTTTTTCATCATAAGATAATCCAACTGGAATGAATTGTAAAGTTTTCTGTTTCTTTTAAGACAAGGCCTATGCCCTTACATTACTGATAATAATGATAGATATATTATGCTTGCATCTAGTATGTAATATCTACTATCTAGATACGCATAAAATTGTTTGCTATAGGTTTCCGAATGTTTGTTTAGCGTGAATGTATGATAGATACTTACTGAGTATTAAGAATATTTATGAGAGTACCTATATTCTTGTTTACTAACCGCATTTTCTATGCGTTAGTTTAAATAAAACTGTAATGGAGGAGGCACATCCCGTTTTAGTGTCAGTTGTAAAATAAATGGATCAGCTGCCATTCCTTTCATTCCTTAGGGGGACTGAGGGAACAGGATTTTATTTGTAACACACGCTTTGCGATAACCTGTTTCATGTTCACATCTCGCTATAG